>CM054376.1:165130971-167761805 GCA_028858755.1 Ara ararauna
ACAAGAAGAGTAAAAACCAGAGGTTGAAAAAAATCATTTGTTTTCTCTTAAAGGCAAATGTTTATTCTTACAAAACACTCTTTAAAACTTGGATTCAAAGTTTACAGAGTCCTGCTGATGGCAAGCCAGCTTGGAGAAAAGTCCTGGTATTGTTAGTGTCCAGGCCTGGAGTTGGTTGGAGTTGGTATCATGCCCAGGCATGGTCACACAGTTATTTGCACTGTTGAGTTCTGTTTTCTTGCTCATTTCCTGGCTGTTTTGACAACTACAAGCATCATCACCCTGATAATGGAGCAGGACAGCACTGTTAGTGGGAAACAAACAGCTGTCCCACCAGCAAGTAGGGTGGTTTTAGAAGCGTGCTTAAGGAGACCTTTCCCAGCAAGCTCCTACATAGGCATTAAATAACTCCCTGGATTTGCTGATCAACAGGGGAACACATCTGATGAGTTGTGAATGAGTGTGGGAGCTACTCAGGCACTTGATGTGTTTTGAAAACCCACCTTTGGCTTCCTTACCTTGAGTCTCAGTGTCTCTGTGTCAGAAGCCAGTGCCCCTCAGTTTGTATGGTGAGAGGCAGGCAAGAAAACATGTGGATGAGCAACTGGATGGGCTCACTCAGCTTTCTTTTGTTCTCTTGGGAATCTGAACGGCTTAGTAACTAGTTGTGTGAGGAGATGGGAACCAGCTGGAAAGCTGTGGGTAAATCTGGGTGGTAGGTTCCCCATATGTGAGATGGGGAGTATGCTCCTGTCATTCCTCTTACAGTGCTCCGAGGTGTCCAGATGATCAGAGCTGCGTAGGACATTGGTGCTATTATTGGCTGTTGCTTTATGTGTCTCTAATTGCACTTTTTTGAAGCATGGTTTGAGTAACGTTTTCAAGGGCCCAATGATAAGTTAAAATTTGCTTCTAATAAACAACCTGGCTAAACAACTGATATTTTCCATTGTACTGTGCAGCATTAAGTGAAGCCCTTGCCTGAAAATGATAAATTATCCAAGGTTTTCAAAATGCGAGTGAATCCTCAGGTTGCTGGATGTAAAAACAAAACAAAAACTCCAAAACCAACAACCCAGGAAAGAAAAATCATTAAAAAGAAAACAAAACCCAAAACTCCTCCAAAACCCCAACAAGAAACAGAGCCCCCTCAACATAATGCACGTTGCTTTTTGCAGTATGACCTAGTCAGTTTTTAATCTCTGATGAACCATGTTCATGGGTGCTGGGGAAACTGAACACTCATCATGATGAAATCATTTGCAGGCCCCCAAAGAATTAAGAACAGGTGTTAGGTAAAGAGCAAAATTATGTCAAAACCAATTCAGACTCACTGTGGGGTCATTCATGTGCATACAGTGCAGAGTGTTCAAACACATGGTCTGGTGCTGTTAAGAGATTTGTTTTTCTTGTATTTATCTCTGTAGGCCAAGTGTAGACTGTTAAAACTTGGATTCCCTTAGCCAATAGCAGGAATGGGTTTTATTCTCGGAGTCTTTGAATTAAATGGATTGACACATGTGTTTTGTTGTAAAGAGTGAACACACACTGGGTTTCAGGCACACCTCCTGCAAACTCTTTTTGTGCAGACTTCATTAACATTCTGCTAATACAGTCAAGGCACGCAGCACTCAGACACTTAAGCATATTGCTGGCCTCAAGTATGTGAATTCCCCTTTTGGTGTTCAGCGTGTGATGGTACACATGACTGTAGCTGGTTGAGCCATCAGTAGTGTTTTCATTTTCTATTAAATTGAGCAACTGTGGATACAGTGAATGGAATCTGCTTCGAGGGAGAGGGTCTGTCTCAAAGAAAAATTGATTAACATGAGATTTTGGGAGTTAAATAGCAGCATTTAATGCAGTCACCGTATCAGGCCGATGTGTCATCTACAATATGCTTGGCACATTCCTCAAACCTGAGACCTCCTCTCATTGCATCTAGAACTTACCCTGCATAGCCTTGGACCAAGATAGGCACCTGTAAACTGCTCCTGCCTATGCAGCACCTGGTTGCCTATTCATTGTGGTCAGGGACTGCTTTTAAACCCATCAGTGTTGTTTGTTTTGTCTCTTTAATAGGTTCTCAGCATGGTGATCAATGCAGCTTACAAGCCAGGGAGCGTTTTACGAGAACTGCAGCTAGTGGAAGACCCTCAGTGGAATTTCCAAGAGGAAACACTTAAAGCAAAGTAAGTCTTCAGTGTGCGCTCTTTTATTTGGGAGAAGAGAACAAGAGGGCTTTTTTTTCCCTATTGTCAGATTTCTACTTTTCTAATTATCATTTTGCTTCATTGAATTATTTGGCTCATTCTCTAGCAACTTCAATGAAATATTGACCTGAATGGTTCACTTCTGTTGTCTTTCTCCAAGAGGCCATCCAGATTTTGATGAAAAATGTCATGTTCCTTCCGTGAAGTCCTGAATTTTATAAGCTGTTCCTATAAGCTTGGCTACTATTGAATTAACTCAATTCCTGACTTTCTAAATGTAGGAGTATTACTTCTTTTCAGAAAGAGCCTGTCATTTGAATGCACAAAAACCTGGTGAGAACAAAAATAAGTGCAAACTAAACAGCAAGGACATGTTTTTAAGCAGGAGAGTGTTAGGACAAAATACCAACAGATCATGTCAAAATTTTTGGCCTTTCTAGAATATACGCTTCAGTTCTCATCTAAAAAACACCTTAAAAACCTGTGCATCCATACAATACTCAATTTCCGTTTCCAACTTTAAAATCTCCCCCTTTATGTCTTCTTTATGTAGTGGGCACTACACTTAGGATGTATTTCAGCAGCCGTTGTCTCTCTGAAAGAGGGGAGTTTCACCTAAGCTCTCAAAAGTCCCTCCAAAGAGCAGTTCTTCCCGCTTCGAGACGGGTGTCAACAAACAGTTCTTTGAATACAGCTCTCTTCTTTGACTGACTTGGTCACATTGACCGTCTGAGTACTGTAGTTAAATGCAGTGAATCTCACCCTTTGTACTGAACTCTGATACTCCTTTTCAAAGAAAAGCAATTTTTTCTTGGTTATTTGAAATGATTGGCTGTCAAATATGGCGCCATTGATTGCTATTGTATGTGCTCTTTGGCCGTGTGGATATTGCAGAAAGTTCATGTGTGATGTGGTTGAGGGACAGAATTGAGGACCTTTTGTTCCGTGTACTCAGAAACTGCTTTTCTAAAGGAGGATTGCAAATAGAAATGAAAAGCTGCTAGAAAATCATGGTTTTAATTTGCTGCTTTCACCCATGTGGAAAGTCCTGGTTTTGTGTTTGTCAATTGAAATTGTGTGGATGGAAATGTAAAAGTCATCCTTGCACATGCAGTTTTTCATTCTAAAAATGAAGCATTCATTTTTAACGTGTCTGTCACACATTAAAAATCATTGTCTGTGACCTGGCTTTCATTGATTCCAGGCTCACACACCTTGTACTAGCAAATGTCAGATAATGCACTCCTACAGGTACTTAGCAGATGTGAAACCAAGTTGTAGTGCCCAATCTTAATAGCCTATCCTGCAAAGAATTGAGCCTATGGGCAGTTTTTCTGTTAGCAGTATCCGAAATAGGACTTTGTTGGGTTTTCTCATTTGAGTGTGGGGATCTGCCTTGTGCAAAAGCAGCAGTCTGTAATTCTTAAGGCTGCTTTAATCCTTGTTTCTAATGAAAATGTTTAACTGGCCTTCAAGTGCAGGGATGTCTTGTCCTTGATAGTCTGCTGTGTCTACAACCCAGTCTACTGCGACCCCAAGGCAGCCTGTTGACTCTGGGTGTGCTTATGCAAGGAAGATCAACTTAGTTGTGAGCACATGCACTCCTAAAGGTTGTCACTCATCTGTATCACATCATTTCTTGCCCTCCCTCACTGTTTCGTGCTGTGCTAATCATGCTAATGAGCACCTCCATCTCTGTTGCTTTCTTTCAGGATGCTTCTTGTATCTCTTTCCTCCTCCCATCTATTTAACGGGGCAGCCAGCCTGCTGGGATATAACTTAGATCTACGTAGCCTGCCAAGTGAAAGTGTACTACTGCTTTCTAGCAAGGAGGTTTTGTGTTTTATGTTGTTCAGTCTCAGGTTGTGTAGGTGTTCCTGTATGATGGCTGCCCCAGGAGGTAGCAACCTCAGCTCTTCAGTGAGTCAAGCAGCATCTTTCAACTTCATCAAGCCATGAAATGAATCATTACAGGCTCAGAGCTGGGACAGCAAGCTTTGGGGCGACTTCTGAGCACAGCAATGTATTCTTATTCAGTGTGGCATTATCCTCTGGCTCCTGAGGAGACCGAGCTCATAGGACTGGACAGCACCTTATTGCTCTCCTATATTGCTATCCTATATTGCTATAGCTATCTGGCTCCTGGAGCTGGAGCTCTGTTCACAGAGCAGTACTTGGTGGTCATACCACCTTGCCTATGGGTAGTTTGAGCACTTTAAAGAGTGAGTGACAGAGGGTTGACATGCTCTAAGACTGTCTGACTACCCTCAGATTTCCTTCCTGAGTTTGCTTGAGTTGCTTCATCAAGAAGCGTATGAGAGGTTTAATTGCATTTAGTTGCACAGAAGCAGAAAAGAAAACATGGTCATGAAATGAGATGCACAAACGACACCTGACACGTTACATCAGGTATGACAGTCAGTTGTGCTCCTGTAATGAGCAAATGCCTGTCTACACCGACTTGCAACTACACCATCTCCCAATGGTGTCTTGCTGCTAATGATGACAGCTCTACAGCCAGCTGGAGCGTCTGTGCTGTAATGTGACGTGTCGTGTCACTGCCTTCCTTCTGATGTAAACTGACAACTCTTTGGATCTTGACAATGTTGTTGTTTGTTTGTGGCGGTGGCAGCGGGAGGGTAGAGCAAAAGGGGAGGGAGGAGGATGGTGAAGGGAAGGCTGGTTTTCCCATCAGCCCAAATGCCAAAATATGCAGTGCCAGGAATGCATTACCTCCATCCTAGGGCAACCTGCACTTAGTTTACTCTGCTCTCAGGAGTGACCAGGGCAGAATCAATTATGCTAGCCTTGCAAAGAAGATAAGCAATTTAGATTGTCTGAAGAGGTGCACCTGCAATGTGTGATGGCAGTTGCTTCCCATCAATGCTGCTGATGCTCTGTGAAGATAGTCAAACCTGATTTATTGGTGATAATGAGTTAGAAATGTCAGGCCCGATGCTCTGAATTCTCATGAGGGCCAACCGCAGCTGTAGGCATTCAGTCATTATAGTTTTGGTACTTTAAGTGCCTACATCTAGATTTTGCTTCCCAATTTTGCAGAAAATGCCTGAGGGACTTTATTAAGGATTGTAGTTTCTAAGGGCTGTAAGTGGGGCTTTCTGAACTTACCTGCTCTTGCAGGACTTTGGACATGAACAGGACTGGTGTGTGCGGAGTTACCTCCTGGGTCTTGTATAAAGTCCATTTGATCAAATGAAGAAAGATGAGTATTCCTGCACTCCTACATTAAATTAAATCTTGAGTTGCCTAAGTCAAGTAGCTGAACTCTAGGGCTGTTTACCACCCCATCACAGACACTATTGCTTATTTATGAGGCTGCATATCAAAGAAAGTCTGTTTACTGCGGATGCTTTAGAAGCCTTTCACTTACGATAGATGATGCTGAAGTGTTCAAAGTGTTCTTTGCTATCAACAGTTGCTCTCAGGCCTCCCGGTTACTGTTTGAGGGAGTGAAGTGTTACCCACAGTAAATGGAAAAGAAACTACATGCACTATAAGCAAACTGTATGTGCACAAGTGTGGAACCATATGGGATGCAGCCAGCTCTGCTTGAGAGAACCTCCCAGTGTCATTGCAAGGCCACTCACTGTCATGTTTGAAAGTTGTTGATAATCAGGGAAGTTTCCTGATGTCTGGAAAAAGGCAAAAATCTGACCTCCATCTCAAGAAGGGCAAGAAGGAGAATCCAAGTTACTACAGGCTGTCAGCCTCACATTCCTGGAAAGGTTATTAGGCAAATCCTCCTGGAAGACATTTCCAGGAACATGCAGGACCAATAGATGACTGGCAAGAATCAGCATGGATTTATGGAGGGGAGGTTGTGCCTGGTGTTAACTGTGACAAGTGGTTTGGTGGTTGAAGGAGAAACCGTGGAAGTTATTTATGTTGACTTTGGCAAGGCTTTTGACACAGTCTCCCATAAGTCCTTCTAACCAAGCTGTGGAGATGTGGATTGAACATACGTGGTGATGGAAAACTTGGCTGAACAACTGAACCCAAATGATATGAAGTCCAGGTGGCAGCCAGTTATTAATGGTGCTCCTCAAAGGTCAGTACAAAGCTACAGCTCATTTGATCTGGTTTTTCTTCCGTATCAGCTCTGTCACATACTTTTTGAGGCACTGCAAGGATGAAGTAGTGTGGACTGGTGGTCTTGTGCTCCAAATACTGGAGATAGAAGTCATTATGACCTTGTGGAATGACTTAAACCCTTTCTTCCCATAACCAGCAGGAGGCTCGTCCTTATAACCAGAACAATTCTAGGTCTCTTTCTCAAGCCTGTCTTCAAGAGTACAGAATGTCACTGGTTTACTTGGAGGAAGATAACTTCTCATGTTTGGCAGACTTCAGGCTAATAAGACAAACTGGAAATTTCTTGCTCAAGAGTAGATAGGAGTTCTTGATTCCCCAAAAGGAAATTAAGGCTTTTTAGCTACTGAGCTCAAACTAATCTTAAAGATTGTCAGAACTGTAGGCTGTATCCTTAGGAGGAGACTTTTGAAAATGAGGGTAGTCTCAATGTTCTTGCTGTTTGAAGTGTCTTCAGCACAAGATTTTATGCTGTCATCACACAGTCCCTAAATAGAGCCTTCCTAGATGGCATTTTGTTCTCACAGTCTCTTTTATCACCAAAGGGAGCTTCAACAGAAGAATGATATTGCCAGCAAAGTACTATTAACTTAATATTGTTGCTCATGGATCAGCAATATTCTGAGTATGTTTCTCATGGAAATAGTGTCAGCCGTAAGGTTTTCTTCAGTTTTGGGGATCTGAGGGGAAGGAAGGGGAGAGGAAAGAAAGATTTCTTCTGTTTCAGCTGGAAAATCTTTGTTAAAAGAACAGTGTTTTGTAAGAAGACTGCAAATGTTATGCTGCCGTGCTGTGAAGGCTCACAAGTGGTTGGGAAGATAGAAAACATCAATAGAGTGTCAGTAATTGGTAATTCTTTGAGTGATGTTAATGGAATAGGGTTTTCTGATTATATCCAAAGGAGCTCTTGTCCTAGAACAGCTCAGATTACATTTGGTGGTGTTTGTATGAAAAATCTTTAGTATGTGAGGAATATGGAAAATATTACTAGAACCTGGTTTATTGTTGAAAGAAGTGCTGCCAAGGCCAAAACCATGTGAAAAATATTACTGCAGCCAGTACTAACACCTTGGTTTATTGAGACTGATTGCTACAGTCATGTCGATCCCCATTTTGACATTCATTCTGTTAATTACTATGTGTGTTGCATTCAAACCAGACTGAAATCAGTCACTTATTCATTTTCCTCATTTCATCTTTTTCTTTCACCAGGCACTTTAGTTCAATGGGTCCTTTCTGGGCAGCCAGCACAATAGGAAGCACACAGAAAAAGTCAGCCATCCTTGAATAATACCCATCAGGCAGCTTCCTTAGCTTATAAGAAAGAAGATCAAGAGGAGATTTGATTACAGCGCTTTTGCAGGGAAACAAAACCAGATGCAGTCTTTTCATCCTGGTGGTGAAAGTCAGAACAAGGACAAATAAATGTAACTTAAATCCAGACACATCCAGGCATAAAATGAGGCACAGGCTCATGAGGCAGAGGTACAGGTGCCCCTGCTGCCAAGATTCTTCCAGTGTGGAGACCCTCGAGGGGAGGCTGGTGCTTTTCTGGAAGTGATGCTTTAGTCAAACCAAAGGGTTGTTGGGGTTCAGGTGAGGGTAACACACTGGAACTCTGCAGCCTGTCACAGGAGTCAGACTTAGTGACCTAGTGATCTAGGCTGTCATTAAACTTAATGGCTCCTGGAGAAGTAATAAGGGCAGGAGTCTCCTCAAACACACTGAAAAGAAATATATAATGTTTATAAGTATGTATTGAAATGCCTGTGGAATTTGTTCTTTTGATATTAGATATATTGCCAAACCCTCTTTAGCTAGCTTGCCTGTGCAGTTATTTCACAGGGAAGCTGGGATAACAGTGCTCTGTACCTGGAAGGAACACTTTTTCCATTTTGCATCATCTGTTCAGGTCTGTTGGGGTGCATGAAGTGTTGGCTTATTAAGTCATTCATTCATTTGGGTGAATGAATCCAGCATTGTCTCCATGACCTGGGGTCCTTGGTGATGCACCAAATGGGCTATTGGAGCCTGGTGCCCTGCAGAAATGCTGGTTTAGGTTATGAAAGAGTTCTGTGTCGAGGTGACAGTTTGGATCAAGTCTTTTGTGACTTGAGAATGATTGATCTAGGCTCTTCTCAGACCCAAGTTTCATTTGGATACCTCTTCATAACACTTCATATACCACAGTTTGAAACCCTTTTTCTGTACACCAGGAAAGAGCTTTTGGGTGGGAAAGCAGCAAAAAGTGGTTTCTCAGTTGCTTTGTGCAAGTCATTAAAACTTCCAGAGAGGGAATAGGGTCTGGACATATACTGAGTATTTTAGCTCTGCAGCCACATCTCCTTTGTTTCACCTTCTCCTCCTCTTCCTCATCTGACTATCAGCAGCTGATTCCCTGCTAGGGAAATGTGAGTCAATACACCTGCAAACGCTTTGTCTTATTTTTCCTGATGACTGTCATGAAAGGATCTTTGTCTTTCATTGCCTCCCATCCAGTAATCTTTCTTCCACTGTCTCTTCCTCTTTCGTGCCTGTTACTTTTCTCTCACCTAAGCACATTTATAATGCCTTAGTACCAGGCTCTTGCATGATTGCCTCTTGTGTTATGTTCCCTAGGATGTGTAAGAGATGTTTTAACAACCTTATCTCACTGTTTACAATAGCTCGGTGCTGCTGTTTAATAAATTATAGGGATAATTGGTTTTTCAGAGTTCACATCTACAACGTATTCCAGCAGGGATGTAACTGTATCTTTCTTAGCCATTTATTGCTCAGAAACACTTCATATAAAACAGTGAAATAAATGTTTTAGTAGCACATGGATAACAAATTTAAGGCAAACATTTCATTGCAGGTTTCTGCTCTAAGCACTCCCTGTAGGAATCAGTTTTTCGTGCCTGTTGCTGCAGCCATGTTAAACAACTCAAGATTCCTGGTTAGTTCCTCGGGTTTTGTATTACCCGTGTCCCGTACTGGTGAAGTCATCTGGTCCCGGTATGGCAGACAGTGCAGTTTCACTCAGATACTTCTTCACATTGTATGTATCCCATTAACCACAGTTGGCACAATGAAACTGAGGGCTTGTTATGAGCTGGAATGTGAAATGAGAGCTGCCTCGAGAAAGATGGCAATGGGGAAGAGTAAAGGTGTTTAGGGGCTTATAGAAACAGTCTCCAGTTGCAGCCTGCCCACAGGGTGGTGACCAGAAAGCTCTTCAAGGCATATAAGCTTCTCATTGCAGGTCAATATATGAAGAGAGACCACATCTCTCTCCCTAAAACTTAGCATCCTTTCTTAGTACAGACTAGCTGTCCTGTGTAGTGTCCTCACCAAGCCTGCTATGTTTATTTTCCATCCCATCTACAGATATAGCCAGTCTGCGTATGCATTCCTTAACAAATCATGTCTACACGTCTGATTCATTTCACCCTGCCTTTCCTTCCTCAAGTCCATCTGAAATGGAGCCACTAAAGCAATTGGACCTATTCTGCCTTCCTGACTCCAAAAGTCATTAGGAAAGGTATCTCCCTAACAGAGGAGCATTGAAGGACATGGCTTGGTTGGTGACATGAGGTTGTCTCGTACTGTTTTCTAGGTACAGAGGGAAGACATACAGGGCGACTGTTAAGATTGTGAGGACGTCGGATCAGGTGGCAGATTTCTGCAGAAGAGTCTGTGCAAAGTTGGAGTGCTGTCCCAACTTGTTCAGTCCTGTACTGGTGGCTGAAGTCTGCCCAGAGAACTGCTCCATTCATACTAAAACCAAGTACAGTGAGTATTGGCCAAAATGTTTCTCATTGCTGCCTAGGAGTTAGAGCAGTGGAAGACTGCACCAGCTAGTGATGGAGAGCAGGATTTGTGTAATAGCATTGATACTGAGTAGGATTCATCTCATCTAAGAGCTGTTACTTAATCCTGCCCAGGCCACCATAAGCTCCCTTAATATTCTGTACAGAGAAATAGGCATCTCCATCTCACTTCATCCTAATGTATGTTTGAAAGTAATTGTTTTTGGAAGTTTTGCCTTGCCTTCACATGTAAAGTTAATATAAGGAGCACATAAAAGGAAGCTGCAGCTGAGATTTAAACTACCTCTGAGACAGCTTTGTTAGGTGAGATGAATCCTGTCCTACTCAGTGAATAGTTTTGGGCATACACAGCAGCACAAGCCAGTATCATAATGCTGAGGTGCTGGAAGGGATTTGGGAGCACTGACTCTCTCTTCTCAGGGTTTTTAATATTTAAACATATTCCTGCCTATTCAGGAAGGCTGAAGTTAGGCATGTGTTCAGCTGGTTTTGTTGTCAATGTTACTGGTATTATTGATTCCAAAACAGGTCAAGAAAAGCGTGTAAGTGCTGTCTTTCTTCCACAAAGGTTGCAAGAAATTAATATGATCCACTCTCTGCTGAAAACATTAGCAACTGAAAGTGTATGTAGCACATAACTCATGCAGAAGTTCATTGGATCAAATATGAAGCATGTTGGTCTCTCACCCTCCAGGTCACGGCTCGGTTTAGTGGAAGCTTTGCCTAAGTACCTATTGTTAAATTCTGAACAACTCATCATCGATAAATCTGTACACACAAGAGCTGTAGCTCTCTGTGCTCGTCCAAGATGACATATTTAAACCGGACATTTTTTTCCAAACCAGTGTCTTTTAAAGTTCCTTGTGAAGGTGCTCCTAGGAGCACAGTACTGAATCAGTAGCAAGAAGCAAGCTGAAGTTTCCTTCTGTTGGTATTAAAGTTTTTAATGGGTATTGCGCTTCATCTCTCCAGCTTATTACTATGGGAAGAGGAAAAGAATCATTAAGCCACCAATTGGGGAAAATAACAACATGAAAAGTGGACACGTCAAGCCAGCCAGACGCAGGAAAAGGCGGAAATCCATCTTTGTGCAGAAGAAAAGGAGGTCGACAGCTGTTGATTTGAATGCTGCGGGCTCTGCAGAGGTATGTATTGCACTGGGATAAGTCAACAATGGACCCTTAGTGCTTTTTTGTCTCCCCATCTGCATCTTGCTTTTGGGGAGCTTCTTAGCAAACCTTAACGCTTTCAATTCATGTTTGAATCTCTCCTTGCTGTTCTGTTCTCCTAAGGCCGGACTGGTTCTGTTGGGACATTCTGGGGACTTTTACCCTTGTCCATACTAGAGTTGGCAATTAGTGGCTTTGCTCCCACCTTCGTTAGGCTCACCAGTTAACATGCTGCCTAATATTATATCTTTGTTTTCTTTTGCTTCCTTGTAAGCCTGTAGGCACGCAGATGAGCCTGTGCTGTGCACAGTATCTAGCAGAGTGAAGGTCTGTGATCTATGTCCAAGATCTGTAAGAATTATAATAAATAATAATAACTCATTAGGGTTACAAGGGCTGTTATTTTTTTCATTAACCGTTCATGGTATTTTTGGCTCACAGCATCAACCAGTAGATGTTTGAGAAGCTTTAGAACACAAGCAAATAGTTTATGTCCCAAATACATAGTAATTGAGGCCTCGGTCTTTCCAGTATGCTATAGGGTATGTCTTAGCTTCAGCAGTGTTTTGTGTCCATATACAACCTGGAGCAGACCTAGTTCTATGTGAACAGTTCCTGGGTGATTTTCCCATGATAGTGATGGCATTTATGTGTGGTTTTCCTTCCTCAGCTGAGTGCCAGTGATTGCTGCTTTGTGCAATGTGAAATACAACTGATTTACTTAAATTCCCTCTATTTCAGCTGGAGGGGAATATTTTAGTTAGTTTTCAGTTGATTGCTTGCATCTTCATGACTTGATCCTCATTTAGGTGTAGTTCTGCTTGATTTCCTTAGATTATATCTGCTTCAAAAGATTTTTAACTCACGTTAAGCCTAAATCAACCATTAGCTAAGTTTTTCAACCTTTCAGCCAGAATTACTTTGTCAACAATTGCTTTTTCACTGAAGACCTAAGGATATGGCTTGGATGCATGCTTACGCTTTGATTAGAGCTAGGCTGCTGGAGCCATTTGAACAATTATATGTATACATATATATATATATAAAAAAAATTAAAATGTATGTATACAAAGTTCAAATACACAGTTTCCATCAGTCGGTGTGTGCTTGCAGGCTCTGTGTGACAGAAATAACAAGAATCTAGTACAATATCCCTTAGACTTAAATTTGTGCTTAACCTTCAGCAGTTAAGTGTTGGGCTGAAAGTAGGGAAATCCCGGTGAAATCCTCTGCACAGAAATGCCAGCTAAGGAATCAAGGACAAATATGCACTTGTACATCTTAGATATTTTTAAAAGGCACCCAAATTTCTTGCCTTTTGATACCAATGATGCCCATGACACTTGAAGCAAGGTGAAGGTTTAAATTCAAGCTTATTTCTGATTTTATACAATCTCAAGCATCCTGAGTTTCATTTTATCCTTTTAGTATTTTCCATTTCCCTTTTTCATGCGCATCTTCAGTGCCACAGTTTGAGATACCAGCCCAATGTAGGAACAGTTAATGCCAGATGAGTTATTGCCATTGACCTTTTGTTAGAAACAGATGAATGATTTGCCCATCATGCATTTTTTTTCTTCTACAAATCTAAATTGAGGGCTAATCTGCTTAGCACTGCAATGAAAATAAGATAATTCAGTTAAAATAAATGTTACCCTGGACCAGCATGAGGATGGACATGCAGTTTGACATAGTGCCTTTTGATTTGCTGCTGCATCAGTCTCTGAGCCTGGATCCTGTTTCTCTGATGGCTCTTGTGCAGGAGAGTGAAGATGATGAGCCAGATGTGATAGAGGATGAGACAGGAAGCGAGGAAACCAGCTCAGAGCTCCGGGATGACCAGACAGATACTTCCTCTGCTGAGGTCCCCTCCACCAGACCCAGGCGAGCAGTCACCTTGAGGAGCAGTACTGAGTCAGACAGACCTCCTCCCATGGAGAGAGCCCGACGGAGCCGGAGACCACAGCCCCATTCCTACAGTGAGGCAGAGAAGTGCACTCAAGTCAAGGAAGTGAGTATGTCCATAGCCTTTCACTCCCAATAGCGGTATTCTTCCTAAATCCATCTTCAGTGCCAAGCCTTCCTCATCTGAGGAGGGCATCCTTGCCCTGGTTCTCCACACAAGGTAGTTTTCTTTATGAGGCCTTTTGATTTTCTTTATAGGAGATAAAGCAAGAAGAGGAAGAGAAGCTCATCCTGGACAGTAATCCATTGGAGTGGACTGTGACTGATGTTGTGAGGTTTATTAAACTGACCGACTGTGCACCACTTGCCAAAATATTTCAGGAGCAGGTAGAAGTCTTCATAACTCACCTCTTTGTGTCTGTGGTGTCTATTCACATCACAAAAACAGAACAACATGTACCACCTTGGTAGCCGAGCTTGGGGCTTTGACAAAGAGATTAAGAGCAGACTTTGGATCCCATCAGGCCAAGCTGGCAAGGCATAGAAACCCTCGGAAGCTTGAGTCAGAGCCTTGCCAGATACTCAGAGAGACCAGAAACCCCATAGCTTGATTCCTTATGAAAAGCAGGAGTTTTAGACCTTTCTAGTTCATGCCAAGGTCCATAGTGCCATCCTGATGTCACATAGGTGGGCATCTCTGTGTAGAAGCAGTTAGTGGATATCTGGTACATAGCAAGCTGTCTCTCCTGTCCACATAGATTCCACCGTCTTTAAAAACATCAGCATGGGCAGCAGAAAACTTCTGCTTGAACTCACAACTGGCTGCCTGAATTTTGTCACTAACACCTAAATAATTTGAGGATGTAGACAACTCCTTCCCATCTACATCCCTCTGAAGGTCTGGCAGTCAGGCCCTTGGATGACCTAGTTTTAGGAGATGCCAAGCATCTCCCGAGTAAGCAGATAGGTTTGCAGGAGCAGGAGCCAGTGTCCTTCGTCTCAAATAAGTGTGAACATGTAAAATTTATATAGAAACAGCCATTCTTTGGTTAATGAGTAGCAGCCACTACTGAAAGTAAAGGGCAATGCTAAGAAATCATAGTTAGAATGAAGCAAGAGTGCTTAATTAGGCCATAGCCGATGGCAGTCAGTGATACGGCCAACTGCACATCAAGCTACCTTTGATTCTTCACCGTGAGTAACTCTATACTTGAGTAAAGCTGCTTGAACTGGGAGAAGTTGAAGTCTAGAGCAAGGCTGAAACACTCCATAGTGAGATGCTGTAGTCTCTGTGTCACAGCGTGCTCCAACTATTAGTTAATCAGCTTGGAATAACTTCAGGGCCTGAAAGCCAACCCTGTCTCTCCCTTGCCAAAGAGTTTTATGGGGACTTTAATCAAACACAGATGACTGGAGCTTTTCCTTATGATTTTCAAGGAGCCTCTGGTGCAATGGGCCATGCCATCGGGATTCAGTGGAGGGAGAACCTGAGCCGTGGACAGTCCTGATCAAAGCATACATAAGGTGTCCAAATCCTCCTTGTGCTTAATGCTACCTAATCAGGGCTGTCGTGGGGAGTTTATGTTGCCTTAGATTCTGATCCTCCCTAAGGGGTAGAAAGCAGTTTTGTAGCCTGCTTGTCTGCTTCTTAGTCCATTAAAGAATAAAGAGGACTTGAGCTCTTAATTAAGAGGAAGATCATAGGCCAACAGAAATCCCTGATAAAATTGCTTTTGTCTGGGTGCTAGTTCATGGAGTTTGGTGCATAGACATGCCTGAGGGAAGGATGTGACCTCCAGGTGTCCATCCCAGCCTACACCATTCTGTGCTTCTGGGACATTAGAGATTTCAATAGCCCTGAGTGGTCCAGGACCCTCTGTCTTGGTTATTCAGCAGCTCAAGTGGAGCAAGGCAGGTCCTGGGTGGACCAGGGAACGTGGCATGGAGCAAGGCAGACATAAACCTGTGCTAAGCAAATTCTGGGCCAAAAGACGTGGTGGAAGCGTGTGACTTGGCAGAGACCAGCATCAGTTTCCCCATTCAGCTCCCTCCTGTATCTCATGGTCTGCTCTCTTTCGGTTCCTCACTCATAAAATGGGACTAATCAGACCTTTGTGGACACTACAGAGTTTCTTTAGGAGCTGATCCTGCATTTCAGCAGCTATGAGGCTTTTGCCAGACTGTGAGCCTATGGAGACATGCTAGGCAACTTCTGAAGAAGCATGAGGTATTCCAGAGAAACAAGATGAGAGCAGCATCAAAACAGGAGAAAAAGTCAGAGGACAAAGCTGCCTTTAATTCTGGGGGCAAACTTGCCTTCTTGCTTATGCTTTCTGCCCTCCAGAGTCCACAAATAAAACCGTTTTCCCTGTGTTTTTCTTCCCCAGGACATTGATGGCCAAGCCCTTCTGTTGCTGACACTGCCCACGGTGCAGGAATGCATGGAGCTGAAGCTTGGTCCAGCCATCAAACTGTGTCACCAGATTGAGCGAGTAAAAGTTGCTTTCTATGCACAATACGCCAACTGACTGCACTTCCCCATTTTTTTCTGTTCTCCTTCTTGTTCCCTCTCTTTTTTAACATTTCAACTTGTTCAAGGTTGGTTTTTTTCCCTTTTTCTTTCCCAAGAACATGTGGAATTGGAAGCACTGGGAATTAATCTGTAAGGAAGAAAAAACCCAATAATCTACAAGAGAAAACTAGCAACAAATTGAACTAATCTTTCTGTACTTGTAAAGCACACTAAAAGACTACTGGCATCTCTCCTCAAGAGCCTCACCAACCCATCACACAGTGGTGCAAGGCCAGCACGGATCAGATGGTTTGTCATTCATTAAAACAAAGCTACCAGTGACAGACGCATTCCCAAGGAGAAGGGTCAGACATTTCCAGATGATGATAGTTTGTCTTGGCCAATTTCTGGACATGAACGTTTCTTTTAGCCAACTCTGACAGACTTCTTTCATATTGAAATGTAAGTGATCATTTGTAGCCTTACCTGGGTCTTACTGCAGATTTGATCTTAGTGATCAATGGGCTTTTTTCCACCTGCCTCTCTAGTCTTACAAAAGGAAAAAGAGTTATTACCAGTCATATGCTGTTTGTTATTCCTGAGTGATTTATCGAAGAGGACTCAACCCACAGTCTTTGTATGGTCCAGACAAAGCTGCAGTGAACTGGCAGGGGTGCAGCAAAACCTAGCGTGTGTAATGCACCCTGAGCCACGCCGGCTGTGCACAATAAGCTGAATGTCTCTGTGATGGGATCTGTACAGTACTGCGTTCTTGTACAGGAATATGCATGAAAGCTTCCATAGTCAAGCCCATCCTCTTAAATCCAGGTTGCTTGAAAGACCTGACTTTGAGCTCCACAGGGTGTGAAAGAAAAGGCTGTTCAGATTTTATGATGAGACTGAATGAATGCTGGTTTCATTTGCACCTTCGTGAATCTGGTTGCTAGGTGGGAATATAAAGCATCAATCTTTTCAGGCTGTGTACACCATGGTGCTTTAGACAAGCTGAGGATCCAGCCCAACACAGCCTATATAAAGCCCCCAGATTGTCCCAAGTGCTACCCTGGATAGCAGAACCAGTGACTTGCTTCATGCCAAGCAGGGTAAGCACCAGAGAGGGTGAATAAATGGGTTGGGCACCTTGGGTTTGCCTCAGTTGTGTATATAGGAGAAGTATTTCCTACCTTCTTTGCAGGGTTATATGACCCTGATAGTCCCACGTGTATATCCTGAATTTGCTGTAACTCAACAGAGGTTGGTGGCATCACAGTGATGTAAAATTCTCCCAAAAGCAAGAACCAAACTGGGACCAAGTCTGAATTTTGCTTTAACTTTAAGGTGGAGGTGAATCCCTCCCTCAGAAGTTAATTGGATGGTTTGTGCTGAGTTTCAGCCTGATTTCGTAAGAAACCACTGATTTTGGCAGACTTTTGTTGTTCTCAAACTGTGAACAGACCCTTGTTCCCTGGCCTCAGGAAACTCAGCTTGGAAATTGTACACAGCTCTGTTTTGATGCTGCGGTGCCAAAGCCCGCTCAGTGAAGACCTCTTAAAAAAGAAATTGCATTTCTAGCTCTTAAATCTGAAGACATTCCTTGTGGCCAGAGAACTCCCACCTCAAGCACATGCAATATGGTGATAACAGACTTGGATCAGGTAATCCTGCTGACCACTGTGTGCTCAGAAGAACCTATTGACTAACACCAGGCTATAGCTGCTGCTTTCTCCTTCATCAGTTTCCTTCTTAATTTCTTGGGATTAAAGGGGGAAAGCCTCAGAAATAAGTATGCTGGATTTCATCTGAATCCGCCCTAGAGCATGTGTTAGGCAGCAAGTACTGACTCCATTTGCCATGCATCACTGGGGAATTTCTAGTCTTTCAGTGAGTCTCCCTGTTTTCCACTGAGGAATGTGATGGGTGCAACTGCTGCAGGCTGGGCCAGATCCTGCCAGCTCCTGAGACTTTGTCAGAAACTTCCTAACATGAGAGATCAGCAGGACTGGATCTGTTCCTGATGTCTGGTACTGAAGATCCTGTTGTTGGAGTTTGAATCAGCTGAACAGAAAAGTAGTCACCTCTGCATCAGATGGTTTTCTTTTGTTTCTCAGAAATCCAGAAGTTTTCAGTAGTGGTACAGACATTCAAACACTGGGTTTTAGACTGGATTTCCTACTGATGGTAGCAGTGTACTGTGTCCATGCGACTGGTTTGACAAGTCCTTTGGAACTCTCTTAGGGTCCCCTAAAGATGTTGCTCCTTGATTCGTCTCTGAAGACAAAAGGATTGTGCCCAGCAAAATGAGAGCACAGTTCCTTCTTGCTTCAGCCCAGTCCTTCCAATGGCTGGTACAACATCTGTCAGCAGGAGATACCTCCCAAAAGACTTCTGTCAGGAGAACTGGCATATGAGGATATTTCAGGGAAGTGAAGCAGAATGGCTGTTTGCTAACCAGCATTCCAGCACTGATGCTTTACTTACCAAATCCACCTTCTTCTGAGCATCCTTTGCTGCTCTGATGTACTTGGAATTTCTGGCCTCTGGGATTTGTCAGAGGCATTTAACACTTCCTGGGATAAAACCATCATTGTTTTCTTCATCAACCTTGTACCTGTAGATACATTCATGGCAGCTAACTACTCATGGAGGTACGGCCAGGGAGCAGACAGCCACAGACTCTGAGAGCAACCAGCTGTGATGGTGGCCAAGCAAAGGATGGGTGAAGCATAGACCCCAGAACATGGGAATCTTTACTGTTTGTTCAGGGAAGTTAAATCATATTTAAAACTCACCTATTAAACAACAAAAAAAGAGTTTTAATTTTACCTTGCGCCTGCTCTTTTATTTTCTCAGGTTTCTCTCTCCTCACCATTTGTCTTGCAATTTATTGTTCTTCAGTTTGGTCTTATTTATCGCTCTCTGTTCTTTCAGAGAAGATGATAAACTGAAATCTTTATCCTAAAATTGCCTTTGGTGGTAAATGCTTTATTATTTCTTTTAGTCTGCAGGTTGGGAAGAAATAGGGGACTGGGCTCCTGTCGTCTGTTGCACTGAATGCCTTCCAGAAAAGCTGGAGCTGAACTTCTTAGACAATTTCTTAAGCAAGTGGAAAATGGATGGTATGCTTGAATTGCCACTTACAGCTTGAGCAGAGATCAGAAGGAACTATTTACTCTTGCCTGGACTTCATTTCAGTTTTGGAACACTAGAAAGGCTTTGGAGTAATGTGCTTCAAAGGAGATGTTGGAAATCTGATCTTGCTAGGGTAAATGTCACTTTACTTTGCAATGTAGAAATATAAGCCACTGGAAGGTTTTTTTGGTCTTAAGTTAAATTGAGAGCTGCTGCAACTTCACGTACACCGATGACATTGGTGATGCCACTTCTTCTCCCTACCGCTGTTCTGAATTTGGCATCCAAGCCTGAAGTTTGTTGTGTTATCAGCTACAAAAGGTAACCACTGTGAAGTGCTGAACTCATGGTTATCCAAGACCATTACAAAGGGCTGAGGAGCAGCCTTGATGTTGCTTTTGGGCTGTTGGATGCTCAACTTGAGCACATTAATAGGGACCACTTTGCTCCCACAAGAGTATGCAGGCAGCTGTTACTGGCCTCTGTTCAGGCATAGGGCCAAGGATGGGCATTTCTGGAGCAGAAAAAGGGTGTTGAAGAGTGTATGGTACTTGCCCATCTTCATCTGCTCCTTTTGAGCTTGCTCTCAGTCAGGTTGAACAGATCCATGCGCAAGTCCCTGCTCGCTTCCCAAACCTCTCAGCACTTACCTTGACAGGATCAGACAGTTCCCACTCTGGAAGGCCACAGTGCCAGTCTCTGAATTTGGATTAAAGCATTAACTTAGAGGAATGTCCATGATTCACTGTGTGGTTGTCCTGCCTTCGTCCTGCTGTCATGGATGCTTCTCTCCCACATGGAAGAAAAATGTTGTCTTCTGGCTTCAGAGCTCTTCTTCCTTTTCCAGCTTGAAAACACAGCTCCCATCCATACTCCTATTTTGTTTTCAACACCAGGATCACCAAGCCCTGGCTTTTTCTACCTGTCAGAGGTGTGATGGCCTCTCAGCTCTGAGAAGAATTTCAGGGTCTCTAGATCCACCGTGTTAACCGTATGCAATAGCTCTTGATAGTTTGGTCCTGCAGGGTGCAGAACACCTCCTAGAAATGCAATGTGCCCTCAGTGACCGCTGGAGTCAGAAAACGGTTCCACACCCTGTCCTGAGTGAAGCATCTAACTGATGCATGTCCTAGCTGAGATGGCCTGACCCACACTGCCAGAGGTATTCAAATGTCTGGAAGCATTCACTAAGTTGAACATCTAAAACCCATCAGTATTTCACTGTGGGTAAACATCTAATTTGCCTTAAACTGGGAAGTCATCATTCCTTTGCTTTAACCTTCAACCTTTTGCAGTCCCCAGTCCTGTGGTGTGGAGCAAACACCATCTCAGCTCTTTGAAGGCAAACCAGACACTGTTGGGCTTCCATAATCAACATTTGGTCATGTAAAAAGCCTCCTTTGCTCTTTTCAGGGCACAGAATTGTATTTGGCAGAGCTGCAGAGCCATCACAATGTTTTACAAGCTCAGTACCATCAGGGTACTTCAGATACTGTTTGCTTTTCTGGTGCAGTGTGTCTGGAAATCGGTGAACTCGGACTTGTCTTTCCATTTCCAAATTCAAGTGCCAAAAGAGAAGAACATGCTGCAACTGAATTCCATTAAAACCAGCTTTATTATATGTGGATAAATATAGTCTCAAGGGCTCCATTTTGGTGCTAAGATACGTCAACACTGTATTTTCCATTGCTTGGGATTACAGAGCTGATTCTTTACTCCAGGAAATATTTTCTGTGATCTGCAGCATCTTAAGCATTATGATTTATTTCTTTTCTTGTGCCTGTAGATTTTTTAAACTCAGATACACTCAACAAATGCACCAACCCCCAATCATGGGAGTTTTGGAGATGTTTTATACTGTATATTTATGTAAAAATTCTTTCCAAATGGGGGTACATGTATATTTTCCCCTCAGTAATATCCTTCATCACATCAGCTGACCCAGAACTAAAGGAATCTGTTACTCAGGATTGGATCCAGCAGTAACTGAGGTTAGTGGAAAGGCCCTGACAGATTCCTTCTCCTGGCAGGTGGAAATCCAGCTGAAATCTGCCAGACTTAACAAGAGAGGGCTCGTGTCCTTAGGTGCTCATGAAATCCCAATAAAAGAGCAGAAGCATTTAATATTCTCATTTATTCTTTGGTACAATAGTCCAGCAAGAAGTGCAAATGATCTTACTGGCTGCATTTAGAATATGAGCCAGTCATCAAAGATGAGAGTTTTACAGCCCAGTAGTCATTTAAATGTCAGCTGTGCTGCAGAAGAAGAGTGGTTTTGCAGTGATTTGGTGGCATGCACTGGAATTCTCTTGTAGAAGATGATGTGTGAACAGCACAAAACCAGCAAGGGTCATAGTTTTAAATTCTCATGGCCTTTCTCTTGTTTTAGTCTTTCATGTTAATTGTTACCTTGAAAAATGTCTCGTGTTTTTAATGTAAAACTCCAGCCTCTGTAATGGCCCTTGACAGAGCACACCAGCATCCATCATCGTACTGTAGATGGTTGTTGACAAGTCGTTAGATCAGGTGGGACATGGAGATCTTACTTCACAGCTTGTTGAAGGAGCTGTCTGTGCATCCTGAAAAGTAGATGTTCCCCACAGCTCACTGTGGAGGGACAGATATTTCCAGTGATGCTATTGCTGAATTGATCACATAGCCCAGGTAGCCTAATGCAGCAGGTCAATTGCTGTGTGGCTACCTACCCACAGATATTTTTGGTCTTGGTGCCTGCCAAGGGTGTGGGAGAAGGGAGGGAGGGTTTCAGGAAAGGAAGGAGGTTGCAGTTACGGGCTTAAGATATCTTTGTGGGGAAGGACCTCTCACAACAGAATGGACAGCTATGGTCCATAAGCGTCATTCCCGAAGGCTTCTTTTGAGTCTCTTTCAGAGGAAAGATGGTATGAGTCCCAGGAGAGGCCAGATGAGATGAAGGAAAGAAGCTGGCAGTACACTTCAGAGATGCAGTGCTGAAAGGTTTTTATTTTGTTTTCCTGGTGGAGATACAGAGATTTAGCTCAGGTGGGTCTATACTTGGCTGGATAGTAGCGAAAATAAGTCTCTTCCATGTATAAAACACCTGTGCATTTTCTGGCTTTAGAGGGGGTGAAGAACCTCTTCTTGCACCTTTCAGACCTCCATAGGAAATGTCAGGGGGTAAAACTTGAGCTCTCTCCCATAGAAAAAGTGACATTGTTCTGAGTTCAGGTTGTAGGTCTACAAAACACTCTGTGTTCTGATGTGGCAGGAAGAAAATGATCATCCCTAAGTCACCCCACCTGCTTGTTGTTGCTCCAGTCTCATGGGAGATTATGGACCTTATATCTGCTTATAAATTAATGTATCAAGTTTCCCAGTCTCAGTTCCACCAAACCTGGACAGGATGTACCATGTAGGACAAGTCAATCACTTAAACCCTTCTGTCTCTTATGAACAACAGAAATCAGCTCCACATAACCAGCAGTTATGGTGATGCACGTTGGAAACCTTTGAATTGATTTGCATTCCAGGTTGTACTGAAGATATGCTTCAAACTCTGTATATAATCCCTTTGGTGTGTTACAAATATATATGTGTATATATATATGTATATATGTGTGTGTGTATATGTATGTGTATATATATACATATAAATCAATCAATGCTGGTGTTTTTACTTTTTAAAGTTCACAGGGCAAAGGGCATGTTGTTAGTTTGCTGTAAGATTCTATTCTGTATATATGTTTTCATGTAAATAAATGAAAATCTATATTCAGAGTTATATTTTAATTTTTATTCAAAATGAGATAAATCCCCTTTTTACTTGAAACAATTGTAAGCCCCATTGTTAATAAAGTAACAGTAAATCATATCTGTCTCCAAGGTAGTTTTTTGTTTGGCTGGGCAGTGAGGGTTGTGTTTTGATTTGGTTCATCCCTAAGGAGGTAAGGTGAGAAAGCCATCAGCTTGGCTTTACTGCACATGCCAACTTATCTCCACCTTGAGTGACCTCATGTGTATTCTAGTAAGGCCAGTCTGGGTTTGTCTCTTGCAGTGTTAGACACTTACAGAGGGATCTCTGGAGGCTCCCTTTTTGTCCCTAGATGGAAGCACTTGCAGAAAGCTTTAGGTTGGCCAAATCAAATCACTCAGTGCCTTTGGAGGACATCTAGAAAAGGTGAACTCTTCATTTACGTCAGTACTAAAGAGAGGGTGAAGCTGAGCCAATAGCCGGTCTAAATGGTTGGCCATAGATAGACATTAGCTGTGGTTGGATCCCTCAGAGCATAATAGACACACAATGGTATGACTTCCACACAATCCAAACAAAGGTGTTTCTCCACATCTATGTGCTCCACATGCTCCACACCCCAGCCCTGATGAATGTGTCCAAGCTGCCTGGACCACAGTCTCACCACCATTTGGTCCCCAAGCATCCAGGGAGATGGAACACAGCCTCCCTAGTGTTCAGCCCTCTATAGATGGCAGTGTATGGCCAGCCTGTGTGCTTGGGATTGCCCCAATCCCAGTGCAAGACCTTGCACTTGCCCTTGTTGAACTTCATGAGGTTCGCACAGTCCCACCTCTCAAGCCTGTTCAGGTCCCTCCGGATGGCATCCCTTCCCTCCAGTGTTGAATGCACCGTGCAGCTTGGTGTGCACTTGATCCCACTGTCCATGTCACTGACGAAGATATTAAACAGCTGCAGTCTCAATCCCAACCCCTGAGGAGCACCACATATAACATTTCTGTGCAGTTACAGGCTGTGTTAAGCATAAATTCCAGTGTTGCAAGTGAGTTATTCTACCTTTCAGACCTCTCAATGAGCCCTACTCAGAAAGTTTCTGTTTGTTGGGCTTGCTTGGCTACTGAGCACTTGCTGCTGGTCTCCTTACCCATCCCCTCTGCCCAAATGAAAGGAGGTTAATGCATGCTCTGAGACAGCGCTATTGCATCCATTGATGTATGCGTGGGAGAAAGTGAGCACAGAGTCTACAGAATTAGCTAACAAGAACTCAGATGAGTCTTGGGTTCTTTCTTTTTACTCCATCAATCCCATTCAGATATGTCTTAATGATACAGCGAAAGGGAGAAACAAAATTACTTCTTCCACAGTCCGCTGTTTCTCTTAGTTCATCAAGACTGGCTCTTCTTTAGTAGGCAAAAATACAAGCATGGGCAAGCAAATGGGTTTAGGGTGATTTACAAAAGGATCAAACCACTGGAAAGATTTCTTTTTACAGTGTCAACAAAGTCTTAGGATGGAAGTTTTCCTGTGTTATTCATTATGACACTGTAACCACAGCCAACGTTTTGGGAATGACAAAAGTGGAGATTGTCAGACAAGTGACGTGTCCAAACAGCCTTAGAAATAAAGCATCGGCCCAATATAGTGATGTGTGTTGACGTATGACTTGCTAGACCACAGGAGTCCTCGCTGAAAGGTAATGTAGAGAATGGGAAGGATTTATACAATGAAATAATTCTGAGCTAAGTCTGAAGGCGACATAAAACTAAAAGAGTGGAAGCTTGAATGTTTAATGATATTCTTCAGGATCCAGAGGTGAAAATAAATCCATGTATCTCCCTGCAGCTTATTACATAGTCATTTAAAAGTAATGTAGAGGTCAGACACTGGTTTTTAGACTTCTGCCCCTGCTCAGGGGAAACATATTCAGACCTCTGCAAAGAGCTAATTTTTGAAGAATGTAATACAAAGTGATTTTAGTCACATGCTGGCAAAGTATTCCAACTGAGCTCCTTGAAATTAATGAACAGCACATGAAATATAGTTGAAATATGGAATTTCCTCAGGGAAAAGAAGTTCTACCAGCCTTGCTTCTGACATCACAGGCCAAAGTTTTGAAGACATCTTCATTTTCAGTGTTGCAGTTTTTCATGCATGATCCATTTGGGAAAGATTTCTAGATGTTTCGCTTGATCTGTGGACACAAGCAAGCGCTCATGTAAGCACTAGTATAAGTGCCAGCATGGAGTCAATTACCCCAAAAAAACACCTACAAAAAAGAAGTTGGGTTTTCAGGTCTCTGAGGAAACACCATCTTTCTTTTCTGCATACAGAATGAACAATAAAAAGTAGGTAGTTATATTTCATTCCTAACGTTTTTCGACAGTCTTTCAATACAAATAATTACTGTTTTTAATAACCATATTGTTGCTGTTACTGCTACTTTTGTCAGCATTGGTTTTGCATTTCTTATTTAAAGATTCATACCTTGCAGTGAAGTTTAATGATTCTCCAAGTCCCCTCCTGCTACAGTATTTACTTAAGAATGATACACCTCTTGCTATAGTGTCTGTACTCAATTACCATAAGTTGATTTTATAACTGCATCTCAGCTGAAGTTGTAATTACACTGTCTTTTCTAATAAGTCATAAAATCTTAAATGCAGAGAAATATCGTGCTGCAGGACACCTTGAGGTGTTGACTGCTTCCCCTCTACAAGGCAGGACCAATTAGACAAATCTTATTCCTGTTTGGCATTTATTTAACCTGACCTTCGGATGGGTGTCAAAATAAGACTTCCAGCAGCAAGCGATTCCCCAGCACTTCTACAGCATATAAAAAGAAGTGATGGCATTTGGATGATGAACTGCAATATTCCCAGGCAAAACCACTGAGCTGATGTTTTGCATGGCATTTTCATTTTTAACAGCTCAATATGACTATTGATTGCTGTAGCAATTAAAGTAAAACCAGAAAATTCACAGTTAAAATGGATTAGATTTCACGTAAGCAACTGTGATAATAATTTCCACCATGAGGCCTTAGCTGGGGAGGTAGAGCATATGATCTGAAGGTTACAGCAGATGTTGGTACTAGTTAACTTCCCTGCAATATCTAGTGCTGCCATCATTGTGCATGTTGTCCTGGGTTCAGCAGTAGCAGTCATTTTTCTCCTTCTTAGTAGCTGGTGCAGTTCCATGTTTTTGACTTTCAGCCTGGGAACAGCGCTGATAACACTAATGGTTTCGGTTGCTGCTCAGTAATGTTTAGTCTGACCAAGGACTTTCTGAGTCTCATGCTCTGCCAGGGAGGAGGGGAAGCTGGGAGGAAGCAGAGACAGGACACCTGACCCAAACTCACCAAAGAGGTATTCCATACCGCAACACATCATGCCCACTATATAAACTGGGGGCAGTTACCTGGAAGGGTTAGATCAGTGCTCGGTCAGGCTGGGTATTGGTCAGCAGGTGGTGAGTGGTTGTATTCTCTTCCCTTGTTATTTGCCTTGTCATTATTATTATTGGTGGTAGCAGCAGTGGTTTGTGTTATACCTTGGTTACTGGACTGTTCTTATCTCAACCCGTGGGAGTTACATTCTTTCCATTCTCCTACCCATCCCTCTGGGAGCAGAGGGAGGAAATGCAGGGAGTGAGTGAAAGGCTGTGTGGTTTCTGAGTTACAGCTGGGCTTAAACCATGACACGTGTCTCTGCATAAGTCACCTCTGGCAATAAATCTTTGTAATACCAAGTTTCCAGCTTGTATCCTGGCAGCTCAGTGGCTCAGTGAACCACATTCGTGCTGCCTGAAGAAGGTCGGATCCAAAGCTGTGAGGACTAAACAGCAGGGTTTGACCAGCCATGCCTATCTGTGAGTGGTGGGCCAGGGAAGAGCTGTTTGCTATTAAAATGAGTAGATGGGCTTTATCGTACTTGGACTACTGTAGATAACAGTTTAAAGTCCTGTTGCTTTAAGTGTAGGTTGCTCTGTTACGTATGACTCTCCTTCCCCTCACACAAGAGTAAAGGACGTCACTATGTTCCTCTTGCTTACATTACCCACACAGCACCTACCCATTTCTGTGACATTTTCCACCTGATTGACATAACTAAGTCAAATGTAAAGCAACTACTGTTGGTGTGTGCTTAGTCTGAGGTTTGCTGCTGCTTTTTCAGATGTGAAATATGCCTACATGCAGAAGAGCCCACTCTGTCTTTCCACGTGTATCAGCTGGACATATAGGAGGAACAGCCTGTCTCCGTAAACCTACACTCACACACTTGGAACACTCAGGAAATATTCCCTGCCAAGGCAATTTGCAGTCTCTTGGGATGATACCTAGAGAAAGGTGGGGACCTTTTAAAGGGAGGAAAGTGTTATTATCACTTTCATGGACTTGTCACTGAGACCTGGAGACCCTGCAGCAGTCAGGAACCTTGTTCTCACTGGTTTAAGGTGAGATCACACATATCTCTAGGGAGGAGTGTGCTGGGGAGATCACCACATCAAGATGCAATCATTACTCTGAAGTTCACTTTTGTTCATAGTTTGAAGGACCCTTGAACATCCAAGCTTTAATCTTGATTCTGCGCAGGAAACCTGCAAGCTCTGCTGAGCTCCTGAATGTATGGCTGACCTTAATTGCATTTTACCAAGGCAGCTTTCTGCATTACAGCCTCCACAGTGGAAATTTACCTAGCCAAGGAAGGCTTGAGCACAGCAGGTCCACAGTTACAACCACTCAATGCTGTGCTTCTGAGTGCCAGGCCATTGGCACTTCATTTTCATGCTCTCTCATGAAGATAATAGAGGCAAGCACAAAAGAAGAGCTGGGAAACAACTTGAGGGTGATCTGCATCAAAGGACCTACTGTAGGCTGAATTAAAGCCCTGAAGTATCATCTATCATCCTTTTAATGGATTAAACCTGAATATGCATCTCCATTAAGTAATGAGAATATCTTCCACCAAGAACTTGGAATAAATTCATACACCTCTTTTCAGTGGGAAAGTCCTGTTGCCCTTTCTTAGCACATTAATCCCTGAGGCAGACTAGGATGCTCCCGCACAGCACACAGTATGGCAGTGAAAAAGTGGGAATCATTTTCCCCATTCTGCCTGCTCAAGGGTCTCCAATACATCTCAAATGCCAATGTAAAACATCCCATCTCTTTCAGGTGGCTGAGACCACTGTGTCCCTAGGAAGACAGTTGTGATGGTACCTTGGGCATGGCTTTTCTGGCTGAAATCTGGATTTCTGTAAGAGGACACAATGGCTGCGGGAGGGCAGAAAGAAACTGATCCAAGCCCCAATATTTGGTGATAATGAGGTGGGTGGCGGAAAATATTGTGCCCACAGGTCCTCACCAAGAGGTACAGATGCAGCAGTGACCACAGCATGAAATGCGTGTGATGGAGACATCTGGTTCAGATCTAGTGAAGGTAATCTTTCCTTTGAGTTAAAAGAAGCTGGAAGTGAGGGTAGGACAGGCAATAGGAAAGGAAGGAGAAATGATGGGAAGTGGAAAAGGGGCCAGAAATCTGAGGAATGATGCACCCAGTGTTAAGGGATATTGTTTTCTGCCATGATTCCTCTGAAACCCAAAACAACATGTTCAGAAATGTGTTTCAAGGTTTTATTTCTCTTCTGGGAGTGGAGTTGCTATTGCACAGGCATTTTGGTGCTGCTTTTGGGGGGCTTTTTCTTTCCTTTTTCTTTTTTTTTTTTCCTTTTCTTTTGAATTGCTGTAATACGAATCAGCTTTTCTGTTTCCATTTACAATTGTTAAGCTGCAGTATCTATGTGCGTGCATGTGTCTCTGCGTGTGAGAGTCTCCAGTCCATTGTGAAACACAAACCAGAATATCAAGTCTTTGCATTTCCTTAGATCATTTTTTATCAGATATTGAATTAAGTAAAGGGCTTAATGTTCAAAGTGGTGTTTGGGGAGTTACTCGCACAAATTCTGTTATTGCTGTTAATGGGATTTGTGCAGATTGCTTTGAAGATGAGCTCCTTAATGTAGAATAGGAAAAGACATTCTAAATTGTAACTTATTTCAGACAAATCTATCTTTAATTCTTACTGATAGAGCATTAGAGAAGTGAGGCAAAGAAGTATTTGCTGCATTTTTTCGTGTATTAGTACTATTGACAGGCATATGAAGACAGGTTTGGTTCAGATCATCCAGTGCTGACTCTTCACAAGTGGAAAGAAAGGGACTTTAGATTTTGAAATAATGATGAAATTTGGTGACATTTCAGGGAATGCAGAGCTGGGAAGAAATGGTTATAAATCATTTCCTAGACACCACCTTTTGCTGCAGACTGGTGCTGGTGGAAATCTTAGTTTGCAAAGTACACATCTCAGCTCAGTAGTACCTCCCTTAGATATTGCACTAAGTGAGGACTATACTGGTTTTAAGATATGATGAAGAGCAGGGAAGAGCACGCAACGTAAAGTCTGGATGATGGGGCTGTAGAGTAAAAGGCTTGAGGATCCAGCATCATGGGTTTTCCTGAGAAATCTCATCCCTTCTTAATTCCAGAGAAGAGTCAGATCAGGTTTGTCTTACACAATTTGAGAACAGGGAAGTCTGTGGCAATGAGGCAACCTGCAGGCTGAGGCTTGCAGCCGCTCAGGACAGAGCAGGGCATCACTGGGATGAGTGTTATTTAATTTTCAGGTGCCTGGACAGAGAACATTTGTCTGACTCCAGCCAGGGCTGGAGCTCCTGATCAACCCTGGGCATCCAAGACATGAACTGGATTGCAAAACCAAGGAAAACATCAAACCCTCTTGGAGCAGCAGCTAAAGGTGGCATTTTGGGGTCTCTCAGATAATGGTAGACACTGATGTTGAGTCAACTCTTTCAAGTCCTACCTGGATGTCTGCTTGTATGGCTCCACTGACTGTACCAGATGCAGTCATAGGCACCGACATGCTTGCAGACACCTGCAGGTAGGCTTCCATTAGCCTTAGTGGTGCAACCAAGGTTCACACCTCTTCTGTTGCTGGAGAGATGCATGGCATGATAACTACACTTGTCCAGGCAGCTCCTCTAAGACTGATGAGCAGTTTAATGCTAGCTTTCTCACTGCTGAGCTTGCAGTGAAGATTTGTGGGCTGCTTCCTTCTCAGATCCTTGCAACCCCTATCTTTTATCCTCTGATCTGGATGACAAAGTTGACAGAAGCTGAATAAATTATAGTCTTTGGAGTATTAATTGCCTGTTTCTAAAGGATTAATTGCAGAATATCTCTTATATTCACAGATCAGTGTTACTGAGACACAGTATTATTCAACGATATCTCATACTGAGTCACCCAGTCTGTTCTGGATGTAGAGAGGTTAGTAGTTTTTGAGCACAGAGGTCTGAAGAAGTTATAGGAGAGAAAGAGCAAGTATGAACTCTTGTGCTTTATCTACTTGTCAGAAGTGCCTACATGCAGCTTTGTGGTCCACAATAAACATGGAGCAACTTAGTGTACTTAACCCACAAGCCAAGGTTATGCTGTCACCTTAGTGTTTGCACTCTTTCTGCTTCAGTGAGTGGTCCCATCACCTCCCCATGTCATTTCTGTTTTCTCACTTGTGCTGGAATCAGTATCTTGACAGTTGGGAAATTCGTGTGGCTAAAGAGTAACTCACATTAACAAAACAACTTATCTCTCAGACGGCTCCTTTTTCCTGTCCATCTACCTGCCTGGATTCATGAGCTCCCCCACTCATATTTTGGGATGGGTAGGAACAAGGTGGGAAACAAGTGGATCACCTTTTTCAGTTGCATAAGGATCTACAGTGAAATCAGGTATGGGAGTTGCTGTAATTCCAGAGACAAAGGCAGACGCTTCTTCATACCACATGGAGAACAGGAGAATTGTTGTGTCTCACACAGCTCACCTTGCACTCAAGCATCCATAGGCTGAGCTAAGTGCCACCATACCAAACCCAGACCTCCATCCTAGATGAATGATTTCACTGCATAGTTGAAACCTGTGCCTCAAAGACATACGGAAGCAATGCAAAGAAACCACATGGAGGTGGTGAACTGAAAAGCTGAGCTAATGAATTTGTGCTCAGAAACATGCAGAAGATGTTTCTGAGACCTAAGCAAGTAACTCTATGCTTGACCAGGTTGATTTCGATTATTTCAGTCTAAGACATTCTGCTGACATGCCCATATTCTCTCTGTAGAAGCTAACCAGTCTTTCTCTACTGACCTCACTTCACTTTTGCCAGCAGTTATCCACACTTTTCAGTTGGATGAAAGCTTGGCTTACTATATTTTTTTGTCCATTAAAAAAGAATCTGTACCATTTTAAAATGCCATTTCCCTTTCCCCAAAAACCCTAAAGGGGTTCATCAGCACAACTCTGTCACCATCCAGTCACACAAACCCAAACAGTTCTGAATTCTGAAGTACTGGAAGGAGTTTTGAGGTGTTTTCTACAGGGTGGTAGGAAATACTTTCAAATGCATCTGATATTAGCAACTGTGTTAAAGATGTTTTATTAGTGGCTGCAGTTTCTGGTGATATATGTATAATAAAGATAGATATTTCACTTGATATATTTTACCTGCAATGTAGCCGTTCTTACTCTGTTCTGAATTTTCATAAGCATGAGATGTTGTTTTCTTTGCTAATTAATGCTTTACATCCACCCCCATTGTGGTTTAATCTCAGTCAGCCATGCAGCCTCTCTCTCCTCCCCTTTCCTCTCCCCTGCTCCCAGAGGGATGGGGAGGAGAATCGAAAGAATGTAACTCCCACAGGTTGAGATAAGAACAGTTTAGTCACTGAAGTATAACACAAGACCACTGCTGCTACCAGCAGTAGTAATAATGACAAGGGAAACGACAACGGAAGAGAATACAACTGCTCACCACCTGCCAACTGATACCCAGCCAGACCGAGCACTGATCTAACCCTTTCATGCCCCCAGTTTATACAGTGGGCATGACGTGCTGTTGTATGGAATACCTCTTCGGTCAGTTTGGGTCAACCGTCCTGTTTCTGCTTTCTCCAGCTTCCCCTCCTCCTTGGCAGAGCATGAGACTCAGAAAGTCCTTGATCAGACTAAATATTACTGAGCAGCAACTGAAAACATCGGTGTTATCAGCGCTGTTCCCAGGCTGAAAGTCAGAAACACAGTGCTGCACCAGCTACAAAGAAGGAGAAAAATGACTGCTACTGCTGAACCCAGGACACACCCCAAAGGGTTTACAATTTCTTCCCACCATAGTGTATCAATATCTCTTAATTTTAGCTTTTCAGGCATATAGACCACATCTAAATTCCTTCTGTAGCCAAGGAAGGAGGCAAGCACCTCCAGAGGGCAGTTTATCTCATCTATTTAAGACCGTTACCTAGGACAGGATGAAATGTTTTTTGTAGCAAAGGGAGACAGATGTCTCCAGAGGACAACTCAGACAGCCAACATATCTAAATTTCGGGAACCTGAAGTCAAAGAAATGTCACCACAAAATTAGTTTGGGAATAAAAATTTGATTTAGTTGACTTTGGAGTCTTAATATTTCCCCCCAAGTTCCATTCCAAGTAGTTTTTATATATCTGACATAAAGAAACTCTGGGCGCTTTGAAATCAAGAATCTTCATTGCAGACCAGTTCTGATGTACCCTTCTGCTTAACAGAAGCTGAATCAACTTAATGCCGGCTAGTTTTTTACCACAAGCTCTTACAAAATTTGCTCTTCCTTCCTAAGCATCCTCACTACTTTCTGCCCAAGTGACCATCACACCAAAGATACTTGGGATATACTCAAAATATTATTGTGTCTCCCAGTCTGCACCTAGGATGTGGTTTCCCTTGTTAATCTCTTTCACAAGGGTATTTTTTCCTTTAGGAAGAGCTTCTGCCCACATGCAAGTCCAAACACAGCAATTCATCACAGTCTCAGCACTATCTCTAGAGAACTTGTCCTATCATCCGTTCCAAAAGGATTACAGTTCAAGTTGGCTCCCTGCCAGTCGTGCTACATTATCTTAATTCTCCTTACATCCTAAGTGTGTAACTCTCTTCTCTGTTCAACTCATTCTTGGACAGCTGTTAACTTCCCTGCATCACAGATTTATGCCTAGCAGAAACAGATTTCCTTTATTGTCCCATCAGGGATCTGTTGCTCTTTTTTATGCATTCAGTTCCCCTGACTCCTTATGTTAAGCTCCACGATTTGTTTATTTAGCTTATGTCTATATGATCAAGACTCACAAGCACCTGTGTCCTAGATCCTCAGCAAGAGCTGCACAGAGAAGAGCTGTTTCAAGGCAGTGCTTGACCAACCTCAGAAGCCTTTCTGCAAGGTGGGGTTCATGTCCCAGGGTAGCACATTGCTTTAACACTAATACACAGATCAAAGAGAGACACATCCCAGATGCATACCTGGAAGCTCCAACTGTAAAATACTGGATGGACTTACTTAGTCTTGACAGTAAAATTTGGTTTCGGGGGTATACCTCACAAGTTAAATCCATTTCTTCCCTATTTCTTTGATACTCAATCTTAATTCCCCTCTGTCATGCCTTAATCCATTATTGTGCCCTGGTTTCCATGTTCTTTCTTATCTCATACATCGAGACCAACTATTCACACATTTCTATACACAGAAAACCACCTTGTGAGTTTTCAGAAGGAATTACTTCCGCTGTATCTTCAGGCATCTCTGAAAACCTGACCCTAAGGCAGTGACGATTTGCTACAAGCAACAGCAAGTACTTGCTAAATAAAATGATTCCCTGATAACAAAATTCCCAAGGTAGAGAGGGAGAAGAGTAGAGACAGGATAAGAGACTTTAATTGTCTCCCTTTCTCAACAGGAAGCAAGCAGAAGGAGTAATTGTTAATTACTGCTAATTGTTAATTGCTGCCTCCTCCAGCTGCAAAGCTTTCCTTAGGAACTAATGAAAGCTTAAAAAAGCTTGAACGGGTATATCGTTCCTTGGCTCTATATCTTTTTTCTCTCCATGGCAGAAAAGGGGTAAGTTTTCTGCTGACATTTGTTTAGAAGGATGCTCAGAGCATTGAGCCCTGCCACGTGGCTTCAACCATGCCAGAGGAGCATATCACTGTGAAGAGTTTTTGGCTTCCAAACCATTATGAGTATTTTGTTATTATTTGGTCTTTTATCCACACTGCTTATCCCATTTATTCTCCAGGAGTGCACACGTTGTGGTTTCCTTTTGTCTTTTGACAGCAGCACTAGAGCATGACTGAAGAAGTGTGTCTTGAGATCCATTTCTTCTATAGCCCTCCTTGAAAGCCCCTGCTCTCAGGAGAGTGGTTTTGTCAAGTTAGCTGGGTATTATCTGATCTGCAGAAAGCCTCTGCACATTGCACAGTAGGTAATGAAAGTGACTGCTTCTGTTATCCCACACTTGCTCAGATCAATCTCAAGCTTGTAGAGAACTGGAAGGTGATGTCTGATGGGCTTCACACGACATCCATTGTTGTTGTGTCCCTGCAATAGTAGGTCCTTGTGTAAATAAATTTAAGGGCACTTCATTTGAAACAAGCATTGATGCTGAGGCTTAAAAATGAACTAACAAATCCACTTTTAATTCCTATCATTAGTTATTGTGGAGAAATACCATGTGTGTCTGACAAGCCTTGCATCTTCTCTTATTAAGCCTTTTACCTTATCCATCTTCATTAATCTTCATTTTAGTCATATCTGGAAGCACTGTGATGTATGTGGGATTGGAAGATGGCAGATCAGTACCAAGAGGTGTACTTGAGAAGCTGCTCTACCTCCTGCCAGCCAGTGCATCTACTTTGTGTATCTTTCCATATCTTTGCCTGTGCGAAATGCTGCTTACTTAACTTAAACAATCTTGTGAGTTCTTTAGTTGTGGATAACTAAATATTGTGACATATGGAAGTACAGGGTATAGGTATATTATAAGCTTCACTCTTGTATTTCACACTTTCAATGAATGTGGTGCTCCATGGTGACATGATATTTACCAAAGACTTCCTGAGAGCTGATTTGAAATTTTATTATGTTTTATTTTCAAGGCTAAAACCCTTGAAGCTCAGGGTTTATCTACAATGGCAAGGGAAGGTGCTCAGTGAATGGCAATGATTGGTTTCTAGTCATAAAAATAGTCTTTCCTATGCTGAGGAAAGAGAAAAGGAAATCAAAATACCCTGAGACTTTACTGGCATTAAGGCAGTCAAATTGTCTTTTTAAATAGTGTGGAAATCGACAGATTATAAAATATGCAGAGAACAATCTGTGGGGAGGGTACAATCTGGCAATATGGAAATTCCAAATCTTAATATTTCCCCCTGTGTCAATGAAATATGCAAAGTTGCAACTGCATAATGCAGCAAGCTCTGTGTAATCCCTAGGTAGCTCGAGTTAGCAAGACACTCTATCCTGCTTGTTTTTTCTTGGTTAGTAACAAATCCACCAATTTACTTGTGAGGGATAGAAAAATCCTCTCTGAAGTTCAGTTGTTGCACAAAAAGCTGCTCCATCAGACATCCAGATTTAATGATGCTCTGGTAGTTTCCAGTCTTGCTGAATTCTTATTTCAACATGAGAAGTCAGTTGTTCCAAGTCTGTGCAGCTGCCATCAGCATTCATTTGCCATAAGGGATTTTCCTGGTGATTCATCAAACCCATCTTTTTCTCAAGCAGAAACCAGCAAGCCATCGGAAGCAGTGGCGAGGTCTGTTCCCTGCACCACTGTCATGGGTTCAGCAGCAGCAGTCATTTTTCTCCTCCTTGGTAGCTGGTGCAGCACTGTGTTTTTGACTTTCGGCCTGGGAACAGCGCTGATAACACCAGTGGTTCGGTTACTGCTTAGTGATGTTTTGGTCTGGCCAAGGACTTTCTGAGTTTCATGCTCTGCCAGGGAGGAGGGGAGCCGGGAGGAAGCAGAGACAGGACACCTGACGCAAACTGACCAAAGAGGTTATTCCATACCACAGCACGTCATGCCCAAGATGGAGGACGGAGAGGAGAGACCCAGAAGGGTGGGGGGTGCACTGCGTGGTCGGGCTTGGTTTTAGGTGGTGAGAAATTGTATTCTTTCCTTGTATTCGCCTTGTCATTATTATTATTGGTGGTAGCAGTAGTGATTTGTGTTATACTTTAGTTACTAAACTGTTCTTATCTCAACCTGTGAGAGCTGCATTCTTTTCGATTCTCCTTCCCATCCCTCCGGGAGTGGGGGGCAAGAAAGAGGGGGGAGTGAGTGAGCAAAACTGCGTGAGTTATAGAGGCTTAAACCACGACAGTTCTTTTGGCGCCCAACGTGGGGCTCGAAGGGTTGAGATAACGACAGGATTAATAGCCACTCGTCACAATGCTGATTTATTGGCTCTTAAAGTTGTTGCTTTTGGTTCTCTTGCGTTCATGGTTTCAGCCTGTTGTACCTTACTTACAGCCGGTATTTCTTATCTTAGCATGTTTCAGATATGGGTTTTGGTTTAAGGTTCTTGTTTCATTGTACTTTATTGGAATGTCTTGTGATACGGGCGGGCTCCAGAAGCCGTGGGGGGCGAATGTGTACCTGGCAGTTCGGCTGCTCTTCACCGTCCTGGCGAGGCTGTGGAGAGCCGAGGGGGGGCTGCCTCGGGAGCCGCCGGCTGCCGAAACGGCCCGGGGGAGCGGACCCGGGGAGCAGGAGCCGAGCCCCCCCACCGAGCCCAGCCCGACGGCTGCCGAGCAGAGGAAGGAGGTAGCAGAAGGGGTGAGCCCCCCGACTGAGCCCAGCCCGGCGGCTGCCGAGCCGCGGGAGGGGGAGGCTACCGAGCGGCAGGAGGAGACGGCAGAGAAGCCGGGCCCCGAGGCTGAACAGAGTCCCGCGGCCGAGCCCAGCCTCGTGGCGGCCGAGAGCATTCCCCGGCAGCTGCCCGCGGAGCCGCAGGAGAACGCAGGAGACCCCGCAGCACTTCCCAGCAAGGCAGAGGAGGAAGCTCTGGACTCAGACAAAGAGCAGCTGGTGGTGAGAGAGCCGGCAAGCACGGCAGCTACACCAGCCCCAGTGACAAGCACAGCAGCCTCATTTGAGAGTTCTGAAGGGTTTGAATGGCCTTTGGGTACCCTTGAGACCTGCCTGCTGATTGTGATGGGGATCAGCATGGTGGCATGCATACACAGTGTGTTTTACCCACAACCATTTTGTCTGGTCCCCAGAGTTAAGCAGAGTGGGGTGTGGGCCTTGTCTGGGGTTAATCTGCAATCTAGGATGACTAAGAGATTTTCCCCAAGCCTGGACAGCCATGAGTGGCAGGGTGTGTGGGACAGTATGGGCGAGTATCTTGTCCACTGGGCCCCGCCAGTGCTTTGGAAGCATTGGAGATGGAAGGCAGCTGTATGGAGTCCCCAGTGACAAGCTGCAGAAACTGCTGGAGGGGAGAGTGAATTACTTTGAGCCTGGTGGGCCCATGACACCTCAGGCCATCAGGGCAGAGATGCAGCATACAGATGGACTTATGATCGAGGGGTGGACTTGGCAATGGACACTGTGGCCCAGGTTACTGACGAGTGTGAACTCTGCACACAGCCTCTCCTGCTCTGAAAGGCTGTTACAGAAGATGGAGCTTGACATCATGGACTGGATGGACTCAGCAGCTTTGTAGGGATTGGTCTATGCACTGAGGGATGATCTCTCTCCCTCTCTGTGTGTGTGTGTGTATGCATATACATATACATGTGATGGTATACTGACAATGTGGAATCTGAGCATAACGTGAATGGTATGGAATAAGGGGTGGATAATGTCATGGGTTCAGCAGCAGCAGTCATTTTTCTCCTCCTTGGTAGCTGGTGCAGCACTGTGTTTTTGACTTTCGGCCTGGGAACAGCGCTGATAACACCAGTGGTTCGGTTACTGCTTAGTGATGTTTTGGTCTGGCCAAGGACTTTCTGAGTTTCATGCTCTGCCAGGGAGGAGGGGAGCCGGGAGGAAGCAGAGACAGGACACCTGACCCAAACTGACCAAAGAGGTTATTCCATACCACAGCACGTCATGCCCAAGATGGAGGACGGAGAGGAGAGACCCAGAAGGGTGGGGGGTGCACTGCGTGGTCGGGCTTGGTTTTAGGTGGTGAGAAATTGTATTCTTTCCTGGTATTTGCCTTGTCATTATTATTATTGGTGGTAGCAGTAGTGGTCTGTGTTATACTTTAGTTACTAAACTGTTCTTATCTCAACCTGTGAGAGCTGCATTCTTTTCGATTCTCCTTCCCATCCCTCCGGGAGTGGGGGGCAAGAAAGAGGGGGGAGTGAGTGAGCAAAACTGCGTGAGTTATAGAGGCTTAAACCACGACAACCACGCTCACCAGCTTGTGATTGGTTTCCCCTTTAAATCCAAACATTCTTCCTGCAAATCCGGAAGAAATCCGGATGGATATCAGATTTAGGATTCCTACCCCTTTGATAATAAAACTGCAGAGTAAAAGACTGATTCCTTCTTTAAAGAGTGTAAAATCTTTTGTTAACTGAGGTCAATCACAAAAGGACAATGGTGTTGTGTAGTGTGCAAAGCTTTGCTAGACAAACAGCAGCACCAAAGTCACCAGATAGCTGTCTGTAAAATGTGACTGAATTAGGTGTGCCTTTTCCTTAAAAGCTTCTTTTTCCAAGAGGTTTTGTTTAGTTTTAGAGCCCAAGCTGCACTTGGAGTACTGGATTACAGGCATTTCAAAACACAGCAGAAAACTCAACTCAAGCTTGCTCAGGTTCATGATTCAGAAGAGCACTTCAGCATGTGCTTAATTTAAGCATATACTTAAGGGTCTGAAGGGCTGAACAGAACAACATGCTTATGCACCTCTAATTAGAAATAACTCAAATTATGCTGCAATACAACGGAAGATGACTTAACCCATCTTTCCCTAATACAGGGCCAGAAGCAACTCAAATGGGTGGAAAACCTATTTCTAACAAAAAACCCAAGGGATTTGTCTACCCTTAGTGTTACACAGGCATATTCTGGGCTAAACGAGACAGGGAGGAACTGGCAGAACTGTCCAGAGAGTACTGAATGCGGAAGTGGTGCTGCATACAGACAATGTTGAAATCAAACCATTTTATTCAATCCACCTCCAGCTAGCATGAAAGGAAGTTGCACTGTTGAAAGGGTGCTTACATTGCTTGGAGAGATGATGTTGACAGCTCAAGGCTGACCCACCTGAAATTAAAGTGGATCCAAACATGAGTGAAGGATTTTACAGTGTGCTGGGACTCCAGGTAGGGACAACATAGCAGTTACTGCAGAGGGGAGAGCAAGCTCCAAACAACAGCATGGACAGATGGGGTCTGATTGCAGCTCAGTGAGCTCTGATGAGGTTTTCCATGAGACGATCTGACCCTCTCAGCTCTGACTCACGGTTTGCTAAGCTCAAGGGAGCCTGTTGTGAGACTTAGCATCGTGCTAGTCCTAGACAGGCAGTTTTCATTGGAGGCAGGACTCAAGTGAGTCTGTCAGATTTTGTCATTCAAACTTTCCATTGAAAAACTTCCTATTTCCAGTAGTTCCGGCTGTAGTTTTCCCAAATATAAGTGCTTCAGAAGGAAAATTGTCCTCTCACATCTTCCCGTTTAACAGTGAACCAATCTGCCCTGCACTGCTTGGGCTTAGCAGATTTCAATACTGGCTTTGAAGCAAGTTTATCATAGAATCATCTTCCTTTTCTCTCTCTACAAACTCTACTTTGTTGTTAAATGTGGCAGTTACCCCTGGATTAACAAGGTAGAACAAATATACTCCCCCAGTAACAAGAGGATCAGCCCTTTTTGGTGGCGGCAGTAATCAATACCATACAGGGGCACTTGTCTAGTGGATCTGTCTCTTTCATTAGCTGTGGGCTTCTAATAACCACTGTCTTTGCCAAGTGAGGGACGTGTTATGTCAACCTCCTCTCCCATCTTCTCCTCCCTTCCCTGCCTTGTCAGCAGCATGCTAATTTATGTAATCAATTCATAGTACTGCTTAATGAATAGCTTTGAAGTCGTCAGATTCATCTGCTGGTAAAGGGGCTGATTGGTCAGCCTCTGAATAGTTTCCATTTTCTGAAGCTCGACAGTTTCAGCCAACATAATTGCTTTAGAAACACCCTTGGGAGACACTTGGGAAGTAGTTTGACAATCCCCCTTTATATTTAAGTGGAAGACAAAGTGGAACAATAATAATACTTAGCATTTTTACTACCCTTCATATCATTAAGATGCTCTCCAAACATTAACTAGTGTTTTCAGTAAGCCAAAAGGTGAATCATTACTTCACTTGTACAGAGAAGAGTCAGAAGTAAAGATCCTAAGCTCTTTGGATGTTGCAGCTGATGGGTACCTTTATGTTCAGAAAGGCCAGTGGTAAACCCAGATTTACAATGTCCTTTCAGTATCCAGCTCCTATGAGAAACCTTGGGGAATGTGAGCTCTAGGGTTTTGAATCACACAAAAAGCAAACCTCTCCATTATTTTGTAAATACTGGGAGCGCATTTGGAGATGTTTTTAGCTTTTTCTTCTCAGGAATGCAGTCCTGATGAAGGCACACAGGCAGCCACTGGCAAGTTAACAATCTCTGTGCTTTGTGAAACGCATGTCTTGATTGACATCTCTGTGGATGCCTCTCTTCTTGCTATCCAAGCATTCTTCTGTCTTCGCATCCAAGTCTTCTGATGGACAGGGTGGTGTACAGCTGAACGCAGCTCTCCCACATGATGTGCAGCTGACATAAGAAAAAGAATTGCAGAAAGGGTGGGAAATGCTTGTTGAATTCTCACCTCAACGCAAAGCATGAATCCTAGCAGTGTGCTCTGAGGGATCCCCTGTGTGGATGTAGTTTGAGGCTTGTGTCAGACACTCAAATGCGTGCTCATCCAACCTTACCGAAGCCTGAATAGATACAGGCTGGACAGCACCCCCAACACACTGATTTAGCTAGGAGACAGTAAACAGAAGGTGAGATTTCCTTTCAGCTTGACTGTCAGCTACCAACAGAGCTGGGCACTACTTTAATTACGAACTTTCAAATACAGTTTTGCTGTGCTTTAGAATGTTTATTCAAGGGTTTCAGCCTCTGGAGCGGCCTGTGATGCAGGGTGCCCTCTGGCCACACCATTTCAGTAACGACTCTGGCATTTCTGACAGAGACTAATAGCAGAAATTGTTATCAACATTTTTAGCAAAATACTACCAACTTGAAATTGGATTTCCCCCCTTCTGCATCCTCCTTCACTCGGTAATGAGCTACTTCTTCAAGGTGCCAATGATAAAGCTGTAAAGTGAGACAGGCGATTTATTTTCTGGGCTTGAGACCTTTAGACATAGAAACATACAGTTATTTATTTTAATGCACTATTCACGTAAAATTACATGTTGGTTTACAGGTGTAGCAGGAAGACAAGCTTCCTTATGCTGGGTACCTGTAGGTTGAGGTATTGATGAGATGCCAGAACAAGACAAACATGTGATGAATGAATCTCATGCTCCAGGTGTAGCGAGGGTGGTGAGAACTGGTTTTGCCATGTATTACCTCTTAGACTTCAAGAAGTTGGGAGTGAACAGGACATGTCTTTCTGGATAGGGATATTTGTACTCCTTTAACATCACTGGAGAGATGCAGCCTTTCCAATAGAATGATTTATCCTGCTCTAGTTCATATGTTTAAAATCAATGAGATGTATTATGCTCTATTCCTAATTCCCCATTTCGCATGGTCACTGATGGCATAGCTATCAACCATGTGTGGCTTGCTCTAGAATTTAAAGGGCTGTTCACTGGTGGATTTGCTCCCTGGGTGACTAGCTCCAGTGCAGGTGTTTGCATGTACATTCATAGGCGTTTCTGGGCTGCTGCAACCTGTACAATAGAATTTCTTTCCCCCCCTTTCCAGAACACCCTAACTTTCTGTAATTGTTTTTCAGGCTGTAGAGAGATAAATTATCTCAAATTGGATGGCTATGCTTTGCTCTTTGTCTGTGGAAACCCAGGCATGCATCATCTGCAAGAAGTTATTTTATAAGCACATTCATATTTTTATCAAGATAGTCATATTAATATTTGATTTGTATATGAATATTTCTGTTAATATCTTAAAGAAAATATAGTCAACAGAATATTCAAGCATATAAACATGTGCCAATCACTATCAATGATTCCACACTGTATCCTGCCTAGCCTCTGACTATTGCTTCAAAAGTGAATGTCTTCCATCTGTCTGTGCCATCAGCATCATGTTGATCATCTCAGGGATCCTAGGAGGGCTCATACAGTGCTAAAGGTTTTACTCTTCAGAGAAGTTTAAAGGAGAAACCCACCACCAGCAATGGAAAGACTCTGTTTTCATCATGACAGCATTTTAAGTTCTTGATGGAATACCAAATGAACCCCTTCACCTGCAGTATCTCATGCAATTTACTGACAGCATTTTGAGGAGAAACCTTGCGTTAACTTCTTGTCTTTGCTGTTCAGGAATGTCCAGGCAACCCTAGTGCGCTGTTATTATTTTGCAAGAAACTCTTTTTGTGCATAGTTTATTTGATTTGATTTATAAAGGAAACAGCAAGGCAGTTGTCACCTCTTCTTCCCATATGTGCATCTGGTCTGAGCACAGACAAGAAGTGACAGGTTATTGCCAGGTTGAGATATAAGGCCTTTTTGTTTTATTTTCCATCTAAATTAGTTACTGCAAAGAGATTTCCATGGTGGAAAATTAGTTTCAATATTTATTTCCTACCTGACACTTTATTATTCTTTTATTGAGTAGAATGTGTTTTCTCTTTCAGAGCAGGTTTTCATGCAGAGCTCGCAATAACCTGCCTCCACTGTTTTGGTTTATAACTTATGCCAGGTGCCTGTTACTGAATAACTGTAATGAATGAGTAACTGCTTGGGGGCTGACCCCTTGTCCACCCTCAAAATTAAAGATAATACAAACATCCAGCTCAACTTGATTAAAGATGGAAATAATTTATATCTTTCATAGCAAAAATGAACCCCAGAGGGTTAGAGGGCACCTAACAAAACTTTCCTATAAATTGTCAGAAATGCTTCTCTCAAAGTGTTTGATTTATAACTTTGTAATTTGTAACAATAGGAAATATATATCCTTCATACCTGGAGCAAGGGGACCAGCTCAGTGTAAATATGCTCAGATTTTGGAGCCTGCAAAAGTCTTAGGTGTTGTCCACTGCTTGTCTCTGCCTGGGAGGATGCAAACACTTGGTTATGTTCTGCATCTGCTTTTTCTCAATCTCTCCTACTTGAATCTCTCTGCTTTGTCTGTAATGCTCAAACATGCATTAGAGAGGGGCTAGAGACATGGCACTGAGAGCAGTGACTCCTGAGCACCAAGGGACAGTACAGTCTCCAGTAGTTCCCTCTCACAGGCTGGCTTTGCCTGTGGGAGCATACAAGTATTGCTGAAGCACAGGACTTGCTTTGCAAGGTGGCCCAAGGTCCATGGCTCCAGAACACTACTTATCAAGATGTGTAATTTTCTTCCCTTGAGCAAATTTAAAGTGAAGAAATTCACACATGTGGTAGGGTTCCAAGAGTAGAGAGCAACACTCTTCCCTGTGTTACTTGTCAGCCTTTCCACTAAGAGACAAAGAATGTGATTTCAAATCCCTGAAGGTCAAGGAAATTGAATGCTGGTCTACCACCTCACTGCTGGAATGCAAGCAAATAGGTGCCATTGTGTTGGCTTTGCAAAGGTCTCCAGGGTGAAACCATGTTTCCTTTCAAACGATTCAGCAATTTCTGTTGTCACACAAACAGTATTCGGTTTGCAGCCTATACCTTGCTTTGTTCCTCCTGTAGCTCTTGGAGGCTTCTGCTGGGCAATGCTTCTCTCCCGGTGAAATAGAGATCAGACTTCAGGAAACCTGTTGTCTTCTTCTGCCCCTGTACACTTTCAGCAAATTATGTCATATTTATCTGTGATTTTTTTCCATACTTTTCAATAGTTAGCAGTAATGTCTTCATGGAATACTTGGAAATCTAAATAAAAAGTCAAGATTAATAACTTCATAGTGCTAATGTCTCGTTGTTAGGACTTAAGTAGTTTAAGTATCATATGGTAAGCAGAAAGCACTCCACCTTCCTAATGCTGTGGCTCGGCAGTTCCTTTGAATTTCAGTAATTTGGCTGCATTTCCCTTTATCAAAAAATGTGGTGAACGCTTAAAAGTCACCCCCCAAATATGATGGAGAATGGAGAACTCTTCTGGTACTTTTCCTCCAAATGCATCGAAGTGCTAAGCAAAACAACTACTGAGTTGCAAATAGACCCCAGGTATTCATAAGGTTATAGTGGGAAAGATTTAGCAGGAGAATATTTAGAATACAGCTTTCTCACAAAATAACTATATACAGGACAATATAATATTACAGAGTATATCAGAAAGGCCTTTACATTAAGAATGTCATCTATTTTCATAATAGAAATGTAAGCATTTCTGCTGATGTTTTGGAGGCTGAAATGTGTTTTCCTCCTCCCTGAGCTGATTATTTTTTCTCACTCTAGTGTCTTATTTGTATCGTTTCTTCTTACACAATTTTATTGTGACATCTGACTGCAATATAGAAATGTACCCCGCAGGAAAGCTTAGAGCTGTGCTGCCTACAGTGCATCAGCCAGACAATAAAATAGCCATCACTGCAGAAGTGTGTTTACAAAAGCTGTTATTTTTAAATAGAAAGTTTTCTTCTGGCTTTAAACCCAAATGAGTGCATAGGGACAACATTTCAGATGGTGTCGGCTGCTTCAGGAAGGCTCTACCAAATTTTGCAAGCTGGAGATCTGTTCAGGAGGCCTCCTTTCCTGCCTACCACTTGTTCTGAGAGCACCTAAAAATGCTCATGTATTGGGTGTGCATGGGGTCGTGGTTCTGGGGTTTTCTTATTTTTTCCGTATATGTCTCATCTTTCATTGTGTTCATTCCGCTGTTCCTTCTCTTGCTGTGACCAGCTCCACTGACCATCTCATGGTCTGCTCAGTGATATGCCTGCCTCGATTTAGGCAGCCATTTCTGAAAGTAATAGTAATTTGGGTTTCAACATCCCCCTTTGAAAACTAAAAATACTACTACTAAGAGGTCAGTGGGAGAGTTAATACTGGGTTAGAAACAGTTCCAAGATTGCTATCACAAAGCATGAATATGTTGATCTACCGTAGCCTTAGGAAAAGAATGAAAGCAGTATGATTATCTTCTTACAAATTGATTACATCCATACAAACTCTGCAGGGTAAAATGCAGATCAAAGCACAATTTTGACAACAGACTTGCTAAACAAGTTATATTATCAACATGTTATGAGGCATAAGAAGAAAAGGCTTGGCTAGAGGCACCACTGCATGAAGACCTTGCAGAACAGAGGAATTGGTTTGAGAAGAGGTTGTTTGGAGACTGACAGTACTAGAAATGGATTATGTTACAGTATTGCCATGCAGTGAAATAAAACATGAACATACAGATGAAATGGCACCTGCCTCTGAGCTTGCCATTGTATATATTTATGTCATTCAAAGATGTTCATTTGCTTACCAAGAAACTTCATGGGCTCGTAACATTTATAGCAACTTTGTGAGTCCGCTGAGAAGCTGCAGGTACTCTGCAGTTGTGAGATCCAGGCAGAGTATCATTTCAATCTATTGTGTCTGTAGGCATCTGTAGCCCATCCCAATTCATCATTGTTAAGGTAATGTTTTTTTTCTAAGTCATATCACACAGCAATGTTCATTATGACCATATCTCAAATTAATCTGTCATTCAATTTTTTTGCCAGTAGTTATCTGCTCATCTGATTCTGATTGTGTATATAAGGGTAATTGTTACCAGTGTTACAATAATGTTATCAATGTTATCAAATGTTATCAATAATGTTATCAATGTTACACAAACCTAGTCAGAGTGTTTCTTAATTTGAGATAATCCACAGAACATGTATTTCTTGACCTCTTTACCTTAGCACAGAACAGAATGATAGATCAATTCTACTGGGTTGAATGCAAGAAAAATGACCTAAAATGTCCTTTTCCTTCCTAACTCATGATCTCGTTGAAGGTTTTAGTCAGGGACAGTTTATGTCTTCAGAGGAAAACTTGACTGCAGGGCCCAACTAAGCAATGCTTTGTCCAGAAAGAGGAGCTGGGGACAAGAGGTGGGGATAGCAAAAGTAATGAGGATAAACTATTCTGGAGGTATTTGACATCGGGAATAATGCAGACTGTTACTCAGAAAACATAGATAATAACCTGCAAAGCCAGGTATTTTAGTAGCTGTTTATATCTTTGCAGCCAGGGAATTGATCTAATCACAGAAAATCTTAACTAATGACAAACAAATAGGCTTGTAGTTACATGCTTTCAACTACGCAGCTTCTTAAGCTTATCTAAGTTGCACTTCAGAAGCCTTTGGTGATTCTGTCAGTACAGATGCAGGCAGCAGTTGCATAAGTGCCAGAGTACACAGATGAGACAAGCAATAAGATAGCTCACCACTTTCTTATGTTACTTTTCCTCTTTCAGACTTAAACCTCCAAGGCAACAACCTGCAATTGCATCAGCAGATGGTGACTTGATTGTCTGTGAAGAAGACAATTGTTTTTCAGTGGCTACAGATGGTATAGATTTGAGTTTATCTGATCAGATACACAAGCCAAGTGCCTTCCATAACTTCCACCCATAGATAGCAATGCTTATCATTTGAGCTGTTAACCCTCTGCTTCCATTTAGGTCAACAGAGATAAATTGACGTTTTTAGCATAGAATTCAAGTGACTGATTTTAGGCAATTATTTTACAATGAGATGTTCTGAAAGTGTTTATTTCCTCCCCTGACTATAAAGGTAGTCTGGAATAGTTTGGTTGCAGATACTGGAAGCATCTTGATTGAGACAGATGTGTCCACTCCAGGCTGATTGCATATTCAGCCTAACTTGCAAACCATTTCAGATTAATGAACAGACATTTAAAAACTTTAAATTGCAAAGGTGTAAATAAATACAAGAAAGTTTAAAAGATAAGGTTGGGGGAGTACAAGCTTTTAACAAATACTTGGAGTTTGGTTTATAAAGTGCTTGAAATTATGCTGCTAGTATTTCAGCATCAAGAATTGATATCTATCTGCAAGATGACATTTAGTTTAACACAGCTTATTGAGCTAGCACAGTGATAGCGGTGTAAAATATTATATGTACTTAAAGCTAAATATATATCTGTATATTTATAAATGATGCAATCTGGCTTCTTCTATGGTGCAGTCATAGCATTTAATTTCAAGTATTAATACCAAAGGAAAACTTTTCCCAGTGAGTTAAGCTAACATTGTGTAATTTAATTAACAGTTGATACAAATATAGAGCAGTGTAATCTCGGACTGTAGAATTTTTTGATACCAGCAGAAATACACTGTGGACTTTTCTGTGTCATATTTGCAGACATTCTTCTTAATAAACTGATTGAGTGAAGCTCATTGAAACACATGATCTCCAGAGACCTTCCTATTTAGTTTTACTGTGATTTTGATTTTTCCATTTAAGGCCATTTGAAATCCTAAATTGTCTTCATCAAAGTGACTTTTACTTATAAGTAAGTTGCTGCAGCTTCCTGAGCTCCATTGGAAATCAGCTTATCCAAATCATGGCAATAAGTGGGGCAACAGTATTTAATTTCAGACAGGCAGGAACTGACTGTTACACACCTTTGGTGGTACAAGTTTTGCTGGTAATTTCTAATTTCATGATCTTTTAGAGGATTCACAAAGCCCTTGAGACTACTATGAAGGAACATGATATTGTTTTCTGCTGCTAAATAAGTAAAGTGCTGGAGAGATTAATCATAGAGGGAATCTCGTGTTAAGAATATGTCCACAAGAGATGTGATAGATTAAGAATTTATCCAGTTTATCAACAAAGATCTGACTAGATCTCCAACAGCAGAAATCTCTACTGCAAACCCCACTTTCATGCCTCTAAATCTGAGTCTGATATACCAGTCTTGCATTCTCTTTCCCAGCAAAATAGTATAATAGCTTCATTGGACAGAAGAATTGAGAAACTGTATTTCCAAGGAGCATATACTTCATGCTAAGGTGCAAAAGTCATATGCCAAATTCCTGAGTTCCAGTCATTGGTGGATTAGAAGCATTTCTGTTTAACTTTAAACCAGATTTTAAAATGAAGATGGCCCTGCTCTATTGCTTTTATTATTTCCAGTAGGAAAATACTTTAGCATGGTTGTGCACTGGCAAATCAATTCCATTTCACTCTAGAGGTGCTTCCTGTTCCATCAAGACCATCATAGGAAAGTATCTGTCTCGACTACACATTCTTTCATCAAGTGCTCCAAGACACTCTATAGCTGATAAAACTAGGGATTGATCACACCCTTTTGTGAAGAGCTTTGGGACATAGTCACTGGTAGGGAACAACACAGACACAATGCAAGTTGATTCTGGAGTTCAGAAAAACCAACCAAGTGGTGCAGCATGATATGATTGCAAGAGTTATGACTTGGTTTCAAATTGAGACATGATTTGCAGAGTTCTTACACTGCAAATTCCACACCACCATTTACTAATCTCAGTCGAACCCAGAAAACACTTCCTTAGCTGCTCCTACAGTTTGGGCAGCTCTTTTGACAAGAAAAGGGGCTTTCTAACTTTATGGGAAAGGAGAAATCAGAAGCTGAATGTCACACTTGGTCATCTTCCTACCTGCCTGCTTCAGTTGCATAGGAGAATCTAAGGGACGGTAAATCTACCTACTCACTCCTCACAAGAGCAGCATATTAGAGAAGTCATTCTTCCTCTAAAACAGGAGCTATAACCAAACAGATATCAGTATATGTGTCTCCTTGTCTTCTTTCTTCCAGCATTTCCTTCCCTCCCCTAGAAAAAATCCAACCTATCTCACTAAGAGGAATGACAAATGCCCATGAAAGAGAAAAGCGAATGCATTGCTACTGCAAACTAACTGCCCTGTAGATCACACTAACTGAAGGCTTCATGTCTTATGAGGATAACGCAGCACATCACTCAGGACCGGGAAGACTGTTTTGCTGCAGGATGCATTGGGCTCAGCTGAGTGTATTGATGATTCACGCTTACTTTGCCAGCACATAATGTATCGTAATCATATGGAACCAGCATACAGCAGTACTTCAGACACATTTGTCCAGATAATAGTTTGACTTCATCTGAAATGTTTCATTGGGTCACTGACCTATTAATTGTAGTTAGAGCACAGGAGATAATATATAGTCGATACACTCTTGAGGCAGACTCCTTTCTTCACAGTTACCAGGCAACCTCCTCCAGCTCTGCACAGTGCTGCTAATACTTTTCCTCCCTTCAAACTTAGCGATGGAGAGCATGTGCTCATGAGAGAATCAGAGGGTAAGAGACAAGGCAAAGCATATTTAAGTTAGATGGCTTTTTACAAGCATTAAGCAATACACTCCTGTAATAAACAACTGTGCCAGAGCTAATACTCAATAAAGAGTGTTCTTTATAAGCAATTAGGGACTCACATTGTGGAACAGCCATTTCAGTGGAACATACACTACTACCCTAACAATGCTTAGCAAGATAAGTAGCTTGTTAAAAGCATCATAATTCTCCTTTAAAAATCAATTAACAGTTTGGTGGGGATTTTTGTCTATGGATTGCTGGGTGTCCTATTCAAATGACAGTGAATCCAGGGAACTGCTTCTTGTGTTCTATTCATTGGCTCCTGTTTAACCCCAAAAAAGTGCCACTAGAATGAAAACCTGAAAAATCAATAGATAAAATTACATAACCACAATCAAGATCAGTTGTTTTTCAGCCCAAGAGTCAGCTGAAGATGCTCGAATGAGTCAGATAAAACACATTTTCTCTGTGCAAAGAAGCCAGAGCACATTATAAAGTCATTTCCTTTGTGTTTGTGGGTAATCTTTTTAAATTACATTCATTAATAATCTCTTCTCCAAACTGTGCAAAGATCTAGTTTAGAGAGGTTTGATTGTGATTTGCGTACAAACAGGCAGTAAGGCCAGGTTGGAGGGAGCCTTGGGCAGCATTGTCTAATGTGAGGCATCCCTGCCCATGACAGGGGGTTGCATCTGGATGATCTTAAGGTCCTTTCCAACCCTAACTATTCTATGATTCTACATAATCCTTTTCCTGGAGATACTGAATATGTCTTCCTTCTCTTCTAAAGAAACCTGCTTTATGGGATCCCTGGGAAAGATCAGTCTATGAGGACACCAAGCACAAAAAGGAGGATGAGAAAGTTCATGGGAGAGGAGCACCTTGGCCATGACTCTCCTCTATCACTAGCTGGCAGGGCACTGAAGAACCAGAAGGCCTCCTCTTTTCACCTCACAAAGCTAGAAAGGTTTTCATCCACTCCTCCTTGCAAAGGTAAAAAGCCATAGCCCTTTCCTAACTGAGACTGGATACTTTCATTCTTTCCACATAAACAAGACTTTATATTTCTTAGCCCAATCTGATGCAGTCCTCATTTCCCCCTGAGCAGCAGTGCGCTTTCCCAGCCATAAATTTCCTATTAGTCCTTTGTAAATGCCTTCTTTCTTCCCTCCCTTAATTTAATAATTAATTATTAAACTATTCAATCAAATGCTGCATGCAAGAGTCTGCAAATCAAAGCACAACTTCCACCTGCTTCTCTTCAAATGCTGAGCTGTGTGAGCCACAGGCTTTGTTGGAGGGAAGTCAGATGCTGTTATAAGGGAGCTTCTCCTTCACTCCAGCAAGCACACTCAGCAAACAAGTACAAGGAAAAGGAGTAGATTTTGGAACAGGATAAAGAAACATCAATGGATTTCAGTGCAGGGTTTCTGTTCAAAACCACTGCACGTATTAAGCACGCACTGTGGTTGCCTTGGATAACCAATACAGTTCATGTGTACTTATTCAAATGCAAGTAATTGCAGAAGAGCTTGTACAGGTTTTATAATCCTGCTCCACTGTGCTGATCTCAGCGATGAATGTACACTTAGACTGAGGAGCCTCGGAGGTGATACAAAAACAGTGTGTGCTACTGCAGATGGAACACAAAAAGCAAAGGATTTCTGCCATAGAAAGCTTCATGCTTCTGGGAAAAAGATGGAAAAAAGAATACTTTGGCTGCCTAAAAGTAGAACAGTTTATTTCCCCCCATTGCCAGGGCTGCGGAGCCAGCTGGCTTTTCCCTGCCTTCCTCTCCATCCCCGAGTGTGCCCCAGAGCAAGGCACATGTGGCTGGTTGCAGTGGTTTTGCTTTACAGAGCCACTTCTATCTAGCTCCTATTTTAATCTCTATGCTGTAAACTCTGAGAGCAATTGAACAGACTGAAAACTGGGAGGTGGTGCAATGCAAACAGGGTGCCACAGCTGCTCTAGCTAGAGAAGTGTGAGTATCCATCAAGGTATGCCCTGTTCCAATCTAGACCATTTCTCTTGTCTATCTAAAGAATTCTTCCTTCTCAATAAAGAGTGCCTTCCACTTAAAAACAAAATGAACGACACTGTTGAAGAAAAACCTGTTCATACATACACAAGCCCATATAAAAATCAACCCAGTAGCCAATATAAAAGCCAGTAGAGGGATCTGACTTTCATAGTAAGGTATCTGTAACAACAAAAGGTTTGCAGGTATCACCTGATAAAAACCCCCAAATTAGTCCATCTCCTGCTTGCTTTTTCCTCTATTGCTTTTAAATATCAGGTTTGATTCAAATCGCCTCTGACTGAGCTTATTGGCAGAACAGAGAGGAACTCATAGGATTTCCTAGGTGAAGTTATCCTGAACAGTCCAGGGACCAAAACTGGACATATTCCAGACCATTACACTATTGAACTGAAGAGAGCTGGCTTCTTGCTATCTGCTCCCTGGATCCTCTATGCTATGAATCTTTCATTGCTGCTTTTGTTTCAGATATGGGAGAGAAAAACAGGGAGAAATGACACAAAAGCAATATAAAATGGACAGATGTAATATTTCTTAGGGTGTTCTCATAAAACAACCAGCATGCATATTTCATCTGTTCTGAAGAGCCTAAACCAAGTTTCAAGATCCCTGAGCTCTTATTTCAGGCAGGCCAGATCCTGTTCGAGTCAAATTAAAAGGCTGTTTGGGACCTTGTGAGTGAAAAAGGAAGATTTTCATTAGCTGCAGAGAACTTTGGAGCAATCTTTCATCTTGTTGCCAAGGTAGTAAAACAAGGATAAGTCATGTTAGTGTCAATAAGCGTTTTTGTACTGATTGCCTAAGAAAAACTGCATTTAGACAACAAAAGTAGAGCACTGCATTTCTAGCTATGTCAAGAATTAAGTTGTCACATCTCATGTCTTTCCTTACCAGGTTCTGGTACCTTTTTAGCCTTGGTTTGTAAAAGGAAAGTACATGACTCAGATTCTTGCTTTCTTTGCCTTCCATGGACTTGTTATATTTAGAAGAGCTGCATCCCACAAGGTTTGAGGGTGGAAATATTGTTTCTGTCCTCCAGACCACTGTAATCCTTAGTCCATTGTTCCTGGAAAGCCTTGCAGGAGCACTTCAGCTGCTACTCAAGCATTGCTCAGGGAAACATCTCACCAACATTGAAGAGATTTCATCTCTTTCAAGGACAGCCTTTAAGGAGGCAATGTTATTAAGGTTTTTCCATGGTTATGAATAGAACTGAACTAGGTTTTTTTCTCTTCCTTTCTCTTTTTCTTCCTCTTTCCCCTTCCCTTCCCTTCCCTTCCCTTCCCTTCCCTTCCCTTCCCTTCCCTTCCTCTCCCCTCCCTTTCCCTTCCCTTCAAAAGCACCCAGAAAGTGTATAAAGTTTCCTATATAAAGACAACCCTTTTGTATATCCGAAGGTCAAGTACACTGGTGTCTTCATGATGTGTGTCTATCACACAGAATGTTCAATTCTATGGTTGGATACGCAAGATGAGAGTCAATTAATTCTAACGGAGAAGATTAGGCATTTCCAGGGCAAGATGCACCTGATTTCTGTTAGCTGTTTTCTCAGAGATTAATTGCACTCTGAGAAAACAACAATGGTGAGCTCCAGTGGAGGCTATAGATACCAAATCATTCCAGATCAGATGATGCTGTTCCCAAGTGCTGATAATGACAATGAACTGCTGCATAATCAAGGAAATAAGATAACCCAGAATACTGTGAAGTATATATAAAGATGTCACTTGTATTTTTTAGGTTCTGAGAGACCAATTCCTAGAACAGTTTGTTGACACCTTTTTGAGGAAAAGAGTTTTTATCTCATAGACATCCTGTTGCGCCGGAAAAGAGAGGCTGTGACACTCATATGAATTACTATCTGCTACTCACATAGAATCATAGAATGGCTTGGGTTAGAAAGGACTTTAAGATCATCCAGTTCCAACTCCCCCTGTCATGGGCAGGGGCACCTCACACTAGACCACATCACCCAAGGCTCTGTCCTACCTGGCCTTGAACACTGCCAGGGATGGAGCATTTACCACTTCTCCAGGCAACCTGTGCCAGTGCCTCAGCACCCTCACAGTAAAGAATTTCTTCCTTATGCCTAACCTGAACTTCCCGTGCTTCAGTTTGAACCCATCACCCCTTGCCCTCTTGCTACAGTCCCTGATGAAGAGTCCCTCTCCAGCATGCTTGTAGCCCCCCTTCAGACACTGGAAGCTGCTCTGAGGTCTCCGCGCAGCCTCCTCTTCTCCAGGATGAATAGCCTCAACTTTCTCAGCCTATCTTCATATGGGAGGTGCTCCAGCTCCCGATCATCCTTGTGGCTTCCTCTGGGCTTGCTACAACATTTAGCTTGGTATGAAGACTTCCTCCATTTTAATAAGGAAGGATGTTAATTCCAGTGTGAATTTGATTGGTCAGAGATGAATCTAGCAAAAGCAGTAAGTATTAACATTGATTAGTCATTCAAACTGATCTCAGTCCATTTTGATGGTGCACCTTAGAAATTCAAACTAACAGAAAAAAACAATAGCATAAAGCCACAGTTCAAAATGACTTACTAGTCAGAGTGAGCATTCTTTAGGGAGCAATGAGCTCTGGATTCATCCCATCTAACCCCACAGCATTTAATGCACAGCTAATTATCCTAAGCACCCTGTTGAGCAGGAGCTTGCACCTCAAAGGCTCTCCAAGTGAACCCAAAAGGTAACTGAGACAAGCTAGCCTATAGTCAATAGGTGGAAATTTGCTCGTCAGGGTCTTTATCTCCAATGTAAGGTATCTATAGGCTCTGAAATTTTAAGAATTTGAAGCCGCTACTCTGAAATGACCAGAAAGCAACATCATCCCTTGGGTTTTCAGAGGTTAAACTGCTCCTCAGAGGCTCTCCTTCCCTCTGATGACTACAGGAGCAGATGGTGACTGTGTTTTTAATATAACACCTCTGTTAACTGTCCAAATAATCCAACTCGCATGTATCTGGTCCCTCAAAAAGCTGCAACTTGCTTTTTAAATCAGTAATTACTGGGGATGATGACAGCAAAAGCACTCTGTTCTGCATGTCTGACATAATGTTGTCAGCTCCCAGGGGTATATAGCAGTATCACAGCATTTGGTGAGAGGGGTTTTTTTATAACCCTCCAATTGCTGCAGTCATATCAGAGCTGACTTGTTGCCTTCTCTTTTTCTGTCTTCCTTGCCTTCATTCTTGTTACAGGAAAGAGCCGGAAAAAGGGAACCTAAGGCGTCTTGCTGCAAAAGTACAGGAATAAAATCTCGCATTTCACTACTTTTAAATCACACAGTTATTGAGCCCCAATTTTATTCTAGGAACTTGCTGATTTTTTTGCACTTTTACTCTTGTCAGTGCTATGAGTCATGGAAACCACATCTGAGAGAAACTCAAGCAAGGGGTCTGAAACTCAGGTGCAAGTTCATGTTCTCTTTAACCTGTTTTATAACATCTTGCATGAAAACCATACTGCTTTGTTAGGTGGCTAAGAAGTAGGCAAATAGGGTTGTATTGTGTGGGCAGTGTTCAAGGTCAGGTTAGACAGAACCTCAGGCAACATGGTCTAATGTGAGACATCCCTGCCCGCAGCAGGGGGCTGGAACAGGATGACCTTCAGGTCATTTCCAACCCAAACCAGTCTGTGATTCTATATTTCTATGACAACCACTTCAAAAGTAAACCGTGGCAAACCCTGCATTGTTCTGCACGCTGATCAAAAGTTCTGGCATGTACCTCTCATTCTGATCCAGCAATATACAGCAAGCACTCGTGAAGTCTGTTATGATACCTGAAATGCCAACAGTAAGCAAGGCTGGAATGAATGATAAACAAAACAGAGCCTATTTTGCTCATCATGTTTAAGTGTATGGGGGCTGTCAAGTCAAGATGCACATTGATAGAATCATAGAATCAGAGGATGGTTTATGTTGGAAGGGACCTCAAAGCTCATCCAGTTCCAACCCCTGCCATGGGCAGGGACACCTTCCACTACAGCAGCTTGCTCCAAGCCCCTGTGTCCAACATGGCCTTCAACACTGCCAGGAATGGGGCAGCCACAGCTTCTCTGGGCACCCTGTGCCAGCGCCTCAGCACCCTCACAGGGAAGAGCTTCTGCCTAAGAGCTCATCTCAGTCTCCTCTCTGGCAGGTTAAAGCCATTCCCCTTGGCCTTTCCCTACAGGCCCTTGTCCAAAGCCCTTCTCCAGGTTTCCTGCAGCCCCTTTAGGCACTGGAGCTGCTCTAAGGTCTCCCCTTCAGGAGCCTTCTCTTCTCCACGCTGCCCCAGCCCAGCTCTCTCAGCCTGGCTCCAGAGCAGAGCTGCTCCAGCCCTCGCAGCATCTCCATGGCCTCCTCTGGACTTGCTCCAACAGCTCCATATCCCTCTTGTGCTGCTGCCCCAGGGCTAGACCAGGGCTGCAGGGGGGTTCTCCCCAGAGCACAGCAAAGGGTGAAAATCCCCTCCCTTGACCTGCAGCTCACATTAGTGCTTAATTGAGGATGACTTCAGAAGGCAACTTGTAAATCTCCATTAATAACTCCTTTACACCCTGGCAGGGGCACTATTATACTGGTACAAGTTTCTCTTCTCCAGAAACCTCTACAATACCTGTAGGATCTAGAAAAAACTGAGAAGGCAAAAGTGTACCACTTCATATTAGATTTATTATCATATTTAATCCACTATGAATACTGCCTTATTTAGTATAATAACTGCATGCATGTTAGCTCAAGCCATTGTTGGCTCCAGTATGAAATGGGTCTTTTCCTGGTTGATAACAAGTGACATGGACTACTAAATATCTTGCGTTGGAATCCACATTTTAGGTTCAGTGTGCACTCAAGTTCCACACTGTTGTTTCTGCAGGCCATTTTTGCCTTCTGAGGCTATTCCAGCAATTGCCAAGCTTTCCCCAGTGGGCTGGGAGCAGCTGCATGCTCTCTAGGCATGAAAAGCAGCAGAAAGAGCTCTGAAAGTATCCTGCAAGGGCACACCTTGAGCTCCAAAGACTTGAACAGTACAGATAAAAGCCAGCGCCCACCACATGGCCCAGGGACCAGGGTCTGTCTCTTGGACAAGTCCCAAATACCATGTAAACGAAGCCTATGTAATCCTCACAGTCACTTATCTCCTTGAGGACAAAGACCCCATCTGCAAAAGATATGGATGAGACTTACCATGGCTTCAACTCTTCTAATAATGACATATGACAGATCTATAAAAACGTTTTTAGTTGCCAAGACAAGCACTGGAAAGGGAAGGCCAAATTATGTTTGCAAATACAGCTTGAATTAGCTTCTCTTTTCTGCCCCTGTGCAGGTGGAATACATTTTGAGCAAAGGGGATTTGTCTTGAGAGTGAAATGGGGTTTAAATATCCCCTGTAATGGTGCAAATCCTGAAGTCTAGAGAAGAATGAGAAGTGCCTGACTGTTAAAGAGAAAATGGGGGGATAAACAAGGAAATGCTGATAATTCAATTTGACTTCAACTTCCTTCCCAAAGCAGAACAAGCAAAGAGTTTTACAATACAGGGTGAACAAGCTGAGCATATATATGTATATATATGCTCATGCTGTTTCAAACAGCTGGACTACAGCCTGCAAGACAATGGAAGTCATTCTCCTGTCTGTCCCTGCTGGCTTCCCATGTCTGGTTTTGAAATCACCATTCAAGAAAGATGTTAGGGCCAATGGGAACATTCCCAGGGGAAAGTAATGATAATGGTCATCAGCGTGATGGACATGGTTTGTAAGAACTAGTGAAAGAGCGGGAGTTGCTTAGCCAAGGGAGAAAGGACTAAAGGGGAAAGCTTTAACAAGGCTATCGCAAAGGAGAAGATAAGCTTTATTATGTGCTCATGGATGGTAGAACAAGAAATGATGGACTTAAATTTCATTAAGAAATTACTAGGATTTTTTATTCTCCAACCATTAATTCAAGCACAAGATGAGGGGGATGCTCAGTGTGCCTTACATCCTAGCTCCTTTTAACAGAACCATAGGCTGGAATGTACTCGATGGCTACTAAATGTCATTGCAGGATCTCTGCCACAGCCACAAGAAACCTTCTATTTGATTATGAGAACATCAGAGCATCTTATCAGTATATTGCTTTCTCCTCTGAAGTCCTCCAAAGCTCATACTGCTGCAAGAATCAGACCTCCAAACAATACGGCTATTAACACCTCCAAACGCATTTCCCTAGAGAGTTTTGCTAAAGCTTTCAGAGAAGTTTTAGCTCCTCAGCCTACCATATACAAAACAGTAATAATTTTCCATTGCTTCAAGGGAAATTAAAATACAGAACATCAGTTACATCCAGAGTTTTATTTGCAGCCAATTGAAGGGGAAGGGGCAGTAGCTCCCAGAGATTCAGGAGAAGTTCTGCCTGTATCAGGATTTAGACAGTCTTTGATGTAAGTGATATAAAAGAGAGAAATATTTCCCATAGAGAGAGAGAAAAAAGGCATCCAAAAATCTTCAGCCTAACTCTTTTGTGTTGCTGCTCCAGCTACAGTCTCCAGAATTCATTACAATAAGCAAACACTCATACATCATTGGTTTAATATGACAACTATGATGCTTAATAAGGCTGGAAGAAACATCACTGTGACTCTATTTGAGCCTCCTAAACAATCAGTTATTGCTGAGAAAGTTGCACCAATTTTATAGCTCCGGAGCTGATTTGTAATTTGTATTCATCTTTCATTTTGACTAGACCAATTGTGTGTTCTATCTGCATTATCAGCTCCATAAAAATTCATTCCTATCCGTAAAAACCTAAGATTTCTAATAATGCCTCTCCTACTTTCTATGGGTGTATCTGTGGCTTTATTTAGAAGAGAAAGACAGTTAAGCTGGTAACTGGATTGTCTCTCTGCCCCCTTTGCTACGGGACCCAGCTCATCTACTCTAAACACACCTAGTCAGATTTAAACAGAATTGATTATATGACGAGGTGGGAGAAATTTACCTTTGCACCATTTATGCATTCTGAGTAACTGAAATCACTGCATACCAAATGTCTCCCTGTACAGAATCACTCTGGGCAATCCGGGATCCTGACATCTGTGGTCCAGGCAGTCTGAAAGATGGTAAAGAACCAAAAGGATTAGCATAATGTTTGCAGCCTGATTGAACAACAGGCGTGTTACAGAGACTGCTGAGCTGAAGATATCAGTTTAACCATGGTCTGTCTCCAAAGAGCTGGAGTGTGGAATGTCTCGGTGAAGGGGCAAAAATGACAGTATAACGAATTAAAATCATAAAGAAGTTATGGATAAGAGAAGGGACAAATGTATTTAAGCAACATCAATACTTTCAGTGTCAAAACCAGCCCCAGGACCCTCAAGCACCTGGAATGTCTATGACTTCCTGGTGAGTCTGTGCCTGTAAGTATACTGGGAGACCAGAGACAGCGCTGACTTGCCAAAGGAAGGACAGGAGAACACAGACTTGTCACAGGGAGGTACAAATGCATCAGCCAGCTGAATGTCCAGAGTAATGGGCATCACAATCAATTCTCATCATTGATTATCCTGGATATTTGACTGATATTCACTAAACAATCAGCCGTGACACTGTCTGCCCCTCCCAGATGCTTGCTGTATCCTTCTCAGCACAGGTCATGCTCCCTTAGCAGAGGCAGCTGGAGGAAACATATGTTCATGTCCCAGCAGTGCTTGTTCACAGTCCAGTGCCCTAAGAGAAATTCACCTTCATGAGAAGTTTGTGTCAATGCATGGAATGAAGCAGCTGAGGTGGGGCAGGTATTTGGCTCTGGCAGCTCAGCTGGAGGCAATGGCCATCGGCAAAGGGTGGGACAGAGAGTCAGCATCATCCAAAAGTGATAGAGAGAGGCTGGCCTCTAGTACGGTGGGCTATTAGCTTCCAGCTACTTAACACTAAGAGGATTTGTGTAATTCCTTTCTTCTTCCCCCCATTCCTCCCTCCCTCTATCCCCCTCCCTTTTCTTTCCTCTTCCTTCTTCGTGTACCCCATTAAAATGTCTGTGCCATGGATGGGGTTTGTTTCATGATTCTTGCATGTAGCCATACTGGTCAGATTATGTGCAGATAGTTAAAAAACAAGATGAGAATTTGTTGCTTTTTCAGAGTTGATGCAATGTACTGATTAAAATGCAGGTGTGCTCCTGTTCCCAGCTGTTAGATCTCAAAACACTGACTAAATATCCTTTTTTTAACATTTTATTTCTAAACCAGGTTGCTATTGTTAACCATTACAATAAAGCCAGAGTCTGCAAGGTCTTTAACAGGTACAGAAGCATATTCTGATTAAGAACCTAGAAGGGTGTAAATCCAGGCTGGATTAGGAAGTGAGAAGGATGTAAATCCAGGCTGGCATGGTAAAGAGGCAGAAAAGCATCTGTCTGATCTCAGTGGGTGGAAAAGAAACTAAAACCTGTCTCCAGGCAAGAGCACTTCCAGGCGAGTCCCACAGAGATCCCTGTCTTGCCTCACATTCTTCAATGCACAATCCCTGTGAAACCTACTGGACCATATCCATTCTTAACGTATGACACACAAGCAACAAGCTCTTTTGTTGCGTCTACTTCTGGGCTCTGGCAGGAGCAATCTCTGGAAGTCATTCCAGTTTTGCACTGAGAAACCACAGCAGTTGTGAGGGGTAACAGGCATTTGTCACCTGAGGCATGAAATTTAGGTACTAGTGACTTGTACAGGGCTGGAAATAAATGTCAGCAGTCCAAAGGTAAGAGAAGAGATGGGGAATTGGATTGATCCTTTCGGGATCACTCATTGCCTTGCAAGAATGACAGGTAAGACCTAAATTACCTTCTTCCACCTTGACTCCTCCCCAAATGAAACTGTGAAGCAAACATTTCTGTCTCACCACTTTGATGTATTTACTGCCTAAAGTCTTTGTTGATCATTATAGTTGTGGGATCTTGCCTTGGCAATTTCTTACTTCTTCATCCCCATCTGCCCCAGCATCCTCCTCCCAATCCATTCCCCAGTGCTCCTCACTAAGGTAGGTCCCTTCATATGCACCTGCATCCCATCGTCACATAGCTGCCCTTATAAGAAGACAGTTCTCCAGCTGGGGAGGCAAAGTGGGATCTGTCCCAGGGTGGAAATAAAGTCAGAGGGAGCTCTTTTCTAAGAAGACCCTAGAGCCAAGGACGTCTCTTGCTAGTCTTCTCAGTGGGCCAATACAGATGTGGGAGACAGGAAGGATGAATCAAACCAGAGCTTCAAAATGGCCTTTCCATATTATTAAAGGCACCCTCAGAGTACATAACTTGTGCTTGTTTTAACTTGAAGATTTCCCTAGACTGCCACTGTCTGAGTCTGAGATACTGTGGTTTTACATGCTCAGATCTTAAAGCATCCTGAAGAAACCTCTGACTACAGCCTCCACTCTGGGTAAAGGAGAATCTGAGGAGCATGCAGTCCATTTCCTGCAGCTGCAAGCTGGACTACGTGGGACTTTAGTGGGACACTGAATCCAAGTTTCCTCTTAGCTACTGCTGGTTATGTTACATTTACCACAGGCTGTAAAATAGCCTTAAATATTTGAAGCTGCAAATGTAAGCACCTTAGCAAATGGGATACAAGATGAGGTTCTTCATCTGCCAGCTTCCAAGCGAAGATCCTTAATATTAGAGCAAGTAATATGAAAGAAACTGAAAGCAAGAGAAACAGTTGTTAGGGCCATAAAGCATGTCAGGACATGGTTTTTCTGCTTCACTCCATCAGAAGACTGTGAGATGACATAGCTGGAAACAACTAATACTTAGCTGATCTCAACAAAATGCACAAAGTGTGGGACACAGATGCTCTCCAAGGCAGGTTGCACACATAGAATCACAGAATCACAGAATAGTTTGGGTTAGAAAGGACCTTAAGAATACTCAGTTCCAACTCCCTGCCATAGGCAGGGACACCTCACCCTAGACCATGTCACTCAAAGCTCTGTTCAACCTGGCCTTGAACACTGCCAGAGGTGGAGCATTTACCACTTCTGTCAGCAGCCCGTGCTAAGGCGTCACCACCCTCACAGTAAGTGCCTTACTGCAACATATGCTGCCCTCTATGAATGGGAGACTCCCATTGAGAAAAAGATTCACATTTTCTGTCCTTTTTACTTGTCCTTTATGTTATATCTTAAGCCAGTATAGATTGACACCTTCACTTAAAGTGTGTCAGCTTTCCAAAGGAATGCATGTTTACATCTCAAAGGCACTGCCAAAAACATCCAGCTACGGATATTTCTCCAGATATTTCACTACAGGAATTAGCGGATTATAAATCTGAACCCTACTGCAAAAATGCGGAGTTTAGTTCTGCCATAGTCCAACCAAGAAATTGTGATTTACTGCCTCAGTTTCCCCACATATGAAATGAAGAACATGTTACCTCTTTGAAACTTGCTAGGGGAATCCACTCATAAAAAAACACTGTAGAAAGTCAGGAATTATTATTATTACTATTAGTATTGCTGTTATTAATAGTGCAGTGACCATGCAATGCTTTAAACTACAAACAATTGTGGACAATGCGGACAGAATATTTGCCTAACGTTCCCAGTATTGTGAAACACAAAATAGGACCCCTTAGAGGTAGCGACCCCTTCCATGAAACAAATGGATGATGGAAAACAACTTCCACTTCTGTGATGCAACATTCCGGAACAAATAGTGACAACTGCTGAAGAATGCCTTTGGCTGGGAACAGCTGAGATGTGGTTTTGCTCAGTTCCTACTGCGAGGACAGTGTCCCTTTCGCTCCTTAACTCCCTCATCTTCCCTAAAATCCTGTTCTTAGTTTGAAAATACATCATGAGAAATAACCATGGGGAGGAGGTGGGTGGGTGTCACAGGGAGGGGGAATATTCAGCATTTTTGGCCCAGCTTCAGCAGGAAAAATGATTTTAACACATCTGGAATAGCAGAAAGAAAATCAACATTGCTAGGGAGTCTTTGCTAGCTAAGAAATAGGAAGCAGCTCTGGAGAAGATATATGAAGCAATAAGAAATGATTTACTTCCACAGCATTTATTGTTTGAATACGAGCATACACCCCATCTATTTTCATTTGCCCCAGCATGCGTGGCAGTCCTCCCTGTCGGAGAATGACATTGTTGCATTTGTCGTCATTCCCTCTAATATATCATGAAGAACAGCTGCTCACAGCACAGTCCCTGGGCCCGGATCGAGCGGATCCAATGCTAGCCCTGATAATGGGAGCTCTCCCTAAAGCTGCCATTTCATGTTGCGGTGTATCAGGCTTGCATGGCTCACAGGAGCTCATCGGAAGTGGTCTTGCAATCATCATAATAAAGCCCAATAAATGCTTCCCAAATAACCCTTTTCACTTTGTGTTCTCTCATATCGTGACACTTCCAATGAGCAGCCTTGTTTCTGAGCAGAAGAAGGTGAAAAAGAAAAGGATGCAGCATCTGCTATGAGCACTGTTGTTGGCAAAGCTTTAATATGATGCTGACTACTCAGAGTAGATCATGGAGCCTTGACACAGCTGGGGACATGACAATTTTGCTGAGATGGGTTTTGCATTGACAAGCCTGGCTTGGAACTTTTAGTGAACTGGAGGTTGACTTCATCTTGTTCCTATTCAGGTAGGTACTGGGTAGAAGAGGACCCAAATGTGGCTGATAACTTTAGTAGAGAGAGACTCAGTTACATTTCAAGGCACAAGGGGTGCCTGGAAATCCCTACATGTCTATTTAGGGATCCATGAATTTTCCTCACAATTCCTCACTCCATTCAAGCTTTATGTGACATAAGTGACATAAATGCATACACAGACCTCAAATCATATGTGAACTATCATACCTGGTACGTACTATGAAGCAAGTGCCAGCACATAGCTCTTTCAAACCTGGCCACTTTCTCCAGGCCAAAGGAGTAGCTTGCAAACTCAGTTTGCTCCACAGTGGGATCCAGACAATGCCAGGACACCTGGATGCAGTGGAGCCCTGCAGCTGGGGTGGATGAATGGGAAGTGTTGAGGTGCCTGAAAAGGACTCCGTCTTGGGGTAGGTAGGGACACTAAGGTGAGATACGGGGATGTAGGGAGTTGGTGTTGGATGCAGGGGCTGCATGAAGCTGGGAGGCAGACTGTCAGGTGACTATAAATGAATCTTAAAAACAAGAATACAAAACACACATGATTTTCTATGTATTTTCCTTGGAGCTTTGCATTGCTTTCGCCTTGAACTCTTCCTAGGACTGAATTAAGCCCCGCAAAAGGGCTTTTGAATTGCATTTGAAGTCCATTACAATGACTTTGGATTGGGATCTTCATGTTTTTGTTACATGACTTCACCTCTTTAGTGTAAAGTGGTTCTGGAAGAAGAAATACTGCAGGCTATAATAGTGTAACTATGGGTTTATTTTTCTCAGTACTTTCATTGCCTCACCCTAGAGGCATACTTCTATACATTAAATTTTGAGGGAAGTTCTAAGTTTTATCTCTGTCTCCTAGAAAACTTCTCAGTAATTTGACTATAATCACAAAGGCAAGTCATGTAAAGAGAAGAACTGACTGAAATTAGGAATGTGATGTTCTTAGTGGAAGATAGGCTGTTGGGCAAGTTATTGTTGGGTAAGTTAAGCCTTTCCTTGCAATCTAAACCAACAAACACCCTTCAAAGTTTTAAAAGTCATTAACTCTGTACTGCACATGTGCAGAGGTTTTCTTCCTCTGGTTTGAAACTGTTTATCCTGTTCCATTGCTGTGATGGCTGCAACATAACATGATCCACTTAGAAAATGGTGAAATTCATCTGCAAGGGGAACTACCCTGAGGAGTATTCAGATAAACATGATAAAGATTCTGATGGCAACATCAACAACTGCTTCATTCCTTAAAATACCTGGGAAAAAATACCCCATGTTAGAGATCTACACCAGTATTTTCTAGAAAGGAAAGAAAGGGCTTCCTAGAGGCAAAGAGAAGGTGTGATTGCTCTTCCCTGGCACATTAACTCTTTCAAGGCAGATTCCCCTCTAAGAACTTCTTACTGACTCTTCTTTTTATTGTTAATTGGCCAACTCTATGAACAGTCTAATATGTCCTTGGGGGTATGCTTTGTTTTGTCACAGTGATGATTTGGTCACATAACCTTGCCTAGGGTTTGGCGCACCGTATTAACACCATATTTAGCACAAGACATTATCATCGTGCACACAAGACAGTAGCAGCACTCGGTTCTTTTCCGTTTGAGGTTGTGTCTGGTTTCAGTAAAGCTTCATTTGGCTGCAGCTACATCCTCTTAAGAAGCTCCACAAACATTGTCAAGCTTTCCAGTTTACTTTTCCTTCCAGAGAACTAGCCTCTCAGATGCTTGAAGTGTATGTCTTGCAAGGAGATGCCCCAAAGCCACAATCAAGACAAAGTTCTTTGTCCATCCTGGCCAAAAACCTGAAAGAGTCACCCTGGATATGACCAGAGATTGCCTTTACTGCAGTGACACACTGATAGCTCATGCTCAACTTGCGTTTCCACCAGGAGCTCTAGGTCCTTTTCTGCCACCTTTATCCCCAAAACTGTAATAGGAGCTCAGGCACCCACTTCACATGAATACACTTCTGTTGCAGATGTCAAAATTAGGATGGCTTGCTGCTTCTGCCCACCAGTAAATTAAATTTCTTTGTATTGAGTCGTATTAGATTTGCACTCACCAGTGCCAAGGTACGGATCTACCCGGGGTCAGCTGAAGCATCTTGGCACTAATATCACCCCCACTCCAACAACAGGGACCAGTAATTTCTCCTTTGCTTGATCTCTCTGTATGTTGCTATCAACAAACATGATCACAGCCCAGACAATAATGCATTGCAGGGGTGTTCAGTAACGAGGGCCTGTTCATTACTCATGGATTGAAAAGGTTTAGTTTGGGGCTGGAACTAGATGACCTTAAGGTCCTTTCCAACTGTAACTATTCTATGACTCTATGATTCAGTCTTTTCAGATTAACAAAGAAAATGAGGGTTCATCAACAGTCCATTCTTCCACTCAATTTGTTCCTTGTTATTTAAAATGAACTTTTGAACACAAGCAAAAATGTCAAGAGGAGATGAATTTCTATATAAAACCAAACCAAACCAAAACCTTCAAGCACAACAGCTGAAAGTTAACATCTTTCAGTGGCTAACAGAATAAATAGATTGAAGAAAGGCTGAATCATCCTAAAAGGCAGTGAAAATGAATTGATTTCATGGTTTGGAAAAGAAAGAGTCCACTTGAAACAGTTACAGCCAAAGCTCTGAAAGAATGAAATTGATTCACCTCTGCTCCAGGCTGTGCTGGCTAACACTCATAAAGCCCCTTCTCTGCCAGCAGATGCCTTGTGCAGTTCTGCATGGGTTCATACTCGCAACCCTTCAGCATGACAAGATGACAGCTCCAACTGCCGCACAGAACTGCTTAGAAGGAGTTGTTGCAGGGAAAAACCTTTCCTGGACTCCAGGAAAAAAACTCCTCCAGGCTTCAGCAATCCCTTCATTTAGCCTGATCATCAAGAAGGCCACCTGATTCCCCCAAAAGTCAGAATGATTTTTTGCATGGAATTCTATCCTTTGGAAGGAGTACCAGTGCTAGAAATACTGAGCAGGAAGCAGTATGAAGCCATTTGGGTGTTGCTTAGACTTTGTCCATTATCATATAATCAAAGATATGTAGCCAGTAGAAAGCCTTATATTCTGTGATATATGAGATGTATTTCTCTTTCTTTCCCTCTATCCCATACCATCCTTGGTGATTCTAGCTTTCAGATATATATATTCTAATCCCTTATGCTGTAATCAGTTTTTTAGTGCACATGGACAGTTCATGTCATCTGAAAATCAAGGTACCCCAAATCAAAAATTGATATTTGACAGTGGCAAAATGGAGACATGGAAATCATGGCTAAACTGGAGGATCTGACTGATGAATTTGGGCCAGGCAATTCCTGCTATAGTGGTAGTATTCTAAGTATACATTTACTTGTAGGTATAGGAAACTCCATAGAAGGAAAAAGAAATGGAGGAACAACGGTGTTTGCCTACATTAGAGACTGGTATTTAGTGTATTAGAGCATTTAGTCTATGTGAAAGCAAAATTAATGTTAGTAACATTGATCATAACATGCTGAGTGAATACTGGAATCTGAGGCCGCACTATAATGCACCTAATACAAAAACCTTAAAAAAACCCGTGCAATTACTTCAGATCATAAGGCAGTATGATTAGAAAAAGTGGTTTTGATAACTCTGCTCCAAATTTAAGGACAACCAACACAGTTACTGTAGTTTCAGTGAAAACTCCCTGGTTTTACACCATAAGCCACATGGTTCAGAGTGGACCCCCTAATAGCGCGTAATCGGACATCCAATGGGCTTTTTCTCACCATGTCAGGATCCAGACAACAAAGTGTATTCGTGAGATGAGATGAGGCTCGTGAGACTCGACAGCTGCCCTGCTCACCCATGGGAGATGCACCATAATAATCATGTAATTACAGACAATTTTATAATGTCTTATTCTCCTGCTTATTAAAGTGAAATAAAAGCCACTAGAAAAAATGAATATATTTCACACTATATACACTTCTCTGTCTCTCTCCAGTCTTTTAGTTTCCAAGAAAAGAGAAATTTAGAGGATTGTAACACAGAAAATTACTGACTGAAAGGATTCTATGATAGATTAGTAGCTGAACCTTAGAAAGTGTGTGTGCTCACATCATCACATACTCACTCAACTGTTCTCTTCTGTTACTGTTTGCCTTTTATTCTACATATACAAGTAACAAACCTAGAAATAAACTCCATACATGTCCAATGCCCTGTCTTTTCCTTGTCTTCTACATTTATTTTCCCTTTCTGACTATTTTTCTATGCTTCCCCCTTGTTAAATATTCACTTGCCCTTTAGAGAGCCCCAACCCAATCAAAGTGATGACTGTTTTCTCCTTGCACAGCAGCTTTGTCCTGGACATGATTTTATATTCCCTGTATGTCTCATATTACCTCATGCAGCCTCTTATTTTGATGGCTTCACAGGTGGGTTGAAGTAGTTTAACAGCGTGTGGGTTTCAGAAAGAGAAGGAAGGGTGAGAAGAACAGAGATACTGAGGGAGAAGCACGGAAAAAGGGAGCTTTCCTCAAGTAAAACTTCACTGTAGGCAGCAAGGTTAGCTCAGCTGCATGTGGGACCTTACCCTCTGTTTTCAACTGCCAGGTTATCATTTGCTTGGCTTAAGTTGCCTAGAAGAAGCATCAGTCTCATGCTGGTCCTTGGTGGCCAGAAGCATTGTAATGTCCCCATTGTTTCCAAACTTGGGACTTAAAAAAGGACACATGGATTAAGACAGAGACAAGAACTCCCTCCTAAAAAAGGGCTCTTGCTTCTGGAGTACTGCTTCGTCTAACTGATTTTCTTTTTGACCTTGATATCAAGAGGACCTGACCTTTCTCTTCAGGAAGAGTGGGTACCATCTTCCACCCAGAAGAGCTTAATGCAGGTAATGAATGTCCTAGGAGATGGGGAGAAATGGGGTTTTGGATCACTCCACTTTGCAAGGAGAATCAGTATTCATTCAAGTGGTGTTTGAAAATCATTTTATGGGCATCTGAGTCCTGCTAATAGGGCTAAGTGTTGTCAGGACCATGTGCCAATAGCCTTATCAGGGAATACCTGATCACTGATCCACACCAGGCTTCTTTATCCTTCGTGTACCACTCTGTCTGGGCAGTCTGGACATGTAAAAAGACACAGAATTAAATGTAGGAACAGTAAAATCACAGATGGAGGTAACTCAGAAGTTTAGGTGTCTTCAAGGTCATGTTGCAGCTCAGAAGATGTTTCCAAGGTGTATTTCCAAGATATGTCACTATCAAAGCTGGGGGTCTAACCCTAGACTCTAACTAAAGGATTTTATCTCTGCATCTTGGGACCTCTGGTTGTAATTGTACTTGTAAATAAAATCGCTCCACCCCATTCTCTCAGCTGCAAAATCCATCCCAAAATAACCATTGGGCATCACTTCTGATGCAGAGTAGCTGTTACCTTCCACCCCTACAGCTGCTGAAGGACCTTTTAATTTACAGTTTATGAAGCACCTGGGAGTTTGTGAGGATGACTGGCACCACACAGATACATCATAATTATTGTCATTCAGACTGGAATCAGCTCTGCAGTGGTTTAAGGTTTAGTAAAATAACTTGTTCCATTATGTGGCCATGTAAAATTTTTCCATGTTTTCCTTTTTAGTCTTTGTTTTCTGTCACTGTAAGACACTTTTTCTCCTGTAGACACTAAGCTTTATTCTGCATGTCATTTGAGATGTTGCTCACCAGAATGGGGCTCATCATTTCTAATTGCATCTACCTAAGATCTTTCCAGACAAAAAGTTTTTCTGTATATGTAGGAATTTTTAAGGAAATATCTTTGGAGTTTCGAGAAATACATTTTCTTTTTGGACTACTCAGAATGTGCATCTTTTAGAAACAGCGAAGTATTAAACTGCATGCTCCTGATGGTGTATGGTCTCATGGGACTGGTACTTTTAGCCCCATTTTCACCAATGTAATGATCTCCTGAGAAGACTGTGTTTCCACTAAGGAGCGGTGCTGAATTCCCACCTGGCAAGCAATGTGGTGTGTCCTGGACACAACATTACCTCGCGATTAGCATGTAATTGCTATGAGCAGGAATCCTGGTCGAGGAGAGTGAGGCAAGTGTGAGTATTTCTGTTTTAACCACAGTTCCCATAAGACCACGTGCTGCTGTGAGAAAGCAAAGTTGAATGCTGACATGATTCAAAACGAAACCTTTCAGCAAAACAAATGGAAAGGTTTTGATTTCAGGTGTGTCAAAACATTTCTTATCAGCTGAAAGTGTCAAAAAGAGCATTTGACATCTGTTGTGTTTTGACCTTTCCAAATTGAATTTCTCTGTCACTCCCTTGTCCATACTGTAAAAGGAAAAACACACATTTCTATTGTCCTGATGTGGGGTAAAACGCAAAACAAAGAAACAGCCAGATAATTTGCCATGGAAGGATGTTTTTCAGTTTCACTTCATTTTTTATAAGCAAGCTTCGTCTGAAATGAAATACCCTTTTCTCCTTTGGGTACCTGCAGACAATTTATACTAAGCTGAGCCCTGCAGGGGGATGCAGTAAGGAGCAAGGGATAAAACATTAAGTGTGATCCTGGGACCCTGAGCATCTTGCCTGGGCACCCCTGAGCTTCCTTGTCTTTGCACACAGAATGCAGCTGTAAATGACTCTGTATGTTCCTGAAGCACCTGCATAGATTATATATTTCCTTTCTTATTATTCTCTTCCTTGCTGCTATCTCCTGTGGCACATTGTCTAGTATATTCTTTGTATATGTAGTACAAAATCGAATAAATGTCCTTTAAGTTCCTTTCATCTCAGCATCTTCATTATTTTCATGTCAGAAGTGTCTCAACAACGAAATTCAAGTTTGGGTAGCTCACAGACATTTCTTTTCACTCATAAGACATGAACAAACCATCTGGCACAGTTAAGCCATTCAGTATGATCCTAAAACAAAGATAAATGCTGCTGATATTGTTTCATTGTTTAAAATAGACATTTTTGGAACATGGATTGCTGCAGTTCAAACCTTAAAGCTCTTTTCTGTTAAACCCATATATACTAAAACATTCCCTTGTATGTCTCTATATAGCCTTGAGAAATAGTCTTTTTATAAATAATATGCATTAAATATATGTATAGCAAATACTTGTGGGACATTATCTTAATTCTAAAATCCATCTAAAATAACAATGAACACAAACAGTGATTTCAGTGCCTGGTGGTTTTTGACTGTAGACTCAATTAAGATAGTCCCACCATTCCTACACCTACACCTACGCCTAAAGGTGCCCAAGGAGGGACAAATGTCTGACCCACCCTGCGGAAGAAATAGCTGAATCCCTGATGGCTTGGAGGAAAGCTTGAGCTGACTTTTCCTTGGGCTTTTTTAGCACAGGAATTGTTCAATGATACTTTGTGTTCTCCAGTCATATTAAACCCCAGGAGATGGGAGGCTGGGTGTGATGCTCCTCCTTCACAACAGTCTGGGGAGAGGACTGTCTTCTGTCTGAAACTGTGCGCTTCATTCAGCAAAAGACTCTGTCCTTCATGTGGACTTGCAAGAAAGGGTGATCCCTGGTAAACAAGAGGAACGACACTGGAGCTGAAGTTTCTCAGCTGGAGCTAAATGGATGTGCATTTTCTAGAGGAAAAAGTTCTTATTTATAAGCCAAACCTGGATTTCAACAGGGTTGAAACCCACTATTCCAGGCTGTAACCCACTCTACCAGAACTGATGATAAGGAAAATGGACTCTAAACAGGGAAAGCCCATTTTCTGCCTGCACCTAGATTTCCTCCATGTTTTTCTGTAACAACTGGAACTGATCACTGGTTGGTAAAAATTGCTTATCTAGACCTGTAATCCTTGTTCTATACAGTCACATTCTTGCAACAGGCTGACTGGTGCCAATAGGACAGTTCTCATGAATCAGAGCATTTACCATCAGGCTGTGACACTAGTTTCTGATAACTGAAGGAGATGATGCATGAAAATTCACATCCTTCCTCGGTTTCACTGGTAGATTTCTCTAAGTCTAAGAAAATATATAGTGTCACTGAAAAGCATTAGCACCTTTCCACATGTGATCCACAATTGCATGACAATCACAGCAATTTCCTTTTTTATATCAAGTGATGCTAATATGGCCATAGGACCCAAAGGACCATGCTGATTTACTGGTTCCCATGAACCCATCACAGGCTCATCATTCAATAGACTCTGCCTTTTATATACGGCCACTGTGCTCAATTAGTAATACCAAAAGAAAAGTTCAATTCCATTTTTCCCCTCCACTCTTGGAATATATATGACATGAAAGGATTTTATCACCTGCACTGTGCATAATATCATGGACTGGATGTGATTAAATCCAGGTGGTTTCCCTATTACCAAACTATCTGACATCTCCAATGATGCATTATAACCCGGAAAAGATCCATAAGGAGAAAGGATGTGTATTCAACATAAAAACATTCCAAAGCTTTTATTAACTTTTATTGGTTTTATTGGTTCAGGGAGCCTGGATGGAGGCAGTTATAAAAGAAGGACTCAGTTATTGTAATGCAGGCTCTGCAAAGTCAAGGGTAGCATGTAGATGCACATGCAGAGAGCTAGATGGGATTTTGAGGCTTTTCTTCTGATTTTCCTCTAGGAAAATGTCTTGTGCCTATACCTTGTAGAGAAGATTCCTTTCTCTTTAGTGCCAAGGCTTGTCAGGCTTTGCATACAGGGTTGAGTCTGGACTAGACTAGGACTTCATACATGCAAGATGACACGAAGCCTTCATGGATGAACAATGCTCTCTTAATTAAACTCAAACATAAAAAGGAAGTGTATAAGAGGTGGAAGCTGTTCATCCTGGAGAGAAAGCTCAGTGTCTATAAATACGTGGTGGGGGAAATAAAGAAGATGGCACTAGGCTTTCCTCAGAGTTGACCAGTGAATGGATAAGAGGCAAAGGAAGCAAACTGAAACACATTCAATTGTTTAAGCATAAGAAAATAACTTTACTGTGAGGGTGATTGAACACTGGAACAGGTTGTCCGGAGAGGTTGTGGAGTCTCCATACTTGGAGATATTCATAGAACTACTGAACCTGGTGCTAGGCAAACCTGTGGTAGCTGACCCTGCTCCGAACAGGGGAGGTGGACTGAGATCACTTCCAACCTCAATGATTCTGTGATTACAAGGGATGCAGAGCTTATCCCAAATGGTCTGCTCTCTAGCACTGATAGAAGAGTCTTCCTGCAGCATGGAAATGTTCTCTTGAAATATCATCTCTCAGGGGATGCAGAAGAAAAGTTTGACCATTTAAAATGTGCTTGCAGGAAATGGAGTGATGCTGAAGGATTCTGTTGCTATCAGATTTGCTGTGTGCTGCAGTTCCACTTGCCTTCTCTGGGCATCTGCTCCTGTGTGATTGCATTTTTATTCTTTTTCAAAAGGGCAAATGGCATTTTTTCCCCCTGTCTGCATAATTAAACAAACACAAAACAAACTCATCCAAAGATACTAATTAATTCCTTTTCCTAATAGATTGCAGGCAGCCTATTAATATTATTCACTCCTGGGACGAGTCTCTTAGCAAGAGCTTCCTCTGTTTGCTGCATTTCCTCCTCCCATGGTGACACTGAAGTGATCCACCACATTCTTTTTCAACACAGTCATACTGGAAGCAGAGGTATCTAGTCCTGTATTGGGGCAGGTCTTGGTGATAATCTGACCATCCTTTTCTTCACCTGTTATATACTATCCAACTTGGGTCCCCTTGTCACCTTTTCTAGCATTGATAATCTGTATCTGAGTGGGATGATGCTGCTTGGGTCAGGTAATGGCTGAGGACTGGGTTTTTCCTAGCTCCACACACATTTACATCTAGTTTGGGCTGTGATATTCTTGGAAAAGGCATGACAAAGGAGATGAAATTTAATTGTTCTGTTTTAAATATACATGCATACACACACATAAGAAAAGGTGAGATGAAATATGCCTTTGGATGGCACCAAGTGATTGTCAGCTCTGTTATAATTACCTAGTTAAAGAGGTGATAATGAACCCAGACTTGAAATGCTGGAGGGCGAAAAAGAGGGTGTCGGTGGGAACTCAACTTTTGTTTTATCCTAAATCTTTATTGCAAAGGAATCACCTGTCAGGAAGGCTGCTGAGGAGGAGCATTTACTCACTGCAGTGTTGTGATCACAGAAACGGGGGGGGGGGGGGGGGGGGGGATGGGGGGGGTGGAACAAAAGCATCAGTGACAGATTCAGGTAAAGCACTCTCCAGCCCCAAGCAGTGTGAGGGTTTTTTGAGCAGCCCGTTTATCCTGGGGACAAGGATATGAAGCCTTAGCTGAGAACTTTTGATCGGAGCTGTGCTCTCTCCAGATATAAAGTGGGTTTAGTGATTAGGGTGATATTTTTCAATGTGTGGGACAAAAAAGAATCTGGATGCTGGATGTTCACATGCTTTTTCGTAGCAGCTCTGATGAAAAGAACCTGGGGTAGGTGGCCATTAGTGACCATCTACCATTAGTTCTGAAAAGAACCTCAGGTAGTCATCCCAGCAGCCTGAAGTGTAGGTAGGATACTGGCTTGTGCTGGCATGAATATAACCAGGTCATGGGAAATAATCTCCCCTTTTTACTTGGAATTTTGTTAAACCCAATCTAGGTTAGTGCCACTAGTATTGGGCAAGAAAGACACTGATAAAACAGAAGCCAGTCCCATGGGGATCAAAGCTGGAGTACTTGCCCTGGTCAAAGAGGCTGGAGGGGAGGCTTGTTCAGTATAGAGAAGAGAAGGCTTCAAAGGGAATCTCACTGCCACCTTCCAGTACTCACAGGGAGGTCATGAAGAAGACACAGTGAGGCTTTTCATGAAGCAATGTCATGGGTAGGTGAGAAAATGGACAGAACTTGAAATAGTGAAAATTCTGACTAGTTGAAACTTCTCCCCCTTCCCCATGATGTTAATCAAACATTGAATTAGGGACCTGGTGGGGCTGTATGTCTCCATCCTTGGAGGTTCCCAAGACCTAGTTGGACAAAGCCCTCATTAGCATGGCCAGATCCCACATCTGATTTTCGCTTAAGCAGCAGTTTGGACTAGAGACCTCCTGAGGTCCTTCATACCTGAGTTATCCTATATTTCTATAATACCATGTCAAATTGCACCTTTTGTTGATGAGATTCAAGCTTTTGGCTTCTGCTCTCAGCCCTCACAGGTGTGCCCATGTCATACAAAGGCTGTGAGAACACAGCATCATCCTGCTCTGGATTCAGCATGTTGACAGGTTTATGACAAGCTGGGATGAGGGCTCATGCTGTTGGGATCCTAGGCTGCAGCTGGTCCTTTGGTACTTCATTGCATAAGTTGCAATGGCTCTTTCTCCACCCCATGACACAATATAGTGGACATACTCCCTGCCATTTAGGCTGCTATGTGCCTCCTATCCTTTTGGAAAGCATATACTTGTGCAACTTGATGTGTAGACCACAAGACCAAAGCCAGGCTACATGAAACCGCACGATAAACCTAGGGTATATTCCTATTACCATCTTTCAGGATCCCTGCACCCACTTCTATATTCAATCTATACAAGTACTGCATCTCAAAAGTACCCAACTCTTCATTTTTCCCCCGATTGATCCTTCTGGAAGTCTATTTCTGTGAGGACTGTTCACTTTGGGACTATGAAACCCATCAGCCCTCATTGCTGCCTCAATAAGGAGGGTGGTTGTGCTGGACTTCACAGGCTCACATGAACCCCCAGATAAATCAGATGAATTCTCCCTTCTGAGAGACAGAGAGGAAAGCACCTTATTAGAGTCCTTCAGCTTTTAATGTGCACAAAAATGTATTTCTTTTCATACGATCCTCATTGTTGAGTTTCAGTCATGTTCAAAGATGACAAAATGAAGAAGATCAAATGATAAATCAAAACAACAGTTACACAAAAGCCTGAGGGATACAGAGCTGACAACAGATGATCACAGAAGAAAGTGATCAAATTCTTACTTATTCTGGAAAAGCCAGCCTTAACTAAGAAATATTTGCTAGATATGTGTGTAAATGACACAAAAATTTTAGATGGATTGTTTTTACTGGATATTGTATGACCAAAATCTCAGTTTATTAGATTCCAACCAGCCTGTTCATCATTTTCCAAGCCGATTAGTACTAATATACATATATAAATATCTTACAATGTGTTGAACAAGGCAAAGACCCAGCAACTAACAAATCGATTTCTTATTAGGTTACACCAGAAAATGGAGTGTCCAGAAGTGTGCACTGTTCGTAAATATTAGGTGCATCAATCTTGGTTCCCTCGAACAATCAATTTCCCTGTGAAAGGAAGACAAATACTAAAGAGAAGGGGAAAAAAGGAAAAACAATCTGTGAAACCAGCAATAGCATAGCAGGATAAATCTAAATCGTTGTTCCATTGTAGAGAATACAGATATCCCTTTTTTTCCTTTCTTTTCTTTTTCTCTTCTTTTTTCTTATTTGTTTTTTAGGAGCTGCTGTTGTAGCTCATTATAATGACAACTGGCTTAAAAGTGTTAAGAGGAAAAGATGAATCAGTTCTGAAGCGTGTTTTGAAGTGGGTTAGTTAATACAATGAGACTCACTGCAGTTATTTGCTGGATGATGGATTTCTTTTGGCTTGTCTCTGCTTTGTTGAAGGGCTTCTTAGGCTCTCATGAGGGCAGTAGAGAAGTGAGGGAAGAAGGTATCTGCTCTGGGCAGCCCTGGAAGGTGGCAAAGCAGATATAGTGGTGGATGAACAGTCTCCATGGGACCTTTGAGCATACCATGGGGTTCTGGAGATCATGCTGCCCTCTTCTAAAGCAGTGTCTAATAAAATAGAATCATAGAATCACAGAATGGTTTGTGTTGGAAGGGACTTTAAAGCTCATCTAGCTCCAACCCCCTGCCATGGGAAGGAACACTTTCACCTACACCAGGTTGCTCCAAGCCCTAACCATAACTACAGGCTTCTGCAACTACTGTCTAGCATGGAGAACATGTCTCAGTCTGTAACTCAGCTCCTCTAGAGGCACAACTCCTCTCATGCTTCTTTCCTCAAACTCCACTTGCTCCTCTCTCCTACAAGATGGAGCATCCAACTCCTGCATCCTTATCTCTGTTTTTTTGCATCATGGTGTGCATTTGTCAGCTTTGGGATAGATCTTAGAATTGTAGATTGGTTTGGGTTGGAAAGGACTTTAAGATCATCCAGTTCCAACCCCCTGCCATGGGCAGGGACACCTCTCACTAGACCATGTCACCCAAGGCTCTGTCCAACCTGGTCTTGAAAACTGCCAGGGATGGAGCATTCACAACTTCCCTGGGCAACCTGTGCCAGTGCCTCAGCACCCTCACAGTAAAGAACTTCTTCCTTATATCTAACCTCAACTTCCCCTGTTTCAGTTTAAGCCCATCAGCTCTTGTCCTAGAATTACAGACCCTGATGAAGAGTCCCTCTCCAGCATCCTTGTAGCCCCCTTCAGATATTGGAAGGCTGCTCAGAGGATACTTTTCAGTAACCCAGCATGAAAATGATATATCCAGCATTCAGCCTGAAAATGACATTCCAGATCCATGGACAACCCTGAGAGGGGTGATGAGACTGGAGTCCTGTCCATGAACATACACCAGTGCATTAATGTCTAAAGAGTGTGACTTGGTGTTTAGTCAAGAGCTTTGCTCACCAAAGCAGCCATCAGGCAGCAGGTGGGAGCTGGATGACTAGCTGAACACTGATGGAGATGGACGTGAGGTTTACAGCTGTGTCTGAGTATTCACTACAGTGCAGCTGCTGGAAGCACAAGGATCATCAGCCTAGAATGGACCAGGGTCCTTTCAGTAGGCAACTGTGAGTTTTCCAGCTAGGCTCTTTACAGCTAAACTACTTTTACTGCAATAAGAATGTACCTATTGAGCTTCAGCTATGCAAATAGATGCCCATGATCCCCACCACCCCTGTGCCTCCTGTGGCACCACTCCAGTTCCCAAGCTAGTTTAGACACCTACTGCATCCCATCCATATGCCCACTGCAGTGTTAAACCTTGCTTATGTGGTCCCAAATTTCCACCTCTGTCTTCAGTGTTTCATATTATTTTTCTTCAACTTAATATCCAGCTGATATTTCCAACCTCTTTCTTCCCTTGTTGTTATTTCTCTTTTTTTACTGCTCTTCCTCTCGGTTTGGTTATATTCTTTATTATTAACAGGGTAGAGACCAAGTCTGCTATTCTCCACACCAACATCATTTCCAGGATATCTCCTTTTAACTCCAGCCTTAGGTGACAAACATTGCCTTTTGTTTACAGCCCCACAGCTGTGGCAATGCCTCCCCCTGAGTTGATTTGAATGAGTTTTGCTTCAAGTAAGATTTCCCAAGAGATGCTAGGAAGCGTTTCTGTAACTGTGTCAATATGAATAGATGCCTATTCAACCAGACACATGCCGTGAAGTAACAACCATGGGCATTTCATACTGTCTTGAGGGGAAATGTGTCTGCTGCAGTAAAGTGAGCAGAGCTTGAGCTGAGCTTCAGATGGAACTGGGAAACTGGGCGCTAAGTATTTAATTGGCTGAAGTACTGCACTGTATTGGCTGGATTTAGCGTATAAACTGACCTTCATTGTGGGGGGGAAAAGGAAAGGGAAAAGGGAAAGGGAAAGATAAGAGAAAGGAAAAGATAAGAGAAAGGAAAAGGGAAAAGGGAAGGGAAGGGAAGGGGAGGAAAGGAAAGGAAAGGAAAGGAAAGGAAAGGAAAGGGAAGGGGAGGAAAGGAAAGGAAAGGAAAGGAAAGGAAAGGAAAGGAAAGGAAAGGAAAGGAAAGTGCAATTGTTAATCCCAGTTTTGCCTTCACTTATCCCACCATTACATTGACAAGAGGCTTACTCGTGTTACTTTGTACTCGGGAATATTGTTCAAGCATAAAATCAGGAGTGAAGTGTGAATCACGTCTTTCATGCTCTGCCATGGCTTCAGTTTGTTTTGTTGTGAAAAGACTGCGTAAGCCACTGAAGAAGAACAAGTATCCTTTTTTTACACAAAAAACCAAGTGGTTTTGAGACACAGAAACCTACGCACAACCAAGAAACTTGTGACTGGCCAAGGTAACCTGAGTTCAGCCCATCTAGAAGCTGTTCTTTATGTCATGTTTCAACACAGTGACTCATCCACTTTGTGGTGAGCTGTTCTGGTCCAGCCATCTCTCTTTTTGGTTTACTCCCTGTACCACACATATATGGTTCTTGTAAAGAACTGTTCAGAGTAAACAAAACTTATTCAAGTTATTATTGTTTTGCTCTGGACTTCTTGGGGAAAAAGATAATTCCTGGCATACTGGGGGAAAATAAACAACTCTGGGGCTTTCCTGGCACTTGGGGTTTTGGGAGGTTTTCTGATAGCCTTATGCAGAGAGGTGGGGGGGCTTCTGTATTGTGAAGCAGAACAAAGATAACAATAATGAGGGCATGAAATTAGCTTGGCAGTATGAACTCTGTGATACTGTGTAGGGTTTTCGAAGAGGATAAATTAAACTGTTGCCAAAGTCAGTATGGAAGTAAGGATTGAGTTGGGTAACAGTGAGGAAAAAGAAGTGAGTCCTAAAGACACAGGAGATAATGGCTTAAAGAATTTTCTGTACTTAGGAGATTGCTCATTCATCTGAAAAAGTGTAGAGAGAATTATGACAATTACCTAGGAAATAAAATATGTGTATATACAGTGAGGGCGAGAATCTAAACTGATGTCAGGGAAATCGCAGCAGAAGAATAAATGATGATTAGAGCCTCTCTTATTCTGCAGACCTGCCAATATTGCATCTTCCAAAAGCACAGTGATAATTTACACCATTGAAGAATATAAAGGACCAGATTTCTTCTGTGTGTAATGCCAGGAAGGGTCAAAAAAGACTACGTACTAATGCTTTCCTGAATGGTTTAGTCTCTGTAATTCTGTACATAAAATGTCTGTGGTATTTAATCAGAGCACAGGATCAAGCTTATTATGTCTTATTTTATTTATGGCAAATTTCAGTAATGCTATTCAAACAGTAGTCTTCATGCCTGAGTTTTTGTGCACAGTGAAAAGAAACAACGATTTGCCCAGAATATTCTTTTGTTCAATAAGAGCCTGATTTTTGGAGACACAGTCTTTCAAGGGTAACGAATATTGAGCACCTTCCAAAAGCTGACCTTCCAAAAGATCACACCTTTCAAACCCCTGCCATCCACCTTTTTACACGTCTTCAGATGAAAATGTACAGAAGTGCTTGAAAAGCTTTACAAGACGAGCTTAGGCACCTGATTCCCACAGAAACACATTTGATGTTGAGTGCCACTCCCTTTTTGCATTTGCCCACTTTATCCTTCTTAAAGAGATTATAATGAGTGATTTTAATATTCCAATCATGCAAATCTTCCCCCAAGATTTCAATAATGCCAACAAGGTCTAATGTGTACTCATAAATGAGCTATTCCAATTCCAATTCTTGTTTATTACTCAGACTCTCAGCATTAGAGTATAGGCAATTAAAGAATTTTTTCTCTTCGCATCCCTTGGTGCCTTGATTAATTTTGTTCTTGACATCTTCATTTCATGTTAAATGAATGCTCATTTGTTCCTCCCTTTCTGCTTTCCCTTCTTCTTAGTTTAACACTCTCCTGACTAACTCAGTTCGACACCTTGAAGACTTCCCTGTGAAAATTGAGACCATTGATACTCGGTGTCTATATCTACTCACCAAAGTAGGTCACTGCATTTCTTATAGCCACAAATATCTTTCTTACTCCACTTAAATCTAGCAGTGTTTCTTTTCCAGAAGTTTTTGTCTTGCTCTGCTCATTGGAGAAAAGACTTCTGGACCGAAGACCCATCTGCAGCATCTGGGACTTCTTCAGCCACCTTCAATTTCTCATCTCGATTGTAAAGAGTGTGTACCACCAGCAGTGAGAACCTTGGGCATCATGAGCCCATTCACCCTGCAGTAATGCATCATGATGGGTTTGGGAAGAAAATAGCAAATAACTTCCTTGTCTCTGGGAAATTTAATTTCATTCTGAACCCAGTGTCTTTGCCATAGTTGATGGGATTTGTGTGATCGAATGTAGACATGCCAGAGGGAAATATCTCCATCTCTACCTTTATGGTCAGAAGAGAGAAATAAGGCCTTCTAGAGATAAATTAATCTGAATTAGGGTAGATGAATCATATCTGCAAAATGCCCATTGCTTTCTATGGGCTAAGATGAATACTTCAGCTGTAGTTTTCTGTAACTGAGACCTATAAAGCACTCCTGGGGTTATTTCTACCCCGTGACACAGCACAGCAAATAGTATTTCAGCCTTTGTGGCTTCATTTGGGGACCTATGGCATGAGATGTGTTCAGGTTTGTGTATGTGCATTCAGAGAGTTATGTTAGGCACCATATAGAAACACAAAGGCAGCCTATTCTCTAGGGAAAGAGTAACCTAAATGAAATCTTCTATTCCTATCCCTTTCCTGGAGTGGCATAATGCAGAATAACTTTAAAAACATTCTAAACCTTTCTTCCAGCTTTGCAGGTCATGGCTGTTTCTCTGCCTGAGCATTTGAGAGATTGAAAGACTGAAGGTACACCATACACAAAGCATGCTATGTAAAAAATACACCATATTCCACCCCTGGCATGCAACTGCCACGTGCATGTACTTGTGCCAAACAGGCTTATGCTCTTAGAGCATCTCCAAGCCAGGCATTTTAAGTTCTACTGGTAGAAACCTGTTGTGGGATGTAGCTGTTGCCATTGAATAACCATATAATATATATAAAATATATATAATATAATAACATGTATAATAATAACCATTTGGGTTGCTGGGATGGTGAAATGACCAACATACACAGAGAAGGAACACTCCCAACAGCTCCATGGAGAAGAGCATCAGTGTGGCACGTGCTCTTACTGCTGCCTGCCTGCCCTATGTTATTAGCTCGAGTGTGGAAAGAACCAGCTTAAGCGACTAGTTTGTGTGTGTGGCAGAGGAGATATATGTGAGCCGCTGGTGTCCTGTTGAAATGTGTGCTTCTGGGATTGCTGCAGCAGATTAAGTTGCCATCCTGAAACTGTGATTTACTTTGACCTGATTTAATCTGTGCAGGTGCTGATTAGAAGTGCCCACAAAATCTGCAGCCATAGCTCAGCTGAAGGGACAGCTAGATCACTCTATATCTGTGGTTCCTTGGAAACAACCCCTTTTTCCATCTGGATGTTTTCTTTAAGATGGGTTTTAATGATTTTTTTCCCCCAGTTTTCTTGTCTGGGGCAAAGCAGATGTCTCTGAAGCCATCTCACAGAAATACAGCTGGTAGAAACAGGTTTTAAACTGCTGCAGTTCAAATTCGAAGGCAAATACAAACATGTCCGTGATAAATTGGTTCTTGGCCCTAAGCTTTTCTATTTTATCTTAATGTAATGCTCAAACTTCTACAGGTGAAGTTCAAACTGGAATCTGACCTATTTGCTCTAAGGATCACAGACTTGCAGATGAATCTCTGGAGACTTGAGCCTACCTCAGCTCATGCTTTTTCTAGCTCACCTTTCTGGCATTAGAGATGTTAGAGCTTGTTTTAATGAGGTGGGATTCATCTCACCTAGCTTTCAGTTTAGGACTTAGGTTGCAGATTAAGATCTCTAAATTTCAGTGTCTCCATCTATGTGTTTCTGTGCAAGCTGGGACTCTAAATTCAAAAGACAGTCAATGTAATGTGTGATGGCATGAAGCTGTCTTAGCATGGAGTCTAATGCTGGTTTTGGTGTTTTGAGGTGATGTCCTTACCACCAGCAACTTTCTAAGAGTGCAAATATCTCCCCTAAACCACAGTTGTATGTCATGCAGGCACCTCTGATTCCCCATAGCATTTCAGGTGGCACTGCGCATCCATCCACTGTTTGTGGTTAAACTAAGATTATTAGGAAAACAGCTCTTTTGCTAGCTCTTTTCTTGCAAGAAGGGCAGTGACATTCTTTTCCTGTGCTCCTCTTGCCTTTGTGAAGCTCATTAGAGCACTGATGCTCCCAAAGCACTCAGACCTCATTCAGGGTCTGATCCTGGCTGGATCTATAGAGCATGCAGTTATTAGCAGATCCTATTATATCTGCATCTGTGTTCAGGAAGGAAAAAGCTCCTGGGACCATGCACACAGCCGAACTGTAACAGCTGAAGATAGATTACAATAAACACATAGGAAAATCAATGCGGACAAGGGGAACACTTAATCCTTTCCTAAACTGGTTCCTCCATCTTCAGAAGTTAGAGATGCTTTGGCAGTGTAATGCTGGAAACCACAAGATTGAACCCTGGAAAACTCTTTTTAAAGCAATTAAGTCAAACTGTGCTACATGGTGTTAATTTAGAATTTCAATTAGTGCATACAATTTGCTATCAGCTCAGGCCAAGTCATTTTCACTAACCAAAGCTGCTACTTGCTTGTCTGTTTGCTTGAACAGTATGAAGATGGAAGCAATTTGTTAACATAATCTGATTTAATGTGATGACTGATGATTTTCAGAAGGAAGTATGGATTGGGTTTGTCAGGCTGATTATATCTGAAGCATGACTGAGAAGGGGACTGGCCATTTCAGCTACCTTGATCAATGAAGATTCGCAGGGACTGAGCTGGTCCTTAGCATTTCCAGGGTGAATTCAACATAGCAGCCTTCTAGCATCTACAAGGATGCTAGAGCAGGGACTGTAGCAATCAGACAAGGGGGAATGGGATTAAACTGAAACAGGGGAAGTTGAGGTTAGATATAAGGAAGAAGTTCTTTACTGTGAGGGTAGTGAGGCACTGGCACAGGTTGTTCAAAGAAGGAGTAAATGCTCCATCCCTGGCAGGTTGGACGGAGTCTTGGATGACAGGGTCTAGTGTGAGGTGTCCCTGCCCATGGCAGGAGGTTGGAGCTGGATGATCTTAAGGTCCTTTCCAACCCAAACCATTCCATGATTCTATGATTAACTAAGTGCAGGATGGATATGTTTACTTGTCCAAGGCAGTTTGAGTTCCCCCCTCCCAGGGGTGAGTTCTGTTCCTGTTTGTATGATGCAGTGATGGCTACACAACTCCCTCCTTCAAATGGAGATTGCATTCCTCCAAGCCCACTCTATCACTTGTTTTGGTATTCACCTCCTGGCTATGAACACCATGCACCCAATTCATCTTGTTTTACCCTCCTAGGAGAACTGCTGGCTTTGCAAATCAATTCAAGAGACTGGGGCTTTTCAGTTGTGAGGTTTTGTTTTGCTTCAGCTTTGCAGGATTGTCATTACATCAGTGGCTCGTCTCAGTTATTGTTGATGGCTAACCCTACATCCTGCAGTGCAAAAAGAGAAGCTTGTGTGTGGTGTCCAGAAGGTCACATACCCTTCTCTGCTCCCTCTCTTGGCCAGCAGTTTTACCATGACTCATGTCAATATTGATGTTTACCAGGGACTTGCCTTTGTGCTCTCATCCCTGTTGAAAAGGCTTCATGTTTTCCTTCTGGGTTTGCCCAGACTTTTTCCTCACTCTTTTCTTTTACACAGCCTTTCTCTGAAGAAAGAAAAACCCTTTTGTAAAGGCTTTTATTTTTCCTAGAAATGTTAACTCCCTGCACAGATATTCAGGGAACTTTTCACTCTTCTTTTGCTTCGTGACACAAGAAACTATAAGAGTAACATTATCTCTTCGAGGCAGCAAGTCATTGTGCTTGCTTCTAAAAGCTGATCTCATTTTGTTTGACGCGCTAGCTGCTTTATTCTGGCAGCGGTGTGCTGGAATACGCTTGCTGTAGCTCAGTTGCGCTTGCTTTCCTTCCTTTTAGTGCCACTTCTCGGGCTGCCCTCACCATGAGCAAACCTATCAGCATCTGGCCAGTTCATAATGACTTGTTATGAAATAAAAATTAATCAAGCACTGAGATTATTGCACAGTATTTCCCAGGACTTCTTATCAAGAGTGATTGAGCAGACATCTTGTTTCATGGGGGTAGATTGCACTTGGGTTGGAATTAACTCACAACAGCTGCTTTATTACTGTGATGTATTATTGTTTATGTAGGATGAAAGATGTGAATAGCACTTGAGCACAACAGATCTGTGCACAGAGGAGTTTACAGTCTAACGGAGAGGCAAGGCTGGAGCAGATGACAATAGAAAAGGGAATGGGACATGCGTGTTGCTGCAATTCAGTCCATAAACTTTAGCAGAGACTTTGTTTCTCTTAGCCTCTTGTTCCTTATTTAAGGAATAGTTATGAACAGCATTATCAAGTAAGTGAAGCATCCAGAGCTTTGTCTTTAACACCATTTAAGTGTTTTCTTGTTTGGCTCTCTCCCTGTGGACCCAGCACTCAGATATAGCCAAGTTTCACTCAGTTGAGGAGCCAAAGAAAGCAGATAAACAGGTAAAGAGGGATTTATTTCAGAGAAACATCAAGTATATTTTCACCTCAGAGACACAATGATTTAGTGCAAGAGTGAATATTACACATTTTAAAATACAGTGAAGTTTTATGGTGATCTTTGTTCTGAAGCCACATTGCTCAGCTACTAGTACAAATCCTGCAAGATAACAGAAGGTGTTAGGGAAGTAACAGGAAAAAAGGTGACAGAAAGACACACATCTTTTGAAACATAACGAACAGCAAACTAACCTCCAAAGGGAAATGCAACCAATAAATACACAGTCACATCTTTGTCAGTTGTAACTGAAAAGGGTATGTGGTGGCCCTGCCTAGAAGGATGTACATGAGGTTTGGTTTGCTGCCTTCCTAAAGCACATATGGGTCTTTGACTAAAAGGGTCGAAACACACTGTGATAAGGTACCAAACCCTTCTGTTTGCTGGAGGGTGGGATATATGTGTGTACCACTATTGATGGAAAAAGTGTTAGGGTAGGAAGAGGGTGACATTTGGGTTGCAACATGTCTGGGTACCAGAGTTTTGGAGAATTTGGGACCAAGAATTATAACCCCTGAGCAGGGAAATGCTGGATGCTGAAAGTGATTCAGACCAAGATGGATTTTTGTGGAATAGATCCTCTAATTCCCACAGTACGTTAAATATCCTTTTCACTTGTGATAAAACCCTTCCAGATCCTCCAGCTCACTACCTCACACCCTTAGCCTGCTGCCAGTTTCAATGCAAACTGCACCCCAGTGCTTTCAATCTTCAGAATGCATTTCATGGTGTCTTTCACCCAGACACCAAGGGATCTGCTATCAGGTACACCTTGTCTTTTCTCAGCAGTTTTAGCTTTTAAGAACACTTTAAACCTGCCAGGGACAAAATGAGATATGAAGAACCAATTTCAATTACAGTGTGTGAGGTGGTTTCCCAGCAACAGGAGTATTTAAAAGCAACATAAATTAACATAACTTAAAAAAGGCAGTAGCAACAGCCACTGATTTTTACGGTATGATGCTTTGTATTCATTAAAACATAGTTTCTGAGCATTGCTTCTGCCTCAAGGCACAACCCCAACTCATCTAAACATCATGTTTCTCCTTTCTTCATAGAAAAGTCCTCAGAACTTTACAAAGACAGAGAGGAAGAGAAAGTAGAGGGAAAGAAAGCAGACTAGACTGGTAACATAATTGCTTGGAGCTAAGCGATTGACTTCTGCTTGAATAGCAAAACTCAGTTACTCTCACAAGGAATAATCCCTTCTCCTCCAGGATCCAACTCCCTTTTTGAAACATAAAAAGAAATACTGCATCTTAAAACTGCCTTTCCTCCCTGCTTTTGGCACCTCCACTGTACATCCCCCCCTCCCTATTCTCTCTGGAAACTTTACTTTCTCTCCAGGTTTGACTGATAAATCCAGGACAATTGGTGTTCTGTGAAAAAGCTGTTTTAAAACAGAGTTTATAAATCACAAATGCTGTGTCCTTAAGCAGGTAACACAGATTTTACCTGAAGGGAGGGAAAGGTAGTGTTAGTAGAGAACTACAAGAACCATAGCATGCCAGTAAGCTGCAGTACAAGAAGAAACTAGGACAAGATGGTGATTTTTTTTTATGTCCTTTTTACCTTGAAGTATTTATAGTATTTGAGCTGCTCATGTCTGTTAACGCCTTATACCTGATAACAAATGTGTGGGGCAGTGACATCTTCTTTGTACAAGTCTAGGGGAGACCAAAAGTAAAGATGCAGTGATTTGTGTCTCACTCAACCATAGACATCTATAACGCAAATACATGGAGGCAAGTCCCATCCCGGATATGATACTGTGACTACAAGATCCTGAAGTGACCACCAGTCTCAGGGCATAAGGACACAAAATTGGCTGCACTGAGCTAGAAGACTAAGCAAGACCAGTCTCTGAGAGTGGGAAAACCAGATGCCTGTGGCAATACTTCCCAGGTATATATAAAAATGAAGTTTAACTTTGAGCTGCTTAAAGCAAAGAGTTTCTGTCCAGCTCAAAAGCAAAACTGAGGCTTCAACCTCTGAAATTAATTTCCCAATGCTTTTTGTACCTTCAACGACTTTCTTTTCCTCAGAAAAACGTTACCATTCTCATTCCAAGTTGGACCAGAAGAGCAGTCCCATGCACTTGTATGGTCTCAGTTTATATTTTCCAAGAGGAGAGATCAAAGGCATCTGTTGCATTTCAAAATCAGCAGGACACCGATCGCTCACACTGCAAGCACTGCCCTGACAACATCAATCTTTTGGGATGTGCAGAGATCATTTTAGTTAATCTGCTTTGTCTGGGCTGCTAGACATCTAAAATTCCTGGCCAAATACTGAAATTCCATTCTTTCCCCTGCTTGTGTGAACAGCATTTCTGAGTGAATAAGGGAAGATACATCACGAAAAGCTGTAGGAGAATGAATGCAGTCAGAGAAGTAGGGACTATAAATATTGTTTCTTGAAAGGCTGGTGACTGACTGATGAAAAGCTAGGGTAAGGTTTATCTCCCTGCATCAGTTTCAGTAGGAGGATGAAATTGTGTGCCACATGGTCCAGTGTTGAGTAAAGGCACTGGCTTATACCTTCTCAAATACTGATTCTTTTTAAGCTGTCACAGATTGCTCCAAGTATGAGCATCCAGCAACAGTTTGAACCACTTGCTTATATGTAGGAGCCTTGTTGCAGATGAAATGATGCTTGAGACATACTTGGCATGTGTTTGGGACCTACAAGAGCCCTGTACTGCCTAGAACAGCGTCTGAAGGTCAAGTAGGACCCCCCAGTTTCACTATATACCTGTGCTTGGCAAATTGGATTGAATCCTCCAAGGTGAGAGTCTGAATCCTGCCCTGGGATTCTGTATTCGTTACGGAGGTGACCTTGCAGAAAATGAATTGGCAGCCAAAAAGCTACAGAGCATAACAAAATTACAGAGATAAAAGTGGATGTGGACAGCTGCCTTTCCCAGAGCAGAGAGGAGACCCCAGAAGGACCTGTGAACTCCAATTCTCAAGAGGTGAACAGTCAGCGGAGAGCCACTGGGAATAAGACATTTGCAAATTAAATGTATTGAAATCAAAGGCTTAGGACATGAAGAATGGGTCAGCAAGAAACTAACTTTATAAGTTTCTTCTTTAAAACAAAAGAAGTTACTTGAACTAACTGCGGCCATCCCTCCTTTCCAACCCTAATGATTCTATGATTCCGTGATTCTGTGTCCCCTTAGTGATGCCCATTCTATGCAAAGCTGCCCAAATACTGTTTCATTTGCACTGAGTGTCAAAAACACCTCTAAAACTTTCTGCTTCTCTCATGTCACCTTCCTCACTTGCTTGTGGCCCCTTCTGGTGTTTGTATCTCTCTGCAGCTGCAGTGGCAGTGAGACAGAGCAGCTTTCTCTCATAATCAGTGTTTATTCACCATTGCCTCCTAGGCAATTTCTGAAGCTGAATTTTTCTATAGTTCCAGTCATCCAAGCCTGGAATTGGATTTTCACAAAGATTTTTAATCCAGAAAGGGAAAAAGTGACATAAAGCAGGGGTGTGAGTTTCCTCAGACCCATGGCAGTTGGGTGAATCAACCACAGAATTATAGACCGTCAGGTTGGAAAGAACCTTGAGGATCGTCTGGTCCAACGTTTTCTGGAAAGTGGAGAAAGAAAAGCTGGGATGCAGAGGAAGTAAGTGGGAGAAGGACATTTTGAAATATTACATTTGCAGTTGGTAAAGTTATATATATATACATGTGCAATTGGAAATTTTACAAAGCGCTGTGAATTCAATTACTTCTGAGATGTTTTAAACATGATACAGAAACAATTTCTGTCCTGGGTTCCACAGTAGCAGTCATTTTTCTCCTTCTTAGTAGCTGGTGCAGTGCTGTGTTTTTTACTTTCCGCCTGGGAACAGTGCTGATAACACTAATGGTTTCAGTTGCTGCTCAGTAATGTTTACTCTGACCAAGGACTTTCTGAGCCTCATGCTCTGCCAGGGAGGAGGGGAAGCTGGGAGGAAGCAGACACAGGACACCTGACCCAAACTAGCCAAAGAGGTATTCCATACCACAGCATGTCATGCCCACTATATAAACTGGGGCAGTTACCCAGAAGGGTTAGATCACTGCTGGGTCGGGCTGGGTATTGGTCAGCAGGTGGTGAGCGGTTGTATTCTCTTCCTTGTTTTTTCCCTTATCATTATTATTATCGGTAGTAGCAGTAGTGGTTTTGTGTTATACCTCAGTTATTGGACTGTTCTTATCTCAACCCGTGGAAGTTACATTCTTCCCATTCTCCTCCCCATCCTCTGGGAGCCAGGGGAGGAATAAGAGGGGGGAGTGTGCGAGCAGCTGCATGGTTCTGAGTTACCGGCTGGGCTTAAAACACAACACTTTAATAAAGAGCACCTTAAAAATCTTAAGATAGCCATGGTGAGAGGAAGCCTTAATGTTTTCTTTTTCACAATTAGTCTGCCAATCAGTGTGGAAAAAGCATCCTTACATGTAAACACGTTGTGGTTCTTGTGGATATTCACAGGAACATAATGGAAGTTAAAAGTTGGCAAAGCACAAACCAGTTTGAAAGGCTGAATTCTCACACTGAAATTCATGAGACACTCCATTTCTCATGGACATGTTCATAGATCAGGAGAGTCGATGCCACCTCTTTGCTATGGAAGCAAGTGATAGGCTGCTGGAATTGTATCCAAACCCCTCCCTACAACATCCCAAAACCACTTCTGCCTGTGCCTGCTGGTGGGGAGCGTGTCACCTTGTAGGGATGTGGAGGGGACCTGTGCACAGGCAGTGAGCAGAGAGAAAGAGCCATCAAGTGGGAAAAGATGAATATTCCCACTCTCAGACCAAGACAGTGTAAGTGATTTCAGCCTCCAAACAATAAAGCTCTTTTTTGCCTACAGTGCTGATGAGTTAAAAATACTGCAAAGCTTGAAAAAGACACAAAACCCCAGCCCAGAACTGATGTTACTGTTGTTTGATCTTGCTGTTTGGGTGAGTTTTGATCTCTTGGTGTAACTGAGACAAACGATTCTTATCTGTTGAGGTTGGTAGTGCAGGGGAGCCAACAGCACATCAGCTGTCTCAGCTTTCTGACTAGAAGATGCAGAGTTAAATAGACCCATTTCTGCAGCTTCTGGCTTCATTAGTAAATTACTGCATAATGAACTGGCACATTGTAACTTTCCTGTTTTCTTCCATAGCTAATGCCCTGCTAGTAAATCATCCATAGGCTTGCTTTACAGTGCAGCCAACCTGCTCCTAAGACAGGCAGCAGCCTGGTCCCTCTTGGGATCAATGTGAGCTGAGCTGTACCCTAAAAGTGGAGCTGGAAAGAAACACAGCACGGGTGATGCTGGAGAGAAGCTTTCGATCATTTAATTAACCCTGATAATGTTTCAAAGGAAGACCTTAATGGTACAATCAATAATTCCTCCTGTGATCAGTTTGTTAGCCAGTCTCAAATCTTCTAGTTTTAATAGGGGACTCCCAGGAGGATGTGAACTGTTACTTGCAAGCAGTAATTCAGGGTGCACATAAAACATCACTTCTGGGTTTTAGTCTTAATGTTTCTGACAACCACTGTCCTTTGTTCTCCACCAGTATGGCATTTCTGAATGAATTTTTTGTGTATTTAGTCTTGTCCTTGATGCTTTGCAGGAAAAGGGAGTCTCTGAGCTCTTCTATGTTACGGGCAGAGCTGATGGGACCCCATATTCAGTTTGGTTGTTTCTTCAAGGGCTTCCCTATACTCTACCTCTGCTTCAGCTCCAAATCCATGCAGCTGTAATGTGATGGCACCAAGTACAAACTTCAGTAGCCTTCATGGAGTTCATTAGCTCAGTTTAGCTACACGTCACTTCGGTTCAAGTTCCCATCTACCCCATTGAAATGTCTCAGGACAGCTTGTGCCCCTTTGCTGTTGTCATGGTCCCTTCTCCCTATTTATTCTTTCTTTCCTTCTCCTCTTCAACAAACATTTCTTACTACCTGAGATAAAGTTGGTAGATACAGCTCAGATATAAGGCAGAAGTTCTTCATTGTGAGGGTGGTGATGCCCTGGCACAGGTTGCCCAAAGAAGAGGTAAATGCTCCATCCCTGGCAGTGTTCAAGGCCAGACTGGACAGAGCTTTGGATGACATGGTCTAGTGTGAGGCATCCCTACTCATGGCAGGCGGTTTGGAACTGGATGATCTTAAGGTCTTTCCAACAGAAACCATTCCATGATACCTGCTTGGGTGTTAAGGCAGCCTTGAAACAAAAACCCTTTAAAGAGGTCCAAACCTTTCAGGCACAGAGCAGCACTCCACTCTTCGAAGGAGCTCTTCCCCAAGAGAGGTGGGAAAGGGGAGCCTACATGGTAATATTCAATATCAGAGGTGCACGCAAACCAGCAGAACGATTTCTTTGTTGTAGCAGTTTCTTTCAGTTGTAAGAGATAGGAAAGCTCCCTTTCTGCTTTGCTGGGTAAAATTCTATCTTCTGGTTTTGACACTTATTAATTTCCCACTTATTAGGCTGCCTGTGAGATTTCCATTGTTGGGGCTTTTTTTTATTATTATTTCAAAGATCAGTGCTTGTGGAGTTTTCATTGTCGCGTTAAACACGCTGAGTAAATATAGTCCCTGAAACAGGAGATTTTATCTGGGAAACTCGGATGAAATTCCATGGCTGACAGTTGTTCAAACGAGCCCTCTCTGCCAGAGTACAATAGCAAGCGATATTCTTCATTCCATTTGCCTTCTCTTCATTATTCATTTGAGAGAATAGAGGGAGAGAAAAGCAGGGTCGTCCTGGCATTACATTTATTCCACTGCTATGACTCCGCTGCACACAAGCAACAAAGCATTCACTTTGAGCACAACACTTAGCAGTGAGATTACACCTTGGTTATAATACAATACGTGACATGTTCCAGGTCCCAATGACTTGCTAAGTCAGCTAATTTCTTTTCGTTGCCCTTACACAGCAGAAGAGTATGCAAGAAGTGAATGGAGAAGACTGTTTCCTCTGTTTCCTACCCAGAAGTCCTCACTCTTGCTGGTATCAGCTGACATAGCCTGGATTTAATGTACCTGAGCACTGGGGCAGCTTTCTAAGAGACATGCTCTATTTTCCATGGCATAAATTGTATTGTAAGGGGGAAAGCAAGTTCAGCCTTGTCTGTTAGTGCAGTCTTCATGTGGCTCATAATGAAAACAACCATGTTACTTTTAGGAAGAGCTGAATTACAGACAACTGTGGGTAGTCAAGGTAGAATAGGGGTAATACAGCCCATCCTGAGAGCACAGAATGGGTTGTGGTATTCCCTGAAGATCATGAGGCTTTGAACTAAGGAGATCAGCCAGGTTGAGCAAGAGGGCTTAAAATGTCAGGTGGATCTGGGCATGGGAATGGCTCAGATTTACCTTTAACAAGTAAGGTGGACATCCACTTAACATCATTATATCCAAACGCAGCATCCCTTAGCTGATGTGCTCAATTCATGTAAGAGATGGGGCTCAAGGTGCAATGATAGGGTGGTAGTGTCTGTGGGAGGTAAAACTTGGGTACTCAAGGCAGCTTCACATCACATCTATGGGCCAGACTGTTGTTTACAGACAGCTCTCTCATTCTTCAGAACATGTTAGGGCTACATGGTAGTGACTACTCCCTTGAGGCCCCATCCCCAACAGTGCTAAATGGCTTTCACATGAAAGAGGACAGGGCTTTGCCAGATTTCCAACCCTTTCCTTTTGTATTTCACTAAAACCCACAACCACACAGCCAAGAGACTGGAACTGAACTGGTTCCATGACCCCTACCTGAGTGCAGTAAAATGTGAAACAATTCGGGTAAAAATTGATGTCTGTGTGATGGATCACAAACAACGTCATCGGAGAAATCAGGTGGTGGTAGAGACAGGGAAGGGTATCAAACATTTTGCCTCCTTGTTCTCATCTCTCACAAAACACACCTTGATTGTTTTCTTAACAGGGACTCACAAAACTCAACACATTGATTACAACTGTAATCCAAAGATGAAAGTATTGAGAACCAGTGCTGGAAAACCTGGCTCTGGGTGTGTAGTATGGTAGATCCCCAGGAGAAAAGGTCTAAATTACAGAGTATATCCCACAAAGCAATGAGAAAAAAGGCTCATTGCCAACAAAGCACTAAGCTAGCACTTTCAGATAAAGCTTTTCTAGCTGTTGTTTAATCTGTGGCAGAAGTGTGTCTGTAGCATGGCAGATGACAGCACAGGCTCCCAGTCTGAGATGGCAAAACTGTACAATATCAGGCTGAGGCTACGGGCTTCTGTATCCATCTCCAGCCCTTTCACCCAAAGACCAGCATCTCCTCTCAGCAATCTATGCATGTCTGAAGATTCTTAACAATGATATCAGTAATTTCAGTTCCAGCTAAGAGGTCAGGAAATTGAGGTATTGAGGGAGATTGACTTGCCTAAAGACTTCTGAGAGGCCTAGGAAAGAGGAATACAATTGAGGTCTCTTGTGCCCAACCCCATGATCCGTAGCTGCTCTGTGGAGCTGAACATACATAAAAGACTTTGTTGGAGAGTGAACTCTTAATTACAAAAACTGATGGGGGATGGATTGTGTGATTGGTGATTCACATTCCCAAGCAATGCATGTCCCTGGGAATGACTGTGTAACCAGTCATCAACTCATCTTCGCTGTCCTGGCTCAGATTGCACTGGGAAAAATCTTCCCAGAGCCCAGTCTTAGAATAGCCTAGAGAAGACCTTTATAGGTCACACACTTAATGCTTCATGTTCTAGAAGTCTATATTTTCCCATATGCATCACATTGTGTATATACTCAGAAGAACTGCCCACTAAAGCTAGACTGTTTGGCACCAAACTGTTCTAGGGTGGCTCTTGTGTAACCAAGTGAGAGAGCATGTGCAGAATCAGTCAGTGCCTCACTGCAGTCAGTTGAGTAGATATAGAATTGTTTTGGTTTGATAAGACATTTATGATCATTGAGTCCATGACATAGATAGATGATATAGATATATAGATATAGATAGATATAAATATATTGATACAGAGAGAGATATAGATGGATGGATGGATGGATGAATGGATGGATGGATGGATGGATGGATGGATAGATAGATAGATAGATAGATAGATAGATGATAGATAGATAGATAGATAGATAGATAGATGATAGATAGATAGATGATAGATAGATAGATAGATAGATGATAGATAGATAGATAGATAGATAGATAGATAGATAGATGATAGATAGATAGATAGATAGATAGATAGATAGAAGCCTTCCAGTATCTGAAGGGGGGTTATAAGAATGTTGGGGAGGGACTCTTCATTAGGGACTGTGTGGAGGCATTTCTCACTGAAAAGGGTTATGTGAGCAATCCAGCCTTTGGCTCAGCCCCACCCCCATAGTGAGCAGAGGGGGCTGGAGGCTGCTGGAGGGGTTGTTACAGGACACCTTTACAGAAGCCCGCCAAAAGTTACCAGAAGGGGACGCCCACTTGCTGCCACTTCAGGAGCTGCCACCAATCACAAGTTGTTACAATTCAGCTGGGAGGCAGAACCAATCAAGTGCTGTGGAATGTTCGGGTGTTCTGTAACTTTTTTATAAAAAGAGGTGCTTGCACTCAATAAACGGTTCAGTCTTGATCATATTGGTCTGTTGTGCTGCCCGTGTGAGGTTTTATAATCCCCCGCAAATGGCGCCCGAACAGGGACCCTCAGATTTGCCTCCTGAGAGCTGCTTCGGTGGTGAAGATCAGCGCAGATCCCCCGCAGGACTGTAGTGCTGGGACAAGGGGTAATGGGTTCAAACTCAAATACGGGAAGTTTAGATTAGATATAAGGAAGTTCTTTACTGTAAGGGTGGTGAGGCACTGGAATGGGTTGCCCAGGGAAGTTGTCAATGCTCCATCCCTGGCAGTGTTCAAGGCTGGGTTGGACAGAGCCTTGGGCGACATGGTTTAGTGGGAGGTGTCCCTGCCCATGGCAGGGGGGTTGGAACTAGGTGATCTTAAGGTCCTTTCCAATCCTGACTGTTCTGTAATCTGAAGTACTTTCTCAGCAGTGGATCAGAGTTTAAGTGTTCGGGGTCCCACACATATTCCTCATTTGCTCTTTGCTCCATGGCCACCACTCAGCAAGTTCATTCCTCCCCAGCTGGGTAACCAACCTGTAAACCTTTCTGCAGGCTGCTTGGGGAAGTTTTTCCACTCTTAAACCATCCCAACCTTTTCACTGTTCCCCCACTCACTCTTGGATCCACACTGAAGATGCTTGCATCAAATTTTGCTTCAATTATGTCCCTGAGTGCTTGAAAAGAATGGGAAACAGTTCTGAAGAAAAGAACTTTGTAACAGTACTATTACTATTTCATTTGTATACCTTTCCCCCTTCTGCTAAATTGGTTTTCACTCCAGCTGTATTTCTTCGAATGTGAAGGGTTTTCTCTCCCTCCTTGTTTTCCTTTTGGTCCTATCCTCTGTTTAAAAGCAAATTCATCAATAACTTTCAATGAAATGTATTTGCTGTTACTCTCCAGGATAACACACTTTGAATGCTTTGATTGATTTATGTCTATAAAAACCAAATTGCATCAGCCGTTCATCTGTAGAAACCTTTGTTTTCTTTAAAGGCATGAGCCCTGTGCCTCATTAGTCTCCCAAGCTTTTCTTTTTTGTACCTGTTGTGTTTCACACATTTTTATAAGCTGTCTGCCTCTAATAAATGAAATTATACTTCAGCTGTAAAGTGTTCCCATAAGCAATCAAAGAAATGCTGCCTTACAGTCTCTGAGAATAAGCACCATCAGTATCATTGTCACATCATCAAGATGTAATACAGCCTGGTTATTAGTTTTATGCTACTCTGACAGCTCAGAACATCTCTAAAAACCCAGTGCTGGAGGAATCAAAGAATTGAGGATCAGCATATATCAGCCTAAGGTGCCTAGCGCTGCTATATAACTGCTTGTTAGAATCATAGAATTATAGAATAGTTAGGGTTGGAAAGGACCTTAAGATCATCAAGTTCCAACCCCTCCACCATGGGCAGGGACACCTCACACTAAACCATGTCACCCAACCCAGCCTTGAACACCGCCATGGATGGAACATTCACTGTTGTTAGACATTCATTGTTAGACAGAAGAGTGGCTTGGTTCAGCATGAGCTCTTGAGTGATTTCATTCAAGGGTGAGAAGCTAAAATAGGATGAATTAAAGTGGAAATCACATGTAGATTTATTATCATGACTTGGAACTACCAGTATGAGTTACAAGATCTCTGACAGCATCTTCAGGTAGCTCCAGCAAAGTTCAGCTAAACATCCTTTGGGATCCACAGGCAAGCAGAAACTTGTTTACTTCTGCTCTTATTTCTTGTTCCCAAGAGAGAGAATTGAAAGGACTGTGTATTTCCCAGGGCATCTTCAGGTCAAATGAGAAGATGAATGCAGCTGTGCATGCACTCTGGTCTGTTCTTGTCACCCACCTACCATGCAATCCAGAGGAAGAAGATGGGCTAATTTGTGACACACAACATTATTCAGTTTCAAATGAAAGCAGGCTTCCAGCCCCCCATCTTTCCAGCACCGATCTAATGCCACTAATGGCAATTTTGAATTCCCGAGGTTTAGATGAATCTCTCCCTAGTTCATGGCAGCATTCAGTAACAAAGTTTGGGATTTATCACCCTTTGCTTTCACCACCTTTTCCTGAGTCTGCACTGTCCAGTGCCATATTTATTCATAAAGCTTTCTGCTGTTATCCATGTTGCAATCACTGCAACTATTAGTGCAAGACACCCATGACAGACATGTGCTAGCTCAGAGTAGGTATGAGTGGAAGCAGCCCTGGGAGACCAGATAAACAAGACAACAGGTAAGCGACAGAGGAGGAATATCACTCAGAACACTGCTGGGCACAGCACAAAGTTGTCTTTCACATTTAAATAACTTTTTTCTTAGCTTTAAATTAATTCAAACTTGGTGATCCTTATTTATATCCAAATCTTACTGCCTTTTTCTTTTCAAATGGCAGTGAGGCAGAAGGGAAGCAGAGAGGACATCAGCATTCAAAACTCCCCTCTACTTGCGTGCACACTGCATTGCTAGAATTAACATTGTGTCTGGTTCAGTCAGATCAACTTTGTAGTCAGATTATTTCACAATTAAAATCTAGCCATATCTCAGAGGCAATAGAGAAAACCCCACTGACCTCAATTTGTACTTTTGTAACCCATCCAGGGAAACAGCAAAGCATCAGATGGTTCTGTTTATTTTTGGGTACATATATGTGTATAGAGGGAAAGCAGATAGCAATTCCTGTATTTCGCAACCCCCCTTTCTGCTTGGAAGCTTATTTACAAACACACAGCCAAAATCCTATTCAGAAATTGATTATCGTGTTCATTGTTCCAGAACACATAATAGCAAATTCAAGCAGGAACTGCTTTAGTGAAGCAGTGATGGTTTAAGTTGCTCAAACAAGAAAGAAATAGGGAGAGCAGTAAATAAATGTCACAATCTAAAGGCTGCAGAGAGCCCAAAATCACCAAGTCTTGCACTTTGAGTCTTTCATTCTTGTTGAGCTGTTGTAGCACCTTTGGTATGTCATCAGAACCTGAGGTTTAGCCCCAATTCCTAATACATGGGCTAGATCCTCCTAAATTCTGCACCAAAATTCACACTGATTTCATGGTAACTGAATTGGGTTTTCCAGTTCCACGTGCAACCAACATACAGAACTCCCACTATGTCTGTGTACAGTGGCCCAGCCAGGGTCATCTCTTCCTTTGGAGGAAGAGCATCCAAGGCTTGGTTAACTGACTTCATTGAACAGTATCTATTGTGTATGGACTGCCACAAACCAGGATGGGATGTAGAGGCCATCCAGAATGGTCAAACTACCAGGTCTTCCAGTGACTTGGTCAGCAGCACACTTACCATAGTATTAGACAGAAAAGGAAAGGAATGCTTCAGCTCACTGCTAAGACACTTAATGGGTGACACCCTCACCTAGGAGCCCTTGGGCTGGCAGACAAAATGCCAGTGTAGCCTGTAGAGGTCTATCTGGCCAGATTTCCTCAATACAGCTGTCCAGAACCATTTATTATGGCACCCAGCCTGATTCCCAGAAGGGCACAGTCTCCATACCAGGCTTGTGAGGATGACTCAGATGCCTCCAGGGCATCTCAAGTGATGATAGATGCCTGTATCAAGACAAATGATTCGAGCCTTTCGTTTTTCCCTCTGTGCTGTTTCCATCTAATATCCCCTTTCTCACCTCATTTTGGTTTCCTCATATCAGTTGAAAGAGCTTCAGCCTCTATGAGCTGCTCTGGTTAAAGCCATTCATGTGTTTTGGTTCCCTGGAGTGACTCAGAGAGTTTACTGCACAATGAAGGAACATTGGGAGGGTTGGAACTGGATGATCCTAAGGTCCTTTCCAGCCCTAACTATTCTATGATTCTGTGATTCTATCAGGACGTATACTTTGTGCTGACCCATTCCCCCAGCAGAGCAATTAAAATATGAATCATGAAAAAGCAATATTATTTTAAAACCATAGCACAACCCCTGACGTTGTACAGCGCCAGGAACAGACTTGTCAAGCACTATTAGTTTTTCAATTCATTTTACAATAGAAACAGGGAAAGAAAGAGTGTTTACAAGCAAAGCGGTCTGTTCTCTAGTCAAAATACTGTCTGATGATGCTCTGGGACCAAGCAATTAGCAGTGATCAAAGAGAGTATTTGTCATTATAAAGTTAATGGGAATAAAAATATCACTATATTAATAGTTTTTGCTCTTTTTTTTTTTTCCCCTCCAGAAATAAACCCATAATTTTCCAGTATTTGACAACATAACCCTCATCACGGTTTAGTTGCTTTTCACTGGAAGCAGAAGCTGTTTTTTTGTCTAAGAGCAAAAATAAAAGATGGAATAAGCAAAATTCTTGTATTAATCCCATTTTCCCCCAAACTTATCTTTCAGTTTTAAAAAAGGCTCAACCCAATTTTGGGGTCAGATTTTCAGGTTGCACAAGGTGGTTCATTCAATTACAGCAGGAAAAGTGTAATTCAGAGCACTAATTAAATACGCTGGTATGCAGATGGTTAATTGGATTAATAATTACCTTGCATATGTAAAAAGATGGTTTCTGTTTGCACAGGCAATTTTTTTCAGGGTTCTCCTGGGATATAAAAAGAAAATCATGCTAATAAATGATTGTTTCAACGAGTAAGATCATTTTGCCTTGGTTGTGACTAAACTTTAGAGGAAGAAGCTTTCTGCTTCCACCAGAAGGTGATTTAAATGAAGGCAAAAAGGTTCTTCTTTTTCTGCACGCTCACCTCAGTCACTCTAGGGAAGAGTGAAAACGAAGCACATTGTAATCTGCAGAAATCAGAAGACAACGGAAAAAAATGTGGGTTTCAGCATTTTTTGGGGGTGGGAACAAATCGCCATGGCAACTCTCTAAATGGATCTGTCTTCAAGGAAATCATGCTGTTCTCTTGAAAAGTGAGATGCATAATACAGTGAGCACTTGAAAGTTCTCTTTGAAAGGCATGTGTACAGGAAAATCAGAAATATTTTATAAATTCAAACTTATGAAACATTCATGCTGATTCACTAATGTTTCACATGACAATTATTCTGCCCAAAGGCAGGAGCTGAATAACCTTGCCATGTATATGTGCATTTTAAAGCTTACTTTGTTGTTGGACTGCTCTGGTCTATCAGCACCTTCCTTGTGCTTCACAAGCACTCGGAGTCTCTCACCATCAGTATATAAGTTGCTGCTAACTCACATGGTCATTAAATCAGAGCCTGAAATATTTCACCCATTATACCCTTTCTTTTTCTGTCACGTGGTGTCAGTCAACATTTTCCTACCAGCAGGAGCAGTGACATCAATGTGCTGCAGAGAGTGGGATGACAGAGAGGACAATTTGACCTAATAACTACTTGGAAAAGCTGACACTCTTATTTTAAACCAGTCAGATGGTCTGAGGCATCTGCTCACACTGAAGATTATATTTTGCCCTTGGAATTGAAGGATTCTCATCCTGGCAGAACAAGTAAAATGATCCCCTACCCCTATTAAAATGAGTATTTTCTTTGCTATAGGATGTTTACTTCCTAAACTTCTGGTCTGAAACAGTAAGTTAGAGCCTGACCAATATAGGAAAAAATATCACGAGCATTCATGCGCATCCTCGAGATGGAGCTGCCTTCATGCTTTTTTCTTGACCTGTTGGTTGCTTCTTACTCCTCCTGGCCTCTTCTTCTAAGATTTTAATTAATACAATCCCAAAGACTTGCTTTTATTTCAACCAGATTAAATATAAAAATACATCCTGACTGCAACCAAAATCGTCTTCCCCATAGCCAAGTGCACCAGTTTAACTAAGCTCATTTTAAAATATCACCTTAGACTTACATGTTACATAGATAAGCCCTGAGGGTTGCATTCACGCTGTCACATGTAAGAAGCACCAAATGGAGGAGCAGTTCACCAGTGTCTCCCTGAGGGTATTCTCCACAAGCCACCATCACACACTTCAGAGAGCTGAGATGGTGGTCAATATGCCAAGTCAGGGCAATTAGTTGTGGTTTCAAATACTGGAGGTAGTTTGTGAACAACTCAGTGATTTACTCTTCCATGTGTAACTGTCTAGTACCTTTCTAAGAGCAGGCAATGAGTCAGTCGTCTGCTCAGCGGTTGTTCTTTGAAGAAGAATGATTACAGCTGTCAAAAGAAGGTGTCACATTTGGCAGGTGGATCACTTGATGGGAATGGTTGGGACTGTGAGTACTGGCTGCAGAACACGCATACATCTCATGTTGTGCTATCTCGCACAAAAAAGTGCTATCTCATCATCTTTTTATATTTTTTGAGGAAAAAGGAGATATTTTGACGAAGTTTAACACAAATGGGCCTTAAGTAGAAACTTACATATTAAAAATTACTGCTGATGGTAGACAAAAGGATCATAATACCTGTCAGGGATAATAATTGCTGTATCTAAGGAAAGTCTAAAGCTAGAGCCAGGCTTCACAGCTTGAAGTAGGGGTAAGAAAGGAAAATGAAGGTTTGAAAGCACATCAGCCTTGGGGGGAAGGCTGGTTCTGACTCAGACTTGATGTCTGGAGCTCAGTCTACATCCCACTATGTATGTGATTCTCTGGCCTCTTCTTCAAAAGGTCAGATGAAGTGATTGTAATGAACTGTTCTGTTCTTCAAATCTATGAATCTTCTATGATTTAAGAACTGGGTCATCGGAGAATCAAACCCCTGCAATCCTTTCACTCATTGTTATGGTTGGATCAGCCAAAATCTGAGTATGGGAACCCCTCCCTCTCACTCCTTCCCTGGAATCAAGCTGTTTACCACTACACATCAAACATCAGCATGAAAGTTCCGACATACAAACAGGAGCACACACCAGTGCACATCAGAGAGGCAAATTAAACAGCTGCTGCAGTGCCTGGGTGTTGGGAGCCATTGCACTGTTCAAGATGTTTGGGATAGTAGCACTGGGTATGAGGCACCAGGATGGGTGCAGTGATGTCTGTACCTGTGATGGCCTCTCCTCAGTGCTGGTGCTAGAATTTAGAACCTAATCCAACCTTATCTGGAGTCAGGATTGGCCTTTTCTTCAAGGATGTAAACCTTTCACCCATCATTTTTCTTATGGGTGGGGAATTTAAGGCTGTTTCTTAATGCTGTTGAGTAGCAAAGCCAAGCCTAGGTAGATGCAATCTGAAAATGAGGCCCCATGCAGACATCTGGATTCTCTCAACAGTCAGTAGAAGGAAGCAGATTCATAGGTAATTCATCACAGCTCTTCACAGGGCATGAACTGGTCCAGGAAGCTCCACCAAATGCAGAATGAACAATGGATACCCACCTGTTAAGTGGAAGGACTCAGTCAAGAGAAGCCCCATCATTGCTTTCTATGGTTAAAAAAGGTCATGTGCAATATAGTTCCACTGCATGATCTGACCAAAGCTGAAATAAGGTGGCTATTGTTGATCACAGGCAAGGAGATGTGTAGAATTATTACAGAATAAAAGTCAGAAAGGTGACTGCTAGGATAAAGTCATGGATGGACCAGCTAAGAACTGGCATTGGTTACCTATGAATGTAGATACATTACTGGGTGCTGATACTTCATTCAGCAGATCAGTTAAATGCTATTGTAGGTGACAAAAACTGTCCTTAACTCCATCTCTGAAGTGGCCATCAAAAACCTTGCTGGTGCCTTGTTGTCATTATTACAGTCATGCCCTAAGATTCATTGTGGACCATCCAAATAGAGAAGGTCAGGAGATAGGTGATGATGGCAGTAGCTGTCCCAAGCAGCAGTCAGTCCTGCTGTGCCTTTGCAGCGCTTGGCCACTGAATTCAGCAGCATGTAGACCAGGTGGATGCTCGTCTGTGATGCCCACAGGAAGAAGCCTTCCTGATATCTAGGACGCTGGTGCAACCCATGATTTCAATGGCTGTGCTCCTTCTAAAGATGAACTGAGCTTTTCATTCCTCACTAAGTTTCCAAATACCCTAGGAAGGACAAAACCCCAGCATCTGCGGCCTAAACCCCATCATCTGGTGCCTCAGCTTAATTCCATTTCCTTACTGAAGAGCTAGCACCGAAGCCCTCAGCAAAACTCTGCATCCCTACTGTGCAGTTAGAAGAAGGAAGGAATTACTGTGTGTGTGCACACATGCATGTAATACTGTTCCGGGGCAAAATTGTACCACTGTGGGTGCGGCAACAGCGCATATCTTCCCTGGGGGATACAAAGTCCTGTGCAGTGGAAGTCCCTTCCTAAAGCCATCAGGCTTTGGATTAAAGCCATCAGCCTCAGGATTAAAGCCATCAGCCTCAGAAACGTCTCCTCCTTGCCTGTAAGTGAGCACACTTATCCTGGTTTCAAAGTAAGACAGATTATAATTCTCCTTCTTTAATTTATGTGTTCCATGGACGAGTGCAAGGGTGTCCCTCCAGGAGAAAGTCTGTTTCTCTTTATGCCCCATTGAGACTCCAAACCTGCCAAGCTATTCAAAAAGAAGCAGAAGAGAATAAATGCAGAGGTAGTCTTTATACCCCTGATCTCAGCTATTTTTTTCCTTGCAGAAGACCATCTTTGAGTACCGTGTTATTGAACCTTCCTGTTTAATGACCCTTCTAATGCACTGCTATCAGGTAGTGCCATCTGTATTTGGGCAAATGTGCTCACTCGTCTGTTTACTCAGCATAAATTAGCTTTATTTAAAGTTTAATGGAAGTTACATCTATTTAGACATCTGTACTTAACTGATTACTGGCCACGTTGGGCTGCCTGGCGGCTCTGCATGAACTTTCCAGCTGCTATGGAATAATAAGAGCCTGACATATGCTAAGAGCCAGTAACAATCACAATCAGAGAGTACTGTATGTATTGTATTTGTATATATTTCAGAACTGGCAGCTAATAGCAGCATAAAGAAGCCCACCTGCTCCCTCCAACTGCCTCCTCCAGCCCCATGCATGTCTCTGCTGTCAACCCAGACCTTTCCAGAAGCACATAAAGAAATCCCTCTCCCTTGGGGGGGGGAGTGTACTTCTTGGTACATACCATTAAATCCGCTTATAGTTTGCTACCTGTTTCATGCTGCGAAATACTTCTGTCCGCAGGAAGCCAAAGGTTCATCAGCATCTGCAACTGATTTGGAAAGCTGCTGCCATCTATAGATAGGTATGAGGATTTGCTAGCACAGTTAGGGGAAAGGTTAGTGAGATGAAAACGGGATGAATGGAAAAGAAGGGAAAATACAGAAAGAGGAGAGATGCAGGTGTCTGATAAACAGCCCCACTGCACTATATCATGCGGTCCATCTACTCTCTCTGGTAATGGTTGAATGCAGAAGTAGCATGAAACAAATGGGAGAGAAAGCTTCTTCTTCACTCCAGGCTGTTAGAAGGTGGGTTTATGCCCTACAAAGATGAATGAGAGAGTCTATATTCCTCTAATGAGTTTTACAGTCTTCAATAAAAAATAAGCCAGCCATGGAACTAGATGCTATTTGCATCCTTCTAGCCCAACATCTCTTCCCAATGATCTTCAACCCTTACGTTCTACTGAAAGCTGAGTTGTGCAGAGACCTCTGTAAAATGAGCAGAAGAGGCTGCTGTTATTTCTCACTTACCCTTCAGCACTGATTCCCAGCCTCCTCTAGACAATGCCCAGTTGAACAAGACTGTGGTGGGGCTGCTCAACCAAGCTTAGGCAGCCTAATCTTTTCATTATCTATCTCTATGGATTATGTCTGCACTGATTCCTAGTGCTAACAAAGAGAGTTAAGTGCCACAGCAGCCTGGGCACTAGGGAGGATCCATCTCATAGAATCCCAGAATCCTAGAATCCCAGGTTAGAAGGGACCTCAAGGATCATCTGGTCCAATCTTGTTAGCCAAACATGACCTAGACTAGATGTCCCAGCACCCTCTCCAACCTAGGTCTGGAGACTTTCAAGGGAGACATTTCTTCTTTGTGTTTAAGTTGAAGTGGCCCTAGGATCTCCAGGCAAATTTCTGTGAACAGGTGACAGTGATGAGTTTTTCTGAGTGGTCCTGCATGTGAGCACAGACAAGTTTAATGACACCAAATGTAACTTAGAATAATAGAACAGGTTGGGTTGGAAGGGACCTTAAGATCACCTACTTCCAGCCCTTCTGCCATGGGCAGAGACAGTTTGCCACTGATTTTTTTAGACAGTGAGAGAGAGAAAGCATTCTGTATCCATCTGGGAGCAAAATATTTAATAGCATGGTGGGACAGAAGCACAGCTTGGACTGCTGCTCCATGTGATGCACTGTGATTTCTGGTATGTAAGATGAAGTCTTATTATTCCTTGATGTCTAATGGTTAGAGTGTGCCTTAGACACTAAATCTGTCTAGATAGGTAACAAGTACACTAGAGGTAATCAGATCTTCACTGTTGATGCCCCTGGTGGGCTTTCTGACAGCACAGTTGTGGAGCAGGACCTTGAGAAGAGCTGGATGTAGCCAAGTCACAATGTTAATGCTCCCTGATCCTTTACTGTAGCACACAAAATATACTGTAATGTTGTCACAGAAACTGGGCAAGATCTAATAAAAATTACCTGTATGCTAAAAATATTATTTTTTCATGATTTATCTGTCTTTCAAGAAGATGATCAGGCTGGAAAATACAGTCAGTGGTCTGTGGATCCAGCGTTTCCTTCTGGGCTTGTTACTGCATCAATTTCTCAAAAGCCTAATATACATTATACAGCCCTCTGAAAAGTACAGCCAAAGCAATAATTTTATTCAGGCTGCAAAGCCCGGCACTTAAAAGTTAGGAAAGGATATGGATGAAGAATCAGCACAGAGTACTTCGGGCAAAGATAGTTCTGACTTCAATATGAGTTTGAAAAGAGCTCGGCACTAAAGTCTTGGAAATAAAAGTCTTTTCCATAACCTGTGCAGCATACACAAGGCTCAGCCTGATCTTCATGTATGGCATAAGCTGTCATGACATGTGAAGATGTGTTACAGCATGTATCTTTACTGAATTTCAGCAGTGCACTTAGAGGCTGTCCCGTTGTATCATAGGGCTGACATCTCAAGGAGTGGCAATTTTAAACTTAGACTGAATTTGACCTATACCAGCGACAGTTCTGAAAACCTCTTTTCTGATGTAAAGCCACATCTTGTGCTGGACAGACACAAGGCTTTATCAGGTGGGAGTGTTTGTGCAGGCACTTGGAGCCCAGGGGTGTGCAAGAGGGGTGAGCATAGCTCCTGAACTCAAGAAGGGTAATAACACATAAAGGAGGCAAAACTTCATATCCTCTTCCCATTATCTCCTTCGCATCACCAGAATGAGTTTGCTTGCCGTACTGCTCCTGTCTGGTTGGCACTGGATATGCTTCTTTAGATTTATGCACAAATATATTGTAAAATGAGCTGAGATTGAATGTATTAGACAAGAAATGTTCTTTTGCAATACCTGCATGTGTTGCTGAATAGTTATCAGTTTTGTTTCAATTCCACATAAGTCCATGGAAAAGCAAAATGAAATAACTCCTTAAGGGTGGCAGCATTGTTAAGCTGTACAAACATCAACAATCTTGGACCTCTGCTTTTGGTTTGTTCCTCTCTGTGCCTTTTCTCTCATTATCTACTCTTTGCCACACTACTAGCAGAACTGTATCTTGGAAGATGTAGTTTATCTGGGAAAACTATGACCTGGAAATCTTAACTTTTTACTAAACTTAATTAAAAGCTACTTTGTGAGTGCAGATACCAACTATCACAGGTCTGCTGGAGCCGGTAGAGCTAGCTACTCTGGTTAGCAATGTGTGGCAGGTAGTCAACCTGTATGTCTCATGCCATAAGGGCTAAAGGAGACAAAAGACGCAATGGACAAATACAGATTACATGTGGTGGTTCCTGTTTTTGTACCAACACAGAAAATTACTTTTATTTACTGTTATGTTTAAGCTGCCGTATGTTGTGCTTGCATCATATGGCTGCACGTAGTGATAGGTATGTTTGCATCCTGAGGACTGTAAGTCTGTAAATACACCTTTTTATTCTATGTTAGTAGATAGTAGTCTGATGTTTATTTTCTTTCTTTTCATCACCATAGTGGGACTGGTGCAACGCAAGCACAGTTCGAATGCTGCATAGAAAATACAAAACAGACCTAGAAAATGTGTGTGAGAGAGAAAGAGAGAAGGCAGAGAGAACTAGAGATGAAGAAAATGGCTGTGTATACATGCACATGAGCACAGGCAGGGCCAGATTTCTGCTGTCATGTACAATGGTATAGAACTGGGCTAACCCTGCTGAAATCATGACACTGACCTGCGAGTAAAATAAGCAAACTCATAACAGTGTAACAATGTAATTCGGTTTTGATTAGTTAAATATGTAGGCACACACCCCCCTTCCCCTTCCTCCCCTGCATACGTTCCTGTTTAATTTCTCAGCAACATGGGCATGAAATCTGTTACTTGCTGCTTATTATTCTTGGATCATATTCTAGAGTTACAGGTACTGGGCAGCAAACAGGGTTATTTTTGTTGAGTCTCTGATGGGGTTTAGACAACACGTAAGGAAAAGATCTGCAGTTTCTAGAAGGAATAGAAAGTTAGTTGGTCCAGATTGAATTAATTCAGGGCACCTGAAGATCAGGGAGTTTGCTGGAGGCATTTTCAGGTCCTGTGCTTTGCATGCGGCAGACTGGTTAATTGTTGTCATCTTGTTCATGGGTATTGGTCTTTTGGCAGCAATTCATTTGCATTACAGCAGGAGGAAGTATATGTAAATCAAGCTGTTAGTGCTTTTTGTCCTCAACTAAACATAGAGGATTCAATTAGCTGTGGACCCAAAATCTAAACCATTTATACCTCTGCTTTAGTTTCAGTGTTTTAGTTGAAATGATGACTAGTTCCTAAATAGCTTGAATGAAGAAATTTTCTTGTCTCTATGAATTTAGCATTTTCTTATTTAAAAATTTAATTAAGTGGTGATCTCCTCCTCCAACATCATATCATACAAAGCTTATTGAAATAAGCAGAAAAAAACCTTGCATTTTGGAGCTACTGTGAAACCTCTCTACAAATAAATCTGTGTTTTAAGCCAGGGATATTTGCTAGGGAAAAATATTTTTGCTATCACTGAAGAGAATTTATTATTGATGTATTCAGAAGTCGTAAGCTCCTAAGTTACATTAATAGCTTTGAAGTGATGTTATTTTTAATTTTAAATATTATTGTGCTTTTATTTATCCTCCTTTTTTTTGTTTCTAACGCTCGCATTCTTCCACTTCTTTTCTCAAGCTACAAACTTGTCTGTTACAAGAAGTAACCCAGGACTCTCACATAGTCAGATGTCTCCAGGGAACCTGGGATCTGAGACCAAATTACTCTTATCTCACCATCAGTCACCCTACTATCTCTTGAGAATTGCAGCCACATCTCAAGAAGTGACAGACAGAGTTTCTGGGCCGTGGACTACAAATAATCTGCTCTCCAAAATATGCTCACCACTCACCACATTGGCTTGTGTTGACTTTCACCATCCCATGTGAATGCAATGATCTGTCACTAACACGCAATTTTGGTAACAGATCCAAAGGTGCACTTTGATAGATGGTGATATTCTCCAGCCCCATTTCTGGTTGCGCTCTCATTGCACCAACCATTTCTGCTGTTGTCCTTATTGCCTGTACCAAACTTGCATGATATTGGTGCCAGAACAGTGGAGTGGCCATAAGCCACAGAGGGATGATAGAATCTGACTGCTGCCATTGGCTTAAGGACTGAAGTTGGGAAGACCACAGCTATTGCTGGGGATGGTCCCTCCCAGTCACCTCAGCCTCAAGCAGCCTCATCCTCCCTCCTCATCCTCCAAGGACACAACCTGAACTCTTGTTGAAACCACCTGGGTACAGATATTGTGGTCAGGGACGTGCCAGCCTTTGTGTCACAGAGAAGCAAAGCAGCCCACACACAGCATGTTTTCTAGCATTAAATCTGAGGTTCACTCACTGTTGCTTTGCACAAAATCCTGATCCTGAAAGCCAGTGGAAACCCTCTTCTGGGCCACAGTGGCATTGCTGCTACTTTCTCCTAGTGCTCAATCCAGGTGTGTAAGCAGAGTACCTAGGAGCATATGAGATGTACGAGGAACCCACACGAGACTTGAGCTGAGATGGGACATATGTGGGACCTATACCGTTCCAAAGCAGCATCCAAAGCAGCATCCAGGGAGCATTAGAACTCTTACCAGATGCCTGTGTTTTTCATGTCTCATATGAAATACAGATATACATTCTTACATTATAGATCAAACTTTCCCATGTAAAACACTAAGATTTACCAATATGTTTTAGATCAACTTCAAATATAGAAAACATCTGCCTCTTCCCCCTCCTCCCTGCCCTGTGTGGAATATTGGCAAATATGGAGGTATTCTTGGATTATAAGACTGGTGGTTCAAAGGAGGTTTGTAGACAGAGTAATGAAGCGTCAGGCCTGTTGTTCCAGCAAAGACATCCTGACATCTCCCAACAGAGAACGCATTCCATGGAGAACTCTTCATGCTTGTAGAACTGAATGAATGCAGCACTTCTTACTGGTTCAGAGATGAAATTTGTTCTATTGAGCTGTTGTCAATGGAGGTTAGTTCAACACCTGCTTCTGTGAATCTGCTCTGTGATCTTGTGCAAGTCTCTTGCTTTGTGCTGTGCATTGGCTTGCATCTCCATTTAATGGAGGGAAGGTTATGAACCTTTTTGAGATCTGAAAAGTGAACTTGCAAGGTAAAAGCCCTTGAGCAACTAACAAAATTATTAGAATTTACTCCATTCAGATTCAGGAAAACCTCTTAAAAAGAAGTTTAAAAATCTCAAATAGTAGATATCTCAATCTTTTATTCCTATGTGACAAACCTCAGCTCTTTCAGTTCAGTTCAGTTCAGTTCATACCATAGTAGTTCTTATGCTATTTGCTCACTGAATAATAAAAAAGTGTTCATGTAGCTGTAATTAAAAAGCAAATCCACAAAGGACTACATGAAGAGTGCTGAAGGATCCTTGAGAAAAAGTGTTAAAGAAATCTCCCATCTTTTGCATGCTTCACCTAGAAATGCTAAAAAAGCTCTTCAGCCGAATTCTGCTGCTTATGGAGGTAAGCTTGGAGGTGAGCGTTTGTGTGTGCAAGATATGCAAGATATACACGTGTTTGTGTGCACTTGTACTTTTTATTCATGTATGAAAGATTTCCCAATATTGTTGAAATATCAAAGCATAAATCCCACCTAAATTTTCCATGATTTATTCTTCATCTAAAGAGAGTTACTTTTCTGATAAATCCGTTTCTAAGACTGAAGATAGGAGAGGTTTAGTTTCGCTTTTTTTAGTTCAGAAAACAAGGCAAGAGGCTGGTGTTGAGAAGACAGGCCCAGGCATTAGAACAATTGGTTCTCTTCTCCTACAGCAGAGCCCTGACAGACATACTGGCCCCATTGCTCAAATGCTCAAATGAAGAGCATTTATACCATTAACCAGCCTTTTACTGTACAATAATAAATAGGTATTCTACTTCCTTCATAAAGATAGTCATAACTTCTAAGAATATCTAAACCATCTAGAATGTCTTCTGAAAGCATCTGACAACCTCAGGGACCGCAGTTTTGCTGTTTTGACCACCCTCAACTGTTGCTGACTTCAGTGTCTGTTGAGAGCTCTGAATCTTGGAAGAGTGCTTATTTACATAGAATAGTAGAATGGTTTGGGTTGGAGGGGATGTTGAAGATCTTCTAGTTGCAACCCCCTGCCATGGGCAGGGACACCTATCACTAGAAACAAATTGTTCCAAGCCCTGTCCAACCTGGCTTTCGTTATCTTTCGGGGTCATCTTTTATTATTTTATCCTAGTCATTAAGAGATAAGAAGGCAATAACATTTTCACTTTAGTGGTTTTCAATCTAGGGGACAAAGCCTAATTCACTTTAGGTAGGTCTATTCAATAAGAAGTTGTAGAAGCTAGTAGAGAAATCTGGAGTAACATTGGTATATGCTTTTATAGAGCTGTTTGAGAACTATTCAACTAATGGATAAAGTTGGCAGAAAAACAATTGCCTACACACTGACCATGGGTAAGGGTAGGCCCACAGTTAGGTGAAGTCTTCTGAGAATCAGAACAAACAAAGCCTGCAGTAACTATAAAGGACTCAACGTCACAAAATGAGTTCTGCAGTCCTAATGTCCTTCTATTTGTATACCTGTAGTACCTAGCAACTTCAACAAGTTATGGTTTCCTTACTATAGACATTATACAAAGAAGAAGTAAGAGACAGCCTTTCACCAGCTAATTCTTCACTCTAAGCTAGAAATGTGCATGATTACTCTGGACCTGTTCTCAAGATAGGAAACAGTCATGGAGGTGAGCATACTTCTTTTTGCTTCATTCAGTGGCTCTCAGGCCTCTGTTGGAATCCTGCGCACATTTTGGGCTTCACGCTGATGGTTTAAACCAACTTCAAAGGAGAAGCATGGTGAAAGATCTAGGAAGTGTAGCTTTCAAGAAGAGAAGGAAAATGACATTATTTGATCTATAGAAGAGACAGCTGAAGGGGAGACCGATGATAAACCTTAAATACTTTAAAGTGTATAATAAATTTGTCTTTTGACTATTACTACTACTAGAAATGCTGAATAAACATAAAACACTAGAATATACAGTGTCTGGGGAACAATCCCTGCCTCTTGAGAATTTTAAACAGATTAGACCAATGTCTGCCAGGATTAGTTTATATGCAGTGGACTTCTTAGGTGCTAATGGACTGAATGACCTGTGAAGGCTTTTTATTGTCCTATTTTGTACCTTCTTAACAAGACCATTTACCCACAAAGGCCTGAGTTCACAAATATTTAACTGAGTAGATGATCTTTTTCCCCCAAATTCATCAGTCTGAGTGCAGATGTCTCAGCAGCAGTTGGAAAAATATGCCTGCAGGATCTAGCTTGACACTACAGGATGTGTAATGAGGGAGTTAATTAAAGTTTACAAAATATTTTAGGATCTTCAGAAAATGCCTTATCTAGCAAAAGGTATTATTAGTGTGTCACACGAGGAGCAACTGAGCACTCCAGTAAAACACAGAATACACGATAAAGACAGAAAAGCACCAGAAACCTTGACAGTGTAACAAATATTGAATTTGTTGACAATGAAAGAGGGAGGGGGAAGATTAGAAACACATAAAAATGTCTAAATCACTGAAAAGCACTAATTTATTGCCAGTAGTCTCTTTGAGAATGAATACTGCCAAGCAACCCAGAGGTAGTATAAATTATGCAGAGCACAACTCTTTGGGAAATAGCAGGTGCTCACCTAGCTAATAGAAATAGTGAATAAAAGCCAGGCCTCTGTCTGACTATTTATTAGATTTTTTGAAGATTAGAAGAGCAAGCCTCTGGCCCAGAATGTTAACTTGATAAGGAGTCTTTATGCAGTTTACCTGTCATATAAATAATGGATTGTTTCCCTTTACGTGGCTTTTTCGGTTTATTAGACAGCAGCTATATCCTGAGAGATCTGCAGGGATTTACCTTTAATAACGGCACAGCCTTCACCTTTTTCATTTTTAAATTAGATTTTGATCCAGGTTCACTTTCTTCTGGTGGCATGAAGAAGCCAGGATCTGTCCCTATGGGAGCAGGTCTGCCTCCCATGGGAGTGTCACTTTGTGGCACCCTGCTGTCCCCTGATTTAGCAACTCATTGAGCAAATAAAGCTGCAAAGCCCCAGCCTCAAGCAAGTTGCAAGTCATGTGGGGCAGAGAGGGATGCTGCAGTGACCTGTACAGAGTAGGTAGGATGAAGTATTTCCATACAACCATTTGCTTTCTGTTCATATTCCTTTTCCTGGTCCCTCCCTACATACCTCCAGAGGATCTTCAACAGCTTTGAAGGACATCCCTGTTGTCCCTGTTGAAATTTGGGCTTCACTGAAATGTAAGCACAGGGAAGATAAGCCTCAACCCTTCAGTTAAAACAAGTCAGTTGAATGGGAATAGCTTCTAGTCAACAGCAAAGTGATATAGTGTGGTAAACCTGACAGAAGTGATCTATGCAGCCACTGAGAATGTTATGTTAATGAATTATCAAATGCCGTTAAGAGATGCTTTGAAAATTAATGAGTAAGGTAGCTAAGCTATGATACAGAAAACACGTTTAACAGAGTGATTATCTCGTATTTTTCTCCAGAGTGATATCTTTGCCATCTTTTAATCCAAATTCTTTTAAGTACCATTGCAATAGGACAGTAATAACACTGTAATAACAAAGAATATTAGCTCTATTTAATAGGACTTCTGCGCCCTTCCATAAATATTTCAATGTGTGTGGCCAATGAGAAACTTGTCAAGGACTTGTCAAGTGTTAATCGAGTTGTACTTTATCTTGGTCAAACATGGCATTCATCAGTCCTTAACCAGGATAGAGCACTGTAAAGAACATCAAATGGAAGTTATAGCACATCGATTTGCAGCAAGTGAGAACCTGTTCCTGGACTTGAATCCAGGCACCTTTTACTCCTGTACATCTCTCATTAGAAACCAACTTACTTGAAGACCTAGTCCATGTTACATAACAGTTATAGATCTTGATGCTGAAGCCTTCTGGTCTTGTTCCTGAGCTTGCTAGAAGGGGAAGAACCTTGTTCATCACCAGCAAGTGGGGACAGTAATTAGTCATCAGATTCAAACAATATGTTCAACTGAAGTGCTGTCCTGTGTGTTAAATTACTGTCTGCAGCTACAGTTAAAAGCCCATCTCGTTTACATGGCACACAGAAGCAATCATCTAGAGATGGGGAAGATAAATCTCTTGGCTGGGTGTCAAGGTTTTAAGTCCAAATCCATGCTTATCCCTTCAGCTTGCTTAGTTGTGCCTCATCCTCCCATCCTCGCCTCTTTGATTTCCTAGCTGAAACAAAGCTCCCAACAGCAAGTGGAGTCATGCACATCCCACAGGGCTGATAATTTTCTTCCTTATTATGGTTTGGACGGCCTATCTGCCTGGGTCAGCTGCCTTCTGTCAAGTCACTCTGATCTACAATTTATTTCATGTGAAAGAGATACTGCAGCTGTGACTGACCAGAAGAACCAGAAATCTTCCTTTTCCAAGCTAGGAAGACCAGAAGGGAAAGAGCAGAGTCACACACGTGATCTTCCACAATCAGTTATTAACAGGAGTGGTTAAGCCATCTGATCCCATCATGGTAAGGTGTTGAATATGGAGCAAAGTGATGACCCGGAGCATGATGCTGCTTCAATTATGTCATTAGATTGATTATGCTTGGTCAGAAGGCATGTCTTAATTTGTTGGCGTCCTTGCCACAGCTCCCAAACAGTTTTGCAATAAGGATGATCAAAGCGAGCTGATAATGTTGTACCATCCATATAATTTGACCAAGTCTTTTTGCAACCAAAATATTCCCAGGAGCTCTTATTCCTCCTTCCCAGAGGTCACAAAGCCAGGTGTGTGCATTTAATAGCAGCTAAACTATGATGATGTTCAATATGGAGACAGGGACAGCAATGGATTTATAGACCAAAGGCAAAGTCTCTTCCTTCCATGTGTTTGGGCTCTCTCATCATATTATCTGAGTATACTGCAACTGTTAGTTCACCTTCCTTCACCACCATTTTTCTGTAAAGAAATGCTATGAAATATGTCTTGTTTACAGAGGACAAAACCCCTAACCCATAAACTCCTAATCATACAGATTTCTACATGTTTGCAGATTGATAGTCAACTATCTCATCCAAGGAGAAAGTAAGAATCTTCTATGGCAGAGCCATTAAGGGGAAATCCAACAATAGGTTACAGTCTGCTCCACTGTTCATCACAGGGCACTAGAACCTTATCATCTGGGATGCTGTTTTTCCCACATGGAAAAGACCTGGAGGAAGGATTGTGTTCAGCCTTGGTCTAAGCTGACATAACAAGAGTCCTATACTTTTGTTCAGAGAACCCCATCTCCCTCCCAGCTGCTCATCATCAGCCATGAAGCACATCTGGAGTGACTGTGGACATCTCCTCTTTAGAAAAGAAAACCCTATAAATCATTTAGAAACATATTGCTAAGCTTATTATAAGGCATTTTAACAAATTAGAGCTAATAGCATAGCTTAATAACATGATTTCTGTAACAAGATATTAACCCCACATATATCATCATGACTAGCTAGCTAGCCACTGCAAGGATGATTGATTGGCTTGCTTTTTAACTCTTCTGATTATAAAGCAAGGCAGCTTGGATTCAGAATATTAAACTGCACTATAAAATACATTATTAATATGTATAGCAACCTTCTTTTTACAGCCTTATGCCAGTTTATTGCTACAGTATCCTTCTTGATGTGACATTAATAAAACTTATGCAATAACACAGCCTCTAAATTGGTAGTTATTGGTAATGAGGGTGCGATTTAGTAGTGAGGTTTGTGGGCAAAACTGAAGGGCCATTATTAGTGTGATGGTTGATTAATTAGTGATTATTCACTGTCTGGTTTGTGACCCAGCCCAGTATTTTGAGAGATATTCTCATAAATATGCACTTTTTAAGTTACTAGCCAAAACAGAAGTTAAATAACAGTCTGCTGTGCAGCCTAAGCAAGGGGTTTAAGTTCAGAAACAACCTCCATCCCATAATGAGATGCTATAAGACATCAGCGACCTTCATATTCTTGACTGTGAGGGGAGAACCAGGGCTGACACTTCTGAAATCATCACTTCTTTTTCCAGAAAGATATGTCCTTTTGTCCCTGGACCTGCAACATCAGTGAGCAGCTTTCTGTGCCTGAGAGGCAGATTTGCAGCACCCCATGCAGTATATGGGGAAGGCAACAGCAGGGGCCCTGTATCCTCTGTCCTGGGAGGCTGTGGGTATCTAAGGCATCCTCCCTCCAAGTTCAGGATGCTGTGTGCCAGCGGCAGCATCTCAGCTCCCTCATTGTTCCCCAGGGTCTCTCCACTTCTGCCCTGGCAGGCTCAATGATGCCGTTCCTCTGCCCAAGCTGACAGTAGATCAGGAGCTTCTTTAGCATGGAGAGATGCTCCATGGTGATGCTGAGAAGCTGGTAAAAAAATTAAAGGAAGAGCTGATGGTAACAGGTGGTTGGTTTAATAGAATCGTGGAATGGTTTGGGTTGGAAAGGACTTTAAGATCATCCAGTTCCAACCTCCTGCCATGGGCAAGGACTCCTCCCACTAGACCATGTCACCCAAGGCTCTGTCCAACCTGGCCTTGAACACTGCCAGAGATGGAGCATTTACCACTTCTTTGGGCAACCTGTTCCAGTGCCTCATGACCCTCACAGTAAACACTTCTTCCTTATATCTAACCTGAACTTCCCCTGTTTCAGTTTGAACCCATCACCCCTTGGCCTACAGTCCCTCATGAAGAGTCCATCTCCAGCATCCTTGTAGGCCCCCTTCAGATATTTTAAGGCTGCTCTGAGGTCTCCATGCAGCCATCAGATCATTTCTTCAAGATCATTTGATATAAAGATGAACTTTCTGGACACTCTGAATTTCTCAGGTGTGTGAATGAAATTGCCCAGAAGAGCAACTAACGTGCATGACTTCACTTTCCCCTAAGAATGTCATCCCCATTGTTACTACCATTGAATCTGCAAGCTGTATCCTAAAAATAACCCAAGGCAAATATTTTGGCTTTTTATGTGACATTTTCATCCCATGCAGAATCCATTTTGATAAATTAAGTGTGTGATTAATGACTCAATGGCCTGAACAATCTGGTGGCCTTCTATGATGGGGATATGGAACTGATGGACAGGGGTAGAGCAGTTGATGTCATCTACCTCGACTTGTGCAAAGAGTTTGACACTGTCTCACATGACATCCTTGTCTCTAAGTTGGAGAGACATCAATTTGATAGGTGGACCACTTGGTGGATAAAGAACTGGTTGGATGGCTGCACGCAAAGAGTTGTGCTCAATGGCTCAGTGTGCATCTGGAGACCAGTAACGAGTGGTGTCCCTCAGGGATCGGTGTTGGGACCGGTCTTGTTCAACATCTTGGTCGGTGACATGGACAGTGGGATTGAGTGCGCCCTCAGCAAGTTTGCCGATGACACCAAACTGTGTGGTTCGGTTGATACATTGGAGGGAAGGAATGCCATCCAGAGGGACCTTGACACACTTGTGAGGTGGGCTGATGCCAACCTGATGAAGTTTAACCATGCCAAGTGCAAGGTCCTGCAGCTGGGTCAGAGCAATCCCAGGCATAGCTACAGGTTAGGCAGAGAAGAGATTCAGAGCAGTCTTGTGGAGAAGGACTTGGGGGTGTTGGTTGATGAGAAAATGAACATGATCTGGCAGTGTGTGCTTGCAGCCCAGAAAGCCAACCGTATCCTGGGCTGCATCAAAAGGAGCGTGACCAGCAGGTCGAGGGAAGTGATCCTGCCCCTCTACTCTGCTCTTGTGAGACCTCACTTGCAGTATTGTGTGCAGTTCTGGTGTCCTCAGCATCAAAAGGACATGGAACTGTTGGAACAAGTGCAGAGGAGGGCCACGAGGATGATCAGGGGACTGAAGCACCTCCCGTATGAAGATAGGCTGAGAAAGTTGGGGCTGTTCATCCTGGAGAAGAGAAGGCTGCGTGGAGACCTCATAGCAGCCTTCCAGTATCTGAAGGGGGGCTACAGGGATGCTGGGGAGGGACTCTTCATGAGGAACTGTAGTGAGAGGACAAGGGGTAATGGGTTCAAACTGAAACAGGGGGAGTTTAGATTGGATATGAGGAAGAAGTTCTTTACTGTAAGGGTGCTGAGGCACTGGAATGGGTTGCCCAGGGAAGCTGTGAATGCTCCATCCCTGGCAGTGTTCAAGGCTGGACTGGACATAGCCTTGGGTGACATGGTTTAGTGGGATGTGTCCCTGCCCCTGGCAGGGGGGTTGGAACTGGATGATCTTAAGGTCCTTCCCAACCCTAACTATTCTATGATTCTTTGATTTACATTGCATTTGTGAACAGGCATCATCATCTTCATCTTCTTAATTTGTAAAGAACTATTTTGAACAGTGCTCCTTGCAGCAGAAGCAACAATTCCTACTGCATCTGGACGTATTCCCAGGCTATTCTATCTGCTAAACCATGAAACATTTTCCTTAGTTATTAAATGCTTTTAAGTTAATATCAGTTTTAATTTATTTTAATGCAAAGCCTTGATCTTGTTAAGACTTCTATGAATAAAGTAACAAACCAACGTTAACCTGGAACCTTTTAAAATATTTTTTTGTGCTTTTCCTAACAAAAACTGTTCTTTCCTCCATATCACTGGAGACAAGATATCACCAAGGATACCTGGATGATCTTTCATCTGAGAAGGAGTTCTCCAAAAGGTTGTAAATCTCTAATATTGCTTCTATTCTCAGCTCTAATGGTTCCAGTCCCATCACAAACCGTGAAGTGCCAATGGCAAACAAGAAAAAATGGTCAATATTTACATGCTGATGTGTTCACTGCAGACATAATTTTCTATGGAATTTGGTAAAATTACAGCTGAAGTTTGCTATAATGTCATTGACCTAAATCCTCTCAGAAGATATGACCAGGGTTAGTGTGTCTCGAAGTTTCACTCTGTGCATGGAGTATAATAACTCTTGATAAAAAATCTTTGTGATACAGTGTTTTTGAAGAGTGGTGACCATCTGAGGAGGTCAAGAACAAATAAGTCCCAATTAACATTTGAGAGGACTCCTTTGGTGTGTTTGGCTGTAACATATCAAGCTAAAATGAAGAGAGGAAGCCACAGGCTGACTTCATCTTGTGGTCAAGAGGCCACATGCATATGCTCTCATGTGAGAATCAAAGTAGGATTCTTACAAAGCCCAACTCAGCTAACAGTTCATTGCTCCTTTCAAACCCATAACCCCTTTGGCATGACACAACAAGATGACCAGCAAATACTGAGAATTTTCATCTTCTCAGATTGCTCTTGATCATTTCTTTAAGTCTCATATTTTATCTAATCTACCGTTCATTTAATCATAGGCTGTTTATTAACCTTGCTCACACTTTGAAAATGAGAAAAGTAAGATTTGTGAAAGCATAAGCTTTTTTCCCCAGCATTACACACTGAAATTCAACAGTCTGATAAGTGGTGGCATTGGGGCTAAAGAACGGGCTGAGATTGACTGCATCAACATTTTGTGTTTCTCATACACCCTACAACACATGTACACCCCAGCGTGAATATGGACCTCCTGTAACCTGCGTTTAAAAATAATTAGTTTATATTTATACCCCTTCTAAAAGGACCTTACAAATCCAGAGGCAAAAGAGTCACAGTGCATTAACATCTCAAAGCATGCTCATCATCTAATGCTCAGATATCCATCTCATGTGAGAAACGCATTTGGGTCCAAAAAATGTACAGCTGCCACTTTACTGCCTTATCCAGTACCTGAAGGGGGCCTATAAGGATGTTGGAGAGGGACTCTTCATCAGGGACTGTAGTGATAGGACAAGGGGTGATGGGTTCAAAATTCAACAGGGGAAGTTCAGGTTGGATATAAGGAAGAAGTTCTTTACTGTGAAGGTGCTGAGGCACTGGCACAGAGTGCTCAGAGAAGTGATGAATGCTCCATCCCTGCAGTGTTCAAGGCCAGGCTGGACAGAGTCTTGGGTGACGTGGTCTAGTGTGAGGCATCCCTGCTCATGGCAGGCAGTTTAGAACTGGATGATCTTAAGGTCCTTTCCAACCCAAACCATTCCATGATCCAACCACCGAAAAACCCCTCTCATTTTCCTGAAAAAGGTGAATAATTTCACAAAACACACTATTTCCACTGCTGTTATGTCTTCCAGCAAACCTCCTGACTGGCAAACCCGGTTTCTTTCTTCTCATGCAAGCATGACTGAGATGAAGCCTTACCAAGGCCAACAAATGCCACAGCAGAAAGCTCGTTCCAGAGGTGTGTAACCTTTCCATTAATCCCAGGTGTTGGAATTACACCAGATTGCACAATCTTAGGAAGAGAAAACAGTTTCCCTGGATACAAGGTTTTCAGTCCCATCTGCTGAAGTGATGGCACACAGAGGACAATACAATCAGGAGCTTTCTGCATGTTAAACAAAAGAGCTATGCTATTTCTTCTCTGTTCTGTAGCAAAATGATGAACTTCTGTTCCCTGTGCAAAAAATGTGTGTCAGACAGGTACAGGAGGAAGGAGGCCTCCAGACAGAGCTTGTGAAGGAAGGAGATGACAAGGGTTAGAGTGAAATGCATGTTTTCTGGCTTTCAGACAGTTTCTCTGTTAGCTGCAGGCTTAGGAAAGGGTGTTACTATTATTGCATATTGCTGTTGAAGGCATTGGTGACTCTTTTCAGGCTGTTTTCTGAAGACATTAACAGTTGCTGAGTTGTCAAAAAACCCCATGGTGCAATCTCATGGGTTTTGAAATCTGAGATGAAAAAGTCATAGAGGGAAGTTCAAAGTGATGAGACCCCACCACTTCTATCTTTCTATCTGGCAGAGGGATAGTGATACGCACTGGTAGGGACTGTCTGTCGATCAACAAACCAAAGGAAGACTTGGCTGAAACTGATATAGGCTGTTTTAAATCCTTTTTTGTCTCTTTCAAAGTCACCTTTTTCCCTTTCCCATTTCAGCTGCCTTCATATCAGTCCTTGCAAACAGATTAGACAGACATATGTCAGGAAGGAAGTAGATAAAGCTTATCCATACTTGGGGCTGACGATGGACCAAAAGACCTCTGAATATCTCTCCAGCCCTGAGACTTCATGAGCCAGCAAATTCCTGAAATGTATTTAACTTGAATGACATAACTGATTTGAAGTTGATTAATTGCATTCAGTGGGAGTTTTAAGATTTGTAATCAGTGATGTCAAAGTCAAGACCAGTATCTGTGATAAACTCTGATGTTTAAATGAGAGATCATTGCCTTGGAAAGAGACAGAAGAGCCCACAGGATTTCAGATGCACATTGCTTAGGTTTGCAACTACATCAGGTTGAAGGAGGGGCCTCTCCCCCTCTGCTGCGCTCTGAGAAGACACCCCCTGTAGTCCTGATCCAGCTCTGGGGCAACAACACAAGAGGGACGTGGAGCTGCTGGAGCGAGTCCAGGGGAGGCCATGAAGATGCTGCAAGGGCTGAAGCAGCTCTGCTCTGGAGCCAGGCTGAGAGAGCTGGGCTGGGGCAGCCTGAAGAAGAGAAGGCTGCAGAAGACCCTGGCCCCATTGCTGGCAGTGTTCAAGGCCAGGTTGGACACAGGGACTTGGAGCACCCTGCTCTGGTGGAAGGTGTCCCTGCCCATGGCAGGGGGTTGAAACTGGATGAGCTTTAAGGTCCGTTCCAACCCAAACCAGTCTGGGATTCTATGATCCTATGATAATACAGCACCCTCTGACAGCTTGTAAAGTGGGCAACTCTGAGTACCCACTGAGGCAATTTCTAACCAAGAATAAGCAACAAGTGAGCCCATGTACCCACAGCAACCTCTTAAAGTGCGAGGACACCACATCTGTGGAGCAATATGTGAGCAGGAAAGGCTAACATATTCAGAAAATGCACAACTGTGAAGTGATCACACGCTGGTAGTAAAGAGGAACAAAAGAAGGTTGCATTCAGCAAATCACCAAAGAATAGCAAAACTCTAAAGGGCAGCTCAGCATCAACCAGAAAGGACTCCATTACACTCAAAAGATACATCTCTGTGACAGGAACTACAATGCAGTCTTTGGAGCAGCTACAGACTGAGACATGAATAATGGAATAAACAGAAAAGACAAAAATGAAGCTTCAGGAAAGGAGAGAAAATCCAAATTAGTCACTCTGGCAGGCTGCCTCCTCCCCTCACACAGTACACCACTCTTAGGATAATCTTATTGAAGCCAACAGGATGATTTAAGAGTAAAGGGACATGAAAACAAAAAAGGCAATCAGAATATGGCCTTTTGTTTAAGAAGAAAGATGCTAAAATGAGCTAAAGTGAATCTGATCGATGAACAGTCATCCAGAGAGAAATGTATCATGCTAACAATCTTTATGCAGCCTAAATTCACTCTTTAGTTTGGTATATTTCCAGCATAAAATATAAAAAGAATGGTTAATAAACAGGAAACCTCAACAACTAGTAGGGCCAGCTTCTAGTGCTGTTTTAGGTATTGGCTTTTTTACACCATACATAGAATCATAGAATGGTTAGGGTTGGAAAGGACCTTATACATGTTCTAGTGAGCCTAACAGTTTAAGATGACTGGTATAGATCTTTCAAACTAGTAGGGCTAAAGTTTCAGAAGCTGTTACAGTGACATTTCAGTGAAGTTGATCAAAATTACTTTTCAGCATCCAAATCCTACCTGCAGATCACACTCCTGCATCTTACGAGCTGAAAGAAGGAACAAAAGTGTGAGACTTATCTTCCATATCTTTAGGCAGTAACAGTGCTGACAGGCCCATCTGAGCTAGTTGTCTAAGCTACATTGTCATCAGAGAGTGGAAAATATTTCTATAAATGTGATTCATGCACTCTATCTAAACATCTACATTAGGATGAGATGACTCACACCATGTAGATGACTACAAAGGGAGTCATGAGTCGTGTGGGTAGGGATATCTAGCTTTTAGACAGACAGCATTAGATGAGATGAAGCTCACACCTAGGGTTCAAAAACATAGGTATTTTTTTTCTTCCCAAGGGCCTGGTTTCATGCTGCTGCTGCCTCTATATGGCAGCAAGACAGGGTTTAAGGACTGCAGAGTTTCTTTAAGACTGTAGAATTTGTCAAGAAAGCAGTTGTAAATCTTGGGATCTGGTATCTTTCCATCAATTCTGACTCAGCAGCTGCCCAGTGATAATCTACACAATAAATCGACCACATGGGGTACCAGCCATCTTCTCAGCCATGAACAGCACCCCGCAGAATTGAGTCACGAACTGCTGGAGATAGATGTGCTCAAACATAAGGCTGTGATTTCAGTGAAACTTGTCTACGTCATGAAACTTCTCTATCAAGTTTGTGGATCATAGAAACGCCTCAAAGTTCTACTCAGGTTTTAAACTACTCTGTATTTTCAGAAAGTGAAGAGGACCTTCCTGTGTTTCAAACCACCTCATTCTTGAGTTAGGAACAAGAGCCATCTGATAGTAAGGAGAACTAGGGTTTCATATTCATATTCATATTCATATTCATATTCATATTCTACTCTGATCCTCCACTGTTTAAAAGGGGATTATGGCTAGTGCATATAAAAAAAACCCACTAACTCAAAGAATTTAATGAAATCCTCCATTCTGGCTACAGGACACTCCTAGAACATAAAGAAATTGTTGGTCACCATTTCAGTTCTTTGGTTTGGTAAATAGGCATCCACTTCACAGGCACGTATATTACATTTTTGCCTTTTACCTTGTCAAAAACAAATGAAGGTTGTTTGCTTTTTAACTTCTCTTCTTCCCAAAAGAGGAACTGAACTGCCTGTGAATGGATTCCGGGCTGAGAACAAACTGTTATGACTCAGAAGCCTTTGAAGATAGCTGCCTAAAGGAACCTGAAATGCTGCAGGGTAAGGCACCGTGCAGGCGTAAGACAGAGGCTGCTGCTCTCCTAAGAACTTACTCTGGTTTTAGCAGGACTTATAAGTGTATACATAAGATTTAAGGACAGAAATAAGCTCCTTTTCACACTGCCCCAAGTTATTGCTAAGTTTGAATTTTCCAACATAGCTGTGTAAGTAAACACTCCTGGTGCTGCCAAGCAGGACATCCAGAGAGGTGCAGGAGTCTCCATCCAAGAGGATTTTTGTTGGCTAGACAAAGACAGCTAATGTGGGTGATAGTCCTGCTTCAGGAAGGAGACAGGGCTAGAGACTTCCAAAGCTTCCTTCCAACCAACCAATCATTTGCCCAAGATTAGAAACAAAATCTCTTACTTAAAGAGTAAAAGCAAATTTGTGCTATTTGAGTAGACAAAGGATAAAGAGTGGCCCAACAGTTGTGTGAGCAGATCACAATGGGCACTAAGCACAGGGCTGAGCACGGAAAAGGTGTTTTGGAGAACAGTGACATCTGTTTTAGTTCAATAACAGCTGGGGAAGCCCATTTCTGTGACTCTAATAAATCCTTTTGGTTCTAAATAAAACACATTTTATCCAAAAGACTGAGATAAAACCATTTAAAGCGCGTATTGCTTTGCATTGCTCATCAGACAGTCTGGTGGATGTGACAGTGTTCTGGTGAGGGACTATATTTTCCCAGCCCGGTTAATGAAGCAGGGGGTGGAACATTTCTTTCTAACCCAGAAAGACATGCTCTTGTTCTCAAAGTGAAGGTGTCAGGGAACCCACTGGGTCATACCTCTCCTTAACACACGTGTACACAACATGCGCATTCACCCTGCTCTCTGTAGGTTGCTTTGCCACCTGGGATTTCATCAGCTCCAGGAGCGTCTCAGGACCAGAAGAAGAGCCTATAAGCTGTGGGTTTGCTTTTGCAGCACAGAGGAGAGTTGACAAATGGCCCAGGCAATCTGAATAAGGAAATAAAGTGGGAATCCCTCAGGGAGAGTTGAATATTCAGATTTTTCCTATATTTGCACTGCTCCATATGCAAGAGGGGGAAGGCTTGGGGGGACCAGCCTCTGTGAACTGTTTGGTTGGTCCTCAGCATCCTTCATCTCCATAGTCAGAAAATATTTGCCTGAAAGGTTTAATTGTTTTCCTCTGTTAAGGACTAATTACTGCTTTTAGCAGGGAGTTTTCTCATGGTTTAAATAATCTAAAGGATGATTCTCAGGGTGATTTCCAGCTTGGAAAGGTCTTATGGTGTTCACAGACAGGCAGGAAAACTTCAGTTCTCCCATTGAAGCAGTCTGTCCTATGGGATGTTCCTGCTCCTGGAGTGGACATTGACTCCTTTTCCTGCCATATGGGGGCTTTTAGTTTGCCACAATGTGAGACTGAAGGGAAAGAAGCAATTGTGATTTAGTTTTCATCTTTTATAGGATAAGCAAAATGTGTCCTGTCTCACTGGACTGCTGATAAACCCTGGACCACAAGAGAGTGTGTGACAATCATTTACCAAAACCGCTATGCAATTTTCCCCTTTTTTGATGCGTGTTTGAATAGTTCAGAGTACCCAAAGTTTAATTAAGCAGTTGCTGCTTTTATGTAAATACCTTCCTCATAGTATCAGTGTGACGCCTGAGATCAGAAGCCAGGAAGAGGGGAAAAACACTCATAAAATATGAAACCCACTCCCCCCTTATCACTGAGCAACCATCCAGTTTTGCTCCAGGCATTGTAATTTTTTGTCTCTTACCTCGTGTCTGCTTGCTAAGGATAAATAGCACGTACAGGGTGTTGGTTCACTGGCTTGAAATTGTGAAATGTAGAGGATTTTTCCATGTAGAAATGTATTTTGTGAATGGCCAACTGAAAATATTCCTTAATAACTCCTTTTTGATCTGTTTTAACCTGCTGGACTTCCCGCCTGCTATCTGGCTCATCAGATATGCTCTTTGCTGGCTCACAAGTGAATTAATAAGATCTTAATTCCCCTGTTCCTCCCTCCCTTTCGCCATGGGATACAAGGAAAACCTCAACATTACTTGCCAGTGCAGAGCCTGTGGAAGGCAGATGCTTATTTCATGAAATTACACAGTTTTTACTGGGGAGGCTCTCTGTCCATAGTGCAGAGCAGAAGGTGCCCAATGTGGATGCCGAGGCTTCAGACCTTCATCCCAGACATAAAGTGGCTCCAGCAGGCTGGAAGTAGCAGCTCAGCTTAGGTCTTGTTGGAGTCATGTTCAAACAGGAGAGAAATAAGCTAGAAAACCTCTAAGTCTCTGGGTTCTGAGCAAAGACAGTGGACTTAGGATGACCTATTAATATGCACTATACAATAAAGCAGAGTTCCCAGGATTTCCTCTCCTTTCTGTGCCACTGCCTCAAGGGAAGGAGCAATGTCACTCCACCTCATTAAGGTCTTCACATTAGCAGTGTATTGTTTACAGTGAGTGAGAGGCAAATAAGACCCTTGCAGCTAACTGCCATTCCCTTCCCACTCACAAGCTGCAGAAGTGCCCATGAAGACATCATTGCAAAGTCAGTTTTGATAATACATAATTCAGTGCCTTCAATTTGGCCCTCAAGGCAACTGTGGTATTTTATATAATGGCTTTACTCAGGAGGGGGAAATTAATTTCATCTTCCTAGCTGGTTGCTCAGAGCTACAAATTCATGTGCACAAGGCAGACTCCCCCTTAGGAGTCCTGATTTTTGTCAGAACAATCTGAAATTGTCTCCATGTCATTTATTATTACAACAACAACAACCGAGCAGCCTATATAAAATACGAATCTAGGTCCATTCAAAACCAATACACTTTATTGCTGCTATAAACAGCATGTTATAATGGAAGGGAAGAAAGAATAGATGGCTGTGGTATTTGTCTGGTGTAATTTTTGGACACTTGGCTATAGATAGGGAAGGCTCTGAGAAAGACAATTGTGGACATATTGCAAATGGGCATTCTCTTACTTATTCATTCCCATTTTCATTTGGCCCGTGGGGCTTGTAGGGAAATTAAAATGACAAAAGCAGAACAGGAAGACTCAAGTAACTCCTGCTGCCCAAGCTGTCATACGCCAATAAAGCCACTCACCTAACAAAGGGTTGTTCACACAAATACTCACTGCTGTCCACACAAAGAAACATTATCTTACCTGGATAGTTCAGTGAGGTGAGCATCCATCACAGTCTAAGGAATTTGAAGTTTAATACGCAAAAGAAGAAAGTTGAGCCCTCACTGCAGCTGGGCTCCCCATGCGTGAGGTGATGTATAGAAAGAGTAAAGATGGTGTTTGCCTCAGACCTATGATGAAGCTTTTGCAGCTGCCTGTTGCTTCTTCACAGAAGCTACTGGGAGGTGCTGAGCTGTCAGATAATGGCCCCATGCAACTTGCACAGCACAAGACCTTCAGTCTCACTGGCCAGCACGCTGCTGTGTGTCCCCTCCACCAAGCTCTTCACTCAGTACCAGCATAGGTGTTCTTTATTTCTCCCACCTCTGCAAATAAAGTATTCCTTTCTTTCAAAATGAATTGGAGGAGTCTTTTCCATGATGTTTCCCTCGGGTGTTTTATCACTTTTTCTCTAGGAATGTCACTAAAAGCATGAGCTCATTTTGCTGCATGTTTCATTTAGCCCAAGTTACTACTTTTTATAAGAAAACACAATTTCTCTGGGGAGGGTGAATCAGATTCTTCTATAAGGTGTGGAAATGATGGAGCCTAATTTGCCATGTCCTATGTCCTCACTCCTCTTCACCTGTGGTGGACACCAGGTCCCACTGAAGCTGCTCTATCTCTCCCTTCCTCACTGGACAGCAGAGAGAAAATATAACAAAAGATTTGTGGTTCAAGACAAGGACAGGGAGGGATCCGTCACCAATCACTGTCACGAGCAAAAAGGACTCAACTTGGGGAAATGAATTTATTTTATTTCCTATCAGATCAGAGTAGAGTAATAAGAAATAAAACTGCATCTAAAAACACCTTCCCCTCACCCCTCCCTTCTTCCCAGGCTTAACTTCACTATTGTTTCGCTATTCCCCAGCTGTTTTGCCCTACAGCTCATTCCAGAGAGGTGATTTCAGACAAGTAAAGTCATCAGCACTGCAGTAGTCCACAGCTACAACTCTTATATGGTTATTTTTCACTCTGCTGACTTTTACATTAAGAAAACCCTAAAAGCAGAGATTTAAGTACCCCTTTATCAAATGTGGTCAGAAGTGTCTGGTAGGAAAGGAGAGGTATTGACGACACTGGGTGGACAGTAAGTGGAAGGATGTACAACATGATCACTTAAGTCTCTAGTAACAGCTAGAAATAAAGGGAACCATCTCAGAATGGACTTCTTGATTTCTTATTTGGAGATTCATTTCAGTTTTTACTTTTCACATTCTACTACAAAGTCCTGTTTCTGCCTTAATCTAGCATGAGGATCACAGAGGTGCAGGGTAGTCAGAGCCTCCAAGTACCTCTGTGTGTTTCACTCAAAATTGACAAGAGTTGCTTGAAAAGCAGCAAACTCAGTTCATTTTACCCACCAAGAAATAAGAAAACACCTTAACTTATGTAGGCAGATTGCCAAAATGCAGGTTAGAAAGCCCTGTGTACCTTACATACTGCTGTGTGAGCTAACGAAGCTCAGAAAAGGGTCATAAATCCCTACTTATGCCAAGAAACTGGCTTTATGCAGGTGTGCCAATAACTGATTTAACAAAAGAGATGGATTTGAGCAATGCATGTGAATAGAAACTTGCCCTCCATCCTTTCACTTAAGACCTTTCCAATAAATGGATATAGAAATTGCACAAATGTAACAAGGAATAATAAAATGCATACAACAGTCACTGAGACCATCGGAGGTTTGGATAAGCCTTGTAAGAGCTGAGTGAGGATAGCAAAGAGTTGCAACAATAATAAAGTCTTTTATTGCTTGCCTTTTCCAAAGATGAGATCTTCTGCATCGCAGTGTGCACAGGCTCAGAACTGCATGGGGTAGCTAAAAGGGTTCCCTTTTTCCTTCTGGCACACACATATGCACGCATGCTCACACACACCCTGCTGTACCATCAGATGCCTAAAGATGTCCTGCCAAAGCTCAGGAGGTTTATAACCCCCAACTCCCTTCTTGCACTTGGCAGCAGCTAGCTTGGGTTTCTCCTCTTCTGCAGTCCCTTAATATGCTGACTCATTGGTTTGGGTTTAAGGAGGCCATGGGCTGTAAGATAAAAGTATCTATATGGATCAATCCAAACATTCACCTCTGCTCTGACATTGGCCCATCAGTGAGACACAATTAATGCAATTGGAAATATCCATTTAATAAAATATCCATTTTACCAGATACAGTGATCCAGCTTCTGGCACACCAGTAGTTTAGGGATGCTTTGAGTTGAAGGAAGCATCTAAGCTGTTTTTATGATTAGTTATAGAATGATAGAATCATTTGGGTTTGGAAAGACCTTTAAGATCATTGTGTCCAACCTTTAACCTAACATTGTCAAGTCCACCATTTAAACCGTGTTTGAAAGCACCACATCATGTAGACATGTAGTCTTTTAAATACCACCCAGCAGTGGTGACACCACCACTGCCCTGGGCAGCCTGTTCCAGTGCTTGACAACCCTTTTGGTGAAGAAATTGTTCCTAATCTCCAGTCTAAACCTCCCCTGGTGCAGCTTGAGGCCATTGCCTCTTGTCCTATCACTTGTTACTTGGGAGAAGAGAGCGGAGAAGATAAGATCCACTTCCTGGCTCCATCCTCTTTTCAGGTAGTTGTAGAAAGCAGTAAGATAAGCAGCACTAGGGACCCCTGACTTGTGTCCCTGCTCATGGCAGGGGGTTGGAACTAGATGATCTTAAGGTGCTTTCCAACCCAAACCATTCTGTGATTCTATGATTGTGTGTGGTGCCATGAAAACACCTTTAACCAAACACAACACATATTCTAAGAGGGACAGAAAAAGAGGTGCCCAGATGTGCACAGTGCATCACCACATGCCAGCACAGAGCCTGGGGCTAACCTCAGGAAACATCTCAAAGCCCACCCAGTCAGCTGGACCAGGATTTATAAAGAAAAGGATGCTAATGCCTGACAGAAGACCAAGGGTTTCTGCTTGTGTGTGAACACCTCCATTTTCACTCCAATGAACTCAGGTCTTAGGCTATCACCATGCCCTTGGCCAAGCAGTCCTCATGGCCATAATGCTCCCTGGTTGGCACTGAGCTAGGATTTGCATGGAGACTTGTCCATGTCTAGGATTGGCTGACCAAGGTCCAATCCTTTCTCAGCACTGAAGGGACTGTTAAATCTCAAGGATATGACCTCAGTGCTTCCCTGGCCAGGACAAACCTTTAAACACTTTAAGTGGCTGCAAGCCCAGTCTTTTATCCTTTGCCTTTCTCACCTCTGAGACACCATGTCGAGCATTTCAGATGTATAAGGCATTGTCTCCTTGTGGCATGTGAGGGACTGGTGCCACATCCATGAGATGTGAGAGGTTTTCTACTCCAGAGGTAATTCTTTGGACCATGGATATCTCTCTTCGTTCCTACCACAGGCGCTCCAAACCTTAGTTGCACTGGTCCCACACTGGACATAACCTGGCAAATCCAAAGGATCCTGCTAGGAATTATGAGTCTTTCAGAGCTTTCACAGAAGGAAAATGGATGGAAGAAGATGCCTAGAAAGTGTGTATGGGAAAGGAAGAAAGCTCAGCTTCCTACCAAGTTTAGCAGTGGAAGCACCTTCATGAAACATTCATGCCCACTTTGAATATTATATAAGAACTGTTAGCTAATGATTCATGCCGTGTGTCATTTACTCACCAAGTGCACAGATTGTTTATAAATATGTTATAGTCTATCTTTGGAAATATAAACAACTGTAATTAAAGACTCCTGTTTTCAAGCCTGGTGAAGTCAGTTAAGCATGGCATAATGGTTACTGAATGCTGTTTTAAAATACCAGTTGAAAGGTCTTTACATATTTATGCGGTTGTGGCTTATACCTTGCTGTGAGGGACTGAGATTTGTTTTTCCAGCCGTTGTGTTAAAGAAGGGCTTTAGAGCAAGGGTACAGCTTAAAATGCACATTAGCTAGAACTCCGATCTTCAGTAATCTGCTCAGCTTTCTGCCCTAGCCATTAGGACCTGTTCTTTCTCCATAGCCAAGACCACCTCTGGATGTCTGATTCTCACCTTTCTCCAGCTCTGTGGTATGGTTGAGCTTCCCAAAGAGCTCTGAGGTGAATAACATCCTTGTTGTACACGGATTTACTCCCTTGAGAGCGTACCTAGACATAAGGGTGCTGCTCAACTGTTCCCACGTCTAGGACCTGGTGGCAGAGCTCTATGAGCACTAAAAATCTCAGTTTCAAGCCCTGATGGTCCAAATAAGAAGTGGCTGTAGCTGCATGTAGGTTGGGTTTTGCTAGATTTTCCTTCTCTTTAAAAAAAGGGATAAAGAAGCAGAAGGAATATTAAGTAAAAGTCTGCGTTTGAAACACCATGTTTGAGGCATGAATGTTAAACAGTAAAACCAGGCAAATGACAAAATTGGTCTCATACAGAAAGGAAAAACTGTCCAGATTTATGCCAGGACAAATGGGACCATAAAAAGCAGGTAGAAGAGGAGAGATAGGACAAGTACTGCAAGATCTGGTTGCTGTGAGGCACAACTGGTGGGCAGGGAGGCACATTTCAACTCTTTGCCCTCAGACCAGGCTGCAGCATTGGAAGAGGAGTTTGCAGACGGAATTTAAGGAGGTCAGTAATGTTTATGGCTTCCTCTGTGCCACATCCAGGGGTGGAAATCCCTCAGCAGAATTTCACACCCCATTGCTACAGAGACGTCTACATCTTTTCTATGTTGGCTGTCCCCTCTGGGCAGCTGAGGCCAAGGCTGTGTGCACAATGGCGATCAATCAGAGAGAGAAGATTTCTATTTAATTTCATTTCAACCTCTCACCCTAGCTGTTAACACTTGGGGAAGGCTTTTAATAAAATGGGACAAACGGTGATCTCATTTACCGTAACTAACGCTATCTTCACAGATGCACCATCTGATTCCAGGCACAGAAGAACAGAGGATTATTGGATTATTTCTAATCCCATAATTGATTCATTCTGGATTTAGTCTGCTTGTAAAGCAAGATAAGATCTTAATACTGTACATTCAGCACGACAACCACTTGCGTTTCAGAACAGCCTCTGTGAGTGATTAGCTCATACCACATCCTTGCTTTGGCAGAGTCCCAAACTATAGGGAAATTTGGAGCAGCATCCATACTTCACATCTGGCTCTTATCTAAAGGAGGGGCCTGGCTATTTTCATGACTATTTACCATTAAGTCAATATTAAGCTCTAGAGCTAGATGCGAGTATGAGTTTGATCATGTACAGGCCTGGAGGTAGGCTGTGGGGATGGACACATAGACATGTTGACTGTTGTCAAGGTTAGGACCTGGACACAGTTATTCAGGTATCATTGATGATATGGAAAGTGTTTCTAGCTGTTTAGAGAAGAGCCTGCCAGTGCGCACAGTCAGGACATGGCCTCAGGGCATGCTGCTGTGAAGTGACTCCATGCCACATATACTGTGCACCTGAGAACCTCTCGTCGAACCAGCTTGACACATCTCAGGGGAGGGATAAGCAGGATCAGCTGTCAAAATGCATTCCTGTAAGACATTTCAATAGGTCTGTCAGTCATAGCACTCTTTTCTCTGCCCATAGCCCCTTGTCCTGATGTGTTTCCATTTAAGTTTTTTGAGAAAGCATATGTCAGTCTGTTCTAACAATACCTACTGCAATTGGCTTAGGCAACACTCACCCTAAGTCCTGCTCAGAACTAAATCTTTGCAGCCACATGGTTCAGCCTCAGTGAATGGAGGTGACTGAACTTCTCTCAAGATTAAGACCCAGGTAAGAGAAGCAGAGTGGAATAATGTATGTGAACAATGGGACACATTAAGGCTCTGATCCTGGCAGACAGTAAGGTTTCAAATTGTCCATACAGGTGTGCTTGATATCATTTGCAGTGCCATGTACCTTGCTCATGAAGTGACATGTCCTGAATCCTCCAGTTAATAGAAAGACACAGGAACCAACATCGCTTTTTGCCTGGACCAGCAATGACTTCCCTGCTGGAAAGGGAGAGAATAAAAAACACTGTGTTAAATCTCCATCCATTCCATGGCTATGTCTGTACCATCTCTTTGTCTCCTCTTCATCTCTGCCTGCATCCCTCTGAGATGAATTACATTTGCACAGCTGACATTGGCACCAAGCTTGCAACCCAGGTTTTAATAAAATGACTTTGCCCCCTGCTCCCCTTCTTCAGATAGATTACTCCACTATTTCAATTATAGTGCTGGTAATTAGAAATGTTAGTGAATGAATAGTGGCTTCATTTAAACAGAGGCCAGAGGAATATCTTCTCCCTCAGACAGATCCCCAAGCCTTTGAATCACTCCTGAAATGCTGCTCAAAGCCATCAAGAAGACCATCAGCTGCTATGAGATGACTTTTGAAAACATGCGGGGTACCTGGCATGAATGGAGTCTGGTGACTGGAGATGTTGTTTTCTACCTTCTGTTCTGCCCACATAAAAGGTAGAAATAATGGTGACTGCATAGGGATCAGCCTTTTCCACACTCAACATATACACCCCCCAAAATAACACCCAAGTTCAAGCAGTGAACTTTTTAAGGGGTTTGTGGTGGTTTCCATTCGATTTGTGAGTGTAGGATTCAGAAGCAGTAGTCAGGAAGGACTTGGAAGCTGGAGAGGGGTCTTTAACATAGAAAAGTAAGAAGGCTCAGAGGACAGACGTGGTCCCTGCCCACTGCAGGGGGATTGGAATTGGATGATCTTAAGACCTTTTCCAACTCTAATTATTCTATGATTCTATGATTCTATGGAATCTCTCTGTCTCTCTCTGTAAGTCTGTTTGCCAGCTCTAACAACTGTGTTAAATCAGAGCACTTCAGTGGGCAATGCTGCTTCCCTACGGGCCATGCAGCTACCTGGCTGGACACTTCATATCCTTAGGTGAAAGGTTTTAAAGGCACTTCTTTGTCTTGTTAGAAACAGTATGTACATGAACCAGAGGGAGCTGCCAGCTTTCACAGAATTTCATTTGACAGGGAGGAACCCAAAAGAAACAGACGTCTGATGAGGTCTTTAAAACAAAGAGTTTTTTTCCTTTTTTCTTTTTAACCTAATATTTGCCTAAAGTAATAGTTTTGACGAAACTGTGCTGCAAAATTAAAAACAATTGCTATTGGAATTAGGTATTTCAGTGTTACTAAAATTAATTCTTATAATTCGACTGTAATATTACTTCAGCTGTGATTTGCTATGGGAAGCTTCTATGCAGTACAGGTTGGCTCCAAATTACATAGATTCTTTTCACTGCTGAGGGCTCAATGCAGAGTTTAAGTGGCACCTGCAGTGCTGGTGTCCTGGACCACGAGAACCTGCTTCTTCTTGATCATGTCCCTGGTGCATCTCTTTGCACTTATGCAGGATGGCAACGCATCTTCAGTGCTGGAAACAGCAATGGCCTATAAGGTATGTGTTCTCTTTGTACTAGTTCCTCTTCTGTAAGAGGAAGGACCTCACTAGGTAGGTAGAAAGGAGGAAAAGAAATGAAAGAAATCAGCCTGATTTTTACATAGATAGAGATGTTGACAACTAAGAAGATCAAAATATTTTTCAGACTGTCTTAGATTAAATTTCTGGTCTCCGTGAAGCTGTAGGAGCATTGTCAGGAACTGCAGAGCAGTTAATGATGCCAAGGAGAGAGCTTCAACGTAAGAAAATCTCTTATGAGGTTTGACACAACTGCGTAGACATAATCCCGCAGTGCTTCACTAAGGGGAAGATTAATCATTTGAACTCTTAAAGTGGTATTGTTGGAAACAGATTCATCCCAGCCAGCATCCACACAGGTTGGATCCATTAAAGACTCTGCCTTCAAACAGCATGACAGTTGGTCTAGCCCCAGACATCGTGTTAACACATCTGCAAAGTTTTGTTGCTATTGTCCTTTGATCAGGACAATTTTTATGAGTGCTGTTTCATGGAGTCTGAATAAAAGCCAAATAACAAACACTAAGCATGTGTGACTGCAACGTGTCTTGCCATTCAGACGATGATACTTCAGACAGAAAGGTGAGGGGAAAGATAGGGAATGTATCCCAGATGACAAATATTGGCAGAAACCTTGCAACTTGGACAAAGAGTATTGTCTTTTTGTCACTACCCATGCAGTGAACATAAAGGCCATGGGTACAATACTAAGCCTTGATCTTACAAAACCTTCTGAACATAATTGAGTACACAAATACATTCTAATTAAGTACGGGTTGTCCTATGATTATCTACAGCTCGCAGCTAGCATCAGTCTCTTATGCTGGCTGTGTAGGTGCACATTTTGGTTTATATCAGCTCACCAACTCCATAGACAAGAAGCACAAGTGGATTAGGAGCAAGAGACATGATGCTGTGTCAGATGATACAAAAAAATCAGCGTTTGAGTTGTGAGAATTCCCACATGGGTGGACTTGCTGGGAAGTTATTTCCAGAAGGGCATGTATGCATTACCAAGAAATAAGATTGCTGCCATGCAAGCTCCATCTGACATGTAGCATGCAATGCACCCGTGATTGCGTTCATCTGACCCAATGACCGGAGATGCTTCAAGGTCACAAAAAGAGGACCATTTTCTGGGGAGGCTACAGACATATATGTGTCTTTTGTCTTCATTGACTTCTGTGCACGCAGCCCTGGGGTGAGAATTTGGTGGTTAAGGAATACGTAGGCACAGAAGCTCTTAGATCCTCTGCAAAACCCTCTTGGCATCAAAAGCCTCAATTCAGACTGAAACCATTGTTCACAGAAAGAAGTCAGGCTTCTGAGTTCTTGTTTATGCAGGCATTAAATGTACATATGTGTAGGGAGGAAAGATTCAAAAGGTCCCCCCTGCAAAATGAGTCACCACCTAGGCTTGGTTTCTGTGCTATTTTCAAGTTAAATTTGCATTAGCAGAAGTAACGTTCAAGGTTTTAAGGGCAAATGTGTTAATTTGCAGGTTGGTCCAAGAGCTTCTTCCTTATATCCAACCTGAACTTCCCCTGTTTCAGTTTAAACCCATTGCCCCTTGTCCTATCACTGATGATGAGTCCCTCTCATATAAGCAGTTGTTTTGATATTTCTTACGCAGAGAGAGGAAAACAAAAGGTCTGTTTCATATGAGAAGGAAACTTCAAAGGTTTTTTCATTGCAATGAGTCTTTTCCTGTTCATGATTTTATTTACCCAGGTCTGGAGGCAGAACTCATGTACGGGGTAAACCACCGAATTATGGGGAGCTTTTTTCCTCTGTGTTTAGTGATTGCTATTGGAGTCTGCAGCTCCTGCCTAGCTTGATAGTAACTGAAATTTCATGTTTAGTGGAAGGGATTTAAGATATCGATCTGGTTTTCAGTGGACAAATAACTCTGAATGACAGATATCACAGCTGGTCTATCTGCAAGTGGCCCAATACCAAGAGCTGGCATTAACTGACGGTGAAAAATGATTTGTCACTGCCACAGCTGGGTTAGAGGAACACTGAAGTGTGTCCATCTTCAGTGAGAATGTCAGTATGATGAGCAGAGTGACTTGAAAGACTCATTTAATAAACATAGAACAACATAGAATCATAGAGAAGTTGGGGTTGGAAAGGACTTTAAGATCATCTAGTTTCAACCCCCCTGCCATGGGCAGGGACACCTCACACTAAACGCTCATATTCCAAGCACAGTTACGGACTCCAAATATGAGTCAGACTTTCTTTGCAGACACAGAGAATCACATTCATCTGACTACTGTAGCGTTCCCTTAGCTGTGGGAAACTTCAAATCCTCAGCTCAAGACCATTTCATAAATGCATTCTATGGTAATAATAAGATTCTCGCCTCACAAATGCCATCATCAGTTAATCCTCACACATGTAAATATTAGCTCTTTTCTCCCAATTGAATGTAAGCTTTATAAGGAAGAAACACAAATTCACATCCACATGGCATCCAGCAAGAATCACTGCATGAATTAATAAAAGCCAGCATTGAAAATCTTCCCTTTCTGAGAGCAAAGGGTTGCTAACATGGATGTTCACCATAAAGCCTGTTTTGAAGTGAAAGTACAACTTATATCCATTTTGGCACTGCTCTAACAGTTCATTATCCATCTGCTTAGTACTCTTCCAGGTTTTTGAACTCAAGGCTAAATTCTAACCACACTAGAGTTAATAGGGTTGAGCCATCAGTGGCAGTAGGATTAAAATGATATCCTTGGTGATTTTCCTGTGAGTTTACACAGCTTCCTAGAGCTCAGCAGATTCATAGATTCTGTGAATTAGCATTCCAAGTCATAAACAGTAGAATGGACAAGTCATTCCATCTGCCATCACTTTTTGGACAAATTCTGCGAGGAACTGTGCAGAAGTGGCTTGTGTTGATTTTTCAGGCCAGTCAATGAAGAACATGCAGTCTCAGTGTAACCTACACAAGAAATCTTCTTTCTTTGCCATGTCTTTGCCGATCATTTTGCAGGATAAAGAGAAAGGGATGGGTGTATTTGGGGTGGTTGCAGCAATCCAGATGGATGCTGCCCACTGTTGACTCTGCAACTTGAAAACACCAGGGAATGTTTGGCTTCCTTGATTGACATTTAACCCAAGAAACAATAGAATCATAGAATGGTTTGGGTTGGAAGGGACCTTAAAGGTTATCTAGTTCCAACCTCCCTGTCATAGTATATATATATATAAAATATATATGTACACATATGCACATATATATATGCATATAAATATGTGTGTATATATATAACAAATAATGTTTTCATTGTAAGGCCATTGAAATCAATGAAAAAGTCCACCTTCACTTTTGGACTTAGATGAGCTTCAGTTACATTTCCTTTCCATACAGATGATGAATCTTCCTCCAGTCCAGGGCTGGATTTCCATATTCCATAATAAGACTCCAGAATAGTATCATGGGAAGATATGTCATACCTGCGGATCTGTCTGCAGCCTAAGACCAAATAGCTTTCTGCATTGAAGCTGTCATTTGTCAGTAATATCCAAGTGAGAAGGTCTGGCAGATACACACACAGCTTTATTTTGGAGATGGAATGAATGAAGATGAGTCACTGAGTGTCTGGCTTGTGGCGAGCAAACACATACCACTTCATCCTTTGGATTGATGACCAAATGGCACCTCAGCTGAGCCAAGAATGATGCATTCATATTCCAAGTGAGAGAAAACCACTGCTGGTCATGCTGCAGGATAGGACGCCAAGGTCTCAGGATGTCCAAAACCAGCCATGCGCACTCATGCGTGCACATGTCCTGAAGACAGGTCATGTCAAAGTTAGGTGGGAAGAACTCCAACAAAGTTTAGAGCCAGAGCGCTTAATTTATGCAGAAATGGAAACCCACCTCCACATCCACCTCTTCCTAGATCAGCCCTCCACCACCATGTGCTGCCCTTACATTCTGCGGTTTCCTACTTTCATCCTCCCTGCTTCCTCAAATCAGATTCCATTCTTCCTACGAGTTCTCCTTGTCCTAACCATTTATTCTTATTTACACTAAAAAAAAAGTCCTGGTGGGACTGGTGCCACCACAGAGCAAAGCATGGAGCTTCCCACTTCGCACAAACACCTCTTCCATGTGAGATGCTTCATGGGAACTGCTCAAGCACTAATCCTTACTTCGTGGCTGTGAAAGGCACAGATCCCTCATACATGCCAATGTGTAAGAGCAGCGTCACATGGGCAGTTGCAGCAGAGCAGCTGGCCCATAGTGAAGGGATGAAGGACTCAAGTGCATGGGATGTTTCCTTGTATCTCCCAGCATGTAACTGTTCCAGCATGTCAGTGCGGGTGTGCACACCTACAATGATATACACATACAAGCTGTAGCAACAGGACCCTCCTATTCATCTTCTCTGAAGGTGCCTCCAGTCCTGCAGGCACTCAAACACTGACAGCAGCTCAACTACACCTGAATTAGGAGCTATTTTAGAGATTTGGGATACTCTGCCCTTTCTCCTACCCTGTCTTTGAAGGCCTGCGGGACTAAAAATCAAATTGCTGGATTGAAAACAAACCTCAGCCAAAGGAAATGAAACAAGCAACCGCCACCCTTGATAATTTAGCAAGGCTTGCCCTTGCCTCGGTGTCTGCTGCTCCTTGCAGAGCATTGAGGGGGGATTATTGCTCACACAGACTTTGTTTCCTCACACAAATCAGACCAACTTATATCCTTTGGCAATCTGTGGTCCATCTCCCTATTGTATGGAATAATTCATGTCAGTGTTGCTCTTCATTGTACTTTCCAGCATTCAGTTGTCATTCAGGATCTCACTTACTAAAAAAATCAAAATTTAATTGTCTCAGCAAATACACTTTTACTATAAATCTTCTCTGATTGTTTTATTTAATTCTGTAACTTGCTTTCAGAAAGGAAGAAAAACATCAAGAACAACATTCAACCTAAAGGCATGCTTCTAAGGCATTTATAGCAGGCTACTAGGTACTTAACAGGAGATGAAATAACTGGTTTATTAGAACAACTTAAATGGTGGAAACTGTGAAAAACCATTTAAATACTTTTCCCTAAAAATGGATTATTCAAATAAGCTTTTTACACAGGTAACCTCCAGTTAACTTTTATAATTCCCATTCATTGCACTAGAACGTGCAAAAATCACAGTATTCATTTTTATTATTATTCTGTAGAAATGTCCTTTGGGATATTTAGTGTAGCTGTCTCTTTTTACATTCTTCTCTGTGGATAAAGAAGACTGAGGGGGGGTGGTGGTGTTACATCTCCTGCAGCTTGTTATGGCTAGGATTCTGGTGAATACTTTTTATTTCCCAACCGTTGTTTTCTCTCTGCTCTTTTGGAGACCTCGTATTGTATCCTGAGGCATATAGGAAAGCAAGGAAGATTACTGAGTGGGAGAAAATGATGTTCTTCTAGTTCACCCCCAGTGTTGGCTGTGTTGCAGCAATTAGGAACTGACTTGATTGCTTATTTGAAATAAAAATGGTATTGAAATATTCATACAAATGTTTAGCCATCGCCAGCTAAGAAGGTTATTTCAGCACTTTACACTTGTCTCCAACTCTCATAACATCATTGTTATACAACTAGAACAGCACTACAGACTATTAATTAGCCTTTTGTAAAGAGAGCCTCTAGACCAAGTGTGATCAATAGGATTTAAAACCATGCAAGGTATATGTTGAATAAAAAGCTTCCAGGACATGAAGTAACAAATCCCTGGGAATTGTTTTGGAGGTTTCTGAATCCACTGCTTTTGGGTTTCTGCATTTGTTTCCCTTCTGCAAGATAATCTTCTGCCTCAGGGACATTATCATTTAGAGCCTGGCTGACCCTTGGGCTGTCAATCTGTGTTTCAGGGTTTGTTGTATAAGCACTACAAAATCAAGGCTACACTGTGGCAAGCTAAAAGAAATTATATTACAACCATTAATTAAGCTTTTCTTTAATTTCCGGTCATTCCATAGAGTTGCACATGGATTCAGCTGATTCCTCCTCTCAGCATAAGTGGGAAGATGAGTTGGTTGGTGGGAGTGTGGGGGCAGGAGTTGAAGGGTAGGAGAAGTTTAATCATCCTTTGCCAAATTTGTTTTCACTAGCCAGAGGATTTTGTAGATAGGAGATGATAAATCCCTAGCAACACGAGCCCCTGACAGATGGTGTTAAATGGTTTTGAGAATATTTCAAAATCTGCCCTACTTTTTATTCCCCAAATGTTGTTCCCTCTCTGCTATTTTATACAGAATTTTCCTACACTGTCTCCCACATTCTCATTTGTGTTATAATTTATGCTTCCTTATGCTCCAAACCAGAATCCATACCACCAATTTAAAAGGAGAAACAACCTGCTGAATTTTAAAGCCAGTTCTTTTCTTCCCATTAGGCTGAGTATCCAATCTGAGAGGAAGAAGGGTGTATCAGGCTGGCCTGAATTTACTTCCCATCCTTCAGGAAGGATTGTCTGGGCACAGCATATGTAAATCAAAATAAAGCTTTCAACCAGACCCATTCTGCAGAGAAACCAGCCAATTCTCCTTTCATATGAACTTTGGTGAGTAAAGGCTTTGTCTCCCTGGTTTACCAGGATGGGCATCCTGTGTGTAACTCTATGAAGCGCTGAAGGACAAGGAGTGGGTCCTCAATATCGTACAAGGAAATAGAAAAACATAAAGTTAAAGAGTGTGGGAGAAATCAGCTTTTACAGCTTGCTTTGAAAAGGGTGGTATTTAGAGATATAGGAGGTGTCTGGGTCAGCCCCTTGGGAGGAACTACATGGGTTCTAACTTCCTTTCAGGTCCAAACACCATCTCCTTCTTGCAGACAGGACCCAAAGTCCAAACTCTGAAACAACTGATGATACATTGACAAAATCAATCCAACCAAACAAAGAAATAAAAAGGGTGCATCTTTTTGGGTTGATATGAAACATCAAGCCAGGACATGTCTTTTTTCCACAGAAAGATGGTATTCTCAATACCTTCATCAGTGCTTGCTAGTGACCTAAAGCAAAGGAAGGTTGGAGACCTATTAATGCGCTTTTACTGTGGGCTCTGTTACCTTCTCCACAGACATGTTCCAATTACAGCTCTGAGGGTAACTGCCTGTTCTTAACAGATCTTGTGGATGACAAAAGCAGAGATCTTGCCTTTTGTTCAAGGCTCCGCTGTGTGCAAATCAAGGAAACCCCACAATGGTAAATACACTTCCAAGGGAAGAAGTCCACAATATCAAAAGATAAAGTTGCATGGGACAAAATAAACTGATCTAAAGGCCCACCGCTGTCAAAAAGGGAACTCCCATTTCACACACCCAGGTTTTTCTCTTTTTCCATCTATGATATGATATGATATGATACATGATATATTGTTGTATGTAATTTACCAATTCTTTGGAAGATGCTGAGAGCCAGCACAACTCCCTAACCTGTCAGAAAATGATCCTTCCCCTCCATCTTTCATTCCAAATAAGAGATAAGGACTATATTCCTTCGAATTATCAATCTAAGCAGGATGAGAGCAGTCTGACGAGCAACAGCACCAATACAAAGGAGAGGTAGAGCAAGAGGAGAGAAGGACAGAAGAACTGGCAGTAGGAAAGAGAAAATGCGAAGAAAGTGTGTGAAAGATCCTGCCTTTTCACGGCAGCTCAGATGTTCTTGTAATCACACCCCAAATGTGACCATGAAAGGCAGTTCTTTGTTCCTGATTTTACTTTATTGCTTACACAGCTAAGCCTGAAAAGCAGTTTGCTGCAATAGGGACCTTGTGCTTTTAAGACCTGCCTTTCTCCGTATGGACCTGCAAGCAACTAAGTTTACCAGTACTTTTGTTGGACTCTATCTTTTAAGGATGTCAAGACATCATTAAGCCTAAAATAACTGCCCTTCAGGACAAAAACACTGAATATTTATGGATCCCTGAAGAGAAAATGTTAAAGAGCTCACAGCTGACAGCATTTTAATAGGATGCCTGAACTAGATCCCTGCATATTTTCCAGGAGATGGCAGGGAATGCTTGCTAACAGGCAGAAATAAACACATAAACTTGTTTTCTATGTAGGGATGATTAATGTTTAATAGGTAATTAAAAGCTGCACCCAGTGACCTTTTTCTAGGAAGAGCACCTCTTGGACCAGACAGAGATGTAGTTATGTCCCATGGGAGATACCTGACCTATCGACTACACAGGGAAACAGGGCTGGCAGTCTTGAAGAGCATATCTTGTGCCTTGAAGCTTTTTAGTTCAGCTAAACAGCTGGAAAAGTCTGTCTGAATACATGCTGCACCTCATAGGAGACTCTCAGTTCATCGTACCAGGCTGGTACCTGTCTGGGCATACATCCCTGCCTGGCCCCGTTGTGTCCATACACCTTCCATGCTGCAAATCCACCAAGTAATGAAAAGTTGACTGCAAGTGCCCAGCCCCAAAGACTTTCTTCCAGTGGGATGACAGCTTGTTCGCTTGCATGGCCTTGCTTTGCGTACCTGGGTATCATTGTGCAACCTCCTGTAGGTAGAACTGCCATGGGGAGCGAAGACAGATCAGTATGCACAGAGGTAATGTTATGTAGTTACATAGGCAACACCAGAGAGGATTTAGGGTGACTGCTGCTTTACGGTGATCATTATATTCAAGGACCACAAAAATGATACGAGGAATGGAGGTTCATGGAGGATGTGCCTGAAACCAATTTATCCTCTTTTCAATGTGCAGGATGTTGTAAGGCATGTGAAAGAAAGAAAAAGATCATGCTCTGGAGTAGGGACATGAGTGAAAACACTGTGTTGTAACTTGTAACGCAATATGAGGGTCAGTGAAAGCCTTTTCTGTAGTTCCCAAACACTTGCCTGGAACATCATGTGCAGAAAGCAGCAGTTTTCAAGTTTCCAAATGCCAAACATATGGGGTTTTTCCCTTCTGTGAGGAATGATCTTCCCTCCATTGGGCAAATTTTCTATGAGGAACAAAGGCAGCAGAAAACAACCAACCAAACAAACAACAATCTAAGTAGAGCTACATTTGCCTGTTCAGAAGTTCACCCTTCAAATGACATTTCCCTGGGTTTTGAAATCAAGGCAGTGAACAGGGACCAAAAATCCTTAACAGAAAATTAGATAATGGAAGGTCCTGGAGCGAGAAAGACATACCTGCTGATCCTTAATTTTGAGGTGGTTTGTTAATAGGGAAGATTCATTTCCACTCCAGTCCCTCTGATGTTTTCTAGAGACAGTGAAACTCACTGAATTGCTCTTGTTCTAAATGCCAGTTGCAGACCAAAAAACTTACCTTCCAGACTTATTTTAAACCAAACCCAATATCCCCAGGTTAATGCTCACCTCCAAGACAATACTTGCATGAATTTAGGACAAGCCCTGTTGAAGATAATGGCAGCAGTGGTGCAAATACATAGATTTATACCAGATACAACCTCATGATCCAAAAAAACCCAGATAATCCCTTTTTTTGTAACATGAGATTTACTCCTGGACTAGTTCACTCACTCTAGAGAGTGGGTCATCCTAGAAAGGTGGTCAATGCCCCAAGCCTGTCAGTGTTTAAGATACATTTAGACAATGGCTTTAAGGTGCTTTAACTTTTGGTCAGTCATGAACAGCTCAGGGGTTGGATGAGATGATTATCGTGGGTCTCTTCCAACTGAAATGCTATGTTCTATTCAATTCTATTCTACTCTACATTTTCCAGCGTGTCATTTAGAAAACAATATTCTTATATGTGCAAAAAGCAGGACTAAAATTGCCAATGTCCTAACTTCTTCACCAGTCTAAGACAGACTAGTATCAGTTTTGCACAGTACACCCTGCATCTCATGCTGTCACTGCTATCTAACTGCCTCATCCCACAATGAAAAGAAAATAACCACAAAAAAATCGAGATTTTAAGTTTTTCTGTCAATTAGAAATTCCAGGTAAAATTAAGACAAGAAAGTAAATCCCCTGTCTCAGATAAGAAGATATAGGATATTGTTATTTTTATAGCACTCAATCAATTGTGAGCTGAGCTATAAAAAGTCCTAAGCTCCTCACAGTCCCATATTGAGATGGAAGTTAATGCTTCATTAGCAGTAAAAGCTTCAGGTTATGTTACTGAGTAACCTTTTGTTCAAGCATGATGTTTGACATTTGCAAAAGTGCTCTGGTATGTCTATCTCTGAGCTCTTGAGATGATGTGACTCACTAAGCCCTTGTAAACAAGGTGGGCTTTTTTTCTACCTCCTCTCCATACAGTACATCCTCTCAGTTTGCTTTCTCAGAAACACAGCTGTCCGGTAGGGAAATCACATTCTTGGGCTTCATCTACCCTTTTGCTACTGCATCAAAACCATCTTTATCATGTACCTGGCAGCTGGTCCTAGATATGAGAGAGATTTAGACAGCGATGCCTAACCCAGCTGAGTACCCGTGGTAAGCAGGATGCAGTTCTAACAGGCAGTTCTGCAAAAGAGCAAGGCAGAGATGAAATTACTTTCTCATGGTGTCCCAAAGATCTTCGCACTGAACCTGATTTCATGCAGTGGGAAGGTCACCCAACAGATCCTTTCTATATCATCCTTCTGTACTTACTTATTTGAGTTTACATGCAAAATTAACATCAGAACTTATTTAGCCCCAAGCCATCTGTGAGCTCTACATGGGAACGGACTAACCTCCATGAGCAATGGGAAGACTGAGGCATCTCTTTGCAGTGATGCCTGGTTCCACAGCAGAACATAAGGCTGACTAGGACATGTTGGGCCTTAGAAATAGTAGTAGGAAAACATAGCACGGAAATATATCTCAGATATTTTAATTTTTCCATAAAAGTATCAAATTCTCTCTTTAAACCAACTGCAGACTGCTCTGAAACATCACTATTTCCATAGGTAGGAAACATTCTTTAATTGCCAGTAAAATATAACACATGGCTCCACTGCAGTTTTCCATTCAGATTACTGTACTCTACAATGGGTTGTCTTCTTCCTTGCCAGAAATAGGAAACCTAATTCTTTGAAAAGAACTTGATGACTCAAGTTGGGATGCTCTGGGCAATATTTTCAGACTTGCTTAAACCCCACAATTTGGTAAGCAGAGGTCATTGAAGTCCATGTGCTGTAGCACAGACTGAGTTAGGCTGGTAGCAGCATTACCTCACTATAGTAGGTTGATTGCAAGGGAAGAGTAATACTAAAGCCTTCCCATTCCTTGTCCTGCCACTCCCTTACATGGGTACTTCTGTTCCTGTAAACATGCAAGTTACATCTATACTCGCAGGTAAAATGGAATCTGTCTTATGATAATCTGTGCTTTCTGTTTGTCAGCATATTTCACGTGATTTCAGCTTCTTTCAGGAAAGATGCCCAGACCCATGAACTCTTGGAACACAAATTGGATGATCTGCGTGTGTCATGGGTTCAGCAGCAGCAGTCATTTTTCTCCTCCTTGGTAGCTGGTGTAGTGCTGTGTTTTTGATTTTGGGCCTGGGAACAGCGCTGATAACACCAGTGTTTTGGTTACTGCTTAGTGATGTTTTGGTCTGGCCAAGGACTTTCTGAGTTTCATGCTCTGCCAGGGAGGAGGGGAGCCGGGAGGAAGCAGAGACAGGACACCTGACCCAAACTGACCAAAGAGGTTATTCCATACCACAGCGCGTCATGCCCAAGATGGAGGACGGAGAGGAGAGACCCAGAAGGGTGGGGGGTGCACTGCGTGGTCGGGCTTGGTTTTAGGTGGTGAGAAATTGTATTCTTTCCTTGTATTTGCCTTCTCATTATTATTATTGGTGGTAGCAGTAGTGATTTGTGTTATACTTTAGTTACTAAACTGTTCTTATCTCAACCTGTGGGAGTTGCATTCTTTTCTATTCTCCTTCCCATCGCTCCGGGACTGGGGGGCAAGAAAGAGGGGGGAGTAATTGAGAGAGAGTCTGCGTGAGTTAGGCTTAAACCACGACAGCGTGTTAGGGAAAAAGGGAGTTAAGTCCACTGGACATGAACTGTTCTGTGCTGCCTCCCCACAGACACTGATTCTGAAATGATTTCATTTGCTGTTTTAGACCTGATGCAGAAAAAGAGCTGGTGGCACAGTGCAAATTGCAGCACAAAAGAATGAGCTGGTCTTTCATTTTGCGTGTAAACTCAAGTAATTACAGATGGAGGATATAGAAAGGATCTGTTAGGTGACTTTGCCACTGCATGAAATCAGGGTCCTCTGGGCTGTAAAAAGTAATCCTAGGTCAGGTTACAGCAAAGACCCATGGCATAAAACACCAGTAAAGCAAGATGCTACATGTCTTGTGAAAGAAAGCTGTAAATATTACAGTGGTTTCTCAGCAGAACTTCAGTTTTTGCAAGAGTTTAGTAAGTGAAGCAGCTTTGAACTTCTTTTGGAGATGGAGACATTTAATTCTGTTGCTGAGATGGAAATACTCATTTAGACAGAGATGGTTTAAACCAGAAATATCCCCATGATTTAAAGGTCACTGTCACAGTGTGAGAAAACTTGCCTAAATGAAAGGGAAACTATCTGGAGTACAGTAATGGTTCCCAGGTCCTTTTGAAATTGCACAGAAACTGTCTGTTTCTGCATGAGGTCAAGAGCGACAAAGAAGCAGCTGCATTACAGATTTCAAATGTCCAAAAACTAACAAGGGTCAGCAGTTCAGTGGTTTTCTTTTAGGTTAGTGTATGAAAGACACCTAATTTGAGCAACGAAATCAAATTAAGTAAGTTAGTGGAGGGATGTTGTGTCAGCTGCTCCTAGTAATGCATTCAAGGTGGGATAGCATGGAAGCCAGAGTGAGGACTGCAAGTCTAGGGAAGGTTTAGGGTAAAAGATACTGAAGGCACGTTCTTCAGAGAGATGGAAACCATGAGTCATTTCCATCTTTGTCCATGGCCAAGTACCTCAACGTTTTGGATCTGTAAGGAGGAATAGGCCAATGTATCCCTGTAAAGAGTGTTTGGCCAACACTCAGGGTCCCAGCCCTAGGAGCTAGTATGTTGGAAGTGGAAGCCCTTTTACTATTGCCCAGTTAGGGAAACAGGCCTAGAATGTTGAGGTGGTGACAGTAGACCAAGTTCTGCGTCAGGAATGGCATTTCCATGGTACAGTAACAGAAATAGCTATTTGAATGGGAGATAAGTACTATAAAGCCTTCAGAGTCATCTTTAGAGCCCGAATGAGCCCATGAGCCTAAAAACCACTCTCATGAATCAGGCCAGGTCCATGAGCCCTGTGTTATGTGAGGATTTTTTCCTTGAGGTAAATTACTGCTATCCTCTTTTAATCCATGAGAAGTCAAGTGTTTTCTTTGGTAGCCCACGTAAAGGCAGTCAGCTCTGGCTGTTCTGTAACAATGATAATGACAGCCACTTAAGGGAAATCTTTAGTATTTGATAAAGACCATAGATTGTCTTCATCTTAGTTAATAGATGAGACTTGCAAATATTCCAGAAGAGAGAGACTCAGGGTGGTAACTTCTCAGGCTCCCTTTGCCTGAAGTCCACAACTTTGGTCTAAGCAAAGACAGTTTGGTTGAAAAATTGGGCTTCCTTCAGATGTTCTACATCTCATTAAAAAGTTTAGAAATACAGATGGATAGTCTACATAAATCCTCCTTCATGGCTATTCTGTGGCAAGGTAACACCTTTAACTGTAATGGAGTTACTCCTGATTGCTGTTTAGAAGTTAAGTGATTTTGTTCACTTTAAATGTTTTGCCATGATGTGCTGGGTGTTGGAAGGTGCCATTTCTCTAGATATTAACTACATCTTGATGAGGGTTACCAAAGTTATAGTAAATATCAACTCTTTATTATCAGTTACAACCAAGCTGAGTAATGGAAAACTCATGAAATTACATCTATGGTGTCTGTTTAGTAGTCGTCCATGTGTTCTTCCCCAGCCTGTTCAGGTGGAAAAGAGAGATGGATGTAGACAGAGGGAAAGAAAACCAAGCATTTTGTGCTGTGCTGTTAACAGAGACACAGCTATCTATCAAAGGTTTCACTCAGACCATGAAAGCATCATTTCAGAATGTGATTGCTGTCCACCAAAAGCAAGTGCTAAGTACCTGAGCGCCTGGCACTGAGTACCTGGAGTGGCAACCAAGAGGAAAATAAACCTGGAAGGAAGCAAGCCTTGAAAGCCAGCCTTGAGGTTGTTAGATCCCAGACACCACAAGAGTCTCTGATACATAACTGAAGAGCCTGCCCGGGAGGAGAGGCACGGAGTCTCATCTGCTTTTCAGACAGATGCACAAGCTGAGAAGCATAAAAATAACACTGAAAGTGTCTCTCTTTGGTAAGCGGTGCCACTTGTAGAGGGCAAACAGCAGTGCTGCTTCCTGAGCAAAGCAAAGAGCCAGGCGTGAGCTTCTAACTCATACATCCTTGCAATTGTCTTCATTGAGGTTGTTCTGATGATTTTTTATTTAAACTTTTCTTATACAATGTTGTTGGAAAGAACCATCATGAAGTAATAAATGCAGTTTTCATTTAGGGGCTGCTACCTTGTCCCAGTCTAGTAAATCAGGACACATCATAAGAAAAGACCATTTTGAGTAATGGCCTAGGTGACTTTGCCAGCTGATTTACTCTGGGGTCTGATAGCAACTGGGATGTTTGCATCGCTTGGGCTTTAGCTTCAGATGAGCCCTCAAAAGACCACAAGACTGGTAGAGCTGGACAAATTCTATGAGGCATTTTGCCAGGGAGTCTTTTTTTTATACCACCTTGACATCATCAAGCTTCCTGATGGTACCAGACTTCTTTCGTTCCCTCTCTATCCTGCAGAGATAAAGAGATTCCCTGGGAGAACAATTCAACTCTATGTACCAAAAAGCATTGACATCCTTTTTGGCCACTTGGCAGTGTAATTCAGATTTTGGGCTCAGTTCTGCCATGTTTATACCAGAGATATAATAAAAAGGGGTTGGAAAGCAGTGAAATTTCCCCAGTGATAACTCTTCAGAGTGCCCAGGGGTGGTCTACCATATATGGATGATTTTATCTTGGGTGGTATTGGTCACAGATATAGAATCATAGAATAGTTTGGGTTGGAAAGGACCTTAAGATCATCCAGTTCCAACCCCCCTGCCAGGGGCAGGGACACCTCCCACTAAGCCATGCCACCCAAGGCTATGTCCAATCCAGCCTTGAACACCGTCAGCGATGGAGCATTCACAACTTCCCTGGGCAACCCATCCCAGTGCCTCATCACCCTTACAGTAAAGAATTTCTTCCTCATATCCAATCTAAACTTCCCCTGTTTAAGTTATGGTCAAACACTGTGCAAAACTAGCAGTGTGAGTGTGAAATCCTTCCCAGTGAGCAGTGCCCAGTTCATGCTTAATCAGGAACTGTAATTCACCCTGCTTGTTACTACTTTGTATAGTGAGTATTCACAATGTGCAATAGCAAAGGACTCATTTTTTGTATGACCTACAGCAAACATTACCCGGAATGGTGCATTTGACATCAGTGATTTTAAAAGGCATAACAAACTGAGAGCTAATGCCTCCCAACAGGGGGGAAATTGCCATGCACAGTAGTCCCTCCCTTTCTCTAAATCATCCCGCTGAGGTGCAGGGATCCAATCACAAATCCTATTAGCCCAGGAGAAATCAATGCCTAATGTTTCTATACCTTTAAATTATACATAACCACGCAGACACACACCTTAAAATTATTTATATGTGTATTTAGTTATATGTCTATCTAATTGAATAGATATAAGTAATATATGTTTGAATGTATGTGTCACACAGGGTATTAAATCACCTATATTTTAGACCTCTAGCAACATATATATATATATGATCTAGATATATCTCTTTCTATACATCTATATACATATGACATGCAGGCAACCTTGTAGAAATCAGTGCTTGATTTTTCTGCTTCCTAATTTGATGCTGTTTATTTACTCAGGATTTTTTATATGGGGGAGGTGGAGGAAAGATGCAAGCCCTTTTGACAGTTCCTCAGCTTTTAGCCTTATATTCTGATGGATTAGGAAAGTTTGACAACCCAGCTAGCTTCCCACTGGGACCACCAAGGGGTGAAACTCTCAGTTATTGGGTGCAAAACCAATGGATTTTGAAACCAAGGGAGATTTAAGTGGGTTTTGGTTTAATAAGTCATTTCTGACTTAGCCCAATTAAAAGATCTTGTTAGCAGAAATGACTTGTATTGAGTTGATACCTGTAGAGAAGCGTCTCTGATGTTGAATTTAATAGAGAAAGACATACTCTCCTGTTGCAGTTCTTTCCTCCAAAACCTCCACAGTGTGGAGACTTTTCTAAAAGAATAGCTAATAAGATTTGTTTCCTTTAGAAAGTTTCTATAAAGAACAGTTCCTAGGTTTCTAGTGCTCCCCCAGCTGAGTCTGACACCACAAAGTTCTGCAAGCTTAACTATAGATGTGGCTTATCCACCTGATATCACTGTGTCAGAAAACACACCAAAGAGTTTCTGTCTGGCTGAAAACTTCTGCTGACAAAAGCTTCTTCCAAGCAGCCTTGCAGTATCTGAAGGGGCCTACAAGGATACTGGAAAGGGACTCTTCTTTAGGGAGTGTAATGATAGGACAAGGGGTGATGGGTTCAAACTGAAACAGGGGAGGTTCAGGTTAGAAGTTCTTTACTATGAGGGTGGTGAGGCCCTGGAACAGGTTGTCCAAAGAAGTGGTGAATGCTCCATCCCTGGCAGTGTTCAAGGCCAGGTTGGACAAAGTCTTGGGTGACATGGGCTAGTGTGAGATGTCCCTGGCCGTAGCAGGGGGTTAGAACTGATGACCTTAAATTTTTTTCCAACCCAAACCATTCTATGATTCTTTCTCAGTCTCTACCAAAATGACACCCTTGGTAGCTGCATCATAGGGGCACTAAAGTCCAGAACTCTTTTGAAATACATATCCAAACGCACAGCTCCCCCACTTGATTTTGCTAAGTTATTAGTCACCATGCAAAATTCACTTTGGCTTAGACTGATGAAACTTCACCTTTTCATATACTTCTAAAGTTAAAGCCAGTTAAAACCAGGGAATTTGATGCACAGGCAAAGGAACTACACCATTACTGTGACAACACTCAAATTTCTTGATTTTTTTTTAAAAATCAGTATCTCTCAAGAAACAATTACCCAAATCTGTGATTGGGCACTCAGGGTTTTATGTATCAAAACAATTGTCTGCGCGCTATCCTTTTAACCAGTGAATTGTACTCTGGTCCATGGGCTTATTCTGGTGTGTCTGCAATAAAAAAAGGCCTCTGAAAGGTGATTAAGACAATCAGTCTATAGTGAGCTGGCAAGAATTTGGTTTAGACAGGGCTTTTCCAATAAGAAAAGTTTTAGGAATCTGTAAATCAAAAATCCCAAGAAAATCTCTGCAAATTGGGCAATAGACCCAGAGTGAGTTTCCTCCGAGTTCAGCGATATCAAACCTACTCATTTCTGATCACTTCATAAAAATTCCAATTTGCGGTTATGTGCAAAAATGAAAGAAGTAAATTTTAATGATCTTTTTTCAGAATTTTAAATTTTCAATCTGTGATCCACAGCACAGTGAAGTAAATGGAATTGACTTCCACCAAGGCAAACAGAGATTACAGCGGTGGCAGAAGTTATCTGAATTTAAGCATTTAATACACTTTTGATAAGATGAATTTACAGGACCTTCTCTGGAGCACATGCACACTGCCCAAGTTCTTGAGGAGCAGTTTCCTCATAGTGTCAGCAAAAAACAGTGCCAAAGAGCTGCACTTGGGATTTCACCTCAGATCTGCAGCAATCTGTGATGTAGTCAAGAAATAGACACCTTTTTAAGACTTCTGTGTCCACCTATTAATGCAGAGAACCTTGTAGAAATGTAGCTATCTACAGAGAACATAGAGAGAGGACATTAATGTAGCTGTGATTACATCCTGTACTTACAAGAGGGGTTTTGTGGTGCTTATGTCTCTTCTATGTGTTGTGATGGATGTTTCAAGGTCCAGAGAAGCAGACACCAGGAGCATGCCCCACCCACCAGATTATGACAATGGAAATTAACGATTAAAGTGATTTTTCTCCTTCCAGGTTGCCATCAATTAACATAGCCAAGCAAAGCCAACTGAAATTAAGCCACCTGGCCTTAGCAGGAGACCTTCAGTTGCTACCTCAGCCATAAAGAACAGTTTAAATGCTTTCCCCTTCCAACTGAGTGATAATCAGTCTCATATTCAATATTACCCTTTTCACCCACCTGCCACCCTGCCCAAGAGGTAAGAGCAGTAACACGTCTCTACACCTTGTGATAGAGCCACTAATGCTAAAACTGAGCATGTGCCTATCATATCCCTCCAGCTGGGTTAATTGACACAGATTTAATGTAGAAACACTCCGAAGATTTGACCTTCTCCTGCCAGAAGTAAAGAGAATAGTTGCTTCAGGAAGATGACAGTGGCTGCCTCACAAGCCTTAGGAGGTTATCTGGGCTTTGACAACAGGTAAATTCTGTGTTACATAGATAAAGCTCTGGGTCCAGCCCAAGTCACTAAGTGATTTAAATCCATCAAAGGTAAAAGGAGGATGGATTTTTCCCCCCCCCTACAAATTTGACCTTACATACGGCAGTGTTTTTCCCTGAGCCACTTACCAAGCACATGCTAAGAAACATTGAGATGGGAAGCGCAGAAGAAATGGGCCAAGTGGATAACTTGGATTTGACCTCAAGCAGCAAAGCTCCTCATTATCTTTGTTCAAAAGATCCATTCAGGGTGAGATTAGTATTGCTATCTGCTAATCTCAGCATGATCAGAAGATACTTGCTCAGCCAAATCCTGGAATTGGGCATGCTCCATTGATTCACTGTATTTTAAGGACACAATGTGGTCAGAGAAAGTAGAATGTTGTCCTGAAGGGAGAGGCAGAGAATTTGCACTGTTTTGCAGTTGTAGCTGATTGACACACCACTTGTCTGCACAAACACAGGGGACTATATTAGTGGTTTTACTGGATGAACTGAAGGCACTAGGCTTCAGCTTGACCTTTGGCAGAGCCTGAAGCTATGGAAGGTCTCCAAGTGCACCAGCCTGTACAGGTGGATGTGCCAGTCTGGTGTTTTGCTTGCAAGGTGAGGAGGTATATCCACACAGGCCTTAACTCAGGCATTTCAAGTATCAATCACAATGGACCCACTACGGCAGAAGCACTAAGGTCAGTGGTCACATGCCTGCATATGACCCTGGGTAGGCTGGATGACCACTGTGTCTCCAGGACTTTTTGATGCTGTTGCCCAAGCTAAGAGATTACAACAACTCCCTTCTCACACTTGCAGGACTTGCATCATATCCCCATTTTTGCAGTAAATGGGTATTTTACAACGAAGTTGCTAGAACACACAGCAGAGTACTGCAGGGGTCTCGATTTAGCCCAGACTTTCTTTGCAATACTGAGCAAAGTGTCTCAGGGATGAGCTAAACCAAAACCTTTTCCTGATATGTTTGTCTAAGCTAGAAGCTGTAGTGACAAATCCCACTCCCTCACAGTTTGTTCCAGTACTCACTGGCAAACCGTTTTTCATAGTGCATCACCTTGTCATAACTGAGGTAGTGGTTTCTCATCCTTGTTCTATTCCCTCCTTTCTGAGAGCCACCTACCATGGCTTCTACTAGGTACTAGCATAACTCTACTCTGGCTTCTAGAAGCCAATTCAGTGCTCCAGGACTAATAGTTATGGATGTTCTAAAACTTGTATTTCTCACTATTTTGATGACTTTCTGGCTGCTGTGTGCCACGTCATTCATTTCCACCCAGAAGTTTCAGTACCTCACTACTCTCACCTATTGATTTATCTATTTTTATCTCACCCTTCCTAAAACACTAGGAGGACATGTTCTGCTAATGGCTTGTTGATTATTTCTTTCTAATTGCTATTTGATACTAGAATGGAGATGTCCTAGTGCTGTTTCTGAACATGTTGTGTCACATGTCCAGCCGGTTTCCACGTTCTGGTGGTCTGAATAACCCTTTAGGTAGGAAACAGGGGTAGTAACTGGAGTAACTATAGTAACTACACTGAAGCAGCAGAGAAATGTCTCTGAACAGCCATCTGCAGAACTAGACAAAGAAACAAAATCAAGGGGATAACAACTGCATTTGATCTTTACAGACAGTAATCTTGAGCAGCTTATTTAATGAATTAAACTACATAACAAAGATCTGGAAGACAAATAAGCCTGTCGGTTTTTTGTCCAGATGCTGCAACTTCATGGACAGAGAAGCTAACAGGAACATCTGTCTGCAGGCTCAATGAAACCCAGTTCAGGGTTTTCAGTAGAAAACCTCCAATATGAACATTATTAGATATTTTCTTTGTGCTTCATGGTGATTCTTTAATATGGTGAATTTTTTGCTATCCTATGGTTTACTCATCTAGCACTGATACTGCATGGTGTAGTACAAAATGAATATATGAAGTCAGAAAACTCTTTGCATCAAGCAATATATAGAAAGTGCAAATTAGGAAATGCAAAAGACTAGACCCTGTAGATACATATATATATATAGCTTTTAACAGAGCTTTTAATATAGCTTTTCTTGCAATTCAAAAGATGCAACAAACACTTATCTTGGCTTCCTGAACCACCCTTTCCATTGGCATTAAACAGTTTCTTTTTAGGGATGCCAATTTATTCTGGCTGAACTTCTTGACTTCAAAATGGAATATAGAAGTATTCAGTGAGAGAAATATCTCCAATATTTAGCACGGAATGGGAAAAATAGACTGGCCATTTTGGCTAATCGAGGAAACCTTCTGTTCCTTCAGATTTCTTCCTCAGCTCACCTCAGGCTGGAGGTTATTAGCTATGACATGTGTCTTTACATCTACTGAGTTAGTCTGAGGTTTTTTTGGCACTCAAATAATGAGTTATCTGCTATTTCCAACTATTTATAGACATTTTAACTGCCTGTTTTATTGGATATGTGTGCTCTTTAAATGATGCACAGCAGCTACTTCAGTTGCTTAGCATTTTATATCTTTATAGCATGCTAAGATCGCTGCCTCACATGTAATGCAAAGCCAGCGAGGGCTAAGAGGCTGGAACAGGGTGAGATTAACCCAGGAAGAGACAGACTTTTCAGGGATATGGGCAGTGGTTTTGTGGTGTCATCTGATGGCAAACACAGCCAGCGGTGTGATGAGGAATCCTGGCTGGTGTTGGGCATCTCAGCAGCATTTCAAAACCAAAGGGCACCTGTCACCCCAGAAAGGTGACTTTTTAGGTGTTATGCCAAGGCTTAGCAGTGCTTGAGGAAGACTTGCTTTTTGCCAAAGGCATAAATTGACTGGAGAGATACAAAGGGATACTGCCAAGAGAAGGGACTGCACCTACATGTGAGCTTTGATTTCCACTGCCCATCCTGGAGTCGATAATATCTTTGAGACTACTACCTTATCTTACCAGCAAATAAAATGGACTAGGGCCCATTCTGGCCCTCAGGGAAATAGCATGGCATTTGACATCTCTTTTTCTGTACTCTAGGTAGGTTAGCCTGTTCTGTGATATATCTGCACACCCCTCAGCGTCATGGGAGACTCAGCATAGAAACAAGACAGTACTAGAGCATCCCAATTATCTCTTGGTCTGGCACTGGAAAGGTAATGGATTCTGAGCCACAACTTGTAATATTTTCCGTACCCTCCTCCTAAGACACCACTTACATATCCCTGTGTATTGTAGCCTCCCTTTTCCCCTTGCATTTTCTGTGCAAGCCCTAATGTCCAGCTGAGGTCTTTCCTTTGCCCTCTGCAGCTACGAAAGGAACGGTTTATTTTCACCAACGGTGAGAAGATTTTGACATTAGTCTTTATGGTAGCAGGATTGTGTGTCCTGGACAATACAAAGAAGACCTATCTGCCTTTGCTGAGCTCTATTTAAAATAATGAGCTTGGCCACAGAAGTTGCGATCAAAAAAGAGTGATCGTACAGCACTTTCCTTCATTCCAAACATCATTGCCATCTCTGGTCCAGCTCCAACAGGGATGGCTGAATGCCAGGAACATGAAAAAATGTATATTAGCATTGCTTTATAATGAGATTACTCTTTCATAATAAAAATTGCATGACACTGCACAGTGCTTGCCTGATATAATTTGGGTAAGATCTGATCTCTGAGGTTGAGGTAGTAAACTGAGCTGAAGTCAGTCCATTCTACTCTGCTTTGTTGCCTTAATTAAACAATAGGTTGTTACATATGACCACATTTTTTGCATACTAATTGCATGGATACAAATAACCTGAAGCAGTGTGGAACTGGAACATATTTGCTGTCTCTGTGGTCAGAACAGGGATCAGAGCATCGTCAATCCAGCCTCATGTATATGATCAGATGATAAGCAATGCTGTAATACCTTAACTGCAGCTATAAACTGGTGATGGAAATAGGCAGCTTGGAACTGACAGAAGTTGCATTTTAATATCTGATTTTACACCATTGCTCCTTGTTTAATCAGATCAACACAGATCAGGCTGATCTGACTGGCGAAAAGGAATAAAACAAGAGCAGCCCAGAACAAACACGTTTGTTAAAAAGCAACCGAGTGCTGGGTGGATTATGTAACATTGCAGTAAGTAACTGCATAGCTTAATTTTATGGTTTCCATGGAAACTATCAAAATGAAAAGTAAAGGAGTTCAGTGTTCTTGGCTCCGAGGAGCGAATTTTGCTATGATGGGCGTTTGGGGGAGCAGGGATTTTGTCTGTCTCCTCTGGCTTTGGAGTGAGGGAAACCTTTTGCAAGCTGCAGGAGAGCTGCTCCGCGAGGCTTGTGTGTGCCCTTCCCAGCCCTGGCTGGGTTGCACAAGTGCCTCACATGTAGATAGAGCCACATGAATTTTACATGTGATGCGACCAACTCGAAATCCCAGCTGCACTCACATGGGCTCTTGGTGTGACAGTGAGCAGCTTGTTTTCCATGGAAACTTTTTGTTAATAGAAAAACATCCATTTTTGCCTCATTTGGGGATAATAAAAAGTTATGAAACAAGAAATCTGGCAAAGGTAGAAGGAAAGGTTTCTGGCTATTTCTGCTAGGTTTGGGAAAGACCAGAGCTAGTTCTGCTTTTTTGCTGGGGTTCAGCCCTTGCAAATCTCAGTAGTGCTAATGCAAAGACTCCTGCTGACCTCAGTGAGTTGTGTATCCGATGCCGTATGTCCTTGGATGTGACAGTTCAGGTCTATGATTATTTTTAATGCAAGATGGAGACAGGTTTAAGAATGGGCCAAACCCATTCGCCCTCCCATAGCTTTGTCTCAAACACAGGGAGACTGGCACATGGGTGGCAAGGCAACATGGGCAAGAAGGTCCACTTTGTCCTCCCACAGAGCTAGAGGACATGGCCAGAAACTGCCTTATAAGCAAAAGCAAAGGCTTTACAATTGGGGCAGTGGGCAGGTGTTGTCTTCAGAGCAAGCTTAGACCTCAGTTTAACTGAGGTCTAAATATAAATGCACCTTCAACAAATCCATTTCTTCATTTGTATAATACAAAACTACAATACAATATCACAGACCCTAAGAAGTATTTGTTACAGTTCTACTAATTGCTGTTAGCACTGTATCAGTATTAAGACGTACTCTTGCACCAAAAAATTGATGCAAACAATTCAAAAGGAAAATGAGGGGAGCAATCCACAGACAAGAGTGATGAGGTTTGGCTAATGAGGGAAAAAGCCCATTCTTTGTTTCAAAAACCAACTTCTGATGATTTTCTTTAGCTGATTAATACACACAGGGCTACTCTGCCCTGACACAGCTACATTTCACAGTGGTGTTGGGAGTCTAGTCGTCTGGGGTGATTTTCAAGTACCCCTGAGATTACTGAGGGTCTCAAGCAGGTGAAAAAGATACATCTGGTATCAGAGTTGCAAAGCAAAGATGTAAAAGGTGGCCTGGGTGAAACCAGAAGACAAATAAAGATGGTCTGAAACATTTCCCTCCTCTTTAAACCCATGCCATTATTTTCTCAGTCTCCTGATTTTTCTTAGCCTGACTCAGCACTTGTTCTGAGTTGGCTGTTTTGGTCCGACAAGCACTGGCGTTGATAACAAAACAGCTAAGTTTGAAATCTGCAGTAGAGCCTCTCCTTTTGTGTCCTTCTTAAAGGCAGGGAAATGGAAAACGCTGGGAAATTCCCCAATAGATTAAAAAAGCTAAAGCGGTCATTGCTTACAAGCCTGGTTATGATACCTGGGAAAAGCCAGCTGAGATTTTTTCTGTGATATGGTTCTGGAGCAGTAAATCCTGGTTCAACAGAATCAAAAATTGTGGAAGTGTGCTTTGCTCCAAGGATGATTTCAAACCTGTCACAGGTGTGCTTAAAACCTTAAAAAGAATAAGATTTTGCTTTATCAGTTCAGGTTGGGTGCCTCTGCTTGAAGGATTTTCTCTGTAGGATCCATACAGATTCTGCAGGAGTCTCCTGGGGATGATTTGGAGCATCTTAGCTGGGCTTCTGCTCCAAACATGGAAATAAAGAAAATTCAGATGAAACCAGTGCTGTCTGACATGCCTGCTGGTGTGCGGTGCCCTATTCTGCACTGCCTGCACCCACTCTCCTTTATTGTGTGATGCTGCACTATTCCCAGCCATAAAGCTCCCTCAGTCATAGAATCACAGAATCATAGCATGGTTCAGGTTGAAAGCTCATCCAGTTCCAACCCCTTGCCATGGACAGGGACACCTTCCACTAGAGCAGCTTGCTCCAAGCCTTGTCCAACCTGGCCTTGAACACTGAGAGGGATGGGGTAGCCACAGCTTCTCCAGGTACCCTGTGCCAGCACCTCATCACCCTTATAGAATTTCTTCCTAATACCTAATCTAAATCCACTCTTTCAGTTCTGAAATACCCTGTTTCAGTCCCAAAATAAAATGCTTTTTTAGTACTCTTAAACTCATGCAAACCGGAGATACAGATGGGGCTGGAGGGAATTTGGAGCCCAGCCGTCCTTGCACCCGCTGAGCTGCTCTGCTGGTGTTCTGAAGTGACAAGTGAGTAAAGTCATTCACAGATGTTTCTTGAACCAAGTCCTAAGGGTTTAATTCCCCACTTCTCATTACCATGTCCCTCCTGACTGTGCATTCAGCTCAATTCTTCCTCTACCACGTTGTCATCAGAGCTGCAAGCAAGCTACCAGTTTAACAAGTTGCTATGGAGCAGCTTAGCCATGACAATTCCCCATAGAATCATAGAATAGTTAGGGTTGGAAAGGACCGTAAGAACATCCAGTTGCAACCCCTCTGTCATGAACTCTTTCTTAAAGAACCCAGCCCATGAGGTAATACCACTTCTTTTTTGCCTAATGACATTAGTACATCCCAGATCAAGTCACTACTTGTTTTTCACAGGCTGTAACCACAGATTAGCCAGTGTGGGATGCTCTCTGAGCCACACTGAGTCCTACATAGATCCAAACCCTTGGTTTGGAGCCTCAAGTAAACAAAGAGGAGTTACATTAGATGCTTTCTTGCTTTAACTGCTGTGGAGCACCCTGCTCTTTGTTAGTTTCATGCTTGACATAGGAGTGTGGTATGGGAACTAGGTGCTTGAAATCCTTTAGGTCTCAGAGTCAATATATACACTTACAGTTACTATTTCAGAAGGCTGAGAACACAAGATTGAAGAAGATGTGTAAGTGTTTTGATCCTTACTTGCATGATCTATCAACCAACTTGCCCTGGGGAAACTGGTGGCTGAGAAGCGCAAACATTTAATTCTGACACAGATTTTCCTGCTCTAAGACAGCCTCTTGCTGTGAAAACATATCCTGCTTCACCAGTCAGTGCTACTGCACTACTGCACTCTCATCTCTTCTGCTGCTAGCTCTCTTCTTGTCATTCAGGCTTATACTCAGAACCATCTCCATAAGATCTCTCCCTCTGCACTTCTTTGAGCCAAATAGACCCAGATAACCTTCTCACTGTTTGAGTTTAGTCCCATCTTTGTTTTAGAGCAGATATACTGGAGAAATAAAAAGTCTTCTACATCAGCAACTGTTCCTGTTTCTTCATAGGCAGGGTCAGCAGCATCGCCTTGAATTGTTGAGTGCTCCTCTGCTTCAGTGTGAGCTGGGGGTTATTTTTATCCTCTCACGTGTGGTTAGTCAAACTTCCTCTTCCTTTCCTGGTAAAACCAGCAAGTCTGGTGTTGGATGTTAACAACAAAGCTATTTCTAGGGGTTGGGCACTGACTCCAACACACCTGTGTGTTAAAACCAGAAACTGCTTTCCTATTTGCATAGAAGAAAACCAAATTAATAGAAAAATGCACTTAACAGAAAGCTAATGACTCCCTGTACCCGTAGCAATGCACTTGGAGCAAACCCAAAATGACATCCAAAAAGAACCTGCCTATTGCACAGGGTTGGTGTCAGTTAAGAGATTGCCATCCATTGGTGCTACTGAGCATCGCTAGTGTCACAGGCTTTCAGCAAACCTCTGCAAGTCTTAAGCTTTCAGCAAATGAAACGGGCAGATGCTAGTCTAGGAAATAGGAATGTGTAACTCTTCCCAGTTTGTACCTAAGCTGTGCAGGACTTTGTTGCAGGAGGATGTGGTTGCCATAACTTTACACGGGTCCAAAGAAGAAACAAGAAAAAGGGAAGAAAAAGGCATTGAGGGCAGTTAAATAGAAAGACACTAATTCTGGCTTGTAATATTGAAGCAAGTTGTTGGAGGAAAAAAGAATACTTAGGGAGGCATATATATCTATGAAATACTACAAGGGATTTATGTTGACTAGTGGTGGAGACAGACTTTCAAGTCAGTACAGCATCTGGAAAATGCTGTTCTGGAAAAGTTATGTTTGCATTATCCTATTTCTCTTAGAAATAGCATTGAGATCCTCAAATAGTACAAAAGGGCCAGGGGACTAAAACGTACCTGTGTGCTGAAGGGACCAACATCTTACCCAAGGTGTGCTCTTCCTCTCACTCCTGACCAAGGGAGTTAGGATGCAAACCCTTGCGCAAGTGTGTGAGCAAGGGTGTGCATCAGGCCAAATGATGGAGCCATCCCTCCTTCCAATTGCACTAGGACCTTGCCCCCCAGCACACAGATCCCCTTCATCCAAAAACTCTTCTTCAGCAGCAGAAGCATTTCTCTGCCTTCCCAGTAAATTATCACAAATGCCTCCCAAAGTGACTGTTTCTGCCTTTATCTTGTGTTGTGAATACATCCCTTTGCCTGATTCGATTCCACATCCTCCCCTTCTCCCAGGTCCATGATAATTCTTCTGGCTATCAGCATCTCAGCCCCCACTTCTGATCCTCCCTCATCAGTTAAGGATGGCATGAGGCCAGCAACATTTGGGGAACCCTCAAAGGCTTCTGTGTGATGGGATGCAAGCACAAAAAGGATGCTATTTTGATGGTCTCACCCAGCTTCTAATGCTTTCCATTTAGTAAGTCCCAAACAGAGGCCACAGATGGTAACTGTGGAGGTCAGGCTGCTTGTGCCTCTCCTTGTCTTATTTCACCCACTAACTTGATTTTATTGATGGGAAAGTATTATTATCTTCCATGAAAAGTTCACACACATGATGGATGCTTCGCCAGGAAAAATTAGATCTTATGTTCACAAAATCCTCCATGGAATACACACTCCTATTGCGAAACATTTGCTGCCAGATATTAATGCAGGAGATCTCTTCTGCCAGTGGCATTATTAAACAGCATGGGGAGAATTTTGCATCCAGAATCCACCTTAATATTGATGTGTTCCTATGAACAGATGTCTCCTTGCTTCCTGCACAATGTGTTATCAGATTAGAGATTTTACAGCAGCAACCTTAATTAGAAGCATATTATTTGTTAGTACAAAAAGACTCTTTTGGAGGTGTAAATCCCTGCAACACAGAGATCCTGACCTGCCTCTTCCCCACGGACATCTACAGTAAGCAAGACACTGCTCTCCAAACACTGCACTTCAGAAATGCATTTACCCTTAGTTTCAAGGTGAGACGGGGCACTTGGGTGAATATGAGCTTTCCCAAGATAGGGAAGAAAACCAGCACACAGCAGAGGAAGGAATTCAGAACCGTGACGCCTAAGGGCTAGGGTGATTCTGAAAGTCCCCTGTTGTTGCATGAATTCAACACCAGGCATGATGCTGCACTGCTGGGACAGTAACAGCAACTTCTTTCTGGATAAGACTGCCCCAACTTTATTCTATCCTTGTTGTATTAGAAAGCTACTCTCCACTATTTATCCTTTCAACCCTCACAGATGTCTCTCTGCTTTCTTCCAAGGAACAGTATCCAAAAGAAAACTTGGCAATGTAAATGATGGGGAAAAGGGCAGAGAGGAGAGACATTTAGCACCAACTAATGCTGTAAGGTTGGGGTATAGTGTATTTCAGCTTAAAAAGTCTGTTTTTTCTACTGCTCCTGGCTGGATTTTCAGAAAATGACAGTTTCAATGTAGGTAGCTCAACAGAGCTCATGTCCCCAAACCAAGACTTCAGTGCCATGTTCTCTTGCCCATCAGTACTGTGCTGCTCATGACCAATTCCCATCCCACTCTGTGCTCTCAGAGATGTTCAGATTCCCCTGGGTTTCCTTGTACAGGAACCAGTTATTGGACATCAATAACTTTATAATAACCATTCTACAAATCTCTTCCATCCCACATTGTGTCATTCAAATCTGCTTTTCCATCTCAGACATTTCTAGGTGATGCTGAGAGAGACATTTCTTGTGCTTTGGGTGAACTTGGGGAAACCAAGATATTGAACCCTTTTTGCTAACTTGTGTCCAGATTGAAAATAGTCTTTAATGTCATTTAGCGCCTCTAGACCAAAACATGTTTCTTTTCTGTCCTTGCATCTTTCTGTAGGAAGTTCTATCTGTTTGTAGTGCAGTATTTTGTAAGAAACTGCTTTCAGGTAGAAAAGCTTTCAGATGGACTTTTGTAAAAGAAGAAGGATCTACTTCTGAAGTGGGTTTTGAGGTCCGACTTCCCTCCAGTGCATCTCCTCAAGTTTAGAAATTCCTTTCCATCTAAAATCAAAATAAATCCTTTTGACCTTAAGGAATTTATTTTCTGTTATCATATAAAGCACATCAAACAAAGAAATAGAAACTTATTGGAGAAAGGACACCAAAAATATCAAGAGAAGCAGTCTGAAAAAGTATTTGTGGGGACATTCTCTAGAGATGTATCTTAACCTAACTTGATACCTGAAAAAAACTTGGGATCAGCAGACGTTATCTGAGCATTTACCACTCTGGGTTGCCATCGAGGAATGTGAGTCAAGCATTGCATGTTGTGTTTAGATGAGAAGGTGGTGATATTCTTGTGGGGACAGCCCAGAGAAAGATTTATAGGAGCACACCTTATTTTGGAGGTAAAAAACTCCATTATATTTGAAGAGGAGAAAAGCCCATTATGACCTTAGTGAGAAGGGAAGCATTCTTCCAGGTATACACCATATGGACCTCTTCCTGCCAGCACATAAAGGAACAGTAGCAAGCTCCAATGAAGCATTTGAGACTCCCAAATAGGAACAAGACAGAACAGGATCTATTAGATGTGATCCTGCAAGGCTCTGTTTTCCACTAGGGTTACATTAGCTTGAGAGATGCTCTGCTCCTGATGTTCAGGCTCTTTTGTTTCTACCTGTCCTTGGAATTTCTCTAAAGTCAATAGATCTTGTCAGGGCCACCTAAAACACCCTGATAGGGGTGAGCTGTCTGTAAAGCATAGTCACACCTCCCACCTACTTTTAAACTGTGACTGAATGGGAAAGGGATGCACACTTTAGTTCTTTATTAACCGGGTGCTAATACCTTAAAATTGCCCACAGAAAGCCAACAAAGACAGCAGTGGAGCGGTTTAATGTACTTGGAGCATGGTCACATAGACAAAGAGAGTCCTATAGCTAGCTGCAGTTTTCTTGGGGATAATGCCTGGGTTTGACCTGCAGCTCTCCATGGTCCAGAATGGACTCAGATAGCCTAAGAATGAAACTATATCAGTTATCATGCCCACTGTCAGGACTCCCCACTTGAGAATGGCTGCTTAATTCACACCCCACAGGAATGCACGTAGATGCTTTGGGTTGAAGTCCCTTCACTGAGCTTGTCTCGTGCTGCTTCAGCTGCACAAGGAACAATGCTCCTGGTACTTACACCAAGGTGCAAATCCAGAAATGGCTCTGTATGGAGCCAGAGGAGCCTAGGAAGAACTTGTGGGGAGTTCTGAAGGCCTCATGAAAGCAGATAACCTGATCCTTGGCTGAGCTGGGACTGGAAGCAAACTTGCTGTGTTTGCATGGCTCTGCTTCTCTGCCATGAGATAATGAACCTGACAGATCAAGTTGGCTTGAGCATAGCCAGCTCTGTTCTTAGGGTATAGTTTATCTACTTACCTTATCTCCTGCTGTGATTATCTCTACAATCTAGACTTCATTTCCTCACTGGTAAGTTTCCAAAGCCTGGGGTGTTTTTCTTGGAAATGCTAAGATTTGGTGTTTACATTAGCTGAGTCCTTGGAAGGATGCTGCCTCTTATCTCAAAGAACATCTATGATGTGCTGTTTATTTGGTTTTCTTTGCTTTTTAATCCAAACTCCTTTCATACTCCACATCAGCAATCCTTATAGCTCCCTTGCAAATGCACTGAGACATTATAAATGACCTGAAAAGAAAGCTGGATCTTAGACTTTCAGGAAAGGCTTGTTCTTTTGAATGACATTTAGAATACATTTACATTTCCAAAGTCTCTGCAATTACAAAAGAGTTCACAGATGCCAGAAAAGCATCAGCTGTTTCAATCTCTTTCTATCTTCTGTTCTTCATGTGGAGGATAGGAGGGCGTGTAGGAACCAGTATCCCATTATTCTGAAACTCAGGTAAAACAGTAGTTAGTGCCTCATGGTTTCTTCTCTGCCCATGTGCTAACTGGCCTTTTGGAAGTGCTGGATGGCTTCACCTCCCACCAAAGTCAAGTCAAGGTGAAGATGCTCAGCTCTGGATCAGTTCCTTGGTTTCCAAGGCAACTGTTCTTCAGTGAGATTTAATGAGAAGGTGAGGAGATCCACAAGCCCCTTTGAACATGATGGGGAATGGAGAGCTTACAGCAGTGACTGTGCTTTTTAGGGGAAAAGGACAGGCAGGTGGACTGAAGGAACAATAAATTACTTGACATTTTAATGGGTTGACATGATATTGCAGAAAGTGACCTGAATAAAGCGTCTCAATCCCCATGGAGAAAAATAAAATACGTTTAATGAAAAAAGGAGCCATTAGAGGCTGAAATGTGGGTTTATTCAAACTGTCTGAGTGGAAGTGAAAGGAGCAAGTTACTTCCCTTGTTACAGCCTCTTAACAGCAGTTGGTCTCAAAATGAATTAGAAAAATGTATCTGTGATAACCTGACATAGAAAAGCTGGTTGGGTAAGCTCCATAAAGCGCAGCCTTTATATCAGTGCCACAAATAGGAAGCTATTTGCAGGAGATGTGACAGCACAGGCAACAGGTGCTTCTTGTTCTAACCTCAAACTGTGTCATCTGCTACAAGTGAAGTGGCGTTGCTGCTTGTACCCAGAATGTCCCAGATCATGTTGACACTGTGCCAAGTGGTTTTCCACCCTTGAATTTCCCAGGTTTCTTATAACATGACTAGGCTTAGCTTTTAACAGCAAGAAAGCTCTTATAAATATAAAGACCTATCTATCTCCTGTACACAGGAGAGTTAAGCAATTATGGGATTTTGATTCTACAAGAAATACTGATATTTCAATACTCTTCTCATTGTAATTCAGGTATAAAGCTGAAAATAGTTCACCTTTATCATTAGAATAAAGTCTAAGCCTTTTCAATTTAGTATTAGAAAACTTGTTTATCTAAAGTCAACCTTGACTTGAAAGTGGCTTTGACCACTACATCTCAAAAGGTTTCAGCAAGCTGTGAGAAGCATTGATATTGCAAACTCTTTTTGGGGGGCAATTAAGGGAGGAAAAGTATATTAGTCAACTTAAGGTGAAAACCCAGATGTAGTATTCTTTTTAAATTAATTAGAGATATTTCAAATAAAAACATTTTTTGTGGCTGATGGGGCATTTTAAATGATTTTCTTAACCACTTCAAATTAAGTATTGGCAATTTCAGACTTGAAAACAATTATTTTACATCTGAAAAAGAAGAACATTTGCTTCTGAGAATGCTTAAATAAAATGTTCCAGCTGTTGCTTGGCTGGAAAAATACAAGAAGGGAATTTTTGACAGAAACTTCTTCATAATTTCCACCCAGTCACTAATAACTCCAGCCCTATTGTCACCCTCTGCTACCCCAGGATTAGAAGTCAGTGAATGAAGTGTTCATACAGCTTTAAAATAAAAGCAGGAGCTTCGACCTTGTGAGAGAAAGACATGAGACCATTGCAAGGGAAACTATAGATCCAGTCTGCCCAGCGCAGTGCAGGACTGTTTGCCACAGTGATCACCCCTAATTCTGGGGGTAATGGTAAATCTGTGCCACCCTGAAGTCAACAACAGACTTCTCTAACTATAACTTCCATCCAACAGCCACAGGTTTAGGGTCCAGGAACTGTCAAGGGAAATTATAGCCCAGAGAGCAAAAGTCGAGATGAAGAAAAACTTTCCTATTGTATGGGTGACTGTGGTACCACTTACCTCAGGAGAGATGCCAGCCTCTACTTCAGCCAGTGAAGGATAGGGGCCAAATATACCTGGAGGCCTTAGTGCTCTGACTTTCAATCTGTAGTCAGGCTTTATCTTCTTGCTTTTAATATCTCATGTATTTTTGTTGAAGGGTCCTTGTAAAGAGTTCCAGAGAGAGTGTCATGCTTTAGTGCAGTCATTGTAGGGAGACAAGTGAGTGAACAATTATCCCTTCTAATACAATGCTGAAGGGCACAATTTTAGCATCTATGAAATGTTTCTGCCTTGTCAGTGCTTTTTGCTCATGCACCTTTATGGAGTGACTTTAAAACATTGTCTCCAACCATAAAGTTCTTCCCAGTCTTTAATCTTACTGACTATTTTCTTCAATGTTATAGCCAAGATCACTTGACTAATTCAGCTCACAAAGTACTACTGGGAAAGAGTATTTATGGTAGTCCCAGCAAGGACAACCAAACTATCTGTAGCAAGCAGCCAGCCCGGAGAAGAAATCAAAAGAGGGTTAAGATAACTTGGAAAAAAATGTAAAAGAAGCACAAATCACTTAATAAAGGTTTCCCCTGGAGGAAACTTTCCAAGCAGCTGAACATCGGAACAGCCGAGGGGAATGAGGTCAATTGTGTTTAGACACAACGTGTACATCTTCTTTTCTAAGATGATCATCATTTGTCAAACTTTATGGGCCAGATTCTTTCCTCAGTTTAACGGAATTAGAATTTAACTCATTAAAAATAAGATTTTGTCTTTAATAGACAGGAAGGTGGAAACAGAGATTTATTTCAAGGAAACTGTAAAACATTCTCCACAGCAGAATGATAACACTGGGAAACAAACATGGAGTAACAGCAAGAAGCAGAACAGACTAGCTCTGCTTTATCAACAAATGTAGCAAACAGACAAATATCGGTAATTCTTTAGCAGAATCCTGGGTTAGATTCCTCTCTTCCACATAGGTTCAACATTTCTTGATTTACATTCCTTTCATTACATTCATAAATCCAAGTACGGCACACATAATAGAAGTATCGGAGTCCAGAAGGACAAGAGGTAAGGGGAACAAATATTACCTTCATTCTCAGAATAAAAATGCCTTTTTCTCCCTCACTTCAAATGAAAACCTTATGGCCACATCTAAGTTCAAAGAGACCATGTCCACTTTCCACCAGATGTTTGCTCCCCATCTGCAATGGAAAGAGGACATTTGAAGATGTAGCTCGCTCATGTAGCCCTCTCTATATCTGGTCACATGCCCAGTGCTAACCCAACACCATGAAAAGTGAAGCACCATAGTTCGATGTGAGCTGAATCTCCACCCTGGAATTTAATGATAGGGAAAAGGAAAGTGTTTGAGTTGTTATGATTTCCTTTTTTCCTGATCACTGGAAAAATCAGTCCTTTTTTCTCTTTTGTATTGCAGTAACCACTAATAAACTCCAATTCCTCAATTTAAAAAAATAGAAACGAAGCTTGCATTCCCTCTGAAACTGAGTTGACATGATCCACAGCTCTGCTGCAAGATTTCAGCTTGATTTTGTCCAATCTGTTTTACATCTTCCTCAATTCCCCCTCCTCTAAAATGAAAAGAGGTCAGATTAATTTTTACATTAAGATATATCATTAACCTTATTAACCAAGAAAGACCAGGACTGCTCAGGGAGTTGAGAGAACAATACAGCAGAGAAAGATTCTGCCCTGGATAAGATGGTCTTGATGGGCCTTAATACATTAAAGACTTAATGGGTCTTTTCTCATCTCTTCTCTCTCTGGCAGCTTCAGAAATTCAGCTTAGTGCTGGGAGAGGGCTATAAGGAACATAACACAGGAGACTGTGAAGGACCATGGCTGACATCCATGGTAGCTGAATCCTCCAAGAGAACTGACATCAGAAGGGGCACACATGGATTATGGCTGCAAAAACCCCATGAGAACAGATATCACCCTGCACCATGCTGAGCCTGCTCAAAAAGGCTGCCTCTGTCCAACCACTGTTTGGATGGATGGGAGAAAGTGGTGTTAAGTGTCCTCCATATTCTCATTCTCTTCTGGAACGTGCTGGTATAAGATTGAGTGGACAAGGCCCTCACTATGATCTGCCAAGTTTCACCTTTATCTTGTGCAATCTGCTTCTACCTCATCCTGACCTTCAACGAGCCTCTCTGCAAGAAAACCTCTCTTTCGCCTTGCGACAATAGCCACAGCTACATGATCCACCTGGACCACCACCTAGACAAGAGAATGGTCCTAGGTCTACACTGCCGCTAAAGGGGTTGTCTCAACCCCTTAGCCAAAGACCTATATGTCTTTGCTCCCATGTCCTTACACAGATGCACTGGGACAAGAGGAGCTTGAGAAGTTTGTAAGATGGATATATATACCCCACCGCTCCTTCCAGAAGGGTCAAGCAATAGAGAATGAATGAATTCTATTTGTTAGGTCAAGACTTAACTCTATTCCAGCCCAAACCAGGACAAACAGAGAAAGCAAGGAAAAGAAAAGCTGTGACATACAGAACAGTCATGCAGAGGTTTAGCTGTGATTCATTTCCTGCAGATTTGCCCCCTTCCTGGGCCACAAGAAAAGAGCTAGTGAGAGTCACGTTAATTTACGAAGGCTTTGCTGGTCCTAAGTTATAGGGCCATCCATAGGAAGAGGTAAACTCCTTAAGCAACTGCGGCTTCTCATGTCTCCTCTTGGAGCTGCATGTCTAAAGTGGCATCAAATGTGAGTTTGTGACTGATAAGGAGGACAAACTCCTTGATGGAAATCCTTGGAGAAGAGAAGATCTCTCACAGGGAAGATATTAAAGCAAACAGCGTCACTACAAAGCCGCATCTTCCTGCTATCCTCTTGCCCATTGCCTTGTTGAACATACTGTGTGCGTATGTTTTCTTTTTGAGGCCAAGTTTGGTTTAACGTCACAAAGACACACTGCTTGGAGAGATCATTAATCCTTTGAACGTTTAATTAGTGATGAAGGGGGTACTCTCTCCCTCTGCCCACAGACTCACAACTCACATCTGGGTGTGCCAGCTTCCCCATGTACTTTGGGGGATAAGAATGCCCTTGGGGCTCTGAAATTAAAGCAAAGCAATCTAGGCTTTGGTACAGCCTCAGATCTGTACCCGCTCTAAGTTGCTGAGAAACAGCAGTTTAGCTATGCTGATTTTTCTTTTAATTGACAAAGCTCTCCATCCTTTGATCTTTGAAGGGCATGTTTATCCAACATTGTTCTTTGCAGCTCTACTGCTTCTGGTTACAAATCATGACAGTCGTGTTCTGTTTCATTGAAACAATAGAATTTAATCATTAGCAGTCTTCAAAGACAAACGCAGGGTTCACAGTCCTCTCTGATTACAAGGTCAGAGCAGCAGATCAGTAGCTGGGAAGCAACAGAGTGGAACAATCTTGTTTACATTATTCTGGGGGGTGGAAAGGCTGCACTTCTCAATTTTAAATTCACTTTTTAAATTTTCTGGTTTTGTAGAAGAAAAATAAAGCCACCAGCATATAAATTAGCAGCTTCATTGGATTTCACTTCTTCAACTTTATTCAAGGTTGGTTGTCGTTGTGAAATGCATGCATTATGTTTGACTGCTAAATTCAGGAATAGAGAGGTATGGGCAGCTATTGGCAGGAGATCAAACAAATTGATCAGAATGTTTATTCTCGGCTTAAAGATGGGGAATAATTATCTTCATCAATTAAAAAAGTAAGATATTCTGCTAAAAGAGGAAGATTCTGACATAATCTATTCAGAATAGTAGCTTGCTACAGAATTGTTATAAGCATGACATTAAGTCACCCACATGTGTGATGGATTCTCCAGTACTGGTAAGGTAAACAGTTTTCAAGACCAGCTTTGGAAGAGACCTGTTTTCTATAATAGATGTGCGGGCACAGATTTCTACAGTGAAGTTTAACTCAGATTCCCTAGCATGAAAAGGCTTTGTGTGGCATCATAAAACAAGGAATATCAACTACTGCTAATAATTGTAGATCCTGAACAGACATTTTGGCAAATGTGTCACTTCAAGCTCATGGTCAGTTTATGGCCCAGTAAGACCATTCAATTAATGATAAATCATCTCCGATAGCAGCCTCTGAAGAAGTCTGTGTTTTTCCTGTGTCTATGTCTACTAATGATAGAGGTAGTCTAGACTAAAAACCTAACTCTTAGACCATTAAAGTAAGATGGATCTGAATCTCCGTGAAAAATATTTGCAACACATTTTTACTTCAAAGTTTTCATGGATAACCTGCTGCTTCTCTTTCATTTATTTTCCTTTTCCTCTTGCCTCTTAATGAAACAAGAGCTGAAGACAGCAAACGAGGAACACAGAATACAAGCTAAAGCCCAAACAAACAAAAAGAACTATAAAACCCCCTTAACTCGAAACCAGTGCTATTTTAGATTAGTATTTCCTTTGATTAGAGCTCCCTCTACGTACTTGCAGGTTCTAATATTAAGTGACAACTGGGAATTCCTTTAACCAGCCTGCTGCTGCGGTATCCTCTCTAGATGGTGGCAAAGTTTATCATCCTTATCACAGAGCTCAACAAGGACTTTGTCCACTGCTTCAGAGGCCTCATTCTAACGTGATTTTCACTACTGAATGGTATTCAATGCTGCTCCTTAAACAGTAAGTGAAGAGTAAGACCAGATACTTGCCTGGATAGACATGGTACAGAGCATAACCCAGTGAGGCTTAGAATCTCATGGGAAAAAAATGAACGGATTTATGCAAATCACTTCAAAGAAGTTACACATAGGGCAAAAGTCACTTTTGTACCCCCTAAAGAGTAAAGAATGGCAAGCATCAGGTAGAAGAATGATAAAACTTTAGAGCTCATGCAGTCAACTCAAGCACAGGTCTTACCAAGCCTTGACTTACCATGTGTCTACTCATCCAGACACAGGCCTTTGCTCTGTATGCTGATGGAGAGTTATTAACTTATAACTTGTTTTGTTTTCAGCTGAGAGAAACAGGAAATCGTAGGACCTGCTATACATCACAGAAATAAGCTTTGGGAAGGGGATGTGAGTTGTGCTGACACTGAAGGCCTCTGGAGTCAGGTAAGATGCCTCCCACAGTGCTTCCTTAGCTTGACTGGGATTAAAAGCAGAAGTCTAAGGTACCCAAGTACACTGGGTAGGGGGGATATATCTGATGCATCTTTGGTTTTTCAGGCTGGCAAGTGGGTAGCAAATGGTTATTTCTAGATCATTATATTAGGTTCAAGTACCTAATTTCCACTGAGATTAGCACCTTTTTCCTCTTTTTCATCTATGGAAATCCAGAAATCCTCGGACCTGTTTGAAGATGTCACATAGCATAGTGTCGTGTTCTGGGATTAGTCCCACTGACCTGGTGGGTTAGAAGAAATCAGGTTAAAGGAAATCAGGTAATTAAGACCCCAATCCATTGAGGATTCTTCACTCATTAGCTGCCCAAAACCTAGTCCAGCAATTAACATTATATTCCCAATTCATTTGCTAGAGTAAACCATGGCAGGGATTTCATTTTAACATGCTGAGGTAATTCCTGTATTCCTGGCACCCCCAGACTCCATATTTCTGTTTCAGGAGGTGAACTCCTCAAATTAGAATTCATGGTTTGGGCTGTAATTCTATGGCAAAAAGCAGGATGAAACTTTAAGGTAAGCAAAATCCCCAATCACATTTGTTGCCATGAAATCACAGCTGGGTGATGTCTGGGTTTTGCTTGTTCAAGCTTTTTCTTATTGTATGTTTTGTAATAGTGGACTCCTGTAATATAAAGCAGGCTCGTTCCATGCGGCACCTCTCATAATCTCAGTCCCCAGTGACATTGTCATATTGAAGACTACAGCAACAGCAGCATTAGTATTTCATGCACTTTTCAGTCATTTCCCTCCAATGATTTTTCATGCGTATTGTTTGTGATGGGCTTGCTCAGTGTGTGTGAGGCTGTTGAATCTTCTTAGTGGATTAGACCAGGACACAGATATTCAGTTCCTATCACACATTTAATGACATGACTGTGGGCAGATGAATCAACTCCAGGGTTGTTTTAAGCACTTAGGTTCCTAAATCCCACAAATTTCAGTTCTCAAAAATAATGTAAAATTTACCTAAGGGTGTGATTTCCAAAGATGCCTCTCTACTGCTGAAGAAAACAGCTATTTTCAGAGGACATGCAAACTACCCAAGAGCTTGCTGTCTCTCTGATATGCATAGGAGTTTTGTACCCTAGACATGCACCCTTAGCCTGGTACATAAAGTTAAATGGAAAGGCTATGGGTCTTTGTGTTAGAATTCATATTACCTAAATTTAGATGTCTGAAATAGGATGTTTGAGACGGGCAGTGATCGTCGGCTCCCCTTGTAGTCAATGAGACTGTGGAGGGTAGCTCATCTCATCCCATCTTAGAACTCCTTTCAGGGAGCAAAGAGAATCAAAATACATTAAAATACTTTAATTGGGATCAGCCAGAGCAAATTCATAGGCAAAATACACTCCTCCACCCAAAAGGCTTCAATGTGAATCAGCATGAACAAAAATGTGCTGGAATGGACAAAGTTACTAAGAAGCCAAAGTCAAAGCAATGAACAGAGTGATGCTGAGAGCAGGAAGGAGGCAGTGGGTATTTTTGCAGGCTGAAGGCAATTGCTTTAATTATACCCACTTAAAAACATTTAGAATCATTGCTGAGAAACGCTCTCTTGCAGGCCTTTACTTTAAAAACCTAAATAATGATTTTCATATTCATTGACAAGCCTCATTAGCTGGAATTAGAGAATATATCTAACACACTCTCCTCTTCCCCATTCCCAACATATCGCCTATCAGGAAACAAAGGGAGTGGACATGTCTGAACTGCCTGTGTCAGCACCTCGATGGGAAGAACAAAAATGTAATTTCCCTGGGGAATGGAAATCACTGCAAAAAAATTATCCAAGTGATACAGTGATAGCAAACACAGTATTAAACTGAACTGGAGAGAAGAGATATCCAGAGATAATTTGGTGAATTCAGCCCAACAGCAGGTAAAAATCCAAGAGAACCTTTGTCTTAGTCATAACAGCGAAATGTGCACTCTGCCTAATTGCAGTCATTTTGGAGGTTTTTTATGAGGCTATTCAGCAGGCAGCCACTCCGTGCAGACGGGCAGTTTCTGTTATCCCAACAGCATGCATTTATGGCAGGGGTTTGGAAGAGATGGATTGCCAAACGCTGAGTAAATGTTTGCTGCCCTCCTGTGTACAACTGCAAAAGGACACACGTAAGGATGCGAGAGCCCTGGATCTGTCTTTTAAGACTTTAATCTCCTGGGGGAATGGCTGGCGTGGAGCGCGTTATGTATTTACCCCTTGATTTGGGTTGGTGAATCATCTGCGAGCCGATCCAGGTTTCTGCTAATGGATCTGGGCCCTTGTTCTCCTACCATCTGCTTGTTGTATCCATCGCCTGTCGTATATTTAGGTACCATTTGTTGCTCCATGTGTGCAGTGGGGAAAAGGGCTGTGGGTGGAAGGCTGTTCTTTGAGCGCGCTCTGTGAGAGCAGCCACAAGATAGATCTGTTTGGAGCCAGCCTCAGAGTTGGCCAGACTCTGTGTGTTGTGGCTCCCTCCCTGCACATAATACTGGGGAAATGGGTAGCAATTTCGATCAGGAAACTGATAAAGCAAACAAATCACCTGCCCAAGGAAGTATTGGTCTCTCCCTCCAGGCAGCAGATAGAGAATCACTGACCCTCACCCTTGTTCCTTGAGATTAGTTTACGATTTTTCTTGCAACACAAATAAATAACCCCTGAATGTTTTGTATGTTCATTTCTGGCTGTGAGAATTACTGCACAAAGTTACATGCTTAGCTAAGCACAAATCAAGGTGTAGGGTTAGTGTCTGGACAGTGATCATCTGGCATATTCTTCTTAGTACTGCTTGACAGTAAGAAAATAATATGAATTTCAAAACCACTGTACCAGGGAATATGCCAAATGAAACCTCACATACACCTTTTAGACCTTATTTAATCTATGCTATGTATTTACTTTCTGCATTTCTTCATCACATTATTACACTGAAATGTCATTCTCAGTGGCTATGCGAGCTGCTTCATCAAATCTACATCTGTGCTTCTTGTGCTTATTGCTGAAAGTTAGCATCTTACTGCAAAATAAACAGTTGAAACAAAAGATATTGGAACACAACCAAGTAAATGTTCAGGTAATAAGCAGATATTCCTGTATTGGTGTATTTGCAACTCAATATAAACAATTTGTAGTAATGAGACAAGGGGTGATGGGCTCAAACTTAAACAGGGGAAGTTGAGGTTAGATACAAGGAAGAAGTTCTTTACTGTGAGGGTGGTGAGGCACTGGAACATGTTGCCCAAACAAGTGGTGAATACTCCATCCCTGGCAGTGTTCAAGGCCAGGCTGGACATAGCCTTGGGTGACATAGATTAGTGTGAGGTGTCCCTGCCCATGGCAGGGGGTTGGAACTGGATGATCTTAAGGTCCTTTTCAGCCCAAACAGTTCTATGAGTCTATGAATTTTCCTAGGTCTGAAGCTTCCTTGTTTACATTAGACAAAACTGGAAAATGAGGATAAGTGCACACACACACACACACACACACACACACACGCACTACATTCCAGTGCAATATGCAAAACAAATCTCTTCACCCTTTGTAGAGAATCAAACTTCTCCCTTTTGTTTACTGGACAGGTGGGGACTTTATTCAAGTCATCTCCCTCCTTGATTTCAGCTTTGGAGACGAGCAGGTTTTGAAGCGCTGGATCGGAAGGTCCTGTTTAGGCAGTGTGAGACCACATCTTGCTTTCAGCTGTGCCGTCCTCCTTGGCTTCAACTGAGTGATTTCAATAGGAAATCAAGCCATGCAGGTATAATGAGGGGAAAAGAACAGCCCAGTCCAAGGATACAATAGTCCCAAAATGACCTTAACAAGGAGGACTGGTAAAAAACCCACTACATCTGGAGGCCTAGGTTTTTGTGCTCGTTTCTATGCGGTTAGGCTCAACGTAAGTGTTTAATCAAAATGCATCTAAAATGTAGATAAAACTGAAGCTGCTTTTATTTCTTTCAGGTCTCCAAAGCCCTGGTTTAGAGAGCTTTCCTTTTTGAAATCACTGCTCTGCAAAACACCAAGGTCTGGCAGTTTGACCCATGAATTTCTTTAGCCTAAAAGCTGTTCTGTGGAATTAGATCAGGACAGAGCAGCATGACGTTACACAACTGTTGTGTCGAGTTAAATAAACAGCCAGGGAATTGAATGCCATTTCTCAGATAGGACTAAGCTATAATGATTCTGGCTGCTTTCACATTGGGTTTTTTATGAGTTGTTGGATGGAGAACCCAGCTGACAAGGACAAGTTTCCAGCTCCATCACATTTCCTATTCAGCTGCTTTGGCTGAGGGAGTCTGCAGGGCAGAGTTATGCAGTTGACACTTTCTTGGCTGCACATCTCTGCAGACGGAAGGAAAAAAGAAAGCAGGACTCCTGTTGCCAAGACTATTTGCAATCTTGTCACATCGTACTGGCACCTCTGCCGAGGAGACACCAAGGGTGACAGGGAAGACATGGCAGTGCCTATCTATCTCCTCCTCTGAGATCTCCATATCCATGCTGGGGGGTGTCGATGAGCTGTGGAAAGCCTGAAGTGTGCCCACTCCTTGTGGGAGTGAAAGGGCAGGCCAGCTCCTCAGGCTGTCTCCATCACTTGGTCCCTAGGATGTCCTCAGAAGACAAAGTGACACCTCATTGAGCTCAAAATGGCCCAAGGATTGCCTCTCCCTCAGAAAACCTCTGCCCCATGGAAAAGGTTTTAGGGGGCTTGGGGGACTGGTCAACAAGGGCTCAAAAAAGTACTGAAGAGGTGTGGAATTAGATAATCTTTTAGGTCCATTCCAACACAAACCATTCCGTGATTTAAAGCTTCTTCAGAAGTCTGTGTTCAATACATATTTACAGGGCTGATGGCTCCAGCCAAACTGAGGCCCAGCACAACTGACATACAAGTTAAACAGGGGAGATTCCAGTTAGGTGTAAGGAAGAAGTTCTTCCCTGTGAGGGTGGTGAGGAGGTGGCACAGGGCACCCAGAGAAGCTGTGGCTGCCCCATTCCTGGCAGAGTTCAAGGCCAGGTTGGATACAGGGGCTTGGAGCAACCTGCTGTAGTGGAAGGTGTCCCTGCCATGGCAGCGACTGGAGCTGGATGAGCTTAAGATCCCTTTCAACCCAAACCAGTCTGGGATTCTGAATCATTAACAACACACCATTCAGATTTCAAAATTATGCTTGTCACAATCCACCATGGCACAAGTCTTAGTTCAGATGTCCCAATGTCCTTAAATTAGACCTTATTTGCATGTTGTACAGCCCTGCCCATGTAAAAATCCCCTTCCTTCATCTCATCAGAGAAGACTGAGCGAAACATTAACCACTCTGATTCATGGGAGGACTCCTGACACAGTGCACCGTTGGCTCTAAACCAACCCCGTGAGCAGTGTCTCTTGGAAAGATCTCAGTAGCAACTGCCAGGTGATGGACTGCCTTCACTACAGGATAAACTCAGCTGGTAGTGTTGTTTCTCACAGAGCTTTTGTTTGTAGCATGAACAAAAATGATTGTACCACAGGCACACAAGCAGTGTAAATTAATCTTTTCCCATGGAAGTCAGCAGAACAATGCCCATTGAGAAGCCTTGTGCCTTTAGAAGGCTGTCCTGGATTCACTGGTAGCAGTCATTTAGTAGTAGTAGTAGCAGTAGCAGTAGTAGTAGTAGTAGTAGTAGTAGCTGGTGCAGCGCTGTGTTTTTGACTTTCAGCCTGGGAACAGCGCTCATAACACCGATGTTTTCAGTTGCTGCTCAGGAATGTTTAGTCTGACCAAGGACTTTCAGAGTCTCATGCTCTGCCAGGGAGGAGGGGAATCCAGGAGGAAGCAGAGACAGGACACCTGACCCAAACTCACCAAAGAGGTATTCCATATCACAGCACATCATGACCATTATATAAACTGGGGGCAGTTACCCAGAAGGGTTAAATCACTGCTCGGGTTGGGCTGGGTATCAGTCGGTGGGTGGTGAGCGGTTGTATTCTCTTCCCTTGTTATTTCACTTATTATTATTATTGGTGGTAGCAGCAGTGGTTTGTGTTATACCTTAGTTACTGGACTGCTCTTATCTCAATCCGTGGGAGTTACATTCTTTCCATTCTCCTACCCATCCCTCTGGGAGTGGAAGGAGGAAGGTGGGGGAGTGAGCGAGTGGCTGCATGGTTCTGAGTTGCCAGCTAGGCTTAAACCATGACAAAAGCTCATTCAATTATGAATTTAGGGTTGTCTACAGGTTAACATGTTGCAAAAAAATGATTTTGGAAGCAAGAAGAAGATGGAGAGGGGACAGGGCAAATATAGGACACCTTTGAGCTGCTATCTTATGGCCACAGTCATGCACAAACTGTGTATCACAGCCCTTTATCTGAATTCCTAACTGTGGTTGCTTGTATCTTACTCTATGTCTTGTATGTCATCACTGCACAATGGCATGAAAATGAGGGAAAATTGGGATGGAGACAGGGGGCACAGCTCCTCTGATCATTCTCTGACACCATTAGTGTACATACAGACATATGGATGTGAGCTTGACCCTACCATTCCCTTTTTGGGTGATCTTGGGCAGGATACTTTACCCTGGCAGCCTTTACTCCTACCTTCTGAGGTCTCTTCATTAGCTGACAGAGTAAAAGGATAGTTTTGCCATGGATATGAAACGTCGGGTGAAAAACAGCTTCAGCACCTCTTAAAAGGGGTGTCAGTCTGAGCAGGAAACATTAAAGAGCATTGAGAGTAGTGGGAACAGCAAAAACTGAGCTCAATCCCAACCAAAGGGAGAACTCAGATCGCAACCATTTGAGGTGCGAGCTGTCCTGATGGATTTTCCACTCATGTCTATAAAAAAGAAATGCATCAGAAGAATTCTGTTGGACGTTTCTCCCCTCTTCCCTAAGCTATTTACATAACACAACTCACCATGCTCACTCCCTGCCTTGTGAAGTGCTTTTCCCTTGGCTCTCTCTTCCAGGCATCAGTATTCCCTCTCCTGTTCAGAGGATCTCAGCATCTTTGCACACAGCTGTAAAAATCTTTTCAGCAGAACCTGCCTGTATTGAGCTTGAAATACAACAGTGAAGCACACCTGAAACCTCCAATTGACTTTTGTGTGCAGCAGTGCTCAAATTGCAATTCTACTACACGGGAGCCTGTCCTTCCAAAGGAAAACTGTTCAGTGGTTGATGCACAGGCTTGTGCAAGGGAAGAATTAAAGCTTTGCTTTTCTTTTCTCAAGTACAGAAAAACGTCCATAGGGAGTCTTCCTTGGAAAACAGCAACAAGGGAACTCCATGGAGTGAAATACTGCATTCAGTGGGCCAGCACATGCAGTGAAAACCGGGGTTTTCATCAAGACGTTAGAAGTGGTGAAAGGACTTAAGCCCTCTTCTCCATTTGTCAACGCATTTGGGATAATTCTGAAGGAGAATGAGGGGAGTCAAATGAGGAATTTTTTACATGGCTCAAAACTGTTGACGTGGCTGCAGAAATAGGGGTTGGCTGGATGTCAGATGGGTTAAATTCTATTTCTTTATCTCCTGCTTACCCAGGAAGGAAACATTTCAGTTCTGCCTCCCTCTTTTGCTCATTCAGATGATCCATTCTTTGCTGGAGGGACCTTATTATTTTTTGGTGTAGTTTAGTACTCACCATAGAAAGAACCTGATTTTTTACTTTTTATTAATGTCTTTCCACCATGACAAGGACACCCCTTGACTCTTGGACTTGTGTGGGGTTTTCAAGATGACAGGTAGGATTTCACCCCCTTGAAATCCAGGGGGTTCCACTCTTGGTTGTTCCACTCTTTGAAGCAAGAGGAGAATGGAAATACAGCAAGCGATACAGACCCAGGATGAGTCCTGAAGGACTGGGTAGCTTCTCTCCCTGCCCCTCTATGATGGGCACAATGATTACTGCTGGAGGCAGCCACACTTCAGCAATGGTCACCAGTGCAAAGATCCTGGCTGTGCCTTCAGCAGTGGCTGCTTTCCTGCCTGCTTTGCCCTGTGTCCCAAAGGAGGCTTCTTAACACTTGTCATTTCTGGTTCCCTTTCTTTCTGATAGAGCTGGAAATCACATCCACTGGAAACATCCTATGGGGGTAGACTATAGCCAAAGGCTATTCAGATACTCAATAGATGTGTCAGTCACATGAAGACAATACACATAGGTTTTCTCAGGGTAACTCCTTCCTGTTCTATGTCTGAATAAGAGAAACTCACTGAACAGGAGCCCTCGGGGGTGGGGGTGGGGGATACATTCCACAAGCAATGGAAAACAATGCCAACATCCTCTCAACGAATGCTTTTTCCTACACACGCAGCTCTTTCTTCTAACAACTGGTTGCAAATAGGTTTCATTGCTCAATGACTGGCTCAAGTAGACATTTAACAGGCTTTAATTCTTCATCAAGCTTCAGATTTTCCACCCAGGGAATCTTCCTCCTTTTCACCCTCTCTCTTTTCTTTTCCGTTGTTAAAAGCAGGACATGACAGCCTGCAGGGTGATGTCTATTGTTATGAGTTGAAAGATCTAGCACACTTCAGAGTCTGAGAGCATGAATGAATTATTAACATCCTTCCCTACTGCTCCTGGTAATGTATGCAACGTTTGAAAAGCCTTTTCTTTTAGCTTAAAGCAGCATAGATATTAGCAGCTATTTAAAACAGCCTGGCAGATGCTGTGTTAATATTGCTTAGCCACTGCTTGACAGGCATGAACTTTGGATCTTTCCACTTGAACAGGAGAAGGGCCATAGTCCAGGAATAGAAGCAGCAGCCTTACAGTAGTAACTGAACAGTTTGTCCCAACAGCTGTGGCAATTCTTTTTGAGAGGAGGAAGGTTACACTACCCAATTTTCAACCAGAAATGCTACTCCTATCTAACTTGTCAGATAACAATGACAGCATATAAGCCCAGCCATCTGTAGCTCACTCAGAGGCCAAAAGGGTGCTAATAACCTCCCAGAAGTGCTTCAAATCATTTTTCTATAGTATCTGTCCCTCTCCATGGAGTTTGCTAGCCTCATTGTCACAGCCTGCCTCCTTCTCCTTTGCAACACCTTCTTGCATTACATCCTCAGCTACTGCTCTGCCTCAGCTGTGGTTGTTCCCTCCAGTGTTCTTCTTCCAACCACTCCTGCCTGTGGGGATATTGAGCCCTGGGAATTTGAGCTTGGAACTTTGTCTAGTAGCAGCGGGATGAAGGCTAACAAACTCGGTTGATGTCCCTTTCAACAGGCTGCCATGCACATTTGCCATGTTGCCATCTCTCACTTGCTGAAGACAGAGCTAGTGTTATGGGCCTTTCAACTGCTCTTTTCCAGCTTTGTCGTGGTTTAAGCCTCTCTAACTCACGCAGCTCATTCTGTCACTTCCCCCACTTTCTTGCCCCCCACTCCCGGAGGGATGGGAAGGAGAATCAAAAAGAATGCAACTCCCACAGGTTGAGATAAGAACAGTTTAGTAACTAAAGTATAACACAAATCACTACTGCTACCACCAATAACGACAAGGCAAATACAAGGAAAGAATACAATTTCTCACCACCTAAAACCAAGCCCGACCACGCAGTGCACCCCCCACCCTTCCGGGTCTCTGCTCTCTGCTTTCCATCCTGGGCATGACGTGCTGTGGTATGGAATAACCTCTTTGGTCAGTTTGGGTCAGGTGTCCTGTCTCGGCTTCCTCCCGGCTTCCCCTCCTCCCTGGCAGAGCATGAGACTCAGAAAGTCCTTGGTTAGACCAAAACATCACTAAGCAGTAACCGAAACACTGGTGTTATCAGCACTGTTCCCAGGCTGAAAGTTAAAAACACAGTGCTGCACCAGCTACCAAGAAGGAGAAAAATGACTGCTGCTGCTGAACCCAGGACAAGCTTTAGCCAGGCCTAATCTCTGCTCCAGGTTTTCTCTGGTCTTGTGGCCAGACGCAGTTGGCTTGGCCAGTGCTGCAGCAGGATGGGCTGTCACACACTGGGACCCTGAGTTACAGACCCCTGTCCCAACCATCTGACTGGCACAGCGGGTCTGCCACAGCCAGTGAGACCACCCAAGACATATATATGTACACATATACTCCAAACACACGCAGGGCAGTATTTTGACACTACCACATGGCAATTGTCTCATGTATCAAGAAAGGAGGAACTTGAGAAGATTATTTTGCTGGGTATGCACACCAGTGCTAAGCTATCCCCAGCTCAAGAAAATGTGATGAGAAAAGTGTCCCATGGTTCTTATTTATTCCTGAATTATTAGGCAAATATGAGATATAACGAGCAGCAACCAGGATCTGTTCAGGGATGATTATTCTGGTGAATGAAGTGTTTTCTAACAGTTTGGTGTCATTGGATTCGCATGTTCTTCATCCACAGTCAGCCCAGCTTTCTGTCCAATCTTCTATAAGGCTCACTTAGCAAAAGCCTCTTGCCTATCTTATGGTACCTTCATTTTTTTCTGCATCACAGTGTCCTCACTCTGAAATATCTCAGCTCTCATGTCCATTAGCTATTTATTACTGGTTGTGGAGAGTGAGTGTGTTGGTCTGGGGATGCTCCACGCCTGATCCAGATCATACTTCTGCAATTAGTTAGAGCTTCCCTCAACAAAAAAGAATTGGGCTCTTCTGAGCTCAGTCATGGCCAAATGGGCAACCCCAACACAGCTATTCTTATGCAGAGACAAAATGACTCCTGTTCGTTTCAAGGTATATGAAGGTCCAGTTCCTTTGCACTGAAGGACAGCATCACTAGGTGGCACTGACTTCGTTGTGTGGAGGAGTCCAAACACACAAAGATGGACAGAGCTGTTGAATGGGGAATCCTGATAGACCCCACTTTGGGGAGCCTACAGCCAGGGGTTATCTTCTGCACACTGCAGACATTTGGATTCCCAACCTCACTGTAGTACCTTGTAGATAACAGTGCCAGGAGAATAGAAGCGTTACGCCCTCTTCCTAAAGAGGATATAAAAGAGACAAGAAAATCAGGGCTTTGTTCTTCAAACATGCTCATCCTTAAATGCTTGGTGAGGTCTCACACATTCTCTTCCTACATTCCCTTCGTACTTAAAGCTAGTAACATATATGAGCACTTTGTTAATAAATGTCTCACCTGGACTATAAAAAACATGAAGCTCTTTGGGGTTTTGCGTTACTGAGGACCTTAATACAATCTCCTTGATGTAGCCTTCTCCTGTGGGATCAGATGCAGTCGTGACAGAGGTTACTCAACTGCTGCTGCAGATCAGGGTAAAGCATTTGATGGACACCAGTGCTTCAAGAGGGCTTCCTCAGAGTGCATAAACCTCCTCTTTGCTATGGGTATAGATTGTGTGTGATGAAGTAGCATGAAGCTCTATGAGATCAGAGTAAAAGTCTGCTTAGCCACATTCTGTCTCTAGCAGTGGCCAACAGAAGATGTATAAAGAAGAAACCCAAGAACATCCTGACAGCTTGTAGCTCTGGGGTTTCAGCAGTTAGCAGGACAGTTTTGGAAGCAAAGCCCTCAATCTATCACATGCAAATGTTAGCATCCCCTTGTCTTCCAGCAAAGCGTTTCACAGCTGCACTTCACACTGCTGCAAGAAATATGTCATCTTGTTTCTTCTGAACTAACCAGACAGTAATGCTATTTGATGCTCCCCTGGGTTTCAGTATTAAGAAAATTACATACGTGTTATTCCCTGTTCCTGCTGTTTAAGCCACTCATTGATTTATATCAGATGCCCTCTCAGCAAGCTTTTTTCCCGGAACAAAAAATCCTGCTGTTTGTAATTGTTCACCATAGATAAGCAATTCTGCTTTTTAGCATTTTGCCACTCTCCCACTGTCTTCAGTCCCAGGCTATTGTGTTCTCAGGTAGGTAGAGAGGACAGCAACATAAATAACATAATCTGAAGGCCTTGGGAAGATTTATACAGTATTATAATGATGTTTTCTCTTATGTTTTTATTAGTAAAGGCTACATAAAGGAACACAAATGGCACTTTTCTTGGCTACAAAGCTTTGTATCATAATGAGTCAGTGCCAAAAAGATGCCTATTGCATCCATCATCGACCTTGCATGAGAGCTGTAGTTTTTGGGCAGGAGATGTCTAAGTTTGCCCATGGATCTCACTGGTCTCTTGGAGAATCATAGAATCACAGAATGGTTTGGGTTAGAAAGAACCTTAAAATCATCCAGTTCCAACCACCTGCCATAGGCAGGGACACCTCACACTAAACCACGTCACCCAAGACTCTGTCCAACCTGGCCTTGAACACTGCCAGGGATGTGACATTCACCACTTCTCTGAGCAACGTGTTCCAGCACCTCAGCACCCTCACAATAAAGAACTTTTTCCTTATATCCAACCTGAGTTTCCCCTGTTTAAGTTTGAACCCTTTGTCCTATCCTCAACAGCCCCACATGGCTCATTCCTTCCTACAGCGAGATTTCAGGTTGCATAGAAGTCCTCTGGCCGGTGCAGCTCTGAAGCCTGCCTTCCCTTCTTTCCAAAGCTAGTAAGAAATCTCTTTTTAATTAATAAAAAAGGGCAATTTTTCATATGAAAAGGATCAAGACAGCCTGCAGAAAAGCAAAGCACTAGAAATTCAGAGGACACATTTCAGTGCCTAGACCCAGATATACACAAGACAGTGATGCTGTGGCTCTCTATACTTTGTAAATCCTGAGAGCCTCATGTTTCCCAGATAGTTCTGTACAGCATATTGTCCCTTATGTCTGGAACATTAACATTGTGTCTCATCAGCTAAAGTGGCTTCATTTTCAAGCACAATGAGGGTAGGATTCATCCCACCTAATATCACCTCTGCAGATATTAGTCCCCCTTTATGATTAAAGGAAAATGTGGTCATTTTTAAAGTGTGATTCATCTGACCTGTTTTATATATCTGCATTAGTCTGAGTTGAATGTGTTCTGGAAGTGCATGCTTCTTTCAGAATAAAAACCTAAATTTGACCAGACACATCAGGCAATCCAGAATTACGGAGGAATCCCAGTGCAGATGCCACAAAGAGGTTACCTTATTGCCTGGGTCCCTGTGTGTATGTAACTGTATTGAGACCAGGAGACAACATAGTCAGTAGTGACCAGCAGACTATGCACAGGGATGCAAGCCAATTGCCTAAATAGGGACACCTGGGGCAACTGAGCTGCCGTAAGCTGCTCAAGATGTCAACACAGGGCTCCTAAATATAATACAGGGCTTACAAGAGACCAGTATCCATCCAGAGAAATAGCTGAACGACAGCTGGGATGTGTCCAGAATAGCACAGTCCATGTATGGTCATTGACATCTACTTTAGGATAATGTTCAGTCACTCTTTAAGCTCAGCTGCCAGGCTGTGCTAAATCTCCATGGGCTGTAGTGGATGCTGAGCATCCATCAGACTCATAGGTACACACTTCCATTCTAAAGATGAAGATGTACATCTCTCAGGGTACCAAAAAGATATGCATTATCTCCTTTTGCTCTCCTTATTACATACATTTGCTTTTCCATCGCAGGTGGTTTGATCTTATTTTATCATGATTTCTATGTAAAGAAAACAGTCTTTCCTGAAGCAAAAAAGCTTCCTTCCAACACACAGACACATCCCCTCAATGCTGATGTATGTTTTATGTCATGCAGTAAAATTTTCATGTGCCACTGTTTACACATTAATATGGAGTACAGAATTAAGCTATAAAATGAACAAGCTGATTTCAGTTCTTTCTGTCAACAGGAATAAATTACACCATATGTCAAGTAGTGGTAAAGCCTTGGTGTAGAGCATTAATGGAACTAACCTTTACTACCTAGGTACCACAGCCAAGAGAGAATAAACATTTGTTACTTGATGGTAGATAATGCTTCTCAATAAACAACAGCTGGAAATTAGCAGAATTAATAGTGCTCAGAGTAAGAAATATTGAAGAAAATCACAGAGACCAAATACAGACTGAGATTTTAATGGTGTTTTCAGCTATTTTTTTTTTTACTGTAGGGCATGCAATCCAGAACCAGTCCAAGCAAGACTTGACAACAGTCCCTCCATAAGGCAGCCTTGAGCCACTGTCATATATATTCTCCAATGTAGTTCTAACACAGTACTACGGTTAGGAGTAAGTCAGACCTTTTAGTGCAAAGGGTTTAAAACAATTGCGAGCAACACAGGGAAAACCAGATGCATTACTTAGAGAAATGGGTTAAACTACCACAGATTAATTATGGAGGATAAAATTGGATGAGAACATGTACATCTCTCAAGCAACACATGAATTCAACACGTGGTTCTGGCTCAGAGTCACTGATGTTCAGGTATGAAATGGTCCTTTTCCATTTTTCTGAAGCTTTAAGTCCACATCTCATATTTACTTCTGTTAACTGCTGGCTCTCCAACAGCTATTTCATTTCTTCTTATAAAGCTAAGAATAACTGTTTGGATGGATCATCCATCCAGATTTAGATGAAGATGATAGCATAAAGGATCAAATGCTTTGGAATAAAGTGTTCCTCTTGGCTATCAGGAAAATCAATCTTTAATGGAAAGCAAGCCACACATATTATTATTATGTGTACAGTTCTGGTGTCCTCAACATAAGAAGGACATGGAACTGCTGGAACAAGTCCAGAGGAGGCCACAAGGATGATCAGAGGACTGGAGCACCTCCCGTATGAAGACAGGATGAGAAAGTTGGGGCTGTTCATCCTGGAGAAGAGAAGGCTGTGTGGAGACCTCAGAACAGCCTTCCAGTATCTGAAGGGGGCCTATAGGGATGCTGGGGAGGGACTCTTCGTTAGGGACTGTAGTGATAGGACAAGGGGTAACGGGTTCAAACTTAAACAGGGGAAGTCTAGATTGGATATAAGGAAGGAGTTCTTTACTGTGAGCGTGCTGAGGCGCTGGCACAGGGTGCCCAGAGAAGTGGTGAATGCTTCATCCCTGGCAGTGTTCAAGGCCAGGTTGGACAGAGCCTTGGGCAACATGGTCTAGTGTAAGGTGTCCCTGCCCATGGCAGAGCTGAAACTGGATGATCTGAAGGTCCTTTCCAACCCTAACTATTCTGTGATTCTATGATTATTAGTATTAAAGGAAAATAAAGCTAGCATGTTTTTTAAGATAATTAAACAGTGCCTAGGAAGAAAGTGTTCTCTTTTTCCCATTCTGAAGGGTAGGTGACCTCAGATTTTGCTAGTAGAATTCTTTCACCTATGAAATGTGGTGCATCAGATTTGTGAAACAGCTTTCCAGACAAACTTCTCATTTTATTCCATAGGCTTATTCATGTCATAATTAAATATATAGCAATACAAGGGGCACAATGCCTATAAACTTATCACTGGCCTTGCTTGAAGAGCTTGGATCCCTAATTTACACTATCTACTTTTGATTCTATTTATATAAGAAAACATGACTGTGCACCAAGTAATTTACCTATGCAGTCTTGCCATGACACTTATTTTTTGCTGCAACAGTGAGTTCACGAAACAGAATTGAATAGATAGAGAAAAACCATGAAGGTAGTCTTAAGAAGTATTATGTTAGGTAAAAAAGCCTTTTAATGCTAATGCTCAGATTAATTCCACACTCCACTGTGCATTTCGAGCTTCCTTTTCTTTGGGGACATCACTCAGGGACACTGCAAGTACGACCTTAGACAAGACAGATGATGTACGTGAGGGTAAAAGGAGATGTCATTTAGTGAACAACGTTTAGTGCTGGAATCTTGTAGCCTGACATCCAGAGATGGTGACTCAGACCACCAGCAACCCCAACTGCAGACCTTGATCACCCTCCACGGGTACTTTTGATCTGAGACTGGATCTGCTTTTTCTGTTCACACTCTGCACCAAACCATCCATGTTCAACTCAGATAACAGCTGAAGCTATGCAGCCCCTGGGGCCAAAACTACTTAAGGTAAATCGATTCCTGATGCAGCTTTTCTCTGCTCTTCTCTTTATGCCTTCCTAACATCTTTTAGAATTCAAATGCTTCCATTTGACACGATCTTTTCATCTTTTAGCAGGTGAGGCCCTGCTATTACAATCCTCTGCATGTTGTATAATTATTATAACAGCTCCCTTTGGGCTCAAGTCATTATAACTGTCATTTGATTAGCTTTTGTCACTGGGACTTTTAAAGAGTGACTTCACCCTTAACACATAACATATGCTAATTTATTGCCACAAAGATCTAAATGTCCCTCCTAAGCTTGACAGTGACTTGATGTGATTTTGTGTTTCTTTTGCATATACTACCTTCTTCTAGCTGATGACCATATGGAAATGATGATTCCATGCCTGATCATCTTTTTTGTTTATTATTTAAGCTTATGAACGGTTCCAGTGCACACATTTAACTTACACATCAGAATTAGCACAGTTTCTTCAGATAGGTGCATAATCATATGATTAACATTCAACAATTAACAGTTTTCCTATAAATTTTTAATATGGAAGAAAATCCTCTTGCTCAACTCTAACCTACCTCAGTAGCCTGTTAGAGGACACTTAAGTTTGCCATTGGTTTCAGTAAGTATCTCTTCCAGCTATGTCTATCAGCCCTGATGGAGCCACACCTGGAACATCAGTAAGCAAAGCACACTGCGTTTTTGCATTATCTTTTATGATAGAATCATAGAATAACAAAATGGTTTTGGTTGGAAAGGACCTTAAAGTCATCTAGTTCCAACCTCCTGCCATGGGCAGGAACACCTCATACTAGATCATGTTGCCCAAGGCCCTGTCCAACCTGGCCTTAAATGCTGGTGGGATGGGCATATTATTAATGTCCTTGAAGAGATTCAAGTTTGATAAATGATGATTTCACTTCCATTATGTTTATAATGGTTAACTTACTACACTCTGACCACAATATGGGTCACTTAGAAGGTGTATAATATTCCTTTATCTGTGTTTGATCCTATTTGTTAAACAAAAAACAAGGTTGCTCTATCCTGTTGCCAAAAAGTTTAAGGTGGTTCACATTCATATTTGCACTTCAGTTATTCCTGTGTGGTAAAGCTCAGAAGAAAATCTCAAACTGAACCAGAATCAGCATCCTAAACTTCCCAAAAAGCCACAGAAAGGGTGTCAGTTGGATGTGGGATGCTGTATCGGAGAAGCACCTCACATCAGCAGTGTCGTGGTGAGCCGTGTTATGTGCTGTACAGACATAAGCTGGCCTGAGCCTGTAAATCTCTACGTGGTGACCTGTTTCCTTCCTTACAAATACAAGTTATGGACCTGCAGGAAGTATTTGGCAGGTGTGGTCCAATGGTCTGAGCTGCAGCAGTCATTTAATTTTATATAGCACTTTCTATTCGAGCAGCTGCTACCGAAGAACAATTTGGATTAGTTCCCTGATAGAGGAAAAATAAAGGAAACAGTACTAATATCCTCCAACCGTTGCTGCTCAGCCTTGCAGCCCAAGTCTCACACCATGACATTGTGACAACCGCAGTTTGATAGAAAGATGACACAAAACCAAACCAGATGGTTTGGACATCTGGTGCCATTCCCACCAAAGGAAAATAAAAGGACTTATAACATGACTCAGTGACTTAGAGTCAGTAACTGTCCAGCCACTAAAAAGCTGATGTTTCCTGCAAAAACAGACAGAATGGGTTTCATGCTTTGCTGTGTCCTGCACAGCCAGTGCATCACAAATGCATCACAAATCCCAGCATCACAATACCTCGTATCACAGGTGCATTTGTCATTGGCCTCACAATGTGCAACCACACTGCATCAGAAACAGGGAAATGCAACAGGGGCTTACAGAATGGTCCCTGATAGATTGTCAACCCTGAAGGGCTGAAAAACATGGTTCTTTAAGCTGCTCACTGACATGGATGCGTGAGGTGGCAGCGGGGTGGGTTTTCATGTTCTCTTCAGTTACAGAACAATAAATTGTGGCTGCTTCCTGTAAAGGAACTGTCTGCTGAGGCAAAATATGATGATCCGTGCCCACTTCAAACACTGTGTGCTCCATTCTGAAGCTGTCGTTTCAGAGACCCAACAGTAACTCAAGTGGAAATAATTAAAACAAAAGTGCTGATTTTGTTTTCATTAACATATTTAGATGCAAACCTTGTCTGTATATCAGGCATCTCAACCAGTTGCCACTATTTGCTGTCTAAAGAAAATGCTGACAATAGAAACTGTCCTTCCCTCTGTCCTGGGTCATTTAGAGTCCCAGTAAGGGAATCAAGTGCAGCTAATGACCTAAAAGAGACCCTAGAAAGCCAAGAAGACATGCAACATTATACCTGTAGTAGTGAGATAAATGGGTTAGGACACCTTCTCTGTCCCCAAGCCCATTGGCATGGCCTGTCTGGTGTCTAAACCAAGACAGACACACAAAGACAGACCAATGACCAACCTCTCACATGCTAGGCCAGCATGGAGAAGGTACATTTGGGTCATGAATGGGTCTATGCAGACCTGGTGGTTAGGAATACTCATTTATCCCAGAAGCACAAAAGCGAAAGTCTGATTTTCAGGGAGTTGCTTTGCTCCTATTGTCTGTCTTGCTCCTCCAGAACTGAGTACCACACATCAGGGAGGGTTGAGGCTCAGCTCCTGCTCTGCATTGATCAAGGGAAGACCTCTGAAACCCCCAAGATGGAAAAGCACATAAGCATCCTTCTGCAGGAGGCAAATAGCTGCATTCGGGTGTTCCATTTTCCACCTCAAACCAATCCCTGGTGGGCCCAGCAGATAAAGCTTTGCTGCAAGCTATGGTAGAGCTCATGTGACAGTTTTCTCTTCTGAGGACCCGAATACAAATGTTTGACACGTCTGGTTTTCTAACCACAGAGACAATATCTTCTTCCTATGGGCTCCGTGGGGAGGCAAAGCAGGGAGGGTTTCTCACTCTTCCCTCACCCACCCTGACTCATTCACCCATAGAGATACCCAGGCAACAGGAAAATAAACCAAAGCAGAAACCTCCTGAGCAGTTAGACCTGTTTCCCAACCAGTCCCAGCTACAACTTTGAGCCTTGGTCCACTGGGGTCTGCAGTTTTCCCGTGCACAGATGCCCCAGGTCCCAGTGAATCCACATGGGGCTCTATCTGCTGGTTCTTATCTTCCCTCATATGCCTTTACCCAAGAGAAAAGTAACGCAGAACCGGGAAGGTTATTGAGGTTTGACAGGTGCTACTGAATCATCAAAAACAGGGTAAAAGAAAAACAGTAAAAATGTGTACCCATACATCTTTGTTTTACTTGCCACAGGAAATAGGCATCAAAGGGCTGTTCTGAGGCACCCAGAGTAAACTGTGAAACAGAGCTGCTCTTATAACCAATGCACTTTGTGATTTGTGATCTTTTGCTTTTCCTAGAAGGAAAAGCAAAGTTTATGGTACTTTTTCATGAGGAAACTAAAGAAGAATCATCTTCATGGATGCCTTGTCAGAGGACTTTAATGCCTTAACTTTAAAAATCTTTGATTCAGAGCCTTCCTCAGACATGAGGTGATCCAAGTCCATTGCTCCAGATATGCAGGACAGGCACTGGCACATCAGGCTACAAGCAGTATATGTGAAGAGGGTCAGGATGCCTTCCTGCCCTTGCAGCTGATGCTGGACCACAGCAGAGCATCCTATCTTAAAACCTTCCATGGAAAGAAGTAGTAGTTTGAACTCTCCCTGGCTAGCAAAGCAGCCCAGATTGTTTATTGCCTGCAAGGACTCAGCAACCACTAAGCTGTCCATACCCCAACTGGCTGTGGACATACCACACAACCATCTCAATCAGCACACAGATGACAGATATTTCACTTGGCAATGGGAATCATGATCCCAAGGGATTCTTGCAGAGGAGGCATGAGGGATCACCATCACAGGAGGGATATCGACTTCCAGTTCCAGCCCCAGATCCCTCCAAACAATTGCAGCCATTGCACCAATTCAGTCTAATGCCAAGTAGGATGAGAAGTGGTGCCAGAGCCTGGTGGGGTGGATTAGAAGATAGGGAGATGGGCACTGCTGATGAGTGGGAATGTGCTAGGGAGGGAAGGAAAGGAAAAATTGGGATGGCCAGAAGTACTCAGCAACCTGTCAGAATTCAACAAAGAAACTCATCCCTCAAAAAAGAGGAGTAAGAATGTTAAGGTGCATTCTTGCTTCTCCACAATGAAACACAGGAACTTCACATAACCTGTTTCCTCTGAAAAGTGGAGCTAACTGTGAACACTAACAGTGTTAAATACAGGGGAAATAAAAGAAACCGCTGAGCATGGGGAGGAGCAAAACATTTCAGTCTAACTTAAAGCAACCTTCTCTTGGTTGCTTTGATGATTTCCAGTGAATGCCCCTCAACGTCTTCCTCCTCTGAAACCCTCTATCACTCCCCACCCATGTTGTTATTCTGTTAATTTCAGCTACCAAGCCCAGAAGTTTATGCCTGCCCCAATTCTGTTCACACAGTAGCTGGCGCAGTGCTGGGTTTTGGTTTTAGTGTGAGAACAATGCTGATAACACACCAGTGTTTTGGTTGTTGCTCAGTAGCACTTACCCTGGTCAAAGACTTTTCAGCGTCCCATGCTCTGCCAGTGAGGAGGTACACAAGAAGCTGGGAGGGAGCATGGCCAGGACAGCTGACCTGAAGTAGCCAAGGGATATTCCATACCATAGAATGTCAGGCTCAGTATAGAAACTGGGGGGAGTTGGCCAGGAGCCATTGATTGCTGCTTGGGAATGGATGGACTGGGTATCGGTCAGCAGGTGGCAAGCAATTGTATTGTGCTTCACTTGGGCGCTATTACTATTGTTGTTGTTACTAGTATTATGAATTTATCATGTTTTATTTTATTTCAATTATTAAACTGTTCTTATCTCAACACCCAAGTTCTACTGTTTTCCAGTTCTATTCCCCATCCCACCTAGAGGGGAGCAGAGAGAGCAAGTGGATGCGTGGTACTTAGTTGCTTGCTAGGGTGAAATCACAACAACCAGGATACTTTAGCAAAGGTCATGGCTTTGGAAACCATGCTATGGCGCAAAATAGGTATGGCTTATTTGCTGCAATCAGGATGATCCAGAGACAAGATAACTCTGAGAGGTCCTTGGAAGATGTTTGGTCAGCAGTGACTTGGAGCTAAGTAATCCAGCAAAGACCTACCCACTTCAGGTCCTTCCTACAACCACACTCCTGGATCTGCCAAGGTCATAACAAAACCTTTTAGAAGACCTGTTCTGCATGTACTCCTTTCCCAGACCCATATGTTTAAAATAACAATAAAGAGTGAGAAAAGTAACAATCGTCAATGCTAACAGAAAGTAGAACTTTAAATGACAAGAAGTATTCATTAACTCTCGAGGTTTGGGTAAACAGTTCAGCAAGATTCTAGAGTCAGTGGCCTTTCAAGTCTCCTGTGCAATAACAACACTGTTGGTGGTGATATTGGTAAATACTTGCATTGCAGGAGGCTAATACATGTAGTGCCCTTCGTAAGGTGTGATGAATATTGAAAGGGTGCTGACATGCAAGCAGCAACCAGATAAACCGGTAGTAGTAAAATCCATTAAGGAGTATTGCATAAAAAGCCACAACTACAGGAAGCCTATGAACAGCAAATCTTGCTCTGACCTACTACTGGTTTGACTTGAACTCTTGTTCTCATGCACCTTCCTAGAAGTATTTATGTGCATCTTTACCTGCTTTACTTCAGGACAGGTGATAGTGGGAGTCTATAATGAATTTGCTCAATTTCTGAAAAGTTTAGCATCCCATGTTGATTAGATACCATTACAGGCTAACAGTCCAGTTGTTTCACTCCAGTTGGTTCTCCAGCTGCCTGATCATGTCTGTAGAGACATTTGGATACAGCCCAAGAATGAGGTGATTTACCAACATGCTTATTTTTCACCTAATCTAATATTACTGTTCCATAGAATTATGTAGGCATTTGCTATATGCTTGAATTCAAATAGACATCCACACAAACCCTGTGGTACCTTTACATGGGATGCTTCTAGGTACTACCTGGACCCACAAGCAAACCCGAAAATGCAGGCATCAATTGCCACTGGTGTTGATGGCACTGGAAAGCCTTTACTCCACCCTTAGCTGTGCATGGGGCTTTTTGGTGTCGAGTTCAGGTGACATAGTTCTGGCTGTGCTCTGAGGGTATTGTCTCCCAGCTTTTCCTCAATGCATCCTAACCACATTGTCAAGTGTTAATTCTTAATCTCCCAATACTTTCTGACTTTTTAGTTCCTGATTACCATCACACTCTGATCTTCTATCGAGGAATCTAACCTCCAAAAAGTGAGAATTTCTCTTCAATCTTAGATTGGTCATAAAGTCTTCTACGTTTTCAGCTTCTTTTGATGATAGCTGTTTTAAAGCATCTCTCTCACATGTCTCATCTTGATGTGGAGTGCAGTACTCCTTCATCCCTGATGCACACTTTCATATTGAACTTCCTCTGCTTGAGTTCAGTAAAAAACATTAAAAGCATAAACTGTTTTACAGCCAGCTGCTGACAGAAATAAAGCAACCTTCTGAGGATTTTCTTTTCTATGGCATGCTTACCATGGTGATACAAAATGAAGCAGTGGCTCTCATCTCTCCCTAAAAGAGCAGTTCATTCAAGGTTTTTAACCAAGCTCATCTTCCATGGTGTATTACTACTTTTTGTTTGCATAGTTTACTCAGTTTACTCCTTATGCCATGAAATGTTCATCAATCACTCCCAAGGACCATGCCAAGGCCCCACGTTCTTCAAGGTCTGAGTTTCAATTCTTTGGTATTGCAGAACTATGGTACTTCCTCACATGATAATTCCTGTGCTGTAGTGTGTTATCATACATTAAATGCTCCTGATTGTGTTTCTATGTTTTTCAGTTCATGGTAGCTTGTTATACAAGAGCCTACCAAATGCAATGCTCTTTGTTGTCTTTATTTAGAAGTAAGAAAACTGAAGCTACCTGGGGGCTTTTACACAATGTGATGTGGTTACATCTCCATGTTCATCCTAGTAGGCAAAGAACATTCTTCCAGGAAAATGGCTCCCATTGTTGGTGAAAAAATATGTAAAAGTCACTTCATGTATGGATTGGTTTGTTACTGTTTTGTGAAATGAGATTCATAACCTGAATTCTGTTGCTATATATAATGCACATGTAAAGGAGATTGCTGCTGGAATAATATTTAAGATGCTGGCCAGCCCTATTAGCCAATAAATCAAGGCTTGAAGAACTCCAGAAAGTTTGCAAAGCTGAGGAGAATTTCATTCCTTCAGGCATCTTCCAGTCCGTCAGTCCTTGTAATCTTCACAAGGCTATATCTCAAGCACATTGCTCAAGAGCTGATAAACTGCAAGTGTTTTGGGAAGCTTCAGTTTTGGTACTCAGAACAAGTTTAAGAAAACCTCACCTTCAGGGGATGACACTCAGCCTCTTTTGAAGTCTATCCCTATCATACTCTTTCCATGTGGACACAAAAACCCAGCAGCAGCTCCAAAGGATTTCTTGAAGTCCTGTCCTAAGAGGACTGCTTGGTTTTCCATCTTCTTGTCTTGAATTTCCAGGGTTTGAAATGTGGCTTTCCAGATATGTTCAAAGTGAATTAGTTTGACTTCAAGTGAGCATTTCTCTGACATTACATGGCCAAGCTATTTCAGTGTCAATTTAAATATGACCTCAGTGCTGGTGATGGTGTCTGTTTAATGCTGCTACTTCCTCCTTATGCCCATCTTTAAGAAAAGGAACATCACTCATGGTATTAAGATAAAAAAGGAGAAACTCATTCTTATTGTCAGTAAAGAAACTTCAAAGTTCAGTAAGAAAATGAGTTGTTTGCATCCTGAAAGAGATTTTTCATGTGCTGCCCCTTTTTCCCATTGTGCTATTGTAAAACTGTGTTGCATCCACTCTTGGGATTTGGAACTCAGGCTAACAGCACACTTTCGCTAAACTAGTTGTAATTAGAACTTCTTTTCTACACCATTCAGACGTACAGATGTTTTCTAACACCTTTTATTTTCTATGCCATTGTTTGGTCTCTGACTCAGATGCATAATTTCCATTAAATGCGATGTGGGTTGAAAGCTTACGTAGCACACTGAAATTCACTGTGTTGCTCATCTATGGTAATTGCTCTTATTTGTGCTGTACAAAAAACATTTCCAGAAAAGAATAAAACCAGACTCATAGGTGGTATAAGTCTGTGTTCAGAGAAATCATAGAATCACAGTAAAATCACAATAAAATAGGATCTCAAAGATTAACTCCTCCATCATCTGTCCCAGGGTGGGATCAACCCTACTTATTTCATTTCTCCATGTGACTTTGCCTAATTCCTCTTTAAAATCTCCCACAAATTTCTGTCCACATGCAAGTTCTCTTGACTTGTTCTTAAAACCTCAAGTGATGGAGCCTCTGCAACGTGCCTGCAGCAGCCTCTTCAGAGATTCTTGGTCACAGCTGATGGAGCATTATCCCCAGTGTTTGCCCTAATTCTCCCTTATTTCAGTTTAAACCCATTTTTGCCAGTCCTGCTCCTATCATTGAAGCCAGTGAATTCGTATCACAGGAATGCCCTTCAGTATTTTAGGGTTATAATTGCCTTCAGTGTGGATCTTTTTTTACACAGGAAAATTACATAATAAGGCACCACATTTTCCCCTTGAGTGCTTATTATCAAAAAGGAATGAGATACTGATATTCCAAGAGTGCCAGAACATGGAAAAGACAGCAAGGTAGCGTACTATATACTACTCCATATTGCCTCTCATTTCATTAATAGCATCATCCTGCAAACACTTGAACAGCTTTATTCCTGTAAGCTTGCAGGTACACAAATATTGCAACATTCATTTACAGAGATATCTTTCTTCCTTTTTAAAGATTAAGGGCTGTTCACAGGCTCCAGGCCTGATTTGTAAACCCAAACAGCTGAAGTCTGAATCGATCCTCACATTTCTGTAGTGATATACTGGAGAAACAGCCTTTCCTTGCATAATTACATAAAGAAAAATAAGAATATCCACACTTATTCAAAAACCGATGAGTAATAGGTTTCCAGGATGTGCCATTAACCAGTTAATTCTGGAGATTTCATCATCTGTTTTATTTTGGCATGTTATGCTGTCAAACAATCTTCAAAATCTTCACATTTGAAATCTGACCCAAACATAAATCCTTTTTAATTAATAGTTCATTTCAGGAGCTTGTCATAAACTCGGGGTCCTATGATTTTAGTGACATTCAACAGAACGTACACATACGTATACACACATATATAGAATCATAGAAAAGTTAGGGTTGGAAAGGACCTTAGTCATCCAGTTCCAGCCCTCTGCCAGGGGCAGGGACTCCTCCCACTAAACCATGTCACCCAAGGCTATGTCCAATCCAGCCTTGAACACCACCAGCGGTGGAGCATTCACCACTTCTCTGAGCACCCTGTGCCAGGGCCTCAGCGCCCTCAAAGTAAAGAACTTCTTCCTTGTATCTAACCTGAACTTCCCCTGTTTCAGTTTGAACCCATCACCCCTTGTCCTATCACTACAGTTCCTGATGAAGAGTCCCTCCCCAGCATCCTTGTAGCCCTCTTCAGACACTGGAAGCTGCTATGAGGTCTCTACACAGCCTTCTCTTCTCCAAGCTGAACAGCCCCAACTTTCTCATCCTATCTTCATATGGGAGGTGCTCCAGTCCCCTGATCATCCTGGTGGCCTCCTCTGGACTTGTTCCAGCAGTTCCATGTCCTTTTGATGTTGAGGACACCAGAACTGCACACAATACTCCAAGTGAGGTCTCCCGAGAGCAGAGCAGAGGGGCAGGATGACCTCCCTCGACCTGCTGGTCATGCTCCTTTTGATGCAGCCCAGGATACGGTTGGCTTTCTGGGCTGCAAATGCACACTGCAGCCGGCTCATGTTCATTCTTTTATCGACCACCACCCCCAAGTCCTTCTCCACAGGGCTGCTCTGAATCTCTTCTCTGCCCAACCTGTAGCTGTGCCTGGGATTGTATGTGTATATACATGATTTTTGCAGTTTGAGAGCCAGATTCAGCCATCAAAACTCTACTCACTGTTCTTTTCTCTGTAATGGAAAAGATGAGTCTATCACTAACCCAATGCCTTGCCCTGAATCTCTTCTCCCCAAATATGGCGCAAACACAAGTAACCAAAATGAATTATTTGGAGTTACACCAGCACAAGTGTAGAGCAACTGAGAGAAGAGTAATATTCCTCTGTGCATGAAGCTGAGGAGGTTTATTTTAGTTTCATTTATTCCCAGGCTTTTCAGCTGGGAACACTATGGGGGTTTTAGCTTCATACGGTGTAACTTGGGGCTGCAGTGTGAACTCCTCTATTCTCTTGAAAGTCAGGCTTCCTTCTTCCTTTGTAACATCCGTAACCCTTGACTCTCCCAAGGAAAATGTGTTCCTCAAAGACTCCTCACAAGAGTGATTGATTCGAAGCTGGTTTTCAACTTGATTGCATTCTCTGTGACAGGGAATACAGGCAACATTGACCTGATCTTATCACGTGGGACATGAGAAAACAAATAGATTAAAGTGAATGATTTGCATTTGCTATGGCTGCCCATTAGATCAATTTTATGGACTTGTTGGCCCCACATTCTGCAGGATCTAGGAGCTGTATCTACATAGCTTTTATAAAAGCCCAGCTCTCATTTATCCAGCCTGTTCGGATCCAATGCATGGCAGCCTAAACTGCCCACAGATATCCAGAGCTCAGCTCACTCTGAGCACTGTGTTGTTGTGTTGTACATTAGCAATCCCCAAAACAACTACTGTCAGCTTCCTGCAGTTACATCCCTGCATCCATTTAAGGCTTTTGTTACGTGGCTGGGATATGCCCACTGTGTGGACCATATGCAGCACCACATAAGGGTATCTTAGGGAGAATGGATGTCACACAGACCTTTGCTGTGTACCTGCAAAGGCACTTCTAGAACTCACATTGTGTTGGCTCTATTGGTGTCATGATAGCTCTATCATCTTTCACTCTATTCTCAGTTACCCATCACAGTCAGTGTATGGACTACCTGATGCTATTTGACAGGAGTTGGCAGGAGTCTAATATATTATCCCCTCCATCCCTCTATCACAAAGCACGACCAGCCCTATCCAAGACCTTTTCAGTAAATATTTGTCTGTTACTTTGAAAAGATAAAGAAATAAAGTTCTATCCCTTCCCCATGAAAGCTATTCCAATGCATCACTAGTCCCAGCATTAAAAAGCTTTTTCAGTGTCTAAACTAACAATATGAAATAGAAAGTTCACAGTGATTTCTCAGACACAATCTCTACAGATGTTTCTCTGTAACTATTATCGCCAAAATATCATTTATCATTATTAGTAGTAGTAGTATTAATGTCATTGTTTTTATTATTGCTATTGCTATTATGTTACTTGGATTATATCAATTGCAGTGCAATCTGATCAGAGTCAGGCCAAAACTGAAGCAAGTCATCAGTTCAAACCATCAGTCAAAGCTACAGTCAAACCACAGCCATCAGCCACACTGCTCCAATCTGATCCTGGGACACTCAACACAGCCAAAGGCAACGCCAGCCCAGGAAGCCACTGAGGATATCTTAAAAAGCAATTATCTAGAGAGAGATTAGAAAGTAAGCCCAAGTATCTAATGCAACCAGCCCTTCCTCCAATTTCAGCCCAAAATGTCTTGTCCTCAGCAAACACAGAGAAGGCCTATACCTCTTCCTGCGCCCTTATTGGTTTATTTGAAAGCTGTTGGCACATCCTGCTTTGCTACTTCTTTCAGTCTAAACATCCCCAATGGCTTCCATCTTTTGCCATGGCCGTGTTCCCTGCATCCTGATCCTTGCTACCATCTGCTGGCCTCCACCTCAAAAAACCTTGGAATTCACCTGGAACCCACTGCATTCAAATAGAATATGACCTCAAGATAGTCCAGCCTTTAAGTACAGGTTTCCCAGGCTGCATTAAACCAGCAGCTTTTCCTTCATATGGAATTTGTGCTCAGCAAGACTTGTCCATTGCATCTAGTCTGGCTGGATAGGGTTCAAGCAACAAACAAAGTTTGACTGTAAGAATTTCCCTAACACTTTGGTTTCCTCTTTAATTCCTGTCCCCTTGTTTTGTTTTGTTTAATTTAATATCTCAGGATGATTCAGGAATGCACAGGAACCCAAGCGGATTGCAGCCGCTGAGATTTATTTGTTGCAGCAGCCCTGGAAGTGACACAAAGCATCAAGCCATGTGTTGTGCCATGTCTCACATCTTGCCATTTCTTCCTGCCTGTTGTTCTTTTTCCATTAGATATTTCCATCGCTGGAGCAGGGCTAGCAGAATGAATGGCAAGACTGGTCCTGGTGCTGTGAAATCAGCCCTCCGCACTACTTTAAACTCTTCTAGCAATATCTGTAGTGAAAGCCACTGTGCAGCTGTGGTAAAACTGGCCAGAATTGTTAACTTTAGTAATATTTATAAATCAGATCCACAGGACTAAAGTTTGGCAGCATGAGGACACGACTACAGTACTATTGAAGGGGCAAAGTGGAATCAACATGGTGAAACTAGTAAAAACTAGTTGAACTGCAGCAATAGGACAAGGGGTGATGGGTTCAAACTTAAACAGGTGAAGTTCAGGTTAGATATAAGGAAGAAGTTCCTTACTCTGAGGGTGCTGAGGCACTGGCACAGGGTGCCCAGAGAACAGGTAAATGCTCCATCCCTGGCGGTGTTCAAGGCCAGGCTGGACAGAGCCTTGGGTGACATAGTCTAGTGTGAGGTGTCCCAGCCCATGGCTGAGGGTTGGAACTGGAAAAAGCCCTTTCCAACCCAAACCATTCTATGATTCTATGAAACTTTTTAACAGACACTCTTACTTTGATGCAGGTTATCTTCTCTTGTAGAGTAAGTCCACAAAATCAGGTTAAAGGCAAACCATACATCAGCCTGTCAATGAAAGAAATGCATCTTCCCAGAAATTTGTACTGACAAGACTTCATTAGGTTATTTAACCTGGTAGTCAATAGCACTGCACATCTTTTAACCTTTCCATTGAGCTTCTCAGAGATGCCCTTTTCTGTCTTAATACAGAAAAAGCAATGTTGGCAAAGATGTCAAATCTTGTACAACTCCAGATAGCAGCTAGAACATGGGTTTCTGATTACAAAGCCTTTCCTCAAAGGACTTTTAAGCCAGGTTTCTATATTGTGGTGGTTTAACCTGGCAGGCACAAACACCACACAGCCATTTGCTCCTTTCCACCTGAAGTGGGATGGGGGAGAGAATCAGAAAAGAGATAAAACCCATGGGTTGAGATAAAGACAGTTTAATAGGACAGAAAAGGAAAGGAGAATAATAATAATGACAAAAGAATATCCACAGCAAGTGATGCCCAATGCAATTGCTCACCGTCTGTTGATGGATGCCCAGCCAGTGCCTGACCAGTGAGCCACCACTCCCAGCCAATAGCCCCCAGTTTTATTCTTCAGCATGACATCATATGGCATAGAATATGCCTTGGGATCAGATGTCCTGGCTGTGTCCCTTCCCAGTTGCTTGTGCACCCCTAGCATATGCACTGGCAGGGCAGTGTGAGATACTCCTAAGTCCTTGCATTAGTGTAAGTGCTGCTCAGCAACAACTAAAACATCCCTGTGTTATCAACATCATTCTCATCCCAAATCCAAAGTACAGCACTGTACCAGCTACTAGGAAGAAAGTTAACTATATTCCAGCTGAAATCAGGACATAGGTCCACAACTTGGTCACGTTTTCCCTCCCTAAATCTATTCATTGTTCTTATAAAAACATTACTTCTCTCTACAAACCTTGTGTAACTTTTATCCTCAGGATGTCAGGGCTACAGAAACATTCCCATTAAAAAGTCAAATTAATAATACATTAAGGAAGGTTTCTGTGTAAACATGTCTTTCATGTCTTGTGTTTACTTATCTGTAAAGAAACATGAAAGAGAAAGCTTCTCTTTACAGCACAAGAAAGGTGCAGAGAAGGATGACAAAGATGATAAAAGTGTGGAATAGCAGCCCAAGGAGGAACAGTTAAATAAGCTTGGACTCCTTTCCAGGCTGAAGAGGTGGTTGAGGGAGTATAAGAAAGGTCTATCATACTATCAGCCTACCATCTCTCTCCTAAATGGTTTTCTGTTGTTTGACATCAAACCAACAGACTGCAAGGAGCATTCCCTTAGCGGCTCTCCTGTCTCCATAGATGCTGTAAAATGAAAGAGAGACACGGAATAAGCTCAACGGATGGGCTGCTGCTTGCAGGCTTCACACCCATCAACATATTATTGTTCCACATTCCAAGGTATAAAACATATGTGGTCAGGTTCTTGCAATGAAATACAACTCTAGCACATTCCAGTGCAGCTTTACTGTTGTGACCTTGACCTGAAATAAGATAATAAAGGTATAGAGATAATAAAGACAATGTAGACAACAAAACTGTTTAGGGGACCATGGGAAAAGAAGGCATGTCATGGAGAAGAGCTAGAACCCAGTGCAATGTAGTGTGAACATAGCCAGAAATGAGTTCCAAGACGGGCAATTGGTGCCTGTTTCAATTAAACAGTCTAGATGTAGCCACTGGTGCAGGATCAGGTATTAATAAACATTTTTAGGTGTTTCTTCACACAGCAACAACCTTGGTGAGACCAAAGACCAGAAGGGACCAGATTCTGGAAAGGAAACAACCTTCATGGAGACCCAGGAAAGGGCTGTCTATAGCAGAAAACCACCTTTTATCCCTTGCCCAATCTGTGGTCCAAAGACCCCTTTTAGATGCTGAAGTTGACTCCCAGTTCCTCCTTCCAAGTCACTTCTATTTTTCAAACATTATTCTCCTGTGTTTTCAGCTACCTCTGGCAGTGCTATCGCATTTTGGCCATGGAAAAACTTTGGTTCGTCAAGAATGCCCAGTGTACCTGCATGGCTGGCTTTTCTTTCAGCTCCAAACACTGTACCCAGTGCCATAAGGGGACCTATGATTCTGCAGCAATGGAAACAATTCATTCTAGTAATTAAATCAGTGTTTTATTTCTCAGTATAATCCTATTTTGCCTGGCTGTGGGCCTGCAAGGGCACCTCTGTGATTAATTGCAGTGTTGCACATTCCTGAGGAAGGTATCTTTGCTGTCTCACAGCCCTAAATGGCAACACTTCCTCTGGAGCACATGCTTGGTGCCATGTCTCAGCCTCATTTCACATAGAAATAAGGTTTGTGGAGCCATTCCCTGTGCCTGTCCTTTGCTCCATACCTTTGGGACAATTTGGAGAAGATCAGACTGAAGGCTGTGAGTATTGCATGTTTCATAGAAAGATGCAGATGTTAGAAGATGGAGACCCATCCCCATCTACAAAGGCTGCAGCTGTAAACACAAACCTTATTAGACCTTGGGGAACCCACGCAGGAGAAACATCTGTGCTGCTGCTTGGACTCTGCAAGTGGATGAAAGAAACCAGTTCCCTGCAGCAAATCCACAGGTAATTCATGGAATGACTTCTTTCTTCCTTAAACTGTCAGCCTGGAAACAACCAATCCCAGCATTCTCCTTCTGTGGGAAAGGGAGAAACCGAGGCAGGGAACCTTCTACGTGCTCTCAAAGAGGACATCAGATTTCCTGAGCTGGGTGCTTCATCCCCCATATTGCACCACTGTATCGAGCCATACAATTGCCAGCCCTGCTTGCATGGGATAGTGGCTGCAGGGGGTGGTTACAGAGAAGGAGCCCCAAAATCCCCTTTCAGCAGCTCTCGTGCAGCATCTGGACAGCCCACAGTTTCTCCAGTCTAAAACAATTCCCCCACCACCATCAAATACTAATTTCCTTGAGGGGGAGGGAGGCTCCTCTATGTTTTGAAGAGAGGAGGAAACCAGTGAACTTGAACTAGAAGAATCATGAAAGATTGTGGTAGAAAACACAAAAGGTAGGCTGTCATCTCCACCAGACATGGTTAAGAGCATTGTTCAGGTGTCAGAGAATTGGTCAATGGATCTTTTGCCTTCCAGGAGTGCACTGCAGGATTTCTCCATGCCATATCCTGCATTTTCAATGACCATCAGACAGCCTATGAGTGAGTGACAGTTTGTGATTCCCTTCCATAGACTATCAACTCTGAAAACTAATGACATGGTAAAATCAAAGTGTGGGAAAACACCCAGAGATGAACATTTCAGTGAAGAACATGGATCACAGAATCACAGAATGGTTTGGGTTGGAAAGGACCTGAAGATCACCCAGTTCCAACCCCCTGCCATGGGCAGGGACACCTTACACTAGACCATGCTGTCCAAGGCTCTGTCCAACCTGGCCTTGAACACTGCCAGGGATGGAGCATTCACCACTTCTCTGGGCACCCTATGCCAGCGCCTCAGCACCCTCACAGTAAAGAACTCCTTCCTTCTATCTAACCGGATCTTCCCCTGTTTCACTTTGAACCCATCACCCCCTGTTCTATAGCTGCAGTCTCTGATGAAATGTCCCCCTCCATCATCCTTGTAGGCCACTTCAGACACTGGAAGCTGCTCTGAGGTCTCCACGCAGCTTCTCTTCTCGAGGCTGAGCATGTTTTAATTGCCATCTTTATTTCTGTATTTCAGTGGAATGCTCCTAAAGCAATCACTAAGAAATTTAATTCTCATGAAAATGGGTCAGGATTTGTTTCACTTACTTAAATTAGGATGCCTGGAGCTAACTGAGACCCAGGGTATCTGAGACATTGAGCTATGGCTGGCTACATAGGACTTATGCCTTTCTGGATGTGCGGCTAGAAGCTGAGGGTGATAGCATGATACTTCACCTTGTCTAAAATTGCACTAGAAACGGATGACAGAGCAACAGTCTGACACCCTCAAAGTCCAGGCACCCTGCTACAAAATCAGCTCCATTTTCTGCCAAGAATGTGACATTTAAGTGCAATTCAGCAAGTGGTAAACCTGTAAATGCCAAGAAAAGTTAAAGAGCAGTCTGGCACTTCACAGCCAACCAGCTCGTTCCTGAAGTATTTTACTAACTTGGATTTTTAAGCCTTTCTTTAGCAAACATAACATATTTGAATACAAATTATGACAAAGATCAAGATGTTCAGATATGAAAATACCTCAGTACAACTCTCTGCTTTAACCTTTGCATGTTTTTTCCTTATAATCATATTCCACTCCTACAAGATTTCCAAAGGCAATGCCTCTATAGAGGGTATTTGTTAGAACATAACGTCTGCTATAAAGTGTAGCTGGGAATTATTGGAAAGTGCCATGAAATAAATGTTCTTCATTAGATCTGTGCTAATTCAGAGGATCATATGATTTTGAAGCACAAAAGTCTACGCAAATAACATCTGTCTCATAACTAGAAATTGACCCCAAGCCTAAAAGCTTGAGTTTATGTATAGATCTGACACCTCATGAAGTGTCAAGAGCTTCAGGCTTGGGATTTTACTGGATAAAATATCAGAAACTAGTCAAAAATAAGACTAACAGCAGCACAGAGAGGTCCTGGCACTCGATATGTCTGACAAGTCCGTCAGACAAGACAGATGTGGAGGCACAGGTATCACATAAATTCATCAATCAGGAGAGGGAGGTCACACATCAAATCTCTGGCAGCTACAAGAATTAAATGCAGATGTGCTATAACCGTCCTCTGGTCCTTTAACCATATAACTGACGTAGTTCAGTAGACCAGTCACATTTACCAGGGACAGGGTGCTATATGCTAAGAACAACTAGAGATGGATAGCCACATCTTCATAGAAATGGATTTACCTGGAATGCTCACAGGACTTTGAATCCCTCCCTCTCCTTCCCCCATTAGCATGCTGGCAGAGCAGATGTTCTTATATCACACTGATTTCCGTACCATAGATTTACACTGGCCTGCGTCTGTTCACAAGAGATCCTTATACCCTAAAGAAACAGCACTTTGGGGGACAGAAATGACAGCACAAACTGCAACAAAAATCAGGTGAGATAATGTGTTGCCTTGATACCCATGGAAGATGAGGTCCAGCCTGGAGCCTGCTCTTCAAGAAAGCTGTGGAACAGAAGAGGATGGCAAGAAAGACCTTGGAGGCTAATAAAGCATCATCTACAAGGAAAAGTAGACTGAACTGGAGTAATTTACCATTAAGATAAGACAAATCCTGTGCAGGCAAGAGAGTCTCTAGTCTCTGAGCTTACTGATGGCAAATGAGCTAATGGAAATTATACACTTTCCTTCAACACTCTCGGCCTCCAGTAACTTGCATTTTCAGGACTCTCTAAGTCAGAGAGGGTCTCTACTGGAATTTAATAATCCTCAAGGGATTTTTATCTGTTTATTTGCCTAAGTGCTTTTTAAACCTTTTTAAGCCTAAGCTTTCAGGGGTCACAACATACTCCAGTGAGAGGTTTCACAACTTAATTACAGGTCTTGCATGCTGCATGAAGAGCAAAACCTGAATGTTTGCTTGAACCTATTTCTTTCATATAATTATATGAAAATCTGATGTTCTTGTACTAGAAAAGACTGTAGGCAATCATCTCTTGAATGTTGTCTCAATGACACTGGGGATTTTGTAGGTCTGTGTATCAAAGGATAAGAAGTCAGAGGCTTCAAATTTATTGTGGTGGAATTGGGTTGATGTTAATGAAAATTATCTTTCTAGTGGTAAAGAGAATGAGATGCTGAAATTGATTGATTGGTAAAAGGATTAAGCTTGATTGTATATGTGTCAAGAAGGCAAACAATCAATGATGCTCATGGTGCAGTTTATCACACTCTGAAGTAAATGTCCACGTCCAGTCAATTAAATTGCACTTTAAATTCCCCTGACTATTGACTAGATCTCCAATGACAATCACGCAGCCTCATCAGCCTCCTCACAGGGAGATAACTAGAGGAGAAGAACCTGACCCACTTGAGTCAACTGAGGTAAAGCAGGACCGCCAAACTTCCACCTTCAGCAAAACTGCAGCAATCATTAGAAGCTACTGAAATGCCATGACAGTGATTTAATACCTTTAAATACTTGCTTTTCCTATGTGTTCTTTGATGTTCAACTCCCATACATACTTCTGACTTTGCAAACGGTGTAGTGAACACAATTCGCCCTGTAGCATGTCAAACAGTGGCTGTGCTCTGCCAGGTTATAAAGTAGAAGTGAAGCCAAATACTGATCTCCTGTACGAGAGGATAGCACCACTTCAATTTCCTTGTGCTCAGCAGAGTCCTGTAAGAGATATTTTTGCCACTGACAGTTTAATGCTGTCAGGATGCTCTCTCCTGTCCCAAGCCTCCAGGGACTTGAGGGATCCACAACTGGCCTTCTCCCCTCCCAGCTGTCTTCAGTACTTTTTCTGTCTGAGTTTTGCCCTTCAGGCTTTCTATAGGACACAAGTCAAAAGCCCTCAAAATCATGAAGAGACAGCCACTGACTCAGTGAAGGCTTAGTTCACCCAGAATTACTTCCATGGTGGAAATGAGTAAAAGAGGACCTTGACTTTGAAAGGTATTGTCATCTCAGCCAAGACACAACCATCTTTAGTGCCAAAGACCCTCCTGGATTCCAAAGCACAGATCCACATGAGTATTCAGGCTCCTAAATTATAGCTACTTTAAAAGCAATAGACAGATGAAGCCTCAACAGTTCCATGTCCAAGGTTCCTCATGGAGCTGATTCCTCAATCACTGCCACTTTATGGCTAATTCTGTGTCAGATTCACTACCTCTCCATTCCTTCCAGGTACCTTTCATTATCACCATGTCTAATTAGTTAGATCTAAAGGAAGGAGAAACTAAATTTTTTTATGAATAATGGCCCCTCTTAAATCTATGTGTCGTAATAATGGCAATTTATTTGAACAGGCCATTTAAAACCTATTGTATTGAGCTGAGCACAAGCCCAATTGACATGCAAAAGCCTTTTATAACTCAGGACTCCCTGTATTATCATCAATTATCTCCTAATTAAACAACAAAGTTCCCTTGCAATGCAGATAAACATCATTATTAAACATTTTGCCATCATTTAGTGGATTAATGTGCCTAATTAAACAACTCTCAGCATGGAGTCGAAGTCGTGGCATGATACTTGAAATGAGGTGTGCAAACCTCTGTAAACTGTTTGCCTACATTGACAGGAAGGATTGCTTTAAAAGACAATGGTTTTTTTTCCCCATCCTGGGGGAATAAACACTGGCCACAAATTCCCATAGCAAATTTCCATTGGAAACGTCGACTTTTCCATGCCCAAACAAGAGACAGTTCATTGGCTCAAAACTTTCAGGGGGTGGGAAGTGTGAGGGCTCTATGACAAGGGTTTGATCGAGGGCTTTTTAGCTATTGCTCAGCTACCATCCACCTTGCAGGATCTTTGTTCTGAATTGTACGCTTCAGATCAACAGCTATGGGAAGACATGAATCATAGAATCATAGAATCAACTAGTTTGGAAAAGACCTTTAAGCTCATCCACTCCCACCCTTCCCCAGCACTGCCAAGGCCACCACTAACCCATGGCACTGAGGGCCTCATCTACATGGTATGTGAACACTTCCAGGGACGGTGACTCCCCCAGTGCCCTGGGGCACTATTAAAAGCACTTGAGGCTGTTTCCTCTTGTCCTATTGCTTGTTACTTTTTTATCCTAAACAGAGAAGATTCTGAGTTGCAGATCCTTACTATATATGAGTCCACTCACATACTCTATGTGAGGCCTCTTCATTCTTTGAATGAAGCCATCTGACATTCAAATTTTAGAGCCAGAAATTTCTCATAACTTACAGCACCAAGCACAATGGGTTCCTAATCCACAATGAGGAGCACATCACTACTGAAATGCTTACAATCTTTAAAGGAAAAGCCTCACCTAGGACAAAGTATAGCATTGTTATTTTCTGTTTACAGCAGCTCAGAGTGTGAAAAAGCTCTTTTACAATGCCTGAGATTCCTCTTTGGGGCCTGTTCACATGTCCCAGTGACCCTGATGTTGTGTTGACACTCAACTCCATGACAGTAAAGGGCAAACCAAATCACTGCTATTCCACCCTGGGAAGCAGTAAATCAACAATCTGCCAGTGAAAATATATCTTCGAAAAACATGATTAGGTGGTAAAGCAATAAACAGCATGCTCGGTATTTTTGTGCCCTAAGCTATGTGTGAGGATGTGTGGAGGGTTCAGATTTGCATCCAGATAAGGCGATCACAGTGAAACTGAAACTCCCTGCATGATAACTAGTTCTTGCTAATGTCAAGCATGTTGTTCGAATTATTATAGAATCTGAGGCACTTACCAAAAGCAAGCATATCCCATATTATGTTCTTGGGTGGCACTTCAAAGATACCCATGAGACAGTTGGGTTACACACTTTAAACCAGGAGCTAGTCACTAAATCACTTTTAATTTGCAGGTGAAGACCTCGGCTTTTCATTCTTCTGCCCCGCTGGGTTGAGCAGTGGCTGCTCTGTTCTTCCCTTTGTGTCAAACTGAGTGCAGAAGGATTCAAAGTGAGAGTCACACACACACACACACACACACACACATGAGAATGATCCCTTTGGTTTTATTATGGTCTATAGTTTAACCACTGAACTGCCTTGGAAGACTGACTGCACATCTAGCAGGTTGGATGGAGATCTGTTTATCCATCTTTATTCTACCTTGGCCTTCAGTGTGCTCACTGCTCTAGGTTGCCACTACCTTACCCCAGACTAGCATGGACATATGTCACATGAATTAGAATAAAACCTACTCATACAAACAAGCACTTCCTGCCTTTTCTTTCAGCCTCACATGTATCACCAACCTCTGCTTATTATAGTGCCCAGTGCCTGGTCACAAGTGACCGCTTCCCCTTTCTCTCTTGATACTGCTGAGTATTGCACAAACAGAAAGCCAGTCCCTACCCAAACTGAACAAACTGGTCACAGGGAGGGAAACCACGTTGCCTGAGCAAGTGGTACAAACGCTTGCTAACAGGCTCAGCAGAGCAGGCTGATGAAGAACAGGCAAATGGACCTGTGCAATCATTAAAGTGATACCACAAAGTTTAGGTTGGAGGAGAAGGCCAGATGCAGTGAGTGGCTTGGCAGTGTAAGTTGCATACTTGTACAACTCCTCCAACACAGAGGTGACAGTCCTCTGCTTAGTCAGCTGGAGAGCTAGTGCCATCTGTAAGGCAAAGAGCCTGGAGAATGAGATGTGGGACACATGGGCAGGTTAGACAGGAGCAGCCACCTCCTCCACAGTCCCATAGTCCTTAACAGGAACAACAAAAGCAAAACTGCATCAATTCTGTTTAAGTGGCAAGGAAATGGCTGTGCAACACCATCCTGGGATGCTGCTGTAGTTCTCAATCATCTCCACCTCCTGCTCCATGTTTTCCAGATTATCTCCCCAAAACCGGACATGGCACCCTCTGAACAGTCTCCTATACTGTCTCTAACTGTGCATGTCTGTGCCCATCTCTGCCATTTTCCTCGTTTTCCCTTGTGTCCATAAGTCTTCTCAGCTGAGGGACTGGTGGTGACTCAAGCACAGGAGCACTGAAGCAAGGATAAAAGGTTCAAGCATAGAAGAGTCAGTCACACTTAGAGAGGGGAAAATGGTTGTATAGGTATAACAGCCTGAAATAGCTTCCCTGGATTAGTTGGCATTACGAAGCATGTTCCGTCTCTTCCAATATCTGGACAAGTGCTATAAGAAAATTTGCAGAACCTGTAGTGAAACTGGTGAGGAATACAAATACACGCATGTATCAATACTTGCCTAGGTAGATGGGACACAAGACTGTTCTATTGCAGCTCTGCTCAGCCATCTGGGCATTGCTTCTTACATCTCTCAGCTGCTGCCACCTCCTGTTTGCTCTGCTGCTGCAGATGATGAGGCCTTCTACTTGGTCTGAGATGCAGACACTTGTGGCAATATCCTGGGTTGTCTGGGGGTGTTGTGTATATATACACAGGCTCTTTTGATATCGTGTAGATGATGGCCTTGCTACTGACCCTCATCTAAATATTTCTGCAGATTCTACATGGAGATGATTTGGTAGTGTTTTTTAGGTTAGTTAGCAAAGTTAGGTTTACTTTTGGTCTCTATGATCTTCAAGGTCTTTTCCAACCTAAATAATTCTATGATCCTATGCATGAATATGGTTTTGTATGCATTAATATCTTACTTTTTGTTGTTTGTTTGCCTTATTATTAATGCTTAACAGTTTCACTATTCAAAGTTTTCTGGCTCTTAAAAAAAGTGGGGTTTTCCTCTTAAACCAGGCTCTTCACCTGCATCTTACATTACACTCCTAGTAAACCCCAAGCACAGATCAGTCCATATAGCTTCTGGTTTTAGACATGAATTTCATAAGCCAAAGATGCAATTCCTAAAGGGAATATATATATTGCCTTATCATCACAGTTATTATCTACCATTCGTATTTACTAGCATCTTGATACTGGCTATGGTGAAAAACTATCAATCTAAAAAGTGTCCAGACCTGTAGAAGTGATAATTGCTGTCCCAGAGAGCTTAAATACTCAACTAAAAAAGAACTGAGGGAATTGAGGGACCCTACCAGAATGAAATTACGAAGTCAGATGCATAGTCTGCAATGCTAAGTGTACCGACATCACACAAAGTCAGGGCCCTGTGTGCTGCATGACCTTCCAGTTGCAATAAGGAGCTGATTCCCCATCATTGAACATGCAGTGGCCTAAGAAAGAACATGAATTGAGCGTCTGTGCAGTGACATTTTCAAACATACACTGACTTTTAGGGAAAGTCCACGATGAATACTAAAGGAGCTGCTGAATTTCCTAGGGTTGGTAGGTAGGTAGGACCTGACTTTATGTGCGGTGACCTTTTAAAACCACTTTTGCCACTGCATGATTCCTCTGGTTCTTCAGCCTTATTCATTCTGGGACTTCAAGAGAATGAAGTCTTTTCTGTTGATAAGAAATGGAGCTTTGGATTCACTCACACGGAGAAAGAGTTATGATTAAATCTACTGTGCATGGAAGAGAGCTCAGAGATTATAAGAGCATTTGAGTACAATCCAGAGGCACAAATGAAGAGAGTTGCGGGCTTCAGTTGTTACTTCTGACAGTTATAGCATCTTGAAGCCTTACACGACACTTGGATTAAGTCCAAATCTGCAAGGCTGTGCTGAAAGACAAAACACAAAGCTTACTTATTACCTAAGTCCCACTTAAGCCTTCAAAACAGACCTCGAGGACAACTGGAGTGCTGTACTTGCCTCCTGCATGGGGGACCATCTATGCAGTCATTTCATTTCAGGGTATGTTTGGGCTTTATCTTAGTTATTCCCAAGGAAATCACAGGATAAACCACTTTCGATTAGACACCAGAAAAGCAGTTGTAGTTTTGTTTTTACTATCCATCTTTTGTTTTTCTTCTCATTAGCAGGCACTACCAAGCAGGCTTCCAGCATCTAATCCTTTCTAAGAGCTCACTCTAAGAATGAAATGAAGCCAGAGGTAAAAGATGATTCATACGCTTTCGTGTTTATCATTGTCTGGAAAGCAAAGTGTTCAAACCAAAGCCGCCCGAGACAAAATAGCCTGAGCTGCTGCTGTGATGACCTACTTAGAATAACAAGTGAATGCTCCAGGACTGGGTGGTTGAGGTAAATGTGTAAGTCCTTTTTCCTATGGGAAAGGATGTTCCAAGGTCTTTTGACCCTTCAGATCCTGACCTTCTTTAAACAGAGATGTGACCAGATCACAGAGTAGTGCCATGGCTTTCATTTTTTTACCAACACACTACAAGAACACTGAAGATACAGCATCCCAGGCTTTATTATGTGCCAGGAGTACAGAGGACTCGCAGCCTGTTGTTAGGTTATTCCAAAGCTGCAACTTTGCTGCTGCAGTAACAAGGACAACAAACGAAGAAAAATGTCATCTAATGCACAGATTCGGACTTCTGATGTGATCAGTCAGCTCCCCCTCATCTGTACTGTCACAGAGCAACTCCTTCAAAGAGCTACAAGAGCTTGTTTCAGATGAGCTCAGGTATTTCCGCACTGTACAGGCAGCAGAAGCACCGGCATCCCCAAAACCAACCCGAGTGAGGCAACATCCTCTGTGTTCACACCTACCCAAAGCAAGTGTCTTGACTGTGTGCTGCCCTGAACCACCACCACACTGTACATATGCTCTTCCGGTCCCTCCCTCACAGCCTGCTCATCTCTCCACACTTTATGGCTTAGGCAGGGTTCTGAAGATCACCTACAGCACTCATCTGACTTCATTTCTTTCTCTCCTCCTCTGGTCTCCTAACACAGTGTTGGAGGTTTTCTTGCTTCTGTCTATCCTGCCAGACCCCTTGACCACAGCAGACATGAGGATCACACAAAGCAGAGAGTTATGTTTCTAAAGGGTTGATGGAGTGGCCTTCAGTCATTTGTAGGAAAATAGCAATGAACGGTGAGCACACAGCCATGAAATACCTGGGGATGTGCCTTTTACTTCTTCCCTCACTGAAATCCTATTTCTACTCCTGATAGCAGTGCTGCAGACACTTGGGTACTTAAGTGGATTATAACCCAGTGACTGTGGTCAGTGACAGACAATCACAGAGTCCAGAGGAGGCCATGAAGATGCTGCAAGGATTGGAGCAGCTCTGTTCTGGAGCCAGGCAGAGAGAGCTGGGCTGGTTCAGCCTGGGGAAGAGAAGGCTCCTTAAGGGGAGACCTTAGAGCAGCCCCAGTGCCTAAAGGGGCTGCAGGAAACCTGGAGAGGGGCTTTGGCCAAGGGATGTAGGGACAGGCCAAGGGGAATGGCTTTAACCTGCCAGAGGGGAGACTGAGGTGGGCTCTTAGGCAGAAGCTCTTCCCTGTGAGGGTGCTGAGGCGCTGACATAGGGTGCTGAGAGAAACTGTGGCTGCTCAATCCCTGGCAGTGTTGAAGGCCAGGCTGGACACAGGGGCTTGGAGCAAGCTGCTCTAGTGGAAAGTGTCCCTGCCCATGGCAGGGGTTGGAACTGGATGAGCTTTAAGGTCCTTCCAACACAAACCAGTCTCGGATTCTGCGATTGCTTTGCTTACCTTCAGATACCTTCCTAATGTTGCAGTTGCTCAGGACATTGCTCCAAGTACCTCCTCCTGATCCTATATGAGATCTCTGTTGCATCTACCTCTGAGGACCAGCTCTCCTGCTGCCAGAGCTGGCCTGAGCACACTTGGTTTTCAGAGGGAAGCTGACATGTTTAACACTATCTAATCTTATTCTCTTGCATGCTGTTGAAAATTGAGTCCATCATGTCTCTTGCAAGGTGTCCCAAAGTTGAGGTCATTGGTGGAAAAAGTATCTTTCCATCCTCGGATGAACAGAGGCTATCATGAAAATTCATCATTTTGAGGATTTTGTGGCCATAATAAAAAGTATGCACAATGCTTCCCTTCACCAGAGCTTCATATGTTTCCATTAGCCAGCACTGGTGGTAAATACACTCACATCAGACATTTTCATAGCCCTGAGAAGAAAAAGTTTCGACCTTTCACCTTAACCACTAAAAGCAAGCAAGCCAGCATACCCACTCCTCACCCAAAATATCCACCACAAGGAGGTCAAGTCTGAAACGTTACCAACAGCAGCCTTGGTTCGCCCCAGCTTACGTTAACCCTGCAGCAGAGAAGACAGATTTCTGGGAAATGAAGGAACATGCACACCACAAGACCCAACCGAATACGACATTATTAGCAAAATTTCACTGGAAAACAGCTATTTCTGCTGGAGTCCTTGTTTCTTGTGAATGGGCCAATTCAAAATAATCAGCAGAATTGTGAGAAACACAGAGAGAATTCAGAGAAATAAGGCAAAGACCTTCACAGGTCATCTTTTGCTGACACCTGACCATGGAGAAGTTACAAAGGAGAGGTGGAAAGTACAGAAGGGGCTGGGTTTCTGCTGGCTGCTACTAACTAGGAAGTGATACTGGTGCAGAAAAGTGGAGTATAAGGATGGCAGCACAGAGAGGAGATGCTCAGCATCCCCATGTTGGGTTGGGAGGGAGGCAGAATAACTGAGACAGGGATTAAAAGGCTTAGCCCACTGCACCTTTTGAGCTGCGTTGCACTGATGACTTCTAGCAAAGTCTTTCTTGGAAAAAGCACTACTGAGATTGTGAAGACCACCACTGAGTGTCTGCATATGCCTTTGGTGGAAGAGCCCGCTTTGTGCTTACATCTCCACCCACGGTTGTGTGGGCATCTACCTGATACCACAGCTCCTGGAGTCTTCCCCATGATAAATCAGCTCATTCTTTGGCCAAGTCTTCACCACCCAGAGCTGCTTCTGTCATTAATTCATTAATGAATAGTGCTGAATACAAGTGCAAGCTACAAAGATAAACGTGAACACACTTGAAATCCTGTTCATCTCTTTACCACTGTGACCTTCGTGGGCAAAGATTTGTACTAATCCCAACTGAATTTAAACTGAAGTTCTTTTAACTGTGAAGACAGTAAATACAGAGGGTATATAAATACATTACAAAAAGAGCCCAATGTCATTTGGCTGCTCAAAAAGGTTGTGGAGTCTCCATCCTTGGAGGCACTCAAAAGCTGTCTGGAAGTGGTCCTGGGCAGCCAGCTCTACATGGCCCCGATTAATGTTACCAAGGGAGCCAGGAATGGCAAAATATGTGTGTCAGTAGCCCTGTAACCCCCAAATCGGGCAATTTGTCTCCAAGGGTGGTCAACAGGTAATGTCCTGGCATAGGAAAAGGCCAAGCTTGGAGATGGTTTTCATAGATTCATAGAATCAACTGGGTTGGAAAAGACCTTTAAGATCATCAAGTCCATCATCAGTTTCAATGATCTCCTTTCAGAGATGATGTCTATGCAGAAGACTGTGAAAGGATATTTATTGCTTTCACACAAGCAATGGGGGACTATTCTCCAGGACAGGAGCTTCTAATCACAAATTACTTCGTACTTTTCTATCAGTCTCAAAGCAGAACACCTCTCATGCAGTGTCAACCAGTGTGGCAATGCACCATGAATCTTTTGGCTATGGAGCTGACTGGGGACGATTTCACCCACGCTCACCTCTCTTCTCCACCACCGTTATGCTAACTCAGCCCTTCATGTGGCCATGCCCTGTGAAAATGATGCCTGTTGAACACAAAGAGCAACTCCCTTTCTTCTTCTTCTTCTTTTCAGTTTGCTTTGCTTGTGTTTTCTTAAATTCAGACAGCTTTGATGCCCTGGCTGAGAGCATGGGGAAGCAATCGGTTGAGTCAGCAAAGTGAGGGAGCCATGACCCAGGGTAGGGAGGTAGGACACAGGAGGGAGGTAGAATGTGGGAACCAGCAGGTGAGGGCATGCAGTAGCTTTGCCTCCCTCAACCTGTGCCTTAAAATGCACTTTATGCATCTTCTTAAATTGATTCTTTCGAATACTTTTTGGACTTGATGATCTTAAAGGTCTTTTCCAACCTAGTTTGTTCTATGAATCCTACCAGCTCATGACTGCTGACAAACCATAGTATAGAGCCCAAAATGAGTTTGAACCTTTATAAAACCACAGCTTAGCAAACTTTATGGACTGGGAACATATCTTGCATCATTTCTTTGGTTGGTCTTTGATATGAGACTAACAACTCATGGAGCGTACTGCAATACCACCAGTGTCCAGCATCTCAGTCGATTTGTTTCTTTTGATAGCTTAAAAGGGACAATGTATATCTCTAGCCAAGGAGTTCCAAGGAAGTAAAACCAGGCTTGAGCCTATAGAAAGATTCTCCCATAATTACTCAACCTTTTCTGGTGAAGCCTGGGAGATATGCACCATCACACAGTATCTTGCAAGTGGTTTGGTTTGCTCACTGCATTTCCTGTCTTCTTCTGCAGAAGCTGGGGAGCTCCCAAGATGGAAGTGTGTAACAGACCTCACTCGGGAATAGGTGGTTTGGGGAGCATTGGACCCACTGTATAGTAGAAAGGATGAAGTGACCTCTCTAGTCCTTTCCAAGCTCTTTCTTTATGACTGAAACTGAAATGTAAACCTGGTGTTAACATGCAGTGCGCACTTTGAGCAGAAATGGAAACCTTTAGGGGGAGAAAGAAAACAAAAAAAGCCTAATTTTCATGTTATTTTAACATTGGAAATGTTTAACTCGCCGTATCTTCTTTATTTTTCAAGCTCATTGACTCATTAACTGAGTTTCAATTAATTCAAAGCACAGAGGAACATTTTACCTTCTTCCACAGCAGTTATTACATGTGTTCCCTTGTTATTTTTTTCCCACACATCTTTTCAAGGAACAATAACTTGCAAATAATCATCCTTCAAACCCAAACAAGTGATCAAATATTTTGAGATTGGAACTCCCCAGAATGGCCCATTGCCCAAATGCTCAATCAGTTTGATTTCTTCTTTCTTACTGAAAATGTGGGTGGTTTTAAAACACAGGAAAGAAAACACGATGGCTTGTGGTGATATTTTCCACCAGAAAGATGCAGATTTAAGGGCTTTTGGTTTCCAAATACCTACACCCACAGGAGTGGCCTCATCTGTTGTAGAAGGCGATGCCTGATTAGTTCTACAAGTTAGATGACAACAATAATATACAGTGCTTGAAGCGTGTTTCAGTGGAAGCTCTGTGTCAACCGGGTAATGAATATGGAAGATGCTTCCCAGACTACAGGGCTGGTGGTTTCAAACAGGCAAAAAACTGCTGTGAAAAAAAGAAGGGGAAAATCTGCTCTCCGCGTCTTTGGAGGATAGGATTGAGTTGAAGATGTCCCTGCTCATTGCCAGAGGCTAGATTAGATGACCTTTAAAGAACTTTTCCAACCCAAACCATTCTATGATTCCATAACTAGACATGGCTTAAATCACAGCAAGGAAAGTTTAGGTTACATGTTAAGGGAATAGAGCTTTGGGACAGGCAGTATCATGGAGGTACAAGAGGGACAGGATGGGTGAATGCCCCTTTAGAAAGGTCTTGTATTGTTTTTCCCTTGAGGCAGGGACTGTCCTGACAAGGATTTTTCCTGCTCTGAGACGCTGTTGCTGCACAGCCAAATGTTTTGCTAGGAGATAACTCAGGCTGAAACCTTTTTCTGCCCCTGTGCTGGAGCTAAGTGGCCTGATGTGCTGTTTTGTGTGATACACAGAAATAATCCTGAGCCTAAATCTTGACCTGCAAAAAATCCTATAGGCAAAGTGATCCTGATGTAACCAGCTGCTGTGTCATGTTCTCCCCCAGGTGGGATCTGGTATACATGGGGGGCAACACCAACAGGATCAGGGAATGTGGGAAAGAGCTTGGGGCTGCACCACAGCTGGATATTCCACTATGATGCCTGAAGCTTGCACTTAACTAGTCTAAGTGCAGGCAGACATGATGGTCCTCCAAACACCACGTTCCTGTACAAATTGTAGCAACAGCATCAGCAACCAGATGAGATGAAAACTTCAGCTTGGGATGGGAATACATGGGATTTGAATTATCTACAGCTCACCGTTACCTGGAGAGAAACAGCCTCTTCTGCATGCTTGTGGTATCAACACCTCTTGCCCCTCAAACATAATGCACTCTGATACAGACAGGAACGATGGATACATGAGTTAATGGTGTGTGAGCAATTAAAATGCAAAATCATCTGCCTCATGGAATGCCTTTTTCTCTCCTGCTGTTAACAGCAATAGGTATACTCAATTCAAATTGAAAACAGGAGAGAACCACTTTCTGAAAGCAATTCATGTCCCCTGGTTTCCAAAATCACAGAAGCATTTCCCTTTGCCTTGCTTCCTCTTTCTTTACTTTAATGCATATTTTACACTGTAAGGAACAGCAGCATGGGCAAAATGATCACAATGGTATTCAAAGAACCACCTCAGCTGTGCAAAGTGACCACTTAGAAGGTCCTAAAACCCCTCATTTAGATGATTTCAAACAAAACATCTTTTACAGGTCCATCAGGTGATTATGTTTTGCACCTTTAATGGTGCATTGACCTTGTAGAGATTTGATTTGAGATTCTTCTTCATTAGAGCCTTAGGACCCACAGAAGGTACCTGAACATGGTCTCATATCTTCTATGTTTTCATCAGGGGTGGAGGGATATCTGCAGATCTCCTTGCTATAGCTGTAGTAGTATCTGTTTCACCTAGCAGCAGCGAAGCCTAGTAGTCACACAGGTCTGATGTGTTTCTACAGGACGGGAGGATTTCACACTGTCTTCTCCAACATCATTTGGCTCCCACATTTCTGGAGTTTCCTTTCCTTCTTGTTGCTCTCCTCCCAGGTTCCCTCTCCAGATTCACCTGTCCACAACCCCCAGCATCACACCTAATCTTACAGCACAGGAGGAAGCTGCAGGACCAGTGGAGCTGAGAAGGTCTCCCAGGGGATGTCCTGAGCAAAACCCACCTCAAGGCCTGAAAAGGGCTCCCTGAACAGGTATTGCCCATCCCTCTTTCACACAACAACCCCATCTGTGGTTGGGCCTGCCTGGAAGAGAGAAGTTTCAAACACCCATGGCCAAGAATGTAGCACAATGGGACAGACGAACAAGGAAAGACTTCCCTATTGACTTCCCCTCTGCCCCCCCCAGCAAACCTCCCTTGCCAGCCACAACAAGGCTCTGCAGCCTGAAAACACCGAGTTTGTCCTCATTATCTCGCTCTCCTCGGTAAGCATTTCTTTGCAGCAGAGGCTTCCCTGTCTGCACAAGGGGTTACATGTGCCAAGCCCCACAACAGGGGCCCTCGCAGCACAGAAAACGATGCCCACCCCCAGCCGGGGCCGAGAACTCTGGGATGGGGCGTTCTGGGGGCAAACACGGGGAGGGGGCGCAGCGGGGTGGTGCCGAGGAGGAGGGGACGGAGGAGGAAGTAGGCGGCGAGGGCAGCCCCGGCGGTGGCGGCGCGTAGCGATGCGCCGAGCCGAGCCGTGCGAGCTGGGCTGAAGTGGGCTCAAGCCGGGCTGAGCAGGGCTGAGCTGACCCAGGCTGTGCAGGGCTGAGCTGAGCTGAGCTGAGCTGAACCGAACCAGGCTGCGCCGAGCCGAGCTGGAGCCAACCAGGCGGAGCCGAGCCAAGTGGAGGTGAGCCGAGCTGGATGGGGCTGTGCCGAGCTGATCTGAACTGAGCCTGGCGCTGAGCCGAGCTGAGCCGCACCGGGCTGATCCGAGCCAAGCGAAGGTATTGGCCGCGGAGCGGTGCGGAGGGCGGCGGGGGTTGCGCGGACAGGGCCATGTGCCTGGGCCAGCGGGCGCTGGGGAACCAGCGCCAGAGGGAAAGCCTGGGGCACCCCTTGGTGCTGCTGGCATTCCATTGTACCCGGGACGCTGCTTCAGCTGCCAGTTCTGGTTCTGTTACCGGGTTTCAAAGCTGCCAACTTGATATTTAGCCAAAAAGTTGTTACTTATTTTTTCCCTTTTTTCCTTTGCGCTTAAATAAGTGTTTAAATGACTTTCACGCTCTACACCTTCTGTCTTTTGCCGCTGTTTGTGGTTTCATAATCACATTTTCCTGCCTTTAACAAAGTGTTGTTTTCTGCCATGTGCTTTCATGCAACACAGAGAGGGGAAAATGAGAAAGAAACGATGAAAGCTGTCTACAACCAAAGTGTTATTCAACAAACAGGGGAAAATATAGAGGGGAAAACAGCTTTCCCTGCCAGGTTCTGTGGTGTTCTGTAGGTGTTTTTTGGTTATAGCACTATAAACAGCTAGATAGAAGTCTGGGTTTAGAGGTGATGCTGTATCTCCGTAGCTGGGTATATCATTGTCAAATCCAGTTTGTAATATGCTACAAACCAGCACTGTGATAAGTTTGAAAGCAGATTTGAGTGGTAGAGACATGAGCTGCCTCCATCCCTCCTCCTCTGCATAGCACCGTGAGCTGCATTTCCTTGTGAAGGAGAGGACGCAACACCCAGCCTGGCTGCTGGGTCTTGGGACATGGGTTATGTTCCTTGCATGCACATTGAATGCTAATGGAGTTAAATCAGATCCTTTTTAATTGTAACTACAATGCGACAAACTCCTCAGCTGTGCTTTCCCATCTCCAGCAGTGTGACACTTTGCAGGGGTGGAAAGCATTTTACAGGCTCTTTCTTAATTTCCACCCATGAAACAACAGTAGCAAAGAAAACGACTTCAGCAGCTGAAAGCCACGGGGTTGAGTCGAGCTAATAACAGATTATTTAGTATGGTTATGAGGGCAGGAAGAGATAAAGTTTCACTGAACTTGCTATTAAAAAAAAAAGAAGAACTCTTTGCGGTGAACAGGGCAATGTTCTGACTTTTGTGTTTGTGACAGACAAACCCTTGAGGCCCTGGACCTGTGTTTTTTATAGTTCTCTCCTTTTTTATCCTTATTTTTAATTGAAGAGAGGACTCCACATCCCAAATTGAGGCCACCAGGTATTTATGAGTTATTCTTGGGGAATGTGCTTCAGAAGTCGACTCAAGGGACCAAGAAGGAGCGCCAGCTCCAAGGAAGTTCCTGTCCCATCTGGTTGTGATGGAGCAGGGCTGCATTCACTGGAGGTATGAGATGGCCTCATAGGACAACTGCTGTCCTGCAGCTCACAGGCCCGCTGACCCACATGGGGCTAAATGCCTGATCGGAGTTGATCTGGATCCCCGTGTGGGCTCTGCCTTCACCTCTTTATTGGTACCCAGGCTGGACATGAGACTTTAACATACATCCATGTAGAACCCCTCATTTTCCTCTTATGACTTTTTGGCCAACCCCTATGAGGACGCATGATGAGTGTAGCAGGTAGTCTTGACTTGAAAGACTCCCTGTTTTGGGATGATGCCACTGTTGCCCTCACATAGGCAATGCTGACTCACTATTTAGACTTTCCCCTCACTTCTACATGTCATTTGGGATTTGTTTCAAAGCCCTATCGAAGGTTCATATCCCCCTCCTGCATCTCCATCTTACATGTCAACAGCCTCCCTGCGCTCAGGCTAGTTTTGTCATCACTCTGCTACGGTGGGTAGAACTTTTCAGGTTCACAGGGGAGCTATGAGCAGAGGGTTATTACACTGCAGGGTGGACCTAAGTTTTTTCCCTACCTCAGGTGTGTTTCCTTTCAAATAAAGCCACTCAGTTGACTCGAGCTCCTCATGAATGCAGTGTGTGGATGCATCACATCAGAGGTGGAGAGTCTCAAAGGAAAAGCTTGCAGGGAGAGATGAAGAAGGAAGGTGGGGAAGGAAGGAGAGTCATAGAATCATAGAATAGTTAGGGCTGGAAAGGACCTTAAGATCATCCACTTCCAACCCCCCTGCCAAGGGCAGGGACATGTCCCACTAAACCATGCCACCCAAGGCTATGTCCAACCCAGCCTTGAACACCGCCAGGGATGGAGCATTCACAACTTCCCTGGGCAACCCATTCCAGTGCCTCACCACCCTTACAGTAAAGAACTTCTTCCTCATATCCAATCTAAACTTCCCCTGTTTAAGTTTGAACCCGTTACCCCTTGTCCTATCACTACATTCCCTAATGCAGAGTCCCTACCCAGCATCTCTATAGGCCCCCTTCAGACACTGGAAGGCTGCTATGAGGTCTCCCCGCAGCCTTCTCTTCTCCAGGATGAACAGCCCCAACTTTCTCATCCTGTCTCCATACAGGAGGTGCTCCAGTCCCCTGATCATCCTCGTGGCCTCCTCTGGACTTGTTCCAACAGTTCCATGTCCTTTTGATGTTGAGGACACCAGAACTGCACACAATACTCCAAGTGAGGTCTCAGGAGAGCAGAGTAGAGGGGCAGGATCACCTCCCTCGACCTGCTGGTCACGCTCCTTTTGATGCAGCCCAGGATACGGTTGGCTTTCTGGGCTGCGAGCGTCCCATCAGCTTAGCTTCCCAGCATGACAAGTTTTTATTGCTCCTCCTTGGGTTCTTTTCCAGGATATTCTCTGTATATCCTTCCACTTTGTTCTGAAGATTACAACTTCTGATAGCAACTTTTTGGTTACTTCTCTTATTGTGAGTGTTTAATTGCAGAGCTTTGCAGCAGCCTAAGAAGGAGGTAAAGTACTGACCACCTTCCAGGGCTTTGTTAGGAAGGCTGCTCTATAGGAACTGCTCTTGGCTTTTTACATACATGTTTATGGATCTAAGTTAAAACGCTTGGCTGCAAATTGTGCTGTTGCTTTTTGCCAAAGCCAGGATTTGAGTAAGCAGAGTGCTGTTCTTTGCCCAAGCTTTGGAAAAGTTATTCTCAAAATAGAAGTAAATACATTAGTATGAACATCCAAAACCTCTGTGTGTGACATCATCTATAGGACAAACCAGAGCCTTGATCCTGTAATCACAGGTACTTACAGCTTGCACACATGGTTACTCACATGCTGCGTGCCTGTTCTCACATAGAAACATTCACCCGATTATATCTGTGATTGACATGAGAAGGCAATGTGTGTTAGCCTGCACGATAACACCTAGCCTCCCAGTGACAGTTTGTTTCCATTCCATGGTGTTGTTTTCTGTTTGCCTGCATTTGCATCCTAACCAGAGCATCCGACTCCTGGTTGCAGGAAGGAAAACATTGGCAAAGGCAGTGTAAACTGCAAAACCTTCCTCTGTAGCCAATTGCGAAGTGCTTTTTGTATCGTTCGCTGCTTGTGTTTGACATTTATTGAGCCTTTTGGAGATTTTTCATGTGTCACCACCACCCAGGTCACATCCAGCAGCAGAGGTAATGTGTATTAACTTTAATAGTGTGTGTGGAATGAACCCAGATTGCTCCTCAAATTATGCACAGCTTGTTTTCGCAACGGATAACTCTTCTGTTTCGTGTCATACCTCACAGCAATGCTATTGCGTTAGAGCAGCTCTCTGGGGCAGAATTGTGCTATTCATTATGGGGCATTTTTAGTTCTAATTATGTGTAAGAATCATAGAATCACAGAATGGTTTGAGTTGGAAAGGGCCTTAAGATCATCCAGTTCCAACCCCCTGTCATGGGCAGGGGCACCTCACCCTAGGTCACATTGCCCAAAGCTCTGCCCAGCCTGGCCTTGAACACTCCCAGGGATGAAGCATTTGCCACTTCTCTGGGCAACCCATTCCGGTGCCTCACCACCATCACAGTAAAGAACTTCTTCCTTATCTCCAACGTGAACTTCCCCTGTTTCAGTTTGAACGCATCTCCCCTTATCCTATCACTACAGTCCCTGATGAAGAGTCCCTCTCCAGCGTCCTTGTAAGCCCACTTCAGATGCTGAAAGCTGCTCTGATGTCTCCACACAGCTCATCTCCTTTCCTGTGTCTGCTGAATGGAACAAATGTACAGCTGTATAGGATGTAGCCAGGGCAGGATGAAAAGGAAACAGTACAGCTCTCACATAACCGTCCCTTGTCTCTCTCACCGCAGTGCCATGTGTGTGGTGCGGATGTCGGGCTCAGTTATCTCTCAAGTGAATTTCTTGATGGTTATCTGAGCCCTAAAGAGCCCGGAGATTTACATGTGATAAGCTCTACGTAGCACTTTCCTGCATCTTTTTTGTGAATGGTCATTTCCATGTCGCATTTGACCTGTTGTGGGCGGGATTGCTTCTCAGTTATTATGTCTTTGCCTTTTATTATTATTGCCTCTAGTTATTATGTCTTTTAATTTGCTTGGCATTTATTCAACGGAAGCGTATCTCCTTTTCCTTATCACTGTCAAGTGCAAATGTCCCACTTATCTGAGGAGATACAACGATATACAGCATATGTATAGGAAATAGCAACCCTCAAGACAAAGACATTTCTAGTTAATAAACGAGTGAGAACAGGGACGTTATGAATGTTGTGGACATCTGTGTATTGTAGTCACTTGGATTCTATTGGTCCTGTGACTTCTGTTACATCTACTGAACTTGCTGTTTCAGCAGGGAAATGAAAGTGAAATGCTGAGACCATTATAGGGAATCCTGACCCTGCCAGGTCAATGGGGAGAGAATGGAGTGAGTTCAGCTTTGTGCTGTGTCCTCTGCAATGCTTTTCCTGCATGGCCAAGTGGCTTAACCTGTAGGTGTTTGACTGACACATTGTCACTAAGCTGTCAGTCAGTCAGTCTGGACCAGACTATTAAAATAGGGCTTAGACCTCCATGCTTTGCATAAAGATTCTGGAGAAAGTAGCTCTGAACTGCCTGAGAGGTGCTTGCAGACAAAGAGAGGCATCTCGGCCAGCAGAACAGTGTGAAAAAGCTCAGGATATCCCCAAACCAGGCCCTGAGCTTCACTGAACAGTCTTACTGTGTGTAGTCTTCAAACAAAACAGCAGGAAAGATCATTCTGACCCATTCTGTCACCCAAGGCCAGGCCTTTCTCAACCTTCCGTCAAACAATGACACCACTTCTCTAGGAGCAGAAGAGACCCTTTGTGGAGAAGCTGTATCTTTTATGCATGCGTTTGCATCTCATCAGTAATGTCTGGTGAATACCTGAGTTTAGAGAAAGAAAAAATCCCTGCATCTCATCCCCACTCTTTATGAATTAGAAAAATGAAAAAGCAATTATAGGAAGTGTCCTTTTTTTCCATGAGGAATATGTATTAGTTTATGAAACTGCATTGAAGTCATCTCCCAGCACAGGCAAGGCACCAACAATGATGTGCAATTCAGACAGTTTTCATCCAGGGTTGCCTGACTATGAACAGTTAAAGAATTTGATGTGACATTGAAGAGAGGTGCCTTTAGGAGATGGTTGGAACATCTTCTATGATATGTAAAGGTGGCGGTAAAAACCTTTCTATACTTAGCACCTTATAATTACTCACAAGCATGACAGTAGGAGGACTCTGTCCATGATTACAACTGCCCTGACCGGGAGCTGAGGATGAGTGCATGAATGCATAATAAAGTTGATCCTAGAGAGTTTACAATGTACATAAGTGAGTTATAGCAAAGGTAGTAAAAGCATGGTACATATGCAAGTAGAAATGGTGAAAGAAGGAGACAGGAGGAAGGAGGAAGTCTTGCAACCTTGTGTATTGCAGGATCACAGCTCTTCATGGATGCATTGACATGCTCCGGGGTAAGATGTTAGAAGATCAGAGTCTAAGCTGGAAGCTTCAGGGTTACAGATTCAGTTGGTTTTAAAGGTCAAGAGAAATAAAAGTGTTTTCATTTCCAAAACGCAGAAAATGTTCAGGGTTTTTTAGTTCTTTAATGGAAATATTTTTGTCCACAAGAAAACCATTTTCATTTGGAATGGTATTATTATGTCACAGGAAATTAGAGATGTCATGCGTTTTTCCATTCATTTGATTTCCTGGAGCTGCCAGGATGCACCATGACCTCTTTACGTGGTGCAGAAAGGTGTTGGCTCCATCTCCAGTGTCCCTGGCAATAATATTCATTGAAGATGTGGCCCTTTGGATAAACCTGGTTGATGGAAAGAATGAGGATATGGGGGAACCTTATCTATAGTTTCCATTAGGCATTATGATACATTGAATGAATCAAACCATTTCAGACTTTGCACCTCAGTTTCCTAGAGCAAAACCCATAACATTTTCATCAGAAAATGTTTTCTTTTTGAGTTGAAAAGGTGGTTTTATATCAAATATGTTGGACAGAATTGTCTATGGCAGCAAAACCCACTTTCTTACTGCCTGCTGCCCAATAGAGGGCTTTGTCATTTAGAAAGGCAGGAAAATGATGCTTGAAACTGGTTTGAAAAGGTTGTTCCAGGCACTGATGATAGCATGGGAGAAGATGTGAGTGTGCCTCATCACAACAGCAATCTGGGGCAAGAAAAACCCTGTGCAGACAGCCAGCCTGAGAAGGCGGCACTGGTTACAGTGGATAGAAGACAGGTATATGGTGAGAGGTGGATATGGAGCTGGGGGCAGCTAGTACATTCCTCTCTATTGCAGAAGAGTGAAGGTTTAAACTAGAGACTCACCTCTGTTTAGGTCTTTTCCTTGCTGGACCATCTCTGGGCCTAAGCAAGGGGTTGGGACTTGCTGTCCACTCTTTTCTGTTGTTCAGTATGCACAGCTCCACCTGATAGCTTTTGTAAGGTACTGGATATGCTCCTGAGAGCATGTGTGTCCCGTTTGGCTGGCTATGCTAATAAAATAACAGGGCCAAATACTGTGCTGTAGTCAGCAAGACCATTTAAGTGTCAGCACAGCCCCAGGTCAGGTTGTGTCCTGTTTGAGCATTGCTCTGGCATGCAAACTGAGTGATAACATAATAGGGAGTGTTCCTGCAGACAGGATGGACGAGGATCTTTCAAGGAAGGGAGATATACCTAAGGGATGGATGTACTTTTGCTCTTGCGCCCAGAGAAGGTATCTTGGCCCACTCAGTGTGGGACGTGTGCCCAGACACTGCTGATCCCAGCAGTATTGGCTTCATTTCACAAGTTCATACTGCCTGGTTTGGGTTTAGTGGCACCCTTGTGACCGTCACAGGACATAAAGGAGATTCACTCTTGCATTTAGGAAGGGATGTAGCCAGAAAAGGGTAATGAAACTAATGAATTCTCCTAGCAATATAGCAAATTTGGGACCTCAGCAGAGGTGAGAGAAATGGCTCTTCCTGGTCCCAGTATGGATCTGCTCCTCACTCCTTGTAGACTAAATCACAGCCCTAAAAAGTCATTGATGAGAGCATAGACACCTCTGGACTCCTCTGTTGCTTACCTTGATAAGTACGTGTCGTGGTTTAAGCCTCTCTAACCACGCAGACTCTCTCTCAATTACTCCCCCCTCTTTCTTGCCCCCCACTCCCGGAGGGATGGGAAGGAGAATAGAAAAGAATGCAACTCCCACAGGTTGAGATAAGAACAGTTTAGTAACCAAAGTATAACACAAATCACTACTGCTACCACCAATAATAATAATGACAAGAGAAATTACAAGGAAAGAATACAATTCTCACCACCTAAAACTAAGCCCGACCACGCAGTGCACCCCCCACCCTTCTGGGTCTCTCCTTTCCGTCCTCCATCTTGGGCATGACGTGCTGTGGTATGGAATAACCTCTTTGGTCAGTTTGGGTCAGGTGTCCTGTCTCTGCTTCCTCCCGGCTCCCCTCCTCCCTGGCAGAGCATGAAACTCAGAAAGTCCTTGGCCAGACCAAAACATCACTAAGCAGTAACCGAAACACTGGTGTTATCAGCGCTGTTCCCAGGCCCAAAATCAAAAACACAGTGCTGCACCAGCTACCAAGAAGCAGAAAAAATGACTGCTGCTGCTGAACCCATGACATTATCCACCCCTTATTCCATACCATTCACGTCATGCTCAGATCCCACATTTTCAATATACCATCACATGTATATATATACATACACACACAGAGAGAGGGAGAGAGATCATCCCTCAGTGCATAGACCAATCCCTACAAAGCTGCTGAGTCCATTCGGTCCGTGACATCAAGCTCCATCTTCTGTAACAGCCTTTTAGAGCAGGAGAGGCTGTGTGCAGAGTTCACACTCGTCAGTAACCTGGGCCACAGTGTCCATTGCTAAGTCCACCCCTCGATCATAAGTCCATCTGTATGCTGCATCTCTGCCCTGATGGCCTGAGGTGTCATGGGCCCACCAGGCTCAAAGTAATTCACTCTCCCCTCCAGCAGTTTCTGCAGCTTGTCACTGGGGACTCCATACAGCTGCCTTCCATCTCCAATGCTTCCAAAGCACTGGAGGGGCCCAGTGGACAAGATACTCGCCCATACTGTCCCACACACCCTGCCACTCATGGCTGTCCAGGCTTGGGGAAAATCTCTTAGTCATCCTAGATTGCAGATTAACCCCAGACAATGCCCACACCCCACTCTGCTTAACTCTGGGGACCAGACAAAATGGTTGTGGGTAAAACACACTGTGTATGCATGCCACCATGCTGATCCCCATCACAATCAGCAGGCAGGTCTCAAGGGTACCCAAAGGCCATTCAAACCCTTCAGAGCTCTCAAATGAGGCTGCTGTACTTGTCACTGGGGCTGGTGTAGCTGCCGTGCTTGCCGGCTCTCTCACCACCAGCTGCTCTTTGTCTGAGTCCAGAGCTTCCTCCTCTGCCTTGCTGGGAAGTGCTGCGGGGTCTCCTGCGTTCTCCTGCGGCTCCGCGGGCAGCTGCCGGGGAATGCTCTCGGCCGCCACGAGGCTGGGCTCGGCCGCGGGACTCTGTTCAGCCTCGGGGCCCGGCTTCTCTGCCGTCTCCTCCTGCCGCTCGGTAGCCTCCCCCTCCCGCGGCTCGGCAGCCGCCGGGCTGGGCTCAGTCGGGGGGCTCACCCCTTCTGCTACCTCCTTCCTCTGCTCGGCAGCCGTCGGGCTGGGCTCGGTGGGGGGGCTCGGCTCCTGCTCCCCGGGTCCGCTCCCCCGGGCCGTTTCGGCAGCCGGCGGCTCCCGAGGCAGCCCCCCCTCGGCTCTCCACAGCCTCGCCAGGACGGTGAAGAGCAGCCGAACTGCCAGGTACACATTCGCCCCCCACGGCTTCTGGAGCCCGCCCGTATCACAAGCCCTTCCAATAAAGTACAATGAAACAAGAACCTTAAACCAAAACCCATATCTGAAACATGCTAAGATAACAAATACCGGCTGTAAGTAAGGTACAACAGGCTGAAACCATGAACGCAAGAGAACCAAAAGCAACAACTTTAAGAGCCAATAAATCAGCATTGTGACGAGTGGCTATTAATCCTGTCAGTTATCTCAACCCTTCGTGCCCCACGTTGGGCGCCAAAAAGAACTGTCGTGGTTTAAGTCCAGTCAGCCACGCAGTTTTGCTCACCCACTCCCCCCTCTATCTTGCCCCCCACTCCCGGAGGGATGGGAAGGAGAACCGAAAAGAATGCAACTCCCACAGGTTGAGATAAGAACAGTTTAGTAACTAAAGTATAACACAAATCACTACTGCTACCACCAATAATAATAATGACAAGAGAAATTACAAGGAAAGAATACAATTCTCACCACCTAAAACTAAGCCCGACCACGCAGTGCACCCCCCACCCTTCTGGGTCTCTCCTTTCCGTCCTCCATCTTGGGCATGACGTGCTGTGGTATGGAATAACCTCTTTGGTCAGTTTGGGTCAGGTGTCCTGTCTCTGCTTCCTCCCGGCTCCCCTCCTCCCTGGCAGAGCATGAAACTCAGAAAGTCCTTGGCCAGACCAAAACATCACTAAGCAGTAACCGAAACACTGGTGTTATCAGCGCTGTTCCCAGGCCCAAAATCAAAAACACAGTGCTGCACCAGCTACCAAGAAGCAGAAAAAATGACTGCTGCTGCTGAACCCATGACAGTACGAGGCATTATAAAGATCCAGGAGCAGAACAGCAGACAACTTGCCACCCAAACAATAGCTCTATGTCAAACCCAGATTCCTCTTCTGCTGTCATGCCTGGATATTTCCTTGCAAGCAGCAACCCCCCCAGGCCAGGAAGTGCAATTCCTCCCTCATATGTCACTGCACCACATGTTTTCTGGAAAAGCAAATAAACCCCACAAGCAGAAGGGCTGTGGCACCACTGTACATGCACATATTTACTGGTAATGTGGAATTAATGTGGCTCATCTTGGGGACACAGGGATCAAGGGTGAAAGAGGATGTATTCTCAAAGCAGGCTGGCTGAAGGGCTTTGGCTGACTCATTGTTTTGTGAAGTTATTCTGGGTTTTTGTGGGAGAAGAATCCATCTGAAATGTACTTACAACAGTAAGGTTTATCTCAGAGTGTATATACATATACTCTGTCCCTGCCTGTCCTCGTTGATCCAGTTCTGGATTCAATTCTGTCCTTGGGACCAAACACGCAGTAAAAATAGCCTCACTGAGAGATAACTGTTTCTGTCTGAGAGGCCAATGTAACCTGTAATTAAATAAACTGCTCGGGTATTTGGCCTTAACTTTGGTTTTTATTAAAAAAGAGAGAAATGCAAGTGGCGGCAGGATTATCTGCAAACACACACGTGAGGCTGGAGCAGCTTTCCTGAAACATAGAATCACAGAATGGTTTGGGTTGGAAAGGACCTGAAGGTCATCCAGTTCCAGCCCCCTGCCATGGGCAGGGACACCTCACATTAACCCATGTCACCCAAGGCTCTGTTCAGCCTGGCCTTTAATACTACCAAGGGTGGAGCATTTACCACTTCTTTGGGCGCTCTGTGCCAGCGCCTCAGCACCCTCACAGTAAAGAGCTTCCTTATATGCAGGCTTTTTGGAGTTTTGCCTTGGCACAAGGGATGTTCTAATTCAGCTTGGACTTCTAATGACCCTGTGATTTTGTAATAGCAGATAATAAGCTTTAGGAATACTCAGAAACACCATAGCCAGCAACAGGATGGCTGTCCCATTAATGAAGAAGCCACCTAGCACTGTAGATCCCAATGAATCTTCCTCCAGACTTCTGTGAGTGCATTAGGAGCAGAAACATCTATTTTGTTTCAAAACTAAACTTACCGATGATTATGTTTTCAGTTGGATCCAAGCTTTTTCTTCTGAGGAGTTTTTTGATGTGGTCATTTGATTTCGCTGTGGAGTTTCTTATGCGCTGAGGATCCTCCTCCTCTTCTGATGTAAACCAGCAGTACAAGTCAGGAATAGCTGTGGTAGGGGAAGAATCAGTCTGAATGAAAGCGGCGGCATTTTGGGTCTGATACATTGAGAACAGAAAGAGCAGTTGAGGCTTATAGAGATTTGTTCTGGCTTGGTTTGTGAATGGGATTTAGACAAAGTCGTACCCTACTTATCCACGGAAACCAGTGAGACAAATGCTGATGTGGGAGTCACCATGATTTGTCTTGAAGAACAGTGTGTGTGTTGAGAGCTGAATTTACCCAGGTTTCCCCCTCCCACCCTAGCAGTAACACTTGCTATTTATGTTTTGATTTATGACATTGGTGAAATAGTAAAGAATCTGCATCCTCCAGGTTCCGTTTTCAGCTCCCCCACCCCTTCCTCCCTCTTGTACAAGGGGAGGGTGTTTATTAAGGCAAATACAGAGGTTGTTATTAAAACATCAGAGCAAACAAGGTAGAGAAGGTCTCTTGAAAACAGCTCTGTCTGCCCGTCCCTGTCAAAGGAGGGTTGTTCTCTACCAGTTATTTTCTAGTAAAATTGGAAAGGATGGTGAATTACCAAATCTCATAATTAGAAAATCCGGGTGTACAGTATATGTCAGTTGTGACAGTTCATAGTTATTAACACTGTCCTTCTGCTGTATTTGTAGACCAGATTCAAACCCCACAGAAAGCAAATAAAGGTTTCAGTGAGTTTTAGTTCAGAGAAGGGTATACTGAGGCAAAGTTCTAGACTAGGTTGGACAGAGCCTTGGGTGACATGGTCTAGTGTGAGGCATCCCTGCCCATAGCAGGGGGTTGGAACTGAATGATCTTAAGGTCCTTTCCAACCTGAACCATTCTATGATTCTGTGATCACGGTGTCCTCATCTTATTTGTCTCTTTCTGCAATGCATGTGTTAGTCCATTTGTGCCTTGATGCAGATGAAGACCCATAAGCTGGTCTCTGAATTCACTTAGCTGCTGACAGGTGAGGCACCATGTCTGAGACCTATCCCTTCTATCTGTCTCAGAAGCCTAAACACCAGACAGACATCTCTACCTGAATTAGCTGCCTGGTCTCTGTAGGGAGAAATAGGTGTTGGAGGTCATCAGGTGTTTGACCCATTTTAGTCAGCTACATGGAGATAATAGAAATTGAAAACCCAGCAGGTCTGTTTCTTCCTGTCTTTTGTGAAGAGAGTGTTGGGTGAATAGTCCATATGCTGATCTATACAGGGTAGGCAGTAGAGTGTATTTCTAAAGTTAGATGTCAGGTATCCCAGCTGTATATTGGCTTGTTTGGGCAAAGAGAAGATGGAAGGGGACTTCCACTGTGTCAAGATCAATAGATGGACCCGTAGCTCTGTGGGAGAAGTTCCCATAGTGTGGTTCCTGGGGACTGTGGTCGCTTTTGGGCAGAGGACTCCAGTAGTAGAAGCATCACCAGCTACAGGCCCATATGTTCATGGACCTCTTTTGCTATGGTGGTGGATGAGAACTGAGCAGAGGGCAGTGGCATGGTAGACAAGGAGGATGTAGTGTTAATTGAATGAGCTTTGCACCACAGTACTGAGGTAAGCCTCTGAATTCAGTCCTTTCAGAAAGATATGAAGATACAGACCGAAGGTGCCTCAGAAACCCACCTGAGGTTCTAATACTATAAACAGGAAGAAGGTTTTGAGCCTAACTGGAGCGAGATCTTCTTTATTTAAGTGTAGTTTTAAAATGAGCTTTAGTATGACAGAGGAAGAGGGAATTATATGTCAGAGATTATTGAAGGAAGTGGCTGGAGTCCAGAGGCATTGGGAATGGGAAAGACATAGAGGTTGGTGTTGCGATGGCGTTGACAAGAGAGGGCTCAGATGCGGCATTTGCAGAAGGGACAGCTGAGACTGATGGGTGATTTTGGTGAAGCCATGGCAGCAAAGACTGAAGGAGCAGAGAATGAAGGCAGAAGCTGCCGGTCTGCCAGCTTCTGTCTTACAAAATGAGTATTTCTGGTTTTAAGGTATTAAGCAGAATAAACATGGAGCTGTGGAGGTGTGGAGAAGGCTGAATTACCTGAAATATCTGTTGTTATAAAATGTGGGCTGGATGTTCACAGGGTAGATATTCTTGCAGACTTACTGGAAGGACTGAGGGCAAGGAGAAGGCTCTGGACCAGAGCTGGATTCCTGCTGTTGGTGTGCCTAAAATGAAGTTATCTGGCAGTTCCTATCTGCTGAGCCTCATAGGAAATGTCGAGTGCTGCAGAGGAGGGTGGAGAAAACACTAATTCTCCTTAAATAATAGTGCAAGCTCTGGAGAAACATGGAGCAATCCTAATTCCTAAAATACATCTCTAAAGTCCTCTGTGTCATGCAGATGGAAGGTGTGGATGTCCAGTGTGGGCTCCAGTTACAATGTGAGGCTCCTCTGTGACAGACTTGGCTGTGTTTCTAAGGATTATGTGGTAACGCAAAGCACACAAGAAGCTTCGTTCCTGACAGATGGCTAGACTGACATATCAGGGGTGATGTAGTCAGTCTGCCAGGAGGCAGAGGGATGAGCAAAACGCTCTTTTCCAGTCCATTTCCATGATTCAGGGTCCAAGTACCTTTAGCAGATTTCTGGATTAAATAGTGACATTAAATATCTCTACTGCTGAATGAGGTTGACCATAGGCATGAAATCGTGCCTGCAGAAGGGAGGATGTTAACATGCCCTGTTATGGTCCTGCCACCATCCTTGAGACTTTTTGTTCCTTTTTAAGAGAAAGAAAATCAAATATAGGTGCAGATGTTGGCACTGGCAGGAAGTTCGGTGCATTAACAACCCTCCTAATACAAGATGAAGTCTTTGAGGCACACTCCACCTGTGGCGTTAAAATAGCACCAAAAACCAAACAGAAAGACCATAGCAAGAAGCCTGTGAACCAGTGCCAAAATCATACAGAAACACAGGAACTGCTGTGCTAACGAACAAAGAGGCCAAAGGAAAGGAGATGTTGTAGCTACATCTCAGTTCAAAATGGTTTTATTTCCCTCGTTGCATTGAAAAGCTCTTTGAAAGAATTTTGGGTGCACTGTTTGAAAAACTGAGTGTTGTTGCTTCAAGTTTGGCTTCTATTTGTTAGAAAACAGCTAAATGCTCAGAAATAAAGTTAGTAGTTAAAGCTGTACATAAGTACAATGAGGATGGTTATTTTGAAAACCTTTCCTTTGCATTTGTGTGGCCCAAGTGTTGCAGAAATGGAGTGATGCAGGAAATTACAGTAACCAGAAGCCCTCCAGAAAAGTAAGAAAGTAAACCTCACAGATTGCTTTTAATGATCTAGACCTAAAACAACATTCACACACACGCACATTTACAAAGGAAAGTAAACTTAATAACTGCATCTTTCCAGAGGGACAGGTGAGTGTGCAAGTTTGCTCTGTTTCAGGACCACACATGGCAAACACTCATTAAATGGGATGAAATAAGGGTTCTGACTTAGCTTCAGGGACAGGACGTGGAGGGTTTTATTCCAAGTAGAGATTTCATGGGTCTGCTCTGCTTCTCTTTCCAATTTACAGAAATAACAAGGGTTTTAGCTTTAAAAGTCTTGTGCCCCAGAGAGGTATAAATTTGTGTTGTCTATTAGAAAACGAGAGGTTTATCTGAAAGAGATTCTCCTTTTGATGTAAGACTTTGCATCCTTCTATTTGAACAAATCAAGTGCTGAGGACTGTCCCTGGGCATTGGGACCCTCTTTCCATTTCTAGAGGGACTTTTGGAGCAGATAGTTTTGGCTCCAGCCAGGCAGGACGTCCCCACCCAGCTGTAATTCACTATCTGTTCATGTTATTGCAACTGTTAGACACAAATGCATCTGCTGCTGGATAAAACCCTGTCCTTTTCACTGGACATCGGAACATCATGGTAGGACTGATCTTGGCCATCTTTGGGATAGATGTAATCCCAGCAGGGAAATAACAATTCCAGGATGGGATTTGTTTAACTTATTTGAAATGTCTTCTTTAGGATAGAGTAATGCACCCCTACAAGTACTTATATCCCTTTACTGGATATGACAGGAGCTGGGCTGATAGCCCATATGTGCACTGCAGTTGTCTGCATATATTCATGGGAATCCATCCTTCATCTCTTCACTGGCAGCAAGGCTACAATTTCCCACTTTCTGTATCCCAACCAAAATGCAGTTGCTGCATATCATCCCCTATGTCATCATTCCTGCTTAATATAGGTCCCTGCATCCATGCCGGGTCAGTCAGCTCAGCTGCAAACTAGCTTGTCAAGTAAAGAAACAAAGGGTTGCTCTTAGAGAAGTCTGTTCCCTGATTCCAAACCATACACAGACACCAGGATATGTTGGAAGAGGTTGGGAACTGCATTGTCAGATGGGGTGCAAAACTGTACTATGTCTTTGTACGTAGCCTGCATTTAGGTGAGGTTAAAGCGATTGTTATGCAGTGACCTAAGAATAGCGAAGGACAGATTCCCTCTTTTTAAGACTCAGTGTCGTGGTTTAAGCCCAGCCGTAACTCAGAAAACCACACAGCCTCTCTCTCACTCCCCCCCCCCCTTTTTCCCTCCTGCTCCTGGAGGGATGGGGAGGAGAATGGAAAGAATGTAACTCCCACAGGTTGAGATAAGAGCAGTCCAGTAACTAAGGTACAACACAAACCACTGCTGCTACCACCAATAATAATAATGACAAGGGAAATAACAAAGGAAGAGAATACAACCGCTCACCACCCGCCGACTGATACCCAGCCCAACCTGAGCAGTGATCTTGCCCTTCCGGGTAACTGCCCTCAGTTTATATAGTGACATGCTGTGGTACGGAATACCTCTTTGGTGAGTTTGGGTCAGGTGTCCTGTCTCTGCTTCCTCCCGGCTTCCCCTCCTCCCTGGCAGAGCATGAGGCTCAGAAAGTCCTTGGTCAGACTAAACATTACTGAGCAGCAACTGAAAACATTGGTGTTATCAGTGCTGTTCCCAGGCTGAAAGTGAAAACCACAGCACTGCACCAGCTACTAAGAAGGAGAAAAATTACTGCTACTGCTGAACCCAGGACACCCAGCTATGCATGTATGTGCTAGAATGGTGTTAGATTCTGTCCTTGAATCCATGCATTTATGCAATGATCACTGGCATTTCCAGCATCAGTTTTCTGCATCTTCCCCAGTGGGATGAATACTAACTCTTCCACAGCTGTAAATCTGTTCACCTGCATTATTTCTACTGTAGCTAAATCAGATATAAGATCTGAAAATAGTCCTGAGGTTCAAGTCTTGGCTTTTGCACAACAAATGTAACATGAACTCAGCAGAGTCCAAACAGATGTGTTTATAGGCTATATATAGGAGACCAGGTCCTGTTACAGGTACATGCAGCGTGCTCTGAGTATGGCATCACAAGATGTCACAGAGGCTTTTAAGGAGCCTATTCCATTACTTTGGAAAGAGGGAAAAATAAATGGCTATGCAAATTCCTTGCCTTTTCCTTCTCCTACTTTGATCCACATCCTTGTAAAAGGAAAGTGTAGGAAGTGTTGAGTGGAACCCAGTGGGGTTCTGAACTTCCTCCTTTGTGGACAGGCCGGTTTGATCTCCATTGAAATAATTGGTGCCGCAGGCACCCAAAATGAAAGTAACTCAAAGGAGTTATTTAGAGCCCTCATTCTTATTGTATAGTCTTGGGATATGAGGAGTCAGAAGGCAGAGATGGGGACCCCAGCCGTCATTGCTGGTGTTCAGTGTTGCTCTTGAAATTGGCAGGAAGACCCTGAGATGTGTTGAGTTATGCTCATGTGCAGGTCTCTACCAGCTATATAAACAGCTCTTTGTAGGGTCAGGACCTGCCTTTTTGGCTTGGAGATGCCTTTCGGGGGTGAAAGAAAGTTCATCCCCTTCAGCTATAACTCCTGGTTCCTTTCCATCTCAGTGATGCTGATCTTCAGATTATGAATTCATTTTGCATGCAAAGTTTTGCCTCAAAAAGGGGAGAGAGCTGGAAGGATTCCCTCTGACCTCTGGAAAATGAGAGGTTCATGACATTAGGAAAGCAGCATCTCAAACCCAGAACTACTTCCCTTCCCCTCAGTTGGCCCTCATTCAGTGAACTGCTATCTTTGTTCTATCCATTTTCATTCAGGGGAACACAAATCATAAATCCTGCTAAAGGCATCTGTCCTCAACACAGCGTTTCCCCTGATTTAGGAGCAGGACCTCATTCCTTCCTCTCTCCTTAACCACATTTGATTAAAGATATTAAGGAGTTTATTACTTCCTAATATCATCTGGGAATGATTTCCATATGTTGCATCATTCGTTGGAGTGGGCAGAACTCCCTGTGCCAGCGAAACAGGCTGCAGTATGGCTGAACCCCAATTAGTGTTTTACTGCAGGAGAGGTTGCAGGTGGCCCTTTATAAAAAGATGTATTTCATCCTTAGTTTTTATATAACTTATGGTATCCTTTCCACTGGGAAATTAAGCAGACACTCTTCATATCCAGTGCAGCTGCTTCTAGTGTTAAATTCAACTGCTGCTATTAGAGTGAGAGGTTGCTGGAGCTGAGTTGTGTTGTTCCTTAATTGTTTATGGCTGTGGATGCAAGCCAAGTAGCAGTCCTGTAGTAGCAAACACTGCAGATATGACCTGGAAAACAGATGTTTGGGCCAAAGCCAAGGTGGTTTCAGGAAAGACAGTAAGAGAGAAGCAGGAAACCAGTTATCTGTCTGATTTATTGGGCAGGGTGAAGGAATTCACCCCAAGGCAGAGTGCTTGCATGAGGCTGGTATAACAGTAAACTGATTTTAGCTAGCTTTTATCCAGCCTTTCCATAGGCAAGGCCTATTTGCTAGTGCCAACACTAGGTGTGCCAAACCTATATGCTTTGCGGATGGGTAGCAGACAGTCTTTTAGATCTGATACAGTGCAGGGGACTTTTGGAAGTTTAATGGTTTGAGGAATCTGATCAAAATCAGATCTCTACAGTGAGTACTGTGAGTACAGTGGGTACTGAGTAAACAGATCATCCTCAGGCATTCCACTTTGCTCTAAAGGAGAGAAATAGGTTCATCACATGCTAATGCAGGATCTAAAATGGGTCCAGCTCACGATTTCTCTCTGTTCCTCTCTTTGGAGCCCAGAAAACTGCTGCACATGGAAACATGGATGCTGTAGACATCCAAGGTTAGGTGAGATCTGTCCTACCCATGTTTTCACAGAATCACAGGCTGGTTGAGCTTGGAAGGGACCTCTGGAGGTCATCTTGATCACCTCTCCTCCTCAAGCAGTTCCACATAGAGCTGGTTGCTCAAGACCATGTCCAAACAGCTTTTTAGCTCCACAGCTGCTCTGGGTAACCTCTTCCATGAAGTGCATGATTGCACAAAGCTAAAATGAAGTGCGGCACTGGAGCGGAAGGAGGGGATGTCCAGCACTAAAGACTAAGAAGAGTTTTAAATGACACTCTTTAGGGGACAGATCCACAGATCTGAACAGGCATCTTGTCACACATCCAACCAGTGATTTTTGGAGCAGTGATTTAGCAGCACTAGATGCTTTCAGTTTTAACTGTGTTGTAACTACATTGATTTCATTGAAATGACATGATTTCCAATCCTAACCATTCTATGATGCTATGAATATCAGGCACAAGGTAGCACAAGACACAGTACTTGAGCTAATAGTGTTACTACCTATTAGTGCTGAGGAGTCATCAAAAAACCTATAGCTTCCTTTTAGCACTGCTCATGTCCTTAGATCTCCAACACATTGACTAGTAATTCTGGTTGGTACTCCGAGTTTTTAAAGGTGAGTTTTGAAAGTCCTGGAGAGGGAGTGCTTACAGATCTCCTGCACTTCCTCCTGTTCCTGTCCATGGAATAATAGGTTCTTCAAGCCAGGAGTATGGGAACTGAGCATTTGGAAGAGGATACATAATCTTCTCTTGCCCAGAAGTCACCAGAGGTAATAGCGGAATATGTAAAAGCAGAGAGAATACGTCTCCATTCACACAAACAGTCATGATGCAGATGTTGTAACTGTTGGGTTTTAGTCTTTGGCTCCTCTTAGCTTTCCACACATGCTACATTGTGAAGACAGAACATGCAACTTGGATTTCCCTTCTGCTCCACAGACCCTTTGATTTGCTTTTCCTTTTGTCTTTAGACTAATGAATTGAAACAAAGGAAATGGTTAAACATTTGCATTAAACAGGGGGACATATATATACATATAGTTGTTCCTGTTAAAGAGGGTTTTTTACTTAACTTGATCAAATGTCTCTGCTTCTGTAGGTTTAGTCTTTTCGTGTCATGAACCACTCATAAACCATTTGCTGCACCAATGTATAGTGCCACAAATGCACCTCTTTACGGAGCTACCTCTGCTCGAATACCTAAATACAAGGAGTCACACCGGAAAGTTGAGGTGTGATGGCACAAGTTACTGCCCGGGAGATTCCAACTGGACACAAGAGGAAAGTTTTTCCCAATGAGAGCAATCAGACATTGGAATAATCTCCCCAGGGAAGTGGTGGATTCCCCAACGCTGGACACTGTTAATATTCATCTGGACAGGGTGCTGGGGTATCTAGTCTAGGCCATGCTTTGCCAAGAAAGGTTGGACCAGATGATCCTTGAGGTCCCTTCTAACCTGCGACTTTATGATTCTAAATGGCTTTCTAGAGTAAGTTCATCTGGCACTTAGCTAATGTGTTTCTGAAACAGCCCTCAGAGAGATGCTGCCTTCATCCAGAGAAGAACAGGATTATCCTGATCTCCTGCATCCAGCCCCAGGTGGTGCTTTGCCTTCCCCAGTAGCTTCTATAGAATTCCGAAGTGCTGATGTTTTCCCAGTTGAGGGCAATGCCGTATGCAGGAGGGCCTTGACCAGTCTTCAGAGAATGTATGATAGCTGCTGGTGGCCCATGTTCTGCACATTCCTAGGGATACATATTAGACATGAGCCAAGTCTTTCTGTCCTGTCCTGTCTTCCCCAGGAACCTGATGGTTTTCTTCTCTTTTAAGTGCAGTGTCCAAGGTTTAGGAGTCTTCGTTCTTTTCCTGAAATCTCAGGTTAGTTGTTAACCTAGCCAGGAGTTGAAAAGGGAAGGAGAGTTTTCCTGTACTGACATTGTATAGATTTGCTTTATTTAGGGTAACAAATTCAGGGAAACCTCCTGGGAAGCCTCCTTTGCCAAAATCCCTATCAGGAAGAGCTGCAGTTGGCTGCATGGGCTGTCTGTTGCCGAAGTGTCAGGAAGTGCTGCAGTGTCAGTACTTGGGGATGTTAAGGCCAGAATAGTTGGTGTTTCAGTCTGTCATGGTTTAAGCTAACTGTAGCTCTCTGTGTTCATTTTGTACAGCAGGAAGGAAAAGATCTCACCATATACAGGACAAGAACAAAACAAGAACTGGCCACGCAGTATCAGAAAGTTGGTCTGAGTTTTACAGCTACCCTAGCCTTTTGCACAGGGGGCTGATGGAAACTCATCGCTCCACACTGCTGGGTAAGAGAGAAGACACTCAAGCAAAGGGCTACATCTTGGTTTCTCAAGTTTTCCTCTCTCCTTGATGGTCTTGCCTCCTGTCTCCTTGAACAGAGAGTCCAAGTTTTAAAGTCAGCCCAGACAGAGGAGCAGTTATTGTCATTCTTTCAGCTGAGAAAATCCTTTCCATGTTGTCCACCACTGTGATGAAAGGAGAAGATTGTCTTGCCAGAGACTGAATTTGTGTGTCAGAAAACCACCGTTTTCAGGTAAGAAAGTGTCCTTCCCAGCAAAGAACCTGACCTTCTTCTGTGTGAGGTTGGAGAAGCTGCTCTTGGGATAGAGCACTTTATGTGTAAAATGGAAGGGACCTGGGCTGCATCCAGCACCACAAGACATTCAACTTTTTGCTGTTGTAATTGAACAATATATTGTTGTCAATGTATTTGACAGGTAACAGCTAGTGATAGAACTTTTAGCTTTGGTGGACCAAGACATAGACATCTGCAGCTGTGTTCAAAGTGCCTCTTGCTCTCCATTGACTAGAAGGTGAGCCAGGAAAAACAAGCTCAGAAGTTGACACAGAAGTTGGGTGGTAAATCCCAGTCCTTGGACCCAAATGGCACAAGGATGGGCACCAGCTGCAGCAGTTAATAACTTCTTTCTTAACTGAATATTCTCTCTGAAAGCTTTGAAAGAGAACACCAACCCAAAGGCTTTTTGTGTTTCTTGGCATCTTCATGTTCCTATTTCCAGCTGCTTAAAATTATCCTAAAGTCCTTTTTTGTTCCACTCTCTAGACAGCGAGATTCATATGAGCTGAATTTTCTCTTTATAGCTTCACTTATGCATATGGGTCAGCACCCAGGCTGTTGAAAGCCCAAGATCATTTTCCTGCTGCATATAAATAGTACACAGTTATTTCACAGTTTCAAGTTCAGCTTGCAGGCTTCCAACAGCCTTGTGTTCCCGAAACCCTTTCTGTTCTCATAGCATTTGGGTCCTTGAACTCATGATTCAACATAAATTACAGCAGAGGTTATCCCAGCTAAGAAAGTCCTGATTTGGCTTCTGTGTATTGTCGTTCCTGATGGCTGGTGTCAAGTCACCAGTACTCAGAGTTGCTGTTGTGGGTCTTTCCAGCCCTGCAGTAAGTTCAGCTACATGGTTAAGCTGAGTTACGCTACCTTACCCACATTAGGCTGCATTCGGTCAGTCCATCATCTTGCTAGGCAGTGGAGGAAGCCAGAGAGTCTCCAGTTGGATGGATAACTAACGGCCGGCGTATTCCTGTCCGACAGAGATAAGAGGCTGGTTAAAACCAAGGGAATTTTTAGACTCTTCCCAACTGTTGCCTGTCTTCTGTTTGACACAGGACTTGTCATGTCGCCCTTTCTGCGCATTGGTTTATCCAACTATGACAGTGGCCCTTACCTGCCATCCCAGGGGGAGGTGATTAACCCATACTGTGCTGTGATGGTGAAAGAAGCCGTGGAATCAGGTAAGTGGGGAGGTGTTAAAGACACTTGTGAGCTTTTATAAGATGTGTGTGCCTTGCTGTGTAATTTCTGTGTGTAAGAAGCATATTGATAAATCTTCATAATGGTTTGTGAAGTGCGTTTCTTGTCTCAGCACAGTGCAAGTTTGGGTTTGTCATATCCTGCAATCAATCTGATTTAAAGATGATGCCCAGCAAATCTATGTCTTCAGTTTGAGGTTATTATGAACTGAATTACAGGTCCCAGCATGTGACATAGCAGATGAGCTGAGTATTTGGTTTCACTTTCCTATGAGCAGTTGCTGGTCTGTCAGTGGGACTCCTGACAGATGAAATCCATGTGTCCTAGAAATATCCTGGGAAGGCTGTCTTTGTTTATCACAGGTTTTGAGGAACTGACAGGTCCAGCAAATTCCATCATTTAAAACATAATAGCTCTCAAACAGCCCCAGTCTTTGCAGAGAGAGTTAATTTCTCTGCATAATTGCTGTACTATGTAATAAGCGCATATTGTAAAATGTTTGAAAGTGAAACCTCCTGCTAAGCTGCTTTCTGTGTCTGGATACATGGATTGTTCCTTTTCCTGATTGAACACCACTGATGAGTCCTCATTGGGAAAACGTTTCTTATATGTCTCATGCGTGAACATAGACCCAGTGGTAGGATGAAGAGTTCTTCACTTCTGCTATTCAACAGTCATGAAGACCAACTTCAGTGTTAGGGAACTTCAGCCTCATATTGGCTGCTATTTATCTTCAATCTTCGATAAGTTCCTGACTTGGCTGCTGTGATTCATTATAAAATTAAATCAACTCAGAAACACTTTTTTATACCTTGAGGGTCCCCATGGCTCTGATCTTCAGAGGATGTTAAAGCAGTTTAAAAGAAGAAGTTTTAGACTCGTAAAATAATTCAGTATTTCACTGGGGATTTCTTGGTTTGTGTTGGTTTGTTTTCTAAGGGTCAGCATTTATCACATTGAGCTTTAGCTTGGCTTAAATGATCTTTTAAACTATTAAAGGAAGTTGTGAATGCTCCATCCCTGGCAGTGTTCAAGGCCAGGTTGGGCAGAGCCTTGAGTGACATGGTTTAGTGTGAGGTGTCCGTGCCCGTGGCAGGGGGTTGAGACTGAGTGATCTTAAGGTCCTTTCCAACCCAAACTATTCTATGATTCTATGATTATGGAAGATGTGGTAACTGATAAATTGAAAAGGAAATACTGTGTGACAAGTTATCCCTCAGATCCCACTTTTTACTGAAAATATATCCTGTTTCAGCTCTGTGCAGGGCTTGGCTTTAATGAGGCCTTTGAAAGCCATGACTCAAATTGAAGTCTCTGTCAGTTCAAAAGTGAATGAAATCAGTTTGTTTAGAGCAGACCCACATTTATTTGTCTTGCACAGAGCTGAAAGCATTTTCTGGCATCTCACAAACACAGAAGTTCTGACTAAGTGATATAGTTTTTTGTTTTCCTGAGAGTCAATGTTGTTATTATTATTAATAATAATAATAACAATATCTCTACCAGCAAGAAATCAAGAAGTGTGTCTGGGGGAACTTTTCTCCATCAATGTGGACTGACTAGAAGACAAACTACGTCCTGCTATTAAAAGATTTCTGTTTGCTAGGGTGTAATTGCACTCGTCTAATGATAGCTCAGAGTATGGTGGGGCAGCCAGAGGCACCCCTCATGTCAGTGGCAGTAACAGGAACCTCCTGAGATTGATTCATCTCAGACTTCCCTCTTAGGGTGGGTTGAACCACCCTTCGGAGGTGTTAATCTGCTGCTGGTGAAGGGTCTTTAAAGTTGTAGATGGCTAACCTTACCTTTAAGGTGACTAAGACAAGATGAGGCCATGGTGGGACTCATTTCCTGTATAATTCCAGTATTCTGCAAGGATGTTGATAGCTGAGCAAGTCAGCTATCCTTGTATAGAGCCATGGGGAACAAACAGGGATTTCCGTGGTGGGATTCATCTTGAGGAAGACATCCATAATGGGTCTGATGAATCACACCCTGGAAAAGCCCAGTGCTCAAGGGCAGTTTAAATAAGTCCACTCAGAGGTACAGGTCTGACTTTAATGAGATAAGCTGACTCTAAGTGCCAGAAATGCTCTGAACATGATCATCCCAAGGAGCTGTCATGTTCAAACAGGCTTAGAGAAGGCAAAAAGCAGTGAAGGTCTCAGGACAAACATTAGCTGAATATATCTGGAATAGCTGCATCCCTGCTTTGTGATATTTTGATTACAGTTTGCTCTCCAGCTCCCAGGTTTCACAAAGCACTTGCTACTCAATGGCACTGGGATCAAACCAGAAGTTATATTGGTTAAAGTGGCATGTTCTAGTCGTAGGAATGGACCAGCTCCCAGCCTTGTGCTCTGACACATGGCCGTTAAGGTTCCTTCAGGGTAGATGACTGCTATTCAGCAGTGAGTGCAGAATGAAAGGCAGGATGTGCCGAAACCCAGAGCTGAATCCAGGATAGATCCAGTCCCAAATCCCTGCAAGCTCTGTGCTGGAGCTGGTTTGGTAGATGAGTCTACTTTGACTTTTGCAATGTCCTGTTATGGATCAGATATGTGTTTGTGCATTAGGAAAGTGTGAGGGGGTTGGTTTAATTGGTTGGGTTTTGCAAAGACAGCAGCAGTAGATGATAAATGCGTTTGGTTCCCAATAACAGGGAGTTTAACTTTGGCTTCATGCCAAAGACCATCCTTTGTTAGCCAGCCATGATGATTAAGTCATTGGGACAGAGGTCCCCAGGGGTCTGGGAGTGATGCACATCATCTGTGGACACAGGGCTGTCACAACAAGGCCACGCTAAAGGATTTCAGACACTCAGGGAATATCTTGGCCAGATTTTGGAGTGGGGGGGTTCCACTTGCTTATTTTGTAAAAGGGACCTTGGTATTTTATGATATAATCTTTAAAAAACAGAGCCCCCCCATTTTAGAAGTGTTCTAGCAATTTATTACTGATGACAAAACATTTCAGAGATCATAGCAGCCCTCAAGTTTAAGAGAATCTGGCCTTTAAGAATAGCTTCTTCCTTCACGAGCCACCCAGGCTGGTGCCATTTTACCACCTGTCTTGATGACATTTGCTTTGTGAAAGCTCTTGCTCCATGTTGGAACTCCGCAAGGAAAAGCGCTCCCTGCCACAGCAAAAGCTACTGCCTGGGAAAGACAGCTGCTATTTTAACTGTCAGGAACCCAGGGTTGGGTTAATCCCTGGCAGAATTCCACAGACGTCAGCAGGGATGCACCGGGTGACTGTCTGATCCCTTACATTGGCCGCTTCATTCACATTCCAGGCTTGTTTATTTAAAGCCTGGTGTTTTGGAGTGCGATGCAAACAAAAGCACTTGTTTTGCAAGTGCTGTGTTTCACACCCATGGAGTTTGACTGATGTAGCAAAGAAATAATGGTCCTTACTGAGGTTACTGTTCGCTCTGGTGCTGGGAAGTTTATGCCTCATTTTTAGGTCTGAGTTTGTCTGGTTTTGTTGAAAGAGTGTGTTATAGATACGTTTAAAGGCTTGATGGGAACGAATTAGGTCTGCAGACAATGAGCTTATATATGATTGCCTCATATATGATATGATAAGCTGCGTATGTGAAAGTCAATTCCACTTAACTGATAGAGATGGATTCACCTTACACTGAGGCGCTCTAAACTTTACGGAAACTGAATTTGAACCTAAAATAGAGCTGCGCAACCACTTGACATGCCAGGCACAAGAAGGTTGAGAGGTGGGTTTATGCTGCAGGAATGATCTCTGCTCAGTTTTGTGATGCAGACCAGTGCTGATGGTCAGTGTACTGCAGCTTAAATTGAGTTCATGTGATCAAATCAAGTCCAGACCTACTACAGGTGGTCCGTCCTGGAGTGGAATCTCATCAAGTCAGTATTGGCTGCAGGTTCCCGCATGCCTCTCCTCAGAGAGCTACTTTCTCAAAGTGGAACTATCTAGTAAGTGCAGTCTATGCAGTGGCTCTGGCAGTCATTTGTCCAGTGTACAGGGTGAAGACAGGTTTTTGTTATCTCACAGCCCTGATAGCTGTTCTCTGCCCAGGAAACATTCTTTCCTGAGATGAATATTACACAGTCAGGAATCACTGCTTCCTTTCTTCTCCTTCTCTCCTGCATGCAATAACTTTGGAGCTTGTTTACCGGTTTTAGTCCATCCTGAAGATGTGGTCCACACCTCAGAAATACTGGAGCTCCCACCTCTGTAAATCAAAGCTGAGCAGAGGGAAGAAACCTGAATTTGTCCTCCAACTGGGGAAGATTTTTCTCCAGCATGTGTCATGTTCCAGGCTATTGGCTGCATGTGATTTTCCAGCTGGATGAGGGAAATGCTGGGGTTATTGGAAACAGGAGCAGGTCTTTCGGAGACAGGAGTCACAGGTCTGCTGCTCACACAACTGCTTTTTATTCTCTTAATCCACCAGCTTTGGCATTTGATGGGTTGAAAATTTGCAGAAAGTAACTGTGAAATAGAATTTACTTTGAGTAAGCATCCAAGCCTTTTCCAGGGCTGTATGAATTAAAACAGGCTCTATGAAACAAGTAGAACTAGCTGAAACTCTTCTCACAGAGAACTAACTAGAGAGAACTCTCCACAAGCTAATGCTAAGCCTCCGAAATACACAGTTTTTACCATCACCATGTTAAAATGAATCTGCTGTGAAGGAAGAAAAATTAATGTGTGAGGAAGAAGTGCAAGAAGAGTTTGTCAGGTTGAAAACTGCATCACTGTGAATGTGGTTGCAGGTCTGCAGTTCATGTAGCAATATCCCAGGATTACTGAGATGCAGCAACTGAATGGACATGGACTCCAGCTGAAGATTAATCATGAAGTGCACCCAGCTTTTGGGGGGATTGAAGCAAACCTGGTGTTTTCGCATTGCCGTGGGACATATGATACATGTAGCTGGTTATCAGTGATGAGATTCGTCTGATTAGAAGCGTCAGAGTCTACATCTGAGGTAGACTCAAAGTTAATGGAGTCAGGAGTGGAAATTATCTTTTCTATGGTAAATGCCTGTATTTGGTCAAATGAACACACCCTAACTCCATTGATTTATATTGGCTATATTCTCTTCCCTGTCTCTGAATGGAACCAATGTTCAGACAGCTCAGATACGGGTATACACATTGTAGACACCTAAAGTTAAGTGAGATGAATCCCATCCTAGGTTTCAGTTCACATGGTGTCCTCCTAAGACACTCTAACATGGTCCATTACACACCATGGAGAGAGACCTTTAAGTGGGTAAATAACACAGACCTGTCTCAGGGACTTTGTGCAGATGAGAAGCAAGTCCAGGCAATTCACATCACTTCTTGTTGACAGAAAATGGCCAAGTGTACGTGCAGAAGAAGCCCACGATGTACCCACCTTGGAACAGCACTTTCGATGCCCACATCAACAACGGCAGGGTCATGCACATCATCGTCAAGGACAAAAGTGCTGAAATGGTTTCAGAGACCACGGTGGAACTTAAGGTCCTGGCGGAGAGGTGCAAAAAGAGCAATGGGAAGACAGAGATGTGGGTGAGCATCTTTATTTCCTCTTGTCAGATGTGATGGGGTATGGGAATGCCTTGTGTTCGTGCCATGCTTTGACTGTAACCAGCAGGGCAGCAGGAATGGGTTGCCATCCAAGGAACAATGTTTTCAGTCTACTTAGGTATGACTTGAAGGAAAGACTTCCATGCATGTCAGAACAAAAGAGCACGGCACATTATATTCCCTGCTGCTGTTATATCAACTGATATATCAACGTGGCAGGGGGGTTGGAACTGGATGATCTTAAGATCCTTTCCAACCCTAACTATTCTATGGTTCTATATTGAAACATATGCCTTTGGTTAGCAAGGATTCCGGTTCAGGGGAGCTATGCCCACATCTTTGCTTACAAAATGCACTGGGGACAAATGGTAATATGAGTGGCTAAACGTGAATTATTTTATGTGCTCTGGGGAAACGGCTATAAAAATTTAATCTAACATCAAATAACTGATTCACAGTTACCTGAATTCAGATTGATGTCAGAGGAACTCCTTTAAAATCATGAGTTATAGTGAAGTAACAGTCTTCGTAAGGATTCTAAATGTAAGATTGTATTCCCTGGTAGCCCAGGCAAGAAAGTTCTTGATAATAGTCTTTAACATGTAGTATTCAGGAGCCATGCTGTGAATAGCTATAAAGTGAAAAGACATTTGGAGATAAACTGAGAAACTTATTTCCTTATTTGCTTGTTTGTTTCTCATGACAGTTCTCAGGCTAAGCTGCTTGGGTTATGAAGAGAGTAGAAAAGGCAAAAAGGCCTCAGTCACTTAGCAGACCTAAGAGCTAGATATGGTAGAGGTTTGCGCATTTAACACATAACTTGGAAGTAATTAAGATGCTTAAGGAGGGAATTGAAAACCAAAAGGCTTTTCTCAGCGTGACTCCAGTCGCAGCCTTTAAAGCCATAGGAAGCAGTAGCCTGGTGAGGAGAAGAGGGATCACATAGTCTGGTCTGCTGCTTGCTTGCTTGCATCAAGAGTAACAGACCTGAGGTCAAGTGGAGTTGGGAGACCCTGACCCCATTGTGTCCCAGCTTGGTAACATCTCCTGAGATCTACTGTCTACTCAGTCCCCGTCACAACCTGGGGAAGGTGGTCCCGGATATCCCATCCTGCAAGGGTCATGAGGAGGGGGAATACCATTTTTCCCACTTTTCTGTGCAAGGGCACTATTTCCTGTGGAAGGCAGAGAGGTAACCTTGCTCAGGCTGTGCTGCAGGTAGGTGAGGAAGTCACTGTTGTGATCCTCAGGCCAAAGAAATCTCTGAATGGAGGTGCTTTTATACCTAGGCAAGTGGATACAGGTTACAAAGGCATCTATGGATGGAGGTTCAGATAGGTGGGAATTTCCAACTCCAGTGGGAAGGCCCAAACAATGCCTAAGTAAGCTTGTAGCACCACTCATGCTGACTGTAATAGAAGTTAGACTTGCAGAACCAAGTGTCTACAAGATTTTAGCATCTTTTAAGTACCTTTCTGAAGTTGGCTTATTTTGAGGTTCTCTCACTTCCTACTTGCAGGATCTACTGGGAACAGCAAGCTTACTCTATAGATACTGCTGGTCCTGCGCTAGTGTCTAAAATCCTTCCTACAGCTTCTGTGATTTAGTCATATTTATCCCTTCTACCATGCCACTCCAAATGTTTGATAAGAGGTGATCTAGCCTCCTCTCTCTATAGTTGCTACTACCGTGCCTTGTTGCCCCACATTGACATGAGCAGCACAAAAACTACCATTGACATTCATCAATTCCCACTGGGAAAAGAACATAGTTTGAGTCATCTGAAATGATTGTTGCTTCTTTGAATGAATAATGATTGCACTGGTCTCTCTTTCTTGTTTTTCACTTACCTCAACCAGCTAGAACTGAAACCTCAAGGACGAATGCTGATGAATGCAAGATACTTCTTGGAAATAAGTGGCAAGTGATTGAGTTTGTCTATTGATAGATGTGATTTCTGGTTATGTGGGGCAGAGCTGGTGTCTTCACTGAAAGCGGTGCCTATGTGGTTACTCATTTATTCCTAGGAACCTTCATAGTGGTTTGAAATGAACAGTCCAGAAAAGTGATTTTTATTGTATGGTGGGGATAAAGACTGACTCTTCCTCTGTGATTAGCAAGGCAGATTTTTGGCTGGTTTACCACTGAAATTGTAGATTTTCTCATTATGTTAAGCAAGACAGAATACATATAAGGAACCATAATGAAATTATTCTACTTGTATGTAAGCAGATAACACATGCATTGGTGTGCATTATAGTGCAGATGTAAAGGTTGAGGTGCAATTTAAGGTTGACAGCACCTAAGTATACTTGTTAGTTGGGCATTTAAGATCAAGAGTGATCTAGGCAAAACAGGAAAAGAACCTGGAGAGTGATTCATCTGATCACATGCAGGTTTCTGCTGCAAGGTGAGCTGAGTCATTCACTGGGCACCATTGACTGCTGAAGCTAGACCTCCAGGGATTTAGCAGCAGCTTAGTCACCCTGGAGAGGGGACACACAGTAGTTTATGTGTCTTCACTGGGAATCAAATCCCACCTGCAGAGTTTGATGTCCATGTGAAATACATTTTGCTTTGCAGAAGAAAATGGGTTGCAATCCAAATGCTTGATCTTATCCTTCTGTCTTTGATGGCAAAATTCTCACACCCTCAGATGTGGGTGAAGCTGTAAGGTGTAGATACCTAGAAAGACCTCCTATTCATAGAAACGTGGAAGTACTGAAAGCAGCTAAAAGCATGTCCATACTGGTATTTTCTCCATCCATTAATATAGAATAGACTATTGTTGCCTCCTTGTATGTTATGTCAGAGAGGCCAAAGCATAGAAAACACAAATTGTCTTTGTATTACAAATAGCAGGATCAGCATCAGATCACACAGGGGGCCAGTTTCCACAGAATACCTGTGAAACTTGCTGTGCATTGTGTGAGTAAAAGGAAAGAGAGATTGAGAGTGAGATAAAGCACGCATATCTAGATTTGTAGACACAAGCACATATATAACTGCATGTGTGTATATATATGCATGTGCAGTCAGAATTGGTTCGGTTGCTGTTCTAAGAAGGTTAAATGTGAATAATGGCATGGATACAGCAAACAGCAATGGCGTGGAAAAATAACAAGACAAAGAATATCCTAGGAACATACATAGGTGCTTACTCACGCACTTGTGCACATAAAGGATTCAGTTAAATACCCATATATATTATATACAAAAGTGTGTTTGTGCATATATAGATAATTATTAATTTTTATGCATTTTCATCTGTTTTAGGTCATGGTTCTTCAGTGCTATACAAAGTTAGAAGTTTATGTTTAACTGCATATTATCTCTCCTTGGGTCACTTCTGGTCTACATTTCAAAAACAGCGTTATGACTATTCAAGAAAGCTCAGGGTCCCACGTTTAAAGTCATTTTAGTGTCCTTTTAGGGGTGGCAGATAAAAACCCATCCAAACAAGCCTTGTGTGGGTTTCAGAAAATGGTATTTCTTCAAAGCACTCATTTCCATCAGTGAATCAGCTTCAGTCATTTTGTGTGTTGGCAGCAGTATTTTCTCAAGGCACCTTATCAGACAGTTATCGGTTTCCTTTCTCCCCAGATGCAAAGGACCTGGCTGAGAGTGAGACTGAAGCCTTCTCCCTGCACCAGCGCAGGGGTGCCATCAAGCAGGCCAAAATCCATAATGTCAAGTGTCATGAGTTCACAGCCACCTTCTTTCCACAACCCACTTTCTGCTCTGTCTGTCACGAGTTTGTTTGGTAAATGAAAATAGATCTATGCCTTTTCTCCTTTTAATCCTTGGGACCAGTTTTTGGGTAGATGTAGCACTGAGAGACATGGTTCAGTGGTGGACTTGGCAACACTGGGTTAATGGTGGTACTCGATGATCTTGAAGCTCTTTTCCAACCTAAGTGATAGCATGATTCTGTGATTCTCCAATGGCTGTCTGTGCTCCAGCTGTCAGTAAGGCAGCAGGATGAGACTCTTGACATCCTACCTGTAGAGTTATTGCATCACTTCCAGGATGGGGTTCACAGTTGTAATTCCAACTGTGAAAGTTCCCTTCATTTTTTAGTATGAACGCAGGCTGAGAAAGATGTGGCTGTTCAGCCTGGAGAAGGGAAGCTGCATGGAGACCTCAGAGCAGCTTCCAGTGTCTTAAGGGGGCTACAAGGATGCTGGAGAGGGACTCTTCATCAGGGACTGTAGTGATAGGAGAAGGGGTGGTGGGTTCAAACTGAAACAGGGGAAGTTCAGGTTAGATATAAGGAAGAAGTTCTTTACTGTGAGGGTGGTGAGGCACTGAATGGGTTGCCCAGGGAAGTGGTGAATGCTCCATCCCTGGCAGTGTTCAAGGCCAGGTTGGACAGAGCCTTGGGCAACTTCGTCTGGTGTGAGGCATCCCTGCCCATGGTAGGGAGTTAGAACTGGATGATCTTAAGGTCCTTTCCAGCCTTAACTATTCCATGATTCTATGATCTCTGGCCACATGCACAGACATTTCTCAACAGCCCAGTTTGCTCTTTGGGTATCGTGAAATTAAGAATGTATGTGCTGAAAAGGCTGTGAAAACCACAGAGAATCACTCCATAGTTAGGTTGAACAAAGATATTTTAATTAGAGAAACTCTATAAAGACTGATAAAAAGGAAAGCTCTTTTATTCTGTTCCTTTTATAAACACTGCTGTCTTTTCTTCCCTCAAGGCTTTCGGACAATGCAGCATTAACCATTTCTCTGTTTCTTTCAGGGGACTGAATAAGCAAGGCTATCAATGTAGACGTAAGAAACTTTACTGATGTTGTCACTATCATTATTTACTTCTTCTTTTCTGAAGGAATATTTTATTAACACCGTGATACACTTGTTCTTTCAGAATGTAACGCTGCCATTCATAAAAAATGCATTGATAAAGTAATAGCCAAGTGTACGGGATCAGCAGTCAATAGCAGAGAAACAATGGTATGTATTATTGTTTGGCTGCTTTTAATAAACCTCAAGTGTCATTCACATCTGTCCTACTTTTGATGAAGGAAAAGGAGCTACTGAGGTAAAGGCTTTGTGAGCTGATCTGTGACCTTTGTCTTTTACATTCCCAGTGGTTTCATTACCTCCTACTTGTGATTTACTCAAATGCAGCTGCTGAATAAGCAGTTGCTGAATCAGGACTGACATTCTTCTAATGTATGAAGTGTAGCTCAGGGGGAAGTCATGGACATGAGGTGGAGATTTACTTTAGGAAATTATTCATTCCCTGATGTTAGATGAGACATTATGTTGAATTTTCAGAGCAGTACTTTAACATCCCACTCTGGGTTATCTGAGATTTCCAAGCAGTGAGTGGAAGATCTGGCAGCTCCACTATTACTAGTTTTATTTTCTCATATCACTTTATTATAAACCCTCTTTTTTGGTAGGCAAAGGTGGAACTTGATCTCTTGGTAGGACTAGTCCTTTTCCTTAGTTTTGTTCCACAGCTTCTGTTTGCTTTCAGTTCCGCTCTGGTTCCTGTTCTTCTACAGTCTAGAGAGATGAGATTCATCTCATTTGTCTTCTGACATCTCCAGGGTAGATGTATCCAACTTTGTCACTACCTTTGACTCCCGACGTACTTAAAGAAGAGAAATAGGCTCTTCCAAGAGTAATTCATTACAACAGATGTAGGCATCCTTTTCAGGAGGGGATGAATAATTTTTAGAAGTGCCATTGTTTTTCCATTGAGCATTAAGGGAGGCTGGTTGCATAGATGAGATGCAAGCAGCTCTCTGGTCAGAAGATCAAGCCCAGGGATGAAATTGCCCAGTTCCCACTGAACTGCAGTTATTATTTGGCTTTGTATATTTGAAATGGTAGCTAAAATAGTTTCTTCTTGATGGTCATACTCAAGCATAAAAAGGCAATAGACATCCTATCTTCTGTGGTACAAGTCCAAGGCCAGGCTGGATTTGGCTTTGAGCAGCCTGGTCTAGTGGAAGGTATCCCTGCCAGTGGAAGAATGTTGGAACTAGATGATGTTTAAGGTCCCTTCCAACCCAAGCCATTCTATGGTAGGTCTGGTTTTCCAGCAAAGCTGAGGTGGACTGAATTTCCAACTTGGCTTTTCTCTTGCAGTTTCATAAAGAACGGTTCAAGATCGACATGCCTCACCGCTTCAAAGTCTACAACTACAAGAGCCCAACGTTCTGTGAGCACTGTGGCACGCTCCTCTGGGGCCTTGCACGGCAAGGACTGAAGTGTGATGGTGAGTCCCTGATGTATGTGACACAACCTGAGCATGGGAGTGGGCTGTTGTCTTTAGAAGGTTGCAACCTGAAGAGCCAAATCTCATTTATTATACCTCCAAGACCAGTATGAGATGCCATCCAGGGTGGTGAATGAGTGGTGAAGAGGGCTATCTTTCAAGGTGTATCATTTTTCAAGGAGGACAATTGTCAGTATACGGAAAGATATGTGGTCCATGAGACTGAAGAGTCACTTCCCAAAGAGGCAAAGAACATCTCAGTGGCACTGCTGATCTTCCAAAATCACTCCCAGTATTAACTTAAATGCTCTACTTTCACTAGCAGACAAACGCAAGACACTTCATCTTCATAATCCTGTATCAATGGGGAGATCCTGCTCTGTGGTTATGGTTTATCTCTGAGCTGATAGACTCAAACTATGAGTGTAAGTTTTGGTACCACTCTGAGTTTTGGTAGCCTGTAGCTGCAAAGACTGATGGACGTTGAAATGGACCTTTTGTCCTGAAGGAGATATAAAAAACATTGTCTCCATAGAGAAACAAATAAAATGACCCGAATGCCATTCCATGAGCCATAAATGGTGCCCAGGCTTTAAGCTGTTTATGAGGCTATGTTTGCCCTTGGCCAACAGCAGCACATACTCCTGCCCAACCTCATGTCAAAGCCTTCACAGCCTCACAATCCTTCGTTGTTCTGACACCTCTTGTTCTTTCTTTCAGCATGTGGCATGAACGTCCATCACAAGTGCCAGATGAAAGTAGCTAACCTTTGTGGAGTTAACCAGAAACTAATGGCTGAAGCTCTGGCAATGATAGGAAGCACCCAGCAGGTAAATACTTTGAGTCTTGAGTCACATGGAGAAAGGAGAATCAACTGTTCAGTGTTTGTTTCAGTGCAAGTAATTTGAGCATTGAGTGGAGCACATATCACAGGAGGCTGCAGGTTCCTCTGTGTTACCAAACCCCTGAATGTTAGGTACAGAGATGCTCGTCTCATAGCAAAGACCTCTTCTAGATCTTGGTTTCTGTGACAGTCACAGTCAAGAAGCCACAGTGTCCATAAGATCAGAACTAGAAGAGGATAGATTTAGATTATATTAGGAAGAAACTATTCACGATGAGGATACTGAGGTGCTGGCACAGGGTGCCCAGGGAAGCTGCAGCTGCCCCATCCCTGGCAGTGTTCAAGGCCAGGTTGGACCAGGCTTGGAGCAACCTGCGCTAGTGGAAGGTGTCCCTGCCCGTGACAGGGGCATGGGACTAAATAATCTTTAAGGTCCCTTCCAACCCAAACCACTCTGTGATTTAATGGACACGACACAAGGCTCAAAATGTCAAAACCATGACATTTGCTGTTTTCTGTAATCCAGGCTCGCTGTCAGCGTGACACTGAACAGATCTCCAGGGATGGACCTCTTGAAATTGGCTTCCCAGTTACCGCAAAGGAGGTGACACCACTTCAAGCATTGCCAGCATCTACAACAGGAAAGAAAGGTGATATGGGGCAGCAGGCTTTGTTAACTTTTTGCTTGGTCCATGGTTATGCAGAGGTGACAAAGGAATTTATTAGCCAATGAATCTTTCATGCATCTTTCCAGCCCAGAGCAAGACGTACCCTTTCTCATCTCAGGATATCAATAACTCTTCCTGGCAATATCACTTGGGCGTAGCAGATAGGATCCTAGCCTGGTTCCTTCTCTATAAACCAGCGCTTCCTCCATGCTATCCAACCTCTAGTGAAATGAGACACCAACCTTCACCCATTCAGCTAACCCCTAAACTCTTTTTCTGACCCGGTGCTTGAACACATCTCATACCTCCACTGGCAAAAATAGGTTTGTTCCCTTTTTGGGACTCATGAACTGTAAAATCTGAGGACTTTAAAGAGAAGCCAAGCTCTAAACAGGAGATTGGGAATCCTTCTGATCACCGTGGCCAATTCTCTTTCTGATTTCATATTTTTGGCTGTGGGTTGACATCCAATACCTTTGAAAACCATTGACAGATTCCCACTTTATTCATTCATTCATTCATTCATTGCCCAGGAGCTGATCTTGGTCTCATGGCCCTCTGTGCTGCAAGAACAGATATTTAGGAGGGTGAATGAGAGGTTAGGAAGAAGCTTTAATGGGCTTTGGACAAAGCTACTGGGGTCTCAGCGGCATCAAGCAAAACTTAAAGTCTCCTGGGGAAATCCCTTGTTTGTCTGCTCTGTCAGACAAATTTTGTTTGAGTCACAGAACTCTTAATATTAGGAGCAAAAATGTTATCATCTTTCATTATACCCATGTGACCCACTTAAAAGGTCATTTCAGAACCCCTCCACCTTCATGGCTCCCCTCCAAGCACTGTCCTGTGACGGCAGCAGCCCTGTGATGGAACTGATACAATGGTTTTTGGCCTCCCACAAGCTTTAAAATGCATCTACCAGAATGTGGAGGAATAAAGAAAGAGTAAAAGTGAATCAATACTTAAGTTTAGCAAGGACTGGGACAATGGATCTTCAGCTGCAAACCCAAGCAAATGTCAAGCTGAGAGCCCAGGCCCCACTTTCTCAATCATAGCATCATAGAACCGTAGAGTCACAGAATGGTTTGGGTTGGAAGGGACCTTAAGCTCATCCAGTTTCAACCCCCTGCCACGAGCAGGGACACCTCATACTCAACCATGTCACCCAAGGCTCTGTCCAACTTGGCCTTGAACGCTGCCAGGGATGGAGCATTTATTGCTTCTCTGGGCACTCTGTGCCAGGGCCTTAGCACCCTCACAGTAAAGAACTTCTTCCTTGTATCCAACCTGAACTTCACCTGTTTCAGTTTGAACCCATCAGCCCTTGTCCTATCGCTACAGTCCCTGATGAAGAGTCCCTCTGCAGCATCCTTGTAAGCCCCCTTCAGATTTTGGAAGGCTGCTATTAGTGCACGTTAATACTATCCTGTGTGAAGATAATATCCTGGAAACTGGACCTAGAGCAAAATGTCAGAAGGCACTGGTTAAAGCATGGCAGAGCCACTTTTTACCAGTGCTCTGGGTTTGACAGTGTGCAACAGCAGGCTACCGAGCCTCAGAGGCTAGTTTTGGTACTATCTGAGCTCAGGGGATAGTGCACTTTGTCCCTCAAGGGAGAAATAAATGGTATCTCCATCTGTGCTTACTTTCTTTCTTTTGTACAAGTAGGACTGGCTACGCTGATATGAATCAGTAAAGTCCCAGATGGTTTCACATCTGTTTTAACACGTGGGTCTATTTGTCTGATGAGTAGAGTTCTTGCTGTTTAGCAATTTAGAACAGTACAGCAGTGTGCATTTCAGTGCATGGGATAAATCCAGTAGTGGCCAGGATCTCTTAGAAGTTCACATATATCCAAGTGAATAGAGTAGTGAAGAAAACCTGAGTAGTTCTGCTCCAGGACAGCTGGAATACTTGATCAGAGCTTCACATCCGTAGTAGGTGCCTATTATGAAAATGCTGTTCCATCTTTTTATCTTGCTTTGCCAAGGGTCTTGAAAAGACCTCAAAAAATGGGACCACATCATAACAGCAATGAGCAAGAAGGACTGAAGTACACAGGCAGCCAGAAATGAAGGTCATGGTTTCGCTGCCATAAAACAGAGAGACAGATGAAGGAGTTTGTAAAGTGGGAGTTATGCCACTCAAAAAGGAGGATTTACACTGGAGTAAACTTTGGGGGCAGATCCAATCTACTCAGTAGATGTGGCCACCATGTGTTTGAAATACCCTTTTGACACCAAGCACAATGCCTGTATGTGTTCTGGGGATTTTCCACCCATTCCAGGGGTTTATTTGAATGCTTTGATGTGTGTTACAGAGCCGCAAGGCATCTCCTGGGAGTCTCCAGTGGAGGGCGCAATGAAAGGGGAATCTCTGATAGAGTCAGACTCAGGAGAACAGCCCCAGGAGCAGCAAGAGCACCAAGTGCAGCTAAAACTAGGCATTGAGGATTTTGTCCTGCACAAGATGCTGGGGAAGGGCAGCTTTGGCAAGGTAAGCATCAGGCGACTGAGACACCATTGAATGCGTCTTTATATTGCTTTCTGTGGCACTAAATAACATGTGGTTTGAGGGCCAAAAAACATCTCCAAGACTCCAAGAAACCCTTGGTCTGGCATGGCTGACTCTTGAACATGTTCTTTCCTCAGACAAAGATTTTCCCTCTGTCCCATTAGTTGCTGTTTCCTGAGTGCCCATGACAGGAGAGGAAAGCAGCCAAATAAAGCTGCACCTTCCCCTGCTGTGCAGGTTAATGTGGCCTGGGTATCCACAGAGAGGAAGTTCTTCATGCTGTCCCTCTCCTGCCAGCTTAGCTGAGCAAGTTCAGAGGGTGGGGAAAGCATTAGCTGGAAAGCTAAGTGTGGATCACTTCTCAGGAGCAGCAGGTCTCCAGCTGGGAATGCTAGCTGGTCTTTCCCATCTCCGTCTTCCCATCGAGTTTGCGCTGGAGCGTAAAGCAAACTTTGTAACAGCCAAGAATTTGTGCTTTTGGAACAAGAACCACCTGTTTTCAGTGGATTCATGAATCTTGATGAATTGTGGATTGTTCCTCCTCCTCCCAGATGTCCCCTGGAAGGGGACTCGTGTTATTCAGTGCCTGCCTAAAGCTGCAGGAAGCAATTTCAGAGGAACTCACCATTGTGTTTTTGCAGCCAATAAGGAAAATGTGTATCATTATGTATATATCTCGCATGTTTCCGAGGTAGAAACTGTGCTTTAAAAAAGGGCTGCTTTTTGCCTGCTAAGTGAGCTGGAGCAATTGCTTTCACCAGTTCTTAAACTGGTGAAATATTTGCTGTGTTGGCTTTCCATGCTTGGAAATACTTGGCATGACTACAGTTTGCATGGGAAGCAGAGCTGAGGTATCTCATTTAGAGATCTGAGCCAGAATACATCCGAAATCCATATCCCAGACATTGGACTCAAGACAATAGATGTCATAGAAGCATTCATGTTGGAAGAGACCTCTGGAGGTCATCTAATCCAACCTGCTGCTCAAAACAAGTCTAATCAGAAGAGTTTGCTCCAGGGTTTGTCTAGTCGAGTCTTGCATGCCTTCACTGATGCAGATTCTGTACCTGGCTTTAGCCCCCTCTGTTAGCATGGACTCTGCAAGCCTCTGCATCTCTCTGCAGTGCACCATGTGGGTGTGGATGGGCTATTTCATGCCCTTCTGCAACAAACCTCACCCACAAGTTTCCTGTGTAGGTGTTGCTCCTGGTCCCCTTATTTGTTTGGAGCAAGATTCACTTCCCCATATAGGGTGTGCAGATTTCAGTGCCTGAGGCTTCTCTCCAGCTCTGCATGGACCAGGGAAGTTGAGGGCCAGAGGAAGTCCTCTCTGCATGAGTGGAAATAGCATTGCCCACCTTGGAAGTCACAGCACAAGTCACAGATGTACTGCTCTCCTCAGGAGAGCGGTGCCATGCACAAAAACGGGTAAAAAGGGTGCCTGCAGCATCAGCACTGTTAGCGTATCTGGTCATTCAGTGCAGAGATCGAGGGAGGCTCTAAACTCTGCTCCCTGTCTGGTGCTACAAAGTGAAATGCAGCAGTAGCCAAAAGGGTAAATAAAGCTTTTGTCAGAGGTAAAACATGTCTGAGCTTACTCAGTAAACAGTGTCTGGTAGAGAACTTCAAAGACCTCTTTGGTGCATCTTGTGTATTTATTCAGTCTATGAGAAATAGTGTCAACAGGCAGCATAAAGGCACAGAAGAGGAAACTTCTTTGCTCCTTGGTCCCTAGGAACCCCTTTTCTGCTGCTCCATGTCTCATTTTCCCTGCCCATAAAACCAGACAGAGGTCCTAACCCCTCTGGGATGTATTTTGCTATTGCTAGAGTAGTTCTGCAGAAGCATAGAGGACCCATCCCGTTTACTCAGGCCTCCTGCTAGCTGGGAGGAAGAACAGGGAGTTGCATCTGATTCAGATCATTCTGACTGTGGTGGACATCAGTTTACACCTGCTGAGGATCTGGTGCGGGGCATTTGCATTTCACATGTTGACAAAGCAAGGTTCTATGTTTTGTTATTTGAAGACATAAAAAAGGAAATGTATCTCAAGAGCATTTGCATAAAGTTGGTTTCTGTTATCAGAAGTGTTTGCTCTATGACATGTCCTGCCCATACAGGCATGTAGCCCCTGCTCTTGTATTCACCAAGGCCTCCCCAGGGTTCAGCTTCATAGGGTTATTCTGGGTGTGGGGAACTAACTCAAAGTCTACACAGTCTTAATGTCAGAACTGGGCCTTAAATATCAGCTTTTTTTAAGTTCTACCCTAGTGAATTCCCCATAGCTCAGCTTCCATTCTCATATGGTTGTGTTGCCAGCTCTGAGAGATGAGCATCACTCTTTCTGAGCATCTCTTTCCACCATAGGTGTTCCTTGCTGAGCTGAAGAGCACAGACCAGTATTTTGCTGTGAAAGCCCTGAAGAAGGATGTGGTGCTCATGGATGATGATGTTGAATGTACAATGGTGGAGAAAAGAGTCCTTTCCTTAGCTTGGGAGCACCCATTCCTGACTCATGTCTTCTGTACGTTCCAGACCAAGGTAAGACAAGGATCTGACACCTAATTCCATGGGCTGAGGATGCTTTGTTGAAATATGGATACTTGGTGAAGTGCTTAAGTCTGCTAGATTTTAGGGAACAGCTTGAACGTGAAGTAGTGCTAAGGGAAGGGAGCTTCAGGTTAACCACTTAGGAAGCGACTCCAGCAATTTCACCTGCCTTGCCCACATTAACCTGAGTGCAAAGTGGGGCATTTGAGGGTTATGGAATCCATGACTGATTGAGGTAGCTATGCAGAGACCCACTGTTAAAATCTGTGTCCTGGTACCCTGGGCTGAGGACATGCAAAGGCCACATCCACAGCCAGGGTGCGGATGTGGCCACACTGGGGTTATCAGAATATCTTGGACTATGAAGCAGTATGCTGCAGCGAGTTGAAGCTAACTCAAGAAACCCTGGTTATGGAGAATAAACAAGCTGTCATTCACTTTGGGAATCTTCTTTATCCCCAATTACTGTTAAGTTCCATTAGACTTCCTAATTCATACAGGACCACTGGTGGTGAAGACTGAGGTTCAGAAGGGTAACACAAAGCATCTTCACCTGAAATCCCACTTAGGACTCCAAACAAAAATCAAAGTGACATTTAAGTCATATGTGTATCTTCATGACTCTATGTGGCAACAAACCACCAACAGGTGAGCTTTCCAGAGCCTTTCCTACAGTGATAATCTATCACCTTAATGCTAAAGCACACACAAGGCATAGGAAAACACAATGGAAGGAAATCTGACAGATTGTCTTGTCTGTCCATCCTATTCCTGAGAGGTGCTTGCTGTCCCTGAGCTCAGAGTCAGCGCAGCATCACTCTCTTAAGGCTGCTTGTTGAGGGTTTTGTGAGGATGCTCCAAGTCGCTGCTCAGTCCCAGGGTGACACAAAACACTGTTCAGTCTGAGGTTAGGACCTGCTTAGCAATAGGCTCACTGCTCTTGCAGGGTCAGGAGGAACAAGTATAACCCCTGCAGTAAATCACAGCTGTCCAAGGGATGCGGCACCTGTTTAAAGACACATTAAATTTATAGCAGGGAATGTTTGGGAACTGCCATAGGTGATGTGTCACTGAGACCAGGCGCTGATGTTTAACCCGTTTGGGATTGTCAGTGAGGACAGCATGACCTGGAAATGGATCATTGCCTGGAAAGGAAAGGAGTTAATTCCCTTTTTGGGGCCTAGATTTCAGGGGAAAATATAAATGACCAAAATCCTAAAGCAAAGGAAATCAAGACTTAATTAAAAAGACCAAATATTCACAACAGTCAGCTCTACAAGGGAATTTATATTCCAGCGAGAGATGCTTGTGCTGCCTGTAATTCCTGGGGACATGGACTGATGCCACTGACTGCAGCAGCAGAACTGTGTTGTTCATGGTCCAGCCTGGTCCAACCTTGGTCTGGAAGCTGGAGGTCAGGTTGGGGATGGATGCAGCAGTGGCAAGTGGCATGCAAGTGTTCACATCCCTCATGAGACCAAAAAGATGACGGACCACATGGAGCCAGATGGGATTTACTGACCATTTAAGGGGGTGACTGCGCTTCCAGTGGTGGCTGAGGCAAGGAAAACCTGCAGGATGGAGAAGCAATGAGAGCTTGAAAAACTCATGGGTGCCAGGCTCAAAAACACAAATGATCTTTTCCTACACTGTCTCATGGGCAGCATCACAGTATTGCTCTCTTGACATACAGAAAGAACCTGCATCCGTCTCTTCCCAAGTCACCATTGCCACTTTAAAGTTATTTGATCTCTGCATTTTGCCCTCAGGTTCACAGATAGAGAAGCTGGAATGTGGCTGCCCTGGCCAAAGGCACTCGGTTTGATTGATTTCTAGCTTATGTTTTTCTCCTCTGACCTTTGCAAGCCAAGAGGCGATTACTCAATGCACGAAAGTCATTCAGAGCGGGAGAGCTGTGACAAGCCATGGACAGGCTTTCACGGCTCAGAGGACATGCTTCAGTCATAATATCTTTTAGAGCAGTCATTTTAGAAGCCAGGGCACTGCTGTGTGCAGCCCCTCCCTGGACTTTAATATTGAAAACTTCAGTTTTCAGTTGAAGCATTGGTATTGTTTTAAGGTTTCGCTGGATAGATAAGTAGTTTCAAGCAGAAATGCGTGTGTCAGTGGCTTTCTGAATCCCTGAGGCTTTGCCTTGCACGGTTTCTGAACTGCTTCAGGTACTGAGTGCCTCTGCAAAGGACAGTAAACCAGGAACATTCCTGTGCTGAAACAAGAACCCCATGTTTCCAGAGGGGAAAAAAAAGCCATATAATCTGTTGTCAGTTCTCTGGGGTAGGTTTCTTCCTGGCCTCAACCCAGATTATCTATGAATGCTCAGATACATAAAGCTTGACAGCCCTTCAGACCGGTTTTTCTAAGGCACCAGGCACCTAATGCTCCTTTGTATTCCTGCATAGGCTGAACAGTCAGTGCATTTGAAACCCAGAATACTCCTCATGTTTTTCTACGTTAGAATAAATCCAAGCACATTAGAATAAATCCAAGCAGAAAATTCCAATCTGATTTTGAACTTGACTGTTTTATTTCACTGCAGTCATCTTTGTATCCAGAGATTTGGCCAACGTAATTATATGGTGCGAATTTTAACAACAAGCTCAGAGAGTTACTCTGTTGTATTAGATTTAAAGGAACGCTGTTATGTTTGAGAGGAGGAAAAACATGTTTCTAATTCCATGAAATCCCAAAATTAGTAATGCCAAAACAGTGAGTAGCATCCCAGTGCCTCTGTTTTGTTCTTCTTTTGGCATCTCACTGATCTTCTATGATAAAAACAGGCTTTCCCTTTTTGAAAGTCACTTTTGTTTCTGCTACTTTACTTCATTTACTTCATTTACTTCACACCCTTTACCTAAATGCAAATGAAGTCTTGAGGCATTTTGGCTTATAGGACAAAGAAGCACCAGAGCACACTGTCTCAACCCAAAAGAGAAGTCATCTTTATTGCAAGTTAAAAGCAGGTCTTACTGAAACAGTTTTTTTCTGCTTACTAACGTATTCTGTCTTTTCAAAGTCCTGGTGGTGAGCCGTTTTCACATGACTGACTTCAAAATCTCTTACATTGGCAGGAAGGAGAAAAGGATTATACATAAGGAGTGTGATCCAAATGTAAAGATTCTTAGGCTCTGAAGTGTTATCCATGAGTATTTTTAGGAAATTTCCCATTAAAATATCTCCTCGGAGGAAACTACAATTCCTGCAAAATTTTCCAAGAGGAATTTCAGTTTTCTTCTGTCTTTCTCTTGCTGTTAGAGGGACAGAGATGAATTATTTGACCTCAGTCAGAGCATGTGGGTTGGCACATGTGTGTTTCACACCTATTTGATGTTCAGCTCCACTGCACAGTTGTGCCATAGTCCTTATGAGCAGCCCTGGATCAGGCCCACATGCCCTTCCCAAGCAATGCAGGATCCTCTCTGACCACAGCTTGGCTGCAGGATGTTAATGCATTGCTGGAGAAGTCATCCTGCAGAGCAGTGAAGTTGCAAGTCTTGATTTCCACCATCATTTAACCACTGAACCACAACAAAGTGTTGGATGGAGTAAACAAAGCATGGTGTGCTGGTCACAGAATGAGCTGTCTTGTAAGGTCAGCCCAGATGTCTTTATAGTCAGCATATTTTTGGCATTGACCAGTAAGGATGGCTAAGATAGTACACAGCAATGCAGTGATTTTTTCGCCTTGTACAAACCATCCTTGTCCCTTGCACAAACCTTCCCATGCCTTGGTGTTCCGCCATTTGGGAGACAGCATCTTGAAGCTACAATGTTCCTAGGTCTCCATCCTCCTAGTATATTGGGGTGATGCATCAGCTTGGAGACAGCTGATTCAAGGCCTAATGGGAAAGTTGGGGAAGAATTGGGAAGTTTAGGGAGGCTTTGAGGATTTTGCCTCTTGCAACCAGCAGGCAAGAAAACTGGCAAGGTCTCATTCAATCCTGGCCAAAGTCTCGGCATGGTTCAGTAGAAATAGCAGCGTCCCAGCAGAGCTTTGGGGTTTCAACAAGGTTCTGCCAGAGAAGCTGTGAGCAGCTGTAATTATAATATCAAAAATAGGAAGTCTTTACCAGACACTTTTTGGTTGTGTCCGCCCATGTGGTGGGAACAGCTGGAGTGTTTCGGCAAGGAAAGAGGGGGCCAGCTCATAAGCATGGGGTTAAGTGATAGCTGATCAATGTATTCAATGCGCATATTCTTATTGCCTTCCTGTTGTCTGGCTGTAAGGAAAATCAGCCCGAAATGCATTCAGCTTTGCCTGAGATGTCTAAATATCTGCTCTTTGTCCAGGAAAATGTTGACTTCTTAAAATAAAAACATTTACATTTCCCCTCCTATTTTTCAGCTGATAAAACGCTTGTTTCCTAAATCTGGCTTTTTGCTTAGGTTTTGGTCTGGTGATCCCGAATCTTCACAGAAATTTGTTTCTAGCCTTGAGAAAACTAGTTCCTTTCCAAGATCCCACCCAATACTGATAGGGAAAGCCACTTTCCCTTGCAAGACAGGGCTGATAGCAACTCAGTTTACCACTGTAAGTGATATACTCTGCCTGCTCGGGGCTGTGGAGAAGGGTCCTGGGATCTCAGAACTCAAGTGGAAGGAGTTATTGCCAGCCTTGTCTGCACCTTTATGTATACATATGTATTCTTATATATGTGTATCAATATATTCATATTCTTTCTACCAAGTAGATGGATACACAAAGCTAAGCATCGCAAATGAGCAGTTTAACATGCAGTCAATAATGCTGACAGTGAAAAGATTAGAACAGAAAATAAAGCATGAGATCAGGGACTGGACTGAATTATTTGACAGCTTTAAGAAATGCTGCCATCTCCAGAAGATAGACTGATATTACACAACAGCTACAAAAACACCTTTAAATCAGAGAACAAAATTAAACCTGGAGTTTAATCTGTAGCACATTGGCTTTGCTCATCCCCATGGGAGGGGGGTTGGAACTAGATGATCTTAAGGTCCTTTCCAGCCCTAGCTATTCTATGATTCTATGGTACAAATAGCTATGTAAATGCCTCCTATGGTCACCTACTAGGGAGGAGTTACCCTGTGTTTGCTCACCCCCAAGTCCAGCCAGTGAGGGACCTATGCATTGCTTGTTTTCCCACTGCATGGGAACACTCACTGAGTGATGCAGTGGAGAAGGCTGAGAGGCCTTTGGCTCCCATCTATCCCATGAAATAAAATAGATCTGAAGCTGAAGGAGACCTACGAGGATGCTGGAGAGGGAATCTTCATCAGGGACTGTAGCGATAGGACAAGGGGTGATGGGTTCAAACTGAAACAGGGGAAGTTCAGGCTGGATATAAGGGAGAAGTTCTTTACTGTGAGGGTGGTGAGGCACTGGAATGGGCTGCCCAGGGAAGTGGTGAATGCTCCACCCCTGGCAGTGTTCAAGGCCAGGTTGGGCAGAGCCTTGGGTGACATGGTCTAGTGTGAGACATCCCTGCTCATGGCAGGGGGCTAGAACCAGATGGTTTTAAGGTCCTTTCCAACCCAAACCATTCTGTGATTCTATGCTATGCTATGGATGAGCACCCAGACAGGGCTGGCATGAAAATGCGAGAAGAATCAGGAGCAGGAATTGTGTGGTGTCAAACCTTTCTCTTGGCAAGGGCCACCTAATTCAGTGGGCATGAAGTAGGATTAGGTCATTTAATCTGAATGAGGACCCTTCTACATGCAGAGCCATTTGTCAGGGTAACTGCTTTAAATAAGGGTAAAGCCACACTGTCCTGCAGCATTAATTATTCCCATACTCATCCTCGAGGAAGCCCTAGGAAGAAGTTTTTCCTTTCAGTAAATGGTGTTAAATGGTGTATTTGCATGTAGGCAAGTGCTTTCACACGTGAAGAAAGCCAAATCTGAAAATCTCTGCAGAAAAGTGCTCTGGAGGGCTTCCAGCTGGTTTCAGGGTTTTAAGAGTCTGTTGTAGGATGTACCTTCAAAAGATCAATTTAAATGCTGCCTGCTTTATACTCATTGTTTATAAAGTTGAAAGCATCTCTGATAGTGACTATTCATTCTCACAGCAGTTGCATGCGTAACAGAAGCAGGTTGGTTTAACTCCATCCGTGCCAAATCCTGGGGAGGCAGAGGGAAAAGGTAGCTCTGCAGGGAGGAGCCCAGCACAAGCATTGAGGGACTGATGGGGCAGGAAATTAAGTTCTTGGAGTAATCAAGTCTTTCAGCGTCTGTCAGGATTGACTCAATGAGGGAACAGTGTTATTTTGAGTGTGGGATCTACAGATGTGTGTCTAACTGTGCTTTGTACATCATGTTGTACGGTTCTGATGGCTGTAGGAGCAGTGCTTCATCCTCCCATGGAGAGGTTTGTGATTGTGCTGCAATGGAAGATGATCTAGAAGTAGGGAATGGCTGATATATGGATGTCCTCAAGACAACTAGTGACAGCTATCCTGGGGCAGTGTCCATTGCTGAGTGCAGAAAATGCCTTTATATCCCTCCTTGAGCTCTGTGGTTGTAAAAGATGGCCCCAAACTCTTTAATGAGGCCAGACCTGATCTGTGATGCGAGTCTGGAACCATGACCAGAAGTTGGCTTGAGCATTTGCTACCTGAGGATGCTCTCATGGGTGATCAGCAAGTTGTCTGTTGTCTGTGCACAATACAGACAGGGAGGGTGAAGGCGATGGGCTCTTCCCAAGCCTCCTTCAAAGCTGTGTAGGTCTCAGCACTGAGGAACAGCATTCCTGTTTGTTTGCCCAGCAGCCCTGAGCTAGGATCATTGCAGGGGATAAGGGCATGACAAAGGTTTATCACCATCCTGAGAAATACCCACTTAACCCACTCTCGCATGGTCCAGATGCTGACAGACTTCAGAGCCTCACAGTAGCAGACAGGAGTCACAGGACAAGAGGAAGTGTAGGTTGGAGCCTGTCTGCAAACATGTCCTCTGTGCCATTCCAACCCTTCAACCTCTAGCACAGAGCTGGCTTCTCAGTGGTTTCAAGTATGGGTTTTGCCACTTCTCATTTTTAATGCATTCTACAGATCTCAGCCTTAGGAAGCTGTCTGCAATAATTTATTGCACCTTCCACTGCTTGATTATATCTTGCTACTCGTAATGACGTACTTAGAGCAGGTTTTTTCCGTGGGCCACTCCAGACACCTGACCTTTGTAAGAAGCAAGGGAAACTTCCAAGTCTCACAGCAGAAAATTCAGAATGATGCTGTCTTTCTTTTATGTACCACTCTATAGTACCTGGTAGTCCCTGAACTTCGGTATTAATTATGCCTAAAGTCAAGTTTGTAGTCTTCAGCTTCATGGCTTTAGACAGTTGAGCAATGGAGTTCATATAATGATCTTTGGATGCCAGTTAATCTGAGAGGTTGTCCACCTTTTCTTTCCTCAGGTGGTAGAAGGATACTGCCAAAGTCCCCAGTTTCGAGTCCCCAGTTCAATTAAATAAGTGCATCAGTTGCTGCTCAAATCCATGAGCTCAAATCCATGAGCAAGCAGAGCAGAATTGCTTGTTCAGCTGAATAAACACGAATTTCAAGTTGCACTTTAAGATGTGAGATAAGGTGTAGCCAAAATCAGTGGAGTTTCTAGGAAATCACAGGGGATTTCTCCTTCCCATTAACTGAAGCTGACTCTGGCCCATATAAAGATCCATGAGGCTCCTTCTATCACAGTGTGATACATGCGGCTGCTGGTCTGTTGTTGGCTAAACCTCATTACTTCCTTGTATACCTTCACAAAGAGCATCTGTTCAAGTGTTTTCCTGAGCAGGCTCCCGAGGCTCCTGAAATTGCTTCCAAGATTTATGCATTTCTATACTACTAAATTGCCCATCTCCATTTGGCCTTCTTACTTGCTTAGACTGATTTATGGGCACAGACCTCCACAGATGCAAGACCTTCAAGCTGAAAACCTGTACCCATTTGGTTTATTGGCAGAGTTTATATTTATTCCATGGGAGGCCAGTTCTGGTCCTTGCTTGTTAGATGACATGTGTGGTTTCCAGCCAGACGTCCATTTAAATAAGAGTACTGTAATTAAAAGGATCTGGCTAAGGAAATTGCACAGATTAGAGCAGACAGCTGTGATTTGAAAGGAACAAACACTGTTGTTGTTTAAAATAGGCAGCTCTCGACTTGCTGCCAGAGATGATTACATTAGATCTTATGGATAAAAATCTTCCTTCAACTGTTAAAAATAGAAGTGAAAAGAGCTCTGTTTCCCTCTCCAAAATATGTGATGAGCAACAGACAATAAAAGGAAGATAGTCATCAACTTCAGCGTAGCCTGGAGATGCCTGACTTCAGATGCGTACACAACAGAGAGAAGCTTTTGAGGAAAAGAAATACTGCATCCATCCTATTTTATTCATGCATTTATGAACAAAAGCTGAGATTCCTGACACAGAAGTTTAATCTGGGAGCATAACTCATTGCGTAGATACTCTTCTTCCAGAAAAAAACTGTCCCCCTCCTGCGTTGTAGGTACAATTCAGTGTGGAAGGGATTGGTCTGAATCAGCCTCCAGCTTCTGAAGGGACCTGATGGTGAAGTTATGGGTGGCGGAGCAGCGAGGGGATCAGTGTGGTGTATACCAAGGATTGAGAAGCAAACCTTGGTGATCGGTTCTGCTCTTTATTCAATATAGAGACACACACACCCCTCCCATCATTTCTATGTACCAGGAGGAAATTTTTCGTTGCCCTGCTCAAACAGCTGATAGTCGCATGCAACTATGGATAATGACTGGATCTTTTTCCAAGCTTCTCTGTCCTGCAAGCACTCAATGGGCATCCAGAAATGTGATTCATTCATGACTCTTCCCACTAGCAAGTTACAACTTACCTTGTTTAATAGAGCCCCTTTCAAGCTTGAAGTCAAGCATGTGCTTCAGATTGTTGCATCTGGCCAGTGTCTTTGATAACTTGAAAAAGTCAGACCCAAAAAGATGTGCAGGAATTCAGGTAACACCAGCTTGAGATCACTCCAACAGATGGACAATGCACTGGGCTTGGGACCAGGGGAGACCTGGGATTTACTTCTGCCTCTTCCACTAGCCCCCAGGAAGCTTGTTCTGTCCTTCTGTTATACAAGCAATATAGAGTTACGCATCCCCTTCTAGTGAGCCTTGAGGTCTGATGGTAAGTATCAATGGCACCAGCTGGTTATTAAGTGGATTTGCTATGTTCAGTTTGTACAAATCCAAGCAGAGAGGGTCAGTATGGGCTTAGAGAACAGTGAGGAGAACTGAAGAATCTGAAAAGAAACTGCTTTCTTTCCAAAACCCTCACAGTCATCTTTTCCTTCCTCTTTTTGAGTGCTTTCTGGGTGGGTTGTTTTGGCTTTTATTTTTAGCTTACCCCTCCCCACCCTTTATTATCATTTATTGTCTCATTCTCCAGGAAAACCTCTTTTTCGTCATGGAATACCTCAATGGAGGAGACCTCATGTTCCATATCCAGAGTTGTCATAAGTTCGACCTTCCCAGAGCAACGTAAGATGTTATTACTTCAGGTCTCACACATTTGGCTGGGAGAAGCAAAGGCAGCAGCTGCAGACACCAGTTGATTTTATTCCCAGCTCTGCTACTCTCCTGTCGAGAAAACCTTGGGCACATCATTTGACCTCTCTACACCTTTCCCAGCTGCAAAGTGGAGATAATGCTTGTGCTGGAAGTGGAATCACTCCTAACCCATCTCCCTCAAAACTGAACATACCAGACATGCAGTTCACCACCCCAACTCAACGATGGGTTTGGAGCAAGTCACTTCCTCTCCCTGTCCTCTTTCTCCTCCCACAGAAGGCTTTTTAGAGCCCATCCACACCGTTGATTTCAATCAGATGTGACCTTGATTTACATTCATGATCAACTAGGGAAGCTATTTCTGTCTGGAAGCATTGCAGATGCCGCTCATCAGCATTGCATCTGCCTGCAGGCTTTTCCTTAAGCCTGAAAACCAGGGACCTCCTTCTGTCCCTTAGGCTGCCCTGCTTGCTGGATTAGTCCCCTTCCCAGGGCAGCAGTCCCTCAAACAGGGCATCCAGAAGGACCATTCAATCCAGCTTGGACCTAACCTCTGGAAGTGCCTCCACCATCTATAAACAGCCCCAGGCATGCCTAATATCTTATATACACAGCCTATAGATGAGGGTCCTTATAAAGCAACCTACAGGTATCTGCTGTGAATCTGGAGTTGTTCTTTGTTGCACTCTTTGTGTTCTTGCTTAGCCCGTACTCGGAGGCCCAAATAATGACATTGTGGACCCAACCTCCACCCCAGATGTGCCACCATCAAAGAAACCCCACAGATGCATTTTCAGCCATCTGTGGGACCAAATATCTTGTTCTTTTACAACACAGGTGGCCTGTAGCCAAGCTGCAGGACCTGTTTAAGCTGAAGTTCCTGCTCCAGTGATCAGAGGTGAAGCTCTTTGTTAGAAGTAATGGGATTTTCTCTTTTCCCCTTAAAGGTTCAAGGAGGGGAAGGAAGGGGAAGAGATAAAATTTATTGAAAGTGCAAAAGGTAAATTTAAACAAAAAATGAATACACCAGCAGCGAATTAAAAATGTATTTATCTTTCATGAAAGTAAATAGAAGAATTAGAACAAATGAAAGGGGCTTTAAATCCTTCTGCAAGCAAAAGGTATTTTGAAAGTCAATATTGAAACCACTACAGGAATTAGATTTTTATTTAATAATTCAAAACCCCAAGCCAAACTCTCATTGAAATCAGTGTTTAATTTAATGGTTAATTTCAAAAGCATTTGAATGTTCAGCATTATAGGCCAATGCACTGAAGACTGAGGAAGCAGAGCTCTCCATCGCCAGAGGGGCTCAGGATCCTGCGGTTGCATTCCCTACTGGGAGAGCACATTTGCTGCACAATGGTGCTTCAGCCTTATACTGCCCCTTTGCAGCAGGATGTGGTGTGCTTCAGGCAGAAATGTGTGGAGAATAAAGATCTCAAGCTCAGAAAGGCCACCACACTGCTGGGTAGTTCATGTCTCGGGTAAACTTGCAAGAGCAAGTCATAAATCTGAGCTGCAGAGAGGTCTCTTTGACAAGCAAGGAGAATGCCTGTGGTCCTCAAACGCAGGTGCCCACCAGCCTACCCATTGCTGGGATCACTCTACTGTTTGTGCAGCAGATACAGAGCATGAAAAATTATAGCTGCACTTCCGAGGTCTGAGGCATTAACTGTCATTTGCAGTTTACAGCCTCGTGCATCACTAACTCATTGATTTACTCTGACTATGTAAGTCAGTGCATAGACACAGACACCACAAGGTCTGGCTTCATTGTGTTTGGGGGTGGTAGCTTGAGGCAAGGAAGGGTAAACAATAGGAACTGGATGGTTGTTTTTTGCTCTACAGTTGATAAGGAGACAATCTTGGGATGGGATGACGTCCTCAGGGTCAGTTACATGTAAAAAGAAACGCCTTCCAAATCCCTGAAGATGAGTAGGCTCCAAGTGTCTACTATTTCCCAAAGTGTTTTAAGCATGAGTTGGGCTGCTAGCCATGCGGCATGCTTTTGGGATTCTCGCATCATCCATCAGCTACCTGTAAAACCCAGTTACACCAAGCGTTCTAGAGGCATTCCAAACCTTCTGAGAACTTAATGAAATATTGACTTGTGTTGAGACCAAGCTTCCATCTTTTTGGGTCTATTTGAAAACACCTGTTGAGCAGCATCTGTTCTAACCTGTGCCTTCTGTCACTCAGGTTTTATGCTGCTGAAATCATATGTGGCCTCCAATTCCTCCATTCCAAGGGCATCATTTACAGGTAATTTTAGTCTTTAGTGTCTAATATATTAAACTTTTCCTGCTTTCCCTGCAAGCACGAGTGGAAAGAGGGAGACTTTCTTGGATGTACTTACTGATATTGCATTTCTATGCAGATTTCCTTTTTACTGTGTCTGGCTGTTTTATTTTGAAGGGAGAGTGTAGAAAAGGCAGGTTGGAGCCCTTTTTGAGAACCCAGTCCTGTTTCAGTTAGCATTAAAGCAAGCCCTTTGGTGCATTTACACCGAGTCATTCATACAGCACCCAGCATAGGCACTCAGTGTAAGCTTTCCATATATGAAGGTCAAGCTAGCCATGAGGAATTTGGTGTATCTGCTATGCTGATTACCTTGGGACAGTGGTGACAAGCTCAGCTCAAGTAACAACAGCAGGAAGACAGTGATATACCTTCATTTTGAGGTTATTAGCAGGTCTGCTGTGCACAGTTCCATGGAGAGATGGGGTTTATCTCACCTACCATGAATCTCAGCTAGCTGCCCAAACTCTTCTTGTAGCTAGCAGAGAGAAGGGGGCTTTGTTAGGTTCATTAAACCTGTGGTAGTGTGTGAGAGAAATGCCCATTTCTACCAGCAGGCTTTACAGGGAGCCAATGGGGATTCAGTGGGACATTGCAGCTGCATTCAGACAGAAAAGTCCTTTCCCAAAGTTACTGGTATGAACTTAATCCACAGCACATCAGTCTATCAAATCCCAAGAAGTCCTCTACTATGAACCCACCCATTCCAGCTTCTGCTTGACTTCCCTAGGAGAATCAAAGTTATGCACAGATGCTTTAGTCTAATGCACAAGTGTGCTTCAAACCTATAGAAAAGGACAGAGACAAGATGGGAGCAAGAAGGGCTGCAGAATTAAGGCCACAGTCTACTTTCCAATGGCCAAAAGGAGGAACTGAGTTTCTGGGGAGCTTTAGTCCAGCTCATCTTCATGGCAAAAGTTAGTTGCTACACTGCAGGCTTCTGGAAAAGCAGGAAGCAAATAGCTTGTCACAAACAGTTGAGAAAGCTCACTAAACTGGTGATGTTTGCCGAAACCAAAATGAGCTTATTTCAATGTTTGTCATGTAGTTTGAACATTAGAACAAACACTAAAAGTGAATGGCTTGTTTACAATCCACTCTCCCATTAAAATCCAAGCTTCAATTTACATAACTCACCTTATTATTCATTCTTAGTTCTCATGTGGGAGCCATTTATAGTCTTTATTGACCAATGATGGTGGTTGCGTAAACTTGCGATCAATATCAGTGGTATTAAGCTAAGATGACGTTTGGGATCCAAACAAGTTTCCAGCTCCAATTATTCTTCCGGATGACTGAAGAGCCCAGATCACTTTGCCATGTCTGTCATTTCTACTTAGACTTCTCAGAAAAGTTGATTAAATAGATCTGCATTATCAAACTAGTACATTGCTGCCTATTTAGCAAAGTGTTCACTGAGGACAGTAGCTGATCTGTCACTGGAGGAGGGCTTACCCCAGTCCATAAAACCCTCCCCTGCCATAAAATAGACTGTCATCTGTCTGCATGGGACCTACAACGATGCTGGAGAGGGACTCTTCATGAGGAGCTGTAGTGATAGGACAAGGAATGATGGGTTTAAACTGAAACAGGGGAAGTTCAGGTTAGATATAAGGAGGAGGTTCTTTACTGTGAGGGTTGTGAGGCACTGGAATGAGTTGCTCCATCCCTGGAAGCATTCAAGGCCTGGTTGGACAGGGCCTTGGGCGGCATGGTCTAGTGTGAGGCATCCCTGCCCATGGCAGGGGGTTGGAACTGGATGATCTTAAGGTCCCTTCCAACCCAAACCATTCTGTGATTCAATGACATTGTGACTTTGTGTCAGCATTTTTAACGCTGGAGTTTTTGTTTATAATTCACATTTTTATTCAGAATTGCTACACCAGTGGTGTGTCAGGGTTTGGGACCCATTTCCTCATGAAAGGAGAGAGATGTTTAGAGTCTGGAGCCTCAAGAAATGTGGGTATCTAGACGTAGGGTAGCATGATGATAGGAAAGAAATAGCTCATTCCCAGGAGTTGGTGAGGCATTGCTTTGGGTATCGAGGTTTGAGAGAAAACATTTAACCAGTCCTACTCCTTTTTCCTGTTTTTGTATTGAAGACAATAACAACAAGGTTGGTTGAACACACAGTCATGAGTATCTCAGAGCTAACTAAGCACTTAGGAATAGAAATCATTTTTGCAACTACATCACTTGCGATGTTGTAAGAATAATGAATCCAGCTGTTCTGTCTCATGCACCCATGTTTGAAATGTTGGCTTAAATGTTAATGAATGAGCTGAGGCTTTTTTGGCAGAAACTCCAATCCCTGGAGCTAATGAGTTTGAGACTCATCAAAATAACGAAAGCAAGCTGTAGGTGATGGGTTTTCTGTTTTGCTTCAGTCTTCCAGATGAATAAAAGCAGTGCTGGCAGCCAGAGATTGATCTCAATGGTGTAACTAAAATAAGTCATTCCAGCTGGAAATTGTGACAACACGAGTGTCTGCGACTTGGAAGGCAAATGCCTCAGTTGTCTTTATATTTCTTCTTGATTGATGACTCCCCCTTTTTCTTGAGCCATATTCTAGCAGCAACGAACAACTGCCCCGTGACAAGAATTTAGTGTGTAGACACTACGAGGTCTCCCACACTGATTGGGATCTGGCTGAAGGAGCTTTGCACAGAGGGAGGCAAGAACTGCCATCTTCCCTGCAGTTGTAGGCAATCATCTCAGGAGCGTCATGCATTAGAAATTGCCTTACTTGAGGGAGTCAAAGCCATTTTGGAAAACAAAACCACATTGTGAAGCAGTTATCACCCTGAGGTAGCTGTATACCAGCCTTGTGGTTAGGACTCTTGCCTGAGATGTGAAAAACGTGTGTAGGCTGTGAATCAGCAGAGGTTGGAAAAGACTCATTGTATCCTCAGCTGTGGGCAAAACATTGCGTCTGGGTGCTTTGGGAGCCCTGAGAAGGAGCAATGATTGACGACGTGGGATAGGCAGTGCAGGAACATGGGTGCTCTAAATCCAGGTGACCCAAATACTACCTAGATCCCAGGTGAAGTGCAGCATCACTGATCCAAACTTCTCCCTGAGTCACCATTTCAATGATAAGCTAAACTTGTAGATAAGATCTAAAACATTTACCATAGAAGCCATGCCAGCCTTCCTTTCTTTATGCCTTTTTCTTTCTTTACATGCTTTTCTCTTCTTTCACATTGTTCCCACATGAGGACCCCTTTGTTCTCTGTCACTGGCTGTGATTCATTAGCTCACTTGCTTTTATTTCCTTCTCTGTGTATTTCCTTTTCTCCCTCTCTCTGACCTCTTTGCTTCCCACAGTAGCTCAGAGCCTGAAACCTCTGCCAACAGATGGGCAGCTGTGTTTGAAGGGCTTTGTAAACCCCCAGGTCTCAGATAGTGCAGCACAGAAGTGAAAAGGTGGTGGGTATTTTGCTGATATCTGGGATCATTCTGACCTTGTGCAAGCCATGCAGGGCTTGTGTACCCCTAGTTACTCTAACATTTGTACAGCCTGCACTGAGATCTAGTAGCAGCTTCAAAGAGAGTACTGAGACTTCCAGGGAAGGAGAAAGTGAGCATTAGCTGGTCCGTTCTTGCTCACACTTTCCAGGCTGTGTTAGGGCAGAAGCACACACTGGCTTCACTATTCTGCATCCTTGAAGGAGGCACCTTTTAAAGAGATGTCTTGGGTAACATCTCCAGCAAATGAATCAGTGCTGGGATGGAAGGAATGAGAAAGTGGGATGTTGAAGTCCAAGAAAGCAGCTCCTTATTCAACCCACAGCCTTCCCTTGTGCTTGCACCCTATGGGCACTACATAGAGGCACGTAGCAAGTTAATGTGTAACCTGCTCAAATAACTTGTGTGGCTCCGTAACACTTTAAAGGAGGGGTTTCCTTCTCTTCCTCCACAGAGACTTGAAGCTAGACAACGTCCTTTTGGACAGTGAGGGGCACATCAAAATCGCTGATTTTGGGATGTGCAAGGAGAACATGTTTGGAGATGCAAAGACAAGTACTTTCTGTGGGACTCCTGACTATATCGCTCCTGAGGTAGGTGTGGGGTCCAAGGGAGGTCAGCAAGATGCTGTGGGACAGAGAACATGTCTAACCTGCTTTTGGGCAGTTCCAGGCTGGAAACTGGATTTCAGTTTGACTCAGAGTCTGTGTTGCTGTCTGCCATTGCATATTTGTGCGGCTTATTCATTATTTGTGCAAATGGGCCTGGGAAGCAAGTGGTGCTTGCCTTAACCAAGAAACAGAATGCTTAATGGAAATTCAGTTTGGGCCATCGCAGAAGAAGCTTCAAGAGGTAGGTCCTGAAATTTAGGTGCAGGAACAGCATGAGGAATGGGAAGCATGTTCTCTAGCAAACTAACAGTGGGAAGCTTCCATGGCTATAAAGGCTGCTTTATAGCTGGTAGGGAGCTGTGGGCACTATTAAAGCATGATGTTCGTCATAACCTAAGAGAGAAAATAGAGAAAGGTGGCATAGAATGCCCATCTGGACCTGATTCTCCCTCCTCACTGATTGACCACCTGATAGATAAAGACAGGCTGCGTCCATAATAAAGCAGAGATTGGGGTTCACCTTGCCCCTGGGATATGCTCTGATGCTTGAATTGGGATAGGACCCATAAGCTTGGACTTCTTTCTTACTCAGACAGATTCTCAGCTGGCTGCAAACTCAGCCTGTATTGCGAGCATCCTCCCCGAGCTGAATAAGACACTATATGCTCTGAGGTATAGCCTTAAAACTGAGCACAGGCTTGGAAGTCTGCCTAGACAAAAAGCAGCTAATAGCTGCTGGTAAAAGGGATGGAGATGCTTAGAGGCATAAACAGGAGGGTGGTCATACATCCTGATTTTCACTCTCTAAATGCCAGCAGTTAGGGGAGGCGTTGCTGTCTGGAGGACAAGTGGGAACTGACTTCTTAACTCTGGCGTTTGGATTACCTGCTTCTCTGCTTTGTCTGTGCACAATGCCAGAGCACCTCATGTCGCCGCAGGAATCCATTCCTGGAGCACAAGTTGTCTCCTGGTGAAGGAGGCTCTAAAACTAAACATGATGGAGTTGTATCAAGGCCAGGCTGTGCTTGAGCTATAGGAGGGGAAGGCAGAGCTTGTGGCTTGTGTAAAGGTCCCGCTCTGTTCCCCTGTCTCAGGAAGGGTGGAGTTTGCATGGAGAGAGCCTCCAAGTGCCGTGCAAAACCATACCAATAGTTCCTCTTCTCCAGTTGCTATCTACTGATACCTGGTGGAGAAAAGCTGAATTGGGTTCTATGTTCCCATGCAATAAAATTGGGTGGTCGCACACACAGACTTCAGCTTGCCCATAGCAAGGTCCTTGCTCTTTCATTCCTTATTCCATTCCATACCTTATTTCATTCCATACCTTCACAGTCAGAAACTTGTTCTTTTTTTTCTCTCTTTTTTTTTCGTTGTCCTAGTAAATTTAAATCTTTTGGGCTAGATCCCTCCAGAAAGGAGAAAGCTTCCTTAACCTGGTGACCTCTCACAATGATAGATCTTATTATGGAGAGGCTTTGGCTAATTAGGTGGCAAATTGGGGCCAAAGAAAACATTTTTTTACCTCAGAGAAGAACGTACGAGTCATCCATGCATCATGTCTGGCATCACTCTGAAATCCATTTATTTGCCTTTCAAGATCTCATTTCCTGCTGTTAGTGTTTTCGTGATGGATATTGGTACTTTCCAAATAGCTTTTAAAGCTTTTGGTTTTTCCCCTCTCCACTATAATTCATTGATCTTTTACTGTGCACCAAGGGCTCGATTTTGATCTAGGTTACATCACTGCTGACAATCTCTTCAAATCAATTGGATTTGTATTGCCTAAGAGCAGGCATAAATGTGCTCCACAATCAAGTTGCAATTGTCTTTTATTCCACTTAAAGATGCTTTTATTTAAGAATAAAAAGGCTATTTTCTGATCCTAAAGAAGAAAAAAAGAGAGAGACAAGTGATAATCCATTATCTGTGATTTTACTTCATAGAAAAGAGAAAGACTAAAACAGCTCTGAGCTTTGTTTCTGCACCATCATGTATTTTAGAGATTTAACAGGTGCATATGAAACATTTTACCTCTAAATGGAAAGCACTGATAGAGTTTATGGATCATCTCTCCCACCAGAGGCAGGAGCACTGGACTTGCTGTCAGTGTTTCAATGCAGCTGCAAGCACTGTAATCTGTTACAGACTCAGCACCTTGGCTAAAGCCACGCACATGAGGGTGCTTTGGGTCAGTACACAGGCAGCTTAGGGGAGGTCATCACTCCAGCTGACTTCCCCCTGGTCCCCACACACTGGATGTAGCCCTCATTTTGTAGCTGAACAAAAAGGAACAAACCAATGGATAGACTGAGGATGAATTCCCATCCTCTACTCAACTGGTCTGAAGAGGACAGATCAACAATTGCTTTCTCATGTTTTTCCTGGGGCAGGTTTTGCTGGGGTAGCTTCACACCATTTTACTCACTGATAGCCCTACAGTACCCTTACACTGCCACATTTGCGATCTTAGAATACAGTGTGAGTTAAGTCAGTCCCAAAGTGCTAATGCCTGACCATTTGTCTCCTTGGCTTTCACAAACCTGATTTGAACCCTTCGGATAACTTGGAGAGCAGGCCAAAGACGACTTGTCTCACTTCTTAGGTTTGAGACCTCCCTGGTAGCCAAGGACTCATTCAAGTAACTTAAGAGGTACATGCAACCTGTTACCTGCAGTGTGAAGGACTGTTTAGGCACCCAGGGGTGGCTGTGATTTAGATGGAATTCCTTGAATCCCAGCCTGTGCACAACCGGTAAATGCTCTGGCTCATGCTTCAGGCAGAGGGAAGCATCTCTGCTATCCCTCTCCATGCCAAGTCAGTTGGAAGGTCAAGGTCTGTCCACCCTTTTGAAGTTGAAATACTCCTCACAGACCTTTTGCATCCGTCTTTGTCACTCCTCTCTTTGGGCAGATATTGCTGGGGCAGAAGTACAACACCTCCGTTGACTGGTGGTCCTTTGGCGTCCTCCTGTATGAGATGCTTATTGGCCAATCTCCTTTCCACGGCCAAGATGAAGAGGAACTTTTCCAGTCTATCCGCATGGATAACCCATTCTACCCTCGCTGGCTTGACAAGGATGCAAAGGACGTTTTGCTGAAGGTAAGGATTACCACTCATGGAATGGAAGTCTTTTTGCATAACTGTCATCTCTGATTTGTGCATCTTCAGCTGTTGTTCAGAGAAACACCTTTAGTGCGATAGGCCCAGAGAGAATCACTTTATTGTCTGTGGATCAAAAAGCACACCTAACCTAAGTCATGAGGCTGTCTTTGTGTTTTCTTTCTCCGGAGTCTTCATGATGCCTCCTCACATCCAGTATGAGGGATCACAGGGTATCAGGTACCAGCAGAGATCAGCTTCTTTGCAGAGAAATCCCTAAGGTACAAAGCATGTTAAATCCTGAAAAAGATCTTCTGCCAGGCTTCAAACTGGGGGTTACAGTGATTTCCTTGATAACTTTGGCTTTGAAGCAGTTCTTGTGCCTTAGATATGAGGGCATGTAGGGTAGATTGCTTTGGTGTTCAGCTTGATTTTCAGTAGAGGATATTTTGAATCTTTGCACTGAGCTAAAGAGCAAGAAAACAGAGTCTGAGCCATGTTCAGAAGTGGCAGAGCTGCTTAAGCTGGTAACACCATGTCATCTGTTTTTTGGCCCTTTGGGTCTCCTACATAGAATCATAGAATCATAGACTAGTTAGGGTTGGAAAGGACCTTAAGATCATCCAGTTCCAACCCCCCTGCCAGGGGCAGGGACACCTCCCACTAAACCATGCCACCCAAGGCTATGTCCAATCCAGCCTTGAACACCGCCAGGGATGGAGCATTCACAGCTTCCCTGGGCAACCCATTCCAGTGCCTCACCACCCTTACAGTAAAGAACTTCTTCCTCATATCCAGTCTAAACTTCCCCTCTTTCAGTTTGAACCCGTTACTCCTTGTCCTATCACTACAGTCCTCCATGAAGAGTCCCTCCCCATCATCCCTATAGGCCCCCTTCAGACACTGGAAGGATGCTATGAGGTCTCCACGCAGCCTTCTCTTCTCCAGGATGAACAGCCCCAACTTTCTCAGCCTGTCTTCATACGGGAGGTGCTCCAGTCCCCTGATCATCCTGGTGGCCTACTCTGGACTTGTTCCAACAGTTCCATGCCCTTTTGATGTTGAGGACACCAGAACTGCACACAATACTCCAAGTGAGGTCTCAGGAGAGCAGAGTAGAGGGGAAGGATCACCTCCCTCGACCTGCTGGTCACGCTCCTTTTGATGCAGCCCAGGATACGGTTGGCTTTCTGGGCTGCAAGCGCTGTTTCCCTCTAATGGGCATCCTCCTCATCTTTTAGGTTCACTTCCGTTACTACGCTGATTTTTTCATTTCCTCCTTCTCAGCTCCATGCCATTTAGTGTTGTAGCCTTTCTGGCTTTGGCATGCAAATTATTCTAGAGTTGCAAAATAGAAATGCAATGAAGTCACAATCAGTATAACAAGTTCCCTCCCCTCAGTTGGGCTTTGGACTGATGTTGAACATGATCTAACCTAAGGCATTGTAACTCAAGAGGAAGCACAGTAAGAGAGCGTGTACAGAGTGTTATAATGGTTCAGCTGATGTGAGTAGCTTGTTCCTCACAAGATTTTGGTTATGTTCAACCTACAGTCCCTACCTGCACTTCTGCATTTACAAAGTGGCAGAACAACATAGAGCGTTCCGCTACCAAGAAATGGAGAACAGGAGATTATTTTAGCATCTGTGCAGTGCACAGCAGGGCTCTGGTGTTTAGGTATAGCTATAAAATGATAACGAAAACAATCCAAAGCAGTTTTCCAGGAAGATACTTTGAATGTCTGTATGTGGAACATATGCTATCTTTCTGTACAGCCGACCTGTACTTCTGTTAGGATTAGAGTTAGTAATCACCTCTATAGCAATCAATAAACTTCCTGGCTTAGGAAAAAAGAATTAAAAACTCCATTAAGGGCTCTTCTCATTGCCACTGACATATTCCACCCTGCTTAATGCCTGTATTATCAGCACAGAATTCAACCTATGGAATCTGTGTTGCTGTGTACCAGTTGCCTGTAGAAGACTCTGGTTTTAGTGAGGATTTGCCCACAGTGTTAACAAAAGCCCAATGCTTGGGGCTTTTTCCAATCAGGCCCTTAATAGTCCATACATCAGATTATTTTGCTGCCACTTTTGGCATCAGATATTTCTATTTGTCTTCTCTGAGTGGCATCTGTTGTATGCTCACTGTTGGCCAAATAGAGTAGCAAGCAACTTCTACTGTAGGTAACCCAACTCCATTTTGAGATGAACTCCAATAGTAAAGTGCTTTTGAAGATTTGCCCTTACCTCTGCAGTAAGACATATTGGCTGTGTCCAGGTCCCCTGCTATCAAGTGTTGCCATTATTCCTCTCCATTGACTTTAGAGGGATACAGAATCTGGTGCTCTATGGGCCAGCTGCAGATGTAAAGATGAATTTTAATCTATTCATACCCACCATTACAGCAATACTTCAGGATTACATCCTGCTCACACACTTTAAAAGGACTCTGAAGCATTTAACACTCCTGAAACTTTCCCCCAAAACCACTTCACTGCTTCTGGAGCCAAATGGCTCCTGCAGCACCATAAAAACATCTATGGCAAAACAGGCGGTGTTTACACTGAGCTGAAGAGTGGGCTCACGCCTACATGTAGCTGATGGTGAGAAGGAATGTTCCACTTCTAGCTTTTCCCGATCATCTTCAGCAGAATTAGTCATCCGCAGGACTTGTAGCCTGCAGTGTACAGCAAACACAAGCCAGCTGTCTGAACTGGGAGTCTTTTAACAAAGAAGACTTTGTCAGCATCTGAGCTGGTCAGTGGAGAGAAGCAAGCACTTCCAGGGTGTCTTTTATCTCATCTTTAAGTGTCTAAAGGAGGTCAGATGATTTGCATCTAAAAGATGACTCTTTATTAACTACAGAGTGTCAAATACTGATAGTCCAAGTGTCCAAGGCTATAGGAGATGAATGCAACCCCACATAGTATTTGTCACAAATCAGGCTTATATTTAAACCATAAAAATATTTCTGATAACAAGAAATTGTGCAGACAAACATTTACAAGTGCAATATTTCACCTGTGTAGCTGCATATTTGCATACTCAGACACGTATGTTGTTGCCATTGTAGCAAATTGTCCTCTTTCTCCAGCAAAGGTCTCTTAGTCTTGGCATGTTCAGCTTAGAATCCAAACTGGTTCGCCAATCAGAAATGCAGGAAGGTAGAAAAGTCCATACTCTTACCAACAGTGCTTGAGTTTGAAGTCTGAGACACTATCTGGTAGGACTGTCCTAATGAATACACTGTTATTGGTAAAAGACTGAGTTACATCTCTTTCTTCAATATTCTAGCTTTTTGTGAGAGAACCTGAGAGGAGACTGGGAGCAAGAGGGAACATCCGCCAGCATGCCTTCTTCCAGGAAATAAACTGGGAAGCTTTAGAAGAAAGAAGGATGGAGCCTCCTTTCAAGCCGAGAGTGGTAAGGATGCTTCTTCAAACTCCACCCATCTTATGTCTTTCTGTCCTAAATCATTCGTTCTCCAAATATTGAAACCTTCCAGGACATACCAAGACCCACAGTAATGTTATAAATTATCTCTTTAGGGGCACTATCCAAAATATTCAGACATGGGCCTTTAATGTCAGAGACCTCAAATCCTGTTTAGATTCGTGGAGTCAGCATTTTAAAGGTGGCTAAATGTCTGCTTTACATTGGAACAGCTTTAGGTACCAAGTGAAGGCTTTCAGGATGCCCTCAAACTTTCAGAGTTGTCTTCTGGAGTTGCCCTGAACATGCAGTGGTCTGTCTGTCTAAAAGTAGATACAGGACCTTGATCTTGGGCAGGCAGAATGGAAAGTGTCGACTCTTACTTTAATGTCCAAATGCAGATTAAATTGTTCACAGGCTGTCAGTATTTAGTGTACTTCAGACACAAGCAGCTGAAACCATCTACAATTTGGATCTACTACAGCCTTACTCACTGTATGTTTGTCTGTTGGCTGGGCTGCCTGACCTGATCATCATGACTACTATTATGTGATGGCTATAAGCACAAGTCTGGTATGCCCACACCTGAGAAACCATAAATAACTCATTTTTTTCAGTTACCATAGAAGGGGTCTGGATGCTACTTTAAATACCTTCACTTAAACACATAAGTGCAGCCCGTTCTGTCAGAATTATCTTTCATTGTACTGCAGAAGGTAAAGAAGGAAAAGCACTTTGGATAATGAGGTGATTGGCTAAGTTAGGATCCTCCTGACTATTCATAACGGTCATAATAAACTATCAAATTCCTATTAACAACAGTAATAAAATTTAAGTTGACAAGTACATCATGCTTTCATTTTACAGTCTTCCACAGGTGTTATTTAATTGATGGGTCTAATCGGCTGTGTTACAAAGCATCCCTGCCTGGCAGAATTCACGGATCACAGTCTCAGTGCCTCCTATATAATATTTATTCCCATTACTACTTCAATAGGATTGTAATAAGCAAGTGATTAGCACTGGTTGCTGGATATTAGGAGCTCAGACAGAGGTTGACAGGGTGCCCAGAGAAGCTGTGGTTGCTCCATCCCTGGCAGTGTTCAAGGCCAGGTTGGACACAGGGGATTGGAGCACCCTGCTCTGGTGGAAGGTGTCCCTGCCCATGGCAGGGGGTTGGAACTGGATGAGCTTTAAGGTTCCTTTCCAGCCCAAACCAGTCTGTGACTCTCTGAAGTTCACTGCAGTTTGATATCTTGCTGTGCCTCACTTGGGCTGGAGCAACTAATCATTGCACAAAAGGCCAAGAGAAAAGCATTTCAGGTTCCCTGGCTGAGCTGAGCTTGCTCCCAGCTAGTTAAGCTGGGCCTATAGGAAGCAGCCTGATAGGGCCATTGTAACGAAGATCTGGAGATTAGTGGTTTGACATGACTTTTTTCTTCTTTTTCTTGAAGAAATCTCCAAGTGACTGCAGCAACTTTGACAAGGAGTTTCTAAATGAAAACCCAAGACTGTCGTGTGCTGACAGAGCACTCATTAACAGCATGGACCAAAATATGTTCTGCAACTTCTCTTTTGTGAACCCTAAAATGGAGAAGATATTGTGCTGAGGTCTGCCTTACTGAAAGAGCTCTCTTTAATGGTAAACACTCTGCCAATGAAGACTGTGCATGGTGGTTTTTACCGAGAACCCTCCAGAAAAACACCTCAATGAGAGTTTGTACCATGCCTGGAGGCTTCCAGCTTATTCCAGACCATAGCAAATGCCAGCCACTCTTCATTATTGATGAAGTTACTTCTTGGTATCTTTGTTCTCTCTTGTTCTTGAAGTTGAGAGCATCTGAAGAAGAGGTGCCAAAACCTGTTCCTCACTACTTGTGCACACAGCCAATGGGTTTCTCTGTAAGAGAAAAACAACTATATTTGAGTTTCTGGTGATGTCAGTGCCCATTTCTGCAATTCTCACCTAAACCCACCTTCTTCTGAAGGACAAGTGGTTTGCTTGATGGCATCTGAAGGTATCTGGGAAGACTTTGGGCTGGATGTTTTAGTAACCTCCACTTGCACATGTGTAGAATTGTGCATGTATGCACAGTTTTAAGGGGCAGTTTTATTCCCTACACAAGTAATGTTCACAAGTGTTAGGGTTCAATTTTGCTCTGCTGGGATAAAGACACTTTGCAGGTGCCCATTCCAGCATTTGTACATCTCAATCAGGGGCACTGGTGCTAAAGACTCAACCCCAAAGGAAGATCGTCACCATGGCAAGTGTCAAGATCAATGCAGAAAGCCAGTGGTTTACACTTAGTACTTGAGCAGGAAGGATGTGAAATTGCAGACCAGAAGAAAGCCTAGAGGACCTCTGTTTTAAAGCTTTAATTGTCCTTGCACACACCAGACTCAGAGCAAAATCTGGACTGGGCTTTCTGGAGTTTTATCCTAAAGGTGGAAGAGTTTCCTCAAACCATTGTTAAAGTGTAGTAAAACTGGCCTTCCACTCACAGCATTGGTATATTTCACTTGAAAGGTAGCAATGAGTCCTTGCAAAGGCTGGTGTACTTTCTTTCGCCCTATATGGTGTCTGAGCTCTTTGGCATATGTGGTGGACGCAGGTCAACAAGCTGCACCCAACAGTCATAGGGCAGGACTGCACATCAGGTGAGGGTGGTCTTGTTCTTCACCTCATGGCATTTTGCTGTGTTCTATCCCTTTGCAGCCTGGGGAAAGGTAGATGAGTTTTTAAAAGTCTTTTCTGTGATCCTTTCATCACAGGATCCTTTTAAATAAAGATGTGCTGTTTTCTGAGGTTGGAGGGACGTAGAACTGCCCAGTTACTGCTTGTCAAAGCCCAAATAGGGCATTCTGTAATAGCTTAGACTTAGGCAGTCACTCAAGTTGTTTGGCTCTAATTGACTTGTATACATTTGGAGCTTCATTGTACCAATCCATTCAGTCCATGGAGAAGAGAAGTCCCAGAAAGCGACCCCAAAATCGGATTCCCTTCAGAGGTGTCTTTCTGACCAGGCTGTCACCTTGAATCTCTCACCAGGATGAACGCAGCCTTGCAGCCAGTGCTGGGATATCACTGGCAGTGACTGCAAGCATTGCATCCTTCAGGACCAAGAGCAGAAGAAGTGCCTAACATCGACAAGAAGGTTTCAGTCCAGGGACTCTCCTGAAATCCTTGTTTGTGCTGTGTGAAACTCAGGGGGCATCTGTGCTCAGTTTGTGCAGCTGGTCACCGTGTTTAGTTGGAATGCTTAACGTGGAGTTTTTCAATGCCAGTGATGTTTCTACAGTTTAATAAAACATTGTGTACAATTGGAAAACGGGCTTTAATGTGATTAAATAGGAGCAAAGAAAAGAAGTGCTTAGAAAAGCCATTGAAATGGCGCTGTGCTTTCTAGGGAATGTTCCTCAAGGGAATTTCAACCTATAAATACACAGGATCAGCAAGCATTTGAACAACTGTAACTACTTCACAGATCAGTATCTATAACAAGCATTTGGTGCTTGCAAAGGTACCAAGAAGAAAGTAAAATGTTCTTTTTGACTACCAGAAGGTGAAATGGCTGTAAATGGGGTCTGGTATCACAAAGGGGTTGCAGAGCCAGATGTGCAGAAGCCATTACTGTTAGAGGGTGATTCAGACCATCTTCCTTTGACAGCTGCATGAGGCTGGATCAGCCAAGTCCTGGGACACTGTCCACATGCTATAGATGGAGTCTGGGTGGCCTGATCCAGACTAGAGATTGCATCTCTAAGCATGTGAAGATTGGCAGTATCCCACTCTAAATGGCTGTTACAGATGTTTCCTTTGCAACGGCACAGTGGTTTCTGCTTAACACCAATGCAGGGACACCCCAAGAGTGAAGACTAAGGAAGGAGGTGCTGAATCACCTCTTGTGATTAAGTAACTGAAGAGCAACAGGGTTTAACACCTCTCTGACCAGAGGCAGGGTTCTCTGCAACCCAGTTGTGGCCCCGTAAAGATAAAGCAGCCGAACATATGAGTGACTTGTAAAGGGGGACGTTGCTAGAGCAGATGCGGTGTTAGGCTTACTGCAGGGCTTTTGATGTAAGCCACAAGAAGTCTTCTCTCTGCAAGATGTCTTCAGTTTAAAAACCCAATAAACCCATTGGGGGTGAGGGGGAGGGAGATGGGAACGTGCATGCTGTGTGTCTCACCAGTGCCACAGCCTGAAAACCCTCCCAGCTGTGCCTGTGGTGGGTGAAGAGTGACGTGGTAGGCAGCAAGCATCTTCCTGTGGTGGCGGCGATCGAGAGATAGGAGCTGGTGAGGGCTGCAAGCCAAACACCCGCATGGAAATAAGCAGCAGGCAGGGTACTCACAGAGATGTTCCTTTGCCTTGGATAAACCTGGCCCCTCCATACCCTTCCTGTCTTTTGTTCTTATGTTCTTCATTCCCTTCCTCCGTAAAACATTGATTTTATGGCACGGTAGATGAGACTTGCCAGGTTTGGTTTATTCATTTAAGGAGGTGATCCTGCCACTCTGCTCTCATGAGACCCCACTTGCAGCACTGTGTACAGTTCTGGTGTCCTCAACATAAAAAAGACATGGAACTGTTGGTACAAGTCCAGAGGAGGCCACAAGGACGATCAGGGGCTGGAGCACCTCCTGTATGAAGATAGGCTGAGAAAATGGGGGCTGTTCAGCCTGAGAAGAGAAGGCTGCATGGAGACCTCAGAGCAACTTCCATTATTTGAAGGAGGCTAGAAGGACATCAGGGGCTGTAGCGATAGGACAAGGTGAGGAAGTTCAGGTTAGATATAAGGAAGAAGTTCTTCACTGTGAGGGTTATGAGGCACTGGAATGGGTTGCCCAGAGAAGTGGTGAATGCTCCACCCCTGGCAGTGTTCAAGGCCAGGTTGGACAGAGCCTTGGGTGACATGGTCTAGTATGAGATGACCCTGGCCATGACAAGGGATTGGAACTGGATGATTTTAAGGTCCTTTCCAATCCAAACCATTCCATGATTCATTAAAGGCCAAATTCCATTCTAGAGCCCCATGGGATCATAACACTGCTGTAGGAGCCTAGTGCCTGCAAACATCAGTCTGACCACCAACATGCTATGCTTCAGCTCAAGATTTGGAAGTCCTCACCATCCAACTTCTCACCCAGTCTTGGCTCTTCAACTGATTGATGCACAAATTCCTACTTGTTGGCATTCACCAAACCAAACATGAAGCTGACGAACAGGTCAGGATAAGTGGGAATCATCAGTGAGTGACAGCCCTGACTCCGGTCCTCCTGCAAAGGCCTCCAAGTTGTTTTCCAGTGGAGGTTGGTTGATATCACAGCTCCTCAGCTTGCAGCCCAGGGATATGGTTGCTTCTCCCTTAAGGGAGATCAAGCTCCATCCTGCACCCCATCATGTTCTTTGCTACCCATGCAGAAAGAAAAGGCAGCTTTGCCCACTGGTTACCAAGCCCATCTTACAATGGAGAGATATCACCAGAAGTCTGTCTGCCAGTACAGCTCCAAATAGTGAATACTACAGGTAGATATGCTCTTCCCTTTACTACTGTATTTGTATCTTGTACACTTAAAACCCAAGTAGGAGATCACAGCTGGGACCTGAACTGCTTTCTCACTCCAAGAGATGCCAGCTCAGCAAGAGCAACACCTACATCAGTTAAGATCATAATCAATATGTGGTCCAAAGCATGCTTTGTGTTGTGAAGACAATGGAGGTCTCAGTGCACACCACAGGAAGCCTTTCTACTTTCCTTGCTTACAAAGACATTTTGTCTTTGCTGTCTCACAGCAGCCAAGACAGCACATGCAGAGCTGGTGAAACACAGGAATTAATGTGTTTCTGGCTTTTCTGTAACTGGCATAGTTTGCAAGCCGGTAGTCCTGTACAGCTCGGTGGCTGTACCTAACATGATGGGGTCCATTCTGCTGTTTGGTAATAGGCATGATGGAGTCCTTTGTCCTCTATATTAACTGAACAGTTATATACACAAGGATATGAAATGATTAAAAAGAAAAAGAAAGTGAAACAAAGAAAAAAACCATCATTGAGGTGTAGAAGATGAAACAAGCACAGAAAAGGAAAGTAGGGAAGAAAGGAGGGGTACAGGTTGATATAATCTTATACATTTCTCTTCATTCAGTGGTTTCAGTTATAACTCTGGTGTTTTTCTTCAAAGCCTCCAATCCTGGAGCTCCTTTTGTAGCTTAAGCAAAAGATTTTGGAGATACCAGAGAATCAGACAGCCTGGGACTAGAACAGATGAATGGCTCTAATCTGACCTCTTGGATAACAGAGAGCAGCCATCCTCCCCTGACATCTTCCCCAGAAGTCCAGGTATTTCTGTCCTGAGTCTGGATTCAGATCCCCCTTCAAATAACTGCGTTTAGCTGTCTATGGCATAGGAATGCCGTTTAAGGGTTCACTTTCAGTCATCTAGCATCATTGAGACACCCTGGGGTGTTTTCTGCTTTTGCCACTGGGTTGCAAAAATGCCATCTTATTGACTCCTGCCCTAAAAAACACCAGAGACAAATAGCCTTTTCCAAGAGCAAACCTGCCTCTGGTGAGCCTATGGTAGGCAGACTAGGTTTATATGCACGTGGTAGCTGCTTGTGGGACATTTGCTGGCACTGAGCTACTGAAACAGCCTGAACTAGAGGCTGGCAATGTCTTCATGTTTTGACCCTCTTAAGGAGGAGCCTTCTAAGAAGAAACATCATAAATTAGTCATCAACTTGTTTTCTGTAGTTGTTAAACTTCATGGAGGAAATTCTCCATCCTCCTGGTATATCCTCATTATGGAGGACCAGATGATGCTGCATTCCCATTCCCATTGACAAGCATCTTCCCTTCTCCATGCTAAAGCAGTGGTAACCAGAGAGTCTCAAAGCTCATTATTTATGGTCTTTGGATAACTGTATTTGCTGCCAATCTCCACAAGGACATTCAGTTTCAGTTTGAATCTCAGGATCTGGTGAGTCCAAAATTCAAAGCTCTGCCAGAAATCTTTGTCTACCTCCGTGCAAGTGGTGCAGAAGCTCATTGCAAAACCCTTAACACCTTTTGAGACTTCCTCAAAAGGCCAACAAGGCCTACATGATCTTTTGGTGGGGTTAAGTTGGAGCAAAACTGAACAATGTTCAACACAACTTTGCAGAGAGATGTGTCTTACAGGAAAGACAAACCTGTGGTTAAGGTGCTATTGAGTCTTTGTAGACCTAGATTTATTTCCAAGGCCTGCTATGCATACCTCCTGTGGCCTGGTGCAGGCTATCTTGTTAGGCTTTGACTTTTCTTCCTCTATGGGCATATGTCTAGTGTATAAGTATATAGAGTATGAACATTAGTCATACTCTGTTGCTTTAAGTTGTTCAGAACAGAGGCTTACGGAATGGAATTCAAGCCCAGCTAACCACAGTTGCCGAAGTAAGTCTGTACTCTTAAAAGTCTGTAATTGTTAAAGTTCATTAAAATTTAACTAGCTGCATCCAAACTCATCATCTAAATTTCCTCTGTTATCAGTGGAAAGAGTCTAGAAGTATGATTAATCCTTATCTAAGTCAGCTAGAAAAGTAGGCAAATGCTGCCCTCTGTTATTGCGTATCACCTTGTTCATCACTTCGGGCTTCAGTAGGGCCTTACCTTCAGTAGCGCTATTGTATAAACAAGGAGAATATAAAAATACCTCAACTAGCTGTGAATCAGGCTTGGCTCTCCCAAGACTGGTTCTGAATGGCTATGCTGTGAGTATCGTGAGACTCAGGTCTCTGTTGTAGCACCCTGGTTTGGTGACCAGAGCTAGGAACAGTCAAGGGGTTGGTCTACCTCACCATCCCCCTGAGTAGTCTAAACTTCATCACTTTGTATGTAAGACTTATGGACTGTGTTGCAAGCTTTGCTGAACTCAAGATGAGCAGCATCAGCTGCTCTCCTCTCTTTCACCAAGATAATAATCTCATTGTGGAAGGTTTTTATGCAGGTTGGTCAGACATCATCACACCTTTGTAAACCCATGCTGACTACTCCTCATCACCTTCTTGCCCACAGCAAGTTTTGAAATTGCTTCCCAGAGGATTTTCTCCATCAGCTTCTTAGGGATGAAGGTGAGGCTTACCAGCCTGCAGACCCCTTACTCTCCTCTGGCCCTCCTTCAAGACAGGGGTGACATTTGCTTTCTTCTATTTCTTCTATTCTGCACTTCAGTTGAGGACCAGACTCATGATATAGGTCTTAATCCCTTCAAAACAGAAACCTCATACATGTCTGTGTGGCTGGATATAGCCTGATTGTCATCTGCCTGCAACTTAGCTTAGAAAGCCCCAGCTATCAAGCCAGACATTTGCTACAGTCCTTTGCCATGAGGAAGCTGAAGCCTTTAAGGAATATTTGGTAAAGCCCTGAGACAGCTACTGGTGGGTTGGGATACACCACAACTGCTCATATTTGCCTTGCTTGAACAGAGGCTGGATCCATGCTCAGGGGGTGCATTTGGGCTCTCCAGCTTCAGTGCAGCTTAACCTGCAACTGTACCCAAGGGTGACTGTGGGCTGTGAGAGATGCATCGGTCTTTAAAGCCGTCCAAGACCCCAGTGTGACCGATATGTAGCACCCCAGAGTATGGTCAATCACTTATCCTGAGATTTCTCATCAAAGCAAAGATGTTGCCCCCAAAGCTCAAGTGGTTGAAAGCTTGCCTAAATAACTTGAGTGTCATAGGAGATGCTCAGTTAAGATGAAGCTGTAGGAGTGCTTAAGGGCACAGGCTCCTTTTCATTCTGCATTTTCACATGTTCAACTAAAAACCCCTGAATCTCTGTTCCACGAGGCAACTGGGTTCTGTCTGTCTGGGACCCAGCTATCACTGATCTGCTGCCTAAACAGAAACCTGCCAGTATACAGCAGCTGGAGAGGTGAATCATGACTTAAATAATCACCTAGAGGAACATGCTGTTTGAGTGGACAGAAAATAAAAACTAAGCATCACATTTAATTTATGATGTGGCCCTTTCTTCTGAAGGAACACAAACAGAAAACAAACAGACATCAAAGGAAAGATCTCAGCTTTCACTTCGAAATTCTTTTCATTATTGTTGTTAGCCTCCCAGTAGCAAAGGAAATGAGTTCTCCAGTAATCATTTCCATTTAATTTTCAGCTCCCTTCTGTTGATAGCATTGTGTATAACCCCTTTTCTAACAGTGTCTTCCAATTGTATACTTTGATATTCCATTCAGCTGGTGGGGAAAGCAAAAATCAGTTCTAAAAAAGCCATTTTATCTGTGCTGTGCATGAGCTCAGCGGGGTAATGTGAGATCTCTGAGAGTGTATTCATTTTCAAGCATTGGCGTTTTCCACCAGGGTGAAATTCGTCAAGATATAACCTCTCATTTCCTCCCTCCTTCCCTCCCCAAATGCCATGGGGCCAAAGTAGAGGGAGAAAAGGGACAAAATAGCAACCGTCACTCAAAAGAAGAGATAATCCACCCAGTGAATCAACTCAGTCTGGTCAGACTATGCAGAAAGAAAAGAGGTAAAAAGAATGAGAAAATGGGGGAAATAGAGCATGTGGTTATCAAAAGGATAATAAATCCCAGACCACGGGGGCATTTCTGAGATACCAAGGGAGGTGTCAGCAGTGACACAAAGTGACCTTTCTTGGAAAAGGTGGTGTTAAAACTTAATGCATTTTAGTTCTTCAGGAGATCCAGGGGCACTGAAATTCGGGTGGGAGGAGGAACTGTAGCTGTTTCTTTGTGCTGGGCTGTCTCCACACCAAATGAGACATTTGCTTCTCTTTCTTTGGGTGGACTGAAAAGAAGGGAATAAATAGAAAGGAGCCCCAGCAAGTTTGGCTGAAAAACATCCATCTTTGTGCCAAAAGCAATGCTTGAACCTGATAAAATGAGCCATTGCCTTAAGTTTTCAATTAAACACCTTGTCTGTGTACCAGCAATGGTTTCATATGGTTTAATCACTAAGGGGACACATCTGTATCAGCTCAAGCTGCTATTTTTGCTGCATCAACCACCTTGAAGCACTTCCCATATTCCACATAGAGGGTCTTCAATGTACCTCTTGGGAACTGTGATGTGGAACAGAGGAGCATAGGGGAGAATAAGATTTCCTGCACCCGAAGTCTGACATAGCTGAGAAGGTGACCAGGAAAGTTCAAGATGCAGGCTGGGTCTGCAAAGGACCACTGCAAGAGAAAAGATGCATTTGTTCTTGCTATGAAGAAATAATAAAGTCAGAGTGCTAACCATTTATTAGCCAGATAACAAGCACCAAAAATGCTGTGAAGTAAACCCAGCTGCTGTGATCCCTGTGCTATCTCTATGTTCATATGTTCAGTAATGCCAACTGGCTGAAGATACTACCCCAGTTCCTCACTTCCTAGTCCTGCAATCTCTGAAGGAGGAGAAATCAGCCCATCCTGAACTGACCTCATCCAAAAGCTTCAGTGTAGTTTTTCCAGGTTTATACCACTGTAAATCAGGCCGGAATCCTTTGGTTCCCATCATTTTGTGTATCAACTAGGGCCTTGACAATGGCAGGGCAGCAACAGACTGAGACCTCTTGCCTTTGTATCACCCATCTGCGCTTCTGCATCCTTCTGCATGCATGCAGATGTTCATTCTCTTGCCTTTCACCATGCAGAGAGGTGATTTCATCTAGCTAAAATGATTTTGTAAGTTACTTCATGCCAACTGTGGAGCAGAGGGGCTGGAAATGCCCAAGTGAAGACCTTTTTTCTGCTCCAGGGCAAAGTCAAAAACCTCCAGAAGTCCCAGTAAATTAATTCAAAAGGAATTCAAGCAGCTTTAATGGATATGAGAATATTCTTCTTCTAACTGACAAAAGTCACTTTGATCTACCCCCAGATATAGCATCTCCCTTCAATGCTCTCAGCAACGTCCTCAGCAAGTTTATGATTTGGATCCACAGTTCCTGAATGCCTGGCCATCTTGGACATGGAGATTAAGTTCCTATCAGTCTCTCTCGGGCTCTTTTTCTCTCATTCACTCACTGTGTTTAAGTTACTCCTTTTTTACTCAGTCAGCGGAGAATTGAAATCTGCTGATGTGGGGATCTCTGAACAGATGAGAGAGCTGTATTGATTATGCAGTTGAGAGTAGGACATAAAGAGCTTGTTAAAAGTAAATAATAATAGTTTAAGTGCTGTGTACAACCCTTTATAAAACCTGGTGAAGCAAATCAAATAATCCTTGCAGAAATCTACCCAAGTTTTTAACAAGGTGATGAAATTCAAGAGCCTTTTTCCACTTACTTACGTTAGTGCTGATACAAGAACTGATTGAATTAACAGTGTGGAACTGCTAGAGATGAGCCTGCCTTCAACATCTCAGCCAAATGAGATGTTTGCAGCTGATGTGTGACAGGGAAAAGAGAACTGATGAGGGGGAGAGAGCAGGAGGACAGGAGCTGTGCCGTGCAAGCCAGATTTGTTCAGAGTAGAGAGGGAAATTTATCTTTTATCATTAATTCAGAGTCTGGACCCAAACTCACTCTGTTGTGCGTGGCATGCAGATTGGGGTCTAAGGAAGGGCATAGTGTAAAGCCATGGGTGAAATGTATCCTTACTGATTTCAGTTTGAGTTTTATATGTATAAAGTCCTTCTGAACTGAGAGCATTGTGAAGTCCATGCTCAAAATCCTCTGTCCCTCCGTCCACTAACCACACATTACCAACTACTCTCAATGGTCATAACTCTGAATGACCATGTTAGGTAGAAAGATCGATTAAAATTGTGAGGTTAGGCAACAAAGTGATTTGGAGGAAGAAAAAGTAATCTGGGGCTTGGTCTGCTATATATTGCTATATGCAATGCTTTTCTTGTTTATCTGTGGTGATCAGCCAGTCTCAGGACAAAGTCTGCAGCAGAGACTGAGTCATTCCATGAGGAGTGTTCAAAATGGTATTACAGCTCAAGCTGGGGAACAGGGTATTTTTACCAAGAAAGTGGCATTGCAAACTATTTGCATGGGGGAAGATAGAATCTTCCTGAGGACGAATTCCCTGTTGTTTTCACATGAACCTATTTTAGCTCCAGATCAACCAACAACCAAGAGACAGTTCAGCAGCACAGACGTTCACATACACTCAAGCATGAGGACATGCAGCTGTGCAGATGCACCCCTGCATCCACACTGATGCTGGCCCTTTCCCTTAAAATGCTGGAGATGCCTCCTCCAGAAGGACATTGCTTCCCTCAAGTGTTCATCACTGCTGCTGCAGAAGGAAATCTTCTGGATCATACTGATTCATCTCCCCAGAATCAAGTGACAGAACAGAGCAAGGACTCAAAGCATACGAGGCTCCCCTAATTGCTAAATGAACTAAGCTATTTATCCTGAGCCCTCATTTTCATCCACCATGTGGGGTTGGATACCATGAAGTAGCTCCCTGCTTTGCTTCCCACCCTGATGGTATGAGCTAAGGGGAAACTCTCTCCTTTGCTCCTATGACATTTTGAATGTCTCAAACAACTGGTTTCACACCGTATGAAATATGGTATGAAATACAATACCATTATATTTCTATATACCATAAGCAGATTCTGATGAGAAATATCTTACAGACCCAAGGTGCTGTGGAAAAATCCCCATTTAAAGAAAAAGCAAGAGATTGCAATAACAATTTCAAGCCAATTTACCCTTCCAATGCAGAGGTAAAGATCTGGCCCCAGGACTTCCAGCAGAAGCCACAACCTAGGAGTCAGGGATATGGATAAGCTGGAATACAGATCAGTGCAGTGAAGGAAAGATTCCTGCACACTTTCATAACAACAACAAAAATCAATTTAAAAATGAATCACTTTGCATGTAATGAATAACTAACTTGTGGAGCTCACTGCTGAAGGACAGTATGGAATTTAACAGCGCACCAAATGTTTTAGCAATTTCTAGTGAAACACTTCTGGAATAGGAAAAGAAATAATGAGATAATTCATAGCTGGGTCAGATCAATAGCCCTCATCTCACAAATCATGGTGAGAAGCCTTTGCACAGGGAAAAAATCTAAAAACAGAGGAAACCTCCTAATTTTTCTGCCCTTTTACCTCCAAATGTAAGTAAAGAAGGTATAGAATGATCAACAGCAAAGATGGCTTTGTGACAGTGGTAATACAGGAGGGTTTGGGGTAAAATATCCATTTCCCAGCTTTGCCAGCAATTCACAGGGTGATCTTAGCAAAGGGCAAATATTACCTCTGCACACTTCCTTTCCTGTAAAAAAAGAGATGACAAGTCTTGTTTAAAAGGAATGTGTGGTAAGTATAGAGCCATAGCCCTTTTGGGATGCTCTGCTATTACAGTGATGAAAAATACAGACATTACATGAAAAGACCGATAAAGGAGAAGCTGTTCAAGTCGTGTTACTCCTGATTCACATCAAGAATCGAAGGAAATTCCCACAATGAAGAATTCTCCTTTGGAGCAGAAGGATGCTGTGTAACAACACTAAGGCATCGCAACAACATTAAAGGGAATTGCTGCTATAAACAAGTTAGTTGAAAAACTGAGAATGTTTTGTTTGTTTGCCTTCATTATTTACAAGCAGGTGGTGGTTTTACTAACTTATTCTTCACTCAAAATAGTTGGTGTGAACATATTGTTGTCTTTATGATTGCAGGGCCGAAGTGCTGTCCTCATTACTCCTTCCTGGCTATTTGTGCCACATGTTGGATATTGAATCACACACCAGGGATGATGCTGCTACAGCTCAGCTGTCTTTAGGGAGAAAAAAGCCTTTCCTTTTTCCCTTTTGTTGGCAAATCATCTGCAAAAAGCTCAGCATTGTTTGAATGATAAAAAAGCTTTTACAGATGGCCACAAAAGCCAGAGGATTCTCATGAATATTTATTCTCACCGACTCTCCTGACAACTTCATTTTCTGCACATTCTTACACATAAACACTTTTGCACATAAACACAAGAAAACTCGCACATCATGTATTTTGAAGCACTATCTAGAGATCTCCCCCAGAGGAAAAGCCCTCTTGTGTTCAACTCTTTGGATGCATGGATGAAAAATTACCTCTTTCCTGAAGAACTTGAGGTGCACAAAATCTGACAGGATACCCTTATTTTAGGCAAGGAACTGATGTTGACTGCAATGGAAATACTTGCCCTAAATTAGATGGGAAATGGTAGAATCACAGAATTAACCTCTGCTCTCTCGGAATTCCCATCGTTGCACAATGTTCAGATCTAGGTACTTTTTACCAGGCAGTGATTTAGGGACTTCTTAGTGTAAAGATTATCAGCTTCACACTCTTCATAACTCCAAGCAATGTGCTACCCTATACAGGGTACCCTATATAACTACTTTATAGGTAGTGTCAATACGCTTCATATCCTAGTCAAGGCAAAAATTGGAATTGCTCACTTCAATGAGCACGGGGTATTTTGCCTCAGCTAAATTCCACATTCAGTCCATGATTTTTGAAACAAAGGCAAAATCTTTTTATGCACTGCCATAGTAAATAGTATTTGAATGGCATAGCACATGGAGTGCGAGGCACCCAGGCAGGAGGGATGGAGGGTGACATATTCAGCTGAGCTACTTCTACCCCCATGGCTGTTTTACGTGAGTTGAATCACTGCAGATTATGCCTGGTTGAAAGGAAACAGTATATTCTGTGGTGTTTAAAGATGTCACACTCATTGCAGAGCTTTTGGAAACCAGTGAGTCAGCAGGAAGGACACAATGCTGGTTCCAGCTATTAGGCAGTTATTTAAAACCAAACAGAAACAAAATAAAAAGCCACTTGTGAATTCAACAGATGCAGTGAATTCCCTGCTTTGCAAAGGCTGCAGTGTTTGCACAGAGGAGAGGGGCACTTTTTTTGACATAAAGGTCACTGCAGTTCAATTCAAATGAATTATTCAGGACTTTCTTTTAATCTCATTAAATGTGAATGTCTGTAAACAAATTCTGAATATGCAGAGAAAATCAAAGCCCAGCAAAAAATCATGTGCCCTGATGGCAAAGCAGCAGGTCAGACATCTTATGGACGCACAAAAGAGCACAGCCAGGTTCTAACCCAACCAAAGGAACACAAATGAGAGCTCAAAATGCCAGCTGACTTCTTGTGAACCACATCCCTTCTCATGTGTCTCGTCTTCCCCATGCATGGCTGCCTTGCTGCAGATGTGTTTCCAGCAGTGCTTAGACAATGGAAGTGCCTAAGGCCCACAGAACCCATCCATCACTGAATCTTCTAGATATCCAGGCCACCAGGTGAAAACAGGATCAAAGTCACTCAAGACAGGACTAGATGGCATAAGACCTCCTCAACCCATGTGTCTCCTGTTTCCCAACGGTGTTTTAAAGCCTTCTGGGATGCTACCTGGTGAGAAAGTTTCATGTAATTAAGTAGTTTCATGTAATTAAGTACATGTCGATTTAAAAATGAACACAGCTCACAGCCCAGAAAGCCAACCGTATCCTGGGCTGCATCAAAAGGAGCGTGACCAGCAGGTCGAGGGAGGTGATCCTGCCCCTCTACTCTGCTCTCCTGAGACCTCATTTGGAGTATTGTGTGCAGTTCTGGTGTCCTCAACATCAAAAGGGCATGGAACTGTTGGAACAAGTCCACGGGAGGCCATGAGGATGATCGGGGGACTGGAGCACCTCCCGTATGAAGATAGGCTGAGAAAGTTGGGGCTGTTCAGCCTGGAGAAGAGAAGGCTGCGTGGAGACCTCATATCTGAATATATCTTCCAATATCTGAAGGGGGCCTATAGGGATGCTGGGGAGGGACCCTTCATGAGGGACTGTAGTGATAGGACAAGGGGTAACTGGTTCAAACTTAAACAGGGGAATGCTCCATCCCTGGCGGTGTTCAAGGCTGGATTGGACATAGCCTTGGGTGGCATGGTTTAGTGGGAGGTGTCCCTGCCCCTGGCTGGGGGGTTGGAACTGGATGATCTTAAGGTCCTTTCCAACCCTAACTATTCTATGATTCTATGATTCTAAGTTTAGATTGGATATGAGGAAAAAATTCTTTACTGTGAGGGTGGTGAGGCACTGGAATGGGTTGCCCAGGGAAGTTGTGAATGCTCCATCGCTGGCGGTGTTCAAGGCTGGACTGGACAGAGCCTTGGGTGGCATGGTTTAGTGGGAGGTGTCCCTGCCCATGGCAGGGGGTTGGAACTGGATGATCTTAAGGTCCTTTCCAACCCTAACTATTCTATGATTCTATGTTTCTATATTCTATATTTAAGTATAATCCTGTAACTCATTCCTTCGTGCTTCCAGGAGACTGAGTTGCTTAGCTTCCTTTAAATGGAAGCTGGAAACCCAAAGACACCTCATGATATGACAAAATGCAATTATCCTATGCTCTCTGGCACAGATCTAGTTTCTCTGTCTGTACATCTATAAAAACTCAGAACCTGGATGTACTCTGGAAGCATACCTGGAACTTAAGCAATAAAGTTCTTCACTTTTCTATACAAGTAACTAATGCATGGCAGAGACAGAAGCTCCAGAGCTATTTGTACAACATCTGGTTGTTGGATCCTACTAAACCAATCAAAATACTAGGGAGGAAAAAAGACACCACAGTTCAAGAATTGTCTGTGCACAGACTTCATTTTCACCAACTCATCACTCACAGTTATTTGAGGAGGGCTTTGTGCAGCCATCTCATAGTTTATGTTTGTAGCCTATTCTTTTGCAACAACTGCCTTCATTTGCACTCTATTAGCCTGGCTGGGGGGAGGTCTCACTGTAAATCTTCCCTTCATCCCCTGGTTCTGGAGCCATAACACACCTCACTTCTAGGGAGCCCTATTTAGCTAAGAACTGGAACCAGTATCTCTTGGGGTTAAAAAGAACTCTCTATTTATAGGAATAACTATGTGCTATATCATCATATAATGAATTGACAGTGTTCAGCTATTAAAAACTCTTGGTTTTATTTGCAGCCCTGCTTGAGCACAGAAGTAAACCTAAATCCAGGACTCATGTCCACTGTAAGCTTCTCCATAGTGTTCTGGTGGATAGTAATTTAAGGCTTGGTACAGGCATACCAAATTATTCTTCTCTGATTGAGAACAAACTCAAATCAAAAGAAGTATTAAACAAGCTAAAATTGCAGAGATTTGATCATTGTCCATCTGAGCTTGTAAAGAGGGGAAGGTCCCAGGGATCTGGAGTCTTACAGATAACTTCTTATGAACCTTCTAGTTCTTATGTGCCAGAGAAACGTTCTCATGTCTTAAACTCCTCTTCCTTGTAACTACAACTACTTATTCACATGACAATGGCACCGGCCTTTTTTTCTTTACAGTTCACAGATATTAAACACAAACACATTGCAAGCAGATCACCCTTGTGTATAGTTGACTCAGATCCAAAAAGAACAGACAATATCAAAACCAAACAAGGGCATGAAAGAAGGGCCCCAGGACAGAGTTGGCTCATAATCAATCATTTCCCACTACAACTTCAGAGAAAGCTTTCAAGGAGACTAGTCTCAACCACATTCAGCTGACACTGAATAGCTTCATCCTTAACCCTTTTGCATAGGAAACCCATCTACTGCCATCTTCTTCCCCTCAAAACACTGCTGTCTTAAATAAGTCTCAAAGTCTTAAATAAGGCTTGCAAACTTTCTCTGATTTCTTCTGTCCTTATCTCTTTCTTTACTCCATTCAGTTTCTGGACCTGTTTAAAACAAAATTAATAGACTGAAAGAAAAGAGTGCCTACAATGAAAGCCTCCATGGTCAGGGCTATTCCTGTAGTACTGAGGTCCCATGTGTCGTGGTTTAAGCCTAACTCACGCAGACTCTCTCTCTCACTCACTTCCCCCTCTTTCTTCCCCCCGCTCCCGGAGGGATGGGAAGGAGAATTGAAAAGAATGCAATTCCCACAGGTTGAGATAAGAACAGTTTAGTAACTAAACTATAACACAAATCACTACTGCTACCACCAATAATAATAATGACAAGGCAAATACAAGGAAAAAATACAATTTCTCACCACCTAAAACCAAGCCCGACCACGCAGTGCACCCCCCCACCCTTCCGGGTCTCTGCTCTCTGCTTTCCATCCTGGGCATGATGTGCTGTGGTATGGAATAACCTCTTTGGTCAGTTTGGGTCAGGTGTCCTGTCTCTGCTTCCTCCTGGCTCCCTCCTCCCTGGCAGAGCATGAAACTCAGAAAGGCCTTGGCCAGATCATAACATCACTAAGCAGTAACCGAAACACTGGTGTTATCAGCGCTGTTCCCAGGCCCAAAATCAAAAACACAGCACTACACCAGCTACCAAGAAGGAGAAAAATGACTGCTGCTGCTGAACCCAGGACACCATGCAACAACCTGTTCATCTCCATCAAGATCAACTCTTTCACTTTCAGGAAAGGTCTCATCAAAACTGACTTCTGAATTGCCTATTGACCTGTGCTAGATTTGGGCAATGGTGTCTGGAAGGATGTCAGACAGCAACGGCTTAAAATAATCATCATCATCATCATCATCATCATCATCAGTCCAGTGCCCAGGAAGGTCTTTTGCTTTTTGATTTCTTACTACAGACACAGCCACACAGACACTATGAAATGTGCCCACTCATGACAAAGGCACTAAGAGCTCAGCTACTGTGAGTTTTGCTTTGCAGCAGCGAACTGCTCAGTTTGTAAATATAGGCTGGCTAGTCAATAAGGTAATTTTATTGCCTGATTACTCCACAGTAATCGCACTGCTTTTGATCAGTGACAGTCTCAAAGGCCCACAGAATACTGACAAGGCAAGAGGAGAGCTTGTCTGGAAGAAGCTGGTCCTCACCACATTGCTCTAATGTGGAGGACAGCAGTAAGCTACATAGAGAACAAGTGAGCAGTAACCTCCTCAAATGGCTTCTTTCCCTATTTTCCTATATTCTTGGAATCAGTAGATGGGGATTTTTCTTCAAACTCGAATCCCAACTGATTGTCAGTGATTGCCTAATTCCCTTGAATCATTTGTAGTTCTTCCACCAGCAGCACTTTCGGACTGTCACAAAGTCAAGTTCACTGTAGGTGCAGATCACATGAGTTGTGACCTGATGACATTTGGTTGGAAATAGCTCTAACTTCATGACCTTCTGCTAAAGCTTTCTAGCAAAGTTTTTGGTAAGATAAAGAGGAAGTTAAGGGAATATTTCTGTGGGTGATTTGTGATTGCTTGCAGGCCATCCTCGTGAGACTGAGCGCAGTTGAAGTAGGTCACAGCATTTTCTATTGTGCCCACCTTGGTGACTGTTACACTTCGAGCATATTTCCGTCATGCTGTATTTGGTGCTTACAGATTTGCTTTACTAATGTGTTGCTTTAATTAGCTATTTGATAGAGTTTTCTGCCAGCAAACTAATTTGCTGTAATATGCATGGCAGCTAAATGCATGAGAATATCAATGGTGAGAGGATCTTGAAATTAGAGTGAATATTTATTTGACAGTAATTGCCATGATGTCGTAAATCTGGGGTATATTTACACCTGGAACTGCAATTCCTCAATACTGAAGGTTTCTGAGTGTGTTATATATATCCACTTCACTTGTAGAGATGCTGAATCCGGTTGAGATTGGGCATGAAAGTCATTTTCATCTGACACATGTTTATTGGTTTAAATCAAATGAGCTGGCAATCATAGCTAATTTCCTGCTGCTGAGAGGCCATACCACTCATTATCATCCCTAACATCATTCCCTGCAGAGCAGCCTGGAGCTGGATGAGCGAGGGTGGTCACATCTCAGCCCCATAGTGTGGGAATCATGCATCCTCTCAGGTCCCCTCTGAGTTCAGGGGGACTGAGAGTGCCCCCCCTGCTTATCTGTAGAGGCATTTCTCACTGAGAGTGGCTTTGTGAGCAATGCAGCCCTCGGCTTAGCCCCACCCGCCTAGTGAGCTGAGGCTGCCAGAGGCTGCCGGAGGGGTTACTATAGGACACCTTTCCAGAAGCCCGCCAGAAGTTGCCAGAAGGGGACGCCCACTTGCTGACGCAAAGAGAAGCTCCCGGCGCTGCCACCAATCACAAGCCGTTGCTAGGATCTGACTGGGAGGCAGAGCCAATCAACTGTTGTGGAATGTTCTGGGGTTCTGTAACTTCTCTATAAAAGAAATGCTTGCACTCGATTAATTGTTCAGTGTTCGATCACATTGATCGGTGTGGCATTGGTCGTGATCTCCCACAAGTGGCGCCCGAACAGGGACCCTCAGATCTGCCTCCTGAGAGCTGCTTCGGTGGTGAAGATCAGCGCAGACCTCATGGGTGGAAGGCTGGTCGAAACCCATCCGGTGGCTGTTGAGCCCACCGAGGAAAAGAAGAAGAGACGCGTCCCCGTGGCTACTGAGTGAGTGCTGCGGAAGAGATCCACTTGGAACAGGCAAGTGGCGGCCGGGGAGGAATGGGGGCTACTCGGTCGAAGGACGAAGTAGCCGTGTTGAATTTCCTCCAACACATCCTGTCTAAGAGAGGGATAAAGTATGACGAAGATACCCTGAGGGGGTTGTTGCAGTGGAGTAGGGACAGAGAACTGTTATGTACTATTGGAACTGCATTTGACCTAGCCACCTGGGAGGCTATAGGGGTGTGCTTATGGGACACAGTGAGTGGGGGGGGAAAGGCAGCAAAAGAGGCGAACAAGTGTGCCACCTTGTGGAGGCTTGTTAAGGAGACGCTCTGTGCAATGAAGTCAGAGCGAGCTGCTGCAGCCTCAGCCGCCTCTGCGCTCTCCCCAGCACCACAAGCTAGCTCCTTTGATCATCGCCTGCCCGCCCCGGGGCCGCGCCGACAAGCGGCGTCGGTAAAGCCCCCCCTAAATATCGGTGTTCCACCAGGTGAAGGGAAGGGCGAGCCAGAGGGAGGCTCTGACTGGGAGGCAGAGCCAATCAACTGTTGTGGAATGTTCTGGTGTTCCGTAACTTTTCTACAAGAGAGATGCTAGTACACAGTAAAATGTTCAGCGTTCGATCACATTGATCGGTGTTGTGGTGTTCCTGATCTCCCGCAGAATGGCGATTCCAAGGGAAGGGAACGCAGGCTTCGTGCGTCTGCCGATGTGCCCGGGACAGGACAGGATGCGCCGGAGCTGCGGGACAGGAGCAGCCGCCTGGCAACGGGGCGTCGCCTGGCAACAGCCGGCGTCTTCGAGCGTGGCCAATGGGCTCGGCCAGTGGGCGTTGAGGAGCGGCAGGCTGTGGCCAATAAAGAGCGGGCAGGGACAGGAGGGGTTCAGCAGGTCCTGCAGGTGAGCTGCGGTGGGGTGGGTGGCAGGGAGGGAGGAAGAAAGAAAAGAAAGAAAGAAAGAAAGAAGGGAGGGAAGGAGGGGCGGGCGGGCAGCAGGGCAGGGCAGGGCAGGGCCCGCAGAGGCCCGGGGGCTGGAGGAAGGCCGCCGGCTGTGCACTGTCTCTCTGCCCACAGGTCAGCATCCTGCTGTGGAGCACCGCAGCAGTGATGGCCCCGCTCAGCCTGTCTGAGCTGCTGGATGCTGCCATCAGCCCGTGAAGGAGATATGTGAATTTCATGGAGCTGCACGGCCTGCTGCGGGCTGTGCTGGGGCTCTTGGGCCTCAGGGACCTGCCTGTCCCAGACTGGGAGCAGCCTGCCCAGGGGGTCAGGGCCCGGGCCCAGCGTGTGGGGGAGCAGCCCCCGGAGCCAGGCGAGCGGCAGCCCAGGATAGCCCCGCTGCAGGGCACCGCCAGCGGCTCCCGAGTTGACGTCGTGGCTGCCAGTGTGGGGCAGCCGAATGAGCTGCAAGCCTGGGACAGGAGCAGCTCAGAGGTAGGTGCTCTCCCGAGCACCCCGGGCCCCACAGCCCTGGAGCTCCGGCCCCACCGTCCTCTCCATCCCTCCTTTCCCCACTCCTGACCTGCGGCTGGGAGCCGTGGGCACTGCTGGGGCACCGAGAGGCACCCTCAGCACCTCATGGGCCTCATCCCCACCTCCAGTCTCCTTGGCTCGCCCCAGGGCTAAAGCCGGCAGTGGGGGGCACTGGAGGGGGGCCTCACCCTGCACGGCACTGAGCTGCTCAGGCCCAGGCTTTTGCCGGGTGTCCCAAGGGGCAGGGCTGGGGAGCCAGGTCCTGGTCTGCAGGGACCCTCCCCTGGGGCTCAGCCCCCGCCGCCCTCCTCTCCTAGGACACGGCTCTGTGCCAGCCTCTCCCCGAGGGCCTCGGTGGCACGAAGGAGGCAGTCGGGAAGGGGCTTGGCTTGGGGAGCTGCTGCTGGGGTCCCTGCGGCCCTGGCCCCCTCCCTGCGTAACCCTGCATCCATCGCCCTGGGGGCCACCCAGCGAGGGAGGAGTGGGAAGGGGGTCCCAAGCGGGAAGTGTGGGAGTGCAGCCCGGGGCGGCTGGGGACAGTGCGGGGAGCCCTGGCTCTGCCCTTGCTGCTGCGCTTCAGTGCACAAACGTGCTCCCCTTTGCCGCCTCTTCCCAGGAGAGCAGCAGAGCCCAGTCTGCCGCCAGCGAGGCCTCTTCGGACCTGGGCCCGTCGCACGGGGCAAGCCCAGTGCCGGGTCCCAAGGGACCAGGGACCCAGCGTGCAGTCCCTACCGCTCAGCGCTCCAGCCCTACGAGCAGGTCTGGAGCTCACAATGTTCAACCCAGCCGCTCACAGAGAAGGGCTGGAGCTGCTGCATCTGAGGCCAAGCCTGTCCGGAGGAAGTCTTGGTCCCGCTGCCACCCAGGCCAGCCGCCAAGAGGAAGAGGTTGGAGCTGCTGTTGCGGAGGCCAAGACTCTTTCCCCGGAGGCTGTTCTCAGCCAGAGCAGCAGCCCAGGGACATGTCCCAAAAGAAGGGTTTTCTGGGCAGACCTCCGGGGAGCTGGGACTCTGCCAATAGCCCCCAGCTCCGGTATGGATCCCAGGGCCATGGACCAGCTGCGGCAGGTGTACCAGGTGGTCAGAATCCTGCGGGTCCAGCAGTTCCTCCACCTCCTCAATGGACCCTGAGGAAGCTGAGATTGAGGCTCTACACTGCGTATATGACCACCTAAGACAGCAGGAGGGCCAGCTGGAAGCCCCCAAGTCGGACCGCGCTGAGCTGGAGGAGCTGCGGTCCGAGCTGCTGGTCCAGCAGCAGGAAGGTGGGAGCTCTGGGGCCTGGTGGGATGGTTGAGAGCCTGGGTCGGGGCTCGTTGTGCTCAGAGCCCGGCCCTGAGGGTGAGCCCCCTTCCCTGACACTGTGTGCCCTTGTCCTATGTTCTCGTAGGCCAGGAGAGCGTCGTGACCATGCTTGAGGACGTCCGTGGCCAGGTGTCCTCCGTGCATTGCCTGGCAAGTAACTTGGAGCAGGAGAAAGGGAAGGTGAGCTGGTGGTGGTCCCTGTGGGGCACGTGGGGATGCTTTGGGGGATTTGGGCAGGGAGGGGGGAGATGAAGAGCCCTTGGTCTGGGAAGGCACTGGTGCCATGGTCTGGTTCTGTCCCACCTCCGTTCCCAGCTGACGTCCATGCTCCAAGAGCTGAAACAGGCGCTGAAGGTTCAGGCAGAGCAGCAGGAGGTGACCAGGGCCCCAGTGGAGCAGTTGGTCACCACATGGCAGCTGCTGCAGGAGCACTGAGGTACATGGGGAGCTCCCACCTGCATCCATTGCCCTGCGGCCCTGGGGGCCACCCAGCGAGGGAGGAGTGGGAAGGGGGTCCCAAGCGGGAAGTGTGGGAGCGCAGCCCGGGGCGGCTGGGGACAGAGCTGGGGACAGTGCGGGGAGCCCTGGCTCTGCCCTTGCTGCTGCGCTTCAGGGCACAAACGTGCTCCCCTTTGCCGCCTCTTCCCAGGAGAGCAGCAGAGCCCAGTCTGCCGCCAGCGAGGCCTCTTCGGACCTGGGCCCGTCGCACGGGGCAAGCCCAGTGCCGGGTCCCAAGGGACCAGGGACCCAGCGTGCAGTCCCTACCGCTCAGCGCTCCAGCCCTACGAGCAGGTCTGGAGCTCGCAATGTTCAACCCAGCCGCTCACAGAGAAGGGCTGGAGCTGCTGCCTGTGAGGCCAAGCCTGTCCGGAGGAAGTCTTGGTTGCGCTGCCACCCAGGCCAGCCGCCAAGAGGAAGAGGTTGGAGCTGCTGTCGCGGAGGCCAAGACTCTTTCCCTGGAGGCTGTTCTCAGCCAAAGCAGCAGCCCAGGGACATGTCCCAAAAGAAGGGTTTTCTGGGCAGACCTCCGGGGAGCTGGGACTCTGCCAATAGCCCCCAGCTCCGGTATGGATCCCAGGGCCATGGACCAGCTGCGGCAGGTGTACCAGGTGGTCAGAATCCTGCGGGTCCAGCAGTTCCTCCACCTCCTCAATGGACCCTGAGGAAGCTGAGATTGAGGCTCTACACTGCGTATATGACCACCTAAGACAGCAGGAGGGCCAGCTGGAAGCCCCCAAGTCGGACCGCGCTGAGCTGGAGGAGCTGCTGTCCGAGCTGCTGGTCCAGCAGCAGGAAGGTGGGAGCTCTGGGGCCTGGTGGGATGGTTGAGAGCCTGGGTCGGGGCTCGTTGTGCTCAGAGCCCGGCCCTGAGGGTGAGCCCCCTTCCCTGACACTGTGTGCCCTTGTCCTATGTTCTTGTAGGCCAGGAGAGCGTCGTGACCATGCTTGAGGACGTCCGTGGCCAGGTGTTCTCCGTGCATTGCCTGGCAAGGGACTTGGAGCAGGAGAAAGGGAAGGTGAGCTGGTGGTGGTCCCTGTGGGGCACGTGGGGATGCTTTGGGGGATTTGGGCAGGGAGGGGGGAGATGAAGAGCCCCTGGTCTGGGAAGGCACTGGTGCCATGGTCTGGCTCTGTCCCACCTCCGTTCCCAGCTGACGTCCATGCTCTAAGACCTGAAGCAGGAGCTGAAGGTTCAGGCAGAGTAGCAGGAGGTGACCAGGGCCCCAGTGGAGCAGTTGGTCACTGCATCGCGGCTGCTGCAGGAGCACTGAGGTACATGGGGAGCTCCCTCCTGCACTCAGTGCTCAGTGGGGTGGTCCTGGTGGGGTTCCCGGCCACATCCCCTGGTTGGTTGGGGCCATGGAACCTCCATGACCCCCAGGGTTGTTGGCTGCAGGTGTTCATTTTGCCTGTGCTTTCTCCTCCCCTTCGTGCAGCAGGAAGAGTTGAGGGCAATGGTGAGAAGCACCGAGCCGGAGCAGGCACTGTGGCCCAATTACAGGAACCCCAGCGCGCCGGAAGGGAATCTTGTGCAGCGCTTTGAGAAGCAGCCGGAGCAGGTGGACTCCCTGCTGTTGAGGCAGGAGGAGGGCAAGGTGGAGAGGCCGAGGAGCCAGGTAAGGAGATGGTGGCACGTGGGGCTGGGGAGGGGGCTGCCGGGACCTCCCCCTGCCACCAGCTGCTTGTGCTGCAATGGAATGTGGGGGAGCCCCTTGCTCCCTCCCCAAATAGGCTTGTAGGAGCCAGCAGCATGGAGGGAAGTTGAAGCCGTGCTGCAGATGTCCTGCAGGCACCGAGAGCCCGTGGCCCAGTGAGAAGTGCCCCCCTTGCGTGGCACTACCACATCATCTTCCTCCCTGCAGCAGGACCAGGAGGTGCTGAGCCGCTTGGCGGTCCAGGAGCAGGAGCTGCAGCAAGCCCAGCATCAGCTGCGGGAAGAGATGGCCTCCAGCGGGGCAGGCAACAGCCTGTGCTCAGGGGCAAGGAGGGTACAGCCGGGAGAGCCCTCGACCCAGGGCAGCCTTCGGCAGCCCCCACAGCTCCTCCCGCCCCTTCTGACCCATTCCATCGAAGTGAAAGCTTGGCCGCCAGGCAAGACTGGGGGTTCCCGGCTGAACCCCTGGTGCCCGGGCGGCCCAGCATCCCATCAATAAATCCTCGTGTTCCTCCAAGCTCCTGTGTGGGCTCAGTGGGGGAACCCGGGCTCGGGATCTGCCCATCACGCACAAGGAGGGCTCGGCAGCATCCCTGGCCTGTGGCCACGTGTCACTGCAGGAGCAGCCCCTGGCCACACCACATCCCCAGGTCCTGTGCCCCATGAGCTGCCGCACTCCCCTGGCACTCTCTGGCCTGCACACTCCCCATTTGGGAGCCTGTGTCCCCAGAGCGGGGCTGGGGGAGCCGGGCAGTGCAGTAGTGGGAGGAGGATGCTCAGTTGCTGCTGAAGACAAGTTGGTGGGGATGGTCTCTGGGGGCCCTGGCAGGGAGGATCCCTGGGCACGGAGAAGCTGCTCCTGGCAGGGCTAGCTCTGGGCAGCAGAGCCATGGGCGGGGGGTGTGTGTTGGGGGAAAGGGCAAACTGTCCAGGGGAGCAGTGTGCTCAGACAGCTCTTTCCTTCTCTGACACTGGAGATGTCTGCTGGCAAACAGGGCAAAACCAGAGCGAAGGCGGCTTTCTGCAAGGCAGCTCTGGACAGAGTGGTTTTAGAAGCACTTGCTACTGCTCTCTCCTTGCTCCCCCTGGGATGAAATCCTGTCGAGACAGAAGAGAACCAAGTTTAGAAAGAAAACGAGTCTCTCTCTGAGAGTTGAGGTGAGACTTTGAGAACACAGTTTCTCTAGCAGCAAAAAGCATCATAGAATCATAGAATAGTTTGGGTTGGAAAGGACCTTAAAATGCTCCAGATGCACCCCCCGGCCATGGGCTGGGACACCTCCCACTGGACCGTGTCACCCTGGGCTCTGTCCAACCCAGCCTTGAACACTTGACAGGGATGGGGCATTTACCACTTCCTTGCGCATCCCATTCCAGTGCCTCAGCACCCTTACAGTAAAGAACTTCTTCCTCATATCCAATCTAAACTTCCCCTGTTTAAGTTTGAACCCATTACTCCTTGTCTTATCACTACAGTCCCTAATGCAGAGTCCCTCCCCATCATCCCTATAGCCCCCCTTCAGAAACTGGAAGGCTGCTATTAGGTCTCCACGCAGCCTTGCCTTCTCCAGGATGAACAGCCCCAACTTTCTCAGCCTATCTTCATCCGGGAGGTGCTCCAGTCCCCTGATCATCCTCGTGGCCTCCTCTGGACTTGTTCCAACAGTTCCATGTCCTTCTGATGTTGAGGACACCAGAACTGCACACAATGCTCCAAGTGAGGTCTCCCGAGAGCAGAGTAGAGGGGCAGGATCACCTCTCTCGACCTGCTGGTCATGCTCCTTTTGATGCAGCCCAGGATACGGTTGGCTTTCTGGGCTGCAAGCGCACACTGCCAGCTCATGTTCATTTTCTCATCGACCAACACCCCCAAGTCCTTCTCCGCAGGGCTGCTCTGAATCTCTTCTCTGCCCAACCTGGAGCTGTGCCTGGGATTGCTCCCACCCAGGTGTAGGACCTTGCACTTGGCATGGTTAAACTTCATCAGGTTGGCATCAGCCCACCTCACAAGCATGTCATGGTCCCTCTGGATGGCATTCCTTCCCTCCAATGTATTAAGTGAACCACCCAGCTTGGTGTCATTGGCAAACTTGCTGAGGGCGCACTCAATCCCACTGTCCATGTCACCGACCAAGATGTTGAACAAGACCGGTCCCACAACCGATCCCTGAGGGACACCACTCGTTACTGGTCTCCAGCAGGCATTCAGCCATTGAGCACAACTCTTTGCGTGCGGCCATCCAGCCAGTTCTTTATCCACCGAGTGGTCCACCTATCAAATTGATGTCTCTGCAACTTAGAGACAAGGATGTCATGTGAGACAGTGTCGAACGCTTTGCACAAGTCCAGGTAGATGACATCAACTGCTCTACCCCTGTCCATCAGTTCCGTAGCCCCGTCATAGAAGGCCACCAGATTGGTCAGGCAGGATTTCCCCTTAGTGAAGCCATGCTGGCTGTCACCAACCACCTCGTTGTTTTTCATGTACCTTAGCATGCTTTGCAGGAGAATCTGTTCCAAGATTTTGCCAGGCACAGAGGTGAGACTGACTGCTCTGTAGTTCCCCGGCTCATGCATTTTCCCCTTCTTGAAAATGGGGGTTATATTTCCCTTTTTCCAGTCATGGGAACTTCACCTGACTGCCATGATTTTTCCAATATTATGGACAGTGGCTTAGCAACTTCATTTGCCAGCTCCTTCAGGGCCTGTGGATGGATTTCATCAGGTCCCATGGACTTTTGTTCGTTCAGGTTCTTAAGATGGTCTTGAACCAGATCCTCTCCTACAGTGAGCCCAGGGTCTTCATTCTCACAGTCCCTGCATCTGCCTTTCGAGACTTGGCATCAAGCACATGGCAACTCTTCTGCAAGGTCATCTCGTCCTGCCTTCTGTCTCAGATTTGCCATGCTGTTTTCACAGGTGACCCTCCACAAGCTGCTGCCTGGATTGGCCAGTGTGTCCTCTACTTGCTGATAATGGTTTTTGAGAAGACTGTGATTAGTCTTGTCCTGCTTATCCCTGGTTGGACAAAGGTAAGCCTCAGCTCTTGTGGCTTGTTTCTTGTCAGCTTTGCCTCATTAGTGGTCTCCATCGTCCATCTTCACCACTTAGGACTTGTTGACATCCCTCTGTAATCATTAGCTATGTTAGGTTTGGGGAAACATGCCTTTCATAACACTTTGGCTTTTGGCACGTTTTCTTGCTACTCAACAGGTAGAGGAATAAGATGCTGCTTTTATTTCATATTCCATCCTTGGAAGGATAAAATGGGCTGGGCTGGCAGCTGAACTGCTGCAGTTCTGCCAGAGGATTTCAACATCTTCAAGCCCGTTCATGTTGGTGTTTCATGATCCCACGCCTAAAGTAGGGGGACCCTTAGAGATTAATTTGGGAAGAGCTATCCATGTCGTATGCTGTCCTCCTCAACTGCTTCTATACGGCAGTTCATGCAACGGTAATTGTGTTGGTCACAAGTTTCTTTTTTAAAAGCTAAAAATAACCTGTGGCACTTGTAGCCACCTACTTGGTGGTAGGTATGTGTGATGGGTATAAAAGCCAATTTTGGGAGTCAGTGGGTAGCTCCAGTTTTAGGTGCATTTACATGTAGTGCTCACAAGCTGATGTGGCTTGACTGAGGACTTGTTTACAGCAGTCTGGCAGCACTTATCTGTTCCTGTTCAGGGCTTGTACTTCAAACCTAGTAGCCTGCAGTGCTCAGGCTTGGATGTGAACATGTTCAGCAGCACGCACTGCTAGATCCAGAGATGCTGCTGGATTCATCTCCATGCTTATCATGTGTGGCTGGTGTCCTTATTTTGCAGCAAGGCTCCAAGGAGCCAAGGAAAGTCCCACTAGTAGTTATGAGTACTTATGCTGAAAGACTAGGAGTACTTCTTGCTCTGTACAGAATCATGTGTTTGGCAGCTGGGCTAAGGGAATAACCCATCTTATCTTTCTAAGAGCTGGGATAAAGGAAAGGCAGAGCCCTATGTAGGAGACTGCTGGTGTAAGAAGGCAACCAGTTTGCAGCAAAGAGTTGTTCAAATCATAGAGTAGTTAGGGTTGGAAAGGACCCTAAAATCCTCCAGTTCCAACCCTTCTGCCAGGGGCAGGGACACCTCCCACTAAACAGTGTCACCCAAGGCTATGTCCAGCCTGGCCTTGAACACCGCCAGGGATGGAGCATTCACAACTTCCTTGGGCAACCCATTCCAGTGCCTCACCACCCTTACTGGAAAGAACTTCCTCCTTATATCCAATCTAAACTTCCCCTGTTTAAGTTTGAACCCGTTGCCCCTTGTCCTGTCACCGCAGTCCCTAATGAAGAGTCCCTACCCAGCATCCTTATAGGCCCCCTTCAGATACTGGAAGGCTGCTAAATAATGCTTCTAAATGCTTTCTCCTGTGCAGCTTCAGCAGATCCTCCTGGGTTACATCCCAAACCCTCAGCTGGAGCTCATCCTGGTCATGCTCGTTGTGCCTTTTGTAGTCAATGTAAGTGATGATGCTGCAAGCGCTGGGTGGGGTGGTTTGGAAATCATGGTCCGTCCCCATGGGGAGCTTGGGGTTAGCCTGGAGTGGCTGAGATGGGGTGGAGAGGAGTGGAAACAAGTGTATGTGTTGTCACTAATGCACAGATCTGTTGCTGCTGCTTGCCATGTCTCTGTTCCCAATTCCTGTTCCCTTGTCCAGGCTGCTGGGTGGCTGACTTTATCTCTTTGAAGAAAGCTGGGGCTCCTTAGTTGAGGGCTATAGGCATGGGGATGCCCCAAACCCCTTTATGTTCCTATAGGATGGCTTGTCAGTGGTAACCTTTGGCAATCTGTCACTAGCTTTTTGGCTAGACTTCAGATTGTGTTACAGCAAGGTAAAGTGTTCAGGTTGCTTAAAACTAGCTCAGCAAAACCTCTTGAAAGCTCAGCTTTTTCCTGGTTCCCCTCATTCTGGGTATTCCTTGACCTGCTGCTCAGTTCCTGATAAGATGGGAAGTGAGAAGAAGACATTAAGATTCAGATGCTCCATGGGCAAAGAGTGAGTTAAGCTCTCTTTCAACTCATACCATGAGCAGTGTAATGAATGCAGCATTGGCAAAGTTGGGTTTATCTGCCTCTGCTACCACCCTCTCTCTGCTGCCTCAGGCTGCATTTCCTTGCTTGAAAGCAAACTCTGCTTCTCAAAGAACTGACCCGGGGCTGGTGCAGGCAGAGCAGATGAACCATGGATGGAGCTTAGTTCAGTGTTTATCTCCTGGTTTAGACTTAAACTATGGTGGTCTCTTTTTCTCTGGGTCTTCAACAACTGTGGAATCAATATATGGGAAGGGACCTTCTGGATTTAACTTATCCAACCTCCATGGGCACTTTTGATGTAGGGTTAAGTTAGATATTAAATTAGGTTGATCAAGGCTGGACATCTGGAGAAACCAAAAGGAGAAGAAATAGCTACGATTGAGTCACTTTGTATTTGTATCTCTTCAATCTACTAATGTAATTTGTTTCTCCCCAAGGCCATTATGTTCTGGGTTGTGGACAGCTTGATCATGAAGAAATACAAGCAGAAGGACACCCTAGACATCAATGGATCCATAGACACTCCTCATGGTAGGAGGACTGAGGAATCTCGGGTAAGACCAAAGTGTTTGAGACCAAACTGCAAGCTTGTGATATGGTCTGTGTACTTTACTACAACATAACATCACGTTGCCTAGACCTAAGGTGATGCTTTGTGAATGTGGGTGATGACCCTGCTAAGTCTAACTTCCCATGCTTGCAGCTCAGGTCAATAGAGGGTTGTTTCCTGCGGGGATCTTGTTCTGTGGGCAATACCACAGCCTGTGACGCATTGCTTGAAATATTAGAATCATATATAATAGAATCATAGAATGGCTTGGGTTGGAAAGGACCTTAAGGTCATCGAGCTCCAATTCCCCTGCCGTGGGCAGGGACACCTCACACTAGGCCATGATGCCCATATTGCCCTGAATGATGACTGTCTTGTGGGGGATGCTTTTGCACTAACCTGGGTGGGCTTGTTGGATTGGCAGCTGAAGCTGGTGCATATCTGCACTGTTGCTCTCAACTTTCCTGATTTTAATAGTAATTAATCTTGGCTTACAGCTTGCTTTCCCTACTGTTATTGATAGAATCCGTTTATTTAGAGGCTAAGGCCTAGCTGGGAATCCCTGTTTTGTCAGTATTTGTTACTTCTTCAGCCAGGTGATGGCTCCTTAGCTGTAGAAAGCTGTATTTTGTGTAGTTTGAGTTTAAGTTATGGTTGGAAGGAATTCTCCAGCCCCAGGAGATGTTCGTGTTAATGACGCACAGTGTGAGCAGGTGGTGTTTGTGCTTCTCATTGACTTTTGGGCAGAGATCACAACCTGAGTCACTGGCTTGAATCCCCTTCCTTCCCCTGGCACCCAGGCCTGGTTTCCAAGTGCTCTGTGTATGACTGCTGATAGCCTGCAGCTCACTGGCAAGACTCGCTGCGATAAGAGCTTCTGGCATCACAGGCTGGCTCCCCAAGCAGCTTCTCCTGAGGGATTTAGGATGTACAGAAGTATCTTTTGCTCTCTGATAGCTTTTTGATAGAGCAATGCAGCTTTTGCACTGGGCCGGGTGGCCTATTACTGGTGACATTAAAACACGCACAGGAGTGATAGTGCTTAAGGGTGTGCTTGGCAGTCTGCACCATGGATTCTGTGTCTTAAGGGCACAGTGGGGAAGCATCTGCTGCTCCTTGGGATACAGTGTCAGAGGAGACAGGGAGGGCAGGCAGATGTGTGCGGCTGCTGAGACAAGTGAATCACTCTTCCTGGCCTTGCCTCCAGATAAGCAGTGGTAGCTTGGCAAGGTCACTAGAAACATGCAGCTTCCCAAGTGGTGTGTGTGCTGGGAGCATCCTTGAGAAATCTTTTCTCTCTTCTCTCCAAAGCAATAGAAGTGGCCTGAGCTGGGCAGTACCAGTGTGACTCGATGGTTATGCACTGAAGCCAAGAACTCATACCTAGGACATGAAGATGGATTAACTCTGGGTGTGAACTTGTTCCTGGTTATGGCACAGTCTGGGTTTCTTGGTTGTGACTGATGTTTGAGAGTGGTACTTCCTTAAGAGCTAGCTTGGAAGTCTGCTCAAAATGTAAAGCTGATGGTAAAGATCTTATTCACTGGATGTGCTGGTGTGTTTCTGAAGGTTTCAGATCAGCTAAAATTACAGCAGCTCAGAAGGAGGAGGTGACATCTCTGGTTGAGACACCAACCTCCTTTCCAGCCTTTTGAACCTGAACTCACAGCATCCAGTCTCATAGATGGTGTTGCTGTTACTGGACCTCTGTGGAAACGAAGCTGTTCCACTGAAGAGGGGGGCCAAGAGTTTTGTGGCCTCTAGCTCAGTTTTGTGTAGTCTGAAGGGAAGATGTGTGTTAATCTCCAGAAGCTAGGAAAGACTCTTCTGGCACCTCAACCAGATGGGTTGTTTCAAGCGATAGAAGCAACTCCCACAGTCTGATTCCTGCTGTCAAAGACTTCTTCCATCTTCCAGGTACTTGAATGCTTTTCTCAGACTGTATTTTGCTGAGCTCTTCAATGTGCTGGTCATCTGTCCATCTTGAAATCCTCCAATTCATCATTGCTGTGGATCTCCTCCACTAACAGAGCTACTAAGGGGACCAGTTCCTACCTGGAGCAGCCTATGAGGACTACCTCCTTCTTGCTCAGACATGTTCCTGTGCCTTTGGCCCAACAAATAATTTGGGCAGAGAAGGAAGCTAATCAGGAAATACAGAAGTGGGTGACCTGCTTTTCCAACTCCGTTTCTTGGCATTGAGCTTTGAGGTATAGCTCCTGTTTCACGTGTCAACTTCTTAGGCTGTGAATTAAAGGTGATGTTGGCTGGCTGAGCCCTACAGGTGGATTGACTGATTTTTAGTCTTGAAAGCAGAAAACCAGGGTTTTCTGGGCTGATGGCCTGTTAAAGTGGGGGAATTTCTCCTCTCCATGCTGCCCACTGGAGGAGGAGGAAGGAGCGGCTGAGACGGTGTCTCTGTACGGAGCAGAGCTGGCTGAGGCTAATGTGTCCTGCAGTTTATCAGGGTTCATCAGAGCTGTCTCGCAGCAGGCGCCAGCAGCTCCCCATCATGCTGCCTTCTTGAATTTCAACCCTCTGCCTATCTTGCCAATAGAGGCTGTCATTAGTTTCACTTGAATTGGCAGTTTGTGTTGGGAAGAGGAGGGGAAGAGGAAGGAGAATAGGAAGAGGGGGCTGAAGTTAACCTGTTAAAACCCCACACTCAGTATTCTCTAGGGATAGTGGGAAAACTCAGCTTTGTTCTTGGCTTGGTAGGTGGAAGAGACCCAGCAACCTTGACTTACTGACTCCTTGGCTGCACTGTAGACAAAAGAACTGGCAACCTCTTATGGCCTTTAAAGCTCTTCTGGTGAGCCACAGATGTGACAATGGGCTCTTGCTTGTATTGGGGCAAATGCTGAACTTCTTTACACCGAAACCCTGAAAGGGACAAAACCTCCCTTTTACGACTAGAAGATTTTTCACCCTTCCTTCAAAGCCAGTCTTAAGCTTTGTGTTGTTTCAGACTTGTGCCCTGCCTTGGTAAATGTTCACACGGTCCGTTTTCCTTCCCTCTCATGGGATAGAGAAAGATCCCTCAAGGATGTCAGTCTGAATCCAGTGCTGTTCAGGCTGGGGAAGTGCATTCATCTGTGTGGCCCTTAGTTCTCCTTTGTGCGTGTCCTGCTCTTGACCCGAGCCTCTTTCCCTTGCCCTGGCAAGTGCCGGTAAAATTTAGATCTTATCAGAGATGTCTTTGTTTCCTCTGCTCAGGAAAACAAATTTAATAATGTTGTGTTTGATCTTTTTTTGAGCTTGTTTTGGTGCTTTGGTTTGGTGTTTTCCCAAGGGAGGGGGATGAGTTTCTGTTCCTTTCCTGGAGGATTACATTATCAGAGACAAGCCTTAAAGCAAAACTTGGTCTAATAACAGTGGTACTTGTAAGACCCATTGGGGTGAAACTAGAGGCTAGTTTTAAGGTTGGGAGGGAAGCTAATACACTACATGAGGACCTGCCTTTGGTCCGTGTGGAGTTCAGCACCTGTCCTTATCCCCCTTGTAGGAGCAGTGACTTTTGGCATTCACAAGACTGAAGATGCTGATGAATGCCAGTAGCTATGTTGCTTGCTTTTAAGTATGGAAAAATACTGCAAGAGTGAGTTTGACTTGCTTGTTGCTTAGCTGAGCTGATGTTTAAGTATCTCCAACTCAGGATGAACTCAGATGCCTGCTACTTATGGGGACGCTGAATGAACGTGTGCCTAGAGGTGCCTCTGGAAGGAAACCATCCCACCTTTCAGTCTTACTGACTCATGGCATCTCATGCAAGCTCAGATGCAGGAGGGTGATGGGATGGTTGTTACATCTCCACCAGGCTGGTGGGACTTAAAGCAGTGGGGAAATGGCCCCAGAGCTGCTTTGTTTTACTGCTCCCATGTCTGTCAATCTCTCCTGCCACTGAGCTGACTTGGTTACCTGAAAGGTCTGCTTAGATGGAGCACCAAAGAAGTAGGCAGCCCCTTCTCCCAACGGCAGGGGTTGGCAGTGCATGGGCAGCCCTGTTTCACTACCATGACCCATGTTGTTTTGCAAGCCGCTGGCCTCCTGGTGCGGGGAGGAATGCATGAAGTATTTGAGGACTGCTGAGTGAGACAGTAGCTCATTGTCCCGGGACTGGGAAACCATGGCCCATTCCCTGCTGTGATCCTGACCTGCATGCATCTGCAGGGAAATTGCCTTGTCCAAGTCCTGCTGAAGCCTCCCAAACTGGAGTTGGGCTTGCAAACAATATCTGAGGGTACGTCCTGTGACTGTCGTAGCGGTGAGATGCTGTCTTGTGATGCAACTGCCTTGGGGGATTTGTAGGAAGGTTACATGGAGGGCTGTAGGCTCAAGCAGCTTCCTACAAGTGGTATGGTGGGCAGGTAGCAGCCTGAAGGGGTCTGGATGTGCGATGCTTAGTGCTTGCTCAGTCATCTACACTTGGCTGCAAGGGTATTGGAGTTTGCTGCTGAAACCCACCACAATTACCAGTTCATCAGGCCCCAAAACTCATCTGTTGCAGCCTGTCAGTTCAGGGAGTTTATAATGCTGTGTGACCAGCTGCCCATGTTTTCAGGTTCCACAGCACCACAATACTGATGTGATCAACAGAGGAAATCTTTACTTGGGAAAGACGGAAACTTTCCAGTGTGTATCTTGAACCAGAAAAGAATTCCTTGAGACCAATGGCGGAGGACAAGAATCTGATCCGTTGCTGTCCTTTGAGCGTCTTATGTGCTGCTGTGAGGATAACAACATCAGATGGAGGGGCTGGAGTGTGCACATGAGGGTGGAGAGGAAATCTTCCCCTGCGGCTCTTTTGCTCCTTTGAAGTCATTGACTCATTGGAATTTGTTTTTTCTGTTTAGTCATTTTGTTCCTGTGGTAACTGGCTTCGCGGTGCTGCCCGAGTGCTCACAAGTGGAGGCCACTGAATTCACAACTATGCATGGAGATAGCCACAGATAAAACTAATCCCCTATGCTTCTGGTTTTGTGGAAGGAATAGTGGGCTCTGGGACTGGTTGAGCTGTTGGGACAGCCTGCATGTGGGTGTGCTGGGCTGAAAGCCCGTGCAGCATTCTTGCCTTGTGTCTTTGAGCTGGAAGGCTGCTGTGAGTCAGGCCCAGGGAGGATTCACAGTGCATGGGTTTGGAGCATGGGTTTTGCCCCTTGTATCTGCATCAGTCATGACCTAATGATGCTGTTTGGGTTCTGTGATGGGGAAAGGGCTGCTGGCATTGCTTATCTAGAGAAATAAAACTGGAGACCCTTGAGGAGGCTGTTAGTTTTGCCCCTCTGAGCTGGGAGCTCTGGTGAGCTGGCCAGGTTTCTGATGTGGATAACTAGCGTTTGCCATAAATCTCATGATTCAGCTGAGGTTCTGAGCACTGCTGGGCATTACACAAGCTGTAGCTTCAGGGCTTACTGCACTTCCTCTGTGCTTTGAGACAGCTACTGACAGGGGTAATGACAGTAAGGGCTTCTTTTGCCCAAATCTGGGTGTTTGAGGTAAGAGGGCTAGAATGGGGTTGAGCAGCCAACAACCTGTCCAGCCATGAATATTACCCATGTGAACTCATCCATCCAGCCTGCTGACTGGCATTGAGCTTCAGCTCTTCTGCAGTCAGTGCAGCCGTATCCTGAGTAAAATCTGGCCTCTTCCCTCTTCCAGATGACGTGGCTGGAGGATGTCCCACGTGTGGCTCTGCACTGTGCAAACGTTCCAGGCCGGTGGCAGCCAGTTAGCCCAAATGAGCTTGTTGAAGGTAGCTGCTGTGAGTGTAGGTGCTCCTGGAGGCCATGGGCAGCCTTTTGATCACACAGGAAAGCTGTGGCCTTTCTTACCTGGAAGGTGTCAGTGCTCTATTGTGGCTCCAATTCAGACTGTGCCAGCTAGAAATAAGGTGCTCCAGTCTAGGACACCACTCCTGATCTTGCTGGCTATGGCTGCAGCTAACCCTGTAGCTCTGCTTGCTCTTCTGGCTGAGCTCTGGAGACAGCAAGCAGCTGGGGGCCTGGAAGAAGGTCCGCATTTGGTACAGCTTATTATAAAGTATGTGGCCTGGTTTTTATGTACATCAGACGTGCGTGTCTGAGTCCTGTCCCATGGTAAACAGAGCTTTTAGCTGTCTCTAAGGTCCCTTCCAACCCTAACTATTCTATGATCATCCTGGTGTTTGCACCCAAATCTGTTGCTGGAGATGTGGTCAAGCTGACCTTTAGCACTTACCCATATGCCAGAGAGGGTTAGATCTTGCAGCATAGCCCTCTAGGGATGCTTGACCAAGCCTTAAGCAAGCCGTTATCAAGAAGAGCTGAGAACTTTCACTCCATCGCCATCTCTCTGTTCTCCTTTCCAGGTTTTACTGTCTCCAGACATGGATTTTGATCAGTCTGAAAGCGACCAGGATGTTTCAGGACTCCAGGGACCGAACCAGAAGATGAAGCAGCCCAGCTATCAAGTGGTCATCTGACAACACTGAGACAAGGAAGGTGGAGGGAGGGAAGCAGCACTGTGATCCTTGAGCTGGCCAAGGGAATGCTGGTTGATCCTTATGGACCTGCAGAGATCCTTTTGCCTGCCTCAGCAATACTTATCTGCAGTTGTCTCTTTGGCATGGTATCTATGCATCCTGTACAGGCTTGAGCAGCATCTGCTGTGCCTGTGTGATCCTAACCCACACACACGCAGGCACGTTGGGGATAGGGCTATGGACATGTACTTCCCCTGGCTGGCCAGCTGGGTGTAGCTTTTTGTCAGGGCTAGAGACTGAAATCAGGAGATTGTCTGCTCTTTTAATAGACAAGGCAGAAGTTCTGTCTTGTACTACCTGAACTGTGACACTTTTATATGCACAATGCGCAGAATAATTGGTTTGCAATATGTATTTAAATGCCTTGAATTGGAAAGGTTGTTTCAGTGGATCTGATGCTTTTTACTGTTTTATAAGGGAATGCAGTAAATATCTGTCCGAAAACCTTCAGAAATGAAATGCCTTCATGTGCTCAGTGTTTTGCAAAACCCTAATGCTGTGAAGAGGATGAAGGGGATCTGCCCGAATCTTTCCTCACCGGTTCCGCACAGGACAGGTTGTCTTCCTGCAGCAGGACTATCCTAGTAAAACTAGGGGAGAGCTGAGGCCACAGTGCTCAGTTTCTGTACATGGGTTGTATGAGCCACTTCAGTGCAAAGAGCTGATGCTTCAGCCTGTGCTGGATTCCAGACTCAGACAGACTTGGAGACTGATCCCAGTTGCTGCCTTATAAGTGGCATTTAGTGGGCAGTAGAAGTTGACTGATTTCCTTTTAGCTAGTTTAAAATACAGCTGATGCTGCGAGGGCTGGAGCAGCTCTGCTCTGAGCCAGGCTGAGAGAGCTGGGCTGGGGCAGCCTGGAGAAGAGAAGGCTCCTGAAGGGGAGACCTTAGAGCAGCTCCAGTGCCTGAAGGGGCTGCAGGAAACCTGGAGAGGGGCTTTGGACAAGGGATGTAGGGACAGGCCAAGGGGAATGGCTTTAACCTGCCTGAGGGGAGACTGAGATGAGCTCTCAGGCAGAAGGTGTTCCCTGTGAGGGTGCTGAGGCGCTGGCACAGGGTGCCCAGAGAAGCTGTGGCTGCCCCATCCCTGGCAGTGTTGAAGGCCAGGTTGGACACAGGGGCTTGGAGCAAGCTGCTCTAGTGGAAGGTGTCCCTGCCCGTGGCAGGGGTTGGAACTGGAGGAGCTTCAAGGTCCCTTCCAACACAAACCAGTCTGGGATTCTATGAAATCTCTGCAGGATCTGATTTGAAAACTAGATCTGAGGAGTCAACTGAAGTGCTTTTAAGCAGCCCTCATCTTTTGGGGTGAAGTAAAGGCCTCAGGAAGGATTGGGTCATCCCAGATCTGGCACCTCTTGCTCTCAGTGTGAGGTGCAGGGCTTTGCCCTGGCTCTTTGTTAACACGCTGTATTCATCCATAAACACACAACAATTCAAACCACTTTGCAGCTCTCCTGAGGAGGCAGAGTGAGCACAGAGCAGTTGCACAATGTGCTCGCAGGCTGGGTGCAGACACACAGCTGTGATGAGACCCAACAGAGTCCAGACAGTGGATAGCCCTCAGGGCAGGGCCTGATCCAGGATCAACTGAAGTGATAGATCCACCTGAGCCATAGACAGTCCCCAGAAGCACTGGGTGGGGATTAGCTTTTATTTTCCCTCCTTCCTTTGTGTTTTCCCAAGAAAACATTCCTTATTAAGGAATAGAAAATAAAGGATTTTGGTTTTTGGACTTAGACTTTCAAAAGCTGAGCTGAGAGCGTGTGAAATTGTTTGGGTTTGTGTAGGTTCTTTGTCTTGCTTCCCAAACTGCAAAGTAGTTTAGAGGAATTAGATGCAAGTCAAAGTCTTGCATGTCCTCGGTGAACTAGACACGCTTGGCTGCACTTGTAACTGCTCAGCCTTATGCTGTGTTGCTGGAAGTTAAGTCATTTTTTGTTTCTTACTTTCTGAAGGGTCAAAATCCTACCTCAGATGGCTTTGGAGCACGTGCCACGCAGCTCTCTGAATACATCACTTATGTTGCTTAGTGTAATCAATGCAACTTTTGCTTGTCTGGCAGAGTTCTGTGCTGGTGAGGGCTGGAGTAACTCCTGTGCTGTTTCAGGTCTTGGCTGAGAATAGATTAAAACAGTTTCCCTGTTAGAAATTAGTTTTGTTCTTGCTATAGGGCTGCACAGAGCAGTGCTGCGGTATGTGAAGAGTGCAGATTCAGTCACAGCAACGTCCTTGTTCTAAAATGGAAGGTGACGTGATCTTCACCTCTGCCCTTACCTAAGGCTGGCTGGGAAGGTTCACAACAGGCAATAGCAAAGTAAGGATGACATGGGGAAGGTTGTCCCTCTTGAGCATTGCGTGGCCAGTGTTGTTTCAGCAGCCCTAACTGCAGGAGTCCCGTTCCCTTGTCTGAAACGGTGGTGTGCAATGGTTTCTATTGCACTCCCAAGTGATTGCTCAGCCCATTCCTCAGCCGTCTGAGCAGCTTGCAACGCAGTGGCTTGCAGTCTTTAACCGTATCACTGCGAAACTATGTGCTCTATGACACAGTTGGAGAGGAGAACAAGCATGTGCCTGTATGTGTAGTCATTGCAGTGCGCTTCCTTAGAGCCCACTTGCTACCATGAAGGGTTATAAGGACTGATCCTGACATGTTCAGAGAGGGAGGGCAGTGTTGTGATGCTCACTTTATAGTTGGGAAAGCTGAAGTTCACAATCCATGACCTGTGCCTTTGCAGAGCACAGACTCTGGCTTCTCATACCCTAATCTACTGTCTTTAAAGGCTGGATCACTCTGTGTGGTTAAAGTCTCAGTTTAATGTGTGAGTAGAACTTTAGGGTCCATTCACCTAACACGCTTGTTGCTGCCTACCGAGTGTGGAGAGGCTGAAGAACATCATTGACCTTTAATTTTCTACTGCAATTACTTTGGTTCACAACCTGTTGTGAACTTGTGAGTGGTTCTTTCAGCCACCCAGTAACATGAGCTTGTCCAGCAGCATAAAACATACATAACCTTAGCTTCAAAGCTCATTTTATCTTCTCCAAATGAAAGCTTCACTGCAGTGTTCACTGTAAAATATTTATTGTGAAATGGATAACTGGAGCCTAAACTGAGAACTTGAGTATATTGCTCCAGGTGCTTCATATGGCTGGGAAGCTGGACTTGATCATTGTTCTCTTCAGGCCCTGAAAGAAATATGTTTCCTTGGCTGGCATAGGAGGAAGAGGAGTAATGATGCATGTGAAGCATTAGCAATATGTGTATATGTATATATACATATCTATATACAGGAGAGATGAGATGAGAGGAGACCTTAAGCCAATCAATCCCCTTAGCAATACACTTGGACAGTTAAACATGGGAGGACAGTATGAAGAAGATGGGGCTGTCTAGAAGTTCACCACCGCTATCGTCTGCATCCTGTTCTAGTGATATGGGAGGTTGTTTGGAAACGGGCTGGTGATCTCTCTTTCCACTCTTGTCTTGGCTGGAGAAGGCAATTTCACAGCTGTTCTTTCCCATCTCATTTTTGGCCCACGTGCATGCTGCAGAGCATTAACCTCTTGCGTTATTGCACGCCTTCAGTTCTGTCTTCTAGGAGAGCTATTTCTCAACGTAGCTGGGCCTAAAGCAGTAGTTTCTTTATGTTCTGTTCCAAAGCTCAAGCCTTGGCCTGAGTTTTGCACTGACTGAGCTCTCTGTAAGCATCCTCCAGCAATTAAATCTGGCTGGTTGCTTTTAGCTAGTTTCCTTTTCCCTGCAGTCCATGGTGTGAATAAGCAATCATGCCTGCTGCCTGCTCTGCTGCCACAGGGCTAGCAGTACCAACCAGAAGGTAAAGCAACTGGAAAATCACCACCCCAACCCCAGCACCAGTATGATTTAATATAAAATATTAAATATGAAAGAAATCGGTCAAGATTGAACCCATTTCTGTAGCTCTCTGGCAACTGTTTCCTCCTGACACATGGATATCATTTAGTTCCTGGGGATGCTTCCACACCCACCCTCTTTCAGTTCTGGAAAGACAGAGTATACATGAGCTCAATTTGGCCTTGCCCTGTAAATGTCTTTGTGGTTGTCAAAGTCCTCTTTGGCCAAGTTCTCTATTAAAGAAGCTCCCTTGTGGCTGATCTATAGCATTATTCAGTGATGCCTCACTTTTTAGACCACAGCCTTGCAGTTTGGGGTTGGAGGTTTGCACCACCTGCAGTGGGGGTGGCCGGCGGACCCTTCTGTAAGGGGGTCTTACATTCTCCTTCCTGCTGTGCACAGATTTATGCGGCGGAAGGAAGAAGGAGCCAGGGGAAATTGGGATGAAAGTTCTTTTACAACTTGGAGTAAAGAAAGACTTCCTCCCTGATTAGAAAAGCAGCTAGAAATGTCTAGTCTTAAGTTCAAGATGCTGTTTGTAGGGTCAAAAGCTGTCCTGAGTGCTGGTTCATCATCTTTTAGAGAATTTAAATCTCTGCTAAGCAGAAGGGATGCTGTGCTCACGAAGGCGGCAGCTCTAGTGGAAGCTCACAGTGGAATTTGTTTCTCTGAGGGAGTCCAGATTCAAGCTGTCACTAAACCAGCAATGTTACATAAATGAGATGCTTCATGGAAAGGGAGCCTGCACCACTCCTATTGCTGCTTTTTAAGCATGCAGCCTGTGCACTGAGACAGCAATAGACCACATGAAGGTTTTCACCGCTGTTTTAAGGTGCCACAGGAATTCAGGGAACATCATGCTTAGTGGTAAATCCAGGCCTCATCCTAATAACCCAGAAAGCAATACTGTTTAGTGGCCTGTTGATTTATAAGGTTTTGATTTATTACCTCTTTGATGCTAATGGGGCACTACAGATGAATATCCAACCACCTCTCCCGTCTCTCTCTCCCTTCCCCAGGGACCATGGTTGGAGCAGATGCTCCAAGTCACAAAGCATAAAGGGAGGACACCCAAGGATGTCTCTCTAGACCGGCACTGTGCGGTATGATCTATGCCTCTCTCTCTGTGACTCACCAGCCCCTGGGGGTATTGCACAGATCCCTGCATGGGTTAATTTTAAGGCCAGCAGCTCTCTGCATTGCTTGACATGAGTGCTCGACCATTTCTCCCTCCATTCCTACTGGGAGAGCACTCATCATGCTTTTACCATGTCCTCAACCCTTTCCCCCGCAACCTCATTGTCTTCAGGAATTTGATGAACAACATCCATCTAGCATGAAAGAGAGACAGTTGATTTCCAAGGGCAAAACGCCTTGGTTTCTTTGGCACCAAAAGTAAAGAAATATTCATAAGTTGCCTAGCTCTAGAGGCTTCAGAAGGGAACCACTGTCACACATGCTGCTGCAATGCACGGCTCTGATCCATCTTAAAAGCTGTTACTTGTCCCAAAGCTGGTCCCTGTATCAAAAGGATGAGAAGCCAAATAGTCTTTATAGCTCCCATCGATCAGTTTGTCCGCATTGTTTTTGGCAAACCAGCACTCAACTTCCTGCTGGCCATTGTAGATCCTCCTCTGCTTCCACACCACAGGAACGAGCCGTCCCTTCACTTTCAGGGTGTTTGTAGGGTTTGGCTTCAATGCTTCAGTTTGATTGCGGCCAACCTGCTGATGACTTGTGTTTAGAGATTCCTGGAGAAGTTTAACTTCGTGGTTCAAGAACTGACCTGCAAGGCAAGATAAAACAGAGTCCATGACTGGCTGTTTTGTGCCATGTTTTGCGGGTTCTTACTGTATGGGGTTCTTACTGGATGAGTTTCTAAAGAGCTTCTCTGCAATAGAAAGATGAATCTAAGTCCTGCAGTTCTTTTCTAAATCTTACAAACACAGAGATTAGAATAAAACCCTGTTTCCTTTTTCACTCATCAAGACACATTCGCTGAGCTTAAGAGCTTTTTGAGCTGCTAGTAGTAAGTTCCCTTCTGTGGACCATGGTTACTAGAGGATAATAACTCATACAACGCCCGTCAGCAAGCAGAAGGAAGATCTAGGCCTGAAGCCCCAAGTTTTCTTGGGGACAAGCTCTTTTAGGCCAAACATAAGTGTGGATTTAGAGGTTTGTGCATGCAAGTGTCCTGAATCCAAAACCCCACTCCTGAAGGATCATCTGCTTAATCTGGGGGTACATGAATGTCCTATGTCTTCAGTCTTACGGTTCTGCACCTGTACATGGCCATAACACTACTTCTTGTTGGCAGAAGGAAACCAGCCATCTAGTCATTCTCTGAGTCTACCTGAATCCTATTTGCTCTCAAAGTGTGGGGATGGCTCTTCTTTCCCTTCATGCTTGAAAGAAAGGGGCCACAGAAAGTACCAATGTTTCTTGATCTCAATCAGGCTATTCTGAATGAGGGATACTGTTAAAGAATCTCTTACTGGTGCCTTCTTCAGGGCTCTTGTGGAATATTTGGTTTCTATCTCTGTATGGGGACCATTAAGCATGTGTGTTCTAATGACAACTGTATTAAGCAATCACAAAAAGACTGGAAATGTGAAAAACAGGTACAGCCAAAAAGCTAGGATAGTAGGACATAGCTCATACAGAAAAAGATGTGAGAAGCGTTTGGGATACTAACAATGGAGAAGATGTTTGACAGTGGATGCAAAAGTCTCAACTGGGAACTTAATCCCCACCTGCATTGTTCATTACTGTCTCTGTCCTTTAAAACTGTTTGGAAGGGTCATTTTTGTCTGGTTTACAGCTCTGAACCCAGGAACTTGTTACCTACCCAGTAGCCCGTGGGAATCAGAAGAGAGGCCTTTACTGTTGGAGATGTAGAACCCCAAGTGATTCCTCTGATATGGGGCGGGCTTCTTGTAGCGGTGGATGAGGATGACAAAGCTGATGGTATCCCGTATCGTCACAGTGATGTTGGAATTGGCAGAGATGGACACCTCAAGGCTGTTGCTTCGCACAACAGCGCTCCGACCGCAGGACAGAAGAAGTCTTTCCCCATCATCCAGGATGATTCTTTTGGGTGTGATCTCTAGGTAGGATCTCTCTGGCTTATTGTTGAGGATAGTGATGGTGCTGAAGTAAGTCCGATGCTTCTTGTGGCCGTTGGGTGGTGCAGGAGCTCCAATTAATTGCCCATTCACAGTTACACCTTGTAAGAAAACAATCAGTAAGTGAAAGCTGAAATCAAGAATGGGTCTATTGTCTCAAAGATACAGACCTTGCAACTGAGAACATGAAGATTCACCACCTCATGCTCCATTATTTCACCTAAAACGTGTATATATATATATATATATAACCAGTCTATCATAAACTGATACGATATTAATACGGAGCACCTAAGTTTACCCAAGCTCACAAATACTGGCACCTTCTCCCAGCCCCATTAGTCCTAACATTGTGTACACAGTGCTACAGGATAGAATCAGCTGCTTCACAGCACAGTCACTTCCTAAGTTCCAGCCTTAGATCCAGCTATGGTCAAGATAATGATGTGCAGGGATTTTGAGGCACATAAGACGAATACTTGTCTTCCTGACTGCTCTAGCCTGACCGACTGTGGTATGCTTTACCTAAACTACCTATTTGTTGATGCATAGAACATCGCCTCGGCGAACATAGCAGATCTTGGAGGACTAAGAAAAGCTGCTGGCAGTCCTGCTTTTCCTCATACCACAACTGGCAGAGGGACTGAACTTCTAAGACACCTGGGTGTATCTGAATGCTGCTGTCTCAGAGCATCTCAGGCTGGTAGACAGTTGCAGTTTGATGTCCCTTTCTAGCTGACTCCTAAGAAGAAGGTTAGCCTGGGAAGCCACGGAGTAAAGGTTACTATCTTGGGCAACACACTAACCGCTGAGCAGGACCTATAGAGGTCCTTCTCAGTCCTGATCTGTAACCGTCTGAGCTGAAGCGCTGAACCTCCTCAGTTCAGTTTCCTGGCAGTGTAGGGAATCCTGGTTCTCTCTGTGTCACTGCAGAAGAGTGAACCCTGCACTCCTGTGGGGTTATTTCCAGCCTCACCAGTGCTGCCTTTCCCACTTCCCTCAGTTTTGCCCCAGAAGAACTGCTTTTGAGTGGCCTAAGGTGCAGATCCCACTGGGTCAAATAGTTTATATGCCTATGGTAAGATTCCCAATAATTTTAATGACTTTTGTGACTTGCTGTCCGTAAGACAGTGTCTCACTTCCCCCAGGCCTCTAAACAGCTACTAGACAGTAAACAATAAAGGAGGAGGCTTGGTGCTAACCCAAGCCATGAGCAGTGAGATGAAGTATCTCCACATCGCATCATTCCTGGGGGGTGGGGGGTTTCTCCCATTTCTGTCTTCATAGACTCAACTTGCTAGCGCTACAGAGTCTAATTTCCTCAAGCTTATTCTGCTTTTGAGCCACAAAATGATTGAAGTGGTAGAACAGAATCTATGCAAGAAGTTTGCCAGGAGCTGGATCTTACTCACTAAGGCATGAATACAGAAGTATGGAGGCTAGACCACTGCCAAGCAGAACAGAATTCTTATAACTTGATTGTGGGGTTATATATCTCCTTTGTAAAACAAATCTGTGCATTGTCTCTGGTTTTGACACCCCTTCCTCCCACAATTTCCCTGCTTCAGGACATTTTCTGCTTATTAGTTGCCCTGCTTAGAATTCCAGATGGGATCAGACCACAGTTTGGGCCCCCAAGGATCAGACTAGCTTGGGCAAAGCAGATCCTGAATAGTGTTGGTTTTCTTAAGGCTGTTCATTTTAGTCTGTTAGGATACTTCACTCTGTCCTGAAGCAAAAAGTACTGCAAGGAAAGAATGAAGTTCCAACAACAGAGCAATTTTGGTGATTCCAAATCTTTGATTTGCCTGTTGTGACTCTGTAACTGGAGAGATGATAAAGATGCATCATCAAAGTAGGGCGATGTCTCCACATCAGAAAGCTGATCCTCTGTGTAATCTCTCACATGGAGGTGATTTATGCAAACACTACAGGCAGGATGCAAAACGCCTGTGGCTATTTGTTCAGCTGTTGTAGGACTGGTCAAGTGCAACCCCCAGACCATACTCGGTTCAATGGATTGAGTGTACCCTTAGCAAGAGTGCGGATGATACCAAGCTGTATGGTTCAGTTGATATGCTGGAGGGAAGGAATGCCATCCAGAGGGACCTTGACATGCTTGTGAGGTGGGTTGATGCCAACCTGATGAAGTTTAACCATGCCAAGTGCAAGGTCCTACACCTGGGTGGGAGCAATCGCAGGCACAGCTCCAGGTTGGGCAGAGAAGAGATTCAGAGCAGCCCTGCGGAGAAGGACTTGGGGGTGTTGGTCGATGAGAAAATGAACATGAGCCGGCTGCAGTGTGCGCTTGCAGCCCAGAAAGCCAACCGTATCCTGGGCTGCATCAAAAGGAGCGTGACCAGCAGGTCGAGGGAGGTGATCCTGCCCCTCTACTCTGCTCTCGGGAGACCTCACTTGGAGCATTGTGTGCAGTTCTGGTGTCCTCAACATCAAAAGGACATGGAACTGTTGGAACAAGTCCAGAGGAGGGCCACGAGGATGATCAGGGGACTGGAGCACCTCCCATATGAAGATAGGCTGAGAAAGTTGGGGCTGTTCATCCTGGAGAAGAGAAGGCTGCGTGGAGACCTCATAGCAGCCTTCCAGTATCTGAAGGGGCCTCTAGGGATGATGGGGAGGGACTCTTCATTAAGGACTGTAGTGATAGGACAAGGGGTAATGAGTTCAAACTTAAACAGGGGAAGTTTAGATTGGATATGAGGAAGAAGTTCTTTACTGTAAGGGTGGTGAGGCACTGGAATGGGTTGCCCAGGGAAGCTGTGAATGCTCCATCGCTGGCGGTGTTCAAGGCCAGGTTGGACATAGCCTTGGGTGGCATGGTTTAGTGGGAGGTGTCCCTGCCCATGGCAGGGGGGTTGGAACTGGATGATCTTAAAGTCCTTTTCAACCCTAACTATTCTATGATTCTATGGTTCTATGATCCCAAGAGGAATTGAGTTCTCCAGTCCAGCTTAACTGAAGAGGTGCAATGGATGCACTCAAGTGCATCTCTTGGCTGTTTATGTTTAGTTGCTGTTCTCTTGATTTCAGTCAATGAAGACCTGAACTAGGAAAAGTTTGGATACATATAAAAGACAGTTCTTTCTACGATTAGGTATACTCTGTTGGCAAATACTTCTGTAGGTCAATGGTATATGTAACAGTGACCAAACCTCCTCCTTGCTTAGGATTGCTGTGGATTTACCCATAAGCTATGATAAAGTTGGAGGTCAGTAAGTGCAAGTGAACAGTTTACCTCCCTTTTCAATCCAGGTGATTAGAGCCACGTGTGCACCATATTTCCATTGCCTGTCCAGAAAAACAGCTTTTTCTAATGTCTTATCTCTTTCTTGCCTATGAAGCACCTTGGTGCTCAGTCTGATTGCCAGAGAGCTGGCCTTACACTTCAAGTTTTCCTCCACAAGTAGAATCATAGAAAGGGTTGGAAAGGACCTTAAGATCATCTAGTTCCAGCCCTCAAGGAGCTGCTTTACTTGTCTGCTTACCAGATTCCTTATGATCAGAAACCAGTCGGAGGATGTCCCCTGGTTGTCCATCTATATTGAAGCAGACAGAGAACTTGCTTGAGGGGAAATCAATGACAAAGTGAGGGTCTCCATCAGCTGAGAAGACATGGAAAAAAAGAGACAAATATAAGAGACTTACATGAAACTGCAATGTCCAAAAACATAACAAAACTGCTTTGAAAAGTATCTTTGTCCCTGTTTTTTCTAAGACCTCCTAGTTTGTTGCTTTTAGAGGGTTGGATGGAGTTTGCCAGGAAATGCCAAGTTTTGCTTTGTTTTTTCACAAAGATCTATTCTATTTTGGTTTGTTTTTCTCACAGAAGAGGTTGGGTTTTCAATGGAAACTCAATCCCCAGAGCAGCCCCATTGAAAACCAGGATATTTTCTTCCTAGAATATAATTTCAATGGGAGTTATCATGCTGAGTTTTATACCACTCCATACTTTGTCAGCCAGGCTACATCCCCCACAGCGCATAAAAATGTGTCTTCTAACCAAGGACTGCTGCATGGACACACCTCACACCGAGCCTTCCTGGTCCTCAATATCAGATTAGGGCAGTCAACAGCAGATACTAAACAGTTCCACAATCTTAATTTTCCAACAATCCTCAATTTATCAAGTACCAGATAGGTGTCACTGGTAAGAAGACAAGCCCAAACTTTAGTTTTTAAAGTAAATTTGACCTTATCCAGTGAAATTCAAGTCAAAACTCTTGATCTAGGCTTATTCTTCAGTGTTTAATGGTTTTTGACTAATTCTAGTGCAGAAGAACAAGCTTCCCGTTCTCCTCTAAGATCTACAGAAGACTCAAACATGAGTATCAAGTGTTGTAGACCATCTGCCTTGCCATGTTTCCTCACACTTCTTCTCATTACTGATCCTCTGTATATTTTGGTTTAGTTTTCATTTTCCTACCTACTCTGCAGGTCTAGTAAGTAGGACTGTGGCTGATCCATTGGCATGGTTATACCACAGCGGCATACAACTGAGATTTCCACAGGTCAACCATGATTATTAAAGGCATGAAAACTGGCACTGACCTGAGGTTTTGGAGATTTTAATTCTCTGTTTATCTTGCCGTCTCTGTATACCTAGAAGTGGGGAAGGAAGGCTGTTACAATTCCTTATGGAGCAGCAGAAAGAGCCATGGTATAATAATGTTCCCAAAATTATTCAGCAAGATTATGGACGTATTCCTGCAGCTACTATAAGCTTCCTTTAGAATACCAGTTTTTCTCTGATAGTGTCTACAGAGCCGTAAAGTGCTTCAAGGGGTTGAATCAGCTTCCTAAAAGGTTTGCTTAAGGTCACCCAGCCCATAATTAGCAAACTCAATATGAAAATCTCACCTTTCTTTTTACCACCCCTCAGTTCATTGGCTACATCATCCCTGTTGCCAAAGTCAGCAATGAGACATAACCTATGTGAAAAGATTTCTTACCAGCGCATGGTTATTTCCTCTCATACCTGGTGGTGCTTTGTGTCCCTGCAAACTCTGCAGCTTTTCCCCGATGCCATCAGTAGAAGGGCTGATAAACTCCTCTGGAGCTAATTCTGGATGGAGCCCAGCCTCTCTCATCTTCAGAACAGTGAAGGGAGTAACAAAATTGTAAGTCAGGGCCATTGACTTGGCTTTCTCCATCAAATAGTCTTTTTCCTGACTGTCATCACTCTTCAACCGAGAGTTAAGCAGTTCCTTGATGGTGAGATAACTCCATGCCCTCTCAATGTAATTTGTATCACCTTTGCCATCCTCCAAGCCGGGGATACCTCTGATATCATTCCTGCTTGGCAGGTCAATAGCCACATCTTTCTTGAGGAGGATGTACTTCTTGGAGTTACTAGCAGTCACCTCCACATGGAGACTATCTGAGGTGCGGTTGATGAGTTTGCCAGCTATGATGATTTCAGAGCCATTAAAGTAGTTAGGGAAGAAGTTCTGGGTGACTTGCTCCACGTTGTCTTCAGGGTAGTCAACACGGATATCAGAGAGAAGAGGTGTTCCTATTTCATCATAGAACCTTAAAGAAAGGCAAATTTTTCACCATTAGTACTGTTCATCCAAGTGTATGCACACACTCTTGCAGTTATACACGGCCAAGGATACAGTCAGACTGTCTAATACGGCTTCTAAGATGTTCAGGAGCAGTTGGAGTTACCAGGTCCTAAATTTAACTACTGTAATTGGGCTCAGAGAGATGGGGAGAGTCTCTACCCTTAAGAGATTTTCCAAACTTGAGTGGACGAGGCCCTGAGAAACCTCACCTAAATTTGAAGTTGGCTCTTTTCTGAACAGAAGGATGGATTCTGTGACCTCCAGAGATCCCTTTTAACCAAGTTATTCTCTGCCTCCTTTTAGTTTTCAGTGTCTAAGGCATCTAAACAAAGTCTCTGCAGTACATTCAGAAGCATCCCAGCATGGCCTGAAAGTCACCTACCTTCTACTATGATTCCAGAGCTCTGCAAAGAGATATTTGTGACCACTTAAATTTGCTTAAGAAGAACTGTGCATTAAAAGTAAATTCTTGGCTTCTCAGGTTCACAGAAAGCACTGTAGTTGTTGCAAAATGTACTCAGGAGAGATGCTGTCACCTACATGGTATTCCAGAGCCAGAAACTGTAATACCAAGATACTTGGTTCCCCAAATCTGGAGAGTATCTGAAGCAAAGATTCTGTATCACTGAGAGAGCTCTGGATAAAACCATTTGAAATAGCCAGTGTAGGACAGGCAGGAGTACAGTTTTGTGAGGGCCAATGAAGAAGGAATCTCACTATGCCCCCATCAGTGAGGATATTTCCATGGAATGGAGGAATCCTAACTACTAAATACAATCAGCCTGGCAGAAGAGAACTCACTGCTACCTTGTTCATAGAATCATAGAATAGTTTGGGTTGGATAGGACCCTAAGGTCATCTAGTTCCAACCCCCCCCCATTTTCTGTTGGAGCAAGAAACTTGGACTAGAGAGCTTAACCCTACGTTGCCTTTTTAATGTGACCTACTATAGTTCTGTGAATACCTCATACTGGAGAAGCCAAAAAGCCTTTACAAGGGGTTAAGGCCCAAGTTTACAGTACCATGTTTGCCCTACAGCAATGTGCTTTTGATGGATCTTCCCAAGCTGCTCCAAGAATGCCATACTTCCCATTTAAATGCCAGACTCTCCCTAACTTGGCAAGTCATTTGAGTCTAATTTGGTGCATAAACAAAGATTTGGCCTCAGCCCTTGTTTAGATCAAGTTGCATTTACTTCTCACATCTGCTTAAACAGATTGACTGGAAGCTAAAGTCACACTTTCTGCTTTATTCTCTCTCCAAGGAATCCCAAAGCCAGAATTGGTTGACTTTCTTTTAAAGTCTTTCTGAGCATTCAGTGTCTTTGATGCAGAGACATCATCATGTTTTAAAACATGAGTGAACTAAACCTGAGAACTGTCTGTGAAATAACACCTGGGTTGTAACAAACGGTGGAGTAAAAGATAACAACCTGTCTTATACTACAAAGCAAGGAAGAATCTGTGCACAAATACAACCGACTGACCACAAAACTCAGAAATTACCTTGGCACCCATGTAGATTTTCCCTCCAACAGTGATTTGAACTGGTCTCCAGCAAGTGACTGTATAAATTTGGCTCCAGATGCCAAATGGGTTTGCCATCACTAAGCTTGATAAACAGTGAGCTGTTTATCAGACAGAGGTGTTTCAACAAGTATTTGCAGTGCTGGGTTCCTGCAGCCCAATCAATCAGTGCATCCTTCATTTGTCAGGGAATGCCACTTGCTAGCCAAAATATATGGGCAAATGACAGGTAGAGTGGCAGATGGATCTACAAAATCCAGTTTTAAAGGAAGATACTCTTGTTCACGCATAACCATCGCAGAAGGAAAAGCTCTGGTGGAAGGTGCATGGTCTCATTGCTCCAGATGAATTAGAAACTAGCTAGGCAAGAGGTCTGTGCTCAGTAACTGTCTCTTTTGGGTTTCTGAGGTCCAAACCATTAGCATTTTGGGAGTGAAAGCCAAACATCTTTGCCTGGAAATACTGACACACAGCCTGGCATTTTAGACAGAGCTGTGGTTCAGATACGTTTCTGCTGATCTCACTTAGATCTCCCTTTGGACTACAGCTCCCCAGTCACAGAAGAGAAGCATGGTGCCTGGTCCTACTGAATGATGAGGATTACATGAAACTTGCTAGAGTTTGGGTCCCAAAGAATAGTGAATGAGGGAATGATCATTGAGTATTTTTCAAAGTTGAATATTTTGAAATTTGGACAAAAGGTTACGGTTTTCAAAAAACACAGAAATACTTTTCTGTCCCAAATTGGGATTTTCATTCCTGAGCCCTTCAGTACCATTTACGTTGTCAACTTGAAATCAGCAGTACATCCTTTCCTCCATCCATCTACCTACAGAGAGGTGGCACTTATGCCTCTCATCTCTCCAGGTTTACATGCCCCAAACAGCAATCTGAATTAGAGAAACTAATGCCCTGGTGTGAGGGCCTGAGAAGCTCCAGCACAGCCCAGGGGGTCTAATAGGAAGGAGACAATTTCTGGGTAGGCATCCTCAGTATCTGAGCATACTCTACCTCTCTAACCAGAGTTGAGCCTCAGGGAAACTCCCATCTATTGCGTTGTCTCCTTAGAGGATTTTCCTTCCCAGCCCCTTGCCCAGAGTTCCCAATATAAGCAGATATAAGCACAGAAAAAGCAGAACAAACCCTTTGAGGTGGCTGGCTGCATCCTCATCCTCCTGGAAATGCCTTGTCATGCCGCAGTTCTCCAGTGCCATCCTTTCCAGCAGCTTGTGGTCCACATCATTGCCAATCCCGATGGTGAAGAGACAGAATTTATCGCGGATGGCATCCTTGGTGTTGCTGAGGATTTTTAATGACTGTGTTTCCCCAACAGTGGGCCTCCCATCCGTGAGGAAGATGATCAGAGAGACACTCCTGGCATCAATGTCATTCTGAGCAATGTAATCATTTAGCAGCTTTGCACCAGTCTGGAGAGCGCCATTGATATTAGTCCCTGGGAAGGTACAAAATGATTTAGTTCATTTCTCCTTCTAAGAATGGTACAGATAATTTCCCTATGCTCCCTTTAATACAGTGACACACTTCTGAGGTGGACCAATGCCAACATCATGAAGTTCTATGATTTCACAATCTCTATTCATTAGGGTGTTCCTTTTTGTCTACATGACGTTGCACCAGCTCTTTAATTCAGTTAATTCTCAACACCAGTTTTGCATAGCTGTTTGTCTTCTGAATTGCAGTTTATCATATGAAATTGCTGTTTCCTTGAATGCCTCAATGTACAATAATCAGCCATAGTAAGAAGAATCACAGCACACACCATGTGCTGCCTGTACATACAAGAAGAGTTAAACTTAATTACGGGACTCTCCCAGATACTATCTGAACCAGGAAAACAAGTCCTGCTCACTTTGTCTGAAGGGCACAAGATTTGGAGAAAGGTAGAAAGCCTTCAAATGGGAAAACAAATGGTTGTGTTTGTTCTTTGAACCCCAGGGCTAAGAAAGTTTAAAGGGAAGAGAAACGGCTTTGTTAGGTGAGGAGTGTGTTTTCCCAAAACAACTGGCTAGGGAAGAACTGAGCTGCCTGAAGGGGGGGAGAGGGAAAGCACAGAAAATGAGAGAAGAGATGTATGTTAGAAGAAAAGCCATGGAAAGGATCCAAGCCTACTGTGTGTTCAGAGAATAGAAAACAAGAAAATGAGTACAGGTATCTCCTTGCTCCATGTATTTCTTGTGTTGCCCAAAGAAAAGAGAGATTGGTTGTGGAACCTTTGCAAAATCAGTACAGATGGGTTAAAAACAGCCCTCAGGAAGGTGAAATGGGTGAAGATCAACACACAACAGACTCTTGGGGGTTCAGAAAGGGAGATCTAGGGAGGTTATGAGAGGTCTGACCTTGCATCATGTACCTAGAAACTTAGGGCCAGTGGAAACAGAAACACAGGTCTAGTGACTGCAGCAAGTCAAGGAACAGGAAAAGGGCTAAAACTCCTGAAAAGGCCTCAAAATCTAGACTGTGTTTTTATGCAAAATGGTTTTGAACCAAACCCCTGCACCTAAATATCCTAATACTCCCTCAGTCTCTATCCAGATCCAAAGTTTCAGGGTCTTTTTTCCCCAGAAACAGAAAGAAACCATTCTATGCAGCAGATTGTGTCATTTCAAACCCAGCTGCATCACAGAGCTACCAAGCACTGAAAACTGCCTTTTGCCATGTGCACAAGTATTTAGCAACGATATCTTTTTCCCACTTCTTTGGTGTGAGTATGACACAGCAGTGTGAGCACAGCACGTACACTGTGTCTGGTGTCAGCCTGAATGCATGCACATTCACTGAGGGATACCTGAGCATCCATCCAGATACTTGAGCAACAGCATTAGACAGAAAATCTATTATTTCTTAATATTTAGATATTAGTTAAAAATGGACATTAGGAAGAAATTCTTCACCATGAGGATGCTGAGGAACTGGCACAGGGTGCCCAGCGAAGCTGTGGCTGCTCCATCCCTGGCAGTGTTCAAGGCCAGGTTGGACGCAGGGGCTTGGAGCAAGCTGCTGTAGTGGAAGGTGTCCCTGCCTGTGGCAGGGGTTGGAACTGGATGAGCTTTAAGGTCACTTCTAACCCAAACCAGTCTGGGATTCTATGAAAATGCGGAGTTAGCCAAAACTGAAGCACTGCTGAGCTGTGTTGGAGAATCACTGCACCTCCTGTTGAATCCCAGTTAATCCTTTCCTTTTACTTCTGTTCTCTGGCACATTCATGGGCAAACTCAGCTGGTTCCTGCATAGCTCTCTTGGTATTTCAGGATTGAAAAGCTTTGTAGTCTGAATTTAGTCCCACCATTGGTAATTGTTTAACTGGGCAGGTCCCTTGACCGCTTCCTAAACTCTTCCTCTGACAATGCAAACGTTATGGAAACCATCCTGTTTGCTGTGTTTTTCCATCAGAGAGTTTCCTTTGCTAGGAGTGGTCAGTGCTCAAGGGCAGCCATGGGAAGACCCCACTTGACCCTCAACCAGCTGACTTTTTCAAGGGGAAGGATTTGCAGCTTGCAGCTTACCGGAGGAGTACTGAGCTAGGATGGGCACAGCTGCCAAATTATGTCTGATTACAAACCTCATTATGCTACTGGGGTTTTTTGTGCTATGTTCATAGATTCATAGGAGACCACTGAATCAAATCCAAAGTCATGCTACTGCCACTGTTCTGGGGTCTTCCCCTTCCCCTCCTTTCTTCCTGGCAACGATGTACACACAAAAAGGGATGAGGCAGAAACTAACTCTTGCAGAAGGCAATCCCACAGCCCACACTGAGTTGTCTATCCCTGAAGTTTCCAGCCCAGACAGAGCCATGTGTCTGCTTTTACATAGGCTTTCAGAAACCGCACAAGTACTGGCCTTGGGTGTCCTTCACCAGGATATGATGTTTTTTCCTGTGTCCTCAAGAAATAACCTTGGGAATTTTCCATTCTCCAGATAAATGGGAGAATGGGCCCATCTTGGCTTTAGTAAGTATATGAAGTGATATGATTGGATCTGGGGAGATCTTCCCATCATGTGTGCTGACAAAGGGCACATATCTTCCTGTCACATAACCCCAAGTGCAGGTGGGGAAGGGGCTCAGTTTTCCATCACCTAAGTCCCAGTGTGATTTTATTGCTACAGAACCATTCACCACCCTCCATTCTGCAGCTGGATATCAAAATTAATCTCATTTGTATCTCTGAATCCTACCTCCAGTAGGTGACATGTTATGAATGTACTTTTTGGCATCTCTTATATTATTTGGAGTAACTGGCACCAGCCGGTCTTGCTGCCAGACCTTTATTCGGTTGGAAAAGCCAATGATATTGAAGTGGTCTTCAGGCCTTAGGTCCTGGAGGATTGTGAAGAGAGCTTCTTTGGTCTAGAAAGAGAAAAAAGAACAGTAAGCACAACACATTTAGTGGGCAAGAACTGAATTCTTAGGACATTTACTGATCTTACAGGTATTTCTACAGTGTCAGTTTGGCTCATGATGAAAACTGAGATGTCCTTCCCCGTATCTCTGTGGTGCCAGGTGCTATGCAAATATAAGACATAAGAACAACTCTTGCCCAAAAGACCTTGCATAGCTTAAACATCATGTGTGGCAATTAGGATAAAAGACCCCAAGACTCCCATGCTCTGAACTAAGGGATACTGAATAATGTTTTCTAATGCCCAAAACCTCATGGAGTTGTTCTTCCCTCTAGGCTTGCAGTGAGCTCTGAGGGGTATATAGTTAGAAAGGTTACTTACAAGTTGAAATACCTCTAAATATGTCAAGGCTGCACATGCTGTATTCACAGATAGGATACCAACCGGGATATACATACTCCAATGAATAGCTCCAGCAATTAACAAGCTATTAAGCCAATTAGAATTAATAAGAATTAATGGAATTGATGAGACATAAAGATAAGCCCTGACTAGTCACTGCAGATTCTACCTGCTAGTCACTTCTGTCCCAGGCATCTTGGTTTTCATCAACATTATATTGCTCCGCTGTTTATCACGCTATATAAATATAGGCAGAGTGAGGAAAGCTGATAGCAAGACCAGTTCATAGTGAGAGGTGAAGGTTCCTGGGTGATGGGAAAGACAGACCACTGAGGAAAAGCCAACAGGAAGAATGTAGATGTGTTCAGTTCTCCCCAGAGTGACCAACTTTGATTTGCAGCTGTGTTCACGTGAAGACAAACTTCAGCTTTGTAAGATCAGATGAAAGAAGATGCTCAAAAGCAGCCTCTATCCCTGTATTTGGACACAAAATTCATAGGAGGAATATGAGGCAATATCTGTAAGTGCAGGGATCAGCAGCTTCTGGGCTCTGCCCCTTCTTGGCCACCATTAAGCCTTTCAAATTCCAAGGAAATAATATGATGGACTCATCAGCAGTTAAAGGTTTCTCTCATGCCTATGAGGCAAATATGTGAAGGGCTTGTCCAGAAAAAATACAAAAGGCAATCAGCAGTGCTGGAAGCCACATATTTCTAGGCCTGATATTGCTATGTAAAGACAGTCGGGAAAGGAGCTCAAAGGGCTGCTCAAGCTGTGTCATCAATATCCCTCTGGATTCTGCATTGAAGCTGATGATGCAATGATGCAACTGCAAACACATTACCCACTGCACTGGAATCTCTCATCCTCCCAGCTGGTGACTTGGCTTCCAGTCCATCTGAAGTGAAGAGGAACATTTCACATAGCTTCAAACATTTTGGAGCCAGTTCTGGAGTCCCTCCCTCTCTGTTTCTGTCCTCTGTATAAACCATTTTCCTCTGTAGGGATTTCAGAACTCATCCCTCCATTTGTTTAGCTGGAACATTGCTCCACGTCTCACCACCATGCATTTTATGGGTGTTTCATAGCTAAGAATATGAAACCAAATGCTGGTGGAAGAAACTCTTTCAAAGAGAAGGGGAGAACCCCACTAGCTTTACATCATGATGATAGGGTGCTTAGTTGCCAGCTGGGGTTAAACCATAACAAATACGCACAAAATAAACCTTCAAGAAGATGAAGGCCTGCCCCAAACTTAAAAGCTGTCTCCCCAGTGAAACAGTCCAAAGAAAACTTGCTAAGATGAGCTAAAGAGCAGTTACTTGAAGAAAGAAGGGAAGGGTTTGTGCTCTGTCATCTCCCCTTTTACAGTAGCCTTTGTATTGTAAGAGTGCATCACGTAATACATGACATCATCCTTCAGAGGACCCTCAAACATTCAGTCCTATTTTACAGAAGAAAAAATCGAGGCACAGACTACTTTAGTAATGATGTCGAAGCAGCAAATGGGATCTTTCCAAAACCTGGAGTCTCCAGCTATCCAGTAGGCCAAACCACCTCTCATGTGCACATACAAGGACAAAGCAGCAATCACACAGTGGAGAAAAGGACTCTTGCATTCATTTCAGGGTAACAAGAGTGGCCCATGCATTTGTCCCTCAAAAAATGGGTTCAAAGTAAGCAGAAAGTGAAAATGAAGCTTTTATCCTATGTGAGTGTGATCAGGCCTTCATGCCAACCTCTGCTGAAGGAGATTTGGGGCAGGATGTGGAAACAAGAAACAGCTCCCTACGTGCAACATTCCCTGCAGTAGGCAAGGAAGAGAAGCAAAGGTGCCTAGAAGCAGTGATCTGGAGGGAAGCTCCCCAGATCTCATTACCCATATTATAGCTCCGATTATAATTAACATCGTTTGACCTTTCCCATTATGAAAAGAACTCTTTTAAGTTTGCTGCAACTCTGTCAAACCACACTTTTCTCAGAGGGATTTACTGGGCCCAAACAGCTCTGTTGTTTCGGAGAACAAGGCAAGAGGAAAACTCATCCTGCTTTGGCCTTGTTGCATCTCACCTCCAGGGTGCTCAGAAATCCCTTTTGACATTCTTGCCTGTGCTTAGCCAAAAGAAAAGGAAAAGGAAAGGTGAAACAATGCAGTTTGATGTGCTTCTATCCAAGCTGGAACAGCAGAAGGGCTCAGGAGGGAACTGAAGCAGATGCAGCACTTCTCCACTCCCTTGTACAGGGGCAAAATGTGGGGTTGGGATCGTCTCTCTCCCCCCTTTTGTCATTCTCTATTTCCTTGTTGTCTCTTTTTTTTTTTTTTTTTTTTTTTTTTTTGTCACAGTTCACTTATTTCTATAGCGTTTGAGTCAGTTTTTCCCAGGAAAAGGTTCCATCATATTTTAATACACACACAGAGACAGCCTGGATTCTGGCATCTCCATCATGTGCTTGCCTCTGGACTTCAATAAAAGCACCCTTTGAATTTATGTTATATACACACAAGCATATGTACAAGTGTGTGTATATATATATAAGGTTTTGCTCCAAGGCAAACAGAACGAGGGAGGCCATATGGTTCACTCTCCTGCAGCTTTTACCTCATCCCCAGTAAAAATAAAGGGTGGGATTCAGCTTTCCCAACTCAGTCATCAGAAAGCTGGGCATTGCATCTAATTCCTCCCCAGGCAGGGGAAGACACCTCCAGAGAGTAATCCATCCCATCTGGTTTGGATGGGGTTTAGGATGAGCTGAGTCATTGTCTGGCAGTGCCTGTCTCCCAGCACTGCCTCCGAGAGGCTCAGTAGCTCAGCAATAGAGAAGGTGGGACTCACCTCAAGACCTGATACTGCCCAATCCTGAGCATTATAGTGCTTACTGGAGCCCAAAGGAACTGAACTGGGTCTCCATCTCTCCCAGAGCGCTCTGAACTGCCTGGCTCATCTTGTGTGTTCCCATCTCTCTTCCAAATCCATACTGACCTACAGGTTTATACTAAAGATTTCAGTCCACACAAGATGGCAATGCCCTCTTTGCTACCACTATTCCTCACCCATAAATGGTTTGTGAGAGAGGGATGTGGCTTCCCTCTGGAGGGCTGGATATGATTCAGGAGCTGGCAGGCACAAGTGACTTTAAATAAGGAGAATATCTTGGTAAGAGTGCACTGCTTGAAATCCCTATGTATGCAGTTATGACCCAGGGCTCCTCCAGTCTCCATCAGCCCCCAGGCAAGGATCTGCAAAGCTCTTTGTGCAGAGAGTGCCTGGCAGCGGCTTCAGTCAGGACAGGACAGCAGGTTTCTCATTCTTGGCCTTGTATGGCCACAGCTGGAAGTTCTCCTGGCTCCAAGAAACCGAGGGCTGAGGCTGCCCTGGGATTCCCAAGCTGCTTGCTGCACGCTCTTCTCACTGTCCTGAGGATCTCGAATTCGACCATCTCATGATCACTGCAATCAAGGCTGCCCTGGAGCATCACATTTCCAACCAGCCCTTCCCTGTTGGTGAGCACGAGGTCAAGCATGGCACCTCTCCTTGTCGGCTCCTCTATTACTTGCAGAAGGAAGTTGTCTTCCACACAATGGAGGAACTCCCTGGATTTCTTGTGCCGGGCCGTACCATCCCTCCAACAGATATCCGGGTGGTTGAAGTCCCCTATGAGAACAAGGGCCTGCGAACGTGAGGCTGTTCCTATCTGTCTATAGAGCGCTTCATCCACAGAGTCCTCTTGGTCAGGCAGTCTGTAACAGATCTCCACAATGATGTCTCTTCCTGCAGCTGATGCTGGACTTGCTGTAGCCCAGGATACGGTTGGCTTTCTGGGCTGTGAGCACACACTGCCAGATCATGTTCATTTTCTCATCGACCAACACCCCCAAGTCCTCCCCAGCACTGCTCTGAATCTCTTCTCTGCCCAACCTGGGGCTGTGCCTGGGATTGCTCCCACCCAGATATAGAACCTTGCACTTGGCATGGTTAAACTTCATCAGGTTGGCATCAGCCCACCTCACAAGCGTGTCAAGGTGCCTCTGGATGGCATTCCTTCCCTCCAGTGTATTAACTGAACCACACAGCTTGGTGTCATCGGCAAACTTGCTGAGGGCGCACTCAATCCCACTGTCCATGTCACCGACCAAGATGTTGAACAAGACCGGTCCCAACACCGATCCCTGAGGGACACCACTCGTTACTGGTCTCCAGCTGGACATTGAGCCATTGAGCACAACTCTCTTGTGCGGCCATCCAGCCAGTTCTTTATCCCCCGAGTGGTCCACCTATCAAATTGATGTCTCTCCAACTTAGAGACAAGGATGTCATGTGAGACAGTATCAAACGGCCTTCCATGATGGGGCTATGTTACTGATGGACAGGGGTAGAGCAGTTGATGTCATCTACCTGGACTTGTGCAAAGCGTTTTGACTTGGGTGGTGTGGTCAGAGCATTTGCTGGCAAAGACTGAGGCAAAGAAGTCGTTAAGAACCTCAGCCTTCTCCAAATCCAGGGTAGCCAGTTCTCCCGATAGCTGCCCGAGGGGGCCCATGTTGTCCCTAGTCTGCCTTTTATTTGCAATGTACCCACAGAATCCCTTCCTCTTATCCTTAACACCCCTAGCCAAGTTTAATTCTAAGTGGGTCTTAGCTTTCCTAACCTGGTCCCTTGCTTCCTGGACAACATCCCTGTATTCTTCCCAGGCCGCCTGTCCTTGCTTCCACCTTTTATAAGCCTCTTTTTGCCCCTCGAAAGTTTCCTCAGCAGCTCCTTATCCATCCAAGGAGGTCTCCTGGCCCTCCTGCAGCACTTCCTTCTAGGAGGGATGTATCGCTCCTGAGCTTGTAGCAGGTGATCCCTGAATATCAACCAACAGTCTTGGGCCCCCCTGCCCTCTAGGGCTATATCCCATGGAACCTTACTGAGCAGGTTCCTGAAGAGGCCAAAGTCTGCTCTCTTGAAGTCCAGGGCCGTGAGCTTCCTGCACGCTCTTCTCACTGTCCTGAGGATCTCGAATTCGACCATCTCATGATCGCTGCAATCAAGGCTGCCCTGGAGCATCACATTTCCAACCAGCCCTTCCCTGTTGGTGAGCACGAGGTCAAGCATGGCACCTCTCCTTCTCGGCTCCTCTATTACTTGCAGGAGGAAGTTGTCTTCCACACAGTCAAGGAACTCCCTGGACTTCTTGTGCCGGGCCGTACCATCCCTCCAACAGATATCCGGGTGGTTGAAGTCCCCCGTGAGAACAAGGGCCTGCGAGTGTGAGGCTGTTCCTATCTGTCTATAGAGCGCTTCATCCACAGAGTCCTCTTGGTCAGGTGGTCTGTAACAGATCCCCACAATGATGTCTCCCATCGCTGTTCTCCCTTTAACCCTGACCCGCAAACTCTCTGTCTACTGCTCACCTGTCCCCAGACAGAGCTCCATACTCTCCAGCCTTTCCCTAGCATAAATAGCAACTCCCCCTCCCCGCCTACCAAGCCTGTCTTTCCTAAAGAGCCTGTAACCTTCCATTCCAGCACACCAGTCATAGGAGCCATCCCACCGTGTTTCTGTGATGCCTATGAGATCATATCCCCGTAGATGTGCACGCATCTCTAATTCCTCTTGTTTGTTCCCCATGCTACGGGTGTTTGTACAGAGGCATCTGAGCCGAGCTCCAATTGAAGTCTAATATAGATGACTGTGAGACAGCAATAGCAAGAAAGCCACAGAAATACAGAATGACAAGACACATAGTTAAAATTATACTTAAAAGGAATAAAGTCTCTTCTGGCAGCTTCGGTATCTCTGAGGGCTTTCCCTTAAATCACAGCTTCTGCCACTTCATAGAAGGTTATGCCCGTGTATCAGCAGGCTCTGCCACCCTCCTACGAAACAGCATTATCACATCTCTTATAGCTGGAGGCAGTGAGCACTGAACGACCGCAGTTGACATCTTCAGGGGTGAACATGAGGATTGTCCATTACGGACAGCTGGTTCTTCTTGCCATGCCACATCCATGGGCTTCAGGGGGTGATGCCAAGTCCAACAGACACAACCCAAGGCAAACCCTGAGCAAAGGGGCTGCTCTTCCTACATAGCAATGAGGCTTTTCCTCTGGAGTCTGCTCTGACATATTTCCGCTCACATCAACAGGCTAATTTCCATGCAGAGTGAGCCAGCAGCATAACTGGAAATCCTCCTGTTTACGTAACTACTAATTACCCTTAGCATAATGAATGTGCCATGTCACAGCCTGTATTTATTGCAGACAGGGACAACCTGGGGCTCCCACACCGTTCTCATGGTGGGGTGATGTTGCATGGCTAGCAGAAGAACTGAGTTGGTGCACAGACCGTTGGGGATCATCAGTGTTCCCTGCTGGGGGGTGATGAGGTGATGGGGTCCTATCTGGTTGGTGTCTATCCCTGAGAGGATTCTGAACCAGGCATCTGGAAGTGTGTCCTCCTCTTGGCTCTCTGAGGTATGTGGTTTGTTTTGTGGCTTTGGGGTATAGAAAGACTTCAATGTATAATTCTTGGCACAGGGAATTTGGCCACCTCCTGCCTTGTTGTAATTTCCTAGGTAATACTGAACATATTGGGGTAGGGCAGGAGAAGATGGGAGGTGCATTTACCATAGGGTCATAGAAATGCTGGTTGGCAGCATCAGCTGGAGGACTCTAATTCAACCTCACGCGTAGAGCGGAAGCGCTGTCAGCTCTAGTCTGGCTTAGCCATGGTTTCACCCAGCTAAACTTTGAGTCATGTCCACAATTCATTAGTTCTCATTTCCCAACAACCTGTCACAGGCTGTACTGTCTGCCTAAAGACACCTTTCATCCTGCTGTCCAACCTGCATGTCCCAAGGCACAGTCTGTGGCTGCTGCCCTTTGCTGTAGTGCTTGGCTCTATCACAAAGAGCTTGGCTTTATCTCTGCCCTTCCTGGTAGCTGTAGGCAGCTACTGGGCTGTCCTTCCGCCTCCCCTTTGCCAGGCTCAACAAGCCTGAATCCCCCCGCCTATTTTCCAGAGATGTGTGCTCCATGCCTCAGAACACCTTGTCAGATTGTCCCGGAACAGCTCCGAACCAGCCAAGTCTCAACAGGATTTGGGAGTCCACATCTGTGGTGAAATCCTGGCCCTAATACACAAATGTCTTCCAGGAAGAGAAGTCAAAGGAGGTTCAAGAAACAGGCTGTGTTAAACAAGTAAAGATATTTCATCTTCTTAAGAATGTATCTGTGTGAAACCACAGCGTGGATTAATTTCTGTACAGACCAGAATGGTCATGAAATCAAAGCGCAGTTTGAGTATTGGTGCAGAAGCACACAGAACAAAGGAAAGGCCGAGTTTAGCTCACCACAGTTTGTGACTCACTGCATCTTGTTGACATACTGCTGGAAATGCTCATTTCAGACTTCGGCACTTGCTTATGATGGACACAGATATATCTATATCGGAAGAACGAATGAAGAGAATGAATGAATATGGGCAGTTTGAATCCAATGTCGATCCATAAGGAAAGGGGTTTGGAAAAGGACAGCTTTTGTATTCTTACGTTATGACTTGGCTAAGTAAGATAAAATAGACAGGATGTATATGGGGGGGCAGCATAAAGTGGGACTCCCCTTGTGTAATCTTAGAGGTGTAAATCAAAGCTTGTCACTGTGGGCTTTGTGCTTGCGCTGCCAGCGCGTTTTGTTTGGACACAGAGAAAAACCTGCAAGGAAACCCGAAGGCTGCGGAGGGAAATGGAATGGCGATTCCAAGGGAAGGGAACGCAGGCTTCGTGCGTCTGCCGATGTGCCCGGGACAGGAGGGGATGCGCCGGAGCTGCGGGATGGGAACTGTCGCCTGGCAACAGCCGGCCTCTGTGAGCGGGACAATGGGCTCGGCCAATGGGCGTCGAGGAGCGGCAGGCTGTGGCCAATAAAGAGCGGGCAGGGGCAGGGAGGGTTCAGTTGGTGCTGCAGGTGAGCTGGGAGGGAGGGAGGGAGGGAGGGAGGGAGGGGGGGAAGGAAGAAGGGAGCGAAGGAGGGAAGGAAAGGAGGGAAGGAAGGGAGGGAAGGAAGGGAGGGAAGGAAGGGAGGGAAGGAAGGAGGGAAGGAAGGGAGGGAAGGAAGGAGGGAAGGAAGGGAGGGAAGGGAAGGAAGGGAGGGAAGGAAGGAGGGAAGGAAGGGAGGGAAGGAAAGGAGGGAAGGAAGGAGGGAAGGAAGGGAGGGAAGGAGGGGAGGGAAGGAGGGGAGGGAAGGAGGGGAGGGAAGTAAGGAGGGAAGGAGGGGCGGGCGGGCAGCAGGGCAGGGCAGGGCAGGGCAGGGCCCGCAGAGGCCCGGGGGCCGGAGGAAGGCCGCCGGCTTCCCGCTGTCTCTCCTGCCCACAGGTCAGCCTCCCGCTGTGGAGCACCGCAGCAGCGATGGCCCCGCTCAGCCTGTCTGAGCTGCTGGATGCTGCCATCAGCCCCTCAGGGGGACATGTGAATTTCATGCAGCTGCACGGCCTGCTGCGGGCTGTGCTGGGGCTCTTGGGCCTCAGGGACCTGCCTGTCCCAGACTGGGAGCAGCCTGCCCAGGGGGTCAGGGCCCGGGCCCAGCATGTGGGGCAGCGGCCCCCGGAGCCAGGCGAGCGGCAGCCCAGGACAGCCCCGCTGCAGGGCACCGCCAGCGGCTCCCGAGTTGACGTCGAGGCTGCCGGTGTGGGGCAGCCGAATGAGCTGCAAGCCTGGGACAGCAGCAGCTCAGAGGTAGGTGCTCTCCCGAGCACCCCGGGCCCCACAGCCCTGGAGCTCCGGCCCCACCGTCCTCTCCATCCCTCCCTTCCCCACTCCTGACCTGCGGCTGGGAGCCGTGGGCACTGCTGGGGCACCGAGAGGCACCCTCAGCACCTCATGGGCCTCATCCCCACCTCCAGTCTCCTTGGCTCGCCCCAGGGCTAAAGCCGGCAGTGGGGGGCACTGGAGGGGGGCCTCACCCTGCACGGCACTGAGCTGCTCAGGCCCAGGCTTTTGCCGGGTGTCCCAAGGGGCAGGGCTGGGGAGCCAGGTCCTGGTCTGCAGGGACCCTCCCCTGGGGCTCAGCCCCCGCCGCCCTCCTCTCCTAGGACATGGCTCTGTGTCAACCTCTCCCCGAGGGCCTCGGTGGCACGAAGGAGGCAGTCGGGAAGGGGCTTGGCTTGGGGAGCTGCCGCGGGGGTCCCTGTGGCCCTCGCCCCCTCCCTGCGTAACCCTGCATCCATCGCCCTGGGGGCCACCCAGCGAGGGAGGAGTGGGAAGGGGGTCCCAAGCGGGAAGTGTGAGAGCGCAGCCCGGGGCGGCTGGGGACAGAGCTGGGGACAGTGCGGGGAGCCCTGGCTCTGCCCTTGCTGCTGCGCTTCAGGGCACAAACGTGCTCCCCTTTGTCGCCTCTTCCCAGGAGAGCAGCAGAGCCCAGTCTGCCCCCAGCGAGGCCTCTTTGGACATGGACACCTCGCACGGGGCAAGCCCAGTGCCGGGTCCCAAGGAACCAGGGACCCAGCGCGCAGCCCCTACTGCTCAGCGCTCCAGCCCTACGAGCCGGCCGGGAGGTCACAATATGCCACCCAGCCGCTCACAGAGAAGGGCTGGAGCTGCTGTTGCGGAGGCCAAGACTCCACGGAGGAAGTCTTGGCCTCTTCTCAGCCAGACCAGCAGCCCAGGGGCACGTCCCAGAAGAAGGGTTTCCTGGGCAGACCTCCAGGGAGCAGGGACTCGGCCAATAGCCCCCAGCTCCGGTAGGGATCCCAGGGCCGTGGACCAGCTGCGCCAGGTGTACAGGTGGTCAGAGTCCTCAGGGTCCAGCAGTTCCTCCACGTCCTCGATGGATCCTGACGAAGCTGAGATTGAGGCTCTTCACTGCCTATATGATCACCTAAGACAGCAGGAGGCACAGCTGGAAGCCAACAAGTCGGACCGCGCTGAGCTGGAGGAGCTGCGGTCCGAGCTGCTGGTCCAGCAGCAGGAAGGTGGGAGCTCTGGGGCCTGGGGGGATGGTTGAGAGCCTGGGTCGGGGCTCGCTGTGCTCAGAGCCCGGCCCTGAGGGTGAGCCCCCTTCCCTGACACTGTGTCCCCTTGGCCCATGTTCTTGTAGGCCAGGAGAGCATCATCACCAGGCTTGAGGACCTCCGTGGCCAGGTGTCCTCCCTGCAGGGCCTGGCAAGGGACTTGGAGCAGGAGAAAGGGAAGGTGAGCTGGTGGTGGTCCATGTGGGGCACGTGGGGATGCTTGGGGGATTTGGGCAGGGAGGGGGCAGATGAAGAGCCCCTGGTCTGGGAAGGCACTGGTGCCATGGCCTGGCTCTGTCCCACCTCCGTTCCCAGCTCACGTCCATGCTCCAAGACCTGAAGCAGGAGCTGAAGGTTCAGGCAGAGCAGCAGGAGGTGACCAGGGCCACAGTGGAGCAGTTGGTCACCACATCCCAGCAGCTGCAGGAGCAGGTGAGGTGCGGGGGGAGCTCCCAGGACTCGGTGCTCGGTGGGGTGGTCCTGGCAGGGTTCCCGGCCACATCCCTGGCTAGCTGTGGGCATGGAGCCTCCATGGCACCCGGGGTTGTTGGCTGCAGACGTTCCATCTTAGAGGTGCTTCCTCCTCCGCTTCGCGTAGGTGGAAGAGCTGAGGGGAATGGTGAGGAATGCAGAGCTGGAGCAGGCAGAGAGGCAGGCAGTGTGCCACAGGTACAGGGACCCCAGCGCGCCGGAGGGGAATCTCCTGCAGCGCTTTGAGAAGCTGCAGGAGCAGGTGGACTCCCTGCTGTCGAGGCAGGAGGAGGGCAAGGTGGAGAGGCCGAGGAGCCAGGTAAGGAGATGGTGGCACGTGGGGCTGGGGAGGGGGCTGCCGGGACCTCCCCCTGCCCCCAGCTGCTTGTGCTGCAATGGAATGTGGGGGAGCCCCTTGCTCCCTCCCCAAATAGGTTTGTAGGAGCCAGCAGCATGGAGGGAAGTTGAAGCCGTGCTGCAGATGTCCTGCAGGCACCGAGAGCCCGTGGCCCAGTGAGACGCGTCTGTCCCCAGGGGACAGACCCCCCCCTTGCGTGGCACTACCACATCATCTTCCTCCCTGCAGCAGGACCAGGAGGTGCTGAGCCGCTTGGCGGTCCAGGAGCAGCAGCTGCAGCAAGCCCAGGAGCAGCTGCGGGAAGAGATGGCCTCCAAGGTGAGGGGTGGCCCATGCCCACGGTGCCAAACTGGCACCTCTGGGGCTTGGTGGCCCAAGGCTGTATCCCTCTGGGGATTCCTGCTCCTGGCTTTTCTCTGGGGTCCGCAGTGGCCCAAGCCGCGGCAGCTGGCTGAGGGAGTGTGTCTGCCTGCAGCTGGACCGCACGGAGCTGGAGCGTTTCCGGCAGCAGCTGGAGGAGCAGTGGAAGAGAAGCCTGAAGCAGCTCCAGGAGAAGGCACCGCCGAGAGAGGCGGACAATGCAGCTGGGATTAAGAAGTGAGTGTGATGGGGGCAGTGATGGCTTCAGGGGCAGCACTCGCCCCGTTGCCACTTTGTCCTTGCCAGCACCGCAGTTCCCGGGTTCTCTGGGTGCCCATGGCAGTAGTTCCCACTGATGGTGGTGGTTTTTGGAGCCAACCTCCAAGAGCTCTCCCTCGTCCTCCATTCTTCTTTAACCAGGCAGCGGGCTGGGACCTTGCTGGGGTTCAAGGGCATAAACCGGGTGGAACCCCAGGTTTCCCAGCTCACCCAGCCCTTTTCTCCCCTGCCCAGGCAGCTTTCCAGTGCTGATTCCCGGTGCCTGTCCTGTGACCGACAGCTCAGCATGAGGGTGCCCAGCTCGTAAGTAGCCCCCGTCACCGGAGCGTGGGGGTGCTGCATGTGTGGGACGGGGGGAGATGGGTGCTGACAGCACCGCCTGACAGGCACGGGGTTCAGGGAGTCTGTCTGGGGGTGGGACCCTGCTGAGACCCCTCCAATGCTCCGCCCACGAGTGGGGTGACGGGGACCCCTCCCTGAGGGCAGCGGGCAGGGGGATGCCATGGGGTACGAGCCCATGGATTCTGGGGCACTGCCCTGAGCCGGGCTGGATCGTTTGTCCCCTGGCACCCACCGGTGGTTCTTGGCTTCCGCAGGCCCGTCGTGCCCATCCCACCCGCGCCACCGCTGATCCCCCGCAGCGCTGAGAAAACGCCTCCTACGCTGAACCCAGGGGAAAGCAAGAGGTAGGAGACGTGGGACCCATCCCCTGCCGGGGGTGCAGGGTGGCCCTGCCCTGACCGGGAGAGCTCTTCCCTGGGTGGGGATAGAAGGCTCTGCGGGTGCCTGGGCAGGCTGCCCCAGATACGCCCTATCCACCACCCTGCAGACCACAGTGCTGGGTGCTGAGTACCTCTATTTCCCATCCTGCAGGGAGCAGGCAGCCGGCTGCCGGTACCCCAGCGTGCCGCGGCAGTGCAGGGGCCAGAGCACTGTCCTCCAGCCTGTCCCACCCAGCACCCCACGGTCGCTCAAGACATCCACCGCATTCCGCAGCAAGGTAGGGATGAAGAAGGAAGGGATCCAGAGGGGGCAACTGTGGCTGGGAGTGTGATGCTGAGTATCCAGGATGGGGGGATTTGTGCCTCAGTTTCCCCAGGAGAGCTGGGTGTGGAGGGTTGCTTGGGGATGCTGAATTCTGTCCCGTGCTTTAGCCTGCCCCCTCTCTTCTTCCCAGCAGGATGATGACAACGCGACAGAGCTGCTGTGCGATACCAGGTGCCGGCAGGACAGGCAGCAGCCTGTGCTCAGGGGCAAGGAGGGTACAGGCGGGAGAGCCTCGGCCCACTGCAGTTTTCACCAGGCACCACGGCTCCTCCCGCCCCTCCTGACCCATTCCATTGACCTCAAGCCCCGGCACCCAGGCAAGAATGCAGGCTCCCAGCTGAAGCCCTTGCGCCCGGGCTTCCCAGCATCCAAGCAATAAATCCTCGTGTTTGTCCAAGCTCCTGTGTGGGCTGAGTGGGAGGACTCGGACTCGGGATTTGCCCATCACACACAAGGAGGGCTCGGCGGCAGCGTCCCTGGCCTGTGGCCACGTGTCACTGCAGGAGCAGCCCCTGGCCGCCCCACATCCCCAGGGCCTGTGCCCCCTGAGCTGCCGCACTCCCCTGGCACTCTCTGGCCTGCGCAATCCCCATTTGGGAGCCTGTGTCCCCAGAGCGGGGCTGGGGGAGCCGGGCAGTGCAGCACTGGGAGGAGGATGCTCAGCTGCTGCTGAAGGCAGTGGCAAATGAGCACCTGGGTGGGAAGGGCAGCAGCAGCACACATCTTCATGCCAAAAGCGCTTCCCAGCCCAAGCCCTGAGACTGGGTCAGGCCGACAGATGGGTGCCTTTGCTCTTTCCAAAGCAGGGTCCCCTACTACTGTGACCCGCCGCTTTTTCCTGGCAGCACCAGTAGTGATCTTCTTTACCAGTGCATCAGCCGGTTGTTTATGTGGTGAGCTGTGTGTTTCCTCGTTAGCCCCCTGCAGGACAGCAAAGCCGTTCTGGGGAGGGACAACAGATTTAGGAGGAAGCCACTCGCTTTGAATTGTCCTCTTTCTCCTTTTTTTGTTGGATTTTGCTGTTACTGGTTCCCAGCTTCCTGGGGTAGCGGCCTCCTTCTTCCCTCCATGAGCTATAGTGGACGCTGGAAGCCCCTGTGCAGTCAGGTCCTGGAGCAAGCAGTGCTGCTTCCCCTCAGCTTCCCTGACACCTTCCAGCCCATTGACAGCGTCCCGCAGCTCAGCCCCTGCTGCAGGAGGCCCTCCACCATGGAGCACCGAGTGCAGGCCTGCCCACTGCGCACCCTCCCCTCAGGAGAGCAGTGCAGGCGCTCTCTACAGCCCGAGCTCTGCGCTGCAGCCGCCCCTCTCTCTCATCGGCTCTGTGCGGTGCCTGCGCTGCCACCGCCGGGGCAGCCGGAGCAGAGCTCCCAGAGCGGGCCCTGCTCGTGAGCCGAGTGCTGCCCGAGCCGCTCGCTCCCCGCTCGCCTCCCTGCGCCCACTGCCGCGCCAACCGCCGCGCCACGCGCTGTTTGCCCGCCCGGGTCGCCCCCCCCCAGGGCGGGGTTTTTCTCCTGTCTGTGTGTGGAGATGGAGAAACTTCCATTCCAGAAGCCCAAAGCAGAGCAACGATGGAGCAGCGCTGCTGCCCTGCGGCTGGGAGCCGTGGGCACTGCTGGGGCACCGAGAGGCACCGTCAGCACCTCATGGGCCTCATCCCCACCTCCAGTCTCCTTGGCTCGCCCCAGGGCTAAAGCCGGCAGTGGGGGGCACTGGAGGGGGGCCTCACCCTGCACGGCACTGAGCTGCTCAGGCCCAGGCTTTTGCCGGGTGTCCCAAGGGGCAGGGCTGGGGAGCCAGGTCCTGGTCTGCAGGGACCCTCCCCTGGGGCTCAGCCCCCGCCGCCCTCCTCTCCTAGGACACGGCTCTGTGCCAGCCTCTCCCCGAGGGCCTCGGCGGCACGAAGGAGGCAGTCGGGAAGGGGCTTGGCTTGGGGAGCTGCTGCTGGGGTCCCTGCGGCCCTCGCCCCCTCCCTGCGTAACCCTGCATCCATCGCCCTGGGGGCCACCCAGCGAGGGAGGAGTGGGAAGGGGGTCCCAAGCGGGAAGTGTGGGAGCGCAGCCCGGGGCGGCTGGGGACAGAGCTGGGGACAGTGCGGGGAGCCCTGGCTCTGCCCTTGCTGCTGCGCTTCAGGGCACAAACCTGCTCCCCTTTGCCGCCTCTTCCCAGGAGAGCAGCAGAGCCCAGTCTGCCCCCAGCGAGGCCTCTTCGGACATGGACACCTCGCACGGGGCAAGCCCAGTGCCGGGTGCCAAGGGACCAGGGACCCAGCGCGCAGTCCCTACCGCCCAGCGCTCCAGCCCTACGAGCAGGTCTGGAAGTCGAAATGTTCGACCCAGCCGCTCACAGAGAAGGGCTGGAGCTGCTGCATCTGGAGTCAAGCCTGGGCGGAGGAAGCCTTGTCCCGCTGCCAGCCAGGCCAGCACCACAGAGGAAGCGGTTGGAGGTGCTGTGAGTGAGGCCAGGACTCCACGCAGGAAGTCTTGGCCTGTTGTCACCCAGACCAGCAGCCCAGGGACTTGTCCCAGAAGAAAGGTTTCCTGGGAAGACCTTCAGGGAGCAGGGACTCGTCCAATAGCCCTGAGCTCTGGGATGGACCAGCTGCGACAGGTGTACAGGTGGTCGGAATCCTCGGGCTCCAGCAGTTCCTCCACCTCCTCGATGGGTTCTGAGGAAGCTGAGTTTGAGGCTCTTCACTGCCTGTATGACCAACTAAGGAAGCGGGAGGCTCAGCTGGAAGCCGCCAAGTCGGACCGCGCTGAGCTGGAGGAGCTGCGGTCCGAGCTGCTGGTCCAGCAGCAGGAAGGTGGGAGCTCTGGGGCCTGGGGGGATGGTTGAGAGCCTGGGTCGGGGCTCGTTGTGCTCAGAGCCCGGCCCTGAGGGTGAGCCCCCTTCCCTGACGCTGTGTGCCCTTGGCCCATGTTCTTGCAGGCCGGGAGAGCATTGTCACCAGGCTTGAGGACCTCCGTGGCCAGGTGTCCTCGCTGCAGGACCTGGCAAGTGACTTGGAGCAGGAGAAGGGGAAGGTGAGCTGGGGGTGGTCCATGTGGGGATGCTTTGGGGGAGTTGGGCAGGGAGGGGGGAGATGAAGAGTCCCCGGTCTGGGAAGAGACTGGTGCCATGGCCTGGCTCTGTCCCACCTCCGTTCCCAGCTCACGTCCATGCTCCAGGAGCTGAAGCAGGAGCTGAAGATGCAGGCAGAGCAGCAGGAGGTGACCAGGGCCACAGTGGAGCAGTTGGTCACCACATCCCAGCAGCTGCAGGAGCAGGTGAGGTGCGGGGGGAGCTCCCGGGACCCGGTGCTCGGTGGGGTGGTCCTGGCGGGGTTCCCGGCCACATCCCTGGCTAGCTGTGGGCATGGAGCCTCCATGGCACCCGGGGTTCCATCTCAGAGGTGCTTCCTCCTCCCCTTCGTGTAGGTGGAAGAGCTGAGGGCAATGGTGAGGAACGCAGAGCAGGAGCAGGCAGAGAGGCAGGTAGTGTGCCCCATGTACAGGGACCCCAGCGCGCCGGAGGGGAACCTCCTGCAGCGCTTTGAGAAGCTGCAGGAGCAGGTGGACTCCCTGCTGTCGAGGCAGGAGGAGGGCAAGGTGGAGAGGCCGAGGAGCCAGGTAAGGAGACGGTGGCACGTGGGGCTGGGGAGGGGGCTGCCGGGACCTCCCCCTGCCCCCAGCTGGTTGTGCTGCAATGGAATGTGGGGGAGCCCCTTGCTCCCCCCCCAGATAGGTTTGTAGGAGCCAGCAGCATGGAGGGAAGTTGAAGCCGTGCTGCAGATGTCCTGCAGGCACCGAGAGCCCGTGGCCCAGTGAGACGGGTCTGTCCCCAGGGGACAGACCCCCCCCCTTGCGTGGCACTACCACATCATCTTCCTCCCTGCAGCAGGACCAGGAGGTGCTGAGCCGCTTGGCGGTCCAGGAGCAGGAGCTGCAGCAAGCCCAGCATCAGCTGCGGGAAGAGATGGCCTCCGGCCGGGCAGGCAACAGCCTGTGCTCAGGGGCAAGGAGGGTACAGCCGGGAGAGCCCTCGACCCAGGGCAGCCTTCGGCAGCCCCCACAGCTCCTCCCGCCCCTTCTGACCCGTTCCATCGAAGTGAAACCCCGGCAGCCAGGCAAGACTGGGGGTTCCCGGCTGAACCCCTGGTGCCCGGGCGGCCCAGCATCCCATCAATAAATCCTCGTGTTCCTCCAAGCTCCTGTGTGGGCTCAGTGGGGGAACCCGGGCTCGGGATCTGCCCATCACGCACAAGGAGGGCTCGGCAGCATCCCTGGCCTGTGGCCACGTGTCACTGCAGGAGCAGCCCCTGGCCGCCCCACATCCCCAGGGCCTGTGCCCCCTGAGCTGCCGCACTCCCCTGGCACTCTCTGGCCTGCGCAATCCCCATTTGGGAGCCTGTGTCCCCAGAGCGGGGCTGGGGGAGCCGGGCAGTGCAGCACTGGGAGGAGGATGCTCAGCTGCTGCTGAAGGCAGTGGCAAATGAGCACCTGGGTGGGAAGGGCAGCAGCAGCACACATCTTCATGCCAAAAGCGCTTCCCAGCCCAAGCCCTGAGACTGGGTCAGGCCGACAGATGGGTGCCTTTGCTCTTTCCAAAGCAGGGTCCCCTACTACTGTGACCCGCCGCTTTTTCCTGGCAGCACCAGTAGTGATCTTCTTTACCAGTGCATCAGCCGGTTGTTTATGTGGTGAGCTGTGTGTTTCCTCGTTAGCCCCCTGCAGGACAGCAAAGCCGTTCTGGGGAGGGACAACAGATTTAGGAGGAAGCCACTCGCTTTGAATTGTCCTCTTTCTCCTTTTTTTGTTGGATTTTGCTGTTACTGGTTCCCAGCTTCCTGGGGTAGCGGCCTCCTTCTGCCCTCCATGAGCTATAGTGGACGCTGGAAGCCCCTGTGCAGTCAGGTCCTGGAGCAAGCAGTGCTGCTTCCCCTCAGCTTCCCTGACACCTTCCAGCCCATTGACAGCGTCCCGCAGCTCAGCCCCTGCTGCAGGAGGCCCTCCACCATGGAGCACCGAGTGCAGGCCTGCCCACTGCGCACCCTCCCCTCAGGAGAGCAGTGCAGGCGCTCTCTACAGCCCGAGCTCTGCGCTGCAGCCGCCCCTCTCTCTCATCGGCTCTGTGCGGTGCCTGCGCTGCCACCGCCGGGGCAGCCGGAGCAGAGCTCCCAGAGCGGGCCCTGCTCGTGAGCCGAGTGCTGCCCGAGCCGCTCGCTCCCCGCTCGCCTCCCTGCGCCAACTGCCGCGCCAACCGCCGCGCCACGCGCTGTTTGCCCGCCCGGGTCGCCCCCCCCCAGGGCGGGGTTTTTCTCCTGTCTGTGTGTGGAGATGGAGAAACTTCCATTCCAGAAGCCCAAAGCAGAGCAACGATGGAGCAGCGCTGCTGCCCTGCGGCTGGGAGCCGTGGGCACTGCTGGGGCACCGAGAGGCACCCTCAGCACCTCATGGGCCTCATCCCCACCTCCAGTCTCCTTGGCTCGCCCCAGGGCTAAAGCCGGCAGTGGGGGGCACTGGAGGGGGGCCTCACCCTGCACGGCACTGAGCTGCTCAGGCCCAGGCTTTTGCCGGGTGTCCCAAGGGGCAGGGCTGGGGAGCCAGGTCCTGGTCTGCAGGGACCCTCCCCTGGGGCTCAGCCCCCGCCGCCCTCCTCTCCTAGGACACGGCTCTGTGCCAGCCTCTCCCCGAGGGCCTCGGCGGCACGAAGGAGGCAGTCGGGAAGGGGCTTGGCTTGGGGAGCTGCTGCTGGGGTCCCTGCGGCCCTCGCCCCCTCCCTGCGTAACCCTGCATCCATCGCCCTGGGGGCCACCCAGCGAGGGAGGAGTGGGAAGGGGGTCCCAAGCGGGAAGTGTGGGAGCGCAGCCCGGGGCGGCTGGGGACAGAGCTGGGGACAGTGCGGGGAGCCCTGGCTCTGCCCTTGCTGCTGCGCTTCAGGGCACAAACCTGCTCCCCTTTGCCGCCTCTTCCCAGGAGAGCAGCAGAGCCCAGTCTGCCCCCAGCGAGGCCTCTTCCGACATGGACACCTCACACGGGGCAAGCTCAGGGCCGGGTCCCAAGGGACCAGGGACCCAGCGCGCAGCCCCTACCGCCCAGCGCTCCAGCCCTACGAGCAGGTCTGGAAGTCGAAATGTTCGACCCAGCCGCTCACAGAGAAGGGCTGGAGCTGCTGCATCTGGAGTCAAGCCTGGGCGGAGGAAGCCTTGTCCCGCTGCCAGCCAGGCCAGCACCACAGAGGAAGCGGTTGGAGGTGCTGTGAGTGAGGCCAGGACTCCACGCAGGAAGTCTTGGCCTGTTGTCACCCAGACCAGCAGCCCAGGGACTTGTCCCAGAAGAAAGGTTTCCTGGGAAGACCTTCAGGGAGCAGGGACTCGTCCAATAGCCCTGAGCTCTGGGATGGACCAGCTGCGACAGGTGTACAGGTGGTCGGAATCCTCGGGCTCCAGCAGTTCCTCCACCTCCTCGATGGGTTCTGAGGAAGCTGAGTTTGAGGCTCTTCACTGCCTGTATGACCAACTAAGGAAGCGGGAGGCTCAGCTGGAAGCCGCCAAGTCGGACCGCGCTGAGCTGGAGGAGCTGCGGTCCGAGCTGCTGGTCCAGCAGCAGGAAGGTGGGAGCTCTGGGGCCTGGGGGGATGGTTGAGAGCCTGGGTCGGGGCTCGTTGTGCTCAGAGCCCGGCCCTGAGGGTGAGCCCCCTTCCCTGACGCTGTGTGCCCTTGGCCCATGTTCTTGCAGGCCGGGAGAGCATTGTCACCAGGCTTGAGGACCTCCGTGGCCAGGTGTCCTCGCTGCAGGACCTGGCAAGTGACTTGGAGCAGGAGAAGGGGAAGGTGAGCTGGGGGTGGTCCATGTGGGGATGCTTTGGGGGAGTTGGGCAGGGAGGGGGGAGATGAAGAGTCCCCGGTCTGGGAAGAGACTGGTGCCATGGCCTGGCTCTGTCCCACCTCCGTTCCCAGCTCACGTCCATGCTCCAGGAGCTGAAGCAGGAGCTGAAGATGCAGGCAGAGCAGCAGGAGGTGACCAGGGCCACAGTGGAGCAGTTGGTCACCACATCCCAGCAGCTGCAGGAGCAGGTGAGGTGCGGGGGGAGCTCCCGGGACCCGGTGCTCGGTGGGGTGGTCCTGGCGGGGTTCCCGGCCACATCCCTGGCTAGCTGTGGGCATGGAGCCTCCATGGCACCCGGGGTTCCATCTCAGAGGTGCTTCCTCCTCCCCTTCGTGTAGGTGGAAGAGCTGAGGGCAATGGTGAGGAACGCAGAGCAGGAGCAGGCAGAGAGGCAGGTAGTGTGCCCCATGTACAGGGACCCCAGCGCGCCGGAGGGGAACCTCCTGCAGCGCTTTGAGAAGCTGCAGGAGCAGGTGGACTCCCTGCTGTCGAGGCAGGAGGAGGGCAAGGTGGAGAGGCCGAGGAGCCAGGTAAGGAGACGGTGGCACGTGGGGCTGGGGAGGGGGCTGCCGGGACCTCCCCCTGCCCCCAGCTGGTTGTGCTGCAATGGAATGTGGGGGAGCCCCTTGCTCCCCCCCCAGATAGGTTTGTAGGAGCCAGCAGCATGGAGGGAAGTTGAAGCCGTGCTGCAGATGTCCTGCAGGCACCGAGAGCCCGTGGCCCAGTGAGACGGGTCTGTCCCCAGGGGACAGACCCCCCCCCTTGCGTGGCACTACCACATCATCTTCCTCCCTGCAGCAGGACCAGGAGGTGCTGAGCCGCTTGGCGGTCCAGGAGCAGGAGCTGCAGCAAGCCCAGCATCAGCTGCGGGAAGAGATGGCCTCCGGCCGGGCAGGCAACAGCCTGTGCTCAGGGGCAAGGAGGGTACAGCCGGGAGAGCCCTCGACCCAGGGCAGCCTTCGGCAGCCCCCACAGCTCCTCCCGCCCCTTCTGACCCGTTCCATCGAAGTGAAACCCCGGCAGCCAGGCAAGACTGGGGGTTCCCGGCTGAACCCCTGGTGCCCGGGCGGCCCAGCATCCCATCAATAAATCCTCGTGTTCCTCCAAGCTCCTGTGTGGGCTCAGTGGGGGAACCCGGGCTCGGGATCTGCCCATCACGCACAAGGAGGGCTCGGCAGCATCCCTGGCCTGTGGCCACGTGTCACTGCAGGAGCAGCCCCTGGCCGCCCCACATCCCCAGGGCCTGTGCCCCCTGAGCTGCCGCACTCCCCTGGCACTCTCTGGCCTGCGCAATCCCCATTTGGGAGCCTGTGTCCCCAGAGCGGGGCTGGGGGAGCCGGGCAGTGCAGCACTGGGAGGAGGATGCTCAGCTGCTGCTGAAGGCAGTGGCAAATGAGCACCTGGGTGGGAAGGGCAGCAGCAGCACACATCTTCATGCCAAAAGCGCTTCCCAGCCCAAGCCCTGAGACTGGGTCAGGCCGACAGATGGGTGCCTTTGCTCTTTCCAAAGCAGGGTCCCCTACTACTGTGACCCGCCGCTTTTTCCTGGCAGCACCAGTAGTGATCTTCTTTACCAGTGCATCAGCCGGTTGTTTATGTGGTGAGCTGTGTGTTTCCTCGTTAGCCCCCTGCAGGACAGCAAAGCCGTTCTGGGGAGGGACAACAGATTTAGGAGGAAGCCACTCGCTTTGAATTGTCCTCTTTCTCCTTTTTTTGTTGGATTTTGCTGTTACTGGTTCCCAGCTTCCTGGGGTAGCGGCCTCCTTCTTCCCTCCATGAGCTATAGTGGACGCTGGAAGCCCCTGTGCAGTCAGGTCCTGGAGCAAGCAGTGCTGCTTCCCCTCAGCTTCCCTGACACCTTCCAGCCCATTGACAGCGTCCCGCAGCTCAGCCCCTGCTGCAGGAGGCCCTCCACCATGGAGCACCGAGTGCAGGCCTGCCCACTGCGCACCCTCCCCTCAGGAGAGCAGTGCAGGCGCTCTCTACAGCCCGAGCTCTGCGCTGCAGCCGCCCCTCTCTCTCATCGGCTCTGTGCGGTGCCTGCGCTGCCACCGCCGGGGCAGCCGGAGCAGAGCTCCCAGAGCGGGCCCTGCTCGTGAGCCGAGTGCTGCCCGAGCCGCTCGCTCCCCGCTCGCCTCCCTGCGCCCACTGCCGCGCCAACCGCCGCGCCACGCGCTGTTTGCCCGCCCGGGTCGCCCCCCCCCAGGGCGGGGTTTTTCTCCTGTCTGTGTGTGGAGATGGAGAAACTTCCATTCCAGAAGCCCAAAGCAGAGCAACGATGGAGCAGCGCTGCTGCCCTGCGGCTGGGAGCCGTGGGCACTGCTGGGGCACCGAGAGGCACCGTCAGCACCTCATGGGCCTCATCCCCACCTCCAGTCTCCTTGGCTCGCCCCAGGGCTAAAGCCGGCAGTGGGGGGCACTGGAGGGGGGCCTCACCCTGCACGGCACTGAGCTGCTCAGGCCCAGGCTTTTGCCGGGTGTCCCAAGGGGCAGGGCTGGGGAGCCAGGTCCTGGTCTGCAGGGACCCTCCCCTGGGGCTCAGCCCCCGCCGCCCTCCTCTCCTAGGACACGGCTCTGTGCCAGCCTCTCCCCGAGGGCCTCGGCGGCACGAAGGAGGCAGTCGGGAAGGGGCTTGGCTTGGGGAGCTGCTGCTGGGGTCCCTGCGGCCCTCGCCCCCTCCCTGCGTAACCCTGCATCCATCGCCCTGGGGGCCACCCAGCGAGGGAGGAGTGGGAAGGGGGTCCCAAGCGGGAAGTGTGGGAGCGCAGCCCGGGGCGGCTGGGGACAGAGCTGGGGACAGTGCGGGGAGCCCTGGCTCTGCCCTTGCTGCTGCGCTTCAGGGCACAAACGTGCTCCCCTTTGCCGCCTCTTCCCAGGAGAGCAGCAGAGCCCAGTCTGCCCCCAGCGAGGCCTCTTCGGACATGGACACCTCGCACGGGGCAAGCCCAGTGCCGGGTGCCAAGGGACCAGGGACCCAGCGCGCAGTCCCTACCGCCCAGCGCTCCAGCCCTACGAGCAGGTCTGGAAGTCGAAATGTTCGACCCAGCCGCTCACAGAGAAGGGCTGGAGCTGCTGCATCTGGAGTCAAGCCTGGGCGGAGGAAGCCTTGTCCCGCTGCCAGCCAGGCCAGCACCACAGAGGAAGCGGTTGGAGGTGCTGTGAGTGAGGCCAGGACTCCACGCAGGAAGTCTTGGCCTGTTGTCACCCAGACCAGCAGCCCAGGGACTTGTCCCAGAAGAAAGGTTTCCTGGGAAGACCTTCAGGGAGCAGGGACTCGTCCAATAGCCCTGAGCTCTGGGATGGACCAGCTGCGACAGGTGTACAGGTGGTCGGAATCCTCGGGCTCCAGCAGTTCCTCCACCTCCTCGATGGGTTCTGAGGAAGCTGAGTTTGAGGCTCTTCACTGCCTGTATGACCAACTAAGGAAGCGGGAGGCTCAGCTGGAAGCCGCCAAGTCGGACCGCGCTGAGCTGGAGGAGCTGCGGTCCGAGCTGCTGGTCCAGCAGCAGGAAGGTGGGAGCTCTGGGGCCTGGGGGGATGGTTGAGAGCCTGGGTCGGGGCTCGTTGTGCTCAGAGCCCGGCCCTGAGGGTGAGCCCCCTTCCCTGACGCTGTGTGCCCTTGGCCCATGTTCTTGCAGGCCGGGAGAGCATTGTCACCAGGCTTGAGGACCTCCGTGGCCAGGTGTCCTCGCTGCAGGACCTGGCAAGTGACTTGGAGCAGGAGAAGGGGAAGGTGAGCTGGGGGTGGTCCATGTGGGGATGCTTTGGGGGAGTTGGGCAGGGAGGGGGGAGATGAAGAGTCCCCGGTCTGGGAAGAGACTGGTGCCATGGCCTGGCTCTGTCCCACCTCCGTTCCCAGCTCACGTCCATGCTCCAGGAGCTGAAGCAGGAGCTGAAGATGCAGGCAGAGCAGCAGGAGGTGACCAGGGCCACAGTGGAGCAGTTGGTCACCACATCCCAGCAGCTGCAGGAGCAGGTGAGGTGCGGGGGGAGCTCCCGGGACCCGGTGCTCGGTGGGGTGGTCCTGGCGGGGTTCCCGGCCACATCCCTGGCTAGCTGTGGGCATGGAGCCTCCATGGCACCCGGGGTTCCATCTCAGAGGTGCTTCCTCCTCCCCTTCGTGTAGGTGGAAGAGCTGAGGGCAATGGTGAGGAACGCAGAGCAGGAGCAGGCAGAGAGGCAGGTAGTGTGCCCCATGTACAGGGACCCCAGCGCGCCGGAGGGGAACCTCCTGCAGCGCTTTGAGAAGCTGCAGGAGCAGGTGGACTCCCTGCTGTCGAGGCAGGAGGAGGGCAAGGTGGAGAGGCCGAGGAGCCAGGTAAGGAGACGGTGGCACGTGGGGCTGGGGAGGGGGCTGCCGGGACCTCCCCCTGCCCCCAGCTGGTTGTGCTGCAATGGAATGTGGGGGAGCCCCTTGCTCCCCCCCCAGATAGGTTTGTAGGAGCCAGCAGCATGGAGGGAAGTTGAAGCCGTGCTGCAGATGTCCTGCAGGCACCGAGAGCCCGTGGCCCAGTGAGACGGGTCTGTCCCCAGGGGACAGACCCCCCCCCTTGCGTGGCACTACCACATCATCTTCCTCCCTGCAGCAGGACCAGGAGGTGCTGAGCCGCTTGGCGGTCCAGGAGCAGGAGCTGCAGCAAGCCCAGCATCAGCTGCGGGAAGAGATGGCCTCCGGCCGGGCAGGCAACAGCCTGTGCTCAGGGGCAAGGAGGGTACAGCCGGGAGAGCCCTCGACCCAGGGCAGCCTTCGGCAGCCCCCACAGCTCCTCCCGCCCCTTCTGACCCGTTCCATCGAAGTGAAACCCCGGCAGCCAGGCAAGACTGGGGGTTCCCGGCTGAACCCCTGGTGCCCGGGCGGCCCAGCATCCCATCAATAAATCCTCGTGTTCCTCCAAGCTCCTGTGTGGGCTCAGTGGGGGAACCCGGGCTCGGGATCTGCCCATCACGCACAAGGAGGGCTCGGCAGCATCCCTGGCCTGTGGCCACGTGTCACTGCAGGAGCAGCCCCTGGCCGCCCCACATCCCCAGGGCCTGTGCCCCCTGAGCTGCCGCACTCCCCTGGCACTCTCTGGCCTGCGCAATCCCCATTTGGGAGCCTGTGTCCCCAGAGCGGGGCTGGGGGAGCCGGGCAGTGCAGCACTGGGAGGAGGATGCTCAGCTGCTGCTGAAGGCAGTGGCAAATGAGCACCTGGGTGGGAAGGGCAGCAGCAGCACACATCTTCATGCCAAAAGCGCTTCCCAGCCCAAGCCCTGAGACTGGGTCAGGCCGACAGATGGGTGCCTTTGCTCTTTCCAAAGCAGGGTCCCCTACTACTGTGACCCGCCGCTTTTTCCTGGCAGCACCAGTAGTGATCTTCTTTACCAGTGCATCAGCCGGTTGTTTATGTGGTGAGCTGTGTGTTTCCTCGTTAGCCCCCTGCAGGACAGCAAAGCCGTTCTGGGGAGGGACAACAGATTTAGGAGGAAGCCACTCGCTTTGAATTGTCCTCTTTCTCCTTTTTTTGTTGGATTTTGCTGTTACTGGTTCCCAGCTTCCTGGGGTAGCGGCCTCCTTCTGCCCTCCATGAGCTATAGTGGACGCTGGAAGCCCCTGTGCAGTCAGGTCCTGGAGCAAGCAGTGCTGCTTCCCCTCAGCTTCCCTGACACCTTCCAGCCCATTGACAGCGTCCCGCAGCTCAGCCCCTGCTGCAGGAGGCCCTCCACCATGGAGCACCGAGTGCAGGCCTGCCCACTGCGCACCCTCCCCTCAGGAGAGCAGTGCAGGCGCTCTCTACAGCCCGAGCTCTGCGCTGCAGCCGCCCCTCTCTCTCATCGGCTCTGTGCGGTGCCTGCGCTGCCACCGCCGGGGCAGCCGGAGCAGAGCTCCCAGAGCGGGCCCTGCTCGTGAGCCGAGTGCTGCCCGAGCCGCTCGCTCCCCGCTCGCCTCCCTGCGCCCACTGCCGCGCCAACCGCCGCGCCACGCGCTGTTTGCCCGCCCGGGTCGCCCCCCCCCAGGGCGGGGTTTTTCTCCTGTCTGTGTGTGGAGATGGAGAAACTTCCATTCCAGAAGCCCAAAGCAGAGCAACGATGGAGCAGCGCTGCTGCCCTGCGGCTGGGAGCCGTGGGCACTGCTGGGGCACCGAGAGGCACCGTCAGCACCTCATGGGCCTCATCCCCACCTCCAGTCTCCTTGGCTCGCCCCAGGGCTAAAGCCGGCAGTGGGGGGCACTGGAGGGGGGCCTCACCCTGCACGGCACTGAGCTGCTCAGGCCCAGGCTTTTGCCGGGTGTCCCAAGGGGCAGGGCTGGGGAGCCAGGTCCTGGTCTGCAGGGACCCTCCCCTGGGGCTCAGCCCCCGCCGCCCTCCTCTCCTAGGACACGGCTCTGTGCCAGCCTCTCCCCGAGGGCCTCGGCGGCACGAAGGAGGCAGTCGGGAAGGGGCTTGGCTTGGGGAGCTGCTGCTGGGGTCCCTGCGGCCCTCGCCCCCTCCCTGCGTAACCCTGCATCCATCGCCCTGGGGGCCACCCAGCGAGGGAGGAGTGGGAAGGGGGTCCCAAGCGGGAAGTGTGGGAGCGCAGCCCGGGGCGGCTGGGGACAGAGCTGGGGACAGTGCGGGGAGCCCTGGCTCTGCCCTTGCTGCTGCGCTTCAGGGCACAAACCTGCTCCCCTTTGCCGCCTCTTCCCAGGAGAGCAGCAGAGCCCAGTCTGCCCCCAGCGAGGCCTCTTCCGACATGGACACCTCACACGGGGCAAGCTCAGGGCCGGGTCCCAAGGGACCAGGGACCCAGCGCGCAGCCCCTACCGCCCAGCGCTCCAGCCCTACGAGCAGGTCTGGAAGTCGAAATGTTCGACCCAGCCGCTCACAGAGAAGGGCTGGAGCTGCTGCATCTGGAGTCAAGCCTGGGCGGAGGAAGCCTTGTCCCGCTGCCAGCCAGGCCAGCACCACAGAGGAAGCGGTTGGAGGTGCTGTGAGTGAGGCCAGGACTCCACGCAGGAAGTCTTGGCCTGTTGTCACCCAGACCAGCAGCCCAGGGACTTGTCCCAGAAGAAAGGTTTCCTGGGAAGACCTTCAGGGAGCAGGGACTCGTCCAATAGCCCTGAGCTCTGGGATGGACCAGCTGCGACAGGTGTACAGGTGGTCGGAATCCTCGGGCTCCAGCAGTTCCTCCACCTCCTCGATGGGTTCTGAGGAAGCTGAGTTTGAGGCTCTTCACTGCCTGTATGACCAACTAAGGAAGCGGGAGGCTCAGCTGGAAGCCGCCAAGTCGGACCGCGCTGAGCTGGAGGAGCTGCGGTCCGAGCTGCTGGTCCAGCAGCAGGAAGGTGGGAGCTCTGGGGCCTGGGGGGATGGTTGAGAGCCTGGGTCGGGGCTCGTTGTGCTCAGAGCCCGGCCCTGAGGGTGAGCCCCCTTCCCTGACGCTGTGTGCCCTTGGCCCATGTTCTTGCAGGCCGGGAGAGCATTGTCACCAGGCTTGAGGACCTCCGTGGCCAGGTGTCCTCGCTGCAGGACCTGGCAAGTGACTTGGAGCAGGAGAAGGGGAAGGTGAGCTGGGGGTGGTCCATGTGGGGATGCTTTGGGGGAGTTGGGCAGGGAGGGGGGAGATGAAGAGTCCCCGGTCTGGGAAGAGACTGGTGCCATGGCCTGGCTCTGTCCCACCTCCGTTCCCAGCTCACGTCCATGCTCCAGGAGCTGAAGCAGGAGCTGAAGATGCAGGCAGAGCAGCAGGAGGTGACCAGGGCCACAGTGGAGCAGTTGGTCACCACATCCCAGCAGCTGCAGGAGCAGGTGAGGTGCGGGGGGAGCTCCCGGGACCCGGTGCTCGGTGGGGTGGTCCTGGCGGGGTTCCCGGCCACATCCCTGGCTAGCTGTGGGCATGGAGCCTCCATGGCACCCGGGGTTCCATCTCAGAGGTGCTTCCTCCTCCCCTTCATGTAGGTGGAAGAGCTGAGGGCAATGGTGAGGAACGCAGAGCAGGAGCAGGCAGAGAGGCAGGTAGTGTGCCCCATGTACAGGGACCCCAGCGCGCCGGAGGGGAACCTCCTGCAGCGCTTTGAGAAGCTGCAGGAGCAGGTGGACTCCCTGCTGTCGAGGCAGGAGGAGGGCAAGGTGGAGAGGCCGAGGAGCCAGGTAAGGAGACGGTGGCACGTGGGGCTGGGGAGGGGGCTGCCGGGACCTCCCCCTGCCCCCAGCTGGTTGTGCTGCAATGGAATGTGGGGGAGCCCCTTGCTCCCCCCCCAGATAGGTTTGTAGGAGCCAGCAGCATGGAGGGAAGTTGAAGCCGTGCTGCAGATGTCCTGCAGGCACCGAGAGCCCGTGGCCCAGTGAGACGGGTCTGTCCCCAGGGGACAGACCCCCCCCCTTGCGTGGCACTACCACATCATCTTCCTCCCTGCAGCAGGACCAGGAGGTGCTGAGCCGCTTGGCGGTCCAGGAGCAGGAGCTGCAGCAAGCCCAGCATCAGCTGCGGGAAGAGATGGCCTCCGGCCGGGCAGGCAACAGCCTGTGCTCAGGGGCAAGGAGGGTACAGCCGGGAGAGCCCTCGACCCAGGGCAGCCTTCGGCAGCCCCCACAGCTCCTCCCGCCCCTTCTGACCCGTTCCATCGAAGTGAAACCCCGGCAGCCAGGCAAGACTGGGGGTTCCCGGCTGAACCCCTGGTGCCCGGGCGGCCCAGCATCCCATCAATAAATCCTCGTGTTCCTCCAAGCTCCTGTGTGGGCTCAGTGGGGGAACCCGGGCTCGGGATCTGCCCATCACGCACAAGGAGGGCTCGGCAGCATCCCTGGCCTGTGGCCACGTGTCACTGCAGGAGCAGCCCCTGGCCGCCCCACATCCCCAGGGCCTGTGCCCCCTGAGCTGCCGCACTCCCCTGGCACTCTCTGGCCTGCGCAATCCCCATTTGGGAGCCTGTGTCCCCAGAGCGGGGCTGGGGGAGCCGGGCAGTGCAGCACTGGGAGGAGGATGCTCAGCTGCTGCTGAAGGCAGTGGCAAATGAGCACCTGGGTGGGAAGGGCAGCAGCAGCACACATCTTCATGCCAAAAGCGCTTCCCAGCCCAAGCCCTGAGACTGGGTCAGGCCGACAGATGGGTGCCTTTGCTCTTTCCAAAGCAGGGTCCCCTACTACTGTGACCCGCCGCTTTTTCCTGGCAGCACCAGTAGTGATCTTCTTTACCAGTGCATCAGCCGGTTGTTTATGTGGTGAGCTGTGTGTTTCCTCGTTAGCCCCCTGCAGGACAGCAAAGCCGTTCTGGGGAGGGACAACAGATTTAGGAGGAAGCCACTCGCTTTGAATTGTCCTCTTTCTCCTTTTTTTGTTGGATTTTGCTGTTACTGGTTCCCAGCTTCCTGGGGTAGCGGCCTCCTTCTGCCCTCCATGAGCTATAGTGGACGCTGGAAGCCCCTGTGCAGTCAGGTCCTGGAGCAAGCAGTGCTGCTTCCCCTCAGCTTCCCTGACACCTTCCAGCCCATTGACAGCGTCCCGCAGCTCAGCCCCTGCTGCAGGAGGCCCTCCACCATGGAGCACCGAGTGCAGGCCTGCCCACTGCGCACCCTCCCCTCAGGAGAGCAGTGCAGGCGCTCTCTACAGCCCGAGCTCTGCGCTGCAGCCGCCCCTCTCTCTCATCGGCTCTGTGCGGTGCCTGCGCTGCCACCGCCGGGGCAGCCGGAGCAGAGCTCCCAGAGCGGGCCCTGCTCGTGAGCCGAGTGCTGCCCGAGCCGCTCGCTCCCCGCTCGCCTCCCTGCGCCAACTGCCGCGCCAACCGCCGCGCCACGCGCTGTTTGCCCGCCCGGGTCGCCCCCCCCCAGGGCGGGGTTTTTCTCCTGTCTGTGTGTGGAGATGGAGAAACTTCCATTCCAGAAGCCCAAAGCAGAGCAACGATGGAGCAGCGCTGCTGCCCTGCGGCTGGGAGCCGTGGGCACTGCTGGGGCACCGAGAGGCACCCTCAGCACCTCATGGGCCTCATCCCCACCTCCAGTCTCCTTGGCTCGCCCCAGGGCTAAAGCCGGCAGTGGGGGGCACTGGAGGGGGGCCTCACCCTGCACGGCACTGAGCTGCTCAGGCCCAGGCTTTTGCCGGGTGTCCCAAGGGGCAGGGCTGGGGAGCCAGGTCCTGGTCTGCAGGGACCCTCCCCTGGGGCTCAGCCCCCGCCGCCCTCCTCTCCTAGGACACGGCTCTGTGCCAGCCTCTCCCCGAGGGCCTCGGCGGCACGAAGGAGGCAGTCGGGAAGGGGCTTGGCTTGGGGAGCTGCTGCTGGGGTCCCTGCGGCCCTCGCCCCCTCCCTGCGTAACCTGCATCCATCGCCCTGGGGGCCACCCAGCGAGGGAGGAGTGGGAAGGGGGTCCCAAGCGGGAAGTGTGGGAGCGCAGCCCGGGGCGGCTGGGACAGAGCTGGGGACAGTGCGGGGAGCCCTGGCTCTGCCCTTGCTGCTGCGCTTCAGGGCACAAACCTGCTCCCCTTTGCCGTCTCTTCCCAGGAGAGCAGCAGAGCCCAGTCTGCCCCCAGCGAGGCCTCTTCCGACATGGACACCTCACACGGGGCAAGCTCAGGGCCGGGTCTCCCAAGGGACCAGGGACCCAGCGCGCAGCCCCTACCGCCCAGCGCTCCAGCCCTACGAGCAGGTCTGGAAGTCGAAATGTTCGACCCAGCCGCTCACAGAGAAGGGCTGGAGCTGCTGCATCTGGAGTCAAGCCTGGGCGGAGGAAGCCTTGTCCCGCTGCCAGCCAGGCCAGCACCACAGAGGAAGCGGTTGGAGGTGCTGTGAGTGAGGCCAGGACTCCACGCAGGAAGTCTTGGCCTGTTGTCACCCAGACCAGCAGCCCAGGGACTTGTCCCAGAAGAAAGGTTTCCTGGGAAGACCTTCAGGGAGCAGGGACTCGTCCAATAGCCCTGAGCTCTGGGATGGACCAGCTGCGACAGGTGTACAGGTGGTCGGAATCCTCGGGCTCCAGCAGTTCCTCCACCTCCTCGATGGGTTCTGAGGAAGCTGAGTTTGAGGCTCTTCACTGCCTGTATGACCAACTAAGGAAGCGGGAGGCTCAGCTGGAAGCCGCCAAGTCGGACCGCGCTGAGCTGGAGGAGCTGCGGTCCGAGCTGCTGGTCCAGCAGCAGGAAGGTGGGAGCTCTGGGGCCTGGGGGGATGGTTGAGAGCCTGGGTCGGGGCTCGTTGTGCTCAGAGCCCGGCCCTGAGGGTGAGCCCCCTTCCCTGACGCTGTGTGCCCTTGGCCCATGTTCTTGCAGGCCGGGAGAGCATTGTCACCAGGCTTGAGGACCTCCGTGGCCAGGTGTCCTCGCTGCAGGACCTGGCAAGTGACTTGGAGCAGGAGAAGGGGAAGGTGAGCTGGGGGTGGTCCATGTGGGGATGCTTTGGGGGAGTTGGGCAGGGAGGGGGGAGATGAAGAGTCCCCGGTCTGGGAAGAGACTGGTGCCATGGCCTGGCTCTGTCCCACCTCCGTTCCCAGCTCACGTCCATGCTCCAGGAGCTGAAGCAGGAGCTGAAGATGCAGGCAGAGCAGCAGGAGGTGACCAGGGCCCCAGTGGAGCAGTTGGTCACCACATCCCAGCAGCTGCAGGAGCAGGTGAGGTGCGGGGGGAGCTCCCGGGACCCGGTGCTCGGTGGGGTGGTCCTGGCGGGGTTCCCGGCCACATCCCTGGCTAGCTGTGGGCATGGAGCCTCCATGGCACCCGGGGTTCCATCTCAGAGGTGCTTCCTCCTCCCCTTCGTGTAGGTGGAAGAGCTGAGGGCAATGGTGAGGAACGCAGAGCAGGAGCAGGCAGAGAGGCAGGTAGTGTGCCCCATGTACAGGGACCCCAGCGCGCCGGAGGGGAACCTCCTGCAGCGCTTTGAGAAGCTGCAGGAGCAGGTGGACTCCCTGCTGTCGAGGCAGGAGGAGGGCAAGGTGGAGAGGCCGAGGAGCCAGGTAAGGAGACGGTGGCACGTGGGGCTGGGGAGGGGGCTGCCGGGACCTCCCCCTGCCCCCAGCTGGTTGTGCTGCAATGGAATGTGGGGGAGCCCCTTGCTCCCCCCCCAGATAGGTTTGTAGGAGCCAGCAGCATGGAGGGAAGTTGAAGCCGTGCTGCAGATGTCCTGCAGGCACCGAGAGCCCGTGGCCCAGTGAGACGGGTCTGTCCCCAGGGGACAGACCCCCCCCCTTGCGTGGCACTACCACATCATCTTCCTCCCTGCAGCAGGACCAGGAGGTGCTGAGCCGCTTGGCGGTCCAGGAGCAGGAGCTGCAGCAAGCCCAGCATCAGCTGCGGGAAGAGATGGCCTCCGGCCGGGCAGGCAACAGCCTGTGCTCAGGGGCAAGGAGGGTACAGCCGGGAGAGCCCTCGACCCAGGGCAGCCTTCGGCAGCCCCCACAGCTCCTCCCGCCCCTTCTGACCCGTTCCATCGAAGTGAAACCCCGGCAGCCAGGCAAGACTGGGGGTTCCCGGCTGAACCCCTGGTGCCCGGGCGGCCCAGCATCCCATCAATAAATCCTCGTGTTCCTCCAAGCTCCTGTGTGGGCTCAGTGGGGGAACCCGGGCTCGGGATCTGCCCATCACGCACAAGGAGGGCTCGGCAGCATCCCTGGCCTGTGGCCACGTGTCACTGCAGGAGCAGCCCCTGGCCGCCCCACATCCCCAGGGCCTGTGCCCCCTGAGCTGCCGCACTCCCCTGGCACTCTCTGGCCTGCGCAATCCCCATTTGGGAGCCTGTGTCCCCAGAGCGGGGCTGGGGGAGCCGGGCAGTGCAGCACTGGGAGGAGGATGCTCAGCTGCTGCTGAAGGCAGTGGCAAATGAGCACCTGGGTGGGAAGGGCAGCAGCAGCACACATCTTCATGCCAAAAGCGCTTCCCAGCCCAAGCCCTGAGACTGGGTCAGGCCGACAGATGGGTGCCTTTGCTCTTTCCAAAGCAGGGTCCCCTACTACTGTGACCCGCCGCTTTTTCCTGGCAGCACCAGTAGTGATCTTCTTTACCAGTGCATCAGCCGGTTGTTTATGTGGTGAGCTGTGTGTTTCCTCGTTAGGCCCCTGCAGGACAGCAAAGCCGTTCTGGGGAGGGACAACAGATTTAGGAGGAAGCCACTCGCTTTGAATTGTCCTCTTTCTCCTTTTTTTGTTGGATTTTGCTGTTACTGGTTCCCAGCTTCCTGGGGTAGCGGCCTCCTTCTTCCCTCCATGAGCTATAGTGGACGCTGGAAGCCCCTGCACAGTCAGGTCCTGGAGCAAGCAGTGCTGCTTCCCCTCAGCTTCCCTGACACCTTCCAGCCCATTGACAGCGTCCCGCAGCTCAGCCCCTGCTGCAGGAGGCCCTCCACCATGGAGCACCGAGTGCAGGCCTGCCCACTGCGCACCCTCCCCTCAGGAGAGCAGTGCAGGCGCTCTCTACAGCCCGAGCTCTGCGCTGCAGCCGCCCCTCTCTCTCATCGGCTCTGTGCGGTGCCTGCGCTGCCACCGCCGGGGCAGCCGGAGCAGAGCTCCCAGAGCGGGCCCTGCTCGTGAGCCGAGTGCTGCCCGAGCCGCTCGCTCCCCGCTCGCCTCCCTGCGCCAACTGCCGCGCCAACCGCCGCGCCACGCGCTGTTTGCCCGCCCGGGTCGCCCCCCCCCAGGGCGGGGTTTTTCTCCTGTCTGTGTGTGGAGATGGAGAAACTTCCATTCCAGAAGCCCAAAGCAGAGCAACGATGGAGCAGCGCTGCTGCCCTGCGGCTGGGAGCCGTGGGCACTGCTGGGGCACCGAGAGGCACCCTCAGCACCTCATGGGCCTCATCCCCACCTCCAGTCTCCTTGGCTCGCCCCAGGGCTAAAGCCGGCAGTGGGGGGCACTGGAGGGGGGCCTCACCCTGCACGGCACTGAGCTGCTCAGGCCCAGGCTTTTGCCGGGTGTCCCAAGGGGCAGGGCTGGGGAGCCAGGTCCTGGTCTGCAGGGACCCTCCCCTGGGGCTCAGCCCCCGCCGCCCTCCTCTCCTAGGACACGGCTCTGTGCCAGCCTCTCCCCGAGGGCCTCGGCGGCACGAAGGAGGCAGTCGGGAAGGGGCTTGGCTTGGGGAGCTGCTGCTGGGGTCCCTGCGGCCCTCGCCCCCTCCCTGCGTAACCCTGCATCCATCGCCCTGGGGGCCACCCAGCGAGGGAGGAGTGGGAAGGGGGTCCCAAGCGGGAAGTGTGGGAGCGCAGCCCGGGGCGGCTGGGGACAGAGCTGGGGACAGTGCGGGGAGCCCTGGCTCTGCCCTTGCTGCTGCGCTTCAGGGCACAAACCTGCTCCCCTTTGCCGCCTCTTCCCAGGAGAGCAGCAGAGCCCAGTCTGCCCCCAGCGAGGCCTCTTCCGACATGGACACCTCACACGGGGCAAGCTCAGGGCCGGGTCCCAAGGGACCAGGGACCCAGCGCGCAGCCCCTACCGCCCAGCGCTCCAGCCCTACGAGCAGGTCTGGAAGTCGAAATGTTCGACCCAGCCGCTCACAGAGAAGGGCTGGAGCTGCTGCATCTGGAGTCAAGCCTGGGCGGAGGAAGCCTTGTCCCGCTGCCAGCCAGGCCAGCACCACAGAGGAAGCGGTTGGAGGTGCTGTGAGTGAGGCCAGGACTCCACGCAGGAAGTCTTGGCCTGTTGTCACCCAGACCAGCAGCCCAGGGACTTGTCCCAGAAGAAAGGTTTCCTGGGAAGACCTTCAGGGAGCAGGGACTCGTCCAATAGCCCTGAGCTCTGGGATGGACCAGCTGCGACAGGTGTACAGGTGGTCGGAATCCTCGGGCTCCAGCAGTTCCTCCACCTCCTCGATGGGTTCTGAGGAAGCTGAGTTTGAGGCTCTTCACTGCCTGTATGACCAACTAAGGAAGCGGGAGGCTCAGCTGGAAGCCGCCAAGTCGGACCGCGCTGAGCTGGAGGAGCTGCGGTCCGAGCTGCTGGTCCAGCAGCAGGAAGGTGGGAGCTCTGGGGCCTGGGGGGATGGTTGAGAGCCTGGGTCGGGGCTCGTTGTGCTCAGAGCCCGGCCCTGAGGGTGAGCCCCCTTCCCTGACGCTGTGTGCCCTTGGCCCATGTTCTTGCAGGCCGGGAGAGCATTGTCACCAGGCTTGAGGACCTCCGTGGCCAGGTGTCCTCGCTGCAGGACCTGGCAAGTGACTTGGAGCAGGAGAAGGGGAAGGTGAGCTGGGGGTGGTCCATGTGGGGATGCTTTGGGGGAGTTGGGCAGGGAGGGGGGAGATGAAGAGTCCCCGGTCTGGGAAGAGACTGGTGCCATGGCCTGGCTCTGTCCCACCTCCGTTCCCAGCTCACGTCCATGCTCCAGGAGCTGAAGCAGGAGCTGAAGATGCAGGCAGAGCAGCAGGAGGTGACCAGGGCCCCAGTGGAGCAGTTGGTCACCACATCCCAGCAGCTGCAGGAGCAGGTGAGGTGCGGGGGGAGCTCCCGGGACCCGGTGCTCGGTGGGGTGGTCCTGGCGGGGTTCCCGGCCACATCCCTGGCTAGCTGTGGGCATGGAGCCTCCATGGCACCCGGGGTTCCATCTCAGAGGTGCTTCCTCCTCCCCTTCGTGTAGGTGGAAGAGCTGAGGGCAATGGTGAGGAACGCAGAGCAGGAGCAGGCAGAGAGGCAGGTAGTGTGCCCCATGTACAGGGACCCCAGCGCGCCGGAGGGGAACCTCCTGCAGCGCTTTGAGAAGCTGCAGGAGCAGGTGGACTCCCTGCTGTCGAGGCAGGAGGAGGGCAAGGTGGAGAGGCCGAGGAGCCAGGTAAGGAGACGGTGGCACGTGGGGCTGGGGAGGGGGCTGCCGGGACCTCCCCCTGCCCCCAGCTGGTTGTGCTGCAATGGAATGTGGGGGAGCCCCTTGCTCCCCCCCCAGATAGGTTTGTAGGAGCCAGCAGCATGGAGGGAAGTTGAAGCCGTGCTGCAGATGTCCTGCAGGCACCGAGAGCCCGTGGCCCAGTGAGACGGGTCTGTCCCCAGGGGACAGACCCCCCCCCTTGCGTGGCACTACCACATCATCTTCCTCCCTGCAGCAGGACCAGGAGGTGCTGAGCCGCTTGGCGGTCCAGGAGCAGGAGCTGCAGCAAGCCCAGCATCAGCTGCGGGAAGAGATGGCCTCCGGCCGGGCAGGCAACAGCCTGTGCTCAGGGGCAAGGAGGGTACAGCCGGGAGAGCCCTCGACCCAGGGCAGCCTTCGGCAGCCCCCACAGCTCCTCCCGCCCCTTCTGACCCGTTCCATCGAAGTGAAACCCCGGCAGCCAGGCAAGACTGGGGGTTCCCGGCTGAACCCCTGGTGCCCGGGCGGCCCAGCATCCCATCAATAAATCCTCGTGTTCCTCCAAGCTCCTGTGTGGGCTCAGTGGGGGAACCCGGGCTCGGGATCTGCCCATCACGCACAAGGAGGGCTCGGCAGCATCCCTGGCCTGTGGCCACGTGTCACTGCAGGAGCAGCCCCTGGCCGCCCCACATCCCCAGGGCCTGTGCCCCCTGAGCTGCCGCACTCCCCTGGCACTCTCTGGCCTGCGCAATCCCCATTTGGGAGCCTGTGTCCCCAGAGCGGGGCTGGGGGAGCCGGGCAGTGCAGCACTGGGAGGAGGATGCTCAGCTGCTGCTGAAGGCAGTGGCAAATGAGCACCTGGGTGGGAAGGGCAGCAGCAGCACACATCTTCATGCCAAAAGCGCTTCCCAGCCCAAGCCCTGAGACTGGGTCAGGCCGACAGATGGGTGCCTTTGCTCTTTCCAAAGCAGGGTCCCCTACTACTGTGACCCGCCGCTTTTTCCTGGCAGCACCAGTAGTGATCTTCTTTACCAGTGCATCAGCCGGTTGTTTATGTGGTGAGCTGTGTGTTTCCTCGTTAGCCCCCTGCAGGACAGCAAAGCCGTTCTGGGGAGGGACAACAGATTTAGGAGGAAGCCCCTCGCTTTGAATTGTCCTCTTTCTCCTTTTTTTGTTGGATTTTGCTGTTACAATTACTGCATAAGCAGTGGGGTATTGATTGTAAACCCAAAGATTTTACTCTCGCCGTTGTGAGGCTTTTACAGATTGGGGCCATTGACCAGGTCCTGGACATTCTCCACCCAGAAGTGTCATCTAAATGCACCACAGCCTTAGCTGAGGAGACGATGTCCTCGGGTTGTGGGAAAATTCTTAAGTCGTGGGGGAAAGTTAAACAGGCTCTGCAAAAGGCCATGCAGGAGCAGGAAACGTGGAAGGCGTAAGGGACTGTTTGTTGGCCACCCCGAAATTGGGAGTCGGGGCAGCCACACAGACCCCGCGCTTATCAGATGATGGTGATTCTGGTGAGTCTAAAGACTCGCGGGAGGGCGATACACCCCCCAAAGTCCCTGAACCCCGACCCGCTTACGGAGGGAGAAAAATCCTTCTGGGGCGGGTTAGCTGAGGAGGCCAGGGGTGCCGCGGAGAAATCAGAGTCTAAGGACGACTGAGCTAGACCACCGACATATGCGCCCCAAGATGGCGCCGAGCGGCAAAGGGAAGGGCGGGGCGAGGATGTCCCCGGCGGGAACAGGGAGGAAGCGCTAGAATTAACAAGCGCACACAAACGCTAAAGGGAGGAGAGAGCGAGTGAGGGGCGGAGAGCGAGTGAGGGGCGGAGGGCGAGTGAGGGGCGGAGAGCGTGTGAGGGGCGGAGGGGGAATGAGGGGCGGAGAGCGTGTGAGGGGCGGAGCGCGAGTGAGGGGCGGAGAGCGTGTGAGGGGCGGAGGGCGAGTGAGGGGCGGAGGGCGAGTGAGGGGCGGAGCGCGAGTGAGGGGCGGAGAGCGAGTGAGGGGCGGAGCGCGAGTGAGGGGCGGAGAGCGAGTGAGGGGCGGAGGGGGAATGAGGGGCGGAGAGCGTGTGAGGGGCGGAGCGCGAGTGAGGGGCGGAGCGCGAGTGAGGGGCGGAGAGCGAGTGAGGGGCGGAGAGCGAGTGAGGGGCGGAGAGCGAGTGAGGGGCGGAGGGGGAATGAGGGGCGGAGAGCGTGTGAGGGGCGGAGCGCGAGTGAGGGGCGGAGCGCGAGTGAGGGGCGGAGAGCGAGTGAGGGACAGAGAGCCAATCAAAGCGGCCGTCCGAAAAAGTGCCCTTATAAGTGTCGTGGTTTAAGTCCAGTCAGCCACACAGTTTCGCTCTCTCACTCCCCCCTCTTTCTTCCCCCCGCTCCCGGAGGGATGGGAAGGAGAACCGAAAAGAATGCAACTCCCACAGGTTGAGATAAGAACAGTTTAGTAACTAAAGTATAACACAAATCACTACTGCTACCACCAATAATAATAATGTCAAGGCAAATACAAGGAAAGAATACAATTTCTCACCACCTAAAACCAAGCCCGACCACGCAGTGCACCCCCACCCTTCCGGGTCTCTGCTCTCTGCTCTCCATCTCGGGCATGACGTGCTGTGGTATGGAATAACCTCTTTGGTCAGTTTGGGTCAGGTGTCCTGTCTCTGCTTCCTCCCGGCTCCCCTCCTCCCTGGCAGAGCATGAAACTCAGAAAGTCCTTGGCCAGACCAAAACATCACTAAGCAGTAACCGAAACACTGGTGTTATCAGCGCTGTTCCCAGGCCCAAAATCAAAAACACAGCACTGCACCAGCTACCAAGAAGGAGAAAAATGGCTGCTGCTGCTGAACCCATGACAATAAGGCAAACACCCCTCCAAGCAGAAGGCAGGTCGAGTTAAGAGGGGAAGAACGGCCCGCCCTCAAGGGAAGTGGGCGGGGCCGGAGCCCAACAACAAAGTATTGGAGCCCGGAAATAATCAGTCAGTCAAGTTCTGATTCCACATCAGACACTCGCTGGGACGAGCGGCTCGCAACCGATCCAAATTCAGAGGAGGAATGTTGCATCTACGCGGACCACACCGGAGTAGTAAGAGACGCTATGGAAAAATTGAGAGAGAACCTAGAAAAACGGCAAAGAGAAAGAGAATCGCAACGCAACTGGAATGAAAATTGGTTTACCAGTTCACCGTGGTTAACCACCCTGATATCTACCTTGATAGGGCCGATTGTAACGATCGTGATAGCCCTGATCTTTGGACCCTGTATACTAAATAGGCTCGTGTTGTTTGTTAAGAGCTGGCTGGAAAAAGTCAACATCTTGTTGGTAGAACACCAGCAACTGCTTTAAAAACGTACCCACTCAGTGTTACCCCCAGTTATCCCTAAGTCACCCCAAGTTACACCCCATTATTACCAGCTATCCCCTAACCTCCACCCGTTTAAATAGGCAACTGTAAAGGGAAAAGTAAGATGGGTAAGAAATGTAAATGTATTGTGTGTTTATAGTCTCTCTGTGATAGTCACGCACCGAAAAATTAACAAATATAAGTATGTTCACGTTTCCATCGACCCTTGCAGACCTATAGATACTGTCGGCCAGTTCTTCCGATGTAGACTGATCACCTACGTCAGAACAAGTGTGCATTTTAGTCAGTTTAGAAGCCCAAGCCTCAGACAATGTGAGGGAGGCAGAGTCTCTGCGGGGACGCCCGCTGAGATTGAGCTTGCCACCCTACATTGTGCTGATGTTGCTTGGAGCTGGTTTCTTGATTCTTTGCAGGGTCATTGCACCGCATTTTGTCAACATTTTGTGTTTTAAATTTTGTATTTGTGCGAAGTCCCTTTATAGGATCCCGTTTAAGGTGCCTTATGTTTTTTACTCAGGTTTATTATATATACTTGGTAAGACTGTTACAAGGTATAGAATAAGATGATATAAAATACAGATAAGATTTTGATTAGTATATTTTCGCTAATTTAGTTAAGCATAGGGAGGGGGGAAATGTAGGTAGATAAGGTCTGGCGGACGGAAGATGTTGTGCTGTACAGAAAGACAGGGCCCCTCTCCTAATAGCTGATAGCGTTTGGTTTATGATGTAAGCAGACGGAAGTGACGTCGTAAACCACTGGCTATATAATGTTGTGTCACCTATCAATAAACGCCATTTTGCCATCCACCACACTGGTGTCTGCGTGCTGATGGTCCTCGCGGCCTGAGGGGGTGGTCGCCTGTGCCGCTCCTGAACCAGGTCGCCACGCCTCGCTGAGGCAACAGGATGCTCAGTTGCTGCTGAAGGCAAGTTGGTGGGGATGGTCTCTGGGGGCCCTGGCAGGGAGGATCCCTGGGCACGGAGAAGCTGCTCCTGGCAGGGCTAGCTCTGGGCAGCAGAGCCATGGGCAGGGGGTGTGTGTGGGGGGAAAGGGCAAACTGTCCAGGGGAGCAGTGTGCTCAGACAGCTCTTTCCTTCTCTGACACCGGAGGTGTCTGCTGGCAAACAAGGCAAAACCAGAGCGAAGGCGGCTTTCTGCAAGGCAGCTCTGGACAGAGTGGTTTTAGAAGCCCTTGCTACCGATCTGTCCTTGCTCCATCTGGGGTCAAATCCTGTCGGGACAGGAGAGAACCAAGTTTAGAAAGAAAACGAGTCTCTCTCTGAGAGTTGAGGTGAGACTCTGAGAACACAGGTTCTCTAGCAGCAAAAAGCATCATAGAATCATAGAATAGTTTGGGTTGGAAAGGACCTTAAAATCCTCCAGATGCAACCCCCGGCCATGGGCTGGGACACCTCCCACTGGACCGTGTCACCCTGGGCTCTGTCCAACCCAGCCTCGAACACTGACAGGGATGGGGCATTTACCACTTCCTTGCGCAACCCATTCCAGTGCCTCAGCACCCTTACAGTAAAGAACTTCTTCCTCATATCCAATCTAAACTTCCCCTGTTTAAGTTTGAACCCGTTACCTCTTGTCCTATTACTACAGTCCCTCATGCAGAGTTCCTCCCCAGCATCCCTATAGCCCCCCTTCAGATACTGGAAGGCTGCTATGAGGTCTCCACGCAGCCTTCTCTTCTCCAGGCTCAACAGCCCCAACTTTCTCAGCCTATCTTCATACGGGAGGTGCTCCAGTCCCCTGATCATCTTCATGGCCTCCTCTGGACTTGTTCCAACAGTTCCATGTCCTTTTAATGTTGAGGACACCAGAACTGCACACAATACTGCAAGTGAGGTCTCACAAGAGCAGAGTAGGGGGGCAGGATCACCTCTCTCGACCTGCTGGTCACCCTCCTTTTGATGTAGCCCAGGATACAGTTGGCTTTCTGGGCTGCAAGCGCACACTGCCAGCTCATGTTCATTTTCTCATCGAGCAACACCCCCAAGTCCTCCCCAGCACTGCTCTGAATCTCTTCTCTGCCCAACCTGGAGCTGTGCCTGGGATTGCTCTGACCCAGGTGGAGGACCTTGCACTTGGCATGGTTAAACTTCATCAGGTTGGCATCAGCCCACCTCACAAGCGTGTCAAGGTCCCTCTGGATGGCATTCCTTCCCTCCAACATATCAACCGAACCACCCAGCTTGGTGTCATCGGCAAACTTGCTGAGGGCGCACTCAATCCCACTGTTCATGTCACCGACCAAGATGTTGAACAAGACCAGTCCCAACACCGATCCTTGAGGGACACCACTCGTTACTGGTCTCCAGCTGGACATTGAGCCATTGAGCACAACTTTTTGTGTGCGGCCATCCAGCCAGTTCTTTATCCCCCGAGTGGTCCACCTATCAAATTGATGTCTCTGCAACTTAGAGACAAGGATGTCATGTGAGACAGTGTCAAATGCTTTGCACAAGCCCAGGTAGATGACATCAACTGCTCTACCCCTGTCCATCAGTTCCGTAGCCCCATCATAGAAGGCCACCAGATTGGTCAGGCAGGATTTCCCCTTAGTGAAGCCTTGTTGGCTGTCACCAACCACCTTGTTGTTTTTCATGTCCCTTAGCATCCCTTTCGGGAGAATCTGCCCCAAGATTTTGCCAGACACAGAGGTGAGACTGACTGCTCTGTAGTTCCCCGGCTCATGCATTTTCCCCTTCTTGAAAATGGGGGTTATATTTCCCTTTTTCCAGTCATGGGAACTTCAGCTGACTGCCATGATTTTTCCAATATGAAGGACAGTGGCTTAGCAACTTCATTTGCCAGCTCCTTCAGGACCCGTGGATGGATTTCATCAGGTCCCATGGACTTTTTTTCGTTCAGGTTCCTAAGATGGTCTTGAACCAGATCCTCTCCTACAGTGGGCACAGGGTCTTCATTCTCGCAGTCCCTGCATCTGCCTTCCAAGACTTGGGTGGTGTGGTCAGAGCATTTGCTGGCAAAGACTGAGGCAAGGAAGTCGTTAAGAATCTCAGCCTTCTCCAAATCCAGGGTAGCCAGTTCTCCCGATAGCTGCCCGAGGGGGCCCATGTTGTCCCTAGTCTGCCTTTTATTTGCAATGTACCCACAGAATCCCTTCCTCTTATCCTTAACACCCCTAGCCAAGTTTAATTCTAAGTGGGTCTTAGCTTTCCTAACCTGGTCCCTAGCTTCCCAGACAACATCCTTGTATTCTTCCCAGGCTGCCTGTCCTTGCTTCCACCTTTTATAAGCCTCTTTTTGCCCCTCGAAAGTTACCTCAGCAGCTCCTTATCCATCCAAGGAGGTCTCCTGGCCCTCCTGCAGCACTTCCTTCTAGGAGGGATGTATCGCTCCTGAGCTTGTAGCAGGTGATCCCTGAATATCAACCAACAGTCTTGGGCCCCCCTGCCCTCTAGGGCTATATCCCATGGAACCTTACTGAGCAGGTTCCTGAAGAGGCCAAAGTCTGCTCTCTTGAAGTCCAGGGCAGTGAGCTTCCTGCACGCTCTTCTCACTGTCCTGAGGATCTCGAATTCGACCATCTCATGATCGCTGCAATCAAGGCTGCCCTGGAGCATCACATTTCCAACCAGCCCTTCCCTGTTGGTGAGCACGAGGTCAAGCATGGCACCTCTCCTTGTCGGCTCCTCTATTACTTGCAGGAGGAAGCTGTCTTCCACACAATCGAGGAACCTCCTGGATTGCTTGTGCCGGGCCGTACCATCCCTCCAACAGATATGCGGGTGGTTGAAGTCCCCCGTGAGAACAAGGGCCTGCGAGCGTGAGGCTGTTCCTATCTGTCTATAGAGCGCTTCATCCACAGAGTCCTCTTGGTCAGGCAGTCTGTAACAGATCCCCACAATGATGTCTCCCATCGCTGTTCTCCCTTTAACCCTGACCCGCAAACTCTCTGTCTACTGCTCACCTTTCCCCAGACAGAGCTCCATACTCTCCAGCCTATCCCTAACATAAATAGCAACTCCCCTTCCCTGCCTAGCAAGCCTGTCTTTCCTAAAGAGCCTGTAACCTTCCATTCCAGCACACCAGTCATAGGAGCCATCCCACCGTGTTTCTGTGATGCCTATGAGATCATATCCCCGTAGATGTGCACGCATCTCTAATTCCTCTTGTTTGTTCCCCATGCTACGGGTGTTTGTATAGAGACATCTGTGCCAAGCTCCAGTTGAAGCCGGCTCATGGGCTGGAGCAGCTGCAGTATCTCTATATTGCTCCGAGCATTTACTATAGGTGCTGGCAACTGAGCGGGAGTGTTGGATGGAATGGTGCCCCCCTACCCCAACACATCTAGTTTAAAGCTTTCTTGACCAGTCTGGGAAGCCTCCTACCAAAACTGCTCTTCCCTTTCTTTGTCAGACCAGCTCCACCAGCCCCCAGTCGACCTGGCCTCCCAAAGAGGAGTCTTATAAATAATAAGTCTTATAAATGGATTGTTTGCTAATTTTTAATAGCATCTTCCTGGCTGCCGGAATAAAGCTGCTGGTCCCCAATTCCACAGATTCTCATTCCCCTTCTCACTGTATTTGCCCTTCTCCAGTCCTCTGAAACCTCCTCACCAAGTCCCCTGTAATAACCAACCCCTGAGGAGCCAGGCTTTACTCTGCCCACTTCACAGATACTCTCACAGCAGTTTCATCCAGCCCTTGAATACACTAGACTTGCTTCCTCTTGTCTATAAACCTGTTCTTGCCCTGCACTGTTTCTGCTCCCACTGTTTTAAATCTACTTTGCTTCTAATTAGTTTTTAAGGGTTAAAAAAACAATTGAAGTATTTTCTGTGGTTTCCATTATTTAATTTTCACTACCTGAGAATTCATGGATTTATTCCATCTTTCATTTTCCTCTGGCTTTCATGCATGTACAGAGTTGCCTGGATTGATGTTTTTGCATCCCTTGTTACTTGAAACCACTTTGGTGTCTTCTTGGCTTTTCTTATTTCACGCTTGCACTCATGGTCTAATATTTAAATTCAGCTTTTCTGGGTCTTTTTTCTTCTTTAATGATTTAATTTCTATTTCTTAGGGAATCTCTTGCATAACCGCTTTCTTGGTTTCATTTTTCTCACTTTTCTGTTTTGTCATTGATATTTCTCCCCTCTGTTTCTGGAAGCTCACAAGATCAATTGATAGATTGAAGTAAATCAGCATCAACTGACCATTGTATTGTGGGCCTCTCCAGACCTTTGGCCAGCCAAAGTTAAGGGAAAAGAGGAGGATCACAGCCCTTATGTTCTCTTTTCTGTCATTAATGCCAACTCTTGCTGCTGAGATGGGCTGGGAGGTCTGGCCATTGCCTAGCTTCAGAGGGTGTTACCGTGAGCACATTGTGAACTTTCCTGCTGGGGAAACAGCTTTACATCCACTCAGGATAAACTCCGCATCCCCAAAGGAAAAATTCCCTAAAGAAAACAATCAGTTGAGCTGAGGGCACCAACTCCCAGTTTGGGTGCAGCTGTCCTAATGACTGTAGTGTGCACTGTTCACAGCCAGGCAGACACGCACTTTGGGAATGGCGCCAGGTATAAAGAGTGCTTTCTTACACATCTCCTTTTGTAATACGCAGGAGAGATGGAAAAGCTTGGGCAGACATCTGTGGGGCACCTTAGTTGCCAAAATAATATAGGAGGCTTCAGTAGCCAGAGCGAGCTCGCAGACTCCCCCTAGGATACAAACGAGCCCTAAGGGCTTTTTGCAGGGGTTCAGAAGCGCCAAGTATTTTGAAGTGCAAATCCTGCTTTTGATAAAGCAAAGCTGTGGTTTCCCGGTGGAGTGTGGAGCAGCAACAGCCGCTAAAGGATCTCTGCCTCCTCCTGCAATGAGGGGTGAGATCAGGAGGGGTTCTGTTTATTGCCTTCTTACAGCCTGAGTGTTTTCACGCATGGGAGGCACTGTGCTTCCTTGTAAAAACCCATCAGCACGTGAAAACAAGGCCTCCGACAACTTTGCATTGCTGAATGCAGCAGCTGGGAGAAATCACTGTTAACTGGGCTAGCAAGGCAAGGGAGGAGGCAGCCCTGGTTTGGAGAGAGCCTTAGGAATACTGTCCCCTTCTACAATCCACTGCTGCATTGTAGATACCTTCTCTTACAATTGATGTGCAGGTTATTCATAGAAAATGAAATAGGTTTAAGAAACACCGATCTGGTTTAAATGTCTTTTATTTCCTGTGTGCTCATCAATTGCTGTGCCATACCTGGGCAAATAGAGTCCGAGGTAATTCCCAGATCATCATCCAGCAACCAATTCTTGCAAATGATTCTTTAGCAGCAAAGTGCCCGAGTAAATTTATGTGAAGTTATGCATTTGCTTACTAGATGGTTCCAAAATACTGTGTTCAACTGGCTTATATAAGGATATCCACTTCAATATTTGATTTAGAATTCAATATAAAAGCAATTGATTGCAAAACACAACCAGATTTAGCAACTCAAGGGAATGGAACTAACAATTAGACATATAAAATCAGCTGAAAATGAGTTAGCAAGATGAAACTTCCAGCTTGCTGCCTGAACTCATGATTAAAGTTGGGGAGCTAAATGAGCATGGAGCAGCCCAAAATACTCCTGATGGGGGTTATTTCAGTGATGTGGAGCCAGCAGGTTGGTACCTCGGCATGTGCTGGCTCAGCTGGGGGCCTGGGAAAACTCAGGGCAAGCAGGACCAGGCAGCCGGAGAAGGACAAACCTCCAGGCAGCTTGTCTGACCAGGGCTAACCTCTGCCCAAACTGCTGGCACTAATGTCCTCACCGTGACAGGGGATTACCCAGCCTATGTTTAACGCAATTTCATCCTGATCTGTAAATGGCATTTGCTCTGGAAGCGCACCAGCTCCCATGATTTTCTGGTCTCATAACACTTGAGGCCGTTGCTCTGAGTCTGATGTGATGAGGTTTGCCGTCTCTTCGGCTCTGTAACTACCTCTCAAAGTCAGGGTCTCAGATCATCTTACCTCAAACCACAGGAATAGAAGCTATCCTCGCTAGGACTACCCCAACCTGGCATCCCAGTCCGACCAGGCCCCACATCTCCATAGAATCGGACTGGTTTGGGTTGGCAGGGACATTAAAGCTCATCCAGTTCTAAGCCCCTGCCACGGGCAGGGACACCTTCCACTAGAGCAAGTTGTTCAAAGCCTTGTCCAACCAGGCCTTGTATCCCCTGCACCCCCAACTCCATCTCTCTCCCTATCTCCTTCCTCGTCCCCATCCCTGTCTCCTTCTCCACCTACCTCCCCATTCCTATCTCCATCCCTATAGCCACCCTTTTCCCACCTCCACCCCCACCTATATTTCCCATATCCATCTCCTCCTGACCCCTGTCTCTCTCCCCATTCCCATCTCCATCCTGATCCTAATCTCCCTCTGCATCCCCATCTCCCATTCCTGTCTCCCTCCCTATCCCCATCTCTGTCCCCATATCCATCTTGATCCCAGTCTCCCTCCTCATTCCCATCTCCCTCTCCATCCCTGTCAGCATCCCAATTGCTATTCCCCTCCCCATCTCCCTCACTATACCCATCTCTATTCTGATCACAATCTCCCTCCCCATACCTGTCTCCATCCTGATCCCAATCTCCCTCTGCATCCCTATCTCCCATCCCCATTTCCCTCTCTCTCCCCATCCTAATCCCATCCCCATCCCAATCTCCCTCCTTATCCCAATTTTCCATCTCCCTCCATCCCTATCATCAGCACCATCCACCTGCCCCTTCCTATCCCCTTCCTCATCTCCGTCCCGATCACAGTCTCCCTCCTTATCCCCATTCCCATTCCCATTCGCATTCCCTCCGGCCCCAGCCCCGTCCCGCCCGCTCCCGGGTGTGGCCGCTGCGTTGGGGCGGGCCGGGGGGCGGTGGCTGTTCGGGGGCCGCCTTTGTGCGCGGCGGGGCCGTTTCCTCCTGCTCTGCTGCATCCCGTCCCACGGCTCTGCGCCCCGCTCCGCCCCGCTCCGTCCATGGCCCCGCGCCCCGCTCACGGCTGCGGCAGCGGCGCGCTGCTGGGGCGCTTCGGAGTGCTGCTGCAGGCGCTGCTGGCTCTCTGCGCCTTCAGCACCCTCATGCGTGAGTACCGGCGGTGCGGGGGGGACCCTCGGTGCCTCTCAACCAGCGCTGCCGGAGTGGCTGGGGACCTGTTTCCTTATAAGCACCAAGTTCTGCGTTGTCTCTGCTGGGGTTTAAAGCGGACTGCGGGAGTTTGTTCGCGGCGCTGAGCAGGCAGTTGGGGCGCCAGATGCTGCTGCTTCAAACTCTTGTTTCCAGCCTTAATCTGACGGTAATGAAGCGCCGCGAAGTTGCGGCTATAATCTGTTCAAATTGCCTTCGCTCGCATGAGCGATTGCTCGGTCGCTCGGAAGATTTTAATGAAGCGTGAGAGGTAATGGGGTAACCGGGTAATTTACAAGGAAGAAGCGAAACTGTACCGCAGGGTGGGTGTTGGATGCAGCGTTGCTTGACTCGAGCCGTAGTGGCACGAGTTGTTGTGTTTAACTTCGGTTTAACTGTGAAGTTTGGGGGCTGAGAGGCTGGGGCAGGAGGTTACTGGGGTTTATGGTTGATGTGAAGGGGTGGTAGGAGCAATAAGGAGGTGGGGAACGCTGAAACTTGAGAAAGAGCTGAGAAACTTTACTGGTTTGTGCTGCATTTTCCTCAGAGCAACGCGTTGTTTCTCTTTAGGGTTAAGTGGTTTAACACAAGTTGAGGAACGTGCCAGAACTCGATCTATTTTCCTTGTTGAAAACCCTGTGGTGACAGTGAACTGGAACTTCCAAGTCTTCTGGCTCAGTAGCTGCACGTTTTGAGGCTCGTTTGCCACTTTCTGCCTTCTGGAAACCACTTCCAAAGTGCTGCAGTTAATGCCAAGCTGCCAGGGAATTCTGCAACAAGTTCTTCCTGTGATAACCGATAGCTTTTTCCAGCTGGAGTAGCCCAGTTTCAACACTTCACTGCTTGTGTTTCACCAAGGAGTGACAGTAAGGGCTAGTTCTGTGTGTCCGTTCCCATTAGTGATGTGCACATATGGGTTAATTGTCCCATAAACTCCACAGGGTGTCCGGTAAAATCAAGGACATCAGTTCATCATATCAAAATACTCCTGTGGATGAAGGCTGTGTAACCCCTGCTTAGCAAATCATCAACCCTGAGCTAAGCTCCCCCTGGTGCAGGGGCTGGTATTTCCTTGAACATCAACCATCTCATGGTTAATGAGGGGAAACCGAAAGCTGATCCTGTTGTGGTTTCGTTGTGAATGAGCTCAATGTCTAAAGCCGTGAACGAAACTGCTGGCTGGCCCCCAAAAGCAGATGTGTTTACAGCCCTGGGATCTCAACCGCAGCACCTTCTCTGGCTGCAGCTGAGCTGGTGGTCCCTTATTCATCCCAACTGCCTCATATCTGTGCTCTGTTTGCTCCCCATGTGTGGAGGGTTTCTCAGGTCTGCTGTTGGGGCCGTTTGTGCGCAGGCTTCTAACCCACAATAGTTGTAGCAGGCTTCCCAATGACTTTACATTAGACACTAACTTAGAAGCAGCTTCGGGGTTATTCGTGTGGCCTGTTTGGATGGAAGCCGCTTGAGCTGGTGGTGATGTGTGTCCAGACTCATAGATACCTGGGAACCTTGACTGCATCTTCATCAGCCCATCATCAAGCCAGGCAGCCCCAGCTGAAACAGAACTCGGGACACTGCTGTTATCGGAGTCAGTGTCAGCCCTTCGTGGGTACTTCTTCCTTCAGTACTGTGCCATTCCTGGGGGTGTATTTCTACTGTTTGTATGTGTGTCACTTCTGCTTTAATGGGATGTTGCAGGCCAGCTTGCTTGGTGTTACAGGTCGGTGAGTGGAGATTCGTTTCCTGTCTGAACCCAAGGCAATGCCTTTTGCATTCCTTCTACTTTAAAATACCAGCTCAGCTGTAGGAGCCCCTGAATTTGAATAGTTAATACTTCTGAATTGTGCAGATACGGATCAGAGCACTAGATGTTTTCGCATCTAGAGGAACTCCGACTAAGAATAACATGATGTTCTGCAGAGTTTTGCATGTGGGTGTGCACAGGATGTGCTCACAGAGTGCACATCCAGAATGTGGGTCCCCAGTATAGCCCATTGCAGGAAGGATAAGATTATATGTTTTTATCAGAAGAGTTTCTGTCGTTGTAGTTTTGTCTCTTGAGGCTGTGGAAGGATTTTCTCCTGCCAGTTTGGCAGGAGAACCTAATGAAAGGAGGAAGTGAAGTGTTGCATGATTGTCTGACTGGGATGACTGGTGTGGTTGCTGCCCTTGCTGTGGGATACATGAAATGTGTTGTGAAAACAGGTCCCAGAAGTGAATGATGCCCAGCCTTGCTAGGGAGTCAGGAAGGCTGTTTAGTGTGGTTATCTGAGCTGTCAGCTGCCATAAGCAATAGTGATGACAGAGTTTGTTTGAGCCTGCAAACACTCTTGCTTTTCCAGCAAGAAGGTCTTTAAGGCTGTAGCCAAGCCTAGTTCCGTTATGTCTTGGGGGTTGCAACTTTACCCCATTTAGTGATCAGATGACAGTGAGTTGTTGCCCTTCCCATGTGCCTGTGGTGGCTTTGGAGGCACTTTGTAAGGATACTTGCAAGAGCCGGGATGCAAATACTAGAAAGAAGAGGCAGTGAAGCCAAGCAGATGTGTGTGTGTGGCAATCCAGTTTCCTCTGCAAGAAGCTGCCTTTAGGGAGGTCAGGACTTGGAGGAGGGTGGATAATTGTGCAGTCCCATCTGAAGTTGTTTGTAATGCTTTGCCTTGATGATCACTCATGTAAGTGGAGAAGGCCCATTGCAGCCATCTCAGCTGCAGATGCTGGGTGTGATTTGGGGGTTGAGTCCCTGTGGCTCCTGCTATTTGTTTAAACCTTTTGAAACAGATGTGGGGAGTTAAAGGATCTTTTCCTCCATTGTGAATGGCAAAAGCTTTCCTTTGAGCTGGTAAACTTGTTTCCTACCCCACCGCAAACCCTGTGAAGGACATGTAAGAATATTTCTTGCTCTCCCAGCTTCCTCTTTCTGAAACTGTCTTGGCAGCTCTGAGCTGAATGAGGCTTAGCAGCACTTGCGCTGCGGGTGTCAGAATAGACTTGGGTCTTGAAGAGAGGTCATGCTGCCAGACAAGGGGAGCTGTATTGGACTGAGCAGCGTATCTCCCTCCACACAGCAAAACCTGGTTTTCAGCTTGATGTTTGATGATGTCTTGATCCTGCCTAACGTGGCAGCAGTGTCCCTTTAGCTCCTCTTGCACATCACTGCTGGATGCATTCTTCTTGCTCATCTTGCCTTGAGTTTAGTCGAAAAAAGCAGAGCTGTTTGTGTCATGGACCCTGGTGATGGGGCTGCTTTGTTAGCAGTTTGGTGGTGTATGACGCACTGGGCCAAGTAGCTTGTCCTGAGGTAGGACCACAGAACAGGAGTTTGCCAGACTGACTGTAAAAGAAGCAGTGGCTCTTGACTATAGAAAACTGCTGGTAAAGAGCATAAGAAGTGTCACTTGCTCTATGGTGTGTGTTTTCCTGGTCTCTGTGGACTTAGCAGCTGACCTTCCATGCATTTTTCACCAGGATGGTGGGATTGGTTAGTGAAAATGGGAAGCAGCATCCTAATGTATGGAAGTGTCTGAACTTTGAGAGGGATTAGTGGAAGCCCTCGTAGTCATCTCCACCTGACAAATCAAACTCAAGCAACCTGTTGTGACTTTTTAGTAGGCCATGTAGTGTTAGGAGAAAGGGTGATGGTTTGAAACTAAAGGAGGGTAGATTCAGACTGGCTATAGGGAAGAAATCTTTTACAATGAGAGTGAGGAGACACTGGCACAGGTTGCCCAGAGAGGTGGTGGATGCCCCATCCCTGGAAATATTCAAGGTCAGGTTGGATGAGGCTCTGAGCAAACTGATCTAGTTGAAGATGTGCCTGCTTACTGCAGGGTGCTTGGACTAGATGAGCTTTAAAGGTCCCTTCCAACACAGACCTTCCTATGGTCGTGCCCCAGTGCTAAGTTCAGGCTTGTTGTTGTATGTGGTTTGAATTGCTGCTCTGCTTCTGTGCTTCAAAATGACCTCGAGTGCTTTCTGTGTCGTGTTTTGACTTTTGCACTGAAAATCTCTCTTAAGGTTGGGTGGAGAGTGAGTGCATGTCAGGAAAGAGAAGAAATGAATGGTAGAGCAGTTGATCTGTTCAGACTTCCATTCTGTTTTTAAAGTCAGTTTAAAGGGACGTGAAAGCCCTGTACCATGCCCTGGACAGGCTCTGCTGACTTGACTTCTTCTAACACAACCGTGTAACTGTGCTTGATTTTGATTGTTCACGCACACATGTATATTTAAATGGCAACTTCTCCACTGCAGATGCTTTCCCTCTGGGGGAAAACAAAGCCACAAAGTTTAACTGTCTCTGGAGGAGCTTTGTGGACTGCAGTCGCCACTTTACACGTAGGTTTGTGGGTTAAGCAGAAAGCTACATATGGCAGGGCTCTCAAGACGCTTTTCTGCTTCAGTGCATCTGAAAACGGGCTGGGCTGGAAAGCGCGCATTGCGCATTGTAAGCTGGAAGGTCTGTGCAGCTCTTGATGTGCTTCATTGAGCTGCGTGCAGCTTGTGACAAAGCTTTTGCATTTCAGCGGTTGCTTACGTTGACCTCTTCTTGGAAGTCGCCTTTTGAACAGCGAAAGCTGCCCTGAGGGTCCTGGTGGTTTCTGAAGGAACAAATGGGTGGGGTGAGCTGAGAAATGAGCTGGTGGGCTAGAACTGCATGAGCAGTTATCCATCGCCCCAGGGCTGCGAAGCACCCTGCTGAATTCATCTGCAGCATGTGGTGAGCAGGTGATATTATAAGTGTTTTTAAACTCTGGACAAGGAACTTTACAGGAAAGTGAATCTTCTGTGGTTGACGTGGAGCAATTAGAGCTTTAAGGAGGAGTCTGTTAAACTTCCAGCTGGCTTGTAACAGCATTTGTGAGAGAGCTGCATGGCAGACTTTAATAGTAACTATCAGCCCAGTTGCATCACGTCGTTCTTCAAGTGCTGTTCTCTTAATCTTGGCTCTTAGGGTGTTAAGATAAAACATTTCTTGTCTAAACCCTATTTTTCAAGGCGCTGACTTGAAATGATGCTTTACCTGGATAGAGTCACTACTGCTTCCCCAGGACAGAGGTAAATAAAACGCTCTACATTTGAGCTGCAGCCCAGCTCCAATCCAGGTCTCTTATAAGACTTACTGTGTCATCAAATATATGCCTTGCTCTCAATATGCGGAGCATGGCTGATGTTTGTGATCTCAAAGCTGTGGTTTGTGACCCGCTGGCATTTGGTTGTAATGATAACAGTAAAAATCCACATAGAAAGAAGACGCACAGGATGGAGCTTAAAGCTGAGAACCAAACCAAAGTACTGTATGGCCTTCATTTGGGCACTTAGGTTTTCCACGTGGATCAGTGTTCCAGCTGAGGCTCTTAATACATCTCTACAGGGTGGATGATGGGGAAGTGGTGCCACTTTGTGAGTTCCAGAGCTTCCCCTGCTCTAGACCTGCAGGTGACTCTGGATCTGTGTGGGGAATAGGAACATATGGGCTAAAGAGTGTCAGCAGCTACACAAGAAAGGGGAGGGGAGCTCAGCTGTTAGCTGAGATCTCAGGGAGGAAAGATACTGAAGTCTTTGGTTAGGAAAAAGCAGAAGTATTTCTTGTGGTCCACCTACATCAGCCTCAGTGTGCAGCCCCCTGCCGGGATTTGCATAGGGCTGTTGCTCCAGCAGACAATTCTGAATGCTCAAACCTGGTCCATGTATGCTCCTCTAGCAAACTTTCTAGTCCACAGTAAAACCCCTCTTATCTAAAAGATGCTGTAGAATAGCTCCGCAACAGCTGGATATCTTCAGCAGGAGCTAGCTCAATCTATATACTTCCCTGCTGCCTCATTTCTTGCAGACCCAGAGATAACCCTGAACACATCCTCTCTTCTTATTACTTCCTTAAAGTATCCCCTCTTCCAGTTTTGCTATGTTCTTGAAGCATTGCTACAAGGGTGTTTGGGGATGAATGACTAAATACAAGTGCAGACTAGAGGACGTAAGTCAGTAGTATAAGTCTCCTTAAACCACTGGTAGGGCTTTCTGTGGTCCCTGAGCTGATGGAGGGTGAATACTTTGAGCCTCTCCACACACTTATCTCGCAAGCTGCCTGCTGGCTGCTCTCTGCAAGCAGTGGCTGCTGCTTCCTCCTATTGTGTCTGGGTTTGAGCTGCCTGAGTAGCTGCATGCTCAGGCTAAGAATGGTGCCGACCCCAGGGTTTTGGTCTCTGTATCCTGCCTGTTGGCTTCTTTCCTGCCTGAGGCTTGGAAAAAGCCTGCAAAAGGGTGCGTCCTTCAAAATAGGTTGAAATTGTGTTATTGGAGACTGTGTGGCCTATAAATAACATGGAGGGTGGGCAGGGGAAGGGCTTCTGTTTCCTGTCTGGTACAGTAGTGCTGGGTCCTCTTCTGCAAAGGCCAGAAATTAAGTCCTGATCCTCTCACTAGTGTGGTGCTGCTCCAGAGATGGGCTTTATAGTAGACAGTTTAGCCTTTCTCTTAAAAGCAGGTACCCAGTTCTGGACACTGCAGCCTTCACTTTTGGTGGACCATTCACAGTTTAAGCATATTAAAACTTCAGTGCTTTCTCTAAGTACTTCTAATATCAGGTTCACTTTCAGTATTCATCCTCTGGGGCCTGTCACTGAGCTCAGTGGGGTGAGGCTGGCATCTCCTCTAAATCAGGCCCTAAAAGCTTTGTTTGTTGAGCCAACATCTCCCTTACAAACCTCAAACTGTTATAGAATCATAGAATAGTTAGGGTTGGAAAGGACCTTAAGCTCATCCAGTTCCAACCCCCCTGCCATGGGCAGGGACACCTCACACTACAATATGCCACCCAAGGCTCTGTCCAACCCAGCCTTGAACACTGCCAGCAATGGAGCATTCACAACTTCCCTGGGCAACCCATTCCAGTGCCTCAGCACCCTTACAGTAAAGAACTTCTTCCTCATATCCAATCTAAACTTCCCCTGTTTAAGTTCTAACCCATTACCCCTTGTCCTATCACTACAGTCCCTAATGCAGAGTTCCTCCCCAGCATCCCTATTGCCCCCCTTCAGACACTGGAAGGCTGCTATGAGGTCTCCCCGCAGCCTTCTCTTCTCCAGGCTCAACAGCCCCAACTGTTGAATCCTTTGATTGATTTCAGTAAGACTTATCAAGGAGATGGTCTGACTCTCAGCCAGGTTTGCTTAAGCTTCTCCTAGGGAATCAAGTTTCCCCCTTTAAGCCTGATTTAGTAGTGTGTTTTGCTTGTCCACAGCTGATTCTGCCTAAATTAAGGTGTTTATCTCCAAGAGACACCTGTGCTGATGCATTTTTCTGAATGCAGTGTGGGATCAGTGAGGATGCAGGGAGGGTGTTGCATGCATGAGTGCTCTACCACAAATGGGCTGAGGAGCAGCACGAGGGAATTGGGTGTTAGCTGCTATTTTTGATTTGATTGTAACAGAGAATTTGTTTAAAACCAGAAGTAGACTGTGGCACAGCATTGCTGCAAACTTGGGTTATAATATATATAATTAAATATAGATGTCACTATATATAACTATTTTTCTATATATATGTGAGATATGTGTTTACATATATTATGTAACTCCCCTATAATTACCTTAGTATAGGAGAGTTATACGTGCCTAGAAGAGGCAAAGCTGTCCCCTTCCTAGTGCATCAGGAAAACACCATAATAAATGTCTACCTGTTATTACTCTGGAAAAAACAAAGTGAGAATGTCTGTCAGTGAGCTTTTATCTTGTTTTCTGAGGGCTTACAGATCTGTAATGAAAAACTCTCCTCCCAAACTTGTTTCTTTACATTTCACAGGTTTTGATTCGCATGTCTGACTTCCACTGAGCCTGGTGGCCCTGAGGGGATTTCAGGTGTGTATGGTCTTTATTGTCCTTGGCTGAAGAGGAAGGGTTTGGTGCTGTTTTGTTTCCTGCCCTGCCCTTTCTCACTCATAGGCAGAGTATGTCTCTCATTGTCACTCATCCTCCTTCCCTTTCAGTTCCACTTCACAGCTTTTTGTCTGCAGTGACCACAGCCAAGTTGGGGAAGAGTGGTCCCTTATGAGAACAGCAACTCCAGAAGGCAGACTGGCATCTCTCTGGTGCTTGGCTCCTGTTTAATGGGACAGATACGGGACCCCTTCTTCTGACTCCTAGGAACATCTTCTTCCCACCTACCCAGCCTTTCCTTGGGATGCTCTGGACCATGTGGCAAGTCTAGATGGTCACGCAGAACTTTACCTCCCTGCTGCATCAGGCCTGTGTGCCTTGGAGCAGCCTATATGCTTCAGGTTGGGACTTCATGATGCTTTTGTTGATCTTGAGGACTGTCTTTGAAGCCTTTCTGAAGGAACTGCACTTCTGCAGTGTGAACTGTTTTACTGTTGGCATCCACCTATTTTACTGTTAATTGAAATTTAAATGGAATCACTTGGAATCAAATTAGAATGGGCTCGGTGCATGTTTGGGCCCTGCAGGAAGAACCTGGACAAGCACTCTCAATTTTCCTCCATTCAGCAGCTTGTATTTCCATGGTGCTTGCTGTAGCATCCTGCTCTGTTGCAAGGGCCCTCAGCCGTGAACATGAGATCTTCAGCTTTATTTCACCCAGCATCTCCCATCAACCTGTGGCATCTCTGCAGCAGCAGTACCACCACTGGGTGGTTTTGTGCTGTCAGAGGTAGAACTCCTGAGTTTGCTACTCTTCAGAGCAAATAGCTCTGCCCTGGTAAAAGAGGCAACTCAGTAGGCCACTGGCACTAGCTAGGACTCAAACACGCTGCAAACACCCAGGCTTTACATCACCAGTAGCAGTGTGAGTTGAGGCTAATTTCTCGAGCTTCCCTACTTGAACTCAATTCTGGAGCAATTGTTCCCAACCTGTGCTCAACTTTGCTGCTTTTAGACTTTCCACATTTGTCTGCAAGCTTGCCTGTACTTGCACTGGTGTTTTCTTTCCCTTGGAAAGATTGATGGGGAGGGAAAGGGATCTGAAGGTTCATGTGGATTTGACTTGCTTAATGTGTTACTAGGGCTAGTTTCTTGTTGAGTGTTACTGGTTGTGAAGTCCTGTTCCTAGTGATGATGTGAAAAGGCATGAAGTGAGATTGGGCTTCCTACAGGGGTGTGCAGTCACATTGCTTCCTCGCAAAAGCCAGCTTGCTTCACAAATGGACAAAGCTGAGGAGGAATCAGAGTTAAAATCGAATCATAGAATCAACTGGGTTGGAAAAGACCTTTAAGATCATCAAGTCCCGCCTTGACCCCAGGTCTGCCAAGTCCACCGCTAACCCATGTCACTAAGTGCCTCTCCATCCAAAGTAATTGATACAGTGGCTGTAGCACTGTTAGGAGGATGAATTCCTGACAACTTTTGGTGTAGACCCAATACATGCTAGTCTCGTATTTAATGGGAAGTCAGTTCTCTCCCATCTTGTGCGGCCCTATGTGCACTAGACTCCATTTGTAGTTGGGTGTAGGTGCTAGAACTTAAATATCACATATTTGCTTGCTTGATGCATGCATAAGATGCACAGCTTGGGGTGGACTGGTCTGTCTGAGCCATAGCAGCAATCCCACATCTAGAGCTGGTGGAAAAGTGAGTTGACCCCAGTGAATGGAGACCTGTTTTGAGAAGAGCAAAGGAGACTTCAACCTTTCTCCAGCCTCAGCCAGCTGAGCTGTGCATGCCATGGCTTGGAAGAGAACAGGGACGCTGCAGTTGCTGCTCAGCCTGCTGCTCCAGAGCCCACTCTGCTCCCAAAGCACAGAAGCAGCAGTGCTGCTTCAGAGGACTTCATCAGCTTCTTGAGTGTTCAAAGGCCTGGTGCTGCTTTTATGTGGATTTAGGATCACCCCTAATCTCTGGGTCACTACTAGCAAAGGACTCTGCTGCACTTTTAAGCTCTGTTGATCTTGAGTGGATTCTGGTTCAGTTTGGAGCCAGCCTGCTGCAGCCCTGCAGAGTAAAGGCCCTATTAAGCAGTTAATTATTTCTCTGTAATACCAGCTTTTATCTTTAATACAACAGTTTTACTGTCTCTGATAATTACACAGTCTTGGATAACTCTCTTAAATCTAATGAGGCATGACAAGCTGTGTTCAACAAGGCAAGACACCATTAACTTCTTACCCTGTGCTTGTTATCTTATCACACTGAATTACTGTTTTTCTAGCCTGAGTGGCTGTGGATATGTAACATGTCACTTTTCATTAAGAAAATACTGAGAATCATCCCTGGTGTTCTCATGGTCAGGTTAGTGGTCAGCTTGGTGGCCTACAGACCCTTCCAACTGCAGCATCATGCTCTTTGCCCCATGAGCTGAGCAAGATTGGTTCAGTTTAGATACTTCTGGCTCCTTGAACAGCTTGGTTGGTCCATGGGTCTCTTGTTTATGGGTGAGTGAAATGCAAGTGGCCTTTTGAAGGGCATCAGGGATGATAGACCTTGTCTGTGTTGATAGAAGTCATTGCTTCATCAGGGATTGTAGAGATAGGACAAGGGGTGATGGGTTCAAACTGAAACAGGGGAAGTTCAGGTTGGATATAAGGAAGAAGCTCTTTGCTGTGAGGGTGGTGAGGCGCTGGCACAGGATGCCCAGAGAGGTGGTGAATGCTCCATCCCTGGCAGTGTTCAAGGCCAGGTTGGACAGAGCCTTGGGTGACATGTTCTGGTGTGATGTGTCCCTGGCCATGGGAGGAGATTGGAACTGGATGATCTTAAGGTCCTTTCCAGCCCAAACCATTCTATGATCTTGTGGTGGGATTTAGCTGGATAAGGGAAACAATGTGGTTTTTCTGGACATGGATAGGATGCAAACTGCTGCAGCAATGCCTGGTGTAACTTGACATGACTGCTGCTTCATTACTCATTAGTGTCAGTAGTGAATCAGATCATTGGAGTGCTGGTTTTCTGTGGGCTTGATAGTGGCACTAATGCCCCTCCATGTCCTTGACTGAAATCCTGAGCTATGGGGATTTTCTTTTCCTATACTGTGCTTTCGCCCTGCCAGTAAGTGTAGTACAGATTTGTGCTTCTGGAATGTTGAGGCTCAGGCAGGGAAGTTCCTGCGTCCTTCCAGGCTGGACCAGGAAGGCATTTCCCAGGGGAATGAGCCCGGGCTGTCTCTTGGGGCAGATGTGCTCAAGTGCATCTGGGCTGAGCAGGTCAGTTAATCACTGTCTAGATACAGAGCGGCAAAGAGCCCTTTATTTGGGCTGTATCCACCTAATGTGCTCGTGCTTTATCCCAGCCTTTACTGAGCCTACTGCTGGCTCTACTTCTTGAGGTGGGTTTGCCTTCTGGTCTGTGTTTGTGTCGTGCTGTCAAAGCTGTGTGTTTCCCCACTGAGCAGAGGAGGAAAGAGCCTTATTTCAGGTTACAACCCGAGTCATTCAGATTCCCTGTGGGCATTTTATGGGATGCCCATGGGATTAGCTACTGTGGCGTTCCTGAATTAGATCACTTCCTGGCTCTAAAAGGGCATTGTTTTACTTAAAAGCTGTTTGCTTCTCTGCAGTTTAATTAACTGAAAGCCTGACTAGTAAGAAGAATGTAAATCTGCAAGAGAGCTGGCTAGCAAGTTGTGTTTAAAATTGTGCTGGCCTTACCAGCAGTGCTAGTGATCTAAACCGGACCAGAGGTGTTCATCGTGCCCCGTTCCTCCCATGGGCAGTGGGGAAACTTGTGTCTATAGAAGTGCATCTCCTTACCCTGCTGGAGAGCAGAAAGAACATGTGGCTCTGATGTCCCTGCTTTTATCTGTGTCCCTGTCTTCATATCCACAAGTTGCCCTGGGAAGTGTCCTCACATGCCAAGAGCTGTCAGCAGTGAAAGAAGTCCCTTTGGTTGTACATTTGAAAGCAATGGCTGATTGCATGAGGCTGGGTGGAGATGAAGAAAGAATCACTGTGATGAAGTGGGATGGGGGGTGTGTGTTCTGGCTTCTGGTTGCTTTTAAAAGGAGCTACAGGGCTCCAAATTGTGAGCACTTAGTGATGATAAAACCTGATCATGTGTTCGGGCTCCTGGAGTCTGTGTCCTCTTCAGTACTCACTGCAGTGATCTGCCTGGTTTTGGGTGGAGCTGGGGTGTGTAGCAGGATTTGGTGATTGATGCTCACAATAGGTACTCCTGGGGTGGTTTCTCTAACAGGGTTGTACATTGCCTATTGATTCATACTCAAGAGTTCTGCTGCTTTCAGGCTCCTGGTTTCACCAGATGGCACCACCAAGCAGCGGCTCTGCTCTCATCCCTGTCAGGATGTCAGAGAGAATGCACTGAATCATTATTTTTGACCTTTTCCCTCCAAAACTGTCGCAGCTCCTTGTTTTTAACTCTGGATCCTGTTCAAGCTGACAGTGTGTGTGGGAACTGATCGTGATGGATTTAACCTGCTGTCGGTGACAAGAAGGGTGATTGCAGCAGCAGAGGCAAGGATGGGGAGCTGCATCCTGTGTCCACCTGAGATTTGGAGGCAGTGTGCTTGGGCAGCAGCTGTAATGATGATGCCTGTAGCTCTGGATGCAGCTGTTGGCAACCTTATCACAATGCAAGACAGTGCCACTGAATGCCCTTTGCTTCTGGGGTATTTTTTTCTTCTAATTGATAAATCTAATGCAGTGTAAAAGCCTATTCCACATCTGCTTGTTCCAGAGCATTGGTACCTGTGGGTTTAAAAGGAGAAGAGTTGGCCTGGTAGCTTGTGCTTTCTGAGACAGGCTCCTAGCTGGAGTGATGCTGGGTTCGGATGCTTCATGAGGGACTGTAGTGATAGGACAAGGGGTAACGGGTTCAAACCGAAACAGGGGAAGTTTAGATTGGATATAAGGAAGAAGTTCTTTACTGTAAGGGTGGTGAGGCACTGGGATGGGTTGCCCAAGGAAGCTGTGAATGCTCCATCCCTGGCAGTGTTCAAGGCCAGGTTGGATCAAGCCTTGGGTGACATGCTCTAGTGGGAGGTGTCCCTCCCAGTAGTTAGGTTTCCAACCCTAACTATTCTATGATTCCACAATTCTATGACTTCTGCATGGGACATGGTACTTAGCATTTTTCCATTAGCAGCTCCTGTTAGTGCATGTAAAAACAGGTTGAGCCCAAGGAGAGCATCAGAGCTCTGTGTCAAAGTAACTGGGACCTTCTGAGATGTTTCTACAATGCTCAGTTCATGGAGAGCTTGGGAGGTAGAATCACAGAATAGTTTGTATTGGAAGGGGCCTTCAAAGCTCATCTAGTCCATTCCTCCTGCAAGGAGCAGGGACATCTTCAACTAGACCAGGTTTCTCAAAGCTGTGTCCAACGTTGACTTTTCAAGGAAGGAAGAGTTGCATCCGGTATCTTTTTTTAGGGCGTATTTTTGGTGGTACTGAAGCCATGTGTCTCAGGCCACTGCTCCACAGTGGTAGCCAGTGGGCATGCAAAATACTGTGTAATGAGATAGGGTTTTAATACTAGCTGGCATGGAGCCATGTCAACTCGCAGGTGGTTTGGGAAATGGCATTGGTACCTTCATGCTGGAGATGTGTGCAGGATGCTGCATCCTTCAAGGTCTTGTCCTATTACGTGCAAGAGGAGATGGCTTTATTGCCCTGCTGTGACCCAAAAGCTTAGTGAACTCATGGGCCATAACCATTTCAGTGTCAGTACCATCATTTGTTTGCCTGGAAGAATTACTAGGGTTGGTAGATAGTGATGATCCCTCCCTAGCTGCCCTTGAGTCACTTCCCATGGCATGATCATGCTGCTGCTGAAGGATGCCAGAATCAAACACCTGCCTCCCAAGCACCTCTACTGTGGATCCTTCTGACCTGTGGATGCACAATTTCTCTCTGGTTAGTTGGGAGCCAAGTCGCTCAGATTTGCTCAGCTTTAGACTGGGAAATACTGAGGGTGCTCCAGAGTTCTTTGACTGCTTTTGCGTTGAAGGTTGGCACAGACTGCACTTGTGTATTGGTTCAGCTCTGCTGGTTGATACAACCTCTCTAATTCTCTTTGCAGTCAAACGATTTAAGGAACCAAAGGAAGAGAGGCGTCCCTGGAGGATATGGTGAGACTTTAATTTGGAGTTTGATTAGACCATGTATTTGTAATACTGTTTTCTCTTGTCCTGACAACATTCTAGGCCCTCTGAATATCATAGAATCCCAGAGTGATTTGGGTTGGAAGGGACCTTAAAGCTCATCCAGTTGTGGCGCCCTGCCACAGGCAGGGACACCTTCCACTAGAGCTTGCTCCAAGCCCCTGTGTCCAACCTGGCCTTGAACACTGCCAGGGATGCGGCAGCCACAGCTTCTCTGGGCACCCTGTGCCAGCGCCTCAGCACCCTCACAATAAAGAAGTTAATCTCGCCCCAGTTTTGGGTGTCCGACTTGGAACACACAAATCATCCTTTGGAGATGCTGTCTAACCTGAACTGCCCCTGTTTCAGTTTGAACCCATCCCCCCTTGTCCTGTTGCTGCAGTCCCTGATGGAGAGTCTCTCTCCAGCATCCTTGTAGCCTCCTTCAGATACTGGAAGCTGCTCTGAGGTCTCCATGCAGCTTCTCCAGGCTGAGCAGCACCATTTAGTTGTTAAATGAAATGCTCTGCTCCCAGGGACACTTCAATAGAGTAGCTGGTGCTCCCTAGGAGTAAAATTCTCTGCTTAGGTCCTCTAGAAAAGCTTGGTTTTACTGTAGGTGACTGAACTGAGAGGTTTTGGTCCCCTCCAATCTGCTGGCATGGGGGCTGTCTCCCAGACAGTGTCAAGTCTTGTTCTCAATTCAATTAACCGCTTTGGTGTCTGCTGACCCAGCTCAGGCATAGCCCAGTTTGTGTTGATGTAAGGTGGCTGGGTATTGCTGCCTCTACAAAGGATCTCTGTATATTGTAAGGTTTATGGGGTGTAGAGAGGTGGGCATATGGGTTGGGCTTGAAGTACAGTCAGGACAGCTTGGCAGCATGGAGCTACCAGTCAGCGTTAGTGATGAAAAGCCTGTCAGTCTCCTCAGTTTGGTTCTTCCTCTATGGGAACTTGGGAATTCAACCTAATTCCCTGTGGATGGGTACAAACACTCTAAGTAGCTGGTGTACTTATTTATATTCTTTTTCCTTCAGTATTTGGAGTTGTCCAAACTGCCCCTTATCACCACATGCAGCTTCTTGGACATCAATGCATCTCGGAGGGAAGCAGATCCACACAGGTCCATTGCTTGGGTGACTGCTCTGCTGCTGGTGCGCCAGAACACTGACCTCTTTGTCTTTTCCTCCAGGTTTTATGATACATCCAAGCAAGCTATAGGCTCCCTCTTCATCCACTTTGCCAATGTTTTTCTGTCTGATCTCACTGAAGAGGACCCTTGCTCTCTGTAAGTCTATGAGGTGCTTGCATTCATATCTTCTATCTGGAAAAGGAAGAAGCAAGCCTGTTGGGAAATGTCATACATGGTGGAAACTGATCTATTTGAAGGATTAAGTGGGGATAAACCGTCTTGAGCTTGTTTTCAGGGTATGGGTTGTGTAATGGTCTTTGCAGTCTGATGGAGATGAGGCGATACAGTCACGCTTTTGTGATGATCAGAAGTGTCTTGAAATATACCGGCAAAAAGCTGCAGTAAATAATGCAGTGTTGTCTTGAGGAATTGCAGCTGAACACACCAGCTTGTACCCAGGTATCCAAGAAGGCCACCAGCATCCTGGCCTGTGGCAGCAGCAGTGTGGGAGAAGGCCCAGGGCAGTGATTGTGCCCCTGCACTGGGCGCTGGTGAGGTTGCACCTTGAATCCTGTGTTCGGCTCTGAGCCCCTCACTACAGGAGAGACCCTGAGGTGCTGGAGCGGGGCCAGAGAAGGGCACTGGAGCTGGTGCAGGGGCTGGAGCACAGTGTGATGGGGAACGGCTGAGGGACCTGGGGGGTTCAGGTGGAGAAGAGAAGGCTCAGGGGGGACCTGATCGCTGCCTACAACTGCCTGAGAGGAGGATGGAGCCAGGAGGAGGCTGCATTCTGCTCCCAAGGACCAAGGGATGGGACAAGAGGAAACGGCCTCAAGCTGCACCAGGGCAGGTTTAGATGGAGCTCAGGAATGATTCCTTCCCCAGAGGTGCTCAGGCATTGGAAGAGGCTGCCCAGGGCAGTGCTGGAGTCACTGTCCCTGCAGGTGTTCACACACTGTGGAGATGAGGCCTCAGTGCCATGGGTTAGTGGTGGCCTTGGCAGTGCTGGGGAACAGTTGGACTGGAGGAGCTTAAACGGCTTTTCCAACCCTATTGATTCTGTGAGTCTATGTTAAATATGCCATTTGTTGGCACACCTGACTTTGTAATTTGGCTGGTCTCAGGGCGATACTGAGAGTGTTTTCCTAACCATGTGGGTGAAGGTCCAATGGATGGATATGGGTTTTGGTTATTCAGTTGCACCTACCACTTGTAGTCCTGTCTGGGGGCTTTCTAAGCCAGAGTTTGGACTGTAATACAGAAGTGCCACCTTTATGTCAGACCAGCCGCTTCACAGCTACAAACTTAGTTTCAGAATTAACTTTATCCTGTCTTGATAAACTCCTTCAGGCTTCAGAGTGCTGCTGAAAACCCCCTGGCCCACCTCCCTTTTATTAAAGTGCTGCACACTGATACGTTTCTTAAAACAGCCACAAGTTTGGGGCTAAATATAGCCTCTGAAATGATTCATTGTTGTTGTTTTAAACGTGCACTGTTAAAATAAACCTGTTCATGCTTGCGACGTGCCCTGTGGGTTTCAGTGTGTTTTAAGTTTCCCTGTGCTGCCTGACTTATCAACATGAACAGGCAGCTAGAAGCCCTGCAGCCCTGTCTGTGGGCTTTGAAGCTCCTACACTACGTGTCCTGCCCAGAGTAAACCATCAGAGCCTTGTGTTTGTATCAGAAGACTCTGATTTCAGCAGCTGGAACTTGTAATAAGCTGTTCAGAGACTTTGGATGTAGGAACACTTAATGTTGTGATTTCAAAAGCAGGCGGTTGTTTCCAGTGTGTATATTCAGAGGTAGGATCAAGTTCTGGATAAGGAAATGTTCGTTCCTGTAGTTCTGTGCTTGGTATTGTCTTCACGCTGTAGAAATCTGGCCTCATCTGGCAGGAGATATTCCAGTAATGGAAAACTGGCCAGACGACATCAGTCCGATACTTATTTTCCTCTGGAGTTCATTAAAATACCAAGTCCTGGATTAGAGCTTGGACCCTGCAGTCTGCAGAAGGTCACTGCAGGTCTCCTGCTGCTGGCGCTCTGTCCGGTGAGGCTCAAACGTCCAAAGCTGCAGAGCAAGACCATTGAGGCCAAATCTCCTGGTAGGGATGGGTTCAGCTCCTGGGTCTGCAGTGGGACCCTGAACTGGAGGCTTTTGGGGACCCCAGGATGCTGAGCCAGGACCCATCACCTCTCCCAAGAGCTTCTGCCTCTCCTTCTGTGTCTCTGCTCATAGGAGCCTCTTGCAGCTGCTCACTAAAATGGGCTTTATTCCTCTCCTGCTGCACAGCTTGCAGAGCAGCTGTGGTGTCCAAGAAGCTTCCATTTCCTTGTATGAAATTCCAGGGATGTTTGGTTCTGTTTCCCGGAAACTTGGGATTTCATCCTAGTAAGGACAAATGATGCTGCAAATGGAAAGCCTCCTTTTTTGGGGGTAACTCTTAAGCAAGGCTAGCCCTGGAAGCATTTAATGCTGTATGAATAAATGAGTGATGCCAGAGACTTGATGGAACCTGCTCCCTTTTTTGCTAAACAGGCTTTAAGCTAAGAAATTGCTGTCAAGGCTGTAGAAAAATCCAGTTAGAGAGAAAGGAAGTGAGCTTGGACTGTTAAGTGGGGATTTCTTTTAAAGCTTGGTGTGTTTTTTATGGATCCCCATACTGGAAAAAGAAGGTTTTCTGAATAAGAACACAACTGAAACCTGAATTTTCCTCTCCTGCCTTCTTTTCCTTAGCTACCTTATTAATTTCATCCTTGATGCCACACTGGGGATGCTGCTGATCTGGCTTGGTGTGAAAGTTGTGTCTTGGATCGTGCAGCATAAGAAGTACACGTACCTGGTCTTTGGAGAATATGGTAGGTGTCATAACCATAACTGCTCCCAGCTATGAGTGGGGAGAAGAAAACGGGAGGAATTACAGTCTGGGGATAAAACACGTGCTATGCCTTCTCCAGGGAGCTCATGGAGTGTAGCGTGATCCGTGTATTGTTAAATGCTGGCACATCACTAGGGTGCAGGTACCTCTGCCTGCTGCCTTGCCAAGCATACCTGAGCATAGCAGGTTGGTGATTAAAGGCAGAACGCTTCCGTCAGTGGGTAGTAAAGCCCAGGGCATGCATATGATAAATTAAGGTATTTGGGGTGGTGTTGGTGACTCTTGGGGGATTCTTTCAGGGGTTTTTCCTGGCCTCTTAGCTCAAAGCATGGAGAAGTTCTTGCGTTTGCCTTGAGCTGTTGTAGGTATCAACAGTAGGGCTCAACCTGGCCCCAAACCCGAGTTCTCAAATGACTTGTGGGGTTGGGGGAGTGAGGGTTGCCAGATAAATAATAATAACTAGAATTATTATATTATTATTAATAATAACTATTATTCTATTAATAATATGAATTATTATTATATTATTATTAATAATAATATGTTCACGGCAGAGTCTTGCTTCTCTCTTCTTCAATTCCTGCCTTGAGACAAAGTTCCAGCAAAGCCTTTCTCAGCCAGCTCCACTAGAGGGTAGCACTGCTCTTCAGAAAGAGCAGAGCCAGCTTCCAGGGCAGTAGTGCTGCTCTGAGGCTGCAGGGAAGGGGGAATTAACCCTCTGTCTGTTTTATCATGGAAGAGTTGGAAGGGACCTTAAAGATCATCTGGTTCCAACCCAATATTTTTGTTATATGTTTTATATTTTCCTTATATTTCATTATATCTAATATAATGATAACGTCTGTCTTACTCTAGAAAATACATCCTATTCGTACCACATTCCTTCCTTTAAGATGTTAATCATCAAGTCTGTTCCGAAGGTAGTCTTATTTCTTTGTATTTTTAGTTGCTGGTCTGATAACTGAGCTGGTGGAACCTGGACCAAATGAGAATTATCATACAGATCTTATTAGCTTATGAGCTGTTATTCAGGCTCGCATTCAGCATATGTAAATGGGTCGTGGCACGGAAGGGGAGGGGGTGGTTGGGTTTGTGAAGCAGCAGAAGCAGCTACTGGGTAGATGACAACAGATGGGTTGAAATGATGGGACATGAGAGGGGGGAAGAAGGCTTAAAGGCAGCGGTGGTCTCCAAAGCAGGGTCAGAATCCTGACAGCATCTATTTGGTGGGGACTACCTATTTTTCCTTAGTGACTTATTTCTCAGCGTGCTAACATAACACATATGAGACAGCAGAGGAATCCAGTTATTCTTGGTTCATGGATGGTGTTTTTTCCCTTTTAAGCAGCAAGGACTCAAAGCCCAACCACAGCCATCCGGGGCACAGCTTCATGTGCCACGTCTGCAGTTGAGCAGAAGCAAGCATTCGAGTGTATTGACAGCTTGCTTTAACCTTGCAGAGCAGTAATGAACTTCTGTTGAGCTGTCACTGGCCCCTTGCAAGGGCTGGCTTAGACTCCAGGAACAGTTCACTCCTGCGAGGAACCCTTGCTTTCATTAATAGTAATAAAAGTTACTGCTGTTGCTTAAATTTAGCTCTTGAGTTGGGGATTCAATATCCCATCCACCGAGCACTGCTCTTGGCACAGGTCTCTGGCCAGAGTGACTGCAATGGAAAAGTTAGGTAGGAGTCAAGTGGCATGTCTGGTGCTATCCTGCTGTAGGCCTAGGGAAGGAAAACACTGCTGTCCTCAGCTTGGGTGTTAAGTAGCTTCCAAAGCAGTTTAGAAGATGCCAGTGAACTTTGTACAGTTTGATACAGGCTCCAGCAATAAGATGCATTTTCTGGTCTAATTGCTATACCAGACTTTGTTTCTTCCCTCAATTCTCCTGAGGCCCAACAATGTCTCTTGCAGTCCTGCAGGGGAGGAAAGGCAGAAGGGAAGCACCAAATCCATGTTGCAGACAGTGCTGAGTGCCATTGCTCCAGCTATCAGGAGAGACTAGTTGTGTCTTTGTCCAGTATAACCAATACTCGTCTAGGATGTGTATGGGGTGGAGGGGGAAATCTGTTGCAGCTGCTTTCTTTCTGACCCTCCAGCTCTTGTCTGCATCCCAAACCACTGCAGTTATCCTTTGGTTTGGGCTCCAGTGGTTCCTTCTGCTCTGCTGCTGGTAAACCCATCTCTACTACCTCAGGTGGTTCTTCCTTGTGCAACCGCAATAGCTGTATTAATGGAGAAGCAAAGAAAAGGGAAGGGAAAGCACCTGAGTCTGTGCTGCTGTTTTAAGCATCCAACCATCCAGAACTGTTTAGAAAGATCAATTACTTCCGTATGTCCAAAAACCAGGAGACAGTCATTCTAAGATCAGCCTCCCTCAGCCAAACACTGCTGCAGCCAGGACTGGCCTGGGTTTTAGCTAGGGGAGAGTCAAAGGCTCCTATAGGCTTGTGTTCCTCCATCTTTGCCCAACCGCTTTTGATTACTCTTTGGACTGCCTCTAAGCACAGGAAACAGCGTTTTAAGTGGCTGCTGTCTCTTCTGAAGATGCTTGGCTCCAAAGATCAAAGATTGGAGAGCTTTATTCCTCATCTGGGTTCAAGTAGAGAATGATGGTTGCCTTACACATACGTAAAGCTAACAAACTCCACAAATGCTCTGTGCACTATTGCTGTAGCAGGGTCGCAGCAGACCATGTCTATAGGTGCTCTCCCTATAGGGGACTTCTGCATGGAAGAGAATTCAAGTTACAAAGGACTTGGGAGGTGAATACACAAGATATTGAAGGTGCTGCTGGGCCTATACGAACTGAGCAGGGGAGATGCTGGCTGGAGACAGAGCATGCAGATGAAGCCTGGGTCAGCTTTGTGCCATGCCCTCTTCTTCCTCCCCTATCCCAAGGCAGCAGCCAGATTCCCATGGGGAATCTATGGATGGCTGCAGTGTCCTGGCATTTTAGTTGTGTCTGATAACTCTAAAGCATTCCTTAAAAGAAATACTCCAGTATTTCTAAAGTAAGCAGATGCTATGAATTTGCATTAAGCGATGGTTTCTGCAGTGTGCAAGTAAAATGCTCTAAGGGAGCATTAAGAAACAAGGGGGAGAAAAAGAGGGTGTTCTTGCTTGGCAACATCTCTCTGGATGTTGACTTGTGTATGGCTCTGGTTGTGGTCGCTGATTAGACTAAGGTTGATGCTCTGTGCTCATCCACTGTCTGGAAATGGAAAGACATGTTGCTTGGAGGCCTCTAAAGTCTGTTGAACTCTTCTGCTCAAGCTTAGTTATAGGAGACTATGTGCCAGCTGCTGAGTTGAACTGAGGATCCGTGTAGGCTGCTTTTGGCCCTGTTGTGATGTTATGGAAATGTTGTACAATGGCTGTTCCCACATCCTGGAGCAGCCAAGGGAGCTGGCTGCTGCTGCTTGAGGAAATACCGCTGAAAATAGCCCTAACCTGAGGGGGTGTCCTGTCCTTAGCGCGCTGGGCCTTTCCACCACGGGACCTGGGGGAAAAAGAGGAATGAGGATCCATCCTCACATGGTCAAGTGCGTGGTCAGGTCCCTTGCTCCGAGCAGGGATGCAAACCTTTGAACCTGCTGGATCAGGATGACAGCAGCAGTGTTTATCCCATTACAACAACAAAGGGACCAGAGCAGTGACACAGCAAACTGGGGACTGATTCCAGCTGTGCAGTCACTTTAGTTCAGATGCAGAACATGCCGGAGAGGGTCTGGGGTGTCCACTGGACCCTCCTGACTGCTCTGATGCATCAGTTCCCAACCTCTGAAAACCTGTTCTTGGCCTCTAAGTGAGCACTTCTGTGCAATCCAGATGCTATTTCTTACCTTCCTCTGTACTTGGTGCTGATAATGACATCCCTTGGGTCTGAAGGTAGCATTTGGGTATATCTTGAGAGGTGTTCATTGACTCTTTCTATGCCCACCATGCCACCCAGCACGACTTTCAGTGCTTTCAAATACTTGTTTTTCTCACACCCACCCCAAACCCTCCTCTTTGGCTGTGGTTGAGCTTTTTCCTACCTGCTCAGTGCACACACAGTCCCCAAATGACTGTAAATAAAGCTGTTTGGCAGCAGCATGTGAGCTATGCTGACAGCTTGGTACTTTAGACAGGGTGGATTAAAACTAATCCTGTTGTGTGGTAACAACTCAAATACCTCAAGCAGAGCTGCTTTTGCTGTATGAGCAGCTGGGCTCCCACACACAAGAGGAATATCTGAGACATGCATTTGGATGAGGTTCTGGGCACTGGTGGTCCTAAGTATGCATCAAGGAGGTTTTGCTGATGGTGGGGAGCACCAGCAATGCTGCTTGAAGAGCAAAGTCTAAATGCAGTGTGTGCATCCTTTAGGGTGAAGGAGGATGTTTCTATCAAGGTGGCTATAAGTAGGTTTATTAAGCTAAAAGGAGAGGCTGATGGTAAAGTCAGTGCATAGAGTTGATATGTCCTGAGTTACCTTCCTATTGGGCTGGGGACAAGAAACTGGAAGTGTTCAAAGGGAGCACGATGCATGTGATCTCCTAAGAGGTGTGATGTGGAGGCTGCCAAGATCCTCTGGACCAGTTCCCCACTCTCCTATGAAGAAAGGGAAGCTCTGAACACAGCAAAGGAGAGCTGCTTGGGGGTTTGGTTTGGTGTGTTTTAGCCTCTAGGTAGCAGATTGGGTTTTGCTGGCTGACAGTGTTGTGTCGCTAACAGTCTTGTTGGTGCTCACCTGGATTTAAGTGATGGAAACACTTAATGCAAGATGAATCCTCTCCCATCATGGGGCAGGGTGCCTCTGGACAGCACTGTATCCATTAAAGACATTGAGTTACATCTGAGGATGCTTCTGACCATCTTGCTGTAGGAAGTCAGTACCTAAATTTATGTGTGTGGCTAGCTGATGCCAGCTCTCCAGTCTTGCTTCCTAACTGTAGAAGGAGATATGGCCAGTCTGTCTCATGGGCTTGTCCAGGGACCACACCAAAGGCTCCCTCTTCCACAGTGAGATGCCAATAGGTGGTGACTTGTATGTTATTGGCATTAGCCAGAGTTAGAAGAATTAGTGGTGAGATAGACTTGGATGATGGCCACTCTGATGTGGATCAGTGGTCCTTCAAACCTGGCAAGGTAAGGAGCAGCCAGCTGAGATCCTTGGTGAAGAGGAAATGAGCCACTGATATATATCTTTTATATAAATATATATATATATACTTGCAGTCCCATGGGACATGCTGCCATTTCATTTTCATCTTTGTCCTGAGTTATTTTGGTACAGAGCAGCCTCCTGTCCTTGGGAGACCGAGATGCGGTCAAAAGTAACTGTGGAGGCACCCACTGATCGCCCTGTCAAGGGATGGAAATGGAGTCCCATCTAATTCTGTGCTCCAGGATGGATTCCTGTACAGAAGCATCTCATCCAATAGTCTGAAAATGAAGCTCAGAATGGAAAAGGAAGAGGAAGAGTTTGCCAAACTAAGAGTTTTGAGCTGGTTAAGGTGATAGAGCAGGTGGCCAAATCTGGCCTCTCCAGAGGTTTATAGCTCTTTCCGTAGCTTTCCACTGTCTACCCTGGGCATGTAAGTGCTGATGTTCCTGTATCTGTGGGGAAAATTGACAGCGTCTTCTTTAGGTGAAGCAGAAAAGACCAGAGCGAAAAATACTCACATTTGAAGCTCCATGTTGTGATGGAGGCATCTTTGACAAGGTGGATGTGGTGGGTAGGAAGAGGTGCAGGTCTGTCCTGCCTGGTAGTTCAGGTTTGCTGTACCACTTGCATGTGCCCTGTAGACTTAGCCAGTGAAGCTGGCCTCACTGGGGCACAGAACTGGGGTTCTTTACATGGGGTATTGCAGCTGCACAATAAAAACTGTTCTCTAGCAAAGGGAGAAAAGGTTTTCCATTTCCAAAGATTGATCAAGAAAACTCAGTATTTGATGGCTTGCTTCTTAAATGAAAGTGAAGGGAAAAGTTCTGGGGTGAGGAGCTGTTAACTCTGGAGGCACGGGCAAGTCCTAGGGTGGTTTAGGAAGCAGGTTGTCTTTTCTGGTGTCTGTATCAGCCTGGTTAGCCAAAACCTGGCTGGGGCTGCCTAGTGCACTGTGTGCAGAACCAAGAACTATATTCTACTGTTTGTGATGATGGCAGGGGGCTGGAACAGGATGATCTTAAGGTCCTTTCCAACCCAAACCGTTATATGAATGGTAGTGACCTCCAATTGCCAAAAGAGTGTGAGGGGATGCAGGTATTTGGGAGAGATCGCAAATTTGCCGCTGTTTTCTGGGCACAAGGAGATGACAGAGGGAAGTGATTCACAAGTGCCATCACAACTGCAGTGCAGAAGAGCCGACTTGCGAAGGGTGATGTGGCTGTTTGCCCTGTCTCCCCATGGGGGACAGAGCACAGCTGACAACACAGAGCAAGAGAGGAAGAGTTCAAATGCAGGAAGGACACGATGGATGTGTTTGTTTTCTCCTGGTTTGTTTGTACTCAGGTCTCTGGTGGATGATGTAGGAGCAATGATCAGTCTGGGGATACGGGGCAAAAAGCTGCACTGTACCTAACCTGTGGCAAAGACAGCGAGGTACTGAGTCTGTCGAAAGAGGCTGTCCATGCTTGAGGAGGATCAAACCTCTTTGACATGGCCTTTAACTTCCTGTAACACTGCTTCTGTCTCCTCCTCAGACCACCCAATAAGCTGTTGCCTGCCAAGGAGCAGATGTGTGCTCCTGAAATCCTGTATGGGATCTGCTGTTTGTGCTCACACGTAATCTTCCTGCCTCCCTCCTCCTCCCCTCCCTCTGTGCCTGCTGGTTCGGAGCTCTCTGCTTGCTGTCCTCAAGCTCAGCAGCCTCTCTGCACCCTTGGCCCTCCCAGTTCTTCCCTCCTTTGCTTCCCTCTCAATCATGGCTTGAGCAATTAAAGCGTTGGGATGCAGGGTTATCCTTGGCACGGAGGCGCTAGCTGGATGCCTCTACTTCTTAGTTGTAGCTTTGCAATGAGGCAGATGTTTTGGTGTGTTGCTAACAAGTGGTGGAATAAGGAAAAATAGACATATGCCCTTGCTGGGAAGCAGATTCCTCTAGGGCTGGGCTTGGTTGGATACCAGCTCTTAATGAGCCCTGGTATGACCTGCTGGTCTCCATGGCCAGAGCTTATGCAAGCCTCTGATGTTGTCTTCCCCTGCCACGTCTCAACAGTGCTGTGCGGAGAAGAGTGGGGCAGAGCTCCCAGCCCCTGCCATCCCACAGCATTGGCACCTCATGGTGGGCTGGGTTCCCTTGCACTGATGTAATCCCAGTTATGGCCAGATTCCTGCCAAATTCCAGCCCAAGCAGTGTTGCCAGGGGTTATCTTCATATTCAAGAGGAAATGCTGCAGCTTTCCTAAGCCAGATACAGTAGCTCAGATTTGCAGACCTGAGATATTCTGATGAGCCTGGGAAGATGATAACCAGCTGGCAGGGTACTCACAGAGGGCTGAAGCAAGCGCATGTAACAGATACGGCACCATTATTGTTGTTATCAATACAAATATGCTTTTACTTATTACTTGGTGAGTATGCCATTGGAAACATTTATATTTAATTAGCATTGATTCTTTTTGAGTGAACTGCTCTAAACCCCAGTGTGATGGAGCCCCTGTTTCTTGCCCAGACAGTGACTATCGCATAACCAGCCATTCACTTCATCAGCAAGAGCATTAATTCTGTTTAGGATGGAAAAGTTATGCTTCTTGTATTGGAAATGGTGACGAAAAGCCTTCAAACTACTGCTGATAACTGGGTGGGTAAGGCTTGGCAGGGAGCAGATTGCAAGTGATGCCTTTTTAGAGAGGAGGGTGCAGGATGCCGACTGGTCCTTGCATAGAGGAGGGTCAGTCCAGGAGTATCTTGTCTTTGGGGATTGTTTTGGGATTGGTTTTAATTTGGAAGGGATTGAGCCTGCTATTCTGGTCAAAATACTCCAGGATTTTGTGAGCTACTTCAAGGCTGGTTGGGGTAGGGGGAAAAGTTGGAAGGGTCCATCTCTATGGACTTTTCCGGGTTTGCAGAGGTGAGAAGAAATGAAGTCTCTGTACCTTGACAGAGGGGTGCCAGAGAAGGGGCAAACCAAATGACTGATGCCCCAAAGCAACATGTGCTTGTGAGGAACTGTTTGAGTGGGATGCTGAGATTTCTGGGTTTTCAAGCTTTCCCTATATAAAGGATTTTAGTGGTCTGTGCGTTAAGGAGACGGGATACTTACCCACTGCACAAGCAGGGCTTCTTCCCTTCAAATTCCTGTATCTATCTAGCTCAAAGTAGCTCAACACCATGAGGAGGATACTGGCAATGTCCATCAGTTGCTGAAGGAGAGAGGAAACATGCATCTCCAAGGCTGTATCTTTCCCTCCGAGTGGATGAGAGCATGTTGGTTACCCAAACCAAGATTCATAGAAGTTGATCCACTCTCCTTATTGTTCCTAGGAATGACTTCTCTATTAAGCACTTGTGATACTACTGAGCCCTTGAGAGTCCAGGAGCATCTGCAAGTGCTGGGGTTGCTGAATAAACACAGGGAATTTCTGGTCTTTAGGCAGAACCAGAGCTGTATCTCTTCCCTTTTACAGAAGCTGCCTGCCTTGTAAGACACTTGTAGGACTTTGGCTCCAACAAAGTCTTTGATCTAGGAAAGATGGGTGATGCAGGAGGAGATGCAAGGCAAGAAAGTTATTAGTGGTGGTTTTCTTTTGCTGGGATTTCAGAGGCAGGTTGGTGTAGTGAAGAGCAGGGCAGGAGGTAGATAAATACAGGTAGTGTTAGCATCTGCTGGGTACATAGGACTAATTGAGCCATGTCTGAAATATGTCACTTGCATGTCCTTCAGATTAACCAGAGGTTTGCTTAATTCCCATCTTTGTTTCAGAATCAGCCCTAAAAGGAGTTGGAAGACTTGAGCTTAGATCTTGGTATGTTTTGATCTTTAGTGGAATAATGACTTACAGACCCTGCAGGAATACTAAACCTTTCTACTCCAGCCATGTGCTCCTACAACTGTAGATGGGAAATCTCTCCACTAATGTCAAGCTTGGTGTTGAGTACTTGTCTTGCTGCAAAACCCGCAATGTGGAAACACATTCCTGTCTCTAACAGGAAGGCCCAGGCATAGAATCATAGAATAGTTTGGGTTGGAAAGGACCTTAAGATCATCCAGTTCCAATCCCCCTACAGGGACACCTCCCACTAAACTATGCCACCCAAGGCTATGTCCAACCCGGCCTTGAATACCGCCAGGGATGGAGCATTCACAGCTTCCCTGGGCAACCCATTCCAGTGCCTCACCACCCTTACAGTAAAGAACTTCTTCCTCATATCCAATCTAAACTTCCCCTGTTTAAGTTTGAACCCATTACCCCTTGTCCTGTCACTACAGTCTCTAATGCAGAGTCCCTCCCCAGCATCCCTATAGGCCCCTTGAGATATTGGAAGGCTGCTATGAGGTCTCCACACAGCCTTCTCTTCTCCAGGATGAACAGCCCCAACTTTCTCAGCCTATCTTCATACAGGAGGTGCTCCAGTCCCCTGATCATCCTTGTGGCCTCCTCTGGACTTGTTCCAACAGTTCCATGTCCTTTTGATGTTGAGGACACCACAACTGCACACAATACTCCCAAGTGAGGTCTCACAAGAGCAGAGTAGAGGAGCAGGATCACCTCCTTTGACCTGCTGGTCACGCTCCTTTTGCTGTAGCCCAGGATACGGTTGGCTTTCTGGGCTGCAAGCGCACACTGCCAGCTCATGTTCATTTTCTCATCGACCAACACCCCCAAGTCCTTCTCCGCAGGGCTGCTCTGAATCTCTTCTCTGCCCAACCTGGAGCTGTGCCTGGGATTGCTCCCACACAGGTGTAGAACCTTGCACTTGGCATGGTTAAACTTCATCAGGTTGGCATCAGCCCACCTCACAAGCATGTCATGGTCCCTCTGGATGGCATTCCTTCCCTCCAATGTATTAAGTGAACCACCCAGCTTGGTGTCATTGGCAAACTTGCTGAGGGCGCACTCAATCCCACTGTCCATGTCACCAACCAAGATGTTGAACAAGACCGGTCCCACAACCGATCCCTGAGGGACACCACTCGTTACTGGTCTCCAGCAGGCATTGAGCCATTGAGCACAACTCTTTGCGTGCGGCCATCCAGCCAGCTCTTTATCCACCGAGTGGTCCACCTATCAAATTGATGTCTCTGCAACTTAGAGACAAGGATGTCATGTGAGACAGTGTCGAACGCTTTGCACAAGTCCAGGTAGATGACATCAACTGCTCTACCCCTGTCCATCAGTTCCGTAGCCCCATCATAGAAGGCCACCAGATTGGTCAGGCAGGATTTCCCCTTAGTGAAGCCATGCTGGCTGTCACCAACCACCTCGTTGTTTTTCATGTGCCTTAGCATGCCTTGCAGGAGAATCTGTTCCAAGATTTTGCCAGGCACAGAGGTGAGGCTGACTGCTCTGTAGTTCCCCGGCTCATGCATTTTCCCCTTCTTGAAAATGGGGGTTATATTTCCCTTTTTCCAGTCATGGGAACTTCACCTGACTGCCATGATTTTTCCAATATTATGGACAGTGGCTTAGCAACTTCATTTGCCAGCTCCTTCAGGACCCGTGGATGGATTTCATCAGGTCCCATGGACTTTTGTTCGTTCAGGTTCTTAAGATGGTCTTGAACCAGATCCTCTCCTACAGTGAGCCCAGGGTCTTCATTCTCACAGTCCCTGCATCTGCCTTTCGAGACTTGGCATCAAGCACATGGCAACTCTTCTGCAAGGTCATCTCCTCCTGCCTTCTGTCTCAGATTTGCCATGCTGTTTTCACAGGTGACCCTCCACAAGCTGCTGCCTGGATTGGCCAGTGTGTCCTCTACTTGCTGATAATGGTTTTTGAGAAGACTGTGATTAGTCTTGTCCTGCTTATCCCTGGTTGGACAAAGGTAAGCCTCAGCTCTTGTGGCTTGTTTCTTGTCAGCTTTGCCTCATTAGTGGTCTCCATCGTCCATCTTCACCACTTAGGACTTGTTGACATCCCTCTGTAATCATTAGCTATGTTAGGTTTGGGGAAACATGCCTTTCATAACACTTTGGCTTTTGGCACGTTTTCTTGCTACTCAACAGGTAGAGGAATAAGATGCTGCTTTTATTTCATTTTCCATCCTTGGAAGGATAAAATGGGCTGGGCTGGCAGCTGAACTACTGCAGTTCTGCCAGAGGATTTCAACATCTTCAAGCCCGTTCATGTTGGTGTTTCATGATCCCACGCCTAAAGTAGGGGGACCCTTAGAGATTAATTTGGGAAGAGCTATCCATGTCGTATGCTGTCCTCCTCAACTGCTTCTATACGGCAGTTCATGCAACGGTAATTGTGTTGGTCACAAGTTTCTTTTTTAAAAGCTAAAAATAACCTGTGGCACTTGTAGCCACCTACTTGGTGGTAGGTATGTGTGATGGGTATAAAAGCCAATTTTGGGAGTCAGTGGGTAGCTCCAGTTTTAGGTGCATTTACATGTAGTGCTCACAAGCTGATGTGGCTTGACTGAGGACTTGTTTACAGCAGTCTGGCAGCACTTATCTGTTCCTGTTCAGGGCTTGTACTTCAAACCTAGTAGCCTGCAGTGCTCAGGCTTGGATGTGAACATGTTCAGCAGCACGCACTGCTAGATCCAGAGATGCTGCTGGATTCATCTCCATGCTTATCATGTGTGGCTGGTGTCCTTATTTTGCAGCAAGGCTCCAAGGAGCCAAGGAAAGTCCCACTAGTAGTTATGAGTAGTTATGCTGAAAGACTAGGAGTACTTCTTGCTCTGTACAGAATCATGTGTTTGGCAGCTGGGCTAAGGGAATAACCCATCTTATCTTTCTAAGAGCTGGGATAAAGGAAAGGCAGAGCCCTATGTAGGAGACTGCTGGTGTAAGAAGGCAACCAGTTTGCAGCAAAGAGTTGTTCAAATCATAGAGTAGTTAGGGTTGGAAAGGACCCTAAAATCCTCCAGTTCCAACCCTCCTGCCAGGGGCAGGGACACCTCCCACTAAACAGTGTCACCCAAGGCTATGTCCAACCTGGCCTTGAACACCGCCAGGGATGGAGCATTCACAACTTCCTTGGGCAACCCATTCCAGTGCCTCACCACCCTTACAGTAAAGAACTTCCTCCTTATATCCAATCTAAACTTCCCCTGTTTAAGTTTGAACCCGTTGCCCCTTATCCTGTCACCGCAGTCCCTAATGAAGAGTCCCTACCCAGCATCCTTATAGGCCCCCTTCAGATACTGGAAGGCTGCTAAATAATGCTTCTAAATGCTTTCTCCTGTGCAGCTTCAGCAGATCCTCCTGGGTTACATCCCAAACCCTCAGCTGGAGCTCATCCTGGTCATGCTCGTTGTGCCTTTTGTAGTCAATGTAAGTGATGATGCTGCAAGCGCTGGGTGGGGTGGTTTGGAAATCATGGTCCATCCCCATGGGGAGCTTGGGGTTAGCCTGGAGTGGCTGAGATGGGGTGGAGAGGAGTGGAAACAAGTGTATGTGTTGTCACTAATGCACAGATCTGTTGCTGCTGCTTGCCATGTCTCTGTTCCCAGTTCCTGTTCCCTTGTCCAGGCTGCTGGGTGGCTGACTTTATCTCTTTGAAGAAAGCTGGGGCTCCTTAGTTGAGGGCTATAGGCATGGGGATGCCCCAAACCCCTTTATGTTCCTATAGGATGGCTTGTCAGTGGTAACCTTTGGCAATCTGTCACTAGCTTTTTGGCTAGACTTCAGATTGTGTTACAGCAAGGTAAAGTGTTCAGGTTGCTTAAAACTAGCTCAGCAAAACCTCTTGAAAGCTCAGCTTTTTCCTGGTTCCCCTCATTCTGGGTATTCCTTGATCTGCTGCTCAGTTCCTGATAAGATGGGAAGTGAGAAGAAGACATTAAGATTCAGATGCTCCATGGGCAAAGAGTGAGTTAAGCTCTCTTTCAACTCATACCATGAGCAGTGTAATGAATGCAGCATTGGCAAAGTTGGGTTTATCTGCCTCTGCTACCACCCTCTCTCTGCTGCCTCAGGCTGCATTTCCTTGCTTGAAAGCAAACTCTGCTTCTCAAAGAACTGACCCGGGGCTGGTGCAGGCAGAGCAGATGAACCATGGATGGAGCTTAGTTCAGTGTTTATCTCCTGGTTTAGACTTAAACTATGGTGGTCTCTTTTTCTCTGGGTCTTCAACAACTATGGAATCAATATATGGGAAGGGACCTTCTGGATTTAACTTATCCAACCTCCATGGGCACTTTTGATGTAGGGTTAAGTTAGATATTAAATTAGGTTGATCAAGGCTGGACATCTGGAGAAACCAAAAGGAGAAGAAATAGCTACGATTGAATCACTTTGTATTTGTATCTCTTCAATCTACTAATGTAATTTGTTTCTCCCCAAGGCCATTATGTTCTGGGTTGTGGACAGCTTGATCATGAAGAAATACAAGCAGAAGGACACCCTAGACATCAATGGATCCATAGACACTCCTCATGGTAGGAGGACTGAGGAATCTCGGGTAAGACCAAAGTGTTTGAGACCAAACTGCAAGCTTGTGATATGGTCTGTGTACTTTACTACAGCCTAACATCACGTTGCCTAGACCTAAGGTGATGCTTCGTGAATGTGGGTGATGACCCTGCTAAGTCTAACTTCCCATGCTTGCAGCTCAGGTCAATAGAGGGTTGTTTCCTGCGGGGATCTTGTTCTGTGGGCAATACCACAGCCTGTGACGCATTGCTTGAAATATTAGAATCATATATAATAGAATCATAGAATGGCTTGGGTTGGAAAGGACCTTAAGATCATCGAGCTCCAATCCCCCTGCCGTGGGCAGGGACACCTCACACTAGGCCATGTTGCCCATATTGCCCTGAATGATGACTATCTTGTGGGGGATGCTTTTGCACTAACCTGGGTGGGCTTGTTGGATTGGCAGCTGAAGCTGGTGCATATCTGCACTGTTGCTGTCAACTTTCCTGATTTTAATAGTAATTAATCTTGGCTTACAGCTTGCTTTCCCTACTGTTATTGATAGAATCCGTTTATTTAGAGGCTAAGGCCTAGCTGGGAATCCCTGTTTTGTCAGTATTTGTTACTTCTTCAGCCAGGTGATGGCTCCTTAGCTGTAGAAAGCTGTATTTTGTGTAGTTTGAGTTTAAGTTATGGTTGGAAGGAATTCTCCAGCCCCAGGAGATGTTCGTGTTAATGACGCACAGTGTGAGCAGGTGGTGTTTGTGCTTCTCATTGACTTTTGGGCAGAGATCACAACCTGAGTCACTGGCTTGAATCCCCTTCCTTCCCCTGGCACCCAGGCCTGGTTTCTCTGTGTATGACTGCTGATAGCCTGCAGCTCACTGGCAAGACTCGCTGCGATAAGAGCTTCTGGCATCACAGGCTGGCTCCCCAAGCAGCTTCTCCTGAGGGATTTAGGATGTACAGAAGTATCTTTTGCTCTCTGATAGCTTTTTGATAGAGCAATGCAGCTTTTGCACTGGGCCGGGTGGCCTATTACTGCTGACATTAAAACACGCACAGGAGTGATAGTGCTTAAGGGTGTGCTTGGCAGTCTGCACCATGGATTCTGTGTCTTAAGGGCACAGTGGGGAAGCATCTGCTGCTCCTTAGGATACAGTGTCAGAGGAGGCAGGGAGGGCAGGCAGGTGTGTGCGGCTGCTGAGACAAGTGAATCACTCTTCCTGGCCTTGCCTCCAGATAAGCAGTGGTAGCTTGGCAAGGTCACTAGAAACATGCAGCTTCCCAAGTGGTGTGTGTGCTGGGAGCATCCTTGAGAAACCTTTTCTCTCCTCTCTCCAAAGCAATAGAAGTGGCCTGAGCTGGGCAGTACCAGTGTGACTCGATGGTTATGCACTGAAGCCAAGAACTCATACCTAGGACATGAAGATGGATTAACTCTGGGTGTGAACTTGTTCCTGGTTATGGCACAGTCTGGGTTTCTTGGTTGTGACTGATGTTTGAGAGTGGTACTTCCTTAGAAGAGCTAGCTTGGAAGTCTGCTCAAAATGTAAAGCTGATGGTAAAGATCTTATTCACTGGATGTGCTGGTGTGTTTCTGAAGGTTTCAGATCAGCTAAAATTACAGCAGCTCAGAAGGAGGAGGTGATATCTCTGGTTGAGACACCAACCTCCTTTCCAGCCTTTTGAACCTGAACTCACAGCATCCAGTCTCATAGATGGTGTTGCTGTTACTGGACCTCTGTGGAAACGAAGCTGTTCCACTGAAGAGGGGGGCCAAGAGTTTTGTGGCCTCTAGCTCAGTTTTGCGTAGTCTGAAGGGAAGATGTGTGTTAAACTCCAGAAGCTAGGAAAGACTCTTCTGGCACCTCAACCAGATGGGTTGTTTCAAGCGATAGAAGCAACTCCCACAGTCTGATTCCTGCTGTCAAAGACTTCTTCCATCTTCCAGGTACTTGAATGCTTTTCTCAGACTGTATTTTGCTGAGCTCTTCAATGTGCTGGTCATCTGTCCATCTTGAAATCCTCCAATTCATCATTGCTGTGGATCTCCTCCACTAACAGAGCTACTAAGGGGACCAGTTCCTACCTGGAGCAGCCTATGAGGACTACCTCCTTCTTGCTCAGACATGTTCCTGTGCCTTTGGCCCAACAAATAATTTGGGCAGAGAAGGAAGCTAATGAGGAAATACAGAAGTGGGTGACCTGCTTTTCCAACTCTGTTTCTTGGCATTGAGCTTTGAGGTATAGCTCCTGTTTCACGTGTCAACTTCTTAGGCTGTGAATTAAAGGTGATGTTGGCTGGCTGAGCCCTACAGTTGGATTGACTGAATTTTAGTCTTGAAAGCAGAAAACCAGGGTTTTCTGGGCTGATGGCCTGTTAAAGTGGGGGAATTTCTCCTCTCCATGCTGCCCACTGGAGGAGGAGGAAGGAGCGGCTGAGACGGTGTCTCTGTACGGAGCAGAGCTGGCTGAGGCTAATGTGTCCTGCAGTTTATCAGGGTTCATCAGAGCTGTCTCGCAGCAGGCGCCAGCAGCTCCCCATCATGCTGCCTTCTTGAATTTCAACCCTCTGCCTATCTTGCCAATAGAGGCTGTCATTAGTTTCACTTGAATTGGCAGTTTGTGTTGGGAAGAGGAGGGGAAGAGGAAGGAGAATAGGAAGAGGGGGCTGAAGTTAACCTGTTAAAACCCCACACTCAGTATTCTCTAGGGATAGTGGGAAAACTCAGCTTTGTTCTTGGCTTGGTAGGTGGAAGAGACCCAGCAACCTTGACTTACTGACTCCTTGGCTGCACTGTAGACAAAAGAACTGGCAACCTCTTATGGCCTTTAAAGCTCTTCTGGTGAGCCACAGATGTGACAATGGGCTCTTGCTTGTATTGGGGCAAATGCTGAACTTCTTTACACCGAAACCCTGAAAGGGACAAAACCTCCCTTTTACGACTAGAAGATTTTTCACCCTTCCTTCAAAGCCAGTCTTAAGCTTTGTGTTGTTTCAGACTTGTGCCCTGCCTTGGTAAATGTTCACACGGTCCGTTTTCCTTCCCTCTCATGGGATAGAGAAAGATCCCTCAAGGATGTCAGTCTGAATCCAGTGCTGTTCAGGCTGGGGAAGTGCATTCATCTGTGTGGCCCTTAGTTCTCCTTTGTGCGTGTCCTGCTCTTGACCCGAGCCTCTTTCCCTTGCCCTGGCAAGTGCCGGTAAAATTTAGATCTTATCAGAGATGTCTTTGTTTCCTCTGCTCAGGAAAACAAATTTAATAATGTTGTGTTTGATCTTTTTTTGAGCTTGTTTTGGTGCTTTGGTTTGGTGTTTTCCCAAGGGAGGGGGATGAGTTTCTGTTCCTTTCCTGGAGGATTACATTATCGGAGACAAGCCTTAAAGCAAAACTTGGTCTAATAACAGTGGTACTTGTAAGACCCATTGGGGTGAAACTAGAGGCTAGTTTTAAGGTTGGGAGGGAAGCTAATACACTACATGAGGACCTGCCTTTGGTCCGTGTGGAGTTCAGCACCTGTCCTTATCCCCCTTGTAGGAGCAGTGACTTTTGGCATTCACAAGACTGAAGATGCTGATGAATGCCAGTAGCTATGTTCCTTGCTTTTAAGTATGGAAAAATAGTGCAAGAGTGAGTTTGACTTGCTTGTTGCTTAGCTGAGCTGATGTTTAAGTATCTCCAACTCAGGATGAACTCAGATGCCTGCTACTTATGGGGACGCTGAATGAACGTGTGCCTAGAGGTGCCTCTGGAAGGAAACCATCCCACCTTTCAGTCTTACTGACTCATGGCATCTCATGCAAGCTCAGATGCAGGAGGGTGATGGGATGGTTGTTACATCTCCACCAGGCTGGTGGGACTTAAAGCAGTGGGGAAATGGCCCCAGAGCTGCTTTGTTTTACTGCTCCCATGTCTGTCAATCTCTCCTGCCACTGAGCTGACTTGGTTACCTGAAAGGTCTGCTTAGATGGAGCACCAAAGAAGTAGGCAGCCCCTTCTCCCAACGGCAGGGGTTGGCAGTGCATGGGCAGCCCTGTTTCACTACCATGACCCATGTTGTTTTGCAAGCCGCTGGCCTCCTGGTGCGGGGAGGAATGCATGAAGTATTTGAGGACTGCTGAGTGAGACAGTAGCTCATTGTCCCGGGACTGGGAAACCATGGCCCATTCCCTGCTGTGATCCTGACCTGCATGCATCTGCAGGGAAATTGCCTTGTCCAAGTCCTGCTGAAGCCTCCCAAACTGGAGTTGGGCTTGCAAACAATATCTGAGGGTACGTCCTGTGACTGTCGTAGCGGTGAGATGCTGTCTTGTGATGCAACTGCCTTGGGGGATTTGTAGGAAGGTTACATGGAGGGCTGTAGGCTCAAGCAGCTTCCTACAAGTGGTATGGTGGGCAGGTAGCAGCCTGAAGGGGTCTGGATGTGCGATGCTTAGTGCTTGCTCAGTCATCTACACTTGGCTGCAAGGGTATTGGAGTTTGCTGCTGAAACCCACCACAATTACCAGTTCATCAGGCCCCAAAACTCATCTGTTGCAGCCTGTCAGTTCAGGGAGTTTATAATGCTGTGTGACCAGCTGCCCATGTTTTCAGGTTCCACAGCACCACAATACTGCTGTGATCAACAGAGGAAATCTTTACTTGGGAAAGACGGAAACTTTCCAGTGTGTATCTTGAACCAGAAAAGAATTCCTTGAGACCAATGGCGGAGGACAAGAATCTGATCCGTTGCTGTCCTTTGAGCGTCTTATGTGCTGCTGTGAGGATAACAACATCAGATGGAGGGGCTGGAGTGTGCACATGAGGGTGGAGAGGAAATCTTCCCCTGCGGCTCTTTTGCTCCTTTGAAGTCATTGACTCATTGGAATTTGTTTTTCCTGTTTAGTCATTTTGTTCCTGTGGTAACTGGCTTCGCGGTGCTGCCCGAGTGCTCACAAGTGGAGGCCACTGAATTCACAACTATGCATGGAGATAGCCACAGATAAAACTAATCCCCTATGCTTCTGGTTTTGTGGAAGGAATAGTGGGCTCTGGGACTGGTTGAGCTGTTGGGACAGCCTGCATGTGGGTGTGCTGGGCTGAAAGCCCGTGCAGCATTCTTGCCTTGTGTCTTTGAGCTGGAAGGCTGCTGTGAGTCAGGCCCAGGGAGGATTCACAGTGCATGGGTTTGGAGCATGGGTTTTGCCCCTTGTATCTGCATCAGTCATGACCTAATGATGCTGTTTGGGTTCTGTGATGGGGAAAGGGCTGCTGGCATTGCTTATCTAGAGAAATAAAACTGGAGACCCTTGAGGAGGCTGTTAGTTTTGCCCCTCTGAGCTGGGAGCTCTGGTGAGCTGGCCAGGTTTCTGATGTGGATGACTAGCGTTTGCCATAAATCTCATGATTCAGCTGAGGTTCTGAGCACTGCTGGGCATTACACAAGCTGTAGCTTCAGGGCTTACTGCACTTCATCTGTGCTTTGAGACAGCTACTGACAGGGGTAATGACAGTAAGGGCTTCTTTTGCCCAAATCTGGGTGTTTGAGGTAAGAGGGCTAGAATGGGGTTGAGCAGCCAACAACCTGTCCAGCCATGAATATTACCCATGTGAACTCATCCATCCAGCCTGCTGACTGGCATTGAGCTTCAGCTCTTCTGCAGTCAGTGCAGCCGTATCCTGAGTAAAATCTGGCCTCTTCCCTCTTCCAGATGACGTGGCTGGAGGATGTCCCACGTGTGGCTCTGCACTGTGCAAACGTTCCAGGCCGGTGGCAGCCAGTTAGCCCAAATGAGCTTGTTGAAGGTAGCTGCTGTGAGTGTAGGTGCTCCTGGAGGCCATGGGCAGCCTTTTGATCACACAGGAAAGCTGTGGCCTTTCTTACCTGGAAGGTGTCAGTGCTCTATTGTGGCTCCAATTCAGACTGTGCCAGCTAGAAATAAGGTGCTCCAGTCTAGGACACCACTCCTGATCTTGCTGGCTATGGCTGCAGCTAACCCTGTAGCTCTGCTTGCTCTTCTGGCTGAGCTCTGGAGACAGCAAGCAGCTGGGGGCCTGGAAGAAGGTCCGCATTTGGTACAGCTTATTATAAAGTATGTGGCCTGGTTTTTATGTACATCAGACATGCGTGTCTGAGTCCTGTCCCATGGTAAACAGAGCTTTTAGCTGTCTCTAAGGTCCCTTCCAACCCTAACTATTCTATGATCATCCTGGTGTTTGCACCCAAATCTGTTGCTGGAGATGTGGTCAAGCTGACCTTTAGCACTTACCCATATGCCAGAGAGGGTTAGATCTTGCAGCATAGCCCTCTAGGGATGCTTGACCAAGCCTTAAGCAAGCCGTTATCAAGAAGAGCTGAGAACTTTCACTCCATCGCCATCTCTCTGTTCTCCTTTCCAGGTTTTACTGTCTCCAGACATGGATTTTGATCAGTCTGAAAGCGACCAGGATGTTTCAGGACTCCAGGGACCGAACCAGAAGATGAAGCAGCCCAGCTATCAAGTGGTCATCTGACAACACTGAGACAAGGAAGGTGGAGGGAGGGAAGCAGCACTGTGATCCTTGAGCTGGCCAAGGGAATGCTGGTTGATCCTTATGGACCTGCAGAGATCCTTTTGCCTGCCTCAGCAATACTTATCTGCAGTTGTCTCTTTGGCATGGTATCTATGCATCCTGTACAGGCTTGAGCAGCATCTGCTGTGCCTGTGTGATCCTAACCCACACACACGCAGGCACGTTGGGGATAGGGCTATGGACATGTACTTCCCCTGGCTGGCCAGCTGGGTGTAGCTTTTTGTCAGGGCTAGAGACTGAAATCAGGAGATTGTCTGCTTTTTTAATAGACAAGGCAGAAGTTCTGTCTTGTACTACCTGAACTGTGACACTTTTATATGCACAATGCGCAGAATAATTGGTTTGCAATATGTATTTAAATGCCTTGAATTGGAAAGGTTGTTTCAGTGGATCTGATGCTTTTTACTGTTTTATAAGGGAATGCAGTAAATATCTGTCCGAAAACCTTCAGAAATGAAATGCCTTCATGTGCTCAGTGTTTTGCAAAACCCTAATGCTGTGAAGAGGATGAAGGGGATCTGCCCGAATCTTTCCTCACCGGTTCCGCACAGGACAGGTTGTCTTCCTGCAGCAGGACTATCCTAGTAAAACTAGGGGAGAGCTGAGGCCACAGTGCTCAGTTTCTGTACATGGGTTGTATGAGCCACTTCAGTGCAAAGAGCTGATGCTTCAGCCTGTGCTGGATTCCAGACTGAGACAGACTTGGAGACTGATCCCAGTTGCTGCCTTATAAGTGGGCATTTAGTGGGCCGTAGAAGTTGACTGATTTCCTTTTAGCTAGTTTAAAATACAGCTGATGCTGCGAGGGCTGGAGCAGCTCTGCTCTGAGCCAGGCTGAGAGAGCTGGGCTGGGGCAGCCTGGAGAAGAGAAGGCTCCTGAAGGGGAGACCTTAGAGCAGCTCCAGTGCCTAAAGGGGCTGCAGGAAAGCTGGAGAGGGGCTTTGGACAAGGGATGTAGGGACAGGACAGGGGAATGGCTTTAACCTGCCAGAGGGGAGACTGAGATGAGCTCTCAGGCAGAAGGTGTTCCCTGTGAGGGTGCTGAGGCGCTGGCACAGGGTGCCCAGAGAAGCTGTGGCTGCCCCATCCCTGGCAGTGTTGAAGGCCAGGTTGGACACAGGGGCTTGGAGCAAGCTGCTCTATGGAAGGTGTCCCTGCCCGTGGCAGGGGTTGGAACTGGAGGAGCTTCAAGGTCCCTTCCAACACAAACCAGTCTGGGATTCTATGAAATCTCTGCAGGATCTGATTTGAAAACTAGATCTGAGGAGTCAACTGAAGTGCTTTTAAGCAGCCCTCATCTTTTGGGGTAAAGTAAAGGCCTCAGCAAGGATTGGGTCATCCCAGATCTGGCACCTCTTGCTCTCAGTGTGAGGTGCAGGGCTTTGCCCTGGCTCTTTGTTAACACGCTGTATTCATCCATAAACACACAACAATTCAAACCACTTTGCAGCTCTCCTGAGGAGGCAGAGTGAGCACAGAGCAGTTGCACAATGTGCTCGCAGGCTGGGTGCAGACACACAGCTGTGATGAGACCCAACAGAGTCCAGACAGTGGATAGCCCTCAGGGCAGGGCCTGATCCAGGATCAACTGAAGTGATAGATCCACCTGAGCCATAGACAGTCCCCAGAAGCACTGGGTGGGGATTAGCTTTTATTTTCCCTCCTTCCTTTGTGTTTTCCCAAGAAAACATTCCTTATTAAGGAATAGAAAATAAAGGATTTTGGTTTTTGGACTTAGACTTTCAAAAGCTGAGCTGAGAGCGTGTGAAATTGTTTGGGTTTGTGTAGGTTCTTTGTCTTGCTTCCCAAACTTCAGAGTAGTTTAGAGGAATTAGATGCAAGTCAAAGTCTTGCATGTCCTCGGTGAACTAGACACGCTTGGCTGCACTTGTAACTGCTCAGCCTTATGCTGTGTTGCTGGAAGTTAAGTCATTTTTTGTTTCTTACTTTCTGAAGGGTCAAAATCCTACCTCAGATGGCTTTGGAGCACGTGCCACGCAGCTCTCTGAATACATCACTTATGTTGCTTAGTGTAATCAATGCAACTTTTGCTTGTCTGGCAGAGTTCTGTGCTGGTGAGGGCTGGAGTAACTCCTGTGCTGTTTCAGGTCTTGGCTGAGAATAGATTAAAACAGTTTCCCTGTTAGAAATTAGTTTTGTTCTTGCTATAGGGCTGCACAGAGCAGTGCTGCGGTATGTGAAGAGTGCAGATTCAGTCACAGCAACGTCCTTGTTCTAAAATGGAAGGTGACGTGATCTTCACCTCTGCCCTTACCTAAGGCTGGCTGGGAAGGTTCACAACAGGCAATAGCAAAGTAAGGATGACATGGGGAAGGTTGTCCCTCTTGAGCATTGCGTGGCCAGTGTTGTTTCAGCAGCCCTAACTGCAGGAGTCCCGTTCCCTTGTCTGAAACGGTGGTGTGCAATGGTTTCTATTGCACTCCCAAGTGATTGCTCAGGCCATTCCTCAGCCGTCTGAGCAGCTTGCAACGCAGTGGCTTGCAGTCTTTAACCGTATCACTGCGAAACTATGTGCTCTATGACACAGTTGGAGAGGAGAACAAGCATGTGCCTGTATGTGTAGTCATTGCAGTGCGCTTCCTTAGAGCCCACTTGCTACCATGAAGGGTTATAAGGACTGATCCTGACATGTTCAGAGAGGGAGGGCAGTGTTGTGATGCTCACTTTATAGTTGGGAAAGCTGAAGTTCACAATCCATGACCTGTGCCTTTGCAGAGCACAGACTCTGGCTTCTCATACCCTAATCTACTGTCTTTAAAGGCTGGATCACTCTGTGTGGTTAAAGTCTCAGTTTAATGTGTGAGTAGAACTTTAGGATCCATTCACCTAACACGCTTGTTGCTGCCTACCGAGTGTGGAGAGGCTGAAGAACATCATTGACCTTTAATTTTCTACTGCAATTACTTTGGTTCACAACCTGTTGTGAACTTGTGAGTGGTTCTTTCAGCCACCCAGTAACATGAGCTTGTCCAGCAGCATAAAACATACATAACCTTAGCTTCAAAGCTCATTTTATCTTCTCCAAATGAAAGCTTCACTGCAGTGTTCACTGTAAAATATTTATTGTGAAATGGATAACTGGAGCCTAAACTGAGAACTTGAGTATATTGCTCCAGGTGCTTCATATGGCTGGGAAGCTGGACTTGATCATTGTTCTCTTCAGGCCCTGAAAGAAATATGTTTCCTTGGCTGGCATAGGAGGAAGAGGAGTAATGATGCATGTGAAGCATTAGCAATATGTGTATATGTATATATACATATCTATATACAGGAGAGATGAGATGAGAGGAGACCTTAAGCCAATCAATCCCCTTAGCAATACACTTGAACAGTTAAATGGGGGAGGACAGTATGAAGAAGATGGGGCTGTCTAGAAGTTCACCACCGCTATCGTCTGCATCCTGTTCTAGTGATATGGGAGGTTGTTTGGAAACGGGCTGGTGATCTCTCTTTCCACTCTTGTCTTGGCTGGAGAAGGCAATTTCACAGCTGTTCTTTCCCATCTCGTTTTTGGCCCACGTGCATGCTGCAGAGCATTAACCTCTTGCGTTATTGCACGCCTTCAGTTCTGTCTTCTAGGAGAGCTATTTCTCAACGTAGCTGGGCCTAAAGCAGTAGTTTCTTTATGTTCTGTTCCAAAGCTCAAGCCTTGGCCTGAGTTTTGCACTGACTGAGCTCTCTGTAAGCATCCTCCAGCAATTAAATCTGGCTGGTTGCTTTTAGCTAGTTTCCTTTTCCCTGCAGTCCATGGTGTGAATAAGCAATCATGCCTGCTGCCTGCTCTGCTGCCACAGGGCTAGCAGTACCAACCAGAAGGTAAAGCAACTGGAAAATCACCACCCCAACCCCAGCACCAGTATGATTTAATATAAAATATTAAATATGAAAGAAATCGGTCAAGATTGAACCCATTTCTGTAGCTCTCTGGCAACTGTTTCCTCCTGACACATGGATATCATTTAGTTCCTGGGGATGCTTCCACACCCACCCTCTTTCAGTTCTGGAAAGACAGAGTATACATGAGCTCAATTTGGCCTTGCCCTGTAAATGTCTTTGTGGTTGTCAAAGTCCTCTTTGGCCAAGTTCTCTATTAAAGAAGCTCCCTTGTGGCTGATCTATAGCATTATTCAGTGATGCCTCACTTTTTAGACCACAGCCTTGCAGTTTGGGGTTGGAGGTTTGCACCACCTGCAGTGGGGGTGGCCGGCGGACCCTTCTGTAAGGGGGTCTTACATTCTCCTTCCTGCTGTGCACAGATTTCTGCGGCAGAAGGAAGAAGGAGCCAGGGGAAATTGGGATGAAAGTTCTTTTACAACTTGGAGTAAAGAAAGACTTCCTCCCTGATTAGAAAAGCAGCTAGAAATGTCTAGTCTTAAGTTCAAGATGCTGTTTGTAGGGTCAAAAGCTGTCCTGAGTGCTGGTTCATCATCTTTTAGAGAATTTAAATCTCTGCTAAGCAGAAGGGATGCTGTGCTCACGAAGGCGGCAGCTCTAGTGGAAGCTCACAGTGGAATTTGTTTCTCTGAGGGAGTCCAGATTCAAGCTGTCACTAAACCAGCAATGTTACATAAATGAGATGCTTCATGGAAAGGGAGCCTGCACCACTCCTATTGCTGCTTTTTAAGCATGCAGCCTGTGCACTGAGACAGCAATAGACCACATGAAGGTTTTCACCGCTGTTTTAAGGTGCCACAGGAATTCAGGGAACATCATGCTTAGTGGTAAATCCAGGCCTCATCCTAATAACCCAGAAAGCAATACTGTTTAGTGGCCTGTTGATTTATAAGGTTTTGATTTATTACCTCTTTGATGCTAATGGGGCACTACAGATGAATATCCAACCACCTCTCCTGTCTCTCTCTCCCTTCCCCAGGGACCATGGTTGGAGCAGATGCTCCAAGTCACAAAGCATAAAGGGAGGACACCCAAGGATGTCTCTCTAGACCGGCACTGTGCGGTATGATCTATGCCTCTCTCTCTGTGACTCACCAGCCCCTGGGGGTATTGCACAGATCCCTGCATGGGTTAATTTTAAGGCCAGCAGCTCTCTGCATTGCTTGACATGAGTGCTCGACCATTTCTCCCTCCATTCCTACTGGGAGAGCACTCATCATGCTTTTACCATGTCCTCAACCCTTTCCCCCGCAACCTCATTGTCTTCAGGAATTTGATGAACAACATCCATCTAGCATGAAAGAGAGACAGTTGATTTCCAAGGGCAAAACGCCTTGGTTTCTTTGGCACCAAAAGTAAAGAAATATTCATAAGTTGCCTAGCTCTAGAGGCTTCAGAAGGGAACCACTGTCACACATGCTGCTGCAATGCACGGCTCTGATCCATCTTAAAAGCTGTTACTTGTCCCAAAGCTGGTCCCTGTATCAAAAGGATGAGAAGCCAAATAGTCTTTATAGCTCCCATCGATCAGTTTGTCCGCATTGTTTTTGGCAAACCAGCACTCAACTTCCTGCTGGCCATTGTAGATCCTCCTCTGCTTCCACACCACAGGAACGAGCCGTCCCTTCACTTTCAGGGTGTTTGTAGGGTTTGGCTTCAATGCTTCAGTTTGATTGCGGCCAACCTGCTGATGACTTGTGTTTAGAGATTCCTGGAGAAGTTTAACTTCGTGGTTCAAGAACTGACCTGCAAGGCAAGATAAAACAGAGTCCATGACTGGCTGTTTTGTGCCATGTTTTGCGGGTTCTTACTGTATGGGGTTCTTACTGGATGAGTTTCTAAAGAGCTTCTCTGCAATAGAAAGATGAATCTAAGTCCTGCAGTTCTTTTCTAAATCTTACAAACACAGAGATTAGAATAAAACCCTGTTTCCTTTTTCACTCATCAAGACACATTCGCTGAGCTTAAGAGCTTTTTGAGCTGCTAGTAGTAAGTTCCCTTCTGTGGACCATGGTTACTAGAGGATAATAACTCATACAACGCCCGTCAGCAAGCAGAAGGAAGATCTAGGCCTGAAGCCCCAAGTTTTCTTGGGGACAAGCTCTTTTAGGCCAAACATAAGTGTGGATTTAGAGGTTTGTGCATGCAAGTGTCCTGAATCCAAAACCCCACTCCTGAAGGATCATCTGCTTAATCTGGGGGTGCATGAATGTCCTATGTCTTCAGTCTTACGGTTCTGCACCTGTACATGGCCATAACACTACTTCTTGTTGGCAGAAGGAAACCAGCCATCTAGTCATTCTCTGAGTCTACCTGAATCCTATTTGCTCTCAAAGTGTGGGGATGGCTCTTCTTTCCCTTCATGCTTGAAAGAAAGGGGCCACAGAAAGTACCAATGTTTCTTGATCTCAATCAGGCTATTCTGAATGAGGGATACTGTTAAAGAATCTCTTACTGGTGCCTTCTTCAGGGCTCTTGTGGAATATTTGGTTTCTATCTCTGTATGGGGACCATTAAGCATGTGTGTTCTAATGACAACTGTATTAAGCAATCACAAAAAGACTGGAAATGTGAAAAACAGGTACAGCCAAAAAGCTAGGATAGTAGGACATAGCTCATACAGAAAAAGATGTGAGAAGCGTTTGGGATACTAACAATGGAGAAGATGTTTGACAGTGGATGCAAAAGTCTCAACTGGGAACTTAATCCCCACCTGCATTGTTCATTACTGTCTCTGTCCTTTAAAACTGTTTGGAAGGGTCATTTTTGTCTGGTTTACAGCTCTGAACCCAGGAACTTGTTACCTACCCAGTAGCCCGTGGGAATCAGAAGAGAGGCCTTTACTGTTGGAGATGTAGAACCCCAAGTGATTCCTCTGATATGGGGCGGGCTTCTTGTAGCGGTGGATGAGGATGACAAAGCTGATGGTATCCCGTATCGTCACAGTGATGTTGGAATTGGCAGAGATGGACACCTCAAGGCTGTTGCTTCGCACAACAGCGCTCCGACCACAGGACAGAAGAAGTCTTTCCCCATCATCCAGGATGATTCTTTTGGGTGTGATCTCTAGGTAGGATCTCTCTGGCTTATTGTTGAGGATAGTGATGGTGCTGAAGTAAGTCCGATGCTTCTTGTGGCCGTTGGGTGGTGCAGGAGCTCCAATTAATTGCCCATTCACAGTTACACCTTGTAAGAAAACAATCAGTAAGTGAAAGCTGAAATCAAGAATGGGTCTATTGTCTCAAAGATACAGACCTTGCAACTGAGAACATGAAGATTCACCACCTCATGCTCCATTATTTCACCTAAAACGTGTATATATATATATATATATATAACCAGTCTATCATAAACTGATACGATATTAATACGGAGCACCTAAGTTTACCCAAGCTCACAAATACTGGCACCTTCTCCCAGCCCCATTAGTCCTAACATTGTGTACACAGTGCTACAGGATAGAATCAGCTGCTTCACAGCACAGTCACTTCCTAAGTTCCAGCCTTAGATCCAGCTATGGTCAAGATAATGATGTGCAGGGATTTTGAGGCACATAAGACGAATACTTGTCTTCCTGACTGCTCTAGCCTGACCGACTGTGGTATGCTTTACCTAAACTACCTATTTGTTGATGCATAGAACATCGCCTCGGCGAACATAGCAGATCTTGGAGGACTAAGAAAAGCTGCTGGCAGTCCTGCTTTTCCTCATACCACAACTGGCAGAGGGACTGAACTTCTAAGACACCTGGGTGTATCTGAATGCTGCTGTCTCAGAGCATCTCAGGCTGGTAGACAGTTGCAGTTTGATGTCCCTTTCTAGCTGACTCCTAAGAAGAAGGTTAGCCTGGGAAGCCACGGAGTAAAGGTTACTATCTTGGGCAACACACTAACCGCTGAGCAGGACCTATAGAGGTCCTTCTCAGTCCTGATCTGTAACCGTCTGAGCTGAAGCGCTGAACCTCCTCAGTTCAGTTTCCTGGCAGTGTAGGGAATCCTGGTTCTCTCTGTGTCACTGCAGAAGAGTGAACCCTGCACTCCTGTGGGGTTATTTCCAGCCTCACCAGTGCTGCCTTTCCCACTTCCCTCAGTTTTGCCCCAGAAGAACTGCTTTTGAGTGGCCTAAGGTGCAGATCCCACTGGGTCAAATAGTTTATATGCCTATGGTAAGATTCCCAATAATTTTAATGACTTTTGTGACTTGCTGTCCGTAAGACAGTGTCTCACTTCCCCCAGGCCTCTAAACAGCTACTAGACAGTAAACAATAAAGGAGGAGGCTTGGTGCTAACCCAAGCCATGAGCAGTGAGATGAAGTATCTCCACATCGCATCATTCCTGGGGGGTGGGGGGTTTCTCCCATTTCTGTCTTCATAGACTCAACTTGCTAGCGCTACAGAGTCTAATTTCCTCAAGCTTATTCTGCTTTTGAGCCACAAAATGATTGAAGTGGTAGAACAGAATCTATGCAAGAAGTTTGCCAGGAGCTGGATCTTACTCACTAAGGCATGAATACAGAAGTATGGAGGCTAGACCACTGCCAAGCAGAACAGAATTCTTATAACTTGATTGTGGGGTTATATATCTCCTTTGTAAAACAAATCTGTGCATTGTCTCTGGTTTTGACACCCCTTCCTCCCACAATTTCCCTGCTTCAGGACATTTTCTGCTTATTAGTTGCCCTGCTTAGAATTCCAGATGGGATCAGACCACAGTTTGGGCCCCCAAGGATCAGACTAGCTTGGGCAAAGCAGATCCTGAATAGTGTTGGTTTTCTTAAGGCTGTTCATTTTAGTCTGTTAGGATACTTCACTCTGTCCTGAAGCAAAAAGTACTGCAAGGAAAGAATGAAGTTCCAACAACAGAGCAATTTTGGTGATTCCAAATCTTTGATTTGCCTGTTGTGACTCTGTAACTGGAGAGATGATAAAGATGCATCATCAAAGTAGGGCGATGTCTCCACATCAGAAAGCTGATCCTCTGTGTAATCTCTCACATGGAGGTGATTTATGCAAACACTACAGGCAGGATGCAAAACGCCTGTGGCTATTTGTTCAGCTGTTGTAGGACTGGTCAAGTGCAACCCCCAGACCATACTCGGTTCAATGGATTGAGTGTACCCTTAGCAAGAGTGCGGATGATACCAAGCTGTATGGTTCAGTTGATATGCTGGAGGGAAGGAATGCCATCCAGAGGGACCTTGACATGCTTGTGAGGTGGGTTGATGCCAACCTGATGAAGTTTAACCATGCCAAGTGCAAGGTCCTACACCTGGGTGGGAGCAATCGCAGGCACAGCTCCAGGTTGGGCAGAGAAGAGATTCAGAGCAGCCCTGCGGAGAAGGACTTGGGGGTGTTGGTCGATGAGAAAATGAACATGAGCCGGCTGCAGTGTGCGCTTGCAGCCCAGAAAGCCAACCGTATCCTGGGCTGCATCAAAAGGAGCGTGACCAGCAGGTCGAGGGAGGTGATCCTGCCCCTCTACTCTGCTCTCGGGAGACCTCACTTGGAGCATTGTGTGCAGTTCTGGTGTCCTCAACATCAAAAGGACATGGAACTGTTGGAACAAGTTCAGAGGAGGGCCACGAGGATGATCAGGGGACTGGAGCACCTCCCATATGAAGATAGGCTGAGAAAGTTGGGGCTGTTCATCCTGGAGAAGAGAAGGCTGCGTGGAGACCTCATAGCAGCCTTCCAGTATCTGAAGGGGCCTATAGGGATGCTGGGGAGGGACTCTTCATTAAGGACTGTAGTGATAGGACAAGGGGTAATGAGTTCAAACTTAAACAGGGGAAGTTTAGATTGGATATGAGGAAGAAGTTCTTTAGTGTAAGGGTGGTGAGGCACTGGAATGGGTTGCCCAGGGAAGCTGTGAATGCTCCATCGCTGGCGGTGTTCAAGGCCAGGTTGGACATAGCCTTGGGTGGCATGGTTTAGTGGGAGGTGTCCCTGCCCATGGCAGGGGGGTTGGAACTGGATGATCTTAAAGTCCTTTTCAACCCTAACTATTCTATGATTCTATGGTTCTATGATCCCAAGAGGAATTGAGTTCTCCAGTCCAGCTTAACTGAAGAGGTGCAATGGATGCACTCAAGTGCATCTCTTGGCTGTTTATGTTTAGTTGCTGTTCTCTTGATTTCAGTCAATGAAGACCTGAACTAGGAAAAGTTTGGATACATATAAAAGACAGTTCTTTCTACGATTAGGTATACTCTGTTGGCAAATACTTCTGTAGGTCAATGGTATATGTAACAGTGACCAAACCTCCTCCTTGCTTAGGATTGCTGTGGATTTACCCATAAGCTATGATAAAGTTGGAGGTCAGTAAGTGCAAGTGAACAGTTTACCTCCCTTTTCAATCCAGGTGATTAGAGCCACGTGTGCACCATATTTCCATTGCCTGTCCAGAAAAACAGCTTTTTCTAATGTCTTATCTCTTTCTTGCCTATGAAGCACCTTGGTGCTCAGTCTGATTGCCAGAGAGCTGGCCTTACACTTCAAGTTTTCCTCCACAAGTAGAATCATAGAAAGGGTTGGAAAGGACCTTAAGATCATCTAGTTCCAGCCCTCAAGGAGCTGCTTTACTTGTCTGCTTACCAGATTCCTTATGATCAGAAACCAGTCGGAGGATGTCCCCTGGTTGTCCATCTATATTGAAGCAGACAGAGAACTTGCTTGAGGGGAAATCAATGACAAAGTGAGGGTCTCCATCAGCTGAGAAGACATGGAAAAAAAGAGACAAATATAAGAGACTTACATGAAACTGCAATGTCCAAAAACATAACAAAACTGCTTTGAAAAGTATCTTTGTCCCTGTTTTTTCTAAGACCTCCTAGTTTGTTGTTTTTAGAGGGTTGGATGGAGTTTGCCAGGAAATGCCAAGTTTTGCTTTGTTTTTTTCACAAAGATCTATTCTATTTTGGTTTGTTTTTCTCACAGAAGAGGTTGGGTTTTCAATGGAAACTCAATCCCCAGAGCAGCCCCATTGAAAACCAGGATATTTTCTTCCTAGAATATAATTTCAATGGGAGTTATCATGCTGAGTTTTATACCACTCCATACTTTGTCAGCCAGGCTACATCCCCCACAGCGCATAAAAATGTGTCTTCTAACCAAGGACTGCTGCATGGACACACCTCACACCGAGCCTTCCTGGTCCTCAATATCAGATTAGGGCAGTCAACAGCAGATACTAAACAGTTCCACAATCTTAATTTTCCAACAATCCTCAATTTATCAAGTACCAGATAGGTGTCACTGGTAAGAAGACAAGCCCAAACTTTAGTTTTTAAAGTAAATTTGACCTTATCCAGTGAAATTCAAGTCAAAACTCTTGATCTAGGCTTATTCTTCAGTGTTTAATGGTTTTTGACTAATTCTAGTGCAGAAGAACAAGCTTCCCGTTCTCCTCTAAGATCTACAGAAGACTCAAACATGAGTATCAAGTGTTGTAGACCATCTGCCTTGCCATGTTTCCTCACACTTCTTCTCATTACTGATCCTCTGTATATTTTGGTTTAGTTTTCATTTTCCTACCTACTCTGCAGGTCTAGTAAGTAGGACTGTGGCTGATCCATTGGCATGGTTATACCACAGCGGCATACAACTGAGATTTCCACAGGTCAACCATGATTATTAAAGGCATGAAAACTGGCACTGACCTGAGGTTTTGGAGATTTTAATTCTCTGTTTATCTTGCCGTCTCTGTATACCTAGAAGTGGGGAAGGAAGGCTGTTACAATTCCTTATGGAGCAGCAGAAAGAGCCATGGTATAATAATGTTCCCAAAATTATTCAGCAAGATTATGGACGTATTCCTGCAGCTACTATAAGCTTCCTTTAGAATACCAGTTTTTCTCCAATAGTGTCTACAGAGCCGTAAAGTGCTTCAAGGGGTTGAATCAGCTTCCTAAAAGGTTTGCTTAAGGTCACCCAGCCCATAATTAGCAAACTCAATATGAAAATCTCACCTTTCTTTTTACCACCCCTCAGTTCATTGGCTACATCATCCCTGTTGCCAAAGTCAGCAATGAGACATAACCTATGTGAAAAGATTTCTTACCAGCGCATGGTTATTTCCTCTCATACCTGGTGGTGCTTTGTGTCCCTGCAAACTCTGCAGCTTTTCCCCGATGCCATCAGTAGAAGGGCTGATAAACTCCTCTGGAGCTAATTCTGGATGGAGCCCAGCCTCTCTCATCTTCAGAACAGTGAAGGGAGTAACAAAATTGTAAGTCAGGGCCATTGACTTGGCTTTCTCCATCAAATAGTCTTTTTCCTGACTGTCATCACTCTTCAACCGAGAGTTAAGCAGTTCCTTGATGGTGAGATAACTCCATGCCCTCTCAATGTAATTTGTATCACCTTTGCCATCCTCCAAGCCGGGGATACCTCTGATATCATTCCTGCTTGGCAGGTCAATAGCCACATCTTTCTTGAGGAGGATGTACTTCTTGGAGTTACTAGCAGTCACCTCCACATGGAGACTATCTGAGGTGCGGTTGATGAGTTTGCCAGCTATGATGATTTCAGAGCCATTAAAGTAGTTAGGGAAGAAGTTCTGGGTGACTTGCTCCACGTTGTCTTCAGGGTAGTCAACACGGATATCAGAGAGAAGAGGTGTTCCTATTTCATCATAGAACCTTAAAGAAAGGCAAATTTTTCACCATTAGTACTGTTCATCCAAGTGTATGCACACACTCTTGCAGTTATACACGGCCAAGGATACAGTCAGACTGTCTAATACGGCTTCTAAGATGTTCAGGAGCAGTTGGAGTTACCAGGTCCTAAATTTAACTACTGTAATTGGGCTCAGAGAGATGGGGAGAGTCTCTACCCTTAAGAGATTTTCCAAACTTGAGTGGACGAGGCCCTGAGAAACCTCACCTAAATTTGAAGTTGGCTCTTTTCTGAACAGAAGGATGGATTCTGTGACCTCCAGAGATCCCTTTTAACCAAGTTATTCTCTGCCTCCTTTTAGTTTTCAGTGTCTAAGGCATCTAAACAAAGTCTCTGCAGTACATTCAGAAGCATCCCAGCATGGCCTGAAAGTCACCTACCTTCTACTATGATTCCAGAGCTCTGCAAAGAGATATTTGTGACCACTTAAATTTGCTTAAGAAGAACTGTGCATTAAAAGTAAATTCTTGGCTTCTCAGGTTCACAGAAAGCACTGTAGTTGTTGCAAAATGTACTCAGGAGAGATGCTGTCACCTACATGGTATTCCAGAGCCAGAAACTGTAATACCAAGATACTTGGTTCCCCAAATCTGGAGAGTATCTGAAGCAAAGATTCTGTATCACTGAGAGAGCTCTGGATAAAACCATTTGAAATAGCCAGTGTAGGACAGGCAGGAGTACAGTTTTGTGAGGGCCAATGAAGAAGGAATCTCACTATGCCCCCATCAGTGAGGATATTTCCATGGAATGGAGGAATCCTAACTACTAAATACAATCAGCCTGGCAGAAGAGAACTCACTGCTACCTTGTTCATAGAATCATAGAATAGTTTGGGTTGGATAGGACCCTAAGGTCATCTAGTTCCAACCCCCCCCCATTTTCTGTTGGAGCAAGAAACTTGGACTAGAGAGCTTAACCCTACGTTGCCTTTTTAATGTGACCTACTATAGTTCTGTGAATACCTCATACTGGAGAAGCCAAAAAGCCTTTACAAGGGGTTAAGGCCCAAGTTTACAGTACCATGTTTGCCCTACAGCAATGTGCTTTTGATGGATCTTCCCAAGCTGCTCCAAGAATGCCATACTTCCCATTTAAATGCCAGACTCTCCCTAACTTGGCAAGTCATTTGAGTCTAATTTGGTGCATAAACAAAGATTTGGCCTCAGCCCTTGTTTAGATCAAGTTGCATTTACTTCTCACATCTGCTTAAACAGATTGACTGGAAGCTAAAGTCACACTTTCTGCTTTATTCTCTCTCCAAGGAATCCCAAAGCCTGAATTGGTTGACTTTCTTTTAAAGTCTTTCTGAGCATTCAGTGTCTTTGATGCAGAGACATCATCATGTTTTAAAACATGAGTGAACTAAACCTGAGAACTGTCTGTGAAATAACACCTGGGTTGTAACAAACGGTGGAGTAAAAGATAACAACCTGTCTTATACTACAAAGCAAGGAAGAATCTGTGCACAAATACAACCGACTGACCACAAAACTCAGAAATTACCTTGGCACCCATGTAGATTTTCCCTCCAACAGTGATTTGAACTGGTCTCCAGCAAGTGACTGTATAAATTTGGCTCCAGATGCCAAATGGGTTTGCCATCACTAAGCTTGATAAACAGTGAGCTGTTTATCAGACAGAGGTGTTTCAACAAGTATTTGCAGTGCTGGGTTCCTGCAGCCCAATCAATCAGTGCATCCTTCATTTGTCAGGGAATGCCACTTGCTAGCCAAAATATATGGGCAAATGACAGGTAGAGTGGCAGATGGATCTACAAAATCCAGTTTTAAAGGAAGATACTCTTGTTCACGCATAACCATCGCAGAAGGAAAAGCTCTGGTGGAAGGTGCATGGTCTCATTGCTCCAGATGAATTAGAAACTAGCTAGGCAAGAGGTCTGTGCTCAGTAACTGTCTCTTTTGGGTTTCTGAGGTCCAAACCATTAGCATTTTGGGAGTGAAAGCCAAACATCTTTGCCTGGAAATACTGACACACAGCCTGGCATTTTAGACAGAGCTGTGGTTCAGATACGTTTCTGCTGATCTCACTTAGATCTCCCTTTGGACTACAGCTCCCCAGTCACAGAAGAGAAGCATGGTGCCTGGTCCTACTGAATGATGAGGATTACATGAAACTTGCTAGAGTTTGGGTCCCAAAGAATAGTGAATGAGGGAATGATCATTGAGTATTTTTCAAAGTTGAATATTTTGAAATTTGGACAAAAGGTTACGGTTTTCAAAAAACACAGAAATACTTTTCTGTCCCAAATTGGGATTTTCATTCCTGAGCCCTTCAGTACCATTTACGTTGTCAACTTGAAATCAGCAGTACATCCTTTCCTCCATCCATCTACCTACAGAGAGGTGGCACTTATGCCTCTCATCTCTCCAGGTTTACATGCCCCAAACAGCAATCTGAATTAGAGAAACTAATGCCCTGGTGTGAGGGCCTGAGAAGCTCCAGCACAGCCCAGGGGGTCTAATAGGAAGGAGACAATTTCTGGGTAGGCATCCTCAGTATCTGAGCATACTCTACCTCTCTAACCAGAGTTGAGCCTCAGGGAAACTCCCATCTATTGCGTTGTCTCCTTAGAGGATTTTCCTTCCCAGCCCCTTGCCCAGAGTTCCCAATATAAGCAGATATAAGCACAGAAAAAGCAGAACAAACCCTTTGAGGTGGCTGGCTGCATCCTCATCCTCCTGGAAATGCCTTGTCATGCCGCAGTTCTCCAGTGCCATCCTTTCCAGCAGCTTGTGGTCCACATCATTGCCAATCCCGATGGTGAAGAGACAGAATTTATCGCGGATGGCATCCTTGGTGTTGCTGAGGATTTTTAATGACTGTGTTTCCCCAACAGTGGGCCTCCCATCCGTGAGGAAGATGATCAGAGAGACACTCCTGGCATCAATGTCATTCTGAGCAATGTAATCATTTAGCAGCTTTGCACCAGTCTGGAGAGCACCATTGATATTAGTCCCTGGGAAGGTACAAAATGATTTAGTTCATTTCTCCTTCTAAGAATGGTACAGATAATTTCCCTATGCTCCCTTTAATACAGTGACACACTTCTGAGGTGGACCAATGCCAACATCATGAAGTTCTATGATTTCACAATCTCTATTCATTAGGGTGTTCCTTTTTGTCTACATGACGTTGCACCAGCTCTTTAATTCAGTTAATTCTCAACACCAGTTTTGCATAGCTGTTTGTCTTCTGAATTGCAGTTTATCATATGAAATTGCTGTTTCCTTGAATGCCTCAATGTACAATAATCAGCCATAGTAAGAAGAATCACAGCACACACCATGTGCTGCCTGTACATACAAGAAGAGTTAAACTTAATTACGGGACTCTCCCAGATACTATCTGAACCAGGAAAACAAGTCCTGCTCACTTTGTCTGAAGGGCACAAGATTTGGAGAAAGGTAGAAAGCCTTCAAATGGGAAAACAAATGGTTGTGTTTGTTCTTTGAACCCCAGGGCTAAGAAAGTTTAAAGGGAAGAGAAACGGCTTTGTTAGGTGAGGAGTGTGTTTTCCCAAAACAACTGGCTAGGGAAGAACTGAGCTGCCTGAAGGGGGGGAGAGGGAAAGCACAGAAAATGAGAGAAGAGATGTATGTTAGAAGAAAAGCCATGGAAAGGATCCAAGCCTACTGTGTGTTCAGAGAATAGAAAACAAGAAAATGAGTACAGGTATCTCCTTGCTCCATGTATTTCTTGTGTTGCCCAAAGAAAAGAGAGATTGGTTGTGGAACCTTTGCAAAATCAGTACAGATGGGTTAAAAACAGCCCTCAGGAAGGTGAAATGGGTGAAGATCAACACACAACAGACTCTTGGGGGTTCAGAAAGGGAGATCTAGGGAGGTTATGAGAGGTCTGACCTTGCATCATGTACCTAGAAACTTAGGGCCAGTGGAAACAGAAACACAGGTCTAGTGACTGCAGCAAGTCAAGGAACAGGAAAAGGGCTAAAACTCCTGAAAAGGCCTCAAAATCTAGACTGTGTTTTTATGCAAAATGGTTTTGAACCAAACCCCTGCACCTAAATATCCTAATACTCCCTCAGTCTCTATCCAGATCCAAAGTTTCAGGGTCTTTTTTCCCCAGAAACAGAAAGAAACCATTCTATGCAGCAGATTGTGTCATTTCAAACCCAGCTGCATCACAGAGCTACCAAGCACTGAAAACTGCCTTTTGCCATGTGCACAAGTATTTAGCAACGATATCTTTTTCCCACTTCTTTGGTGTGAGTATGACACAGCAGTGTGAGCACAGCACGTACACTGTGTCTGGTGTCAGCCTGAATGCATGCACATTCACTGAGGGATACCTGAGCATCCATCCAGATACTTGAGCAACAGCATTAGACAGAAAATCTATTATTTCTTAATATTTAGATATTAGTTAAAAATGGACATTAGGAAGAAATTCTTCACCATGAGGATGCTGAGGAACTGGCACAGGGTGCCCAGCGAAGCTGTGGCTGCTCCATCCCTGGCAGTGTTCAAGGCCAGGTTGGACGCAGGGGCTTGGAGCAAGCTGCTGTAGTGGAAGGTGTCCCTGCCTGTGGCAGGGGTTGGAACTGGATGAGCTTTAAGGTCACTTCTAACCCAAACCAGTCTGGGATTCTATGAAAATGCGGAGTTAGCCAAAACTGAAGCACTGCTGAGCTGTGTTGGAGAATCACTGCACCTCCTGTTGAATCCGAGTTAATCCTTTCCTTTTACTTCTGTTCTCTGGCACATTCATGGGCAAACTCAGCTGGTTCCTGCATAGCTCTCTTGGTATTTCAGGATTGAAAAGCTTTGTAGTCTGAATTTAGTCCCACCATTGGTAATTGTTTAACTGGGCAGGTCCCTTGACCGCTTCCTAAACTCTTCCTCTGACAATGCAAACATTATGGAAACCATCCTGTTTGCTGTGTTTTTCCATCAGAGAGTTTCCTTTGCTAGGAGTGGTCAGTGCTCAAGGGCAGCCATGGGAAGACCCCACTTGACCCTCAACCAGCTGACTTTTTCAAGGGGAAGGATTTGCAGCTTGCAGCTTACCTGAGGAGTACTGAGCTAGGATGGGCACAGCTGCCAAATTATGTCTGATTACAAACCTCATTATGCTACTGGGGTTTTTTGTGCTATGTTCATAGATTCATAGGAGACCACTGAATCAAATCCAAAGTCATGCTACTGCCACTGTTCTGGGGTCTTCCCCTTCCCCTCCTTTCTTCCTGGCAACGATGTACACACAAAAAGGGATGAGGCAGAAACTAACTCTTGCAGAAGGCAATCCCACAGCCCACACTGAGTTGTCTACCCCTGAAGTTTCCAGCCCAGACAGAGCCATGTGTCTGCTTTTACATAAGCTTTCAGAAACCGCACAAGTACTGGCCTTGGGTGTCCTTCACCAGGATATGATGTGTTTTCCTGTGTCCTCAAGAAATAACCTTGGGAATTTTCCATTCTCCAGATAAATGGGAGAATGGGCCCATCTTGGCTTTAGTAAGTATATGAAGTGATATGATTGGATCTGGGGAGATCTTCCCATCATGTGTGCTGACAAAGGGCACATATCTTCCTGTCACATAACCCCAAGTGCAGGTGGGGAAGGGGCTCAGTTGTTCCATCACCTAAGTCCCAGTGTGATTTTATTGCTACAGAACCATTCACCACCCTCCATTCTGCAGCTGGATATCAAAATTAATCTCATTTGTATCTCTGAATCCTACCTCCAGTAGGTGACATGTTATGAATGTACTTTTTGGCATCTCTTATATTATTTGGAGTAACTGGCACCAGCCGGTCTTGCTGCCAGACCTTTATTCGGTTGGAAAAGCCAATGATATTGAAGTGGTCTTCAGGCCTTAGGTCCTGGAGGATTGTGAAGAGAGCTTCTTTGGTCTAGAAAGAGAAAAAAGAACAGTAAGCACAACACATTTAGTGGGCAAGAACTGAATTCTTAGGACATTTACTGATCTTACAGGTATTTCTACAGTGTCAGTTTGGCTCATGATGAAAACTGAGATGTCCTTCCCCGTATCTCTGTGGTGCCAGGTGCTATGCAAATATAAGACATAAGAACAACTCTTGCCCAAAAGACCTTGCATAGCTTAAACATCATGTGTGGCAATTAGGATAAAAGACCCCAAGACTCCCATGCTCTGAACTAAGGGATACTGAATAATGTTTTCTAATGCCCAAAACCTCATGGAGTTGTTCTTCCCTCTAGGCTTGCAGTGAGCTCTCAGGGGTATATAGTTAGAAAGGTTACTTACAAGTTGAAATACCTCTAAATATGTCAAGGCTGCACATGCTGTATTCACAGATAGGATACCAACCGGGATATACATACTCCAATGAATAGCTCCAGCAATTAACAAGCTATTAAGCCAATTAGAATTAATAAGAATTAATGGAATTGATGAGACATAAAGATAAGCCCTGACTAGTCACTGCAGATTCTACCTGCTAGTCACTTCTGTCCCAGGCATCTTGGTTTTCATCAACATTATATTGCTCCGCTGTTTATCACGCTATATAAATATAGGCAGAGTGAGGAAAGCTGATAGCAAGACCAGTTCATAGTGAGAGGTGAAGGTTCCTGGGTGATGGGAAAGACAGACCACTGAGGAAAAGCCAACAGGAAGAATGCAGATGTGTTCAGTTCTCCCCAGAGTGACCAACTTTGATTTGCAGCTGTGTTCACGTGAAGACAAACTTCAGCTTTGTAAGACCAGATGAAAGAAGATGCTCAAAAGCAGCCTCTATCCCTGTATTTGGACACAAAATTCATAGGAGGAATATGAGGCAATATCTGTAAGTGCAGGGATCAGCAGCTTCTGGGCTCTGCCCCTTCTTGGCCACCATTAAGCCTTTCAAATTCCAAGGAAATAATATGATGGACTCATCAGCAGTTAAAGGTTTCTCTCATGCCTATGAGGCAAATATGTGAAGGGCTTGTCCAGAAAAAATACAAAAGGCAATCAGCAGTGCTGGAAGCCACATATTTCTAGGCCTGATATTGCTATGTAAAGACAGTCGGGAAAGGAGCTCAAAGGGCTGCTCAAGCTGTGTCATCAATATCCCTCTGGATTCTGCATTGAAGCTGATGATGCAATGATGCAACTGCAAACACATTACCCACTGCACTGGAATCTCTCATCCTCCCAGCTGGTGACTTGGCTTCCAGTCCATCTGAAGTGAAGAGGAACATTTCACATAGCTTCAAACATTTTGGAGCCAGTTCTGGAGTCCCTCCCTCTCTGTTTCTGTCCTCTGTATAAACCATTTTCCTCTGTAGGGATTTCAGAACTCATCCCTCCATTTGTTTAGCTGGAACATTGCTCCACGTCTCACCACCATGCATTTTATGGGCGTTTCATAGCTAAGAATATGAAACCAAATGCTGGTGGAAGAAACTCTTTCAAAGAGAAGGGGAGAACCCCACTAGCTTTACATCATGATGATAGGGTGCTTAGTTGCCAGCTGGGGTTAAACCATAACAAATACGCACAAAATAAACCTTCAAGAAGATGAAGGCCTGCCCCAAACTTAAAAGCTGTCTCCCCAGTGAAACAGTCCAAAGAAAACTTGCTAAGATGAGCTAAAGAGCAGTTACTTGAAGAAAGAAGGGAAGGGTTTGTGCTCTGTCATCTCCCCTTTTACAGTAGCCTTTGTATTGCAAGAGTACATCACATAATACATGACATCATCCTTCAGAGGACCCTCAAACATTCAGTCCTATTTTACAGAAGAAAAAATCGAGGCACAGACTACTTTAGTAATGATGTCGAAGCAGCAAATGGGATCTTTCCAAAACCTGGAGTCTCCAGCTATCCAGTAGGCCAAACCACCTCTCATGTGCACATACAAGGACAAAGCAGCAATCACACAGTGGAGAAAAGGACTCTTGCATTCATTTCAGGGTAACAAGAGTGGCCCATGCATTTGTCCCTCAAAAAATGGGTTCAAAGTAAGCAGAAAGTGAAAATGAAGCTTTTATCCTATGTGAGTGTGATCAGGCCTTCATGCCAACCTCTGCTGAAGGAGATTTGGGGCAGGATGTGGAAACAAGAAACAGCTCCCTACGTGCAACATTCCCTGCAGTAGGCAAGGAAGAGAAGCAAAGGTGCCTAGAAGCAGTGATCTGGAGGGAAGCTCCCCAGATCTCATTACCCATATTATAGCTCCGATTATAATTAACATCGTTTGACCTTTCCCATTATGAAAAGAACTCTTTTAAGTTTGCTGCAACTCTGTCAAACCACACTTTTCTCAGAGGGATTTACTGGGCCCAAACAGCTCTGTTGTTTCGGAGAACAAGGCAAGAGGAAAACTCATCCTGCTTTGGCCTTGTTGCATCTCACCTCCAGGGTGCTCAGAAATCCCTTTTGACATTCTTGCCTGTGCTTAGCCAAAAGAAAAGGAAAAGGAAAGGTGAAACAATGCAGTTTGATGTGCTTCTATCCAAGCTGGAACAGCAGAAGGGCTCAGGAGGGAACTGAAGCAGATGCAGCACTTCTCCACTCCCTTGTACAGGGGCAAAATGTGGGGTTGGGATCGTCTCTCTCCCCCCTTTTGTCATTCTCTATTTCCTTGTTGTCTCTTTTTTTTTTTTTTTTTTTTTTTTTTTGTCACAGTTCACTTATTTCTATAGCGTTTGAGTCAGTTTTTCCCAGGAAAAGGTTCCATCATATTTTAATACACACACAGAGACAGCCTGGATTCTGGCATCTCCATCATGTGCTTGCCTCTGGACTTCAATAAAAGCACCCTTTGAATTTATGTTATATACACACAAGCATATGTACAAGTGTGTGTATATATATATAAGGTTTTGCTCCAAGGCAAACAGAACGAGGGAGGCCATATGGTTCACTCTCCTGCAGCTTTTACCTCATCCCCAGTAAAAATAAAGGGTGGGATTCAGCTTTCCCAACTCAGTCATCAGAAAGCTGGGCATTGCATCTAATTCCTCCCCAGGCAGGGGAAGACACCTCCAGAGAGTAATCCATCCCATCTGGTTTGGATGGGGTTTAGGATGAGCTGAGTCATTGTCTGGCAGTGCCTGTCTCCCAGCACTGCCTCCGAGAGGCTCAGTAGCTCAGCAATAGAGAAGGTGGGACTCACCTCAAGACCTGATACTGCCCAATCCTGAGCATTATAGTGCTTACTGGAGCCCAAAGGAACTGAACTGGGTCTCCATCTCTCCCAGAGCGCTCTGAACTGCCTGGCTCATCTTGTGTGTTCCCATCTCTCTTCCAAATCCATACTGACCTACAGGTTTATACTAAAGATTTCAGTCCACACAAGATGGCAATGCCCTCTTTGCTACCACTATTCCTCACCCATAAATGGTTTGTGAGAGAGGGATGTGGCTTCCCTCTGGAGGGCTGGATATGATTCAGGAGCTGGCAGGCACAAGTGACTTTAAATAAGGAGAATATCTTGGTAAGAGTGCACTGCTTGAAATCCCTATGTATGCAGTTATGACCCAGGGCTCCTCCAGTCTCCATCAGCCCCCAGGCAAGGATCTGCAAAGCTCTTTGTGCAGAGAGTGCCTGGCAGCGGCTTCAGTCAGGACAGGACAGCAGGTTTCTCATTCTTGGCCTTGTATGGCCACAGCTGGAAGTTCTCCTGGCTCCAAGAAACCGAGGGCTGAGGCTGCCCTGGGATTCCCAAGCTGCTTGCTGCACGCTCTTCTCACTGTCCTGAGGATCTCGAATTCGACCATCTCATGATCACTGCAATCAAGGCTGCCCTGGAGCATCACATTTCCAACCAGCCCTTCCCTGTTGGTGAGCACGAGGTCAAGCATGGCACCTCTCCTTGTCGGCTCCTCTATTACTTGCAGAAGGAAGTTGTCTTCCACACAATGGAGGAACTCCCTGGATTTCTTGTGCCGGGCCGTACCATCCCTCCAACAGATATCCGGGTGGTTGAAGTCCCCTATGAGAACAAGGGCCTGCGAACGTGAGGCTGTTCCTATCTGTCTATAGAGCGCTTCATCCACAGAGTCCTCTTGGTCAGGCAGTCTGTAACAGATCTCCACAATGATGTCTCTTCCTGCAGCTGATGCTGGACTTGCTGTAGCCCAGGATACGGTTGGCTTTCTGGGCTGTGAGCACACACTGCCAGATCATGTTCATTTTCTCATCGACCAACACCCCCAAGTCCTCCCCAGCACTGCTCTGAATCTCTTCTCTGCCCAACCTGGGGCTGTGCCTGGGATTGCTCCCACCCAGATATAGAACCTTGCACTTGGCATGGTTAAACTTCATCAGGTTGGCATCAGCCCACCTCACAAGCGTGTCAAGGTGCCTCTGGATGGCATTCCTTCCCTCCAGTGTATTAACTGAACCACACAGCTTGGTGTCATCGGCAAACTTGCTGAGGGCGCACTCAATCCCACTGTCCATGTCACCGACCAAGATGTTGAACAAGACCGGTCCCAACACCGATCCCTGAGGGACACCACTCGTTACTGGTCTCCAGCTGGACATTGAGCCATTGAGCACAACTCTTTGCGTGCGGCCATCCAGCCAGTTCTTTATCCCCCGAGTGGTCCACCTATCAAATTGATGTCTCTCCAACTTAGAGACAAGGATGTCATGTGAGACAGTATCAAACGGCCTTCCATGATGGGGCTATGTTACTGATGGACAGGGGTAGAGCAGTTGATGTCATCTACCTGGACTTGTGCAAAGCGTTTTGACTTGGGTGGTGTGGTCAGAGCATTTGCTGGCAAAGACTGAGGCAAAGAAGTCGTTAAGAACCTCAGCCTTCTCCAAATCCAGGGTAGCCAGTTCTCCCGATAGCTGCCCGAGGGGGCCCATGTTGTCCCTAGTCTGCCTTTTATTTGCAATGTACCCACAGAATCCCTTCCTCTTATCCTTAACACCCCTAGCCAAGTTTAATTCTAAGTGGGTCTTAGCTTTCCTAACCTGGTCCCTTGCTTCCTGGACAACATCCCTGTATTCTTCCCAGGCCGCCTGTCCTTGCTTCCACCTTTTATAAGCCTCTTTTTGCCCCTCGAAAGTTTCCTCAGCAGCTCCTTATCCATCCAAGGAGGTCTCCTGGCCCTCCTGCAGCACTTCCTTCTAGGAGGGATGTATCGCTCCTGAGCTTGTAGCAGGTGATCCCTGAATATCAACCAACAGTCTTGGGCCCCCCTGCCCTCTAGGGCTATATCCCATGGAACCTTACTGAGCAGGTTCCTGAAGAGGCCAAAGTCTGCTCTCTTGAAGTCCAGGGCCGTGAGCTTCCTGCACGCTCTTCTCACTGTCCTGAGGATCTCGAATTCGACCATCTCATGATCGCTGCAATCAAGGCTGCCCTGGAGCATCACATTTCCAACCAGCCCTTCCCTGTTGGTGAGCACGAGGTCAAGCATGGCACCTCTCCTTCTCGGCTCCTCTATTACTTGCAGGAGGAAGCTGTCTTCCACACAATCGAGGAACCTCCTGGATTGCTTGTGCCGGGCCGTACCATCCCTCCAACAGATATCCGGGTGGTTGAAGTCCCCCGTGAGAACAAGGGCCTGCGAGTGTGAGGCTGTTCCTATCTGTCTATAGAGCGCTTCATCCACAGAGTCCTCTTGGTCAGGTGGTCTGTAACAGATCTCCACAATGATGTCTCCCATCGCTGTTCTCCCTTTAACCTTGACCCGCAAACTCTCTGTCTACTGCTCACCTGTCCCCAGACAGAGCTCCATACTCTCCAGCCTTTCCCTAGCATAAATAGCAACTCCCCCTCCCCGCCTACCAAGCCTGTCTTTCCTAAAGAGCCTGTAACCTTCCATTCCAGCACACCAGTCATAGGAGCCATCCCACCGTGTTTCTGTGATGCCTATGAGATCATATCCCCGTAGATGTGCACGCATCTCTAATTCCTCTTGTTTGTTCCCCATGCTACGGGTGTTTGTACAGAGGCATCTGAGCCGAGCTCCAATTGAAGTCTAATATAGATGACTGTGAGACAGCAATAGCAAGAAAGCCACAGAAATACAGAATGACAAGACACATAGTTAAAATTATACTTAAAAGGAATAAAGTCTCTTCTGGCAGCTTCGGTATCTCTGAGGGCTTTCCCTTAAATCACAGCTTCTGCCACTTCATAGAAGGTTATGCCCGTGTATCAGCAGGCTCTGCCACCCTCCTACGAAACAGCATTATCACATCTCTTATAGCTGGAGGCAGTGAGCACTGAACGACCGCAGTTGACATCTTCAGGGGTGAACATGAGGATTGTCCATTACGGACAGCTGGTTCTTCTTGCCATGCCACATCCATGGGCTTCAGGGGGTGATGCCAAGTCCAACAGACACAACCCAAGGCAAACCCTGAGCAAAGGGGCTGCTCTTCCTACATAGCAATGAGGCTTTTCCTCTGGAGTCTGCTCTGACATATTTCCGCTCACATCAACAGGCTAATTTCCATGCAGAGTGAGCCAGCAGCATAACTGGAAATCCTCCTGTTTACGTAACTACTAATTACCCTTAGCATAATGAATGTGCCATGTCACAGCCTGTATTTATTGCAGACAGGGACAACCTGGGGCTCCCACACCATTCTCATGGTGGGGTGATGTTGCATGGCTAGCAGAAGAACTGAGTTGGTGCACAGACCGTTGGGTATCATCAGTGTTCCCTGCTGGGGGGTGATGAGGTGATGGGGTCCTATCTGGTTGGTGTCTATCCCTGAGAGGATTCTGAACCAGGCATCTGGAAGTGTGTCCTCCTCTTGGCTCTCTGAGGTATGTGGTTTGTTTTGTGGCTTTGGGGTATAGAAAGACTTCAATGTATAATTCTTGGCACAGGGAATTTGGCCACCTCCTGCCTTGTTGTAATTTCCTAGGTAATACTGAACATATTGGGGTAGGGCAGGAGAAGATGGGAGGTGCATTTACCATAGGGTCATAGAAATGCTGGTTGGCAGCATCAGCTGGAGGACTCTAATTCAACCTCACGCGTAGAGCGGAAGCGCTGTCAGCTCTAGTCTGGCTTAGCCATGGTTTCACCCAGCTAAACTTTGAGTCATGTCCACAATTCATTAGTTCTCATTTCCCAACAACCTGTCACAGGCTGTACTGTCTGCCTAAAGACACCTTTCATCCTGCTGTCCAACCTGCATGTCCCAAGGCACAGTCTGTGGCTGCTGCCCTTTGCTGTAGTGCTTGGCTCTATCACAAAGAGCTTGGCTTTATCTCTGCCCTTCCTGGTAGCTGTAGGCAGCTACTGGGCTGTCCTTCCGCCTCCCCTTTGCCAGGCTCAACAAGCCTGAATCCCCCCGCCTATTTTCCAGAGATGTGTGCTCCATGCCTCAGAACACCTTGTCAGATTGTCCCGGAACAGCTCTGAACCAGCCAAGTCTCAACAGGATTTGGGAGTCCACATCTGTGGTGAAATCCTGGCCCTAATACACAAATGTCTTCCAGGAAGAGAAGTCAAAGGAGGTTCAAGAAACAGGCTGTGTTAAACAAGTAAAGATATTTCATCTTCTTAAGAATGTATCTGTGTGAAACCACAGCGTGGATTAATTTCTGTACAGACCAGAATGGTCATGAAATCAAAGCGCAGTTTGAGTATTGGTGCAGAAGCACACAGAACAAAGGAAAGGCCGAGTTTAGCTCACCACAGTTTGTGACTCACTGCATCTTGTTGACATACTGCTGGAAATGCTCATTTCAGACTTCGGCACTTGCTTATGATGGACACAGATATATCTATATCGGAAGAACGAATGAAGAGAATGAATGAATGAATATGGGCAGTTTGAATCCAATGACGATCCATAAGGAAAGGGGTTTGGAAAAGGACAGCTTTTGTATTCTTACGTTATGACTTGGCTAAGTAAGATAAAATAGACAGGATGTATATGGGGGGCAGCATAAAGTGGGACTCCCCTTGTGTAATCTTAGAGGTGTAAATCAAAGCTTGTCACTGTGGGCTTTGTGCTTGCGCTGCCAGCGCGTTTTGTTTGGACACAGAGAAAAACCTGCAAGGAAACCCGAAGGCTGCGGAGGGAAATGGAATGGCGATTCCAAGGGAAGGGAACGCAGGCTTCGTGCGTCTGCCGATGTGCCCGGGACAGGAGGGGATGCGCCGGAGCTGCGGGATGGGAACTGTCGCCTGGCAACAGCCGGCCTCTGTGAGCGGGACAATGGGCTCGGCCAATGGGCGTCGAGGAGCGGCAGGCTGTGGCCAATAAAGAGCGGGCAGGGGCAGGGAGGGTTCAGTTGGTGCTGCAGGTGAGCTGGGAGGGAGGGAGGGAGGGAGGGGGGGAAGGAAGGAAGAAGGGAGCGAAGGAGGGAAGGAAAGGAGGGAAGGAAGGGAGGGAAGGAAGGGAGGGAAGGAAGGGAGGGAAGGAAGGAGGGAAGGAAGGGAGGGAAGGAAGGAGGGAAGGAAGGGAGGGAAGGGAAGGAAGGGAGGGAAGGAAGGGAGGGAAGGAAGGGAGGGAAGGAAGGGAGGGAAGGAAGGGAGGGAAGGAAGGAGGGAAGGAAGGGAGGGAAGGAAGGAGGGAAGGAAGGGAGGGAAGGGAAGGAAGGGAGGGAAGGAAGGGAGGGAAGGAAGGAGGGAAGGAAGGGAGGGAAGGGAAGGAAGGGAGGGAAGGAAGGGAGGGAAGGGAAGGAAGGGAGGGAAGGAAGGGAGGGAAGGAAGGGAGGGAAGGAAGGAGGGAAGGAAGGGAGGGAAGGAAGGAGGGAAGGAAGGGAGGGAAGGAAAGGAGGGAAGGAAGGAGGGAAGGAAGGGAGGGAAGGAGGGGAGGGAAGGAGGGGAGGGAAGGAGGGGAGGGAAGTAAGGAGGGAAGGAGGGGCGGGCGGGCAGCAGGGCAGGGCAGGGCAGGGCAGGGCCCGCAGAGGCCCGGGGGCCGGAGGAAGGCCGCCGGCTGCCCGCTGTCTCTCCTGCCCACAGGTCAGCCTCCCGCTGTGGAGCACCGCAGCAGCGATGGCCCCGCTCAGCCTGTCTGAGCTGCTGGATGCTGCCATCAGCCCCTCAGGGGGACATGTGAATTTCATGGAGCTGCACGGCCTGCTGCGGGCTGTGCTGGGGCTCTTGGGCCTCAGGGACCTGCCTGTCCCAGACTGGGAGCAGCCTGCCCAGGGGGTCAGGGCCCGGGCCCAGCATGTGGGGCAGCGGCCCCCGGAGCCAGGCGAGCGGCAGCCCAGGACAGCCCCGCTGCAGGGCACCGCCAGCGGCTCCCGAGTTGACGTCGAGGCTGCCGGTGTGGGGCAGCCGAATGAGCTGCAAGCCTGGGACAGCAGCAGCTCAGAGGTAGGTGCTCTCCCGAGCACCCCGGGCCCCACAGCCCTGGAGCTCCGGCCCCACCGTCCTCTCCATCCCTCCCTTCCCCACTCCTGACCTGCGGCTGGGAGCCGTGGGCACTGCTGGGGCACCGAGAGGCACCCTCAGCACCTCATGGGCCTCATCCCCACCTCCAGTCTCCTTGGCTCGCCCCAGGGCTAAAGCCGGCAGTGGGGGGCACTGGAGGGGGACCTCACCCTGCACGGCACTGAGCTGCTCAGGCCCAGGCTTTTGCCGGGTGTCCCAAGGGGCAGGGCTGGGGAGCCAGGTCCTGGTCTGCAGGGACCCTCCCCTGGGGCTCAGCCCCCGCCGCCCTCCTCTCCTAGGACACGGCTCTGTGCCAACCTCTCCCCGAGGGCCTCGGCGGCACGAAGGAGGCAGTCGGGAAGGGGCTTGGCTTGGGGAGCTGCCGCGGGGGTCCCTGCGGCCCTCGCCCCCTCCCTGCGTAACCCTGCATCCATCGCCCTGGGGGCCACCCAGCGAGGGAGGAGTGGGAAGGGGGTCCCAAGCGGGAAGTGTGGGAGCGCAGCCCGGGGCGGCTGGGGACAGAGCTGGGGACAGTGCGGGGAGCCCTGGCTCTGCCCTTGCTGCTGCGCTTCAGGGCACAAACCTGCTCCCCTTTGTCGCCTCTTCCCAGGAGAGCAGCAGAGCCCAGTCTGCCCCCAGCGAGGCCTCTTTGGACATGGACACCTCGCACGGGGCAAGCCCAGTGCCGGGTCCCAAGGAACCAGGGACCCAGCGCGCAGCCCCTACTGCTCAGCGCTCCAGCCCTACGAGCCGGCCGGGAGGTCACAATATGCCACCCAGCCGCTCACAGAGAAGGGCTGGAGCTGCTGTCGCGGAGGCCAAGACTCCACGGAGGAAGTCTTGGCCTCTTCTCAGCCAGACCAGCAGCCCAGGGGCACGTCCCAGAAGAAGGGTTTCCTGGGCAGACCTCCAGGGAGCAGGGACTCGGCCAATAGCCCCCAGCTCCGGTAGGGATCCCAGGGCCGTGGACCAGCTGCGCCAGGTGTACAGGTGGTCAGAGTCCTCAGGGTCCAGCAGTTCCTCCACGTCCTCGATGGATCCTGACGAAGCTGAGATTGAGGCTCTTCACTGCCTATATGATCACCTAAGACAGCAGGAGGCACAGCTGGAAGCCAACAAGTCGGACCGCGCTGAGCTGGAGGAGCTGCGGTCCGAGCTGCTGGTCCAGCAGCAGGAAGGTGGGAGCTCTGGGGCCTGGGGGGATGGTTGAGAGCCTGGGTCGGGGCTCGCTGTGCTCAGAGCCCGGCCCTGAGGGTGAGCCCCCTTCCCTGACACTGTGTCCCCTTGGCCCATGTTCTTGTAGGCCAGGAGAGCATCGTCACCATGCTTGAGGACCTCCGTGGCCAGGTGTCCTCCCTGCAGGGCCTGGCAAGGGACTTGGAGCAGGAGAAAGGGAAGGTGAGCTGGTGGTGGTCCATGTGGGGCACGTGGGGATGCTTGGGGGATTTGGGCAGGGAGGGGGCAGATGAAGAGCCCCTGGTCTGGGAAGACACTGGTGCCATGGCCTGGCTCTGTCCCACCTCCGTTCCCAGCTCACGTCCATGCTCCAAGACCTGAAGCAGGAGCTGAAGGTTCAGGCAGAGCAGCAGGAGGTGACCAGGGCCACAGTGGAGCAGTTGGTCACCACATCCCAGCAGCTGCAGGAGCAGGTGAGGTGCGGGGGGAGCTCCCAGGACCCGGTGCTCGGTGGGGTGGTCCTGGCGGGGTTCCCGGCCACATCCCTGGCTAGCTGTGGGCATGGAGCCTCCATGGCACCCGGGGTTGTTGGCTGCAGCCGTTCCATCTTAGAGGTGCTTCCTCCTCCGCTTCGCGTAGGTGGAAGAGCTGAGGGGAATGGTGAGGAATGCAGAGCTGGAGCAGGCAGAGAGGCAGGTAGCGTGCCACAGGTACAGGGACCCCAGCGCGCCGGAGGGGAATCTCCTGCAGCGCTTTGAGAAGCTGCAGAGGCAGGTGGACTCCCTGCTGTTGAGGCAGGAGGAGGGCAAGGTGGAGAGGCCGGGGAGCCAGGTAAGGAGATGGTGGCACGTGGGGCTGGGGAGGGGGCTGCCGGGACCTCCCCCTGCCCCCAGCTGCTTGTGCTGCAATGGAATGTGGGGGAGCCCCTTGCTCCCTCCCCAAATAGGTTTGTAGGTGCCAGCAGCACGGAGGGAAGTTGAAGCCGTGCTGCAGATGTCCTGCAGGCACCGAGAGCCCGTGGCCCAGTGAGACGGGTCTGTCCCCAGGGGACAGACCCCCCCCTTGCGTGGCACTACCACATCATCTTCCTCCCTGCAGCAGGACCAGGAGGTGCTGAGCCGCTTGGCGGTCCAGGAGCAGGAGCTGCAGCAAGCCCAGGAGCAGCTGCGGGAAGAGATGGCCTCCAAGGTGAGGGGTGGCCCATGCCCACGGTGCCAAACTGGCACCTCTGGGGCTTGGTGGCCCAAGGCTGTATCCCTCTGGGGATTCCTGCTCCTGGCTTTTCTCTGGGGTCCGCAGTGGCCCAAGCCGCGGCAGCTGGCTGAGGGAGTGTGTCTGCCTGCAGCTGGACCGCACGGAGCTGGAGCGTTTCCGGCAGCAGCTGGAGGAGCAGTGGAAGAGAAGCCTGAAGCAGCTCCAGGAGAAGGCACCGCCGAGAGAGGCGGACAATGCAGCTGGGATTAAGAAGTGAGTGTGATGGGGGCAGTGATGGCTTCAGGGGCAGCACTCGCCCCGTTGCCACTTTGTCCTTGCCAGCACCGCAGTTCCCGGGTTCTCTGGGTGCCCATGGCAGTAGTTCCCACTGATGGTGGTGGTTTTTGGAGCCAACCTCCATGAGCTCTCCCTCGTCCTCCATTCTTCCTTAACCAGGCAGCGGGCTGGGACCTTGCTGGGGTTCAAGGGCATAAACCGGGTGGAACCCCAGGTTTCCCAGCTCACCCAGCCCTTTTCTCCCCTGCCCAGGCAGCTTTCCAGTGCTGATTCCCGGTGCCTGTCCTGTGACCGACAGCTCAGCATGAGGGTGCCCGGCTCGTAAGTAGCCCCCGTCACCGGAGCGTGGGGGTGCTGCATGTGTGGGACGGGGGGAGATGGGTGCTGACAGCACCGCCTGACAGGCACGGGGTTCAGGGAGTCTGTCTGGGGGTGGGACCCTGCTGAGACCCCTCCAATGCTCCGCCCACGAGTGGGGTGACGGGGACCCCTCCCTGAGGGCAGCGGGCAGGGGGATGCCATGGGGTACGAGCCCATGGATTCTGGGGCACTGCCCTGAGCCGGGCTGGATCGTTTGTCCCCTGGCACCCACCGGTGGTTCTTGGCTTCCGCAGGCCCGTCGTGCCCATCCCACCCGCGCCACCGCTGATCCCCCGCAGCGCTGAGAAAACGCCTCCTACGCTGAACCCAGGGGAAAGCAAGAGGTAGGAGACGTGGGACCCATCCCCTGCCGGGGGTGCAGGGTGGCCCTGCCCTGACCGGGAGAGCTCTTCCCTGGGTGGGGATAGAAGGCTCTGCGGGTGCCTGGGCAGGCTGCCCCAGATACGCCCTATCCACCACCCTGCAGACCACAGTGCTGGGTGCTGAGTACCTCTATTTCCCATCCTGCAGGGAGCAGGCAGCCGGCTGCCGGTACCCCAGCGTGCCGCGGCAGTGCAGGGGCCAGAGCACTGTCCTCCAGCCTGTCCCACCCAGCACCCCACGGTCGCTCAAGACATCCACCGCATTCCGCAGCAAGGTAGGGATGAAGAAGGAAGGGATCCAGAGGGGGCAACTGTGGCTGGGAGTGTGATGCTGAGTATCCAGGATGGGGGGATTTGTGCCTCAGTTTCCCCAGGAGAGCTGGGTGTGGAGGGTTGCTTGGGGATGCTGAATTCTGTCCCGTGCTTTAGCCTGCCCCCTCTCTTCTTCCCAGCAGGATGATGACAACGCGACAGAGCTGCTGTGCGATACCAGGTGCCGGCAGGACAGGCAGCAGCCTGTGCTCAGGGGCAAGGAGGGTACAGGCGGGAGAGCCTCGGCCCACTGCAGTTTTCACCAGGCACCACGGCTCCTCCCGCCCCTCCTGACCCATTCCATTGACCTCAAGCCCCGGCACCCAGGCAAGAATGCAGGCTCCCAGCTGAAGCCCTTGCGCCCGGGCTTCCCAGCATCCAAGCAATAAATCCTCGTGTTTGTCCAAGCTCCTGTGTGGGCTGAGTGGGAGGACTCGGACTCGGGATTTGCCCATCACACACAAGGAGGGCTCGGCGGCAGCGTCCCTGGCCTGTGGCCACGTGTCACTGCAGGAGCAGCCCCTGGCCGCCCCACATCCCCAGGGCCTGTGCCCCCTGAGCTGCCGCACTCCCCTGGCACTCTCTGGCCTGCGCAATCCCCATTTGGGAGCCTGTGTCCCCAGAGCGGGGCTGGGGGAGCCGGGCAGTGCAGCACTGGGAGGAGGATGCTCAGCTGCTGCTGAAGGCAGTGGCAAATGAGCACCTGGGTGGGAAGGGCAGCAGCAGCACACATCTTCATGCCAAAAGCGCTTCCCAGCCCAAGCCCTGAGACTGGGTCAGGCCGACAGATGGGTGCCTTTGCTCTTTCCAAAGCAGGGTCCCCTACTACTGTGACCCGCCGCTTTTTCCTGGCAGCACCAGTAGTGATCTTCTTTACCAGTGCATCAGCTGGTTGTTTATGTGGTGAGCTGTGTGTTTCCTCGTTAGCCCCCTGCAGGACAGCAAAGCCGTTCTGGGGAGGGACAACAGATTTAGGAGGAAGCCACTCGCTTTGAATTGTCCTCTTTCTCCTTTTTTTGTTGGATTTTGCTGTTACTGGTTCCCAGCTTCCTGGGGTAGCGGCCTCCTTCTGCCCTCCATGAGCTATAGTGGACGCTGGAAGCCCCTGCACAGTCAGGTCCTGGAGCAAGCAGTGCTGCTTCCCCTCAGCTTCCCTGACACCTTCCAGCCCATTGACAGCGTCCCGCAGCTCAGCCCCTGCTGCAGGAGGCCCTCCACCATGGAGCACCGAGTGCAGGCCTGCCCACTGCGCACCCTCCCCTCAGGAGAGCAGTGCAGGCGCTCTCTACAGCCCGAGCTCTGCGCTGCAGCCGCCCCTCTCTCTCATCGGCTCTGTGCGGTGCCTGCGCTGCCACCGCCGGGGCAGCCGGAGCAGAGCTCCCAGAGCGGGCCCTGCTCGTGAGCCGAGTGCTGCCCGAGCCGCTCGCTCCCCGCTCGCCTCCCTGCGCCAACTGCCGCGCCAACCGCCGCGCCACGCGCTGTTTGCCCGCCCGGGTCGCCCCCCCCCAGGGCGGGGTTTTTCTCCTGTCTGTGTGTGGAGATGGAGAAACTTCCATTCCAGAAGCCCAAAGCAGAGCAACGATGGAGCAGCGCTGCTGCCCTGCGGCTGGGAGCCGTGGGCACTGCTGGGGCACCGAGAGGCACCGTCAGCACCTCATGGGCCTCATCCCCACCTCCAGTCTCCTTGGCTCGCCCCAGGGCTAAAGCCGGCAGTGGGGGGCACTGGAGGGGGGCCTCACCCTGCACGGCACTGAGCTGCTCAGGCCCAGGCTTTTGCCGGGTGTCCCAAGGGGCAGGGCTGGGGAGCCAGGTCCTGGTCTGCAGGGACCCTCCCCTGGGGCTCAGCCCCCGCCGCCCTCCTCTCCTAGGACACGGCTCTGTGCCAGCCTCTCCCCGAGGGCCTCGGCGGCACGAAGGAGGCAGTCGGGAAGGGGCTTGGCTTGGGGAGCTGCTGCTGGGGTCCCTGCGGCCCTCGCCCCCTCCCTGCGTAACCCTGCATCCATCGCCCTGGGGGCCACCCAGCGAGGGAGGAGTGGGAAGGGGGTCCCAAGCGGGAAGTGTGGGAGCGCAGCCCGGGGCGGCTGGGGACAGAGCTGGGGACAGTGCGGGGAGCCCTGGCTCTGCCCTTGCTGCTGCGCTTCAGGGCACAAACCTGCTCCCCTTTGCCGTCTCTTCCCAGGAGAGCAGCAGAGCCCAGTCTGCCCCCAGCGAGGCCTCTTCCGACATGGACACCTCACACGGGGCAAGCTCAGGGCCGGGTCCCAAGGGACCAGGGACCCAGCGCGCAGCCCCTACCGCCCAGCGCTCCAGCCCTACGAGCAGGTCTGGAAGTCGAAATGTTCGACCCAGCCGCTCACAGAGAAGGGCTGGAGCTGCTGCATCTGGAGTCAAGCCTGGGCGGAGGAAGCCTTGTCCCGCTGCCAGCCAGGCCAGCACCACAGAGGAAGCGGTTGGAGGTGCTGTGAGTGAGGCCAGGACTCCACGCAGGAAGTCTTGGCCTGTTGTCACCCAGACCAGCAGCCCAGGGACTTGTCCCAGAAGAAAGGTTTCCTGGGAAGACCTTCAGGGAGCAGGGACTCGTCCAATAGCCCTGAGCTCTGGGATGGACCAGCTGCGACAGGTGTACAGGTGGTCGGAATCCTCGGGCTCCAGCAGTTCCTCCACCTCCTCGATGGGTTCTGAGGAAGCTGAGTTTGAGGCTCTTCACTGCCTGTATGACCAACTAAGGAAGCGGGAGGCTCAGCTGGAAGCCGCCAAGTCGGACCGCGCTGAGCTGGAGGAGCTGCGGTCCGAGCTGCTGGTCCAGCAGCAGGAAGGTGGGAGCTCTGGGGCCTGGGGGGATGGTTGAGAGCCTGGGTCGGGGCTCGTTGTGCTCAGAGCCCGGCCCTGAGGGTGAGCCCCCTTCCCTGACGCTGTGTGCCCTTGGCCCATGTTCTTGCAGGCCGGGAGAGCATTGTCACCAGGCTTGAGGACCTCCGTGGCCAGGTGTCCTCGCTGCAGGACCTGGCAAGTGACTTGGAGCAGGAGAAGGGGAAGGTGAGCTGGGGGTGGTCCATGTGGGGATGCTTTGGGGGAGTTGGGCAGGGAGGGGGGAGATGAAGAGTCCCCGGTCTGGGAAGAGACTGGTGCCATGGCCTGGCTCTGTCCCACCTCCGTTCCCAGCTCACGTCCATGCTCCAGGAGCTGAAGCAGGAGCTGAAGATGCAGGCAGAGCAGCAGGAGGTGACCAGGGCCCCAGTGGAGCAGTTGGTCACCACATCCCAGCAGCTGCAGGAGCAGGTGAGGTGCGGGGGGAGCTCCCGGGACCCGGTGCTCGGTGGGGTGGTCCTGGCGGGGTTCCCGGCCACATCCCTGGCTAGCTGTGGGCATGGAGCCTCCATGGCACCTGGGGTTCCATCTCAGAGGTGCTTCCTCCTCCCCTTCGTGTAGGTGGAAGAGCTGAGGGCAATGGTGAGGAACGCAGAGCAGGAGCAGGCAGAGAGGCAGGTAGTGTGCCCCATGTACAGGGACCCCAGCGCGCCGGAGGGGAACCTCCTGCAGCGCTTTGAGAAGCTGCAGGAGCAGGTGGACTCCCTGCTGTCGAGGCAGGAGGAGGGCAAGGTGGAGAGGCCGAGGAGCCAGGTAAGGAGACGGTGGCACGTGGGGCTGGGGAGGGGGCTGCCGGGACCTCCCCCTGCCCCCAGCTGGTTGTGCTGCAATGGAATGTGGGGGAGCCCCTTGCTCCCCCCCCAGATAGGTTTGTAGGAGCCAGCAGCATGGAGGGAAGTTGAAGCCGTGCTGCAGATGTCCTGCAGGCACCGAGAGCCCGTGGCCCAGTGAGACGGGTCTGTCCCCAGGGGACAGACCCCCCCCCTTGCGTGGCACTACCACATCATCTTCCTCCCTGCAGCAGGACCAGGAGGTGCTGAGCCGCTTGGCGGTCCAGGAGCAGGAGCTGCAGCAAGCCCAGCATCAGCTGCGGGAAGAGATGGCCTCCGGCCGGGCAGGCAACAGCCTGTGCTCAGGGGCAAGGAGGGTACAGCCGGGAGAGCCCTCGACCCAGGGCAGCCTTCGGCAGCCCCCACAGCTCCTCCCGCCCCTTCTGACCCGTTCCATCGAAGTGAAACCCCGGCAGCCAGGCAAGACTGGGGGTTCCCGGCTGAACCCCTGGTGCCCGGGCGGCCCAGCATCCCATCAATAAATCCTCGTGTTCCTCCAAGCTCCTGTGTGGGCTCAGTGGGGGAACCCGGGCTCGGGATCTGCCCATCACGCACAAGGAGGGCTCGGCAGCATCCCTGGCCTGTGGCCACGTGTCACTGCAGGAGCAGCCCCTGGCCGCCCCACATCCCCAGGGCCTGTGCCCCCTGAGCTGCCGCACTCCCCTGGCACTCTCTGGCCTGCGCAATCCCCATTTGGGAGCCTGTGTCCCCAGAGCGGGGCTGGGGGAGCCGGGCAGTGCAGCACTGGGAGGAGGATGCTCAGCTGCTGCTGAAGGCAGTGGCAAATGAGCACCTGGGTGGGAAGGGCAGCAGCAGCACACATCTTCATGCCAAAAGCGCTTCCCAGCCCAAGCCCTGAGACTGGGTCAGGCCGACAGATGGGTGCCTTTGCTCTTTCCAAAGCAGGGTCCCCTACTACTGTGACCCGCCGCTTTTTCCTGGCAGCACCAGTAGTGATCTTCTTTACCAGTGCATCAGCCGGTTGTTTATGTGGTGAGCTGTGTGTTTCCTCGTTAGCCCCCTGCAGGACAGCAAAGCCGTTCTGGGGAGGGACAACAGATTTAGGAGGAAGCCACTCGCTTTGAATTGTCCTCTTTCTCCTTTTTTTGTTGGATTTTGCTGTTACTGGTTCCCAGCTTCCTGGGGTAGCGGCCTCCTTCTTCCCTCCATGAGCTATAGTGGACGCTGGAAGCCCCTGCACAGTCAGGTCCTGGAGCAAGCAGTGCTGCTTCCCCTCAGCTTCCCTGACACCTTCCAGCCCATTGACAGCGTCCCGCAGCTCAGCCCCTGCTGCAGGAGGCCCTCCACCATGGAGCACCGAGTGCAGGCCTGCCCACTGCGCACCCTCCCCTCAGGAGAGCAGTGCAGGCGCTCTCTACAGCCCGAGCTCTGCGCTGCAGCCGCCCCTCTCTCTCATCGGCTCTGTGCGGTGCCTGCGCTGCCACCGCCGGGGCAGCCGGAGCAGAGCTCCCAGAGCGGGCCCTGCTCGTGAGCCGAGTGCTGCCCGAGCCGCTCGCTCCCCGCTCGCCTCCCTGCGCCAACTGCCGCGCCAACCGCCGCGCCACGCGCTGTTTGCCCGCCCGGGTCGCCCCCCCCCAGGGCGGGGTTTTTCTCCTGTCTGTGTGTGGAGATGGAGAAACTTCCATTCCAGAAGCCCAAAGCAGAGCAACGATGGAGCAGCGCTGCTGCCCTGCGGCTGGGAGCCGTGGGCACTGCTGGGGCACCGAGAGGCACCCTCAGCACCTCATGGGCCTCATCCCCACCTCCAGTCTCCTTGGCTCGCCCCAGGGCTAAAGCCGGCAGTGGGGGGCACTGGAGGGGGGCCTCACCCTGCACGGCACTGAGCTGCTCAGGCCCAGGCTTTTGCCGGGTGTCCCAAGGGGCAGGGCTGGGGAGCCAGGTCCTGGTCTGCAGGGACCCTCCCCTGGGGCTCAGCCCCCGCCGCCCTCCTCTCCTAGGACACGGCTCTGTGCCAGCCTCTCCCCGAGGGCCTCGGCGGCACGAAGGAGGCAGTCGGGAAGGGGCTTGGCTTGGGGAGCTGCTGCTGGGGTCCCTGCGGCCCTCGCCCCCTCCCTGCGTAACCCTGCATCCATCGCCCTGGGGGCCACCCAGCGAGGGAGGAGTGGGAAGGGGGTCCCAAGCGGGAAGTGTGGGAGCGCAGCCCGGGGCGGCTGGGGACAGAGCTGGGGACAGTGCGGGGAGCCCTGGCTCTGCCCTTGCTGCTGCGCTTCAGGGCACAAACCTGCTCCCCTTTGCCGCCTCTTCCCAGGAGAGCAGCAGAGCCCAGTCTGCCCCCAGCGAGGCCTCTTCCGACATGGACACCTCACACGGGGCAAGCTCAGGGCCGGGTCCCAAGGGACCAGGGACCCAGCGCGCAGCCCCTACCGCCCAGCGCTCCAGCCCTACGAGCAGGTCTGGAAGTCGAAATGTTCGACCCAGCCGCTCACAGAGAAGGGCTGGAGCTGCTGCATCTGGAGTCAAGCCTGGGCGGAGGAAGCCTTGTCCCGCTGCCAGCCAGGCCAGCACCACAGAGGAAGCGGTTGGAGGTGCTGTGAGTGAGGCCAGGACTCCACGCAGGAAGTCTTGGCCTGTTGTCACCCAGACCAGCAGCCCAGGGACTTGTCCCAGAAGAAAGGTTTCCTGGGAAGACCTTCAGGGAGCAGGGACTCGTCCAATAGCCCTGAGCTCTGGGATGGACCAGCTGCGACAGGTGTACAGGTGGTCGGAATCCTCGGGCTCCAGCAGTTCCTCCACCTCCTCGATGGGTTCTGAGGAAGCTGAGTTTGAGGCTCTTCACTGCCTGTATGACCAACTAAGGAAGCGGGAGGCTCAGCTGGAAGCCGCCAAGTCGGACCGCGCTGAGCTGGAGGAGCTGCGGTCCGAGCTGCTGGTCCAGCAGCAGGAAGGTGGGAGCTCTGGGGCCTGGGGGGATGGTTGAGAGCCTGGGTCGGGGCTCGTTGTGCTCAGAGCCCGGCCCTGAGGGTGAGCCCCCTTCCCTGACGCTGTGTGCCCTTGGCCCATGTTCTTGCAGGCCGGGAGAGCATTGTCACCAGGCTTGAGGACCTCCGTGGCCAGGTGTCCTCGCTGCAGGACCTGGCAAGTGACTTGGAGCAGGAGAAGGGGAAGGTGAGCTGGGGGTGGTCCATGTGGGGATGCTTTGGGGGAGTTGGGCAGGGAGGGGGGAGATGAAGAGTCCCCGGTCTGGGAAGAGACTGGTGCCATGGCCTGGCTCTGTCCCACCTCCGTTCCCAGCTCACGTCCATGCTCCAGGAGCTGAAGCAGGAGCTGAAGATGCAGGCAGAGCAGCAGGAGGTGACCAGGGCCCCAGTGGAGCAGTTGGTCACCACATCCCAGCAGCTGCAGGAGCAGGTGAGGTGCGGGGGGAGCTCCCGGGACCCGGTGCTCGGTGGGGTGGTCCTGGCGGGGTTCCCGGCCACATCCCTGGCTAGCTGTGGGCATGGAGCCTCCATGGCACCCGGGGTTCCATCTCAGAGGTGCTTCCTCCTCCCCTTCGTGTAGGTGGAAGAGCTGAGGGCAATGGTGAGGAACGCAGAGCAGGAGCAGGCAGAGAGGCAGGTAGTGTGCCCCATGTACAGGGACCCCAGCGCGCCGGAGGGGAACCTCCTGCAGCGCTTTGAGAAGCTGCAGGAGCAGGTGGACTCCCTGCTGTCGAGGCAGGAGGAGGGCAAGGTGGAGAGGCCGAGGAGCCAGGTAAGGAGACGGTGGCACGTGGGGCTGGGGAGGGGGCTGCCGGGACCTCCCCCTGCCCCCAGCTGGTTGTGCTGCAATGGAATGTGGGGGAGCCCCTTGCTCCCCCCCCAGATAGGTTTGTAGGAGCCAGCAGCATGGAGGGAAGTTGAAGCCGTGCTGCAGATGTCCTGCAGGCACCGAGAGCCCGTGGCCCAGTGAGACGGGTCTGTCCCCAGGGGACAGACCCCCCCCCCTTGCGTGGCACTACCACATCATCTTCCTCCCTGCAGCAGGACCAGGAGGTGCTGAGCCGCTTGGCGGTCCAGGAGCAGGAGCTGCAGCAAGCCCAGCATCAGCTGCGGGAAGAGATGGCCTCCGGCCGGGCAGGCAACAGCCTGTGCTCAGGGGCAAGGAGGGTACAGCCGGGAGAGCCCTCGACCCAGGGCAGCCTTCGGCAGCCCCCACAGCTCCTCCCGCCCCTTCTGACCCGTTCCATCGAAGTGAAACCCCGGCAGCCAGGCAAGACTGGGGGTTCCCGGCTGAACCCCTGGTGCCCGGGCGGCCCAGCATCCCATCAATAAATCCTCGTGTTCCTCCAAGCTCCTGTGTGGGCTCAGTGGGGGAACCCGGGCTCGGGATCTGCCCATCACGCACAAGGAGGGCTCGGCAGCATCCCTGGCCTGTGGCCACGTGTCACTGCAGGAGCAGCCCCTGGCCGCCCCACATCCCCAGGGCCTGTGCCCCCTGAGCTGCCGCACTCCCCTGGCACTCTCTGGCCTGCGCAATCCCCATTTGGGAGCCTGTGTCCCCAGAGCGGGGCTGGGGGAGCCGGGCAGTGCAGCACTGGGAGGAGGATGCTCAGCTGCTGCTGAAGGCAGTGGCAAATGAGCACCTGGGTGGGAAGGGCAGCAGCAGCACACATCTTCATGCCAAAAGCGCTTCCCAGCCCAAGCCCTGAGACTGGGTCAGGCCGACAGATGGGTGCCTTTGCTCTTTCCAAAGCAGGGTCCCCTACTACTGTGACCCGCCGCTTTTTCCTGGCAGCACCAGTAGTGATCTTCTTTACCAGTGCATCAGCCGGTTGTTTATGTGGTGAGCTGTGTGTTTCCTCGTTAGCCCCCTGCAGGACAGCAAAGCCGTTCTGGGGAGGGACAACAGATTTAGGAGGAAGCCCCTCGCTTTGAATTGTCCTCTTTCTCCTTTTTTTGTTGGATTTTGCTGTTACAATTACTGCATAAGCAGTGGGGTATTGATTGTAAACCCAAAGATTTTACTCTCGCCGTTGTGAGGCTTTTACAGATTGGGGCCATTGACCAGGTCCTGGACATTCTCCACCCAGAAGTGTCATCTAAATGCACCACAGCCTTAGCTGAGGAGACGATGTCCTCGGGTTGTGGGAAAATTCTTAAGTCGTGGGGGAAAGTTAAACAGGCTCTGCAAAAGGCCATGCAGGAGCAGGAAACGTGGAAGGCGTAAGGGACTGTTTGTTGGCCACCCCGAAATTGGGAGTCGGGGCAGCCACACAGACCCCGCGCTTATCAGATGATGGTGATTCTGGTGAGTCTAAAGACTCGCGGGAGGGCGATACACCCCCCAAAGTCCCTGAACCCCGACCCGCTTACGGAGGGAGAAAAATCCTTCTGGGGCGGGTTAGCTGAGGAGGCCAGGGGTGCCGCGGAGAAATCAGAGTCTAAGGACGACTGAGCTAGACCACCGACATATGCGCCCCAAGATGGCGCCGAGCGGCAAAGGGAAGGGCGGGGCGAGGATGTCCCCGGCGGGAACAGGGAGGAAGCGCTAGAATTAACAAGCGCACACAAACGCTAAAGGGAGGAGAGAGCGAGTGAGGGGCGGAGAGCGAGTGAGGGGCGGAGGGCGAGTGAGGGGCGGAGAGCGTGTGAGGGGCGGAGGGGGAATGAGGGGCGGAGAGCGTGTGAGGGGCGGAGCGCGAGTGAGGGGCGGAGGGGGAATGAGGGGCGGAGAGCGTGTGAGGGGCGGAGCGCGAGTGAGGGGCGGAGAGCGAGTGAGGGGCGGAGCGCGAGTGAGGGGCGGAGAGCGAGTGAGGGGCGGAGGGGGAATGAGGGGCGGAGCGCGAGTGAGGGGCGGAGCGCGAGTGAGGGGCGGAGAGCGAGTGAGGGGCGGAGCGCGAGTGAGGGACAGAGAGCCAATCAAAGCGGCCGTCCGAAAAAGTGCCCTTATAAGTGTCGTGGTTTAAGTCCAGTCAGCCACACAGTTTCGCTCTCTCACTCCCCCCTCTTTCTTCCCCCCGCTCCCGGAGGGATGGGAAGGAGAACCGAAAAGAATGCAACTCCCACAGGTTGAGATAAGAACAGTTTAGTAACTAAAGTATAACACAAATCACTACTGCTACCACCAATAATAATAATGTCAAGGCAAATACAAGGAAAGAATACAATTTCTCACCACCTAAAACCAAGCCCGACCACGCAGTGCACCCCCACCCTTCCGGGTCTCTGCTCTCTGCTCTCCATCTCGGGCATGACGTGCTGTGGTAGGGAATAACCTCTTTGGTCAGTTTGGGTCAGGTGTCCTGTCTCTGCTTCCTCCCGGCTCCCCTCCTCCCTGGCAGAGCATGAAACTCAGAAAGTCCTTGGCCAGACCAAAACATCACTAAGCAGTAACCGAAACACTGGTGTTATCAGTGCTGTTCCCAGGCCCAAAATCAAAAACACAGCACTGCACCAGCTACCAAGAAGGAGAAAAATGGCTGCTGCTGCTGAACCCATGACAATAAGGCAAACACCCCTCCAAGCAGAAGGCAGGTCGAGTTAAGAGGGGAAGAACGGCCCGCCCTCAAGGGAAGTGGGTGGGGGCGGGGCCGGAGCCCAACAACAAAGTATTGGAGCCCGGAAATAATCAGTCAGTCAAGTTCTGATTCCACATCAGACACTCGCTGGGACGAGCGGCTCGCAACCGATCCAAATTCAGAGGAGGAATGTTGCATCTACGCGGACCACACCGGAGTAGTAAGAGACGCTATGGAAAAATTGAGAGAGAACCTAGAAAAACGGCAAAGAGAAAGAGAATCGCAACGCAACTGGAATGAAAATTGGTTTACCAGTTCACCGTGGTTAACCACCCTGATATCTACCTTGATAGGGCCGATTGTAATGATCGTGATAGCCCTGATCTTTGGACCCTGTATACTAAATAGGCTCGTGTTGTTTGTTAAGAGCTGGCTGGAAAAAGTCAACATCTTGTTGGTAGAACACCAGCAACTGCTTTAAAAACGTACCCACTCAGTGTTACCCCCAGTTATCCCTAAGTCACCCCAAGTTACACCCCATTATTACCAGCTATCCCCTAACCTCCACCCGTTTAAATAGGCAACTGTAAAGGGAAAAGTAAGATGGGTAAGAAATGTAAATGTATTGTGTGTTTATAGTCTCTCTGTGATAGTCACGCACCGAAAAATTAACAAATATAAGTATGTTCACGTTTCCATCGACCCTTGCAGACCTATAGATACTGTCGGCCAGTTCTTCCGATGTAGACTGATCACCTACGTCAGAACAAGTGTGCATTTTAGTCAGTTTAGAAGCCCAAGCCTCAGACAATGTGAGGGAGGCAGAGTCTCTGCGGGGACGCCCGCTGAGATTGAGCTTGCCACCCTACATTGTGCTGATGTTGCTTGGAGCTGGTTTCTTGATTCTTTGCAGGGTCATTGCACCGCATTTTGTCAACATTTTGTGTTTTAAATTTTGTATTTGTGCGAAGTCCCTTTATAGGATCCCGTTTAAGGTGCCTTATGTTTTTTACTCAGGTTTATTATATATACTTGGTAAGACTGTTACAAGGTATAGAATAAGATGATATAAAATACAGATAAGATTTTGATTAGTATATTTTCGCTAATTTAGTTAAGCATAGGGAGGGGGGAAATGTAGGTAGATAAGGTCTGGCGGACGGAAGATGTTGTGCTGTACAGAAAGACAGGGCCCCTCTCCTAATAGCTGATAGCGTTTGGTTTATGATGTAAGCAGACGGAAGTGACGTCGTAAACCACTGGCTATATAATGTTGTGTCACCTATCAATAAACGCCATTTTGCCATCCACCACACTGGTGTCTGCGTGCTGATGGTCCTCGCGGCCTGAGGGGGTGGTCGCCTGTGCCGCTCCTGAACCAGGTCGCCACGCCTCGCTGAGGCAACAGGATGCTCAGTTGCTGCTGAAGGCAAGTTGGTGGGGATGGTCTCTGGGGGCCCTGGCAGGGAGGATCCCTGGGCACGGAGAAGCTGCTCCTGGCAGGGCTAGCTCTGGGCAGCAGAGCCATGGGCAGGGGGTGTGTGTGGGGGGAAAGGGCAAACTGTCCAGGGGAGCAGTGTGCTCAGACAGCTCTTTCCTTCTCTGACACCGGAGGTGTCTGCTGGCAAACAAGGCAAAACCAGAGCGAAGGCGGCTTTCTGCAAGGCAGCTCTGGACAGAGTGGTTTTAGAAGCCCTTGCTACCGATCTGTCCTTGCTCCATCTGGGGTCAAATCCTGTCGGGACAGGAGAGAACCAAGTTTAGAAAGAAAACGAGTCTCTCTCTGAGAGTTGAGGTGAGACTCTGAGAACACAGGTTCTCTAGCAGCAAAAAGCATCATAGAATCATAGAATAGTTTGGGTTGGAAAGGACCTTAAAATCCTCCAGATGCAACCCCCGGCCATGGGCTGGGACACCTCCCACTGGACCGTGTCACCCTGGGCTCTGTCCAACCCAGCCTCGAACACTGACAGGGATGGGGCATTTACCACTTCCTTGCGCAACCCATTCCAGTGCCTCAGCACCCTTACAGTAAAGAACTTCTTCCTCATATCCAATCTAAACTTCCCCTGTTTAAGTTTGAACCCGTTACCTCTTGTCCTATTACTACAGTCCCGCATGCAGAGTTCCTCCCCAGCATCCCTATAGCCCCCCTTCAGATACTGGAAGGCTGCTATGAGGTCTCCACACAGCCTTCTCTTCTCCAGGCTCAACAGCCCCAACTTTCTCAGCCTATCTTCATACGGGAGGTGCTCCAGTCCCCTGATCATCTTCATGGCCTCCTCTGGACTTGTTCCAACAGTTCCATGTCCTTTTAATGTTGAGGACACCAGAACTGCACACAATACTGCAAGTGAGGTCTCACAAGAGCAGAGTAGGGGGGCAGGATCACCTCTCTCGACCTGCTGGTCACCCTCCTTTTGATGTAGCCCAGGATACAGTTGGCTTTCTGGGCTGCAAGCGCACACTGCCAGCTCATGTTCATTTTCTCATCGAGCAACACCCCCAAGTCCTCCCCAGCACTGCTCTGAATCTCTTCTCTGCCCAACCTGGAGCTGTGCCTGGGATTGCTCTGACCCAGGTGGAGGACCTTGCACTTGGCATGGTTAAACTTCATCAGGTTGGCATCAGCCCACCTCACAAGCGTGTCAAGGTCCCTCTGGATGGCATTCCTTCCCTCCAACATATCAACCGAACCACCCAGCTTGGTGTCATCGGCAAACTTGCTGAGGGCGCACTCAATCCCACTGTTCATGTCACCGACCAAGATGTTGAACAAGACCAGTCCCAACACCGATCCTTGAGGGACACCACTCGTTACTGGTCTCCAGCTGGACATTGAGCCATTGAGCACAACTTTTTGTGTGCGGCCATCCAGCCAGTTCTTTATCCCCCGAGTGGTCCACCTATCAAATTGATGTCTCTGCAACTTAGAGACAAGGATGTCATGTGAGACAGTGTCAAATGCTTTGCACAAGCCCAGGTAGATGACATCAACTGCTCTACCCCTGTCCATCAGTTCCGTAGCCCCATCATAGAAGGCCACCAGATTGGTCAGGCAGGATTTCCCCTTAGTGAAGCCTTGTTGGCTGTCACCAACCACCTTGTTGTTTTTCATGTCCCTTAGCATCCCTTTCGGGAGAATCTGCCCCAAGATTTTGCCAGACACAGAGGTGAGACTGACTGCTCTGTAGTTCCCCGGCTCATGCATTTTCCCCTTCTTGAAAATGGGGGTTATATTTCCCTTTTTCCAGTCATGGGAACTTCAGCTGACTGCCATGATTTTTCCAATATGAAGGACAGTGGCTTAGCAACTTCATTTGCCAGCTCCTTCAGGACCCGTGGATGGATTTCATCAGGTCCCATGGACTTTTTTTCGTTCAGGTTCCTAAGATGGTCTTGAACCAGATCCTCTCCTACAGTGGGCACAGGGTCTTCATTCTCGCAGTCCCTGCATCTGCCTTCCAAGACTTGGGTGGTGTGGTCAGAGCATTTGCTGGCAAAGACTGAGGCAAGGAAGTCGTTAAGAATCTCAGCCTTCTCCAAATCCAGGGTAGCCAGTTCTCCCGATAGCTTCCCGAGGGGACCCATGTTGTCCCTAGTCTGCCTTTTATTTGCAATGTACCCACAGAATCCCTTCCTCTTATCCTTAACACCCCTAGCCAAGTTTAATTCTAAGTGGGTCTTAGCTTTCCTAACCTGGTCCCTAGCTTCCCAGACAACATCCTTGTATTCTTCCCAGGCTGCCTGTCCTTGCTTCCACCTTTTATAAGCCTCTTTTTGCCCCTCGAAAGTTACCTCAGCAGCTCCTTATCCATCCAAGGAGGTCTCCTGGCCCTCCTGCAGCACTTCCTTCTAGGAGGGATGTATCGCTCCTGAGCTTGTAGCAGGTGATCCCTGAATATCAACCAACAGTCTTGGGCCCCCCTGCCCTCTAGGGCTATATCCCATGGAACCTTACTGAGCAGGTTCCTGAAGAGGCCAAAGTCTGCTCTCTTGAAGTCCAGGGCAGTGAGCTTCCTGCACGCTCTTCTCACTGTCCTGAGGATCTCGAATTCGACCATCTCATGATCGCTGCAATCAAGGCTGCCCTGGAGCATCACATTTCCAACCAGCCCTTCCCTGTTGGTGAGCACGAGGTCAAGCATGGCACCTCTCCTTCTCGGCTCCTCTATTACTTGCAGGAGGAAGCTGTCTTCCACACAATCGAGGAACCTCCTGGATTGCTTGTGCCGGGCCGTACCATCCCTCCAACAGATATCCGGGTGGTTGAAGTCCCCCGTGAGAACAAGGGCCTGCGAGCGTGAGGCTGTTCCTATCTGTCTATAGAGCGCTTCATCCACAGAGTCCTCTTGGTCAGGCAGTCTGTAACAGATCCCCACAATGATGTCTCCCATCGCTGTTCTCCCTTTAACCCTGACCCGCAAACTCTCTGTCTACTGCTCACCTTTCCCCAGACAGAGCTCCATACTCTCCAGCCTATCCCTAACATAAATAGCAACTCCCCTTCCCTGCCTAGCAAGCCTGTCTTTCCTAAAGAGCCTGTAACCTTCCATTCCAGCACACCAGTCATAGGAGCCATCCCACCGTGTTTCTGTGATGCCTATGAGATCATATCCCCGTAGATGTGCACGCATCTCTAATTCCTCTTGTTTGTTCCCCATGCTACGGGTGTTTGTATAGAGACATCTGTGCCAAGCTCCAGTTGAAGCCGGCTCATGGGCTGGAGCAGCTGCAGTATCTCTATATTGCTCCGAGCATTTACTATAGGTGCTGGCAACTGAGCGGGAGTGTTGGATGGAATGGTGCCCCCCTACCCCAACACATCTAGTTTAAAGCTTTCTTGACCAGTCTGGGAAGCCTCCTACCAAAACTGCTCTTCCCTTTCTTTGTCAGACCAGCTCCACCAGCCCCCAGTCGACCTGGCCTCCCAAAGAGGAGTCTTATAAATAATAAGTCTTATAAATGGATTGTTTGCTAATTTTTAATAGCATCTTCCTGGCTGCCGGAATAAAGCTGCTGGTCCCCAATTCCACAGATTCTCATTCCCCTTCTCACTGTATTTGCCCTTCTCCAGTCCTCTGAAACCTCCTCACCAAGTCCCCTGTAATAACCAACCCCTGAGGAGCCAGGCTTTACTCTGCCCACTTCACAGATACTCTCACAGCAGTTTCATCCAGCCCTTGAATACACTAGACTTGCTTCCTCTTGTCTATAAACCTGTTCTTGCCCTGCACTGTTTCTGCTCCCACTGTTTTAAATCTACTTTGCTTCTAATTAGTTTTTAAGGGTTAAAAAAACAATTGAAGTATTTTCTGTGGTTTCCATTATTTAATTTTCACTACCTGAGAATTCATGGATTTATTCCATCTTTCATTTTCCTCTGGCTTTCATGCATGTACAGAGTTGCCTGGATTGATGTTTTTGCATCCCTTGTTACTTGAAACCACTTTGGTGTCTTCTTGGCTTTTCTTATTTCACGCTTGCACTCATGGTCTAATATTTAAATTCAGCTTTTCTGGGTCTTTTTTCTTCTTTAATGATTTAATTTCTATTTCTTAGGGAATCTCTTGCATAACCGCTTTCTTGGTTTCATTTTTCTCACTTTTCTGTTTTGTCATTGATATTTCTCCCCTCTGTTTCTGGAAGCTCACAAGATCAATTGATAGATTGAAGTAAATCAGCATCAACTGACCATTGTATTGTGGGCCTCTCCAGACCTTTGGCCAGCCAAAGTTAAGGGAAAAGAGGAGGATCACAGCCCTTATGTTCTCTTTTCTGTCATTAATGCCAACTCTTGCTGCTGAGATGGGCTGGGAGGTCTGGCCATTGCCTAGCTTCAGAGGGTGTTACCGTGAGCACATTGTGAACTTTCCTGCTGGGGAAACAGCTTTACATCCACTCAGGATAAACTCCGCATCCCCAAAGGAAAAATTCCCTAAAGAAAACAATCAGTTGAGCTGAGGGCACCAACTCCCAGTTTGGGTGCAGCTGTCCTAATGACTGTAGTGTGCACTGTTCACAGCCAGGCAGACACGCACTTTGGGAATGGCGCCAGGTATAAAGAGTGCTTTCTTACACATCTCCTTTTGTAATACGCAGGAGAGATGGAAAAGCTTGGGCAGACATCTGTGGGGCACCTTAGTTGCCAAAATAATATAGGAGGCTTCAGTAGCCAGAGCGAGCTCGCAGACTCCCCCTAGGATACAAACGAGCCCTAAGGGCTTTTTGCAGGGGTTCAGAAGCGCCAAGTATTTTGAAGTGCAAATCCTGCTTTTGATAAAGCAAAGCTGTGGTTTCCCGGTGGAGTGTGGAGCAGCAACAGCCGCTAAAGGATCTCTGCCTCCTCCTGCAATGAGGGGTGAGATCAGGAGGGGTTCTGTTTATTGCCTTCTTACAGCCTGAGTGTTTTCACGCATGGGAGGCACTGTGCTTCCTTGTAAAAACCCATCAGCACGTGAAAACAAGGCCTCCGACAACTTTGCATTGCTGAATGCAGCAGCTGGGAGAAATCACTGTTAACTGGGCTAGCAAGGCAAGGGAGGAGGCAGCCCTGGTTTGGAGAGAGCCTTAGGAATACTGTCCCCTTCTACAATCCACTGCTGCATTGTAGATACCTTCTCTTACAATTGATGTGCAGGTTATTCATAGAAAATGAAATAGGTTTAAGAAACACCGATCTGGTTTAAATGTCTTTTATTTCCTGTGTGCTCATCAATTGCTGTGCCATACCTGGGCAAATAGAGTCCGAGGTAATTCCCAGATCATCATCCAGCAACCAATTCTTGCAAATGATTCTTTAGCAGCAAAGTGCCCGAGTAAATTTATGTGAAGTTATGCATTTGCTTACTAGATGGTTCCACAAATACTGTGTTCAACTGGCTTATATAAGGATATCCACTTTAATATTTGATTTAGAATTCAATATAAAAGCGATTGATTGCAAAACACAACCAGATTTAGCAACTCAAGGGAATGGAACTAACAATTAGACATATAAAATCAGCTGAAAATGAGTTAGCAAGATGAAACTTCCAGCTTGCTGCCTGAACTCATGATTAAAGTTGGGGAGCTAAATGAGCATGGAGCAGCCCAAAATACTCCTGATGGGGGTTATTTCAGTGATGTGGAGCCAGCAGGTTGGTACCTCGGCATGTGCTGGCTCAGCTGGGGGCCTGGGAAAACTCAGGGCAAGCAGGACCAGGCAGCCGGAGAAGGACAAACCTCCAGGCAGCTTGTCTGACCAGGGCTAACCTCTGCCCAAACTGCTGGCACTAATGTCCTCACCGTGACAGGGGATTACCCAGCCTATGTTTAACGCAATTTCATCCTGATCTGTAAATGGCATTTGCTCTGGAAGCGCACCAGCTCCCATGATTTTCTGGTCTCATAACACTTGAGGCCGTTGCTCTGAGTCTGATGTGATGAGGTTTGCCGTCTCTTCGGCTCTGTAACTACCTCTCAAAGTCAGGGTCTCAGATCATCTTACCTCAAACCACAGGAATAGAAGCTATCCTCGCTAGGACTACCCCAACCTGGCATCCCAGTCCGACCAGGCCCCACATCTCCATAGAATCGGACTGGTTTGGGTTGGCAGGGACATTAAAGCTCATCCAGTTCTAAGCCCCTGCCACGGGCAGGGACACCTTCCACTAGAGCAAGTTGTTCAAAGCCTTGTCCAACCAGGCCTTGTATCCCCTGCACCCCCAACTCCATCTCTCTCCCTATCTCCTTCCTCGTCCCCATCCCTGTCTCCTTCTCCACCTACCTCCCCATTCCCATCTCCATCCCTATACCCACCCTTTTCCCACCTCCACCCCCACCTATATTTCCCATATCCATCTCCTCCTGACCCCTGTCTCTCTCCCCATTCCCATCTCCATCCTGATCCTAATCTCCCTCTGCATCCCCATCTCCCATTCCTGTCTCCCTCCCTATCCCCATCTCTGTCCCCATATCCATCTTGATCCCAGTCTCCCTCCTCATTCCCATCTCCCTCTCCATCCCTGTCAGCATCCCAATTGCTATTCCCCTCCCCATCTCCCTCACTATACCCATCTCTATTCTGATCACAATCTCCCTCCCCATACCTGTCTCCATCCTGATCCCAATCTCCCTCTGCATCCCTATCTCCCATCCCCATTTCCCTCTCTCTCCCCATCCTAATCCCATCCCCATCCCAATCTCCCTCCTTATCCCAATTTTCCATCTCCCTCCATCCCTATCATCAGCACCATCCACCTGCCCCTTCCTATCCCCTTCCTCATCTCCGTCCCGATCACAGTCTCCCTCCTTATCCCCATTCCCATTCCCATTCGCATTCCCTCCGGCCCCAGCCCCGTCCCGCCCGCTCCCGGGTGTGGCCGCTGCGTTGGGGCGGGCCGGGGGGCGGTGGCTGTTCGGGGGCCGCCTTTGTGCGCGGCGGGGCCGTTTCCTCCTGCTCTGCTGCATCCCGTCCCACGGCTCTGCGCCCCGCTCCGCCCCGCTCCGTCCATGGCCCCGCGCCCCGCTCACGGCTGCGGCAGCGGCGCGCTGCTGGGGCGCTTCGGAGTGCTGCTGCAGGCGCTGCTGGCTCTCTGCGCCTTCAGCACCCTCATGCGTGAGTACCGGCGGTGCGGGGGGGACCCTCGGTGCCTCTCAACCAGCGCTGCCGGAGTGGCTGGGGACCTGTTTCCTTATAAGCACCAAGTTCTGCGTTGTCTCTGCTGGGGTTTAAAGCGGACTGCGGGAGTTTGTTCGCGGCGCTGAGCAGGCAGTTGGGGCGCCAGATGCTGCTGCTTCAAACTCTTGTTTCCAGCCTTAATCTGACGGTAATGAAGCGCCGCGAAGTTGCGGCTATAATCTGTTCAAATTGCCTTCGCTCGCATGAGCGATTGCTCGGTCGCTCGGAAGATTTTAATGAAGCGTGAGAGGTAATGGGGTAACCGGGTAATTTACAAGGAAGAAGCGAAACTGTACCGCAGGGTGGGTGTTGGATGCAGCGTTGCTTGACTCGAGCCGTAGTGGCACGAGTTGTTGTGTTTAACTTCGGTTTAACTGTGAAGTTTGGGGGCTGAGAGGCTGGGGCAGGAGGTTACTGGGGTTTATGGTTGATGTGAAGGGGTGGTAGGAGCAATAAGGAGGTGGGGAACGCTGAAACTTGAGAAAGAGCTGAGAAACTTTACTGGTTTGTGCTGCATTTTCCTCAGAGCAACGCGTTGTTTCTCTTTAGGGTTAAGTGGTTTAACACAAGTTGAGGAACGTGCCAGAACTCGATCTATTTTCCTTGTTGAAAACCCTGTGGTGACAGTGAACTGGAACTTCCAAGTCTTCTGGCTCAGTAGCTGCACGTTTTGAGGCTCGTTTGCCACTTTCTGCCTTCTGGAAACCACTTCCAAAGTGCTGCAGTTAATGCCAAGCTGCCAGGGAATTCTGCAACAAGTTCTTCCTGTGATAACCGATAGCTTTTTCCAGCTGGAGTAGCCCAGTTTCAACACTTCACTGCTTGTGTTTCACCAAGGAGTGACAGTAAGGGCTAGTTCTGTGTGTCCGTTCCCATTAGTGATGTGCACATATGGGTTAATTGTCCCATAAACTCCACAGGGTGTCCGGTAAAATCAAGGACATCAGTTCATCATATCAAAATACTCCTGTGGATGAAGGCTGTGTAACCCCTGCTTAGCAAATCATCAACCCTGAGCTAAGCTCCCCCTGGTGCAGGGGCTGGTATTTCCTTGAACATCAACCATCTCATGGTTAATGAGGGGAAACCGAAAGCTGATCCTGTTGTGGTTTCGTTGTGAATGAGCTCAATGTCTAAAGCCGTGAACGAAACTGCTGGCTGGCCCCCAAAAGCAGATGTGTTTACAGCCCTGGGATCTCAACCGCAGCACCTTCTCTGGCTGCAGCTGAGCTGGTGGTCCCTTATTCATCCCAACTGCCTCATATCTGTGCTCTGTTTGCTCCCCATGTGTGGAGGGTTTCTCAGGTCTGCTGTTGGGGCCGTTTGTGCGCAGGCTTCTAACCCACAATAGTTGTAGCAGGCTTCCCAATGACTTTACATTAGACACTAACTTAGAAGCAGCTTCGGGGTTATTCGTGTGGCCTGTTTGGATGGAAGCCGCTTGAGCTGGTGGTGATGTGTGTCCAGACTCATAGATACCTGGGAACCTTGACTGCATCTTCATCAGCCCATCATCAAGCCAGGCAGCCCCAGCTGAAACAGAACTCGGGACACTGCTGTTATCGGAGTCAGTGTCAGCCCTTCGTGGGTACTTCTTCCTTCAGTACTGTGCCATTCCTGGGGGTGTATTTCTACTGTTTGTATGTGTGTCACTTCTGCTTTAATGGGATGTTGCAGGCCAGCTTGCTTGGTGTTACAGGTCGGTGAGTGGAGATTCGTTTCCTGTCTGAACCCAAGGCAATGCCTTTTGCATTCCTTCTACTTTAAAATACCAGCTCAGCTGTAGGAGCCCCTGAATTTGAATAGTTAATACTTCTGAATTGTGCAGATACGGATCAGAGCACTAGATGTTTTCGCATCTAGAGGAACTCCGACTAAGAATAACATGATGTTCTGCAGAGTTTTGCATGTGGGTGTGCACAGGATGTGCTCACAGAGTGCACATCCAGAATGTGGGTCCCCAGTATAGCCCATTGCAGGAAGGATAAGATTATATGTTTTTATCAGAAGAGTTTCTGTCGTTGTAGTTTTGTCTCTTGAGGCTGTGGAAGGATTTTCTCCTGCCAGTTTGGCAGGAGAACCTAATGAAAGGAGGAAGTGAAGTGTTGCATGATTGTCTGACTGGGATGACTGGTGTGGTTGCTGCCCTTGCTGTGGGATACATGAAATGTGTTGTGAAAACAGGTCCCAGAAGTGAATGATGCCCAGCCTTGCTAGGGAGTCAGGAAGGCTGTTTAGTGTGGTTATCTGAGCTGTCAGCTGCCATAAGCAATAGTGATGACAGAGTTTGTTTGAGCCTGCAAACACTCTTGCTTTTCCAGCAAGAAGGTCTTTAAGGCTGTAGCCAAGCCTAGTTCCGTTATGTCTTGGGGGTTGCAACTTTACCCCATTTAGTGATCAGATGACAGTGAGTTGTTGCCCTTCCCATGTGCCTGTGGTGGCTTTGGAGGCACTTTGTAAGGATACTTGCAAGAGCCGGGATGCAAATACTAGAAAGAAGAGGCAGTGAAGCCAAGCAGATGTGTGTGTGTGGCAATCCAGTTTCCTCTGCAAGAAGCTGCCTTTAGGGAGGTCAGGACTTGGAGGAGGGTGGATAATTGTGCAGTCCCATCTGAAGTTGTTTGTAATGCTTTGCCTTGATGATCACTCATGTAAGTGGAGAAGGCCCATTGCAGCCATCTCAGCTGCAGATGCTGGGTGTGATTTGGGGGTTGAGTCCCTGTGGCTCCTGCTATTTGTTTAAACCTTTTGAAACAGATGTGGGGAGTTAAAGGATCTTTTCCTCCATTGTGAATGGCAAAAGCTTTCCTTTGAGCTGGTAAACTTGTTTCCTACCCCACCGCAAACCCTGTGAAGGACATGTAAGAATATTTCTTGCTCTCCCAGCTTCCTCTTTCTGAAACTGTCTTGGCAGCTCTGAGCTGAATGAGGCTTAGCAGCACTTGCGCTGCGGGTGTCAGAATAGACTTGGGTCTTGAAGAGAGGTCATGCTGCCAGACAAGGGGAGCTGTATTGGACTGAGCAGCGTATCTCCCTCCACACAGCAAAACCTGGTTTTCAGCTTGATGTTTGATGATGTCTTGATCCTGCCTAACGTGGCAGCAGTGTCCCTTTAGCTCCTCTTGCACATCACTGCTGGATGCATTCTTCTTGCTCATCTTGCCTTGAGTTTAGTCGAAAAAAGCAGAGCTGTTTGTGTCATGGACCCTGGTGATGGGGCTGCTTTGTTAGCAGTTTGGTGGTGTATGACGCACTGGGCCAAGTAGCTTGTCCTGAGGTAGGACCACAGAACAGGAGTTTGCCAGACTGACTGTAAAAGAAGCAGTGGCTCTTGACTATAGAAAACTGCTGGTAAAGAGCATAAGAAGTGTCACTTGCTCTATGGTGTGTGTTTTCCTGGTCTCTGTGGACTTAGCAGCTGACCTTCCATGCATTTTTCACCAGGATGGTGGGATTGGTTAGTGAAAATGGGAAGCAGCATCCTAATGTATGGAAGTGTCTGAACTTTGAGAGGGATTAGTGGAAGCCCTCGTAGTCATCTCCACCTGACAAATCAAACTCAAGCAACCTGTTGTGACTTTTTAGTAGGCCATGTAGTGTTAGGAGAAAGGGTGATGGTTTGAAACTAAAGGAGGGTAGATTCAGACTGGCTATAGGGAAGAAATCTTTTACAATGAGAGTGAGGAGACACTGGCACAGGTTGCCCAGAGAGGTGGTGGATGCCCCATCCCTGGAAATATTCAAGGTCAGGTTGGATGAGGCTCTGAGCAAACTGATCTAGTTGAAGATGTGCCTGCTTACTGCAGGGTGCTTGGACTAGATGAGCTTTAAAGGTCCCTTCCAACACAGACCTTCCTATGGTCGTGCCCCAGTGCTAAGTTCAGGCTTGTTGTTGTATGTGGTTTGAATTGCTGCTCTGCTTCTGTGCTTCAAAATGACCTCGAGTGCTTTCTGTGTCGTGTTTTGACTTTTGCACTGAAAATCTCTCTTAAGGTTGGGTGGAGAGTGAGTGCATGTCAGGAAAGAGAAGAAATGAATGGTAGAGCAGTTGATCTGTTCAGACTTCCATTCTGTTTTTAAAGTCAGTTTAAAGGGACGTGAAAGCCCTGTACCATGCCCTGGACAGGCTCTGCTGACTTGACTTCTTCTAACACAACCGTGTAACTGTGCTTGATTTTGATTGTTCACGCACACATGTATATTTAAATGGCAACTTCTCCACTGCAGATGCTTTCCCTCTGGGGGAAAACAAAGCCACAAAGTTTAACTGTCTCTGGAGGAGCTTTGTGGACTGCAGTCGCCACTTTACACGTAGGTTTGTGGGTTAAGCAGAAAGCTACATATGGCAGGGCTCTCAAGACGCTTTTCTGCTTCAGTGCATCTGAAAACGGGCTGGGCTGGAAAGCGCGCATTGCGCATTGTAAGCTGGAAGGTCTGTGCAGCTCTTGATGTGCTTCATTGAGCTGCGTGCAGCTTGTGACAAAGCTTTTGCATTTCAGCGGTTGCTTACGTTGACCTCTTCTTGGAAGTCGCCTTTTGAACAGCGAAAGCTGCCCTGAGGGTCCTGGTGGTTTCTGAAGGAACAAATGGGTGGGGTGAGCTGAGAAATGAGCTGGTGGGCTAGAACTGCATGAGCAGTTATCCATCGCCCCAGGGCTGCGAAGCACCCTGCTGAATTCATCTGCAGCATGTGGTGAGCAGGTGATATTATAAGTGTTTTTAAACTCTGGACAAGGAACTTTACAGGAAAGTGAATCTTCTGTGGTTGACGTGGAGCAATTAGAGCTTTAAGGAGGAGTCTGTTAAACTTCCAGCTGGCTTGTAACAGCATTTGTGAGAGAGCTGCATGGCAGACTTTAATAGTAACTATCAGCCCAGTTGCATCACGTCGTTCTTCAAGTGCTGTTCTCTTAATCTTGGCTCTTAGGGTGTTAAGATAAAACATTTCTTGTCTAAACCCTATTTTTCAAGGCGCTGACTTGAAATGATGCTTTACCTGGATAGAGTCACTACTGCTTCCCCAGGACAGAGGTAAATAAAACGCTCTACATTTGAGCTGCAGCCCAGCTCCAATCCAGGTCTCTTATAAGACTTACTGTGTCATCAAATATATGCCTTGCTCTCAATATGCGGAGCATGGCTGATGTTTGTGATCTCAAAGCTGTGGTTTGTGACCCGCTGGCATTTGGTTGTAATGATAACAGTAAAAATCCACATAGAAAGAAGACGCACAGGATGGAGCTTAAAGCTGAGAACCAAACCAAAGTACTGTATGGCCTTCATTTGGGCACTTAGGTTTTCCACGTGGATCAGTGTTCCAGCTGAGGCTCTTAATACATCTCTACAGGGTGGATGATGGGGAAGTGGTGCCACTTTGTGAGTTCCAGAGCTTCCCCTGCTCTAGACCTGCAGGTGACTCTGGATCTGTGTGGGGAATAGGAACATATGGGCTAAAGAGTGTCAGCAGCTACACAAGAAAGGGGAGGGGAGCTCAGCTGTTAGCTGAGATCTCAGGGAGGAAAGATACTGAAGTCTTTGGTTAGGAAAAAGCAGAAGTATTTCTTGTGGTCCACCTACATCAGCCTCAGTGTGCAGCCCCCTGCCGGGATTTGCATAGGGCTGTTGCTCCAGCAGACAATTCTGAATGCTCAAACCTGGTCCATGTATGCTCCTCTAGCAAACTTTCTAGTCCACAGTAAAACCCCTCTTATCTAAAAGATGCTGTAGAATAGCTCCGCAACAGCTGGATATCTTCAGCAGGAGCTAGCTCAATCTATATACTTCCCTGCTGCCTCATTTCTTGCAGACCCAGAGATAACCCTGAACACATCCTCTCTTCTTATTACTTCCTTAAAGTATCCCCTCTTCCAGTTTTGCTATGTTCTTGAAGCATTGCTACAAGGGTGTTTGGGGATGAATGACTAAATACAAGTGCAGACTAGAGGACGTAAGTCAGTAGTATAAGTCTCCTTAAACCACTGGTAGGGCTTTCTGTGGTCCCTGAGCTGATGGAGGGTGAATACTTTGAGCCTCTCCACACACTTATCTCGCAAGCTGCCTGCTGGCTGCTCTCTGCAAGCAGTGGCTGCTGCTTCCTCCTATTGTGTCTGGGTTTGAGCTGCCTGAGTAGCTGCATGCTCAGGCTAAGAATGGTGCCGACCCCAGGGTTTTGGTCTCTGTATCCTGCCTGTTGGCTTCTTTCCTGCCTGAGGCTTGGAAAAAGCCTGCAAAAGGGTGCGTCCTTCAAAATAGGTTGAAATTGTGTTATTGGAGACTGTGTGGCCTATAAATAACATGGAGGGTGGGCAGGGGAAGGGCTTCTGTTTCCTGTCTGGTACAGTAGTGCTGGGTCCTCTTCTGCAAAGGCCAGAAATTAAGTCCTGATCCTCTCACTAGTGTGGTGCTGCTCCAGAGATGGGCTTTATAGTAGACAGTTTAGCCTTTCTCTTAAAAGCAGGTACCCAGTTCTGGACACTGCAGCCTTCACTTTTGGTGGACCATTCACAGTTTAAGCATATTAAAACTTCAGTGCTTTCTCTAAGTACTTCTAATATCAGGTTCACTTTCAGTATTCATCCTCTGGGGCCTGTCACTGAGCTCAGTGGGGTGAGGCTGGCATCTCCTCTAAATCAGGCCCTAAAAGCTTTGTTTGTTGAGCCAACATCTCCCTTACAAACCTCAAACTGTTATAGAATCATAGAATAGTTAGGGTTGGAAAGGACCTTAAGCTCATCCAGTTCCAACCCCCCTGCCATGGGCAGGGACACCTCACACTACAATATGCCACCCAAGGCTCTGTCCAACCCAGCCTTGAACACTGCCAGCAATGGAGCATTCACAACTTCCCTGGGCAACCCATTCCAGTGCCTCAGCACCCTTACAGTAAAGAACTTCTTCCTCATATCCAATCTAAACTTCCCCTGTTTAAGTTCTAACCCATTACCCCTTGTCCTATCACTACAGTCCCTAATGCAGAGTTCCTCCCCAGCATCCCTATTGCCCCCCTTCAGACACTGGAAGGCTGCTATGAGGTCTCCCCGCAGCCTTCTCTTCTCCAGGCTCAACAGCCCCAACTGTTGAATCCTTTGATTGATTTCAGTAAGACTTATCAAGGAGATGGTCTGACTCTCAGCCAGGTTTGCTTAAGCTTCTCCTAGGGAATCAAGTTTCCCCCTTTAAGCCTGATTTAGTAGTGTGTTTTGCTTGTCCACAGCTGATTCTGCCTAAATTAAGGTGTTTATCTCCAAGAGACACCTGTGCTGATGCATTTGTCTGAATGCAGTGTGGGATCAGTGAGGATGCAGGGAGGGTGTTGCATGCATGAGTGCTCTACCACAAATGGGCTGAGGAGCAGCACGAGGGAATTGGGTGTTAGCTGCTATTTTTGATTTGATTGTAACAGAGAATTTGTTTAAAACCAGAAGTAGACTGTGGCACAGCATTGCTGCAAACTTGGGTTATAATATATATAATTAAATATAGATGTCACTATATGTAACTATTTTTCTATATATATGTGAGATATGTGTTTACATATATTATGTAACTCCCCTATAATTACCTTAGTATAGGAGAGTTATACGTGCCTAGAAGAGGCAAAGCTGTCCCCTTCCTAGTGCATCAGGAAAACACCATAATAAATGTCTACCTGTTATTACTCTGGAAAAAACAAAGTGAGAATGTCTGTCAGTGAGCTTTTATCTTGTTTTCTGAGGGCTTACAGACCTGTAATGAAAAACTCTCCTCCCAAACTTGTTTCTTTACATTTCACAGGTTTTGATTCGCATGTCTGACTTCCACTGAGCCTGGTGGCCCTGAGGGGATTTCAGGTGTGTATGGTCTTTATTGTCCTTGGCTGAAGAGGAAGGGTTTGGTGCTGTTTTGTTTCCTGCCCTGCCCTTTCTCACTCATAGGCAGAGTATGTCTCTCATTGTCACTCATCCTCCTTCCCTTTCAGTTCCACTTCACAGCTTTTTGTCTGCAGTGACCACAGCCAAGTTGGGGAAGAGTGGTCCCTTATGAGAACAGCAACTCCAGAAGGCAGACTGGCATCTCTCTGGTGCTTGGCTCCTGTTTAATGGGACAGATACGGGACCCCTTCTTCTGACTCCTAGGAACATCTTCTTCCCACCTACCCAGCCTTTCCTTGGGATGCTCTGGACCATGTGGCAAGTCTAGATGGTCACGCAGAACTTTACCTCCCTGCTGCATCAGGCCTGTGTGCCTTGGAGCAGCCTATATGCTTCAGGTTGGGACTTCATGATGCTTTTGTTGATCTTGAGGACTGTCTTTGAAGCCTTTCTGAAGGAACTGCACTTCTGCAGTGTGAACTGTTTTACTGTTGGCATCCACCTATTTTACTGTTAATTGAAATTTAAATGGAATCACTTGGAATCAAATTAGAATGGGCTCGGTGCATGTTTGGGCCCTGCAGGAAGAACCTGGACAAGCACTCTCAATTTTCCTCCATTCAGCAGCTTGTATTTCCATGGTGCTTGCTGTAGCATCCTGCTCTGTTGCAAGGGCCCTCAGCCGTGAACATGAGATCTTCAGCTTTATTTCACCCAGCATCTCCCATCAACCTGTGGCATCTCTGCAGCAGCAGTACCACCACTGGGTGGTTTTGTGCTGTCAGAGGTGTAGAACTCCTGAGTTTGCTACTCTTCAGAGCAAATAGCTCTGCCCTGGTAAAAGAGGCAACTCAGTAGGCCACTGGCACTAGCTAGGACTCAAACACGCTGCAAACACCCAGGCTTTACATCACCAGTAGCAGTGTGAGTTGAGGCTAATTTCTCGAGCTTCCCTACTTGAACTCAATTCTGGAGCAATTGTTCCCAACCTGTGCTCAACTTTGCTGCTTTTAGACTTTCCACATTTGTCTGGAAGCTTGCCTGTACTTGCACTGGTGTTTTCTTTCCCTTGGAAAGATTGATGGGGAGGGAAAGGGATCTGAAGGTTCATGTGGATTTGACTTGCTTAATGTGTTACTAGGGCTAGTTTCTTGTTGAGTGTTACTGGTTGTGAAGTCCTGTTCCTAGTGATGATGTGAAAAGGCATGAAGTGAGATTGGGCTTCCTACAGGGGTGTGCAGTCACATTGCTTCCTCGCAAAAGCCAGCTTGCTTCACAAATGGACAAAGCTGAGGAGGAATCAGAGTTAAAATCGAATCATAGAATCAACTGGGTTGGAAAAGACCTTTAAGATCATCAAGTCCCGCCTTGACCCCAGGTCTGCCAAGTCCACCGCTAACCCATGTCACTAAGTGCCTCTCCATCCAAAGTAATTGATACAGTGGCTGTAGCACTGTTAGGAGGATGAATTCCTGACAACTTTTGGTGTAGACCCAATACATGCTAGTCTCGTATTTAATGGGAAGTCAGTTCTCTCCCATCTTGTGCGGCCCTATGTGCACTAGACTCCATTTGTAGTTGGGTGTAGGTGCTAGAACTTAAATATCACATATTTGCTTGCTTGATGCATGCATAAGATGCACAGCTTGGGGTGGACTGGTCTGTCTGAGCCATAGCAGCAATCCCACATCTAGAGCTGGTGGAAAAGTGAGTTGACCCCAGTGAATGGAGACCTGTTTTGAGAAGAGCAAAGGAGACTTCAACCTTTCTCCAGCCTCAGCCAGCTGAGCTGTGCATGCCATGGCTTGGAAGAGAACAGGGACGCTGCAGTTGCTGCTCAGCCTGCTGCTCCAGAGCCCACTCTGCTCCCAAAGCACAGAAGCAGCAGTGCTGCTTCAAAGAGGACTTCATCAGCTTCTTGAGTGTTCAAAGGCCTGGTGCTGCTTTTATGTGGATTTAGGATCACCCCTAATCTCTGGGTCACTACTACCAAAGGACTCGGCTGCACTTTTAAGCTCTGTTGATCTTGAGTGGATTCTGGTTCAATTTGGAGCCAGCCTGCTGCAGCCCTGCAGAGTAAAGGCCCTATTAAGCAGTTAATTATTTCTCTGTAATACCAGCTTTTATCTTTAATACAACAGTTTTACTGTCTCTGATAATTACACAGTCTTGGATAACTCTCTTAAATCTAATGAGGCATGACAAGCTGTGTTCAACAAGGCAAGACACCATTAACTTCTTACCCCGTGCTTGTTATCTTATCACACTGAATTACTGTTTTTCTAGCCTGAGTGGCTGTGGATATGTAACATGTCACTTCTCATTAAGAAAATACTGAGAATCATCCCTGGTGCTCTCATGGTCAGGTTAGTGGTCAGCTTGGTGGCCTACAGACCCTTCCAACTGCAGCATCATGCTCTTTGCCCCATGAGCTGAGCAAGATTGGTTCAGTTTAGATACTTCTGGCTCCTTGAACAGCTTGGTTGGTCCATGGGTCTCTTGTTTATGGGTGAGTGAAATGCAAGTGGCCTTTTGAAGGGCATCAGGGATGATAGACCTTGTCTGTGTTGATGGAAGTCATTGCTTCATCAGGGATTGTAGAGATAGGACAAGGGGTGATGGGTTCAAACTGAAACAGGGGAAGTTCAGGTTGGATATAAGGAAGAAGCTCTTTGCTGTGAGGGTGGTGAGGCGCTGGCACAGGATGCCCAGAGAGGTGGTGAATGCTCCATCCCTGGCAGTGTTCAAGGCCAGGTTGGACAGAGCCTCGGGTGACATGTTCTGGTGTGAGGTGTCCCTGGCCATGGGAGGAGATTGGAACTGGATGATCTTAAGGTCCTTTCCAGCCCAAACCATTCTATGATCTTGTGGTGGGATTTAGCTGGATAAGGGAAACAATGTGGTTTTTCTGGACATGGATAGGATGCAAACTGCTGCAGCAATGCCTGGTGTAACTTGACATGACTGCTGCTTCATTACTCATTAGTGTCAGTAGTGAATCAGATCATTGGAGTGCTGGTTTTCTGTGGGCTTGATAGTGGCACTAATGCCCCTCCATGTGCTTGACTGAAATCCTGAGCTATGGGGATTTTCTTTTCCTATACTGTGCTTTCGCCCTGCCAGTAAGTGTAGTACAGATTTGTGCTTCTGGAATGTTGAGGCTCAGGCAGGGAAGTTCCTGCGTCCTTCCAGGCTGGACCAGGAAGGCATTTCCCAGGGGAATGAGCCCGGGCTGTCTCTTGGGGCAGATGTGCTCAAGTGCATCTGGGCTGAGCAGGTCAGTTAATCACTGTCTAGATACAGAGCGGCAAAGAGCCCTTTATTTGGGCTGTATCCACCTAATGTGCTCGTGCTTTATCCCAGCCTTTACTGAGCCTACTGCTGGCTCTACTTCTTGAGGTGGGTTTGCCTTCTGGTCTGTGTTTGTGTCGTGCTGTCAAAGCTGTGTGTTTCCCCACTGAGCAGAGGAGGAAAGAGCCTTATTTCAGGTTACAACCCGAGTCATTCAGATTCCCTGTGGGCATTTTATGGGATGCCCATGGGATTAGCTACTGTGGCGTTCCTGAATTAGATCACTTCCTGGCTCTAAAAGGGCATTGTTTTACTTAAAAGCTGTTTGCTTCTCTGCAGTTTAATTAACTGAAAGCCTAACTAGTAAGAAGAATGTAAATCTGCAAGAGAGCTGGCTAGCAAGTTGTGTTTAAAATTGTGCTGGCCTTACCAGCAGTGCTAGTGATCTAAACCGGACCAGAGGTGTTCATCGTGCCCTGTTCCTCCCATGGGCAGTGGGGAAACTTGTGTCTATAGAAGTGCATCTCCTTACCCTGCTGGAGAGCAGAAAGAACATGTGGCTCTGATGTCCCTGCTTTTATCTGTGTCCCTGTCTTCATATCCACAAGTTGCCCTGGGAAGTGTCCTCACATGCCAAGAGCTGTCAGCAGTGAAAGAAGTCCCTTTGGTTGTACATTTGAAAGCAATGGCTGATTGCATGAGGCTGGGTGGAGATGAAGAAAGAATCACTGTGATGAAGTGGGATGGGGGGTGTGTGTTCTGGCTTCTGGTTGCTTTTAAAAGGAGCTACAGGGCTCCAAATTGTGAGCACTTAGTGATGATAAAACCTGATCATGTGTTCGGGCTCCTGGAGTCTGTGTCCTCTTCAGTACTCACTGCAGTGATCTGCCTGGTTTTGGGCGGAGCTGGGGTGTGTAGCAGGATTTGGTGATTGATGCTCACAATAGGTACTCCTGGGGTGGTTTCTCTAACAGGGTTGTACATTGCCTATTGATTCATACTCAAGTGTTCTGCTGCTTTCAGGCTCCTGGTTTCACCAGATGGCACCACCAAGCAGCGGCTCTGCTCTCATCCCTGTCAGGATGTCAGAGAGAATGCACTGAATCATTATTTTTGACCTTTTCCCTCCAAAACTGTCGCAGCTCCTTGTTTTTAACTCTGGATCCTGTTCAAGCTGACAGTGTGTGTGGGAACTGATCGTGATGGATTTAACCTGCTGTCGGTGACAAGAAGGGTGATTGCAGCAGCAGAGGCAAGGATGGGGAGCTGCATCCTGTGTCCACCTGAGATTTGGAGGCAGTGTGCTTGGGCAGCAGCTGTAATGATGATGCCTGTAGCTCTGGATGCAGCTGTTGGCAACCTTATCACAATGCAAGACAGTGCCACTGAATGCCCTTTGCTTCTGGGGTATTTTTTTCTTCTAATTGATAAATCTAATGCAGTGTAAAAGCCTATTCCACATCTGCTTGTTCCAGAGCATTGGTACCTGTGGGTTTAAAAGGAGAAGAGTTGGCCTGGTAGCTTGTGCTTTCTGAGACAGGCTCCTAGCTGGAGTGATGCTGGGTTCGGATGCTTCATGAGGGACTGTAGTGATAGGACAAGGGGTAACGGGTTCAAACCGAAACAGGGGAAGTTTAGATTGGATATAAGGAAGAAGTTCTTTACTGTAAGGGTGGTGAGGCACTGGGATGGGTTGCCCAAGGAAGCTGTGAATGCTCCATCCCTGGCAGTGTTCAAGGCCAGGTTGGATCAAGCCTTGGGTGACATGCTCTAGTGGGAGGTGTCCCTCCCAGTAGTTAGGTTTCCAACCCTAACTATTCTATGATTCCACAATTCTATGACTTCTGCATGGGACATGGTACTTAGCATTTTTCCATTAGCAGCTCCTGTTAGTGCATGTAAAAACAGGTTGAGCCCAAGGAGAGCATCAGAGCTCTGTGTCAAAGTAACTGGGACCTTCTGAGATGTTTCTACAATGCTCAGTTCATGGAGAGCTTGGGAGGTAGAATCACAGAATGGTTTGTGTTGGAAGGGGCCTTCAAAGCTCATCTAGTCCATTCCTCCTGCAAGGAGCAGGGACATCTTCAACTAGACCAGGTTTCTCAAAGCTGTGTCCAACGTTGACTTTTCAAGGAAGGAAGAGTTGCATCCGGTATCTTTTTTTAGGGCGTATTTTTGGTGGTACTGAAGCCATGTGTCTCAGGCCACTGCTCCACAGTGGTAGCCAGTGGGCATGCAAAATACTGTGTAATGAGATAGGGTTTTAATACTAGCTGGCATGGAGCCATGTCAACTCGCAGGTGGTTTGGGAAATGGCATTGGTACCTTCATGCTGGAGATGTGTGCAGGATGCTGCATCCTTCAAGGTCTTGTCCTATTACGTGCAAGAGGAGATGGCTTTATTGCCCTGCTGTGACCCAAAAGCTTAGTGAACTCATGGGCCATAACCATTTCAGTGTCAGTACCATCATTTGTTTGCCTGGAAGAATTACTAGGGTTGGTAGATAGTGATGATCCCTCCCTAGCTGCCCTTGAGTCACTTCCCATGGCATGATCATGCTGCTGCTGAAGGATGCCAGAATCAAACACCTGCCTCCCAAGCACCTCTACTGTGGATCCTTCTGACCTGTGGATGCACAATTTCTCTCTGGTTAGTTGGGAGCCAAGTCGCTCAGATTTGCTCAGCTTTAGACTGGGAAATACTGAGGGTGCTCCAGAGTTCTTTGACTGCTTTTGCGTTGAAGGTTGGCACAGACTGCACTTGTGTATTGGTTCAGCTCTGCTGGTTGATACAACCTCTCTAATTCTCTTTGCAGTCAAACGATTTAAGGAACCAAAGGAAGAGAGGCGTCCCTGGAGGATATGGTGAGACTTTAATTTGGAGTTTGATTAGACCATGTATTTGTAATACTGTTTTCTCTTGTCCTGACAACATTCTAGGCCCTCTGAATATCATAGAATCCCAGAGTGATTTGGGTTGGAAGGGACCTTAAAGCTCATCCAGTTCCAGCACCCTGCCACAGGCAGGGACACCTTCCACTAGAGCTTGCTCCAAGCCCCTGTGTCCAACCTGGCCTTGAACACTGCCAGGGATGCGGCAGCCACAGCTTCTCTGGGCACCCTGTGCCAGCGCCTCAGCACCCTCACAATAAAGAAGTTAATCTCGCCCCAGTTTTGGGTGTCCGACTTGGAACACACAAATCATCCTTTGGAGATGCTGTCTAACCTGAACTGCCCCTGTTTCAGTTTGAACCCATCCCCCCTTGTCCTGTTGCTGCAGTCCCTGATGGAGAGTCTCTCTCCAGCATCCTTGTAGCCTCCTTCAGATACTGGAAGCTGCTCTGAGGTCTCCATGCAGCTTCTCCAGGCTGAGCAGCACCATTTAGTTGTTAAATGAAATGCTCTGCTCCCAGGGACACTTCAATAGAGTAGCTGGTGCTCCCTAGGAGTAAAATTCTCTGCTTAGGTCCTCTAGAAAAGCTTGGTTTTACTGTAGGTGACTGAACTGAGAGGTTTTGGTCCCCTCCAATCTGCTGGCATGGGGGCTGTCTCCCAGACAGTGTCAAGTCTTGTTCTCAATTCAATTAACCGCTTTGGTGTCTGCTGACCCAGCTCAGGCATAGCCCAGTTTGTGTTGATGTAAGGTGGCTGGGTATTGCTGCCTCTACAAAGGATCTCTGTATATTGTAAGGTTTATGGGGTGTAGAGAGGTGGGCATATGGGTTGGGCTTGAAGTACAGTCAGGACAGCTTGGCAGCATGGAGCTACCAGTCAGCGTTAGTGATGAAAAGCCTGTCAGTCTCCTCAGTTTGGTTCTTCCTCTATGGGAACTTGGGAATTCAACCTAATTCCCTGTGGATGGGTACAAACACTCTAAGTAGCTGGTGTACTTATTTATATTCTTTTTCCTTCAGTATTTGGAGTTGTCCAAACTGCCCCTTATCACCACATGCAGCTTCTTGGACATCAATGCATCTCGGAGGGAAGCAGATCCACACAGGTCCATTGCTTGGGTGACTGCTCTGCTGCTGGTGCGCCAGAACACTGACCTCTTTGTCTTTTCCTCCAGGTTTTATGATACATCCAAGCAAGCTATAGGCTCCCTCTTCATCCACTTTGCCAATGTTTTTCTGTCTGATCTCACTGAAGAGGACCCTTGCTCTCTGTAAGTCTATGAGGTGCTTGCATTCATATCTTCTATCTGGAAAAGGAAGAAGCAAGCCTGTTGGGAAATGTCATACATGGTGGAAACTGATCTATTTGAAGGATTAAGTGGGGATAAACCGTCTTGAGCTTGTTTTCAGGGTATGGGTTGTGTAATGGTCTTTGCAGTCTGATGGAGATGAGGCGATACAGTCACGCTTTTGTGATGATCAGAAGTGTCTTGAAATATACCGGCAAAAAGCTGCAGTAAATAATGCAGTGTTGTCTTGAGGAATTGCAGCTGAACACACCAGCTTGTACCCAGGTATCCAAGAAGGCCACCAGCATCCTGGCCTGTGGCAGCAGCAGTGTGGGAGAAGGCCCAGGGCAGTGATTGTGCCCCTGCACTGGGCGCTGGTGAGGTTGCACCTTGAATCCTGTGTTCGGCTCTGAGCCCCTCACTACAGGAGAGACCCTGAGGTGCTGGAGCGGGGCCAGAGAAGGGCACTGGAGCTGGTGCAGGGGCTGGAGCACAGTGTGATGGGGAACGGCTGAGGGACCTGGGGGGTTCAGGTGGAGAAGAGAAGGCTCAGGGGGGACCTGATCGCTGCCTACAACTGCCTGAGAGGAGGATGGAGCCAGGAGGAGGCTGCATTCTGCTCCCAAGGACCAAGGGATGGGACAAGAGGAAACGGCCTCAAGCTGCACCAGGGCAGGTTTAGATGGAGCTCAGGAATGATTCCTTCCCCAGAGGTGCTCAGGCATTGGAAGAGGCTGCCCAGGGCAGTGCTGGAGTCACTGTCCCTGCAGGTGTTCACACACTGTGGAGATGAGGCCTCAGTGCCATGGGTTAGTGGTGGCCTTGGCAGTGCTGGGGAACAGTTGGACTGGAGGAGCTTAAACGGCTTTTCCAACCCTATTGATTCTGTGAGTCTATGTTAAATATGCCATTTGTTGGCACACCTGACTTTGTAATTTGGCTGGTCTCAGGGCGATACTGAGAGTGTTTTCCTAACCATGTGGGTGAAGGTCCAATGGATGGATATGGGTTTTGGTTATTCAGTTGCACCTACCACTTGTAGTCCTGTCTGGGGGCTTTCTAAGCCAGAGTTTGGACTGTAATACAGAAGTGCCACCTTTATGTCAGACCAGCCGCTTCACAGCTACAAACTTAGTTTCAGAATTAACTTTATCCTGTCTTGATAAACTCCTTCAGGCTTCAGAGTGCTGCTGAAAACCCCCTGGCCCACCTCCCTTTTATTAAAGTGCTGCACACTGATACGTTTCTTAAAACAGCCACAAGTTTGGGGCTAAATATAGCCTCTGAAATGATTCATTGTTGTTGTTTTAAACGTGCACTGTTAAAATAAACCTGTTCATGCTTGCGACGTGCCCTGTGGGTTTCAGTGTGTTTTAAGTTTCCCTGTGCTGCCTGACTTATCAACATGAACAGGCAGCTAGAAGCCCTGCAGCCCTGTCTGTGGGCTTTGAAGCTCCTACACTACGTGTCCTGCCCAGAGTAAACCATCAGAGCCTTGTGTTTGTATCAGAAGACTCTGATTTCAGCAGCTGGAACTTGTAATAAGCTGTTCAGAGACTTTGGATGTAGGAACACTTAATGTTGTGATTTCAAAAGCAGGCGGTTGTTTCCAGTGTGTATATTCAGAGGTAGGATCAAGTTCTGGATAAGGAAATGTTCGTTCCTGTAGTTCTGTGCTTGGTATTGTCTTCACGCTGTAGAAATCTGGCCTCATCTGGCAGGAGATATTCCAGTAATGGAAAACTGGCCAGACGACATCAGTCCGATACTTATTTTCCTCTGGAGTTCATTAAAATACCAAGTCCTGGATTAGAGCTTGGACCCTGCAGTCTGCAGAAGGTCACTGCAGGTCTCCTGCTGCTGGCGCTCTGTCCGGTGAGGCTCAAACGTCCAAAGCTGCAGAGCAAGACCATTGAGGCCAAATCTCCTGGTAGGGATGGGTTCAGCTCCTGGGTCTGCAGTGGGACCCTGAACTGGAGGCTTTTGGGGACCCCAGGATGCTGAGCCAGGACCCATCACCTCTCCCAAGAGCTTCTGCCTCTCCTTCTGTGTCTCTGCTCATAGGAGCCTCTTGCAGCTGCTCACTAAAATGGGCTTTATTCCTCTCCTGCTGCACAGCTTGCAGAGCAGCTGTGGTGTCCAAGAAGCTTCCATTTCCTTGTATGAAATTCCAGGGATGTTTGGTTCTGTTTCCCGGAAACTTGGGATTTCATCCTAGTAAGGACAAATGATGCTGCAAATGGAAAGCCTCCTTTTTTGGGGGTAACTCTTAAGCAAGGCTAGCCCTGGAAGCATTTAATGCTGTATGAATAAATGAGTGATGCCAGAGACTTGATGGAACCTGCTCCCTTTTTTGCTAAACAGGCTTTAAGCTAAGAAATTGCTGTCAAGGCTGTAGAAAAATCCAGTTAGAGAGAAAGGAAGTGAGCTTGGACTGTTAAGTGGGGATTTCTTTTAAAGCTTGGTGTGTTTTTTATGGATCCCCATACTGGAAAAAGAAGGTTTTCTGAATAAGAACACAACTGAAACCTGAATTTTCCTCTCCTGCCTTCTTTTCCTTAGCTACCTTATTAATTTCATCCTTGATGCCACACTGGGGATGCTGCTGATCTGGCTTGGTGTGAAAGTTGTGTCTTGGATCGTGCAGCATAAGAAGTACACGTACCTGGTCTTTGGAGAATATGGTAGGTGTCATAACCATAACTGCTCCCAGCTATGAGTGGGGAGAAGAAAACGGGAGGAATTACAGTCTGGGGATAAAACACGTGCTATGCCTTCTCCAGGGAGCTCATGGAGTGTAGCGTGATCCGTGTATTATTAAATGCTGGCACATCACTAGGGCGCGGATACCTCTGCCTGCTGCCTTGCCAAGCATACCTGAGCATAGCAGGTTGGTGATTAAAGGCAGAACGCTTCCGTCAGTGGGTAGTAAAGCCCAGGGCATGCATATGATAAATTAAGGTATTTGGGGTGGTGTTGGTGACTCTTGGGGGATTCTTTCAGGGGTTTTTCCTGGCCTCTTAGCTCAAAGCATGGAGAAGTTCTTGCGTTTGCCTTGAGCTGTTGTAGGTATCAACAGTAGGGCTCAACCTGGCCCCAAACCCGAGTTCTCAAATGACTTGTGGGGTTGGGGGAGTGAGGGTTGCCAGATAAATAATAATAACTAGAATTATTATATTATTATTAATAATAACTATTATTCTATTAATAATATGAATTATTATTATATTATTATTAATAATAATATGTTCACGGCAGAGTCTTGCTTCTCTCTTCTTCAATTCCTGCCTTGAGACAAAGTTCCAGCAAAGCCTTTCTCAGCCAGCTCCACTAGAGGGTAGCACTGCTCTTCAGAAAGAGCAGAGCCAGCTTCCAGGGCAGTAGTGCTGCTCTGAGGCTGCAGGGAAGGGGGAATTAACCCTCTGTCTGTTTTATCATGGAAGAGTTGGAAGGGACCTTAAAGATCATCTGGTTCCAACCCAATATTTTTGTTATATGTTTTATATTTTCCTTATATTTCATTATATCTAATATAATGATAACGTCTGTCTTACTCTAGAAAATACATCCTATTCGTACCACATTCCTTCCTTTAAGATGTTAATCATCAAGTCTGTTCCGAAGGTAGTCTTATTTCTTTGTATTTTTAGTTGCTGGTCTGATAACTGAGCTGGTGGAACCTGGACCAAATGAGAATTATCATACAGATCTTATTAGCTTATGAGCTGTTATTCAGGCTCGCATTCAGCATATGTAAATGGGTCGTGGCACGGAAGGGGAGGGGGTGGTTGGGTTTGTGAAGCAGCAGAAGCAGCTACTGGGTAGATGACAACAGATGGGTTGAAATGATGGGACATGAGAGGGGGGAAGAAGGCTTAAAGGCAGCGGTGGTCTCCAAAGCAGGGTCAGAATCCTGACAGCATCTATTTGGTGGGGACTACCTATTTTTCCTTAGTGACTTATTTCTCAGCGTGCTAACATAACACATATGAGACAGCAGAGGAATCCAGTTATTCTTGGTTCATGGATGGTGTTTTTTCCCTTTTAAGCAGCAAGGACTCAAAGCCCAACCACAGCCATCCGGGGCACAGCTTCATGTGCCACGTCTGCAGTTGAGCAGAAGCAAGCATTCGAGTGTATTGACAGCTTGCTTTAACCTTGCAGAGCAGTAATGAACTTCTGTTGAGCTGTCACTGGCCCCTTGCAAGGGCTGGCTTAGACTCCAGGAACAGTTCACTCCTGCGAGGAACCCTTGCTTTCATTAATAGTAATAAAAGTTACTGCTGTTGCTTAAATTTAGCTCTTGAGTTGGGGATTCAATATCCCATCCACCGAGCACTGCTCTTGGCACAGGTCTCTGGCCAGAGTGACTGCAATGGAAAAGTTAGGTAGGAGTCAAGTGGCATGTCTGGTGCTATCCTGCTGTAGGCCTAGGGAAGGAAAACACTGCTGTCCTCAGCTTGGGTGTTAAGTAGCTTCCAAAGCAGTTTAGAAGATGCCAGTGAACTTTGTACAGTTTGATACAGGCTCCAGCAATAAGATGCATTTTCTGGTCTAATTGCTATACCAGACTTTGTTTCTTCCCTCAATTCTCCTGAGGCCCAACAATGTCTCTTGCAGTCCTGCAGGGGAGGAAAGGCAGAAGGGAAGCACCAAATCCATGTTGCAGACAGTGCTGAGTGCCATTGCTCCAGCTATCAGGAGAGACTAGTTGTGTCTTTGTCCAGTATAACCAATACTCGTCTAGGATGTGTATGGGGTGGAGGGGGAAATCTGTTGCAGCTGCTTTCTTTCTGACCCTCCAGCTCTTGTCTGCATCCCAAACCACTGCAGTTATCCTTTGGTTTGGGCTCCAGTGGTTCCTTCTGCTCTGCTGCTGGTAAACCCATCTCTACTACCTCAGGTGGTTCTTCCTTGTGCAACCGCAATAGCTGTATTAATGGAGAAGCAAAGAAAAGGGAAGGGAAAGCACCTGAGTCTGTGCTGCTGTTTTAAGCATCCAACCATCCAGAACTGTTTAGAAAGATCAATTACTTCCGTATGTCCAAAAACCAGGAGACAGTCATTCTAAGATCAGCCTCCCTCAGCCAAACACTGCTGCAGCCAGGACTGGCCTGGGTTTTAGCTAGGGGAGAGTCAAAGGCTCCTATAGGCTTGTGTTCCTCCATCTTTGCCCAACCGCTTTTGATTACTCTTTGGACTGCCTCTAAGCACAGGAAACAGCGTTTTAAGTGGCTGCTGTCTCTTCTGAAGATGCTTGGCTCCAAAGATCAAAGATTGGAGAGCTTTATTCCTCATCTGGGTTCAAGTAGAGAATGATGGTTGCCTTACACATACGTAAAGCTAACAAACTCCACAAATGCTCTGTGCACTATTGCTGTAGCAGGGTCGCAGCAGACCATGTCTATAGGTGCTCTCCCTATAGGGGACTTCTGCATGGAAGAGAATTCAAGTTACAAAGGACTTGGGAGGTGAATACACAAGATATTGAAGGTGCTGCTGGGCCTATACGAACTGAGCAGGGGAGATGCTGGCTGGAGACAGAGCATGCAGATGAAGCCTGGGTCAGCTTTGTGCCATGCCCTCTTCTTCCTCCCCTATCCCAAGGCAGCAGCCAGATTCCCATGGGGAATCTATGGATGGCTGCAGTGTCCTGGCATTTTAGTTGTGTCTGATAACTCTAAAGCATTCCTTAAAAGAAATACTCCAGTATTTCTAAAGTAAGCAGATGCTATGAATTTGCATTAAGCGATGGTTTCTGCAGTGTGCAAGTAAAATGCTCTAAGGGAGCATTAAGAAACAAGGGGGAGAAAAAGAGGGTGTTCTTGCTTGGCAACATCTCTCTGGATGTTGACTTGTGTATGGCTCTGGTTGTGGTCGCTGATTAGACTAAGGTTGATGCTCTGTGCTCATCCACTGTCTGGAAATGGAAAGACATGTTGCTTGGAGGCCTCTAAAGTCTGTTGAACTCTTCTGCTCAAGCTTAGTTATAGGAGACTATGTGCCAGCTGCTGAGTTGAACTGAGGATCCGTGTAGGCTGCTTTTGGCCCTGTTGTGATGTTATGGAAATGTTGTACAATGGCTGTTCCCACATCCTGGAGCAGCCAAGGGAGCTGGCTGCTGCTGCTTGAGGAAATACCGCTGAAAATAGCCCTAACCTGAGGGGGTGTCCTGTCCTTAGCACGCTGGGCCTTTCCACCACGGGACCTGGGGGAAAAAGAGGAATGAGGATCCATCCTCACATGGTCAAGTGCGTGGTCAGGTCCCTTGCTCCGAGCAGGGATGCAAACCTTTGAACCTGCTGGATCAGGATGACAGCAGCAGTGTTTATCCCATTACAACAACAAAGGGACCAGAGCAGTGACACAGCAAACTGGGGACTGATTCCAGCTGTGCAGTCACTTTAGTTCAGATGCAGAACATGCCGGAGAGGGTCTGGGGTGTCCACTGGACCCTCCTGACTGCTCTGATGCATCAGTTCCCAACCTCTGAAAACCTGTTCTTGGCCTCTAAGTGAGCACTTCTGTGCAATCCAGATGCTATTTCTTACCTTCCTCTGTACTTGGTGCTGATAATGACATCCCTTGGGTCTGAAGGTAGCATTTGGGTATATCTTGAGAGGTGTTCATTGACTCTTTCTATGCCCACCATGCCACCCAGCACGACTTTCAGTGCTTTCAAATACTTGTTTTTCTCACACCCACCCCAAACCCTCCTCTTTGGCTGTGGTTGAGCTTTTTCCTACCTGCTCAGTGCACACACAGTCCCCAAATGACTGTAAATAAAGCTGTTTGGCAGCAGCATGTGAGCTATGCTGACAGCTTGGTACTTTAGACAGGGTGGATTAAAACTAATCCTGTTGTGTGGTAACAACTCAAATACCTCAAGCAGAGCTGCTTTTGCTGTATGAGCAGCTGGGCTCCCACACACAAGAGGAATATCTGAGACATGCATTTGGATGAGGTTCTGGGCACTGGTGGTCCTAAGTATGCATCAAGGAGGTTTTGCTGATGGTGGGGAGCACCAGCAATGCTGCTTGAAGAGCAAAGTCTAAATGCAGTGTGTGCATCCTTTAGGGTGAAGGAGGATGTTTCTATCAAGGTGGCTATAAGTAGGTTTATTAAGCTAAAAGGAGAGGCTGATGGTAAAGTCAGTGCATAGAGTTGATATGTCCTGAGTTACCTTCCTATTGGGCTGGGGACAAGAAACTGGAAGTGTTCAAAGGGAGCACGATGCATGTGATCTCCTAAGAGGTGTGATGTGGAGGCTGCCAAGATCCTCTGGACCAGTTCCCCACTCTCCTATGAAGAAAGGGAAGCTCTGAACACAGCAAAGGAGAGCTGCTTGGGGGTTTGGTTTGGTGTGTTTTAGCCTCTAGGTAGCAGATTGGGTTTTGCTGGCTGACAGTGTTGTGTCGCTAACAGTCTTGTTGGTGCTCACCTGGATTTAAGTGATGGAAACACTTAATGCAAGATGAATCCTCTCCCATCATGGGGCAGGGTGCCTCTGGACAGCACTGTATCCATTAAAGACATTGAGTTACATCTGAGGATGCTTCTGACCATCTTGCTGTAGGAAGTCAGTACCTAAATTTATGTGTGTGGCTAGCTGATGCCAGCTCTCCAGTCTTGCTTCCTAACTGTAGAAGGAGATATGGCCAGTCTGTCTCATGGGCTTGTCCAGGGACCACACCAAAGGCTCCCTCTTCCACAGTGAGATGCCAATAGGTGGTGACTTGTATGTTATTGGCATTAGCCAGAGTTAGAAGAATTAGTGGTGAGATAGACTTGGATGATGGCCACTCTGATGTGGATCAGTGGTCCTTCAAACCTGGCAAGGTAAGGAGCAGCCAGCTGAGATCCTTGGTGAAGAGGAAATGAGCCACTGATATATATCTTTTATATAAATATATATATATATACTTGCAGTCCCATGGGACATGCTGCCATTTCATTTTCATCTTTGTCCTGAGTTATTTTGGTACAGAGCAGCCTCCTGTCCTTGGGAGACCGAGATGCGGTCAAAAGTAACTGTGGAGGCACCCACTGATCGCCCTGTCAAGGGATGGAAATGGAGTCCCATCTAATTCTGTGCTCCAGGATGGATTCCTGTACAGAAGCATCTCATCCAATAGTCTGAAAATGAAGCTCAGAATGGAAAAGGAAGAGGAAGAGTTTGCCAAACTAAGAGTTTTGAGCTGGTTAAGGTGATAGAGCAGATGGCCAAATCTGGCCTCTCCAGAGGTTTATAGCTCTTTCCGTAGCTTTCCACTGTCTACCCTGGGCATGTAAGTGCTGATGTTCCTGTATCTGTGGGGAAAATTGACAGCGTCTTCTTTAGGTGAAGCAGAAAAGACCAGAGCGAAAAATACTCACATTTGAAGCTCCATGTTGTGATGGAGGCATCTTTGACAAGGTGGATGTGGTGGGTAGGAAGAGGTGCAGGTCTGTCCTGCCTGGTAGTTCAGGTTTGCTGTACCACTTGCATGTGCCCTGTAGACTTAGCCAGTGAAGCTGGCCTCACTGGGGCACAGAACTGGGGTTCTTTACATGGGGTATTGCAGCTGCACAATAAAAACTGTTCTCTAGCAAAGGGAGAAAAGGTTTTCCATTTCCAAAGATTGATCAAGAAAACTCAGTATTTGATGGCTTGCTTCTTAAATGAAAGTGAAGGGAAAAGTTCTGGGGTGAGGAGCTGTTAACTCTGGAGGCACGGGCAAGTCCTAGGGTGGTTTAGGAAGCAGGTTGTCTTTTCTGGTGTCTGTATCAGCCTGGTTAGCCAAAACCTGGCTGGGGCTGCCTAGTGCACTGTGTGCAGAACCAAGAACTATATTCTACTGTTTGTGATGATGGCAGGGGGCTGGAACAGGATGATCTTAAGGTCCTTTCCAACCCAAACCGTTATATGAATGGTAGTGACCTCCAATTGCCAAAAGAGTGTGAGGGGATGCAGGTATTTGGGAGAGATCGCAAATTTGCCGCTGTTTTCTGGGCACAAGGAGATGACAGAGGGAAGTGATTCACAAGTGCCATCACAACTGCAGTGCAGAAGAGCCGACTTGCGAAGGGTGATGTGGCTGTTTGCCCTGTCTCCCCATGGGGGACAGAGCACAGCTGACAACACAGAGCAAGAGAGGAAGAGTTCAAATGCAGGAAGGACACGATGGATGTGTTTGTTTTCTCCTGGTTTGTTTGTACTCAGGTCTCTGGTGGATGATGTAGGAGCAATGATCAGTCTGGGGATACGGGGCAAAAAGCTGCACTGTACCTAACCTGTGGCAAAGACAGCGAGGTACTGAGTCTGTCGAAAGAGGCTGTCCATGCTTGAGGAGGATCAAACCTCTTTGACATGGCCTTTAACTTCCTGTAACACTGCTTCTGTCTCCTCCTCAGACCACCCAATAAGCTGTTGCCTGCCAAGGAGCAGATGTGTGCTCCTGAAATCCTGTATGGGATCTGCTGTTTGTGCTCACACGTAATCTTCCTGCCTCCCTCCTCCTCCCCTCCCTCTGTGCCTGCTGGTTCGGAGCTCTCTGCTTGCTGTCCTCAAGCTCAGCAGCCTCTCTGCACCCTTGGCCCTCCCAGTTCTTCCCTCCTTTGCTTCCCTCTCAATCATGGCTTGAGCAATTAAAGCGTTGGGATGCAGGGTTATCCTTGGCACGGAGGCGCTAGCTGGATGCCTCTACTTCTTAGCTGTAGCTTTGCAATGAGGCAGATGTTTTGGTGTGTTGCTAACAAGTGGTGGAATAAGGAAAAATAGACATATGCCCTTGCTGGGAAGCAGATTCCTCTAGGGCTGGGCTTGGTTGGATACCAGCTCTTAATGAGCCCTGGTATGACCTGCTGGTCTCCATGGCCAGAGCTTATGCAAGCCTCTGATGTTGTCTTCCCCTGCCACGTCTCAACAGTGCTGTGCGGAGAAGAGTGGGGCAGAGCTCCCAGCCCCTGCCATCCCACAGCATTGGCACCTCATGGTGGGCTGGGTTCCCTTGCACTGATGTAATCCCAGTTATGGCCAGATTCCTGCCAAATTCCAGCCCAAGCAGTGTTGCCAGGGGTTATCTTCATATTCAAGAGGAAATGCTGCAGCTTTCCTAAGCCAGATACAGTAGCTCAGATTTGCAGACCTGAGATATTCTGATGAGCCTGGGAAGATGATAACCAGCTGGCAGGGTACTCACAGAGGGCTGAAGCAAGCGCATGTAACAGATACGGCACCATTATTGTTGTTATCAATACAAATATGCTTTTACTTATTACTTGGTGAGTATGCCATTGGAAACATTTATATTTAATTAGCATTGATTCTTTTTGAGTGAACTGCTCTAAACCCCAGTGTGATGGAGCCCCTGTTTCTTGCCCAGACAGTGACTATCGCATAACCAGCCATTCACTTCATCAGCAAGAGCATTAATTCTGTTTAGGATGGAAAAGTTATGCTTCTTGTATTGGAAATGGTGACGAAAAGCCTTCAAACTACTGCTGATAACTGGGTGGGTAAGGCTTGGCAGGGAGCAGATTGCAAGTGATGCCTTTTTAGAGAGGAGGGTGCAGGATGCCGACTGGTCCTTGCATAGAGGAGGGTCAGTCCAGGAGTATCTTGTCTTTGGGGATTGTTTTGGGATTGGTTTTAATTTGGAAGGGATTGAGCCTGCTATTCTGGTCAAAATACTCCAGGATTTTGTGAGCTACTTCAAGGCTGGTTGGGGTAGGGGGAAAAGTTGGAAGGGTCCATCTCTATGGACTTTTCCGGGTTTGCAGAGGTGAGAAGAAATGAAGTCTCTGTACCTTGACAGAGGGGTGCCAGAGAAGGGGCAAACCAAATGACTGATGCCCCAAAGCAACATGTGCTTGTGAGGAACTGTTTGAGTGGGATGCTGAGATTTCTGGGTTTTCAAGCTTTCCCTATATAAAGGATTTTAGTGGTCTGTGCGTTAAGGAGACGGGATACTTACCCACTGCACAAGCAGGGCTTCTTCCCTTCAAATTCCTGTATCTATCTAGCTCAAAGTAGCTCAACACCATGAGGAGGATACTGGCAATGTCCATCAGTTGCTGAAGGAGAGAGGAAACATGCATCTCCAAGGCTGTATCTTTCCCTCCGAGTGGATGAGAGCATGTTGGTTACCCAAACCAAGATTCATAGAAGTTGATCCACTCTCCTTATTGTTCCTAGGAATGACTTCTCTATTAAGCACTTGTGATACTACTGAGCCCTTGAGAGTCCAGGAGCATCTGCAAGTGCTGGGGTTGCTGAATAAACACAGGGAATTTCTGGTCTTTAGGCAGAACCAGAGCTGTATCTCTTCCCTTTTACAGAAGCTGCCTGCCTTGTAAGACACTTGTAGGACTTTGGCTCCAACAAAGTCTTTGATCTAGGAAAGATGGGTGATGCAGGAGGAGATGCAAGGCAAGAAAGTTATTAGTGGTGGTTTTCTTTTGCTGGGATTTCAGAGGCAGGTTGGTGTAGTGAAGAGCAGGGCAGGAGGTAGATAAATACAGGTAGTGTTAGCATCTGCTGGGTACGTAGGACTAATTGAGCCATGTCTGAAATATGTCACTTGCATGTCCTTCAGATTAACCAGAGGTTTGCTTAATTCCCATCTTTGTTTCAGAATCAGCCCTAAAAGGAGTTGGAAGACTTGAGCTTAGATCTTGGTATGTTTTGATCTTTAGTGGAATAATGACTTACAGACCCTGCAGGAATACTAAACCTTTCTACTCCAGCCATGTGCTCCTACAACTGTAGATGGGAAATCTCTCCACTAATGTCAAGCTTGGTGTTGAGTACTTGTCTTGCTGCAAAACCCGCAATGTGGAAACACATTCCTGTCTCTAACAGGAAGGCCCAGGCATAGAATCATAGAATAGTTTGGGTTGGAAAGGACCTTAAGATCATCCAGTTCCAATCCCCCTACAGGGACACCTCCCACTAAACTATGCCACCCAAGGCTATGTCCAACCCGGCCTTGAATACCGCCAGGGATGGAGCATTCACAGCTTCCCTGGGCAACCCATTCCAGTGCCTCACCACCCTTACAGTAAAGAACTTCTTCCTCATATCCAATCTAAACTTCCCCTGTTTAAGTTTGAACCCATTACCCCTTGTCCTGTCACTACAGTCTCTAATGCAGAGTCCCTCCCCAGCATCCCTATAGGCCCCTTGAGATATTGGAAGGCTGCTATGAGGTCTCCACACAGCCTTCTCTTCTCCAGGATGAACAGCCCCAACTTTCTCAGCCTATCTTCATACAGGAGGTGCTCCAGTCCCCTGATCATCCTTGTGGCCTCCTCTGGACTTGTTCCAACAGTTCCATGTCCTTTTGATGTTGAGGACACCACAACTGCACACAATACTCCCAAGTGAGGTCTCACAAGAGCAGAGTAGAGGAGCAGGATCACCTCCTTTGACCTGCTGGTCACGCTCCTTTTGCTGTAGCCCAGGATACGGTTGGCTTTCTGGGCTGCAAGCGCACACTGCCAGCTCATGTTCATTTTCTCATCGACCAACACCCCCAAGTCCTTCTCCGCAGGGCTGCTCTGAATCTCTTCTCTGCCCAACCTGGAGCTGTGCCTGGGATTGCTCCCACACAGGTGTAGAACCTTGCACTTGGCATGGTTAAACTTCATCAGGTTGGCATCAGCCCACCTCACAAGCATGTCATGGTCCCTCTGGATGGCATTCCTTCCCTCCAATGTATTAAGTGAACCACCCAGCTTGGTGTCATTGGCAAACTTGCTGAGGGCGCACTCAATCCCACTGTCCATGTCACCAACCAAGATGTTGAACAAGACCGGTCCCACAACCGATCCCTGAGGGACACCACTCGTTACTGGTCTCCAGCAGGCATTGAGCCATTGAGCACAACTCTTTGCGTGCGGCCATCCAGCCAGCTCTTTATCCACCGAGTGGTCCACCTATCAAATTGATGTCTCTGCAACTTAGAGACAAGGATGTCATGTGAGACAGTGTCGAACGCTTTGCACAAGTCCAGGTAGATGACATCAACTGCTCTACCCCTGTCCATCAGTTCCGTAGCCCCATCATAGAAGGCCACCAGATTGGTCAGGCAGGATTTCCCCTTAGTGAAGCCATGCTGGCTGTCACCAACCACCTCGTTGTTTTTCATGTGCCTTAGCATGCCTTGCAGGAGAATCTGTTCCAAGATTTTGCCAGGCACAGAGGTGAGGCTGACTGCTCTGTAGTTCCCCGGCTCATGCATTTTCCCCTTCTTGAAAATGGGGGTTATATTTCCCTTTTTCCAGTCATGGGAACTTCACCTGACTGCCATGATTTTTCCAATATTATGGACAGTGGCTTAGCAACTTCATTTGCCAGCTCCTTCAGGACCCGTGGATGGATTTCATCAGGTCCCATGGACTTTTGTTCGTTCAGGTTCTTAAGATGGTCTTGAACCAGATCCTCTCCTACAGTGAGCCCAGGGTCTTCATTCTCACAGTCCCTGCATCTGCCTTTCGAGACTTGGCATCAAGCACATGGCAACTCTTCTGCAAGGTCATCTCCTCCTGCCTTCTGTCTCAGATTTGCCATGCTGTTTTCACAGGTGACCCTCCACAAGCTGCTGCCTGGATTGGCCAGTGTGTCCTCTACTTGCTGATAATGGTTTTTGAGAAGACTGTGATTAGTCTTGTCCTGCTTATCCCTGGTTGGACAAAGGTAAGCCTCAGCTCTTGTGGCTTGTTTCTTGTCAGCTTTGCCTCATTAGTGGTCTCCATCGTCCATCTTCACCACTTAGGACTTGTTGACATCCCTCTGTAATCATTAGCTATGTTAGGTTTGGGGAAACATGCCTTTCATAACACTTTGGCTTTTGGCACGTTTTCTTGCTACTCAACAGGTAGAGGAATAAGATGCTGCTTTTATTTCATTTTCCATCCTTGGAAGGATAAAATGGGCTGGGCTGGCAGCTGAACTACTGCAGTTCTGCCAGAGGATTTCAACATCTTCAAGCCCGTTCATGTTGGTGTTTCATGATCCCACGCCTAAAGTAGGGGGACCCTTAGAGATTAATTTGGGAAGAGCTATCCATGTCGTATGCTGTCCTCCTCAACTGCTTCTATACGGCAGTTCATGCAACGGTAATTGTGTTGGTCACAAGTTTCTTTTTTAAAAGCTAAAAATAACCTGTGGCACTTGTAGCCACCTACTTGGTGGTAGGTATGTGTGATGGGTATAAAAGCCAATTTTGGGAGTCAGTGGGTAGCTCCAGTTTTAGGTGCATTTACGTGTAGTGCTCACAAGCTGATGTGGCTTGACTGAGGACTTGTTTACAGCAGTCTGGCAGCACTTATCTGTTCCTGTTCAGGGCTTGTACTTCAAACCCACTAGCCTGCAGTGCTCAGGCTTGGATGTGAACATGTTCAGCAGCACGCACTGCTAGATCCAGAGATGCTGCTGGATTCATCTCCATGCTTATCATGTGTGGCTGGTGTCCTTATTTTGCAGCAAGGCTCCAAGGAGCCAAGGAAAGTCCCACTAGTAGTTATGAGTAGTTATGCTGAAAGACTAGGAGTACTTCTTGCTCTGTACAGAATCATGTGTTTGGCAGCTGGGCTAAGGGAATAACCCATCTTATCTTTCTAAGAGCTGGGATAAAGGAAAGGCAGAGCCCTATGTAGGAGACTGCTGGTGTAAGAAGGCAACCAGTTTGCAGCAAAGAGCTGTTCAAATCATAGAATCATAGAGTAGTTAGGGTTGGAAAGGACCCTAAAATCCTCCAGTTCCAACCCTCCTGCCAGGGGCAGGGACACCTCCCACTAAACAGTGTCACCCAAGGCTATGTCCAACCTGGCCTTGAACACCGCCAGGGATGGAGCATTCACAACTTCCTTGGGCAACCCATTCCAGTGCCTCACCACCCTTACAGTAAAGAACTTCCTCCTTATATCCAATCTAAACTTCCCCTGTTTAAGTTTGAACCCGTTGCCCCTTATCCTGTCACTGCAGTCCCTAATGAAGAGTCCCTACCCAGCATCCTTATAGGCCCCCTTCAGATACTGGAAGGCTGCTAAATAATGCTTCTAAATGCTTTCTCCTGTGCAGCTTCAGCAGATCCTCCTGGGTTACATCCCAAACCCTCAGCTGGAGCTCATCCTGGTCATGCTCGTTGTGCCTTTTGTAGTCAATGTAAGTGATGATGCTGCAAGCGCTGGGTGGGGTGGTTTGGAAATCATGGTCCGTCCCCATGGGGAGCTTGGGGTTAGCCTGGAGTGGCTGAGATGGGGTGGAGAGGAGTGGAAACAAGTGTATGTGTTGTCACTAATGCACAGATCTGTTGCTGCTGCTTGCCATGTCTCTGTTCCCAATTCCTGTTCCCTTGTCCAGGCTGCTGGGTGGCTGACTTTATCTCTTTGAAGAAAGCTGGGGCTCCTTAGTTGAGGGCTATAGGCATGGGGATGCCCCAAACCCCTTTATGTTCCTATAGGATGGCTTGTCAGTGGTAACCTTTGGCAATCTGTCACTAGCTTTTTGGCTAGACTTCAGATAGTGTTACAGCAAGGTAAAGTGTTCAGGTTGCTTAAAACTAGCTCAGCAAAACCTCTTGAAAGCTCAGCTTTTTCCTGGTTCCCCTCATTCTGGGTATTCCTTGATCTGCTGCTCAGTTCCTGATAAGATGGGAAGTGAGAAGAAGACATTAAGATTCAGATGCTCCATGGGCAAAGAGTGAGTTAAGCTCTCTTTCAACTCATACCATGAGCAGTGTAATGAATGCAGCATTGGCAAAGTTGGGTTTATCTGCCTCTGCTACCACCCTCTCTCTGCTGCCTCAGGCTGCATTTCCTTGCCTGAAAGCAAACTCTGCTTCTCAAAGAACTGACCCGGGGCTGGTGCAGGCAGAGCAGATGAACCATGGATGGAGCTTAGTTCAGTGTTTATCTCCTGGTTTAGACTTAAACTATGGTGGTCTCTTTTTCTCTGGGTCTTCAACAACTATGGAATCAATATATGGGAAGGGACCTTCTGGATTTAACTTATCCAACCTCCATGGGCACTTTTGATGCAGGGTTAAGTTAGATATTAAATTAGGTTGATCAAGGCTGGACATCTGGAGAAACCAAAAGGAGAAGAAATAGCTACGATTGAATCACTTTGTATTTGTATCTCTTCAATCTACTAATGTAATTTGTTTCTCCCCAAGGCCATTATGTTCTGGGTTGTGGACAGCTTGATCATGAAGAAATACAAGCAGAAGGACACCCTAGACATCAATGGATCCATAGACACTCCTCATGGTAGGAGGACTGAGGAATCTCGGGTAAGACCAAAGTGTTTGAGACCAAACTGCAAGCTTGTGATATGGTCTGTGTACTTTACTACAACATAACATCACGTTGCCTAGACCTAAGGTGATGCTTTGTGAATGTGGGTGATGACCCTGCTAAGTCTAACTTCCCATGCTTGCAGCTCAGGTCAATAGAGGGTTGTTTCCTGCGGGGATCTTGTTCTGTGGGCAATACCACAGCCTGTGACGCATTGCTTGAAATATTAGAATCATATATAATAGAATCATAGAATGGCTTGGGTTGGAAAGGACCTTAAGATCATCGAGCTCCAATCCCCCTGCCGTGGGCAGGGACACCTCACACTAGGCCATGTTGCCCATATTGCCCTGAATGATGACTGTCTTGTGGGGGATGCTTTTGCACTAACCTGGGTGGGCTTGTTGGATTGGCAGCTGAAGCTGGTGCATATCTGCACTGTTGCTGTCAACTTTCCTGATTTTAATAGTAATTAATCTTGGCTTACAGCTTGCTTTCCCTACTGTTATTGATAGAATCCGTTTATTTAGAGGCTAAGGCCTAGCTGGGAATCCCTGTTTTGTCAGTATTTGTTACTTCTTCAGCCAGGTGATGGCTCCTTAGCTGTAGAAAGCTGTATTTTGTGTAGTTTGAGTTTAAGTTATGGTTGGAAGGAATTCTCCAGCCCCAGGAGATGTTCGTGGTAATGACGCACAGTGTGAGCAGGTGGCGTTTGTGCTTCTCATTGACTTTTGGGCAGAGATCACAACCTGAGTCACTGGCTTGAATCCCCTTCCTTCCCCTGGCACCCAGGCCTGGTTTCCAAGTGCTCTGTGTATGACTGCTGATAGCCTGCAGCTCACTGGCAAGACTCGCTGCGATAAGAGCTTCTGGCATCACAGGCTGGCTCCCCAAGCAGCTTCTCCTGAGGGATTTAGGATGTACAGAAGTATCTTTTGCTCTCTGATAGCTTTTTGATAGAGCAATGCAGCTTTTGCACTGGGCCGGGTGGCCTATTACTGGTGACATTAAAACACGCACAGGAGTGATAGTGCTTAAGGGTGTGCTTGGCAGTCTGCACCATGGATTCTGTGTCTTAAGGGCACAGTGGGGAAGCATCTGCTGCTCCTTAGGATACAGTGTCAGAGGACGCAGGGAGGGCAGGCAGATGTGTGTGGCTGCTGAGACAAGTGAATCACTCTTCCTGGCCTTGCCTCCAGATAAGCAGTGGTAGCTTGGCAAGGTCACTAGAAACATGCAGCTTCCCAAGTGGTGTGTGTGCTGGGAGCATCCTTGAGAAACTTTTTCTCTCCTCTCTCCAAAGCAATAGAAGTGGCCTGAGCTGGGCAGTACCAGTGTGACTCGATGGTTATGCACTGAAGCCAAGAACTCATACCTAGGACATGAAGATGGATTAACTCTGGGTGTGAACTTGTTCCTGGTTATGGCACAGTCTGGGTTTCTTGGTTGTGACTGATGTTTGAGAGTGGTACTTCCTTAAGAGCTAGCTTGGAAGTCTGCTCAAAATGTAAAGCTGATGGTAAAGATCTTATTCACTGGATGTGCTGGTGTGTTTCTGAAGGTTTCAGATCAGCTAAAATTACAGCAGCTCAGAAGGAGGAGGTGATATCTCTGGTTGAGACACCAACCTCCTTTCCAGCCTTTTGAACCTGAACTCAAAGCATCCAGTCTCATAGATGGTGTTGCTGTTACTGGACCTCTGTGGAAACGAAGCTGTTCCACTGAAGAGGGGGGCCAAGAGTTTTGTGGCCTCTAGCTCGGTTTTGCGTAGTCTGAAGGGAAGATGTGTGTTAATCTCCAGAAGCTAGGAAAGACTCTTCTGGCACCTCAACCAGATGGGTTGTTTCAAGCGATAGAAACAACTCCTACAGTTTGATTCCTGCTGTCAAAGACTTCTTCCATCTTCCAGGTACTTGAATCCTTTTCTCAGACTGTATTTTGCTGAGCTCTTCAATGTGCTGGTCATCTGTCCATCTTGAAATCCTCCAATTCATCATTGCTGTGGATCTCCTCCACTAATGGAGCTACTAAGGGGACCAGTTCCTACCTGGAGCAGCCTATGAGGACTACCTCCTTCTTGCTCAGACATGTTCCTGTGCCTTTGGCCCAACAAATAATTTGGGCAGAGAAGGAAGCTAATGAGGAAATACAGAAGTGGGTGACCTGCTTTTCCAACTCTGTTTCTTGGCATTGAGCTTTGAGGTATAGCTCCTGTTTCACGTGTCAACTTCTTAGGCTGTGAATTAAAGGTGATGTTGGCTGGCTGAGCCCTACAGTTGGATTGACTGAATTTTAGTCTTGAAAGCAGAAAACCAGGGTTTTCTGGGCTGATGGCCTGTTAAAGTGGGGGAATTTCTCCTCTCCATGCTGCCCACTGGAGGAGGAGGAAGGAGCGGCTGAGACGGTGTCTCTGGACGGAGCAGAGCTGGCTGAGGCTAATGTGTCCTGCAGTTTATCAGGGTTCATCAGAGCTGTCTCGCAGCAGGCGCCAGCAGCTCCCCATCATGCTGCCTTCTTGAATTTCAACCCTCTGCCTATCTTGCCAATAGAGGCTGTCATTAGTTTCACTTGAATTGGCAGTTTGTGTTGGGAAGAGGAGGGGAAGAGGAAGGAGAATAGGAAGAGGGGGCTGAAGTTAACCTGTTAAAACCCCACACTCAGTATTCTCTAGGGATAGTGGGAAAACTCAGCTTTGTTCTTGGCTTGGTAGGTGGAAGAGACCCAGCAACCTTGACTTACTGACTCCTTGGCTGCACTGTAGACAAAAGAACTGGCAACCTCTTATGGCCTTTAAAGCTCTTCTGGTGAGCCACAGATGTGACAATGGGCTCTTGCTTGTATTGGGGCAAATGCTGAACTTCTTTACACCGAAACCCTGAAAGGGACAAAACCTCCCTTTTACGACTAGAAGATTTTTCACCCTTCCTTCAAAGCCAGTCTTAAGCTTTGTGTTGTTTCAGACTTGTGCCCTGCCTTGGTAAATGTTCACACGGTCCGTTTTCCTTCCCTCTCATGGGATAGAGAAAGATCCCTCAAGGGTGTCAGTCTGAATCCAGTGCTGTTCAGGCTGGGGAAGTGCATTCATCTGTGTGGCCCTTAGTTCTCCTTTGTGCGTGTCCTGCTCTTGACCCGAGCCTCTTTCCCTTGCCCTGGCAAGTGCCGGTAAAATTTGGATCTTATCAGAGATGTCTTTGTTTCCTGTGCTCAGGAAAACAAATTTAATAATGTTGTGTTTGATCTTTTTTGAGCTTGTTTTGGTGCTTTGGTTTGGTGTTTTCCCAAGGGAGGGGGATGAGTTTCTGTTCCTTTCCTGGAGGATTACATTATCGGAGACAAGCCTTAAAGCAAAACTTGGTCTAATAACAGTGGTACTTGTAAGACCCATTGGGGTGAAACTAGAGGCTAGTTTTAAGGTTGGGAGGGAAGCTAATACACTACATGAGGACCTGCCTTTGGTCAGTGTGGAGTTCAGCGCCTGTCCTTATCCCCCTTGTAGGAGCAGTGACTTTTGGCATTCACAAGACTGAAGATGCTGATGAATGCCAGTAGCTATGTTGCTTGCTTTTAAGTATGGAAAAATACTGCAAGAGTGAGTTTGACTTGCTTGTTGCTTAGCTGAGCTGATGTTTAAGTATCTCCAACTCAGGATGAACTCAGATGCCTGCTACTTATGGGGACGCTGAATGAACGTGTGCCTAGAGGTGCCTCTGGAAGGAAACCATCCCACCTTTCAGTCTTACTGACTCATGGCATCTCATGCAAGCTCAGATGCAGGAGGGTGATGGGATGGTTGTTACATCTCCACCAGGCTGGTGGGACTTAAAGCAGTGGGGAAATGGCCCCAGAGCTGCTTTGTTTTACTGCTCCCATGTCTGTCAATCTCTCCTGCCACTGAGCTGACTTGGTTACCTGAAAGGTCTGCTTAGATGGAGCACCAAAGAAGTAGGCAGCCCCTTCTCCCAACGGCAGGGGTTGGCAGTGCATGGGCAGCCCTGTTTCACTACCATGACCCATGTTGTTTTGCAAGCCGCTGGCCTCCTGGTGCGGGGAGGAATGCATGAAGTATTTGAGGACTGCTGAGTGAGACAGTAGCTCATTGTCCCGGGACTGGGAAACCATGGCCCATTCCCTGCTGTGATCCTGACCTGCATGCATCTGCAGGGAAATTGCCTTGTCCAAGTCCTGCTGAAGCCTCCCGAACTGGAGTTGGGCTTGCAAACAATATCTGAGGGTACGTCCTGTGACTGTCGTAGCGGTGAGATGCTGTCTTGTGATGCAACTGCCTTGGGGGATTTGTAGGAAGGTTACATGGAGGGCTGTAGGCTCAAGCAGCTTCCTACAAGTGGTATGGTGGGCAGGTAGCAGCCTGAAGGGGTCTGGATGTGCGATGCTTAGTGCTTGCTCAGTCATCTACACTTGGCTGCAAGGGTATTGGAGTTTGCTGCTGAAACCCACCACAATTACCAGTTCATCAGGCCCCAAAACTCATCTGTTGCAGCCTGTCAGTTCAGGGAGTTTATAATGCTGTGTGACCAGCTGCCCATGTTTTCAGGTTCCACAGCACCACAATACTGATGTGATCAACAGAGGAAATCTTTACTTGGGAAAGACGGAAACTTTCCAGTGTGTATCTTGAACCAGAAAAGAATTCCTTGAGACCAATGGCGGAGGACAAGAATCTGATCCGTTGCTGTCCTTTGAGCGTCTTATGTGCTGCTGTGAGGATAACAACATCAGATGGAGGGGCTGGAGTGTGCACATGAGGGTGGAGAGGAAATCTTCCCCTGCGGCTCTTTTGCTCCTTTGAAGTCATTGACTCATTGGAATTTGTTTTTCCTGTTTAGTCATTTTGTTCCTGTGGTAACTGGCTTCGCGGTGCTGCCCGAGTGCTCACAAGTGGAGGCCACTGAATTCACAACTATGCATGGAGATAGCCACAGATAAAACTAATCCCCTATGCTTCTGGTTTTGTGGAAGGAATAGTGGGCTCTGGGACTGGTTGAGCTGTTGGGACAGCCTGCATGTGGGTGTGCTGGGCTGAAAGCCCGTGCAGCATTCTTGCCTTGTGTCTTTGAGCTGGAAGGCTGCTGTGAGTCAGGCCCAGGGAGGATTCACAGTGCATGGGTTTGGAGCATGGGTTTTGCCCCTTGTATCTGCATCAGTCATGACCTAATGATGCTGTTTGGGTTCTGTGATGGGGAAAGGGCTGCTGGCATTGCTTATCTAGAGAAATAAAACTGGAGACCCTTGAGGAGGCTGTTAGTTTTGCCCCTCTGAGCTGGGAGCTCTGGTGAGCTGGCCAGGTTTCTGATGTGGATAACTAGCGTTTGCCATAAATCTCATGATTCAGCTGAGGTTCTGAGCACTGCTGGGCATTACACAAGCTGTAGCTTCAGGGCTTACTGCACTTCCTCTGTGCTTTGAGACAGCTACTGACAGGGGTAATGACAGTAAGGGCTTCTTTTGCCCAAATCTGGGTGTTTGAGGTAAGAGGGCTAGAATGGGGTTGAGCAGCCAACAACCTGTCCAGCCATGAATATTACCCATGTGAACTCATCCATCCAGCCTGCTGACTGGCATTGAGCTTCAGCTCTTCTGCAGTCAGTGCAGCCGTATCCTGAGTAAAATCTGGCCTCTTCCCTCTTCCAGATGACGTGGCTGGAGGATGTCCCACGTGTGGCTCTGCACTGTGCAAACGTTCCAGGCCGGTGGCAGCCAGTTAGCCCAAATGAGCTTGTTGAAGGTAGCTGCTGTGAGTGTAGGTGCTCCTGGAGGCCATGGGCAGCCTTTTGATCACACAGGAAAGCTGTGGCCTTTCTTACCTGGAAGGTGTCAGTGCTCTATTGTGGCTCCAATTCAGACTGTGCCAGCTAGAAATAAGGTGCTCCAGTCTAGGACACCACTCCTGATCTTGCTGGCTATGGCTGCAGCTAACCCTGTAGCTCTGCTTGCTCTTCTGGCTGAGCTCTGGAGACAGCAAGCAGCTGGGGGCCTGGAAGAAGGTCCGCATTTGGTACAGCTTATTATAAAGTATGTGGCCTGGTTTTTATGTACATCAGACATGCGTGTCTGAGTCCTGTCCCATGGTAAACAGAGCTTTTAGCTGTCTCTAAGGTCCCTTCCAACCCTAACTATTCTATGATCATCCTGGTGTTTGCACCCAAATCTGTTGCTGGAGATGTGGTCAAGCTGACCTTTAGCACTTACCCATATGCCAGAGAGGGTTAGATCTTGCAGCATAGCCCTCTAGGGATGCTTGACCAAGCCTTAAGCAAGCCGTTATCAAGAAGAGCTGAGAACTTTCACTCCATCGCCATCTCTCTGTTCTCCTTTCCAGGTTTTACTGTCTCCAGACATGGATTTTGATCAGTCTGAAAGCGACCAGGATGTTTCAGGACTCCAGGGACCGAACCAGAAGATGAAGCAGCCCAGCTATCAAGTGGTCATCTGACAACACTGAGACAAGGAAGGTGGAGGGAGGGAAGCAGCACTGTGATCCTTGAGCTGGCCAAGGGAATGCTGGTTGATCCTTATGGACCTGCAGAGATCCTTTTGCCTGCCTCAGCAATACTTATCTGCAGTTGTCTCTTTGGCATGGTATCTATGCATCCTGTACAGGCTTGAGCAGCATCTGCTGTGCCTGTGTGATCCTAACCCACACACACGCAGGCACGTTGGGGATAGGGCTATGGACATGTACTTCCCCTGGCTGGCCAGCTGGGTGTAGCTTTTTGTCAGGGCTAGAGACTGAAATCAGGAGATTGTCTGCTTTTTTAATAGACAAGGCAGAAGTTCTGTCTTGTACTACCTGAACTGTGACACTTTTATATGCACAATGCGCAGAATAATTGGTTTGCAATATGTATTTAAATGCCTTGAATTGGAAAGGTTGTTTCAGTGGATCTGATGCTTTTTACTGTTTTATAAGGGAATGCAGTAAATATCTGTCCGAAAACCTTCAGAAATGAAATGCCTTCATGTGCTCAGTGTTTTGCAAAACCCTAATGCTGTGAAGAGGATGAAGGGGATCTGCCCGAATCTTTCCTCACCGGTTCCGCACAGGACAGGTTGTCTTCCTGCAGCAGGACTATCCTAGTAAAACTAGGGGAGAGCTGAGGCCACAGTGCTCAGTTTCTGTACATGGGTTGTATGAGCCACTTCAGTGCAAAGAGCTGATGCTTCAGCCTGTGCTGGATTCCAGACTCAGACAGACTTGGAGACTGATCCCAGTTGCTGCCTTATAAGTGGCATTTAGTGGGCAGTAGAAGTTGACTGATTTCCTTTTAGCTAGTTTAAAATACAGCTGATGCTGCGAGGGCTGGAGCAGCTCTGCTCTGAGCCAGGCTGAGAGAGCTGGGCTGGGGCAGCCTGGAGAAGAGAAGGCTCCTGAAGGGGAGACCTTAGAGCAGCTCCAGTGCCTGAAGGGGCTGCAGGAAACCTGGAGAGGGGCTTTGGACAAGGGATGTAGGGACAGGCCAAGGGGAATGGCTTTAACCTGCCTGAGGGGAGACTGAGATGAGCTCTCAGGCAGAAGGTGTTCCCTGTGAGGGTGCTGAGGCGCTGGCACAGGGTGCCCAGAGAAGCTGTGGCTGCCCCATCCCTGGCAGTGTTGAAGGCCAGGTTGGACACAGGGGCTTGGAGCAAGCTGCTCTAGTGGAAGGTGTCCCTGCCCGTGGCAGGGGTTGGAACTGGAGGAGCTTCAAGGTCCCTTCCAACACAAACCAGTCTGGGATTCTATGAAATCTCTGCAGGATCTGATTTGAAAACTAGATCTGAGGAGTCAACTGAAGTGCTTTTAAGCAGCCCTCATCTTTTGGGGTGAAGTAAAGGCCTCAGGAAGGATTGGGTCATCCCAGATCTGGCACCTCTTGCTCTCAGTGTGAGGTGCAGGGCTTTGCCCTGGCTCTTTGTTAACACGCTGTATTCATCCATAAACACACAACAATTCAAACCACTTTGCAGCTCTCCTGAGGAGGCAGAGTGAGCACAGAGCAGTTGCACAATGTGCTCGCAGGCTGGGTGCAGACACACAGCTGTGATGAGACCCAACAGAGTCCAGACAGTGGATAGCCCTCAGGGCAGGGCCTGATCCAGGATCAACTGAAGTGATAGATCCAGCTGAGCCATAGACAGTCCCCAGAAGTGATAGATCCAGCTGAGCCATAGACAGTCCCCAGAAGCACTGGGTGGGGATTAGCTTTTATTTTCCCTCCTTCCTTTGTGTTTTCCCAAGAAAACATTCCTTATTAAGGAATAGAAAATAAAGGATTTTGGTTTTTGGACTTAGACTTTCAAAAGCTGAGCTGAGAGCGTGTGAAATTGTTTGGGTTTGTGTAGGTTCTTTGTCTTGCTTCCCAAACTTCAGAGTAGTTTAGAGGAATTAGATGCAAGTCAAAGTCTTGCATGTCCTCGGTGAACTAGACACGCTTGGCTGCACTTGTAACTGCTCAGCCTTATGCTGTGTTGCTGGAAGTTAAGTCATTTTTTGTTTCTTACTTTCTGAAGGGTCAAAATCCTACCTCAGATGGCTTTGGAGCACGTGCCACGCAGCTCTCTGAATACATCACTTATGTTGCTTAGTGTAATCAATGCAACTTTTGCTTGTCTGGCAGAGTTCTGTGCTGGTGAGGGCTGGAGTAACTCCTGTGCTGTTTCAGGTCTTGGCTGAGAATAGATTAAAACAGTTTCCCTGTTAGAAATTAGTTTTGTTCTTGCTATAGGGCTGCACAGAGCAGTGCTGCGGTATGTGAAGAGTGCAGATTCAGTCACAGCAACGTCCTTGTTCTAAAATGGAAGGTGACGTGATCTTCACCTCTGCCCTTACCTAAGGCTGGCTGGGAAGGTTCACAACAGGCAATAGCAAAGTAAGGATGACATGGGGAAGGTTGTCCCTCTTGAGCATTGCGTGGCCAGTGTTGTTTCAGCAGCCCTAACTGCAGGAGTCCCGTTCCCTTGTCTGAAACGGTGGTGTGCAATGGTTTCTATTGCACTCCCAAGTGATTGCTCAGCCCATTCCTCAGCCGTCTGAGCAGCTTGCAACGCAGTGGCTTGCAGTCTTTAACCAGATCACTGCGAAACTATGTGCTCTATGACACAGTTGGAGAGGAGAACAAGCATGTGCCTGTATGTGTAGTCATTGCAGTGCGCTTCCTTAGAGCCCACTTGCTACCATGAAGGGTTATAAGGACTGATCCTGACATGTTCAGAGAGGGAGGGCAGTGTTGTGATGCTCACTTTATAGTTGGGAAAGCTGAAGTTCACAATCCATGACCTGTGCCTTTGCAGAGCACAGACTCTGGCTTCTCATACCCTAATCTACTGTCTTTAAAGGCTGGATCACTCTGTGTGGTTAAAGTCTCAGTTTAATGTGTGAGTAGAACTTTAGGGTCCATTCACCTAACACGCTTGTTGCTGCCTACCGAGTGTGGAGAGGCTGAAGAACATCATTGACCTTTAATTTTCTACTGCAATTACTTTGGTTCACAACCTGTTGTGAACTTGTGAGTGGTTCTTTCAGCCACCCAGTAACATGAGCTTGTCCAGCAGCATAAAACATACATAACCTTAGCTTCAAAGCTCATTTTATCTTCTCCAAATGAAAGCTTCACTGCAGTGTTCACTGTAAAATATTTATTGTGAAATGGATAACTGGAGCCTAAACTGAGAACTTGAGTATATTGCTCCAGGTGCTTCATATGGCTGGGAAGCTGGACTTGATCATTGTTCTCTTCAGGCCCTGAAAGAAATATGTTTCCTTGGCTGGCATAGGAGGAAGAGGAGTAATGATGCATGTGAAGCATTAGCAATATGTGTATATGTATATATACATATCTATATACAGGAGAGATGAGATGAGAGGAGACCTTAAGCCAATCAATCCCCTTAGCAATACACTTGGACAGTTAAACATGGGAGGACAGTATGAAGAAGATGGGGCTGTCTAGAAGTTCACCACCGCTATCGTCTGCATCCTGTTCTAGTGATATGGGAGGTTGTTTGGAAACGGGCTGGTGATCTCTCTTTCCACTCTTGTCTTGGCTGGAGAAGGCAATTTCACAGCTGTTCTTTCCCATCTCATTTTTGGCCCACGTGCATGCTGCAGAGCATTAACCTCTTGCGTTATTGCACGCCTTCAGTTCTGTCTTCTAGGAGAGCTATTTCTCAACGTAGCTGGGCCTAAAGCAGTAGTTTCTTTATGTTCTGTTCCAAAGCTCAAGCCTTGGCCTGAGTTTTGCACTGACTGAGCTCTCTGTAAGCATCCTCCAGCAATTAAATCTGGCTGGTTGCTTTTAGCTAGTTTCCTTTTCCCTGCAGTACATGGTGTGAATAAGCAATCATGCCTGCTGCCTGCTCTGCTGCCACAGGGCTAGCAGTACCAACCAGAAGGTAAAGCAACTGGAAAATCACCACCCCAACCCCAGCACCAGTATGATTTAATATAAAATATTAAATATGAAAGAAATCGGTCAAGATTGAACCCATTTCTGTAGCTCTCTGGCAACTGTTTCCTCCTGACACATGGATATCATTTAGTTCCTGGGGATGCTTCCACACCCACCCTCTTTCAGTTCTGGAAAGACAGAGTATACATGAGCTCAATTTGGCCTTGCCCTGTAAATGTCTTTGTGGTTGTCAAAGTCCTCTTTGGCCAAGTTCTCTATTAAAGAAGCTCCCTTGTGGCTGATCTATAGCATTATTCAGTGATGCCTCACTTTTTAGACCACAGCCTTGCAGTTTGGGGTTGGAGGTTTGCACCACCTGCAGTGGGGGTGGCCGGCGGACCCTTCTGTAAGGGGGTCTTACATTCTCCTTCCTGCTGTGCACAGATTTATGCGGCGGAAGGAAGAAGGAGCCAGGGGAAATTGGGATGAAAGTTCTTTTACAACTTGGAGTAAAGAAAGACTTCCTCCCTGATTAGAAAAGCAGCTAGAAATGTCTAGTCTTAAGTTCAAGATGCTGTTTGTAGGGTCAAAAGCTGTCCTGAGTGCTGGTTCATCATCTTTTAGAGAATTTAAATCTCTGCTAAGCAGAAGGGATGCTGTGCTCACGAAGGCGGCAGCTCTAGTGGAAGCTCACAGTGGAATTTGTTTCTCTGAGGGAGTCCAGATTCAAGCTGTCACTAAACCAGCAATGTTACATAAATGAGATGCTTCATGGAAAGGGAGCCCGCACCACTCCTATTGCTGCTTTTTAAGCATGCAGCCTGTGCACTGAGACAGCAATAGACCACATGAAGGTTTTCACCGCTGTTTTAAGGTGCCACAGGAATTCAGGGAACATCATGCTTAGTGGTAAATCCAGGCCTCATCCTAATAACCCAGAAAGCAATACTGTTTAGTGGCCTGTTGATTTATAAGGTTTTGATTTATTACCTCTTTGATGCTAATGGGGCACTACAGATGAATATCCAACCACCTCTCCCGTCTCTCTCTCCCTTCCCCAGGGACCATGGTTGGAGCAGATGCTCCAAGTCACAAAGCATAAAGGGAGGACACCCAAGGATGTCTCTCTAGACTGGCACTGTGCTGTATGATTTATGCCTCTCTCTCTGTGACTCACCAGCCCCTGGGGGTATTGCACAGATCCCTGCATGGGTTAATTTTAAGGCCAGCAGCTCTCTGCATTGCTTGACATGAGTGCTCGACCATTTCTCCCTCCATTCCTACTGGGAGAGCACTCATCATGCTTTTACCATGTCCTCAACCCTTTCCCCCGCAACCTCATTGTCTTCAGGAATTTGATGAACAACATCCATCTAGCATGAAAGAGAGACAGTTGATTTCCAAGGGCAAAACGCCTTGGTTTCTTTGGCACCAAAAGTAAAGAAATATTCATAAGTTGCCTAGCTCTAGAGGCTTCAGAAGGGAACCACTGTCACACATGCTGCTGCAATGCACGGCTCTGATCCATCTTAAAAGCTGTTACTTGTCCCAAAGCTGGTCCCTGTATCAAAAGGATGAGAAGCCAAATAGTCTTTATAGCTCCCATCGATCAGTTTGTCCGCATTGTTTTTGGCAAACCAGCACTCAACTTCCTGCTGGCCATTGTAGATCCTCCTCTGCTTCCACACCACAGGAACGAGCCGTCCCTTCACTCTCAGGGTGTTTGTAGGGTTTGGCTTCAATGCTTCAGTTTGATTGCGGCCAACCTGCTGATGACTTGTGTTTAGAGATTCCTGGAGAAGTTTAACTTCGTGGTTCAAGAACTGACCTGCAAGGCAAGATAAAACAGAGTCCATGACTGGCTGTTTTGTGCCATGTTTTGCGGGTTCTTACTGTATGGGGTTCTTACTGGATGAGTTTCTAAAGAGCTTCTCTGCAATAGAAAGATGAATCTAAGTCCTGCAGTTCTTTTCTAAATCTTACAAACACAGAGATTAGAATAAAACCCTGTTTCCTTTTTCACTCATCAAGACACATTCGCTGAGCTTAAGAGCTTTTTGAGCTGCTAGTAGTAAGTTCCCTTCTGTGGACCATGGTTACTAGAGGATAATAACTCATACAATGCCCGTCAGCAAGCAGAAGGAAGATCTAGGCCTGAAGCCCCAAGTTTTCTTGGGGACAAGCTCTTTTAGGCCAAACATAAGTGTGGATTTAGAGGTTTGTGCATGCAAGTGTCCTGAATCCAAAACCCCACTCCTGAAGGATCATCTGCTTAATCTGGGGGTACATGAATGTCCTATGTCTTCAGTCTTACGGTTCTGCACCTGTACATGGCCATAACACTACTTCTTGTTGGCAGAAGGAAACCAGCCATCTAGTCATTCTCTGAGTCTACCTGAATCCTATTTGCTCTCAAAGTGTGGAGATGGCTCTTCTTTCCCTTCATGCTTGAAAGAAAGGGGCCACAGAAAGTACCAATGTTTCTTGATCTCAATTAGGCTATTCTGAATGAGGGATACTGTTAAAGAATCTCTTACTGGTGCCTTCTTCAGGGCTCTTGTGGAATATTTGGTTTCTATCTCTGTATGGGGACCATTAAGCATGTGTGTTCTAATGACAACTGTATTAAGCAATCACAAAAAGACTGGAAATGTGAAAAACAGGTACAGCCAAAAAGCTAGGATAGTAGGACATAGCTCATACAGAAAAAGATGTGAGAAGCGTTTGGGATACTAACAATGGAGAAGATGTTTGACAGTGGATGCAAAAGTCTCAACTGGGAACTTAATCCCCACCTGCATTGTTCATTACTGTCTCTGTCCTTTAAAACTGTTTGGAAGGGTCATTTTTGTCTGGTTTACAGCTCTGAACCCAGGAACTTGTTACCTACCCAGTAGCCCGTGGGAATCAGAAGAGAGGCCTTTACTGTTGGAGATGTAGAACCCCAAGTGATTCCTCTGATATGGGGCGGGCTTCTTGTAGCGGTGGATGAGGATGACAAAGCTGATGGTATCCCGTATCGTCACAGTGATGTTGGAATTGGCAGAGATGGACACCTCAAGGCTGTTGCTTCGCACAACAGCGCTCCGACCACAGGACAGAAGAAGTCTTTCCCCATCATCCAGGATGATTCTTTTGGGTGTGATCTCTAGGTAGGATCTCTCTGGCTTATTGTTGAGGATAGTGATGGTGCTGAAGTAAGTCCGATGCTTCTTGTGGCCGTTGGGTGGTGCAGGAGCTCCAATTAATTGCCCATTCACAGTTACACCTTGTAAGAAAACAATCAGTAAGTGAAAGCTGAAATCAAGAATGGGTCTATTGTCTCAAAGATACAGACCTTGCAACTGAGAACATGAAGATTCACCACCTCATGCTCCATTATTTCACCTAAAACGTGTATATATATATATATATATATAACCAGTCTATCATAAACTGATACGATATTAATACAGAGCACCTAAGTTTACCCAAGCTCACAAATACTGGCACCTTCTCCCAGCCCCATTGTCCTAACATTGTGTACACAGTGCTACAGGATAGAATCAGCTGCTTCACAGCACAGTCACTTCCTAAGTTCCAGCCTTAGATCCAGCTATGGTCAAGATAATGATGTGCAGGGATTTTGAGGCACATAAGACGAATACTTGTCTTCCTGACTGCTCTAGCCTGACCGACTGTGGTATGCTTTACCTAAACTACCTATTTGTTGATGCATAGAACATCGCCTCGGCGAACATAGCAGATCTTGGAGGACTAAGAAAAGCTGCTGGCAGTCCTGCTTTTCCTCATACCACAACTGGCAGAGGGACTGAACTTCTAAGACACCTGGGTGTATCTGAATGCTGCTGTCTCAGAGCATCTCAGGCTGGTAGACAGTTGCAGTTTGATGTCCCTTTCTAGCTGACTCCTAAGAAGAAGGTTAGCCTGGGAAGCCACGGATTAAAGGTTACTATCTTGGGCAACACACTAACCGCTGAGCAGGACCTATAGAGGTCCTTCTCAGTCCTGATCTGTAACCGTCTGAGCTGAAGCGCTGAACCTCCTCAGTTCAGTTTCCTGGCAGTGTAGGGAATCCTGGTTCTCTCTGTGTCACTGCAGAAGAGTGAACCCTGCACTCCTGTGGGGTTATTTCCAGCCTCACCAGTGCTGCCTTTCCCACTTCCCTCAGTTTTGCCCCAGAAGAACTGCTTTTGAGTGGCCTAAGGTGCAGATCCCACTGGGTCAAATAGTTTATATGCCTATGGTAAGATTCCCAATAATTTTAATGACTTTTGTGACTTGCTGTCCGTAAGACAGTGTCTCACTTCCCCCAGGCCTCTGAACAGCTACTAGACAGTAAACAGTAAAGGAGGAGGCTTGGTGCTAACCCAAGCCATGAGCAGTGAGATGAAGTATCTCCACATCGCATCATTCCTGGGGGGTGGGGGGGTTCTCCCATTTCTGTCTTCATAGACTCAACTTGCTAGCGCTACAGAGTCTAATTTCCTCAAGCTTATTCTGCTTTTGAGCCACAAAATGATTGAAGTGGTAGAACAGAATCTATGCAAGAAGTTTGCCAGGAGCTGGATCTTACTCACTAAGGCATGAATACAGAAGTGTGGAGGCTAGACCACTGCCAAGCAGAACAGAATTCTTATAACTTGATTGTGGGGTTATATATCTCCTTTGTAAAACAAATCTGTGCATTGTCTCTGGTTTTGACACCCCTTCCTCCCACAATTTCCCTGCTTCAGGACATTTTCTGCTTATTAGCTGCCCTGCTTAGAATTCCAGATGGGATCAGACCACAGTTTGGGCCCCTAAGGATCAGACTAGCTTGGGCAAAGCAGATCCTGAATAGTGTTGGTTTTCTTAAGGCTGTTCATTTTAGTCTGTTAGGATACTTCACTCTGTCCTGAAGCAAAAAGTACTGCAAGGAAAGAATGAAGTTCCAACAACAGAGCAATTTTGGTGATTCCAAATCTTTGATTTGCCTGTTGTGACTCTGTAACTGGAGAGATGATAAAGATGCATCATCAAAGTAGGGCGATGTCTCCACATCAGAAAGCTGATCCTCTGTGTAATCTCTCACATGGAGGTGATTTATGCAAACACTACAGGCAGGATGCAAAACGCCTGTGGCTATTTGTTCAGCTGTTGTAGGACTGGTCAAGTGCAACCCCCAGACCATACTCGGTTCAATGGATTGAGTGTACCCTTAGCAAGAGTGCTGATGACACCAAGCTGTATGGTTCAGTTGATATGCTGGAGGGAAGGAATGCCATCCAGAGGGACTTTGACACGCTTGTGAGGTGGGTTGATGCCAACCTGATGAAGTTTAACCATGCCAAGTGCAAGGTCCTACACCTGGGTGGGAGCAATCCCAGGCACAGCTCCAGGTTGGGCAGAGAAGAGATTCAGAGCAGCCCTGCAGAGAAGGACTTGGGGGTGTTGGTCGATGAGAAAATGAACATGAGCCGGCTGCAGTGTGCGCGTGCAGCCCAGAAAACCAACCGTATCCTGGGCTGCATCAAAAGGAGCGTGACCAGCAGGTCGAGGGAGGTGATCCTGCCCCTCTACTCTGCTCTCATGAGACCTCACTTGGAGCACTGTGTGCAGTTCTGGTGTCCTCAACATCAGAAGGACATGGAACTGTTGGAACAAGTTCAGAGGAGGGCCACGAGGATGATCAGGGGACTGGAGCACCTCCCGTATGAAGATAGGCTGAGAAAGTTGGGGCTGTTCATCCTGGAGAAGAGAAGGCTGTGTGGAGACCTCAGAGCAGCCTTCCAGTATCTGAAGGGGCCTATAGGGATGCTGGGGAGGGACTCTTCATTAAGGACTGTAGTGATAGGACAAGGGGTAATGAGTTCAAACTGAAACAGGGGAAGTTTAGATTGGATATGAGGAAGAAGTTCTTTACTGTAAGGGTGCTGAGGCACTGGAATGGGTTGCCCAGGGAAGCTGTGAATGCTCCATCCCTGGCGGTGTTCAAGGCCAGGTTGGACAGAGCGTTGGGTGGCATGGTTTAGTGTGAGGTGTCCCTGCCCATGGCAGGGGGGTTGGAACTGGATGATCTTAAAGTCCTTTTCAACCCTAAGTATTCTATGATTCTATGGTTCTATGATCCCAAGAGGAATTGAGTTCTCCAGTCCAGCTTGACTGAAGAGGTGCAATGGATGCACTCAAGTGCATCTCTTGGCTGTTTATGTGTAGTTGCTGTTCTCTTGATTTCAGTCAATGAAGACCTGAACTAGGAAAAGTTTGGATACATATAAAAGACAGTTCTTTCTGCGATTAGGTATACTCTGTTGGCAAATACTTCTGTAGGTCAATTGTATATGTAACAGTGACCAAACCTCCTCCTTGCTTAGGATTGCTGTGGATTTACCCATAAGCTATGATAAAGTTGGAGGTCAGTAAGTGCAAGTGAACAGTTTACCTCCCTTTTCAATCCAGGTGATTAGAGCCACGTGTGCACCATATTTCCATTGCCTGTCCAGAAAAACAGCTTTTTCTAATGTCTTATCTCTTTCTTGCCTATGAAGCACCTTGGTGCTCAGTCTGATTGCCAGAGAGCTGGCCTTACACTTCAAGTTTTCCTCCACAAGTAGAATCATAGAAAGGGTTGGAAAGGACCTTAAGATCATCTAGTTCCAGCCCTCAAGGAGCTGCTTTACTTGTCTGCTTACCAGATTCCTTATGATCAGAAACCAGTCGGAGGATGTCCCCTGGTTGTCCATCTATATTGAAGCAGACAGAGAACTTGCTTGAGGGGAAATCAATGACAAAGTGAGGGTCTCCATCAGCTGAGAAGACATGGAAAAAAAGAGACAAATATAAGAGACTTACATGAAACTGCAATGTCCAAAAACATAACAAAACTGCTTTGAAAAGTATCTTTGTCCCTGTTTTTTCTAAGACCTCCTAGTTTGTTGTTTTTAGAGGGTTGGATGGAGTTTGCCAGGAAATGCCAAGTTTTGCTTTGTTTTTTCACAAAGATCTATTCTATTTTGGTTTGTTTTTCTCACAGAAGAGGTTGGGTTTTCAATGGAAACTCAGTCCCCAGAGCAGCCCCATTGAAAACCAGGATATTTTCTTCCTAGAATATAATTTCAATGGGAGTTATCATGCTGAGTTTTATACCACTCCATACTTTGTCAGCCAGGCTACATCCCCCACAGCACATAAAAATGTGTCTTCTAACCAAGGACTGCTGCATGGACACACCTCACACCGAGCCTTCCTGGTCCTCAATATCAGATTAGGGCAGCCAACAGCAGATACTAAACAGTTCCACAATCTTAATTTTCCAACAATCCTCAATTTATCAAGTACCAGATAGGTGTCACTGGTAAGAAGACAAGCCCAAACTTTAGTTTTTAAAGTAAATTTGACCTTATCCAGTGAAATTCAAGTCAAAACTCTTGATCTAGGCTTATTCTTCAGTGTTTAATGGTTTTTGACTAATTCTAGTGCAGAAGAACAAGCTTCCCGTTCTCCTCTAAGATCTACAGAAGACTCAAACATGAGTATCAAGTGTTGTAGACCATCTGCCTTGCCATGTTTCCTCACACTTCTTCTCATTACTGATCCTCTGTATATTTTGGTTTAGTTTTCATTTTCCTACCTACTCTGCAGGTCTAGTAAGTAGGACTGTGGCTGATCCATTGGCATGGTTATACCACAGCGGCATACAACTGAGATTTCCACAGGTCAACCATGATTATTAAAGGCATGAAAACTGGCACTGACCTGAGGTTTTGGAGATTTTAATTCTCTGTTTATCTTGCCGTCTCTGTATACCTAGAAGTGGGGAAGGAAGGCTGTTACAATTCCTTATTGAGCAGCAGAAAGAGCCATGGTATAATAATGTTCCCAAAATTATTCAGCAAGATTATGGACGTATTCCTGCAGCTACTATAAGCTTCCTTTAGAATACCAGTTTTTCTCTAATAGTGTCTACAGAGCCGTAAAGTGCTTCAAGGGGTTGAATCAGCTTCCTAAAAGGTTTGCTTAAGGTCACCCAGCCCATAATTAGCAAACTCAATATGAAAATCTCACCTTTCTTTTTACCACCCCTCAGTTCATTGGCTACATCATCCCTGTTGCCAAAGTCAGCAATGAGACATAACCTATGTGAAAAGATTTCTTACCAGCGCATGGTTATTTCCTCTCATACCTGGTGGTGCTTTGTGTCCCTGCAAACTCTGCAGCTTTTCCCCGATGCCATCAGTAGAAGGGCTGATAAACTCCTCTGGAGCTAATTCTGGATGGAGCCCAGCCTCTCTCATCTTCAGAACAGTGAAGGGAGTAACAAAATTGTAAGTCAGGGCCATTGACTTGGCTTTCTCCATCAAATAGTCTTTTTCCTGACTGTCATCACTCTTCAACCGAGAGTTAAGCAGTTCCTTGATGGTGAGATAACTCCATGCCCTCTCAATGTAATTTGTATCACCTTTGCCATCCTCCAAGCCGGGGATACCTCTGATATCATTCCTGCTTGGCAGGTCAATAGCCACATCTTTCTTGAGGAGGATGTACTTCTTGGAGTTGCTAGCAGTCACCTCCACATGGAGACTATCTGAGGTGCGGTTGATGAGTTTGCCAGCTATGATGATTTCAGAGCCATTAAAGTAGTTAGGGAAGAAGTTCTGGGTGACTTGCTCCACGTTGTCTTCAGGGTAGTCAACACGGATATCAGAGAGAAGAGGTGTTCCTATTTCATCATAGAACCTTAAAGAAAGGCAAATTTTTCACCATTAGTACTGTTCATCCAAGTGTATGCACACACTCTTGCAGTTATACACGGCCAAGGATACAGTCAGACTGTCTAATACGGCTTCTAAGATGTTCAGGAGCAGTTGGAGTTACCAGGTCCTAAATTTAACTACTGTAATTGGGCTCAGAGAGATGGGGAGAGTCTCTACCCTTAAGAGATTTTCCAAACTTGAGTGGACGAGGCCCTGAGAAACCTCACCTAAATTTGAAGTTGGCTCTTTTCTGAACAGAAGGATGGATTCTGTGACCTCCAGAGATCCCTTTTAACCAAGTTATTCTCTGCCTCCTTTTAGTTTTCAGTGTCTAAGGCATCTAAACAAAGTCTCTGCAGTACATTCAGAAGCATCCCAGCATGGCCTGAAAGTCACCTGCCTTCTACTATGATTCCAGAGCTCTGCAAAGAGATATTTGTGACCACTCAAATTTGCTTAAGAGGAACTGTGCATTAAAAGTAAATTCTTGGCTTCTCAGGTTCACAGAAAGCACTGTAGTTGTTGCAAAATGTACTCAGGAGAGATGCTGTCACCTACATGGCATTCCAGAGCCAGAAACTGTAATACCAAGATACTTGGTTCCCCAAATCTGGAGAGTATCTGAAGCAAAGATTCTGTATCACTGAGAGAGCTCTGGATAAAACCATTTGAAATAGCCAGTGTAGGACAGGCAGGAGTACAGTTTTGTGAGGGCCAAGGAAGAAGGAATCTCACTATGCCCCCATCAGTGAGGATATTTCCATGGAATGGAGGAATCCTAACTACTAAATACAATCAGCCTGGCAGAAGAGAACTCACTGCTACCTTGTTCATAGAATCATAGAATAGTTTGGGTTGGATAGGACCCTAAGGTCATCTAGTTCCAACCCCCCCCATTTTCTGTTGGAGCAAGAAACTTGGACTAGAGAGCTTAACCCTACGTTGCCTTTTTAACGTGACCTACTATAGTTCTGTGAATACCTCATACTGGAGAAGCCAAAAAGCCTTTACAAGGGGTTAAGGCCCAAGTTTACAGTACCATGTTTGCCCTACAGCAATGTGCTTTTGATGGATCTTCCCAAGCTGCTCCAAGAATGCCATACTTCCCATTTAAATGCCAGACTCTCCCTAACTTGGCAAGTCATTTGAGTCTAATTTGGTGCATAAACAAAGATTTGGCCTCAGCCCTTGTTTAGATCAAGCTGCATTTACTTCTCACATCTGCTTAAACAGATTGACTGGAAGCTAAAGTCACACTTTCTGCTTTATTCTCTCTCCAAGGAATCCCAAAGCCAGAATTGGTTGACTTTCTTTTAAAGTCTTTCTGAGCATTCAGTGTCTTTGATGCAGAGACATCATCATGTTTTAAAACATGAGTGAACTAAACCTGAGAACTGTCTGTGAAATAACACCTGGGTTGTAACAAATGGTGGAGTAAAAGATAACAACCTGTCTTATACTACAAAGCAAGGAAGAATCTGTGCACAAATACAACCGACTGACCACAAAACTCAGAAATTACCTTGGCACCCATGTAGATTTTCCCTCCAACAGTGATTTGAACTGGTCTCCAGCAAGTGACTGTATAAATTTGGCTCCAGATGCCAAATGGGTTTGCCATCACTAAGCTTGATAAACAGTGAGCTGTTTATCAGACAGAGGTGTTTCAACAAGTATTTGCAGTGCTGGGTTCCTGCAGCCCAATCAATCAGCGCATCCTTCATTTGTCAGGGAATGCCACTTGCTAGCCAAAATATACGGGCAAATGACAGGTAGAGTGGCAGATGGATCTACAAAATCCAGTTTTAACGGAAGATACTCTTGTTCACGCATAACCATCGCAGAAGGAAAAGCTCTGGTGGAAGGTGCATGGTCTCATTGCTCCAGATGAATTAGAAACTAGCTAGGCAAGAGGTCTGTGCTCAGTAACTGTCTCTTTTGGGTTTCTGAGGTCCAAACCATTAGCATTTTGGGAGTGAAAGCCAAACATCTTTGCCTGGAAATACTGACACACTGCCTGGCATTTTAGACAGAGCTGTGGTTCAGATACGTTTCTGCTGATCTCACTTAGATCTCCCTTTGGACTACAGCTCCCCAGTCACAGAAGAGAAGCATGGTGCCTGGTCCTACTGAATGATGAGGATTACATGAAACTTGCTAGAGTTTGGGTCCCAAAGAATAGTGAATGAGGGAATGATCATTGAGTATTTTTCAAAGTTGAATATTTTGAAATTTGGACAAAAGGTTACGGTTTCCAAAAAACACAGAAATACTTTTCTGTCCCAAATTGGGATTTTCATTCCTGAGCCCTTCAGTACCATTTACGTTGTCAACTTGAAATCAGCAGTACATCCTTTCCTCCATCCATCTACCTACAGAGAGGTGGCACTTATGCCTCTCATCTCTCCAGGTTTACATGCCCCAAACAGCAATCTGAATTAGAGAAACTAATGCCCCGGTGTGAGGACCTGAGAAGCTCCAGCACAGCTCAGGGGGTCTAATAGGAAGGAGACAATTTCTGGGTAGGCATCCTCAGTATCTGAGCATACTCTACCTCTCTAACCAGAGTTGAGCCTCAGGGAAACTCCCATCTATTGCGTTGTCTCCTTAGAGGATTTTCCTTCCCAGCCCCTTGCCCAGAGTTCCCAATATAAGCAGATATAAGCACAGAAAAAGCAGAACAAACCCTTTGAGGTGGCTGGCTGCATCCTCATCCTCCTGGAAATGCCTTGTCATGCCACAGTTCTCCAGTGCCATCCTTTCCAGCAGCTTGTGGTCCACATCATTGCCAATCCCGATGGTGAAGAGACAGAATTTATCGCGGATGGCATCCTTGGTGTTGCTGAGGATTTTTAATGACTGTGTTTCCCCAACAGTGGGCCTCCCATCCGTGAGGAAGATGATCAGAGAGACACTCCTGGCATCAATGTCATTCTGAGCAATGTAATCATTTAGCAGCTTTGCACCAGTCTGGAGAGCACCATTGATATTAGTCCCTGGGAAGGTACAAAATGATTTAGTTCATTTCTCCTTCTAAGAATGGTACAAATAATTTCCCTATGCTCCCTTTAATACAGTGACACACTTCTGAGGTGGACCAATGCCAACATCATGAAGTTCTATGATTTCACAATCTCTATTCATTAGGGTGTTCCTTTTTGTCTACATGACGTTGCACCAGCTCTTTAATTCAGTTCATTCTCAACAACAGTTTTGGATAGCTGTTTGTCTTCTGAATTGCAGTTTATCATATGAAATTGCTGTTTCCTTGAATGCCTCAATGTACAATAATCAGCCATAGTAAGAAGAATCACAGCACACACCATGTGCTGCCTGTACATACAAGAAGAGTTAAACTTAATTACGGGACTCTCCCAGATACTATCTGAACCAGGAAAACAAGTCCTGCTCACTTTGTCTGAAGGGCACAAGATTTGGAGAAAGGTAGAAAGCCTTCAAATGGGAAAACAAATGGTTGTGTTTGTTCTTTGAACCCCAGGGCTAAGAAAGTTTAAAGGGAAGAGAAACGGCTTTGTTAGGTGAGGAGTGTGTTTTCCCAAAACAACTGGCTAGGGAAGAACTGAGCTGCCTGAAGGGGGGGAGAGGGAAAGCACAGAAAATGAGAGAAGAGATGTATGTTAGAAGAAAAGCCATGGAAAGGATCCAAGCCTACTGTGTGTTCAGAGAATAGAAAACAAGAAAATGAGTACAGGTATCTCCTTGCTCCATGTATTTCTTGTGTTGCCCAAAGAAAAGAGAGATTGGTTGTGGAACCTTTGCAAAATCAGTACAGATGGGTTAAAAACAGCCCTCAGGAAGGTGAAATGGGTGAAGATCCACACACAACAGACTCTTGGGGGTTCAGAAAGGGAGATCTAGGGAGGTTATGAGAGGTCTGACCTTGCATCATGTACCTAGAAACTTAGGGCCAGTGGAAACAGAAACACAGGTCTAGTGACTGCAGCAAGTCAAGGAACAGGAAAAGGGCTAAAACTCCTGAAAAGGCCTCAAAATCTAGACTGTGTTTTTATGCAAAATGGTTTTGAACCAAACCCCTGCACCTAAATATCCTAATACTCCCTCAGTCTCTATCCAGATCCAAAGTTTCAGGGTCTTTTTTCCCCAGAAACAGAAAGAAACCATTCTATGCAGAGATTGTGTCATTTCAAACCCAGCTGCATCACAGAGCTACCAAGCACTGAAAACTGCCTTTTGCCATGTGCACAAGTATTTAGCAACGATATCTTTTTCCCACTTCTTTGGTGTGAGTATGACCCAGCAGTGTGAGCACAGCACGTACATTGTGTCTGGTGTCAGCCTGAATGCATGCACATTCACTGAGGGATACCTGAGCATCCATCCAGATACTTGAGCAACAGCATTAGACAGAAAATCTATTATTTCTTAATATTTAGATATTAGTTAAAAATGGACATTAGGAAGAAATTCTTCACCATGAGGATGCTGAGGAACTGGCACAGGGTGCCCAGCGAAGCTGTGGCTGCTCCATCCCTGGCAGTGTTCAAGGCCAGGTTGGACGCAGGGGCTTGGAGCAAGCTGCTGTAGTGGAAGGTGTCCCTGCCCGTGGCAGGGGTTGGAACTGGATGAGCTTTAAGGTCACTTCTAACCCAAACCAGTCTGGGATTCTATGAAAATGCGGAGTTAGCCAAAACTGAAGCACTGCTGAGCTGTGTTGGAGAATCACTGCACCTCCTGTTGAATCCCAGTTAATCCTTTCCTTTTACTTCTGTTCTCTGGCACATTCATGGGCAAACTCAGCTGGTTCCTGCATAGCTCTCTTGGTATTTCAGGATTGAAAAGCTTTGTAGTCTGAATTTAGTCCCACCATTGGTAATTGTTTAACTGGGCAGGTCCCTTGACCGCTTCCTAAACTCTTCCTCTGACAATGCAAACATTATGGAAACCATCCTGTTTGCTGTGTTTTTCCATCAGAGAGTTTCCTTTGCTAGGAGTGGTCAGTGCTCAAGGGCAGCCATGGGAAGACCCCACTTGACCCTCAACCAGCTGACTTTTTCAAGGGGAAGGATTTGCAGCTTGCAGCTTACCTGAGGAGTACTGAGCTAGGATGGGCACAGCTGCCAAATTATGTCTGATTACAAACCTCATTATGCTACTGGGGTTTTTTGTGCTATGTTCATAGATTCATAGGAGACCACTGAATCAAATCCAAAGTCATGCTACTGCCACTGTTCTGGGGTCTTCCCCTTCCCCTCCTTTCTTCCTGGCAACGATGTACACACAAAAAGGGATGAGGCAGAAACTAACTCTTGCAGAAGGCAATCCCACAGCCCACACTGAGTTGTCTACCCCTGAAGTTTCCAGCCCAGACAGAGCCATGTGTCTGCTTTTACATAAGCTTTCAGAAACCGCACAAGGACTGGCCTTGGGTGTCCTTCACCAGGATATGATGTTTTTTCCTGTGTCCTCAAGAAATAACCTTGGGAATTTTCCATTCTCCAGATAAATGGGAGAATGGGCCCATCTTGGCTTTAGTAAGTATCTGAAGTGATATGATTGGATCTGGGGAGATCTTCCCATCATGTGTGCTGACAAAGGGCACATATCTTCCTGTCACATAACCCCAAGTGCAGGTGGGGAAGGGGCTCAGTTGTTCCATCACCTAAGTCCCAGCGTGATTTTATTGCTACAGAACCATTCACCACCCTCCATTCTGCAGCTGGATATCAAAATTAATCTCATTTGTATCTCTGAATCCTACCTCCAGTAGGTGACATGTTATGAATGTACTTTTTGGCATCTCTTATATTATTTGGAGTAACTGGCACCAGCCGGTCTTGCTGCCAGACCTTTATTCGGTTGGAAAAGCCAATGATATTGAAGTGGTCTTCAGGCCTTAGGTCCTGGAGGATTGTGAAGAGAGCTTCTTTGGTCTAGAAAGAGAAAAAAGAACAGTAAGCACAACACATTTAGTGGGCAAGAACTGAATTCTTAGGACATTTACTGATCTTACAGGTATTTCTACGGTGTCAGTTTGGCTCATGATGAAAACTGAGATGTCCTTCCCCGTATCTCTGTGGTGCCAGGTGCTATGCAAATATAAGACATAAGAACAACTCTTGCCCAAAAGACCTTGCATAGCTTAAACATCATGTGTGGCAATTAGGATAAAAGACCCCAAGACTCCCATGCTCTGAACTAAGGGATACTGAATAATGTTTTCTAATGCCCAAAACCTCATGGAGTTGTTCTTCCCTCTAGGCTTGCAGTGAGCTCTGAGGGGTATATAGTTAGAAAGGTTACTTACAAGTTGAAATACCTCTAAATATGTCAAGGCTGCACATGCTGTATTCACAGATAGGATACCAACCGGGATATACGTACTCCAATGAATAGCTCCAGCAATTAACAAGCTATTAAGCCAATTAGAATTAATAAGAATTAATGGAATTGATGAGACATAAAGATAAGCCCTGACTAGTCACTGCAGATTCTACCTGCTAGTCACTTCTGTCCCAGGCATCTTGGTTTTCATCAACATTATATTGCTCCGCTGTTTATCACGCTATATAAATATAGGCAGAGTGAGGAAAGCTGATAGCAAGACCAGTTCATAGTGAGAGGTGAAGGTTCCTGGGTGATGGGAAAGACAGACCACTGAGGAAAAGCCAACAGGAAGAATGCAGATGTGTTCAGTTCTCCCCAGAGTGACCAACTTTTATTTGCAGCTGTGTTCACGTGAAGACAAACTTCAGCTTTGTAAGATCAGATGAAAGAAGATGCTCAAAAGCAGCCTCTATCCCTGTATTTGGACACAAAATTCATAGGAGGAATATGAGGCAATATCTGTAAGTGCATGGATCAGCAGCTTCTGGGCTCTGCCCCTTCTTGGCCACCATTAAGCCTTTCAAATTCCAAGGAAATAATATGATGGACTCATCAGCAGTTAAAGGTTTCTCTCATGCCTATGAGGCAAATATGTGAAGGGCTTGTCCAGAAAAAATACAAAAGGCAATCAGCAGTGCTGGAAGCCACATATTTCTAGGCCTGATATTGCTATGTAAAGACAGTCGGGAAAGGAGCTCAAAGGGCTGCTCAAGCTGTGTCATCAATATCCCTCTGGATTCTGCACTGAAGCTGATGATGCAATGATGCAACTGCAAACACATTACCCAGTGCACTGGAATCTCTCATCCTCCCAGCTGGTGACTTGGCTTCCAGTCCATCTGAAGTGAAGAGGAACATTTCACATAGCTTCAAACATTTTGGAGCCAGTTCTGGAGTCCCTCCCTCTCTGTTTCTGTCCTCTGTATAAACCATTTTCCTCTGTAGGGATTTCAGAACTCATCCCTCCATTTGTTTAGCTGGAACATTGCTCCACGTCTCACCACCATGCATTTTATGGGCGTTTCATAGCTAAGAATATGAAACCAAATGCTGGTGGAAGAAACTCTTTCAAAGAGAAGGGGAGAACCCCACTAGCTTTACATCATGATGATAGGGTGCTTAGTTGCCAGCTGGGGTTAAACCATAACAAATACGCACAAAATAAACCTTCAAGAAGATGAAGGCCTGCCCCAAACTTAAAGGCTGTCTCCCCAGTGAAACAGTCCAAAGAAAACTTGCTAAGATGAGCTAAAGAGCAGTTACTTGAAGAAAGAAGGGAAGGGTTTGTGCTCTGTCATCTCCCCTTTTACAATAGCCTTTGTATTGCAAGAGTACATCACGTAATACATGACATCATCCTTCAGAGGACCCTCAAACATTCAGTCCTATTTTACAGAAGAAAAGATCGAGGCACAGACTACTTTAGTAATGATGTCGAAGCAGCAAATGGGATCTTTCCAAAACCTGGAGTCTCCAGCTATCCAGTAGGCCAAACCACCTCTCATGTACACATACAAGGACAAAGCAGCAATCACACAATGGAGAAAAGGACTCTTGCATTCATTTCAGGGTAACAAGAGTGGCCCATGCATTTGTCCCTCAAAAAATGGGTTCAAAGTAAGCAGAAAGTGAAAATGAAGCTTTTATCCTATGTGAGTGTGATCAGGCCTTCATGCCAACCTCTGCTGAAGGAGATTTGGGGCAGGATGTGGAAACAAGAAACAGCTCCCTACGTGCAACATTCCCTGCAGTAGGCAAGGAAGAGAAGCAAAGGTGCCTAGAAGCAGTGATCTGGAGGGAAGCTCCCCAGATCTCATTACCCATATTATAGCTCCGATTATAATTAACATCGTTTGACCTTTCCCATTATGAAAAGAACTCTTTTAAGTTTGCTGCAACTCTGTCAAACCACACTTTTCTCAGAGGGATTTACTGGGCCCAAACAGCTCTGTTGTTTCGGAGAACAAGGCAAGAGGAAAACTCATCCTGCTTTGGCCTTGTTGCATCTCACCTCCAGGGTGCTCAGAAATCCCTTTTGACATTCTTGCCTGTGCTTAGCCAAAAGAAAAGGAAAAGGAAAGGTGAAACAATGCAGTTTGATGTGCTTCTATCCAAGCTGGAACAGCAGAAGGGCTCAGGAGGGAACTGAAGCAGATGCAGCACTTCTCCACTCCCTTGTACAGGGGCAAAATGTGGGGTTGGGATCGTCTCTCTCCCCCTTTTGTCATTCTCTCTTTCCTTGTTGTCTCTTATTTTTTTTTTTTTTTGGTCACAGTTCACTTATTTCTATGGAGTTTGAGTCAGTTTTTCCCAGGAAAAGGTTCCATCATATTTTAATACACACACAGAGACAGCCTGGATTCTGGCATCTCCATCATGTGCTTGCCTCTGGACTTCAATAAAAGCACCCTTTGAATTTATGTTATATACACACAAGCATATGTACGAGTGCGTATATATATAAGGTTTTGTACCAAAGCAAACAGAACAAGGGAGGCCATATGGCTCACTCTCCTGCAGCTTTTACCTCATCCCCAGTAAAAATAAAGGGTGGGATTCAGCTTTCCCAACTCAGTCATCAGAAAGCTGGGCATTGCATCTAATTCCTCCCCAGGCACGGGAAGACACCTCCAGAGAGTAATCCATCCCATCTGGTTTGGATGGGGTTTAGGATGAGCTGAGTCATTGTCTGGCAGTGCCTGTCTCCCAGCACTGCCTCCGAGAGGCTCAGTAGCTCAGCAATAGAGAAGGTGGGACTCACCTCAAGACCTGATACTGCCCAATCCTGAGCATTATAGTGCTTACTGGAGCCCAAAGGAACTGAACTGGGTCTCCATCTCTCCCAGAGCGCTCTGAACTGCCTGGCTCATCTTGTGTGTTCCCATCTCTCTTCCAAATCCATACTGACCTACAGGTTTATACTAAAGATTTCAGTCCACACAAGATGACAATGCCCTCTTTGCTACCACTATTCCTCACCCATAAATGGTTTGTGAGAGAGGGATGTGGCTTCCCTCTGGAGGGCTGGATATGATTCAGGAGCTGGCAGGCACAAGTGACTTTAAATAAGGAGAATATCTTGGTAAGAGTGCACTGCTTGAAATCCCTATGTATGCAGTTATGACCCAGGGCTCCTCCAGTCTCCATCAGCCCCCAGGCAAGGATCTGCAAAGCTCTTCGTGCAGAGAGTGCCTGGCAGTGGCTTCAGTCAGGACAGGACAGCAGGTTTCTCATTCTTGGCCTTGTATGGCCACAGCTGGAAGTTCTCCTGGCTCCGAGAAACCAAGGGCTGAGGCTGCCCTGGGATTCCCAAGCTGCTCTGCTGCCGATGGGGTCTTTGCAACTTCCACTCCCGCCTGGCCCCAGTGAGTCACTGCATTGGAACTGGGGCCAAAGGCACTCTCCTGCGATGCAGAGCATTAACCACTTCTTCCCTGGTAAGGGCCATGTTGTTCCTCCAAGGCTGTGCATGACACTGGTTCATGTAGCAGATAAGCTGGGCACAGATTTAACCGACTCACACTGAGGAAGCTCAGTTTAAGGATCCAGTGCCCTTATGGCAGGTAAAACACTTCTCCCAATGTGTTTGTGTGGATAGATGCATGGAGGGTGGAAAAAGGATTAAAGGAGAAAAGGGCAGGAAGTAGCAATACAGCTGTGAGAAACATCAATTTTTGCTAGTTGGGAAGGGTTTGTAGCCATCAGAGGCAAGTTCTAAATGAAGATTTAACACAGGACAACTCAGTGGAGGAAGTTTCCCCTGTTTCCCTTCAAATAAGCATGAGTGAAATTGAGCTGAGAGGTAGAGACCGAATTCCACTTCAATGCATTTGAATTGAGAAACTGCTGGTGTATGTGCTGTCAGCCCAGCAGGAATCTAGTGCTTTGAACAGCAACCTCCAGGGCTATGAAATACCAGTCCCCAAACATGGAGCAGAACAATCGTGGTCTACAGCTGGGGAAAGGAGGGGTGACCATGGCTGCCAAGGGGTGATCACAGTTTATGTGCTGAGAAGCTGAAGAATGGCTCGCACTTTCTAAATGACCAATGTGCAAGTGGTGTCTTCTTAAGCCTATAAGGACAGAGACAAGCCAGCTCCCAGCCAGCGCTCTGGTCTGCAGTGTCACCTCCGCACCATACCTGCACATGCAACACAACTGATGCTCTTCTGGTTCTTGCTTTAAGGGCCCCGCATCACAGCCAAGATGATTCAAGGCTGCACGACCTCCAGCAACAGCAGGAAGAGAACTCCCGCAGCTCCACTCCAGTTCCTGTGTACCTTGCCCTTGGGGCTGGCTCTGATGGACCTCACTTTGCTTAAACACTAGTGGAGCATGGGAAGAGGCACATTCCCATGGGAGAGCTGGGAGCTTTCAGCCTTTTCTTGGGTCAAAGAGCTTCCCCAGAGACATCTGAGATGATGTCAGACCATCTGGGCACCTTTTAGGAGGAATCTGAGTCCTGGTGACATTTCTCTTACAGTCCCTTGTTTGTTTGAGGAGCAGGGTGAGGGTGAAGCTTGGCTACCCTGAAAGCTGTGCAGTTCAAAGGGACATTGTGTGCTTGTTAGATGCTGTGGCATTGCCAGACATTGCCCCTGCTACGAAGCAATGGGGGAATTCAAGCACCTCATTATAATGCGTGTCCCAAGCCCACGTATTCACATTTTCCATTGCCTGGGAGCACTTCATCATAGGCCCACATCCTCTCTGCAAGCCTAATACTGAAAGACTTTCAGTTCCTGCTGTGTCCTATTCTGTATGCATAGTGGGTCTCTGCAGCACTATAGTGTTACTCAGCCCATTTTGGTAGCAGCTTCAGATGCAGAGGAAGCTCCCACCACACCAGTGCCTCTTGGATCACTTGGCAACCCTCAGCTTCACCCAAACACAGCTGCCATCTGCCCTAGCAGCAACAGGGCAGGGAGACATCAACACCAGTGACACAGACCCCTTACAGCTTCATTCAGCACCAGGGAACCACGTGGGCTCCAGATCAGGCACGCTAAGAGCAGGGCTCACAGAGAGGAAAGCATCCACAATCAAAGCCTGTGGAACTGGGCTGAAAGAGATGCAGAAGCACGTGCAGACATGGGGCCATTTGCAACCGTGTGCTGAAGGATGCCACAGTTAGTGGGCAAAATTTCAGCAGCTTTTACTTTGTCCTCCCAGATTGCCAGTGAGAGACCATATTTGACAAGAAAGGAGCTTAGGCACAAGATTAAGCTCAAAGAGAATTAGGAACCCATAGCTCACTCAATAACTTGTCTGAGAAAGCAGCAGGGCTGAGAAGGGCTTAGAAACCAGATCTCCTACAGTGAGAAGGAGGAAAGTACAAGTAAATATGTTATTTGGCAAAACACTGCAAGGAAGCACAGGGAGTGCAAACAGAAGTGCTCTCCCTTCCCTTCAATATCCTCTGTGCTTTAGTTTTTATCTTTTCTTTTCCAAACATGCACTGGTCTGGAGCTGGCTTTTCCAGGCTTCAACAGCTATATCTGGTCAAATCTGCTCATAGTCTGTCAGAGGGATTAACACTGTGATTTAAGAGAAAGCTGGCATCAAAGTCACACCTGAAATAGTGCTATAGAGGTCAGACCAGATAGTGCCATAGACTTGGTTTGGGATCCAGTAGCCAAGTGAAGGCAGTGTGAGCACCACTGCTATATTACAGTGAGGAGCTGTACAGAAACAGCAAAGGTTCAGGCTGTGTAATTCCCGCTGAGGTCTGAAGCCACATCTTCAGTTTTGCTTTTCTCTATGTCCCAGTTTCTGCCCATGTAATGTAATCACAGACCGCTTGCCAGCAACAAGAATGGGGTTTAACCCAGAAATGCATCTTTGGGTTTCTTTACCTTCCTCCACCCCCTTCATTCCCCTTGGGCAGGACAATCTGCCCTTTATTCCTCTGCAGAGAGCATCACTGAATTGCAGTTCAGTGACTGCAACTAACCCTCTCCCGGTCAATGTATCTTTGTGCTTTCCTCCTGGCAGACACTGACCATGTAACCAAGGAAAACTCCTTCACAAACTGGACAACAAGCATTTTGTTTTACACTGACACTGGCCTGTGATGGGAGGGAGTTTGGTTGTAGAGCTCTGGGCAGTAAAGGGCTGCCTTCAGTCCATGGTACTGTCTCTCCTGCCTGAATGCGACAGATCCTTTGCTATACAACATTGCTGACTCCCTATGTGGCCTTAGGGGAAGTTGCTTTGTGGTTTTCCAGAAAAAGAAATACTCAGCCATTTAGAGCAACTGTTTCTATTGCCTTTTCTGAAAGAGATTTTCCACTTAACATTGAATAAACCACTTAGATCCACATTTGTCCAGGGCATTTAAGGACTTGATTTCTGCTCAGGAGATACAGCTGTCTTCAAGGCTGTGGACAAGTTTAGCTATCAGCTGGGGTAACTCACTTCTCTAGCACCCAACAGCATGGTGAGAATAAATAGATGAAAACAACCTTAAGATGATCTGATTTGTGAGGAGCTGGAGTTTCCTGTGCCCAGAGGGCAGAGTAGATGCTCAGTCTTTGCAACCTCACTGCAGCATTGAGGGTAAAAATAAATGCCTACACAAAGATTTAAGGAGGCAAGTTCTTATCAGCCCCAAGCATCATTACTTTGAGTCTCTATCAACAGTGCAGTATGGATTACAGTTGGAACAGTAAACACCTCTGTATAGTAAGTTAAAGGGAAAAGTTTAAAGGCTGCCCCACTGTGCCATACTGAAATAACCCCACTGGAAACAACAGGCAGCCAGCCAGATTGGTACAGCAGTGTATGAAGGCCACATTCTTGTCTTGCACTTAGCTCATTTAAGTGGGATCCCATCCCATAATAAGCCAGCTGGACACTCAAACCCCCACCCTGCCAGCATGACAAACAATTTCCATGGAGCTAGCAGCAAAAAGGTCAACACCGAGGGAAAAGTGCCCCATGGCCTCAATGCAGAGCTTGACATCTCTCCCTCTGCCCGTCCTCAGAGGATGGAGTTAGTCTTGGCACATGGAAACTGTTCCAACAACTCGGGACTTTCATTCTCTGTCACACAGATCAGCTACAGACACAGTGCTGGGAAGAGCTGACACGCTCAGGAGACTGAACACAGCACATCCCCTCAATTCCAGTAATCCTTAGCTGCTACGTTATGCAGCAGGAGTTGGGCTGAGACACAGGTCACCGTGCTTTCCAGATTGCTTAGCCTCCATTCTTCATCATGTAGCCACTCAGAGTGGGTGCTTCAGTCAGAAGCCTGCCAGGTTTGAAGCTTTCTAACTCGTTAGAATATCCTACTTGCATGTGTAACCTGCTAGGAGATGCGCTATTCCTTCACAGAGAGCTGTTTCCTCTGCATGAACAAAAGATCTGTACTGTTACACCAAGAAGAGATTGTGCCAAGAGAGATTGAGAGATTCCAACTCAGGGAGGAGGTGTTGTTTCTCCATGAAAAGGAGTGCTGCACTTCTAAAGAGAAGAAGCATCTGATACTCCTCTGCAGACGCTGTGACTCTTCACCCACCTCCTCCCACTGACCTGTGATACCTCTTACTTTTAGATGCAACTTCCCTATTTTCATCCCTCCAGTGAGTGAAGGATGGTGGCAGTAGTTGATTGCAGCACATCTGCTCAGGGTTAGCATTAAGCAATACAAGAGCACTAAGTTTTTCTTTAGAAAATAGCAACCAACCTGAGAGTCTGCCACAGGACTCCCACCATCCTCCAACACCCTTTCCCCTTCCAATTTCCCTATTTCCAAATGGGAAATCCCCCCAGCATCTCCAGCTCCAGCATCCCCACTCCCTCCTGCACGTCCCTGCCTACAACCCTTCCCCTTCCCACTTCCATCCCAAGCCAGTGCCTCAGATATGAACACAGGCCAAGTCTTTGCCCAAAGCTCTTCAGAGAGGAGAGCAGATGTTTTAGAGACAATGGAGTCACTACATCAGGGGTAACTATGCAACCAAAAGCTTCATGACACAGGTAGTATAATAACCCCCATTCCTAAGGACCTCAAGTTACATCACGTGGATCTCAGAGTCAGACCTGCCTGTTTAATGACTTCATACAGTAATATAACATGGAAGATCTCACTCCAGGAAGCTTCCACATGGTCCCACCAGCACTTCTGAGTTTCAACTGCCCCTCACAGTTGGAAACAGACTGTCTCAATTGAGCAGAGGGTAGTACATACCCTGTATTAGGGTGAAGGGGTATTTATTTGGAAATAGCAGTGTTGTTAGAAGCAATGCTAGACTAATAGCTTAAACCTTAGCAAAGACTTGAGAGATCTTACACAGCCATAAGCCCAGCTATGGGTTTGCCAGTTAAATAGACAAGACTCTGCAAAGATACAAGCACAGACAAAGGAACCTACCTAAGTTCACATACCAGATCCATGATGAAAACACAAACAGAAGCCACATCTGGCTTCCAGGTATTGCTCCAGCAACTGGAAAAACACAATCCCAGGTTGGAAAGGACTACTAAAGAAACCCAGATCTACACCTTCAAAAACTTGTATATATATGCCAGGGCCTTGAGCATTCTAATAGGGTTTTATGGCTCTGACCAGCCCCACCTGGGGCCTCCACCCACAGTCATGCACATTTAAGCTCCAGCCTGGGCCTTAGTCCTAGTTTGAGTTTCAGGCTAAGTGTTATGCTGTAGCTGTCTCTAGTTCTGCCATAGCTATGCCTGGTCATAGAACTTAATGGCCCTGATCTGTGCACTAACTTACCAGATTGATTTAGTCCCTTCCTTTTCACTATGGACTTCTCTGGTGGCTGCTGGGCTGTGTCTTCAGTAGCACTTGTTTTTAGTTCATCCTTTTGGTGAATTCAGCAAAGATTCAATTGAGACAGGATGAGAAAGTTGAGGCTATTGAGCCTGGAGAAGAGAAGGCTGTGTGGAGACCTCAGAGCAACCTTCCAGTATCTGAAGGGGGCCTATAGGGATGCTGGAGAGGGACTCTTCATTAGGACTGTAGTGATAGGACAAGGGGTAATGGGCTCAAACTTAAACAGGGGAAGTTTAGATTGGATATAAGGAAGGAATTCTTTACTGTAAAGGTGGTGAGGTACTGGAATGGGTTGCCCAGGGAAGTTGTGAATGCTCCATTTGGTGGTGTTCAAGGCCAGGTTGGACAGGGCCCTGGGTGGCGTGGCTTAGTGTGAGGTGTCCCTGCCCATGGCAGGTTGTTTGGAACTGGATGATCTTCAGGTCCTTTCCAACCCTAACTATTCTATGATTCTATGAAACCTCTGGGCAAACTCTCATGGGGTTTCAGTTCAAACCTTCATTTCCATGCCAAGCTCTGCACTTGCCTTTGCATCCTATTGATTATGAACCCCATTAAGGGACTTGCTATTTATTGGCGGGTAAGGGTCTCCCTGGGAGATGCTGTCTCTGCTTCTACTGCTCAACATGGAGCAAATCAGTTGGGGATATGTTGGCTGTTAGTCCCAAGGCCAGAAGCAGATGCTCCCTGTCATGAGTATCTGAGGATATCTTGCTCTGAAGGTTACTTGTTTCTCTGTATGACCCTGTCACTACCTATAAGTTCTAGTCTTAAGTGGAGGCAGATTATTTTGCTGCATGACAAGTACTTGCATCTTTCTTGGAAGCTGGGTAATTAAAGTCCATATGGATGTGATGTCTTATTTACTGCTGTAGTTCTTCTATTCCATATTCACATCTACAGGGAGGACTGAGATGACATTGCTGTTGTGTATTGCCAAGTAGGAGGCAGCTGCAGGAAGTTCTCAGTGCTGAAGACATTGAATTTGCTCAGGTTGTTGCTTTCCAATTGAAATGGAAAAGCTGACAAATCTTTCACAGCAGCTTTAAACTCATTAAAGGCCGTAATTAGAACTAATGCTTTTCCCAAGGCCCCCTGGTGATTTAAGGTGGTTCTCCTGGGCAGCAGCTGCTATTTGAACTAATACTCAACAGGCACGCAGCCAGCTCTGAGGCAATCAGCAGAAACCAGGGGAGTTTGGAGTGAGAACATCAAGGGTTCAGGTGCTTGTCTGCTCTCTCAGTACCTTGTCACTACTCAGAGGGAGTCTGTGTGCTGAGGCACAGAGGTTTAGGGATATGTGATGGACTGCAGCCCTCAGAAGGGCTCAGGCCATGTGGGTCACAGATCAAGGGTACCAGCAGTGTCCTATGGATGGATGCAGGCAAATAACCTGAAGCCCTTGCAAATACACAGCAGGTCTCAGTTTCAGTTGAGTTCCTCCTAGAGCAATTAACCTCCAAGAAAATTACAGTCTGGCACACAACCATTGACAAGTTGCCAGGCTTGTGGTGTAGCCAACTTTTAACTGAGTGTGTGGCCATTTATTGCCTGTGGGAAAGGTAAGGTGAAATGGGTATGTGGTTGAAACAGCTACATTTTACTGCATGTCTGCAGAATATCTGCAAACCCATCCTCTTGTGTACACATTCATAGCTTGGAACGTGCCTGGTTTATATCACTGAATTGCAAGCTGATAAAGGTCCTTTTTCACCAGTTTTGGTGAAGCTGGGGATGAATGGTAATCAGAAAGTGGTCAAGCTGTTACTGACCCCTTTTTCTCCTAGTTATACCAGTGTAAAACTGCTATGTCCCCCATTACCTGGCCAAAAGTACCATAAAAATCAGCGAGTCAGACTGCCCAAAGGGCAAATCATTTTGCTTTCCAGTAAACCTTGCAGATGCAACCTGTTCTAAAGGCTCTTGTGACTCCTATTAGAAACAACTACTCCACACAGAGCTTATTGTCTCTTTGCAAATGGAGGAACAAAGCTTATGAGGACAAACCCAGTATTTTGCTTGCCACTGGGACAGCTGTAATGACATGTAAGGTCTTGAACACATGAAGAACTTTATCATCATGCTCAAGAGTTCTCTTCTTGGACTTTATCTCCCTGACAGTGCTGGAAGGTGACCTTTGCAAAGGCCCAGATGCTCAGTGGAGGTGGATTGCTGAAACACATAAGAGTCTGCTTGACGTGACGAAGGTTTGGACGATGTGAAAATTGCAGGAGGAATATGGATATTAGCTGATTTTTCCCCACAGAGCCAATATGTGTCTCACTAATGTGAAGGGAATATTGCAAGGGTCTTTTTGGTTTGGTTTAATCTGAGCCATCAGTCTAAATTATATGTGTGTGCAGCTAGGTTTGGGCATCTTATTGCTTCGAAGACGGAGGTATCTTACGAAAAAGGGATGGCACAAACATATAAAAATTCCTGTAGGGAAAGGAAAACCCTGAGAAAGGAAAGGACAAATGACTCACAATTAGCTTGTGGGAACTGCAGGATGCATGAAATCCTGACCCCATTTGCGTCACTTTGCCATTAACTTCAATAAGTCAGGTAGCTGTAGAGTACAAATCTCTTCCAGTCACTGTAGCAGAGGGTGCACAGCCGATGTTTGATCCTTGCTTATACAACCCTAAAAACTGTCCTTTGCCACAGTTACAGCAGCTGACCTGCAAAAGCACTCTCTGCAAGTGCTGACTGTATTTTTAGCTGATCTTGCATGTGACTCATTAGGGAGAATTGAGGAAAGACAGTCACATGGGAATTCCCAGCTCTCTCCACAGCACTATAGATCACCACAGCTGCAAGAGTCCAAGAGACAAGGAGAAAAGGAGGCATGTCCTCTGCTCAGATGTATCCTGCCAACAGGGGATGTGCCTGCAATCTAACAAACAACAACAACGGGATAAAAAGGCCACTGAGCAGACATGGGCCATGGCTGTAACTGATCACATTTCCTCAGTGTACCAAAAAGGCGTATTATTCAGCCAGTCCTCCATTTTGATCTTTCCGTGACTAATCTGTTGTAATCATAATTCCCTGTAGTTCTATTTCCTGGAGCAGTTGAAATCAGGGAGGGTAAGTGCTTCTTGCACATAGCATTCCTGTATAACCTAACAGTGGTTCTCCATACAAAGAGTATACTGAGAGAACAGGCAAAAAGTTGGGTACACCCTCAACAAAGGTTCTGGCTAGATACTTGTCTTGCTTCAGGCTGAAGAGACACCCATTTGTGGCTAATCAGCCTGAGATTCATGTATGGTCAGCAGTAGGAGCTGGATAGGCTATGAAGTAGATCTTCAAGGGTTAATGGTCATGTTGTTTCTAGTTAAGTATATGAAAAGGAAACACTAATACACTCAGGAGGAGAATAAAAGCTTTCATAGTACAGGGTTAATCTGCTGGCCCAAGGCACTACTTGCACAGTTTACACTAGCTCTTTGGAGTCTTAATCTCCCCAGTTCAATGCTGTATCACTTCACTGTCTGCTTTCAGCATGCAGGACTGGGGGCATTTGAATGCTCCAACCTTGGCAGTGTTCAAGGCCAGGCTGGATGGAGTCTTGGGTGACATGGTTTAGTGCAAGGTGTCCCTGCCCATGGCAGGGGGTTGGAACTGGATGATCTTAAGGTCCTTGCCAACCCAAACCATTCCGTGATTCTATGATTCAATTCTGCAGGCATTTTTCAGCAGAAGGATAACAGAAAGCCAAGAGCCAGGCTCTGTCCACTGGAATTTGTCAAGATTCAGAGGCATCTTCATTCAGGACCTCATTCAGAATAGTTTGTTAACAGCTCTGTTGGCTGCTCCAGTCACTGGGAAGAATAATATGAGGAGCCATAAAAGTCATACTCGATTTTAGCTCACAGTGGAGATAGCTTGATTTAATAGGGGACACAGCTTCTAAATTAAGATTTATGCTCACCACTGAAAGCAAAGAGTAGCATTTTTAGCAGAGAGAAAGGCATGTATACTGTCAGAGAACTGTCAGAGAGTGACCACGGTCTGCGTTTGTCAAGGACTAGTGTTGGTGGCCATAGAAAGAAAATAAGTCTCTCAAATAACCACACATTCCAGAAACATCACCATGTTCCAGGCAGGCAAAAAAGGAGCTCTAAATAGAGCTAAACAGAGCTCCTTAACTAGCCAAGCCACAAGTCCAAGCCATTGACCTTCACTCATTCTAGTAGAATTCCAACATCAAGCACCCACACAAGCTGCAACTGACTCATATTGGTGTCAACCTATATGGGTAGTCTCACCTTCCACTGTTATTAGCTCATGGTGAGAAAGTAGAAAGTTAAGATGCGGCCATCCAACAGATTGAAGCCAGCTAACTTCTCCATATTAGATGCCTGTCTTCAGGCAAGTCTTCAAATGAAGGAAACAATACTAACCCTACCAGGACTTCCTTCTCTACAGATATTTGAGATGGAAACTGGGCTTATCTTGCCACTCCAGTATGAGTGCAGATCTGAGATAGGTCTGTCAAATCATTAAGAACAGAATTGAAGTCTTAACTCATCTCTGCTTCTAGTTTAGACCAATGTTACTGTGCTGAGAGAAAGAGAATATTCCCCAGAGAATACACTTGGAATGTTCCCCGGGGAATATACTTGGAATACTTGCCTTTCCAAGCCAACTATTTGGCTCTTGAACTGGGGATAGTTTCCATCTATCCAGCTCAGAGAATTGAAGCGGTAAAAAGGTTTAGGCACCAGCCTGAACCCTCCCTGTCAAAGTTCACTTTTAAGAGCTGGTGATGGTGTATGTTGGCTCATGTTAAGATCTGTGCCCTGAGAGCTGTGCTGAAGGACTCAGATTCTTAAATAGGAAAAACTGACCTTTCTTTCCACAGAAGCCCTTGGGTTACATGTTGCTAAAGGGTTTGCCAAAGTAGTTTAAAGACAGCAGTATCTTCTCCCTGCTGTTAAGCTCAATACAATGGTTTGCTGAATGCACTTTGCTGGGAATTCTCCCCTAATTTGCCTCTCTTCAAACTGCTCAGAACAGAACTGCCCAGGACAATCCTATCTGCAGCATCCTAGCTCAGTTTTGATGGCACCAAGTGATGAAGTCCTCTGCATTTCATATTCCCATCCCGTTCCCACTGACATGATAATTTCTCATTGCAGGTAAATCATCTCACCTTGAGGTGTCTTCAGAGCCTCCTCTCACCTCAGACATAGTAAACCTTCTGCAGAAGAACCCAACTGGTGAGATAAAGCCTGAAACAAGCTCTGCATCCTCACAGCCAACCAGTCCATAATAAAGGCAAGGGCCTCACCTGTTTCAGTTTCGTTCCCACCATGGAAGCACTGCTGTCAAGCACAAATACAACGTTCTTTGGCAATGGAGGAAGATCTGTGGGGGCGAAGTAGTGCACGAAATACCCGTTAAGAATCTGTGGAAGAGCAAGGAAGTCAGGAAAGGAAGGTGGATGCAATGTTCCACATACATCATTATGGGATATTTGGTTGGGCACACCTGATTCTGCTTTCAGTGTCTGTGTCCACATTGGTGAATATTAGTGCTCCTTGGTATCCCTGATCTCCTGTTTATCCATACTGGGAGCCTACTGGAGCTCTCCACATCTTCTTCCGTGGTGGATATTGGGGTTTCCTTCCAGATGTAGTAAGGATATAATGTATGCACCCAGTGATCAGAACTACAACATGCATCTGAGGAGCTGGCCTTGTATCCAGATTTATACAGCCAGTATATTGATAAACTTAAAATCAGATACAAAAAAAAAAACCCAACAAAGTAGGTAGCTCTGGGTTTTAAGTCCGTCTTGTGGATGCCAACTGACTGGTTTATTCTGGATAGTTCTTACAGATGGAGAAGTAATGGAAAACATTTCCTAGGACATTTGGAAGATAATTGAACCATCTCAGGCATAGGTAATAAAACAGAAAAGATGCATCATGTGTACAGTACCTGAACATCCCCAACACTCAGCTCCCTGTTGACATCATATCTAATGATGAAGTCTCCCAAAATGCCATTTCGGGCTATCCTGGTTTGCTCAACAACACTGGGATTGAATGTAACTTTAGCCAAGGTTTTGGTATGTCCAATTACAGTAGAAGGAGGAGGAGAAACATCACCTGTTGAGATAAAATCACAATATTGCAAGGTTTTCCCATTGTCCTATGGATATCTAAGTAAAACACACATGTAAAACAGCTAGCATAGTTACACACTGAAGTTAAAGATTAAAGACAGTGATCTCATAGCTGCCTTCCAGTATCTGAAGGGGGCTTACAAGATGCTGGAGAGGGACTCTTCATCAGGGTCTGTAGTGATAGAACAAGGGGTGACGGGTTCAAACTGAGACAGAGGATGTTCAGGTTAGATATAAGGAAGAAGTTCTTCCCTGTGAGGGTGCTGAGGCACTGTCACAGGGTGCCCAGAGAAGTGGTGAATGCCCCATCCCAGACAGTGTTCAAGGCCAGGTTGGGTGACATGGTCCCGTGTGAGGCATCCCTGCCCATAGTAGTGGGGCTGGAACTGGATGATCTTGAGGTCCTTTCCAACCCAAACCATTCTATAATTCTATGATTCAGCTCACCAGTAATAAAAGAAGAACTTAATAACCCCTCTCCTCTAAGTCTCAACTGCAACCAACATTGCAGTGCTATCAAGAACATAAATATTTAGGCAAAATTCTTATGCTCACTCCTGTTTGGAGGTCACTGAACTCAAAGACCAGATACTCTCTGTAGGACTGAGACTTGCTTTCTGTAACTAATAAACACACAGCTTCTGACACATATTCCAGTCAACTCTTGGCATCTAGAGTGTGGATCCTATACCTGAGATGCTGCCAGTCAACGTAAGCATGACTCATTGGACCTGTTTAAACATTTCTTTTAGGATGAATCATACTGCAGACTTCTCTCTATTGATTATAAAGAGTTCTTGAGGTGGCTTGTTCAGATGTACTACAGGCATGTGAGGTAGGATTGATGTGACTAATTGTTTGCCGGATCTAACAAGCATCTGATGTGTAATGTCTCCATCTGAACAAGTCATCTTAGCTGCCTTTATGCTCATGAAAAAGTTATCAGGATAGTCACTGCAATTTCAGTCTTACTGATTGAGACAAACCCAACAGTTGCTAATGCAGCCATGCAAGCTGCATCCCTGAGATGTAACTGCATCCCTGAGATGTAACTCGCCCCAATCTCTGAGACCACTTCCTGAATCAGTGAAGAGAGATGTGCCTTTCAAAGGGTAACTCAGCAAAAGACAGTAATTTAGGTCTCAGTCACCCTGAAGGAACCTCTGCTTGTCTTTTTAGCTGTGAGCATTTTCTGAAGTTGAGGGGTATGGAGATTCCTCGTCTCTCCCTGTGGCCAAAATCTCAGCTTACCCTCTCTTTGTGTGCCAACTGTTCATTCCTTCTGAACTACACATAAAGATGTAAATACTCTTACATGAGACTGACCCAAGGTCAAATTTGTCCTTGAACTTCCCCCGATTTAGAGAGCTTTCCCCCTTATCCTGAGTGGCTATTGAAAACAAAAGAATAGATTCTCAACTGATGTTCTTCTTGGGTGCTTCAACTCTCACAGTGATTATTCCAACATTCACCTGAAGCACAGAAGTTCTATTATATCTGCTCATGTGCTGATTATAATCAATGGGAATAAGCTGCTCAATAACACTGTGTGGGGAGTCTCAAGTCCTTGCCGAAGATGGCTCAAGAAGTCTGTGGTATGGCAGGGAAAAGAAAAGAGGGTGAGATTCAGTTCCAGTTTAGTAACTCCATTTAGTCATTTAGTCATTAGTTTACATTGGATAATAAGGAGGAAGTTCTTTACTATGAGGGTGGTTGAGGCACTGGAATTGGTTGCCCAGGGAAGCTGTGAATGCTCCATCCCTGGCGGTGTTCAAGGCCGGGTTGGACAGAGCCTTGGGTGGCATGGTTTAGTGTGAGGTGTCCCTGCCCATGGCAGGGGGGTTGGAACTGGATGATCTTAAGGTCCGTTCCAACCCTAACTATTCTATGATTCTACAGTTCTATGATTCTATTCACAATGCAAATACCTATGTCTGGACTAATTTTTTAGGCTCTCACTACACTCAATGGAGATCAGGTCAAGCGTGACTGGAGAGATTGGAGTATGCTACATCTGGCCAGACATAGACATCCACTTTAGAATAATTCGAGTTATGTGTTATGCTCCGTTAACAATACTGATCACAATGACAAGGTGAAGACAGTCTTGGAAAGCTCCGCTCCGGGGGTTCCTATAACACTGTGTCTGTAATGGTAAGTGGCACTTCTCCACCTTTGTAAGGTGCTTTGAGCAGCATTAGAGGAATGCAGCGTGACGTTTGTATGCAGCATTGAACACAATCCACCTCACATCCACATCCCACAGTGATTTACAAAATAAGACACATAGGATTATGTCCATTTAACAAGTAGGAAAATGGTGGTGTAGAGTGGTTGCCTATCTCACCTGATTCCCCACAGGTCAAAACCCTTAGAAATGCTGGGACTATGGTTCTTGTGGATTTATGGAATGATTAGCCAAAGCTGTTTACTCTCAAGTGCTATGCACAGTCTAGACTTCTCTAGGCAAAGGAATGAAAGTAAGAGTCATAAATCCACAGCATTCTAGGATGTGACTTCCATGTTGATTTGGCTTTACTTTTACAGCTGTCCTGTGAGTGCATTTGAGTAGACAAGGCACAAGACTGTCCTACTGAGGCAGGGGAGTGTTGTCTTATAGGGCAGATTTCTATACAAATAGATTATAGTTAGAGGACCTGGAATGTGAAACTAACTCATTAGCAAAAGCCTTGACCAAGCAGCTGATTGACAGACATTACAAGCATAGCATCATAGGATGGTTAGGGTTGGAAAGGACCTTAGGATTATCTAGTTCCAACCCCCAAATTACTGAGTTTCAGGCAAGAACTGATGCTGCATCTTGGCTTCTTTGACCACACCAATTCCAATCCATCCATCCTGATGGAAACAGAGGGAGGAGTCCCAGCCAGTCCATTGAAATCACTTAAGGACACTGGTACTGGATATTAAAGGGGGGTTATAAAATGATTACCCAGAGCTTTGACAGTTTTTTCTGACTGTGTATAGTTCAGCTTTCTCTTGGCACAGAAAAGACATAAATCAATAGCTCTGTAAGATTTCACCTCCATCTTCATTTGTTTTTACTTTTATAGCTGCTCTTTGGTCTGACGAATCAACAGACGTAATATGTTTCTAACACACAGTGCATCAGATTTGCTTGTATTGGCCTCACTGGATTTTCCATCTGTCTTCTATCACTTCCATAATTCCATTTACTGCCAGTGTGTGTGGGAAATGCCCAGAATTCATAGAAATAACAGTTCATTTATATTTTCTGATCTATTTGAGGATTTCACATTACTTCTTCACTGCTGAAATGTCAGCATTCGCATCAGTCAGGCTGCCTGGCTATATCACATCAGGGTTAGTTTAAGTCAGTCTCACTCTGGAAACAGAAGCTCTCTCTTTGTAGCTACTACACAAATACATCTGTGGCTGTGGCCTTTGGACTTCTTGTTTCTCTGCCATAAGTACATTGATGGGTGAGCACAAGCACACCAGCATGAGTTCCAGTCCTAGCGTTTCTGTGGACTCTGGCCACCTGAAATCAGCTTAGTTAGGTAGATACTTCATGCCTCAGTTTTCCCACTCATTAAATGGGCATAATCACATGGATCCAGTTTTATAAAGCACTGTGGAATCTAGATGGGATCATGTGGATCCCGTTGCATTCATCTACCACTCCTCAAAACACTCTTTGGAGGTGAGAAATGTCATCCCCTGTAACACAGGCAGTATTTTATGAGCCCCTGGAGAGGAGGTTTCCAAGACTGCCTCACATAGCTTCAGTGGCACGAATAGCTGGGGAAGTTCTCCCATCTTCTTCATAGCCACTCATCTCCCATCTCCAGGACAGAGATGAAAACCAAAAGAATGGCCTGACAGAAAAGGTCCAAAATAACCTTTTTCACCCTGGAATAATAGAAATCAGGTCTGGAATGCAGGTTATCTAATTCATCCCATGTTCACTGACCAAATCCCTTCCTACTAGGTTTTATGTCATGATCAGCAGACATTCCAGACCTCAAGTAATGGAAACTCAATACCTGCCCTTGTCTGTCCTTTCCAGAGCTTCTCTTTTTCTCTGACATTTTTAATGTCTAATTCACATTTTTCTCTCTAGATTATAAACCCGTGACTTCTTGTTCTTTCTGTTAGTGACACAGAAAGCACAGTATTCTTTTCCTACCTTCTAGATACTTGAATACAGTTACCATAGCATCCTTCCAGTATCTGAAGGGGGCCTATAGGGATGCTGGGGAGGGACTCTTCATGAGGAACTGTAGTGAGAGGACAAGGGGTAATGGGTTCAAACTTAAACAGGGGAAGTTCAGATTGGATATGAGGAAGAAATTCTTTACTGTGAGGGTAGTAAGGCACTGGAATGGGTTACCCAGGGAAGTTGTGAATGCTCCATCCCTGGTGGTGTTCAAGGCTGGATTGGACATAGCCCTGGGTGGCATGGTTTAGTGGGAGGTGTCCCTGCTCCTGGCAGGGGGGTTGGAACTGGATGATGCTGAGGTCCTTTCCAAACCTAACTATTCTATGATTCTATGATTCTATGTCTTCCCCCAGGTTTCTTTTTCAGGTAACACTGATATCTGGATCACAATTACTCTCCTCTGTTTATTAGCCCACTGCTTTTCAAATAAGTGACTGAGAGAGGAAAATCCATGGGATATTTCAGAGTACAGAGCATGGATGAGCTCCAAGGATTTGTGATGGTCTGTGTTCACGCCAAGGTAGTAAATAGAGCCTTTAGACAAACTGCCTATCAAATTCAGCTAAAGAAGTAAACAGAGCAGGAAAAAGCATTTTTCATATGAAACTGTAGAAACAGTTAAATCTACATTATTTTAGAGACTGGTAAAGTCAACATTAGAGCTCGAAAGCAAAGGTGTTCCTCTGTTAACGTAGAAACTTCTAGACACCTCTGGTAAGAGATAAAAACCCTTCTGAGACCTATGACTTTGAAAAGAAATAGTCATTCTCAAGCAGCCTAGTGTCTCTTTGCCCAAGTCCATGTCTAGTTTTCACACTACTGTGCTGGAGGAAAAGGATGAGGACAGTCATCCCTGAGGATGCTGGGTGCACATAATTCAGGAACTGGCTCCGTTCTGAGGTCACCAGAGGATCACTGACCTCCTGTGTTGGGGTTTGTATGTGACAGAAGACAACACCTGCATATGCCAAAAGATCACTTTCCAAAACTCACATGCATGATATCTTCCTTTGGGAAAAATACAACTCCCAGATGGAGCTGTGTGTGCAGGAATCACTGACTAAGGAAATATCCTGGAAAGTCCTCTAGTCATATTGTCCCTGCTCCTTATCCAACGATGACGTATGCAGGACTTTCCAAGAGCCTCTATCTATAGCAAAGCACAGCTTTACTTTCCATAAATCACTGGAAGTTTGTGGAACCAGGTCCAGTCTTTGTATCTTGGGCCCCTAAAGCAAAAAACAGGCAGAATTGGACTCCTACTGCTTCCGCTCCCACCGCTGTGATTTCTGTGCTGGTTTATAAATGAAAAGTGTCCTTCACTCTTTCTCATCAAGGGACATCTTTTGTCTATAGATCTTAAAGTTTTATCTCTTCTCTTCATCACAATGGATACTAGCAGTTTGGCAGGAGTCAGAAATGCAAATCCTGAATGACCATTAAACAGAGAAATTGATTTTTTACCACTATGCTTCCTGCATGGTATATTGACTATGGATAGCATGTAGAAAGCACCACAAAGGTAAGAGGATTGGTCCATAAAATAAAGGCAGATCAGCCATTCCCCCCCTTTTGGTCATCTGAGCTATTGTTACAAATGTTTTCATTAGGTTTGCTAGCAGCTTTATTGCCACAAGTTGGCATTTCAGTGATGAACATCAATTATTGCTAGTGCTAATCATATAGAGATGTGGATGACTCCAAAACCAAACATGTTTGATTTTCAACTTACTTTACCTATTCTGCACTGGGTCCTCAGGACTTGTATTCAGAAAAAGGAATATAGTTTCTTACTGATGTCAACCAGAGTCAAAAGTATTTAAATGAGTTGTGAAGCTGCATCCCATCCTCAGCAATGGTTTCAGGTTGGTGATACTTTGGACATATTACTCAGAATGCCATTTAACTGATGACTTGATGCCACGATACATTTTTCACCCAATACTTTCCAGGTAATTTATGAATGCTTACCAAATTCTCACGTTATCATTAACAGGGAGATATTATTAACACCTTTGTAGACATCAGAAATTGAGGAAGAGAGTTTTCATGGCATATTCAAACTCAAACCAGTCAGGCAGTACTATTTTCCAATGACTCCTTAGCAGTCATTGTTTTAAGTCAAGTCGTGACCTCTCTCATTTGTGGCACCACCATGGCAGCATCAGGTCTGGCACCCTTTGCTGGCCACTTACTTAATAAATTGCTACCACTCAAGTGATACTGAAAAGTTCTAAACCACGAGAATCCAAGAAGATACCAGACACTGTCTTTTTGCCTGGTTTACTCCCAGTTTGCAGACTGCCTGCCAAGCAGCCACTCTTTAAAGGTAAGACTCACAATGTACGTGTCTTTCACTAATGAACCTTCCTCAGAGGTCTCAATGGATGTGCAGAACTCATGCTCTGCGTTTTTGAGGTGTTGTATGAGCAAGAAGGCTTTGCAACAAGGATCTAATGACTCAGATGTTTTCCTTTTTGGATCAAGCTTGAGAGACAACAGCTCATTGGAATATAGTAGATTTCCAAGTGAAATGCTCCTTGCCTTGGTCTTGTCCTTCCTAAGAGTATTCTTGTGGTTTCCATTTGTGTTTAGGAAGGCAGGAAGTTCCTGTTGTCTTCTGAGTGTAATTGATCTTGTTGGCCAGAAAAGGACGCAAGCAATTAATCCTTCCTATCCAAAACAAGCTGTCTTTCTCCATGACCAATATTAGACCCTTCTGAGATGCTCTGCCAATTCTTTCTTTTTTTTTCCTTCTTTTCTTATTATCTAGTTGGTGGTAATGTCCTAATTTCCTCCTTTTGCTTTAAATCAGAAAGCTTAGCAAACTGTCTGAATCCATCAATGTTATACACTCCTCCGAGTAGCACTCATCTGAGTTCCAACAAAGACTTGATCTGGCAGACACACAACCCAGGTCTGTCTGCCCATGAAGGACCCCAAAGGTTTGGCATTTGTTTGGCATTTTGATGACTTCCAGAGCAGTGATTTCATCACAGCAAAACAGATTTCATCAACTGCATAGGGCAATTCCACACAGAAAGGGTCTGTAATTGAATGCTGAGCAAGGATAAAGCACAGGGAATCTGAGCTTCAGTTGCATTACCCAATGGGACATCTATTTTATACATATTTTACTGGCTAGAGAGAGGATTATGGAATCCTAGAGCTTGGGCCCATTTTTATATGAACTATTTGAAATCTGAAGCACGGTGCCAAGAATGATCAGTGCTCACAGATTGCTATTTGGATAGCAAGTGACCAGGGTTTTCTCTGTATGTCATTTACGTATAGGAATTTCCACACTGCACCAAACCAACAGTGTGTCTGCTCTGCTTAGCCTGTCTCTAACCTTGATCAATGCCAGATGTTTTGCAGGAAAACATATGCCACAATGCACTATGATATTCTCCAATAGGTGAAAAAGGCTTCCTGTCTCTCCTGATGAGGAACAGAGCACATTTATCACACAGTACATGGATGTACAAGCAAAGACTAATTAGCTGCTTAAGGCTTGACCTGAAGCTGGTTCAAGTCACTAAGAGCCTTGATTTCATTGTGATTTGGATGAAATCAGGAGTATCACACTGAGCAATCAGTTTAACTCCATTGCATATGCTTCAGGATCTTCAACTGGCAGACATGAACAGCTCCACTGATTTTGCTGGCTGGCATTATGTCAGAGTAACCCACAAGACTACATCCTTCTTCCAGGTCAGACTCACCCCTTTGGTGAGGGTTTTTTGTCAACATGGAGCAATCACAGTATCCTGTGCTCCTCACTGTTAGTTTACACTCGAAAAACTACCTTTACACTGTCAGCAGGGATGGTTAAGGGTAAGAGCAGATACTCATACTGCGCTTAGTGTTTTGGCAAAACTTGGATTTTCCTCTTGGAATTTCCCATGTTCTAAAATGCAGGATTTCCTATCTGCCTTGGCATGGAAGGATGGAAAAAACAATTCACTTAAAATAAACATTTCTCAGGAGATGTGGAGCCAGGGAAGAGCCTGCTCTAATGCTGAGCCCAAGGCTTGAAGGCCCGTTCAAAGTTTGTAAAGACAATAGCAAAAGAAAGTCCTATTGAATTGAATGGGATCAGCCCTATATTCACTAAGCTTCAAAGTTCTCACAGATACCACAGGGACACAGTCATCTACAGAAAACAGAAGAAAAGCCATCAGCCTTGATGATAAGACTGAATTCCCATCACTTAAACACAGAGTTCATAATCCCAAAATCCCTTGCACATTATATCCATTATACCAGCTGTCGTGAACCTGGAGATTGTCCTGCCAGTGAATAAGAGATCTCTAAATAGCAACTGCTGATGGTCTGCAATACTTAGACACTTGTCTGTCACTAAATGAAGCCCTCTCTGGGGTGGAATATACCTGTCATACAAGAGTGCAGCAAGAGTTAAGAAGAGAATGTAAAATATTTATCTTTCTAAATAAAGTCATAGTTGGGATTTGCCAGAACAATTCATGCCTAATGAGCTGCTTGCATTCATTTTGCTTGTTGTCTTCCTTTAGTTTCTAATACCGTTTGATCTCGGACAATGCTGCTTTGATACAATGGTGGGGTTTTTTTTAATGTCTCGTTTGGAGCAGAGGAAAAGTGAATCATAGAATCATAGAATAGTTAGGGTTGGAAAGGACCTTAAAATCATTCAGTTCCAACCCCCTTCCATGGACAGGGACACCTCACACTTAACCACGTCACCCAAGGCTCTCTCCAAGCTGGCCTTGAACACTGCCAGGGATGTGGCAGCCACAGCTTCTCTGGACACCCTGTGCCAGTGCCTTACCACCCTCACAGTAAAGAACTTCTTCCTTATATCTGACCTGAACTGCCCCTGTTTCAGTTTGAACCCATCACCCCTTGTCCTGTCGCTACAGACCTTGATGAAGAGTCCCTCTCCAGCATCTTTGTAGCCCCCTTCAGATATTGGAAGGCTGCTATGAAACACCAGTCTACACAGTCATCCGAGATTGCCTTGGAGAACTCCCAACACCACCAGTCCAGATCTTGAGAAGTGATTGAGGCCCCATTTATGAGGGTCATAAAATCTCTTCTTACCTTCAACTTTCCCATTGCCTTTGTGCTTGCTGTTCCGCAGGGGAGGCACTTCCAGTGAAACTATTCCTGACTTCTCCAAGATGTTCACCTCCACTCGTAACCTCCCCACCAGCTGCTGGGGCCGGATGCTGACTGTGTACTCATATTTCCCCAGTCTCCTTTGCAAAAGCTCTTCATAATGCAGTAGGAACTTGGCCTGCATCTTGCGAGGAATGAAGACAGAAGCTTTGAATGTCTCATAGCCATTCTCCCTGGAAGGAAAATCCAAAGACACCTTAACACCCCATACACATCACACACCACCTGCTTCAGTGAATGATCAATCTGGATTTTGTTGGTACAATGAAAGTATTTCCTACCACTGTATATGTGAAGCCAGCAACAAAGAAAACACCATAATGCTTCACAAGGCATTGGGCATTCCTGGGGTTACCACAGGAGGAAAGGTCCTAAAGATGCGATGACTTCCTGAGGAGAGGAATATGACAGACATACACAACATAGGGCAGGGCCAGAGGAAAGGCTGTCTCTTTGCTTCTTGTACAGAGGATTTCAAGACCCATATTGGATTCTTGACTTTGCCACTGCTGACCCATTGAAATATCTTAAAGTACAGATTAATTCCTTTTCCCTAATATTAGCTGCGAATGCACAAGAAATAGGGGAACTCAATGGGGAGAAATAGGACCCTTGAGGGAATTCTACCACTGGACACTTCTCTAAGAGGACTCTTCTTATTGACCACAAAGTGCCTTCAGTTACCCAGTATAAAATTGCAGTCAGCTTTCTATTTGCTAGTTTGAAGTGAGATTAATTCCCACCTCTATTGGCTTCAGCTGCCTTTCTGTTAAGTGGAGAGAACTTAAGTTGCTCTACCTCCCACACAGACACTGCAGTGTCCAACTCGCAGGCATTGATATGATGCCAGGCACTACTGTCTGTGAAGGGAAAATAAGCCATGTAACAAGAATGGAAACTTTTAATGCCACATAGGAGTAACTTCAGACCTCACTGATGTGAGGTTTTGGTGATGCCCACAATTTGGTGAGTATTAAAAAGCCTCAAGTCTGGGACTAAGTCTGGATCCAGCCGCATCTGCAGAAGGAATTTAGAAAGCAAAGGTGCCCTTTCCGAATCTCAGGACTCAATGGGAGGGTCTCGCTGATAGTTTTGTCTGACCCTGTTCCATAAGCCCTAAATAATCCAGTGTACCTTGCCGTCTTGTTAAACCACTGTTGCATTTACCACTGAACTTTAAGTCACTACTTTATATCAATATAGAATATTGTTGCTTCTCTCTTATAAGACTATATCCAGGAGAGTGCCTTAACTTTCCTGCCTGCTATTCATGAAGTAACAAGTTTTCTTTCCCTCTGTAGTACACCCCGGGGCATCTTGGAAGTGGAAATGTTGTGTAACAGGGTTATAGAAGACCACATGCCATTTTACATGACTTGGAAAATGGAAATGACACCAGGCAATGCAGTTAATGTTCCTTTTAGCTGCTTCTTCCTATAAATCAATGGCTGGGTATGCCAAAACAGCCAAAATGAGGATGAGAGGAGAGCACGTCACTTCCCAGGGCACAGCTAAAGGCACAACACTTACCTTCCTTCTGTGGAGTTCAGAGGTTTCCTGTGCCTTGCTTTGTCATCACTGCTGTGTTTCTTTTCTTTCCCTGTGACCTCCCCATAATAAGTCTTGTTGCCAATGATCCTGGAGAGACCAGAGATGTCAGCATCATCACTCTGCATCTACATATATGACAGCTGTACAGGCTGTTTTACAAGGGTTCACAGACTGTGCACATGTGAATAGGCTAGTCTCAGATCCACCACCTGAGTCAATACACATGGCAATACTCAAGATGACTGCTTTTAAGTAGCTGCCTCCCTGACTCAAATGTTTCACCTTGGGAATATGTTACAGGACCATGGATTCCATAAGGAAACATCCCTTTACATGTATTTTGGCTGGCCAATGGCAAAAGACTGTTTTTCCTCTTATTTAGTCCAAAAAGAAGCCTTTCTAAAAGGGTTGGGTCCCCTATCTACTATGGTCAGGCCTGAAGTTGTGGCCCCAATATCTACCCATAGAGTAGATGTACCCCATATACCCCATGTCTGAGCATGACCAAACCAAATGCTTTTGAAACCAAGAGCTTAATTTATTCCTTAGTGAGTAATTTCAGTATGAGCTGGGTTGCTCTCTACTTGCCGTATTACCCACAGAGAATGACCAGCACCCCCAGCACCAAGTGAACCTATCTGCTAGTTGGACTTGACTCTCCTCCTCCATTGACAGTATAAGTAACCTGTAACAAAAGGAGTTTCTTAGGCACCAGTCGGTTAGGTGAGATAATGATCATGTGCCAGTGTTGCCCAAACTTTAATAGAAAAGGTTTCTAAGGGCTAGAAGAGATTTTTCTGGTTCAAATGAAAGAGAGGGGAGACAAAGGAAGTTGCTAAAAGACATTCATATGGGAAATAGAATGATTTTCTTCCCCATATACATTGAGGACTTGAATCTTAGCATCTTGTCATTCAAGGACATGCTTTGTGCTTTGGGGCCATGAGCAGTTTCAGATGAAGTATAGAATATGTGTCGTCTTATTTTTCCCTTAAAAAAGCAAAAAGGCATTGATGCAACCCTAGTGCAGTCTTTGAAATCTCAGAGAATGATCTGTGGGATGGGAGAACCATTGTCCACCCAGCTGTCAGCATTACTTACTTACATGGTAAAGTTGGAGATGAAAGCTGGAGCTGGGATCTGCATCTCAAACACAGCTTCTCGTGCCTCAGATCCGCTGTTCACCATTGTGCAGGACACCGTGGTGAAAGCATAGCGAGAAATGATTGTGGATTTCACACTGAACTCAGACATCCGAGGCCTGGTTTCCTATTGGTATTAAAAGGTTACCTATTAACACTGACAGTTAGATAACTCACCCCATCAGTACTTTGATGGCTTTAATACTTAATATCATCAAGCAAATTACCACCCTGTGAGTATTAGACTCTCCTATAAAACAGTCAACAGCAGGCAAGGTGGGCTTGCCCTCAATATTTCAGGTGAGCTGCAAAAGGTAAGCCAAGAAAATGGCGTTGCCTTTGTTCATGCACAAGAGTAAAGGCCACAGTCATTTTCCAGGGCTTGGGAAGGGTCCAGGAAGAATGGGAGCTCTAATTATGCCAGCCGTTAGATGTGAAACACTGACAAAATCCACTTGTATCCTAAATTAGAGCCTTCAACTCTAACCATGTGAGAGGATCTCGATGAGTCCTTTATGGCCCGGGAAAAGAAGCCTAAAACAGGTCCCCACACAGTCCAGAACTATGTCATGGAACCTGCCCTGTGTAACGTGCACAAGAGCAGAGGTAAGACCTCTTGAAAAACTGGGATCACTCTGAAGCAGCACCTTCAAATTCATACAGTCAGATCCATAAGTAATGTAAACTACTGTCAGTGGAGTCAACTGAGTCCTCCTCTGCTGAGAATCCATCCTGGACGTCTCAGCGAATGGATGGAAGAGACTTAATAGGAAACACTGACACCATGATGTCTCCAGCAAAGTATTTTAAGCCTTTTAGCCCACACCGGATTTCTTCCAGCAGAGAAGCAGCAGAGACTGCAACGAATGACACATAATGTAGCAACAGAAGCTGAAAGCCAATTTCTGCTTCTTGGGAATGTGTTTTTGCGCGCAAGGCCTGGGTTGGAGCATTTCTTCAGTCTCATGTGTTTTATGGACAGCAGTGTCTCCATGGAGCTCAGCAGTTTTCTTCCTGGAAGATTTCAGTGTATTTAACTGTAAGCAACCCATGGAGAAAATCCCTGTGTTGCTTTAAACAGTCAAAGACCAAACCCTCAAAAGCAGAAGGAAACTGAACAGTAAAACACATTGCAAATCCAGAGCAACTTCACTGCGCCAAATACAGTGAGACTTTTCCTACTGTGGAAACACCTCAGTGAGAAAGCCTCTGCTCACACCCATGTAAGAGCTCTGAAGTCAGGAACATGCTCTTCAGCTGAACTTCCAGGCTTTTTGCTTCAGAACAAGAATCATGCAACAAATGGTTTAACAAGTGTCTGTGGAAACAAGAACAGTTCAGTAGCAGCTGATGGCATCAGAAGCAGTACTACTACTGAGCATCCAGTAAACCAAGCTGCGGGGCTAATGAATTCCAGGTGTGTGGAAGAATGAGGATCCACTGGAGACAAACATAAAGCTGTCAATAGGCTTGGAATAAAGCCCCACCTGCTTACACTGTCAAGGCTTGGAAAAACTCTGATAAATGTGTCTCAGATGAACCTAATCATGATATCTTTAACAGCTGGAGAATGTGTGATGTGCTTTGTGTCCATTACCATTCTGCTTAGCAGAGGCTCAGCTCACATGGAGCACAATGGCAAAGACTTCCAGGATGTGATTTGTCTCACTGACATCAGACAGCCCAGTGCAATGGAGCTAGACTAGAACACATCTGCCTAGATCTCTCCCTTAGACTACGAGTGGGTTTTACTCAGTCACTGTTGATTAGAATTAGATCCTGCTGTTCTTAGGACTTTCCCTGATACATAGGCACGGCTTTCGAGTCTCATTCTCCTGAAAATGGAGAGGATGGGGAGTTTTGATCTGAAGTAGTGTTTGTAGGAATGTTTCCAGATGTAATGAGTTGATGTTTCATCCAGTCTTCCATACCACTAGTTGCCCGTGGCATGGCAAGAGATACAGAGGATTAATGAAAGAAGTAGAAGAATCTAAAATAAACTACAGCAAATTCTTTCATTCCAGATCTTCTGCATCCACTCCCATGTTCTGCATTTCATCATAAGCTATGGGTTAAAACACAGTTGACAGCTCAACAGCAAAAGAGGATCAAACCCTTCGCCTTTTACTTGAAATACAAGTGGTTCTGCAGTGACAGATCCAACTCTGTGAATTCAGTGATGGATTCATGTGAACTTAGAAAGTCTTCAGAACATGACAGAGGACATGGACTTGCCCATGGTACAGCAAGAACAGAAGAATTGTTGTATCGGGTGAGAACAAAAGCAATTCTAACCCCGTAGCCTGTCACTGGCAGAGATCAGTAGTACATGCTTCGAGTGTAAAATCAGTCCAACCTGCACTGATACTACCCAGAAATGATCTCTGTTTCAGTAATTTGTGGCTGAAGGAACTCATGGGCCAAGGGTGGTATTTCTGTGCTTAGCAGACCTCTGTAGATTTTTATTCTATGGCTTTGCACAGCTGCTTTTTGAATCCATGTAAAGCTTTAGCTTCCACAACATCTTGTAGCAAGTAGTTCCACAACTTAATGATATTTTATATGAAGAACCACATCACTTAGGGTCTTAAGACAAGGGGTAATGGGTTTAAACTTATACAGGGGAAGTTCAGGTTGGATATAAGGAAGAAATTCTTTACTGTAAGGGTGGTGAGGCACTGGAATGGGTTGCCCAGGGAAGCTGTGAATGCTCCATCCCTGGTGGTGTTCAAGGCCAGGTTGGACAGAGCCTTGGGTGGCATGGTTTAGTGTGAGATGTCCCTGCCCATAGCAAGGGGGTTGGAACTGGATGATCTTAAGGTCCTTTCCAACCCTAACCATTCCATGATTCTGTGATTCTGTTGAATCTGAATGTGCTATTTGCTGATCTCTGTCATATCTCTCTATAAAACTGAACAAGCTCCACTTCTGACACCCTCACAGACTGAGGGTATAAGAAAGAAGGTAGCAAAAGAAAATGAGTATAAAAGGCATTCAACACTTCTCCCTCTTCCTGGTGGATAAGAGTTGCTGTTGGGGAAAGCAAACACTGCTTAAGGACATCACATACAACTGAGGATGAAAGAACTGATTCATTTTCCCATCCCTGGAAGGGAACTGCCATTCCTTGTATATAGCAAATATAAACAGTGGGAGCAGAAGCAGTTTCCAAACAGGTTGCTCGGTCAGGCTTGGCAGGCAGCCCAAGTTCCAGTCCATGATTCTTGTGCTTTCCCTGGAGCTCTTACACAACTCATCAGTGCCTGATGCTCTGACTTACAGCTGTGCAAAAGCCTGTTTGTTTTCTCCACTTTTTATTAAGGCCTTCAGAAGATGAGAGACAGCACAAAGGAAAAAACAAAACAAGCCATTTGTTTAATATTATTATTACTGTGATTTATTATCCCTATTAAAAATAATGCTACGGACTGCCAAGGCAGCAGATCAGCACTCTGCTATGAGGCAGATTGGCTGTGTGCTTTATGAAGGTGTCCTGGTTATTATGATGAACTGGGAGCTGAGATTTTCTTACCAAGTACATTGTTTTATGCTTGTTTACATCAAATGTTTGGAAAGGCAGGAAAGACCTGAAGGAAAGTTAAATACATTCCACGTTTTTACCTTTATCAGTCAAATTGACCCTATCTCAGATTAGAAGTAATAAACTGGTAATAAGTGTGAGAGTTGCTCTCTTCTAGGCTGCTGATTCAAATCTGTCAAAGATCAAAGGGACCAGAAGCTATACACATGTGATGGTTGCTGAGCGCATGAAATGAGTTCCTCCAGTTCTCAACTGGGAAGCCCCCACCCCTCAGAAAAGCCAGAACATGCCTATGGCCATGAACAGCAATTTCACCGGCTGCCTTTTAGTCAAAGATTTGTTCTAAGCTGTGCAACTCTTGGTGCAGCAATTCAGCCAGATCTCACAGATTTGCTGCACATCGAAGCCTAGGTTCCCATGCTGAAAGAAGGCTATTGGATTCCTTGTTTTCTTCCTTTCTTCAGTAAATTTCAGACAGAGATCTTCAAATTTCAAAGCAAACTCTCTCTCTTAAAATTCAATGAGATTTCATCAGGCTTATATTCACTGCATGGATAAGGTTTGTAACATTATATGTTCTCTCTCCAAATCTGGGGTCAAGAAGATGAATTGGAAAGTAGTAGAAGAAGTAGTAGTAGCTGTACATGTTGCAAGGATCAGAATGAAGATATACCTGCCATCACTGACATAGTTCATTTCTGGGCATAGGCATGCACACACATATATACATAGAGCAAATGTCATTCCCAGGAGATTAAATGAAGACACAGTGTGATACATACCAGCCTCTGCAGAAACTTGGCCTGTCGTGGAACACGGCGTGCAACCTGCAAAGAGTTAAGGCAGTTAGTGGAGCCTAGTCAGCTTAGAGAAGATGTGTCACTTGCTTAAATCTAGACGTGGGTTTGTGTGGCTGATCACCCATGGCCAGGTTCAAATGTTGCTTTGGTTAAAGTTAAAACCTAAATCACTTCGATATTAACAGACCCATTGATCAAAGCTCAGCAGTGGAATGAGGCTCTCGCAGGTGAGGAGGTACTTCATGTTTTGCAAATGCTACTTGTTAAGGAACCTTCTATATAAAGACAGGAACCTCAGCCCTCAACTTGGATGCTCTTAGCCCTGGAAGTGTATCCCCTTGTAGCTTCCTATGGAGCCATACAAAAGCTCTGTCTGTATCACTGCCTTTGCCCTGTAGCATGTTATATGGTACAGGATGGGAAGGGCTGCTAAGTGGTCCACAATGCTCATCAAATGCTTGAGCAGCAACCAGGTTAACACCTAGCACCCATGTGGTGGAATCTAGCAAGTGTAACTCCATTTTACTGCCCTTGTGGACCTGATCCAAGGGAGGACTTGTGTAAATTGATGTTATAGCTTCAGTTTTATTGATATTACCTCAATAGCAGTTTTGAATTGCCTCAAAACTCTCCACAGGTACTATGGGTTTATTGTGTGGTGACAGAAAAGCACTAGTTAAGAGCAGAAAGGGAATAAAGGCATTTAAACTTAACCACAGATTTTAGTATGAAACAAAGTGCTTCACCTATGATAATGCAATAGTACTCATTGTATCGCCCTTCACAACAACAACAATGCCTCTGACTTCTTCCTTGCACATGGAGCTTAGAAACATCTCCAAATCAAATCCCTTCCCAAAACGGTTTCAAGTCTCTTGTCAGTGCAGAAAGCCAAGAGACTTCTTCAACCAGAGAGCAGAGGAATGCAATGATATTTTTTACCTGATTTGCCCTTTCTGTTGATTTACATTGAAATAACAGCAGTCCTTGCCAAAGAGATGCTTTTGTCTGTTTATATCATGCACTGGAAAGCTCAGAAATGCCCAATGGGGAAATTAAAGTCTTCTCCAGTAGAACCCTTATTATTTCCTTCTGCATTTTTTTAGCCAACATCTTGTAAAATTAGAACCAAAAGAAAAGAGTTCCCTTGGGAAACTTGAGAGGAGAAGGAGGAGGAGGAGAAGGAGAAGGAGAAGGAGAAGGAGAAGGAGAAGGAGAAGGAGAAGGAGAAGAAAAAGGAAAAGGAAAAGGGGAAGGCGAAGGAGAAGCAGAAAGAGAAGGAGAAGAAGGAGAAGGAGAAGGAGACAAGACAAGAGGAATTCTGTGCAGTTTAGATTTAGGAAGAAACTTTCTGAGTGTTATCCAAAGCAAGCACTGCACCTCAGGAGCCTGCTGTGAGAGGCCGCAGAGTCTCTATCACTGCAGGCTCTTCAGAGCAAGCCAGAAAACAGCTTGTGAAGTTGGTCCTGCTTGGAGGGGATGCAGGGATGAGAGATCAAGGATCCTCAGTAGTTTTTTTACTAAAGGATAACTTTTTGGAACAAATCCACCTGTCATCCTGTATGGAATGGTCACAGTGGCTTTTACTGACTAATTGGTAAGGCTGGAAACATGGTTACTGGTTTTATCTTTCCCCACCACACACCCATTTTGTTTGCTTGCTTATCTGCATAAGAAAGCTTTGTATTACTTGGCTCTGTCAGAAGCTACCTTCTAAAGTCAGGATGGTAACCAGTAGACACCAGTTAGTAGCTAAGGATCAAAGGATAACAGTATTCCATTTGCTGGGACTTCATGACTACTGCCAAAGCACTGCTGCAGGGTTTGTGATACCGATCAGCCCCTTAAACTGTTTCGAATAAGCCAGCTTCACCAGCATCATCTAATGGAGCAGTTTCCAAGCTAACGCCAAACTTTAGCTTTAAAGCCAATCAAAGCACTCATTAAAGCCCAACAATTAATTGCTGGTAGTGACCCCATAGCTGTTGCCATCTGCTAGTCAGCATGGTCTACAGGGAATAACTTGGGCTGTAGGAACTCAATTACCTGTTAAGAGTAGTCCAGAAAACTACCTCTAGTGCAACAGTAATAACTAGCAACCCTATCAACTACCTTAGCAGAGTGGTCAATCATTGGGTAAGACAACAGGTAATCCACACGTATTGCAGATACCACAATCCTGCACAGACCTGTGTATGCACTTGTCTTTGTGTAGGAAGATCCTCCCAGGATGTTAAATGCAGCCTTATACACTATCCCAAATTCATTTGAGCTTTGTCTATAGGGTAGTATGTTGATACAGCGAAGCACCTGCCTCTTCTTAACCTGGCTCATGTGTTCAGTGGAGACAGACAGATATCCTCTTCTAGATCTGGCTGTTCTAAGGGAGTAGGTGAGCACCTCCACTTATATATATATATATACATTGGACTCTTCACTAGGGACTGCAGTGGTAGGAAAAGGGGTAACGGGTTCAAACTTAAACAGGGGAAGTTTAGATTGGATATAAGGAAGAAGTTCTTTACTGTGAGGGTGGTGAGGCACTGGAATGGGTTGCCCAGGGAAGTTGTGGCTGTCCCATCGCTGGCAGTGTTCAAGGCCAGGTTGGAGAGAGCCTTGGGTGACATGGTTTAGTGTGGGGTGTCCCTGCCAATGGCACGGGGTTGGAACTGGATGATTTTAAGGTCCTTTCCAACCCTAACCATTCTATGATTCTATGATTCTGTTGAATCTGAATGTGCTATTCCACATGTGGATGATCTTAACGTTCTTTCCAGCCCTAATTCTATGATTCTATGATTCTATGTCACTGCTTTTCTACTGTAAGTTACTTCTGCCGCTGATCTGCCAGCAACACAGCTCCCGTGAAAACACCCTCATTTGCCTCAAGCAAGATCAGCCAGGTTGTTCCAACACTGTGAGCCAGTTGCTTGAGCTTCATGACTGATTTTCCCCCTAAAGCAGGTAAGTGAGTGTTTTCAGATACCACTCCACTGGCAGGACAGTGGTGGAGATATTCTCTCCCACTTGGGCATGGGGGTCTGCAAGAGCCTGTTGGTTTGTGGCTGAATTCCCCAACGAGGAATATATGTTCATAGCAATCACGATCAACTATGGAGTTGCTGAGGTCTCATAGTGGAGAAACATGGGTACCTCTGGAGGGAGATTCTTCACATTCTATGGAGGTGGGATGAGTGTCTGAATGACCAGGTACAGATACATATGAAGAGTTTCACTTTTCCTGCTTACTGCATGGCAACAGGTACCAAATACAGGCATTCACTGACACTTTTGATGTTCAAGAGTATCCCAGCTGGCCTCCTGCAAGGTACAGGTCTTCCACAGGTCCTGCATTGTATCTGCCAGTCCCACCTGAGTGTCTCATACTACAGAACCTCTCAGATGTGATCAAATTTATACAAGTGATTGATGCCCGAAGTGACCCAAAGTCACTGGTGGTATCTGCTATGAACCTGAAGGATGTGAGCACAGATCTGAAGCTTGGCCTTTTAAATCACAGCCGCCCAAACCCCCCCCAAACTCTCTTGTTAACTTGCAAAGTTTGTTGCTCTTTTAGCCCCATTTCCTCAGAAGATTCCATCCACAACACAACAGCCCTCGTTTGCAGAATATATCTATTTTCTTTCTCTCCTGGTCAAGAAGCATTTTATATGCTGAGATTCATGGGTTCCGTTACATCCAGCATGAGTTAAAAATCAACTACTGAGACCACAGGCAGCAAAACTTTCCTCCGAGCCTGAAATACTCTGAATTACTCAGCCTGGCGCGTGGCCAGGACACTGCATTAACTCCCTTGTCGCTGTGAAACGCCTTGTTAGCACAGCTACGGGGATGTCAGCTTTGAACCCATCCTCTAGCACTATTATAGGAGGGTGCAGGTGCCCTCCTAGCTCACCATTTACAACTTCATTGCTCCTTAGTATCAGCCTCCCATAGAGCTGAAATGCCACTGCAGCCATGGGTATGCTGCAGGGAGAGGTGAATAAATGCTGCTTTAGCAGCTGCCCTGCAAGTTGATACTGAGGGTTAAGAGGGGACAAGCCAGCCCCAACACCAGATGCTCCCAACCAACAACCGCATTAACACTTACTTGCTCCATGATGCTGTAGTCCGCCATCAGCTTCTCCTCCAGGTACCTCGCCATCAGCTCCGAGTCGGGCTGCCCCACCGAGGTGGAGAAGCCGCAGCAGAGCCATAACCAAAGGATCATGATGGGGGGGAAGCGCCGGCCGGGGCTCCTGCCCTGCAGGTAGAGGAAAGCCCCGCTGCTGCCTGCGCTGCCGCCGGCCTGTGAGGAGCTGACAGGAGGCAGAGGGATCCACCCTCTTCTCCTCCTTCCCAGCTCCGGACCGGCCCCTTTTCCACTCCGGGAGGCTGCCAGGGGCTGTGGGGATCGCTGCAGGGCTTCCATCCCGCAGTTATTCCCTTGGGCTGCGGGGCAGGAGCCGTACTGTGTCCCCCTCAGTGCAACGGACAGGGGTGTCACTGGGTGCCATCCTTTAGGCACAAGCAGCGCCTCAGCGCTATGGTGTCCCTCAGCATCTCCACTGAGGAGCGGCAAGGAGATGTGAGCACCGTGCTGGGTGATGAGTTAGGGGCTAAGATGCTGGCTGTCACATAGTGCCTGCCTCAGGGGCCGGTGACCCTGCGGGAGCTGGAAGGATGTCAGGGCTGCCAGGGTGTCTCCTCATGGGGAAAATGGCTCACACCACAGCCATCGAATCATAAGATCGGTTGGGTTGGAAAAGCCCTTCAAGCTCCTCCAGTCCAACCGTTCCCCAGCACTGCCAAAGCCACCACTAACCCATGGCATTGAGGCCTCGCCTCCATGGTGTGTGAGCACCTGCAGGGACGGTGACTCCAGCACTGCCCTGGGCAGCCCCTTCCAATGCCTGAGCACCCTTTGGGGAAGGAATCGTTCCTCAGCTCCATCTAAACCTGCCCTGGTGCAGCTTGAGGCCGTTTCCTCTTGTCCCATCCCTTGTTCCTTGGGAGCAGAGCGCAGCCCCCTCCTGGCTCCATCCTCCTCTCAGGCAGCTGTAGGCAGCGATCAGGTCCCCCCTGAGCCGTCTCTTCTCCAGACTACAATTATTATCTCATATCCAAAAGCACCCTCCTATGACCCCATTACTCCCACCCCAGTATCTCCCCCATTGAGAGCAGATTCTAAAGACAGGCTTCAAGGCTGGGGCTTCTCTGGTTTCACCCTCTCTGAAGGGACACCTTCTGCTACTGGGGAAGCCTCGATTTCTTTGTGGAAGCTCCTCCATCCCGGAGCAGGGCAGGGCTCCTCCACACCCTCAGCTTGGCATCTCTCCTAGTGTCAGCAAACACAGCCAAGACCCATGCTTTCATCCCTCTCTGTTATTATCTGGATTCCATTTCTCCATTGGGCACAGCAGGGGTGACCCTGCTGCTCTTCCCTGCATTTCCTAAAGGCAGAGCCCTTTTCTCCATGTGAAGGCTGGGTCCCCACCTCTCAGTTGTCAGGGGTGTTCCTCCAGGGATGGGCTGTGCAAGCTGGCATGGACCTGGCACATCTCATCCCTAGGCATTTGGGAACTTGTATCTGCTGCACTCACCTAACCCCAAATTAGATGCGAGTACTTTATTTTGCTATGCCAACAGTAACTTCTTTAATCCATCAGACCCAACCTCTTCTGGTTTTGTTTGTTTGGGGTTTTTGTTTTTCCTTTGTGCAGGCACAAACATGTCAGGATTCAAATCACTGCGTTTTCTTTTTCCTTTCCAGCTCTGGGTCATCAGGGACTGAAGCTGTTTTGCTTCAGCTCCAGCCCATGGCAATGACAATACAGTGAACAGTTCAGTGTCTCTTTGGCTTTGCTAATATAGATAAAGACACCCTTGGGTCACTGGTGTTTCTCCTGGACAGACACATGTGCACCCACCTAAAGAACATGTTCACTACGTTCACTAAGGGCCTATGTCCTGGGAGCATTATATCCTCCACATCTACCATGTGTCATGGAGGAGCAGGAAAGTGCTCACTCCCCATTTAGAAGGGATGAGATGAGCTGGAGATGGAGCAAAGGGAAGGAACAGCAAGGTCATCACCTTTGGAACATCCCCTTAGCAAATTGATGGCTTGGATTTACGCTGAGGCCACACCATGTTCACACACAGACCCCTTCTGGCATTGCCAGCAGTAGGGAAGGAATCAAAAGCCCCAAATCAAAAGCCCCAGATGATTGCTGTGCAGATGTGGTCCCTGCCAGAAGACAGTCAAGGCATTATGTTCAGCTCCTCGCCTTTTCAAAGGGAGCTGGAGGAGGGCTCAGCCACCCACCTGGGAATCAAGAAAGACTTCAAAGCAATGGGTCAGGCTGAGACCCGGTTTGAGGACACACAGAAAATGGTCTGAAGCATTTTTAATCCGGATCCAGTTTGCTTCAGTTCCTGCATGCCCTGTCTGGCTCAGACGCAAGGGCACTGGAGTAGCATGAGAAGTAAGGCTGCAGCCTCTTGCGCTCCTCAAGCTGCTCTGTCCACGTTTCACTAACCAGGGGACACAGGAAATAGGCAATTAAAACAATCCACGTAGGACGATTTTCCTTCTGGTTTGGAAAACCTAGAGGAAACCAAAGCACCTCTGTAAAAGCAATTCAAAACTACCCTGCTAACCCTGGAGATAGCAGTAGTTCCTGGGCAGGAAGGGGAGAAGTTTGCCAGCTTGAAATACCCATTAGGCAGTCAAGAAGCATTTGGAAAACCATCCAAATCTCACTGTCTGTCACTCTTTGCCTCCTGATCAGTATTCAGCTTCTTTCTACAGCCGCTTTTCTCACATTGCACAGGTGAGGAGCTGGGGGCCAGAGGAAATCCAACAGTGAGACAATACAAAGATACTGCAATAAAGCTGATCCTACCACAGCTGGTGAAAGGGGGATATTCTGACCAAAACAGGACCCTGGAGCAGATACAGGATAACCAACAGGCATGAGATAATGAGCTGGGAAAAGCACTGCCCTTCCAGAGTAATGAGGAGCAGGCAGTTCTGCTCATGCTTTCCTCAGCAAGGGCACATAAGGACACAGCACATAGCTAAATAACACCAAGGTGTATTTTAATGTGGTTCGGATGCGGTTAGGTTTGGTGAGTGAACATTAAGCCTGGGGTCTTGATTGTTCACATTATCCTTGGAATACAGTCTCCTGATTTGGGGGTGAACGTGCCAGGCACTGTTCTGAGGATGCATTGGAGAACAAGATAAGCAGTTACTCAGGTGTGTTCACATTGGACATGTTTGATGCTGACTTTTGCCAACTCAGCAAGATGAGCAGCTGGGCTTTAGGTGGGAGCTCAGCAAATTCAATTGCCTGGCATGCCTGAGGCCAGCATGAGCAGAGACACTGGAGAGAAGCATGATCTAACAGCTAATGTGAGCTTCTGCACACATTTCACTTGGAATACATCATGTTCTATCAAGGAATCTCTCTGTGTCAATACACTGACATATCCCCCTTGGTGATGCTCTGCTTTCACACAGTCTGCATCCCCTGTTTCTCCATTCAAGGCTCATGGATAGGACCAGTCTTCCTCATTTTCATCACACCAGTTAAATAAACTCTGTAGGGAGTATCGAAGCTAAAGGAAATGTTGCCACCTTCTAGCTCAAGAGCAGTTTTCCAGACCTGAGGCTGAAGTTGAGGGAACAAGACCAGAGCCGCATTTGATCACTGCATCAGTGCCATGGCTGCATGGATCCATAAAGACCTCCAGTTCTCTGTTCTAAGTAGAAGAATGGGATACAAGAGACCCGCCTCATGCAAAGGCACCTACATTAAATGCCCAATGAGAAGTGTCTCAACCAGGAACTAAATCTACTAGTGAAGTGTAGAAATTAGTGGCATTCAAAGCCAGCAATTTGATGAAGAAATTGGAAAAAGTCACAAAGGATTATACAGGCATCAGCACAGATAAATATCTAGAGCTAAAATTAAATACAATGAAGTGCAGGGAATTACAGTAAATAGTTTCTTTCAGGTCTTAATCTAATCAACTTCCTATGAAACATCCAGATGGGACCTGATGGTCTCCAGTTTTGTCACTATTTGGGAGATGCCAGTACACCTGCAAGCTCTTTTCTGGGGTCTCAGTGGCTGCCTATCTGCCTGTTGCCATCACCTGTGTGCACCATGGCCCTGCAGAGCACTTCAGAACTTCAGATACTGGTATTTTCTGATTAAGTAAGCCTGAAGTCATTGCCAAAGGGCTTTGGTGCTGGGGATGTCTGACTCTGTCTGGGGGACTGACGTGAAAGCCACTTTGAAGAGGTCCTCAGGGCAGACAGGCGGGTTGCTGAGTCCTGGTATCTGGTATGTCTCTGCTGAATGGTAGTACCAAGAGAAAAGCAGCGTGACCAGCAGGTCAAGAGAGGTGATCCTGCCCCTCTACTCTGCTCTCCTGAGACCTCACTTGCAGTATTGTGTGCAGTTCTGGTGTCCTCAACATAAAAAGGACATGGAGCTGTTGGAACAAGTCCAGAGGAGGCCACGAGGATGATCAGGGGACTGGAGCACCTCCTGTATGAAGATAGGCTGAGAAAGTTGGGGCTGTTCATCCTGGAGAAGAGAAGGCTGCGTGGAGACCTCATAGCAGCCTTCCAGTGTCTGAAGGGGGGCTATAGGGATGCTGGGGAGGGACTCTTCATGAGGGACTGTGGTGAGAGGACAAGGGGTAACGGGTTCAAACTTAAACAGGGGAAGTTTAGATTTGATATGAGGAAGAAATTCTTTCCTGTAAGGGTGGTGAGGCACTGGAATGGGTTGCCCAGGGAAGTTGTGAATGCTCCATCCCTGGCGATGTTCAAGGCTGGGTTTTACAGAGTCTTGGGTGGCATGGTTTAGTGTGAGGTGTCCCTGCCCATGGCAGGGGGTTGGAACTGGATGACCTTAAGGTCCTTTCCAACCCAAACTATTCTATGATTCTAAGAGAAGAAAGTTAAGACACCAAAAAAGCCTTTTCCAAATGTCCACATATCGCTTCCCAGAATGGCTTGTGTGTGGTGGGATGAGTGTCAGGGCATTAGACACTCTGGGTAAGTGTTGCCTGGCAAGTACACCCTGTTCTGTCCTGGATGGCTGGAAATTTGGATAAGGAATTTGAGATGGGAAGGGGAAACTGCTTATCTCGTAAGACACAGAAACTGGGAGCATTTCTTCCTAAGTGCAAGCCAAGCTAACACAATCTGATTATTCTGAGGGACAGACACTGCCCAGCAGTAACAGCAAGCGCATGAAAACTTCCTTCCAGAGGAATGCCGACCACGAGAGGACAACTCATGAAACAGCCCAACAGACACCACAAGGCATCTGAGATCCTGTCCTCCTCAGGAAGTTCGGGGGAAGTTCACTTAACCTGACAGCAAAGAGCAGGGCTCTGAGCACACCTGCTCCTCGGCGTATTTTCTGTACGTTCTCTGTGAGGAATCACAGCTTTTGGGACTCTTTTGGACAGTATATTTAAGCGGTTCGTGCCATCTAGTGGTCACACTGATTTCCCTAGCCCGTCATTTTTTACCTAAAACTACCCCTAAGCCACACTTGGTGATTATGAGAGGACAGAAATAAGGGGTTACAAAACAAATGTTTACATCAAATCCTGTCCTAAAGGGACTTCTAAATCTCTTGAGAGCAGCAGTGATTAAATTCCCAGCTGTGGGTCCCGCATACCTCCAGAACAGCTCTAAGTTTCTGAGGAGCAAGGATTGGTTACTCTGAGCTAGGGGCACATGTGTAGCCAGAACTGAGCTCAGATAGAAGGTTCAAGATATACTGGATACCATCAACACAGCAAAGACTGAATGCTTCATTCCTGCTGCTCTTGCAGACCTGGGTAAACTGTGTTATAGCCCCAACAGCGCTCGTGGAGGTGTTCCCAAGCCAACTTTCAGGAAGCTGACTAAAATACTGTTAAAACTACAAGCACACAGCACAGAGCAAAATCAGCCTAAGAGGCTGAGTAAACACTGAGTCCAAGGTATGAGGTTAGGCTGCCAGTCTCTTGACTGCATGATTTAAAACCAACCTGGATGTTTTAGGTATCACAGAGCTGACCACCAACCTCCTGTTTGAAGCAGCATACCTGGGATCATGGCAGTGAGATTTGCTGTTCAAAAAGTCTAAAATGGCTTAATTGTGATGAGGATACAGTGATACATGCAGAGCTGCTCGCTCCAGGAGATAGGAGTCTTCTGGTGAATTATAGATGTCCCCAGAGCTGGCATCCTCTGAGCTCTCTGACTGGACTCCTTATATTGTACATGGCATGAGTTAGACCCAGCAAGGGCAGGAGTCATCCCATTCTATGGTAAGGCAGGTAATGAATTTGAGTCAAGCACCATGCAGTCAGAAAAGATCTATTTATTACCATGGACTGAAAAGGAAGGCAAAGATGTGCAGTAGGGTACTTCCATCCCTCATCATGCTACTTTGGTTAAGACCCAGCTTGTGCCCAGACAGACAAGAAGTCCACCAGCATCCTGGCCTGTATCAGCATCAGTGTGGCAGCAGGTCCAGGGCATTGTTCGTCCCCCTGTACTGAGCACTGGTGATGCTGCACCTCGAATCCTGTGTTCAATTCTGGACCCCTCACTACAAGAGAGACATTGAGGTGCTGGAGTGGAAATAACGTAATGTAACGTAACATAACAACATAACATAACATAACATCACATCACACAACATAACATAGCATAGCATAACATAACGTAACATAACATAATCTTGTCTGCTGTCTTGTCCCTGGATTCAGAGAGCAATTAAATCTCTTCCATTCAGGTTGCTCCCATGTCTGCAAGTTTCCTTTCTCCCTGGAAGAGTGGAAGGAATAGCCCAGCTTCTTCTGCCAGAAACCTGCTTCCTCCCTTCTGTCCCCCTCTTGCTTGGCTGGCTCACCTCATCCCACCTCTTGAAGTATGCAAAGAGGCAGGGAGGCCAAAAAACAGCTTCAGAAGCAACCAGGAACTGTACAACATGCATCTGAAAACATCACCAGATGTTTTCACATGACTAAGATTGAAAACTGAGAACTATCCCACCAGCAGCTATGATCCTTTCCCAGCCAGAGTGGAAAAAGGGTATTTGTGTGGGTCAGGACCCAGCCCAAAAGTCCCTGCCAATCCCTGTGATGGGAGGACTCTTGGAGAAGCACAATGTTGCTGCCTCCACTGCTCTGAGAACCAGTCTTCACCTCATTTACTATAAACAAACAAGTTAGGAGTGAGTTCTTGCTTTGATCTTATGAAGCTTTGGATACTCCAAGGTCTGTGCCCAGCAGGAGATTACTCAAACATAACGGGAAGCTACAAAAGCAAGAAGTGAGCCTATCCAAGCCTGAGCTGTTACCGAGAGCAGAGGCAAGTGAAGACACTATTTGGATAACCCTTGCTCAGGCACCACAGCTCAGGCTTACGTTACAAGGCAAATATTTACCTATGGCCTAAACAAAGTCAGCGTTTCAAAACTGTGTTCCAAATACCCCATAACCCTGAGCTGTTTCCTTGAACTTGTCTCAGAGAAGAGAAGATCTTGTGTCTGGTACCTATGCGGGCTCTTCTCAGGAAGCAAGGAGGAAGAAAATGAAGCATCTGATCTGCTTCCTGGCTTTGTTCCTCATTTCTGGAGTGGGAAGCTTTGATCTTGTTATCGATGAAATCCCAGATGTGAGTATTTCAAGGCAAGGTCCAGGTCTCCTTTCCTTGCTGAAGTCAGTGTTGAAGCTGCAGCTGGCTTTAGTGGGAGCAGAACTGGGTCGTTGCTTCATAGCTCTGCTTGTATCTCATGAATTCTCTTCTGCTTGTAGTTGTAAATGGGATTGTTCTGACAATTGCTTTTCTCCTGTCATCTGTAGTGTTGCTTTTTAAATATTATTAAAGTTCGTGTAATATGGGCACAAATCCACCTTTCTTTTCAAGCAGGATTCGTATTTTTACCTCAACTTTACCTTTTCTGGTGCTTTTAACCTTTAAACATTCAAGTGGGCTTCTATGCTCAGACTTCCAGCATATTTTATAGCCTGCTTCCCTGGAATAAGCAGAAACATAGCACCTAGATATCTTTGTGGATATGGTCTCCTGGATGGACCACTATGAACTGCAGCAGAGCTTCATGTTGACTCAGGCTCTTGTTAACAAGACTCTCAATATGGAGTTAAGATCCTATTGACTGTACATTCCTCGGCAAAGGGATAATTTAAGGAAAAGCTTGCCATTTCTTAGGATAATGCAATGATGAAAAGAAGCATAATTACAGCTTTGACTCCAAATTTGAACCCCCAGCTTCAGGTGATCTTAGATTTGTGTGTCTACACCCATTTCCACATGGCTGTATTGCAGTATTCCCGTGCAGGCAGCAGGGGTGGTGGGAAGCTTTCTTTTCCTTTGCAAGATTAGCAAAAGGAATTAGTGAGCAGGGGTATCCTCTTTTTCTTTCTTCCTACAGCACTTTTCATGATGTAGTGAGATTTTTATCCCGAGGTTTTTAATTCCCAGGAAAAACATTCTGGACCTGTGGTCCTTTCTAACCATAGATGCTGTACCGCTTTAACAGCAAGGGGCTTATACATTTCAAGTTAATATTGTCCAAACCTTTGTGTGCATTCTATCATAAAAGTTGCATAACAACTCATGTACTTAAATATTTTTATTGCTGTAAATTAAACTGCTAACAAAATTTACTAAGAGTATTGCTGTGCTGTAAAAACCTTGCCTCTAACTGAATAAGTGCAGCTTGGAGAAGACCTGATGTTCCTTTGCTGTCAATGAGACAGATTCTGTTCTCAGGTATATTTGTATGAAACTAGACACAATTTTTACTGTTTAAGTAGAAATTCCTTGAACTTGTTGATTTGAGATCAGTATCTGAAATGCTGTAGTTACGATGACCAGACCCGTCCTGATGATGATCTGCCTCTTGCATTTCAGTGGGTTAAATATTACTCCTTGTTTCAGAAGGAAAGGTTGTAAAATGATGGTAAAGGTCATGATTTTATAGGAGTATGTAGAGCTAGTTGGCCATAGAGAGTAGCTGAATGTATGAGGATGCAGCATTTTGGTCTGAGAAGGTTTGTGCCTCTGCTCCCCATTTGCACCAAGGGGAGGTAAATTCCCTTTGGAACTCTATTAGAATGCTAATCAATAAGAAATTGAATGATTAATCAAACAGTAAAGCAGCAGCAACATGTCTTCCTTTCTTTCTCCTTTAGGAAGTTGAAAACCTGATTGATCTAGAAACTGATGGATTTCCTTCCAACCCCAAGATGAGAAATGGCAGGTACCAGGTACAGCACCTAGAAATGCTTCAAAACAAGGGACAAGAATGTCTGGGAGCTCTCTCCAAGTGGCTTGTTCCATGTGAATGGTTGTGAGCTTGCAACCAGGTGGGACCAGCAGGTCTTTATATGCACTGAGACTTCCATATCTCTTGTTGGGATAAGGACTGCTACTATCCTTTATGCAGTACATAGCACGAGGCTTTATTCCATACATGTGCTCCTAAGGACCATAATACAGATGCTAAACAGTGGAGATACTTGTCTCTAACTTTCTGTGGGAAAAGTCCTTTGATACTGGTGATGTTTTTCCATGAGGAAATGAAAAAGCACTTCAGACACTGGCAATGGAGGCTGAAACCTTCCAGTCCTGCAGGTAGCCCATTCATTCATAGTTAACTCAGGTCAAAAGAGTGCAGCACAGTGTCACATGGGTGATGAGCTGGTGGAGTCTGAGACCAGGGAAGAGAATTGGTTTCCAGCATGCTGATGACTTGAGAGCATTGTAGGCCATTGGCTCCTGAAACAGAATCATTTAAAGCAGTATTGCAGGAGTTTTCTTGTGTTTTTCACAGTAGTACTTAATAATAATCATGAAACTAGTTGTTTGAATGTATTAACTTTTATTACACTGTGTGAAAGAAATGATATCAGAGTGGACCTCATCCTCCACCAAGTTCTGGTGCTGCCTTTCTTGAGCCTGTTCAATATAATGGAAACAAAAGAGCCTCCTGAGTAAAGGTGGATTTCCCAGCGTCTTTGACATTAAGCAAACATGATTCTTCTTTATCCCAAGGGCTTTCTAAAGGGGCCTCACGCAGAATGTAAATGCAACTTATGAAAACCTAAAACCCCCTGTTACACTGGGAGAAAAGTGGAAGATTTCAGCATAAATATGACTCAAGCCAGCTCACATTTGCCAGACCAGTATTTAAATACTTTAATCATAATCTTAGCAGAAATCCTCTCTAACTGCCCTTCCTCAGGGCATCATGTCTTTCCAACACATCTGTATTAGTGCCATATGTAGCATGTTGCCTCTGTTCCCCAACTTTAGAGATACACAGTGTAAAGGCATACACATGCCGTAATTTCCAATTCTACCAATGGTTTTATTATACCAATTATTCCTTATATTTCCATATATTATTTCCCATCCTCTACCTATCAAATGAGTCTTTGCAAACCAGCAGAACTAAGATTCCAGCTACAGAATGAGCTACTCTTATGTTATAATAAAGTATTAATAAATGAGTTTAAACTGAGCTATGCAAAACCCCTCGAGACAGTAACTCGGGGCCCAAAGCAGGCACATAGTTACTTAGTGTTAACCACTATAGGAAGGCTGTCTTCCAACTCACTGGTTTAGCACTATGTTTTCCTACAGTCACTAGCCCATTGGCAACAAGACAACAGAACTCCTCTTAGGACCCTATTAATTAGGTCTAAACAGAAAGAATTGTTTTCTAGGTCCAGCTTCTTGTGAAAAATATTTGCTCCTGAGTAATTCCCAAAATACGGTATCTCAGGTATGTCAATGGTCCTCGTGACCAAAGAAATAGAGTGCCCCATGGGCTGGAATGCAGGTAACCTTGTGAACCTCTGTGTGATGGTGCACTGCTGTTATCTCTGTTTCAGAGGTAGCCTGTGTCTAGACTGGGAGGCAGGATGTTCTGAAGCATGTATCCCAGTCTTGGTCCTGATTTCTAGCTGTTTAGAGCGAGGTGAGATCACACCTGTTTCCTTAGTGCTTTACCTGCCTGGTTTCCTCTCCATGGAGATCACACCCATTTCCTTACCGCTCTGCCTGGTTTCCTCTCTGTGAGAACCAGCACAGCAAGGAAATATGGAAGAAGAGGCTGGAATCAGCTGCCTGGTGCGCCCAAAGCTCCCAGGATATAAATGCAACCAGAGAGACCAGGATCCATCTGCAGCACTGTGAATACAAACCCTGCCAAGCTTTAGGTTTGGAACTGCTTTTCCTGCACCTCACAGTAAGGGTTGTGATCCCCAAAAGGAATCTGAAGAGGCTGCAATGAAATTCAAAACTGCTTAGGCTGTTAAAAACTGCTTAGGAAGTGACCCGCATGAAAACAAGGAGGAAACAGCGCCATAAAGAACTGGGAGGACAGGCCACGTAGATTGCAGCTTTTTTCTAGTTTCTCGCACTGCACATCTGCATTTTCATCTTCTTCATGCCCCAGTGCAAAAGTAGTTTCCTTTGAATGCAGTGTAACATCTCTGTATCTGCTTTCCTTGGTTTGCTAAGTAAGTCACAGCCCAGAAGCAGCCTGTGGGCTCAGCTCAAAGGCAATGGCAAGCTCGGCATCCCACAGATGCAATAAACCTGCAGTCTTTTGTAAAGCATTGCCTCTTGTAATGTGGTCCTCTCTTAGACACCAGGGCTTCTTCCTTCAGGGATAGGACCGTAGGAGTCTGGGCCAGCAGCCCTGAATGAAAGTTAGCTTGAAGCGGGCAATATTTTCTTGATGGTAGACTGCAACACGCATGAACAGTGATTTGAGCAAAGATCATTATGGAGGGCTAAATAGCCATATACATAGCCTGCACAGATGGCAGAAAGCAGGCCTCAGTACCTGAAGAGAGGCCCCAGCCTCTGTCAGACCAGATCCTTGAACCAGTTCCTGAGGCACTTCTTCTCTCCATCCTCATCACCAATTTGCCACACATTAGATATTGCACAAGGTACTGTTTCTATGCAGTGCAGGCATCAGCAGCTGTGGATGTGGTTTAAAGGCAAGGATCAGCCATGAACCCTCATGCCAGAAACAGCCCAAGTCTCGCATGCCTCAGAAGTCCCTACAAACCCCATGTCCTCAGTAACCACACCAGCACTCAGACCTGAAGCATCTACAGCTCTGTCCTCCTGTGGAGTGGCTGCCTTCTGCAACCTTTGAGATCCTAAGTGTTGGACCACCCCATGTCTGATCTCTAACAACAGCCATAGGAGTCACTACATGTGCAAGTGACAAGCTCATGTCTCTATCAGCACCTCTCCCTTCGCCTCTTCCTTCACAAAAAGGAAGGAGAACTGGGTATCTTGAAGGCTTTAAGCACCATTTGTAGAATGAGTCAGGGGCCCTAAGCTCTTCTGAGAAACAGGAAAGTACCACAATAGAACAAATGGCTTCTGTGCTAAGGTTTTGGTCTTCGTCTTTGCAAATGTAAATTTGTTTCAGCTAAGGTTGGTTTAGTCTTAACTTGTATTTGTGCTGGCGATGTTTCCTATGGCCAAGGTATAGGAAACATCATTCTTCATATGCTGATTCTTTATCATAGAATCATAGAATGGTTTGGGTTGGAAAGGACCTTAAGATCATCCAGTTCCAGCCCCTTGCCATAGGCAGGGATGCCTCATCTTAGACCATGTCACCCAAGGCTCTGTCAAACGTCCAGTATCACAGTGCAGTGATGGTTCTGGGGTGTCAGGATGGACAGAGCAAGGATCAATCCACCAGGGTTCCAGATCCTGAAATCTCTGACTGTTTTCAGGTAGAGCTTGTATAGTCAGTAAATAAGCCCCACATTTGTTCCAAGGCAGCCAGAAATCCTGCAGTCTCTGTCTGGCTTTAAAGTATCCTTAAAATCACCTCATTAAAATGATCTTTTTATGACATATATCATCTTCTATGCAGGGCAAGATTTTTCCTTGTGACAGTATATTAACTAGCCTCAAATGAATTTAGTAACTGTACAGAAAGCCTTATATGCACCCTATGACTAATGCAGTTTTTGTGAGCATCTTCTGTGATTTTGGTCCTCTTGGATTCAAATGCAGCTGAAACCTGAGGTGGGATTGGTATGCTTTGGTACATGTTTCTGATTTAGCCATCAGGATCTGAACTCATCTCCCTAAGCTCCTTCTTATCATCAGCGGAGTTGAATGGCTCAGTTCAGTTGCCTACAGACATGGATCTAGCAGTGTCCAAGATATCTCATGGGTGTCAGATACCATGCAAAACCTACAGGAGCCTCATGATCTCCTGGAGCTCCAGTTAAAGGCCAGGAGGCACCCTTGGGCACCATCAATGGCACTGGGTACCCACTCCTCCAATCAGTACAGTCAGACTCATTCAACCAAATTGAGGTATTCATTTTCAGATGAAAGGCGTCACTCCATCGACCTTGAAGGGCTGGGCTTGCCTGGTTGTGATGATAACACCAAAGTAGATATCTGCATTGAACAGTGCATCTTCCCCTAGAACTAAGTAGGCCAAATCCCATCCCACAGTTGCTTCTCAGAGTTTAAATTCTAGGGAATTAAACAGAATGATTCAAATGGCCACAAGATGTCACCACCTCTTCATAGCAGTGTCCAAATGGAACTATTCATAGGGCAGGGGAAAACCCAACCATCAATGAGCAGCTTCAGCTCTTCTAAGCAGTGCATAGAGAACTAACCACATATATGCAAGTATATGAATGTGATATCGATTACATAATAAGAGCTTTTATACATACATATTGTCGCTAACACAAAAATGTAAACTTATATTCTATAATGTAAATAGAGACTCTACAATGTAAATGAAAACAAAATGAGCCAAAAAAGTATGTATTTTGAGGTTTTCCCACTTCTCCTAGAAAAACAAACCAAGAATTTTCCTGTTAAAAGCTGTGGTTTCCGAGTGTGACTTTTTGCCAGCTTGCTTTGCTCCCAGGAAGAATAGTTTTGCTCTGGAAGAGAATGTTTTCTACAAGAAATAAAAGACAGAGCAAGAGAGCTGTCCTGGTTTGGATAGCCTCTAAGTCACAGCTGGGAGGTGATGTGCTCCAACATCCGATGTGTAAAGATGTAAATAAGACAAAAGGAGTATGCAGGGGAGTAAGAATATCAAGCCTGAGAACTCAAGCCAATTCTCATCACCTTAGAAAGCAGCTTTCAGATGTTACCACTGTCTGATTCCTGTCTTGAAACACCCACAGTTCATGTCAAGGAAGTTGTGAATGCTCCATCCCCGATGGTGTTCAAGGCCAGGTGGGATGGAACACTGGGTGACGTGGTCTAGTGTGAGGTGTCCCTGCCCATGGCAGGGGGTTGGAAATGATCTTAAGGTCCTTTTCAACCCAAACCATTCTATGATTCTATGATTCTGTGTTCTTAACTTTGCTGAAATGCATTCTCCCTCTTTTCCTTTTCCAGCGCAGCACATCCGACTGGGGGTATGTTGGAGATCTGGTGAGTTTTTCCTTTCTCCATGGAAAATAATACTGAACAAAGTGATTTTCTAGTTAACCATTTTTTGGAAATCAATTCTTTTGTTTGTTCAGGCCCTTGTTTTTACTACTGGTTGGGTATTAACATCTTTTCTTTAAACAGAGCACTGTTTGCACAATGCTGTTTGTACAACTGCTCTTGGAGGGAGAAGGGTATGGTAAATATGAAGAAATAAGCATGTAAAGTGATTAGACAAAACCAGTATCTTAATAAACCAGTTTAATGCTGCTCTCAAATTGCCATAGCTTAACCATTTAGGTCAGTAACCAATGTTTCAGGTCTTCTTTACTTAAGATTTTTATTGTAAATGTAAGCTCTCTTCTCTTCAGTATATGGTGTTGCAGATTACTCTGTACCCTTCTATGCTGGATTGCACCAACAGAGTCATGCCAAAATTGCATGGTCAAAAGCAAGGAAAACATTCCAGCTTAATAAATTCCTGCTTTCAGCTGAAGTGTTATAATGAACGACATTGACTTGAGTATCCTGCCACAATTGCCAGGTAAAATATGGAGGTGTCCTGAACTTGAGTTCATATCCCATCTAGCTGCCACATTGTAAGGAATAGCAGTCGAATAAAAGACACTGAGACTATAAAAGGGATTGAAATTGCCCTCAAGGGAATATTTTCTTGCTGTGTCCTAAATTTACAGAGCCATTTTGTCAACCACAGGTGGAGGACGATGACAAGATAGGTCTCTACAGCTACAAAGTTCAATCCACTATAACATCACGGTTGGCCAACACAATGATCCAAGCCAAAATGGTGAATAACGCAAAACGGCCCCAGCACATAGTGTTTGATGTACAAGTCCCCAAAGGAGCTTTTATTGACAACTTTACTATGTAAGTAGTGGGCAGGTATCAGCCTTGTGCTCTGGCAGGACTCAGTGTGGTGAGAGGGAATTACTTGTAAAAGCAAAACACCTCTTATTTTCCAGTGTAAGTGAGTTTAACAGACTTACTCATAGAAAAGAAGGGTCATGCCATCATATTGTCTGTCCATCCTTCTCTTCCTCTCCAATAACTACTGGGCCATTGGCCAACATCAACAATATTTGACAAAAGATCAGAAGTCTCAAATAGACCAAGCTCCCACCTCTATTGTGCAAGTCGGCACCAGATCAAAGGGGAGGGAGGAGACAAATTAGAACAGAAAGAACTAAACTGGTTCAGTATCCATTCAGAGATGCAGCAGCCAGCTTGCTGGCCAAGAGATGTGTCCTGATCCATGTTCCATAACAGCCATGACATTGGTAACTCCTTGGCCAGCCCAAAAAACAGGGAAAGGGTGAAGAAGATGGGGGAGAGCAGAACCTCCTCAGAGTACAAGAGCGCTGCTACTTGAAATGAAAAAGCAGGTAGGGAAAAGATAGAGATCTAGTGGAAACCAGACTTCATTACTTTGGGGTTAAACAAGAGCCTCATTATTTCATTTCCCACCAGCTTAGATTTCACTGGTGTTTTCCTAAAGTGAAGAAACAGTCATTGATTGTAAAGTTGTTTCTTTTGCAAACTGACTGTGCTTTTCTATCCCAGGGATGTCAACGGTATAACATTTACCAGCCAAATCCGGGAAAAATCTGAAGCCAGAAAAATGTATGCTCAAGCAAAAGCCAAAGGCAAAGCTGCTGGAATAGTAAGGTATAGAGACCTTGGCACATGGGAATTGTATTGAACTTATTCATAGGAGAACTAATGGTGGCCCATTCCAGGCGGAGGGAGCTCTGGGAAGGAAAATGGGTGGCTATTTAATTATCAAGGACTTAACTTGTGTTTCTGCTTTCAGCTTGATAAAACATTGTGCTAAAGGACAACTGGAGTTCCCTGATATAGGCCACAGTTAGAATCGGACCCAGCAAATCCATGACTCTAAACCAAAATGGAGAGGCTCTCTTTCTCCTTGTATTTTCTCAAAATAACCCCACAGTTGACTTTTCAGGAGCAATGCCTTGGATATGGAAAACTTCAAAACCGAAGTGAATGTGCCCCCAGGGACAAGGATCCAGTTTGAACTTCACTACCATGAAATGATTCGAAGGAAACTGAGCTCATATGAGCACATTGTGTCTGTGAAGCCAGGACGCTTGGCGAAGCACATGGAGGTAAAGTAGAGCTGGTGTGTGTAGGCAGCACCCAATGGGTGAGTCCTTATTGAGAAAGCAGGCAAGGTTCTTATAAGTTCTACGGCCGGACACTTCATCTATGACTCCTTCCTTCCATATGGGCTTGGTACAAATAGGTCACTTGTAAAACAGAAACCAGCAGTAAATACTTCAAACCAGGACCTATGTAGCTACTAAACTGAGGAGCAAATGTGTCCTGCATCCTCTCATGCTAACACAGCTGGGTATCTTCTGAATCGTGATTGACTCACATCAGAACCACTTGGGCAAATAAGCCTTGGCCTATACATACCCTTGTGTCAACTTGCCTTAACTGAAGGAAAACAAACAATATTTGCTATTTATTTGGAACAGTGCTCTTCACAATAATCCCCACTCCATAGCATAGTGTCTTATGAGAGCAGATGTTTGCTGATTACAGTCCCTCCAGAGCTGTCTGCTGGAAGATGACTTGTTTTATTCCTACTCTCTTTCTTACACTCCTCCAAAGGTGTCCTCTGTCATGCATCAACAGACACAAGATACAAGATAGTTGAATGTTTCCATCTGTCCATTCTTATGTTCCTGTTTCATAAATGTCTTCTTGAGCTTTTCATGGCTTCAGCACAAGCGGTATATTGAAGTTTGCAGCTCACGTTTTGAAGTGTCTCAAGCCATGTCTTGCCTACTGGTAGTCTTACTAACGTTCAGAAACACAACTGAAAAAAGACCTCATCTCATGCTGACGATCAAAACTTTATTTTCCAAATCACCTTGGCCATCCAAATAAAAGCGAAAATATTCTGCCCTGTCAATAGCATGAGTAGAGAGGAAGGGGACTCATCACCTGGTGTTCCTCCTGGCCTCCCAACCCAAAGCAGCACTGAGGCAGGTTCACTTCACGCTTCTTTTGTGCTTTCAGCATGAACAATGGTACCACCCTTGCCTCCTATCCCACCACTTGCCCCAGTGGGTAAGAGAGAGAGGAAAAATGAGCATTTCCACCAGATCTATTCTATTCTTTGGACATGATCCCCACCATAAATGAGACTGGCCCTGCTGGATCATTCTCAAAGGCAACCGACCCCCAGCTGGAATTTGGCTGTGGAGGGTTCCTAAGATCCTTGTATAACACTGGCACTGCTCCATACTAAAAGTCCTCACTTCCTGCCCTTAGGTGGATGTCCGCATCATTGAGCCACAGGGACTCCGCTATGTGCATGTTCCTAATTCACTTGGAGATCATTTTGATGGAATCACCACCATCTCCAAGGGGGAGAAAAAGGTAACAGTCGTAGACTAGAAGCAGCATGAAAAGCTTCAGTTTTCACACTTGCTCCAATGCAGTCTTGACATTTTTTTTCATACCTGCTGGAAGCATGCAAAAATATGGCAAGAAAAACTATAGTGTCTTCATTACTGATACCTAAATGTATGTACAAGATGTTCAAATACTACTGTGACAGCAATATAGAAACAGCGTCCATTCATCTCTGTGGAAAGCTTTCAATTTGTTATCCTGAAAGAGCAATGCATTGAGATTGGTGGATGTAAGAAAGGTTAAGTGATGAATATCAAGTGGAATAACCATTCTGCAATAACTCCATAATCTCAGTTTGAATTGAGAACATCTTCATGGGGACTTATTCTAGAACTGCTCTATTGCTTAACATTCTTGCCCTAGCTTTTTCTAGCATAGCTCTTGGCTATAAGTAAACCCTCCAACAGTAGAGACATTCGTCTCAAGCAGCTTTAAGCAGTGTCTCTGGAAGGGTACAACTCTACTCACTCTTACATAGACATCTAATGCAGGATATGTGAATCAGGCCAGAAAGTCTGTCTATAAGGATGCTGGGGAGGGACTCTTCGTTAGGGACTGTAGTGACAGGACAAGGGGCAACGGGTTCAAACTTAAACAGGGGAAGTTTAGATTGAATATGAGGAAGAAGTTATTTACTGTAAGGGTGGTGAGGCACTGGAATGGGTTGCCCAGGGAAGTTGTGAATGCTCCATCCCTGGCGGTGTTCAAGCCTGGGTTGGGCAGAGCCTTGGGTGACATGGTTTAGTGTGAGGTGTCCCTGTCCATGGCGGGGCGGTTGGAACTAGATGATCTTAAGGTCCATTCCAACCCTAACTATTCTATGATTCTATACTACTATAATAATAAATTAGGCAGTATTGTTTCTTGATATCCAGGCTCAGCTTTATGCCACATTCACCCACATTTCTAGTTTAGCAAGTGATTTTGGACGTGGTGTGTGGCTATATAATGTCTTCTCAGAAAACTTCAAGTCATCCAGTGAAACCAGAGACATATATTCATAAAGGCTGCATAACCAAACAGGCAGTGTTCAAGGCCAGGCTGGACAGAGCCTTAGGTGACATGATCTAGTGTGAGGTGTCCCTGCCCATGGCAGGGGGTTGGAACTGGATGAGCTTAAGGTCCCTTCCAACCCAAACTGTTCTATGATTCTATGATGAGAAGGATTCCTAGTACTCAATTTACAGACAAATTGAAACCTCTTGCCTTGGCAAAATATCAATTAAAAAGCTATTAAGAATATTGATAAAATTATGGATCATTTCAACCAATAAAAACCATATGACTTACTAGAAATGACAACATACTACTTACTACAAATGGTTTGCACAACTCTAATTGAAATATTTGGTGCTCTGGATGGGTCATCTTATTTGTTTCACAGTTGCTACCCCTGAATCAGCATATCCAGGCAAACCTTAGTGCTGTTTTTCTTTTGAAGTGCCAAAGTCCATTTTCCACTTAAAGTAAGATTACAAATAAAGAAAGAAGAAAAGCATTCAGTGGAGTAGGATATTTCATGAGCAGACGAACTCTGTCAATGACCCACCTCTCACACAGCACCTGACTGACTGGTGATCACTTCTCATTTCAAGGCTCATGTTTCTTTCAAGCCCACAATGGCTCAACAACGAAAATGCCCCACGTGCTCATCCACAGCAGTAGATGGGAACTTTGTGGTGCAGTATGATGTGAACAGAGAAACCACGGGTGGAGAACTGGAAGTAAGTGTTTAACTGGGGTGGGAGATCTCTGAATACAAGAACTGCTGTCATTAAGTAAACTGGGCTAAATAAAATTCATGCTCAAGAGAATAAGCATGAGAAATTTCTCTGTATCTATTTGAAAGAACAGAGAGATTTTAAGTGGGAAAAATGGATTTACTTAATTTATGACTAAGACATGGTCCTACTTATAGTCAGGAGCCTGTTCCTGCCTTATCCAAAAACCAATGTCTTTCATACCTACCAGCACTCTGATGATTTAATGTTGGATCAGAAGACAGCATCATTGGGTGTTGTACCAATACATCGTAAGGAGACAACCAGAACATCACTATTTTTATGTTAACATGAGACAACCAGAACATCACTATTTTTATGTTAACATGAAGCAGAATTATGGGGTTGAGTTATTACAGACAGAACAGTCTTACAATGTTTTTCATTCCTTCCTATGCTAATGCATGGCAGTTGTCTGAGACCCAGGCTCTGCTTTCCTTGATGAAAAGTTAAGACTACGGAGTATAAAAGGTATACAAAGGAATAAAAAAGGTGTATAAAAAGTACAAAAGGCTACAAAACTGTGCAGAGCTGAAAGTTAGAATTGGCCCATAAAGAAAAATAACATTCTCGGCTTTTATTGTCTTAAGTTTTCTGACATCTTTACTATAGCTCACTTCACTGTGATGTGTTATTTCACTTTGCAGATTTTTAATGGCTATTTTATTCACTTCTTCGCTCCGGAAAATCTTGATCCTCTGCCCAAAAACATTTTATTTGTTATAGATGTCAGTGGCTCAATGTGGGGACTGAAAATGAAACAAGTAAGTGTTTGACCTCTAGTGAAAAATGAACTTCCTACCAACCTTTGCGTGTGCCTCACCATTGAATCCTGTAGCAGGCTTTACACTTTATCTCACTGAAATAGGAAAATCTGTGGCAAATCAAAGACTTCATGGTTTTACTCTTTATTGCAATGCTCCTTCCATGTTGCAAGGAAGAGGTGATGCCATCAGAATATGGATTTTAGCTGTAGATTAAAGTTTTTATTGACAAATGACGAAGCATTTTGCCAAAGTTCTAATCTCCTCTCCTGAATCCTGGGAAAGCCTCAGTAGGGAGAGACTTTCCCAGCTTTCAAAAAGCTGTGAACATTGTTGGCAGCCTACTGAAGAGCAGTAAGCATTGCTTAGGCAACGTAACCCATGAGATGAGGAGGGAAATGCAAAACGTGAGATGATTTAGTCCGCAAAAGAAAAGACTTGGAGGGGCATAATCGGCCTCCAAATATGTGAACAATTGCTCTAAAAGGGAAACTCATCAACTGACATTCGTGCCCACCCAGGGTAGAATAAGATTAAATCAGATGGATATACAGGAGAGATTTATACTGGATATTAGGAAAAGCTTTGTACTGCTCAGAGGGGTGTTTGGGAGATAGTCTATCATGTGTCACTGAAGGTCTTTAAGAACTGGCTAGACAAACGTTGGTAAGGGATGATCTAGACATACTTGAATTTGTTTTGGAGCACAATACTACCCCTTGTCATATTGCTTCCTTGGGGAAATCAATGCTACACAACTGTGATACAGCTTAATTGTCACTTGTTTAAATCACACATCTTCAAACAGATATTACCCAGCCTGAAATGACAGCATTGCAGACAGAGCTAAGCCTCCTGAGCTGATAGGAGCAATTCCTATCTCCTGAACCACATAACACAAACTGTTTCTGTCTCTCACCTGTATCAACAGGAGTTAAGCAAGGATGGGTTGAGTTGAATTCCTGCTAATTGCATTTTTAGCATGATTCTTTGGTGAAAAGTTCAACTTTATGTAAGAAGTGCAAAAAAGGAGAGATTTGGATAGCAGATGCTATTCTGGATACTCATGTTCTTATGCATCAAAGGCATCTGTCTGCCTATAGTCACAAGTTAAGAAGATGCTTTCAGCAACAAGAAGCATAAACTCATCTTTTCTTAACTTTCTTCTTCTCAGACCATTGAGGCCATGAAGGCAATACTGAGTGAGCTCCGTGCTGCTGATCAGTTCTCCCTTATCGACTTCAACCACAATGTCCGATGCTGGAGAGATAATCTAGTCTCAGCCACCCCATCGCAGGTTGAAGAAGCTAAGAAGTACATCCAGGCAATCCATCCCAATGGGGGTATGAGGTTTTGATTGCAGTGTGCTCATGGAAGTTAGATATTGCAGGAATGCGTGCTTCAGACAACCCTCAGATTGGCAGGATATTCCTATCAATAAATATGATTCCCAAGATGGGAAAAGCATGCCCTGGGATAAAGGAGAGCGAAGATTCCAGTTTCTTGTTAGGGGATGGGCTGGCATTTCTTTCTACTGATTAAGCCAAGACAGATAGAACACAGACCACTGAACAGCTGCCTTTAATCTGTGTCCTGTCTCCAGCCTCACAGATCCCAAATATATAGAATCATAGAATGGTTTGGGTCGGAAGGGACCTTAAAGATCATCTACTTCCAACCCCCCTATCTTAAGCAGGGAGGTGAAACAAGGCTGACTCATGCCTTTGTAAAGCAGACCATAAGCAGCCCAACTCCAGGGTATCCACTGGCTGTAAATAGTACACTACACCATGATAGATAGAGATCAGTGCAGCAGCAAAGACACAAGGGTTACTGATGTGCCTGAGAATGGTCATGTAGTGGTTAGGACTTTTCCCCAGGAAAAGGTGGCAGGATCAACAGCCCAACTGAAGTGCATCTACACCAATGCACACAGCATGGGTAACAAACAGGAGGAGCTGGAAGCAATGGTGCAGCAGGAAAACTATGACATAATTGCTACCATGGAAACATGGTGGGATGACTGGCGCAACTGGAGTGCTGCCATGGATGGCTATAAACTCTTCAGAAGGGACAGGAAAGGAAGGAGAGGAGGTGGGATAGCCCTCTATGTTAGGGAGTGTTCAGATTTGGCTTTGTTAGGTCCTACATTTGGGCCACAACAACCCTATGCAGACTTGGGGAAAAGTGGCTGGAAAGCTGCCCAGTGTGAAAGGACCAGGCGATAGCTGGCTGAACATGAGCTGTCAGTGTGTCCAGATGGCCAAGAAGGACAAGAAGCACCCTGGCTTATATCAGGAATATTGTGGCCAGCAGGACCAGGGAAGTGATCCTCCTTTCTGCAGGTATTTAGAAGGCCTGTAGATGTGGCTTTTGGGGACTTTTTCAGTGGTGGACTTGGCAGTGCTGGGCTAATGGTCGGACTCAATTATCTTAAAGGTCTTTTCCAACCTAAACAATTCTACGATCTACTAAATGCCACCCTGGGCAAACTGTTCACATGTTTTGTGCCTTCATCATTTTCTGATCAACAAGGATAGTTCCCTTTTCAGCCTTACAGCACTTTGGATGCTTCATTTGCAAGTGCTTGAGCTGTTTGTACAGAACGGGCTCATGATCATTTCAATCTATTGCTCTCTGAAGTGCAGTTGTGTTTAGTTGTTCAGTTCTTTGTACACTGATAGCGTGTGGAAGGCTTTCTCAAACATCAGAGCCTTCTGGTGGTGTGGCGCCTTCATTTCAAGCTTTCACTGGCAACATATGAAGTAGAATAAACATGAAGTTATAGACTTGCCCAAGATCATCAGTGTGCTGGGAATAGGATCCACGTTGAGTGCCTCATAAGCCTGACTTTGTTATCCCAAAAGAACTGACAGATAAGCTAAGAGACCTGTTCCCATCCAGGAAAGCCATTTTGCAAAACAGCATTTTATTATCCTGTCTCTGAAGCCACTATATTTTTCTTTCTTGACAAAGAAATTACTTTGAATATACTGTTTCTCTCATATTAATTTCTTATTCTACCCCTTCTGAGCATGAGCCAAACCTTTATATAGGCTCAATAAACATCTACCTTTTCTTTTCCAATCAAGATACCAAAGAACAGGCTGATGCCAGGAAAGAAAGTTTCTTCACGCTCTCATTCAGTCATCTGCCTGCAAATGATTTGCCCACAGCAAATAGTTCCCAACACCACAAATGGTCCCACTGGAATTAGTGATGAGGAATGGGTGGGAACACACAAAGATGGCAGCTTGGGATGAAAAAAGGAACCACAGTGCAAGCAGATGTGCTGTAAGCATCACATAGGAGGGATTTTGCTGCCTCAATCTCAGGTCTGGTCCATGCTGATTAACTCCACTAAAATATCAGAACTGATCTGGATTCGATAAGAAACTCAACAAGAAACAAACTTGTTTTCCTCATTGTGTCTCCGACAGGCACAAATATCAATGAAGCTCTTCTCCGAGCCACATTCATCCTGAATGAAGCCCAGAACTTAGGCATGTTGGACCCTAACTCAGTCTCCATGATTGTATTGGTGTCTGATGGAGACCCGACAGTAGGTAAGGATCCTGCTTTAGGTGAGAAGAAAGGACAGTAGGATTAGCCTGAGAAAAGCACGCAGCATGTAGACACTTGACAGTAAGTTAAAAAAGTTCTATTCCACTTTCTTCCAATGCCTGTGATGCCCTTTTGCTAAGTGCTATAGGTGCTATGGGGCTTTGCTGGGCAGCTTTGAAAACATCATGTCATGCAAGTGATCCACTTCTTGCAATTACAGATGAGCAAGTCCTGTAGGAGAGGTAATCACAACAACCTTAGGAAAAATATCTTCTTTCAATGATCTTTGCCCACAAAGATCTATGCAGTCCCACATGCACCATGAAAATAGGGAAAATCAAGTAGAAAGCAAGTTAATTCTGATTGGATTTGGTACAGGTTGAAAGTACTCACTTACTGCAAGCTGCCAGCCCAGAAGAGGCTGATGCTAAAGTCAGTCCCAATGGTGGCAGAGAACATCTTAAGTACAACAAACAAGTAAAACCTTAATAGAGATGTCTTAGTCTTCAGAGAGCTTGAAGTAGTAACCCTGTGAGAAGTCCAGATGTGTTATTATTACAAACTCCCCAAGAAGTTAATGAGGCCTGGATAGACAAAGAATATGCATCAGATACAAAAAAAAAGAGTTCAAAGGAACGAATTTCAGTAGAAACAATTTGTTAATCTCCATCCAGGAGAAGCTTAAATGTCACTGTAGGTAAAGCAGGATGAAGATACAGCATCTGGGTTAGTTGGCTAAGTTAGTTCTCTAAGAGAGAATCAGAGACACTGGAAGAGCATGAATTTGCTTATATAGATGGAGACTTCTTCCATTGCTCAGATAAATGTCACCCTTTGTGTCCCTCCAAGGTGAGCTAAAGCTGACAACGATCCAGAAGAACGTGAAGCAGAGCATCAAAGACGAGTTCTCTCTCTTCTGCCTTGGGATCGGGTTTGATGTAGATTACGATTTCCTGCAGAGAATCGCAACTGACAACCGTGGCATGGCCCAGAGGATTTTTGGGAATCAGGAGACTTCTGCCCAAATGAAGGTGCATTTCTGGCTCATTGCCTCTGAAACCCTCCAGTTCTGTTCACAGCTCTGGAGCTGGATGACTCCACAGAGTTACTGTGGTGTAGGTCACAAAAAGCACAGTTATAGTTTGGGCAGAGAAGAGATTCAGAGCAGTCCTGTGGGGAAGGACTTGGGGGTGCTGGTTGGTGAGAAAATGAACATGAGCCGGCTGCAGTGTGCGCTTGCAGCCCAGAAAACCAACCATATCCTGGGCTGCATCAAAAGGAGTGTGACCAGCAGGTCGAGGGAGGTGATCCTGCCCCTCTGCTCTGCTCTCCTGAGACCTCACTTGGAGCATTGTGTGCAGTTCTGGTGTCCTCAACATCAAAAGGACATGGAACTGTTGGAACAAGTTCAGAGGAGGGCCACGAGGATGATCAGGGGACTGGAGCACCTCCCATATGAAGACAGGCTGAGAAAGTTGGGGCTGTTCATCCTGGAGAAGAGAAGGCTGCGTGGAGACCTCATAGCAGCCTTCCAATATCTGAAGGGGGCCTATAGGGATGCTGGGGAGGGACTCTTCATCAGGGCTGTAGTAATAGGACAAGGGGTAACGGGTTCAAACTTAAACAGGGGAAGTTTAGATTGGATATGAGGAAGAAATTCTTTCCTGTAAGGGTGGTGAGGCACTGGGATGGGTTGCCCAGGGAAGTTGTGAATGCTCCATTGCTGGTGGTGTTCAAGGCTGGGTTGGACATAGCCTTGTGTGGCATGGTTTAGTGTGCGGTGTCCTTGCCCATGGCAGGTTGGTTGGAACTGGATGACCTTAAGGTCCTTTCCAACCCATACTGTTCTATGATTCTATGATTCTTCTGGAGAGTCCTGCAAGATGATGATCATGTATTAGCTTAAGTGCTGCTACTTACAAGTTTTGTAACTATAATACACACTTTACATCTCTGTGTAGCATTTCTATTCTATAAAACAGTCCTAACCATAAAAAGGACAATTTTCTAAATGAGAATTAAGGCCAGGATTTTACCTGAGGTTGCTCCAGCACTAGAAAAAAAGCTTGGATATAAATGCTAAATCATGATCCAAACTTTTCCAGAGTAAGAAAAGGTTCAGTTCTAGGAGGCTCTGGCTCCAAATCTGAGCAGCAATTGCTGATGAGCAAACTCTTGCATCCTTATTCTGTTTCTCTTCACTGGCATCATCACCTATGTAGGCTTCTCATGCTTCTTTCCCAGCACAGGTATGAAAGGACACACTACATGGTGTTCTGCCAAACAGCAGCTCTGAGAGTGTAGCCCCTCAGTATGAGACAGCCTCCACCCGTAGCACTATTTGGGTACCTGTTTTTGCTCCCTGGTCTCGTATGTAAAACCCAGCTGTGCACGCATCCCAGTTCACATCGGTCAGGCACAAGAGAAAAGGGTAGACAGACCACAGCAGAGAAGTAAATACAAGTGGGACATGGGTGTAGTTTTTGACAAGAACTAGGCAGAAAGCAGCTGTGTGTCTTACACAGTAGCCAAGAGCTGACCAACCTGATTATAGATCAGGCCCATATTCACTTGTGTTCAAGCCTTAGAGATCTAGGAAGAACACAGCCCATGGGCTCTGACCGTCCTTTGACTTCCACCAGATCTTTTGGATTGAACTGGATTCCCTTGCTATACCCTCTTGCAAGTGTACTAAGGTCCAAGTATAAAGAAGTTGCATTCTCTGGAACCAGGAAAGCCCCACTTCCCCATCAGGGCTCCAGTTTTTGTCACCTGCTGTCCCTTCAGTCAGTGGTGCATGTGGGAGGGTTGTGTTGGGTACAACAGACTCACTTCTCTGTTTCCTTCCTCCTCAGAACTTCTACAACCAGGTCTCCACCCCGCTCTTGAAGAAGATTCAGTTCAACTACCCCCAGGAGTCAGTGTCAGACGTCACCCAGAGCAGCTTCCACAACTACTTTGGTGGCTCAGAGATAGTTGTGGCTGGGAAGGTGGACACAGAAAACCTGCAGCACTTGGAAAGCATTGTCACAGCGACCGCGGTGAGTGGAGGCGTCCATGGGTTACCTGCTCCTGGGCTTTGGGCTGGCTCATTCCTGTGTCCTACTTGCTGGAGGTTATTTGTCCATTTGGGTTCTGCGTGGGAGTATTGGGAAACTCATGAGATGTTTGTCTAACAATGTCTCACAATAACTTCAAGTACAGCAATGAATAGTCACTACCTGCAACCTGCAGCCTGCCAGAGGAACTTCCTTCTAATATATGAACCTTACTAAATTCAATCGCAAACCAGACCAAAACTATGGAGTCCTCCCTTCATGCTTTGTGAAGGTGTATGGTTGATCCCCAAGCACAGCTCCTTTCATGGCTGAATATTCCACTCTTGGGGAGTTCAAGCTGGTGGATCTTCCGTGTGTCAAGTCCTAGCTCTGTGCTTTTATGCTCTGCCTTGTCGCATGGGTGATGAGACTTTTCCCATGTTTTCAGGGCTGCTTCTCAAGGTGGAGGGGGGTGGGGTGGGAGTTCTACATCCAGATCCTTCTTTCTGAGGAGGAACCAAAATATCTGCACTCTTACAGGGCTTAGGAGTTGCGATTTGTGAGTTGCTGGAAAAAATCAAACATGTTCAATATCCTGACAAAGCATAGGACAGTCCATGGGTCTGTGAGGGAAAGTGGGATTTGGTTCCTGCTCCTCAATAGGAATTGGATGTGAGAAAGCCTGAGGGGAGGAAAGCAGAGCTCTATTCCTTTGGCATGTGGTAGGACCCTCTGGATACTGCTGACAGATCCTTTACCAGTTTTACTCCACTGTCACGTAAGCACCTTTAACAGAAGACCCTCTTGCTACAGCTCCCCTCCCCATGGCATTCAGGCCAACAGTGCTGGGACTTTCTGATCTAGAAGCAACATGGGCAGAGCCAGAGTGGGTCCTCAATGCCACCATGCTAGAAGGAGAACTCAGTTACCACATTCTCCTGGCTCACTCTCCATTATCTTTATCACTCATTAATTGCATAGGCGAATGCAGAGCTGGTCATGGAAACCCTGCGAGATGTTGAAGAGCTGGATGGCTTCATGAAGAAAGACAGATATGCAGATCCTGAATTCACTAGGAAGCTGTGGGCCTATCTGACTGTCAACCAGATGCTGGCAGAGAGGTGAGGAGAAATGTGGTCTGTGATGGGAAGGAAGAGAAGTTTGAGAGTGATATGGTTCTTTCTGAGACAACAGCCATGAGGTGTTTCACAGCCATCAGGGTTTCAAATGGGGAAGGTAAATAAATTGAAATAAAGGTAGGTGATGTCTTCAGGCACATTCCTCCTCTCAGCACTCACACATATCAGGAACAGAGTTTGGGAACAGTTAAGTAGAGGAATAAGGGGCAAACAGACCTGGCTGTGGGGCTGAGTGAATGAAACTAATAGGAAATTTGCCTTATGGAGCCTGAGTAAAAACTATGGAGCAGTTCAGGATGAACGCCCTCTGAAGCAGAAAGAGGTCTCCTGCTGAGACCAGGAGATGAACTGGGCTTCTTAGAGTCCAGACCAAAGCCCACAGAAGCCAAAAATAGTCTTCATATGGAGAGTTCATTCACATGGGCCGTCAGCCTTTCTTTTTTGCAACACCCACCAGTTTGGCTCTGGGACCACTCTGTGGAGCAGCTGCCCCATAGAGCTGCTAACCATGCCTTCTGTTTCATCTTCCATCCAGAAACACAGCCCCCACTGCAGCTTTGAAGAGAAACATCACCAAATCCATCCTACAGATGTCTCTTGACCATCATATTGTTACCCCCTTCACAGCTATGCTGATAGAGAACGCTGAGAAGGATGAGATAATGCTGGCAGACCAGCCCAAAGACCCCAGGAGGGGCTGCTGCCCAGGTCAGTGTCTCTGTTACTCAACCTCTCATTTTGGCTTTGTTCTTCATCAGTTGGAAGAGCATCTATGTTCATTGTTCACTCCAGGTATTTGTGCTCATAGAGTAGCCTGTATTTTCAATGAAAGCTGACCATATCTTCGGACAGTTTGAGAGCATCTGGTGGAGGACTGAATGTGACAACATTGCAATGATGAGGTTTCCAATAAGTCTGCAAGGTCACAAGCCGAACGTCTTCTTAGTTGGACAGATATGTCTAGCTCCCTATAGAATTGACTAAACTATATTTTATCACCACTTTTAAGCCTTGGAAGCTTCCTAAGATTGTTATAAATCAGGCAAGAGCCCACATGGAATCTGAGCTGTTGGAACAGGAGAGTCCCTTATGAATTAACTTCTGTATTTAAATCCTTTACTTCAATAGATGTTCCAAGGTCCTTGTTACAGCAACCTCGTGTCCAGCCAAATGAGGCAAGGCTGGCTGCTCTGGCAGTGTCAGCCTCAGAGCAATAGCTGCTGACATCTGTGGGTGTTTAGCATATCCCAAGTCATCCCTGCACAGCCATATGCTTTCAACAAAACTTAACAGCAGTTATTTTGCACCATCACAAGTCAAGGGTTTGGAAAAGCACAATTGTTGCTATCAAGAGAACACTGAGAGTGTGATGCAAAGGAAGTAAAAGATCAGCTTCTTCAACAACTGAGTGTAGTGAATTAAACCCTATTAATAAATGGGAGAGTTTACAATTGGTTGTGAAGGAAAGCAGCAACTTTACACCAGCAGGCAACATCATCCAGCTGTCATTTCACACTAGAAGCGAAACTCCACGCACGTTCTGCATTTCCACATCTCCAGCTCCTGGATAACTCTAATAATGTCCTGATTCTGGCTCAATGAAATGGGGTTCTGATATGTGTCAACTGTTATTATTAGGTTTATTTATTCTTCAATTTTAAAGTCGGCAGCCGAGACCCAAAGAAAAATGACGTTATTTATACTGCACGCTACAACCCACAGCCACCAAATCACTCAGCACAGAAATACCATGTGTTGCATTCATGTATAATGAGTTCATTATAGTGGCACCGGCTGACTAATTCAGACCATGGTTATCTTGATTTAGATGATGTAGAGGATTTGAGTAGTTTTAATATAGGTTCTTGTGTCTTTGTGTTTGACGGAATAGTTAAAACTTAACACCACTGAAATCAGGGTCAAGGCATCTGTGGATTTCAGGGACAGTGGGGCATGTCTCTTGAACCTTAGCAGAGGACAGAGATTGTAAAAGCAATATCAAAGTAAATCTGTGCTTAGGACTGTGCAATACGTGGACTGTGCCAAAAGTTTACATATACAAAGCATGGAACCATAGAATCATAGAATCATAGAATAGTTAGGGTTGAAAAGGACTTTAAGATCATCCAGTTCCAACCCCCCTGCCATGGGCAGGGACACCTCCCACTAAACCATGACACCCAAGGCTCTGTCCAACCCAGCCTTGAACACCACCAGCAATGGAGCATTCACAACTTCCCTGGGCAACCCATTCCAGTGCCTCACCACCCTCACAGTAAAGAATTTCTTCCTCATATCCAGTCTAAACTTCCCCTGTTTAAGTTTGAACCCGTTACATCTTGTCCTATATCTACAGTCCCTCATGCAGAGTCCCTCCCCAGCATCCCTAAAGGCCCTCTTCAGATACTGGAAGGCTGCTATGAGGTCTCCATGCAGCCTTCTCCTCTCCAGGATGAGCAGCCCCAACTTTCTCAGCCTATCTTCATACGGGAGGTGCTCCAGTTCCCTGATCATCCTCATGGCCTCCTCTGGACTTGTTCCAACAGTTCCATGTCCTTTTGATGTTGAGGACACCAGAACTGCACACAATACTGCAAGTGAGGTCTCAGGAGAGCAGAGTAGAGGGGCAGGATCACCTCCCTCGACCTGCTGGTCACGCTGCTTTTGATGCAGCCCAGGATACGGTTGGGTAATCTGAAATAGATTTTCCTGCTTGTCCTTATGCAACTCCCATAAGAGCTTCACTGTCTTCATAGCCAAAGACTGTGCCTTCCACTGAAATCACTTACTTCTCAAAGGACTAAATGTTCTTTATCATGCCAGATATTGCAAAACCGGGCTGTGCATGGAAGAGCTTCTTCATGCATAATAGTCTGTGAAATTCATCTGACATGGAAAATCAGAAGTCTCTGTGCAGGTTTTAGTTCCTGTATTATCTGCACTGAATTCACATGTAACTGTGCTAATGGACATAACACTGCCTGAGTAAAACCAGCTTATGGCTTGATTTAGGGCTTCAAGAAAAGAAGATGCCAGCAGAGATTTGGATCTAGCTGTACAATCTTGTTCTGCTGTTGTCCCCAGCTCCTTTTTCACCTTACTTCCTTCAGAGTAGAGCCAGCAGATGTGAATACATGCCCTGCTTCAGCTTTTCTTGTTTCCAGCCCAATGTATGAAACAAACCAAGTTTAATGGATCATTGAAGATCAACATCTTTGTCGGTGACATGGACAGTGGGATTGAGTGCGCCCTCAGCAAGTTTGCCGATGACACCAAGCTGTGTGGTTCGGTAGATACGCTGGAGGGAAGGAATACCATCCAGAGGGACCTTGACACACTTGTGAGGTGGGCTGATGCCAACCTGATGAAGTTTAACCATGCCAAGTGCAAGGTCCTACACCTGGGTGGGAGCAATCCCAGGCACAGCTCCAGGTTGGGCAGAGAAGAGATTCAGAGCAGCCCTGCGGAGAAGGACTTAGGGGTGTTGGTCGATGAGAAAATGAACATGAGCTGGCAGTGTGCACTTGCAGCCCAGAAAGCCAACCGTATCCTGGGCTACAGCAAAAGGAGCGTGACCAGCAGGTCGAGAGAGGTCATCTTGTCCCTCTACTCTGCTCTCCTGAGACCTCACTTGCAGTATTGTGTGCAGTTCTGGTGTCCTCACCATCAAAAGGACATGGAACTGTTGGAATAAATCCAGAGGAGGCCATGAGGATGATCAGGGAACTGGAGCACCTCCCGTGTGAAGATAGGATGAGAAGGTTGGGGCTGTTCATCCTGGAGAAGAGAAGGCTGCGTGGAGACCTCATAGCAGCCTTCCAGTATCTGAAGGGGCCTATAGGGATGCTGGGAAGGGACTCTTCATGAGGGACTGTAGTGATAGGACAAGAGGTAACGGGTTCAAACTTAAACAGGGGAAGTTTAGATTGGATATGAGGAAGAAATTCTTTCCTGTAAGGGTGGTGAGGCACTGGGATGGGTTGCCCAGGGAAGTTGTGAATGCTCCATTGCTGGTGGTGTTCAAGGCTGGGTTGGACATAGCCTTGGGTGGCATGGTTTAGTGGGAGGTGTCCCTGCCCATGGCAGGGGGTTGGAACTGGATGATCTTAAGGTCCTTTCCAACCCTAACTATTCTATGATTCTATATTGTTTTATGAACTAAGTGGAAAAGAGAACACGTTACGTTCTCCTGCTTCCATCATCTCAAAGGCAGAAAGACTCTAGCAGGAGGGGAGACATTAAGGGATGTTATTGTAAATGCTGCACTTATTTGTAGCTTTATTGATGTGGGTCATCCTAGAGCATGCAGAAAGAGTCCTACATAGCTTCTGGCTAGCTCAACTGCCCTGGTAAGTCATATTTCTCTGGTGGAGACACTGGGGTAAATCCATCCCAACTTCCTCATACAAATTTGTCTTTTGGAAAGAGTTTTGTGCCTCCTTTACTTTGGTACAACATGAGGCTCTGATCTACTGCATTACTTTAAACATTACACTATTAAATGTGTCAGCAAGACCAAAAACCTATGTATGACTCTCCTTTAACAGGTACTCTAGGATTAACTCCAAATGCACCTAATAACAACAAAGGTATCCCCCCCTGGGCCAACATCACGGCTGTACCAGTCAGCTTCATGCCTGAGCAAAGGAGTCCTCCAGTGTCCTCTCTGAGCATAAACAGAGGTAAGAGCTACAGTATTTCTGTGCAGAGAAACACCAGACAGCATCATTCATCACCTAATACACAAATAAAAGTGATATAACCAAAGTTATTGGTTGCTTTTGGGACTTCAGCTTCTGTGACAAGATGCCAAGCACAGTAATGATGGAGGAGCCCATCAATTGTCTTTATTTTTCTTGTTGAGCTTGCTGGATTGGTGTAAAAGCTGTATCTTCATTTAGGGGCTAGTCTGCAAGAGAATAAATCCACTGCTGTGACTAGCTGCTAAAGCTACTTCACTGCTGTTGCAGAGGGCACCAGCGTGAAGGGTTCTTGATACAGCCTCTGCTAACATCCAGCGCCCAAGAAGCCAGCTTATCTTCATGAAATACTGAGTCATTTTGACTCCGAATATGTGAACCTGTAAAATATGCTCTAAGTTACAAGCATGAGATTTAGCTTACATCCTAAAGGGGAGATTGAGATGAGCTCTTAAGCACAAGTTCTTCCCTGTGAGGGTGCTGAGGCGCTGGTACAGGATGCCCAGAGAAGCTGTGGCTGCCCCATCCCTGGCAGTGTTCAAGGCCAGGCTGGACAGGGTTAGGAGCAAGCTGCTCAAGTGGAAGGTGTCCTTGCCTGTGGCAGAGGTTGGAACTGGATGAGCTTTGAGGTCCTTTCCAGCCCAAACCATCCTATTATTCCAATAGGATCCCAGCGTCTCCACCTTCTGCTGCATGCTTCCCTGTAGCTGAGGCTGTTCACTGAGCTCACACTCAACTTCTCTGCAGTAGCAGAGCTCATGTAAAGTTACCCCCATTGTAAATGACAGATGAATGTTCTGTGGTAGATAAAAATCTCTGAGTGCACTGGTGACTGATGGATCCTGTTAATACTTGGGCCTTTGCCACAGTTTAGTGCCTACTTAAACAAACCAGCTGTGAGAACCACTGCCTGTAAAAGCAGTGTAACTGCAATAGCTCTGGGAGTCTGCCTGGGTGCAGATGTGTGTATTTACATAGCTACCAAAGAGCTATCAAACTCCTTCTCCTCATAGCTCAGGGGTTAATCTAAGGGTTTGGTTAGTCAAGAAACTGCTTGGAGAAGATGAGCAAGGCAAAGTTACTTGTCCAGCTAACACATGTATTTGGTACTGTATTTTTGTACCTGGAAATGATGATCAGAACAGGCCTTGACAGCACCTTCAGGCAGATCAAGAATAAGGAAAGAGTAAGGAAAAGTTATTGAGGGCTATATTCAAGAGACTTCATGTATTTAAAAGATACAAGACATTCAAAAGCTCCTTCAGCCTTGGAGGGCACCCACCCCACTGCTTCCTGCAAAGTCATTCCTGGTCAAGGGTCTAGGATTTGCCTAGTGCATGGAAGGAGTTAAATAGGTCCAGAAGTTGAGGAACAGCACTGAATGAATGGAAGCTGGACCGGCTATTCCCATAGGAAACACTGACTACAGGCATGGATTATATTCCCCAGAGGAGTTGATAGGCAGGATGTATGTTTCTCCAATGTCTGTATGGTTGTATGGACTTGTAATGCATCTGAGAGCTTCTTAGTTTGAGACAGTGATGTCCTGGGAGTGTGTCACTTCTAGAAACAGACAACAGATGGGCATGGGAGGGTGGATATTAGTTTTGAACAGAGGTGTCACCCAAATCCTGCTTTCTATGCCTTAGGTCCTATCCTGGATGTAAGCCTCAAATATGTGTCCCCGTCTGTCTGGTGTCCAGATGGGTCCTTGATCTCACCTGGATGCTGGTTTCCACCATGAAGAGATAAAGTTTGGCTTCTATAGCTCCAGGTCGAGCCTATGGCACCCTGGTGTGCAGCTGACCAGTTTAAACCACTGGTGATCCTAAAGCCAAGAATGTCATGTCCTCTCCTTAAACAGGAGAAGTATATGAAGAGAAAGTGTCTAAGCGGCTTTGGTGAGGAGCATCTGAGAACTCCCTTAGCTACTGTAGGGGTAGAATGAGCCCTTGTCCTCACTGAGGAGTCCCAAAAAGTGCTTAAAATCCCCCAAGCCAAGTGTATCAGTCTGTGTGCTGCCCCAGGCAGGTCTGTGCTGCTGCTCATGCTTGTTTCTTTCCTGCCTTTCAGTGGACAATGACCCACATTTCATCATACACCTGCCCAAGAGCCAAAGGAACATCTGCTTCAACATCAACTCAGAGCCTGGAAAGATCCTGAACTTGGTTTCCGATCCTGGTACTGGTAAGGAAAGATAACATGGTTTATTTTACAGCACTTTCCTTCTCTCAGGTCTGAGAGGTGTTCAGAGGGAGCAGGGGAAGGCCTACAGGGAAGACCATGTGCTAACAGGAGCATGGCCAGCAGGTTGAGGGAAGCAGCTGTTTCCCTTCACACCTGGAGTATTGTGTCCAGTTTGAGGCTTGTCAGTACAAGAAAGCTGTTGACAAACTGGGTCGAATTGAGCGGTGGCCACCAAGATGATTGTGGGGCTGGAGCACAGGACATGGAGGGAGAGGCTGTATTTTGTCATTGGGTTTGGTCAATCTTGCTGCTGTCTACAGCCACCTAATGAGAAGGTAAAGATGGAGCTTAACACATCTCCAAGATCCATAACTAAAAGACAAGAGGCAACAGACACAAGCTGCACAGTGAAACTAAAAGTAGGAGTGAGATATGAGGGAAAACATTTTCATTCTGAGGATGGCCAAACACTCCTGAAGAAACCAAGATAGGTGGGGGAATCTCCACGATAGGTGGGGATTTCTCTTCTCCTCTTCTCTTCTCTTCTCTTCTCTTCTCTTCTCTTCTCTTCTCTTCTCTTCTCTTCTCTTCTCTTCTCTTCTCTTCTTCTCTTCTCCTCTTCTCCTCTCTTCTCTTCTCTTCTCTTCTCTTCTCTTCTCTTCTCTTCTCTTCTCTTCTCTTCTCTTTTCTCCTCTCTTCTCTTCTTCTCTTCTCCTCTCCTCTTCTCTTCTCTTCTCTTCTCTTCTCTTCTCTTCTCTTCTCTTCTCTTCTCTTCTCTTCTCTTCTCTTCTCTTCTCTTCTCTTCTCTTCTCTTCTCTTCTCTTCTCTTCCCTTCCCTTCCCTTCCCTTTTTTCCCTTTTTCCCTTTTTTCCCTTTTTTTCCCTTTTTTTCCCTTTTTTTCCCTTTTTCCCTCTCCTCTCCTCTCCTCTCCTCTCCTCTCCTCTCCTCTCCTCTCCTCTCCTCTCCTCTTTATGCTTTTTATATAATATATAATAACTAATAATTATTATTAATATTATATATTAATGTGCCATTTTAAAGAAGAAAGTGGTAGATGGATACAAAGGAAATAAAACTGGATGCATCTCTAGTGGCAGGGAATAAAAATGTTTAAGTGTATTCCCAGAGGAATCAAAGGGAATCAGCCTCTTCTCCTCAGAGGGCTTTACCTATTAGCATTTTTCTTCTGGAATACATGTGAAGAGCAATGAGTATTTGGAGCACTGTAACTGGAGTAATGAGTATTTGGAGATGTGGTACCATTCCTCCACTGCTCCATGCTTTTCACACACAGCAATGAGCAGAAGCATATAGGATAGTAAAGTCACATAAGCAATGGATCAGGAATCAGCCCATATTGCGCTAGACCTAACACCAGTTCCCACCAGACTGATGTGCTAAAGGGATGAGCAGTAACATCAGGAGGGGCTATAATAAATTACTCTCTTCTCTCAGCTGGCAAGATGACAAAAACAGGGGGTCAGAGGGGTTCCTGTTTCTGCTGTTCCCATGGTACTCCCTGCTGAGATCAGAACTGCAAGTCTGTAAGTGGTGCTCCAAGATTGAGGCATCATCTTCCCTGCTCTTCACAGGAGTGGTGGTCAATGGGCAGATCGTTGGGGCCAAGAGAACAGAGAATAAGAAACTCAACACATACTTTGGCAAAATCGGGTTTTACTTCAAGAAGAAAGGCCTGAAAGTGGAGATCACCACGGAAACGATCACGCTGAAAGATGGATCTTACAGCATCACACTGACCTGGGCCGACACGGGCCACATCATTCGGAAGCAGTGAGTTGCTGAGCATTCCTAAGAAAACCATTGGTAGCATTGGACTGACCCAGCTGTGGGTGGGATCCAGGTCACAGAGATCCTGCGTATGGGCACGTGAATCATAGCTACATGTCTGAGCTCCCATTATCACTAATGAAATCAGGCAGTAGGGCCAAGAGAGTGATTCTATTGACCAGACATGAGTAGAAAGAGCTGAATTTGTCTCCCTACTGCTGACTGCTTTAGCTAAGAACAGGATTCAGTTGCCTCAGCAAAGCATCTCATGTTATCTGAGATACCTCCAGGGCTCCAATATCTGAAGGGGCCTACAAGGACACTGGGGAGGGACTCCTCATCAGGGACTGTGGTGATAGGACAAGGGGTGATGGATTGAAACTTGAACAGGGGAAGTTTAGATTGGATATGAGGAAGAAGTTCTTTACTGTGAGGGTGGTGAGGCACTGGAATGGGTTGCCCAGGGAAGTTGTGAATGCTCCATCCCTGGCGGTGTTCAAGGCCAGGTTGAACTGAGGCTTGGGTGTCATGGTTTAGTGGGAGGTGTCCCTGCCCATGGCAAGGGGTTGGAACTGGATGATCTTAAGGTCCTTTCCAACCCAAACCGTTCTATGATTCTATGATTCTATGATACCTGACATGACGGGAAACCTGAGTCAACATCCAGGACACCTTCACCTACAGACTGACAGCTGTTGGACACCCTACAGCACTAGACATATATTTAGGCAATAGGATCACTTCCAAAATCACCATTCACTGTAGCAAGAACTTAAATTTGTGGGGCAAATTTGGGTGGACTGAACAAGGGCATGAAGCGTCTGCTCTATCAGGCACTGTCCTGCCAGACCTGTGGGCACCATTCCCAAGGCTGTGGGGTTTGATGGACCCTCTGTCTTATCTGCCAACCCCAATCAGTTGTTCTGGATGCCCAAGAGCATCTCAAGGAGCCTGAGAGCTCAGGTGTGACTGAGCCTTTCCTTTGGTTCACCTTTCAGGATGCTCATATCTGTGAAGAGAGAAAACAACGTTACGATCACTGTGGGTGAGGAGATGTCCTTCATGGTCCTGCTCCACCGTGTGTGGAAGCATCACCCTGTTAACGTGGACTTCCTGGGAATCTACATTCCCCCTGAGAACCAGTTCTCACCTGAAGCCCATGGGCTCATAGGTACGGGATGCAGGATGGGAGGTGGGAATGTGGGGCATGGGGGAAGGAGTTTAGATCCTTGCGTGAATTCACTGGTGTCCGTCTCCTGATGGGGAAAGTGTGAAAAGGATTCAAATAGAAACTGGGAGAGAGTCCTACAGGAAGCCCCAAGGACGTTGTAGAACATCATAGACCAGGAGATAATTCCTCATCCCATCCAGGCACGGTGTTTCTATGGCCTGTCCAGACTTGGTGACGCTGTGACAGGGCTTTCCCAGCCTAAAAAGGCTGAAACAACCCCCTTAAACCTTTCTCCTGAGAAGCTTTGCATACAAACATCTGGATCTGTCTTTTCTGGCAAGGGCATAAAGCAAAAGCAAGGGGTCAGCTCACAGGGAAAATCAGCCCCCCGAGCACTGGAGGCCCAGTGCCCTGCGATCCATGGGGGATGCTTTGCCTCCTGCAGCTAGTATGGTTTCTCACAGCAGCTTACACAGGAGCCCCCAAGGTTGGGAGGTGCCGAGAGCTCTAAACCTCTCTTTGATCAGGTCAGTTTGCGTCTGAACCAGAAGTGTCCATCCATCACCAAAGCCCTGGGCAACCTCCAGAGAAACCACAAGCCATCATGGAAGTGAAAGGCAACAAGCTCACTGTTACCAGGTACGAATAATGTGCTTTATTGCTCTCCTGAATCTGATTTAACCTAATGACATCAGTGACTGCAGGCTTGTTACATCTCAAGGATTTGGGGGGAAAATATCCCTGTTTTCCCTTTGCTGATAATCTGGTTTTAGTGGTTGACAAAACCTGGGACAAGTTGGGTTCTTGTGCATGAACTGTGCTGTTCTTATAGCTGCCCAGCACCTGGCCTTGGATAGGTCCTATAAAAGCACCTGAGACCCCAACAAAAGGCCCCATACACACAGCTGTGTGTAAGTGTATAGGGTCTGTACACATACTGCGTACAGAACTGTGAATTCATTGTATTTTGTGGTTGTTTCCACTTTCTGGTGGTGGAAGACACAGAGCTCACCCCTTTAGCAGAGCAGTGCCACAGACAAGCTGGATTATCGATGTCCAGTTGTCTTCTTGTCGTGCAGTGACCTTCACTTTGGGTATCCTCTTCCCCACAGGGGGCTGCAGAAGGACTACAGGACAGACCGCGTGGCTGGGACCGAGGTGCAGTGCTGGTTTGTGCACAACAGTGGGAAGGGGTTCATAGATGGCCACTACAGAGATTACCTGGTCCCCCACCTGTACAGCTTCCTGAAGAAACCCTGAGTGCTCCAGCACGGAACCAGTTTGTTACAAACGTTCTTATCTGCCCCTTCATGCCCAAACGACTCTTCTGAACAGCAGCTCTCGAGCTGGATCAACAGAAGGGGACTTCACCACCTCTTGCTTTATAAATGGTCAACGTTCCAAAGCCATGGAACTCCCTTTTCTGTTCAAAAACATAATAAAGCGACGTGCTGGGTTGTAGCAGGTATCTTGCTCTCGATGTGTCTGATTTAACAGGTTAATAGTCCATTAATATTCCATTGAAAACTTAAACTGGTTTCTAATACACGTTTCAGAGCAGACTTGTGACTGCATTGTGGTTACTGCAGTGTAACACACAGGACCTGATTTAGTACTTTAAAACACCTCTGCTCGCTCAGACTGCTGGGAGGATGTAAGTACATACACTGCTGGCCTGGGTAAAAAGGAGGATGTGCATTAGGTGTAAAGGAAAATCAACAGAAAAGGAACATGGGCCCTGCAAGGAGCATCACAAGGAGTCTCCTGTCTCTAAGAATGGGCTACCCTGTGGTGAGGAACGTCCTTGGAATAAGAGCAGCCTTGTGGAGAAGGCCTTGGTTGGTTGATGAGAAACTGAACATGAGCCAGCTTCAGTGTGCGCTCGCAGCCCAGAACCCCGTGTGCTGGGCTGCACCTCCAGAGCGGGAGCAGCAGCTCAGGGAGGGGATTCTGCCCCTCTGCTGCGCTCTGGGGAGACCCCCCTGCAGTCCTGATCCAGCTCTGGGGCAGCAGCACAAGAGGGATGTGGAGCTGTTGGAGCGAGGCCAGAGGAGGCCATGGAGATGCTGCGAGGGCTGGAGCAGCTCTGCTCTGGAGCCAGGCTGAGAGAGCTGGGCTGGGGCAGCCTGGAGAAGAGAAGGCTCCTGAAGGGGAGACCTTAGAGCAGCTCCAGTGCCTAAAGGGGCTGCAGGAACCTGGAGAGGGGCTTTGGACAAGGGATGTAGGGACAGGCCAAGGGGAATGGCTTTAACCTGCCAGAGGGGAGACTGAGATGAGCTCTTGGGCAGAAGTTCTTCCCTGTGAAGGTGCTGAGGCGCTGGCACAGGGTGCCCAGAGAAGCTGTGGCTGCCCCATCCCTGGCAGTGCTCAAGGCCAGGTTGGACACAGGGGCTTGGAGCAAGCTGCTCTGGTGGGAGGTGTCCCTGCCCGTGGCAGGGGCTGGAGCTGGAGGAGCTTTAAGGTCCCTTCTACCCCAAACTGTTCTGTGATTCTACACTGCAGAATTAATTGCACGAGGCCGAGACAGCTTCCAGCCTCTTCCTCGTGAAAATTTCAACGTTGCAGCAGCTCACACTCAGATACAACACTGGGAAAGCAGGAAACATCCCAACTGCATAGAAAGCACTGTCAGTACTAAAAGCTTCCCTTGCAATAGGATTAGCTCCCTCAAGATCCTCTTCCAGAAGTATTCAGTGATGAATGAGATCAATAGTGAAACAAATCCATCTTTATGTGCCTAGAGCCAGAGTTAAAACTCTGAACAAGAATATTTGGCTGTTTCTTCTCAGCAGCCCTTATCTGGAATGGGACCCCAGTGATACATTTGCCCTTCTGAACTTCAGTCTCCTGCGCTTACAAGTCAGTGGCTGGTACAGGACCCTTCTGGCAGCCACAGTGTCAGGAGTGAGAGGATCAACATAGTTGAAGTGCCTTTTCCAAGTCGCTCTCAGAAGCAAAAGCAACTTCCCCCTGCACCCTTCATGGCTTCTTTGAACTCACTCATCAGCTTTGGCCTCCACAACACCCTGCAGCAGTCGGTTCCTCAGTGCGTGGGGAGGAAAAAGCTGTAGAGTGTGGTTTGAAATCCCCAAATCAGGAATTCCACTGTTTCCTACTTGTATACGACTACAAGCAGTGAATCATCATTCTCTGCTCTTCTCCAATCTGCAATTAACATGTCTATTATATCCACTCTAATTTTACAGGCTCCAGAATATGAAGGGCAATTCTTTCCAGTGAAGCAGCAGCAGTTCTGTCCTGTCCCTTACCCTCATTACACTCCTATGTACCTCTTCTCACTCAGTATCTGTCCAAGGGCAGAGCTGTTTACATAATCCAGCTTGCAGAGACGCTGAATTTACAGACAAATGTGTCTTCTGTCTCCAGTTCTCTCCCTTATAGCTCTCCGTTCTGTAAATACTGCATTACGACACGACTCTGCCATGCATTTACTTCCAGGAGCCTTGGAAAGCAACCTGGTGTCTGGCGCGAGGCAGCTCCAGGCTACCCCAGACAGCAGCCGTTCCCCTAAACCTCTGCAGTGCTACCAGTTTTCCTGCAGGGGTCCCCTGGAAACCACAAACCTACGCGAGAGTGAAGCCCTGGGGGAGGAAAGGGCCGGCTTTTAAGTCACAGAATCACAGCCTGGTTTGGGTTGGAAGAGACCTTAAAGCTCATTCAGTTCCACTTGAAAGTACTGTAACCTCTCCTATGGAGCCAGGCTGAGAGCTGGGCTGGGGCAGCCTGGAGAAGAGAAGGCTCCTGAAGGGGAGACCTTAGAGCAGCTCCAGTGCCTAAAGGGGCTGCAGGAAACCTGGAGAGGGGCTTTGGACAAGGGCCTGTACGGACAGGACAGGGGGAATGGCTTTAACCTGCCAGAGGGGAGACTGAGATGAGCTCTTAGGCAGAAGCTCTTCCCTGTGAGGGTGCTGAGGTGCTGGCACAGGGTGCCCAGAGAAGCTGTGGCTGCCCCATCCCTGGCAGTGCTCAAGGCCAGGCGGGACACAGGGGCTTGGAGCAAGCTGCTCTGGCGGAAGGTGACCCTGCAGGGGTTGGAACTGGATGAGCCTTAAGGTCCCTTCAACCCAAACCATCCTGTGGCTCTATCACTCCTTCACAAACAAGGCAGTGGCCAGCCAGGCACTTCACTGTGCTCAACAGGCCCCTCAAAATGCCGATAAGAACCACGCTACCCTAGGAAAGGTTCATGTTTATTCCTGACCATGTTTAGAAATTAAACAGTACAAAATGTGACATTTTTAAAAAAATAAAAAAAGCCACTGTTACATCCTTTAGTGAGTGATGATACCCACGGAGCAGAGCAAGAGTGGAAGCGTGACAAAGGAACAGGCTCTGGCAAACCAAACTTCGCAACCACCAATCTGCATCCACATACACCTTGGCTGGCACACAGAAACCCCAGAAGCATCACCCACACTTGAGTCCATATGAGGATAAATTGCATATTAGTATTACTGGCAAACACAATGTAGAAGGGGTGACTTGCATTCTATCAACACCAATGTGTAACCAAAACCAAGCTGGTGACAGCACGCAATAAACCAGACCATTCCTACAACACCCAGGGGAATAATCACTATTCCCTTCCTGCTAGTCACTTAATCCCTCCCCTTTTTCCTACAGCCAGAAGGCTGCAGATTGAGGAGTGTGTGTTGTTAAAACTGCCCCCAACACACACTATGTGCCTCAAGCAGCTCTTCGTAGGTAATTCTGCCTTTCTGCTACCACGCTTCAGTGAGTAAAATACCCCACTTAGAGCCATCTGCTCTATTTTACAAAAGGAAATTGAACCCAATATTATAACTTTGATAGAGAATCAGGTGAAATATTTCCACTGAGAAGAATTCCACAAGCATTTTACATAACAAATCCATAGTGGTCTTTAAATAAATCCAGTTTGTTGGTGGTTAAATTCTATATACATCATAAATACATACACACACACAGTTAAAACCCTGACATAGTAGAGTCTTGTGTCTGCTGCAAGATGCCAGAAAGATGGGCTTGGGAACCAAACTCTTCTGTGATCCACAATGAGCAACTCAGGCGAGCTTGGAGATGTCTTCATACAGGATGTCTTCAACCCGGCGTCCTTTTAAAGGTCCCTGAGAACAACAAGGTAGAAGAAATAGGATCAAAATAGACTTTCCTGTTTCAGAGCTCTGTCCAAAAGCCATCTACAGCTCCATGACAGAGGCTGTACAGGGGATGCATAGCAAAATGCATCCCAAAATGCATTTGGGTCTGGGATTTGCTCACAACAAAGTATTTTCTGTTCCATTATTTTCAAGCTGACCACAGAATGTGATAGGGCCCCAAACACTGTCCCAGGAATATTTTCACTTTCAGGACACTGTTTGCACTAGTTAAAGGCCTTGCAATTTTGGGGCAAGTAGAAGCAGCTGCTTGAGTTATTTCACTACAGATTTCTAAGTAGTAATAGATGCAATTTTGAATACAGAAATCCTGGTCACCCTATAGTCAGTATTTGCTGTTTCCAGGAGTAGTTTCATCCATTTTTAATATATAGACTTCATGCAGGAAAGGGAAATCTTAACACCTACAGACATCAGAGCTAGAGAGAAACTACCATTGCTTTCAAAGACCAACATTAGCATGGCCCTTAGCTCCAATCAAAGCTCATTCTGTGGCTTTGCACAGTCTCTTCTCAAGCAAATGCTCCAGACTCCAACAGGGGCTGAATTTCTACTGAATGGGATACTAACAAGGTCTCTCTACTATAAGCTCTGTGCATGAAACTTGACTTTGAACCAATAACCTCTCTGCTGTATCAACCATAGAATCCCAGACTGGTTTGGGTTGGAAGGGACTTAAAGCTCATCCAGTTCCAACCCCCTGTCGTGGGCACGGACACCTTCCACTAGAGCAGCTTGCTCCAAGCCCCATCCAACCTGGCCTTGAATTTAAAGAGTTTCAAGCTTGGCTTTGCAGAGAACAAAGCAGCAGCCACAGAGCCATGATGCCAATAGGTAATCTTAGCCCAAAGAAAAGTGATACATAAAATAAACCCCAAACCCAGAAAACCCCAACCATAATTGTTAACCATGAACAAGACTACAAATAAGCACATAAAGCTCCATGTTCAGTCTGGAAAAGGCAGAAGTCACCTCCTTGCATGTTTCACATTTTTCCCTTCCCACAAAACAGTTCAACAACAGCGCTGTTCAAAATAAACATGGAAAATATTCTGCCAGTCTCTTTTAAGTTCCAAACTTGCTCAATTCAGCATCTTGGCATCACTTTAAAGGCAGAGAGCAGAGCTATAGTCTGCAGTGGGGAATATGTGGCTGTTTTCTTATTGGTTGGGAACAGGCTGGGGGTGACCACAGCATAAATCCCACCTGTAAGACAGGACTAATGATACCACAGTTCTTTGTGAAAGCTTTCCAAAGGTACTAATGAAAAGTGCTCTACACAAACAAGATCCTGCAGTGTTTGATACTTACAGAGTCGATGACTATTGTAGCTGAAAACCTCTTTTCATTGATAGATTCCAAGATGCCTTCATTTCCCCTGTAGCCACCATTTAAGACCATCACTTTCTTGCCTGAAATGAGAAACAGGAAAGCAGTTGCACAACAGTGTGCACAACTTCTTTGGATAGAGCTGCGCTCTACTCTACTGATAGCTGACAGAGAGATGGTTTCTCCCAGAAGCTCCAGCAAGCAGCACCATAAGATTTCTCTTAGAGCCTGCCCATTTCCACAGCACACCTTGATTTACTGCTCCATTCTACACTGGGCAGAACCCATTGAAACTACAGCAGGCTCGTGTCCCATTCCTTGTGCTAAGAGCTCACTGTTGCCCTTTTGCCTTCTGCTTCACCCAGGCAGCTCCCTCAGGGCATCAATCCTAGCTCAAGGTGGGCAGAGCTCACCTACAGGTACCACTATGCTAAAGAACAGTCACTGACACCATCAATCAGCTCTTCACCAGCTGCACACATGCAGAATGCAGTAGGTCTGCTGACGGATCTGTGAATCCCAAAATCCTATGCCCTTTTTTCCCATATGCTGACAGTGCTCTGCTTACTGCTACCTTGACTGCTCCCTGAAATACTGCTCAGATGCTGTACACAAATATTAGTGTGTACCAGCCAAAGCAATGCCAGTGAACCAAAGAGGAGATGAGGCAAGCTTTGCTGAGCACCCACAGCTATTTGAGGCATGACTCTGGAAGGACGATACAGGGTGAATATGACCAAGGGCTCTGTAGGGCTCTCAGAGATGCTTCCTGGCAGCTGAAGGGATGCTTTCATCTCATTAAATGAGCTCATTCCTGAAACACTTCTGTCTTCTCAGAAAATAATCTCTTAGAGATGGGACTGTGAAGACTCAAAGCAGAAGCACTGTAATAATTCCCTAGAAAGTAACCAGAGGATATGTGGTAAATGATCAAAGTAGCCTATGAAATGTACCAAGAGCCAGGCGGTTCTTCTCAGAATTACAGTTTGGGCTGGAAGGGACCTTTAATGCTCATCCAGTTCCAACACTTGCCTGGTCTAGTGGACACCTTCCACTAGAGCAGGTTGCTCCAAGCCCCTGTGTCCAAACCTGGTCTTGAAAATTGCCAGGGATGGGGTAGCCACAGCTTCTCTGGGCACCCTGTGTTAGTGTCTTACCACCCTCATAGTCACAATTCCCTCCTTATATCTAGCCTAAATCTCCCCTCTATCAGTTTAAAGCCATTCCCCCTTGTCCTGTCCCTACACGCCCTTGTCCACAGCCCATCTCCAGGTTTCTTATTGGCCCTTTTAGGCACTGAGAGCTGCTCTAAGGTCTCTCTGGAGCCTTCTCTTCTCCAGGCTGTACCAGCCCAGCTCTCTCAGCCTGGCTCCACAGGAAAGGTTACAGCACTTTCAAGTGGATGAATTACAGTTTAAAAGAATGGAAATAGGAGTCTTGCAGTGACATCTAAGCTGAGAACTGAACAAACCACTGTACCTGGTGCTGGTATGACAGTTTCTAGATGTGTCTGATCAAGCTTCAGTTTGTCTCCAGAATCAATCATCTTCACAACCGCCGTGTATTTGTCAATCACTTCCTGTTGTGAAAGGCAGAGGCAAATCAGAAAAAGAAGTCCGCAAACCAACAGTTCTCTACATTTATGTTTCAATATTAACAAACTCAGGACCATGAGTCTGCACTTCTATGTTTTCACAAGCAGCAAGGACTTGTGAGCTGTCCTGAGGGCATCCAGCTTCCATGAATCACTGACTGGCCTCACTCTGAAGTTAAGGCTACATTAAAAGGGCTCCTCTAGAACAGCAGTCAACTCTCCTAGTTGACCACTACTTATATACCTTCTTTTCTAAAGGTTTTGCCAACCTTAAGGTCAGCTCTCTTGGCTATTCTCTCAAAGATGGGGAGTAAATTAGAGGCTCCTTCCCCTACTCAAGAGGCTAAACTGGCTGGAGGCCACACAGTGACAACTAGGATACTACCTCTCAGTGAGGCAAAATGTTACTGAACATCTTTGTCCTTAGCACAAACCATGTTCCACTTGTCATATTCAGATATTCAGCTGTGATTTTGAGCTTATACACTCTTGTTCATTCAAAACACACCTGGGTGTTGTCTTTGGTTGTCTTGCCAGAAGTTGTTAAGCCTTGGACTACCTGGTACAACACCATTTCACTGGCAGTGGCTGAAAGAAAGCACTTCTGAACTACAGGGCAAGGCTCAGCCTCCAGATTTTGTATGCAAATGAAATCTTGTTCAAAGGCAGCATAAACACCAGGGCAAACCTGGCTGTCTCAGCTTAAAATGCAATTGCACTGCTCTTGGTCATATCATACTGGCAAAGAGACTATTCTCCAAGATGGGTGTGTTAACAGGGACAAACCATGCAGGACAAAACAGTGCTTGAGAAAGGATCACTGAGTAAATGACATTAAACCAATTCAGAGCTTTAGTCCCTGCCCAGGTAAGTCCTGATAGAGTTAAGGGGATGTTTCAGCTCCTTTCAGTGTTGACTTAAGGCTGAACAACTTGCACAATGAAACAAAACTTCAGATCAGATAGCAGAAAAGCCAAACCAATGCCACATGCTTCCATTTTACCTTAACAACTGCCTTCTTCCTGTGATACTTCTCTCCAAGCTTTTTTGTTACAATTTTTACAATGATTTCCTGGAAAGATTTGAAAGGCAGAAAAATAAATAAATGCCAAAACACACAAAAAAACCTACACACTCTCAACTAATGGCACATTCAGGTTACTCTGACTCCAACCACAGACTGCACAGCACAGGAAGCAATGACAGCAAAGACTGCTTTCAGGAACAGATCTTCATCCTCAAATTATTGCCTCAAAGTAGCATCTCTCAAGACTTTTCTAACTACAATTACACTTCAATTCAGTATATAACATGACAGCTACTGTAACAGTGGGTCAAGGACAGGACTTCTTGATGTAGATGTCAGTCAGTAAGTAGAAGCTGAGATTAGGTCTCTCAGCTCAAAGGCTGATGTGACTTCTATACCTCCGTGCAAGTCAATTTCTATGTATAAAGAAGAGTGCTGTGAGTAATATCATGATTTAAACATGATCTTTAGAGACTCACAGTACCAACTCTTTAATTAAAGAATGCCACCCCATCTGAGATCAGGCACCCGATGCTTCAGACTGCAGATCATGCTCAACCAGAAGAGATACTGTAATACTTCACATTTGGCAGCTTGGAAAATAAGAGTTAATTCAGTTTGGAATCCACCTTTGGATCTTTACACAAGTCAAGAGGTTTTAGAGATTTAGAAGTGGTTCTATTTGGTACAATAATAATTTTAAGACACTTACAGGCTGTAACCAGTAGTCTCTCCGAGCTGTTCTTTTCTTCTCCTCTTCAAGCTACAGAACAACAAATAATCGCCATTTACTTTCACTGCAGCTTTCCCATGCTTTGAAAAGCTGAACCAATTCTCCAGGCCCACATCAAGTGGGGAATAAAAAAACCCCAACAAACTAAATAAGGGTAAGTCAGAAGTCAGTGTGCGCTTGCTGCATAAAAATCAACCTGATGAGATCCAGGAATCCATGATAAAATGATGGAGATTTATACTTGGTGTTTGTCAAGTGTTTCTAGATATTTTCTTCCAAAATCTGTATTCCTTTACTTCCAACATCTCAGTCATCTGGGGAACAGGCACAGATGAGCAGCAGAAAGCAGTTTTAATACAGAAGTGAAATCATTTTGCCTGATAAGATACAAGAGTCTGAATTCCTCCTGAACTGAAGGTCTGAGGGCACTTCAAAGGTACAGCGGACACTGCCATAGGCACAGGGTTACAAAGACACAGATCCTGCATGAGTATTACCTCCATAATCTCATCCAGTGCAGATTTCTTCTTTTTCTCTTTGGACTGACCAGAGCTATGAGCTGATTCTTTCCTTTTAACTGCCCCTTCCACCATCTTCAGTGCATTCGGTCCAAGGCCACTGCTGGAAGAGTAAGATGGTGTTTTCACAGCAGATCTTACATTGCTTCCTCTACCAAGATGCATCTGAAGAATCGGTTGTGCAAAAAGGCCTCCTGATCTATGTCACTTCAGTCGTGCAAGTCACCTTCCAGACCCTGCATGCCTCCTTCTCTAGGACTGCATGTGACAGCTAGAAATCATCTCCTTGAGATGTACACTCCGTGTCCACTGACATCTGCTGCTAACAGTCCAGCAGAATGAAAACCTAATGATCCACCGGTGCAAAAGCAAAGAGTTGGCTGGGGACTTGAGCTCAATGGAGAAGGCAAAATCAGGTCTGCAAATAAGGGTTTCAAATTTGAAAGGATAAACTTGTGGCTTTGGAAAAGCCACCTGGACAAAGCAACCCTCAAATATGGTAGACATCTAGAACTCCCTCCAGACAGATACTTAACCTATCCAGCAATGGGAGAGAACACATGGGAACCTGTAGAAAAGGGCTCCACACCCAGGAAATAAACACTATCTTCACAATCATGTTCAATAAGCAAACAGCCTATAAGTTATGAAAGAAAAGAGCCATCAGCACAAAAAGGTCCATATCAGGGAACATCAGGGTGAAGTGAGAACTGCCTGAAGGCAGCTTGAATTGAGCTATTTTTAAAAAAGACATTTGAATGCAGTTACAAAATGTAGGTGTTCTCTCATCAAGAAAGATGAAGGCTGCTCAGTTTTGACAGGAAGGTAATAGTAATATGGCCTTACAACAAATAGCATGTTCTGCTTGTAGTGAGGATGTTGGATGTATTAGCAAAGGGATGATATGTAATGGGAATGAAGATACAGAAATGGCAGCAGAAGCAAGATTGAGGGGAAAATTGTATTTCAGAGAAAATCTGCATAATCTCCATAGAAGAGTTCTAAAAGAAACAGCACATTAAATCAAAACTCCAATAGCAAGTACTTAAAATAACATCTCATCAAGGGTGACATATGATTAAAACACAACCGCTGTGTCTATATTTAAGAAGTAAATGCATCTTGCTGTGAGGTTACTAAGGGATTCCTGGGTGTTAAAACTAAACCAAACCTTATTTAATATATTCATTACAGACCCTGGGACAAAGAGGGCGAGATCACCAACACTCTTGGGATGTGTTACTGATATGGAGGACACAAAAAAACAACTGGATACCAGAAGGACCTGGTTTATCTTGAAAAGCATATTTTAAAATCCACAAAATCCAGCAGCACATTGTGCAAGCTTATACGCTTTGGAAAAGTTTACTCTGATTCCCTTCTATCAACTGGGAGCTGTTTAAGAACAAAAAAGGCTGCAGGGGGTCTGGCTACCATCACAGATGACACCTATCAGTGTGAACCAGTCATAAAAGAGTAAAGTGCAATCCCAGGAAGCATCAAGACAGACGTTAGTGTCTTGTATAAGACATATCATTTGCAGCATACAGGAATTCAATCAGATCCCCTGTTCAAGATTAGCTGAAACTGGAACAAGGACAAGGGATGTTCAGTGGATCAGGGGAATGGGGAGGTAAGGCAGCACCATCCAGGCCTCCTTATACAGCACAGTGAAGGCCCAGAGGCTAAAACTGTTCTCAAATGTGTTGCCTGAGAATGCAAACGAAGGGAAAAAAAAACCTATTTATGTCAAAAAACCCGTACCAACATGAGCGCAACTCATAGAAACTAGCCAGACCACATACATCTACCTGGGAAATTGAAGGCAAGGTCCTAACCATTAAAGCAAACACATTTTGAAGGATCTCCCCCTGGGATTAGACAGCTGGGGAGACCCTAACTGTATACAGTGGAGCATGATCAGTGTACGGACAGGACTGTGCACTGGTACACCTGCAGTACTGCAGGCAGGAATCCGTGACCTTGACAGTAGCTTTTTGCTCATTCGTCAACTAGGAATCTCATTCCTACTTGCATGCCAAGTTAACCAGGGATTTGAGGATAAAAGCTCTTGAGGGGAAAAGAAGTAAGCCCAGGACTCCCAGTTTGCTCAAGGGCAGTCAGCATCGGAAGCTGTGCTCACAGCAGCGTTGGTGACTTCTATCTTTATGTCAGCCACACAGATGGTTAAGGGGAGGCACCTGTACTCTCAATCCCCTTCTCAGCAAGGCTCCAACTACACTTCTGTACCCAACTACCAGTATCCCCATGCCCTCAAAATTCTCCCATCCACTACCTACCATCTCCTGGTCCTATTTCTGCACCCTGCCCAAGAAACACAAGTGCCAGGTTTCTGTAGATTGTGCTGGGAGCTGGGAAGCCAGGAATTCCTACTGGACAGTGTGCTAGGGTACTGGCCATCAACCTGCAGTCAACTGACCCTCAGTAACAGCCAACAGCTGCAGAACACACCTTTATAATGACACTGGGAAGCAGTTTCCGTACACAACTCTTGAAGTGATGCCTGTACCATCAGTGACATATAAACCACTGTCCAGTCACTTTACTAAAGTACATATCCTGATTTTGCTTCCACATTACCATTAAGAAGTCTGCAGTCAAGTTATCTCTCCTAGGCTATGAAAAAATTATGACTACTTGATATATGATTTCACATTCAGCAAAATTTTAGCAAGCACCTTAAGTATGCCTCACCAAAACTATTCAAATGAGTGTCTGACTTAAGTTCCAGACTCATCTTAAGCACAACTCAATGGATAATTTACAAGTTTTCCTCAAAGCCTGAAATCTGTATCTATTACTGCAAAGAACTACTTTATTGTCTCATTTTCTCCGGGGCATATCTCCCATCAGATGCCTTATCTAAGAGCTGAGCTTGTGGAGAGAAGAAAGCTTTCTTTTTACCTGCAATACATTTAACTGCAGTATTGCCTCACATGAAAAGATGTACTGCTCATCAAACGGCTTCACAGACTGCTCTAAGTCAGTACTGTTTGTGTTATTGATCCCTTTTGTCCTGCATTGTTCGTGGTTATATAAAGGCAATTAAATTAATGAGCGGTAGAAAGATTTACATCAGGCAGATTCAGCTTCTTAAGTGATGACCAGAGAGAGTATTGCCTCCAATTAGACAAGGCAATCAACCCTCTTTGGAACCAAAATTAACAAGTCATGAATACTCATTCATAGAGGGCAGCTGGGACTAGATGGCCTTCACTTCAAGTGCTTTGACTGGATCCCTTATCCATCCTTTCACATAACAGTGTTTTCCATAACTACCTCTTACTTTACAGGCATCTGCCATGAACCACAGTGAATTCAAGAAAGCTCCTCATAGCACATGTTTAAGATACACCCACTTATCCATTTTAAATACAAAAGAAACCATGAAATCACCTTGTACTCCTCCTGAGTAACACGACAGGATGAGAGATTAAATTCCAACTATTTTATGACAAGATACCCCTTCCTGCCCATACAAATACCATTGTCATGTAAGTGCTTTGCAACAAAGGGTTGCCCTTAAAGACTTTTCTCACCTTGTTTTAGAAGATGCAGCTATTGAAGTACTTGCTCCTTTGTTTAAATTAAATGCAACTACAAAATAAAAAGAAATTACTCTATTTCTATCTTTAAAAATAACTGCATTGAAGGATGTTACAGTTATAAAACTCTGCAAATGGAAAAGATGAGCGATTTGAAAACATTTACCCACTTTGGTTCAGCTTTTAAAATAAATTACTTTATATTTTAGAAGAAAGAATACTCTGCATTTCCATATTCCAGTGCTCTTTAGAACAGATCTCAAACTACTTTATGAGCTGGCTTCAGTGCTCATCTTGTTTTAATCACAAAACCAGCTTCAGTAGCTTCTAGAAAATGACATATCTTAAAAGCTGGTTACCTTTTTCTTCTTCGTTTTCTCTGTTCAGTTCAGTATAGACTGGCTTCTCCTGCCAAAATAAACCACAAAACACATTTCGAGAGTCAAAGCAGAAAGCTGAGCCAGGGTATCATTTAGTGGTGATCACTGATTTACAGTTTTACATACTGTGAGATTATGACAAGTACGTGTAATATTCAACCTGGCTTGATCATAGGAGATTATAAACAGAAACATTATCTCGTTACAGGCTCCTGTGCAAACTTCTCTGATTAACACTCTCTGCAGAGACGCTATCTAAACTTGCTGGATTCCAGCATGAAAGTGGCCTTACTGCAGTAGTTTGCCCCATTGGAACCAGCATGATCAGACTGGTGCCTGGACAGACTGAACTCCAAGAAGGAAATTCTGGAATCTTTCCCAATTTTTTTGCACCGAAGGCTCAGACCATTTAAATTTCAATTAGTATGAAATTAAGAAAAAGATAATTGTTTACAACAACATTTAAATGTACCTATCAATAGTCAGGATCAAATGGGAGGTTCCAGTTCCATGCAACAACTTGTATGGAAGTCATGGAATGACACCCAATAGATCCCAAATACCACATCAGCACTATCAAAGGGAAACTTTTCACTAAGTGGATTTGATTACTCCAGATCCCCCTGGTTATTTCTCTCAGCCTCCCCACTGTACAGGGTACTTGTTATTTGCAGCTCTAAAAGCAGTGAAATACCATAAATGAATACATATCACACTGGTTACTGTATTGTTTACTCTCCCTTCATCAAGAGTGATTTTTAAATCCCTAATCACTGGAAGAGCAGTAGTTATTATTCCTTTAATACTAAAGTCAGCCAGGTCCAAAGTAACTGAAGTTTTCCTTCGGAGCAGGTTATAATCCAAGATTACTGTATAGCAGAAAATTCAGAACATAACTGAATTGCAATGCTGATTCAAGTATGGAAGAAGATGGTATAAATCAAAGTCCGAAATGGCAAGGATCAGACACTAGGGCCACAGGATAGAATTCTAACAGATTTCAAAATCACATCAGATCTAAAAGGAGCTGAATCCTCTGCTTCCTTTTATTTTCGAAACTGTGATTCCAGAGGACCTTGCTGTTCATCAGCTGTAAAAACCACCAGCAAGTTGGTTAGTCAAGGAAATACACTAAGGTGCAATTTCAACAGAAACCGGTTAGTCGAGGCTGCTATCAGAAGCATCTGGGAGAAAACTATTCCTTGTGGCTTAGGAAAGAAAAGCAATGCAGCCAAATATGCCCACTGTTACTCGGCTTGAACTGGTGACCTAAAGCTTACTCATCACCTTTTAACCGACTGCAAAGGAAATACAAGTGCCAGGATCCCAGCAGCACAAATCACCACTAAATTAACCAAGAGGAGTATTGAGCTGAAGGCTGACACACATGCAATTTTCCTCACCAGTTCTTTCCCCTCCAAACCTCTTCTAACTTGCTGTTCAATGAATTTTGCAGTTTTTTCTTCATCATCAAGGTCCTGTTTCTTCTTCCTCTCTTGCTCTTGCTGTCTGCGAATAGTCTCTGGGTCCCTGTCAATATACTGGATATACCAGCCTTTTGGAGTCTCATCCACCTTGCAAAGACCTAAAAGTCAACGGAAGATAAAGTAAGATTAATACTAACAAAAGCAAGCAAGGTATAAAGAAAGGATCAAGATCATTTTTACAGCTCACATTCATTAGAACAATGCAGATACTTCACCAGAGACAATGTACCCCTCACTGACCTGATGAAACTGACTGATAGGTCACACCAGAGGGTGGTGGTGAATAGCTCCTTTTCAAACTGGTAACCTGTCACTAGTGGGGTCCCCAGGGATCAATGTCTTCATAAACGATCTGGATGATGGGATCAAACAAACCCTGATAAAGTTTGCAGACGGTACCAAATTGAATGAGGAAGTGGACACTTTGGAAGGGATATCCACCCACTGTTGGAAGACCTGGGTAGGCTGAAAGAATGCTCTAACAAGAACTTTATGAAGTTCAACAGGACAAATGTAAGGTCTTGCACCTGGGAAAACTCTATCCAGGAGTGCAGCACAGGCTATGATCTGTCCAGCTGAAGAGCAGCTCCGTGGAAAGGGACCTGGGGGTCCTGGTGGACACAAGCTCAATATGAGTGAACAATGTGCTGCTGTGGCAAAGAAAGCCAGCAGGATGCTGAGGAACATCAACAAGGGCATCACCAGCAGAGATAAAGATGTCACTGTCCCACTCTACTCAGCGCCTGTCAGGCCACACCTGGAATACTGTGTGCAGTTTTGCTTCTCACTGTGCAAAAAACCTGTGATCAGGCTGGAGAGGGTCCAGAAAAGGACAACAAAGATGGAATAATCTCCCCAGGGAAGCAGTGGATTTCCCAACACTGGACACTTTAAAAATTCAGCTGGACAGGGTGCTGGGACATCTAGTCTAGGTCATGCTTTGTCTAGAAAGCTTGGACCAGATGATCCTTGAGGGCCCTTCCAATCTGGGATTCCAGCCCTTCAGCTAGCCAGTTCTATTTGGAAATAGGCCAGAGCACGTAAGAAAGTGGATGGAGTGTTTTCCAATACTTCCTCATTGAAGAAAATGTTTCCTTCCCACTGTTTTAACAAGAAAGAAAACAGAAATCTAACATCTATAAACAATACACACTAATAGCATCATACTAAAGGAAACATTACTACACTTCGTTATTGTTACTAACTCTGGCTGGAGTGACTTTCCAAACACTGTATGACTCATGAATGTATCCTGTAGGACACAGCCAATCAGAGCCAAAGTAAACTTGCTGTCATACCACAGTGCCATTTAATCTCTTTTCCTCCCACTGAACACAAAACTGCAGATCTCAAGCTTTAACCCTTTCATTAAGGCAGGAATGAAAACAACTGTTGGTTCTCTTCACCTTAAACATGGAAAGATTCTGCAAGTCATAAGAAATGTTCTATGGTAGTTGTTAATCTTAAATGGCAACTGTTGGAAGTCGACTTAGAATGGAGCAATACCCTCCAGTAAATGTAGACAGCAGATGAAATGAGGAAAGGTTCACTACTGATGCATTTATCACAGACTTCAGGCATTTTACATAAGCAAATTCTTAATGGTTAGCACACAAAAATGTTTGGACATCTGCATATATATATATATGTATATATATATATGTATGTATATGGCCCCTGCCATGGACAGGGACACCTCACACTAAACCATGCCACCCAAGGCTATGCCCAATCCAGCCTTGAACACCACCAGCGATGGAGCATTCACAACTTCCCTGGGCAACCCATTCCAGTGCCTCACCACCCTTACAGGAAAGAATTTCTTCCTCGTATCCAGTCTAAACTTCCCCTGTTTAAGTTTGAACCCATTACCCCTTGTCCTATCACTACAGACCCTCATGAAGAGTCCCTCCCCAGCATCCCTATAGGCCCCCTTCAGATACTGGAAGGCTGCGATGAGGTCTCCACGCAGCCTTCTCTTCTCCAGGATGAACAGACCCAACTTTCTCATCCTGACTTCATACGGGAGGTGCTCCAGTTCCCTGACCGTCCTCGTGGCCCTCCTCTGGACTTGTTCCAACAGTTCCATGTCCTTTTGATGTTGAGGACACCAGAACTGCACACAATGCTCCAAGTGAGGTCTCATGAGAGCAGAGTAGAGGGGCAGGATCACCTCCCTCGACCTGCTGGTCACGCTCCTTTTGATGCAGCCCAGGATACGGTTGGCTTTCTGGGCTGCAAGCGCACACTGCAGCCGGCTCATGTTCATTTTCTCATCAACCAACACCGCCAAGTCCTTCTCTGCAGGACTGCTCTGAATCTCTTCTCTGCCCAGCCTGGAGCTGTGCCTGGGATTGCACCGACCCAGGTGGAGGACCTTGCACTTGGCATGGTTAAACTTCATCAGGTTGGCATCAGCCCACCTCACAAGCGTGTCAAGGTCCCTCTGGATGCCATTCCCTGCCTCCAGCATATCAACCGAACCACACAGCTTGGTGTCATCGGCAAACTTGCTGAGAGCACACTCAATCCCAGTGTCCATGTCACCGACAAAGATGTTGAACAAGACCGGTCCCACAACCGATCCCTGAGGGGCACCACTCGTTACTGGTCTCCAGCGGACATTGAGCCATTGAGCACAACTCTTTGCGTTCAGCCATCCAGCCAGTTCTTTATCCACCGAGTGGTCCACCTATCAAATTGATGTCTCTCCAACTTAGAGACAAGGATGTCATGTGAGACAGTGTCAAACGCTTTGCACAAGTCCAGGTAGATGACATCAACTGCTCTACCCCTGTCCATCAGTTCCGTAGCCCCATCATAGAAGGCCACCAGATTGGGGTTGGAACTAGATGATCTTAAGGTCCTTTCCAACCCTAACTATTCTATGATTCTATATACAGGAAAAAAGGGGCAGAAAGGAAAAGGAAATAGAAGAATTAACCTAAACACTTAGTGATCAATTATCAGCAAGTTGTCTACTTCCTAAGTAAGCAACTGCACTTACCTTCCCTCCCCAGCCACTTAGTGAAATCAGTCAGAGTCTCCCACTGTGTGGCATTCATGTGGATGTGTTCTCTATGGCTGATATATTCATTGTACACAATATTATTGTGGACTCTCTTTGTTCCTAAAAATACAGAATTATTGTTATTGTTGCTGTGGTGGTTGTTACTAAATCTAAGTGTGGAATTTAGGATAAAGCAAAAAAGCAACCAAAATTCTTGCACTGAACCAATAAAAGACATTAGAAAAAAGATCAAGTAAGCAAAGAGGACAATATTTACCAAATCTTCTCCTGAGCAGCTCTAGGAAATCATTTCGGAATTCCCTTTAGGGATAAAAAGAAAGTATTTTACTAAAAGTTTAACAATTACAAAGCATTTTCCTATTGTCATTCCCAAATAAAGATCTGCAGTATAAACATGAGTATACTTTTGAACTGAGCACGATGAAGCTCAGACACTCACTTCCCTTTTTCAGCAAAGTAGCATTAAATGCAGCGTGTATGAACAAAGAAACACAATGTGGTATGTGCACATACAAGTTAAATCTTCAAAAGGGTGACAGCCTTTCAAAGGGATAAAATGGAAAGAAGGAAATCTAAACACTTGCCACTAATTGCTGGTGTTTCATTACCAGTTCTCTTCCCAGGCTGACTGACACAAAACACAAAGGGCAGCAGTGGTAGATGGGGCAGGTTGATCACTCATCCTGCTGTTCATTCAAGTGCTTGAGAATAAAGCCTCACTTCAGACTCGTGCTGAAGACAGCTCCAGTCAACCCAGCTGTCTTCTTGGTCACCTGGACAAAGCACTGGGGGAAACTGGGATATCAGTCACACTGCTCACTTGTTATCTTTCTGTAATGGCTCTTTTAGCTCTTTGTGACTCATGTGGGGGCAGTCACCTTGCTGGGACAGAAGGGTGACATCAAAATAAAGTGTCTTCAGTGAGACATGCCTGGGCCTTAGCAATGTGGCTGCGCAGACCTGATACAGGAACAAATATCTGGGTAAGGATATACAGCAGACTTACTCAGAGAAGTAATCCATGAACTGCTGAGGATTTTCAGAAGCCAGCAGCAATTGCCTCTGGTGGGACTCAGACATGCAGTGACATTTGAAGCCATTCTAGAAAATAAAAATAAAGACTTTTTCTGGTTTTGCCTCAATTTGCAACATGCACACACAGCTGAGCAGTTTTCAAAATAAAGCTTTGTAAGCTACATTTCCTGGAGACTACACACAGAAAAGAGCCTATGATGGGGTGGGTGTTCCTCCTGACCAGGCAAGCCAGAACCAAAACTCCTCCCAAGGCCAAGAGACTCCAGAGAAGAATGAGAGATGTTATGAGACAGGACATTCCAGCAGTTCTTCTCATCCCATCTGGAATGAGATAGACCATTGCACCTTCGAGGTCCACCCGGGGCCTACCCAGGCACTTGTGCAAGAGCACTGTAGATGTCTGTTGGCTCCCTACCTGACCAACACTACCACCAAATGTGTGTAAGTAGGGGATGATGTCCTGGGACCACTCAAGGGACTGTGACAGTCTGACTACCTCTAGCACAGGGTTGAAGTCACCAGAGCTCACCAAAAACCACCCAGACGTAGGACTTTGGCTGCATCCTTTTTTAGTCTGATTTAATGTTCTTTCATTACAATATGATTAAATCTACAGCAAATTTCATTCCATGGGAGCCCTGCCTTGTCTCACAAAAAGATCTGGTCATAAAACAGTGAAGCTTTTTTGCTCATAGTCACTGGGAAGAGAATGGAATCAGAAGTTCTTCAGTGAAAAGAAGAGGGGGCAAAACCAGCTGAAGAACAATACAATTAAATTATTCACAAGATGCTTTATTTCTCTAAGTCCCATTACAGGTGCTACTCACTAAAAGCAGAGTTAGCTAAAGTGGAGGTACTTTTGGAGCACAATTCTGGTGGAAATCAGGAAGGACACTCATATCAAACAGGCATCTGGGTCCAAGTGAAGACAAGTAAAAACATGAGGGGGAAGCTTCAGAGAAAAAGCAACTCTTTATAAAAGGAGAAAGAGAGAAGAGGGAAAAGAGTGAAAAAACTGAACCAGAATCAGATGGAATCATCTGTACAAGAAAGACATGGACCTGTTAGCAGAGGTCCAAAGGAGGTGATCAGAGAGCTGCAGCAGTTCTGCTCTGGAGACAGGCTGACAGCTGGTCTTGCTCAGCCTGGAGAAGGCTCAGGGAGACCTTATTGTGGCCTTTCAGTACTTAAAGGGGCCTAGAAGAAGGCTGGAGAGGGGCTTTTTATAAGAGTAAGTAGTGACAGGACTAGGGGGAATGAGCTTAAACTGAAAGAGAGGAGATTTGTATTAGATAAAATAAAGAAGCCCTTCCCTGTGAGGGTGCTGAGGCGCTGGCACAGGGTGCCCAGAGAAGCTGTGGCTGCCCCATCCCTGGCAGTGCTCAAGGCCAGGTTGGACACAGGGGCTTGGAGCAACCTGCTCTAGTGGAAGGTGCCCCTGCCCATGGCAGAGGTTGGAACTGGATGAGCTTTAAGGTCTCTTCCAACCCAAACCATTCTATGAAGGGCCCTCATAGTGCTCCAGATGTCTATTCCCTTGGGCATGTCACTGCACTCAGCCTGTCCCCAAGGTAGATCACTGCTACCCTCAGCTCACCTCTAAGGTGGATGGGAGCCACTTAATTCTTAAGCCCATCAATGTCTCAATGTGTGTACAATGCAATCACCCCTTCAAGGAGTCTGGGGCCACCCTGTGCTCACCCCCAACCCTGGGCTGATGAATCTGTAGGGGACTGAATGTCCCTAAAGATGGACCAAGGTCAACACACTTTCTCCAAAGTGGATGAGGGCTTCTCCCATGGGCGATTTGGGATCCAATAGGCTCAATCCACCCACAACCAGCAATTAGGATCCGTCCAGCTCCCACCAATCTGACCCCAAGGGGACCATGGTCCATACAAGAGGCACCGGGGACCCTCAAAAGAGAATAAGGACCCTCTCCGGTCCTCCCCAAAAGAGAGTCAGGCCTCCCCATGCTCCAACAGTGAAACCAGGATGTTCCCTACAAGTCTCACACCGCACAGATGGGATCAGGGCCCCCACAGGGCAACTGGGGACACTTCCATGAGGAATCTGAGCCAGCCTGTATCCCCCCTGGCGAGGAAACGGGGAAACGCACAAGAAGGCTATGAGCTCCCATACCCCCTAAGGGAATCGCAGCCCCTACAAATGGATTAGGGACCCCTAACAAGGACGATCACAGCCCCCACCCCGTGTCCTCTTCAATAGCAATTGTGAGCCCACACAAGGGGTCTGAGAACCCCAACCGAAGAGACCCGACCCGCTGTTTATCTGCAGGACAACCACTGCCCACAGAGATCCCCTACAAGCGGGCCAGAGCCCCGCATTTCCCCTCACAGAGAGCCGCCAGCCCCCGTGAAGAACCGGGGCCCACCGCTACCACCACCACCACCACCACCACCGGAGCGGGCTCACCTCATCGCGGCACTGCTTCTGGCACATCTGGCAGTACCAGCGCAGCTTCTGCAGCCCCTTGGACTTGATGCGGTTGGCGATGGCCTTGGGGCTGAGGAAATCCGACTTCCCCATGGCGGCACAGCGACGTTCCCTCACACGGCCCCGACCGCCACCGAGCCCGCCGGAAGGAGCGGGCCCGGAAGCGCGTACCGCCCCCTCGCGGCGCGGCTGCGCGGGCGCTGACCTTCATCGGGGCTGTGGTGGAGGCGCCGCCATGTTCGCCCGCGGGGCTGCGGCCGCGCTTTACCTTCCGCAATGGTACCGGGAGGGGATGCGGGTGTGGAGGGCTTGCAGGGGACGTGGGCTGCGGCCCCGGGGGTGGTGGTAGCGGCGGCCGAGCGGCCTTGAGGGGTGGGGGTATGGCTCCCCTCAGCCGTGCCTTGGCCGGGGGTGGCGGGGTTGCCCCTGAGGTGTCTGTGGGCTCCGGTGTGGCGGGAGGAGCGGTGGCAGTGAGGGTGAGGGCGAACGGGCTCCTCTGTGACCTGCTGGGGACGGAGGCTCCGTCCTCAGCCGCCGCTCTGCGGGGAGGGGCGAGGGGAGGCGGGAGATCGCAGGGAAAGGGGATGTGGAGGGGGGCAAGAAGGGTAAAAGGACGGCTTCGTGTGTGACAGTGTGCGAGGAGACCCTGCTCTTGTCGGCAGAAGCTGTATCCGCCTCTGCTTCGTTTTAAGTGTTAATAAACCCAATTCATTTACCCTTCTGATGCCCTGTTGCCTGGCCTTCGTTTACACTGTGCTTGAGGCAGTGGTAATGCACGAAATTATGTAGGTGAGGAGGAGGATGGAAGCCATGCGTGCAATGCACGGTTTAGAGTAGCTTGTCCCTGCTATAGATGCTTTATAAGAAGCAGCAACTCTTAAGGTTTCATCCCTCTGGAAGGGACCTGCCCTTGGCAGGGGTTGGTTTGCTGCAGGACCAGTGAACTATCCTAATATCTCCCCTATTCATTTTCAGGGGCCAAGTCAGGAATATGGCAACTCTGAAAGACAGTAAGTGGTTTTGTTTGCTACTGAGAGAGAAGTGCTGTAGGAAAGCCCTAAGTTAAAATGCACATTACCTGTTGGATAAATGCATTGTGGTACACTGTATTGAACAAACGTCGTTCAGAAATGACATTGCTTTAAAAGTTTTTAGCAGTAATTTAAGTGACATTTCAGCAAACCAGTATAGTTTTGCACAAACTTCTTTGTTTATGAAATAACCTTGTCCCATGTGTTAAATCAGATTTTGGTCACCTTTAAGAATTAATTTCTTTTATGCTTATTTCCTTGTCCTTTTATGCAGCATTTTCAGGGGAAAAAAAGGTTGACCAAATGGTTCTGCTTTGATAATACTTCATTTTGCTATTCTCCATAGGTTCTTTTATGGGGATATTGCCTTGGAATTGAGCTTTTCTGTAAAACACCTGTTTTGCTTTCTTTTTTGCATCAGTATTTGTATAAGTGTCATTTTGCCACAGAGGAGCAAGTTTATTCTGAATCTTCATACTTTGCGATCTTGTTTGTTTGGTTCCTGTCCTTGTCATCTGGGAAAAAGATGACAGTGCTCCTCAAATGATACATTTGTGAAACAGGCAGAAGTGGAAGGAAGGAGAACAGTAAATAGATTTTATGTTGGGCTAACTATTAAATAACCGTTATGTCTGGAGGAAGAACGTATCTATTGTAAAGATGCATTTGGGTTAGCCAGACGGCTACTCTTACTGCTTTCTTACTGTAAATACTGCGGTCTTTATTGAGGTTTATTTGTGCATTCTTTGTTTATTTACTTTTTCTTCTCTGAGGAACTTGGCCAGATACTTTTGGATGGCTGTTGCTAGCATTTGGTTGCTTGGTTGTGATGTCCCTTGGTTGTGATACCCAGTACAGCCCATGACCTTCAACTCTTAACCTTGTAGTTACCAGGCGTTTGAAGTCTATCAAGAACATTCAGAAAATTACAAAGTCCATGAAGATGGTTTCTGCAGCAAAATACGCAAGAGCTGAGAGGGAGCTGAAGCCTGCCAGGATCTATGGAATGGGAGCACTGGGTGAGAGGAGCCTCGGAGAGCAGAAGAAGGTTCTCATGGGGGTGATGAAAGGCCTGGACTTTTTAACCTTTCAGGAGTTTTCTCCCAAAAGGATTTGCATCTCTAGGCCACCCTGAGCATTCCTTATAAGTAGTTTACAGAAAGTGATTTTTAAGAGTTCTAATGTGAAATTCAAAGAATCATGGAATCAACCAGGTTGGAAAAGATTTTTAAGATCGTCAAGTCCAACCATTCCCCAGCACTGCCAAAGCCACCACTAACCCATGGCACTGAGGGCCTCAGCTACATGGTGTGTGAACGCTTCCAGGGATGATGACTCCAGCACTGCCCTGGGCAGCCTCTTCCAATGCCTGAGCACCCTTTGGGGAAGGAATTGTTCCTCATTTCCATCTAAAGCTGCCCTGGTGCAGCTTGAGGCCGTTTCCTCTTGTCCTATTGCTTGTTTTTTAGGAGAAGACACCAGATACCTCCTGACTCCTTCGTCCTTGCACATAATTGTGGAGAGGGATCAGGTCCCCCCTGAGCCTTCTCTTCTCCAGACTAACCCCTCCCAGGTCCCTCAGCTGTTCCACATCACACTGTGCTCCAGGCCTTGCACCAGCTGTTTCCCTTCTCTGGCTCCGCTCCAACACTTTAATGTCTCTCTTGTAGTGACGGGCCCAGAACTGAACACAGGATTTGAGGTGCAGCCTCGCCAGTGCCCAGTACAGGGGGACAGTCACTGCTTTATTGCTGATACAGGCCAGGATGCCATTGGCCTTCTTGGCTGCCTGGGCACAAGCTGCTCATGTTCAGTTCTGTCAGTCAGCACCCTCAGGTCCTTTCCCACCAAGCAGCTCTCCAGCCACTCTTCTCCAAGAATTATTAACTCATCCCCAAATCGTGATGATTTTTGATTATGTTTTTAACTTTGGGTGGTTGCATGGTTGGTTTTGTCACTTGTCAGAGCACCACAGCTCAGAATATCTGGCTCGCTTCTATCTGTTAACGGAATTGTGTCGTATCTCTGTAGCCCTCACAGCCACTGCCAGATCTTCTTGTGAACTCTGGGGCTGCACATGCTTCTGATGCACTGATCTTAACACAGTGACCTTAACTAAGTCATGACGTGGATTGTGTGATACCTGATCAGAAATGTGGCTGGTTTTGAACTGTCACCTCTGGTCAGGTCATGTGCAAACCTGAATGAGTGTGAGGGAGATAAAATTCATCTGGCTGAGATTTGGAGCCCCTTTAGAAATGTTTTTAATTAGAATAATTCAAAGGTGTTTTTCTGTGACCTATTTGCTTCTTGGCACCCTTGAAAACTTAACCATCTTTTTTTTTCTAGCTCTCTATGAGAAAGCAGAAATAAAGGCGCCTGAGGACAAGAAGAAGCACCTCCTTATTGGTGTGTCCTCTGACCGAGGCCTGTGTGGTGCTATTCATACATCTATTGCCAAAACCTTGAAGAATGAGATTACCAACCTCTCAAATGCAGGAAAAGAAGTTATGGTGGTTGGAGTAGGTGACAAGATCAGAGGCCTCTTACAGAGGTAAAAAGGATGGGTCCCAAAACCCCAAAAGAGTTTGGTTTTGTGGTTTTGTTTGTATTCTGTGGTAGAAATGTCGAGACTTCTTAGAAAGCTGTGTGGCATTCAGAGGAGATTGTATTTAATGGAAGTAAGTCTTGCTACCACATGTTGTACATTAGGGCATCCACTTGCTTCTAAGACAGATCTGATACTCCTGCAGGACACATGCCAATTACTTCCTGCTGACATTCAAAGAGGTGGGACGGAGACCTCCAAGCTTTGGAGATGCCTCGACCATTGCATTGGAGCTGTTAAACTCTGGCTATGAATTTGATGAGGGCTCCGTCATCTACAATCGGTTCAGGTAAGATTAAATTGGGACTGCACTGAAAAAACATTGGGTAGAAGGCTTCAAAGAGCACATTGGCCTGATGAAGTAATATGAAAACTGGCTGACTTGTCATGTTTATTTCTTGAGTGAGTGCTTTTTGTGTGTGAAGAGCCATTGGTCGTTGTTTTGTGATAGCCAGGATTTGAATTCTCTTTTTACATTACATTTACAGTCAGCATGTTATATCCATGTTGCTTCTGAGATGTCTTCATCAGGATTATCACAGAAATTTGTGGAACTCTGGGGCCAGAAGCTACCGCTACTGATTTGATTTTAAGCTCTCCATTTAGGGTCAGTTGAACTGAAGATGCTGTTTTTATCCAGGTCTGTCATCTCCTACAAGACCGATGAAAAACCAATCTTCTCCTTTGAAACAGTTGCTGGTTCTGGTAAGTAGTGAATTAGAAATCAGCAGTTAAGTGATAAATCACAGAGAGAGTACTCTGAACATGAGAATATGGTATTAATAATGTGGTATGTGTAATGGATATTGTATTAATAGTATGATGCATGTAGCATAAGTTGAACAGATTGTGTTATCTTGGCAGCCCAAAGCTGACTTAACCAAGGTGCTGTGAGGTTAAAATGAAAGGTTGTACTAATCTTGGTTTGAGATTCTTTCTCAAGCAAGAATTGTGCATATGCAGAACTCTGTCAGTTCCAGTGTTTTCAGCACTGGAGCGACTTTGCACTAACTCAGTAAAAACACCCCAAAATGTTTCTGCAGCATTGCGTGGGAAGATTAAACATAACGTGTCAGTCCTGTGTTTGGCCTTGGTCAGAATATGATTTTCTGAGTATTAAACTAAATTAAACCACATAAAATACTTAAGAAAAATTTTCATAGCAAAGAGAATATGAAAGTAAACAGAATGTGTAGGGAATATCCCTCTGCATTGCCTGAAGTAGAGAAACAGGCTGGCCTAGCAGCCGTTTGCATGGTGTTGTATTGTTTTGCTAGAAGTAATATATCTTGGCTTTCTCTCAGTCTGGTCTTTCCTATTTTACAGAAAGCCTAAGTATCTATGATGATATTGATGCTGATGTGTTGAGAAACTACCAGGAATTTACACTAGCAAATATTCTCTACTACTCCCTGAAAGAATCCACCACCAGTGAGCAGAGTGCTAGGATGACTGCTATGGACAATGCTAGCAAGAATGCTTGTAAGTCTACTCTGTGGGTCTCCCATGACTTCAGTAGCTTAGCATGAGAGTACTGACCTCCTTTTGTGTAATTCTTTGCTTCCAAAATGGTAAGAAATTAGCTGGTTTCTTCTCTCAATTCCATTTTGAGTCAGCCTTTTTGAGCCAGCATCCCTGTAGGCCCCCTACAGATACTGGAAGCTGCTCTGAGGTCTCCACGCAGCTTCTCTTCTTCAGGCTGAACAGCCCCGGTGTTCTCAGCCTGTCTCCATATGGGAAGTGCTCCAGCCGCTGATCATCCTCATGGCTTCCTCTAGACTTGCTCCAACGGCTCCATGTTCTTCTCACAAGTATTCCTTGGAAGGTGTTCAGGCTGGATGCAGCATGGCATATGCATTTGGTATTAGTGGGAGACAGCTTTTAATGTGGCATGCTGAGAAGATTTCAGCCTTAGGAAGGGTAGTGTTGCCTGAAGGACACTCATGACTAAGTGGAGCTGGTGTGACGAGCAGTTAGGCTACCTGGAACTGTACGTGTGGCTCTATGCTGCCAGCCTTATCTTGACAGAGAGGTGATACATTCTGTGTTTGAAAGAAACAAATGCAGAAATAACACTTCAGAAAGATCTATTTCCTTTTGCCAGAGCCACAATAACTTGAAGGAAATCCCAATGTAGTTAATTGACAGTAAAATCTAATTTAAAGGCAAATAATGCATTCTTCTGTTATGTTAAAATAGGCTGTGTCATACCATGGTGTTTACTATCCATCGGGTATTCTTCAGATGTTTAACTCTGATGCTTTAAGCCAAATTATCAAGTTTCTAAATTGACTGTTACCTATGGGATGAAAAAAATGCAGTAAGCCTCTTCACTGCCTGCATGGATTTACAAGACTACGTGATTCACCTTCATACACCTTCTCCCTATCTGTATTTGAATACTTATTGCATGTTTAAATCCCAATCTTGATTTTTCCTAGCTGAAATGATTGACAAACTGACCTTGACTTTCAACCGTACCCGCCAAGCCGTCATTACCAAGGAGCTTATTGAGATCATCTCTGGTGCTGCTGCTCTGTGAGTACCTGTGGAAACCTAAAACAGGAGTGGTTGCAACATTGTGTGATGTGTGTGTGTCCTGCTTCAGGCAGGTGAACAGGGGAGGTTAGGGCATGCAGGTCGTAACACTGAAGGGAAGGCAATCCATGGCATGAGTCTTGAGTTTTCTAGCTTGTGCAGTTCTACTAACAAGTGTGAAGTTTGGCAGGCTTGGTTTGGCCAGATTAAATTTAAAACATTGATAGATCTTTAGCCTCAACACACACTCTTGTCTGAACGTAAAATCATAGAATGGTTTGAGTAGGAAAGAACCTTAAGATCATCCAGTTCCAATCCTTCTGCCATGGGCAAAGACACCTTACACTAGATCCTGTCACCCAAAAGCTCTGTCCAGCCTGGCCTTGAACACTGCCAGGGATGGAGTATTTACCGCTTTGGGCAACCGATTCCAGTGCCTCAGCACCCTCACAGAGAAGAATTCTTCCTTATATCCAACCTGAACTTCCCCTGTTTCAGTTTGAACCCATCATCCCTTGTCCTTTCGCTACAGTCCCTGATGAAGAATCACTCTCCAGCATCCTTGTAGCCCCCTTCAGATACTGTAAGCTGCTATGAGGTCTCCATGCAGCCTTCTCTTCTCCAGGCTGAACAGCCCCAATGTTCTCAGCCTGTCTTCATACAGAAGGTGCTCCAGCCAGTGTTTGTTCCTCCTTTTTGGCTCTCAGTGAATTTCCCCCTCCACCTGGACTTTTCCTACTTTTCCCAGACAGCCCAGCAGAGTTGGGTGGGGGAGAGCAATATGAGTGACTGAAACTTTGTGTTTTGGCTCAGCCTGTGGCAGTGTTCAGAGACAGAGTTTAGGGGTGGGATTGGAAGGAGGAAGGGATTAGAGAGTCTCTTGCTACAAAATGTGTATTTTATACTTTTAAGCTCAATGTTTTGCTTATTTGCCTGAGAAAAGCTTTGTGACTGTGTATACTGCAGGTTACAAACGGGTGGGCTTGGCCCACAAGTTGTAACCACACCTGTCCAATGTGTATGACATCTTAGAGTTAATCGGTGCTGTATCTAGATGCAAATAGATATGTTAATGTCCTGCCTGTTTACAAAATGCCTGGAATACTGAGCATGCAGCAGTTAGCTGCTGTATTGTGCTCCTCACAATACATTTGTGGTCATAAACGTATCGTTTTGCCTGAATTTGCATGAGTTGCTTCCTAACCTGCTTGTTCTGTTTTCTCTCATAATACCGTAACCAGGGATTAATCGGAAAAACAAAGCGGTTCAGCCAAATCCAAGAGGTAAAGTGACAAAATAGATCGTGGTTTAGATCAGCACAGAAAATCCCCAAGTCAAATGAGGAAGTTGGAATTCAGTGGTGTTGTGTTGGTCAGCAAACTTCTCTTCCCAAAGAGCTGGGAAAGCTCCTGCTGCCACTTTGAATCTGAACAAGAAGTACTGAAGCATCAGTAATCTTAAGCAATACACTTCCATGATACTAAATCATTTGACAGGATTTTCTGTGCTGGTTTTATTTCTTTCTGGGTTTTGGATTAGTTTTCAGTTACTTTTTTAATGTTTTTATAGTGCCCTGACATTATGCAATGACTTAAAAACATCTGTATATAAAAACCTAAACAGGCTTCTGAAGTTAAAATAAGCATATTCCAAATTTAAAACTTAAGGGAAAAATTGACTTGATAAAGAATTGGGAGAAGGTGGAAAGAATATTAGTGAAGTATTCAGATTGGAGGAGATAAAAGTATTAAGTGATTGAGTAAATGGAAGGAGTTTAATTTGCTTCCACTTTCCTTACAGGTGAAGAAGAGCTTTTCTGAGCATATGGTTTAACCTGCCCATGTCTGTGGTAATGAAACTGCTCTTATTTTGTGAAGAAATGGGAAAGCCCCAGAAATCTGTAAATTCTTACAATAAACCACCTACATGAGACAAAATCCTCTTGGCTGTTTGTGGAGCAAACACTCTTGGTGTCTAAGTCTGGTTTTGATGGAGGTGTGCACAGAAACTTCATTTCTAAAGGCTGTGCTCTGTATTTTGTAATGTACCTGGCATGTAAAACATGTAAGTGGGTGTTTCTTTGGAAGAGTAGAAGAGATCACCATCCCTCACCTCGTGCTTCTAAGTGTTGGTTTGTTATGCACATTGTATTGCTTGCTGGAGGAGACAGGAATAACCTCTGCATCATGCATGGAACACTGGTGTTTCTCTCTCGTTTCAATACCACGTCGTGGTTTAAGCCTCTCTAACTCACGCAGTCTCTCTCTCACTCACTTCCCCCTCTTTCTTCCCCCTGCTCCCGGAGGGATGGGGAGGAGAATCGAAAAGAATGCAACTCCCACAGGTTGAGATAAGAACAGTTTAGTAACTAAAGTATAACACAAGACCACTACTGCTACCACCAATAATAATAATGACAAGGCAAATACAAGGAAAGAATACAATTGCTTACCCAGCCCGACCAAGCAGTGCACCCCCCCCCCCCCCCCCCTTCCGGGTCTCTGCTCTCTGCTTTCCATCCTGGGCGTGACGTGCTGTGGTATGGAATAACCTCTTTGGTCAGTTTGGGTCAGGTGTCCTGTCTCTGCTTCCTCCCGGCTCCCCTCCTCCCTGGCAGAGTATGAGACTCAGAAAGTCCTTGGTCAGACCAAAACATCACTAAGCAGTAACCGAAACACTGGTGTTATCAGCGCTGCTACCAGGTCCAAAATCGAAAACACAGCACTGCACCAGCTACCAAGAAGGAGAAAAATGACTGCTGCTGCTGAACCCGTGACACCACATTACTACTGTTTCTAGATGTTTGTATTGTCAAGTGAACAGATCTGATGCTACAAGTCATCTCGGTGTTTGTTTAGAATATATCTCCTCCAGAACAGTCTCTCATTTCTCTGAATCCCACCCCGGGATACTCATACTGTTTCCCTTATTCGCATGTGCAAATGCTGCAGGGTATCACCAAGACATCACTTTGTTAAGCCAACAAGTTGCCTCTAAGGAAACTCATTACCCAAGCTCAGCACTCAACTGTTTGATTTCTAGACCAGCTGACTGAAGTCCAGTTCAGCCCAGTAGCAGCGTGAGGAAGGAGGTGGCTGCTTACACCTGCCTCTGTGTTACATTTATAGAGTCACAGGCTCATTTGAGTTGGAAGGGACCTTAAAGCTTATCCAGTTCCAATCCCCTGCCACGGGCAGGGACACCTTCCACTAGAGCAGGTTGCTCCAAGCCCTGTCCAACCTGGCCTTGAATGCTGCCAGGGATGGGGCCAGGGTCTCCTACAGCCTTCTCCAGGCTGAACAAGCCCAGTTCTCTCAGCCTGTCTCCATAGCAGAGGTGCTCTAGCCCTGAAGCATCTCTGTGGCCTCCTCAGGCTCACTCCAGCAGGTCAATGTCCTTATGCTTGCAGTCCCAAAGCTGGTCACAAGACTGCAAGGAGGGTCTCCTCAGAGCAGGGCAGAGGAAAGGAATCCCTTCCCTCAACCTGCTGCTCACGCTCTGGGGATGCAGCCCAGGACATGGTTGGTTTCTGGGCTCAAATGCACACTGCTGGGTCATGGGAAGCTTTTCATTAACCAACATCTCCAAGTCTTTCTCCCCATGGATGCTTTCAATCCAGTCTCCTCCAGCCTGTAGTTGTGCTTGGAGTTGCCCTCACCCATCTGCAGGACCTTGCATTTGGCCCTGTTGAACTTTATGAGGTTGCACAGTTCCAGCTCTCCAGCCTGTCCAGGTCCCTCTGGATCCTGTCCTTTCCCTGCAGCGTTATCAACCAAGCCACACAGCTTGGTGTTGTCAGTAAACTTGCTGAAAGTGCACTCAATCCCACTGTCCATGTCATTGGTGAACAGTGCTGGTCCCAGCATGGACCCCTGAGGGACACGATCTGTCACCAGTCTCCATCTGCACATTGAGCTCTTGACCACTACCCTTTGGCTATGATCACCCAACTAATTCCTCATCCACCAAAGTCCAACCGTCAAATCCATGTCTTTCCAATTTAGAGAGAAGGAGCCCCATTTCTAAGATGGGAAAGGTGATGGCAGTTCAAACGTGCCCAAAGCTTCCCTGTGGACTGAAGGGAGCGAGTAAAGATCATCCACCTGCCCTGACCAACAACAGGACCGGTCATGGCTCCAACTGCCTTCTCTGCAGGTTTCAAACTTGAGATGTGACTGATAGAAGAGACAGGGCTGTTCACTGACTAATGAGCACACTACTAATGGTCCAATAAATCAAAGAGCTAATTTGTGAACTAATTAACTTCTAACAATAGGCTGCTATTATTTACAATTCTGCCTTCACACCCTGATCACACAATTGCCATTAGTGTATGCACAGCCAGCAGTGAGTGACAGCCCTGCTGTTCCTCATTCTAACTCCCACACCACTCCCTAACCATTATCCTTGTTTCTGGATCCTCCCTTTTTCACCTTTTCTCTGCTTGTTTTGTTTTTGTTTTCCCAAATAAACAATTCACCCATAAACACTTTACTGTTGCCAATTTTGCTATACCTGTAGCCCCCAACACAAGAGGCACCTGGAGCTGATGGAGTGAGTCCAGAGGAGGCCACGGAGCTGCTGCGAGGGCTGGAGCAGCTCTGCTCTGGAGCCAGGCTGAGAGAGCTGGGCTGGGGCAGCCTGGAGAAGAGAAGGCTCCTGAAGGGGAGACCTCAGAGCAGCTCCAGTGCCTAAAGGGGCTGCAGGAAAGCTGGAGAGGGGCTTTGGACAAGGGATGTAGGGACAGGACAGGGGAATGGCTTTAACCTGCCAGAGGGGAGACTGAGATGAGCTCTTGGGCAGAAGGTGTTCCCTGTGAGGGTGCTGAGGCGCTGGCACAGGGTGCCCAGAGAAGCTGTTGCTGCCCCATCCCTGGCAGTGTTCAAGGCCAGGTTGGACACAGGGGCTTGGAGCAAGCTGCTCTAGTGGAAGGTGTCCCTGCCCGTGGCAGGGGTTGGAGGTGGAGGAGCTTTGAGGTTCCTTCTAACACAAACCAGTGTGGGCTTCAGATTCCAGTTCCTCACAGCATAGGCTGAATCTTTAACTTCCACCTCGCAGAACTGATTGCTCCACAACAAACCTGATGCAGCATTTGCCATACATGACATATATGGAACACATGTGGTGAGGCCATATAGTGACACAGGGGGACCCAAAAGCCCCAAAACACCATCTCCAAACTGCAAAGCGACCAACTGTCAGCATTAGCAGAGGAGTAATTAAAGGGCTTCACCTAAAAGAGTTAATGTTGAGCTCTCGACAGCAAAGAGTGGGTATCTGTGTGCTCGCACCGCCTGAGGATGCGTTAGATGCTGCGGTTCAGTGAATCCCAGCGCTGCTCAGGGCTGACATCTGCCTCCTCCGTCCGTCTGAAAGGGCAAAGAGGAAAACGCAACCACGCAGCGCCCCAAGGAACCCTTCCAGCCGGCATTTCCCCTGCTCTGCCTGCACGTGGCACCGCTCCGTGTTCAAATGATGCGCCGGCGGCAGCGCCTCACGGGGCCGCGGGGAAGCCCGGCCCTGGGCCGCAGCCCCCAGCGCCCCGGAAGCCCTCCCGCTCCCGCTTCACCTCCCGCCGCGCTGCCAGCAGGCGCCCGGGGTCGGTGCTTCTTCGGAGCGCGCCGCTCCACGGACGGGACCCCCGCTCCGCTCCCGCCGCTACCCGCCCCGCCGCGGCCCCGCTCGATGCGCTCGGCGCTCCGCTCCCCGCTCGATGCGCTCGGCGCTGGAGCGGCGCGGCCTGTGGCGGGCGGCGGGGAGGCGCGACGGCGCCAAGATGGCGGCGGGCCGTGCGTGAGGCGGCCGCGGCCCTCCCGGCCCAGGGCGGGCGGCGGGCCCGGGCCGCGCCGAGCCGAGCCGGCATGTGCGAGACCTACTCGCGGTGGCTGCTGCGGGTGTCGGTGGCGCAGATCTGCCAGGCGCTGGGCTGGGATTCCGTGCAAGTTTCGGCCTGCGACCTCCTCACCGACGTGCTGCAGCGGTACCTGCAGGGGCTGGGCCGGGGCTGCCACCGCTACTGCGAGCTCTGTGAGTGAGGGCCGCGCGTGCGGAGGGCGCTGCGGCGCTGAGGGAGGCGCTGCCGGAGGGAGGCGGCCGTGAGGAGGGGGCTGCGGGAAGAGAGTGCCCTCCGTGGGGCCCTTCTGTGAGGGGGGCCGTGGGGAGGAAGGCTGTGGGGTGGAGGGCAGTGCTTTGCAGGAGGAGAGGCACATGGAGGTGTGGGCTTTGGGCAGCGCTGGGGGCTGTGGGGCAGTGCTGTGGTGGTGTATGGAGGTGGGCTGTGGGGCAGTGTGGTGGTGGTATATGGAGGTGGGCTGTGGGGCAGTGTGGTGGTATATGGAGGTGGGCTGTGGGGCAGTGTGGTGGTATATGGAGGTGGGCTGTGGGGCAGTGTGGTGGTATATGGAGGTGGGCTGTGGGGCAGTGTGGTGGTATATGGAGGTGGGCTGTGGGGCAGTGTGGTGGTATATGGAGGTGGGCTGTGGGGCAGTGTGGTGGTATATGGAGGTGGGCTGTGGGGCAGTGGTATATGGAGGTGGGCTGTGGGGCAGTGCTGTGGTGGTATATGGAGGTGGGCTGTGGGGCAGTGGTATATGGAGGTGGGCTGTGGGGCAGTGTGGTGGTATATGGAGGTGGGCTGTGGGGCAGTGCTGTGGTGGTATATGGAGGTGGGCTGTGGGGCAGTGCTGTGGTGGTATATGGAGGTGGGCTGTGGGGCAGTGTGGTGGTGGTATATGGAGGTGGGCTGTGGGGCAGTGGTATATGGAGGTGGGCTGTGGGGCAGTGGTATATGGAGGTGGGCTGTGGGGCAGTGTGGTGGTATATGGAGGTGGGCTGTGGGGCAGTGTGGTGGTGGTATATGGAGGTGGGCTGTGGGGCAGTGCTGTGGTGGTATATGGAGGTGGGCTGTGGGGCAGTGGTATATGGAGGTGGGCTGTGGGGCAGTGTGGTGGTATATGGAGGTGGGCTGTGGGGCAGTGCTGTGGTGGTATATGGAGGTGGGCTGTGGGGCAGTGTGGTGGTGGTATATGGAGGTGGGCTGTGGGGCAGTGGTATATGGAGGTGGGCTGTGGGGCAGTGGTATATGGAGGTGGGCTGTGGGGCAGTGTGGTGGTATATGGAGGTGGGCTGTGGGGCAGTGTGGTGGTGGTATATGGAGGTGGGCTGTGGGGCAGTGTGGTGGTGGTATATGGAGGTGGGCTGTGGGGCAGTGTGGTTGTATATGGAGGTGGGCTGTGGGGCAGTGGTATATGGAGGTGGGCTGTGGGGCAGTGGTATATGGAGGTGGGCTGTGGGGCAGTGCTGTGGTGGTATATGGAGGTGGGTTGTGGGGCAGCTCTGTAGAGAGAGTGAGGAGAAGTGGTCTGAGATGGAGATGTGGGCGTGAGGAGTCGGAGAACCCAAGCTGGGGAGCATGCTGAGAGGTGGGATGTGGGGCAGTGGATGTGAGGTGTAGATGGGGGAGATGAGGTTGTGAGCCAGTGCAGGGGACCTTGGGGAGGTGGGCTGTGGGAAAGATGAAGGGGAGTTGGGCTGTGGAGCAGTGTGGAGGATAGAGAGAATGGGAAGGGAAGTCATGGGGCAGTGCTGGTGCATGGGGGCCCTGCTGTGAGGTAGAGCTGGGCTGTGGGTCTGGGGAGATGGGGCTGCTGCTCCCCTTTCTCTGGCTATAGCCCACAGGGTGCCAGGGTACATGTGTACAGGAGGGGAAGATGGGGCTCTTGGCCCTGCTGCTGGGGCTGTAGCGTTCTGGATATGGGAGGGGAGTGTACTAGGTGGGGAGAAGGGGCAGCCAGCCCTTTGTGTGCATGGGAGGATGTGCTGCTGCTGTGTTGTCCTGGCTTACTTCTGGGTGATGGTCTGTGCCCTGGGGGCAATGCTGGGGAGGCTGTGGGAATGGAAGTATGGGATTCACAGTGTTGGTACAAGGGCAAGTGCTGAGGCTGTAGGACATGGGCTGGCCTGGGTGTACAGGGTGGGGAGGTGTTAACCTCACGGCTGGGGCTGTGCTGTGTGTGTCTGGGGTGTGTGTAAGGAGGGAAGAGATGGAGTTGCAGTGCATGGGGTCTGAGAGGTGTGCCTGGGGAAGGGGAGTCACCTGCATGGGGAGAGATGTGGCTGGAAATGCTGTTGCTGGAGTCCTCTGGGTTGGGTATATATACACATATATGTGTAAGGGGGTGGTTTGTGGGGCTGGAGGTGCCTGTGTGTAAGGGGAGGTGTGGGGCTTTAGTGCTGGGGTGGGGATGCACATGTACTGTGCTCTGTGGGGTCAGGGATGTATGTGCAGAGGGATGATGTGGGGCTGTGGTGCCTGATGTCAGGTATACATGTGTATGTGGTGGGCAGAGGGCTGTAGTCGGGGATTGATGTGTGCCAGGTCAGTATGGGATATATATGAGGCTGGGGATTGTGTGTACAGGGGAAGTGCCAGTACTGTGTGGCTGAGAACATAGAATCATGGAATAGTTAGGGCTGGAAAGGACCTTAAGATCATAGACATGCATAAAGGGGATGTGGGGCTGCAGCGTGTGGAGGCAGGGATGCTCTAGAATGTATTTTGGAGGAGGTAGAGCTGTAATTCACAGCATGTGGGAGGGTGATGGGGCTGCATGTGGGAGGTGTGGAGTATGTGAATGCAGAACGAGAGGGATGGGGGATCATTTTAGTGGACATGGCATGAGGTGTAAGTGTCCTTGTGTGGATGCATTGGAAGAGGTTTGGCTGGATACGCTGTGCAGAAGGAGCTGGGAGCGATGCTCGGGGCCTCACTGGATTTGGGATGAGGCTGAGCTGGGGTGGGAGCATGGAAGGGGAATGAGCTTACTTAAAGCGGGAGAAGAGAGGTCTGGGAGTCAGTGTGAAGATGGCTGGCTGGGTCACATAGGAGTATGGAGTGTGTATGTGTGGGGGGATTGCAGAGGGGCAGCATGTGTCACTGCTGGGCCTGGCAGTATGACAGAGGATGAAGTTGTGTGTCCCTCGGGGTTGCCTGCATCCCTGCAGTGAAGGTGCTGAGGGGTGTGGATGACCTGCTGCTACCTGCAGATATGGAGTGCAGGAGGATGGGATGTCCAGTTGCTGGCTGGGTGGGGGAATAGGATGGTAGTAGGGGTCTGCTGGGTGTGGGGATGTCAGGAAGTGGGTGCTGCTGTCCTTTTGGGTCAGGGAATGTGTGGGCAAGTGGCAGTATGGGGGGAGAGGGAGGCTGTCAGGTTCATTGCTAGGTCTGGATACAGTGGGATGTGGGGGCAAGGCTCAGGGTATTGGTGTGGCTGGGGGGGTCGTGGATCTGTGTGTGGAGGCCTCTGCTGCTCTGCATATAGGACAGGGAGTGTATAACGTGGGGAGGACATTAGCGATGTGTGTGCAGTTCTGGTGTCTTCAACATAAGAACATGGAGCTGTTGGAGCAAGTCCAGAGGAGGTCACGAGGATGATCAGAGGCTGAAGCACCTCCCATGTGAAGACAGGCTGAGAAAATTGGGGCTTTTCAGTCTGTAGAAGAGAAGCTGAGAAGAGTCTGAGGGTCTGTGAAGGGAATCTGCAAGGATGCTCAGGAGGGACTCTTCATCAGAGGCTGTAGTGATAGGACAAGGGGTGATGGGTTCAAACTGAAAGAGGGGAAGTTCAGATTAGATATAAGGAAGAAATTCTTCCCTGTGAGGGTACTGAGGCGCTGGCACAGGGTGCCCAGAGACGCTGTGGCTGCCCCATCCCTGGCAGTGTTGAAGGCCAGGCTGGACACAGGGGCTTGGAGCAACCTGCTCTAGTGGAAGGTGTCCCTGCCTGTGGCAGGGGTTGGAACTGAATGAGCTTTAAGGCCCCTTCCAACCCAAACCAGTCTGGGATCACAGTCTACTTTTCTTTTTCCTCCTTTTCATGAAGAAGTGGAATGTGCTGTTTCCATGCCAGCGACATGGTATTTTTTGTATTACCTCTCTTAAAATGATTCCTGTATTTCTTTCTTTAAAGGGCTTGTAAAAAGACATCTTAATACTCAGCTGCTGCCTCCCTGCTTCATGAGAATTGTTTCCTTTTGCTCCTCAAATAAGTTCCTGTCCAAATCCAGCTCTGGATGAATGAGCTGAATTTTGCCATGGTTTTGCATAAGTAGAATTAATTAAATTCCAATTGTAGCATCTTTATTGTGAGTGTGTTATCTCGGAGTCAAACCAGTGGGGTTTGAGTTAGCAGAATTGTCAGCTGGAGGGACATAATCTTTGTATTCAAAACTGAATGGATTTACTCTTGACGTAGCTGAGCCCTAGTGGTATTGCTCTGAAAAGCATGTCATTGCCATTCCCACATCTCCTCAGCTGCAAAGGGAAAGGATGCCTTTCCCAGCTGTGTTAGATCTTTGTTCCATCTGTTACATCCCATTAGGAGAGCTCCAGTCAAGGTTTTCATTACTTTTCTGCTCTTGTTTCTTTGCATTTGCAGGAGCTGTAGTTGATGGGAGCTTCAGTGCCTGCAAAGGGAAGGCAAAAGGATTTGCAAAGCGGGTTTGAGATGTGTTTGATGCCGTGAAACGCTTCTGAATACTGGAGGGGATGGAGGAGAGAGTGAATTTACAAGGGAGAAAATAAGGGGATTCCTGTTCAAGTACACCATATTATGCTGCAGAGCTTTCAAGAGGAAGCCTATTCAATGTGCTGTACACTTCACGCATGGTTTTAGCCTAAGATTTAAACAGAATATGTGAAAACCAATCTTGGAGTGTGTCATTAAGGTGTTGAACTACAAAACAAACTGAGGTTATGTGGTTTCTGAGAGGAGGGTTCCACATTTCTGTTGTTGTTTGTTTTAAGCAAGAGGGGAAAAGGGGAAACTTCTGTTATGTACTGCTTGGGTTTGCACTCACATTTCACGTGGTTTGATAGAGGTGGTGGCACAGATGCTGCTTTGGGTTAAATGCCCTGGATTTTCTTGTCTATGTTGGGGTTTTTTGCATTGGGGAAGTGTCTTGTGAAGAAAACCCAGTCTCTGCTTCATTTGCTATGAATTTAGTGACTGCAGCTTGGGATTGGTTATAAACATGCAGACTATGTCGTGTTTTGCTTCTTAAACTTGGCACATCCAGGGAGAGAGTTCAGTTTCCAGGATATTTAGGTGGGTGCCGCAGTTCATGGGAGGGATGAGGAGGGAATTCATGGTTTGTAGCCCCTAAAAACCTGATGTTTGTATTACATTGTTTTTAAAAACAACCAGGTAGCAGCTACTTCACTGTAATCAGTGAGGGCACCTGGCATATTTCAGCATGGAATTCAGGACAAATTCAGCAGGACAAATTTAGATTATCTGCTGCTAAAACTAGAAGTGTAATCATAGAATTGTAGACTGGTTTGGGTTGGAAAGGACCTTAAGATCATCTAGTTCCAACCCCCTGTCATGGGCAGGGACACCTCACACTAAACCATGTCACCTAAGGCTCTGTCCAGCCTGACCTCAAACACTGCCCGGGATGGAGCATTCACAACTTCTCTGGGCAACCCATTCTAGTGCCTCACCACCCTTACACTAAAGAATTTCTTCCTCATATCCAGTCTAAACTTCCCCTGTTTCAGTTTGAACCCATCACCCCTTGTCCTATTGCTACAGTCCCTGATGAGGAGTCCCTCTCCAGTATCCTTGTAGGCCCCTTTAGACACTGGAAGCTGCTGTGAGGTCTCCACGCAGCCTTCTCTTCTCCAGGATGAGCAGCCCCAACTCTCTCATCCTATCTTCATACAGGAGGTGCTCCAGTCCCTGATTATCCTCGTGGCCTCCTCTGGACTTGTTCCAACAGTTCCATGTCGTTCTTATGCTGAGGACACCAGAACTGCACACAATACTCCAAATGAGATCCCACAAGAGCAGAGCAGAGGGGCAGGATCACCTCCTTCAACCTGCTGGTCACGCTCCTTTTGATGCAGCCCAGGATACAGTTGGCTTCTGGGCTCAAGCGCGCGCTGGAGCTGGCTCAAGCTTAGTTTCTCACTGACCACCACCCCAAGTCATCCTCTGCAGGGCTGCTCTGATAGTAAGCTAGATAATTACTTTTGAAGAGGTATTGGATTAAGAAGTGGGGTTTTCAATACCCTTTCCTTGAATTTTCAGTGTTGAGCATATGCTTGGATATGCTGTGATTTTAATTAAGTTTATTTGTATGTCAGTGTGGAATCATAGAGTATCTTAAGTTGGAAAGGACCCATAAGGATCATTGGGTCCAGCTCCTTGCTCCTTGCAGGACTACTTAAAAGTAATATATATATATATAAAAACCATAAGATATACACCATATGATATTATAGACAATATTAAATAATACATTAAATTGATATTAATAATGCAACTGCATTTCTGTTGAAAAGGCAGGTTCTAGTCTGGCAATCACAACATTGTAGCTGGAAGTGAAAATGACAAGATAGAGCTGGCTCCAAACCTGCTCCCCTGTCGCTGCACCATCTCCTGTAAAGGAAAACTTAACTTCATTCTAGCCAATACCTTGTTTAGAGAATGCAAATAGCAACCAGGATTTTGGTTGGGAATTACCACAGTGGAGAGAACTGACCTGGTGTCAACCAAATGTTTCACAGTATTAGACTTCGATGATCAGTTTAAATGTGCTGGTGCCTGAGCCTGATGCTGCATGACTTGTAACAATTATCTATGTGGGGCCCATAACATTTTTTATAAGGAATGTACCTGTATATGTCCCTGTTAACCTTATATTTTGATGGATTTAAGCTAATTTACTGTATACTGGCTACCAGTAAAGAAGGACAACTTGGTTTCTTGTTTGACATTTATGAGGCTACTGGGGACAGGAGCAGACTGAGCAGCAATAGCAGGAAGGTGCTGTTGCCTGACTGGCAACTCCATTAACAGGATCCTTTTTCCCCAGCCAAGTGTAAGATATATATCATAGGATCATAGCATGATTTGTGTTGGAAGAGACCTTAAAGCTCATCCAGTGCCACCCCCGTGCCACGGGCAGGGACACCTTGCATAGAGCAGCTTGCTCCAAGCCCCTGTGTCCAACCTGGCCTTGAGCACTGCCAGGGATGGGGCAGCCACAGCTTCTCTGGGCACCCTGTGCCAGCGCCTCAGTACCCTCACAGGGAAGAGCTTCTGCCTAAGAGCTCATCTCAGTCTCCCCTCTGGCAGGTTAAAGCCGTTCCCCTTGTTCTGTCCTACATGCCCTTGTCTAAAGCCGCTGTCCAGGTTTCTTGTGGCCCCTTTAGGTACTGGAAGACTTACTAAGTAATCTACTGTGCAGCTTCTGACTGTCCTTGTGATTGCTGGATGGAAGCTATGTGTTGGCTGCTTGAAAGATTTATCCTGGAATAACTGCTCGGTGTAAATACACAGGTATTTACTATGTAGCAGGGTTGTGTGATGTGCCAAAGCACCAGGAGTCTGATAGAGCCTGTAGTAAAAATATTGAAGAGCTCCACCTATTAATTTTCTGATTAAAATAAAGTTTAAAACCCCCTCTTTTATAGCACACATGAAGGTGATGCTGAGCTATTTATAGTAGAAGTTACATGTTGCATGGGTAGTAACTCATTAACTTTACTCAATGTTAGAGTTATAGTTGCTCCCTTTATAAACCCCAGCTTGAAGGGAGAAGCTCTTCTGTTCTGCACTGACTTGTTACATTCTCGCTGATTCAAGCAGACTTTGGGCCAGGAAGGAGAAGATGGGGTGAGTTTGACAGAAGTAAATGAGCTATTCCTGTGGCTGATTTGGGGAAAGTAAGATCTGTTTTTCTGTAACTCCCACCTCTGCAGTTCCTGTGGATGATGTGAGCACTGGGCAGCTTCTTTGCTGGAGGAATTCTTCGGACTCTTGCAAAAATAACTGGGTTTTAGCAGCCTCTAAGTATTCCTTTTCCCCACAGACCAAAAGCAAGTTATTATTGCAAGAGAGGGCTGTGTTTTCCCTTGTGGGCACTAGGTGTATGTGGAGGTGATGCTGAGCACCAGGGTTGGAGGGCTGGATAACTTTTCACCCAAGTCCTCAGTTCTATGTGGGTTCTGTTTTTTGTTTAGTAATGATAAATGCTACAACACACTCCTGCCTACAGGTGCTTCATAAGAACACATGGCAGAGAAGCAACTACTGAGTGTAACTGAAGCATGGAAATGTTTAAGCAACCACATAAAAAAGCAGCTATGTTAGAAAGCAGGTTCAAAATGTGACCAAAAAAACCCTGAGGATTCAATTCTGTTTCTGGTTTGGGGATCCATTTCTGTGTGGAGAATCCTCCTCACCCAGGGTTCATTCTCATGCATAGGGAAGGTGGGAGTTTTGTAACTGCATGGTCATTCCCCCAGGGTCCTGGTGAGCTGTTTTGAGACAGCATGGTCCTAATTTAGCTCCACTGTTTGCAGCTCTATCAGTTCTGGAGCACAATTCCCATTCAGGGAGAAAGAACAGCTTAAAAGCTTGTGGGGAAGGTATTTCCTTAGTTTGCTGTCTGCAGGGTAGGGAGGAGCGTTATAACTTCGTGGATGAACTATTCCCACCTCCTTCCATCGCTTCCCAACCCTGGTGTCATGGGTTCAGCAGCAGCAGTCATTTTTCTGCTTCTTGGTAGCTGGTGCAGCGCTGTGTTTTTGATTTTGGGCCTGGGAACAGCGCTGATAACACCAGTGTTTCGATTACTGCTTGGTAATGTTTTGGTTTGACCAAGGACTTTCTGAGCCTCATGCTATGCCAGGGAGGAGGGGAAGCCGGGAGGGAGCAGAGACAGGACACCTGACCCAAACTGACCAAAGAGGTTATTCCATACCACAGCATGTCATGCCCAGGATGTAAAAACAGAGAGCAGAGACCCGGAAGGGTGGAGGTGCACTGCTTGGTCAGGCTGGATGTAGGTGGTGAGCGATTGTATTCTTTCCTTGTATTTGCCTTGTCATTATTATTATTGGTGGTAGCAGTAGTGGTCTTGTGTTATACTTTAGTTACTAAACTGTACTTATCTCAACCTGTGGGAGTTGCATTCTTTTGATTCTCCTCCCCATCCACCCGGGAGCAGGGGAAGAAAGAGAGGGGAGTGAGTGAGAGAATGGGCTGTGTGATTTACAACTTAAACCATGACACCTGGAAAACAGGTATTATTTGAAGTGTTGTGCTCTAGGGGACAACAGGAGGCTGGAAACTAAAAGCTCCATGTGACACTGGGAAAGTCACTGGGAGGATTCAGCATCTGAACGTTTAAACTGAGGACAGCACAGAGACCTGAAGAATATTGTGACAAGTTCAGGACGCGCAAATTCAACCTGTTTTTCTTTCTTATGGCATGGTTTCCCTACAGAACAAAGCTTAAGACTAACTGAAAGACCAGGAGAGTGTGTTAGGTGTTTGTCAGCATTCTCTTTCACGTGTCTGGCTTCTGCTGTATTAGTTGAATATTTTAGCTGCTATATATTAGGTTGAATTTTATTCAACCAGTGAGGGAAGAGGAATGCTGAACTAATCAAATAGATGTATAAAACCTGAAATTACATTTAATACATTTTTGTGCTGTGTATGTTTCCAATTGATAACTTTTGATTTAAATATAGATATGAATACAGACCTGAAACTTTTTTGGTACACTGTTACTGTTGAGGAAGCTGTAACCCATCAGTCTTTCATCCCTCTGACAGTTGCAGAGTTAAGAATTGTTTAGCTTGGAACCAGCCTTATGACTTGTCATTGTCTCTTTGGAGGCAAATGTCAAAGATACAGGAAAATTGAATCTTCAGAAGGTTTTTGGTCACCTTCTGCTTTCTAACAAACATAGTTGGTTTTTATATATAGTTGCTTAAATATTTCCATGCTTTAGTTACGCTTAGTAGTTGCTTCTCTGCCATGTGTTCTTATGAAGCTCTTGTAGGAAGGAGTTTGTTGTAGCATTTATCACTTACTACTCACATCGATACACATTCTAAAAGATGATATGCAGGTCTGGGAAAAGACCTTTCCTATTGCAGCGATAGACTGGACTAAGCTTTTCATACTGAATATATGACGGTGCTGGTGTCAGGAACTGTGGACTGAGCAAGGTACTTGAAACATCTTCACTTAGCCCCATTCATCGGGTAGATGATGTGGTGCATCTTGCAGTCTTGTGCCCCTGGTTGTCTGCAGCATTTCCCAAGGAAATTTCCGATTTTATCAAGGAAAAAGAGACAGAAGCAGGGAATGCCAGTGCCTATCGATATGCTTTCTGTGTCCAGGCAGTGCTCACCTGGGAATGAGTGCTGTGGAGCTGTTGGAGCAGCTCTGCTCTGGAGCCAGACTGAGAGAGCTGGGGTGGGTCAGCCTGGAGAAGAGAAGGCTCCTGAAGGGGAGACCTTAGAGCAGCTCCAGTGCCTAAAGGGGCTGCAGGAAAGCTGGAGAGGGGCTTTGGCCAAGAGCCTGTAGGGACAGGCCAAGGGGAATGGCTTTAACCTGCCCGAGGGGAGACTGAGATGAGCTCTTAGGCAGAAGGTGTTCCCTGTGAGGGTGCTGAGGCGCTGGCCCAGGGTGCCCAGAGAAGCTGTGGCTGCCCCATCCCTGGCAGTGTTCAAGGCCAGGTTGGACAGAGCTTGGAACAAGCTGCTCTGGTGGAAGGTGTCCCTTCCTGTGGCAGGGGTTGGAACTGGGTGAGCTTTAAGGTCCCTTCCAACCCAGACCATTCTATGACTCTATGAATCCCTCTGTGTCCTGCAAGCAGTACAGCCAGTGATTTCAGGAGTATTCAGGGAATAAATATGCTCTAATTCTAGGCTTGTTGAAAAGTTTTCCCCAAGTTTTGTTTTTAACTGACTGCCAAACTGGTGTCTGTTAAGTCTTGACACCTTCGGGTTCAGTCAGTTCAAAGGTATATTTGTAGTCTGAAGAGCAAATAAAGTGACAACACAAAATTCCTTAACTGTGTCAGTTCTCTGCATTTAACTTTTTTAGGGATGAAACAGTCTATTGTCTGTCTAATCGCAGAATGGTTTGGGTTGAAAAGGACCTTAAGATCACCTAGGACCAACCCCCTGCCACAGGCAGGGATGCCTCGCACTAGACGATGTTGCCCAAGGCTCTGTCCAGCCTGGCCTTGAACACTGCCAGGAATGGAGCATTTACCATTCCCTTGGGCACCCTGTGCCAGCGACTCACCACCCTCACAGTAAAGGACTTCTTCCTTATATCCAAGCTGAACTTCCCCTGTTTAATAACTATAATGTTAATATGTTATATATATTAAGTTTAATAACTATAATGGTCTCATAACTACTCCAAAGTTGTAATCTCTCCTTTTGGTTATGTTAATTCAAGTCTCCACACTTCTCTGCCCCTGAAGTCTGCAGGGGAAACTGGCATTACACTTGCGCTAGATATTGTAGACACACAAAAAATGTTCTTGTTTCAGTTCACAGTCTAAATACAGATGGGCAAAAGGGGCGATAACTTGGTCTGATCTCCCTTTTAGCTGTGGAGGGAATTAAACACAAGTGACTTGCCCAGAGTCACACAAGAGGCCAGTGTTACAGAGCTGAGAATCAAAGCCATAATCTGAGCATTACCCTTATCTTCAGCGCAAGACTAAGAAGAGAAATTCTAGAACAGAATTCTTATTCTCTAAATATACCTGAAGGCATAAGTTGGCTCAGGGCTTGAATTCATCCAGTGATGTGAGACCCAGCCAGCTCGACTGCAAGATAAACCAAGAAGAGATTAGGTTAAAGGACAAACAAAGGAGCATTTCCCCCTTCCTCCGAAGCTGGAGCTTCACAATAGCGATTGTGTTCTTTCAACAAGCAAGGGCTGGGTTTCCATAATGGCTTTTTAAAGGAAATCATGGCTTATTATCATGTAAGGATGTAATATCTTCATAAGCCAACTATAGAGAGTTTTAATAATTCACTGTAATGTTACTGAATTAAAAAAAATCATGTTTTGGGGTTTAAAGCATCTTTTTTTGGTGGTGGTTTTGTTATGAAGAGTTAAGATGAGACTCAAAGTGGTGACTTGGCACCAGAGCCAGGTGTCTGGTTCTCCCTCTGGAGGCCTTCAGAGGGATATCCCTCTGTCAGGCCCGGGAAACTGAGGCACTTAGAGGACTTGTGCTCTGTATAGTTTAAATCTTGGAGCCAAATTGATATGTAGAACAAACTGCATGCTTTCATGGAGGTCTGATAAAATAAAGATGCTGACAGCTTGGCCAGTGAGGTTTCGCTGTGCTCTTTGTAAAGAAAAGAAGGTTTTTGCGGTAGAGTCAAACTTCAGTTGCACCCCAGGAAATCAGCACTTGAACTTTAGCCTAAAATATTCTCTCCTCATCAGACCGCTACTTAATATTCCTCTGTTTCAACCGGGAGGTATATCTAACCGGGAGGTAAAGTGACTCATAGTAGATTCCATCTGGTGGAAAGATAGGATGTGAAGTATTTATGTTATCAGGAGATATACCAGGTATCTTCATGGCTTTTTGCTACCCATAAACTACTTTTGATTCAACAAAATTAAGATGTGTTGAGGTTGAAAAATAACATTTGGGCCTATTACATGCTGGTAAAAGGGCACTTTCTGCATACTAAGGGCTTGTTTCATTCATTTGAATTTATTTTATGAAGTACAAACCTATTTTAAGAGGTGTTGCACCGTGTTACTTGGCTGTTGCCAGGTAAAGCTGGTTGCTGCTCCCTCTGCTTTGCTTGATTTGCTTCTTGAGGTGCAGTTCTTAATGATATGAATTGAACCAAAGCGATACGGATCAAAACAAAACAAATATAAATGTGCTCTTAGCCTGGAATGTTGGATAGCCCAGCAAACAGGGAACCTGGTGGGACTCTGATCTCTGTTGCTGGCAGTGGGCTGTAACCTCTGAGCATAGATCCGCAGGTCAAACGGTTTGAAACTGGATTTTTAATAGACGTTCTGTTGTTGCTGTTTTTGTTGCAGATGGCCGCACTGATCCAATTTTGGATGATGTAAGTGATGCCTTCAAGCTTATGGGGGTTAACCTGTATGAGCTGGAAGATTACATCCACAATATCGAGCCTGTCACTTTTGCACATCAAATCCCTTCGTTCCCCGTCAGCAAGAACAATGTCCTGCAGTTTCCCCAGCCGGGAAGTAAGGATGCAGAAGAAAGGAAGGAGTACATCCCCGATTACCTGCCACCCATTGTCTCCTCTCAAGAAGGTGTGAAATCAATCCTTTGCTTTAAGCTTTGGGCCCTGTGTGTTTGCATGTTTGTTTTGCATCCTCAAGCAGTTGGAGCTGTGCTGCCCCAGAGCAGTGGCTCAGGAAGGACCCACTGGGTGTTACACAAGTGTGGTGATTCACAACGGGGAGCAGTGCTGTGGCAAGGTTGTTTTCCACTCTTTCACTTTCCTCCGAGAGTAACATGGTGTTTGTTAAAATACACCATCTTAATACACTTTTCTATGATGCATTTGAAACTTAAGTTTTTGGATGACAATAGAATTGAATGCTTTTCACTGTTATGTATTAGTCCACCTCTTATGGATACTACAAGAGCTTCAGTAATTTGGTAAAGGTAGAAGAAAGAATGCCAGTGAGACTGGCACAGCATTCCCAGCTCCTGACAGGTATTTCTTCTTCCTTCAAACAAATGTCACGCACATAAAATTCCAATTAAAATGAATTGAGATCTAATATAAGGAAGAGTCATTTAGAGGCACAGTGCTTTGCTTTCAGTCCTTGCTAATGTTTAGGGTTTCATCATTACTGGTTCAGCTGCTCTCCTTGTGCCACAGAGGCTGAGGATCACTGTAATAGTGAAACCAACTTACACAAGTGCTATGAGCTGCCGTTACCCTGAGAGTTTTAACAGTGGCACTGGAGAAAGCTAAATGTGTTCTGGTTTTCAGCTGTATGACACTGCACTGCTAATAAGATAAACCTTTAAGAAATGCGTCCTACTCGTAACTTTCCCTTTGAACAGTGAACATCACACAGTTGTACTTTGAGGGGAAATTAACACATGTGAGCTTGTGGACTGGGAACAACATTCCAGAGGGAAGAACTTCATTTTTCAAAAGGGTGTAATGAATGGGAGCAATCCTCACAACATACTTATTTAATGGAGAGGAGAAGACTGCATGAAAACCTCATAGCAGCCTTCCAGTACCTGAAGGGGGCCTGTAAGGATGCTGGAGGGGGACTCTTCATTAGGACTGTAGCGATAGGACAAGGGGTAACGGGTTCAAACTTAAACAGGGGAAGTTTAGATTGGATATGAGGAAGAAGTTCTTTACTGTAAGGGTGGTGAGGCACTGGAATGGGTTGCCCAGGGAAGTTGTGAATGCTCCATCGCTGGCGGTGTTCAAGGCCGGGTTGGACAGAGCCTTGGGTGGCATGGTTTAGTGGGAGGTGTCCCTGTCCATGGCAGGGGGATTGGAGCTGGTCGATCTGAAGATCCTTTCCAACCCAAACTATTCTATGATTCTATAATGGATGTCATGCTCTGTTATTCATATTTTTCTGTTTTAAGAACTAAGGTCTCAGTGTCTGCACATGGAAATACATGTAAAAGTTCTGCCCAGTGTGAAGATGAACGTGAGCAGCATCACCTTATTGGGTGGATGAAAACCACGGCTGTGCGGCTACAAATGTCACACAGGGCAGTATTTCAGTGATTTAGTAAACTGAAGTAAGTGTACGTTCAGCCTTTTATGCATCATGTTCAGCTAGACAGATGCAGTTACTATGTGCTTCAGTTAGACTAAGTGAGATTAGAGTCACGGACTCTTATCTGAGGTGTAAATGTCTGTCAGACACGATGGTTTGGGTGTGTTCAGAACAAATACACTTATTTCCAGTCACAACGTGAGGACTTAACACTGGTGAGTATTTCGGAAGCTCTGTAGACCTGACTTTTCTCTTTAATTGCATAAAATACGTAGTTATTTCATAGATCAATAGCATTTTTGTCTTTTGCCTTAATGTAACCCAGGAAGTGAAACTGCTGTTCAAAGCAGAAATCCTGTCTCTGATTGATAAGGAGATACTAAAATCTCCTTTTGTGAAGTTTGTTAGAAGGCTTGCTTTCCAATTCTAACAGTGAACCCTCTTCAACCAGGAAGAGACAAGCAAAATGTAAATATCTTATATGTAGACAACATTCATAAGGGAAAAATGTGGAGGAGGAAGACACTGAGAAGTGAAAAGGGATTTTAGCTACCCCATTCCGGCTACCTGTAACGCTTTAGCCTGATCTTTTTCAGGAGGCAAAGACCATTGTGTCAGAGAAATCCAGCATCTTTGAAGTGTAACAAGGTACCTTCAGTTTTGTGCCTATTTATTTATTAACTTGGAAAATCATACTTTAAAAATACACAAGAAAGATCAAATCCAAGAAGGCTCAAAGCGGCTGTAAAGGAATATCTGAACATGGGGAATGAGAGTGTTGCAGGCTCAGTCTGCCGATACGTGACATACAAAGAGAGGCTAAAAATTGAAATGGGGACAGTTGTGCTGCTTTTTTTTCCTTGTATGTAACTTTTTATACTCTTTCTCTTGCAAGTTAGATCCAGGAGTTAGATTTTAGCAGTCCTTATAAATAATGTATGAATCCTTTTAACACCCCAAGTAAGAAGATATTATTGCCAAAGTTGGATGAGAACCAGGAAAACTTCTGATGCCTCAGGCTAGTGTATCGGAGAACCTATAGGCACAACTTCAGAAACATGAATACAGTATGTTTTTAATGGAAACTTAAAGCAAGCATTAAATACAACTGCTGAATGCAGGTTGCTTAGATTTGATTTAAGATACTTAAGAGATGAGGGCATTTTAATTTTGAATTGAACAGTTTCTGAAAATGCTGTTTGTAATTTTAAGCCCTGTATTGTTTTTTTTTTTTTTGGAAGGGGTGAAGTGGATCGAGAGACTCTGTTGTGTGTGTTTAACTTGAAATAAAATGAGACAGAAAAACTTTCGCAGATGAAGGGACGTGCATTGTAAAACTACTGAGGAAGTGCACAAGCTGTTTGAATAGTTCACAGATCTTTACCGAGTCCAAAACCAATGTGCTGCTGCTAAGATTGTGCAGTCCATAAGATCTGAGGTGCTTTGAATAGGCAGTAAAGATAATTAGGCAGTAACGAAGGAAAGCTTCATGCGCCTTACGATGTATAATGTAAATCCTTCAGTCACGTAAAGAGCTGTCAGGACCACTTGTTCTGTCCCATTTTCTATTGAACCCTAAAGCTCAGCTCGTGTTATGAATATTTATTTACCGATAGGATTCAGAAATGACTGGTGCTGATATATTTTAGCAGTGGTGTAGCCATGAATGGTCTGAGGGTGTGAGCAGAACAAGGTTTACTTGGAGAGGTGATGTATTTCATATAATACTATTTAATAATACTATTTTGAAGTATTATCTCTGGTGGCAGACTGACTTCTTAGGTAATTTTATGTAGGTGCTTTAGTAAGAAAAAGCTGGCTTTAATTGTTAACTTGAAAACCAAACCAATGTTCAGTATGCACCATGACCAGTAGGTGTTGCTAACTTCCTTCTCAAAAGCCCTCTGGTTCTGTGCCTGTAACTAACTTCTTTCCACTTACTCTAGAACTGGTGGTGGTGTGTTCGGAGTATACCCAGCAGCTTGTGCGATGTCTTAGTCACTGCTCCTCAATAAGAGCAAAAAAACCCTGTCCAACCTGAGAGGAGCCATTCCCTTCATATGTACTCAATAGTAAGAAATGCCGAAACAGCTCTAAATGATTATTGAAGTTGGGGGGAAGGGAAGGAGGGCAAATAGGTTTTGCACATGTGTAATTCGTGTCGCTTGGAAGCTCAGTTGGGTGATACATGTTGTGTTCCAGCAAAGCAGAAACTGTTTTCTTGCTTTAAACAGGGATTGCCGTTTTCCAGTAACATGCACCAACCAAACGCTTGCGCTGTGGGGATCTACATGTATAATTCTATATTCTATAAAACAATCTGACTCACTATTGCCATGGCAAATGGTGGCTTTTTAGCAGGGTTTTTACAAAGGACGCTGAAGAAATGATTTTATGCCAATGTATCATGATGTTTAGTGCCTGCCTATTTTTAATTAGCCTCCTTTTTGTTGTTTTGAGTTATTTTAGTGCTGTTGTCACTAAAATGTCATGGTCAACATGTAAGACAGATTAAAAAAGGAGGAAAAAATAAATTAGTTGCAAAACATGATGGTCATGCTTTATTTCTTGGGCTTTAATGCAAAAGAACATGCATTTTGCAGTAATCCAGCAGCTTCATAGAATTTGTTGATTGCATTTGAAGCAAAACAGTGCTGTGCTGAAACTAGGCCAGAGAGAAAGCCCAGATACTTGTCCACAGCTCATAATAATAGTAGTAGTAGTAATAAGAATAATAATCATCATAATAATCACTATTACATTTTGTGTTAATGTTGAGCTCTGAGTCCTCATGCTTTAAGAACACATATCATTCTTTGTAGGTAAAACAAGGTGTAAATCCTGCACGTGCCATAGTAGCCTTATTTTTAAGCTTCCTAGGATGAATTTCTACCTGTGCCTATTGCTTTTTGTTATTACCTCATCCATAATAATAATAGTTTATAAAAATAAGCCCTTTTTGTCAACTGCTTTATTTTCCTGTCTTTCTGAAGTCCCAGGTAGTCGATCCCTGTTTCTCTGACCAGAAGACTGAAGGAAACAGGTTGCTGTTGTGCATGGAATGCTGTTCGTAGTCTTATTGTATTTTATTAGACACTCATTTCTCTCTTACACCATAGTTGTGCTAAGGTGCATAAGAAGGATAAGAGTGAGAAGACATGAGAGTCTCTTCCCAGTAGTTGAGATTTATTTGTGGGGAGAGGGGTAGCTTTCAGGGAGTCAAACTTCTTCCTGACTTCTTGCTTCATTTTTTATTGTCTTCTGCTTCATACCACTCTACCCCTGCTTCATAAGGTGCATCTCCTTTCCCTTAATGATGATCTGGAAACAGATGTAGTTTTTACTGGACGTTAAGTTTTGTGGTTTTTCATTCCTGATAACACGTGTTCAAGTGCTGTCAGCGTACTTCTGATCAGAGAGTCAGGACCAGTTCTTGGCACAGTGTACAAATTTGGGTTTATTTGTAGCCTTTTCTGTCAGAACGTTTTATTTCCCTGGCAGATCAAGGAATGAAATTGTTGATTTCTTACAGTCCTGCCTTTCCCCTCTTTGCTGTTGATGTGATGTTAGGTTTTGGTGGGTAGCAGGTCTTGCAGCCACCTGGAAGTGTGGAAACCCAGCTATCAGACCATCTCAGAACATGTGCTGTTTGTTTCAGTATTAGTTGCTCAAATTCACATTTGGATTGATGAGAAGGAGGGATATGTGTATGAAGCAAGGTGCTATGGCAGTGTTGCTTTTGCGTCTGGTATCTGGGCTCTCCCAGTGCTGTAGAATTGTAACTGTATAAAGCATGAAGCCCCATGGTGGTACAAAGCATTAGTGTCTACCTGCAGTGGTTTGGATTTATCAGGTTCTTAAATCCACTGGCCTTTCGGTCTAGCATTCCGTTCTTTGGGTCCGGAGCTGAATGTAGCCGGTCTTAAATTTCAGACCAGTGTCAGTTCAGTCTCTGGTTTCCTCAAGGGTTAAACAAAGCCAATAATTCTTTCTAAATTAGCACTTGATGGGCTTTAAAATGCACACTGGAATATCAGCTTTGTCGTTTTGATAACACAGGTCTTGCTGTTGTCATTTTTAAGCCTTTCTGCATTTTCCCAAGATCTGTTTTAACCTCACAGACCAACTCTTCTTCATATTTACACCCATGATTTAAAAGCAGTAACAATCTTTCCAACAGAGCTTTTCCCAGTATACTCGGTTAGGAAGCCACCACCCATCACCAAACAGGTACTGTGCAGTGAACCGGCTTGAAGAGTTAAACCCCTGCCTGCCTGTGAACGCTTTGCTCCTGGCTGCTACCCGTGCCTGGCTGTTGAGCATTCGCAAGCATCCTTTAGCTGTCCGTGCAGGATGCGGAGTGTTAGACGCTGATTGCTTTTGTGCAGATGAGTCTTCACGTCTGCATCTCCCCGGCAAGGAGGAAGCAACAGGAGAGACAGACAAAATGAGAAAGGCAGCCAAGCTTGAGATGCAGACAGAAGAAAGGCATTGGGAAAGAGCCAATAAGAGAGGCAGGTTTCAAAGAAAAAGGAAAATATGAGACAGGAGCAGAAAAAAAAGTGTACAGAAAGTGTGCCTGCTTTAAATCTTGCCATTAGACAGAAAAATAACTTGTATAGAAGGCGTGCTGATAAAGCTGTAATTGGGAAGACAAGTGTATCTTTACCTTTTCTTAAGAAGTTGGATCATAATGGAAAGCATAATTCCAAGTGCAATACTTCAAGAAAGGATTTAATGAGGAAGAGTTTATTTTTTTATTTAAAAAAAAAGCTGAAAGTATGAAGTTAAATAGACTTTCGCCAAGAGCTTCATTTAATTTGCAGCACTTGGGGGAAAAAGAAATCAGTGTAATACATGCCATAGTAAAACTTTATCCATGGCAGAAACCAAATCGCATAGCTGGGATCCAGAGACTATGGAGACAGAGGCATACAGTGCAGAGGCATAGTGTTTTATATTCTATAGGAGACTAGTACCTAACTTTTCCTAATCATTCATGTCTGGGTTAAAAAACCAACCTCTTGCTATTTTTTATAAGAAGCACTGTAGCAGCTGGAAGGAAATGGATTAAAAACTGGTTTTAAGAGGGAGCCTGTGATGGATTTTCTTGTTGTTCGAGGTCTTTTGTGTTGTATCCTTTGAAACAAACCAGCTTGAATCTGGCTGCATCTGAATAAGCAGATCAGCAAATGCAGTTTATAAAGTTCTGACTCCATTCTTAAGTAATAATGAGGAGTTAGTAATACTAACTATAACAATTCAACATTGTGTAAATGTATTTCCTCAGCTTCCTCAGCCGTCTACTTTTATTCGCTGCATATTGCAAATGGAACAAAGTTAATGTGACTTTACTTCAAGACGATCTCATCCTTTGAAAACCTTCCCACAAAGATATGTCTGGTTTTCAGACCTGTGGAGATAACTTACGAGTTGTCAGTGATTCTGATTCACAATAAAAACTGCAAAATGCAGAAGTGGACTCATAAAAGGCAGCTTTTTGCAGTAAATTATTTACGCTGCGTTACAATGAAAGTCGTGGGCTTCTTTCACTGCATTGTGATGTGCAAATAGCAATTTTGGCTACAATAAAAATGGGACTTTATGATAAAAGGATTCTGTTGTCTTATGCATTTTAAACAGAAATGCTGTCATGATTTTAATTTCCTACTGATCCTTCCTCACAAAACTTTTGTCTCTTGTCTCCACTCGTCACCTCAGAGCAGTTTTTCCCCTATTCTGACAATGTATGACTTTGTTTAGCGCCTGCATTGCTTCCTGCACTGTCTGCTGCTGCTGTGCTCGAGGATTTTATTTCATCTGGATCATCAGACACCTTTGTGCCTTTGAAAGCAGAAGTTTCAAATTAGGTCATCGTCCGATAGCCATGTGTGACTGTTCTCAAGCATTTCAATCTTTCCCTTAGTGTACTGAGTATTCTGGGGTGCTGTAGGAGAGGAGGTGGGCAAGGGAAGTCTAGCCACTGCTTAAAGCGGGATAAAAGGGAAGCATAGAAGAATAATAGTTCTTGACCAAAACTGGCGTATTTTATGGACTGACCTTGCAACTTTATTATTTTTCAGTGCCTGTCCTATTTTTCTTCTCATCACATGCCTTTATAGGTTTTTCCTCTTTCACTTTTGCCACCGGTGTTGCTTGAACTTAATAAAAATGTTAGTGATGGCTAATGATTCCTGGCATTTAAAAAGCAAATGTTAATTATTGTAGCTACTGGGAGCAGAACCACAAAGCTGATTGTTAGCCCCTTGCACAGGAATTTGTGCCAGACCTTATGAGAAGTGGCTCATAAGCCAAACAAGCCTTAGTTGTGTACGGCGTTTGAGAGGATTGTTTGGGAAGGATGTGGAAGTAGAACGTGTTGGTTGAGATCTCAATACCTCTATCTTATTTTGAGACCAGTGGCTCTAAGTTTCTCCTGCAATGCCAGCATCATTCTGCTGCTGATTAACAGCTGTGGCATTTACATGGGCATGGGGAAGGGTCCGTGCTTGGACTTCAGGAGCTGGCACTAGAGGTAGTTGTTCTGAATAACCCTACTGTCCAGAGGAACATAGAATCATGGAGTGGTTTGGGTTGGAAGGGACCTTCAAGCTCATCAAGTTTCAACCTTTAAACACTTCCAAAGTGTCTGAAATATTTCTTTCTTCCTGTGAAAAATACCCATGCTTGGAGCTATTCAGGAATAGATGTTACATGGTGTTTACACTCACAATTTCATGTGTAGCAGAGCCTGAGCTTGATCTTCTCATCAGAACAACCATTGTCTAGACAAAGATCACAAGTGAATTACAGGACCTGTATCTCTCTTGCCTTTATCATGAGAATGACTCATTACAAAGCTTCTGCAGACAAGTGTGTGGTAGGGTCCAGGGTAAGAACTCTGCCTTCTAATATTAAAAATTATTACTAAGAGACCTCATTTGAATTACTTGTCCTTTGCCACACACAGATAAGCACTAGAACTTTACCGTGCAGCTCTTAACTTCAGTGTCTTCTTCCAGTCTTCACCTTTGGTCCACGTTCCTGTTTTCTCCAGGTCTCAACTAAAGGGAGTATTAGTGAGTGGGTAAGTCATTAGGAAGGGATAACTCATTTTGGTGTGTGGGCAGTTCCACTTCATTCTGCAAGAGCCTAAGAAATATAAGGTTGGATCAAGAACAGAGTTCAAATTAGAAGGCCTTTGGAGGCATGACCCTAGGTCTTGTAGTGAGATGCTTGGATAATTGAAGTTCATCTTTAACTGAGCGTTTTGTTGGAATCTTTCATTTTTGTAATTGCAGTCATTAGAAGCATTATTGTTTCTTTGATGATGATGTTTTTGTCTATTTCTTTAGTTTGGATTTTGTTGCTCTGAACAGCTGTGTATTGCGTGACTAGATCAAATATAGCTCTGTTTGCCTCTTGTGTGTAAATGCATATTGTTTGGATCGGTTAAGCAAAACCTGCAATAGCATACCTGCGTGTTTGAGAAGCAATGTCAAACTTGAGCAGGGCTGGATCTGGCTTGTATTTAGCCCAAGGCTGGAAAACATAGGGTCTTCAGGTGGTAACACAGCAAGTCACACTTTTCCCTGACTTGGTTTGAGATTAATGTTTCAATCCTGGTGATAAGTGATGACGCCACACTGCCAGAGGTGGTATTTTATATGGAGAGATAAATTGAAGTTCAACTCTGTGTGTGTGTATGTTTAAATCAGTCCAATAACAGCGTAAACGGCCTTTATTCTGGCCATTTACAATCTGCAGCATTCTGCCCAATTCATGTTCTTTGGTGAACTTGTTTGCTCTCTGCGTTCACACTGTTGGTGTCTGCTGCTTTCCCATTCCAAAGAGTTGTGCTAAAGGAAGACTCTGTGTTTCATGTGTATTCCTACGGTTGGGTTGAAGCATACTTTTCTTCAAACGTTATGAGCTCTTTTCCCTGAGGGGAGGAGGATGGTACTGATTCTGTGTGTCTGAGAGGTACGGCTTAACAGATTGGCCAAATAATCCATCCTGAATTGGAGAGTCAAATAATTTTAATACCCCTTATCTTGCATAGATTTCTGTGGATATTCATCTCAGCAAATGAACTTTGCATTTCTAAATGTGAGGAGCAGCATGTTCGTTCAGGTACAGCATACTTGAATCTTAATATTCTCCAGGTTTCTGTGCATGTGGGACTTGTGCTCCAGGCGTAGTTAAAGAAATGCTTTGCGCCTGTGTGTGGACAACACTAATCACGTCCGACAGTCGCAATTGGGAATAGCATGGAGGAAATAATAGTTCTTGACCAATCGCTATAACACAGGAAGTCCTGGTGCCATAGGAAGGGAGAGAAACTCACTTTTCATTTCCTTTTGAGTCCAGTGCGTCCAGATTAACTTGGAAGGGAGCTGAGGTGCAGCTCTGAGGATTTAGCCTTTAGTTGCGGGCTACCTACACGTGGAGCCCATCTCAGCAAGCAGCTAGTGACCATCAGGAGAGCTCTCGTAGCTTAACTGCTGAGTATCCTGTTGCAAATTAAATATGGAACAAGGATGCGTCTGGTTTTGCATGAGAAACTTTTAACGCATTCATTAAAGAGGCTTCCTTTCTGCTCGAGTGTTTTAAATGACAGTATTGCTGGAGGTGATGTGTCATCTGTAATCCCTTAGAGATAACTGGTTTCTTTTGCTGTTTTGAAGAGGATCGATTGATTTTTACCGTTCTTATGTGCAACAGTTGTAATTTTCTGTGTTACAGGTTTTACATGTTCAGCTTAGCCAGGTTTACTGTAATCCAGTTACCTTTTGGGGGGGTGCGTGTATAAAATATACACACATTTGCAATGTGATCAAAACATGCACATATATTTATTAAGATAAAAGCAATGGTTAAAATCACATATCCTTGCCCGGCAACTTGAGTTGAGATGGGTTTTTTTTAAGAAGCATTAGAATTACAAGTGAAAATCTATTTAGATTTAGCTGAGATTTAGCCATCTATTTATCCTCCTTTGGCATCATACCTTAAGTTGTTTTTCAGAGTCCCTTAATAACATGATCTACAGTCACAGTGGTTGTGATGAGCTGAAAAATCAGGGTGGAATTTTATTGTATAGTTCAGTTGCACTCACAAGCTGCAGCATGTGAAGGGTTTATCGCAATATTGCATATATTGATACAATTCAGTATGGCTTTTAGGACTCGGGGAAAGTAAACTTTGTGAATTAAAACATTGTAAGTATCTTAATGCTTATGTTGCGAGTAACAGTGTTCTCGTAGATGCACCGATTTTCACAGAGTAGAGTTTATGCATAATGTCTGTTTAAAACTGAAGGTGATTCAGGCTGAGACACTGAATTTTGTCAGAGTAAACCTCAGTTTTGTAAGTGGTCCATTTCCTGAAGGAGTTTTTCCTTCGCACAGATACTCCTTGTTTGAGCTCACTAAGCTGAGCTCCTTACGTGTATTTTTGGTCTGTGTCTGGTTCAGAGGCAGAGAAGGTGGTGGCTCATCTGTAATCTGAGACAAGTTTCTTTTGCTATTTTGAAGGGAATCGATGGATTTTTGTCATTCTTACGTGCAACAGCTTTAGTTTTCTGTACTACAGGCTTTCCATGTTCAGATCCCAAGGTTTATAGTAATTCAAATAACTTTTTTTGGGGCGTGTGTGCATAAAATACACAGGGTGAAGCAGCGCAGCACGTCTTCTAGACCCCCCTGGTGTAATCCCATACAGATGGGATGCCAGTGTAAAGCTTTGGCCTTAAATGAAGATTGTTATACGGAATTTGAGCTTGAATTTTGCAGTATTATTGGTCCATACAGGGACATGTTCCTGTGCCCAGGCTGATTTTCCTAGGTCATGGGCTAAGCCAGGCAGGGTTGCTGCAGTTCTTATCCTAGCAGCAGACATCCAAGGCAATGCAATGAAGCAGCATTGTTAGTAGATGGCATTTTATAAGCAGCTTGGTGCGCTCTCGCGACCAGCGTATTTCAGATGGGATGAAAAATTAAGTCCTTGCCACTCGTGGTGATTAGAGCCTCTGTGGCTCACTTTTCAAGAGCAGCATGTTAACCCTGCGGGCATGGTGCCAGTTGGGTTATAGAGTTCTGCCAGCCTGGATGCCCCGAGCAGTTTCAAGTTGGTGGAGGAGAAGCAGCTCAGCACTGTTACTGTGCTTCAGCCGCAGTGATGCTGAGACCAGGGCCTATCTGAACGCGACAGCATAGTTTCTCTTGTTTTAAGGGTAAATCCAGCAGTGCACATGTGTGTTCTAGGTTAATGTTAGACCTTCATGTGTGAGTGATGATAGAGAAATAAATGCAAGGTCATTAATGCTCTTTCAGGACAGAGAGATGAGCCCATCCTGGTACCCAGTCTGTGTTTGCAGGGGAGAGGATCCTGTGTGATTCACAGGTGCTGTAATGTACTGAAGAAACTCAGGCAAATAAGCAGAAATGCTGATTCCTTTTATCTGAATCGTTTTCTTCCTTTCACATGCATTTGAGGGGCTGCTTTTGTGTACAACACAGATAAATCATTTCCACGTGGTATTTTTAGCAATGTATAGAGGTGTGTGGACTGGTAAAAGAATCTGATGCAAATAGCCGAGTAGAAGGACAACTGGTTGTAATCTCCTGGAAAAGAGGTGTGAGAGGTGGGAAGGTGATGCTGCACTGGTGTGTGTGCCACCAGCAGAATGCATGGTGGGGTTTTATGAAGTGGAATCGTTCTTATCAGCCCCTGGTAAAACGGGTAACACTTGTGCTGCTTTCAGGCTCCAGTGTCACCCGCGTGCTTATTCTATGCAGTAGCTATTGGCCTTATCTAAATGGAAAACCCTTTCCAGCTTGAGAACGACTTAGCGACTTTTTAGTATCAAAAGGAGCACATTATACACGACACATGTACGAGACTCAAAGGAACATGTATGCTGCCTAAAGTTTTTGGAGCTAGTGTGTGTGCTAATCTCCTGAGAGTTCATTGCTCTGAGCTTTTATCCAGAGCAAAGGGACTCGGAGCCAAAGACTTCTGTGCACTGCCACTCCATCTGAAAGAACCAGCTCCTTTTTCCTTAGTTCAAGGCAATACGCCCAGAAGTATGTGTACGTCATTCCTATCAATGCAGTCACAGGACTCCGACTTCCTTTTTAAGTGGAAATAAATGAAAATGGTTTCATTCTGGTTTGTTAAAACAGCAGAGAAGGTTTCTGCTACAGTCTAATTGTCTTAGATCTGTTTCTCAATGCATCATCTTTGCATTAAGCTGTTATTATCTTTTAATGTTGTTTAGAAGAGATAAAATACATTGGTAGTATCTCAGGGGAAATACTCTAGATGCTGGGTTTATGAGGAAAAGCTTAGATGTGGTTTAAAAACCTGCTTTCTTCGTGAGTTGACTGCAGTTCAGACTACTCACAGTTACTGCAGCCTCTAAATGTCCAGTTCTGCACTTTCTTTGCCTTAATTTGTGTAAGTTTTGCTTTCCCGGATAATCTCTTATGAAAGGGCAGCATGATGAGGGAAGAAGCGAGCTTCAGAGTGAGAGATCCCATCAAGAAGTCGTGTCCACTTACTATCGCATTAACAGGGAGAGAGCACACGAGCTATCAGATAACATTAAACACCATTCTGCAGAATTAGGTGACTTTGTTTCCTTTCCTGCATTTAGTGTCCCAGCATCCTGCAAAGGTGGGAGCAGCCAGAGCTGCATCAGTGTTGTTCTTTCTCTGATTCATTTCTCTAGCAACAGCAGCTATAACCTTTTCATTTTAACCAGCCAAAGCTTTGTTAAACAGGAGCCTCTCCTGGTCATAGGTACCATGGGACATGAACACATTTAAGGCAATTCAGTTCCTGTAAGAAAAGGGATACAAAGAAAAGTCTTGCTTCCTTCTGGAAAGAGCTGGATCCCTGATTACAACAGAGGTGACAAAGAATGACATTTGGCAAAACTCCAGAGCAAGACTGAGCCTCTTTGCCTCTTGTTGCAATGAGGCACCTTAACTGCTCTGTCATCCTCACACCTCCTGGTTTCATGTAAAGAACGTTAGAAATATGAGTGGAGGTTTTCAAGATTCCCCTCCATTTGAGAGCATCTCAACACTGTGCTCATCAAGGATTTATATGTCTTTAATATTAGCTATCTATGTTGTATACAGATATCTAGATATATCTATATAGATCTATGTCTATATTATATCACATCTACTTTCACTCTGCTGATGCAGTGTCAAGGCTGAAACTTCTGTAAAAGTAATTTCTCTGGAGCTTTTATTTTGCCTTTTACGTGCATTTACAGCAGTCATAGCAAAATCCGTGTTCTTAAAATGACAGCAGCATAATCTGGTTACATATGGCAAAGGAAATGATACAAAGTATCTTAGCTTTCTCTAATACGACCCTATAGCATCTTATATTGCTGCATGGCTATGAAATGCGCTTCACAAGTGGGATATTTTAAGTGTTGTGTTAAAATTATCTATGTTGTGAAGGACTAATATTAATGTTTACTGCATTTTAATTTAAATTAATGAATGTGCTGATTTCTTAGCTCGCATGAATTTGCTCACTCACTCTTTCTGTCACTGCCTCTTCTCTTGCTCAAAAACAAAATGAAGGAGCATGTATCCGGAGAGAGTGGTTACTTCTATACCACGCTCTGGCTTTCAGAATGGAAACTTCAGGAGGGAAGCTGAGAGGAGGCAGACAGGACATGCAAAGAAATAAAATGTTTCAGGCCCATCTGAGCACTGGAGATCAGATAACTACAGTCCTGGTGTATCTTCTTGGAGGTTGTATTAGTAGTTACTATGCAATAAGCTCTACGAATAACAAGAGCTTAGTGTGTGATGCACACAGCACAGGTTGGAGCAGGAGGTGCAGTGGTTTGCTCCTAGAAATCTCTGCCATTGAGAGACAAAAAAAAAGAGATACCAAAGTGGTGTTTAGCAGTTGCTAAAGTTAGGGGAAAGGAGAAAATAAAACACTCTCTATGCTAGTGAAGGACATCTCAAGCTGAACCAGAGCCTGCAGGGCACTGTTGGTTGGGCACTGGCAACCAAGCTGTTGGCAATACATCACTGTTCGTGTTGCAACTGGGAGAAGCGCAGGACCACATCTTGTCTCCAGTTGTACCCTCATCAATTTTAAGGTGCCAAGGTCATGGTGATGCTCAGGAAAACAGATGACAACTTGGGGGAAGCCAAACCCTTCCTAGGCTCATTGCAGTAGTGTAGTTCTGGTGTTTAATTCAGTAAGGGGAGGTTTTGGAAGGTAATGTGAAAGAGATGTCAGCCAGGTCTTTAAAGTGCGTGCCTAAGGTCTGTCAAATGGACAGATAAATGGTGATGGTGCTAAACAAATGAACATGGCCATTAGAAACAGCAGAGCCATATTAACAGGATGCTTTTGTTGGTTCAATTTTTTGTAGAATCATAGAATGGTTTGGGTTGGAAGGAACCTTAAATCCCATCCAGTACCAACCCTCTGCTGCAGGCAGGGACACCTTCCACTAGAGCAGGTTGCTCCAAGCCCCATTCAGCCTGGCCTTAAACACTTCCAGGGATGGGGCAATTTATACTGTTGAGGCAGTTTATACTGTTGAGAAGACTCTAAGCCCAGCTGTGCTTGGCAAGCTGAACTTCTGCTTAGATGGATGCCCTGAATTGGGAGCACTCAGAGAATGCTTTGGATCAGAACTTGCACAATACCCTTTTACAACACACACGTGTAATGATGCCCACTCAAAGGACTTCTTTATTCAGAGACTACATCTGCATCTTTTTGCTTGATGGTCCATGATGGATCCATCTAAGGAAGAGCAGGAATCCCTGCTGAGAAGCAGAAACCATCTGTCCCAGTGTAGTGCCATGTTAAAGGGCTATACTAGCTCTGCTAGCTGAGCAAGATTTTGGGATACAATTACCTAGAAGGAGGTTGTAGGGAGGTGGGGGTCGGTCTCTTCTCCCGAGTAACAAGCCATAGGAGAAGAGGTAACGGCCTCAAGCTGTTCCAGTCAGATATTGGAATAGGCTTCCCAGGAAAGTGGTGGAATCACCACCATTGGAAGTGGTCACAAACCATGTAGATGAGGCCCTCGTTGCCATGGGTTAGTGGTGGCCTCAGCGCTGCTGGGGAATGGCTGGACTTGAGCTTAAAGGTCTTTTCCAACCTCATTGATGCTATTATTCTATACAGGTACCCCACTCTCAAGCTGAAACAGATCCTGAGATGTCCTTTCTCCCTGCAAAACAAAGAGTTTGTTAAAGAAGAAATTGAACAGAAAATGCATATTCCACTGGGTTTTTTTATTCATCAGTCTTCTAAATACCCTGGAAAATCAGATATTTTCCTCTTCCCTCTTCAAACTCAGTCAGATGAGATCAGGTGCTTTCCAGTAACACCTGATTTAATATCATATTGGTCCAGGCTTACACCCCGACTGCATCAGTGTGTTTCTAACAGTAGTATTTTACAAATCACTGCAGAACCGCGTACGTTGCCCACTATTCTCAGAGGAATTTCCAGCTGGGAAGTGTGCTGAACTTGCTTTATATTAGTTAGAAAATCCCAAGAGGTCTCTATCACCCTTCTCCCTTCAGATACCACACGTGCAAGCATTTTTTAGCATCGTTCCAAGCCTCAAGTTGAGAGAAGTTATGACTTAAGGCTATTGAACATGTAGTTTTCAGACAGCTGCAAGTTCTGCTATTTTTAAACACTTCTTCACCTGCAACAAAAGCTTCAGTTATTATGTGCAATAATATAGTCGATAAACTTCAGTTTAAAACTCTATTTTAGCTGCACTTTGCTCATAGGAATGTGGAAGGAAATATTTTGTGAACTCAAGCAACTGAAATCTTATGGTAACTTTCTCATGGAAATTCGGCTCCTAAGTGGAATTCATGCATAAGATGTTGTATTTCTGATAGAACTGGTTGCTTCTTTCTTTTTTTCCCCTGAGAATTCTAAATGTCTGAGGCATGATTTAAAATGGAAATAGCATCGTAGCCTTCACTGTTGTGTCACTATCAATTTGCTGTAGTTAAGGCATTTGGGGAGATAAAATAGATTCAGTCGAGCTATCAGATGGTATCTTGCAGTCCTTTTATTTAAATGCTCTTCACTCTTAATGCAAAAGACAGTGTGTGTGGATGTGCCTATGGATGTTACCTACAGGGACTAGAGAGCAAGTGGTGTTGGTGCTCACTGAGTTTTGGGTTCCTCTATTAGTAGTTTTGCAGACCTCATACACTCTTTTCCCCCATCTCAGCTTTTACACATGCATTACTTTGCTGAACTAGCATGTTAGGAATTAATTTTCCCCCCTCAAAGCTCAGTCTTTCCAGCATTCTGGAAGTTTTAATTCATTTTAATCAAGCCCCTTTTGCCAGCTGGAAGTGAAACCTTGTTTTGACAAACGCTTCTGTACTGTTCCCATGCAGTGTTGTGGGTCTTCTAATACTACGACCGACTTAAATGCTATGGTCAGATTTGCTGTGCCTTTTCTCTCTGCTAGTGACTGCTTCTTCCCAGCAGTTCCTAAGCATTCCATGCTTCCCTTCCTAATTCTATGATTCTATAATTAACACATTTCTTGAAATGCATTAACTGATTTTTTCCTGCATGCTGAGCTTACGTTGTTCTAAGCAGAACACTTTATTTATACGTATATTTTTTATAGCTGTTATTTTCCATGAACGTTTGTGCCACACTTTCAATGTTACATTTCCTGACAAGTTTCCTTAAACAGGATCATCCTGGGGTTTAAAATATGCTACAGTAAGAGCATGTGTAAATGATGTTCGTTTGGTTCCTCACTAGATAACTGCTTCTGCTTCTTCATTACCACTTGTCTGCATTCTTCCAACATGTTTCATTTTTGTCCAAGACTTTTCAAGTAAGATGTAGTGATACTGTCAGATGTCGAGCTTTAAAGCTTCTGTAGCAGTTCCCAGTTATCTATTATTTTTTAGTTATTTCAGAAGAAGCTGCAAATTGATCAAGTCATCTTTATTCTTCTTTCTTTTCTGTCTCATCTTGTAGGGTTTTTCTTTTCTTAATACATCCTAATTCTGTTTCGGGTTGAAGTGGTAGTTGTTAGGGTCATTCTTTTGAAGTGTGTGTATATTCTGGACTTACTGATAATGTTAATTAGATACATGTAGTAACAAGCAGCTTTAGTAATCAGTGAACTCCTGATAGAGACAGCACAATAGTTTGAGACAGGAATTTGCTCGAGCAGCAAGACAAAGTGATCCAGATGCTCTTTGTTTCGGTATCAAAACCGTATTCTTTGCTATGTACGTTGGGTTCAGGATACATGCTGTTGTGGCTATTTATAATTCTGGGATTTGGTAGTGATGATTACAGCCTGAGACTACTCAGAATTAAATCAAAACAAACCAGAAGTACAATATATTGGTTTCAGGTCACTGAAAAAGCTTTTCTTCTGTCCAAGTTTTATTATAGAAGGGTGAAGATATTATTAAGTGAGCACAAGCAGCCCAATATGGCAACTGCCCAAGAAATTCCAAGAAGTCAGCATAAAGAGCAGAGAAAGAAACTGCAAACACTTTAAACCTCCCTATTTCCATCACTGTTCGCCTTGCTGGCAACTCACCCTGGGTTCATACCTTGGACCAGCTGGCACAGAGATGTGGCTGAACATTGGGGCATATTCTAAACCATATTCTATTTGCCTCCCTTACCAGCAGATGTTTTTTCCCTGGAGTTTTACCTTTATTCCTACAGGAGAAAAATAAAACAGTTTTCAGTCCTTTCTTACTAGAGTTTCCTTTTACTTGCCTAGTTTGTTTTCTTCTGAAAGGGTAAAAGGGTTTTCCTTGCATAGCTGGACAGTGAAGTTGACTGTTGATTTGTGTGACTGGTGTTATATCCAAACTTGATGGCTGCTCTGGTCCAGATTTAGCATCTCGGAGAGGTTTCAATGTTTACGTCTCCTTAACATGAAAAGAGTTTTGGCTTTTATCTCGACACTGTTGCATCGGTGCTAACTGCATTTTGTTAAATCAAAGAGAAGATTTACTAGTAAGGTAGTAAATATCAAATAAAAATCTTTAATAAATGTATATAAAAGAAATATAAAATCTTTAAGGTCCTTTCCAACCCAAATCATTCTATGCTTCTATTGTATCCAGTTATTTTTCCCTATTAAATGTGCTTATTTTGGTTTAATAGCCACTTAGGCTTATCCTAATTTTCAGTAAGAACATTATCAGTTACTTTATAGGTAAAACCTGGATATTGAGGATAGAAGGAAGAAAAATAACAAGGAAGAATGACTAAAAATGCCTTAAGTTCATTGTTGCTGGAAGTACATTAGTCTGCTAAGGTGGAAAACAGTTTTGGGGGTTTATTTTATGAAAAACTGGCTTAATTGTCGTGAGCAAACTTCTGTGCAGATGTGTGAAAGAGAAGAAAAACATGATGACTTCATCGTCTTGATCCTAGATGAGCTTTCTGAAGCTTAGTTAGCACTGGGGGCAAGAATGCAAAAAGCTGGATGTGACCGTTACTGCTGGTGTTCCGGCTCTTAGTGAGCATCACGTTATCTTGCTCTTCTCACTGCTTTCACAGAGCAGCAGTGCTGTGAGCAGGTCAATCTAATAAGCAGACTGTTATGTATTTATATACCATATAGTCATTAATGTATTTGTACACCACTCTGTTACAGTGGTGTATAAATCTAAAAGAACAACACACTAATAATATTAAGGTACCAGAAAGGTAAGATGTTCCCTGTAGGTGTCTCTTAGCAAAGTTCTCACCATCACATTTAGTTTCCCCTCTTTAAATGACTTCTTTATATTTGTGATGATTCTTCTCTGTTTTCTCAGCTTCTAAGGGGTTTTATTTTTGTCTGAATCTTTTAGAAATCTTTCAAAGGGGAATGATGCAATTTTAATTCCTTTGACAGCATCACTGCTTGCAAGAGTCTTCTGTCTGGATACGCAAAGTATTTCTAATCTGAAATGAGAATTTTGGGGGTTGTATTGTTTCCTGAATTTGGCTAACAGTTTAACTTGGAAATAACATGCTGCTCTTGTTCCTTTCCATTACGTGTCCTGATTTAGGTTGTAGTTTTTGGAAGGAGATCAGATTTTAGTGCATTTCAGTAACTTTTAAATCACCCAACTTAAGGCATCTCTTTGAGCTGATATTACATGCACGCAAAAAGCTTTGTTTCCCTTACTGACCAAAGTTGACATCCACTAACTCTATTAACTTCCACAGGAGCAGTCTATGGGTAAGATGTAGTGCTTTGTCAGTGATCTGCTATTCGAAAGATGTTTATTGTTATTTGTCTGTTGTAGGTAAAAAGTGTAAGATCAGATCTGATATCACTGACTTTTCTTGGTGTGGAAAATATAACTGTAAAAAATCAGGTTGAGGCAGTGCATGAATTTATGGTAAAACCATATTTTAGCCTGAATTCACCTTCATAATAAATAGCAATCACAAAAGCTGCAGCATATGTCCCAGCTATTGACAACTGCTTGTTTATCGTGATAGCTTAGCACACAGAAATGAAGGCATTTTATCTCATTTTCTCTGAGCAGAGGGCTAAACATATCGTGATCAAATGCTAAAGAAATGCTTTTAAAGGCAGAAGCCAAGGTTTGTTGATTTGGGGAAGGCTACTTGGCAAAGTTACTGTTGTGTGCTGTGAAATCTGTGCCATAGGTATTAATAAAGCATGCAGGGTGTGCAGAGGAAGGTGGGTTTATGTTATACTCGCCATTTTTAGCTTGCTTTGACATCTGCACATCCCACTCTGTCTTTCCAGATGGATCTGTGGACAGATTATTGCGAGTAAAATATGGTTTCAGGGTTTTTTTTCCCTGATTCAAAATAAATGACATTAAAAATAGTAGGGGAATATTTGCCTGTGCAGTGGGCTCCCTTGTCCTGTAAAGGACTTGAAGGCTTTCCACTTTGCACAGCAGCACTGATGGTTTTTAGGGGCAGCGGAAGCTCTGCCTTACTTTGCTTCTTCACCTTTCCACCCCTCGCTACCTTCAGCCTTCCTTTTCTCCCTATTGCAGTGACTGGCAGAAGATACTGGAGGAGGGAGAGAGCTGAGAGCCTGGTGCCTTCGAAGATGGATGTTAAATCTCAGGGGGTATTCTCTAAAGTTATCAGTGCTTAAAACCTATGTGGCAAATTAATTTGGGTGGCTGAGGTGTGCTTCTGTGGCACCTGAATTGAGATTTCCTTGAAATCTGGATTTCCAGACGAGTGAGCAGATAGGTCTGTAGTAAATTAAGGATGTGTTTTCTCTCTGATTATTTGTTCACTGTTTTGGTGACACTTAAGCTTTCTATGGGAAAAAAAAAGGTGGCCTCATCTTTCCATTTTTATCTTCCATGTCTCTAAAAAGCCTCAGTTTAACACTTAAAGGAAGAAAAGGCTTTTTGCCTTTATTGCTTGCTGGACCTCTAGAATTTTGCGCACTGACCTGTCAAGCCTTTCCCGATCCTCCCATTATTGTGATTATTCAGCAGACAGCACCACATCTTTTAAGTCTTGTTGACAAGGAGATTAATTTATAGTGGAAAACTTGTGAAGCACATGTTGGATTTTCTTAGAAATACACATTCAATTTCAAAGTCTCCCTGTTGGGAATGAAAAGGAATGGTTTAATACAGTAAATCACTCCTGGCACTACCTGTCTAAACCAACTAGAAGGCAGTGGGTTGAGATTTTAAGATTGTACAGCTGTCCCACACAACTGACATTCCTTTAAAAGCAGGCAGCTAGTACATGAAGGCTGCAGGTTTAGACAGCAAATGGACCTTCAGGATCCAACAGCAGCAGTAAATCTTCCATCATTTGCATGGCATTTTGAGTAAGCAAGTTGTTAAATGCTTTTTTGTCTGGTTTGAACTTATGGTAATATCACACATCCTTGATATTGCATTATTACTATGCTTTTTTGTTGTTGTTATTGCACTGATGTGGCTTAAAGTCATTTTATCATCTCCATTTAACCTTTGGTGTGCATTTAAACATATGTCCTGTGGATCTGTGCCGTGGTCTTTTGTAGAGGAGGAAAGATAGACTTGTGAAAATGAGGTTCACAACACAGATCTGAAATGGAAATAAGCAGGGTGTGAGGATAACTGCCTCCTTAAAAAGACGCTTCTCATCTCAGCTTTTTCTATGTTACTGTGTTTAAGCAACTAATTTTCCAGGACAGAGTTAACCAAAAGTATTCCAGTTTTGCTGATGCAAAACAGAGGCAAAAGAGAGATAGATGTGTATGCAGAAAGCCCAGGGCTTGTAATGGTATGTAGTAAATAAAAAGGCATTCAGAATTGCTGAGAACTCATCTCTTTCGTTGGAATTAGCAGCATCTGCAGGTACTCCCAACCCTGAAGGTCTATACCCAGCTTTAGCATCCCGATTTCAACCATCATGCATGATAAAGATCTCTGGAGACGGTGTCCATATCAAAGCCTGAGCGAGCATCCAGCTCTCCTTCTCCAGCATCGCCATCTAGATGAGTGTCTGATGGATTGCCACCTCTCGGGAGGCTTGGGAGGTGGTGGAAAAGTTACTGCATAGGCAAAAAAGCCTCGCTTCAGGAATGGCAGCCGGCAATTGTGTTTTACACTGGAGGTTGTAATTTTAAACCATGTAAATTTGAGATTTCTCAAAAGTGGATAGTTTTTTGAACTCCTGCTTTTAAAATGAAAATGTAAAAATCACCATTTCCCCCATCTTTTGTAAAAGGTGTCACTGAGGTAAAAAAGATGTGAGCTTTAACTTAGTCTGTGTTTGTCCCTTGCTTCTCTTGCATACCCAGAGAGCGCAGGGACTGCTGTGGAGAGGAGCCGGGTTTCAGGAAGCTGCTGGTAGGAAATGGGCTCATACAAGTAAATTCATGGCCATTTTGACATCATGTGCTTGCTGCAGCCTGGATTACAGTCTGATCTAAAATATCTGTGCTTGTGGCTGTAGTTTTATGCAGGTGACAAAAACTATTTGCAGTTTAATTGTTAGAGAGCTGTTGAATAACTTGGGAATTTGGGGAGAAGGCAATGCTCAGACTTTCAGAACTGCGTTGAAATACTTAATGCTTTGGTGAAACAAAAGCATGAAAGTGGAATCAAACAGCTCTGCTGTGTTCTCCCAGGTTAAGGTAGGAAAGGCAAGGGGATGTAAAGGAGGGTGTTCTGCCTACCTCATCTCTACAAGTTGTCGGTCCTGAGAATTTCCCTTTCAGTAGCTGTGAAATCACGCTGCTGCTGCTGCTGCAGTAGTTCCCCCAAACACATCGAATTAGGTTGATTGCACTGAAACCAGATTGTCAAAGCCCTCTCTCTCAGGACGAGTCTAATTTCATTTGGTCCTTTTAAAATCCCACTTGTAATGGGGAGATGGGGATGGGGGGGTGTCGATTGGGTTTTCTTTTTCCTTTTTTTCTTTAAGAAACAAGGAACAGAGAAATTGCTGTTCGTAGTTTCTCTGCTATGCTTCCCAGTTGTGCTAAGATCCTTTGCTTCCCGTTTCTCTTTCCCTTTTCCACTCGGCCATCTGAACCTGGAATTCTGAAAACCATCGGCCAGTCTCCCCTTGGTGCTTAGAATTGCATCTAGTTTGCTGGTTTAAGAGGCAGGCAGCACTATTTCGGGGTAGTTACCATCCAGAAAATACTATATCAGTTTTCCTGTTCAAATATATTGGGTGCTTGACCACATACTTAAATTTGGTTTAATTATTTCATAGCCTGTTTGATTTCAGGGTGTTTCCAGTATCGCCTACTTGTATCTGTCATAATGCATAATCAAACTATGATGGAACTTAAGAAAAGTAGTGCTTTAGCACTGGATCCCAACCAGATTAGTCCTGGGGAATATCCTCGCTGGATGGATCCCGTGAATGAGAATGAAACAATTCAGACCTCAGACATGGCTTTTAAACGTCTTTGGAAAGCTGAGATGCGATCTCAGTGCCAAATGCATGCCTACCACAGTGCTGCTTTCACATATTCATCCAGGAAAAGTTGCCTTCCTTCGGTTTTGTGCGAATCCCCAATTTTAAGCAGAGGCAATCCCAAAATACGGCTGGTTTCTCCTGGTCGGTGTTGGTGCAGGAATCCAGCACTATTTCAGTACCTCAGCAGAGGGCACTGTTGTAGCATTAAAAGCGCTTGGAAGTCTCCTCTCCAGCTTTTCTTGATATGTTGTTTTTTTTGTTTTGGAAAGTGTTTAATGTTCTCCATGTAATTAAATTCAGTTCCCTGTATAATTAGCAATGGAGCCTTATTCTTTGTGCCACTGCTGTGGATAGTATTAGTTTTGTCTCTATTTGCCTTCAGTCAATGCAAAATACTGTTGCCTGTCAAAACGTGGAAAGTTTTCTTGCTGTCTTTCAAAGCTAAGCGCTATTTAAAGGTGGAAATATAAAACTCGGCATAGTTCGTTTCATTTAGGTCCTCAGAGTAAATAGGAAACCTTGAACATTCCTGCTCATGACTCAGGAAATAGCAGCGTTAATGCTCCCGAAACATTTTACTTTTGCATCCCAATGTGTGTTATAATATTTGGGATTGTCAGTACTTGTTGTTGTTAAAAATACATGCCCAAACCTTTAATATTTAAGTATGTGGGAAACCTATTGATTTCATTTGGCAGATTATTTTTGCCTCCGGAATTTGTTTTCTTCTCTATGCTTACAAGGAGGTGTACCGTGTTGGTGCTGCTCGGCATATCGAAACATTAATTACAGAGTGATCAGGCAGAGTTATTTGTCATTAATTGCAAACGCAAAGTCATTATTGTGACCTAGAAATAGTTCGTTTTGCCAAATACCTGTAAACACCCTAATTTTTTATACGATTTATAAAGGCCAGCTACAAAACACTGTGTCAGAAAGAAATACATTTCTGAGCTACTAGAGATCTTAATGCTTCTACTACATTAGAATGGTCTTACTGCTTGTAAAGAAGATGGAAGTCTTGTTAATATATTTGGAATAGGGAAGTCTGTGAATATTCTGATCTATTTGGGTCTTAAATTGGCAAATACTTTAGGAATTCATTACAAACCATGCTCTGCTTTTCTGTCAGAAAGTGACTCTTTGTCTGTAGCTGAGTTACGTGAACAAGCTGGAGAAGTTTGCCTTAAAGATCGTGGGGTATGCTTTGCCCTGCGCAGGCAGGATACTCCTACAGGCTTTTAAAACTCGACCACAAAAGACATCTTCTCGAGAAATCTCTTTAGAAATAGGGGGAATCTGTTTCTTTTTCCCCTTTGGTAGCTGAAAATGTTAATTAAGTTCTTGTCAGCTAATCGCTGTCGGGAGGATTGTGAGGAGAGGAGCACCAAAGAGTTCAGAAACGAAAGCGTTCGGTGTGCATCAGTGCAGCTTCTTGCTCCCATGACTTGCATGGGAAATCCTGGGGTCAGAGCTCGATCCCGCTGCAGCCCTGGTGTCATTGTAGGGTCCCCAGGAACATTGCTCCGCAGGGTCTGCTCACAGACTGCCCGGCTGTGCAGCAGGATTCATGTCTCAAGGCCAGTGCCGCTGTCTGGAATCACCGCTAGGATTGCAGCCGGGAACAGCAACTTTAAATAACAAAGGGAAAAGTTGGTTGGGTTGCTTCTGATTGGGGCAGTGCAATGCCACTAGCTTCTGCTTCACAGAGAGAGGCCATTGCCTCCCCATCACAAAGCATACTCAATCGTAATGCTCTGCGGTGGGTTGCAGCGTGCTGGTGTTCCAGCTCTTCTAGGGGTCTAACATTATGCCCAAGAAGATTAATTAAACACACAGTTTGGTCCTTTCAAGCTTTCTGTCATTTCCTATGTATTAGTGTCTCCTTGGTAGGCTAATATTCAGGCAAATTCCTGTTTTGTCTGAAACATTAATACTGATGTAGTGCTCCTGTATCATTTCTGTAGCTGTTATCTGTTGTATGTTTTCCCCATGAGAGGCTATCGCAGGTTTTTAGCCCAAACTGTTTGTATTCGACAAGGTCAAGATAAGTTTTATCTCTATAGATAAGTCCGAGTGCATTAGGATCGAAACATTTACAGTAAAATACATTGGCAATATTTATTGCCAAGATCCTAATGAATTTTTAAAGCTCGTAAGGCTCTGTCAGTGTAGTGTGGATGCCCAGAATGGGTGTTTATAACGGGGCCTATGCAATTATAGAGTTAAGGACTTATTTAATATGTTTTAAATAGACAACTTTATGGTTTTTAATGGGGATGGAGCTCAATGCTCCTCTTCCCCCGTATCCTAACAGATTCTTTGGACACAGACAAAAGAAGTGTTTAGTTTTCTATTCACTGGGGTGTCTATATAGGGATTTATGAGGTTTATCCCTAAGTTACCTGCGATGGTTATAAAGTTGCTCTATTTTTAGCACACTAATAGGGGTTTTTGGAATTTTACCTTCCATTTTTTATTGACAAGATAATTGTCTTTGTTTTGGCTTTGACGGAGTGGCTCAGGCCAGTTTCATTTGTGATATAAATTTCCCTAGGTACATATTTAGGCAGTTAAATCAATAAGTATTTCATAAGCTCTCTAAATACTTATGTAACTTCATAATTCCGGCCATTATGATGCATCTACTTAAATATGTATTTTATGTAGGGGCATTTAAAAATGCAAATTATAAGGGATTATTTCCCTTCAGGCTTTGTATTTTTTGCTGTTGCATCAGATAGAGAGTAAGAAAATTAACCCACCAAAAAAATCCCACTCAAGTAATAATGAAGATCTGACTTATATCTGCTAAAGAGAATTTGTTGATAAGACTGCGTGGCTCGCTTGAACTCATTTGCTTGCTCTGTTTTCAAACGTTGATCTTTTAAACCCTGCAACACAGTAGTGTAAGCACTGAGTTAAGGAGAAAGTTTCCACCTTTGCCACAATCACCTACTTTAAGGTCTTTTGCTAACACCTCATCTTTTATAGGTAGGTTTTCGACCCCTCCTGGCTCCAGAGCACCCAAAGAATTGCTGCTTTTTTGCTGTTTAATACTTGGAAATTCAAACTGAGGATTGATAATACCATGGGTGGAAGCTGCTCTGTTGCTTCTCATCGGCTTTGCCACGGAGGTTTGATACCTGACACTTTTAATTTAATTTAATTAGGGAGGCAGAACCCCCATCTTGGTGTTCATTAAGGGGATTATTCATCAAAGTTATTGCTTCCTCGATGGAGAATAACAAAATCACTCGCAATGGCTGATATTGCTCTCGTAACTATATTACTTTCCACTATTTTCCTCTCCAGGGCTTTGTACTTACCCTCTTTATTTGAACATTTGAAATTGAGGGAAGCATAAACTTCTGGTAGAGCAAATTCACGAGGGCCACATTTATTTTACTCCCGTAGCTTTATGTCGTGTAAATGCCTTTTTTTTCCTCAGCTTTTTATAGGCTTCCTTTAAATATTTGTATTTCTTTCGAGCCTAGGCTGCGCTTCAGCTCGGGGCCTGAGGTTTCTGGCTGCCTGTTTGCTGCTGTGGCTGAACTGCAGAGATCGCTGGAGTAGGGAAGCCTCTACGGAGCAGGGAGTTTGCTGGAACGGAGTGGAAATGTCATGTAAAATGAAGGGGTTTTTTTGGGGGGAGAACAGGCTGTTTGCAAAAGTTATCTTTTGTAACGCAGCCCTAATCAAATATTCAGCAAATGCCAGCATTAAAAATAGGAACAATTGTGCTTTTAAAAAACAGGACTAGTTTGGTTCATTCACCCCCAAGTATCCGGTGCCTGTGACTCAGAAAACCCCTTATCTACTAAAGGAGGGGGTGAAAAAAGAACATTGCAGAAAAGGTGACAAGTTTTTCACCTCTTTCCTCAGAGAACATTTGAATTCCACTTTAATCAGCCTGCCAATAAAAGAGTACTTGGCTTTCAAGGGGAAACAAATCAAAATACGCATTTATCAGTCACGAGGCAGAATTCAGTCGCTCGCAACTGATGAACTCCAAAAGGAATGAAACTAGTGCTATCATGCTGCGTTGGTGCTTTGCTTTGTACTATCAAAGAACTGGTACTATCTTTTCCCTGCCACAGCCACTGTTTGTCTGTCATCCCTAATTATGGCCTTTCAAAAGAAACGCTTCATAATTGCTGGTAATGGTTTAAAATAAGGAATTTGGCATCTCGATAACTCCGTGGTCTCCCGTGTACAGATTTATGTGCTCTGCAGCTGCCAAAATAACTAGAAATATAGAAATAAAATATATTATATATATATATCTCCAGAGATGAGGCAGAGGGAAGAGAAAGAGGTTGCAAAGTGGTCCTCTTGGTGTTATCCTACAAGAGCATGGGCCTGTCTTATTAAAATCAAACTTCATTTTCCACTAGGAAAGGAGACTCCAGGTTCATGTTGCGCTGTGCAGGTGGGCTCTCGTTTCAGACTTCTCTCCCCGCCTCTCTGGTTAAGAAAGAAGAGCCTGAAGTGGAAAGAAATGGGTTGGTTTTTGTTTGTATCAAAGCAAAGTTGGCTGCCGTTTCATGTATGGGTGTTTCTAGGTTGTGGGAATTGGTTGCTCTGGGTTTTCTGCTTGTTTAGCGTGAGGCGAACACATTGCTCACTTTATTGATATTAAACAGAGTCGTCCCAATGGTTTCAGTAGTTAGACTACAGCATTATGCACAAAGCTGAAGCTTTCTGGTGAGAGAAACTGCATTCTTTGGGCTTATCTTGCTCCCTGTGCTGGAATTTACATGCGTAACTACCAGTGCATCAAGATGAGTTTTTCGCCTTTGTGTGGTTTGCATCTCAATGAGGGTGGAGAGGTGCAGTCTGTTTAGCTTTCCTTCTCCCTGCCCTGAAAAATGGTTAGAACTCACCTCATACTTTATTTATGCTTTGTTCCATCCGACTTCTGTTCTGCTAGTAAGGATTTATGAGGCCAGAAAGCAACAGCCAAGTTGCTCTTCTGTTTCATTTTCTCCCATTGCTCATCCTTGTTTGCTTTCTTTCCCATGTTTTGCTCCCTGTGCAGAGCACGCTTTCTGCTGAATGTGTACCCTGTAGGACAAGGCTGTGGCGATGCTCAACTCCCCTAACCCAGCACCATGCCTTGTTAAAATCCCTGCCTCCGCTCCGCTCCGGTGTCCTGGGATTGCAGCCCGAAACTGGCCCTGCAAAATAACCAGCCTTGGCGCGAGTTTGATGTGCAAAAACACCAGGATCTGACCTCTAGTCTCTCCTTTTCCCCTTCCTGTGGTTCCACAGTATCTCACTTGTGTTGGCCCGGTCTGGGGAGCTTTCTGCTCTCCTCCATCCCACTGAGCTCCATCCTCTCTTCAGATATCACCTCCTGACCTCCTCTTTTTTTTTAACCCCGGGAGTGGATTAGACAAAGGAGGTACGTTGTCATGTGGATGGGATATACAAATAAATTGCGTTGTATTTTGTCTCTTTTATGGTTGACTTTAATCTTGTGTTTCAAAAGCAAAAAGGAACAGTCGCAGGTAAAAGAAATATAAAGTAGGGCTGTTAAACTGCCCCTTTGGCTCACCCATTTGTGGAAATGAATGTGTTGTTATTGCTTGAATAGACAGGACAACCTGGGATGCTCTGAAATGAGGAAGCAGGGAGAAACAAGGCAGGAATGTGATGGTGGGGGGGAACTTTCATCTCTTCTTTGTTCAAGAGGGGTTACATCAGTTGTAGGGCAGTAGGAGTAAAGGGATTTGTGTGCTGAGATACTGATTTGTATTTAATTGATGATATATTTAGTGAAACTCAGTGGGCTTCATTTCAAAACTGTGTTGCACAGCTTTGGAAGATGAATTTTAGGAAAAACAAGTACAACTGCAAGTAATAATAAGCTTATCTGCAGCCATATGAGCATTTTTATAAATGATTTAGGTTATAACTTGCTGTTGCTTACATTAACAGTTGACTTTCCAAACAGCAGATAGGGCAGAAACCAAGAGTTTTCAAAACAACCTCTATTATTAAATGAAACCTAAAGGAGAATTGTAAAGCTTTCCATGGAGCTCCTTACATTTCACGTGTACATTTGCATTCATGCTTTTGCCAGGCAGACAGTTGCAGGCTTCATGTTCTCATACATGTTGCTTGAATTGTTGCCTCTGTTGCCCAGTGATGTACTGCGTTCAGGATATATGTATATATTCAGTAGGAAACCAGGGAAACCTTATTTCTGTGTTGGGTAATTTTGCTCTACGAGTAATCTACTGAAGGTGATGGTGTATTATGTATCTGAACCATTTGGAATATTGTATATGCAGGCTGCTAAAGTCTTCAGTTAAGGTGATCACACTGCTGTGTGTGAATATAGATAGATCTGTGTTTTCCGACAAGCTGTTAAGTAGAAAAATGATGAATTATTAGGCAGCACTAAGGAAGGTGAGTCCCATGAAGGCTGGAGGAGGAGGAGGAGGACTGGGTAAAGGATGTCAGAAGCTGACAAAGTTCTTCAGAATGTGGTTGGTAACAGAAGAGAAAATAGGAGTCAGCAGGAGCTGGAATGACAAAGCTCTCTGACTTCTTTTAAGGATACAGAAATCCAGGTGTTGTAATGTCAGGTCTGTGTCCTGGTGGAGGGTTTGGTTTGTTGACCTGTGTGTGGTAGGTACATTCCACGTGTATCACAGAAAAGTGTGAAATATCCTTTGGAGGACAACTGTAGAACATCCACCCCCCAAATAGAAGTGTTTTCCCTCAGCTCTCCCTGTAAGGGTTGCGTGTTCAATCGTAAGCACTTAGAAATCTTCTTTTTATGGGAGCTTTGGATAGTTTTATTTAATGTGTCAGATTATATACTGATTATGCAGATTATATATATACAGATTATATATTATATTGGAACTAGATGATCTTAAGGTCCTTTCCGACCCTAACTGTTCTATGATTCTATATCCCAAGTTTTTAACAAACTTTAGAGGACTTTGGCAGTACATTTCCTGCATTTAATGATACACTTTTGGGATGGGAGGGAAAAAAGATGTTTTTTTATATTGTCTTTGGGAATTAAATTCCTCATTTATCTTTACCTTCTCTGTACCTCTACTTACAGAGCGTCTCTTTCTCCCTTTTGTTTTAACGCTTTAAGTAAGCATGCAATCCTGTCACAGCTTTGGCCAGTGAATTCTGCCCTTTCAGCTCTAATTATCTATGTAATGTTGCTATATTATGTTGGTTTGTATGTAAGAATCGCCTATTATTATTTTTCCCTGACCTTCCTATAAAGAAAAACCCCAGTAATTGAAGGGGCTTCTGATTCTGTAGCCCGTTCTCTGGTTGTGTTTGTGTATTCTTGGGCAAACTTTATTATACTTCTCATGGCCAGATCTTGTTCTCCTTAAGATTAGTAGGAAATATCCCACTTTAGTTCTTTGGGGACACATTTTGCTACTGTGCATTTCTAACTTCAAAGAAAGCGATAAATAGCTGGTCCTAGTCATTCGGGTGAAACACACTCGAGTGAAAGGTCAGAAAGAGGGGGCAATGCAAAGCAATGTCTCTGAATGTCAGAATCAATTAAAATAACATTTTATTTTAAATTACTGATTTCATGGCATTATTCTCATTCCTGGATCCTTTTAAAGCCATGAGTTCTAGGTGGAAATCTTAGCACTAAGAAGTGCCTGAAAGCTGTGGGTTTGGGGGGGTTGTGCTACTCTTTGTTTTAGGAGGTAACTTGGAGTCTGTCTAGTTTACTGAAGCATAGATGTAAGGCACAAAGGAGAGAAGATGGATTTAATCTGCTGCAATTACAGTCTGTTCTTCACCCTGTGAGTAAATGAAGTTGGAAACCCAGCTATCCCTTAAGAAAAAAGAGAAAACCAACCACGTTGCTGCATTGGGTTTCAGAGAAAGACGCCACCGCCATCGCCCGCGGTGTGGTGGTAACCCGAGGGTCAGGCGAACTTGAACTGCAGCATTAGGTCTGTCGTTACGTCTATCAAGCTTTTCCTGTGATCCAGCTTGAGCTCACACACTGCTGCTGCTGCTGAGTTTTCAGAGCAGCTCCTTCCTGAGGTGTTTGGCACGAGAAGAGGAGAGAAATACAGGTCAGCTGCTGACTTAGGCTCCTCCGCTCACAAGGAGCTTTTACCTTCCTGTTTCACTCGCTGCTCTTGTGATGGGAGTTAATGCAACTCAGAGAGAAATATGTTTGTCGTGCCTTCTTTTTCTTGCAGTAGGAGTTGTTAAGTGTCTAATGTGTAGCTTGTTTTTACCATGGACTGAAAAACTCGATGCGCTTTATTTGATCCAGCACACACATTTTTGATGCTCACTTACCGGTCAAATCAGTAACAGCAAAATCCAGCTTTCCCTAAGTAACTACTAGTTCTTGGCTGCATTTTTTCAGGTTGTGGTGCTCCATACTGCTTTAAAAGATGATCTAGTCTTTGTAGGTTTGGCTGTGTTATAAGTATTCATATACTAAACACATGCTTGGTTTAAAAGGTAGTTTGAAAGCTCAGCTGGTAGCTGACCTGGAGGACAGACAAATCGCCTTTTCCCATTGATGCTATTTGGGTTTGCTTCAAACTTAGTACTTTCTAAATTAGACAATAATACCAATTGAAAAATAAGTTTTCTGCAAGAATACCTTTGAGCATTACAAACCCAAGGAGCCATTTACACTTTGGATCTTACAGTTGTGATGATGCACAAGATGATTCAAGTACACTGAACATCCAATCAGTTTAATGTATTAATGTGTTTCTCTTTTTAAGGCAAAGGAATCATTATAACACTTACTTCAGCCTTCAGTATAAGAGGCAGTAGATTTCTTATTGGCTTACGTTCGATCCAGGACTTTTGGTATTCTGAATCTTATTTTCCCCTCTAATACTGCCTCTGTGCACCTCTTGCAGCAGGCAGATGCTCTCACTCAAGGCTAAAGAGCATCTACTGATAAGGAAAAGTGACAGTGAACTTCAAAAGAAACAAAGCAAAACACCCTGAAGCGCGCAGTGTTTGGAAGCCTGACCTCTGCTCGCTTGACCTTCCATTCCAGGGCATTTTGTTTGTGTGGGATGCACAAATGAGCCCCAAACTCCATAACTTAGAACTCCTCAGTGATTAAATCCTGATTATTGGAGTATCTTGATTGTAGCCTTGATTATTTTGTTCCTCTTGGTTTTTGAAACCTGTGGCTGTGCTGAAAGCACATTGTGCTTACAACCATGAGCACTAGAAGGTGTTTGTGGTGAAAGCCCCGAGGATCATTGCTGCAGTCTTGTGGACCTGCACATAGAGTCCAGAGAGAAATGCAAAATACCCCTTTGAAAAGAAAATGATCTAAAATTTAGAAAACTTCTAATATGGATTTTTTTTTGCCCCTGTTGTTTTCTCTTTTGGATTAGGAATTTTAGTTGGGAGAACTATATACAGTTTGTGTTTCTGATGTTCTCCCGGGCCATTCATGCCCTTCCAGGGATTTCTCAGGAGCAGCAAGGGGACCCCCCCAAATAGACAAAACATTTAGTTGTTTTGGGAGAAACTTCTCATTCCCAATATTTGGAGCAGGAGTAAGACATGGGCTTTCTTACTTGGTGGGGTGGAGAAGGATCGAGAAGGAGGGGAATACCTGATGGTGCAAGGGATGGAGATGCACGATGCCATTAGGACCATAGGGAGCTGTTTGGATCCAAGCAGCAGATGCTGAACAGCAACACTGGTCCTGTTACTGCTGCCTCACTTATGTGAGAGGGTTTTTTTTATGCTACAGTTTGTTCAAATGAAAAGCAGAGAAACATTTATGTAGAATGAAAGCATGTGGCATGGTGTAGCAGGACATTGTAATAGAAACCATCTAAGTGTAGCAGATGACATGCTGGATGCAAGTAGCCTGATCTGCTCTAGATCCCAATGAAATGCCAGTTGGGGTTGGGTTTGTGTGTGTACTCCCTGCATTGTTAGATGCTTCTGTATGTGAGGGACCGTGAGCTGCTGCAGGAGCTTTAGAGAGGTATGGGAAACATTCCTTCTGGAAATACTGGGAAGCTCCCCCATTGTTTATTGGAAACTTCCCCCCCCCCTTTTAAGATATTTGATTATGGTGTAATGCAGCTAATTTAAGCATCTGTTTATCACTGCCTGGCTAGACTGAATGTGAAATTTCAATTGAATTACCTCCCGAGAGAGCTTTGAGCTCGGAGGGGAAAACAAATCATTTTCTCTCCATTCCGCTGGGATTGTCAATAAAAAGAATTCATCTAAATAGTTTACATGCGTTTTGAAATGTTGCATCTACTAGACTTGGGTTTGTTGTTAGTGGAAAATTGCCAGTGTGAGTGGAATATCAGCTTTAACTCGGCTGTGGCAGTGTTACAGCGTGGTACTACAGTGTCTGCAAAGGCTACAGCTCTGAAAGCCTTTGCATTTGATTCATATTTGATCAGTCAATGTGTGTGCTTTATTTTGGGACAGAAGGTAGCATTTAAACCTGAGCTTACTACAGCCTCAGACATAAGATGCCACCAGCTCTTCCAGTTGTCATGTTACAATACAGTGAGTTATTGCTGAGGGCTGCTGGTGGGATGCTGTGAGCCTCTCATCACCACCACAGCTTTGTCTGCTCCTAAATGGTTGTGTGCACACACTGTTAAAAATGCTTCCACTTCCACATGAAACAGTAGATATTGTCTTTTATTTGCAATCAAGTCAACAGAGATCTGGGAGAGAGCAAAGCCCAGGTTTTTCTTGCTCTTCAAAATACGTAGTGATTGGGTTTACCTCTGTGTCATCAAAAAGAGGGTGAGCAGCTGGTTGAGGGAGGGGATCCCTCTCTGCTTATCTATGGTAAGGCCCCCCCCGCAGTCTTGATCCAGCTCTGGGGCAACAGCACAAGAGGGACATGGAGCTGTTGGAGAGAGTCCAGAGGAGGCCACGGGGATACTGTGAGGGCTGGAGCAGCTCTGCTCTGGAGCCAGGCTGAGAGCTGGGCTGGGGCAGCCTGGAGAAGAGAAGGCTCCTGAAGGGGAGACCTTAGAGCAGCTCCAGTGCCTAAAGGGGCTGCAGGAAACCTGGAGAGGGGCTTTGGACAAGGGCCTGTAGGGAAAGGCCAAGGGGAATGGCTTTAACTGCCAGAGGGGAGACTGAGATGAGCTCTTGGGCAGAAGCTGTTCCCTGTGAGGGTGCTGAGGCGCTGGCACAGGGTGCCCAGAGAAGCTGTGGCTGCCCCATCCCTGGCAGTGTTGAAGGCCAGGTTGGACACAGGGGCTTGGAGCAAGCTGCTCTGGTGGGAGGTGTCCCTGCCCATGGCAGGGGTTGGAGGTGGAGGAGCTTCAAGGTCCCTTCCAACCCAAACCAGTCTGGGATTCTATGTGGATAGTTACAGTTGTCTCTAATACAGGTATTCAGGCAGTGATAGCAATACGAAAGTTGGAAGTACCAGAGTGGAGTGAATGCCTGTTGATTATTTTGGAGTGGAGACATGTTCAGACCTGCAGGAGCTAGCCCAGCTTAGCAGCTAAACACGTGCCATCCCCTTGTTACTCTTTCAGGCTCCTGTCCTGATTCTGTACGTTAACTGGGATAATTTCAGATGACACAGCAGTGGAGATGACAAACAAAAATAGTCTGAAAACTGTGCAGACTTTGAAATAAAACAAATGAAAGCTTAAAGACATTTTAGAGTTCACTTGATCTGGAGTTTGCTGTTTCTGTGATTACTGTGATGGTTGGTCATGTTTAATGGAAAAGCCTAAGGAAGTTCAAAGCCATTATGTACACAGCCAGTGTATATTCATGACAACTAGTAGTAGTTCCTACAGTCATCACAGGGAGGTTTTGAAGAGGGGCATGATATTGCTTGTTTACTTGTCAATATTTCTTTAGTATAGGGCATTGACCGTGTGAAGCACTTGTTTGCAGAAGCAGTGAAAGCTATCCACAGCTTGCAGCGTGCCAGGAATGATTAAGATTTGAAATCATATCAACATTCATCATAAGCAGCTGAGGCATAGGCATGATAAAGATCATTCTGGATTTTTATTCCAAAACAGTAGTAGACCAGAAGTCTGTGGGTACATTGAAGTTTTGGCTCGTGTTGTGAGACGCTAATAGTCTGTATTTCCTTTCTGGCTCTAAATAAGGAACTGTTTTGACAGTTTACATGTATTTTAAAACGATTAAGCCTGACATGGTTGATAGTAACCTGAGGAAAAAGTACTTTAAACCCCAAAACTGCAGTTTGTCTTAATGAATAGCTCACACTGTCAACAGCAAAGCCCCGTTACTGTGTGTAATGGGGTTTAGGGACTATCACAATGAGAAAGGACATGACTAGGAGTATGGATAGCCCCTTCTCCATAGTCTTTCAGTGTGCCTCCAGCCCAAGGTGCTTCACCTGTGTTTCTTGCTTCTAAAGCATAAAGAACCAATTTATTTGAGATCCTTGAATCAAAATGGTCTCCTTTTAGGAGAATTACAGAAAGATACCAGCTGCTTAAGGTATAATATAGACAAGAGTTAGTGTAATGTTAAAAGCAAACCCCCCACATGAGAATAAGCTTGGAGCGTTTCCAAATGCAAAGAAGCCCCGTGTCGCACAAAGTCTGAAGTCTCCCTTGAATGAAGATCATTGCCCTCAGGGCACATGTTGGTCCCTCTTTAAAATTCTTATAAAAACAAAGAAATTAATTATCCAGTATAAAAGCAGGGCAGACATCTCCTGGCAAACATTCAATTAACTTTTTAGTGCTTGCTCCTTAATGTTGTGTTTGACCACTCGAGCATTGAGAACGACTTTCCTTTGAAAGGGAGCTGGGCTGGAACGTGGCTGGAGCTTTGCTCCAGTGGCCAGTTGTGGCTGGTCATCAACATTTTTCCCATGATCGTTGAGTGTGGAGCCGGTTATATTTTACTGATGCATGTGAGATGTAATTTGCTTTGGGACAAGGGTTTGGGGTTTTTTGTGGTAGGCTGGATGATGTTTTATTGAGAATATCATTTAGGCAGTTTTGCAATCATAGACTGAATTGCAGTGGTTGAGCATGAACTACCAATTAAAAGCAACTGGATAATACTTCTAATTCCCATGACTAATGGGCTGAAAATATGGAGCTCTTTGACCTGGATCCAATCCAAGCTAAAGATGAATTATGCCACAATAAGATCATGTTTTCTACTGCTTAAGTAGCAAACGGTGCAAGTGTAAACCCCAAACATCAAGAAATACTGACTTCTGAAGGATGAGCTGACATGATGATGGGTATATTTTGAAAGTAATGCATGAGAAGAATGACTGTTTTGTTTTAGAACTCTTGCCTATATCTATATACATCGATATCATTTATAATCTCCTTCCACTGCTTTGCTAACAAGTGATTAGTGCCAAAACAACTGGAAGGGAAAGATTCTCTGGGTTTTTGTGTCAAGTGTCTGATGTCCTTTAGATTGGTAATAAAAATCTCACTGCTAATATTATAATATTATATAGTATCTGAAGGGGGCCTACAAGGATGCTGGAGAGGGGCTCTTCATCAGAGACTGTAGTGATAGGACAAGGGGTGATGGGTTCAAACTGAAACGGGGAGGTTCAGGTTAGGTATAAGGAAGAAGTTCTTTACTGTAAGGGTGGGGAGGCACTGGAATGGGTTGCCCAGAGAAGTTCTGAATGCTCCCTCCCTGGCAGTGTTCAAGGCCAGATTGGGTGACATGGTTTAGTGTGAGGTGTCCCTGCCCATGGTAGGGGATTGGGACTGGATGGTCTTAAGGTCCTTTCCAACCCTAACTATTCTATGATTCTATGATTATATATATATATCAAATATATATCATATATATATTATATATTTTATATATATCAAAAATAATAATGATTAAGTGAATCCTGTGTGCAGAAATCTCCAAATTGATCTTTGATTGCCTCATGTATTATTTCATTCTTTTTCCTCAAAAGAATCGCTAAAATGCTGAAATTTGGATTTGAACCCAGTCATGTAAATAGCTGAGTTGTGTTTGTTCTCATAGCAAAGCAAAAGTAAGTACCTATGGGTTAAACTTAAGGTTGCTAAAAGCTTCTTAGATATGCAAGGCACCAGAGCTTATGTGCAGGGAGGTGCTCTGCTCGTCAAACGAGGCAGTGATTACGTGGCAGGGCAGTAGGAGTTCTCTTGGAAACAGGGGGAATTATCAGCGTACCAGGACAGAATGCAAAGGTCGATCTGCTGAATACAAATAATGTATTGAGCACCAGGTTCTGCCTCATGGAGCTGGCGCTTTTGGAACCACTGTGATAAATGCACTGATAAATTCCAGGGAATGAGTGCTATTGCAAAAGCCTGATGAAGGCTAGAAAGTGTCCAGCTGGTAGGAATTGCATTGCTTGGTCAGGCACAATGAAATTAAATAGAATTTGCTTTAGTGAAATTGCATCAAGGATGATTAAAGGTGCTGCTGGCAGGAGGTGGTGATCACCTTTCACTGAAGCCACTTCAGTGACTCCGTCGCTTATTCCTTGAAACTGTTTTGTTTCTTTACTCCTTTGCTTATTTCCTCTAACTTCAGGGCTCCTCTCCTGCTCTCTCCTGCTGTTGTGTTGTACCCCTGCTCCAAGCCTGGAGGTAACACCAAGACTCAAAGAACGGGGAGCTCAGTGCTGGCATTCCTTGGGACCGTGAGAGTTTGCCCCAGTGCACCAGACCCTGGACTTCACCATTGCCAGTGCACAGTGTTCTGCATTCCCCTGTGCTTTGATACTTCCATTTTGGATCAAGATTTGGCCTTTTAGCTTTGCTATTACACTGTGTTTCCTCCTTACCTAGGTGAGATGGGGGATGTGGGTTGGAGCGGCTCAGCTCTCTGCTCCATTCACCCCTCCTGCTGCTGGTTGTTCTTGTTTTCCCCAAATACAATTCCAGAGCAATGCCCGGTGGCTGCAGCCAGGACCAAGGCCTCACTGTGCTGCCCTGTGTTTGCCAGGGAGCCCTGATACCAAGAATGTGAAGTTTGAATGACTTGAACTGGGCTTTGCCCCAGATGGGCAGACAGTGGAACCAGTCTCTTAAGGTAAAATGAAACACATGCACACAGAAATACACGCATGTGTAACATCCATATGCAACCAGGGTGAGACAGTATCTTATGAGTTCTGTTTCCATTTGACATTTAAATGATCCTCTGGCCATGGGACACCCTAAATAAACCTTCGAATTCATGTGAGAACACCTTGGCACTGTGAATGGAGGCTGTTTCCCCACTGTATATATGTTGTTGAACAGTTTGACGTTTTACCTCTTCTGCTGCTTAATACTCCGCTGAGAAGCGTGAGGAGTACTATTGATGACTGCAGTTGGAGCAGTGCATGTGCAGAGCTGTAGTTGGTCATTTATTCCCTCTTCGTTTTTGTAGCAATTGTAGCGTGAACTAATTATGTTCTCAGCTTGAGATGTATTGGAGTTGTGTTCGATAACTGCTTATTTTAGGCACTTCTTTGGAAGGAGTGCCCTAAGCTTGAACATGGGGTCCTCTGCTCTGCTCCCTTCAAAGGCATAGGAAACATCAGGGGCTTTGCTGGGGGAGAAGAGGTTGGGCAGTAAGTTAGTACACCACCTTCATCCATGTATGACTATCCAGGTGAAAAGTGCCACTAACAGGATTATCTGCTGCTCGGTACTGGCACATCCCTTGTATTGCCAGTCAAAGGGGTAGCCATATGGAGCCCCATGGCTTCAAGGAGGTAGGGAGAGAGCAAAGCAGAGATGCTTCAGCAAAGAAATCAGCATGCTGTTCAGCTTAAACCATTCTCTTTTCTTATCCTGGGAATCAAAGCCTTTGGATTCCCTTGCAAAGGCTTTAACCTGCCAGAGGGTTTGATTGAGATGAGCTGTTAGGCAGAAGTTCTTCCCTGTGAGGGTGCTGAGGTGCTGGCACAGGGTACCCAGAGAAGCTGTGGCTGCCCCATCCCTGGCAGCATTCAAGGCCAGGCTGGACACAGGGGCTTGGAGCAAGCTGCTCTATGGAAGGTGTCCCTGCCCGTGGCAGGGGGGTGGCACTGGATGAGCTTTAAGGTCCCTTCCAACCCAAACCATCCCATGATTCTATGATTTGCTGTTTGCTAGTACAAAGGAACCTCAAGTACACCATGGAGTTGAAAACCTCCACCAAAATGAAGCAGTGACAATGATGATGATAATAATAGTAATGATAATAGAGTTCTAGTTCCCACTGATTTAAATTGATTCACATTAACTTCTGAGGCGATAATGCATCAGATTACACTGTGGTTGTTTTTTGTGGCATGTCGATAAAACAGAGATTAATATTCTCTATTGGCACTTCAGAAGATGTTTCTGCAGAGTTAAGCTTTCAGTGAGGATTTAAAGACTCTGAGTGTAAATGGGATCATTTTGTGTATTTTTCAATTGAGGCAGCCTACTATTATAGAGAAAATGTTAACAACTTCATATTTTGGTTTAGAGGTAGAGATGATGGAGTTTCAGAACATAAATAGGTGCTCTGGGTGCAAAAAATGTGAAATAGCACTTGAAAGAGTTTGTTATCTTCATATTTCCATATCTTAATTAGTTCTCTAACTTACTTAATGCTCAATCAGCATTTGCTGGGTGCTTTGTATGCACACATAGGGGCAGGTTTTGCCCTGAACAGCTCAGTCTTGGGGCATCAGATGTAGGATTTGATAATGCAGGAAGCAGTAAATGATGCCCAACTCCATACAGTTTTGACTGTAGCAGCTGGTTAAATTAGCAAGCCATTCCTTAACAGAAAAGGAGGTTCTTGGCTTTCTAAAGAAAACTGCCTTCTTGTGGTAAAGCAGCAAACTTCTTTTCCTGCAGGGAAGAGTTCTTCCCAGGAAACCATTTCCTGACCAGCTTTAAAATACACAGATAGGAAAGACCATTTACAGCTTCATCGCTCCTAAGGAAACTAAATGCTAAACTACCCGTGTTACGCAAAGTTCACTGAAAGCAGGAAGGGTCCTTGCATTTTTATCCTTTGCTCCAGAAGAGGAATCATAGAATCATAGAACAGTTAGGGTTGGAAAGGAACTTAAGCTCATCCAGTTCCAACCCCCTGCCATGGGCAGGGACACCTCCCACAAAACCATGCCACCCAAGGCTCTGTCCATCCTCAATGGCTCAATGTCCAGGTGGAGACCAGTAACGAGTGGTGTCCCTCAGGGATCGGTGTTGGGACCGGTCTTGTTCAACATCTTTGTCGGTGACATGGACAGTGGGATTGAGTGCACCCTCAGCAAGTTTGCCAATGACACCAAGCTGTGTGGTTCGGTTGATATGCTGGAGGGAAGGAATGCCATCCAGAGGGACCTTGACACGCTTGTGAGGTGGGCTGATGCCAACCTGATGAAGTTTAACCATGCCAAGTGCAAGGTCCTCCACCTGGGTCGGTGCAATCCCAGGCACAGCTCCAGGTTGGGCAGAGAAGAGGTTCAGAGCAGCCCTGCAGAGAAGGACTTGGGGGTATTGGTTGATGAGAAAATGGACATGGGCCGGCTGCAGTGTGCGCTCCCAGCCCAGAAAGCCAACCGTATCCAGCAGCAGAAATAAGAGGACAGAAAAGAAAGGAAATCAGGCTTGGGTATTTGGGAGCTGTTTTAATTTGGCTACAGTGTTCCTAATAGCCAGAAATTATGCACTTGGGTTGTAACATGGGTATGGATTTTGGTTTAGCAGACTCTGCATGCATGGGAAATCTGGTTCTGTGACAGAGTTGTGCACAGAGCACAAAGCATTTAGGATGGAAAGATGGGGAATTGCTGCCTGTACAGGAGGGTTCATGTTAAAATACATACCCAAAAAGAAACCCAGAACAAAGTCATTTCTGCTATAAAGTGTATTTTCAGGCCTTCATATGGTTGCTTGACTATGCTCTCATTAACTTTTCTTCTAATTGATACAGAGGCAGACTTAAGCTCTGAAATTCAGGTCTAAATGTTTCAAAAGGAAAAATAGCAGATCAAAATTGCTCCTCTTGGGGGATTTTGGTTCAGGGTGCGTTTTAAGCATGTGTGGGGATATTCACTCTGGCTAACATAGGCTAACACAGATACGCAAGTTGTTAGAGAAGTGATTACAAATCAGAGATCCCTATAAAGCCATTGAGCAGACAGACACCCCCAGGAATAGGATTCAAAATACTGCCTATCTAAACTGGATATTTAAAGAAAACTATAGAAATACCTCAGATTCTCCTGTTTTCCTCTTGTTCTCCCAACAGAGATTTATACTACTCCGTCAGCAAAAATGAAGGCAGCTTCCTTCTTCGTTTCACAGCTTGTTTTGGGCTGAAACACAGCACAAGGCACCAAAATGCAATTACACAGGTTTTCATTTTTAATGTGCCTCATCGCTGCTCAATTGGAGAACCTGGGATTAGAAAAAAGCACGTAATGTGAATTAAATGTGGTGGTGGACGGCGAGTGTTTGCATTACAGCAATAGTATCACAGGTTCATTTCCTTTGTATATCTTACTTCTGTTTTGCACACTAGGACGGGGGTTTTTCCAGCTTTTTCTGTATACTTTTCCAGGGGCTTTTGTTTCCAGAGACGTAAATTGAAAGGGATGACATTTCCACGCAGAGAGAAGAAATGTTTATTTTAAGAGCACACAAGTACCCGGTTACGGTATGACTTGTTGAATCCTCCGTGCCAGACTGGCTTTGCTTGGAAGATGGATGTCAATTTGAAAAGGAGCCTGTCAAAGTAATTGGGCTTTCCAGCTTACTCCTATTAGCCAAAGCTTTGCTTCACGCTCCTCTGTTTTGTCTTGTTAGCGTGTAGTAGCAATGTTTCATAGGGAAAAGAAAAGTTTGGTGAGCTGTTTTCATGGCTTATGCCCCATTTGTAAGCATGGATTAAGCTTTCCCCTCCCCAAAAGATGAAAACAAGGGACCAGGCACCCAAAACCCTCTATGTAAGCAGAGAAAAGCAAAATGAGAAAACCTCAGATGAGTTTTGGTTAAAGTTTTATTTTCCTTTCCTTACATTGATGTAGTTGCTAATTTATAACTGGAGCATCCTGGGTTTGGGGGAGATGTGCTGAGCACCCAGCATGGTCACTGGTCGGGATGGGGATGCTGAAGGACATGGCTGTGACTCACAGTGCAGGTCCCCAGCTCTGCTTTCAGTCCCTGGGCGCAGCAGAGATCGGCACCGACTCAATGGTGCTTTCAGCTTTCATGGAAGAGAAACCTGGTGTTTAAAACAGGCTGCGATGTTGTTGTCGTGCCTTCTTTCTCTGCCAGAGTTATACAGGGAATTGAGAATATCCTGCCACCTTTCCAGAGGGATTTTTATACCTGTGCATCACTGTAAATCAGAAGAGCACTAAAACAAGGCAAAGGGACAGTGTTAAGGATCAGCTGAGCTGTAGCAGTCACTTACTGGGTGTATTACTTTCTTTTGTCTTAACTGTTGCAGATGTGTCTGCAGACACTGTGCTCTCAGAGAAATTAGAAGTGGGAATTAAATCTAGTGCTGATGGGTGATATGGCAAAGCTGGGGGTTTCTCAGGTAACTGCAGAAATGTCCTGCTTCCCACTGATCTTGTATTCAGCACTCAGAGATGTGGGATTTGCAGTCCTTTTCCTGGCATATTTTTTAATCCCAGTATGCTTCTCGCAGTCTCCTTTTAGGATTTCTGTATTTCTACATGTTATATGTATGGACAAGGGTTCATAAATATATATATGTTCCTCAATGGCTTCAGTTCATGCGTGCAGATATGAATATATATCCCTGGATGGAGTTTCAGTTGTGCTGCAGACACAACAGATTTCTCCCTCTTTAACAGTGGCACCATTAGTAGAGATAGAAATGGAAACTTGTTCAACTAAAACCAGCTGGGATATCACTGAGCAAGATACAGTCTAACCCAGGAAAACGGGGTGTAAATAGTAATTGGAGCTGTGATACAGTTGAAATGATGTTTTTCTTGCTGTTTGTCTTTAGGCTGTTTCATGACCCATTCATTCATTCTCTTTTTTCCCCTAAAAATATACATTTCTCAAAGATAAAGTGGTTGCTGAAACAACAGATGGAAAAGTTATAATTTTATTCACTCAGAAAATAATAATAATGTATTAGAAGTTCATAGAAAGGGAAATATGACTCTGAAGGAGTTTTCCAATCAGTGGCATCTTTTCCCTTTAATGCATTACATTTAACATTGCTGTTTCAAAACACAGGAATGAGATTTCATAGGTTCCTGGGCTTAAAAATTAAAGAAAATAAATAATAAAGAATCCCTTCCCAAGACACTGCATTTACATTTTAAAAGGAAAACACCTTACAAAGACCCTGCCATAAACTGTACAGAAAGGAGCATTTGATGGTGAGTTTCAAAGGCAGCAGATTAAGTGGTTAGCAAGTATTGTGGCATTTGGCATGTGCGCAGATTCAAGAAGTCAGGTCAAAAGACCCAGATAAAACATTGTCAGCGATTTGGCTTTGGTGCATCTGTTTTGATGGCAAAGATCTAATTTTGACTTATTTGGACAAATCAGAAATGCAGTTTTACACCAGCAGGTATTTTCCCCTTAAATTCAGTGCCAGGCACTGCCTCGACTGCCTCCTTTTCAGTCCTTATTCTCCATAGCTAAGTTCCAGAGTTCAGCTCCGGAAACTAATTTACTTTCCTTTCTGAAACACATTTTAAAGACAAAACCTCAACTGTATTAAATATTTACATGTCATCAGTCACTGTAATTACCATAGTGTTTATATTCTGGTTGCAGCGAGCGAAGGAGGTGGTCATGCAACAGCAAGAGGCAGTTGATATTGAGGAGACAACTTTTGTCATAGCGTGATCGCTGTGAGAAATACTTAGAGGCAAGGAAATACTTTTTCCAATCAGATGCATTTTATTAGGAGATTCAATCATGGATCCTGCCTTGCAGTCCTCCTTTCTCACTTGGCTGCGTTGGACCTCATTAATTTCCACTACAGGTTAACCCAGATACGGCTCTGATTTTCCCTGTTTCTTCCCCCTGTAATACTTTCCATTCTCTCCCTCATCCCAGCTACTTCTTCCCAGCATATGCCCATTGTTTTTATACTCTTCTTTATAAGAAGGTGATATTAAAACAATATTGTAGCAGTGCCTAGTCAATGTGGAATCTGTGTGTATTGATTACATGGGATTAGGGATTGTAGATATGTATACACACAGAAATAGTTGTACATATTTGGACAGTTGACCTCGCTGCTGCTGCTGAGTCTCCCATTGGATTTCTAGTATTTAAAGCTCCATAATAAGTTCAGTATTCTGGAAACAGGAAAAGTTCCTGCCTGGTTTGACCAGTTCTTAAAAGATCCTCACAGAGTTTAGGTTGTGTGTCGTGGTGGTGCATTATCCCAGCTATTCGGAAGGGGTATGGAGCATCTAGTTTTCATTTGAGTAGTTCATAATATATCAACTAATGTTGATGTACAAAAAAGCTGTTTTCTTTTAAATTAGAAAAATAGTAATGTAGGAGTCCAAAAAGTGGTTTTGTCCATTAGAATTGACAGTAACACCTTGAGTATGAACACCTAGAAGAACAAGTTCTGAGTCATCATTTGTTAACGCTGAATTATAATCGTTATTTCTGAATACATACACATACGTCTCTGTTGTGCATCAACTTTTAGCTTCACCCCCCAAAATGCAGTCATCTCAAACCAATCCAGGGTAACTTTATGCACCTATTTCATATGTGCTCATTTTCAGCCATAAATCATGCAGTGTCTTGGTTTTGTGCTGAGGAAATCCCAAAGCGCCTGAAGAGTCCCACCTGCATAACGCTTCATGAAAGCCAGCAGGACCCTCTTGTGTAGGATAACAAATAGATGATTCCCAGCCCTTTCCCTAAACTGTGTCCTCCCACACGGTTGTATGAAGGACTTTCTTACACACCCTGGTGCTGTGCGAATCCCAGTATGACATCTGAGCAGAGTACAAATGCTTGTTTATTTCAGCCTTACTTGCAGTCCCTTCTCTCCTACATAGATACATCAAGCTCCACGGCAGTTATCTTCGAAGGATGAAAAGCAGGTTGGCAGTCCCATTAGGATTCTGCACAAGGGGCTCTGAGCACTCCATATCTACAAAAGAATTAAACATTTCAGCCCATCCCTTAGGATTGCAGAGGTAGCCCTGCTCCATGCAGGATAGAGATGCTTAAACCATGAGTTGCTGTTTCTTTACCTACCCCGATGCGAAGCAGTAAGAAACTTTGCCACGCAGAGCCATGCAACCAGATCATTGGGGTTTAAAGGTATTGCCAGGGTCATGGACAATTGTGTTGTATTTTCTCCCCATTCAGGAGAGTTGTTTGGCCAAGATTTGTCAGTGGCTGTTAGAATAAACATGCTGGTGTTTTGGCAAGCAGAATAACGCACTGTTTTTAATGAGGAAACAGAGCTGCAGAGGAAATGAGGGTTTGATTTTGTGCATGTTTTCTGCAGCAAACATTTTTGGCATTCCTGGGTTTTTTTCTTTCATACTTTGTTTTCCCTGCTTGGTTTAATGCAGCAGAACCTCCTCTAAATTCAGTGGGAAGTGTAAACGTATGTAATGCTTTTTCTGTGGTTAGGAAATACATGTAGCATTAAGTTATTAAAGCTTGACTTTAAACTATGTCTTGGGCTAATGATTTTACAGTATAATTGCTTTAGTTAATTTGAAGGCAGGTATACATACAGCTTATTCCATTTTGGCACTATAAAGTTTGCCATTGGTATTATACCTCATTTTTTATATGATTTACATAATTTGTGAAACAGATTTAATACTTTGTGTGTGAGCTAATTACTTTCTGGTTTAGAGCCTTCATTGTATGTTCATTGGGTTTGGAACACCTCTTTTACAGTAGCACAGAAGGTCATTGTGGGATCGGAATTCTTTGTAGAGCAATCAATCCCCTTCTAATAGAAGAAGTTGCATAATTTTTAATGTAATTAAATTGGGTTACAGGGGATTGTTTTCAGCTGTAAATTTGCTGAAATGGGAGAAATAGGGAAGTGATGTGTTAATTACTGTACTGTGCTTCTTTCCCTTGTTATGGTATACTGAGAGATGACTGGACTTCAGATGAGCACAGTATTACAGGCACCTCTGAGGAGCTCTTAAAGGGTGTCCAACTTTTCCTGCTAGAAGAGTGGGAAAAGGAAAGGAACGTTTCTAATAGAATTAAACAGTTCTTCCTGCATAACTTTCAGGAGATTCGATGTCAATATGTCACTAACATGTGATGGCCAGATGGCAGCAACACCAGCACTTCCCAAGCATGGAGTTTCTTGGGCAGGTGGCAGCGAGGTTGGGTGGCTCAGATGAATTCAGATTCCATGATTCCATGAAATAAATGCCTCTTTTCCAGTTTTAGGGGCACGGCAGAGGAATGGAGCCCCTCCGTGCACAATAAGCATCTTAGAGTCACGTCACAGCCTGGCCCAAAGAAGTTCTTTTCCTCTGGTATGTGGTTTCTACACCAGGGCACATGCTGGCTGTTTTCCTCTCCAAGGAATTGTTTTCTTGGCTGCCGCCATCCAGTGTTTAACAGTACTGTGCAGCTTTAACGGCTCCTGGCTTATTAGGAGTCTAAACAGTCTCCTGTATCCTTTGTGTCAAAATGAGGGAAAGCTTTGGAAATGATTTTGGGATTCACTGAGCAGGAAAAGGAGTTGCTCGAAAGAGTCAGACCTTGCAGAAAGCCCAACTTTGCAAGTTTAAAAGTGGACAGGAACAGTTCCTTTCCTAAAGCTTTTTACATCCATTCCCTGTCTTAACTCAGTCTCTTAATTTACTCAGAGTGTTTCTGTACACAAATGATTTCTAATTTGGGTTATACCTTTCTGTTCCTAGCTCTCTTTCTACCTGTGTAGCTCGCACATGCGTGCTCATGCTTTTCTCCTCGGTAAAATAGTTGCACTTAGAACAGAGATAAATTAAAGTTAATGAGACAGAACCAGTACACGGCACAGGTATTTCCCTTCCCTCTGTTTGTGTGCTGTTAGGAACTGGTTTGGGGATTAAAATAATAATAATACAAATCAGATCAGCCACAATGCAAGCCCATATCTTGTGGGACAGTTGCCATAAGTTGTACTTTGTGCATGACCCTGAATCTGCTGAACGCATTTAGTGGGAGAAGCAAATATTAACAGTTGCCTTTGTGCTCTTTGCTAATGTGCATCTGATTGCATTTAACAGCACACATGAGCAGGCTCTTACGCAGATACTGCCGGTTTATTCATTATTATTGTTATTTTGATTATTTCTTGGACCAAGGCTGGGGTTTTGACCTGTTTCCATGTATCCATAACTATAAGAAAGGCAAAGAAAAAGAAAAACCAGCTTTTTATTGTCACATTTGCATGCATTCTTGCTCAGCAGAGTTGTGTTAGACCTTTGCGGTACAATTATACCAATGGAAGCCTTTAAAGCATTCATTTCCTAGTGGGAATACTGTTTCTCCTACTTTAAACAATTAGATGAAGTGTAATCTCACTTCCTGTGGAATGCCACACTCTTATTGCTATCATTTATCAGTTGCGAGATGTAAATAAGGCGTAAGCTTAGGAGCTGGGCTCAAATGAACCCAGGTTGTATTGATTCTTGTGTGGTACAGAATGAAACAGGGGAATCATCTGCCATCCGCTCGGTGTCCATCGAAGCAATTTTTAAGCACTAAAGGCTGAATGCATACAGTATAAATTCCTTATCTTGTTTACATGATATATGTGTGCAGTTTGAGAGTCAGGAACGTGATAAAAATTGCAGCTAATTGTGTGAGATAGGGGCTGTTACTTTCATTGTAGGTTGAAAACACAAGGTGCCGTGGCTTGGTCTCAAAGCAGCTTGGAGAACTATGCAGAAACTTTGGAGATGGGCACTTAAAGAGGGAGAAAGAATAGAGCCAACACAAACCCCTTCCACATCACTGATGGAAACCGAGTCCAAACCTGAGGTTTTGCCCATGCAGCAAGTTAATGATTTTATAAACCCTTTTCCCCATCCCCCTTGCACTGCTCGGGGAGACAAGACGGCTGCTGATTCCTTCAAGCCTTCAAGTTAGCTGACCTCCCAGCTGAACCCGACTTGAATGTAAACATTTTCTTGAGCTGATTCGTAGCAGGGCCAGCAAATCTGGAGGATATTAGTGGCGCTGTGTTTGCGGGAAGCAGGAATCCCTTGGTAATTCTCAGGAGCTCTTTTCCAGCCTGAGAGACACAGTTGTGTTTTCAGTTTCGCAGGGGTCGTTGGCAATGCCCTGTGTATCTTTTTAAAATGGAATTAGTAAAACACATCATTAGGTTTTGCTTTGAAGGCCTCGGGTTTTTTCTGCCTTGCTTAAAACTCTTTCTCTTCGCCCACTATAGGTAAATGACAGAGTGTAATATCCTTGTGGTGCTTTAGTCCTCCACGTTTTGGTGTTGGTATAGGAATCGGAGCAAGAGAGAAATCAGAGCAGGGCTTCCTTTTGCAGGAATGTTAAGTTCCTTTTAATGCTCCAAGCTTAAGGGAGATATGTGGCTGCTGACTCGACCTCAAGGTTTTAAAGCACAGTTTTATGCTTGTTGGGGCGTTTTTAGCACTTCCAGGATCTTCTTGCTTGCCCATTCTGTACAATGCATATTGGTTACGATGTGTGGTCATAGCAGATATTCTGCAGGTGGAAACTTGGGGCTGGATTTCTGTATTTCCCTTACCTGCATGCCTTTCCTTAGAGATACTATGGTGTTTATCCCAAGCTCGAGCTGCTGTTGAAATGACATGCTGAAATGGGATATTATACTTAGCACTTCTTGCTTTCAGCTTCAAAGCACTTTTCACACATTAATTCATCTCCCCAGTGTCCCAGTTTGCCCAGTACTCACTGCAGCACAGCAACATGCCTAGAGTGGATGCGTTGGTGGGCAGCAGACTGACAGGCATCAATCACTTGTGCTTGTTGTGCCCTAACACATGCTTTGTGTTGTATTGTCTGTAAAGACCTTAACTTTACTTGCACAAAAAAGCTTGTTTTCCTATAGGAAACCTATGCCTATTACGGGCAGTTGATTGCAGTCACTGCGTGTTAAGCAGGAGTCTAAAAAGTGGGCTCAATCTGTTTACCCATTAGGTGAAAACACTTACTAGAATACGCAGATTGATGGGAAGAACCCATGTGTTTTGCTGCCTTTTTTTCCCATGCAAAAACTGCTTTTTCAACTCAGAAGCAAACTTATAATTCCTCTATTAAAGAGTGCCTCAAATCCAGTTTCCACTTTCAGCACAGGGCAATGGATATGGAAAAAACTCCGTTTAGATCTTTCCTTTAAATAATTAAGCTAACTTGCAGAAAGGAGGGGCAGGGGAAGAAAGCTGAAGACTGGTGTTTTCTGCTTATGTCTGTATTTTCATTTCAGCAGTAGGTACTGTTGCCACCTGGATCAAAACTCTTCCAAGCAGCATAAAAGCGATGTTTTGCAGAGTTAGAGCAGAATCCAGGTGGAATTTTACCAACATTTGCTGGTTTTCTGTGCTGAATTGTATCAAATAATCACTCTTCTCTCACCCTCCTACCCCAGCTCCTTTAGTCATTGACTGTACCACACGTTTTCGGCAGCAAGGACTCTCTTCATTTACTCTTTGTGTAGGTTGTAGGATGCTTTGAATACACTGGACGCTACTTGGAGCATGTACGGCTCCGTGAAATACGTATAATGTAAAGGGTTTATTCTACATAATAATGATTGACATTTCTCTAAGCATTTCTTCTTTCAGGTTTTGATTGCAGATACATTTAATTGGTGTCAAAATTGGCTGTTGTGTATGCTCCTTGTCATGGCTCGTTTAATACCTCATGTTTGCAGTTGTCCTCCTTTTACCATCTTGAAAGATGGTTTCTATTTAGTTCCCTTAATGTTTCCCACAGTTTGTTTTAAAACCCACAAATTCAGCTGAAGTGTTTGTTTTTTTACTTCAGAATGTTAACTTTGGGGATAAAATATTTCCTGTTTATCAGCAAAAGTGTTTCTTCCCACTTGCTAGCATAATTTCCAAGATGGATTCTTTCTATTCCCTCCTCTTACCACCGCCTTTCTTTCTTGTTGCTCAACATAATAAACCCTGAGCAATGATAAAGCTTGTTTAACCCAAATATACCTGCCTCACCTCCGATAAATACAAAATAAATTGGGCCAAAGGAAGAGACAGTATGTTTGAATCAGTACACAAACATTGCTTTCCTTGAGATATTCATTGTACAGCAGTAAATGGGGGAAATATATTGAATTTATGCGCACATGATTGACTTTTCATACAGTGAACCCAGGTTAAACATCTTGAATATGGGATATGAATAGAGCTAACATTTTCATGTGAAGCAATAATGAAAATTAACAGAGCTCCATTTCGACTGATAGCAAAGAAACATTTGATACTTCCAAGGCATAAAATGTGTTCCGTACTTGGGTTTTGTTAAGCTTGACAGAAGCCAGGAAATGGGACAGTACAACCACTGCATAAAGGCTTCTTCTGTACCCGATGACAGGCTCAAGGATGTACCTGGCTAAAAACAATAACGCCACCCGACCGCTCTTCATTCCCTATAGTAAGAGGAGAAGGCATTCATGGCTGCGTGCCGTCAATGGGCTCGCGTCTGAAAACATCACTCCTTGGGATGTCGGTTTTGTTCCCTGGGCCGAGCCTGGCGCCAGGCTGCAGGGAGAGGGGTGGGAGGGAAGGGGAGAGCAGGACTGCTGTTTGTGGGTTTTACAGGGTGGACAGTGCATGTGATATTAATTCATCTTCCTTTCAGCTCTAACAGCCCTGCCTGCAGTGGGGTTTAACGCAGGTAATGGGAGGGATATCCTGGTGCTTTCCTCCTTAGTGGCTTGCAAACCAGCTGCAGTGTAAGAGTTCCCGGCATTACTTGCTCAGCGTTCCCAACCACGATGGTCCTTTCTGCTCCCACATCCCAACATCTTCTAATTGAGCCGCTCAGACAGAGGATAACTAGCCTGTGCTCTCTTTCCTGTGGTGATTTCAATCCTTGTTGAGCTTCTCTCGTTGAGTCTGTGTGTGTTACCGTTTGATAGGCAGGAAAATCAGAAGTCAAAATATTCAGGTCATGTAAAAACTCCCTGAACCTTTCTTTATATTCCGTTCCCTGCCTACCCACCCCTTTCACTGCCAGCAGAAGCTCAAATTGCTTTCTCCTGCAGCCCTATAAATGCATTTGTTTCCTCAGTTGTAACCCTATAAATGCTCCTGTTTAACAGGGACCGTGTTCAAAAGGTTAAGCTCTCATTTGGTTTTAGTGTTTTGAATTAGAAGTTTAAAGGTATCTGAAAACCAACTTCTAAGAAACATCTGGCCCAGCAGTTAAGGTTTGACGTATGAGTCTCTCCAGCTCCTGCATCACACAAGGAAACTTTCCTGAAGAGTCACACAAGAGAGGAATTTGTCTGATCAGGGAATACACAGCCCATAGAGCTCTGAAGGAACGTTTGGCTTCCACTCAATTAAAATAGGCTCTCAATGGATCCTCTGCTCACCCAGAATGGGAACTTCTTGCTTGCTTTCTGGGAGATGGAGCCAAAATTAAACCAACAGGGATCCCTGTCAGCTTCCAAGCCCTGGGTGTTTTCACACTGTGTCTGTTCGGTAGGGTTTAATCATCATAACAGTGATTCACATTAGCAGCTTAAACATACAGAACTTCCCAGTGAAACCATAACTAAACCCGTACTTAAATTCCTTAGGACTGACCTAAACTATCCCGGTGGTGTGTATTTGAAATACAAATGCCGTATTGGCATCCAGGAGAGTTAAAGAGCCTCTAGAGGGGTGGCTGCTTCTTGCAGTAGCTAAAGGTGAGCTGTTTCTTCAACTTCCTCAGCTTCAGCCAGTGTAAGTTGAAGGTCTTGGACCACTTACTGTTTGCAGTGACTGTTTTCTATACTGTGGATCCTGTTAAATGCATTTTCTGCAGATTTATCTGCACATCTTGCAGGTTCCATATTGTGAATAAAGGGGCTTACTTCAGGTGCTCTTCGAATTTGCGTCAAGCCTTCAGCTGATCCAGCAAACAGGCTTCTTGTATCATTTAATCTCGGTTTGTTCACCTGTGGAATGGGTGTTTTAACAGCTTAGGGTAATGTAAGGCTTTAAAAATGCACTTAATACACCAGTATATCCTGCAATTAAATACATAGAGAACTTGTTGCTGTTGTATGGTAGGACGCTAAATTGTCTGGACACAGGAGATGTAGAAGGGACAGCAGGGTTGTGGGGTTTGAGTATTGCATGAGAATAAAACTTAGTCCACCAAGGAAGATCCTTTACCTCATTTTAAAAGTCCTTTGAGATCCCAAAGGACTATTGGAGCTGAATTTTCCAAGCAAAAGTATTAGGAGACAAAACAGCAAAGGGAGAGGACAACTGACGATTTTGTCTGTCCTTCCTTAAAATTATCACTGTTGTCTGCAGCTGTAAATCTGTTTTGTTGCCTTGCCCAACTGGAGCCCTGCGTCTCCTGCTGCAGCATCAGCCTTGCTGTGCCAATTCCTCAGCTCAAGAAGAGGATGAAGAAGTTCTGCGGTTAGTGCAGTGGACTGGAATTGGGAAGATGGGCTTCAGACCTGCTTTGTGACCTTAGGTAGGTCACTTCCTCCATAAATCAGTGTTATTACAGTAATATTTCCTGTCCTTTATCTTGGGTATGTCTTCCGTGTTTGATTTGTAAACTGTTCTGACTGAAGACTTTTCAGGTTAAATCTGGACAGCATCTCCACAGTGGAGTTCCGTTGTTAGCTGCGGTCTCCAAGATGCTTCTTCAACAAAAGCAATCCTAAGTTCAGTGCTACTGCTATGTTACATCAGTCTCCTAAACATTGAGACATACGAGATTATACTTGTCAGGAAATACCAGTGGTGAGGTTGGACATAGGATCTTAACATGTCATTGCAGGATTGTGTTACCATCACACCTTATTTCTCAAGAGCAGAATATCATTACTGTTTGACTTACCTGAAGTCTGTAAACATGAAAGGACACAGCATGACTTTGTGCACTCAAAGGACATTGAGTCTAGGCCATGCTTTGCCCAGGAGGGTTGGACCAGATGATCCTTGAGGTCCCTTCCAACTTGGGATTCTATGATTCTGTGGCTTGCTGAAGTAGGAAACCTTGTTTGTACTTGTGGAAGTAGGACCACTTAATTCAGGTATATGCCGGGTACCACACAGCTTTTTGGAGGATGGTGTCCTTCTGCTTCACAATGCTTTATGAATTGACATCTAGATTCTTGCTTTGTTTATTTTATACTTTATTGAATGTATATGAGTGGATTCAATGATACCATACCCACTTTTCACCAGAAAGTTCCAAAGCACCATTAAGAGAGGTTGCTCAAGTGTTTTCTGCCTCTGCTATAGCAGAACTGTGGTTACTTTTAGTTTTGTTCTACTTTCTGATGGGTTGAGCAGGAGTGAGCAATATGACCTCCACTTTTTAAAGGCTATGACAGGCCAGACCTGATAAATTTTAGCATGATAGGGAAAGCTATAACCTGCTGAAAATGGGGGTTATAATTAAAATGTGTAAGCACCCTGAATTATAGCTGTTACGAGTGTTCCAGCTGCGGTGGTAATTGAAGACCTTTTAATAATTGTATATGTTCCTTCCTAGCTTGGCCTTGAGCTTAGGCAGGACTTCAGTTTCAAGATAATTTTCTTGTCCTCAAAAGTTAAATTGCTTTCTTTAATATAAAGCATACAATAAGGAGTGCAATTGAAAAGCTGCATGCCTACTGAACCTGCTCTTTCAGCATGAGACTCCACTTGTTAGGAGCAGATCCAGTGGAACAAACACTCTTTTATTATTAGATCATAAATCCCTGATGCCGTATCACTGTTTTTGGCTTTCAACCTTATTGAACTTCCAAAAGAAATGCCTCTGTTTATAACATGAACTGCCCAGTAGCATCCAAGTATCTGTCACTGTTCTGTGGAGTTGAGTTTTTATTCAGTAAAGTGTACAGTGTGCAGTGTTGCTGACAGCATGTCTGATGCTGTACAACTAGGATCTGGCTTCTGTCCTGATGAAAAGCTGTAGAATGAGACGTGGGGTTTGCTGTTTTTATTACAGAGTTCTGATTGCGAGGTAGAACTTCTCATAAGTTTTAATTAAAGGAGTTGGCAAATGACAATGGGTTCCTCTGAGTGCTAAGAAATAAAAAATAGCCTTTCCATTGGAAGTTGTTGATATTCTTATTCCTGAATTACTGAAGTGCTGTGGACCCTGAGCTCAAAAACCTCTGTGCTTTAGAAAGTATTGTAGTGATAGGACAAGGGGTGATGGGTTCAAACTGAAACAGGGGGAGTTCAGCTTGGATATAAGGAAGAAGTTCTTTACTGTGAGGGTGGTGAGGTGCTGGCGCAGGGTGCCCAGGAAAGTGCTAAATGCTCCATCCCTGGCAGTGTTCAAGGCCAGATCGAACAGAGCCTTGGGCAACAAGATCTAGTGTGAGGTGTCCCTGCCCATGGCAGGGGGTTGGAACTGGATGATCTTAAGGTCCTTTCCAACCCAAACCATCCTGTGATTCTATTACTTAGTACCATGAAAAACTGTCTAAATAAATAGCAATACCTCTAGCATCTGCCTTTGTTAAATGCAGAAAGGCTGTTGGAAGGGAAAAGCAATTTACACTTCTGCATTCATGTGTGTTTGGTGAATGATGGTTCCATGTTTGCCTTTTAATTCACTGTCCTATGTAGGTTCTGTAGTCTCTGGAATTGGGGAAACTGAGGCAAGCCTCTGAATTTATTTTGCAGGCAACTTTAGTTTAGAGGCAGCTCTGGCAAAGCAAAGATCAGAGTTGAAACTCACTGACTGCCAGACCAGTGTCGTAGGTACAGGGTTCCCTTAGGTACAGGGCTCCCTGTGACGTTTCCTCCCTGATCATTTCCATTGGGTTACCCAGCACATTGCTTCAGCAGGAATCTTTGCTTTTAACACAGCAGTGTGGGGTATGATGCCCAAAACCATTTTTAGGCTACTGATATATTATCTCAGTGGTTGTTTAATATTGGGTAAGGTCTCAGCTAGCCAACTGCTAAAACCTTTCTCTTCATGGGAGCTTTCTACCAAGTTCTAGCACGTAGTCAAGACGTGGCATTCTATAATGCCAAGAAATGTCTTTAAAAGGCTTTATAAGCTATCAGGCTTTAAATGGTGTTTTCTGCTGCAGAGTATCAAATTGATAGTCAGCCATAATTTGGTTTTTAAGTTAGTCTGTTGAATGAGTACGAATTTGTATAGATAATATATTGTGTGTTAAAGTGAGTGCTCTGCTTTTGTACATTCCCTTCCATTAAGAAGATGAGACCTCGGATAACTGTGAGTTTCAGATAATGTGGAATCAAATACGTTAGCAAGTCGTACGGTAACAAATCAGCACAATGACTATTTTATGTTTGAAGTGGAGATCGTGTTTGGAGTGCCTGTAAATGCCTTGTTGGAAAAATCAATTCTGAGCATCCCCTTTCTCCACGTTTTGATTCATTTTACCTCAAATGTATTTTGACACTGCAAGTTCCAGTCTTCTCACACGCAGGGTTTCACTTTCTTGGCTTTTTTAAGCTTAGTCCAGATTTACATCTGGGTAGCTGGGAACAGCTTGTGCTTTTGAAGGGACATTAGCCAGTGCTTAGTGACTGCATTTGGTAAAACAGCGTAAAAAGAGCATCTAAAGAAGCAAAGATACCTGAAGAGGAAATTAAACAACGTGTCACACCTTTTGCTCCCTCAAAGCATCTCAGGCCTCAAAGCAGATATTTTCAGACATGCCTGTTTTTTTTTGGCAGGCTTGTACCATGTAGAACAGTAATGCTCCAACCTCCTGCCCAGGAGGATTGACAGAGCTTGTTTCATTTGGAGCAGGCCCATGAATAAATAAGGCTTCCTGGTCCACCCAGAGGGCTCAAAGCACTCAGGGGAAACCACCAGTAATCCCCATTTGATAGAGGGTGGGAGTGAGATGCTGAGCTTTGTCTTGTCAAGCACCACCGAGCTGGTCACTGAGAGCAGAGCTTTCAAATCTGCTTGAAATAGGAAAGTTGATGAGAGAAAGAGATACAGGAGGATGGATGGAAGGGGTTATATAGAGAGATGTGACATATTCCTTAGTTTGATTTCTTTTTCCTCACTAAGGAGGGAGTCTTCAGCATTCCCCATGAGTCTTTGCCGTGGGTGCAGCGATCTTTTGCATTTCTTGAAGGGCTGTATTGGTAGCACTGTGAAAATGTGCCTGTGACCTATTTAGACGGGCTAGAGCAGGGTACAGGTCTCTGCACGAGGAAGAAGTATCACTTACCAGCTGGGCAGAAAATCGCATTTCTTCTGTAATAGAACACAAGAGCTCATTGAACACCGGAGTGGCTGAGCCGTCGGTGCTCCACCGGGGAATGCAGTCTCTGCTTAAATATTCCATCAGATAGCAGAAATCCTGGGAGTCCAAAAACCAGTTACTGGGCTCAGCAAATGACCGAAAAGTTCCTTTTTCTCAGGAGAGAAAGCTTGACTGCAGCACAGGATTGTTTCTAGAGGAGCTGCAAGATGCTTTCTCTGTATTCTCCTTGATAATTGTCAAGGACTGAAAATGAAGAGGGAAGTATTAGACGTAAGCGTAACCCTGGACTGGGGAGAAGACTGTGTTCAGAGATTGATGCACATTTAAATAAGCTTGGCTTAGAGACTGGAACTTTTTAATCAGAGGCTTCTGTTTTTCAGAAGATTGACCATCTGACCTGCAGCAATGGGTAGGGGTACAGCTTGGGACAGTCCAATATGATAGTGTTGCATCAGATCAGACAGTTTGTAGGAGGAGGTGGTTTTTCCTCTTAGGCCTGTTGTGATCAAGAAAAAGATGCGAAAAACATTCAAGCACACAAGCCTCTGTCCTCATGAGCAGGTTATGCATCTAAAACTAAATCTGTTTTACCCATCTCTTCTTACTCATCTAATAGGAGATTGGTTCTCCATATAAACTGAAGGGGAACTTTGTTGCCTTTCCTCAATAAATCAGTGTAGAATCCCAGACTGGTTTGTGTTGGAAGGGACCTTAAAGCTCCTCCAGTTCCAACCCCTGCCACGGACAGGGACGCCTTCCACTAGAGCAGCTTGCTCCAAGCCCTGTGTCCAACGTGGCCTTGAACACTGCCAGGGATGGGGCAGCCACAGCTTCTCTGGGCACCCTGTGCCAGCACCTCAGCACCCTCCCAGGGAAGAGCTTCTGCCTAAGAGCTCATCTCAGTCTCCCCTCTGGCAGGTTAAAGCCATTCCCCTTGGCCTGTCCCTACAGGCCCTTGTAAAATGTCCCTCTTCAACTTAAAAGTTGATGGATTTTTACAATATATTTAAAGAAGCTTCACAAATTCACACTGTAATAAAAATATTAGCATGCAGGACTGTGAATTTGGGCAACGTCACATCATAGAATCATAGAATAATTTGGGTTGGAAAGGACCTTAAGATCATCCAATTCCAACCCCCCTGCCATGGGCAGGGACCCCTCCCACTAAACCATGCCACCCAAGGCTCTGTCCAACCCAGCCTTGAACACCGCCAGTGATGGAGCATTCACAGCTTCCCTGGGCAACCCATTCCAGTGCCTCACCACCTTTACAGTAAAGAACTTCTTCCTTGTATCCAATCTAAATCAGGTTCTAATCATCAGGTTTGTGCAGGTGCTCTGAAGCACATCACAGTTACTAAATACCATTATGCATGATGGGCAAATCTTATCTTGACCTCATGCTGGCGTCACAGCAGTGAAATTGTTGAACTCCCCTAAATTCTGGGGATATCTAGTGTAGAACCTAAACTCTGTATTACAAGTTTTGACACAACTCTGTTTCAGCCAATGGGGAGCACAGCTTATTTTCTATCCTTCAAAGCTGCTTTTCTATAGAGATAACATTGGCAAGGATAGCTTCAGAGATAGGCGCTCACTCAGCAGAGGGACATTTCTGTATTACTCACAAAGATAAGGTGGTATTAAGAACTTCCTTGGAGTTCTTACCAAAAATCAATTCTATCTTTTATAGTTCTCCAGAGATAATTCATCCCTCTCCCCATGCTAATCCGCACTGGGGAAGGGTGGAGGCAAAGGAAGATGCGCTACAAAAAGGGGACGTTGCAATCTCTTTTGTGATTTATTTAGAAGTTAAAACTACCTTTTCTGAATGGGGCATCAGCCACAAAGTGGTGATGATCATTCCAAAATCAGTCATAGCCCAGTGACCAAAGTAGTAATGAATTGCAAGGAATTAAACTAATCTTTCTGCCAGAAGAAACTACTGACAGGTTCAGTGGCAGGAGGAGCTTGCGTCTGCTGAGGAGAGATGCAGGATCATACTGTACACGAACAAGCACCATTTCATTGTTAAGGTACCTCCTCTAATCCAAGGAGTAAGAGATGGACTCTTTCTCCTTCTGACTGTATGAGAAATACCTGATTAGCCAGATTACACCTTCTCTTAAGCAAAAGATGAGCTGATGGCTTCAGTGTGAGATTGCCAAACTCTATACTTTAATTTTCACCTCTACCACCAGTAGTTTGTGTGACAGTGACCAGGCGTATATAGTTTGTCCTTTCTGAGCCCTGTTTGGTTTTCCCTTTGTAAGATGAGACCCCTGATTTTGTTTGTCTTTGCAAATTCTTCCCCTTGTGTGGATGAAGAGCTTGTAAAAATATGTGGCCATGAGCAAATGATCCTGAACTATCTGCTCTTGGTAACAGAAAATTGCCAAAGCGGTGGCTTGGCAAAGATGCTATTCATGACCAGAATGAAGTTAGGCTTTTATTCTGAATTGGATGTCTTGTGTCTCTAAATAGCTGCTGTTCTTGAGAGTTATTAATCATATTGCTTATGATAAATGATGCTTTTTTGCCACTCTCTCATTCAGCATCCCTCGTGCATGTCAAGGGCAATATTCTCTTGAGGTTGTGCAGCATATTGGAAATGGAAATAATGTGCTTGCAGCTCCTCAGGTGTCCTGACTAATATCATTACCTGCCTTTTCTCCTGTTTCGGTGTCCTCAACATGAGAAGGACATGGATCTGTTGGAGCAAGTCCAGAGAAGGTCATGAGGATGATCAGGGGCTGGAGCACCTCCCGTATGGAGACAGGCTGAGAACATTGGGGCTGTTCAGCCTGGAGAAGGGAAGGCTGCGTGGAGACTTCATAGCAGCCTTCCAGTGTCTCAAGGGGGCTACAGGGATACTGGAGAGGGACTCTTCATCAGGGACTGCAGTGATGGGAGAAGGGGTGATGGGTTCAAACTGAAACCGGGGGAGTTCAGGTTGGATCTAAGGCAGAAATTCTTTACTGTGAGGGTGGTGAGGCACAGGAACAGGCAGCCCAAAGAAGTGGTAAATGCTCCATCCCTGGCACTGTTCAAGGCCAGGTTGGACGGAGTTCTGGGTGCCGTGGTTTAGTGTGAGGTGTCCCTGCCTGTGACAGGGGATTGGAACTGGATGATCTTAAGGTCCTTTCCAACTCAAACCAGTCTATGATTCTCCTTGTTCCTTATGCTTTTGACTATAACTGCCTGGGTTTTTTCTTTCCTAATTTGCAGAAAGCATAGGTGCAAGTCCTGACAACACCTTTCTTACTTAGAGGATTAAGAAGGTGTCCTAGTTCTTCCTCACTGATTTTATGGTTAGATTGCTTGTAAAGCACCTAGATTTTCCAAACAGCTTTCTGTGCAGATAGCTGAGTAAATCTTAGAGCTTTGTAGAGAACCTTTAACAGCCAGAGCACAAGATACTTATGCTACGGTAGCAGAGGTATCTTAGAGACCCATAAAGAATTTATGGCAGAAGGAAGCAAGTAGTTATTGTATTAAAATTCCTAATGCTTTGTTTTTCTTGTTACTTCATCCCCCAGTTCTGGAGGTCATTTTGATTAACTTAATGAGTTCCTGGGTGTATGCAGAGCACACCGAGGTTTTATGTTTGTTTCTTTAGCCCAGAAATGGTGGAGGAGGGGGAGGAACATCACATTTCAGAGATTTTTACACATTATCTGAAGTTCTGCTGCTGTCTTTCAGCTTGGAGCAGTGACAGTTCTTGGTGGAGGGGAGAGAGGAAAGGGATTTTCTCTCTTCCACTTTGTTATGGTGCGAAGAGAGGGAAACAAACGGTAAATTAAGGAGTGATGCCATTCGGGAAGAATACATAGGTCTCCTGCCACAGTTGGAAGAAGAATCCTCTGTCTTACTGCGGAGGAAGAGATCTCAGTAAGTCTTCTCCTGAGCTTTCTCCATCTGCAGCAAGAGACTGAATCCGTACACAAGCATCTGTATTTATCCTTAAGAGAAGAAGGAGCAAGTCCCATCTCTCCTGAAAGGGTTCATAAAGCTACTGAAATACAAAACACAGAGTTAACAGAAATCATGTAGGTAAAATGGTCTTGTGTGAGGCATCCCTGCCCATGGCAGGGAGGTTGGAACTGCATGATCTTAAGGTCCTTTCCAACCCAAACCATTCTGTGATTCTATGTAGACTGTGATATACTGACCTTCAACATGGTGTTTTCATCATGTGCCATTCTTTTTAAGCAGAGAACAGATACCCCTGTGTCTGACACAGACTGCTATGTGCTGGGTGAAAGGTTTATCAGCTGTAGCTGTGGGATACTGCCAAGAGGGGCAGAATCGCTGTCTGGTCCTTTCTCCCCCTTTACTTTGAGTTGGTTAAACAAGTTTAGGCTAAAAGCTGTTTTGTTCAGGGAGGAGGGAGAATTGGGCTTTGCCTTCATGCCACTGAACTGATCTGCCTTATGGTCACTGGATGCTGTGGGATAAATGTCAGAGCACGGCTGGGCTGGAAGCAAGGGGAACATGCAACCATGCTCAAAAGCAGTCTACAGTAGGCAGTGTTAGTACCCCATGTCCCAAGCTGTTGATCATAGTGGGCAACTTCATCCTCTTAAGCATTCTATTAAAAGCCAGAAAAACCCAAGAGATTGTAAGCTAATTCATCTTGGCTGTAATGTGCTAGACAGATATATTGTCATGGTTTGGCATGGTGACACTGAATTCCCCATTTTAAGCAAGACAATTTGTGACCAAACTGGGATTCTTCAGCTATTCCTCCTTTCTACTGTAACATAGGAATAATAAAGCAGGATCTGTAAAAGCTATATATCTAAAAGTTAGATACCTAAATCCCTTCTGAAAGTAATGAATGCTTCGTCAGAATATGAGGTGTAATTACTTTTTAATAACTGCTGAGATACGTCACATCTGAACAGCTTCTTATCTAAGAGTATCCTCAGGCATTTTCTGTTTCTATGGAAGTGCATAAGAAATGAAGCCACAGTATCTGCAGTGACAGGTTATGAGATGGGGAGAACTCAGGAATGAAGAGACTCTCCCTGAATGACCATTTGAGGAGCAGAAATCTTGGGATTTAGCATCATGTGATGGAGAAACCAAGCTAACAAGTGATTGCTGCCCATTCACATTCTGGTTTGTTCTGCAGCCACTTAGAGCATATATCCACAACATCCTTATCTGTCCCATCTTCCTCATTTTGCCCCTGAAATACTTGTTTAGTGTAACTTCTCTTTATCTCCTCTCCTTCTTCTGTCTGCGTCTTACAGTCCCATGTTTCATGGGCTTTATGGATGTTTTGTCCTTTACCTTTTGCTTCAGTCTTGCCTTTGGCCACCAGTCTCCTTTAGGAAGATATCTTGAGTGTCATGAAAAGCAAATGTGTTCTTCCCTGTTGTAGTTTTTATCTTTCTGCTAAATGCTACCAAAAGAGCAAGCTTGAGAGTGAGGGACAGGAAAAGGCAGGAAAGCTGTAATATAGAAAAATGAGTATTTTCTGGTTTTTGGAAGGGACAGGCAACAAAGAGCAAACAGAAAGAGGAAAACACAAAGGAGAGAAAACAGAGAATCAGAACAAAAAGCAGAAACAGAGACATGGGAAAGAAGATCTTCAGTGTTGTGTTCATGATCTGTCTGAGCAGCAGGGTGGGTGAAAGCAGGTCCCTGCCCCGTAAATTCACTGTATGAATTGGGAGGTGGGAGAAGTTAATGCAGAAAACCTCTCTCAATTCAGTTGATTTCTCTAACACATCCCAGAGCATATTTCATTTGGGGGAGAGGAGGTAAAGACAGATTGTTGTTGCTAATAGGATTTGGATCAAACTGGTGCTTACTATTTGGCATGGAACTAGATTAATAGGGGGTGTTCTTAAAAGTGACATGGCACGGCAGGATGGTCCTCTCCCCACCAAATTTCAGGTCTCCTTCATCAGCAGAGGTCTTTGGCTGAGTGTACTGTAGAACACTTTATCCATTAGAACCCAACCTTCTCTACTACTGGCTTTAATCCTAGCCTGGAAGAAGAACCCTCACCATGGCTGAGCAAGCTTCATTCTGCACTGAGTCCTGAGAATGCCAGCAGTTTGTGCTCACTCATAGGGATATCTTCCCTCTACCCGCCACTACTCATGAAGACAGGGGTGGTAGAGGTTGGAATTGAGAGCCATGGGGAAGGTTTATCTGTGTTAGCCAAGAATTGGAAGGCAGTCGTAGAATCACAGAATGGTTAAGGTCAGAAGGGACCTTAAAGCTCATCCAGTTCCAACCCCCTGCCATGGCAGGGACACCTTCCAGTAGAGCAGCTTGCTCCAAGCCCTATTCATTTGGCCTTAAACACTTCACAGTCAAGCAGCTTCAGTTAAAAATTGACAAAATGCCTCTCCAGATGCTAGCAGGGCTGGTTATATCCATCTAAGAGCAAGTAGGCGTAGGTTATGAGGTAGTGACTTTAAACAGACGGGAGATTGAGATGAGCTCTTAGGCAGAAGCTGTTCCCTGTGAGGGTGCTGAGGCGTTGGCCCAGGGTGCCCAGAGAAGCTGTGGCTGCCCCATCCCTGGCAGTGTTGAAGGCCAGGTTGGACACAGGGGCTTGGAGCAAGCTGCTCTAGTGGAAGGTGTTCCTCCCTGCCTGTGGCAGGGGTTGGAACTGGAGGAGCTTTAAAAGGTCCCTTCCAACACAAACCAGTCTGGGATTCTATAATCTACCAGAATGTCACTTACGAGGAAGCTATGTCTAGAAAATAACTTACACAAGGTAGTACATGAGATCTACTGGAGCTCGAAGGTTGATGGGCTTTTAAAAGTCAAGGCAATAGCTTTGGTTTGATGGTGGCAGTTTGAAGAACACGGGTTAAGAAAGTGTGGCAACAAGAAGAAAATCAAATGAAGTTGCAAATGAGTTTTGCATCAGCTGTAAAGGCTTCTGTGCAGTTTGGAAGTGAAGTTTTGTATCTGGAGATGAAGAAGTTGTCTTTAGTTTGTGGCTTCTTCGGGAGGTCTTTGTAGAGCATCGGCTCATGTCCCTGGGAGTTTGAGTCACTGGTAGTGCCAGTCTGGGGTCCGTGGAGCGGGAAGATTACATGGGAATCCTGCAACTCTAAAATGAAGGATTTTGCTTTTTGGTTTTAATGTCTGGGTGGAAAGTTAATGTTACAGAAAAGTGCCTACTGCAGCCAATTCCTGCACTACATTTGTTTTCATTGGGTTTCTTCATTTCTCCCATGTGTCCAAGAAAAATATTACTTAACTAAAAGACATTAATTCAGTTTAAATCAGGGTATCGAGCCCTCTGAGTCTAGCACTGATATGTGTGTGTGCACAAGCCTCTCGTTTAAATTAAGCCTGCTGGTAACAGCCTTGTTGGTTTCTTCTCTGTGCCTGCTTTCCCTCTATGCAGGATGCTTATCTCATAAACTGCTAGAAAACTAATGGCTGAGTACCGTTGTTTTCAATAATTTTGATGGAAAAGCAATATCCTGCAAGGTTTCAATAACCAAGTATCTATATGATCCAGTTTGTGCAGAAACTTGATCAAAATAGATCCTTAACTCCTACTTAAGCCTGATTAGCTTCTTTATGTTAAATAAAAAGCAGAGTTCGATACAAAACCACTTCTCATTTCCCTTTGCAATCAGCCCATCATTTTTATGTTGTTAAAGGACACGAGTTCCATCCCTTAGAGGCAGCACAGCTTGGGCAGGCGAGCTGTGCAAAACAATTAGAGCATCTTTCACATGGTCTAAACTTGATTGAATAATCACTCAAATAATGGTCAGTAATGGAATGCACAGGGTTATCTCCTGCCTAATCCTCAGGTAATGGAGTTGGCGTGGCTCTGATTTTTCTCTTAGCAGGTCCCAGCAAAGAGGAGACGGAGACAAAAGTGATTATGGGAAGTAGAGAGTCACTGGAGGCCAGCAAGGAAAAGGAGGCCTTATCTTAAGCAATTAATCAAGAAAACTCCTATTGTGGGACAATTATTCAAAGCTAATTCTAAAATAGCTTTAGAGCCCAAGGTCCTGAAGGTTTTTGTGTGTGTTTTGGGGGTTTGGTTTGGTTTGGTTTTGTTGGAGGAATTTTGCCAAAGTCATTGGGAGGGAGCACTGGGACAGCCCTCCCATCGAAATGAAGGCTGCTGCATGCTTTGGGGTGAGCCGGGTATGAAGTGCAGCATCCCCCAATGTTGGCTTTGAGGTCCTTGTTTTACTTTAAGGTGTATTGAAATGTTTCTGAACAGAGACAATCCTTTGAAACTTGCTTAATGCTTCCACAAATCCTGTGGTACTTTGCATCTGTTGCAAGCAATGCCATGAAGAGTGGATCACAAATCATTTCACCTTCATGCCCAGCTCTCCTAGTGCACATGCAGGACTCTGAATCTATATACATGCTATCTCTGAATGCCTCTTTTATTCTGTTTCTCTGGGGTTTTTTGCACTACTTCTTGCTTAGCTTAATGGTCCTAAAAGGCTTGCGCTGCAGAGTGCAGGATTGTTTCATGGCTGTGGCATTGCAAAAGACCATGAGGTCTTTCCAGTTGTCCCCCCCAAATGCTCTTGTACAGCGCAAGCATCCAACAGACTCCTTTGCTCTGCTTTCAGCCTCTAAGGTCCTTGGGAGTGAGATTTATGTGCAGATGTTGCTGTGATCCATGAGCTCCTCCAGAAAGAAGCAATAGATTTTAGCAGCAGTCCCTGAAAAATTATAAGGTCACTGGGGGAAAAAAAAAAGAAAAACCAAGGAAAAGCAGAGGTTTTAAATTGGATGTGGTTTAAATTTGCCTCCAGCCTCCTGAACTGGGCTCCTTGCTGGAGCGGGAAGCTGCCCAACAACAGAATTATTGCTCAGCACAGTTACCCCATGCTCTTGTAATGCTTTATTTCCACTGGCACTGACAGTAGCATCTTGAACCCACCATAGTGTAGAGCTGTGCGACCCGGTTGTTGAGTGCTGCCTGGACAGTGCTGATGCAGAGGTGACTGCGCTGCCCTGAGTGGTTTTCTCGCTGCCTATGGGCACCTTTAGAAGGGCAGGGTTAGGGGGCAGAGACAGGGATATACATTTGCCCCTGTATGGAGTAAAGCAAAGAGGCTGAAAGACAAAGAGAGGTACTAATTGGATTTGTAGCTGTAAGAAAAAACCTCTTAAAGGAAGCATTTTCCTCTCTTTGAGTCTTCCTTTGGCTTCTTTTGTGAAGGATCTGTTTCAGGGTGAACCCTTCCCAGTAAATTTAATTTTGAGGCTTGTCAGGTTTTATTAAAACCTTATCATCAGTGATTTCCTTCTCTGTTAGATCAAGAAGATTGTGTTTGTTAGGGGACTCATATTGTACCTCAGAATTCTTCCTAGCAAACGTAGGGTTTCATGTGTGTACCAAGACACACCGCTACCAGTTCAAGAGTACGGAAGTCACCACATACTTATGAAGACTTCGGATGGTCTTCACAGTCATAAGCTGGAACTGCATTTGTATTTTTGAGGTAGCAGCTGTTGGAATAAACAAGTTGCTCTTGTAGGCAAAAAGCATTCTTAGTTCCTGCTGCTGTCCTTAAGGAAATGAGCTGATGCACCCATTCCCAACAGCTGGAGTATTTGCTAAATGCTTGTGAGCCTAGTGTGCATGCATACATTAAGAGAGAGGGCAAACATAAGGGAGTTTTTGCCTTAAAGATGTAGTAAGTGTGCCCTAGTAGGAGTCACCAGTCAGTTTCATATCATTTTTCTATTATTACTATTAAATTTCACTAACAGTTGTGGCGCTGTGAGTAGATAACACAGATAAGGGGTTGCCTGACCATGGAGACAGACTTTCCAGTTCGCTCTAGAGCGCAGGATCTGGTTGATGTTTTTATACATCCCGATTCACATATTGAAAATAAACTTCTCTCTCCCTTAGTCTTCCTCATTTTTATACAATAGTACACTTGATTTCCTTTTCTTATCCAGTGAAGACAAGCAGATGGGTAAAAGAGTCTCTAAATATGTGCTCCATTATTTGTGAGTCTTTTATACTGCCCAGAAGTAACCAAAGCACTTTAAAAAACACAGGTATGGTTCTTGCCCTGAGCAGCTTATCATTTGGTTGCAAATGTGCCTTTGCAATTGCAAGTGATGTGCAGGAGGAAGAGGAGAGGAAAGGCAATTAATGACCAAATGAGTTGTTGAACTAAAAAGTTATTTGAAGGTGATATAAACACTCACAACCTTTTTACAATGGCAAAGTTGCATCTTTGTCCTGCATAGGAAGAGTGATGATGGGCTTTATGTTGCATTGAGCCAAAGTTTCCTTCTAGTAATGCATTTTTGCAGGAGCTCCGTCACATCAGCAAGTAAATAACAGATTAATACCCTAAATAGCCCAGCTTTACTTCTGAGAAAGCCAAGCAGGTCACAGGCAGGCTCAGGGCATCGTAGCTCATTGTAAAGTTGTTCTCTCTCCACATAGGTTCTGTGGCACACCTCACACAGTGGTGTCCATGTTTATTCTCTGAACTTTGAGATGAGCTCATCATTCCCTAGGAGACCACTGTCTTCATGTTCCCATTTCTTCCACGCTGCCATTTACACATCAAACATCTTCCCTGTGCTCATCAGTGTTGCCACTGTCTCCCATCCTGTCTCTGCAAAACCAATAATGATCCAGGTCACTAATGATGACTGGGCTGAAGGGCATGGTTGCTATTTATAGCAGCAACATAAGTAGAGATACGCTTATTAATACAGTCTAACATATCCCATTGTGCCATCATGTCTGTCTCCTACTCGCTGTTCCTGAGACTTCTGAAGACAAGAAATCTAACTCTGAAATTCTAGTACCTGAGCCTTAAACCCCGTTTCTGCATTACATAGAAAGGTTTTGGGGATTAAATATTGTCTTTTGGGAAGAAAGGGTGAGATCTGAAGTAATATGGTAGAAGGAATATGTGAAGTCTATGAGATAATTATGCCTTACTATGGCAGGGGGGTTGGAACTAGACAGTCTTAAGGTCCTTTCCAACTCTAACTGTTCTATGACTATACCATTTCTGGGGTTCTTTAGCTCATTCACAAGATAAGATATGAAACAATCACAGTATTTTCTCACTTCTGAATCCAAGCACCTTAATACATGCGTAGGTTGCAAATCTGTGAAATACTCAAATTCTGAAGTGCCAGGTAAAATTATTAGTATAGCAGAAGTACAGGCCCCTCAGTCTAATAAATACCTAGTTCATTCCTCTGCTAGAAGGTATAAATAGTTGCTTCCTAAAAGATTTGTAAAAGCCTGGGGGTTTCTATCACAGGATTTTATTGAAGGCAGAACAGTATATTTCCTTATACAAGCCCATAATATAGAGACGGAAAAGCACTGTAAAATCCTCCCAAATGTTTATATAGGTTCAGTGGCTTTGTTTTCAGTATGATTTGTGGTACTTGGAAAGCCGGTTTGGAAAGCTCAGCCAGGAAGATTAGATACGGAGGTGCAAAGTGAAGAGACTGATCATCAGCTTTCCTTTCGTCAGGTAAAAACACACGTTGACCTCTTGTATTATACTTGAGAATTGTTAGCTACAGTTAATACCATGTGGATTTTGAGTCTTTAGATCATAAAGTCAATCTTTGCAAGAGGAACAGTGCCGAATCTTAGTTGTAACAGGAATTCTCCTCCAGGAATACTCCTGGGAAGATTCTTAAACTACTACAGGTACTGACATTGGCTACAAATACCTACTTGTGCATATTTCTTTAAAGGAGGGGAAAAAAAACACCTTAATACACAGTATTACCATAGCTAGGGCCTATTATACTATTGTAATCATAGCTGAAGCAAGAACGGTGATTAACGATGGCAATTTATTGTATCTGACGAGGGGAGAAAATAGGAGATGTTGTCGTTATCATAAATCATATCATAAATAACCAAAGAGAAGCACTCAGAAAGCTTGTGTGGTGTCAGCAGCAAGCCCTTTCAGGCACGTTAGCCCAGGATGTAGCCATAGAAACCCCAAAGTCATGTTGTTATCTTAGTCTTGCTGCAGTTATGTGATACAACAGTATTAACATATAGATTAGGCCATTTATAATACTAGGTGTCATTTCAGGTTGGCTTGCTTATATAGCATTTTAGGTTTTTATTGTGCCGAATGTTAGGGAAACGCTGCATTTTCACAGGTCAGTGTAGAGTCATTTATAACGTATCAGCTTCACACCTCTGTCAGTCTTGCTCATGTACCCTGTTATTGATGGGTTGTACTCTGTGGATTGTCATTGCCTAATTACCTTGTCTTTGCTAATAATTGTATTTTTTAGAAGTCAAAATGTTCCTTTAAAGAGGAAACCTCTGTGCCTGCATGTGCATTTCAGGGTGAGTTCCTGATCTTCTTGAGGATTATAGACTCCAGAGGGAGTAAGAAGTAAAATAGAAAGCATGCAGATGAATCCAGATTTGGGTATGGAGGTTTTCTGTCCCTCTATATTCTGTTTTTCATGTCATACTCTGCAGATTTCAGGGGAGAGTCTCAATCCCAGGTAATTCAGAACAAGACCAAAGTGACTGAACCAAGGCCGCCCTGCTGATAAGGAGCTGGCTGGTTCTCACACATCTTCTTGCTTGATCACTTCCTAAAGATGCTTCTGTGGTGGTTTTTACTCCCCAAGCAAAGTCTGTGTAACAGCTCCAGACACATTGGCATAGCGCTGCCATGCACATGCATTTATTCATGTACGCATAGGTGATCTACAAAAACTGTTGAGCTACTATTAGAAAATCAAAGCAAAAATGAAGTCTCCCTCTATGTATTTAGGCAGAAACACATTTTTGCTTGCTGTGTGCAGCACAAATACAGGACTGATATTTTGTCAGAGAGAGACAGTGAGTAACTGAGTTGGTAACAATCTACCAATGCTGTTTTCCTGTCTTCAGCAGGGAGCAGGGAGGGTCATGTTAAGAATCCTGAGCAGTTTGGCTGCATAAACATTGCGTATTCTAAAAGGTATTATAATGAGGACTGCCACTAGCAAGTATTTTAACATGTTATTCTTACTGCATTCAGTATCCTTCAGTAGCACTGAAAGGCAGAGGTGCACATTATACCCTAAGCCACAGTGTGATGCCTGAAGAGCAGTGCTCCACATCTCTCACCTCTTCTTTCCCACACCCTTAGGCTTGCATGTTGGGCAGCTTGATCTAGTGGAAGGTATCCCTGCCCATGGCAGGGGTTGGAACTAGATGATCTTTAAGGTCCCTTCCAACCCAAACCATTCTATGATGATATACACGATTTATGTATATCATAAAACTCGTGGTTTCTTTCTGGCCAGCTATCAGTATCTTTTTCTCATGCTGGTGTTGAAAAGTTTATCTCCATTGATTTCATACCAAGAAGAGCCTAATCAAGAGTGTGAAGCAGTTGTTCTACACATTGGAGATGTAACTGAATTGGCCTGGATGTTTCTGAGTCCTGAGCCAGATTATTATTGTTATCTGTATTTCGAGGTGGATGGATTTATTTTGTCATTAGGGATGGAGGGGGGTTTTGTTGATCACTTGTAGCTTCTTGAACAGGTTAATAACTACTTTTGGAGTGATTGGTAAATGTATGCATTAAATCACATTAGTGTCACATTAGTCCTGTTGAACACTTCCGAGTTCTGTCCTGGCTAATACTGATTGTTGGAGGCATCGCTTTGGCCCAGAGCTTTCCAATGTGACCAACAAATCTGGGTGTTTAACTTCAGGCACATTTAACATCCTCTTTACAGTTATTAATGCAAAACTACCAGCCACACCTGAAAGCTCTTCTTTCTTTCTTTCTTTTTAAATGTATTTGTGGTTTCTGCACTTCAGAGCATAGCAAGAAGGCCCTGGAATGAACTTGCTGGCAATGTCAGTGGAAAAATGTGAGACATGTGGAAGATGAGCTCCTTGCTGGTGCTGTCTTATCAGCTCCCTTCCCATAGAGAGTGTCAACTGGAAAATGTCAGGGTTTGGCAATAGGTTGGTTTATCTCCTTTATGCAGTAAAAGAGAAACCTCTTGGTGCATCACTTCTTTGGTAAACAAGTCACATCAGTGATCAGTGTCTTTATATGGCAGAGAAATTATATATGTAATACTATATGTATAACATATACATATATACACATATCTATAGAAAATCTAGCAATTTAAGCTCAAAATGTACTGCAGGTATTTTAGTGTGTTCGTTTTGCGTTAGGGCATCAGGATATTGGCCTGGAGGATATCAGGATTGAATTTTGTCGCTCTTCCATTCATTTCCTTTATGGACTACAAGCACACTTTCTGTTTGTTTTGGGAAAAGGCCATTGTTATTACAAGTTAAAGAGATAAAACCTATCATGGCGTAAGACGAAAACTTTTCTCTTTAACAGAAGTCCAAAGCCCCTACTTACTGGGTACGATAGGGATGTTAAGCTCTTGGCTTAGTGACTTAAAATTTCTCAAAAGGTATCTTTGCCTTGATCTCATGCTTTATCTAGACAATAGGAGAATTATTCTGGAAGTCTGCAGGAAGGTTTTTTTGTAGGTTTGGGAGTTTTGTTCCCGAAAAAGTTTTGTATGTTGGGTGGGAATGATCATTTCCTTTCTTGCGTTTGAAAGGCTGAGCTGGCTTGTGTGTAGCCTTATAGAACCTTCATAAAAGGTATAAAAGCTTCGGGTCAATAGCCATGCTGTCCTGAGGAGCATTTGCTTGGGAAGAAAGAAGGGTTGAAGACTTCAGTGCAGGCACTGCCACATTATTGCCTTTCATGAGTCTAATTTTCTTTAAAGACTCTAGCGTTTTCAACATCCTACTTAGGTGCTTGGTACCCTGCAGTGCAAAGGAGCAGAAATACCTGGTATCATGGAATCCCAGACTGGTTTGTGTTGGGAGGGATCTTAAAGCAAATCCTGTTCCAACCCCTGCCACGGACAGGGACACCTTCCACTAGAGCAGCTTGCTGCAAGCCCCTGTGTGCAACCTGGCCTTGAACACTGCCAGGGATGGGGCAGCCACAGCTTCTCTGGGCACCCTGTGCCAGCGCCTCAGCACCCTCACAGGGAAGAGCTTTTGCCTAAGAGCTCATCTCAATCTCCCCTCGGGCAGGTTAAAGCCATTCCCCTTGTCCTGTCCCTACATCCCTTGTCCAAAGCCCCTCTCCAGGTTTCCTGTAGGCCCCCTTTAGGTATTGAAAGACTGATGAGCTCATTGATATGATATGATATGAGCAGAAGAACTGTGCATGAAAGAAATGTGTGATCTACTGATAGATCTTTATTTGGGCATTGTCATTCTGTTAGAAAATAAAACGTTCAAGTTCTGTTTGAAAAGAAGAGAGCTGTGGAAGAAGTCAAATGGAAACATCTGCTCATTCAGAATTCTATCTTAATGGATTTGTTCTGATAGGTGATACTGTTTATCAGCCATGCTAAGTTAGTATCAAATGCCAAATACCAAAATCTTGCATTATTATAATAACAAGAGCTGGCTTCTGCATGAAGTATTACCTGCCAGAGCTTTGTGCAATAAATGCATTAGCCCTTGCATTGAAGGTAAGAGGCTGCTGTCACTAACGTCCCATTATGCTTTCTTCAGCAAGTATGGTTGGACTTGATGATCTTAAAGGTCTTTTCCAACCTAGTTGACTCTGTGATTCTAAGCTTTAGCCCAGTGTGTCTGACTCCACTTCATCTTGTGCCTAGGGGTTTTTCTTAGATCTCCAGGTCTTAGCTGGATGGCTTTATCCTATCACCACCCTTTGACATAGAGAAATACTAATCCAGTTTCTAGAAGAAGACCAGAACTTTGCTTAATTAAATACCAGCCAATAAGACAGGGTAAGGTTTTGGCAGGACCAAGAGCTGAGCAGAGACCTTGTCTGTCCCAGTCTGTGCCATGTTCTCTAGGACATCATATAGCTGCTATCCTTGAAGCTACCAAGTCTGGTAATGACCAAGACGATGATGATTTTAATTATATGTATATACGCATATGTATATATATAATTATAATAGATATGTATATATATACGCACACACATGTATAAAATAGGTTTTCCTTCTTGAAGAATGCCTGTGCAGAGGTGCCTTTCTCTTCAATCAGAAGAGATTTGCATCTGTTTTTTCCTGCCTTCACTTCCATCTGAGCGGTTGTTGACAGAGCAGTGGGTGCACCTTCCTCTGGTGAGGCAGCCAGGAGAGCATGGTAGCATGGTTCTGGCAATATAAAGCCAGGATTTCCAGTTTTTTGTACCCCCATGTCAGTGTTAGGGATAAGTAGTCCCTTGATCACGTGAACCTGGAAGTTCATTACTGAGCTGTTGAGTATTGCTGTCCTGCAACTAAGCCATGGCCGAATTAAGAAGGTATATATTAAACAAGCCTTGCATTTTGGAACATTGAGGTACTAAGAAATTTGGTGCTGTTTTAGTGCTGTTTCCTTTAAAAAGTGCAGGAGTTTCAGTTTCTTGCCTGAACTGTCCAGCTTCAGAAATTTCCCATCATTTGAAGTGGTGACAGATCCCCACGGCTTGCATTTGGGATTCTAATGCTTTCTGTCCAGTCATCGCAAGGAACTACGTATTAATCAAGTTCAGCTTTTACAGCGCCTCTGTGAGATGGAATTATCATCACTTGTCAGATGGGATCACAGCAGTACATGGTGTGACCTGCCCGAAATCATGCTGCAGTCCTGTGTCAAGACAGGAGTGGATTCCTTCCTCCCCTACCCTCAAAATCATCCTTTCATGCAAGTGAAGAACTCGCATCTACATAGACACATAGATTACACATCCTATTCTCCAGTAAGAAATGCTGCCTTAACAAACAGTTCTCTCAGAAGCAGCATCTAGCAGCTATCAGCTTGTTTTATTCCAACAGTGGACAGATTCACCTTCGGGGCTGCACTGCGATGGCTGAACTCATCCCTCCTGCAACCTGTGCCTCGTCTGAACCGGGGCTCTGCACGTGGGGCTGGCTGACATAATAACCAATTGCTCTGTATAGCTTTAGTAATGTGAGCATTAATATTGATCCAGCACTGACTTCTCTAACAACCAAGAAAAAAATGTATCTGTTATCTTGAGAAACCTCCCAAACAGCTCCAGTCTCCTTTCATTACAGGAGAGAGTTATTAGGGCAGATGGCCGAGGTGATATCCATTTGACCTATAGATGCTAACTCGAGTCGGTTCATTAATAAGGTGGCTGGAGATAGGGAGAGGTGGCAGTAAAGAGAGTTAAAAAGCAATCCTGTGCACAGAGGATTGCGCATTGGGAAGTGCCGGGTAGCGGATGAGACGGACAGAGGTGAAAAAGTGGCTGCACGGTTTTAAATGCTCATCTCCAACTCAAGCAGATTACACCTAAAAAGCTGATGTTTTCCCGTATTTGGTCCCTGCTCCGGTGTGAATCCTTTGGGAGGAAAGAGAGCCTGTTGGACTTGAATGCAAGACAGAGATTTCACTTTCTCTGATTAACACACACACACACACACACACACACACACACCCCCCCATAAATAAAAGTGCTTTATTGTTTTCTGCCATGGCCACAGCTGTGGTGGCTCAGGTTTGAAAGCTGGTGCCTGGCACAGACCCAGTCCTCACTGAAGGATCAGCCCGTGGCCTCCTTCCAAGAGAAATTTGGATTTCATTTGGCCACGATAGGATTCCAGATTGTCATCTGAGCATGTCTGAGAAGTGGTGAATGTGTGTCAGTAGTTAAGTGCTCGTGAACTTCCTTAGGCCCTGGATTGTTCAGGACTGACCCAGGCAATTTTTTCCAGATGTTTTGGGGGAATCCAAGTCCGTATAAAGGGGATGGTAATGCGTCTGCTTCCTTACTAAGTTGTCTTTGTGGCTTGCAGGAATGTGCATGAAAGCTGGAGCCAGGACACCCCGATTTCTAGTCTCACCTCTACAAACTGCACTTTAACCTCTTCTGCCCTTCCCTGGCATCTCCACACAAGATCACAGGCCCTCGGTGGGCCTGGTGCAAACTTTACTTGGCCTTATTAAGAAAGAAACAAGCGTTGCTCTTTCTTCTCATTGTGCAAAACTCCGGTCCCTGCTCTCCAAACCTCCTCTGGAATTGTTTGCTCGCCTTTGATCCGGCAGCTGCTGCTGTTCTGCAGTCCTGAGCAGGGAAAACATGAGAAGCACCTTGGGATGGGAAGGAGTTACAAGAATATGAATTATCATGATACACAGTGGAAAAGAGGTGGTTTAGCAGAAATCTTTAACAAAGAAATGTTCTGGTATTTGTAGTAAATGCAGTTTTTTGCAGTATTTTCCCCTCCACTTTATTGACTCTTTTTATCCCTGTGTTTCTTTATATTCAAATGGTTTATATTGCTATCAGCGTGATCAAACCCTGTCTTCCCTAGCGTTTGAATTGGGCTACGCTTTTCATCTTGTAACCAATGCGGACGACTTCTCCACATCCCCATTTTAAAGCATGGTGTTTGTTTTACATTTTGTCACCCTTTAAAATGTGAAATGAAAACAAACTCTCAGCGGCACACGAGGCGGAATGGGCTGGGGAGGGAATTGCTTGGTAGCAGTCAGCGCTGTGTGACATCTGATGAATGCTAATTCTTCATCCCCAGAACAGTCTCGAGCAGATGAAGGCAGCTGATTTCTGCCACAGCTTAAAGAGAGATTGAAATGACTTCCATGATCTGGAAGCAGATTTTTTCTCCCTGTAGCAGGTGCAGGCTCCGTCCGCAGAGATTTCTCAGTTATACTCTAAAGTTTGCAGTTTATAAACTGTAATGTCAGTGGCCAGCCAGGCAAAACCGAACTCCCAAACACTTCTGTTCTTCACGGAAGGCTAAGACTTTATCCTCAGGCAAAGGCTCCTCTCTGGGCTGGCTGCTGTAAATCCTCTGGGCCCTGGCAAAAGGCAGAGTTGCTAGCTCATTTTACTTAATTTGTGATGCTGGCAAGATTTGTGCTGCAGCCCAGGGCTCTTGACTCAACTCTCCTAAATCAGAGCATTGACACCTTACAGCAGAGAAACAGCAGCACAGAAAACCTGGAAATAAATGCCTTGAAAAGAGATATTTCAGAAAGATGCTTTCTGACAAAGCTCTAAATGGTGTCAGTGTAATGAGTTCCTCAGTGTTTGCTTCTTTAAAACTTCCTCCACATTAAGAAGTTGGGGTTTAGCCACCGTCATAATAAATGGCTTTTACTGCATATTCCATGTGAGAATCTCAGGGCACTTGATATCTTTCCACAGCAACCCTGCTAGACAAAATGTCCTGCGTTTTTGCAGGTGGATAAACAGAGACATAAGGGGAAGTGAAGTGGGGTTGTCTACACAAGAATGTTAACCAGCAAAGGTGTAATGAAGTAATGACAGCAAATATAAATGTGTCAGGTTAACACCGGTGTGCACGTTCATATCCCAGACTAAGAATCCTTTTTCCTGCTTGGATAATTCCATTTTGAGAGTGAGGAAGTATCACCAAGAGGATAAAGTGCTTGGCTGTGGTTGGGGAGATCAGAGATTCTCTTCTTCTCAAACCTGCTGTGGATTTGCTGGGAGGTCTCAAGTGAGTTTTCTTTGTTCTCTACACCATAATGTCACATGTGTGGGACTGAAAATGGTGTTAAATGTGGGGAGAAGAATAATAATTGCTATTAAACAAAAAAACCCAGAGCAATCACACAGGTGGTACCCACAGTGGCTTGAAGCAGTTGGTGCCTGATGTCCACACTGTGCGTGTTTCAGGTTTATCTTATCTTCAGAAGCTGTTTTTCTGGCCTCTTTGCATGAATGCCCACTTGTGACAGGAGACGTTAGGTGTATTCGGGCAACATGCCTTTCATTTTGGTTTCACTACAGCAGGAAGCCAGCATTTGCACTCCTGGACTGCTCATGATGCAAACAAAACAGTATGAGGGGGAATGCTTTTCAAAGGCATGTTCCTGATCCAAACCAGCACACACATGCAATACTGGGGTGCTCCCATTAATAACAGATAACATCCATGTGCAGCAAGCACTTAAGATGGTATCAGAGGCAGAACCTAGCAGGCTGAATGGGGCTTAGTCCTCTGCTTTAACCTTCAAACTATGCTGCTTCAAGGAAAACAAACCAGGTTTAGGAAGACATTTTCCTAGTAGTTAATTTGCAATCAAAATTGTGGGATATTGAGGCAAGACAGTGAATTCCAATGAGTTTTGCTTTCATGTATGCCTTGAAGGTCTCTGTTACAGCACAAAAATGCTTCAACCTCTCTCCCTTTATTTAAAGTGAAGCAGGTTCATGTTACCGTGATCCCAACTACTGCAGTAAGAAATAATTGGGATGCTTTTAGGTAAAACTGATGCTTTAGACCTGCTTCACAAGGTCTGTCACTAGTGTTGAGCTCTCCCCTCATATCCTTTGCTCATGGATTTGACATTACACTGTGATGAGGGCATCTGCCAGTTGTGATGGTGGTTGGTGCAGGGCAGGAGATGCCACACTTTCCTTCCAAGTGGACCAGCAAGAAGCTGTTGGTTGGCCAGTTACCTCTTACAGGCTGAGGTGCATGTGAACATTTGCTGTGATGCTTGTTTGTTTCTGTAAAGCACATTTTACTTATCCTAATGCCTTTGTAATATGTTCTTTGCTACAGAAGAGGAAGAGGAACAAGTGCCCACCGATGGAGGTACATCTGCAGAGGCCATGCAGGTGCCACTGGAAGAAGAGGGAGACATGGAAGAGGATGAAGCAATTAATGATGAGAACTACTTGAGCAAAAGACCATTGGACAGTCCTGATGCTGAGGAATTTCCACCTGTGAAACGGCCAAAACTCTCTGTTTCCAAAGGGGACACCTTGGACGGAGCTTTGGAGCCACGTGAACCTCTTAGCTCAATAAACACTCAGAAAGTACCACCAATGCTTTCTCCTGTTCATGTTCAGGACAGTTCAGACTTAGCCCCTCCTTCACCAGAACCACCAATGTTGGCTCCCATTGCAAAATCGCAAGTTCCAACCCCCAAAACTTCGGAGGCAAAGCCATTTGTACCCAAAACTAAATCCAAAACAAGTTCTCCAGGACAGAAGACGAAATCACCTAAAACTACACCTTCACCAGTGGTAACTGGAAGTCCCATACGTTCACCAAAAACTGGATCCAAAGAGAAGAAGTCACCGGGTCGTGCCAAGAGCCCGAAAAGTCCTAAAAGTCCAAAGGCTCCTGCTCATGTTCCTCAACCACCAGTCAAGCCTGAAACACCAAGTAGAACCCCTCTGGCTGCATTAAGTGACAAGATAGGAAAGGAAAACATTCAAGTAAAACAAGGACAGGCGCCACCTGAGCCTGCCACCAAGCCAAATATTGAAAACCAGACTAAGAAAGTACCAGTGATGGACAAAACCATCGATGATTCAATCGATGCTGTAATTGCTCGTGCATGTGCAGAACGAGAACCGGATCCCTTTGAGTTTTCCTCTGGTTCTGAATCAGAAGGGGAAATTTTCACCAGTCCGAAAAGACTTTCTGTATCAGAGACTACAACTCCTAAACCTTCTGTTTCTGCCAATAACACAAATAAGGCAGGAGCGACTCCAATACCTCCCTCAGGTGGAACTTCAAGTTCAGACATTTCATGGACAATGGATGACTCAATTGATGAGGTCATTCGAAAGGCAAACATGGGGACACCTTCTAATCCACCTACCAACTTCACTTACTTCTCCTCTCCTTCTGCTTCGCCACCGACTCCAGAACCTCTTCTCAAAGTCTATGAGGAGAGAGCCAAGTTGGCTGCGTCAGTAGAAGTGAAAAAGAAGTTGAAAAAAGAGCTGAAGACAAAGATGAGGAAGAAAGAAAAGCAGAAGGAAAAAGATAAAGAGAAAAACAAAGAGAAGAATAAGGAGAAGGAAAAGAACAAGGAGAAGGAGAAAGACAAGGAAGGAAACAAGGAAGCAAAGTTTCAATGGAAGGAACTACTCAAAGAAGATGATCTTGATCCCTATAAATTCAAACTAAAGGACTTTGAGGATGCTGACACGAAAGTAAAGTTGAAAGATGGCAATACCAAAAAAGACCGAGAAAAACATAAAGATAAAAAGAAAGAGAAAGAGAAAGGCAAAAAAGACAAGGATAAGAAAGACAAAGAGAAACTTAAAGATAAGAGTAAGGAAGATAAAATAAAGGCTCCATCAGCACCTCTTGTGTTACCTCCCAAAGAAATGCCTTTGCCCTTGTTCAGCACACCAACTGCCGTGAGGCTTCCCACCATGTTACCTTCCTTGTCTCCAATGCTTCCTGAAAAACTGTTTGAGGACAAAGAGAAACCAAAAGAGAAGAAGAAAGACAAAAAAGAGAAGAAGAAAAAGAAAGAAAGGGAGAAGGACAAAGAAAAGGAAAAGAAGGAGAAGGAAAAGGAGAGGAAAGAAAGAGAAAAGAAAGAGAAAGAAAAAGAGAAACACAAACATGAGAAGGTAAGCCCTTTAGTTGGGTTGAGGTGGCATACTTGCTTGGAAAACGCACATGGATTCCTGTATTTGCTGCTGAATGTTGTTCAAGAGCTTTGAGGAGATGTGTGGTTACAGGTTTGGTTAAGCTTTAAAAACAGCAGCTCCAAGGAAGGCACCCATCAAGAGTTTCAGGGGTTGTCCCACCTCTGTGGAAGATAAAACAGTGGAAGTTCGGGCCTGTGAATTTGCGATGTGAGATTGTCGTGGTTTTCCTCAACTCAGTTTTCCCTTTGAAAAGTTTGGACTTGCACTCAGCAGCAGCACACCCACCATGAATGTATATAGTGTTGCAATGCACACATTTGGTTCTGTAGATTTCCACTGGTAGGGCCAACAACCTTATACCTGTTGTATAGACTTATTTATTGTTTCAAAGCTCCAGAAGCCTGTAGGTTACAAGGTGAACAGAAGTGAGGAGCAGACCACCTTCAAATGAACACGTTCACCAGTAGTCTCAGATGCTCAAAAGAGCTGTTGAATCTTCTTTTAGCAAGACTCCAGTTTGTCGGAAGTAAGACAGTTGTTCTCAAATCATGGTCTAAATGTCACCTTTCGTTTTGAGTCTGATGCTTGAGAGAGAAGGGGAGAGCTGATTGTCAAGTGGGTTGAGCTCCTTCCACTCCTGTAACTCTTACTGATTTGCATCAGCCAAAGATAATTTCTTCTTTCCAGTATCACCTAATCTTGAGAATATAGTTAATATTTCAGAAATGAAGCCAGCATATTTGCATGTTATCAGATTTGAAATCCCATTAGAATCGGCTCCTCTAGTTCAGGGTTTGCTCTAATTTTTTTGTCACTTCACCTTTTAATACGCATTAAATTGTTAATAAAAAAAGAAGAAAAAAAAGAAGAAAAGAAAGAGATTGTCTTCATATGTGATAACCTTGGATACAGGATTTCCTAAATCTCCATCCTTAGCATTAGGAAGGCCTGTATAACTTCTGGTTTTACCAAGAAGCTCTTTACATCCTGCTCTGGGTGTGATAGTCAGTTCATACAAGCTCAGATGTGGGATATTCCTCACCTTCCTCCTTTGCCATTTACCCTGTTATGCTACCTGCTTACTGAAACTGAAACAAACCCCTGATATCCAAACTTGACATGTTTTTTAAGCTGACAAGTGATTTTCCATGCAGAGTCTGGGTGATCTGGAGAACTAGCGTTTGTCTGCTATGGATGAGTCAGTGGTGGCCCAGTTGTCCATGTTGATTTAATGTCTGGGTTTAGACTGCAGCAGCACTTCCATGGATTCCCCATTTTGTCTGCCTACTCCTCATGCCTGAGGTGTTTTGTCAGTATTCCATTGAGAATTTCTGCAAGGAATCATAGAATCAGAATGGTTTGGGTTGGAAAGGACCTTAAGATCATCCAATTCCAACCCCCTGCCATGGGCAGAGACGCCTCACGCTAGACCTTGTCGCCCAGGGCTCTGTCCAACCTGACCTTGAACTAGAGGTTTAAGTTAAATGCGTGTGTATATAAAGTAGAGTTTCCTGGGTTTCATCTATTTGATTTTCCATTTCTTCTGCAAATCTCTATATCTAGTTTGCTTTAGAGCAGTAGGACAGATACACAAACAAATGCAACCTGGTAAAGCTTTAGCGTAGACAGAAACATTAGGAAATATATATATATACATATATATATATATATATATGTATATGGGTTATTGTGAGGTGTCCCTACCCATGGCAGGGGGTTGGAACTAGATAATCTTAAGGTCCTTTCCAACCCTAACTGTTCTGTATATGATAGAATATATAGATCATATATATGATTATATATGTATGAGTTCTACAGTAATAAAAACATGGACAAATTCTATGATTCTATGATATTAAACTGACAAAGCTGCCCATTACCTCAGCATAAAGTCCCTGTCGAGAGATAAACTTGAAAGCTAAAATCCATGAAAGAGTCCCCAGATAGAATTAAAATTTAAACTGATTTTTGAGAGATAAGCTTTTTTTTTTTTTTTTTTTATTTTTTTTTTTAATCCGCCTCTTTGGTGCAAGTCAGGATTTTCCAAATAAATTTTCCCCTTTAAATCTCTGGAGCGATTCTCATTTTTTGCAAGGCCGCACTGCTGGTGTCCTGGAAAAATGGAGAGTTAGAGCTTTATCAGTTGGTGCCCTGAGGTATGTGGCAAAGAAGCTAAATCCTTGAAGATTAGCAAAAAAAATGCAGCACATGGCAATAAGGGGCTTATATGACTACTAGTATTAGTTCAGGTGAAAGAAGTATTGCTTATACATAAAACTGGACAAATCCACTGACAATGTATTTTTAGTTAGCTACAAAGGAGTCTTATATTGCTGGACTTTACCTCTTTGGTGATTTGGGAAGCTTAGTAATCCACTGTAAATGCTCTTCTGCTGGCCCCAATTCCCTGTATTACCCCAGAATGCTGCTCTTTCGTTTTAACCCCTAAAAGTAAATGTTTCCTTAATTTAGCTTTTAGATCACACAATGACTTATTTAGCCAGCAGTTGTGCTGTAAGAGCAAATGATTGTGTTACTGCTCAGACTTCTAACTCCCATGGTAGATCCACTCCGGAGGTGGAAGTGCAACCTGAAAGATGAGTTCGTGGTCTCGCTGCAGCTTCAGCTCTTAATGGCCAGTACAAAACACCAAGATTTCTATTTCTGACATCACTATATTTGCTGAGTAACTCAATGATAATGTCTTCATTTTTGGGTGCTGTTCTAGTTATTACCTGGGTGTGATTCCCATCCTGCTGGGAAGCTCATAGAATCCCAGTCTGGGTTGGAAGGGACCTTAAAGCTCCTCCAGTTCCAACCCCTGCCACGGGCAGGGACACCTTCCACTAGAGCAGCTTGCTGCAAGCCCCTGTGTGCAACCTGGCCTTGAACACTGCCAGGGATGGGGCAGCCACAGCTTCTCTGGGCACCCTGTGCCAGTGCCTCAGCACCCTCACAGGGAAGAGCTTCCTCATACCTAATCTAAGTCACCCCTCTTTCAGTTTAAAGCCATTCCCCCTTCTCCCATCGCTACATGCCCTCGTACGTTGAAGCTTTTTATCTCCTTTTGCCTAATTTTGCCCCTGGAAGACACCGAACAGCAACCAGTACCCTGCATAAATGGCAGGAAGCAGATCTGAAAGCTTCACGCTGGAAGCATTCTGTGGCAGCACCGAGGAAGAGCAGCTCTTGTGCAGGGCTTGCCTGCAGCTCTGTGCTCCACAGTAGCTTTGGGGTGCTGCCCTTGGAGCCAGAAAAGGAGCCAGTGAGCTGGGGTGCTGTCTTACATGCGCTGCCAAATTAAAAGCAAACACTTGAAGCAGTTACACACCACTTCTACTACAGAGATTACTGGGTGTGTTGTAGGAGTGACTGAGCAGCTCAGGAAGCTGCTGCTGACCCAGTTTCAGCCTTAACCTTAATACACTGAGCTGTACTCTGAAGTGGTTGAGGAGCTGCTTCATGAGAAATGGAGCTGGCCTTGCATAAGGGCAAGGCTTCTTGGGGCTGCCCCAGAGTAAACTGCCCCTGATCATGAATCAGAATCTTGCCACTGATATCGAGGAGGACCAGGCTATGCAGGATATAGCTGTGAATGCTCCTTCATTTTCTCTCTGCTCTGGTTGTGCAAACCCTACACACAAACCCACGTTGTAGAAAATTGCTTCCTCTCCTGTTGTGTCAAAGGATAAGATTTAGATTGTCGTGGAGCACAGTTTTCCTCTCAAGGAGACTGTGATGTGGGTATCTGAGCTTTAAAAGGTGTTTTATTTGCTTTTCTTCTGCCACATGAACCCACACCACTGTTGTTTGGAACAATTTGCCCCATCTCTCACCAGTGTTCAAGGCCAGGTTGGACAGGGCTTGGAGCAACCTGCTCTAATGGAAGGTGTCTGTGCCTGTGATAGAGGGTTGGAACTGGACGAGCATTAAGGTCCTTTCCAACCCAAACCATGCTGTGATTCTATCTTTGTGCTACACAAATAATAATACAAAGGACCTTTCTACAAAGCACAGATGACATAGGTGTCTTTCTGTGCTGTGTACTGCAAACTAAGCAGCAGTGCCTGTTCCAGAAAGCTTTGTATTCAAAGTAGGCACTACAAAAGGAGAAACCTGCATTAAAAGAGGTAAGATAATCCGTGCAAAGCCATGTTCCTGAGCCTCCTGTACCCAGGGTTCAGTTCCATGCCTCTATCCCTTGGACATCGCTACAGGTTAAGATGCTGGAAAAGCAGTTAAGAGATGTACCTGTGGGAAGTGGCAGTGGGATTGTTGCAGGCATTAGGAGCTGCAGAGGAAAAAAGCTTTTGCAGTGCTCCAGGGGAATGACATAACAAAGAAATCATGCTATATAAACAAAAGAGTAGAGAGAGGCCTGTGGAGTAAGCTAATACATATCAATAGAGAGCTTCATTGAAAAGCATGGTTAACTGTGTCACAACAGAAATACTACTCAGGCTGCAGCCCTTCTCTCTCTGGAGTAGATGAGCAAATCCAATTCTCTGGGCAAGGTGTGTGGCATGGGGCTCTGTCACTGCCATTCCTCAATGTAAGTCCCAACTGAGTCCTGCCATCCTGGCCTGCTGCCTCCTGCGCTGCTTTCTGTGCCTTGAATGGATTGTTTGCCCCCCTTTCTGTATGAAAGCTTTCTAAACCAGATTCCTCTCACTGAGTTTTGCTCACGTTTCCATTTAGTGGATGCAGACTACTTCTGTCTCTTTTAAATTCCTGGATCAGATTCAGCTAAGTGGTTATTTTATTAAATATGATGATGCACATGTTTAAAATGAGATCTGTCTCCCTATCTATATATATATATACGCACATATATAATGTATATACACTTGTATATGGATATAAATTGAGCATCTTATGTATGGAGAATCATTAGTGTCAACTGTAAAATCTGAGATGGTTCTGTACAGATTTTGCAAAGCAGTAGCTCAGTGGGAGTTGGTAACTTTGGCAGATACTAGTTCAAAGAGCTTAAGGACATATTCAAGAGATTTAAATTCCACCAGAAACTGAGGTTGGAAACCAGGCCGTTTGAAAAATAGCCATTAGAAACCTTAGTCTAATTGCGTTGAAAAGCAGTGGTTCACTTATACCTATGTGGATAAGAACTTCCATAAAGTATCCAGTGTTGGTGCTTGGGTTTTATTTGCTTCCTCTGTGTCTACTTTTGGTTCAAGAGGGTCACCATACACTTACATGATGAGCCTGGGAGATGATTAAATTTCAATCTCAGAAATGCAAAGACCAATGGGTACCTATCGCGTTTGAGTACTGAGGTCAAAGCATTTCATATCATTGTTTAGAAACATACTGAGGGGTTTGTGTCTCCAGGAGGTACAAATGCAATGAAATTTAGAGTTGATTTTTAAGTCTAGAATTGATATTTGTGATTTGCTGCCATTGTGAACTCCCAACTAAATTCTGACCATCATCCATGCCACAGCATGAAGTGTGGGAGAGCAGTGATCAGCCTCTCAGAGGTCTGTCTCATTAAGCTGATAGACTCTGGTGAACTCCATTAGTGCTTTCATGTAATTAATATATTTGGGGAGTCTGCTTGCAGTCTCTGATTGATGATTGTGTTCCCTTGTACAGATAAAGGTAGAACCAGTTGTTCCAGCTCCATCTCCGGTTATTCCTCGGCTGACATTAAGAGTGGGTGCAGGCCAAGACAAGATGTAAGTACAAATAAATCCATCTCTGAGGCTTATGTTTACCACAGTTCATGCTCTGTCACTTGTGGCAGCTCTTATTTTCAGTGGGAAATGCTTAAAAATCAGTGGCAAATTATATTTATACAGCTATGACATCTTTTGACCGACCATCCATCCATCCGTCCGTCCATCCTTCTGTGTTTCTCACTCCGTGCCTTTTTAGGGCATGGATTACAAGACTCTATCTAGACTCATATGATGCCTCTAGTGGCATTTAATGAGGTTTCCATAATGGATGGTTACTCCTAGTGTAACCTACAGCTAAGTTTCATAACACTCTTCAGCTAACAGTTGTTTTATGCTTTAAATCATAACACTTAAAGTTGCTTTATGCACGTCTGTTTCATTATAACTGTGGATGGTTGTTTATGAGCGTACCTAACGCATTTCACATGGTGGTTCATTAGCTCCCTAATTACTGGGTGCTGTTGTGCAAATAATAGTTACTTTGTACTGAGATCATCCAGCACAAACACATAGCCGGAGAGGCTGGGGAAACCACGCATCACTGGCCTTTTTAGGCTGGTCCTGTGTTGTATGTGAAGGGTTTCTTTTAATCACTTTTTTCATGTTGTTTTTAATGGCTGATGGTACACTTGAGCCCCAAACAAATCTTTCCATTCATCACATTATGTAGTTGTTTCTCTTTTAGAGCTATTATGAACTGAATCTGGTAATGGCTAATTTTTCTGCTTTAGAAGTTAAATGGCATCTTTGAGGATTATTCTCTTTTTCTGTGGTGTCCCACTCCTCCATAGTAGGTAACTGTGACTTTCACTCTTTTGAAGTTGCTAAGGGACTTCTGTAGTTGGTTTCAATGGGACACCCCCATCCCAAATACCAGGGCTGTTTTCCTGCTCTTCAACCATTTCTGCTTTCTTTCTTTCACAGTATTTGAGTATGATTTAAAGTTTCTATGCCTCAGGTTGCTGTATGAAAGCTCCAGCTTTTGCAGAACAGTTGTCTGTCGTGCTGTCTATGATTTGAATGTGCACATCTGGACAAACTGCCCCTTTAAAGCCCACAGATTCATTTTCCTCCTTGAGGAGCTATAGGTACTCTTAAGCTCATCGTCTTCAATGACTGTACAAGTGTTTATGTGGGGGAAATGGAATCATATTCTCAAGGAAGAAGTTCTAAATTAAAATTCTGAAGCCATATTTTAGCACCAAAGAACAAGTCCAGAGGAGGGCCACGAGGATGATCAGGGGACTGGAGCACCTCCCATATGAAGACAGGATGAGAGAGTTGGGGCTGTTCATCCTGGAGAAGAGAAGGCTGCGTGGAGACCTCAGAGCATCCTTCCAGTATCTGAAGGGGGCCTATAGGGATACTGGGGAGGGACTCTTCATTAGGGACTGTAGTGACAGGACAAGGGGTAATGGGTTCAGACTCAAACAGGGGAAGTTTAGATTGGATATGAGGAAGAAATTCTTTCCTGTAAGGGTGGTGAGGCACTGGAATGGGTTGCCCAGGGAAGTTGTGAATGCTCCATCCCTGGCGGTGTTCAAGGCTGGATTGGATGTAGCCTTGGGTGGCATGGTTTAGTGGGATGTGTCCCTGCCCCTGGCAGGGGGGTTGGAACTAGGTGATCTTAAGGTCCTTTCCAACCCTAACTGTTCTATGATTCTATGATTCTATGACTTTGCCTCCCATCTCCGTCCCTATAGAAAGACCCCAGTCTTTCTGTACCCATACACATTTTGAGAAGGGACTTCAGACTCCATCTGCCTATTACAAATCATATGGGTACATCATCGTCAGCCCTGCCAGCCCATAGTGTGTCAGAGATACCAACATCTTGGTTTACGGCCTTTGGGGAAACTTCCTCCTATTACAGTTTCCTTTTTGTATCCTTAGTAGCACATTGACCACCATCTTTTCCCAGGGAAGTGGTGGAATCACCACCCCTGGAAGTATTCAGAAACCAAATAGACGAGGCCCTCAGTGCCGTGGGTTAGTGGTGGCCTTGGCAGTGCTGGGGAACGGTTGGACTTGATGATCTTAAAGGTCTTTTCCAACCTGGTTGATTCTGTGATTCTGTCTGACCTTGGATGTCATAAAATAGACTTCATCTCCTCATCCTTGAGATTGCTTTAAGCTGCATAACAAAGTGAGGTTTGAGCCAGTAGTATTCCATCTCTATTTGCATGCTGCTTTCCTTTTTCTTTCTTATCTCCTCACTGCCCACCACACTGGCCCCCTGAAGTTGTCCTGGTGTGAATCACCCAGTTGTACGTTCTGGCTAATAGCAAACAAGAAATTGGAGCTTCATAATAGCTTTTTGGATTTTTCCATAGTTTTCCAAGGCAAAATCTAGGAAGACATTTGCCGTTGCACAGGTAAATAGAGTTTGTGCCACATGTCTCTGGGAGCTGTGTTGTGTGTCTGTCCGGTGTCTAATGTGCCGAGCTTGCAGTGGAGGTGTCCTGCTTTAAATAATACTTTTGCTTTCTTCCTCAACAATCAAAATTCATTCTAAACTTGGAGCATATTTTAATTTTCATATATTGTAACCATCATGAAAGGAACTGGTGTGGCTCTAAGGCAAAGCATTACATAGCTCTGTGTGTGGCTTTGACCTCTGAAGTAATACCAGAAGTCTCTGCGACCTCTATTTAAAGTTATTAGTTGAAAGCGCCATAGTAGGATCATCAACCTTTTAAGTAGCTCCTAACAGGCAGAAACCAAAGCTTTTGTGATGTGTTATTGTAAAAGAAAGTGAAACTTACTTGCGTTTCATCTGTGTTGGTAATGAAGTGCTGAATATCTGGCAACGATCCTATAGAAATACTGTGTTTCAGTTAGTGTGTCTCTGGAGTTTGCTAGCATGGGATTGTGGGAGGATGTCTGAGGATCAATCTCTACAGAAAAGTATGAGAGAAGTCATTTTTTTGGGATTCACAGAATTCGATGAGTAAAAACCAAATGGAATAATGACTTATTTCAGTGTCCTTTGTTCGAGAAAACTGTTTGGAAGCTTTTGGAAATACTTAAGTACCCATTGAACTGGAGGTTGGTTTGTTTAGGAGAACTCAAAAGAAGAGTTGAGGATAGATTTAGATTAGATATTAGAGAGAAGCTGTTCCCTGTTAGGGTGCTGAGGCGCTGGCACAGGGTGCCCAGAGAAGCTGTGGCTGCCCTATCCCTGGCAGTGTTCAAGGCCAGGTTGGACCCAGGGGCTTGGAGCAAGCTGCTCTAGTGGAAGGTGTCCCTGCTCGTGGCAGGGGTTGGAACTGGCTGAGCTCGGAGTTCCCTTCAAACACAAACCAGTCTAGAATTCTATCAATTCCATCTACAACATTCTCTATAATGGAAGTACTTACTGGTCTTGGTGAGGCCACAGTCTTTCAGGTGCCTGAAGAGAAAGTGTCAGATTGATGGTGCTTGAAATGGAGATTCTCATCACACCATAAACATAGCACAACAACAGCAGTGTGAGATTACTCAAATAATTCTGCAGTGGTGAGGAAAATGTGTTTGCAGTGTAGCAGACAGTTTATTCTCTCTCACTTCTTGGCTCCTCTGCTTGGACCAACATACAAAGCAGTGATGGTAGCAGCAGAGAAGTCTTCTTTCTTGTTTCTGTGAAAATGAGCATATATTACTCCTAGATTCAAAGTGATACCTGCATTCGAGCTTGTCTGCTGTGCAAATATCCTTACAACATGCATCAGTTGAAAAGAGACAGCTGTTAGTAATGTAAGGTTAACAGACATGAAAATGTACCCTTGCTGAAGGATGGATAAACCAATATTGGAAAACCTCTTCTACATTAGGAGTTTTTTGCAAATGCTTTAACTGCACAGTAAAACAAGAAGAAAGTAGATTCTAATCAAAGCATTTCCATCTTAGTTGTAAACAATTACAGCAATACTTGCATGGATGCCACATTAGAAGAAATTTACTGGATTCCATTCTAATGCAATTAGAGCTAATTTTGTTCTTTAAATGAATAAAAGGTCAGCTAGTAAATCTAGTTTATCTCAAGTCCAGGCTTCAATAAATTGTTTTATTTAATTTGTTGTAAAAGATCTTATCCTTTAATGGGCCTGGCTCTTATTGGTTTGCTTGGCTTCTAAAATATTTATGACCACCTTTTGAGATATGATTTGAATGATATGTCGGAAGGGTTTTTTTGACTGGGTTTTTTCTTTTCCATTCCGGTGTTATCAAGGTAGATTGCTAACTGAGTTAGTATAGGAAGGAACTAGAGATGCTATCTTCTTCAAAACAAAACAGAAACCCACAGCTAGTGTAGGCTTCTAAATTTTAAGTCATCTGCAAATGATGATTAGAACTGAATGCTGTTACTCAACTGCATCATGGTTTCTTCTTGCCTCGCTGTTTTTCATGCACATAACTTTTTATGAGCCTATCTATTGATGAGGTGTTGACATTCCAGCTGCTACCACAGTTGACATAAACTTCAGCTAAAGCATGTGCTGTAATTTTTGATACTTCTGATAAATTTCTTCGACATTTAAATACAGTTCTTAAGAAAAAACACATGGCTTCTGACATTTACACTCTGTGGTTGCTGTGTCAGTGCTTCTGTGACTTAGAAGCAGGATATATATTTACCTTAACATTTCAGGCCTTTGCTCCACACTTGTACTTCTTGGTATCACAGCTCTGCCAGCAGCAGAGGAACCTGGAGACCAGACATAAGAAGGGGACAGACAGGTGTTTTAGCAGTGTTTAACTTGTAAACCTGACCTGCTGCTCTAATGAAGTTGCCCCTTGTCTTAGATACTTTTAATAGATATGTGTCTTTCTCCAAAAACGAAAAGGCACATGTGCTCAGATATGTGTGTGTCTATAAAAATGTGTATTAAGTAACCTGTGGATTGTAAAAGTAAATCCTAAAAAGATTAAGGGATAGAAAAATCTTTGTTATCCAGGTACTTAATTGACTTCACTAAAGCTTTTTCTCACTTGGTAGGATATTATCAGCCCAACTGATGTTTGTTTGGAGGCTCACTCAACTGCACGATATCCCCATGACAAAAGCCACCAGCAGAGCTGACATCCTTTGTAGGAAATCTCAAAACCAAGGGGCAATATAGATCAAATTATTTTGTGGCCAGTAGATGTGACCTCTCTATGTAATATTGGTGATCCAGAAGCATATATTTGGGACTAAGAGGACAGAGGAGCCTGTTGTATCGCACTGAGTTTCAGTGATTGTCCATCTAAGAATCATAGAATGATAGAATGCTTTAGGTTTGATGGGACTTCAAAGCTCATCCAGTTCCAACCCCCTGCCATGGGCAGGGACACCGCACACTAAACCATGCCACCCAAGGCTCTGTCCAACCCAGCCTTGAACACCGCCAGTGATGGAGCATTCACAACTTCCCTGGGCAACCCATTCCAGTGCCTCACCACCCTTACAGTAAAGAACTTCTTCCTTATATCCAATCTAAACTTCCCCTGTTTAAGTTTTAACCCATTACATCTTGTCCTGTCACTGCAGTCCCTAAATGAAGAGTCCCTCCCCAGCATCCCTATAGGCCCCCTTCAGATAGTGGAAGGCTGCTCTGAGGTCTCCACGCAGCCTTCTCTTCTCCAGGCTGAACAGCCCCAACTTTCTCATCCTATCTTTATACGGGAGGTGCTCCAGTCCCTGATCATCCTCGTGGCCCTCCTCTGGACTTACTCTAACAGTTCCATGTCCTTTTTTTGCTGAGGACGCCAGAACTGCACACAATACTCCAAAGCGAGGTCTCCTGAGAGCAGAGTAGAGGGGCAGGATCACCTCCCTCGACCTGCTGGTCACGCTCCTTTTGATGCAGCCCAGGATATGGTTGGTTTTCTGGGCTGCAAGCGCACACTGCAGCCGGCTCATGTTCATTTTCTCATCGATCAGCACCCCCAAGTCCTTCTCCGCAGGGCTGCTTCTACTACAGTAAGATGCCAATAGCATTTATTTCTGTAACTTGCCAAAATAACACATGTTTGAAAAAGTGGAAGCCTGAAAGGAAATGCAGCATGAGAAAATCTCCTCACTGAAGCTATTACCCTGCCTGAAACACAGCTGGACTGTTGGAGGGGTTTATTTCTCATCAGTTTACATGGTTTAAATTGTCGTTGCTCCTTGCTCAAAATTCATTGTTTCAAGTGCAACTACAGTTGGGCAACAGCATTGCGGTAAAACAGTCTTTATTCATACTTTATAAAGCTCTGTAGAACTTTGTTATCTGACCTGCAGCATGCAGAGCACCACCAGGTTTGTGATAGTGTAATGCTCTCCAAAAACAGATGCCCAGATGATGGATCTTCTATCTGCAACGAGCTTGATTGATGTAAGAGTTGAGCTGCAGACTCTCCAGAGATTGAGTTTTCTTGGGGAAACTACATACACACATACACAATCAGGCTTTAAATACGTAATGGTACCAAGGTTGGAGAGAAGAAGGTATTAGCAAATCCATTGATAAGCTTTTGATTGACCGGGTTGAAAGCAAGAAATTGGGCAAGGGCCATGTTGATGTTCCCATAAGTTCACTGGGGATCTGTAATTGCTGCTGTAACATGAATATGTGGGGTTTTAAGACTTCTTAAACTCCCTGGGAGTTACAAAAAAGAAAAGTAGATACCTAAGACGGGACTTTTCTGTTAGCTTCCGTTAAGCTAGATTCTGCCCTGTGGAGCTACCAAGGATGCATCTTGTTTTTACAGTGCCACCTTCAGTGGCTATTCCGGAGCTTTGGTTTTTAATAGGGTTGTTCTTGTATGGATAAATCAGACTGTGTGAAACTGTTAAACTTTCGGTGCTGTTTAGTGGAGAGCTACTCAGACTTTGATAATTTAGATTACTGTCTTCTCAGTGTTTGCCCACGATAGCTGGATAATGGGGTTCATTAACCTCCCTGTGTAGGCACATCCAAATTGTTTGCCTCTAGCCTTGGCTCCCTACATGTGGCTGGGGAGGAAAGGATTGGCTTTTTATTGACTTGTCAAGCCATAGGTTTGCATTACCAGCCAAGTAGCTCATGACCCATTGCATTTATTTCACTGTTTTGTGGTGGGGAAACAGGTAAAGGAATTCTGCTGGAAGCCCCTCCTTCCACACATTCAGATGAATAAGAGCAGTGTTTGGAGCAGTTACGGCACCGTGACCAAATCCTCCCAAAGACGTAATGCAAGCAGCATGGGGCTATTGTGGGACACAGCTGTGGGCGGTGTTGGTTACCCTGCGAGACGTTGCTTATTCAACAGAAAGCTCTGGAGGAGAACTTATTGTGGAATTAAAGAGGAGGGGAAAAAAGTGATACTTCAGGGAGAAAAACCTAGAAGGGGAAACCACTGGCAAAATTGAACAGGAGCATCCAGGCAGCAAAAGCCTGCTTATTGCGGTACTAACTGGTATCCCAGTTACCTTACAGTGCAGCCCTTAGCAGAGGAAGGCTGTGTTAACCATGAGCTGACAGAATTAACTCTCTGGGTGTCAGTCCCACTTTGGCTGTAAAAGAGCGTGTAATGGTGAAATGATTTCTGATCTGCTCAGTAGACCACCTAAGTGAGAAGGCAGAGGGGTGAAAAACGATCCTGCTCCTCTCCACGGCTGCAGAGGTGTGCTTGAGGAATGTCAGTGATCTTTAGATAAATCTTTGTGTGTACATACCCATACCTGCATTTTTCTGTTCTGTGGTCTTTTAAATTCTAAGAGCTGGAGGACTGATTTTCAGTGCTGAATGCTGAACATATTTTAATGAAGATACTGTCTCAGGTATGATTCATGTCCCTTTCCTGATGGTTCTTCTTTAGCATAACATTTTGGCCTCAATCCTGCACTAAAATCCCCATGTGTGGTCTTGTATCCATCCAAAAGTCTCATTCACTTCAGTGGAGGTTCCCCAGCCTCTCCCTTGCTGCAGGGTTGCAGCTTTTACATGAAAAAAAGCAGGGAATACTCTATCCCTTTTACCGAAACAAGTAAATAATCATTTTTGTTTGTATTTGTAGATGCAGTTTAAAAGAGCTTTTTCTTTCTTGAGTGTTATTCCCAACTGCAGATGTAGTCCTTCACTTTTTTCTTCCTTTTTAATTACTGAAGCCACCCCAGCTAATTATTCATCCTGTTTATGATAGGTGTTAGGCTGTGGGAAATGCTTTTCATTTTGCTGGTGGCCACATTGGGTGATGACTCCAGAAGTGAATCCATACGAAGGTTTGAGTCATTAGAAAACAAAACAACTTACTGTGAGATTCTTTGATTTTGCTGCTTATTGCTCAAGAGTAGAGAAATTGTACATGTATACCACAGTTATAAAGAAACCTACTTCAGGCAGGTTTGGGCACATAAGTGAGTTGCTTGTGTAAATGGGCATGAGCAGCTGCCCTTCTAAAGCACTGCAGAAATGGATCAAATATGTGCGAAAGATTAGAAAGGCAGATGGGTATTTGAAAAATAGACTGTCTATAGAAGATGACTGCGAGAGGGAAGTACTGATTTACTCTTGTCTTTGACAGAGGTGCTGCTTTTTATTCACTCTTCTGTTGAAGTTTTTAAACAGAAATGAGGAAACTATGTAGACCCAAGGATTTATGTTACATGGAGAGCTGGGTGTGAAGAAGAGGGATGTAGAGAAATAGCCATCCATAGACACAAAAGCAAAAGATGATCCTACCTGGATTTAGTTCATGTTATGAGAGCTGGATGTGGACAAGAAGGATGTGGCGAAATAGCCATCCACAGACATAAAGGCAAAAGGTGGTCCTACCTGAATTTAGTAAAGTTGTCCTGTGAGCAGTTGATCTTTAGCTGTATGGAGCCTCCAAGCTCAGGAGTGACCACCTCACTTGGTTCTTTCAAAAACAAGTCTCAGTAACAAGCTGAAAATTACAGTTTTAGAGGTTTCTAAACCCATTGTGGCATAATTTTCTGGTAGTTGATAAAATTAATTGTCTAGATTAATTCCCATTGGAAAGGATAGATGTAGGACTGGTTTAGAGACCAACTTGTAGATCATGTGTCCCATAACATGCCCCAAAACAATTTACAGTAAAGGGCAGTTTTCAAGGAGCACATAAGAGAATGTTTGCAAAGAGCTCATTGGCATAAACATGTTTTACCAGCTTCTGGCTTTTCAGTCTAGAGCTCAGCAGAAGGGGATAATGCCAGGTGGTTTTCACATCGAAGCTCTGAGCAGCTTGTTATTGATGATAAGAGAAAAGCAGATGAAAGATACCAAGACGCCACGCTACCGACTCTGTTTTGTTTTGTCAGACTGGCAATGAACCATCCAAGATGTAAGTCAGTATGGTGAGAAAGAATAGGAGGAAGCTTTAGGAATCAGCAGCAGCAAGGTGCTTGTGGTTGTTGGGAGAAATACTCTGGTGTAACAGATGCAGATGCAGAGGGTGGAGGCCCAGAGCAGAACTCTGTTTTACTTAAAGTAGTGGGAAAATAAACAGTAAAAACCCTGTAATTCAATTCCAAGAGTGCAAATGTCCATAAACCAAAGGAGATAGCAGGAAATGTCAGCTGGACTGAAGACCTGATGGATTCAAACATGGTGTTTCCTACCTGTAGAAATGGGGTGCTTGTAGTAAAATGACTACAGAATGAAGTGTATTCATAAGTCCTTTCAAGGAACATTGGGAATAAGCATCGTACCTCAAGAAGAAAAGGACTGTTAGCAAAGAAGTTACATCTCCAAGGCAAAAGACTGTGGAGGTGGAGTCAGGTTTGGCAGAAGTCACGCAGGATGAAATGTTGTGAAGGATCTTGAGCAAATAAGAAAAGAAGGGAAGAAGGAGGACCATGGAAATGAAGACAGAGAAGATGGAGGATGAGCCAAGAAGAGAAAGAACACTTTCAGTATGATCCTGTGTTCATTCTTGGAAATAATGGAATAAAACACAAAACAGAAGTGAACCACACCAACAGGCTTGATAGATAGCAAATCTTTGATAAGCAACTGATTTTCTAGGTGAGCACTTGCCTCCACTTCCCACTGCAGAATGATTTCTTCTGGACTGGGGAAGCAGTGGCTGGGTGCAGGATCAAACCACTTCTCCTCCAAGGGAAGGTTTCATTTGTGATTGAGAAGAGGTGAGACGCTCGCATACGTACAGATTGAACAAAGTCTACATATGGCCTACCTCTGGAAGAAGAAATGCTTTCTAATAAATGAATAGAAGATGGCAAATTCAAGATGGGTTTCAGGAAAACATTTAATACTGTCACACAGAGCATTCCTAGGGAAGCTGGCAGAGACAGGATTAGTAGAGGAACTGCTCAGCAGTGAGGAACTAACTTGAAGGAAGATAGCAATGGAGGGTTGTAAGAGACCTTATCTAACCAGAGAGGAGGTTGCTAGCGAACATGCTCAGGGATGTATTTCAGGACTGGTTTGATTTAATTTAATTTGAATTTCATTTAAAACTTTGTCACAGAAGGACATAGAATGCTGATGTCTTTGTGGCAGTAAGGTTGAAAGACCATGTCAGTACAAATTAGGATCTGATGAATCTGATGAAGAGCTGGATCCACTTAAGTAGAAGGCAGAAATGGTATTTAATTCAGTAAAAGACAAATTGCAGTTAAGGCTTTGCTTTTGAAGCAAATTCTACCCATTAGAAACTTCAGCCAGAAGTAAAGAGCTGATCAGTCGGTGTATCATTATGGCCATTATATGAGAATCTGTTGATACTTCATCTGAAATGTTATATTCAACTCTTGAACAAAGGATGAATTGGGAAGAGCAGATGCAGAGAGGAGAGCTTGGAGCACTGTTAGTTGGAGCATAGGGGGTCTGTATTATGACAGATGATAGGGGAGGAGAGCAACTTCGTCTGTTTAGTCTTGCATGTGAAGAGGTGATACGATTGCTGGCTACAAATACCTCAGGCAAGTAAACATTTTGGAAAGAGAAAGCAATTTAAGCTAAAGAAGAATGTTGGCACAAAAACAAATGGGACTTAGGTGGCTATGAATGTAGGCTGGAAATCAAAAGAGATGGTTATGCCACCAGAGCAGTGAGATCCTGGAACAGGGTAATAATGGTGGGGACAAAAAAGGTTATCAATTTTGAGATGAAGATCAATAAACTTGTGAATGGGACTAGGTGACGTGGTGCCTGTGAAAACACTAGACTCATTTGCCCATGGATGTTTGTGAGGTTTTGCTATAGTGATGGCGAATGGACTCTTGAGCTCCATATGCATCACTGAAGGTCAACAACTTGGAAGTTGAGCCGTTTGTATGAGACCAAGCACAGCCCACAGAAGTGATATCTTGGGATAAGCATTCAAAGTTCATTTTCCTTGATAGAGAAGAATATCACATTTCAGCCAGTTTATCAAATTAATTATTTATATCTTTTTTACATTTCAAGTGTAAGTACTGCAGCCTTTTCACTTGCAAAATTGCCAGGGGCTCCACTGGAGGTTTGATGCATTTTGGCACTCTGCAAATGCATGAATATGGTCGCAGTGTGTATTTCTAGAGCTCGTTATTTGCCAATATGACTTGTTTGCACAGAATAAAATATTCAGCAGGGCATAAGAGATAAAAACTTGAATTTCCCTTTCTAAAAGTAATATGGGAATTAGCCTACATTACACAGCTTAAATTACACTGATTCTGCTCCAGGCTTGGAATACAATTTTCAGGATACTTGTAATCTTTGAGGAATCTAAACCATATGGAAATCTTCTGAATCCCCCTGGGTGGTTTTGACACTCTACCCATAGGTCTTAGAATATTTAGGGGCTTTTTCTGATACAACAATCTCAGTTCCAGGTGTGAGATTCTTCAGTAATAAAATAGTTGTCCCACTTAACTTTCTGGCATCAAGGAAGTTATTTCAACAAGGGGAATATGAATACTAATAGATAATAATATCACTTCTAATAATCCCAGTGAGTTGTACTCGTTTTGATTAGTCAGTGCAGTTGATGGTGTCACTTTCTGACGTACAAAGACCCCTTTAGCTCCTTGCTTGAAAATGAGTCATGGGTTCATTAAAGAATTAGGACTTCTCAAACTTGTTTTTCCTTTGGGCAGAGAAACAGCTTCCATGGAGCTCAGAAACAAAGATTGCTGGGATTTTTCACCGGCCTTTCACAGTCCTGATATAGCAGGGTTTTGGAGCTCATCACCAGTAGCAATCATTCAGCCCTGTGGCTCATACCCTATTTTTGAAAAGCCATTTATTTCCATTCAGTGCATCTGTTCCCTGTGTTTATATGAAGCAGTCAATGGGGCTTTCAGCTGTAAGGATCAGAATGGAATCAGATAAATTACTTCCAAAGGTAGGAAACCGTTTCTCACCTTAGAGCCTCATTTTGCTCCAGATGTAACATTTTACAGGTCATGCCAGTTAGAGCCGATCATAAACCAACTGACCTGTTGTGACACTTAAAATCTTGGTAGAATTTGGACTTTACCTGCAAGCCAACACTTCCTTTTCATCTTATTTGGGTTTGGATCTGTAGCTGTGAATGGGGTGATTCACAGAATCACAGAATGGTTTGGGTTGGAAGGGACCTTAAAGCTCATCCAGTTCCAACCCCCTGCCATGGGCAGGGACACCTTCCACTAGAGCAGCTTGCTCCAAGCCCCATCCAACCTGGCCTTGATAGTCTTTTCTGTCTTGATGATTGCCCCAGAGTAACGATTAAAATGGAGTTTCATTCACTCTACTGTCACAAAGAGGTGTACTGATACATGTGTTCAGTTATAAATAAGCTGAGGTTCTCTAAGAAATACGGTTCCTGATAGCATTTAAAAAGAAATCCAGGGTGAATTTAGGTTGGCTATAACCAGGTACACAGTGTTTACCTTAATGCTCTTTTCTTCTCTAAAGGGAGTGGTAACCTTTAGTTATGCTTTATGGAGGCTCTTATTACCACATCTATTCCATGAGTTTTCTTACACCCCTTCATTCTGGAAGAACTATTTTGACTCAAAAGCATTTAATTGACTTTGTATCTTCCAATGTAGAACGTGTTCGTGATACATTGCCAGGCAAGCAGCCTGCAGAGGAGTATAGTCCTTGTCTCAAAACTCTGAGTGTGTTAATGGTGGTTGATGTTCATTTGTGTTTGATTACTCCAAAATAATTAATCCATCCTCAGTTTGAGAGGTTTTGGATTGGGGTGGGGAAGAAGGTGAAAGTTTGTCTTATTTAGTGTTGTACTTGTAGACTTTAATATATACAAGTGCTGATTTTGGAAGCATATGAAAAACATGTTTGGAAAAAGAAGGTAATGATATCTGTATGGTTATGTCCAAATGTAGAACTTAAATCCTAGCAGGAACCTAGGTACCAGGAGGGTGGAAGCTCTGCTGTATTGAGTACAGCCTACTTGCAGTATGTTCTGTGCCTCACTTCTCCTGTCTATAGAACAGAGCTCATAAATCTTGCCATCATTTACATAGTGTTTTGATATCAGGTTTCTCTTCCAAGTCTGAAGTAACATTAATTATTAGTCGTGGGACTGCTATTTCCCTTTGATTTCTCCCCACCTCCATACTGCCATGTATGTAGCCCCTTCTTCAGGATAGAGGACAGGCTAAACCACCCTCGCTGAGATTACTCCATCACCTCTGATGGTGTAGCACAAAGCCATTCATTTCTCCACTCTGGAGTCTGAAGTCTCTGAACTTCATTAGCCCAAGGGAGTGGTAGGCCCAAGCGTGCTCCGAAATGCCGATCTCCTGCTTTGATAACTGAGCTCTGAAATCAAGATAAACAAGCTGCCCTATATACTGAACATGCCCTAATTGCACACTTGAAGCGCACCAGCCAATCGATGAGTGTGTGTCGCCCGCTAATGAATATTTGTACTTTTGGAAGATTTCATATGTGGGATTCCTTGTAGCTCCTGCAGTTATTAACAGAGTGGCCCTGAAGACCCTGTTCGGGAGGCGAACTTGGCTTTATCTCAACCAAGAAACTGTGTCATTTAATTTCATCTGGTAGCTGGGCATGGTCACTCTTATTCAAACTGTATTAGCTAATACTTCTTTAAAACTGTTTACACTGTGTGCAGAGTTGTGTTTAAAATCCTATTAGCTAATACATTTCCTAGTCTAGACTTGGGGAGGGTTGACTCCCTGAAGAACTCATAGCAGGACTTTGTTTACTTGCAGCGGGTACAAGAGGGACAGAAAGGGTAATGATGTTTGAAACTGTCCAAACGACTTTTGCTGTGCCAAATATTTTGCTCTCTGTCCCTCTCCTCACTCTTATAATAGCTAAGATTCTTTATTGAGAGGTGGCTCTCAAGTCATGAGAGTGACTTTGCAAGCCATGGGAGTATTGCCACAAAACAAGGTCCTAGGCATTTGGCATTGAGAGCCAGGGCTCTCTGTGGGAGCAGTGGAAGGAGGAAGGCACAGAAGACACATATAAGTTGGGGTGGCAGAGCCCCAGGGAGCCGCACACTGAGACATTCATTGAACCAGAAACACATCATGGACATTCAGGAGCCAAAGAAAAAGCTTTCTTGGTGGGAGATATCAGTGGGTTTTCGAATGTAGCCCACTAACAGGAGAAAGAGGCTGGGTTTGATGTGTATGATCCAGGATGGCCTGATAATAGGGCTTCCTTTATTCTGCAAGTCACAGACAACGTAAATTAGGAGTCCTGTACTTTGACTCACAGTCTAGCACCTTACTGACACACATAAAAAGCCTGAGCTCCCAGATTAGGTACCTGAAGCAATCACTGGGACATCAAGTGCTGTGAGTGGCTTCAGTGTTGCTGATGGAAAATCGTCTAACACCTTCTAGATTCTGCTCAACTCTAAGCTTCTAATCTTCCTTGGTTTTGGTTATCTTCCCCTAGTCACTCAAAGTAGGTCTCAGAAGGTAGGTGTGATGCTACAGTTGCCAGGTTAAGTAGGAATACCAAACCCATTGCTCTGCATCCTTTTGCTAACTGTTTTCACTGTAACTCATTCTGATTTAGTAGTGCAAGTGGAATATGTTGGGAGGAAAACACTATTATCTCAGCCAAACATTAAATACTGTATAATTCCAAGCCTTTCTCAAATGATGGCTTGAATTATTGACTTGAAATGCAGACAGTGTTTCTGATCGTAGTGATACTGCCTTTTGAATATCATAATAGAGTTTCAGTAAACTCTAAAGTTGAATGTAAAGTTCCCATTGGAAAAGTCAAGCATTTGACTTTCCTGGTTCTCAGGAGTTGTTGCAATCTGATTTTTGTCATGGTTTTCCTACTGATGTCTCTGTTTTTCTGCTTTCTTAAGTTATCCTCCTCTCTGGAATGTCTAACCTTTCTTTAATTTGCCTTTTCATACAGTCCCATCACGAATCGATTGCACTCCCACACTTACCATTCAAATATAAACAAATTCATTAAATTATTTACCAAAATGTGGTAAAACAAATAGACCTATCCTGGGGTTTGTTTTTTGAGGGTTTTTTTTCTTATTTTCTAAAGCATCCTTTTCCTTCTCTTTAAGTTTTTAATCTCGAGCCTTATAGTAAGGGCTTTTTCTGCCTTGTTAAATTGCATGCACATCAGTAACACTGTGTATCAACATCATTAATAAACGTTGGGTCCGCTATGTGTCCCCCTTCCTGGGCAAAATTATTCTATACTGTGTATTTACTAGAGCTACATCCTGTCTACTTCAGCTACTCAAGTAAGTAGCAATAGTTTAACTGCTGAGTATATAGTGTGCGTCATTTATTTGTCCTGACTAGATCCACTGCTGATTTCATAAACATTTGGGGAAAAAAATACCAAACTAGCAAATATTTGGAGAACCTCCTAATGTAGGATCTTAAAAGGATGATATCGTCTCTCAGCATGAAGATTAAAATCAGTGCTGTTCACAGCTGATTAACTTTCCTTTCTAATATTTCCCACAAACCGAGCTAATGTAATAAAACTTAACGAAACAAGGTTTAGTGAAGCCACAAAGAATATTTGGATGACAGGGAGCTATAGAGTGGTTCAGGCTGTTCTGGTGTTCACTTTGTAATGGCTCTGTGCTTTGTCCTGTCCAGTGGATGGGTGTAGCAGTGCAACAGACCTTGCGTTGGATTGAAACAGTCTCTTTGATGACTCAAGGGTGATGTGAATTAGCTGTACTATATTTTCCTTGTATCTAGTCAGTGATTGATTGTTGTTTTGCCATCAACTCTAACAACTCTCATTTTTGGTCCTACAGAGTCATCAGCAAAGTGGTGCCAGCTCCAGAGGCCAAACCTGCTACGCCTGTGAGCCGACCCAAAACTCCTCCACCCGTTCCATCACCAGTACCAGCTCCCGTTCATGTCACCCCTCCTCCAGCTCCAGCTCCTCCTCCTCCACAAGCCACCGTCTCACCAGTCCTGATCCCACCGCCCTCTCCAGCTGTTTCAGCGGCAGGAGGCTCCAAAGCTCCGGTTAGGAGCGTGGTGACCGAGACTGTCAGTACTTATGTGGTAGGTTACACACACTGCCGTGTTTGTCCCAGTGCCAATGACATTCCTCTCTTGAGTTGTTGAGCTCCTGGGTGACTCATCATCTCAAACTGATGGTACCTCGTGATGTTCCTCTTCATTAAGCTACTCTTTATCCGGCCCTTGCTTCCATGCATGTTTTGAGGGGTTAATAACCATTAAACCACTGCTACTTGGACTGAATTTTTCCTTTGTTCCCAATTTAATGTTTTAAGTTTCTATAAATCCAGTTATATTCCACGTGGTTTTTTTCTGCTCACTGAGTTAGAGCATTTATTTTTGAAGGTGGAAATATTTTTATATAGGTGCTTTCATAAGTACTGAATTGAAACCTCAAATGTCAAACTCGCCATGGATTTTGCTGTCAGTCAGGTAAAGCACAAAACCTCGTACAACATCAAGAATTTGACTTAGCCCTCATTTGAAATGTGTTCAGTCTACAAATCTCTTTTCTGCCTTCCTCAACATACAGAAATTGCAGATGTTTGTGCATCTCAGGAAGACTGTAGGTAGTTCCTTAACCTGCAGTTCATTAGTCTGCTTGACAGAGGCTGTGAATGTGGCCTCTGTCTAGCAGCGTTAAGACTTCATTGTTTGAGAGAAGTCTCCCATCAAACGTGATGTAGGAACTACGTTCTCTAACAGAACATGGACATACCTCCAGGCAGAAACTTTCTGCTTTTGATGCAGTGTAAAATGGAAGTCCTGACCATTCCTGATCCCTCAAGGGCAGCAGATACCATTAACAACAGTAGCAGTGTCATTATCCTCCCTGTTCTGGCCAAGTTCCAGCTTGGTTGGTGATGCCTTGCTCATCTGTAGTGGGTAGGGCTTTAAAAACTTACCATTTGAAACAGCTGAAACTTGCTTTTATTACAGTTTCCTGTGCTTTAATTGCAGCATATCATGATATTTATCCTCTTTTTTTTAATCCCTGTTTTTATAATGATTCCTAATGTAAATCTACCCAGCTCTTTCTAATGGAAAAAGTGCTCTTCCCTGCTGGACTTAAACTGTTATATATCATGTTACTGGTCTCTATTTAAACAGCTGCTACATTTCACTCCTGAGTTAGTTACAGCACTAGACCTCACATAGGCTGTGCATATCTTCAGGGTGTAGGATACACATCCTCACCTTCTGTATCATAGGTGTAAACACAGTGAAACTCTTATGTATCAAGCTTGGAAACTCACTCTAAAAGAGGAACATTACCAGAATACTGCACTACATCTCATTTTCTTCAGTAAAGCAAATAATTTAGAGGTTACGTTAGTTTAAAGAAGGAAAACCTAGAACTTTGCCTATGTACTTCTGGTGGTAACACTCTTGCAGAGAATTCAGAGGACATGTAGACTCCAAGTTACTTCTTTTGCAACATTATAGTTGAAACCAGGGGTTTACTGCATTAGGCACCAATTATGTGCACCGTCAGAGAGACTCCTGATCTGAGACATTTGTAAGTCCAAAAGCTGAGAGAGAGGTTGAGGAATAATTGCTAACTATTAGCCTCTTGTATGAAGGGAATCCAGGACACAGAATGATGAAATGGTTTTCCTGAGGTCGCATGGGAAAGCTTGTCCAGAGATAAGATTGGAGCCAGTGTGACAGAGGTGTGCAACTTCCGTCTGCAGGGGAGGACAGGAGTTTAAAAAGAAGAAAGAAAGGATGTGGGATCTTCCTGTAGGATAGCATCTCAGTCAGCATGCTCTGATCATTAACACTCAGTGGTTTGTACTAAAATAGCACTCAGCAATCACGCAGTGTCTCTTCTTCCACGGCCCTTGGCTCACTAGGGAGTGAGAAGTGACGCCGTATATTTAACATTCTCATTCAGCAGTTAGGGAAAGTTAGGGTATCTCTTCAATGGGACATCAGGCAGTGCCGCCTGCACCCAGCACCACCAGTGCCTGTGCTGGAGGATGGTAGACGGTGTGGGTACATCCACGTTGCTCAAGTAGGTGGTGAAGGGCTGTAGCTGTCAGCCCGACAGCCCGCACCACAGCCCAGCATCTCCTTCTGCCCAGCAGCATCACCTCACAGCAATGACTGCAAGCCTCTTCACACCAAGCACAGCAGATGCCTCTCTACTAACTTAAGATGACTTTGCAGATGTGAGATTGGATTATAGAATCATGGAATGGTTTGGGTTGGAAGGGACCTTAAAGCTCATCCAGTTCCAACCTGCCATAGGGTTTCAACCCCACTAGATCCGGTTGCTCCATGCCCCATCCAGCCTGGCCTTGAACACTGCCAGGGATGGGGCAGCCACAGCTTCTCTGGGCACCCTGTGCCAGCGGCTCACCACCCTCATAGTGGCTGGCACTTAAAGGTATTGGAAGGCTGCTCAGAGGTCTCCCCAGAGCCTTCTCTTCTCCAGGCTGAACAAGCCCAGCTCTCAGCCTGGCTCTATAGGAGAGGTGCTCCAGCCGTCTCATCATCTTCATGACCCCCTTCTAGACTCATTCAAGCAGACAGGATGATTATTGCAATCAATCAGCTTTAAAATCAGGAAGTAAACATAAAAATCATAAAGCTCTGAATATGCTAAATCCAGTGAGCAGCTGCCTCATGCTGTAAATGATCTGCCTTTCTTGTTTCCTTTACCCTTTAGTCAATTGTACTGCCACAAAAATGTCATAGGGGGAATGGAAAGTTACTCAGTAACAACTTTTTTTATATCCTGATCTTATCAGCTAGTTGAAGTTGAAGACTTTGGCTAATAAGTAATATGGCAATATATACACATGGCACTCTATGTTTTACATGTATATAAGCTGTTATCTTCCACAGGAGGCTGCTGGTGCTCGCTCTTGCCATTAGCAGGGCAGAATTTTAAGAGTCACTAGAGTATAGACAGAGAAGGAATTGTGTCCACAAGCCCTGGCTGCTGTATGTGAATGTAACTGGCTTTACTGGTTTACAGGACAATAGGGGAAAATGCATGCTTTTGTCATGTACAGCATAGAAAAGTCAATTGAGACATCACGCCAAGCACTTCTGATCAGAGAATTCATAACAGCGGCAGCCGCCGAATAGCTGTGTTAGAGAAGCAAGAATTGCATTAACTATTAAATATCAATTTTGCTGCCTGCTTAGCCCTGAAAACCAGCTGACTTCCCTTTTCTTTGCACCAGATCCGAGATGAGTGGGGTAACCAGATCTGGATCTGTCCTGGCTGTAACAAGCCAGATGATGGCAGTCCAATGATAGGTTGTGATGGCTGCGACGATTGGTATCACTGGTAAGTTGCTCATCCCTCCTCTTCTGCTGTTCCTCGGCAGATTGGGGCTCTATTATTAAAATCCCTTCTTTTTTATGTAATGGTTTGTGACGCCAGGAATATTTAAATGGTTTTAATGTGTCCAATTTAATTATCTGGGAGATATTTTTATCTCTGTGTCCCTGGAATTTGAAGCAGCAGATTGTAAGCTGTGAAGGAGAGTTGCTTTTTAATTAACCGGCGTTTGGGTTGGAAACTGCTGGGAAATATTGCTGATTCCGGTAGTTCTGTGAGAACTCCAGGATTATGAGCATAGTGTATACAGAGAGACATTTCAAATTATGAAGCATTGTGTGAACAGTAATATAAATGTCAGCTCTCATAAAAGGGTTGGAGGGAATTAATCACTTTTTTAGGCTTTTTCTTAAACAGCTACATAAAATCATAAGTTTTGCTGCAGATGTTAAAGAAGCATTTGATATTATTTTAAATCTAGCCTATTATACCTGGAAGTGCATTTCTATCTTCTATTAAAATATCATTTCTTATCTGAGTGTCCTTTCAATATTTGTTTCAAAGCAAGTGTTATTTTAGGTTTCTGTTCGATCATGAAGATAATGATAATATAATTTCTGTATTAATTTGAATTAATACAGCTCAAATTAATTTGAATTAATGTCTCCCAGAGAAAAGTTTCATTTCTTTGGGTAAGAAACAAAAGCAACGTTACTCCACTGAAGTGATATTTTCCCATCCTTCCTAGGCCTTGCGTTGGGATTACGGCTGCACCCCCAGAAGAGATGCAATGGTTCTGCTCCAAGTGTGCCAACAAAAAGAAGGATAAGAAACACAAGAAGAGGAAGCACAGGGCACACTGAAGACTCTGCAGTGGACCAATATTGTGTGGTCGCCGTGGCACCCTTTGCCCTGACTCTGCTGCAGGGGGGAAATCCAGCCGGCTCCTGTCCCACCCTCCATCACCGGCGGTCAGGGTTATGACTCTGGAGCGAATCAGGGGTGAGGAGATGCTCTCCATCAGGGGCTGTTGCTTTTCGCAGCCCATCCAAGCCCAGGGGGCTGGATTTTGGTACATTCTGATGCTGTCTTTCACCTACCGAGGCCAATTTGCACAGGGTGACATGAAGACTTCAGTAGTTCATGCTCCCGCTCCCGCTCCTGTGGCTCGGCAGCAACAAAGACGAATGTTGTAAATACAGATACCTGCCCTGTTCCTTCTCAATTTGTTCTTAATCCCTCTTGAACCTTTGCAGTAAGGTGCTGAGAGGAGGAGAAAATGTAAATTTGCAGTAAGTTGTAAACTGAGACGACCTTCTGGAATGATTTTCTGTAGTCTGGGTACAGTTCAGCCTCGACTCCTGCTGAGCCAGATAATCATAACGCCGAAATAAAGAGTGGCTGGTAAATATTTTTGTGACGAGAATATATGAAGCTTTTTGCCCTTGATTTTTAGTACTAACATAAAATAAAACATGTTCAAGCTTTTGTGATATATCTTCTATTTTTTAAAAAGGAAAAAAACAAAGTTTCTATTGTGTCAGGGTTTTTTTTTTCCTTCCGTGTGAATTGATTTCCGTGGACCTGTAATATATTTTATACTTTGGTTTATTTTGAGGGGGTGGGGGGGTGGGGTTTTTTTTTTAGTCTTTGTCAATTGTACCTTTTCATTGCTTGTACATTTCATTGGTGTGTAAAAACACTTCCCATTAAAAGATGTTCACACGTGTAAATACCTGATATTTATAAAGTAATTCCCTTTTTTTTGTAATTATTATTTTTTTAGGGCTTTTTTTCCTTTGTTTGCCCAAGAAAACCAACCTTGCAGCTGTTAAAAACCCGGGTGACATCCACCTTGTCCCTATGGCTTTAAGGGATTGGTGAGATGTGCCCCAGTGGTGCGTGCATGAGGAGTCGGCCAGCACCATAATTAGGCCTTGATTCAGATACTTAAACATGTGGTAACTTCTTAAGAAGTGAGTAATCCCATTGCCTTCAAGGAGCCTGTTCCCACACTTCGTTATACATGTGCTTATATGCCTTCTGAGTTGAGAACTTAAGCCAGGGGGCTCTGCACGTCTAATGGCAGCTACAGTGTGTTAATCTGTAGCTGGAACTGAGCTTTTTTACTTTCTTCTTTTCTTTTAACAAGTGGTAGTTTGCCAAAACCATCAGGCTCGTGTTTAGATGGGGGAGCTACAGAACAGCATCGAGGCCAGAGGATGCGTTCCTCTGCCTTCTGTATCCCCTTGGCAAGACCAGTGAAGTGAATGCGAGTTGTATTCCCCATCCAAAATGAGGGGGGAAATTGCAGAGATAAAATAAGTCAGTATTAAATATTGTAGTGCAATAGTATGGGGAGCTAAATAAAATACAAGGCTAAAACCGTGAAAACAAAAACGGCACCTTTTGTTTCCAAAGGGCTTTTAGACATTGTTGGTTCATTTGGGGATATTTCTACTTTAAAGCCACCCAGTGAGAAGCAGCTGATGTTTGATGACCCTTCAACCTGTTGCACAGATATTAAGAGTTATTTTCTAAATGCATCCAAATTGATATTAATGGGAATGAATCAGTTGTGGTTTTAACAGTACCGGTTTAGGCAGGGAAATGAGGCTTTGCTGATAGAACTGTTAAACTGCAAATCAGTGCAGATATGGATGAAATTTGTTTATTAAAAGTGCACTGTTACCTTCTTTGTTCAATGCCACCTCATTTATAGTCGTCCCTGCTAATGACCAGTCAAGAAAGTTCTTGGGTTTGATTTTTGCCTTTGATTTCAATTTGAATTGTTGGATGTTGCAAACCTGATTCTTGGTTCTGTTCCCACCTGTAATGTGCAGACCTACAAAATGCGCAGTCTTTGGTCATTTCTGGTTGCAATAATAAAAGAACTAGCTTTTGGTAAGTTGTTTATCCATTTCCTCCTCCCCTCCGTTAACCAGAACTTCTCACATCGAATCTACACCATTATTCAAGGTGCCACGGGCGGGCTGAACTTGGCTCCTTGGCCCTTCAGCTATTTCTGTGCATGCTTGAGCGTCACTGCCGCCGGGTTGGTTTCCTACCCTGAGGTTTATGATTTTATAAATGGCAATAAAACCCAAAGCATCATTTTCAGGAGGCTTGTGTGGCTGATGGGATTAGTAACAGGAGAAGGGGCCCTTCACCTCCAGGTCATCGGTTTGAAGCCAGCCCTGCTCCATAGCCGCGCAGAGCCTGCCTCCTCTTTCACTTACACTGGGGTGTGTGTCAGGAATCCATGGCATGAAAGAATCATTGGCTTCCAGAAAAAGTTACCCATGTGTCATGGACCTTCCTCATGGCCCTTTGTACCACCCAATGCTGAGCAAACTCGCTGCTCCTCCAGAAGTTTGTATTTGCTGCCATAACGTTACGGGTTGTGTTTCTTCTCCATGGACTCCACCACAGTGCTTCTCCCATGGATGACCAATTGATTCTTACGGTTTTGCATTCATGTTCCTCTGAATCTTCTTATGATCTGGGTTTTGGTCACCATCATCCATGGGAAGAGGGCACAGCGGGTGTGTTGCCACTTGGTTTGCTCATTGGATGTCATAGGAGAGCATCAGCGCCTCTGAATGGTTTTCCTGCCTTGCAGGGCAGCTTCATCCAGGAGGAGAATGAGTTGTGAGCATCTATTTCCATAGATAGCTGGAACAGAACCGGCTAGAAGTTTAGAAAGTGGGTTTTTAGTGAAAAGACAGCTCATCATCTGCCTGCACCATAAAAAGAAGACAAGATGCAATTCCCCCCTTTACTGATGTACCACACATAGTGGGTTTAAGTGGTATAGTGAATCCTGGTAGTAAATACTCCAGAAAAGAGCGTAAAAGCCATTCCATGAGAGACATTTGTTGAATCCTGCCTCTACTCCGGGGCCAGATGATTATCTGGAGTCAGTTGGGAGTCAGTCGGAGCTGTGTCAGTTTACAGCACCCGGCATCGGGAATGGGGAGCAACTCAATTTATTGGGAAACCATGTGGGGGGGTTTCTCCTCTTTTCCCTTTTTACCCTCCCTTAGGGCAGCCGGTGCCTGCAGGTCACTATGGAAAACAGCAGTGCTGGGTGCTTCCATGCCATGAGGTGGAATTGCAACGTGTTAATGAGGTTTGCACCCAGGAAAATACATGTCGTTAACATTGAGACAGAAGCACAACACTCACAAGTGGAAGAAACTGATTTTTATTGGGAGACAGAGATAAAAACACAGAGCATCCATCCCCGGAGTAATGGGGATGCACTTTTCCTAAGATAATCTTCCTCTATGTTGTGCTCAGGGCATCACTTCTCTGCTTGACAAGGTGTTTCTCCTCTGAAGGTGTTTGCAGCTAAATACAGTAAGGATCTTTCTGCTCCGCAAATGATTTGTGATTCCAAATGTCCTGGAAGAGAAAGGGAATGAAGAGAGCCCCCTGAATCAGAGGGTATCAGAGCCTGCTGACTTTGTCTGCACTTTCCAGAGATACAGCGTATTACTGCACTGTATCACCTAAACCTTCTTTGTTCTCCTTTCAATAGGACGATTAAACAAAGACCTACTAACCAAATTCAAGTATAAAATGAACGCTGAGATACGGAAACCTTGCCAGGAAGAACGTTAATGAACGGAGCTCACTAAAGGCACGCTCGCTAAGTTTTCCATACAAATAGTTTTATGGCCAATCTCTTTTAGATCATAGCAGTTTGCTTTGGAAGTTTGAAATCTCACAAGTAGATGAGTTTCCTTCACCAGGGAATGACTTAGATCATGCTCTGAATGAACTCCCTCTTCGCACTCTTGTCACTCCTGCTGCTTTAAGAAACTCTTCTCTTCTGGGGACCTTAGGATCAGCCGTGATCTCAAAAGCAGAAAGCTGCTATTAACCCATGGCTGCTCTATGGCAGAGGAGGCTGGAATGGGAGATTTATGGCCAGCAAACAGCTTGTACCTGCCTGATGTGAGCAGGAGCTCACACATGAACATGAGCGATGGCAGCTGGTCCTGGGGTGCTTCCCTGAAGGTGCTGTGCATGGTTTGAGCTGGGTGAAGAGAGAGAAGACCTTTTAGCAGGGCCTGTTGTGATAAGACAAGGGGGAATGGTTTTAAACTGAAAGAGGGGAGATGTACACTATATTTAAGGCAGAAGCCCTTCCCTGTGAGGGTGCTGAGGCGCTGGCACAGGGTGCCCAGGGAAGCTGTGGCTGCCCCATCCCTGGCAGTGCTCAAGGCCAGGTTGGACACAGGGGCTTGGAGCAAGCTGCTCTAGTGGAAGGTGTCTCTGCCCGTGGCAGGGGTTGGAACTGGAGGAGCTTTAAGGTCCCTTCCAGCGCGAACCATCATCTTGGTGAGTCTGTGATTATCTTAAGGACCTTTCCAGCCCTAACTATTCTGTGATTCTACGATCTTCCACGTGTATTTTAAAACACAAGAAGGAAGTAATTTCTTATGAACTCCCTGTTACCTTCTCCGTGTGAGCATTGCCATAAGAGCCTTGAAACAGATCTGTAAAACCAAACAGAAAGTCATTAGATTATTTTATACCCTCATTGGTTTATCCCCTAACCGAGGGGCTGAAGGCGAAAGAGGCATTCACAAAAATTCAGGTTTCATCACCTGTCACGAGCAGGAATTTGGTTTTCAGATTCCCAAGTCTCGCCTGTCAGCCCCTGCCTAAGCCAGCATGGGTTTGACAACTTACTGTGCCTGTCGTCTGCTTACCATGGGACTAATGACAGCTGTGATGGGGTGTCACCAGCCCGACACCCCATCACAGTGCCACCCGGAGCCTCTGCTTAGCTGTGTACAGGAGACCTTCAGCTTTCTTCCTTCAAGCTGGTCTGTCCCAACCTATGGGACTGGGCGGTATTTGCTGTGGATTCTTTTTAATTTGGCATCCGAATTAAAAGCGATACTTATTTCTTTTTCCTTTTTCAGAAATAAATCAGGAAAAAAGGATAGGGAATAGTGTGTAAATTACCTATTTTTCATTGAGATGTCATTTACAGCTCTTTTCTAACAGATGCTGTAAGAATTGTCATCTTGGGGGTATGCATCCACTCATTGCTGTCCACACGGCAACCATTGCACGTATTCAAAAGGACAAACATCATCTTGTGGGGAAAGCTGGATACTTCTCAGCTCTGCCGTGGCTTTAGTGGTGCATTTGGGCACGGGATCAGTGCATGTCCCAGTTCCCATCCACGGAGGAGGATAACGTTTCCTGCTCTGGCAGCTCTGCTTCCGCCTTGGATCCGGGTGATGTGAGGCTTCTAAAGACAGCCCAGGCCATCCCGCGGGTTAAATAACTGGGATAACACTCTTCACATGGGGTGGATAAAGCTGCTTCTCCACTGAGCCTTCCTCTGCACCTCTGTGCTTGTGTTTGCATTGAGGCTGGGAGCTGGGAACCATCTCCTCCACTCCTGAACCAGGCAGATCCTTTGGCTTTGCAAGCTTCTGCTGACCCTCTCCCAGCATCAGTCCAAGCCTCTTTTCACCCACTGATTTTGAGCCTTTCAGTGCAAGGAACCTCTCTGGGCTCATACTGAGACTTCATTTTGCTCCTAACTACTTGGTTTTTGTTTCCAGGGATATCTGGAGGGGCTTCATCTGAGAAACAGCTTTTTGCTTAAAATGACTTCAGGGACATTGAAATACACTCTCACAATTCATGCAATAGCTGCCTTCTCTGGGCTTCATGGGCTGTGAAATACCCGAGTTAGTGCTTGGAGTGGGCACGTATTAAGGTGCTGAGGATGAAGTGACGCTGTTGTTCTCTCTATTCTCTGTAAAGACAGATGCTCAGTCAAGCCCCAGATCCAGGCCTTTGCCTTAATGTCTAATAACCCAGCCCTACCGCTGGCTCTTAGTGGCACCTGCTTTCTGAAAGGCTGGGCTCACAGCTCAGGAGGAAGCACATCCCTTCAGCCCTCCCTGCTTACGTGCTGCATTGCTTCAGCTTCAGGATTGCTTTGGCCTGGCCAGAAAAGAGGAGTTTCCCAAAGCAAGGATGTGCAGCAGGTTTGTGCTGAGGATCCCACTGAAGGTGTTGTAGCTGTCTAACACAAGGTGATGTTTTAGGAACATAACCATGATGTTAAAGTCTTGAGCAATGTCTTGTGTGCAAAGTCTTGAGCTGAACCTCCAGTAGAGTCCCTTAGGGGCCATAGAATCATACAATGGTTTGGGTTAGGAGGGACCCTAAGATTATCCAGTTCCATGGGCAGGTATGCCTTCCACCAGAGCAGCTTGCTCCAAGCCCCTGTGTCCAACCTGGCCTTGAACACTGCCAGGGATGGGGCAGCCACAGCTTCTCTGTGCCAGAGCCTCAGCACCCTCACATCTAATCATTATGGGATACCTTCATTCATTTTGAGGGGCTTGGGTGAGAAAAGGAGGAAAGCAGAGGGTGAAATGTTATGAACTACAGAGAAAACAGTCTGAGTAGATGTATTTGTTCAGTGTTAAAACAGGTCGAGTCCACCTTCACCCCTCATCGCCTGCCTTGCAGGCTTTGGAGTTCATGGTTAACCCAGTGCAGGTCCAGCTCATCTCTTTGTAATCTTTGGATTATTCAGAGTTAAAATAGGTGCAGTTTGCAGCTTCTTGCAAGCACAACCAAGGGCACATGTGCTGTTGCTGACGATGGTTAGGCCCAAGGTGAGCATTTGGCAGGTATCAAATCCTCCTCTCAAGCCAGGAAGTCCCCACTACTAGAGAGCAATGCTGTGGACTACGTAAGTTTTGTAAGCCCTTAATGAGTCACTTGATATCAGCCACATCAGTTCACTTACATGGAAAGGGCTCCTATTTCTCCTGGTGGCGTTGACTTCAGTGTGTAGAGCAGGGGAGCATGGGGCTCCGGTGACTGATCCTTCCTACACCCGCTTGCACAAGGGGTACAGCAGCGCGATGGACTCATCTCAGATTCCTTTGGGAGGTGGTGACAGAGCTCCACCTTAATGAGTTCATCGCCCTGCCAGCATTCTTCCCACACCCTGGTGCCCATGTTGGCAGAGCTATGCTGGAAAACACTCCCTGGGCTTTTAACCGGCTATGGATATTGGGATGCAGCCTGAATCCTCATCAGTTGATGGTCCGGTTGTGCTTACAAGCAGCACCGAGTGGACTGGTTTGGTGCTGCGTGATGGGGAGATGCAGAGGCATCAGATTAATTGCCAGGGCTCCCATTAGGCCCAGTTTTGTAGCAGTGTGCAAGTGGGTGGAAGGAGGAGCCGGTGCCTTAGGCTCCAGTGAGTGTTATACCAGCTCTGTTTACTAAAGCCGTGCTCCAACAGCTGCGGAGCTGCATCACGTCCTTGTTTTTCTTCTTGTTTCTGGACAGCAAGCACTGCTCATGGAGTTAACGCTCACCAAACAGCGTTACTCAGAGCTCTGGTATGAATCCAGCCTTGGATGCACACGTTGCAAAATAGTTTCAGAGCTGAGTGTGCTCTTGGCATTGCCACCCCCGAGGTACTCCAGTTCTCTGCAGCGACTTAGTAATTTAGCTGCTTATCTCCGCTTTGAGTTATCCTTGTCTCCATCAGAAGTGTCCTGCTGCTCGCAATGGGTCCCTCACTTTTACTTGTCTGACACTGCACATATCCTCTGTGCAGGACAAGTGCCTGTTGTCATCTGATGGAGATTCATCTTCCACACCTCTGGTGTTCAGGAGCTGCTGGAGATCAGACCTTTGCAGATAGACAGCAACCTGCTAGAAACACACTCTCCAGATGGGGAACACAATTAATCACTCTTTATTATAACATAATACTCAATAATTTCTAATCTAAGACATAATTGGACCTCCCAAGACATCTAGTGAAATCCATCAGGGTACAACATGTCCCATCATGCCATTCCTATACTTGCATGTGTTTGGGCATGGTGAGTGGGTCTCCCCAGCCATCACTGGGAAAGGGTAATCAAAACAGGCAACTGTTCAGCATGGATATTAGTTTAGCGGCTTAAGGACTCCAAAGCTGTGGTAGTTCCCATCAGATGTGCTTGAAGAAGCGAAGGGGCTGGGCTGGCATCACTCGCCTCCTGTGAACAAGGACTGGTTTGTTTTCTGCTGGTGTTATGAGCAGTGAAACCAAAGCAGGGTGGTGAAGTGATTTGTGCCAGGTCACAGAGCACGTCAGGGGCAAAGCTGAGATGGGAACAGGCACCTCCAAGCTGCCAGCTCCCTTAGACACCAAGCAGACAAAGCTGGTGCTGGAGCTGTCAGAGGCCAGGAGGGTGAGCACCTATGGAGAAGAGTCCCCTGGTGATACAAGAAAGGTCCCTTCTAGCAGCTTATCCTTGTATTACAGTGGCATCTGTTGCAAATACACCTTAGAGCTCCCTTCATCCTTGAGTACCTCTCTGTGTACTTTTCCAGGCACCTTTCTATGAACCTATCACTGGGTGCACCAGCTTATGTTATCCCAAAAGTGGGCCTCAGCTGCCAAGATCTCCATGTAATAGACATGCAGAAGTCTGGATCCCTCTGCAAGGTCCTTCCAAACCAAAGGCATGGGGAGGTGCCTTTGCATGGGCTCCCCCTGAGGCTGCTTGGCACAGCTCCCATCCACAAGTGGGATACAACGCAGGGCGAGCTCAGCAAAGCACTTGCAAAAATTGGGCAGGAAATGGTGATTTTGGATAAAACCGGGTTCATTTCTCCTTGAACCAAAAGAACCATCTCTGCAGAGCCCCTGGTTGCTTGGTCACAGATGTACGTGTGGACAGGACCATGGTCTGGAAATGAGTCTCCTCACTGGGATAAACTCTATCTGCCAACAAAGACATCTGAGAAAGACATTTCCATGTCTGCGGTCCTGGGTCAGGATAATGTGCTTCTAAATCCACACTTGCTTCTTCTTTAGGCTGTTACATCTCTGAGCTGCCTCCAGTGTAATTCTCCACACCTAGCTGCTTTGGATTTCTTTCTCTACATCTCACCTTAACTCCAAATGCATTTGGGTTTGGTTTTGTTGCTATGATAATCACAGCATTCTTTTGATACATACTTCTTTAAGCCTTGATTTACTGTGATTTGCTCCCAACCTTCGTTCCAGTTCACCCTTTCTTGTGCGTGGGGATATTTTAAATGAATATAATTATATTTAATAGCTTCTGCAGGTACTGAAGCATCTTTTGATTTGAGTCCTAACTTTCGTTATTACCCCCCACACACATACACACCTTGTCAGAGATTCTCTGTTTAACCTATGCCTGGAGATTAATTAAAGTGTCATTAAAATGCCTGTAGCACGTTTTGTGTCCTACATGCCTGGAAATACTCTTTTTTTTCCCACAGTCGGGGCTGTTGTGCTTGTACCAACAATAGCTGGCATGTGGCTCGTTCTAGATCACCACGAGATATAACCAACGCTCCTCATTAGAAGAAAACACATTCATTTCTTGGATGCCTCTTCAAAGTTTTCCCAGGAAGACCCATTTAAATGGAGTTTTCCATTTACATCTCTCCATCGCTCTTGGCCGGCGCTGACACCGGAGCACAACGTGAATCCTGCATCACACGTTGTTGTGAAATGGATATTTAGGCTCTTCCCAACCATTTGTGGGGCAGAGCTTCTACTCCAGACATAAACGTTCAAGGTTTGAGTGTTTAAATGTATATGGTTCAGCTTTGGGTACAAAGTCTCCCTCTTCTTTCAGTGTTTCTGCTTGGTGAGAACCCATCACCGGAAAGTAATGGAGTGTAAACGGAGGATGAGGTTTATCTACAGCCAAATCCTGCAGCTGCCCTTGCAAAATGGACCTGGTCAGAGGATGGGAATGGACATCGCTATTGATGGCCAGGAAAAATAAAGGAGGCAGAAACCCTCCAAACTTTGCTGGGGTCTTGGCATGGTGCTGGATGGGAGAGATGCGCATGAAGCAGGAGCAGAAATCAGGAGCTCTTGGTATGTCCCAGGGCTGGTCCGGGTATTAACATAAATCTTCAGAACACTGCACAAACCCAGTTCGGAGCTTTCTTCTCCAGCCTTTTGCATCTCCTTACAGTATTAAAAAGCCCAAACAAATGGGCTTTATAACACTATACACAAATACACATGTGAGCAGCTGGGATAGAGAAAAAAAACCCCAACCTGCACAAGGATCCATTTCATTCTTAAGGGGAAGCCTCGACTATGAGCTCCTCATTCGCAGTTCCTAGGGAGATGAAACATGATGTTGTGCCAGGCATCACACTCTCGTGCAAAATCAGAGCCAGCTCAGAGATGCTACAGCTGCTTTCTGGCTTCACCTCCATCTGAAAAGGAGCTGAGACTCCCGGCATCCCAGAGGTATTTAGCAAAGCTTGGAGCCCTCTTCATCCCATTGGTTGGTGGGATGCACCAGGAGGGCACCAACCCAGTAGTCATGATGCTTTTAGCATCATCTTGGTGCAGCTTCTGCAGTCTCCTCTTCTGAAAGACACAAAACAGGAACATGAGAAGAATAAAACAAAGAAATGTGAGTAAATCACTGCTTTCTGAGGGAAGCTGGTGCTGAACACAGTGTAATTATAACCCCTTTCACAGTTGGGTTGTTTCATGGCCCAACTTCTAAAGCCTGACAGCTTTTGCAGCTGTAGGCTTTGGATGCTCAGCATGTCCCCCCCTGCTGGCAATCTGTCCCTGCTTTAACATGAGCCTTGGCCTTTCAGGCTGGCACATTGATGCTGGGACATCACCAGGGACCCTTGCGGGCAGACCTGGTGGCCCCACATCTCCTCCCATGACTCAGGGCCACCACATCTCTCAACAACAAACCTGTCTTTTGTAAGAGGGCTGACAGTGATCCACCTTGCAATTAGCAGCTTCTAATAAGCACCCTGATGAGGTGAACCTGGGAGGGAGGCAAATGCTACCTTGACTCAGTGTCCTCCTGGGTTGGGAGAGATGGATGCTTGGGATCTGCTGGATGTGATTTTGCGACACAGCCTTGCTCACCCTTCATTTCCAAAGACTTTTGGGGCATGACATCCTGGATGAGCTGGTGAAGAGCCCTGGAGAAAAGGACTGGTTTTAAACTGGGGCTCTCCACCACCATCCTCTCCCTCTGAATTTTTACAGCCCCTCTGTTTTTCTACTGCCTCAAGCATCTTATTGCCAACATCCTTTTCATCTCTTGCTTTTCTGATGGGTACCACTTTGCAGAGCTGTTGGAAAAGCCCTAGCAGGCCACCATCATAGAATCATAGAATGGTTTGGGTTGGAAAGGACCTTAAGATCATCCAGTTCCAACCCCCTACCATGGGCAGGGACACCTCACACTAGACCATGTTGCCCAAGGCTCTGTTCAACCTGGCCTTGAACACTGCCAGGGATGGAGCATTTACCATTCCCTTGGGCACCCTGTGCCAGCGCCTCAGCATCCTCACAGTAAAGAACTTCTTCCTTATGTCTAACCTGTTCAGAAACAAGGGGTCACTGCACAACAAAAACCCCCCAGGTCTTCCCTTCTGTATCCTTCAACCCCTCCATACCCCTCACAGGTCAGTGCCATGGATTATAGTTTGTGCTACAGTAGCTCCAATCAGGACCTGGGGTATTATTTATCGCATTTAGTACCTGCCATCAGTCAGGAAAACTTAACAAAGACCCTATTGGGTTTATCTATAGGCAGCTAAACAAACGTATCTTGCTCTCCCGTTATCTTCTTGTTAACAAAACACTATCAGGATGTTCTAAACATCAGCATTTACTGCACAAGAGCCCTTTATCTGGCATGATATATAGAGAGCCTATCAATTAGTGCAGGGGGCTTGAAAATACCTGCCATGCTTCACTCAAAAGTCCCAGCACCATCCCAGTGCTGCATCACAAGTAAATATCCCTCTGTGTTTCCTGGCCTGGAGCATCCCTGCGTGAGCTGGGAGAGCTTCTTATGAGCTGAAATTGTGCAAAATGCATTTTTCCACCTTCTTTTATAATATCAAGCCATACAGGCTGGTGGCTTTCCATAGGAAGAGTGGAGCAAGAGCAGACAGAATGCTGGATGGTGAGGGAATGGGGAAAAGAAAAATCAGCTTTTATTCAGAAAGGCTGAATGTGGCTTGGGAATAGAGTGAAAAGTGCCACGAGACAGTGCATCCTCCGGACAGCAAGACCTTGTCTGCGGGATTAGTTCCTCTCAGGTCCCCCCATTGTGATGCTGTGCTAATGGAGCGAGGATCGCTCTTGCTCCCCATCAGCTCAGAGGGGTGGATGTGATAGGTCTTGGACACCAACCACTGAGGATCCAGGGCACTGCTGTTCTCAAACACCTCTGCTCAATCAGTGCTCAGCAGAGGAGACACTTCACCCTGTATCATAAACCAGCCTCTCCTGTGTCAGCTGGACCGATGGTGCTTCACCCTCCATCGCGGGGGTTGCATTGTGATGGGAAAGTGATTCTTCAGATAAATGGCAGATTGGGAAGATTAAGCCCAACTCCTGTTTGTCTCCAACTATTTGAATATCTTGCAAAACAGAAACTCTGCAAACAAGCACATGGGCTGCTTTGGAAATCACTGCGGCTGTCTCCGAGTAATCGTTTGCTCTTGGGAGATGCTTTCTTCTAGGTGGATCTCCAAGCTCAGGACTAAATGCACTTGCAGACGTTGGACTCATGGACTCCCCATTCATTTCAGTGTCTCCACATATCTGAAAGAAGAAGCTAAACCTTTAAAGGTTGATAATTACTATTACTTTTAATTCCCAAATTGAAAATAAAGGGAAAAACAGTGGTGGAGCTGGGGCTGGGCTGACCTCTGCCTGGCTTTGAAGAGGCAGCATCAAACATGCAAGTGAAATAGGTGATAAAACCCGTGAAGCCAGTGATGGGAGTCAGAGAGGGCAGATGGGATCAGAGCTTTGGGCCAGGCCAGTGCAATTAGGAGCGTGTTTTGCACCAAGCTGAGCAGGACACTGTAGGAGGGAGGCCGAAGAGGTGCAGCAATAGGGAGAGATAAGATCCCAGAGGAGCGCTGGAGCTGTCTGGACAGAGAAGAGTAGGAGGCACCATAGAAATTGCCTGGGAGCTTATCACCGTGGGCCATCTTCTCCTCCTCTTTCACATCCGTGGCAGACCTGATGCTGCAGCACTGTCCGAGCCGCCCAGCCCGTCCCTGCTGCCGTCAGCTATGAGACCCATAGCAGCAGGATGGGATCTCTGTCCTGATGAGGTTGGAAACATGAGACCTCCAGAGATGTGCCTTAAAACAGAGATAGAAAGAGGTGATAAATAGCTTCGGGATAAGGACTTGTGACCCCAGGTGCGGTGATGGGGCTGTTGGCCAGAAGATACTGCATGTGGATGTTTGCTGGGGTTGGTTTCAGTGCTAAATTCACAAATCCAAAACAAAGGGGTTTATGACTTTACCCATGCCATTCCCGATGGGAAAGGGCTGCTCACTAAAAGCCATCCCAAAGCAATGCATCAGATTCGGTCTCCAGAGGCAAAGGATGGGGCTGAAATAAAATCCAGTAGCGTGGCCCCATATGGGCAAAGCCTTGCTGGTGGGGAGGGAGCACCTCAGGTTAGCGGGGGCCCTTTCAGCAGTGCATTAACCCATTGCCCTCTTACGACCAGAGCTGGCTTTTAACACTCTTAAACCAGCTCCTAACGCAAGAAGGACCCTCTGTAACTTACACCCAGACCCAGGAAGCCAAGGTAAGGAACCAAGTAGAAATCGGACTTAAGAAAATCACCCCAACGAGGGGGTGGTCGTTGCTGAAGGTTATTTGGTTATTGGTTATTTAGTTATTGGTTTTGGGGAGGTGCTTGGTTTTGCAGGGCAAATCTCCATGTGGGTTTTGCATTCAGGTATTCACCTCACACTGCCCTCATATCATTGCTGTGGGCTGTTTTTTCCTCCAACTGCTATTAAAGTTACTATTTGATAGGAGAACAAAAGATAAAGAGGAATCATTGGTTCAAAACCTCGCCATCTAAGCGTGATCTTTCTAGACCAGGAACTCTAAGCCCCTGATCTGTGTGATATATATAGTTTGGGTACAATAATATCTACTATGGTTATTATTCCCTATATTACAAAGATTCCCCCCCCCAAAAGGAAAGGCAGAGATTGCACACGTGCTGGCTAGTTTCTGTGTTAGGGGGAGGGAAGGCAAAAAGGAATAAAAGTTTAATAAACGTGTGCTGTGTTGTGGATGACTTTGTGGCGACCTTTGTTGCAAATGGCCTATGCATGCGGAATAATGGTCTCCGTGCAGAGAGGGAAATGGCTTAGTGCTATCATCGTTGCCTCGGTAACCATCAGAGTCTCCATCTAGCAGAGAGAAATGAGTTATGAAAAGGCTTGAGTGAAGAAGGGATTAACACATGATCCCAGGGACAGCATGTCAATCAAAATCAGCGGAGAAATTACACTGCTCTATTTGAGAATGTCTCCGGAAACGCAACCTTAGTGGGTGTATGTATGTGGATGTATGCGGGTGCGATGGAGGGACCTATAGCTCCAGGCCTCCTATGGAATAGATATATATGTTTTAGTATATCAAGATACCTGCAGATGCACAGGCACCCCCTGCACACACATTCCCAATACATCCGTATCCAAACACATGCAGGAGGCATCTCTCCATAGGGATGCACCTTGGTGATGCCCATATGATGCACGGTCCCATGCTTGTCAGGCTCCATGCCGCCCTGAGCAGTCAAGCAAAAGAAACCACCAGAATAAAACTAACCCAAAATGCATATTTGATCCTGAAATTTGCTCGTCCACTTTCCCATCCTCACTAGGCTTTGTTAAAATATCTCCTGGGTATCCCTTGCTCCCACAGGACAGCCCCATGAAGTCCTTTGTGCACCTCCAAAAGGGGGAGTGGAACGGAACAGTTCCCCCATAACATGCTCAAAATCCAAAAGCCAGGGCGATATGGAGACTACAGCTTCAGACTGAGGGCCATGGAGCCTTCACCTGAATGTATTCTGCCAGCGTTGCACTCCTGAGCAATTCAACTTGTAGGTCAAGGGCATGGGAACTAAACCCACGATTAACTCCCCCTTGGTTTTAGCTACTGCAAACTCTGCAGTAGTTACAAGCCCCGGCGCTGCTCAGCCGTGTGTAGCTGTGCACACATTTCCTATGGCGATTGTTTGCCTTGATTCAGCTGACGAGCTTTACATTACCTGGGACCAGAGTGAGCTTTCTGCTCATGTCAGGAGCAGAATGTGATTGCAGGGAAGGGAGGGCTGGTGCGGCTCCATAGCGGAGCAGTGTGGCTGGAAAGGGCCTCAAGTATTTGTTCTGTTCATTGGCTACTTCAGTAATAGAAAACTTTCTCTTCCGGGAAATTCTCTCTTATTTATTTATATATATATATTTTTATATATATATTTACAGCAGATTATTATACAGGGAAAGTAAAATTTCTCTTTGTTTTCTTCACTGCCTGCTGAGCCACCCAGCCTGTCCCCATGCTTCTCCATGGGAAGTGCAATAGCACTTAGGGAGGGAATTTGCCCCCTGAGAGTGATGCTGGATCATCCAGCCCAAGGTTCTCCCTGTGTTCATCACCCAGTGGTCACATTCCCACAGCACAGCCCCTCACACCCAGGGTCCTGCAGCCCCACACAGCACCCCTTACAAAGCCCATCCTACACCCACAGCCAACCCACACCTCACGCTTCAGCTACAGCCACAGGCAGCTTTACAACCACCTTTATATGTTCTGTAGAGGATCTTCACCTGCTCCCATCCTGACATATCCCCATCACTTCCATACATCCATCCCTCTCTCCTCCCAATGCACAGACTCAAGCAGCATCTCCCTAACCACCCTCACAGCCCCAAAACCACACATGCCCTGCATCACCCCTAGGACCACAAACCCCAACCCAGGCTCTTAGCCCCCCCAGCCATCCCTGCACTTTGCACAAATACACCTTCACTTTGGGCTTTGGGATCCATCTTTGGGTCATCCCACGTACACAAACACAGTGTTGCCCCACCATCTGTATGCTGCAGAATCCCCCTCCCCATGTCTTCAAACCCCGACGCTCATCCAGGGTGCAGCATCCCATGTGAAACACCGAGGATCAAGCCCAAATGTAGATGCCACCAAAATACATGCATTTCCCATGGACAAGAACATCCCAGCCTACCCAGTGCCATCAGTAAACCCTCCACCCACCAAGGCTTCCGCTAACCCTCAACCACTCTTCATTGGTGCTGCCTTTTTGGGGCTCTCCAAGCATCAATCCCACACCCCCATCCCCTCCCTATCCCCCTCTCCTTGCTTTCCTTTCTCCCGGGTTTATTTCCCCTCCACTCCCATTCCTTCCCCCTTTTCCTTCCCTCCCCCCCGCCACGTCCCCAGCCTCCCACACAAGTTTAAAGCCATGAGCCCAGCCAACGGTTAACCAAATCGCCTTGACCTCTCTGCTATTTGATATTCGCCTCCTTGACACTCATTTAGGAGCGCGCAGCGGTAAAGCAGACATTGGACAAGTCCAGCCTGAAACCAAAGCCCTATGAAAGGAGGAGAGAGATCAGAAGAACCTGATAGCTAGGAACTTGTTCTCTCCAAAGGCTTTCTGGACATTTTAGCCTGGATCAGGGGTCCGTGGAGCGCCAGTTCGTCGCCAAGCAGGGTGTAAACGTTAAATGTTAGCTATTTGTTCCAGAGATTGGCATGAAGATCGAGCCTTTCTGCCTCCTCTTCCCCCCTTAGCCCCCCTCCCGCAGTCTCTCCAGCCTGTCCAGAGTCTCACAGACACTCATTCATTAGCGGTTTAATAACCCTCCCGACGTGATAACATCCTTTACTCCTGGCTCTGCGAGCGGAGGTGACCCTGGAGCGGGGGAATGATGCTAAGGGAGGGGGGTCGGGGGGTACCGGGCAGCCGGCACCGGCTGATCCCAATGCAATTGCTGGGTGAAGAAGGCGCACACAGCCCCCCCAAGCTATACATACATATATATATATATATATACACATTTATATGTATAGGTATATATATAAAATAAATAAACCCCAACTTATGTGTTTGAGTCCCTTAAAGTCCAAAGGAAGCCTCTCCCCGAGGTCCCCAAGCCCTGAGGGGGGGCAGACACACACACAATGGGGTGTCCCCCAGCCCCCGTGTCCCAAATCCCGCGTCCCAAATCCCTTTTTACCCAACCTCCTGTATCCCCAACCCCCGTGTTCCCAATCCCCGTCGCCCTTCCCGGGTGATGCCCAAACGCGGGCGGTACCTCCCCCGATTAAGCCGTTATATCCTTTTAAATCGCTCTAATTTCCACATTTATCACGTTTGCCCCGTAGCTGCGGATCCAGGGATCTGAAGCAACCTTTGGAAACTCTGATTAGTTCGGCTTCGTTCTGTGCCTTTTTACTCCTTCTCCTTTCTCCCTGTTTTTTGGTCGCCTTTTTTTTACCACACATCCCCTCTCCCCCCCGCTCCCTTTCTGCGCGACTTTCATGCGCTCCAGATAAGATATAAAATACTCTATCGGGATACTGTAATATTAAAGATCAAAAGTGGCATCAATTGAAAAACAAACGCGCGGAAAACAAAGGGGAAAGCTGAGAGATGTTCATCAGCTAATTACAACTGCAAATATTATGCAAATTTATCTTGGCACAGCAATGGAGAAAGCGAGTTTAAGTGCGGAAATAATGCTGCAATATTGAATGCTCAGCTAAGGGTGGGACGTGGTCCAATAAATTCATCTGAGGGAGAACGGGTATTATATATGTGTATATTCCTATCAAATCATCTACACTCCAAACTGGGGGGGGGGGGGGAGGAATCAAAAATTTCGGTTATAATTGATACTTGAAATTCCTTGACAAATATTACAGGGAATAGAGGGTGGAGGGAGAGTAGGGAAGCGGAGATCACCGTTTGGATGAGGTTTGGGAAGCACCGCATAGAAAATGATGAACCTATGGCAGGGAGACATGCAACACGCACACGGGTGGTGGTGGGGAAGGTCCCCCCCCTCAGTCCCGACCCCGGGTGGGAGCTTTTCCCTTTAGGCAAAGGGGAAAACCAAGTTATTTTTCAACCTGGTTTCAGCAGCGTCTCCCGCTTCCTGGAGAGAAAATAGAAAAGGACCGTGCTGGAGGTGGTTAATGATTAAACACCGTCGCTGTGGCGGCAGAGCCAAGAAGGGATGAGAAGGAGGCAGGGAAACTTAAAGCAAGGTAGAGAATAGGGCTGGAAGCACCTGTCCTCGGGAACATTAGGGTCGGGAATGTCCGTACACGAAAGGGGGGGGGGGGGGGAGGAGAAAAATAATGAGAAAAATATAAAAATAAAGGGAGGCGAATGAGAGGGCAAAAAAGAAAAAAAAGAGAGAAAGAAGAAAAAGGAAAAAGAGGGTGAGGAAAAGAAAGAAAAATAAAAGAAGGGAAAAACCCCACAAAACCCGAAACCCGAGGTGCAGCAAATTGACCGCCGAAAGGATTTTAGGCACCATTTTCTGGCCATTGCTGTCTAAGAGAAGAAGGGGGGATGCTCTAACGCGGGGGGTGAGGAGCACTCCCAGCCACTGCACAGGGTGGGTTTTGGGAGTGATGGAGCCCTTATCGGTGGTTCAGGGGAGAACTTTCGGGCTGCTTTGGGATTTTCCCCCCCTTTTCCGCCACATCCCTCAGAACGCAGCAAAGGGGGTTTTTCCCTGTAGGAAATAGTTGAAATCCATCTTTTCCCCCGGCACAGGTGAGGAGGCAGAACCCGGCTGCTCCTTCCCTCCCTGGATTCAAACGAATCCATTCCAATCCAGCATAAATATCAGCAGATCTTCCCCTCCTCAGGCACATGAATATCAATAATTTCAGCTGAATCCCACCCCTTAACCCCCTCCCTTTTTATTTCTGCAGCCAGAAAGTGGGAGCAGCGTTCCATTTACATACAAAGCAACGCTCGGAGTTTCTTCAGTCTATAAGAAATACCTTAAAATAAAAGGAGGCAGAGACACAGGGAGAGAAAGGGGAGAGACTCTTTCAGCAAGAGCCTTATCGATTCTTTGCTGTGCATGTATTTATTTGGCAACGGGGCGGGGAGAAAAATGGAACATTATTGGCAGCCCTCCCTTAAGAGCAAAAAGAAGAAGGGGAGACAAAAACTAAGATGCAAATTGTGTTTTATCTTAACCTGGCTCTGTGCTTTAGCCCGTGTTTATGATGCGTTATCTCCCCCTTGAATAAAATATAAATCATGTAAAATTAGGATCTCTCAGGCAGCGAGAGGAGAAGCTCCCGTCGATTCTCTTAATTTCAGGCTGAAAGTGACACCCTAATTAAAGCTCCTCTTCCCCTCCCAATTTATTATTATTATTATCAGATTTACCTTATATTTCCCCAATTCTTAAATAATAATAATTAAACCAATCAGTTTCTCTGCCCCTCGGTTGAAAACTCGACTAAAATAAGGACCCACGCTTTGGGTTGGGGTTGTTTTTCCTTCCCCACCCCCACCGCTGCCCATCGCTTTCCGCCATCAGATTCATTGTGATGTATTAGATGCAATAAATTATCCCATGTAACAAAACATTGGGAGCTGAAAGGGTGATAATCTGGAAAGCAGAGATAAGGATTCATTATTCCGAATCATTATGAATCCAACGTTGCCTCTGACTTCTTTCTTAATCAGCTCCTCTGATCCTGGATATGTGAGCAGCTCAGATAAGGAAAGAGTCATTTATAATTCTGTACCTCGTCTAATATTTAGGGGGAAAAAAAAAAGAAGAGAGAGAAAAGTCAGAAGCAAGAAAACGCCATAAAACACAAGCAAGAGGCGGGCTCGGAATGAAATATCACTTCCATGCGGTTAGAGCCGCAGTAAGATTTAATTAAAATCCCCCACTTCCACGTGTTGGATGTATTCTTATAAATACATTTTGCACCTTGGCTCTAATGGATGGGAATTTGCAACCGGGGCGATTTGCTGGGGTCTGGCTTTGATTTTATTCCCGAGTCCCTCATTTAGGGGAATTTTAGGGGTGTGTATGTGTGTAATTCCTGAGCTTCCCCCCCACCATCCTCGCTGTTCACACAAAGTCATTAGGTCGAGCCTACCCGAATGCGAGAGGCTGCGTTTAATGGAAATCGTTTTAAAGCGAATTGAACACAGCCCGCGCACACAAAGCCCAGGATCAATGCCAAAGCAGTGCCAAAGCGGCTCGTATGGGGCGAGCAAGACGAAGGGCGCTTTCTACCCCTCCTTGGAAATGAAGATTACGAGGATGATATTAAACATAACCTGTCCGAGAACGTTTCACAGCCGGGGAGGGGGGAATTATTGATTATTGACGATTTTCCTCCGTGTTGGGGGCAGAGAAAGGTGGGGTTTCTCTCCAGAGCAGTTTAATTATAGCGAATAACCCATCCCCAACCTCCTCCCTGCAGCCGGCGGAGCTGTTCGCACTAACAATACTGCACAGATCGTATTTATGGAAGGTCCGACTGCAGATCTGGGGTTCAGGCGGAGCCGAAATCAATTCTCTCTGTGTGCGTTTAGGTATTTATTTCGATGTATAAGAAGGCTAAATGTGTGCCAAGAGGAGAGCGAGAGGTGAAATTAGTTACATGCCCTGGGAGAATCCCAGGCTCGCCATGGAAGTTGGAAAACACAAAGGGGAAAAAAGTATATAATATATATATTTTTTTCATCTATTACAGAAGAAGCATACAACATATTTATAATATATTATATGCGTGTATTACATAATATATACAATATATTTATATACTGTATGTGAAGTACATTAATATATATGTGCAAGATGTTCCATATATAATATATATGGAATATATATACACACACGTAAACCATATGTATAAATTCCACATATATATATGAACACAAGGAAAAAATATATGTGTGTGTGAATAAATAAGTAAATATATACATGAAGAAATATATATATACACACATATATGCATGTATGTATTTATTTAAATGATCTCTGGCTACCTGGCTATTGCTTTTAATGTATATTGGGACCTAAACCGCAGGCATCAGGGAAGGTCTACGATATTGATGATAAACCCCAGGTGCCATTTAAAGCCTCATTAGTTATGTTTAACCTTTGAATCACCGGCCGTCAGAGCTGGAAATGAACTTCGCGGTGCGGGGTGAATGAGGGGGGGGGGGGGGAGTGTGATGTGTGGATGCGCCTGCGCCTGTGCCCAAATTCCCTCTTCCCCTCCTCCCGAAGCCGAAGGAATACGGATTCCATCTCCATGGCCTTCCCAAGACGCTTTTGCAGGAGGATCCTTGATTTCTCGTTTCCCTACTTTCCACAATGGGCTCAGATATCCCAGATCCAGTTCCCTCTCTCTCACACACCCCTTTCTTTCATTTATTATGTATTTCTGGGCATTTTGTGGGGGATCCGACATATTCCCTGTTGATCTCCCCTCCCTTCCGCAGAGCTATTTTTGGGGAGCAGATTTCCCAGGGATTTTCCCTGCCCAGTGATGTAGAATACACACCCTGCCTGGCTTTAACTGTATTCTCCTTTATATTTTACCCCGTACCCTGCCAGGATTTAGCCCCGGCTCTTCCAGTGCGCTCCGTACAATCCACGCAAGCCTCTTGGCTTTAAAACACTGATTTTCAAACCTTCTCCCTAGCAAAAAGCACGGGTTTAGCGGGGGGAGACGGGCTCAACCCGCCTCCCCAGGGGTGCCCGAGCTGGTTCCTTATGGGTTTCGTGGTGGGAAGACTCCGGTCGCAGTTCTAATAAGCTTTAAGTTATTACCTTAATTGAATGGGGTTTCTAAAGATAGAAATGGGAGGCGATCGCGTTACCTTTCACCTTACAGGGAGTCACTCTAGAATCAGAGATAGCAACTCCCAGCGTCAGCAGAAAAAAACCCAACCCAACAATATCCCTCCGGGACCAGGATTGTAATTATATATATGTATAATACAAATAACATTAACCAGGACTAATGATATAAATGTAATTATTATTGTTTTCCCTAAATTTTCAATTTTCGACCCACTTTCTGAAGCTCCACGCACCCTCCTTAGTCCTGGGAATAAAACATTCCTCCTTGATTCCCATGAAAGCATTTTACTCCAGTGGTGGAAGTGGAGTTTAGTGTTAAATTGGAGGTGGTTTTCTCCCTCTTCTTCCCACTTTTTTTCCCTTCTATCCCGGGAAGTGCCTGCCCACGCCAGTAGGTCAATGTGGGCGCCCCGGGACGTGTTTTCCATGGGGAAGCTCCCCCCCAAGCTGGTACTGCGGGGTTTTGCTGGCAGAACCCCCCCTTCCTCTCAAAATGGGCTGCAGAAATGAGCACAAACCCTAATAATAAAACAAGAGCATCACCAAGGTGGAAGTTTTCTCGGCGGGGGCACGCTGAGGCTGCAGCATCAGGTTTTGGGCACAAACGGGAGTGGGGGGTGTTAAAAGCTTCAGCTCCATCTCCTCCTCGCTGCAAGGTTTGGGGCATCCCCGGAAGCCTGTGGCCCTACAGTATTTTCTGGGGATAGGGAGGATATTCCCTTCCCAGCCCTCCAAAGCCCCCAGGTCTTCGGGAGAAACGGGTGATCGGGACAGGAGGCTGCAGCTTATCCCATTCAGTCCTCAAGAAGATCGGCTCTGGGTTCGAGCCCATCCAGCTCTGGAAGCACAGACTGGGGGGGGGGGGAGACACACAGACCCCCGGGCTGGGACGGACCCCCGAGGTCGGTGTCCCCTGCAGAGGAGGGGACAGGGCAACAGAGCCCCCTCAGCTCTCCAAATGCCAGGGAATGAGTGTGGGCTGGAATTCTGGGCTTATGGTGGTTTTTTTGTGTCCAAATCCAGAGCCACAAACGTATACTTAAAAAATTAATAAAAATTAAAAATAAATAAATAAAAGAAAATAAGGGCAATAAAAGTCCCTCCCGAAGAAAAGGGGGGACAGAGGAGAAGAAACAGCCCCTAATAGCTAATTTCACCGTTTTTCCTCAAATGCTTTCGATGCAAGCGGAGCGAGCTCCGGCACTATTTCTGTCATCGTCAGCTCAGTATTCGTTTCCCTCCCTCTTTCCCCCCAGAATCTCTGTCCCCAGGCGCTGAAGGCTCCCGGCAGTGACAGTCGCTCCTGGGACAGGTCACATCACGCTCACACCGTTGCTAGCACCGGTACCTAGCCCTGCCCCTATCCGTCCCCCCCCTCTTTTCCCGCCCCCTGTGATTCCCGGGAGGGTGTGTAAAGAACCGGCCCATCATATTCCTCTCACTCCTTCTCTGCCCTTTCCCAACCCGGAAGAGCTCTGATCTTCAGCCCAGCCCGGAGGAGGAGGACGACGAGGAGGGTGGGCTTTTGGAGGATGCAGCTCCCCCAGGTTTTCCCCCTCGGTGGGAGCTTGCGACATGCCAGCGCTGCTCCTGCGCTACTGCCCTGAGAACTCCACCGGAGCGGGAAGCCAGGAACCGCCTCTGCCCAGGTCAGTGAATGCCTCAACCCGGGTGCTTGCACCACCCCCCCCACACACCCCTCCCGTTCTCCTTTCTTTAATTCTTATTTTCTTTAGTTTTTTTTTTTTATTATTATTATTTTAGTTCCTTCTCTGCCTCCTTTTACTCCTTCTCCACGTGGAGATTAGGATGGGGACCTCGGCGCAAGGGCTTGAAACTCAACCCGTCACTCCCTCCCTCTTTCTTATTCCTTAGGAGGAGAGTTGGGTTTTCCCGGTGACCTTGGAGAAAGGCACCCCCCGCCTCGGGAAAGAGGAAATTTGGGAAGAGGGTGAGAAAAAGCTGTTTTTTCCCGCGGGTGTTAGGGAAAGAGCAAGACTGGGATGGACGGGGTGGGAGATAGGAGGCATCGCTGTCATCGCTGGGATGGGGAATGCTGATCTGAGGACGGGAAGGGAATTATCTGTGCCTGGCTCCGTACCTATGTGCAGATCCCTCCGTATATACAGACCCGAGGCCCCTGTGCGCGCAGTGATGTCCGTGCACGCAAGACTCCGCGTTTCTTCACTCTCCCCGCGGTTCATACTCAGCGATGTCGATTTGATCACGCTAGCTCGCCTTGTGCTGTATAGTGCATAATATATACAATATATTTAGTACTATAAATATTCGCTTTAAAAATATCTAGGAGATAATATACAACTCTCACCCTACGCTTCTAATAGGCTCTAGTCAGGGAAATCTTCCGCCCCGCTCCGCTCATATTCCTCCTTCTTCTACCTTGTAAACCTAAACCTAAGCCGCAGCCGCGGAGGGGAGATGTGCTGTTAAGCAGGATGAGATGTGGACAGCGGGGGCTCAGCTTCGGGCCAGAACCCGTCCCCGTCCTCCCAGGGATACCCACGGGCCGGGCCAGGCCCGGCTCCGGCAGAACCCGGAGGACGAAGGGAGAGATTCGCCTCTTTCCCGGCTCTCCTGGATTTAGGTCTTTCTTTTCTTCACCCTCTTGTAGGAACCTTTGCCACCCTCCAGGTTGGGAGGGGGGTGTTTCCGGATAGAGCCTGGAAATGGCTTGGGCTGCCCAGAAACTCACGATACCGTCCTTGGGTGCCTTCAAAACCGAAAGGGGAGAAAATACTTCATCTATCTATATCTATCTATCTATCTATCTATCTATCTATCTATCTATCTATCTATCTATCATCTATCTATCTATCGTCTATCATCTATCATCTATCATCTATCTATCCTCTATCTATCTATCTATTTATCTATCTATCTATCTATCTATCTATCTATCATCTATCTATCATCTATCTATCTATCATCATCTATCATCTATCTATCCACCCATTCTTCCATCCATCCACCCATCCCAGCTCCTCTTACCTTCACATCTCCGTACACAAGCAGCGGGCTCCGGGTGACGGATTTGAATGCAACCGGATAATTAACAACCACCGGCCCAGCTTGTTTTACTCCATTAGGAAGGTCCGTCCTTCCCTCCGGCACTTTGCTCTTGGCTGGGGCAAAACGTTTCCTTATTCCAGGGATTTTATTATTATTGTTATTATTTTGCTTTAATTTGACTGCAGACACGAGGGTTTGGGGTTTAGTTTTTAATTTCACGAGTGAAAAAGAGACGAGGAAGCGCTTCCTGCTGGGGCAGGTAGGGAGAGGGGTAATGAAGGGAAAACAGGGGCGCCGGTCCACCCCGGGGTGCAGGCAGCACCTCCGCTGTACTGGGAGAGGGCGGTAAGTGCCTGTATGGGCCCTTCAGGGGAATTTGGGGTGAAATATTCCCCTCCTCAGAGAGAAATCCCGCAGATGTCACTGCGCTGCTCGTACTACCTGAATCTGGGAGCATGGGATGGTAAACGTGAAGCACTGTGCGAGGCGGCAGTGCCGGGTTACACCCGGGGGGATGGTTCTGTGGACACGGGGCGTTTATCTGGGGGTGCAGGGACAGCTGTAAAATAGCGGCAGCCGGACGCTTCCCGGAGTAAATGACTCCGGCTTTAATCCTGGGAGGTTGGGATATGCCCCTGCTCCTCGCCAAGGAACTGGGGGGTGGTAAATCAGCCGCCTCTTTTCACACCAACGGCACAGCGATCCGTGTTTTCTGCTGCATCTAAATCCCAGGGTGATTCCTGCTTTAGGGAAAATAATAGGAAAATTGAAAAGAAAAACCATTAAACCCGACGCCAGCTTCACGTTCTCCATAGGGTGCGAGGGGAACGACACAAGATCGGGTTTAAAGTAACATGCTTTTTGCCTTCGTTTCAAATCTATCGCTGAAAAAAATGATGAAGCAAACACGCAAATAAACCAGCCCCCTTTACATAAATAAATATATATATATGTGCAACTTGTATTTTAAATGCACATTTCCTCAATCTCGCCTTTATTTGGAATAGATTTCTGGAGATTTTCCTGCTTTTTCTTCTCCCGTTTGTGAGCTTACCGTGCGGAAGCCTCTACCGGAGCGCTGCCCGAGCGCAGCCCCGGGTATGCGGGAGCCGAGGCAGGGACCCGCGCAACGCAGAGCAGAGGGGAGCGGAGCTTCCCCGCGCAGCTGGGAAAGAGGGAAAAAGGAGGAAATAGGGGGAAAAAATAGAGGGAAAAAATAAAGTAAGAATGAGAACGCCGTTCTAAACAACACCTTTGGTGTCAGAGAGGGAAAGGGTGGCGGGGGGAGCAAAGGGACTCACCGCGTTGAGCTGGAAACTGGGGCTGTGCTACGAAGGGAAGCATGGGAAGAAGAAAAGAGGGTGGGAAGGGAGCTGGAATCTACCTCCCGTCCCGGAGCAGGACGGGGAACCGGCGGCATGAGGGAACAAGGAGCTTTCCCCCCCTTCTCCTCTTTCTCCCCCTTGCCTTTGCCTCCGCCGCGCAGTTTGGGGAATGTGTAGGGGGGAGAAGCCGCCTCTGGGACCTGCGGAGCCGGTTTTTGATCTTTCTCAGCCTCTATTTTTTTAGCAGTGTCCCGGGGCAGTCCCCCTCCCCTCAGCTTCAAGGGGGGGGGGGGGGGGGGCAGAGGAGGGGAAAGAAAAGTCCCAGTTTCTCTCCTCCCAATTTTAATTCTTCGAGTTTCTTCGGCAGAACAGTGTCCCCCTTTCCCCCACCCCCCCATAAAATAGCATCATTTGTGCTGGAAAATAACGTGTGTCTGGAGGGGGGGTTGGTGCATGAAGGGAGAAAAGATTGGACCCTGTGCATTGAGCCGCTGGTTTGTTCTCGCTCCGAATTTGCATGGCTCCGGCGCTGCTTCGTGCGTGCGTGTGTTCATGTTTCCTCCCCATCTTCGCGAAGGGGAGAGAGATGAATAATAAGAAGAGAACGGAAATATGCATGCAGATATTAAAAGAAAAGGGAAAGATAAAACAAAAAGGAAGAAAAACCACCCATGTGGCTGGTTTCAGAGCAGGGGGAGGCTGCATGGGGTGAGAAAGGGGAGATGCAGAAATGCGGGTGCAGTGTCCCCGTCTCTTTTTTTGAGATTATTATTATTATTATCGTTATTATTATTATCATCATTATTATTACCAGCCCCTATCATCAAGGACGCTGATTATCCTTTTCTATTGATAATGAGAAGGGGGGGTTGGCCTTGGGGAAACAGCTCCTAATTCCTACCTGATTCGCAAAGGAAAAAGAAAAAGGGAAAATCTATTCCCTCTTTGTTTAACCCCAGATTATCTCAGCAGCGTTAGCAGGGCCAGGCCGGGGGGGAGGTCCAAAACCGGGTCCTTTTTCCTCGGAGCCAGTTGCTGTACACAGACAACAAAAATATTCAGTAGTACAAGTTAAAAATGAAGTAACAATCTTGGGAGCTCTGCCCTGGGCCGTGTCCTCTCCGTAACCCCCCGGTTCCTCGCTCCCGGCTGTTTGTACAGCTTTACCTGTCCTGTTCTGGTACCCTGGAAAAAAACAGCCCGGCAAACGTAACCTAATCCGCTTTCAGTCAATTGTCATCTAAAATGGGGGTAAAAGAGGGAGGGGGGGGGGGGTTTGTCTGCCTGTTCCCGCCCCGAGGTGCCGCTCGTAGAGATGGGCACCGATGGGGACAGAGGCAGCGGGTGGCCCCGGGGTCCCGGCCCCGGAAAATGCTCCCTAAAAACCTATTTTAATAGGAAGACCTGGAGGAAAAATGAGGGGGGGGGGGGGGGAAGGCAGTTTTAGTGCCCTTTGGTCATTTTTAGAGGAGGGGGAGGCTGGGTAACCGCCCCATCTCTTCCAGTTTGGGTGGGTTTTACTAATTATTATTATTATATTTAATTGTCATTGTTTTGATTTATTTAATAATTTATTTCCCCGCTTTGGGTGACTTTCAGTTATATTTAGTCAAAAGCGTTTCCTCCTGAATTTTTTAGCACCAGAACCGGCCCCATTTTCTTCCCACACCCCCTCATCCCTCCGCTATCTAGGAGGGATGTTGGCCTCCCCCTCCCATTACCCCCTGCAGAATTAACCCTCGAGCCCCCGGGCCTTATCTGGCGGCTGGTGGCCAGCTTGGGGCTAATTGCTCCAACAATGGGTTCCTCTGAAGGCCGAGCTGTCACTGGAAACCCTGCGGGGCGGGAGAGAGAGGGGCTGGAGCTGCAGCTACATCCTGGGAAAAGGACGGTCAAGGCCAGCGCTCCTAGGGGATCACAGATTAATCCGGGGGGGGGGGGGGGGGGAGTGGAAATGATGGGGTTGCTTTTCTCTTTCTTTTTATTTCCCCTTTTCTACCCCCTTTTTCTTTTTATGAAGGGGGCGTTTTTGCCCTCCCCATTGCTGTTTCACCCCCGGCTGGGAAAGGGATAGGAATATTGCGTCTATTAGCGTGATAATGCAGAGAAAATGACAAGCGGAGGAAACTAGATGTGAAAGCGAGTGTTCTCCCCCCAAATTTGGGGCTAGGGCTGCGAGGGGCAGGCGGTGCGCAGGGTCCCGCCGTGCCCCCCCCACATCGGGGGAGGACGAGGCCCTCGGCGCTGTTCGCACGTCTTCCTCCTTCGCCATTGATCAGATGGTGTAGCTATTGATGTATTTTAATTTTATATATTTATTTTATTTTTATTTTAATTTAATTTTATTTTCCAATTCATTATTTCATTTCATTCTTTTATATTTTGACTTTATTAATTTTACCTCACATTAAACATTCTATACCCACCAAACAGCTGAAGGAAAGCGGCTTCCCTCTACCCCCGGACAGAGGAAAAGCGCTTTTCTTCGCTGCTTCAGCAATTTTGTGACCTCCAGACGGAAATTCCCCTCCTGTGGTCCCACGGCTCTACGTCCCAGGGCTGTAACTGCGGATGGACGGGGATTTGGGAATCTCAGCTCACCCGGCCCAAAATCCCAGCTCGACACTAAGAACACCCCCCCCCCCCCCCCGTACCCTTATGTTAAAAGGGATTTCTTTTTAACGCGACTTTTCCCAAGTGCTGGAGACCACCCTCGCCCACAGGGTCTGCTTGGGAGCTGGGGGAGTTTGGGAAGCGGGGATAAAGAGGCAAATCCCAGGGAGACCGCCCTCCCGGCCATAAAACGCTTAAATCTGGGGTGGGGGAGTGGAAAGTTTGCGCTCTTGCCTGCAAATAAATCCATCCCTCCTCCCCGTGCACCTCAATAACGGGGGAAACACCCTGAATCTTAAGATTTTTAATGCAATAAATACATATAGGTGCATCCCCGTGGAGGAGCGCGATCCCTCAGCTCTCTGTCCCCACGGATGGGCCTCACCGGGGGCTTAAAACTGTTTTAAACCCGGGTTTAAAGTGGTCGCCGGGACCGGAGCTCCGCTCTGGCGGCTCAGCTCCGCCGCTCGTCGAGGCTGAGCCCAGCCTGGCCCTGGCCCCGCCGACCGGACACCGTGAGCGGACACGGGGGAGCAGTAGCTCCGCGGAGCCCGGTTCCTAATTAGCCTCCCCCCTTATAAAGACTCCAGGGAGGCGCTTTCCCCGCAGCCAGGCAGACGCGCTCTTGCCAGTGTGCGCAGAGACGGCGCGTAAAAGCACCGTGAGTGACTTTGTCTAATTCCTCGTATTTGTTTTCCCTCTAATCATTGTCATTCCCCCGCTTTTATTTCTCCCTCCTTCTTCTCCTCCTTTTTTCTTCTTTTTTTTTTCTTTTTACTTTTCCCCTACAGCCTTTTTTAATCTTTTCCTTTATTTTTTCTTTTTCATTTTCTTTAGCCTTTCCTTTCCTTTCCTTTCCTTTCCTTTCCTTTCCTTTCCTTTCCTTTCCTTTCCTTTCCTTTCCTCTTATTCTTATTCTTATTCTTACTCATTCTCATTCTTATTCTTCTCTTCTTTTTCCCTCCTTCTTCTCTTTCTCTTCTTTTTCCCTCCTTCTTCTCTTTCTCTTCTTTTTCCCTTCTTTTTCCTCCCTTCTTCTCCTTCTTTTCCTCTGTCACTCTCCTCCTCTCTGTCGTGGTTTCCACTCTCCTCTCTCGCTTTCCCCCCTTCTCTCCCCTCCTCTCCCTCTGTTTCCCTCTCCCCTATCTCCCTTCCCACTCTCCCCCTCAGCCCCGCTGTCCCTGCCCGGTGCCGCGATGCCGCCGGGGCCGCTAGGGGATGCCCTGGCTCAACGCAGCGCTCGGCCAGGCCGGCGGGGCTCGGGCCCGCCGCCAATCAGCGCCTCCCGGGGCCGGCTCCCCGGCTCCTGCCCGCCCCCCATTGGCTGCGGCCCCTGCTGGGAGGCGGCGGGGCCGGGGCAGGGGTAGGGACCGGGGTAGGGACCGCGGTACGGACCGGTTCCCCGCGCCTCCCCCGCCCACCCCGGGCTTCAGCTCCCGCTCCCCTTCCCCGAGCTCCTCGCCTTGCCCCGCACTGGGACCTCCTGCAAAATGTGAAAGAAACCACCCTAAACTACCCCAAAACCGCGTTGTTCCCACACTCCGCTGTTCCCTGCGCGTGTATCCTTAATAATAACGATTAAATCCTTTACGAGACGGAGCCGCTCTAAACCCGCCGCTGAAGGAGCAGGGGCCGCGCCAGGAGGTCCTGCACCTGCCGGTACATCCCGGCTCATCCAGGCTGCTCTCGTGGGTCTCCGGTTTCTCCTGCCCCTTCCCGGGATGTCTCCGGAGAAGAGAACCGGTCCCGTTCCCACCGGAGTGGGCATTGACAGAGTTTGCAGGGAGCGGGAAAACTTTTCCTCCTTAGAGAAGGGAAAAATAGGAAATAATTAAAGATAAAGGGGGGTGTGGGGGAAGACCCAAAGTTGGTCCAAAAGGGCTCCGGAGGGGGCGGCCGGTGCGTCCCGCCGGTCCCCTCCTCGGGCGGGGACAGGCTCCGCCTCCCCCGGGCTTATGACACTGGAACCTCCTTAAGTTGCGTCTCGCCACAGCTGTCTGTAAGCACTGAGCCGGCTGGCGCCATCCTGCTCCTTTCAGAAAGAATGCCTTCCCTGTGAAAAAAAAAAAAAAAAAGAAAAAAAAAAGAGAGAGTTAAAAAAATAGGGGAAAAGAAAAAAAAAAAAAAATAGGGCGAGGGAGCGAGCACAATCTGATCTGATCTGAAGCACTTTCAGCTTCATCCCTCCCGGGTCACACACTGCTTCTCCACCAAGGTTTGTGCGTAATTTCTTTAGCAACTTGTCGCTTTTTTTCTCTCCCTCTCCTCCTCTTCCCCCCCTTCTCCTTTTCTCCTTCACCCACACCCCCTTCTGCATCTCTTCTCCCCCTTGTATCCCCCCCTCCTCCTTTCTCTTTTCCCCTTCTTCCCCCCTTTCTCGGTTGCATAATAATTAATGAGCAATCAAAGTGACTGCGGGCTGCGGAGCAGAGAAGGGCACAAGTTCTCACCAGCTCGAGCCGCTGGAGCTTCTCAGGTGCAAATGGAGCAAATAAACAAACAAACAAACAACCGCGATGACAAAAAAAGAGAGAGAGCCCCCAAAACCCACCCCCAATAACTCAGCGAGAGCAGGAGGAGGGCGGTGAGAGCTGCTCCGAGCAGGGAGAGAGCGAAAGAGAAAGAGGCGCTGGGAGAGGTGGGTCCAGGGCAGAGCAGGCGCTTCCCAGGGATGGCTGCCGAGGGATGGGATGGGTTTTCTCCTGCCTAAAAAGTCAGGTGCTAAAGTTCAGAACTTCTCAAGCACGTTTCTCTCTCCTGCCTCTCCCTCCTCTCTCTCTCTTTCTGCTCCTTCCCCTTCCTCTTTCTCGTTACAGGTGATCAAAGAAGAGAAACATCTGCAAAAGAGCGGAAGATACCGAGGGGATATCACTTCGTAGAGTTTTTTATCCCCTGAGTTTGCTTTCTTTTTTTCTTTTTTACATTTTTTTCTTCTTTTTTTTTTTCTTTTTCTTTTATTTCTTTTTTTTTTTTTTACTTTTTTTTTTGGAATCGACCTTTTCTCACCACTCCCCCCCTCCCCTCCACTTCCAACCAAACTTAACCAGAAAACATCCTCAGACTCGCCGAGCACTTGCCCCTGCTCCCAATAACTCCAGCAGCGTCTCTCCCTCCGCTCCTTGCTGAGGAGGAGGAAGGGAGGAAGAGCAGCGGCAGAGCAGCGGGCGCAGAAGATGGAGGTCTCCACGGACCAGCCGCGGTGGGTGAGCCACCACCACCCGGCCGTGCTCAATGGGCAGCACCCGGACTCGCATCACCCCACGCTTGGCCATACCTACATGGACCCCACGCAGTATCCTCTCGCCGAGGAAGTGGATGTACTTTTTAATATCGACGGACAAGGCAACCCCGTCCCGCCGTATTACGGCAACTCCGTGAGAGCCACCGTGCAGAGATACCCCACGGCCCATCACGGTGAGTGCCCCGCAGACACCGAGACCCCGGCCCCGACCCCCGTGGCTCCGCACTGCCCCGAGCCCCGCGGCCCGGGCAGACCCCCTCCCGCCAGCGGGGAACGGGTCACGTCGTCACGGGTGGATTTTGGGGTTGGCTTGTTGGAAATCAACCCAAATCCAGGCTGCATTCCTCCCTTCCTTCCTTTTTCGTTCGTTACTTATTTTTTTAAAAATATCTCTTTTTCTGTATTTCTTTATCTTTCTTTTATTCTCTTATCTCTTGTCCTCTTTTCTTTGTTTCTTTTTCTTTTCTCCCTTTCCCCTTTCCCTTCTTTCCCCTCTTTCTCTTTTTTCTCTTTCTTTACCCATTTCCCTTCTTTCTCTCTTTCTTTACCCCTTTCCCTTCTCTCCCTTTTTTCTTTATACTTCTTTCCCTTTCTTTATCTTGCTCTCTTCTGCTCTTCTCTTACCTCTCTCCCTTCCCCCCTTTCTCTCTCTCTCCTTCCTTCTCTTTCTCTCCCTTTCATCTTTCTCTTGTTTTATTCCTCTTCCCCTCTTTCCAGCCCCCGCTTCGCTTCAATTAGGTGAACAGTCAGGATTTTCATGCGGTGTTTAGTTTTTGCACGATTAAGCTGCTCTGGGGCAGAAAAGCCGGCTGGAGAACAGGGGTGTGAAGATGACCCCGCTGTCCTCACGCTTGGGTTATTCCATTGGCACTCGGGGAGCTTGCTAAGGCTTGGGTCGAAACTTTCACACATGCACGCAGGGCCTCATCACGGCGTGTGCTAAAAATAAGAGTGAAAGACAAAATATAAGTGCCTTGGTGTCGTTAGGTATTAGCCCGGCTGTGTTTTCCTGAGAGTCCTGCAGGAAGGTAATGATCCACAGTGTGAGTTTAGTTCCTGGGTCACAGCTTTTAGAAAGGAGGTGAAATACCTGGCGCCAATGGGGCCCAGCTCCACAGAGGAATGAGCGCTTTGGGGCCATCTTTTAGGAAGAAATGGAGAGATGCAGTGTTTGTAGCGGGAGTGGTTAAGAAAATAGGGAAAAGAGTTACAACAAACAAAAAAAAGGAGGGAAAAAACAGATGGTGATTTGTGAAGCCGGACAGCGGCCTCTGGCCTGTCGAAATCTGAATACCCGAGGTTTGCAGTGGAAATCACCCCAAAATCAAGGAGCAGAAAGTGGGATAAGTGAGCACAGATGGAGGCAAGCCGGTTCGGGGGCTGCTCCCGGCCCTCAGCTACTTGTTGAGCGCGGGTCTGCATTAGGCTCTGCTCAGTAACCGCATTGTTCTGCTATTAGACCCTTTAAAACTATTATTTCTAAGGATCAGCAGCCTTTGTCCGCTCTTTCTTTGCATTTCTTTCCCCCCCCCACCCCCCCAATATATCAGCAGAAAGTGGAAATGCGGTCTCTCTGATCTAGCCTGAATATTATTTACTATGTTACTTCCTGGAGAAGATAATGAATCTTGACCCTTTCTATTCGTATAACCCACCTTCCCTTCCTTTCGAGCAGTTACTTTCAGTATTGTTCACAAATGCCTGGTACGGTGCAAAAGTAGCTTGAAGATTTTCTAGACACTCACAAGCTCCCAGGCATTCATACGTATCCACACTGCACCAGCTCTTTAACTCTCCCTGGCTCTGTAGATCTCTGTTTGCATCTCTCCTTCTGTATATTTAGCAACCTTTACACACATCACAATGCTTACAGAGGTTGAGGCTCTCTAGATGTCAAATCCTTTTCCAGAGCTCTATTAGCAGGCACAAACTTGCTCTTTTCCAGTTGAGTAACTGTGGTTTTCAGCTTATAGCCGTTTGCACAAGTTGCTGTGGATTTGGTGTAGATTTGATTTTTTGGGGGGATATAGTTTCATTTCTTATAGCGAGGGCAAAGATGAATTTAAAATATTAGGTGTCATCCCTTAAGAACATTTATAACCCAAGAAGAAAAATAGGTTTGACTGCTTAAATCTAGCCTAGTAGATCTATTCTGTATTAATTTCAAAGCCCAGGTCTGTATGTTAAAATACAAGTGAAGGGTCTCCTGTCATAAGAAAGGGATGAACAGTTTCCTTCGGGGCAGCGGGTGCTCTCTGCTTGTGCCATATCGCCATGAAAAAGCCGCCTGACATTTATGTGCAGCCTCATGGAAAAGGGGGGACAGAAAAGAGACAAACTTGGCAGTTTACAAAGTTTATCGGCTCTGTCGGGAAGGTTGGTGTCATGTTTGATGGCACCTCCTGGTCTCCTTCGTTTGGCCAGAATATTCCCAGGGTTTATAGCCCAAGGCAGTGTGCGGGAAATTATTTCCCAGCTGAGAAAAAATAAATGAATTCTGCAGCCGGGGCTTGGCAATTTCACGCAGGATCTTCGCTCCAGAGGCTGGAAAGGGGAGACAGTGAGGCCAAATTCCATGTCCCGGGCTGGGGGACGCATCCCCGAGCGGGATCAGGGCTGTTATTCCTTTTAGTTGTGATATTCTTAAAGGGAAGAGGGGTTTTACATCCGATGTCATTTGGGATGCAGAGCCCTTTGGCGGGGGGGTGGGGAGGGTGGGGGTAGAGCGGGCAGGGGGGTCCAGCCCGGCCCCCCGTGTATCCGGGGGGCGAGGGGAGTGTGACCGGCATGTGGCTGTGCTCTCTCCGCGCAGGGAGCCAGGTCTGTCGCCCGCCGCTGCTGCACGGCTCTCTGCCCTGGCTGGACGGGAGCAAGGCGCTGGGCAGTCACCACAGCGCTTCCCCATGGAACCTCAGCCCTTTCCCCAAGACCTCCATCCATCACAGCTCACCGGGACCCCTCTCCGTTTATCCACCCGCCTCCTCTTCTACCTTATCCGCCGGCCACTCCAGCCCGCACCTCTTCACCTTCCCTCCGACCCCTCCTAAAGATGTGTCCCCGGATCCGTCCATCTCCACACCTGGCTCCACCGGCTCCACCCGGCAGGACGAGAAGGAATGCATCAAATACCAGGTGTCCCTGGCCGATACCATGAAGCTGGAGTCCTCTCACTCCCGGAGCAGCATGGCCTCTTTAGGAGGAGCCACCTCCTCTGCTCATCACCCCATCACGACCTATCCGCCGTATGTCCCAGAATATGGCTCTGGACTTTTTCCCCCCAGTAGCCTCCTAGGAGGATCTCCTACCGGGTTTGGGTGTAAATCGCGACCGAAAGCACGGTCAAGCACAGGTAGGGCTTTTGGCTTCTTCATGCCCACTGCTTGGGAGAGCAAGTTATGTGGGAAAGCGGGAGGGCAAAAGAGCAGGGCTATCCCCATCCTTTCCGTACAGAGGGATGCACACAAGTATCTGTGTGAGGAAAGCCCCACAGCTGGGGGTCAACATTTCACCTTGCCCTGGTTTATAACACAGTTGCCTCTTGGCCAGCCCGGGCTTGGGGTGCAGCCCCAGGCCTGTCGGGCATCACCCCAGCTCCTCAGGGCTCCTGCCCGGGGGTTGCTCCGGTCCCCCCACCCTTCTCCTCAGGCGCCCCCGATGCACTCAGCTCCTGCGCCTGGGGAGGAAGCGAAACCCAAGGAACCGCAGCATTAGTGTATCTCTGTATTTTAATCATGGTACTAAATCCCGGCCAACTTCCCCTGCCTGCCCTCTCTGCCTCGCTTTTCCCAGGGCCTCTTCCTGAGAGATACGAGGAGGGTTTTCCTTTGGGGGGGGATGTGAGCACCCCGAGGCATCCCCTAGCCCCATCCACTTCCATTCAAGTGCTTTGCCCACCTCCAGCCCCATCCATTTCCATCCGAGGACTTTGCCCATACTTAACGCACCACCTCAAAGCTGACCGCAGGGCTCGGGATGGGGGGACCCAGGGTGTCCCAGGGTGTCCCAGCGTTCTGCGTACCCCGCGGAGTGCGGGAGTTGGGAGGCTGCGGGTCCCGATGGCTGAACGCTCCGTGTTTGGACGTTTGTGTGCAGCGAGGGGGATGTATGTGTGTGCAGAGGAAAGGGCCATTAGTCAAAACTCTCTTTTTCTCTCTCTATTTCTTTTTCCGAGGAGGCTGCTGCAGGGTTGCCTGGCATGAATGAGATCAGTTTTCAGGGTTTTTCCAGGGTGACATTTACTCTGTCTGTCTGAGCAGGGACTGTCTCTATTTAGCTGATATGTTTGAGCTAATCCAATTATTTTCAGACTGCTGCACGCGACAGTTGCATTGTTTATCCAGCGCCAGGAACTTTAATAGAGTCCGGATGCGGTTAGAGTGACAAAAAAACCCAGACCTGTATGTTTTGTACATGAAAGCAGGGGAGAGAGAGAGATGGAGTGAAACAAAAGAGAGGGACAGAGGCTCAAACAGCCCCGGAGCGGCTGCCCCAGTTTAACCGGAGGGGGACAAAACGACCCGGGTATTAACGGGAGCGGCTCCCAGCCTGGCCCCGGTACTGACCGGGTCCTGTGTCGGGGTAGGGACCGGTTGACGCCGGGACGGGCCGAGCTCCCACGGCCGCCCGCTGAGCCGCAGCTCCCGCCGGGGCACCGGCTGCGCGGTATTTTCAAACCGTCTTTCCCCCCCCCGCTCCTCCCCCCTCGTTGTTTTCCTTTTGCCACTTTCTGTTACTTTACCTTCTAGAGAGACATCTGCGGTTCGTGATAACCAAACCCCAGCAGCAACACCTATTTTTGTTTCTTTCTTTTAAAGTTGATTTTAGCAAGCTGGGAAGCTCGCGGACAAAGAGGGTTGGAGCCGGAGGAAAAGGAGAGGCAATGAGGTGTTTTTGCAGGATGAAAGAGGGAGAAACGTCTGAAAAAGAGAGTTTTTTTTGTTGTTGTGTTTTGGAGGGGTGGTGAGAGGAGAGGGGTTCAGTGCAGAGGCTCTGGAAAAACGGTTGCCGTTTGTGGTTAGGGCGCGGATGCCTCTTGCTTGAATGCAGCACAGGCTGGGGCAGCGGGGAGCCGGCTCTGCTCTGAGTTAGCTCTGCTCTGGCCGGCTCAGGTCTTCTACTGCTCTCACATGGGCCAAGAATGTCATTAGGTGCAAAGAAACCAACCCAAATGTACCAAACGTCCAACAAAAATACTCTCCAAACCTCTGAAAGTAGCTGAGTTGCATTCCTGCACCCCGTCCCAATTCTCTTTTCCAAGCTGGGGCTGCAGGAGACCCCAATAAGTGGGGAATGGATAGAGAGGTGGCATCCCAAATATTGGGGATGGACTATCAGGCTGAGGATGCGGTGGGGAGGCTGGAGAGGTTTCCACAAGTTGGGCTGCGGAAGCTTAATTGCAAATTAATCAATAGCAGATATTGGCAGTGGTTGTGTATTGACTGGGGCCAGGAGGTGTTTTGGTTGTTGAGATATGATTATTTCGGGGGTCTTGATGATGTTTGACCTGAGGCCAAAGGAAGATTCTCCCTTGCCGGGCTCATGGGAGCTGGGACAGTGCTCCAGGAGTGACCCTGGGACCCTAGTAAAGGGTCCCATGGACTTTCATTGGGTATCCATCCATCTCAGGAGAAAGGGATGGAGGCTCCTTGCAAAGCCTACCAAGGTTTGTCTGACCATATGGCAACATAGTGGCTGGAGGGCTGTAGAAGCCCTAAATCCAGAGGTGAGAGTGGAATTGTCACCCCCCCGCAAAGGAGCGCTTTGAGCCACCATGGGGTTTGGGTTGTCACTGTCACCATTCTTCTTCTGCTGGGACATGGGCCTGATGCTGCCTGTGGGGTGATGCTGGGGAGGGGGACGGGATGCCAGGGATGTTGCTCAGCTGTGGCCTCGGAACCTTGCTTGGACATCCTGAATTTGGAGAGGTCTGACAAGGCCTGGCAGGGCTGCATCTTTTATGGGTTTGTTTTATTTGTGTGTGTGTGTGTGTGTGTGTGTGTGTGTGTGTGTGTTCCCCAGCCTATTTTACCTCTGCTTTCCCTAAGTGAACTATGTGCTCTCTTGTTTCCAGAAGGCAGGGAGTGTGTAAATTGTGGGGCTACCTCAACCCCTCTGTGGAGAAGAGACGGCACCGGGCACTATTTGTGTAATGCCTGTGGACTCTATCACAAAATGAACGGGCAGAACCGGCCCCTGATCAAACCCAAGAGAAGGCTGGTGAGTCTCCTTCCATTTCATTCTTTCTTTACCTTCTTCTGCAACTTTTGCTTCTTGTCTGCAGCTTGGGATGGACAGGGAATCTCAGCAGGCTCCAAAATCTGTTCCTGCTGTGTCGGAGGGCTGGGAGATAGAGATGCTCAAAGTGATGCTCTTAGCTGCTGTGGGCCTCAGTTGTTTGGCCCTCTTGCAAAGTGAAAAACAGCTTAAAAAATCAAGACCCAGAGCTTCTTGTAAACCAGGACTGAATTTTCTCCCAGGTCACAATGGGGCAGATGCCTCCCCAGCGCTCTTTGGTGACCCAAGGACAATGGGTCCAGTGGTTCTTCCCAGGGGCTAAGGGCAAAGTAATCATCTCCTAGTGACCAAAGAGATTAGTATCAGGAGAACAGGATTTCTCCTGGGCTTTCCATACTGCTGTCTTTCCCTTTCCAAGTGTGTTTCCGTCCCCTTTGGTTGGCTGTGTCGTGGAAAGGGGATCTAAGCTAGGTACCGAGTACCACTAGGACATCACCTAGACTTTAGTCCTGCAAGATTCTTGGCTGATGCTCCTGGTGCCATGTGTGGTCATTTGTACCTCAACTATGTGGGTCTAAAATCACTTCATGCCCCTCCAAGTTGGTGTGAGCAAGAACACAAGGTAGGGGATGTCAAAGGCTAGAGACTGTGTAAAGCTGAATGTGTACCTGGGGTCACAAAAGCTGGAGGAAAACAAAATGCATGGCTATATTTGAAATCCTAGTTGCAAGCCTCAAGACTGTATAGTGTACAGGCAATAAGTTACAGCATCCCCAGCGATCTACTTGTGAATTTCCCTGGAAGCCACAAAAAGGTCTGGAAGCTGTGGGCATGGCTAATAAATGCATTGCAATAGATTTGGCAAATAATCAGGCAAACCACAAGGGGAAAAGATACATCAAGTGGGGGGAAAAATATGTTCCCTGCTTGGGAAGTTATTGAATGTTTTGAATTGGGGCACATTTGATTTTGTTAGCGTTCAAGATGTGGATGGGCTCCTGGAGGCCGCTCAAAACGAGGAGAAAAAGCAGCTCTTGCCTCTCCATGGTGTTTCTGAGGTGATGGATGGATCCGGCCAGTTGCATAAGGCTTGTACCTGGCATGGCTGGATCGTGTGGGAAGGAGGATGGTAATACAAGGTTTATTGATCTTGTATTCCCCATGAAGGTGCTCACGGCCTCGGAGGGGGACCTCTTAGGCATGGATTCAGCTTCCTCACCTGCAAAACTGGACTGGCTTTATTGGACCAGCTTTATTCCCACAGGCGCTGGGAAGTATTTGCAGGATACGGCCCCAGGAGGGGTTACACTGTGAGGGGCAGTGGTGGCAGCTCTGCCTGGCCATGTGGGTCTGGGGGAAGATGTGAATTTGCTTCTCTACCCCCGAACTTCCCACAGACGAAACTTCTCCTATGAGGGAAAAGCCTGCATAGGAAAACGTTGGTCTCCTTCGTCTTTCACAGCCTTGTTAGAAAAAAGGAAAAGCTTTCTAGGGAGGGAAGTAGAGGCTGGGATTTTAATTCTTTTGGGCAGCTCTTTTGCTGCCTTCTCCTCCTCCCCCTCTGCCCTTGTGTCTTAAACACACACCCCCTCGTTTTCTTTTTCCTTTCCTTTTTTTTTCTCCTCCTCGTTCTCTCTTTATGTGTAAAGTGAACTTCCTAGGAAAAAGCTGCCGGATATCTGAGCCCTGGAGATAACTCCTAAACAACAGCTCTATTTCCCCAGCCCAAACACACAGGAGCTTGAGCGTATCCAAACAAGCGGAGGGGGAGGCAGAATAGGAAAGCGGCTGGAAAGAGACGGGGGGGAGAGCTTTCAGACACTGTCTGATGGAACCACGAAAGAATGTCCCGAGTCACCCTCTGCCCGGCACATGTAAAATGAACTGTATAAATAAATACATTGTAAAAGATCATTCCTGGTTGAAAAAAAGTAGGAGAGGGAAAGAAAAAAAGTAAGGAGAGTCCTTGTCTTGCATAATTGCTCCAATCCTGGGCATTTTAGTTAAAGTTACAGAAAGTTCTCATTCTTTGAACGCGGTCTTTGCTAAATGGGAACTTTTGAATTTTCTATATGTATTTTTTATCCAGCACTGTCTGGGGAGAAAAAAACCAAGAGAAACATTTCTGATACTGTTTGTACCTCTATTTATTTCCCCCAGAAGGCACAAAGGCTGGGCCCGTATTTGCTTTTCGTGCGCATCAACGTTGATGTGTGTGCGTCTGCAGCTTGACTTGATCTTCCCTCACTTGTGAAGGCGAGTGGGCTGGGGAAGGTGACATGTGATGGAGGGTCAGGCTGGGGATCCAGTGTGTGTGCTCCTCTGCCTCTGCCACAAATTTCCTGCGTGACCTTGGCCTGGTTTCGTAGGCTCTGATCCCAGGCACGCTAAAGCTAATGAAAGAACTCCAATGGGTGGGAGAGAGAAAGCAAATAAATCATTTAGATGCTGAGAACCCAACCCAAGGTTTATTAAATTCAATGGGTGTCTTTGTAAAGGCCTCCTTTAGGGAAGATGGATTGAGTTTTGCCAGCTGAGGGGGCTTAGACATCTCTGCTTCATCTTGGGGGGAAGGTCTGGAGATGTTGCAGGAACAGGCAGGTAGTACCACATCGCCACAATCTGCAGACAGGGTCTACAGCCCTCTTAGAGACCATTCCCATCCCTGTCAAAACCAATGGCTGTCCTGTCACTGCTGTTTCTGAGATAAAACCTTCCTTTGGATTTTCTTTTTTTCCCTATCCATGTGGATGCAGAGCTTTTCCTTTCTGTCTCCAGTCATGCTGGTTTTTGAAGGATTATAACCAGTTTCTCAGAAGGCCCCTGCACATGCAGCTGCACTTAGCTGATGCTTGCAGTGTTGTGGATACCCCATGCAAATCCGGACACTGAATATGCCCCTTAATTAAGCATCTTTATCAGTGCATGATTCTTCCCACATCATCCTCAATTCCACCTGCTCATCACTACCAGCACTTCTAAACTTGTGCATTCGCTCACACGCAGCTGGGCCATGGGGGTTTGGTCCTACAGATGATATGGGGCACCCTGTTAGTCACCCCACTACTTGCATGGCCCGGCTGGGGTCGATGATTGGCGTCAGTGGATGCCATTGCTAGGAGCTTTTACAATAGCATTATTATTCATTGTTTCCTGCTTGCTGCTGGTGTCTCCAGCAAAAGTCGGTACAGCGTAAAAGGTACAGCCTGGGACCAAAAGAGCACAGAGTTTAAAACATGCAGCTAATGATGCTGAATTTTTGTAGGGAAAACACAGCAGCTGGAAGAGGTTTTAGAGAAGGCAGTGGATGTTGTGATTTATTTGCTTATTTAATGTCAAGAGTTTGTTTGAAGGTAGCAAGGTGGTGACCAGGCGTGTCTTTTAAACACGTTTGCCATAAGAGAAATTATGGCAAACGCTGTGTAGAAACCCCAAATATCTTCAAAGGGGATGTTTCCCCTGTGTGGGCTGAGTCAAATATCACTGGTTTTCAGAAATTTCCCTAGGCTTGATTTTTGGGTCTGATAAGCACAAAGCTGCCATTGAGAGACTCAATCCAGCCACTGAGCTACCCGTGCTGGTGGGAGCTGAGAGGGCGAAGACCTCCAGACTTGTCCCCAGGGTCTCAGTAAGGGCCCGGCTCTGCAATTGGTTGTGTCTGTGCTGCGTTTGATGTGTGTGTATTAACCTGGTGATTTTGATGGGAACCAAATTTGGTGCCATGGCATGGTCTGGAGGAGGAGAGGACAGAGGTGTGTGTGTGTGCATCTGTTTGGAGCTTTGCTATTGGTGGTGGGATGCTTCAGCTTCTGGTGGCGCTGGGATTTTGCAACCAAAGATCCATGTGCCATTCCCAGCTCCTGCTTGTCATCAGCATGGAAAAGTCAGCTGAAAGCCTCCTCAGGCTTGAGATCGGCTCATTTCAGCGTGGTTTATGGTCAGGCAAAATGGAATTGTCCCCATGGGCAGGCCGTGAGAGCTGTTTGCTGTTGGATCCAGGGCTCTGTAATGCTTCTTAATGCTCATGGGCATCGTGTTATTTATTTTTTAGGCAGTCCTTTTTGTCTAATTAAAAGGGGAAAAAAAAAAAAGAATCCTACTTTATCTAAAACAAAACCAGCCCGTCCTCTCTCCACCTACGCCGCATTCAATTATGATTAAAATTGCAACATGACCTAACAAGAGTTGGTATTAACGCTCGCGCTGTGCCAGTGTCCGTGTTTGCATTTTGGGTTTGTTGTACAGGATCCAAAGATGCGGTATTTTTTCTTTTAAACATTGGATGTGCTACAGTGTGTGGCTGTGTGGGGTGAGGGGTAAATTTGAAACAGTAAGAGCACAAAAGGGAGCATTAAAGGCTCAGTTCTGCAAGGTGCCAAGCATTGCTATGATCTGGCAAATCGCTTAAGCACATGTTTTAACTTTAAGCACATGAGCAGTCCCATTGAAAGCAACGCATCGGGATGAAATCAGAGCTCTGGGACCGTGTCATATTGATGAAGAAAAGAGAGGACAGGGATGTAAAGGTCTGTCTTTTTTTTTAGGAGCTGTAGGCACTTGCACACACGCAAACATGCATAGGCATTCACATGGAGGTCTGCAAACTCCTTTTCCTCCTTCAGTGGCAGAAGGACAATTTGTTTGCTGAAGTTACAGTTTTGAAATGATAAGCACGAATTCATGCATGTGAAAGGATAACAATTTGGCTAAATTTGGCTTCTCTAAATCATTATCACACTTAACAAAAAAGCTTCTGTATACAGTTTGACACGTAGACTCTTTTTTCCCCTTGTTCCTTCCCCTTTATGAAATGGTAAATTCTTCTTTCAGGCTCATTACCAATCCTTAAATAAACATGAAGGTTTAGGTTGCAGGAGGGTGTAATTAAAAAAGTTGGGATTCTTGCTCTTCGCCACAGTGTTATTTCCGCTCTGGAGCCCGTATCCTTTGAAGCCAAGCTGAATTGACGGGACAGAGCTGTGCTTGTGGTCAGACCAGGCGAGCAGCTGCCCACCATGCCCAGTGCGAATCTTACCCAGTGCTCACTGGAGCCAGTGTGACTCATGCCGTTGACTCCAGCAACTGTTGGTTCAGGCCCTGACTGCAGAATTAGATCCCTGGGGGGTCCGAGAGAATTAAAGTGGAAAGACATGTTGGCATTTAAATAATATTTTCCCCTCTGGAATGGGTTGTGCCAGAGCTGCTAATTTTGATGAGTTCTATCAGAGGTTTAGCACTCACTTTTAGGATGCCCTTTGGCACCTGATTCAGTTCATATATAATTTGGGATTAAAGTACCTGGGGGATTTTTTTCTTGCTTTTGCAGAATTACTTTTTGCTCCCACAAGTCAGTTTCTGGAGGTCTCTGTCGACGTGCATCGGTCTTGCAGGGTTGATGTTTTCTTTCTTGGAGATTTTACTGATGGCATCTTTTTTCTTTCTCTTTTGAATATGATTTTTTACCACGGGTGTTTTTCTCTTCTTCCCTTCCCCTTCTCTCTTCCCCTCCATCTCTGCAGTCTGCAGCCAGGAGGGCGGGCACATCCTGCGCGAACTGTCAGACCACCACTACCACCCTGTGGAGGAGAAATGCCAACGGCGATCCCGTCTGTAACGCCTGCGGGCTCTACTACAAGCTGCACAATGTAAGTGCGACTGTAACGCTCCATAATGGGGCCTCAGTTGTGGTGCTCGATGCTCCATACTGTTCCTTGACTTAAGGTTTTCCAGTCACAGGTAGTGCTGATGCCTCCTTTATCTCTTTGGGGACATTAGGGGTTGGAGTGATGAGCCGGCATCCCCTCAGACATTGCTGATCTGTCTCAGAGAGGTATAAAACAGGGCTGTCCGTGGGTAATGTTAGAGCTTTCCTATGCCTGAGCCAAGAAAGGAGGGGTGGGTCAACACAGAGAGACATTATCCACTGCTGATTGGGCTCAGTGTGTTGGAAAAGACAACACGCCGTCCTGCAAGCTGATACCCCTTCTAGGCATAGCTTGGTTCCTCCAGCAAATATGAACTGGAAAAAAAGCAAAATGTGCCAGCAACTATTTCGATCTTTCTTGGGTTTGCGGCTGCCTTTGTCCCAACCCTCCGCCCATCCCCAAAGATGATTTATTTAGGTCTTGTGTTTTGCCTTGGTTGACGCAAGTGATGCCTATACCAAAAAGGACTTGATTTAGTTAGTGGGCCGCAGAGTCTGCTCAACCTGTGACGTGAATTGTAAAGCATCTGTCGTGGAAGGGAAGGAAAAATGAAATGAAATGGCTGGCAGATTTAATCTAATGTCTCCATGCAAAGCCAGCTTGCAGGAACCAAGGATGTGTGCCCCAGGGAAAGAGCTAAAGGGATCTGAAAATTCTTCTACTGAATAATAATGCTAATAAAGGAGTCTTAAGGCTACTCCTGTTACTCTCATTCCACATGTGGCATTAGAACAATTAGTATATCAGAAGAAGGGAAGACTTTCAATTTCTTTGCTTTGATAGAGCTTTTATTTTTTCTTCCTAGTGGTTATTTGTTTTATGTTTGGCCTAGAAATCTCAGGCTATGTTTTGCCCTTCTGTCCACCCATGCAAACACATCAAAGACAGATCGGGTTTCCTGGAGAACCCAACCCTTGTGGTGTCTTAGTCCCCTGCATTGTTATTTCAAGCTCTTTGGTTGCTTGTGATGAGTAAACAAGTTTGGATTAAGTGGAGGAAAAAAGAAAACCCAACTGTCAACCAGGCTAATTTTCACCTGTTTTGTGCTAGGCATCTCTCTTGGAAAACAGGAAAACGTGTTTACCCTTTAGCGAGCAGGCGTCTCGGCACCTTTCGAATCCCATGTAGCAAGCAAAGCTTGTCATCAAACTCTCAGTGTGGTCACTGCAAACAAAGGGGTTGGACCCAGAGTGAAAGCTCTGAAACTACTACAAGAACATATTCTCTTTGCTATTTCCATGGCAAGAAGAGAGCAAGGTCAGTCAGCTTCACTGGAGGAGTCTGTGCTTGTGCTGCGTTTTCATTTTGGCCTTGTAGCCACCAGCAGTAGGACTTATATCATATAGACTGGGAGACAGCTAGAGAGACCTATACCTGGGCTTGTATATACCAGACCTATACCTCCCCTTGTACTTTGGCAAAGCCCTTTGAAAAAGATAGGCTCTTCTCAGGTTGGACCTGATGGAGGTGACTTTGTTTGGATGAGATGACTTTTACCCTTGAAGAAGGTGTAGTTTCTCCCTACAGCTATAAAAGGTGTCAGATGGTGGGTTCAGATGTGTTACCTGCATTGTAGACATCTGACTGAAATAACTCCCTTTCAGGTATCTAGATTAGGGCCTGGATGCTGAGGTTCTCCAGAAATGTGATGCAAGAGCACATCCTGCTCTTTTTCATGCTAATGCTGTGTTCCTAGTTGTCCTGAATTGACCCCCTAGACCCACTGTTTAGGGAAACTCAGATCCAGCTGTGAAATCTGTGACATGGGGCAGGCCTTGAGCACATTGGAGCTGTTTTCATACTCATTAAAAACACTGACAGCTGCTTAAAAGCTCAGCACAGCTACTTAGCAAAGTCAAGTAGTATCTTGCCTTACGAGCAACTCCATTAATGGGGCCTGCTTAAATGGAACCCCTAGAGGACTGAGATGCTGTGTGAACAGCATAAGTAGGCAAGGATACCAAAGACTGGCTGTGAGTGGGTAGATCCTTTGATTTTACTTTTTTTAGATGACGCTTAGCTATCTCAGTTAGGTCCATGATGGCAGAGCATCGAAACACTATTCTGCAGCCCAACTTGCTTTAGAGGTTGTGAATCTGAAGGCCACATTATGCTTCAGGAGCCAAATACTTCAGGAGTAAGATTTTTGTGAGCAGTGGTAAGGCTGGGATAGCCTCATGGGGATGCCTTCTCATTTTGGCTGCTGCGAGGCAAGACCTAGGGATCTGAGCTAACTGCCTGGTGAATGGCACCAGCATCATTGTTTTAAAAACTCAAGGCAGGGGGAAGTTTAATGGTTGCATGTGAACAAAGCTCCTTGGCTGGAGCAAATTGGACTGGTCTGTTCAAGTGCAAGACCCCTTTGCGCAGGCTGTGGTTCAGCTGTACCTTATCTTCATCGGTTCTCTACCAGGAGAGGTGTCAGAAATAGAGATGCTCAGTGTAGCCTGTCCATCTCAAGCACCGAATGTCTGCACAGATGTTGCATCAATGACAATGAAAGGTCTTTAGATGCTTGGGAGACACCTTAACCCTGTTTCAGGCTATGTTGCAGTAAACTCATGGCTGTTTTTTATCTTCCTTCCTCCCCATTTTGTTTTTTATTTGGGTTTAATGGATTTTTCTTGGGCCTTCAGATCTTTACGGTATTTTAATGGATTGATCTGAAGGTGAAACTTACCCAGTTTTTAACTCCGCACTGGGAACATTTGCGGTGAAAAGGCTATTTTTTGTCACAGGGCTATTTTTTTTTTTTGTGGGGCTTTATCAGTTTGTTTTACTGTTGATTCCCACAGCTTAAGCAAACTCATTTGCCAGTAGGATATAAGCAATAATCATAATAGTCTCGGGGTGCATTTGGTGAAGCTGCTGGTGTTTCTCTCAACAAGAACAGGCTCCATTAACACCAGTATTAACAATGACTAATATCGCACACTGATAAGGTGCCTTTCATCCTGTGGCATCCCAGAGTGCTTTCTATGGTACAGAGAGCCTGGAAGATTAACCCCACATTGTAATGACTATGTCTGAAGGATAAATCCACACCAGTGACAGGACCTTATTGAGGTCAATGGCAAAATCTCATTGTCTTCAGTCAGAGCAAGCCCAGACTATCCCCTGGATTTGACCTGTTGAATGTGAGGTTCTCATCCTTGTTGTTCTAATCCTTCTTAGAAGCAGGATGAGCCCTCACTCACTTCAGGGATGGGAGGGAGTGAACCTTGTTGGAGGTGCACAGCAGACTGGCCTGTGCCCATAGGAATGAATGAGTTGCTATTGGTTTTGGTACAAGTCCTCAGAAAAGACCTCTTTCACAATATCCTAAGCAGGGCTGCACGTCCCAAGAGCAGAGCAGTTGGTGTTTTGCATTTGATAAAACAAAGAGCATAATTCATGCCCATAATTAATTGGCTCCATCTGAAATTAATGAATTTCATATACATGCACTGGGCTGGTTTAATTTTAATTTAGCATGTGTTTGTCATTTTTATCACAATGGATTTTCATGGAGAAGGTCTTCCCTCTGGGTTTCTTGTTTCTCTACCCCAGAAACAGAGATGAGGCCATGGCTTTGATGTTTTGGGGGCTACTTTAATTCTGCTGTGACTGACCTTTGAAGTCACTGGAAGATATTCCAGCTTGCTGCTGTGACTGTGCTGGTCTTACTCCTCCTGACATTAATCTGAGTACTTGTCTGCTTGGCACTTGGGTCCGGTACCTGCTAGGAGGGTGAGACAATGTACACCAAAATGATGTGACCAGCTAACAGCTTGGATGGCATTTCTGCCTCTAGTTGCTGGCCATGGCTTTGTCATCATCCTGGGCAAAGATGGTATTGCCATCCATAAATTTCTCATCAAGTCATGGTCTGGGCCAATCTGCTCTTAGTGTTTGAGCGAGACATGAGAGATGTCACTTTGGGGAAGTGCTCATTGTCCTGCAGGGCACAATACCAAGCAACACAGGGTCAGGACCCTGTGCATGATCAAAAAGCAAGCACAGCCCCAGTCCCAGCACCAGGCTGATGTCACTTTGTGCCAGCACCTCCTGAGCTTGCACCTTTGTTGCTTCACCTTAGAAATCAATTCTGGCTGCTCTTGAGTCTGTGTGTCATGATGTGAATACTCACTGGGAGCTGGGGAGGCTGGGGCTAAAGCGTGCCTACCCAAATCTGAGCTGGGTTCATCAGGGATTGGGACTTTCAGGTCTCCTTTAACATTGCTGTCTGATGGGGCTCACCTGGGGCTTCCTCCCACCTTTGAACCTGGGCAGCACACTCCTGCTGTCTGGCTGAAAACAGGCCAGGCAAAGATTTCCCATCCCAGCCATACAACTGGAGTAAAGGGCCTTCCTTGTGTGCATGTCTCCATTCCCTTGTCGAGGACAGGAAGGCAGAAAGATGGGTGAAGTTGTATTTAAAGCCTATGACATATGTGGCTTTTTCTTGTTGCTGCCCCAGGACTGTTGGGCTGCACATGGGCAGATTCCTCCTTACATTTAGCTGCTGGCAAGCAGGGCTGCTTCCTCTGGTTCCCTTTATCCATAGGTAGAGGAATATGCCTGGTTTTAGAACAAGATGAAATTTCCCATCACTGCTGATACGGAGAGCCTGAGGTCATTAATTCAGATGGGGATAAAAAACTTTGGGATGCTAAAATTGCAGAAGATGAGACCAGTCCTTTCTCTCCCATTGCCTGCATCCCCACATATAACAGGAAGCTATTGTATCCTTGCCTCCTCAGTGAGAGAAATCCGTGAAGGATTCCCATGCAGCAGGGAAAGGCATTAGGCAGTGGCCGATGAGCAACAAGTGAAACTTCGCTGTGGTCTGGAAGAAGGGAGTGCTTTGTCCCTTGTGCTGATTTAAGATCTTATGGGTGAAGATCTGCTCAGGACCCTTACAGGGCCATCTTTTCATTGTCCTTCACTGGGGCTGAGATAGTAGCTCCTGGCGGATATCAAATCCATTCTTCCTCCCTTTTCTCCCTTTGCAGAATATCCATCAGCGCTGTTGTGTGCTCACTTTTAATATGAAAAGTAGTGTTCGGCCCTGGGGTGATTGATGGGCTCTCCTGCCTTCTGCTATGGGTGAAATTCTGCAGAGGAGCTAGTGTAATGCCTACATAATTTCTCATATAGACTCTCAAGTTTAGATTTTAGGTTGTTTATAGATATTGGATGTATAAAGCCCCTTCCAAGTGTGGTCTTTGGGGCTTTCATGGCACCTGTGCTAATGCATGTTGTGATGCTGGCTCTCTATGCAGTAGTAAGAGTTTCTTACAAGAGGTCCAACAGATCTTTTGCTACCGTTTCCTAACCCTGATGGGTGTGCAGATGGTCACTGCTGCTGTGTCTATCCATGCAGGAGAATTGAATGCTTGGTTTTCTTACAGATATGTCTGCATGCAAGTAGAAAAAGCTTTGCTGGGCAGCACAGATGTGTGTTTCAGCCTCCCTCAAAAACCTGGAAGACTTTAGAAATAAAACCAGGCCAGCTAATGTAAACCTGAGAAGAGAGTTGGAGCAAAACCTTTCAAAAGAACAAAAATAAGTCAAAAATGAGACAAAAAAGAAAAAAAAGACAAAAAAGATAAAAAAATAAAGAGAAACTCCTCACAACTCTTTTGTGTTTGCCCAGCTCTTTAATGCTGCTGTGAAAGTCTGAGATCCCTCCTAACACTGAAATCCCAGCAGCTATTGCCACTAATGGTTTTAGATCAGTCAGGAAGCCTCAGGGTGAGACGGTGTCTGCAGGGGATATTTCAAGGTGGTAATGACTGGTTTCATTCCCAGACACGGTGCAATTACCTAATGAGCAGATAGCTGATTTTTTTCCAGGTACGTTTTGCTCCAGTGAGGCTCTGCCAGCAATTTGCTGTCATCTTGTCTTCAGAAACATCAACCAAACTTGGGATTTCCTGGTGGGATCTGAACTTTGGGATGGGGGGGGGGGCAGAAGTTGTGTAGCCACAGGGTGTGGGGTATACAAAGGAAAGAGGGGGGCTGTTGGCTGTTCAGGTGGTGCTGGGCACATGAATCCCATGGTGATGCAGGGAAAAGGGATGGAAGCACAAAAAAAAATAACTGGTTTTTGTTTAGATTAACAGACCCCTGACCATGAAGAAAGAAGGAATTCAGACCAGAAACCGGAAAATGTCTAGCAAATCCAAAAAGTGCAAAAAAGTCCATGACAACCTTGAAGAATTTCCCAAGAGCAGCTCCTTTAACCCTGCCGCCCTCTCCAGACACATGTCCTCCATCAGCCACATTTCACCTTTCAGTCACTCCAGTCACATGCTGACTACACCGACACCGATGCATCCTCCATCCAGCCTCTCCTTTGGACCTCACCATCCCTCCAGTATGGTCACTGCCATGGGTTAGCAAGAGACTCCCCTGCTGAATGCTTACAGTCTCAAAGTGAGATTTACTTTATATACTTGCATTTTTGCAGGCGTGTGGTTATGGGTCTGACGTCCTGAATCAAATAGGAGGGGAAAAAAAAGAATATTAAAAAAAAAAAAAAAGATTATTTGAAGGCGTAAGAGAGAAAAAAAAAAAACCCATAAAAAACCTACAAAAAAAAAAACCACAAAAAGAAAAAAAAAAAAGAAAAAAAGAGAGAAAAAACAAACAAAAAAAAGTTTTAGAAAAGTGATGTTTGCCACTTTTTAAAGGAACTCACTATGGCTTCTATGTATTCTTACCCACTGAATCTGGATCCCATTTGTGAATAAACCATTCAGAACTTGCATTCCCTATTGGACAGGATCTCTAGTGCTGTGAAAAAAAAGAATAAAATGAAATAAAATAAAGAAAAAAGCGATGAACATTGCATATAACTTATATTGTAAGAAATACTGTACATTTGAGGAAGACTTTATTGCATCTGGAGAGCTGTAAAGAGAAAGAAAAAGGCATGAAGGACTCCAAGAGATTTTTCTTTTGTTCTTTTTTTTTTTTTTAAAGGAAAAGAGACAAAAAGAGAATAAAATAAAGAGGAATGGAGGACAATTGAAAAACCAGACAAACAAACAATGCTGACCAAGAGGAAACGCGGTCTTAAGAGCAAATGGACCAACTGCCAGTCATGTCTTCTCCTTTGATTTGATTTTATTTGTTGGTTTTGGTTTGGTTTCTTTCTATTTGGTTGCCGGGGAAGGGGGAGGGGGCTGGCTAGAACGGTTTTTGGATGATGCATTAACTAACTAATGAAATAAATAATTAAATCAATAAAAACCTATAGGGAGATCATTCATTTTGGGCCACGGGCCCTTCTACATAGGAAGTACCAATGGTGTCAGGCAATCAGTGTTACCATGCAGACATTGCCAACAAGGGGTTTTCAGATAGCCATTCTCCAGGTCTATACGCATTGTGAACAAGTTCCTGTAATTGTTGTTTGTATGTATAATTCAACGCACCAAAATAAGGAAGATGTAGATTTATTTCATCCTATTATACAGACTGAATGGTTGTACAAATTTATTTACTGCTAGTGATAAGACCTGCTTTTTTTTGTTTTTGTTTTGTTTTCATATTTTTTCTTCCTTTTTTTTTTTTTTGAGAATAAACTAGATTAAATTCTGTTGACTTAAAAGTGTTTTGTGCTTGGGGAAGGGAATATGTTTCTTTATTATTATTATTATTATTACTTTTGTTTTAAAGTTGGTTTGATGGTATTTATTCCATAGTTATCATGGATATGGGAATGTGCATCTCTGTGCTCATGCTGACAGCCAAAGCAGTGTTTGTAGTGGCTTGAGAATAAGAAAAAACACAGAACAAAGGAAGGAAAAACCCCTCACAAATAAATAGACTGCATGCTAGTGTAACCCCACTCTCCGGTGTGTGCTCCCTGTCCCTTGAATCTCAGCCCAGCTGCTGCCGCCGTCTGATGTGAGGCTTCCACATGGAATGGGTCCTTTTGGTCTTAGTGAACCATGGCTATCAAGGTGGCAAACCTGTGTTGAGGACAATTTGGGATTGGGATAACTGCAAAGATATGGCAGGGTCCTTATGATCCTGGATATGTTTTGGGTAGTACTAAGAAAGAACCTGAGACTACGAACAGGAAGTGGAATAGCGCTTTCTGCTCTGCCCATTGGGTACTCAGTGATATAATTTGGTGGTCTACAGTTGAGATCTTGATGTGAAATCAAGATGGATGGTCCAGACCCTGTCCCTAGGCTTGGAGGAATGGGCAGAGCCTGTTACAAAAGGCTGGATCTGATGGTAGACAGGGGTCTCTTCCCCACATTTCAAAGGCCCTCAGGCAGCCCCTTCCTGCAAGAATCTTTTTTCAAATAATGTAATTTTTATTAATATTATTATTGTGGATAGCAAAGTTTGGCTCTTTTAATTTAATTTCTGATGGTTTAATCCTTAGATATTGGTCCTCCTCTTCAGCATTTACTCTTCTAGCTTCTTTATGCTATCATTAGAGTTGGGCATTTACTTTCCAAATGAAAGGTTAAACTTCTTATCACCCTGCTCCATTTGGATATTTAAGCATGGTGTGATAAGACAGGGGTTGCCACAGCTGTGAGAAAATGCTTAACCCCCCCCAAACAACATAAAAACCTCAACGGGCATGACCTGCAAATGACTTATTTATATATTTATTTACTTATTTAGATATGGAATGAAATAGCTGAATTCTTTCACCCAGAAATATGTGTACTCCTGTGTTTCTGTGCCAGGTGGATGGAAAAAAATATCACTGCATGTGTCAGATGCTATTTTGAACCCGCTTTCCCTGAGGTGATAACTGGAGAGGGCTAACAATGGCCTGGTCTAATCTTCTTCTGCAGGATGGCTCACATGAGTAAGGATGTTTCACATAAGAAAAACCACTTCAAAACTGTCAGGATGATTATACAGAGGCCAAATAGTCATTTGATGTTGGAATGGAGGAGAAGAGGAAGAGTATTGACCTTTATTTGTGCTTTTTTATCTCTGTTTCAAAATGAACCCAGTTCATTAGCTATGAACTGTTAAATTATGTCTACCATAAAGAAGGATTTAGCAGTTGTAAGTGGAACAGACAGTAATTGTTTTGTAATGTTGTATATTCTTTCCTTTCTTCTCTGTTGATAAAAACGTGTAAAAAAAGTCAGAACAAATAGCACACATTTAAAATCTTGTGTTAATCACCTTTCTGCTTACTCAATGAGTATTTTAAGCATAAAGACTAAATGTCGAAATAAAACAGAGCGAAGAATTACTGAGATGCAAATGGAGATCTTGTTGGCTCCTAATTAATCATCTGCAAACTGTAAAGCTATTTCCAATTAGTCTGACAAATCAAAGGAAATAATCATCTTTGCTGATATTAAGCTTGAGAGACTATTATTTTTTGATTCTTGATGCTACAACCTTTCCCTCCTTTTGCTCATCAACAGATTGCAGTTGGACTAAGATAATGATTCCAGGATTCGCAGTGGTATGCTCATCTATTATTGTGATTTTATCTTTCAGTTTGGTTTAGAGGGAACTGGCTCCTGAGTTTCTTGCTCTAACTTCTTTTTTTTTCCCCTAAAAACTGAAAACACCTTCTTCTTGCAGTTTCCTTCTGATGTTCTTTCATAGGTCTTAGGGGTATTGAGCAAGAGGATGCAAGATTGAGGCCAGTTCAGATAATGAGCATCCCGCAAAAGACACTAATAGTGACGCTGTGCCTGCATATACCCTAAGAAACACACACAGTTTGTCTAGAGAGTTCTTACATCAATTATCTTGTGTTCTGATGTCAGGAGCAGGGTGAATAGGATCTCACACCACGTACCCCTTGATTACTGGCCAAGATGCGAAATTAACATGAGTCTACCAGTTTCTCAGTTATGTCTTCTTTTTCTTTTCTTCCAGAGTAAATATTCCAGATTTTGAATGTGTTGAAGGGTTTTGGGTTTTGGTTGGTTTTGTTATGTTGTTTTATTATTTACTTTGCTTTGTTTACTTCCTTCCCTTTAACACCAGAGAAAAGTCTGGTTTACAGAAAAAGCCGCGAACTGCTGCTTTTAGGCAAACATCTTGTGAATGGCTACTCTCCTTTTTCATTTCTGAAATTGCAGAGAAGAGCTAATGATAGGCAGGCTGGAGCAGGAAAGCCCTTCTGAGTCACAGCTGTACTTTGGTACTCTATATTGTGCAGAAAGCACCATGGAAATCATTAGTGGGGTCAAATCCTGTGGTCTTTTTGCAGGCAAAATGCCTTCTGGGAATTTGAGTGAGTAATAGCTGCTGTGCTGATGTGACGGTGGTAACTGCATTCTGCTCATGATCCAAGCAAAAGTCCACTGGCATCAGTGGAAAAACTCCCAACAAGTAATGCAGTAAGACTTGAATCAAGACCTCCCAATTAATTTCAGTGTTATCATCTTGGTTTATCTGCCTTAGTTAACTTTTCAGCTGCATAGGTCTTGTGTCAGTACACATGTGCTCACATGAGATACTGAAGATTACCAAGCTCAATGCTTCAAGGTGGAAGAAGTGAGAAACGTTATTTACACAGTCTGCAAAACTAGATTTTTCTCCTGTGCATTTGACTTATGAGTTGTTTTAGGAAGCATCTGAACTTGTATTCAGGTTCAGATTAACAGTGTGTTTTTGAAGAGATTTCCCAGTAGTTCCACCAGGGTGATGAAAGTTTACCTTGGCTCATGCAGCATGGTTTCCTTGGAACCCCACCTAACGTGCTACCACACTAACAGCAGCTCAGGCCAACAGGCCAGGCTAAAATTGCCCTGAAGAACCCCTCAAAATATGGCCTTTGGGTCCTCAGCACGGATGGTTTGTTCCCCCCAGCATCACACTTATTGTTAATGCACACCTCACCATAAACCACGTTTTCTTACTCTTTTTTTGGTCACTGAGACTCCTGATCCACTCAGGCCTGGTTGTAATCTGGGGAAGAACCCTGGTGGGTGATGATGGGGCTAGAGGGAATGAACCTATCTTGTTTTTTGCAGAGTTTAGGAAGTGTTTTGGACAAAAGACCAGAAGTCGTTATGGGAAAAAACCTGTAAATGAAGCCTTAAAAATGTTGTATTTATCCTTTCCTCTTTCATAGATTTTCTATATGGCACTGGGAAACTCACATGAGGACAGCCACTAATAATGCGATCAACCCTTTTGGTGATGTCTGATCGCACACCCTGAAGTTTGTTTTGCAGGAATGTTCAGTGGTATCTTAAGCCAAAGAATCTCATGCTTGTATGAATCCTGCAGAATACAGTAAATATTAGAAATACTGCAAATCCAGTGCTTCATTTCTTCCACCTTCTCCCATCCCCAAATCTGGAGAACAGACAGTAACTCCTTCTCTCCTCAAAGATGTGTTGTGAAGATAAATACATCACTTGTGAAGTGCTTGGATGAGCACCAGGGAAAACCCACCAGCTTCAGCAGGTTTGCAGGAAGGAAGGCTTGGGGAGTGAGCAAAATGCAGGTCCACTGCTCATGAAGGTCAGCATCCTCCCTGTGTCCTCAATGAGGCAAAGAAAAAATAGTCGATGAGATTGTCCTATGCAGAAGGAACAATGGAGGTGAAGGAAGGGTGAATAATTCAATTTGGTGTTTCCTAACATTTCAGTGGTTCAGTTTTTAATCTTCATGTCATTTTTTTAACGCATTTTTTTTGTTTAATTCCTCCATAAATATATATGTGCAGGTACAGATGGGTGCTTATTGGTGTCATGGACTCTGTACCTTGTCAGCAAAGGAAACATGATGTGTGTCAAGCCTATGTGTAAGTATGTCTACACCTAGAGAACTGGAGGGTGCCCGTTGTCACCCGTCTGTCTTTGCTGGTTGTGTGACGTTCTATGTATGCCTGTGTGGATATATCTAAACTACAGCTCTACAGAGAGCAAGGCACAACACAAATGTATAGCAAATTTATACCTGTTTCACACAATTCCCTGAGGCTATGCAGACTCCCGGGTGGATGTTGGAGCACTCTAGCTTAGAAGTATATTTCCCTTGTTATAAGTTTAAATTAAGTCTTTGACCTGAAGCTAAACTCATTTTTTTCTCTCAAGGTACAAAACACCTGGTTATTTAACCTGTCCTTTTACATTTCCACTCTGGGTTACTGTCAACTCCAGAGGCACTAAAATAATTCATGCAAACTTGTCCTCTGGGAAGACAGAAGTGACTGAAATGCTCAGGGGAAGCTTGTTTGTGAGCCTCACAGGCTGGTGTTCATGTTAACGTGGAAAATTAAACCTCTGTGTGTGTATTTAGGCTTAGCCCATGAACAGTTTTAGTTCCCAGTTAATACTCTATTGCAATATTATAGTGCAATCATTCACATAACTATTTCTATGTTAGAACCATACTAATCTTCTTACACTACTTGACTGGATAACTCTTTTCTTGCTAAGCCACAAATCAACCAGTGTGTAGATCGGGGTTGTCCCAGTGGCTGCAGGGAGCACTTCTGTCCACAGGTTCAGGTCAGGACACAATCCTTCAGCTCCAATTCTGCTTTTAATTACAGTCTCCCCTAATATTCACCAATCACAGAAGAGATTCCTTTCTCAGCTGTGATCATTATGAATAACTAAGAACTCAAAAGAAAGCAATACAAACTGCTGTGAATGCAGGTGGGGGTTGAGGGCCACAAAGATGCTTCAAGGGCTGGAGCACCTATGAAGATGGGCTTGTTGGGAATGGGGCTTGTTCAGCCTGGAGAAGAGAAGGCTCAGGGGATACCTTAAAACAGCCTTCCAATACATAAAGAAGACTAAAAAAAACCTGGAGAGGGACTTTTTACATGGTCTTATAGGGATAGGACAAGGGCCAATGGCTTAAAACTGAAAAAGGGTAGATTTAGATTAGACATAAGGAAGAAGTTCTTCCCTGTGAGGGTGCTGAGGTACTGGCACAGAGTGCCTAGAGAAGCTGTGGCTGCCCCATTCCTGGCAGTGTTCAAGGCCAGGTTGGACACAGGGGCTTGGAGCAAGCTGCTCTAGTGGAAGGTGTCCCTGCCTGTGGCAGGGGGCTGGAACTGGATGAACTTTAAGGTCCCTTCCAATCCAGACCATTCTATGATTCTATGACTGTTGGCTTCTTGAGACTCTTGGTTTCTTTCGCCATGTACAAAGATTGCCCATGGCCAGGGAGGCCAGAGGAGCCCTCTGTGCAAGAGGGGGAAGTTGTCTCACTTGCAAAACCTCAGGCTAGTTGCTGAAGGTTATCCTTTTTCTGCATTCATGAACAGATGATCACTGATGAATTTACTTCCTGTGGAGTTGCACTGGAGCAGATTTATAGATTCTGTGATAAATTTTAAACTATATTTAGTGACTCTGAGGAAACAGAAATGAATAGACACAGGTCCTGAACTGTGATCCTTGATTGCAGCTGCTTCATAATAGACTTCTTTTAAAAGTACCAGTACGGGACAGGAAGTGGTGGGGGCTATAAAATTCTGCTGAGCCTGGAGAGAGGAGGATCCTTGAGTAAGAACTGAACAAGATCCATGGGAAAGCCGAAAATGAGGAAGGAGAGACTGAACCTATGATGGATTTCTGAGCAGTCAACCCAGGGTCTTTCCATTAATAGCAGGCAGGATGTTTTCCTTTGTGAAAACCTGATAAAGTTTGTCAGATACTGATAACCTTTCTATAAGAATTTCCATACTGTGTGTACCGTATATAGTAATATGTATATATGCATATATATGTATAATAAGGATATTGCTGTCTATTAATTTCCATAGAGTGGCTTTTCTATAAAATCCTGTACAACAAAAAAGAGTTATGCTTGCATATGGGCCTGTCAACCTTGCTTGTATTTAGTAGACCTTTTCCAAAAGGGTCATGGGAGAGGAAGGTGGAAGCCTATGCATTTGATGACATCTCTCTATTCCTATTGTGTATGCATCAGTATTTCATGGATGTCACACAGGAACAGCTGTGAAGTTTGCTCTACAGAGTTGTTCTTTTGCATCAGGGGATGTGAAAGCTGGGTGCAGGCTCTGGTAAGGACATGTCGCCACATCGACTCATTGGCAAATTGCCTTGAAGCTTTATCACAAGAACCCTGAGCATCAAATTCAGCATCTTTGCCCTGACTTGTGTTTCAGAGTGTCCCATCTCTCTGCTCTTGTCCTGATAGTGGACAACACCCATATTTTGCTTGGCTTCTGGCTTTATCAGCGTGTCTCACATTTCTCTTGCCCACGGTGCAGAGGAAATCTGTTCAAACCATTCCTAACCTGTTTAAGTGGAAGTAGGTGTTCTATGAGTTTGTTTTTTTTTTGGTGGGGGGGGAATTAAGTTGGGAGACCAGCTTTCCAAGCCTTCAAATGGTGTCTTCATGCCTCCTGGTTTCTTGAAGACCTCAGGCTGGTCAAGCACTTGAGTGCTTGCTTTACTTGAGTATGATGGATAAGTGTAGTGTGTGTTGGCAGCTCAGACATGATTTATGATGCTTGGAGAGATGAGGAAATCCTATGTTTTCACCAAATTTTCTTTCCATTCCCTCTGGTCTACTTGATCCACATCTCTGACATGATGTCATGCGTCTTTACTGTGGATGTAGAGTGAATAACCCTTCAACTCAAACCTGCCTTCAGACTTTGAGGATCAGGCATTCATCCTATTGCTAAATAAATAGTCTCATTCTCTGCTCACTCCCAGAAATTACTGAGTTCCTTTGACTAAGTTCTTCCTTCAGGCCACTGGATACTCAAATTTTCTCTCTTCTTCAACATAAATCTGCTCGGTTAGAAACATAAGCCATTTTTCCTTTAAGGCATTGGGAAGTCTGTAGTCAATAAGAACCCAGTGGCATGGAAATAAAAACATGCATCATAACTATAGGAGTTTATTGATTTTGATAAGTGCTTGGGCTAAGATCAATCCAGATAAACATATTCCTGCTGTTGCAGGATAATCACAAAGATTTCTAGGTGGTGTTAGGTAGTTTTGTAGCATATTTTAGATGATACTTTTGACCATTTTTCAGCTTGGCACTGGCTATGGCTTAGGAACTATGTTACCTAAATGAGGGATGTGCCCCTTTACAGCTCTTGGGTTTAGGAACATTTGTGTCCACCCTAGCTGCAGTAATGGGTCAGGAGCACAGATATGTAAGATAGACTCACAGGCCTGCATGTGCTCAAACACATCTCAGCAAATCAGTGTATATGAGGTAGATAAGCACCCATAAATATCATTGACCAGATTGACCTGCAACATAGTTTATTTAGCATCCCTTCTGCTAAACCAAAGTCAAACTTTTCCTATGTATAAAAATATATGATCTCATTTCAAAAAAGATACACGTCTGCTCATTCGTTTCTGAAACCATCCCCCTCTCTTACATACTCCATCCTCAAGACTTTTCCATGGCCTCTAGCTTTTGCTCAAGTAATGATTTACTGACTGTTGTTTGCATTCAGCAAAGCAGAGGCAACTCGCAGCAGTAAGTGCAGCAGGATTGATTCAGTTGATTCAGCACCTGATTCAGAAATAGGAATCAACTCAGATCCTGATCTTCTGGAGGATGTTGCTTCTGAAAAGGCCCTCTCCTCTCCCTTGAGAGAGCCACTGGCACTATGGAAAGCCTGCCACCTCAATTGTCAGCTTTGGATCAGTCAGCCCTGAACAAGGGTCGGATGTTGGATTTCCTGGCCTGTCAGCTGTTCTTGGTCCTCCAAGGAACAGACAACCTGTCAGAGGTGATCAATAAATGACATTGACTGCCCTGGAGTTCGAGGCTTTTCAAAAGAAGCTCCCAAGAGGTAATTCAGGTGCAGGATGTAATCTTGACCACACTCAGTTGATATTCAGTGAGGGATAGGTATGGTGGTGGTAGTCTTCCTCCGAAATGTTCATAGCACATGTCCTCAGGCAATGAAAAAAGAGATAAGGAAGAGGTTGCCTGATCCTTCTCTGGCACTGCTGTTCTTATACCGGTATCATTGTTCTTATACCGGTATCATTGAGCACTGGAGCAACTCCCGTATGAAGATAGGCTGAGAAAGTTGGGTCTGTTCAGCCTGGGGAAGAAAAGGCTGTGTGGAGACCTCATAGCAGCCTTCCAGTATCTGAAGGGGCCTATAGGGATGCTGGGGAGGGACTCTGCATGAGGGACTGTAGTGAGAGGACAAGGGGTAACGGGTTCAAAATTAATCAGGGGAAGTATAGATTGGATATGAGGAAGAAATTCTTTACTGTAAGGGTGATGAGGCACTGGAATGGGTTACCCAGGGAAGTTGTGAATGCTTCATCGCTGGCTGTGTTCAAGGCCAGGTTGGACAGAGCCTTGGGTGACATGGTTTAGTGGGAGATGTCCCTACCCATGGCAGGGAGTTGGAACTAGCTGATCTTAAGGTCCTTTCCAGCCCTAACTATTCTATGATTCTATGATTCTATATCTCCTTATAACTGTGGAAGGCAGAGTTTCATCATATTTATAGTGGACTGGGCTCAGCATTTGGGCTGGGTCCTTTACTTTTTTAAGTGGTCAGCAAAAGTCCGTCTCTGCCCACAAGTACATCAGCGTGATTGATTTTGGTGGTGATAGAGCTGTGAAACTAAGGCTGGAATGAAACTGAAGAATGAAGTTATGTTCTGGATTATACCCATCAGTTGAGATGGGTGAAATAGGAACATCTGTGTTCAAACCCTCTTTATAGTGAATATCCAGGAACATTGTTCCTGTTTCTGAATAATGACATTTATTTAGAGTCCTCTGATCTCTAAAACATGCATCAGTGTTTGTGGGAGCTGGCCAATGACTCACTGGCAACTCAGAAAATAACGGAGTTTTCCTCCTCAGGTCGCTTATGACAGGTTTCTGACTGTGCTTGCTGTGTTACCTGGCTCATTTTGCATGTTTCTCTACCTCCTCATGCTTAGAGTTAGGTCCTTAGACTAGGCTAAATATCCAGCTGGAGAAATGGCCTTTTTCAGGTATATCCAGTCAACTATCATGCATCATCAGGCTTAGGGCCGTTCCCAGACAACTTTGGACATTACAGAGAAAAGTTTTACTTACAGGTAGTTGTCTGGAGTTTCTCAACAATAAGTGGAGAGGAAAAGGCACTTCGTTGAATCTTATACATATTTTAGACAGTAATTTTAAGATGTCATTCACATCCTGGGACTGCCTATTTCTTTTCACTAAGTAGCTCTACCCTAGCTACGGGCTTTGCCAGTACCTGGAGGAAGGAGAGATAAATCCCACCTTAGGCATTAGAGCAAAACGAGTGGAAAATTTATTCATGTAAGGCAATGGTGATTTTGCTGGCCTTTGACTTTTGCACAGAAGTCTGTGGCTGGTTTGGAATTGGCCTGGCATTACTTGATAGCAAGGAATTCTCCAAGGAATACAGTAGGTAGAGTAGGAAGGAGACTTGCATCGTTCCTCACCTAAAAATCTCCTCTTAAAATGACATCCCAGCAAAGTCTCTGAGGGTCAAACCTTCTCAGATTTGGGCATCTTCATTTTTACATCAGTGTTGCACTCGGTGGTGCAGTGATTCTTCCTTAGCTTTATTATGATCTACGAATTTACATGAATTAGATTTTCTGCTTGGTCTTAGAAGTGGTATCAAAAGGGCTTCTGGCAGCAGCAGCAGCAATAATTATAGACACAAAATATTTTAATATTTATCTTATCTAACATCTGAGCATGTATTTGGAGGGCACCCAGACACAGCAATGATGTTAAAGGAACTTGAAATGCCATTGTGCAAGTAAATAAACAAACACATGAATACTTTGATTCTCAGCTACGTATAAGATGCTTCACACATCTTAAGGGAGTGTTATTTCACTGTTAAAGCATTAAAATTATGTCCAGACTCCCGAGTCTCATTTTAACTTGTGCGTTTAACCCATCACAAAATTACGGTTACATAAACACAAATCTACCAAATGAACCTTAATTAATTATATGTGTTTTTTACCTTACCCATATTAGCTTTCAGGACTTTACCTGGGATGGTGGAAGAGAGGTTTAAGCTTCAATGCCTTTTTCTATAAATTGTTAGGTTATCATCTTTTCATACATCTGAAAACCGAGTGTAAGTAGCCTCATGTCATTGCTTTTTTGTGTTTGAAAGTTGGGGCTGTTCAGCCTGGAGAAGAGAAGGTTGCATGGAGACCTCATAGCAGCCTTCCAATATCTGAAGGGGGCCTATAAGGATGCTGGGGAGGGTCTCTTCATTAGGGGCTGTAGTGAAAGGACAAGGGGCAACAGATTCAAACTTAAACAGGGGAAGTTTAGCTTGGATATGAGGAAGAAATTCTTTACTGTAAGGGTGGTGAGGCACTGGAATGGGTTACCCAGGGAAGTTGCGAATGCTCTGTCGTTGGCGGTGTTCAGGGCTGGGTTGCACAGAGCCTTGGGTGGCATCATTTAGTGTGAGGTGTCCTTGCCCATGGCAGGGGGGTTGGAACTGGATGATCTTAAGGTCTTTTCCAACCCTAACTATTCTATGATTCTATGATTTTGAGATGCAAAGTATTATATCTCCTTCACTATGCAAGAATAACAATATGTTTCCGAGTGTGATGTTAAAACCTTCTAAGTTAAAAGAAATTAATAAAGTGGCCACCATAACAGTACAGACGCCATCTAAATTCTAATTGGAGTGACCTCAGGAAAGCCAAACCCCCTTTACAATACACCTACCTAATATTACAATACTTTGCCATGGTGGGAGCTAGGTAATGCTCTGTCTGAGAAATACAGTTCTCTGAGGATAAAGTCCTGATAGAGCTAAACCGCCAAGCATGTGAACCCACAAAGCATGGCTGTTAAATCATTGGGTTGCTTCAGCTGCCAATCTTACACAGGTAAGATTAATGACATGAAAAATAATTCTGGCTACTAAAGATGGTGTTAGATTGTGGCACTGCTTTGGTTTCTTCTCACAGGAACTGGGTTCCTGGTGGAGCAAACAAGTCTGCAGTCTCCTTGCAGCTGGGTATGCTTTTAAGTTAGATTTTCTTAAATATCACATGGGAAAGGGATGGAGACTCATTGCAAAAACTGGGCTTGAAGCTGACTGAAATCACTGTGGGGAAATTAGTCCCCAAATGTTTAATTTCAATATTTGCAAAATGTTTCTCTTTTGGAAATGTATTTGCTTTCATGTTTCCAAAGCAAAATGATTTTCCATTTCAAAAAGCCATTCTTCATAGAAATCTGCCTTACCTTAAGAAATAATAAAAATGAGAAAAAGAAATTAATAAGGCAAATTAATGTAAAAATTAGAGGGTCAAGTTGAACACAATATTTTGCCTTGACTTATAATTAATAAAAGAAAAAAAGCACAAAATTAAAAATAAATGTTAACTCCCCTTAAATTTTTATTCAGGGATCAGAATCCCTCTTCTCTTTCTAGAAAAGTGTGTGTATATATATATACATACATATATATTTTCAGATCATTCTTGGACTTAATCAACTCTGTGATCAATAATCAAGCCAAGGCCAACAAAGCCTGGCTTCAGAAATCCCATCATTAATGGGGATGGTGACATTTTGCTGCTCTCTTTAGAGACCCTATAGAGATATCTGGTGTAAGAAAAGCTTTGTTTTATCTGTGAGTGACATATGGACCAGTAGCCATGAATGAGATGATCGCACATTTCTGTCCAGGCAGAACGATGGACAATAATAATGATGCTGTGTAAAATCAGCATGTGTATACACACAAACACAGAGAGTGAAAAGCTGGACTTTTTTGGCTAGGCATATGAATCTAAAGGCTTTCAACTACATAGTTATCAATTCAGGTCTCAAATGATTGTACTACTTCCCGTTGGATTTTTGGTGTAAAGATCTCTGGGATCATCTTGCCAGAAGATCACTAACAAGTAGAGGAGATAAGAATTTGTCTCTCCTCTCCTCCTCTCCTCTCCTCTCCTCTCCTCTCCTCTCCTCTCCTCTCCTCTCCTCTCCTCTCCTCTCCTCTCCTCTCCTCTCCTCTCCTCTCCTCTCCTCTCCTCTCCTCTCCTCTCCTCTCCTCTCCTCTCCTCTCCTCTCCTCTCCTCTCCTCTCCTCAAGGGTGTCTTGGCACGTTCATGGTTTGAGCATTGTTTTAGTCTGTTAGAACAGGTGTATGGAAGGCTGCTAAGGCATGATGATGCATTGGATTCTTCTGAGGCATCGGGTACTGGTAGGGGAATAGAAGTGGGCTTAGACGAGCCAAAGTTTTGTATTTTCACAAGTCCTTCAGCTGCTCCCCTATAATCCACAAACGTAGGGGTGTAAATCCCAATCTAATATCTTAGTTATGTTTGATCTACTACTAATAATAGCTCCACCTACTTGCCATGGGGCATAACTCACTGACATTTGTAAGGCCATCTGGGTCTCAAAAGTAAGATACAACATGAATCAAACATGTTGTAATAAAACCAGTGCTGACACTGCCATTTCATTTTAGTTTTTTGCTAATAGGGACCTGGAACTGAGGGTTTCTGCCATAAGGACCGCAGCAGAGACCCACAAGAATCATTTTATCATGTTGCATTTATATCCCATTCCTAGAGATACACAAAAAAATAATCCCCATGGAACATACCCGTGCTGTGCCCAGGGTTTGATTTAAGGGGGATTAACCCATTGGATCAAGAGAAATGGTTAACTGCAGCAGTGTTCAGTTACCTCTGGGTGACCTTCCTAGCAAACGTGGACAGGAGTCTCTCAGCCTTGCTGCAGATGTTGGATGACTCTGCTGACGCTGTTGAAAGACAGAGGTGATAAATAGCATTTGAGCCACGTTTCTCCCCTCCTTCAGGCAGAATCTCAGGTATACAGCCTTGGGAGAGTGATTCACGAGGCACCACTTGCACCGGGCTTCCTCTGAGGGAGAAAGCTGACACTTCCAGGACACTGACCTCGAGCCTGTGCGCGTTTTAAATGTTTCAGCACCCTCAGGAAAACCACAATTAGAGGTTGCCTCCCTGTGTTTAGCACTCAGGAATGGGCAAAGCAAGTGTCTGGGGAATGAATGTTTGAAAAACAATGTCAGAAAGACAAAAAAAAAGAAGAAAATTTTGTTTTTTCTCCCTAAATCTCTCTGACACCATCTGGGTGAATTTGAGCTCATTTGGAAGTGAGCTGAATACCTTTTTGCACCTCCTCGCATAATCACCTTGCAGAAAAACAACCCCTCAGCCAAGAAAACAAGAAGACAAAACCATACAGATTTTGCACTCTGTGGAGGCAAGACATTGCTTCAGATTTGCCTGTGTTATACAACTATGTCTGGCCAGGCTGAGCCTTGAACCCACTCCTCATGCCTTTACCTCCTGTGCAGCACACGAGCTCTAGATGCTGGCAGCTGAGTGTAGGCAGGATCTCAGATATCATAGCAATATAAATAAATAGAGAAGGATGAGATAAAATATACAGGCAGATGGAGGTGCTGATAACTAGATGATAGGCTGATAGGGTGCTCAGGGTAACTGCGCTTCAGCACATGCATAAATACGTGGGTTGTGCCCCTTTACCCTAGGGGCAAAATATCCAGCATCCAACATGACACACACGTGGCCATTCAGGCAAAAGTACTCCAAAGCATGTAATAAGAATAAACCTTCTCTTGGGCAGCACAGTTAGAGTAACAGCATTTTCTATGAAAAACAAATCTGGTTTTAATAGCGTATATTCCTAAGTGGGACAGGTATAATTTGACTCCAAGATTAAAAGAAAATGTTAAAAAAACCCAAACTCCAATATTTCCGCTACCCACCACCACCCCTTTAGGTAGGCAAATACCCAGGTACTAAGCTGAGAGCTGCTTTTATTAAGGGAAATGTCCAAATGGCAGCGGGAGGAGTGATTTTTGTGACATTTCCAAGCTTTTTGCTGTAAGGACCACTAGGGAAAATGCGAGGGTCATGAGCTGTAGCTTTTTTCTTGACACTTGACCAGCTTTGCACTGTGCAAACATTGCTGTAGATCCATACATGCTCAGCAGTGATCCTGAATTTCTACCTGGGAGCGTTATGCTGTCTGTGAGCCCCTTCCCAAGGGCAATGGCCACAAAACTCACTCTAGTTATGGTCTGGTTTGATACAGAGTCTGCTGCTTACTGGGTATTTTTACCAGAGCACTAGTGATGGTTTGGAACACTGTCTTGTCTCATGCTTACAGACTAATTCAGCTTTTGGTAATGAGCAATTAGCATTTTATACAGAATGATGTGGAGGAGAATGCATGTATTTTTAATGAATAACACATACATACCGGGGCCCAAATTCACTGGTTGAATTTTCTGTAGAAATTTGTGACCAAAATAAATAAGAGAAGTATTTAAAAATCATAGCATGTAGGTATTTTTAGGGTAAAATGTTTTCTCTATGGAAAGCACAATTAGATTTGATTTTTTTTAAACTGGAGCATTTAGTATTTTTTGTTTCCAAATGACACTTTCTTTGAAGGATTGACCTAATCTAGAAAAATAAGAAAGATAAGAAAGGTTTTAAATGAGTTCCAAATGATACTCAGCATTTCACTTTCAGATGAAGAAAATGTTTTGGGCTGACTCAAATGATTAATTTTTTGGGGTGTTTGTTTCATTAAAACCAAATGAAAAACTTCAAGCTTCCCATTTTGCTTTGCTTTGACTCTTGTAAGTTTTTTCCCCCTCCACACTTATTATGCTTGGCCACGCTGCTGGAAAATGCAGTAATTCACCGAAGTGAATCACCACTGGTGACCTCTTTGAAAATACTTCTGGTGATACACCTCAAACGTCTCCAATCTTTCACGTCTTTCCTCAGGTCTGAGCATTTGTTAATTAAGCGTTGCCACACAGTGCCGAGGGAAAAAGTTATTACCATGAAATGAATGCAGGGTTTTATCTGACCTGACCGGAGATATCAGGACCATCAGTTTTCCAAGCAAGGAGAAAACATGAGTTTCTTGGAGTGTTTCCTCCTCAAACTACGGTAGGCAATTCTGCATCACTGCTGGGGTTATCTGTCTTTGCGAAGTGGTTGAGAACGCAGCCACTGCCAACAAACAGGTAACTTTGCTAAGAAATGATGTTTTTTTGTTCCTATGAATAAATGACATGTTCCAAGCCCAAAATGGGACATTTCATTGAAGGTAATCAGGCACTGCAGTGCAAAAAAGCAGAGAGAAGGCTGAACTTTGTGTGGATGTGCAATGCAAACAAAACCTCAGCTTTGCCTTCCCCACCCTTGCGCCAAAACTATGCTGAGGTTTTGGAAAGTGTCTTCATATTTTCATTTTCAGTCCTCCAAGGTAGGACAAGAAGCAGGATGTGCTGGAATACCACAAAGGGCTGTCTGGTCTGGGTAGGTTTCCAGCACGCTTCTGCAGAGCTCAGGATGGCTCTTGTTAGTGAGGGAGTTTGGAGGTTGGGCTAATACCTTTACCCAGCCATGCCATCCGAAGAGTAAAAACTGAGTCTTCCTTGCGGGTGACTGAGAATGGTCCTGGGTTGTAGATGTAAAGAGGGAAAGAGAAAATCTTCACTACTGAACTCATTTTGTAGTTGGGCCCTGTCACTACTCAAGTCCCTATTGAGGCTGCAAAAACTTCTGCCTTCATTGAAATCAGGGCGATGTGGATTAGTGGTGGACATTGCATTCCTGGGGTAAAGGTTGGACTTGATGATCTTAAAAGTCTTTTCCAACCTCGTTGATTCTATGATTCTATGATAGGTTGAATTTTACCCCTACCTTGAAAAAGAACAGAGGTTGGCCATCAAACAGGGACTGGCAGTCAGGGAGAATATAGCAAGATTTTTTAATAGGAGAATTACAGTCTTTTGTTTGCCTTGTTTCATTTCCCTAGCTCCAAGCTTTGCATAACGCTTTGTTAAAACATTGTGTTGGGCTGTGGTATTGGATTGACAAAAAGGCATTTATGTCAGGGTTTAATGCAGCCCAGAAACAAGGTGTAGTTGCTGTAAATGAAAATGAAGGGTAGGCAGCCTCCTGAGAGCCTCAAAGTTTAAACAAATTACAAGAAGTATCTCTTAGGTGAAATTGGAAAGGGTGCTCTGTGATGCAGAAGAGTGGCCATGAGTCCTCCGTATTCACACCGTCTTGGGTATTGTAAAGAGCTTTCTTGTGAAACTGTTTGCCAAACCAGAAGACCTAAATTGAAATGTGTTGACAGAAAGAATCTTACTACTTATTTATAATTTAAATACGTCTTGAGGCAGGCTATGAGATGATGCGGGTAAGTCATAATCCAATCTTCTTCCTTCTTCCCTGTGTCCTGGAGCTCCTTCCAGCACTGGCCAGGGCTGCCAGGGCATTTTTGGGTGCTGATACTGATGGGCATCGTCCCTTCACCCTGCATTTCAGAGCGGGCAGAAAAGGTGCTGGGAACTTGGCAGGATCAGGCCCTTCACCTCATGCAATCCTATGACCCTGAAGGAGCCCACACACAGATTTGTTCCATAACACATAACAAACAACTTCATTTTACTTAAAGGGAGGGAGATGAGCACTTTGAACAGATGATGCATTAAATCAGGGCTGCCAACTGCGCCTTGATGTGAGTGCTTAATGCCAAGATCTGTCTATCTACCTATATAATCTTTCATATTCCCAGCAATTCCTGCTCATTTACCTATCCATCTCTCTCACTTTCTCTCTGTATGTATCTTCCTTATTTCAAACTCTTTCTGTCTGTCGGTTAATCTATCTACTTATTTTGATAGCTGTCATCAGAATAGCATCTATTATGGTGTTTTAACTGTGGTGGCAAAGGACACATTACAATTCCCTTGACAAAATTACAGCTGCATGGCTGTACTACAGGCCCCAGTTTAACTTGACTGAGATCAAGTGAAAACAGCAGGTTTTATTGTCCGGTGGTCATAGTCTGAAGCTGCGGTTTAGGGACTGGAGGATCTAAGGTCTGCAGCTCTGCTGTGGGATCATCTCCTTGCAATCTTGTTCCTCCCTTCATACAGTTTTCCCCCTTTTTCCCATTTCTACAGTCTCCAGGCTTGCTATGGACATCATAAACGGGTTGCTATTTTTTCACTTAGAAAACTGTCTCATGTGTTTTGTGGGATGTGCAGATGGGTGTTTAGGGACATGGTTTAGTAGGATTTATCAGTGTTAGGTTTATGATTAGACTCAATGATCTTAAAGGTCTTTTCCAACCTAAATCATCCTATGATTCAGTGAACTCAAGGTGTGTCTGAAAAGAAATAACATCTTGTTTTCCCCATGCTCTGCCCTCACACGTGAGAGGTACCCTACTCATCTAGGGAGGGAGCTACTATTTTGCATTTTAGCTCAGTGCAGGTAATTATTTGTACTCTCTCCTCTAAAATCCAATAAAGTTTAAAGCTTTTTTTTCCCCCCCTATTTATTTTTTCTTTCATCTGATAAAAAAAATGAATCTTAGCCTTTTCCTTCTCCCACCATCCCTTCTTTTTCTTTTGTCCCCATTTTTTACTCTCTGTGTACAGTAAAACACGTGCTTAGCTTACTTGGATTGTATTCACATGCATTAACTTCTACTGCCTGCAGCGAACAATGAAAACCCATCCTAGTAGGGAAATAACAGTAGCTGTGCATTGGCTGGTAAAGGCAGAGGAAGAGTTTCAATGTACACAAGGAAATCGAACCTCTGATTTGCATAAGACTAGACTGTGCTAATTTGTTAAGTGAATAGATAGATGAGAAACAAAAACATGCCTTAAAGCATCCATGGGTAGTTACTGCAGAAACCAGTACCCAAAATGGGTCAGATCCAAAAGGAAAGCCGGCAGAGCCTACTGGCTGCTGTTGGAGTTGGTCTTGATCAAAGGGTGAATAAAAAGAAAGTATTCATCTTCTCCATGAAACCGCAGCCCTTGCATTTGAAAGGCAGCAGGGAGCCACCTGGCTCTAAGGGATGCTCCAGATGCGATGGTGTACCCAGGGATGTCCGCAGGAATTTCCAGGTCTCCCAGAAACCTAGGATTATTATTTCTTTCAGGATTTAACATCCATATCAGCCTTCCCAGAGTTTGGCAGAGAGATTCTGGTGGATAAGCATAGAGAAAGGCAGATGGGAACACAATCTCATTTCCTTTCTTTTCCCAGTGAAGTGCTTGCCACTCTTGCCGTCAAAACTTAGATTTCCCAAGGGAAATGACATCAATGGAAGTTTCTGGGACTTTTCTTCTCTGTTACCTATGAAAGAGACAGTCTTTAGGTCTGCACTCGAGAAACATGATCACCTCCAGCAGCAAAGAAAGACTCAATATTAGCCATCGCATGAATGTACACACACTTACGCCATCTATGTGTATGTATATACATATATGTGTATATATATGCATATATATATATATATAAATCCAGCTGAGTAGTTTTTCCATGTTGAATAAATACCTGGGATTCCCAGGATCAGACAGTTTGATGAAACATACTTTTGCTAAGCATTTGCTATTTTCTCCACCAATTTGATTTATTTAACTAACAATAAGGAGTGATCTCTGAGCAAGAACAAAAATAATCATTTCTCAATGCGAAAAAGCTCTAAAATAATAAATGCCAAGAGCACACTGAGATGAAAGACCTGAGGTGGCTGTTCTGGAGGAAGGGAAGCTGCTTTGTGGAAGTGCAATAATATTTTCCTTGCCTTAAGACTATGAAGGCTTTTCTGTTCAAGGTTTCCCCTGGAGCTTTAGTAGGATACGGCTGTGTTATTACACCTTTGATAGCGCACAGCCGGGCGATGGCTGCATTAACAGGTGTGTTAGGGGTTGTAGTGAAACTTTACAGTCAGGGCTTGTTTTCAGGAATCCGCTTGATTATGTCTTTAAACAGCACAGCTACGTGGCAAGAGACCGCAGCAAACTGATCCCTGTAGACAAGGTCCTGGGTGGCTCAGAAACATTGCAATGATCCCAGTTGGAGGTTATGTGAGCCCCCCAGGTTGCTGTGCTGTGTATCTACGAAGGCTATTGCCTCTGCTGCCTGCCTTTAGCTTGTTTCTGGGTGATGCCCTTGAATGGGGAGGTACTGGTTATGATCCTTCCAGCGTTACTGAAAGGGGTCTGAAGACCTCCAGAGGGAGGTTGTATTGGGACCTATAGAGAGCAGAATGCAAGTAAGTATAGTGTTTTCCTGGAAAAGTAGCAAATGCAGTAAATAACATATGAAGGAACCTCAGGGGTGAGAGAAGTCACTCTCTTGCTCTGACCCCAAGGTTTCTGAAGGCAGGTTCAGCTCTATTCCTTATGGGCTGATATTTGTCAGCGGTTCTTAAAACTTCCTGTGATTAATACACTCACCATTAGAAATAATTTCTCTTGTCTTGTCTAATGTCTCAAAAAAAAAAAGCCAAGACTTCACAGTATCCCTAAACCACCAATTACTTATTAGTTACATGGTAAGCCCAGGAGAGTATGAGTTACCCCTAGGGCAAACAGCCGTTACCCATTATAGAAAATAACAATCTGATTTTTGGATAACTGAAAGGGGAGGATCATGAATGAGGCTCACAATTTGTCAGAGAACTGCCAACCATTCTATAGCTGGAAAACGTATCTCTTTAGCTGCAAACCACAAGGGAAAAATATGCAGCTATCAAAGGGGTTCATGAACCTAGATACATTGCTGGGGTTGCTGCTTTTCCACCGGGCATTGGCAGCTCTCTGGTCTTCTACTGTATGGGATATTCAATGAGGGCCAATGAGATACGAGCTCTGAATGTGGGTGTTGGCTGAGTGAGGACTTGGATCTTCAATGGGAAGAACTACAAGACTTTGCCTTATCAACAGGTCTATGGGTATTGTTTTAGACTCTTCATAATTACATTTACCAAATTTATTAACTGTGTAAAAGAAGCTAACAGGCATCTTTGCTCTTGCAGACCCATCTTGTCCAAGAGCCATGAGTGTCTCCCATTTTGTAAGTGACTTTCTGCATATCATAGAATCATAGAATCAACTAGGTTGGAAAAGACCTTTAAGATCATCAAGTCCAACCATACTTGCTGAAGAAAGCATAATGGGATGTTAGTGACAGCAGCCTCTTACCTTCAATGCAAGGGCTAATGTAGTTATTGCACAAAGCTCTCGCAGGTAATAGTTCCTGCAGAAGCCAGCTCTTGCTATTATAATAATGCAAGATTTTGGTATATCCCCTCTGCCCATGACCTCGCAAGGAGAGGTGGCTTGTCCACTTGCTTGTTTTTCTCCTGGATGTGACGGTGGTGTATTGTCATCCTCACCATGATGTGAGCATGTGCAGTGGGAAAACCCAAATCAACTGATTTTAATATATTACATGGATATCCCTGTTGACATTTCTGATTATTTAGAATAATTCCCAAATTAACTACTAATGAATGCAATAGGACTCAGTAAAGTTGTAACCCCTTTTATAGCATATTATCCAATATCCCCTTCAAGTCTCAAGGAAAATCCTTGATGGCTCTGGATGGGAGCCTGTGTCTCTGCAAAGCCTGTTTCTCATTAAGGGATGACCTTGCTTAGCTCTGATTAGACTACATCTTCACTGCCTTTTTTCTGTTCTCCACTCCACCTCTGCAGCTGAATTGTTTATCCTTCTTTCAGTGCTCCTACTCCCCTTTGCGCAGTCTTCCTTTCCTTTGGGACAGGAAGCTACTGCTGACTCTTAGCAGTGTGAATAACGTAGCTGTATATTTATGGGAGTATGTGGAGTCAGAATTTTTGTGCATTAACTGGCTTCATCATGGAATGTCCACTCAGGGTTTTGTTGCTAAGCTGTATCTGTGGTGGATGAATATGCAAGAGACAATGAGTTCTTGTGGCCATGGTCACTTCTTGTCCATCCATCCACCTAGTCTTTGTCACACTCTCTCGGAAACCCCAATGGGTCAAATGCCCAAATAACTGAGACCCTACTGCACCCCTTCTCCAAAAACATCCTGCCGACTCCAGTCTTCCCCAGGCTCTCGCTACAGCACCGAGACTGGCAAAGTCCTGCCAGCCATTTTGTAGATCTTAATGATTGTACAGCCCTCATTTTGAAGGCTCCCCAGTGTTTGTTTCAGGTATGCCAAAAAAAGAGGGTGCGGTACAGGCTTCGGTGAGTTGGCACCCACTGACTTGAGTCAGTACTTTCAAGCCCTCAATTTTGCAGACGGTGGAACCTGGAGCACTGGCTCTGCTCGCAGTCTTCCTCCTTCTCCTCCTCCTTCCTCTCTTCATCAGGAAGCTGGTGCATGTGAGCATAGAGTGCTGATGGGAGCCATTTTGATGGAGGCTGTCTTGGTTAGCAGGGTGAGACACAAGTGAAACACCCAGATAACAAGAAGAACCCAGTGCTCCTCACAGCATTGGAATGGCCACTGGGTCATGCAATGCCCTCATCTTTGAGAGGACATAGTGGGCTTGAATTGTACCCCTTGGCTAGGAGGTATTGCCACTTTACAAGTGTGACATGATAACCATCTAGAGCTGTCTACACGTGCAAGGTTATCTTTGGCAATACAAAGTGTGGAACCAACAGCAGTGAGATAACACAGTGTCATGGCTATGTTTATGACAACTAGTGATGGGGCAAAGTTGAGCTCAGGTTAAACTTACATATCAGAAAGGACCTTCTTTGCTGTGAGAACTTATGGGCAGTGAAGCAGTTATCACAGAACACTGAAGAATATGTCATATAGAGTGCTCAAGGCTGGGAACATACCAATCCCACCTCATCAGTCTGCCTGACCCAGCATGCCTTTTCCCTCTTTCTAGCATATTAACTCATCTGAGATCACCCAGATATCAGTGACAGTAGATTGGGGAGGCCATGCAACCTTGGCCTCCAACCAAAGCAAGATTCTTCCACCTGCCCTACCTGTACCACACACAACAAAGAGATGGCTGTTAGTTCACAGTCATTTCCCCCCTCCCTCCCTAATTTTTAATCCTGAAGTAAACATGATGCAGTTACAGGAGGGGTGGTATGCAGACACCGGGCCAGGGCTGGCTTCCATCGTGGTGGTAGGAACGGGAATTCCACTGCAGGCTAAGGGGAAGGGAGAGCCCTCCAAGCTAATGTGATGTGGGAGGTCTAATTCCTACCATCCCAGACCTGATTTGTAGGCAACAGATTATTTCACTGGCTTTCACGATGGTTTTTATATCTTAGGCTTGTTTTTGGGGGGATTTTTTTCTTTTTTTTTTTTTTTTTTTTTTACATGAAAGCAGGAGTGTGTGGATTTTTGCAGGGAAATTATAATGAAAGCTGATGGGTGCTTGTGTAGGCTTGTAGAGGGTTTGCGCACAGAAAGCAAGCAGGGGCTGGAGGGAATAGCTGAATGCCCAGGGAAGGTTTAATTAACATATAGAGAAAAATCTAAAGGTTATACCTAGCCCCAATTCAGTGAAAGACAAAAAATGACTGTTCTCAGAACATACCTCAGCAGCAAACCCTGTTGCACCTGATGCAATGCTTCCCTTCTGGGCCACCCACCTCCAAGACATGATTATGCAGTGAGAAAGGAGCAGCGCTTTGCACTTTCTGTTATCATGGTCCTTCTTAATTATACATGCGTAAGCGTTCAGACACGGCCGCAACGAGCATGGTACACATCCAGGGGAAGTGAGATTCATCTGAGAATCTCCTACTGCTTGGCAAGCACTTCTTAACTCAGCTTCCCAACACCCCCGTGAGGAAAAATGTGTCGAAACCCATTTTAAGTATTAATATAAAGAAACAAAAAGCCCAACAAACTTAAGCAAGCAAAGCGATTTGCTCAAAGCCGAACAGCAGGTTGGTGTGAAACAGCTTGCCTTAAAAACCCAGAATAAGGGATTTTGCCCTTCGTCTCTTCACATGAGGCCATGTTCCCACACTGCTGTGTGTTTCTACAGAAACTACAACAGGGGGGTCCCGCTCCGTGACTCAGGGGCTTGGTTCAGATCCAGAGAGCTGTGTTTCCATGATTACTCCTTCTTTATGTAAAATGGCCCTTGTATGGGCTCATCTTGCTCAGCTGTTTGGCGCTGTTCCTCAGCCTGACTGCTACCATGGGGTAGGACTGCAGGATCACATTTCCATTTTGTTAGAAGACGCACTTTCTCAGGATGTGTGGAGGTCTGGTTAGTTTCAATAGGAAGTCTGCTTGAACCAGAGCTGCAAGCTTAGAACTACTGTACTATTATTATTAGCATTAATATTCATTGAAGTAGTGCGTCGGATTCCTAATCAGTGATCAGAGCTAGGAAACAGTAATTGCCCTTAGCAATTTCAGGTCTAGATCCACCAAAGTTTAACTTCTAATTATGTACTAATGTCCATAGGGTTTTTTATTGATGAAGCTGTAAGTTGGGAACAAAATTAGCTTTGCAGGCCTTGGCTGAAATCTCTGCACTACAGCACCCTTCCTTAGCATCCTGATGCAAAACTATTCTCCATGTTAAAAGCAGTGAGAACCCGCCATCCTGTGTGTACTTCATATGGCAGGATTAAGGCCTCTGTTAATGACAAGGCTTGACAATGGGATGAGATCTACAAAGACAGGGAGAAGGAGGTTCTGAGGGTGTCTTGTGATTAAGCTGTTAGAGTGTGTTTCTCCACCATGCAACAAAAAAGGGGAAGAAAACCAGCTAGACTACAACAGGCATCCTTGTGCTGCCTCCAAACTGCAGTGTCATTTACAGCCTCACTTGGAAACTCTGTCAAAGTTTTATTAACATCTGCTCCTCCATGCATAGTGATATTTTATGCACAGAAACTCAGCTTCACCTCCCTTTTCTACCTTTTCCTTTCTTGTGTGTATGCTGATTCTGTCCTTTTTTTTCCCCTCTTTTTTTTTTTTCATGGTTGCCTAGTAGCTATCAGTTGCATTCTGCCTTATCAGATTGTGCCTAGTTACAATCTTCCTCCATGTGCCGAGGGCAACCCACCATAAGAACATATGGAATATTTTAGTGTGTGTTGTTTTTTTTTCTTTTTCTTTGTCTCTCTTTTTTTTTTTTTTTTTAATTTTAATAGACTTCAGTTTTGTTCCCAGTTTTGTTGCCATTTGGATTGCCTTTTGTCTCCGATTAAAGCTGACATCCACAACCTGGGAGCTATCAAAAGAATGAGGTGAAGGGAGGAAGGCTGTAAGGTTTGAGGCCTTTGGGCCCTTTTAATCAGCTGAAAAAACCTCCAACAAACCGTATTCTGAGCTGGATTTAGCACTCCTTCCTTCTGACCTCTGACTGAGAAGCCTGTGTTCAGCCCATGTAATAGCTAAATTGCCTTTTGGAGGTGCCTACATTGCTCCTGACTGAAAGCAGATAGAGCCTCCAAAACACAGCCATATGAACAGCAAAAAGCCACACATTCAGAGCGCTCTTCTAGTTCTGTTTTACCACGCTGGCTTTGTTGGATGGGACAAAAAGCAAAAGTCAATGACACCTCTTGATTCAATCTAAGACTCTTCCTTGAGCACTGACAAAGGAAAGCATGCTGCTTTTGGCAAGGCATGACTGGAGGGCTAAATGAGGGCTGTTGGGCTGCCTGTTGCTGGGCTCTTTGCAAAGTCTAATTTTCAGTGTGGGTGCAGGTCAGTGTTTCACACGGGATGTAAGCAAGGGGGAGTTGGACATTTTGGTCTCCTTAGGCCTCCTTTCCAGTGGAAATCTGGCTCATGCTGTATGTCTAGATGCGTGTGCCTGATTGTGTGTCTGTCTGCCTGGTAACTTTGGAAGCCATTAGCCAAACTCAATCACATTTGACAGCAGGAATAGAGATTTAAAGATATGCAGATCCTGTAAGTTGTAGGAAACAGGGAACAGACTTGAGCTGAAGGTTTCATTGAAAGGCAGCAATGTGAGGTCTGCCCTTGTTAGATATTAAAGAATCCACACAGGAAAGATGTTTTGAATGCCATACCTGCAGGAACAGCTTTAATCAGTTTATGCCCAATCACTGCCTGCTTCTGTTTTCTCTGTGGCATCTAAGAATTCACAAGCACATGCTTAAGCTTTCCTTTCCTTTCCTTTCCTTTCCTTTCCTTTCCTTTCCTTTCCTTTCCTTTCCTTTCCTTTCCTTTCCTTTCCTTCTTTCCTTTCCTTTCCTTTCCTTTCCTTTCCTTTCCTTTCCTTTCCTTTCCTTTCCTTTCCTTTCCTTTCCTTTCCTTTCCTTTCCTTTCCTTTCCTTCTTTCCTTTCCTTTTACTTTCTTTTTCCTGTCTTTTCTTTCTTTCATATGACTAACAAGGGAGCTCCTGCTGCAACCTTAGTTCTACCCTATTAGAAGTTAAGCAGTCATCAGATAAAAATCACTTGGAGACAAGTTCCATGAGACCTGGTGTCCACTTGCTATTTTTTCCTTCTTCCTTGCCTTGGAAAGGGAGTTCCAGAAGCTGGAAGAGGCACTTACTAGCTTATTATTTGAGGTAAACCTAATCAGCAGGTGATTTATCATAATGACATTTATCTGAACATAAGAGGAGAAAAAGCCTGGGGACATATTGGTGATAAATTTCCCACCCAAGACAAACCAAGGTGAACCCTATTGGGTCAGAGCATGACTGATCACTGTGGTCGTACCCTGTCACATATCTTGCAAGGAAGCTCGCATCTTCTTGTGGTAGGTTAGTACTGTTTCTCATTATTAATATGGCTCTGTAGGTGTGCCAGGCCTCTTCCAGACTAATTAAATGAAAGGTCTCTGCCCCAAGGAACTAACCCAGCAAGGGATGACAATAAACAACAAGAGGAAGAGGGTTACGCAAGTGAAAGATCATGAGATACATCTTATGTTGTACCAGTATGTTGGGCCAAAAATCCTCAAATAATTACACAAAGCCCAATTTTGCCAAGTTGTTCATTGTTATGCTACTCCACCCTCATATAAGAAATCCCATTGAATTCACTTAATAAGAAAAGGACATAGAGCTGTACTGAGAGGTGAACGGTCACACCTTGCAAGCCAAGAGAGTGGACCTGGTTGTGAAGAAAGGGGCCACGCATCAGGTGACAAAGTGTACGACTGAGTTTTAAGCTGTTACCTGCTTAAAATATGGATATTTTGTTTTATTAAGCACTGCAACACGTTAGAACAAAGCACTAGGGTTCACTTGAAATGAATTCTTTGCCGATTCAGTCATTATGACTGGATCCTACGGGGCACTTAGGAATCAATGGTAAACGAGTGCCCTTCAGAACCTACCTTCATATCATTAAAACTGGATCTTCTGCATCATCTATCAATTCCTATCTCTCCCTCAGAAAAACCTTGTCTGAGAGATTCCCTCCTTCCTGAAGCCACAATGACTCACACTTACAGTTGACATTCAAGGAACAAAGAAGTCTTCAGCATCTATCTTGATGTTCATTTGGGCCAAGATGGCAAGTCACAATCTGCTTTGCTTTGAGCTTGGAAAGAGAGGGGCTGATGCTATAAAGATCAAAGGAGGTCCAGATTCCCCTGACGTTATTCTGCTTAAATGAAGGGTTTAGGGATAATTCCCAGCACTGGTTCCAGGGAAATCTCCTAACTTTCAGCTGCGAGTCTCGGTCTATCAAGGAAGCAAACGCTCCTGTTCCAAAAGAATCCAGGTCTATGGCAAACAATGGCACTGGTGCTGGGAGATCTTTTTTTCTGCACTGGATCCAGGCCACCTACAGCTGGAATATAATTCTGAGAAGTGGGCAAACAACTGCAGGGAGGGAATAGCTGGGAGTGGGACCGTGTGCAGGTACGTAGGTTGAAGGCAAAGTAAACTTTGTGTATGTTGGCTCTGAAGCCATGTGAGGTAGAGGGTGGTACAGAGAAGAACTCAGACGGTAGCTCACCTCCTTCTTCCCCTGGAGGCAAATGCCTTCTTTTCAGTTAGGAATGGATACATAATAAAAGAGCCAGCTCTGTAGCAGTCATGATGCAGAACCTGGCAGTGCCTGTTTCAGAATGCTGGCTTAAGCATAAACAAGACCACATGAGAACAGGGAGAATGATGATGGACCCAAAATTTGTTAAACTGCTTGCAGAGCACACTTTTTTCCCCTGATTTGATAATCAGGCCTCTCCCAGAGCTTCCTTGGGTCCATGTGTTCCCAGGGGACTTGCTGCTCTCACTGAGCATAGTGAGAAGGATGCTGAGCTTCATCGTTCTCTTTTGGCCAAGGCCAGCTGGCAAAGAAGGAGCAGGACACCAGGGATCCTAGCAGGAACATCAAGCTAATGTGGTACCCTGTGAAAAGTAAGGACTTGCATTTGTCAGACCACTGTCATTACTTGTCCCTGCTCCTGACCAATGCTGTTCAGCCGCATCCAGCCCTGACAGGGTATATATATGTGTTCCCAGGAAGCACAGATGGATGTCTGCTCAGCAGCATCAGAGACTTGAGTTACCCTAGTCTCCTGTTTGTGCTGCCTGTCAGAAATGAAATAACACGAAGTCTCATGCGGGCTACTCGGAAGGGAAACTGATACAGAACGGTTAATACAACACCAGTACTTTACACTGAAGATGAGCCAGTCACTTCTGAGCAACATAAGAAACCTGCTCGAGCTGAAGAGCATATGTTTCTTTTCTCTTTACAGCAAAGCTCCCATTTCAGGCACAGGTATCATTTGTTTCTCGAAATCCCCTTTCCTGTGTCTGCTTCATTGACCCGATCATCTGAGAGCCCTGAGAGTGGTAGTTATCCCTTCCTGCTATTGTTTGTTCTCCAGACCAGTTTGGAAGTGCTGTGTGCATGTGTGTTTGCTTTGTTTCTCTTGTTAGTTGTTGAGTTTTTTTCCTTTCTCTTTTCTCCAGGCTTAGATGTACACAGATGCAACAAAGAAATCAGAAGCGGGAGGACTGTGTCATGCAAATCTGTCAATGTGCTATTCAATTAGTGTATTGTTACAAGTGAAACCAGCAGCCTGGTGAGAAAAAGGAAGTATCAGGTGCTAAAAGGACAACCATGCAGTCTTCTGTGTAACATACCAGACAGATTTTTCCCTCTTCAGAAAGTTCGCTTGTTCTTCCTCTCATACAGACATGTAATACTGGAGGGCACCTCTTGAGTCTTTAAGGCCTATCTCTTCCCGTTTAATCTCTTCCATGAGCTGAAAAGAGTTCAAGGAAGTTACTTGTCTGTGTGTTTTTGTTAAGTGGAAGTTGAAGATCCTTCACCCTAGTCTTTCTTCCACTAGCCTGTGTTTATTTACTTTCAATTTATGCCATTTGTTGTGCCCATGCTGTTTTTCAGTTTAAATACTTTTTTCCTCCCTCCTCCCGATATATTTATATAAATCAGCACTGTCATCTCAGTCTTCACTTTGTTCAGCTAAATGAGCCAAGACCTATATTCTTTTCCCATGATATGAGTTCACCATTTCCTGATGCATCCCAGTACTTCAGCTTTGTACTCTTGAGCTCATCTCTCCTAAATATAGGTAACTAGTTTTTTTTCTGTACCCTGGAATTGTCCTGGTGCTTTGGAGCTTGTCTGTGTGTTTTGTGGAGATCAAGACAAGAAGTTTCCTTATCCGCATTGGTAATACCTTGTAAGATACTGTTTTGACAACCATGTCACATGTCCTCTTCTGGAAAGCTGCTCAGCAGAAAAGGACCTGGGAGCGTTGGCCAGCAACTGCTTGAACATGAGCAGCTTGTGCCGAGGCAGTCAAGAAGGCCACCAGCATCCTGGCCTGTATCAGCACCAGTGTGGCCAGCAGGGCCAGGGCAGTGGTTGTTCCCCTGTACTGGGCATTGAGGAGGCCACACTTTGAATCCTGTGTTCAGTTCGGAGCCCCTCACTACAAGAGAGATATTGAGGTGCTGGAGCGCGGCCAGAGAAGGGCAATGGAGCTGATGCAGGGTCTGGAGCACAAGTGTGATGGGGAACAGCTGAGGGACCCGGGGGGGGGGGTTAGTCTCGAGAAGAGAAGGCTCAGGGAAGACCTCTACAACCACCTGAAAGGAGGTTGTACTGAGGTGCGAGTCAGTCTCTTCTCCCAAGTAACAAGTGATAAGATGAGAAGAAATGGCCTTAAGTTGTGCAACGGGAGATTTAGATTGGATATTAGGAAAAATTTGTTCCCCCATAGGGTTGTCATGCATTGTACAGGCTGCCCAGGGCAGTGATTGAGTCACAATCCCAGAAGGTATTTGAAAGACATGCATATGTGGCACTTAGGGGCATGGTTTAGTGGTGGAGGTGGCAGTGCTGGGTTAATGGTTGGACTCAATGATCTTAAAGGCCTTTTCCAACTTAAACAATTCTATGATTCTATGATTCTGTGATACATATATCCCACTTTTCAGACTTTTTTTAATGGAATAATTTCAAAAACTCTCATTAGTACCTAATCTGTTAAAGCACCCATTCAGCATCCATCTTGAATGTCTGTAGGGTTGTCTAGCTTAGGCTTGTCTAACAGCTGTCTACGATTACTCTACAGACACAGGAGAGAAAATAGGTATCATATCTTACTACAGGTGTATAAAACCGACACCCTCAGAGGCTGATTCATCTACTTACATCTTTACTTGACTATAGCAGGAATGTAGACAGCTACATTGGGCTACATGTTCGACACAGCTAAAGTTAGGTGAGATGCATCACTCCTGAAGTACTGAACATCTGGTTCTCAAGGCCATACTATTCATCTTATGGGATAACTTCATGCTGTTAGGTACTGACAGTAGTGCCTTCTGATTTTCTGTTAACAGCAAATTTTAATAACACTGTCCCACTTTTTGTGATAATGGCATTTGGCAAAATAATAATAAAAATCAGTCTCTAAACTGATTTCTGAAGAGCTGCAGTCATGACTTCCTTCTAGCTCAATAATTCCTCTCTCCACACAACGTGTTGACATTTCCTCTATACTGACTCCTTTTTCCATCTTAAAATTCTTCTCCTAATTTCCATACTCTACTGCTTAATAATTTCCCATGAGGTATCATAACAAATGCTTTTCTGAAGTCCAGAGAGATTAGATCTACTGCATTTCTTTTCATTAGAAAATCAGTGATCTTATCAAGGCAAAATATCGGGTGAGTTCAGAATGATCTGTCTTTGTCAGAAAGCATGCTGTGTTTTATTGCAATTTTCTTTTACATCCATGTCTTCAATTAGTCTTTATTGCTGAAGGTGTTCCAGTCTCACACTGCTGATGTCAGTCCACACTTTCTGGATCAACTTCTTCAACCTAGGACTTGATAGACCTCTTAAAACTGTTCGCAGTCAGACTTTACGCCTGTGTTTAGAAAAGTAAATAAAGTGATCCAGGGTTTATTCCCTGATCCCAAAGGCAAATGACAGGGCATGTCTTGAGATGGTATAGCATCCACCTCTCCACTGAAAAAGAGTGGTCCCATGGGTACTGTGTACAAGGAATGATGCCTGGCACATGATGTCTGCTGAACCATGCCTCAGCATGCCAGGACAAAACTGGCTAGGAACTCAGCTAAGAGCAGGGCAATCACATGCCATCGTTTCATATACTAGTATAGGCAAAACTAATATTTCTCTGTGCATTTTTTCTCAAATCTCTGCAGGGAGTTTATTTAGTTTTCCCTTGAGCTGATGGCAATTTCAGGGAGATGCTTCCTATTCCCATCCACTCTTTCCCATTAGCCTTTATGCCTCTAAGCTCATGTTCAGTATTCACATCATTTACTGGAAACTTTTGTGATTTGTTTGAATTTCCTTTGCAAATTTTAAGTTTTCTGACTCGTGGCAATTCTCCCACTTGGTGCAGTTGTTTCAGTCATCAAAAAGCCCAGTGCCTAATCTGACATAGCGCAAATCTGTCTCTGCAGTATACGGATGATGTGAAACACTGACCTCCATTCCGATCCCTTAAAAGTTAGGTGAGATAAGTCTCATCCTGTGAAACGTCTCTCTTTATCTCTCTCACTCTTATTCTTGCTACAATGAACTAACCAGAATATTTAACGTTGTAGGTAAGGTCTTCAGTGCCCACAAATCTAAAGCCAGCTCTGTTGGCTCAATGGTGAGATCTGCGCCTGCAGCTTTCCCTGGTGAACCAGGGCGAGGACGGTTTGATGCCATTTTTTCCTACGCAAGTCAGACACAAACGGGATTGTTGCTCCCATGCAAAGTTTTTTCCTCCCCACCCTTGTGACGTGAAACGTAAGGCTGCACATTTCAGCTATTTTTTGGATGGAGGCAATAATTTCTTAATTTGCCCTGAAGGGGCACGCGCATAAATGGGGAGCAAAAAAAAAAAAGAGCTTGTGGAATTGATTGGAGCAGAGATGCATCTTGTTCAAACTAGAAGTGAAAATATATTCCAAAGAAGAAATCATTAGCATTTTCATTAAATGCCAAAGAGTGTGACTATTAGACCTACCTCAGGCAACCCTGGGGTTGAAAACTTTTCAACAAGATTTAATTGATCCAGATGGGTTGAGGTTGTTTTTGTTTTTACCGCTTTCCACCCTTCTATCCCCTGCCTCAATCTCTGCACTCCATCATATGTGAGAAAACCCCAAACCCAACCAAATTAAAATAAATAAACAACGCCTTCAGCCCACGCCCTGGAATGAAAACTGCAGTGTAATATGAAATGTGTCCTGATCGTCTTGTTGTGGAGCCCGGTGACTCACCAACTGCTACAATTGGGGTTAGATATAATAAAGGCATTATAATTACGGAGGTAGCAGGAGGATGTTAACTGGGCAGTCAAATGGAAGAAGGCCCATTGCAGATCCGGGTTTGGCTTGGCCTTTGTGGAGGGTTGCCACACATGCATGGACATGCGGCTTGGCTGGGTGATTTGCAGCAGAGGGTCTCCTTAAAAATACATAAGAGGGGCCAGTTTGGCTGAGCCAATCCAGCATATGAGGAGGAGGACCCCCAGGTCTCATTTAGTGTTCTGTAGGTATCCCCCTGAAAATGCCCAGTTCCTGGCTAATGTGAAGATGGGAGGTGAAGTACTCATTTGCCAGTCCTGGTCAAAGGAAGCCATGAGCCCCTTGTTGCAGTTGTGTGAAGATTGAACAGTTTATGGGTAGGATTTAGACCATGAACCTTGATGTAGGACCCTCTTTCCCCTGAAACAAAATCTGAACCAGCCCTCTGGATGCAGCACTGACTATCAGCAGGGCCATTGCAGGCACCATCCTCCAGGGCAGCAGGGAGCAGAAGGCTTTGCTTGTGATGGGGAGAAAACAACAGCTTGGTGACAGATGAGTATTAGGTTTAGAACAAACTTGGCACAGTGATGGTAGTATTTTAACCTGATGGATACAAGGTCATGCAGCAAGTAGACAGGTTGAGTCTTCCAATGTTTGCCATATCAATAGAGCTGTTTTTTCTCTTCATCTTCTCAGCTTGCTTTGCTGCTTCTTTGCCTCCTGAAGGAAAACGACTGCAGAAATAATTCTGTTAAGCTCTCCTTAAGCATCTTACTCCCAGCAGCCTGAGTGAGCTGGCCTCAAAGTCCCATTGCCAGGTGGATCATACAATGCTGTTTCACATGTCAGCATGCCAGAGCAGTGCCACAAATGATCTATGGCCAGTGAAAATGCATCTTAGGTAAGCCTGTGCAAATGATTTGCAGGGGTGCGAATCACCTAATGCTTCAGTTTGGGTTAGCTTAATACATACATCCAGTAATTATCTGAAGGAGTCCTGAACATTAGAATGGTTAACTATTAGGTTGGAACTGGACTTTGAGATGGAATCTGTGAAAAATCTATCATGTTTGGAAAGTCATCTGGGCCTGTGACTGCACTATCAGAGTATCTTGGAAGGAAAGCTGCAATGATTTCTCTAGTGAAAACTATACTGGCAGCTTTGTTAGGATGCTTTGTATTACCCTGCAGCATGTAGATTTGCTAGAACATGGGAATTCATGTGCCTGAACACAATGCTTCCCCTATGGAGCCAATAGAAAGTTAAGCCCAAAGCTGTGCTCCAAACCTTTACCCCTGGATCAGCCACACATCTGTCCCTGTTTCCTTATACTCCTCTGTCTGTCTGTATCTTTCTGTTGTCACTCATCTGACAATTGCACTGGAAATGCCCTGGGGCTTGCACCCCCTTTTTGTTCTGAGCTGTGCCTCTTGCACAATGAGCTCTGTGGTAACATGGCCAAACAATTGTTAAGGGTGAAACATCACTAGGTTATAGATGGCAAAACCAGTCCACAGGACTGGCTGTGTAATAGAATAACAACAACAAATTCACAGTAATAATGGCAGGAATAATGAATGGGCATATTCAAATATTAGTTAGCTAGAGCTCACCACTTGCCATTTCTGCAGCTCTTATAAACTCATTCTCCTTGCTGAACATGTATTTGCCTGCACTGCCAATGTGCTAATTCTGCTCCTCACCATTTTTCCATTTGCCTTGCTGTATCTTTCTCAATTTAAAAAAAAATATAAATCAAATCACATGCCATCAAAGAGCTACATCAGGAGGTCATTGCATCAAATGCTGCCGCTAGTTTAATAAAGGAACTGACTAATATACTCATTAGTGGTGCTCGTTGCTAAAGCCCGATCAGATAATGAAATTGAAATATCATGTTTTAGGGTGTAATCAGGATCCCTGCAGGTGCTGGGATGGAATTGCCCCATAGGTACAGCATTACACAGTTAACTAGGTGTGTTACTCGACGGGGGTGTTTCAGCTTCCCAAGCCTGCGGGTAGGAAGAGATGAGCAGGTCTGTCAGCTAGTGAGAATGGGGAATGGGGCTGGAAACAAGGGTAAAAAGCTGAGGTGACCTGGGTTGAAGGGGATGGAGGCAGATGGGAGAAAATGGTAGGTATCAAACCACCTGTGAGACCAGCCAGGACCAGCTGTATGTGTGGAGGCAATGGTGCTGGTATGTGAGGAGGACACGTCAAGCTGCCTGTGGATGAGGAGCCCCCCCGGGTTGGCTAAGCACTGTGGGTGTGTGCGGAGAAGAGCACTGAAGCAGGGCTCCTGGGAACATCAAAGGCTTCCTTGCCTCCCTGGCCTTTGGAATGTAGAGAAGAAAAGACTAGTGTGGGTGCAAAAGAGCCAGGCGCGGAACTGGAGATAGAGGGGACCTCTTAGACCACCCCTGAGTAGGGATGTTGAGATGTTTTTAGAACTGGCTGTAGCTTAAATGCAAAGCCCTTGGTTAGCAGGGAGGCACCTTGCTTCCCTGGGTCTGAAGTGTTATGTACACAAGGCTTTTAATCCTCAGAGTTCTGGGGGAGCTGTAATTGCAATTTCATTGTCCCAGTATGACAGAAGAGCATATCGGAAGCCTAGCACCAGCTTTCTCTTCCTCAACTCAAACATCTGCCTTCTATGTTTTCCAGCAAGTGACTAAGTCCAAAGAAGTTAGCAGCTCTCTTTTAAATTGCCTTTTTATTTTAACAGAAAAAATGAAAACACATTAAAAAACTCAAACCCAAGCCCAGCCTAATCAATGTTACCAGACTTTGAGTAACCTGGGCTGAAGGACAAGAGTTTGCTAGAGGAATTTGTTGTGTGTGGAAGTTAACTTTAAACGTTTTTCTTCATTGTCAGATGATTTAATACTGGATGAGCCAATGAAAGGCAAAACCCTTCAGAGGCGCTCAGATTACTTCCCAAGTTGCTCACAGAGTATGCTCTGCTGAGACAACACCAGGCTAGAGACTTCAGTGGGATTAGCAATAAAGCAAAGTTTTGCTTCACTGCAGTATTTTATATTGTCTTCCAATCTTTATTTCTCTTCCATTTTTCTACCTCCTGCTCCAAATTGCTTAATAATGATACTAACTTATATGTCAATAACAAGCCTTCCTGGCTAAGTGCCTCTCGACACTTTCTATTTGTCCTCTTCTTCCTTTCACTTTTTTTCATGCACTTTCCTGGAACGACATTTCAAATCCTTTCAGAGGAAGGAGTGAGCTCACCCAGTACATACACATCCGCTGTGAGTTCCTTCAGAAGAGGGATAAAAGAGGTGGGGAATAGGAAACTCCTGCCCCTTTCTTGGGTTTCTGAGAGAAAAATCTTTGCTTAACTCCAGGAGAGCGGTCAGGGCCATTTATCCTCTGGGAAGAGACATGTCTTCTTGCAGCACAGAGTATCGTACCTACATCCTAAAGGCAGGCAGCATCTAAAACATAACATTTTTTTTCTTTTCACTTTGGTGTTCTCTATTGGTTAGTTTAGGCAGTCTCCTGAGCACAGACTGCTATGAAACCTGTTTTCTGCAGGGAGATCCATGGGAATTAGGTCCCTAAATAATTACACTGAAACACCTACAGCTATGACTGTGTTGATAAACTAAACAAGGCCAGGGCTCAAACCCAGGTACTGGAACATGTTCTCCCAAACTATCCAACCTTTAGTATCCCTGACAATGGTTTTGTCCTGTTCCAACTAGCACTCTTCCAGACAATACCTGGGTATGGTCCAGGGACAGCCTGGGCCAAGGAGCATCACCACAGGCAGTTCAGATGCAGCCCCCTGGTTTTGGAGAGAAAGATGCTTATCAGCAAGGACGTGGGTTGGTCCATGCCAATTGGCCTCTGGGCCCAAGAACAGCCCCATGCATGTTTTATTTACTAGAATAGATGAAGTTAAATGCTTTCAAGAATGTAGCCTGAGATGCTAAAGAGGGACTTAGGAGTATAGCTGGGATCTTAGCACTGAAAAAGGGTGATAAAAGTGGTGCTTGTTTTATCCAACTGTTAACTCATTCCTTCCATAGATCTGCTTTGCACAGCTTTCTTTCCAGGACACCCAGAAGGGATCAGATTCCTCATTGCCCTTTTCTGCTGCTGTTGTTATCTTGGACACTCATAATCCACTTGTTGTCAATTCCCAGATCTCCCAACAGTATTGAAAGTCTTGAAGATGAACAACTAGAGCAACAAGTCAGTGTTATTTCATACTGGAACGGAAGTGAAGCTTTTAGCAGGAACAAGGTGTTCTGGTGTTTTCCTTAGGTAATTGAAGTCTCTGTCATAACTTGGTGGATCAAGATTTTTCTCTCCCTCTAGTCTGTGCCAGTGCAATATTTGGTGGAAGGTGGTAATGAGACTTCAGCATTTATGGCTGGTGAGAATAAACCAGTGGAGATGACACTGTCCCATTCTCACAGCATAGAATGAAAGCTGGAATATCTGTATCCCTTGCCACGAGCACTCAGCCATCTGAGCAAACAATAGAGCCTGTGTTTGTGCAGCACCTCGTGGAAGGGTGTCCTTGTCCCCAGCCAGCTTGCCAAGCAACATGATACCGCAAGCATTAAACCAAACAGAGCATCCACATGCTTCAAACTGGGGGGCTCTGGACATGCTGTTTGAAAATGTTTGTGGCAGTCATCTTGGCATTAACATTTAGGGTTGTTTTGCAGCCCATTGATATTTTGTTGAGTGGGACAAAATAGCTGTGAAAGGGGAAAAAAATATATTTTAAATAGAAGGTTTTAAATTCTGACTTTGAAACATGTTTTGACTTAATGCACCCCAATCTTTGCCTATCGAATATCTAAGTTTCTTGCATTAGAAATTAGATGCCTATTATACGTGCCCATATGTGTATGAATTACAAGCAGATGTATGTGCAATAGGTATGTGTGTGCATTCTTTATCCCTGGATGGATAGTTAATGTTATAATCCCTGATTCCTGTGGCAATGGAGACCCTGTTTAAAATCATGGTCCTGCTGGGCTAGATGCTGCTCAGTGACTAGTGCCCAGGTGTCAGCAGCCATCTAGCCTAAGGGATGAAGGATTAGCCTCATCGTCTCTTTTCATGGATCCTGCTTCCTCATGGACGTTTCACACTGGTATATCTGTTACTAGGATGTCTGGAGGCAAAGTCCCCACTCCTGTATGTGTCATTTGGGTATCTGGAGGTGACAAGGCTAAGGCTGGGGAAGAAGTGTGTGATAGACTTTAGCTAAATTCAGCCTGCTGGAGTTATCGGTTGTGATCTTAACTAGAAGGTCCTTTTTCTGCTCACTTACCCTTGCACACATGCACATAATTGCAGTGTGAATTCATAATATAAACCATGATGTAATAGACACCAACTCAACTCAACTTAATTACTGTACAAATGAACAACAACTTAAATCACAAGCAGAGTCACATTAAAAGTAATCAGATCCTGGGTGGGGAGATGGTTAAAGGTGGTGTTTGAACTCCAAAGAAAAATATGCTCTTGTTTGGACATAATTTGGCTTCTTTTTTTATTGCTATTTTTTCTTACATGGTGTATTTTTGCTCTCTCTCCCTGGCGCTCTCTCATTTTAATTTTTTCAACCTTTTCCTGATAAACCAAACTAGTCTAGACATATCTTTTGAGAGCAAATGTTCTCTAAGCTATGTTCATTCCTTGTGAGTTTGTACGTTAATCATTAAATATAATTAATTAGAACATCTTGTAATTAACTTGGAAAGCAAAATTATACAAGGGAATGAGTTTGTAACCACATCACATTTGAAATAAAAATAAAACTTTGACTAAAAGGAATAACTGCTCTTTGGAATTAGATGAGTAACAATGTTGGATTGGCTTCCCCGAAGCTGTAAAGTTGGCTCTGAACTCATTTATGTATATTAACCATATATCACATTGATTCATGTGTGCACACACATACATGTGCACACACACCGTAGGGCCATAGTGCACAGATAGCCTATTGCAGGGATGCTTTAAGCCATCTCTCTGTCTTCTTGTCTTTCTGTACTGCAGAGGCCACATTGGACTCAGCAAATGTGCCATCAAGCAGCCATGGGGCTGCTCTGACTTGCCCTGACTAGTTGTGATGGAACTTTGGGTATGATGCTGGCTGGAAGTTGTGGCATTTCATGGCAGCCTTTCCTGCCAAGGCAGGAGGGAGGTGGCAGGAGGTGGCAGACAGCTGGCCATGGGGCTACCACACAGCTGGAGATTCCTGGTCCAAATGAACCCTCACATATGTGCTGCGACCAGTTCTCAGGTCCACCACTTCTCTAAAAAGTAGGTTCTGGGCTGACCTGTGGAGCACAGCTAATAAACCAGTCCAAAAAAGAGGTGGAATAGAGTTTATTTATTATAGAGTTTATCTTCTTGTCAAGCAACTATTCGCATAAAAACTAAAACACCACAGCAATTTCCTCATTTGTGTGAAGAGTTCTACCATCCTGGCTTGACTAAGTCGAGGATGTCCTAGGAGACAGGACACCATGTCCAACAGTAACACATGTGCTCATATCTGGTGCTACATCCCAGCATGAGATATTGGACTTGGTGGTTTTGGCTCAAGAAACCCTTGAGGTCTGTAGGAACAACACTACTGGGGATTCCCCAAATGACTACCTAGGGGGTGTTGAGGTCTAGCAGGGACTATACAGCAGCTCCCGGTGCTTTTCTGGGTTCTGCCTCTTGCCATATAGCATAGGGCACATAATTTTGCCTGTTTCTCCTTTCTTTCTGCTCTCATTGTGTTGGTGGGGAGGTCATCCCCATCTCTATGAATTGGTCAGACACTACACCTAGCCAAAATGGCTCTTTGGCTCTGTCACATTGTGATGGTGCTTTCCCCACAGCTGGTGGCTGCTCGAACCGACTGGAGGACTTCATTGCTCTGAGCTCGTTCTGCTGAATTTCGCCTTTTACTCTTTTGGCAGGAGGAATCATTAATCCTCTCTCCAATTATGTTTCTACCCTCCGCAGCCAGACAATCGCTCAGCTGTGTTGTTCATCACCACCTAGGCACAGAAACTTCCCTTGCATTCTTGTGGTCGGTGTTCAGGCCGATGGGAAGAGAGGCAGATGGGGAGGAGGGGGGCTAAGGTAGAGAGGAGAGGAGGTGGTGAGGGAGAAAGGCTCTTTAGAAGATGGGTGAGATGAAATATGGGTTTGCCTGGAAGTCCCAACCCTCAGATGGGGGATCCTAGTGAGTGGACAGACATCATAGATGACTGCAATGAGGCAAGGTCTTGTCTTCTGGGATCATGAGCTGAGTGACCAAAGGACTTGGAAATGTGGCTTTGGATACTCCTTTGCATTCACCAGGGTATCCTTGCTTTGAGATGAGCTGTCAAACCATGCACTCACCCACTTAGGCTGGAAATCAGCTAAAAACTGATCCCTCAGCTAAAATTTGCTCAGGTTGTGGAGGGTGAATGAATTTCAAGAGGCTGAAAAATAGGATCCCCCCACTTTGATGAGCAGATGAAACAGGGTGTGGATGTGCAGGGCTGGGTGGAGAGGGAGAAGCATTAGGAGCATAACAGTGTTCTCCCTGCCTCCTGCATCCTCCCTGCCCATGCAGCTGGGGCAGGCATTAAGGGTGGGATGCAGCTTGCCTGGTGTGGAGCAGGTTGATGTTAGACATATGGGGTAAACTAGATAGGTTGTAGCATCTTTTCCAGGCAGAGAGGAGGGACAGGCATTCTGTTGCAACAGGGTGCTAAGATCCACCCAGTATAGATTTTTGGGATGACAAATGAACTGCTCATCTTACTTTTCAACAGTGACATGAATCCTGCACCCAAAAGAGGAACTGGGCTTGGAGTTATCTTCCTGGAGAGCAGTTTACCTCTGCTTTCTACACCCATTACTCCCACTTTTCTACCTTCATCTTAACTATATTTGTTCTTCCCAGCCTGTTCTCTTTGGCAAAACTCCCATTCCAGAGCAAGATAAGATGGGCCTGATCCTGGCATGTAAGAAAGGATCTGCTTTATGTGGGACAAGACATCTGCCCATGTTCATTGCATTGCAGATATGGAGCACCATGAATAAATAAGGGCACACGCATATTCCCATGGAACAACAGGAGTGAGCAACAATAAAAGAAAATCTGAAAGAGATGTGACAGTAGTTTTGAATAAGGCTGACACTGAGCAAACACTGCACACAGTGTGGAGGGTGATATAATACCCTGCCCTTTCAGAGTGTCACTGTGACATGTATTTAACATTCATTGGCAGCAGCAGCCTGGCTTGATCTTCATGCTGCAAGGTGTTGTGCATATATCTAGGAAAAAAAGAAGATAGTTAAAGAGATGCACCCAGTTCGCTGCCCTTTCTTATGTGGGTGTGAATCTGCTGCAGTGGAACCATGGGAGTTTTACTACTGACTTCAGTCCCTATTAACCTACCTGATGAGTAGTAGGAAATTAGGCATGCGTGGAGGGAAGGGTGTTTACGAAAAGCAAGGTCTAATGAGAACCTGGTTTCAGAGTTAATTATGGAACAACTCTTGCCGCTCCCTAACCCAATACCGTGCCTGATTCTGATCTCGCTGCATGGGAAAGTGAGATACTTTATACCCATGGGGGCTCTCGAGCTGCATATGGCTCTTGAGCAATTTAAGTGCATTTATGTTGGGGTGATATCATGTGATTGGCTGTGGGACTGCACCGATGCGGGGCTGCTGGGTAATCTGTGGGCTGAAGCAAATCAGCAAGACTTGCCAGGTCATGCCCAGCCCCATCCCGTCCCATCCCATCCCATCCCATCCCACAGTGGTGCAGAGAGACGGAGGAGAGCTGTTGTTATCTCCTCGATGAACCACTCCTGCTGCTCTCCCTCCCTTCACTCTCTGATGTGCCTGATATGTGTCTTCTGTCTCTCGGCTGAATGAAAGGTGTTGGTAGATGGTTTGTAAGGTCAGCAAGATGGGCCAGCATTGGGATCAATGGAGTTGTGCCTGTGCGTGTATGCAATCAGGATCTGTCCCTCTGTTAATTAAAAAGCTTTAACAAACGCATGCAAATGAGACAGATATGAATACGCAGGTGGATTGCTGGAAACAACACCCTCCGCTCCTCCAATCGAGGGGGCAGCTTGTCCCAGCACTCCCTTTTGTTTTGTTGTTTCCACAAAAAAGCTGCCTCTGTTGTGGGGAAGTTTCCCCTTGGTTGAGTTCAGCGCGTATGGTCCTGGGGCATAAACAGCCTCTTGTCCCATGACACACGCCTGCCCTGAGATTGCACACAGCTTGTCAGAGATGGTGCAAAGCACTTGGCTGGGGGTGTAAAGGAAAATCCTCTTTCCCGTCTCTTTTGGCCTTGCATTTGATGGGCTGGCAGCCTTTTCTAGAATGACTCTCAGGTGGTTCATGGCATGTGACAGATTTTTCTGTGTCTGATTCTTTTTTCCATAAGGTCATCTCACATAGAACCCCTGGGAAAACCTTCTGGGAAAGATGCATTTCCTGCTAGGAGAATGGTGCATAAAAGAGGTCCAGAGGTGAGAGCTCTGGACCCACTAATCCTAAATCAAGATGCGCTTGATCAGATTTCTCAAGATGAACAAGTTTCCAGGATAAATTCTGTAAATACTGACAGTACTCTTGCCACTGCACTTCCAGAGTCCTTAGAGTACAGGGATTTTTCCCACTAACACAAATGGCCCTTTGATAATGGAAAATTTGCCTGAGTAAAGGCTGACTGTTTAAGGCTGTGGTTTAGTCATTGCTTTAATCTGGCATAGCTCTTGAAAAGTCTGATGGAAAGAGTTACTGGAAGGGTCATTTAAGTCCCCTTTTCCCTACAGCCACTCATTCTCTTTGAGCTTACACTAATGTTCATGAATCTGCATGGTGATCCAGATCAGGGAAATGACCTGGCCATAAACTAACTTGGCAAAAAATATAAAAAAAGAAAAAGCAAACAAGAAACGTAAAATAAAAAAGCTTGTTTTTTTCAGCAATGTGTCAGCATAAGATCCGCTGCTAGTCAGAGGGAGACGGTGGGAATGAGAGGAGGTCATGGATGTGATTGAGGTGAGCCCTGTCCATTGTACACACTCAACAGAAAAGCTGAGTAGGACCACGAAGCACACTGTGCTGAAGACCAGCCTCCAACTCACTTTGCAGCTTATATACAGGATAGCATACATATCTGCTATATGCATGATGTAATCAGCAAAACTCATACTTGAAATAAACCACCCTGGGCTGTGCATCAAGGCTGGTCACATAGGAATGGGGCATATAATTCTCAAGTTAAATACAGCAAAGGTACTTTGATAAAAAACAAAGTTGGAGTGAGATCTACTCAATACATAATCCACAATATTTTGTACGGTCTTTACCTTCTAGGTTGATTTTGCTACCTCTACTGAGTCCATGCTGTATTTTACTTCGGGTAGCACTGAATGTGGAAAGAACTTTAAATCTCTTTTTCTAACTATTCCTTTGGAAATGACTCTCAGATATCTTCTATACCCTCTTCTCCCTGCATGGCCCTGTAAAGGACCATTGCGCCAAAAAAGAGTCCGACTTGACCTAGGTGCATGACATTCTATTTGATTTCATGTATTTTAACTTTAAGTAGATCTTAGGCTACTCTAAATCTCTGTCTAATATTCACAGGCTGGGGGTTCGGCAGAGATGAGCAAAGCAGTGTGTTAATTTGCTCGGCATAGCCTTGTCATGTGGGTTTTCATTTTGCAACTCCACAACCAAAATGAAGGGTAGCTGAGATCAAAGTCATTTGCTGTTTAAACTCTAATGCTCAGGGGAAGGTAGAGGTGCTATTTCAGATAGGAAGAAGTCTCTGATTCCATGTCATTAAAACAGTATGTCTCAGCTCCTGAAAGCACATAAATACACAGTTGAGCTTAAAGACAGGAGCAAATGTAAATACTTTGATAAAGCAGAGGTAGAACTACATGAAGTGCTTCTCTTTTGTATTGACTTACTTGAGTTGGCTAATTCAGGAAAAAAAAAATGCCATATAGGCATAATAACTTTGTTTTTAACTAGTTTAAAGTTAGAAGGAACAAATTAAAGCATAGAGGGGGCTTGGATGCTGAACATGAATTACTTGTTAGAGTTGATCTCAAAATGCTCTTACCTTTGACCAGTTTTAGAATTAGAAGTAGATTCACAGAATTAGAATCAGAATTAGAAGTAGATTCACAGACAGAATTCCAGCTCATGTGGGAAGCCTTCACCAGGAGCTTGATTATGGTAAGGGCTTGTGACAATCACTCCCCTACAGACAGTGTAGAGATGGAGCTGCTTTGTTGCCAGGATTTGTTTCTTGGAGTGTCTAGAGCCACCACTTTTTCATGTTTGCCTTATTGAATCTTGTTGGCCAGATGCAAGTTAGAAATTCCCTTTTTTCTTTATTTCCACTGACAACAGACCTGGGGATGCCGATTCAGTGTGAAGTTTTGGCTGAAATCCTCGTTCCAAGACCTCGGTGTCAACAACAGATTCCTGTTTACTTTAATTGGTTTGCCTTTAGCCACAAGTAAAGATTGCAAAACTCAAAGGCGTGGAATGGCCGTCCTCTGCTTCCAGTTGTGGGTCTGCATTACTCTTTATTTCTCCCCCACTTGGGCTTCTTATGTGACTGTGTTTTTGAAACTACTTGAATTGGGAATTCTGTTTTCAAGTGGGGATCTAAATTTAGGATCCTAAATCCATATTTAGAGATGGATAAAAATAATAAAAAAGTCCTTAGTGTTCTTCTCCATGGATACTTCTTGGACCTGGGAATTTTCAGGATTTTGGCTGCGGAGCACCATATTTATCAGCATAAAGACTGCCCAAACTTTTCCAATCATAATCTACAGCAGAAACAGCAATTTTTTTGTTTACATACTGCTCAATGCTACTCAGTGAATATGCTCATGGCTTGTGGACACAATTGGTGTCGTAGGAATGCAAAAAAATATGACAAATGACCTGATTTTCTAAAGCAGAGCATTCAGTGGTATCTCCCAATGTCATGGCTGAAGTCAACTTGTAGAAGAATTATCTGATCTGCCCTTGGACCATCCCTTATACCCGAGAGTGTTTTGTGCTGGGATTTCCCAAAGTGCTCAGTGTTGGCTGAACACTGTCAAATGTACTGGCAGTGATTACCAGTAATCCATTAGCAGCAGAGCTATGCCAGAAACTAAACCCTCTGAGGAAGTCCACAGTGAGATCCTGTCCTGAGGTTCCCATCTCCTGAAGATCCCCTCCTGGGTTTTTTATTGGTGTCTGTAGAGAGAAACGACCCCAGAGAACAGGAACGATGCACCTTGGTGGGAAAACTAATGCTATTGCCATGAATCTTTTGCACGTGAAAGTGAAGAAATTCTGGGGGAGTTATGAGAAGTCCTTCTTATTCCCTGTATCACGCCACTTGTGAACTAGTTTCCCCACGCACCCTGCCCTGGTTGATAGTCTTGTGGTATCTCTCCCACTCTGTCTGTGGTTTTGAAATGTTTCTTCTTTCCACAGAAAGAGGTGTGATGGACAGGAGATGTGCGTGTGTGTGTCCATCTGTGCCCTTGGTGTAATCTGAAAGATGGAAAACTCAGAGAAAGCTTCCCTGTCAAAACCCTTCAGGAGTTGTGAAACAACAGAAAACCCCAGGGCAGGCTGGAGACCTGCAGCCAAGGATGTCTAGAACAACAATGAAAAGCATCAATCATGTTGGCTATCTCCCTTATTTTCTATAATTTTCACCAGGCTTCTTTCAGCCTCCTCCTCCTCCTCCTCACCTCATGATCCCAGTTCTTTTATCCTGGATGATGGTGGTAGTAAGAGATAGCACGTTTGGACATACTTGCCCTCATGTGGCTTGTCCTTCTCACCCCACCCATGCTCTTGCTATGATGATGCATATTTATGGGAGTCAGTGGGAGATCTTTTCACAAACACTGTGCGTTGTGTCTCTTGTGGGAAGAGATGTTGCTGTGTTAGCCATCATTATTTGATCTGCCTCTCTGACAAGATTGCTTTAAAGCTTAAATGTTTGTTTCTGTTCTCAGCTGGGAACATGCTATAGTTATAGTTCTAGTTATAGTTTTGCCTGTGTGGCCAAGTCCAGTTCTTCAGCTATGTTGGGATTGCCTGATACTGTGGAATGGAAACTGTGGAGAACAAAATCTGTGACAAGGAGTGTTTCGTCAAAGAAATTGAATACTCTACTGGAGTACTTTGGGAAAAATACTTTTATTTTTTGTCCCAAAATATGCCTTAGTTGTAGCTGGAAATACCCACTGAAGTCAATGGGATTTCAGAGAGTTGGGTGGGAGAGGTGAAGTATTGATTTTCCCTTCAAGTGTTAGAGATGGAGTCTAAATTTAAATTGTAAGTGTTGATGTCTGTTATGCTCTGAGTTTCTGTTCTGCCTGTTCCACACAAACAGTAATTTCTGTAGTTTCCAGTGTGGAATAGAACTGGAAATTTCACTTGCTCACCAAACTCAAAAACTGGAACAGAAGTTCACCAGCTGTCATCATGGTCTTAGAGTACCTTCACCCATGAAAAGCAAGTACCTCCTGAGGTGGTAGTTATCTCCTGATCCCTCCATTGTCAATGGATTGAAACAGTCACTTAAATCAATAAAACTAAGATCTAAACCAAGCTCCAGTGAGAACTCTCTCTCTTGCTCCTAACTGAGGTATCACTCTTAGAACGTGAAAATTGAATGAGATGAACTTGGGCTAGAGTACTACTTTACCAAGGTGCTTCTTCCCAAAAGAAGAACAGAGCACATGAGTAAACATGGCTGAGTGAGGGTGAAGCAGGGAGAAAAGAGTATCCTCTTTGGGACAGAAGAAACTGTTTTTTCTGGTGAGTTGGATAGGAGCGCAGGGGGTATGAGATCCCCCAAGGCAGGACTATTTCTTGGCATTTCTTTAAACATGAGTGCATTTTATAAGACTTATACAGTGCTTAAGGCCCATCGTCAGCCCAGTATACTCTCCTGAGATCAGGTCTAGTTTTTGATGAATGCAGACATGTTGAACAGTTTTCTAATCACCATTAAAGAAAGCTTCAATGAAAGCTGTCAGTGGATCCCTAAGGGCCTGGCCCTACTCTTGCAGTAGAAAAGGTCCTGCATATTTCAAGAAATGTAGGTATGATGGCCTTTCTACACAGAGATGAACTTTCAGAATAGACTGGGAAGGGGAAAGGACTGAAAATCACTGCACTGGAGTAGCTGAGCAATGCTGGAGAGAGGACAGTGAAAAAGCAGAGGAAGTATTTCATTTTTCTACAACTGTTTTATGCAAGGTAAGGCCTGTGATGACATAACAAGGTCTGTATGCATCAGAGAATGAAGGCCACAGAAGCGAGAAGAAAAACCCTGGCCAGAGTAAACTTGGCCAAGGAGGGAGCCAGCTGAATTGCTGGCTGGATGCAGAAACCTGTGTTTGCCCATAGCGCAGAGCAGGAACTATTCTGGGAAAAAACAAGAGGAGTTATTGCATCCAGGGATTTCAAAATACTGTTCTGTGTGTGGGGAACTGTGGGAATGATGAACTGAAAAGCTGGGATATAAGAATCAGAAAGGATTCTGTGGTCTGGCCGGGGGTTTGAGTGGGGTTTACTATGCTGCTCTCATCTCATCACAATGCAAGACCAGCTGCCTTACAGGCAGCAGAGCTGGGTGTAGATGAGAAACAACAGAGATCTGAATATAACCTCCAGCAATTTTGGGGGTAAAGGCTATTCCAGGAGTGACACACTGGAAACAGCCAGGGGGAAGTCAGAGAGAGAGATAAGATAGCTGTGCCATGTTCCACTGGCCAGTGTCCTCAGCTAGTTTGCAGGATTGCAGATTAGGTCTTTTTCTCTGGTCCCTCTTGCTGATCTCCCTGTGCAAGTGCCACAGGGCTGTGATAAGGAGGAGGTCAGAATGGTGCTCTAACTACACAGTGCTTTTTCTCATGCAGCAGGATATGCTCACTGAAAGCAAATATGCCTGATTCCTTCCTCTGCTTGTGGCTCTTCCCATCCAGCAAAGCTGGGATATGCGGGTGTTCACCAGGGGAAAGAAAGAGTGTCTATGGGAGGGCTATGAAAAGGGATTTGGTACCCTGTGTGCCAAAAAACATCCTTCCACTTCCAGCACAGGGGTCTGCATTTTGAATTCTGCTGCCCCAGTGTGACCAATGCACCCTCACTGTGCCTTGTGTTTCTCGATCCATCCATCCCCTCCTGTCTGCTTGAAGCACCCCAGAGATCACCCAGAGTCCTGGGGGGCATCACCATGGTTGCAGGCAGCTGCAAGGAGCTGAACAGGGACACCAGATTGCTATTTCTTTGTCCTACTCACTTTGGTGACAGCCCCATATGACCTGCTGGCCAAAACTATCCATGTGGGTGCTTCCTGAGTGAGGATGGTGTAGACAGCTTAAATAGTAGGTGTTATCCAGGCTACAGTGGGTGAGGGTGTTCACAGTCAGAGAATTGAAGGAGTAAACACCCATAGGACAGGGGGACTGTGACAAGCCAAGATGGGCATGGAGAATTCCTTTCCAACTAGCATGAGTGGGTCTCGAACTGATCCTGTTGCCAGAATTGCCCATCCTTAAGGAGCAGCCCTGAATCTGTCAGTGTTCAAGGCCAGGCTGGATGGAGTCTTGAGTGACATGGTCTAGAGTGTGGTGGCGCTGCCTTTGGTAAGGTGGTGGAAGTGGATGATCTTCTGGTCCTTTCCAACCCAAAGCATTCTATGATTTTATGATTCTATGACCCGAGACCCATGGGGAAGGCAGAAAATACGGACTCTTCTTCATTTTCCTGGGAGAAGCAGGAGCAGGGCAGGTTTCTGCCTGGGAATCCAGTCACCCTGGCAGCACAGGGGTCGGGGGTGGCCTTCATGATGTTTCTTGCAAAGTTGAGTCAGGGCTATGATGAGCTAGGCTTGCATAAGCAGGAATGCCATCGCCAGTGGTAAGCTGAAAAACGCCAAGCTCTGTTTTCAAAGACAGCTCAGAGGTTATTTATGTACGGAAATGCTCCTTATCTCTTAATTCCCAGACTGATGGGTGGAAGATATGCAAAGAGTGACTTCTGTCAGAGACGAGCTCACCAGCACTGCTACTGCCTTGGCAAGAGGGGACGGCTCTCTCTGCCTTCCCTGGTAGCAATGCTGACTAAGGTCCATAGGAATCTGGCCCAGAGACAGCAAGCCAGGCTATCTGATGGGCTGGTCGGCTGACAGTTAATATCCTGTTGCAGAGAAGCAAGTATTCATGATATAGCATTTTTTTTCTTTCTTTAATTTTCCTGCAAGACCAGATTGGGAACACACAAAAAATGCTCCATTTTGTGCTTAAACATCACATCAGTCTTGAAAGAGCCTAGATCAGACACATTTTTTTATCTTTCAAAGACTACATCAGAACTCCTTGGTACCAAGAATGTTATTTTATTCACCATTATTAGTGTCAGAGATTCAGGCTGGAATCTGAAATTCAATCCCATTTCCTTGTGGCTTGAACATTATTCGTAGGTAGAAAATTGCAACTGGAAGTTAACTAATGATTCCTCTGTAAGTATAGCAGAGCGATGGAAATCCAGCTTCTTTTCCCTGGCTATGCTGGCACTGGCATGCTAACTGAAAGTAGTAAAACATTTATTAATGAGTGGGGTAGGGAAAAGGGAAGAGAAAACCTAGAGCAATGAACACAGGTAATAGGGTGTCACTATTAAAGAGCCATCTGCCGGAGTACGGCACGCATAAGAATTAGGAAAATACTGTGAAAAAATCTCTCTACTTCTGTTTGATGGAATCAAATTTCAATTTTCATGAACTTTTCACAGACTAAATGTATTTGTGTCTAAAGAAATTATATCCCTTAATAGACAGTAATGACAACCTTATTTACACGAGTGACATTTCTCTACTGGTTGGGCCAGAAAGAAGAGATCCTTTTCCTAGTGTAGGGAAAAGAAATACGTCACTGATGATTTTTTCTTGGTAGTGGTCTATTATGGAGCATGTGAAGAGTAGAAATGAAAGCTATTGCATAGGATTCATGGGGGATTTATAACATAGAATATAAAAGAAGCTTTTTTGTTCATTGAAGGGGATTTCCTAACATATCCTTTTTGGGAGAACTGAATGGAAGGTTCTGGCTTCCTGCTGCCCGACTCCTGAGAGGAACCTTGCAGAGAGCAAGGCTTTGCCTGGCCTCAGCCTCTGTTCTCTCTCCCTGATTCAGGCTGCCAGGCAGGCAGCTGCCAGTGGAAGAGCAGAGCAATCGGTCGTTGCAAGAGCAGAGGAGGAGGAAGTAGCGGGGTCTGCTACTCCCTGCTTTATGTGCTGTCAAGACCAGGTCAGCTTCCGCAGCAGAGCTGGGCAGGAACGATATGTGATGTCCTGGGGAAACAGTGTGAGAAGCTTGCTCCTTGCATCCCACCTGAAAGCCTTGAAAACGTTAACTGAGGCTGTTTCTGGGTTTATGATGGATATTTATTCCCCTTCCTCTCCTCCTCTCCTCTCCTCTCCTCTCCTCTCCTCTCCTCTCCTCTCCTCTCCTCTCCTCTCCTCTCCTCTCCTCTCCTCTCCTCTCCTCTCCTCTCCTCTCCTCTCCTCTCCTCTCCTTCTTTCTTACATTCCTTTCTTCCACTGTTGCAACCTACAGAATAGTATTTCTCAATGAAAAATCCTTCAGACAGCAGGTTCCTGAATTAGCTCAAATCACTGCATGTTGTCCACAGACATCTTGATCCCAAGTGAATGGCTGGTACAGTAAGTAGCTGATGTGTGTGACTCAAGGTGACCAAATTAAGCCCTCTGCATGAATAGTGGTTCAGGTGCTGATGCATCATTTCTTTTCTGCAGTGAGAAATTGGATGAGAAGGTTCACATGAGCTCATTCGGTCTTTATGGGCCTGAACCGTCTTCCATTGGAGTCAATAGGAATCTTTCCATTGACTTTAATGAGAGCTAGATTGGATCCTAAATTAGTACCTTCATCCTTCAAATTGTTTTGCAGTGCTTATCCCCATCCATAATTAACATAAACTGGCTGTGATAGTCATCAACAGGGAAATTACACCGAAATGTCCTCAGTAGGTTTATTCCTGCTCTCACTGAAGATGATAGGAGACTCACAATTAACTTCAAACAGGATGGGCTGTCTGCGTATCGTGATTATAAAATATCTTGATATATTTGTAAGGGAGAGTTCAATTTGAGCAACTTCTTAATTGCACGTCAAGACTAAAAGGGTTGGCTGTGACCAAAGACGGCAGCATTGGAAAATCAAGCAGTATTAAGGAGCATGATTTGACTTTGTGGCTACATAAATCAGTGTTTTCAGCTTCTCATTTGGTATTCACTGAAACGCAAACATAATCTGAGTTAATTGCTCTTCCCCAAGGTGCCTTGTTGCGCAATGTTTTATAAAATTAAAGCCTGTTAAGTACACACAAAGAAACACACTTTAGATGCAGAACATAAAATACTAGCACCTCTAATTCTACTGTCATATATGGTTGATTAACCTGGTACAACAGAAGCCTTGGGGAGAGTTTCTGTGCTGTTAGAAAACATATTTCCACTTAAGGGAATTTAGACAACAAAGGGATCTCACAAATCCCATTGTTGGAGGCTAGGATGACATTCAGGGCATCTGAGTTGTCTGACAAAGCCGTGAAAGACCAAGGAAAAAGCAACCTTCATCCCACTTATGGATAGTTATCCGTCATCCCAGTACCTTCCACAGCAATTAACTGTTAATCAAGCCCCATATTCCTCACTCAGGCAATGTTCCTTGTTGGCTTCAGTGGGAATTTTGCCTGGGCTTGGGGTGAGTGTGGGGTGAACAGCAGGGAATGGCATTGGCAGCGGGGAGATGCTCTCTCAGGCACTTGCAGACAGAAACAGGAAGGTCACTGTGCTGCCATGCTCTGGATGGGGATGCTGTAACTCATCCACTTCTGAGAAGAAATGACACTCAAAGGTTTGAATTTCCTGAGCTCATTAAATGCACAGATATAAATCAACTGGAGAAGAGCCACAGGGAGCTGAGCTGGAGATCAGCATGGGGGTACCTGCAGGGAGGATGTAGTGGTCTAGAAGGACCAGAAGAAATGCTATAAGGAGACCTCCCTATCTCTATCTGCTCTGGATTCCACTCACCACTTGCAGATGCCTCCCCAGGGCAGGCAGGGAGCTGTGGAGGGCAGATGGAGCACATAGCTGCCTGTCAGACCAGAAGCTGCTTGGGAGCATGTAGGAAGATCAGGAAGGGCTGATCAGATAGTTCGCAGCAGCAAAACTGCCTCGTAAGGCATAGTGTGGGAGATGGGGGTACTTGCGTGAAGACCAAGCTGGGAGCTTGCCAGGTGAGCATGGTTTGAGTTAGGGTGAATTGAATCTTCTCCCAGGATGAAAGTGAGCTTGTACCTTCTAATGAAACCAGCTGGTGTTTCAGGTTGCTGCCTGCTTCTGCTCCTGACCTGCCCTGTGTCTCAGCTGCCATCATGGCTGGCCCAGTAGCCTGTACCTCACTCTGAACTGGACCAAACCCTCAAGAGGAGAAGACGGAGGTGAGATAAGCAGAATAGGCTCTCTGGGTGGTTATAAACCCTGTGATCCTTTTTGTTTTCCCGAACACTGTCTTTATGCACTACATGGAGAAAGCTGTTGTAATAAACTGAACAGGGCCACAACACTTGAGACCCATCATCTGTGGTGTTTGTTGGATATGTTTGGCCCACAGCAGCAGTGCCCCGGCTGTTGAATGCAAGTGTTTGCTGAGATGTGCCCAAATGCTTTCATTGCTGTGTATCAGCACATCCCTTTTCAGCCTCTGCGTGCAGCGGGGTTTTTCATTTATTCAGCCCCACCAGGTAGGAAACGTGCTGCAGACAACATACAATGAAGAATGAGAGAGGAAAGGTGGACATGCCAGCAGGTGCCTGGAACCTAACTTGAGTAGTCTGTGGATGAGCTGTCTACATCTGGGTTAGGTCTTCCATTCTTTTGGAGAAAGATAAATAAAGGGCAATGTCCCCAATCTGTCCTAAGTAAAGAAGGGAAAGGGTGGGGAATTGGATCCTTTAGGACTATTTAGGGCAGCTAACTGAAACCCTACAAACTGACTTTTGGTTCTTTACCTTGTGGTCACCTTTAAAAGTGACCATAACTGGCAATATATTTAGACCATTAACTGGTAATATGTTTAGAGCAAAGTAGAGACTTTTATATTATCCATGAAGGAAGAGGATTTTTCTTTGGGTGGAGCTTCACAGAATGCAACTATCCCTGTCATGGCTTAGACAATCACCTTGACACCTGCACAAACGGGCCTTTGAACCTCTGCCAGGAGCTTTCTGAAAGCCTTATGTAGAAAAATACCAGATCTTCTAAAGGATGTTAGAGCTTCTTTAGCAGCTATCCCAGCCTCTGGAGTTTTCCCAGACTTCCTAAAACCCTTTCAGTTGTAGTTCAAAAAGTTCTACAGCTTGCTGCTGTAAGCTTTTAGCTTGCTATTCCTGGGGTAGGTGTCCAGGCCTGCTTAAACAAAATGCTCTTCAATTCAGCAGATGCTGCCTCACCCCCGTCTCTCCTGCTATTTACTATTCCACCCACTATACGTCAGAGCTGCTGCAGGTGTCTGAGGCTGGAACATTCATCTGCTTTGTTTGCCATCCCTGAGCTGGGAGCAATGGGGAATCCAACCTGTGAGTCAAACATGACATTCACTGGTTGTATGCAACATAACCCGCAGCAGCGTTTGGCTGTCTAGGCTGGAATCTGTCTGCCTTAATTATGGGTGACTATAAAAAAACGAGAAAGATGCAAGAAATGAGATTCCACAAGCCCTTCTAGTGGTTCTGCCTGGCCTTAAGCACCTGGAAACCTCTTGAATACATTGGCTAATGCTCCAACGCTCACTATCCTACGTGACCTCTGTGAATATCCTACATGTGGCTACAGTAATTCTGACATTAAGTAATGTCTCCGGTCTTTCAAGAGCTGTACAAATTTCAAGTGAACTTTCATACTGCCTCTGCTAGCAAAGATCACCTACACATTCTCACAGTGATTCTAGCTTTAAGCTATGGTGGAAATGTGCTGGTATATAAATCCTGCCATTCTGACTCTTTGAACGTGAATGCTATCAGTTTTCAAAGTTAGCCAGATAGGACAAATATGTTCCTTTGCAGGATCCTTTCTTTTGATCACTTGGGGTATATCAACACCTGGTAATTCTCTGAGGCCTGCTATGGTGGGAGCCTGTCTTCCTCCAAAGACTATGGAAAAAGTCTGTGGAGATGGTTTTTCTAGGCCAAAATTAATGTAAATAATGTGGATATTCTCGTTCTCCTATGTCTGTATTTCACACACAAGAAAACAGCAATAGTGTGGCTTATTCAATAGACCCCAGCACTGAACTCAAGAATTCTTGGCTCAGAGCCCTGTGCTCAAGCCCTTTCTCCTCCAGCACTCAAATAAGGGCCTAGTATGTTCTCAGTAATAATATCCAGTGATTTGTGCAAGTGTAATAGAACAATGCCATATGCTTAGGTTCCTAGGCCAAATTCTCATTCTGGCATGATTCCATTGACTGTAATAAAACAAGGCCAATGAGAACATTTGACCCGGCATGTTTCCACTCTGTAGGGACTATAGAGGTGGTCTTGTGATTTTAACATGGAGCTGCTTTGCTGGGATGGTTTGGTCTTTATTTCAAGCATGGAAAGTTTCAGGGAGAAGTAGCTGCTTGCACTGTACTGGAAGCTTCATGGGGTCTCCTCAGAGGAAATATTGCCGTCATTTACATCAATGCCTACTTAGCTATGATGTTCCAGTTGCTTATACTTAAAGACCTAGGAATGTGTAATGTTGCTTTAGTTCTGTATTTATTGAAAGGATTTTTGGTGTTACTGGTCATCCCATCTGTAAAAAGGTCTGATCTGGATTATCCTAACTAAAAAACCTAACCAAGAATGGTAGAGAAATCAGCTGTCTTACAAAGGGAACTGTAAACTCTCTTCCCAACAAAATTCCCAAACAACAATAAATCTGGACTTCTTCAGCCTGTTGAGTAGGAATTATTCAAACTCCTTATACATTGAATACAACTCCTTCACTGATTGATCAGAAACCACTGAACATGAAGGTAGGAACAAAAATGTAGGTTGATATCTGTCTATTTAAAATGGAGTTGGAAGAAATTTGGAACCTTGGTTCTCAAGGAAGTTGTGATGTTTCAGCAGTAACAAACATCAGAAGATAATTTCAATGAGAAATCCTTGAAAAGCTCAAATCTAAGACAGTCACATGCTTTTCATCACTAGAATACTTGAGCAAACTGCTGACTTCAGGTTCCAAGAAGCATCTAAGAGTACTTATCCTCATTTTATATGAGGACAGGCAAGATAAATGGACACAAAAACATCTGTGATGAGGCTGAAATTGCACCCTCCATCCACAGCATGCTGGCTGGATGCCACAGTGTTCTCCTGGAAGGTACTGTAGAGCTAAATTCCCTCATCATTTATATATTGCTGCTTATTGAACTCTAGTTTTTCTTGTTTGTTGGTTTTCATTTTGTCTTGAGGAACCAATCAGTGTCCTTAAAAGTGATTTCTATAAATTTAGAGCAATAGTATTTAAGAAGGTCTTACAAGTCTTTGTTCTAAAAAAATACGAAACGGAAAATGCATATTTTCTCAGTAAAAACTGTATTCTTATAGTGATACTTCACTCTTCTCTCTCTGCACTAAACCTTGAAATTTATCTTGAAATACATCAGCATACTAAATGAAATATATTCATGAAAGAAGGGTAATAAAAAGTTTCATAATGTCCCAAGAAGTCCTGAGGGAACTTTAGTTTTGCTACTGATGAATTTAGGGGAAGAAAATACTTTAAGAGTTGGTGAAAATATTAATCTTTAAGAGACAGAGAAATATAGACCGAAAATGGAGAAGAAATGCCATGTTGTATATATTACCTGCGAGGGAAGAAGACGAAAGAACTAAACATTACATGGAATGTATGTTATCCTCCAGGTTTTACTCCAAACTTGCACTAATAAAGCAGAGCTCTTTAAATGTGGTCATGACTTAGGGAAGAAGGGGAAATGATTTGTAGAGGTGTACATGTCTAATCAAGCTTTCTGAACCAGGCGCAGCACTGGGATGTTATTTATGACAAAGGGTTTTAAAGGTCACTTGAAACAAGAGAGTATCTTTGATGGGTGACATTCTAGGCCAGTGGAAAACATGGCATAAACTAGCAGTTATGAGACTTTTTGTTTCAGTTTAAAACACTATAACTCAATGGAAAAATAGAAACATTTTCCAACTATTTTCCAAATATTACAACAGATATTACTGTATTTTCTCTAAAACTAGAAAAAAAGAAGAAAAGCAGTGGAAAACAGAAACTAGATATGGATCTGTGACAATTAGCTGCAGCCATTTAGCTTAATACTGAACTTTCAGACAATTAGACTGAGGAGGGAGAGGCTCCATCCTAGGTAAAACTCGTGTTCCTTTAAAGTCAATGACAGCACTTCCAGTGACTTAGATGGATGTTACCACACTGTCTTTCATGAATATTTTATTTGCGTGACTCCTTTAATCAGGATACTGCTAATCTAAAATATTTTAAGTCAGCAAAGAAAGAGGAACTGGAATCATCCCAGGTGACTTAAAATATTTGCTGTGTAGAGGTCCTCATCTGAGCTCATCACGTTCAGATTCTTTATATAGACTGGAAAAAAATAGTAATTTTTAGAGCTTGATACATATAATTAATCTTAGATTTCTCATTTAGGATGATGAAAAGAATTGCAGCCTGAAGTGCCTGCTTCTATTCATTGCATTACTAGGGAGTCTAGGCACTCTAGATCAGCTGTAGATATCAATTGCATAGACCTTTTGGTTTTGGTCACATGAAGCCTACTTCTGATCTTAGCCCTTTTAATTCATGTTTCGGGGTCTTTTGACACCTTTATCTTTCTGCCTTGATATCAAAATGAGTATGTACTATCCAGGATACTTTCACATATGAGCTTACTTCACTTTAGTCAGCAAAACTTGACCAATATTAAAGTAAAATGAATCATAACGTAAGTAGCTAGTTTCTTCCTAATCTCTTTAAGCAATGGTAAGAGAAATTTTTCACCTACTTCTGAACAGGCTTTATGGCACATAAAATCTAAGTGTTTTATTTTTCCAGGGTCTTTTTCTAAAGATTAAGTACTGCTCTGTAGTCCAGAAGAAAACACAAAACTTTAAAATGCCGTGTTTTACCTGCTCTTAAGTTCTGCCTTGCATAGTCTTCAGTCTGAAAGGAAAATATTCCATTAGGTTTGCACCCACTCCAAGTCCTTCTCACAGACATACCAAAGAGGTATGTAGTATGAATGATTACTGAGCCTGGAGTTTGTAGTATAGGTGGGAAGTGGCTATAATTCTATTTGGAATCTTCCTTTGGAAGAAGGTCAATCAGAAGCTTCTTTCTATAACTTTGCTCAGAGAGGATTAAAAATATAGGTAAAAGGTTAATTATAAGCTCTGAAACTTTAGGCAATTTCTGATTATATATTGTTGAGGGGAAATGCATATTTTGGCATGCATTAGGTAACTATTAATACTGAGTCTTAGCTTACAGCACGCAAGCAGTAGTACTCCTCAAATCATACAATCATCGAATGGTTAGGGTTGGTGGTGTGGTTGAAGCCCAGCCTGTCACTCAGAAACCATGCAGCCGTTCGCTCACTCCCCCCTCTTCCTCCCCCTACACCCAGACGGACGAGGAGGAGAATCGAAAAAATGTAACCCCCACGGGCTGAGATGAGAACAGTTTAGTAACTAAAGTATAACACAAACCACTGCTGCTACCACCAATAATAATAATAATGATAAGGGAAATAACAAGGGAAGAGAATACAAACTCTCACCACCCACCGACCGATACCCAGCCCAACCTGAGCACTGATCTAACCCTTCCGGGTAACTGCCCCCAGTTTATATAGTGGGCATGACATGCTGTGGTATGGAATACCTCTTTGGCTAGTTTGGGTCAGGTGTCCTGTCACTGCTTCCTCCCGGCTTCCCCTCCTCCCTGGCAGAGCATGAGACTCAGAAAGTCCTTGGTCAGAGTAAACATTACTGAGCAGTAACTGAAAACATTGGTGTTATCAGCACTGTTCCCAGGCCAAAAGTCAAAAACACAGCACTGCAGCAGATACTAAGAAGGAGAAAAATGACTGCTGCTGCTGAATCCAGCACAGTTGGAAAGGACCTTAAGATCATCTAGTTCCAATATTGACAAGAGCCTTTAAACCAAGATCTGGAGCTCTGCAGATCTTGCATTTGTTGGGCTTTTAGTTTTCTCTCACTGGAGGCAGAGATGGTTCCTCTGTGAAATTCAGAGCTGCATTTAGACACAGGTCTTGGGATATGATGGGAATTTATATTCAGGTTCCACCTTGAAACTGATTTTTGTAACACAAGAATATAAATCATGGAGTGATATTTTGATTGACTAGATCAATGCTTGATAGAGGTAAAAAAGGAAACTAGGTTTTGGTACCTACTAAGAAATACATCACGAACAAACTAGAAAACATCACTGTATCTCTGAATAAATCCATAGTGCTCCCTCACTTTGAATACCGTATGCAGTGCTGGTTTTCCTTGTTTCAAAGAAGACCTGATAAAATTGAGAAAAGTACATAGAAGATCAGGGAACGGCTTCTGTACAAGGAATGACTAACAAGCTAAAACTGTTCAACCTTCAAAATAGATGACTTGACAGAGGTTCCTTTTCCATTCATGGAAAAGGCAAGTAGGGAATGTTTTTTCTCTCTTTTTTTTCTTACAAAAGCCGTAGGGTGCAGCAAATGAAACAAGTTGTCCCAATCATAAGGCAAACAAAAAGAGAATGTTACTCTTAAAACATGTAGCTAAACTATGGGTGCCTCTTCCACAGGACCTTGCAGATGGTAGCTGCACAAAGACAAATCTTCTGAGGTTATTCAATGCAAAGACCTCATTGCTAGCCAGGAACAACCTCAAACCATGGTTTATTGGAAGCATGGAAGCATAGAAGCCAGTCTTCTAAGAATATAGGTCTCTACTTTTCATGTTCCTATGCTCTTACCTTGAGTGTGGCAGTTACTGTTGAACTTTGCTGAAGACAAGATTAACACCAGCTAGATCTTTGGTTTCTCATGCTATGGCCATTCTTATGCTCTTGGCTGTCTTCAACAAGATATTTTTCTTGTGTACACGTGCTGAAATTAAACCAAGTCTTATAACCCTAAACAACACATTATTATTTTGTCTTCATCTATTCCAGACAGCCTGCTTGTACAGTGTGTCTATCTGAGCTGTTAATGAATACAGTAAATCCTCTGGATGATTATCAATGCTTTAATCACCATGAAGTCTAATCTGACTGAGGTCTGTGGAGGACAGATGCTCTTTGACTGTGTGTCTACAGCTATTATACATAAAGGAGCACCAAGGACAGAAGATGTATGGCTGATGTGGGAACACAGATACTGGCTGGTCTTTTGATAGTCTACCTACAACGGTTTTTTGTTGTTTTAGCAAGAAACTGGTGTTAAAAGTTCCAGCCTTTTCTTTCCCCTGCTTGAAAAGTCTTTTGTTCTCTTTAAACTTCCCTTATAAGGACTCTTAAGTCACCACTGTGTTGATGGAATGGCTTTGATGGCAAAGTTTCAAAATCCAGTTGCCTTTGTCAATCAGTCATTGACTTAATAACAAAACAAGGACTGTTAAAGGTATACCTAGGTGAAGCAGAACTGGAATTACAGGAGAATAGCTTCTTGAAGTGCCCAAGGGAAAGCTGAATAAACAAGGGCTTCCAGGCTGTTCAAAAATGTGTCAAAATGACGTCTGCAAAATGTAATAATGGCTTAACAGAAACTCAGGCCATACATTGTCCAGTAAAATATGAATGTAAATGTTTGGAAAATTGTTGTACTCCTACCTAACAAGCTGTTTTGGAATCCAGTATTTGACTTGGATTTCATGGAGCATATGATGGAGCCTTGTTTAATGTGAAGGACTGATTCCCCTCATTATTCCAGTTTACCTTTTTATTTTCTCAATGTGTTCATATCATGATGGCATTTGGTATTTCTCAGCTTTCATTTTGTGTTCAGTGTGAGACCTGGGTTAATCCCTCAGCTGATGTAACCCATGCACACTTCATTAGCACTAGGCAGATTTACATCAGATGAGTATATGATTTTGGGCTATTTTTAGTCACAATTATTTTTCTTCTTTTATTTCTTTTTTGCTTTCTGTTCCATATTTGTCTAGCTAAAGAAGAAATTCTGTTAGGCGTATCTTGGGATCTACATGGAAACTTCAGACTAAAGACAGAGTGATGCCTCTCCTTACCAGACAAAATATTTGTTTTTATTTAATGAGAAGTTCAAATTTAAAAGAATAAAATAAAACTGAGTTGAAAGTTGTATACAAGAATTTTCTTTGACTGTGGCTTTAAAACCTATCAGAGACATATTTGATGTTTTTGCAGCTGTATGGCTCTTATACAACCTAAAGACCATTTATTGGAATTTTTGAGTGAACTTTTGTTTTTATAGGTGTGTAAATGTGTTATCGAAGATATTTTGGCATTTTAACCAAAGACTTAAATTTTGTCGACTTTAGTTGAAAAAATAAGTCCCTCTTCAGAAAACCCCTTTGGTTGACAGGTGCTGTTGGTTCCACAGTGAGCCTTTCAATGCATTTATTTATTTCACCAAGACGTGGTTTGGATTAAAAAATAAAAACACAGTGAGTTAAATCCAGTCCTCAGTTACACCACTGTAAACCTGGAGTAAAGTCATGAAAATTAAGAGAATGTTTCAGCATTTGCATCTATCTGTGTGAAAGCAACAGGTTCCCTTTGGGCAGAAACAAAATCTGTGATGACACTTTGCATTAAATCTGAGCTCTCTTGGTTTTCATAGGACTGTTGTGTTTTTCATTTTAGGAATAGACTTTTAGTTTTAGTTTATCTTTTTAGTTCGGCACAATTGAAGAATTTTGCTCATAGTCTGAAACCAGGAGCTTTTCAGGTACAAACCAATGCCTCTCAGGTTTTGATATGGTGATGTTATTCTAATGGCAATATGCTCCTCACTCATCCACTGGTAATCCTAGATCCTCTGGGTATTTCAATAACACAAGCTTTTTTCTGGGGCCAAGGGAAGACTGAGGTGAGTGTGCGATGACCTTTTGCTTCATCTCATTGAGTACCATTCAGTTTTATGATGGAACAAAAGGGTGCCTGGAAGGAATGAACGAAGTGCCTGGTGGAAGCAAAAGCACTAGTTTGTTGGGTCAAGAGATGAGGAGTGTAATTGTTATCACTAAATCAAAAAATGCAACTGTTTCGATTTGTTTTCTTTTCTTCTTTCCTCGATTGATATACTCCTAGTGTAGCCTGCTTTCCTGACTGCCAGTGTGCTGGTTTTGGATGAGAATCCAAACCACTTCAGTGAGAACTAGATATTTTACATATATATATATATATGCACACCACTTGTATAATAAATATATATATACACCACTCAGCAAAGTGTTAACAAAAATTACTCTTCCATTCTAATTAAAGAGATTTAAAGCCTAGTTCCTTGCCACCTCAGTCAGTGCGAGCTTTGCCATTGACATCATTAGGAGCAAGATTGACTTGATCGTTCCCAGAAGTCCTGCAGAATAGTTTTCCAGTCCTGATTTATCCTTACTTTTGGCTGGGCTGAATCCGCAAGATTGGTCTAGTTTGATGGAATGGAAGGATAGGCAAACGTGGGTTAGTTTTCAAGTATGACACTGGCAGTGGTTTACAAACTTTGCCTCCTGGAAAGCCCTCTGGTGAAGCAGGGTGAAGCAGAGGAGTTCCAAGTGGCTTAGACTATCTGCGCTACTTTATTAAACCCAAGCTCAAACATATACTTATTACTCCATGTCACAACTATAGGGGCAATAGGTAAGATGAGATAACCCAGGCCCATTGTTTTTTCTTAACTTTCTCTGAACTTTTAACCTCGTTGCTCTCCTTTTGACTTATTCCAGTTTGCCAGCACTGTTTTTAAGGACTGATGCTCAGCCTGAACACATAAGCCTAAGTCTATCATCCCAAGTATGGTTTCATTATTTGTTTCTTTAAGTTACACACAATGCACACAGAAAAACGTTTATTCTTTTCTGCTACAATATCAGGTTACTGGCATCTTAGTCTGTGAGCTGACCTCTCCTCTTAGCTTTGCATAGCTGACAGCCGGGCAAACTGAAAATTCCAGCCTAAAAGCTCACTGTCCAAGTTTTGACTCCCATAAAGAGTCCATACCAAACACACTGTCAGTGGCAGTGCTTTAGCTAGCCACACTAAGTTGCGATTGATCAATTTAGTTGCTCAAGATAAATCCTGAAATGCAGTGAGGTGCACTGATTCAGAACTGACCACTTTGTGCCATTCTTTTGACATCGCTGCCTTCAGGATGCCCAGAGCTGGCCTTGGTTCTTCATTTACTTCCTCTCCTTCAAGCAGTGACACTCTTTCTTGACCACCCTTTAATCTTCCCCTTCTTCTGCTGTATCAGAGCTGACAGCTGAGCTGGATGCTGAAGAATCAAAGCTTGGTGGAACCCCAAACACATATTTGTGGATCATAAATTCAGACCCTGAATGAATACACGTGTCACAGCAGACGGGTACCAGGTGGGTGTTGGAAATGTGGGACGTGAATTCATTCAAAGGATGCTGGGGCTGTAATTTACAACCTCCTGGTGTATGTTATTTTAAAACACTTGATTCATTAACACTTCTCTAGATGTTAAAAGAGGTTCATAAATCGATTGGTAGCCAGGAAAAATGAGCAGCAATGAGGTAATTTTAGTCGGAATGGGCTCATTACCATGCCAACTGTCAAAACTTTTTGAAGCCAGACTTATTCCTTCTCCCCTCTTTCAAGCAGTCCATAGTGGCTGAGGGTCCTTTGGTTTGATTGCTTCTGATAGAATAAGAAGAAATAAAAGAAAATAATCAAAGTCTAGACAAGATAGGTAAATAGCAGATTTTCCTTGAAAGCTGAAAAGCGTTTGAAGTAGAGATGCTCCCAGATCTTGGATCTGTTTTGGTCCAAGGCTGAACAGAATAACATATAGATTTGTCTTTTAGGAACTACATACAAAGATAAGGATTATCTCCATTCTTTTTAAGTTGTGGCAGGGAAAACACTGGTGTAGGAGCAAGCTAAAGAAGTGGAATCACCACCACCTCCATATATCTGAGATCTTTTTTTCTCAATCTGACTAACAGCACAATGAGGCTGGATCATAAATGAAAATCTATGTAAAGTGTGAATCAATCAAGTCATGAAGCAGAAGGTCAAGGGCTAGATCTTCAAGCGGCTGTAATTTGTAATGCTCACACTTGCTGAGATAGGCTTTGATAAATCTGGCCAGCTCAGGGGAACCCCAGCTCTGATCTATCAATAGTGGCTACCATGAAGAGATATGAACATGTTCCTGAGAACAAATACAGTCTTTTCCTCAAGACCAGTTTGGGCAAATAGAAAGTAAGATATCTCTGGGCTAGTGGAAGATTATGAATTGCTCCTCTGGTGTGTTTATTTCTGATCAGGTAGCACACAATGACTCTGTCCTTCCTGTTCATCCACTCTTGCCCTTCTTATCTGTTTCATTTTGTGATAGTGGTTGAATAGCTTGATCAAAGGCAGCTCTGACTGGGATTTATCTCAGCTAACTGTAGGCAACCAAAATATAGACAGGTAAGTCCAAATTAGTCACTCTAGGCTCCTTCTATTGTCAATAGAGATAAACAGATATCTCCAGGGAGCACTTAATTTGATACTTGTTTGATATCTAGATTAGGATGAGATGAATCACCTTCTCTAGGTGCCTCTTCCTCTCTATTGACTGTAAAGGGAACTGAGTATGACTAGTCTGGATGTAGGTATCTGTGTTACAGATGCTTCAAAGTAAGGAGACAAATCCAACCTCCAGGGAACCCCAGTCCTGAAAGTCCAAATGGGTAATGATTCTAGCAAACTTGTTGCAGAAGTAATAATAATGGTTGAAAAGAAATAAGGATGTCTTAGCATGACACATTCAGCATTTTATTATGAACTCCCAGAAATCCCAATCAACACATGGAAAATATCAGTAGGTATGTTTGAGACATTGGTGTAGTATATTACTGTAGGAGGGTGTGTTTCATGCTCTGCTTACTCTGCAGTAATGATTCCTGCCAATTCACCACCTTTGTGCTGGTGACAAAAACTATGCAGTGTTATCACTGTGATTTTCATACTCATATCCACCTCTGATTAACTGATTCAAGTTAGAGGACCCATGGAATACAGGTTTAAATCAAAGGCTTTGGGCTTTAGTTTTGAACCAGTGTCTTCCTAGTCTCTGGCTACACAAACTTGTTCAAGAGCATTTTCCTCCCACAGTAAAGTTCTTCAACAGGGAGATGATTAATCTTCTGTATTCAGACACTTCAGTAGGGAAATTCTTTCTCCTTGGGGAAAACACCTACTGATAGCACAAATGACCTTTGCTATAGGCAGAACCCACACAATTGATTTTGACTAGACAACTAAATTCTAGATAAACCAAAGACTAAATCTTGCATGGAATGTCCATGTTCTCATCTATCTTATACAGTGCCAGAAGGGACATACAATGGGAAATGTATATGTCTGCAGAGAAGGAGACAAATTTCTGCTGGAGAAGTAATAAAGATGCTATGATCAGAGGTGCCAGCTTTTCATTAAGGCTCTGGTGAGTACAAAGGGATCACACTTCTCCAGCTCTGCTGCTGGTATGGTTTCCACCATCTCTGGTTAATCAAGGTACTGTGGATATTAGACTAGAGAAAGATCTTCTGCTGGTAGCTTGCCTTGTTGATAGTTACGTTTCTTTTTATCAGACAGGAGATGAGAGCCAAGATAATGTGAGCTTCATTCTCCCCTCGTTTGTATAGCCTCCCTTGACACTAATGGTAGTTACATATCAGTGTTACCTTACAGTTGTCATTGTCTCTGGTTTTGGCAGGCTATTTTAAGAAATTGAGGTCAGATGAGTTCTTACTACACAGCCAAGACTCATGAAGGAATAGGAGTTATTCCCAGTGACTGTATTAACATTACTCTATACTGAATCCAGTCTTTAAGACCCAAATATTTATTCTTTCTTATTAATTTCATAATAAAAAAAATCAAAAGGTATCTACTTTAGTTTCTTATAGCTGAATTAAGTGTGACCCTTTAAATCTTTGACAGTATGTATTTATGACTCAGAAACTAAGAGGCATTGAGTAAGAAAACTTCTTTATTATTTACTGATTTCCTCAATCAATTTTTTGGTCATTTGTAAGAAGGAAATAGGAATTTTTGTAGGTGTCAATATAAATAACCATTTTTTTTTTCTCATGTATTAACACCATATGACAAAAGACCAAGCAAATACTCTTCTGTTTTATGTAGGCAACTCAGAGCTGTTACATGGGTGCTTAAACAGAACTTGTGAAGAAGGTGAATTTCTGAGGCAGGAAATGCTTATTTGTCCTTGGATTCCTTTTCTGAAAGTATGCATGCCATCATTTCCTCTTTTCTTTGTTACTCAGAATTAAAAGTCACACACACACACAAAAAGACAGAAAACCATGAAGCGTTTTTGTTCCTTAGTTTGACTAGAAGATAGGAGAACAGAAGCTGTCAAATTTTCCTTGGGGGATACCTATTTGATATACATAAACAGCTAGACAAATACAGGTGGAGTTTAATCACCTTCTTCTAACCCTGGCATAAAATTAAACTAATTCCAGAGTAGGCAATAAACCTTCATTAGGGGTAAATTTTAAACAGATAAGCTGAAGAGCAAAGGCATCCTGGTCCTGTGGGTGGAGAGATGAGACCCAGAGATTAAAGTCTGGAGCACCAGAGGATTTCGATTGAGCATTAAGGTCCCCGGCTCTGAAGGAGGCGCAGAAGCCAAGGCTAGCCAGGCTCCTGGGATTGTTTTTCTTCTTTTAATTACTCATAGTCCAAGTCTACATCAGCTTATGTAAAGTGCACAGAGAGCTGGCTCCAGGATGCAGCTTTCTCAGGGTGCCCTGGAGAGACTGAGTCCTTTGCACTGCAAAGTGGCGTTTGGGAATTGATTTGCAGTGCAGAAATCTAGGTATAGCTCCTGTTGCTTAGAATATAGATATTTCTCTTATTCCCTGGGAAAGCTGGCCCAGCCAGGGCTCACATTTTTGATCTCAGGACCCCTCCATGTCTCTGAAAGATGCAAACCAACCAGAGCTGAGTTACTCACATTTCAGTGCTTCTGCTTTGACCAGAAATACAAGTCATCACCTGAAATGCTTTCTTCTGTAAACAAAAGGCCATATTAAATCACTGGGTGGTGTGGCAGAGGACAGAGCTGGGACCACTGCCTCCTGTGTCTCAGTGGAAAACAACTGTGCACCCTACAATGAACCTTGTAGAACTACACCAGTGGATGCCATTACTTTGTTGGTCAACTTGAGTTTAACTCTCACAGGATCTTTCCTTTCCCCAGCTATCATTTTCCTCCTCATCCCTTCTTATTCTTTCCAATCCTTTGTTTCCAGAGAGGTTCAGGTCTCACTCATATTTCCAAATCCCTGCCGTTGTGGGAGAATGAAATGAATGTGTTTCACCTTCATTAGCAGTAAGCAGATCTTGATTCTAAACTTTTATTTCATTGGTACCCTGGAATTTTTTCTTTTTCTTTTTTAAATTCCTCTCTCCAAACAAACAAATAGTGAAAGAAGCCAATTTCTTGGGCAGTTATCAGACAGCTTTCGTCCCTTTCCTGACACACAGGCCACCAACCTAATAGCTTCATGCTCTCAATTGAACCCTCCAGGAATAACACAGAAATGTAACTGGGACACATGTACCACAGAAGCAGCACCAGAAAGAACATATTTGTACCTTATCGTTCGTTCTTCTAGGACTTCTTAAAACTTCAAGGAAGCATGCTTCTGTCATAGATACTACACCATATTTCCGGGAATCCTAAGTGGGCCTATTCTTTCTTGTTTTCCCAGCCCAGATATTTGTCCTCAAAACACCAAAATGTAATGAAGTAACTCCATCAAAACATGGTGGGATACCTGGGTTCTGGAGACATTGGTGCTGTGTCTCAGAATAATAAGATATTCTGGAAGTAAATTCAAATTACATATTGATGTGTACATCACAGGGATGATCTGTGTGTTACAGGCATCCAGACTTCTTATATAATAGCCATGTCTTGTATTATACATACATGTACTATTGTATATACTACTGTGTATCTATAATATATCCAGAGACCACAAAAGGTGACCTTTTTGATAGACAATGCAAAATCTGTCGTTCATTGCATAAATCAGTGTTTTGCACAGTGGCCAGTTTATTTAATGTAAGCAGGCTTTGCACAACTTCTTATACAAGGTGTATTCCTAACAGAGGTCTTTCTTTGACACCTCAAAACTCCTTGCTATTTCCAGGACAACTGTTTTTTTTCCTCCTGCTGTTGTTGTCCGGCCCAATCTGTGTTAACAAATGTGCTGGACATTTGCTTCTGGCAACAGCATACTTGTTTTTCATCTGATACAGCTTTTCAGTAGCTCAATGTATCTCAGTGCTACTCAATGTAGCAGTAATCAGAAAAATGAAACTTAAATGAAAGCGCATACAGCAATTTTTTCACTGTCTTCCTTCCTTCCTTTGATACTGTCATTGCCTCCACCTCTCAGCTCCTTTCTGTGCACATTCTATATCCCTTCCAGATTTTTTTAAAGATGTTTCTGCTTCAGTCTTGCTGTGGCCACCTTGATGTTCCCGGCTGAACCTTGCTTGCTGCTCTAATCACACCTGTTTTCCTCACTTCCATTCAAACTGGAAAGATAAGTTTCATTTTTCTGCATGGAAAACCTTTCCTCATTCTTGACAACAATTTTGCCAAGGGAAGTCCTCAAAGGTTTAGAATATAGTTTGGAAAGTCCTCGGAGGTTGGGTAAGTTCTTTATGGGAAATAAAAAGGGATGCCAGGGAACAATATTAGTGATGATTATTTTGATTAGCAGTGAGTCTGAAATGATCTTGATAAAGGTACAGGGTAATAAAAATGGGGAAACTACGGCACAGTGACTTGCTAAATGTCATGCCACAAAGGAAGACAGAAAATAGATCAGTGCATTGACTGCAAAATCTCACCATCTCCTCAAGTCCTCATCTGTTTACACAGACATAAATCAGCTTGGGTCAACATGCCAGAATATAGACAATATTAAATATCTGGTACCCATCATTTCTCTTTCCCACTATAAGGTGCTTCTGAAGAGGAAGATAAAATCTGTGTAACAGTTACTTACGCCAAAAGACCCCAAGGGCTGTCTGTGTCTTTATAACTTTATAATGGCCTAATTATCCTTTTCAGCTAAATTATCTGATTCTCAGGAAAATGGTGTAAGATAATATATGGTTTAAGGACTGACTAATATCAGAATTCATTCAGAATTCATTCTGGGAGAAATAAAATACCATAAACCAAAACAGACATTCCTGACTTTCTGATGGGGAGAGTGGGAATGATCCTCTTTATATACTGACTCACCTTAAACAACATTCTAGAACTTTATGGGAACGTTTCTGTTGGGTGATCTAAAGTGAACATGTAGAATTTCAAGAACCATATCAAACATTTCATTTACATCTCAGATTAGAAAGCATAAAGGCTTCATTCATATGCCCGTGCCAATAAATCACATCTCCTCAATGGGAAAACTGTAAAGTGAGATGGAACAAAAGACCTCATGGTACCACAGAGTGAAAAAGAAGTCATATGCCATGGGAGTGACAGTCTTCCAATGGATTCTTTTCACTGAACACATGGAGGGAATCAAACTTGCCTCTAGCCACTATAATTTAGATTGAATCTTGGCCAAGAATGAAAAATCAATGTAACTATACTTCTGCAGTTGCAGTAGCCCTTATCCCAGACCATCAGTCTGGAGAACTTATTCTTAGCAAATCCCCAGGGAAATTTGATTGTAATGAAAAAAAATCTAGTTCTAAAGGCATCTGTAATCCAACAGAGAAATCCAGAGAGAAAAATCCACAGCTGGAAAATTAAGCCTCATAAGTTTCATAGAATCACAGAATAGCTTTGATTGGAAGGGACCCTAAAGATCATCCAGTTCCAACCACCCTGCCAAAAGCAGGGACACCTTCCACTGGACCAGGTTGCTCCAAGCCCCATCCAGCCTGGCCTTGAAAATTGCCAGGGATGGGGCAGCCAAGGCTGGGAGCCCTGTGCCAGCACCTCAGCACCCTCATAGTTATGAGTTTCTTCCTAATATCTACTCTAGATCTACCCTCTTCCAGCTTGAAGCCATTCACCCTTAAAAAAGCCCCTCTCCAGGTTTCTTGACAGCCCCTTTAGGCACTGGAGCTGCTCTAAGGTCTCTCCTTAAGGAGCCTTCTCTTCCCCATGCTGAATAAGACCAGTTCTCTCAGCCTGGCTCCATAGGAGAGGTGCTCCAGCCTGCTGGCTTCCTCTGGACTTGCTCCAGCAGGTTAATATTTTTCCTATGCTGGGAATATTTCCCTTGTATTTTAGTCAGTGAGATCAACTTCAGGACAAATTACTAAACTGATGAAGTATTTTTTTTCTTTTCATGCTTTTCCATAATAGACTTAGAAAACTTTCTGAAATCCATGCTTCACTTAACCAACCCGAGCTCAGTGCTGAGATGAATTTATCTGAGGTCTATATTGGAAATCAGATAGGGACAATGAAAAGTCCCTTCTACAGTTCAAATGAGTTCATGTGTGTATCTATTCTATAACAGCCTCACTTTTTCTACTTTTCCCACTGCTCCTAAGTGAAAGACAGGCAAAACATGTAATGAGATAAATATGAGGGAAATGAAAATGGAAACTGTTTTAATACTACAGAAATCTAAAGCCAAGTATTATAGCCAGCCTGGGAAAAAAATGCATACTTAAATACAGGGTGTGTTGTCTTCTATCCAGGTAGATGTTTCACTCTTCTGTCCAGACAAGCAAGATGACATTAGTCTCACTGTGCTCTGAAGTGGAATCTAGGCATACCTAGGTGTTTGCTACTGATATCCATCTACCATGGTCTTAAAGGCTGTGGGACAAGATTCCACAACCTTCCTTAATATCCAGACTCTGTGATTATGGGTCTTGTTATTCAGCATGCCCTCTCAATAGATAAACTGAACCCTTCCTGCTGCAGACTGAACCATTTTCCCTCTCATCCTATCCTCAGTGCCACTGGGGAGCAATGGTTGGTATCATCTGTATAACAACTTCTCATGCATGGGAGGAAAGCTGGATTGTCCCCATTGAGCTTCCTCCTTTCTAGACTAAGCAAATCTAATTTCTGAAACTTTTCCGTGCATGTTTCTACTAGCATATCTCTTCAACAGATCTATGTCCCTGCTGTTAGAGAGCTCCCACCTATTAGACACTTATGTCCTCGAGTTTCCTGGTATACATTTCTATGCTTGCCTGGGATAGCCATAGTTTCCTTGGATTTTCCTTGGATAGGGGCAAAGCAGTTGACATCATCTACCTGGACTTGTGCAAAGTGTTCGACACTGTCCCACACAACATCTTTGCCTCTAAATTGGAGAGACATCAATTTGGTGGGTGGACCACTCAGTGGATAAAGAACTGGCTGGATGGCCGCATGCAGAGAAGGACATGGAGCTGTTGGAGCAAGTCCAGAGGAGGGCCACGAGGATGATCAGGGGGCTGGAGCACCTCCCATATGAAGATAGGCTGAGAACATTGGGGCTGTTCAGCCTGGAGAAGAGAAGGCTGCATGGAGACCTCAGAGGAGATTCCCGTGTCTGAAGGGGGCTACAAGGATGCTGGAGAGGGACTCTTCATTAGGGACTGTAGTGAGAGGACAAGGGGTAATGGGTTCAAACTGAAATAGGGGAAGTTCAGGTTAGATATAAGGAGGAAGCTCTTTACTGGGAGGGTGGTGAGGCACTGGAATGGGTTGCCTAGAGCAGTTGTGAATGCTCCATCGCTGGCGGTGTTCAAGGCCAGGTTGGACAGAGCCTTGGGTGGCATGGTTTAGTGTGAGGTGTCCCTGCGCATGGCAGGGGGTTGGAACTGGATGATCTTAAGGTCCTTTCCAATCCAAACAATTCTATGATTCTAAGATTTCTGACCATTTCTCCAGTTTACCAAGAAAACAAAAATCTTGATGTTTTCTGGATTTTCTGAAAAGTCTATTTTGATAGCACCATATGCCAATTCTATATAGGTACTGCCCAGTCTGTCACAAAGAGGTTTTCAACTCTGGAAACATCTCTGCCATACTACACACAGCAAATCCCCCTGCTACATCTTCAGGAGTAGTTGATATGTTGATAGTGATTCTTTGAGTATTTTTCACAAGTAGTCCTAAACCTGCTTTTCAGTGATTATACGCAGGTCTCAGATGCTCTGTTTACTGATAAGAATGACTTACAGGAGTCTGCTACAAACCTTAGAATAGTTTTGTTATACCAGATTTTCATGTTCCCTCCATCTATTATACCAACTGTCCTGGCATTGAGGGGAATTAGATTGATTTTACATGATCTGCTGTTCACAAACTCATGTTTCATCTTATTAGTCCCTGGTTTGCTTACAAATAGTTCAGTGAATAATGTGTTTCAGTATGTTTCTAGGCCTCAAAGTGAAACTGGGACTGGCTCAGAAAAGATGGCCTGTCTTTCTATTCTATGCTTGGTTTTGTTCTATGCTTGCCCTTCTGCCATGCCCATACATTCTCTTGCATTCTCAGATGAGAACTTGTGTTCTCAGATGCCATTTCACAAAGGAAGGCCTGTGAGGCTCATAACCACATAAATGTCCAGCCTCATTTCTTGTCCCAGCCAAAGCCAGAGCTCACAGTGTTCTGGCACACAGCTGTGATCTCCCTTCATCCTTGAACCAAAGGCTTGTTCCACCAGTCAGCTGCATCTGGGTGTCTTTGGCCATGGGTTGGGACAGTCACCTCCTCTCCAGGGGTTTGACATAGTATTCTACTTTCTCCTATCTGTGTCTCCTCCTTCTTGCCATGAGCTCTCTGGTTGCATAATCCTGGACATTATCCACTCATGCATCCCCATCCATCTGTTAAGGACCTGATGCAAGCACACCCACTGGATGCTGGAGTACCACAATGAAATGGACTACCATCCTCAAACAGTAAAACAGGGAATATTCAAAAAAAAAAAAGACAGAAAGTTAAAAATAGATCAAATAAAATGTATTCTCTACAGTGTATTGTCACATGATATCAATGTGATGGGATGGATGTTGGCCTTCTTATCCCAGTCTTATTCCTCCAGGAGACAAAGATCCAGGATCACAAAGACCAGGATCCTAGAAGGATTAAGAAGAAAACTAAATGCCATGAAGAAATAATTATTTGGTAAAATAGTCTTTAACCAGGTTGTGTTTAAATTCCACAAATCTTACCAGCTAATGCCAGAAATTAAGAGGCCTCAATGGAGGTGCAAAGAGTAACAGGCCAGTGAATAATATTATGTGATTTAAAGGGGAAAGAGATGGGACTGCTTCAAGACACCAAATCTCAGTTAATGTGAGATTAACGCAGTGGGAAAATGGCAATTATCAGCTAAGGAATGATAGCTTCTTATAAAGCACTCAACATTATTGTCAGTAGCAAGGTGGACATACATTTAGGTGGACACAGAATAGATTTAGGAAGATTATACAAATCCGTGGCTTAAGCAACTGTCTACTTAATGAAAGATTTCTGGACAATTCACAATTATTTGCATCCATTGTGAAATTGTTTGTTCCTATTGAAATCACAAACTATTCCTATTAACATCCCAAACAGGATACAGAAATAATGACATGTCTGGTCTGATCAGAGTAACTGACTGTTAAACAGGCTTCTTTCTTTATGGTCTGTTCTGTCCGTTTTTATCACCCTGCTCAGCTCCGGGTTTACAGACTGGAAATAATTTTTTCTTCCTTTTCTGAAATCATAGTTTCTCACAGCTGTGCTGCTTCTTCAGTATGCAGACCCAGAGGGAAACAGCATTACCAGTACTATAAGAAATGGAAAGAAGAAACACCAGAGAAGGAAACATCTGATTATGATCTTGTCTGGTAGTAGTTTACAGACAGCTTTCCTAGAAGTAGATGGTACAGATACTCAGGGTACAGATTATGGCTTCTAAGACCTCCAGAAATTCTTACCAAAAATGTATGAATAAAGGATTTTGGGTAGGAGGGTGGGGAAAAGCCAAATTATTTTAAGAATCACCTTCAGTTAATCTGAAACAAAAACCTTTCAGTGCTTTTTGTCAATGAGATAAAAGGAAGTGAAAAGAAAAAGTGCATGGCTGCTCAACCCACAGACATGCAGTTCGAGCACGAGGAAACTTCTCATTGTATTTATACTAAATAGCTGAACACTGAATTTAATAACAGTCACAAGTAAGTATCTGAGTTCAGTCTGAAAGCAAAACCCCACCTACAAATGAAAAAGAATAACAAATAACAACAAAATGACAATGCTTTGAAATGATGATTTTCCAAGTTGAATCTGAGCCTTTGGGGCTGCCTGGTTTTGACAAATCTGAAAGCATTTTGCCCAGCCCTTGTTCTTTGTTTAACCTCTTTCATGCTCCAGCGCTCAGTTTCCTTGCTGGTTTCCTCATGTTGTCACAACAATCTCACTTCTTTCTCCTCTCCCAGCCATGGTGATATTTCATGCAGAAGGTGCTGCATTGTTTGGAGGAAAATCAGGTGCCAAAGCTTTTACTACACACGACTTCCTCTTGAACACAAAACTGAACTTCCAGCAATACATCACTGCCATTGTACAGGTTAGTTTGCAAAGAACTTTCTGAGGCCAGCATCCTTTGCTGCGCAAGACCAGACGTCCAGTTATTACCTCGCTTATAATGAGGGAAAAACACAGCTGGTTATGGGGCTGGTAGATAGTGTGTCTCTGCTTTGGCCTAGTGGTGTATAGTAAGGAGATGTGTAGGAGCTCTCCCGGAGAAAGTATATTATGTGTTCCATGTATTTCCCCTTCTCATCTGGCTGAAGAATGGCTGGGGTTTTTTTTTTCAACTGGTACAAGGTGGAGCAGCCTTCATGCTCTTTTGTTCTGTACCTAGACGTAGTTTGGTCCATGATTAGGGAGAATGCAAAGTTGTAGTGGGTGCATTTGTCTGTGGGGAGCAGTGGCATCGGGACAGTTTGTATAAGTCTGAGATCTTGGCAAAGATCAGCTGGTCACTAGCTCTACTGCAAGAGCACACACCAAGAGGTCTAAGAGGCACTTTGGAGGCTGGGATCTTGCGTGATCAAGGTGTTTGCCTCCAGACAGCACAGCTTCCTCTCACCCTGTGCAGAGGATTAATACAGGTAATAAACTAGTGTTTGATCATCTGAATTTTCTAGATGGGAGAGGAACTGTGGTATGGCCCTGTGCTATGTTTCTGCAGCATGTTTCCATATGGTACTAGCAAAGCTAGTCCACGAATAAAGGCTCAGCTTTAATCTGGCAGCAGTTTCATGTGGCTTTGAATTGCTGCAAACATCATGTTAGAGCTTCTGAACACTGAAATTAAAAGAGACCCCATGCCAGAAGAGTTTAACTTCCACTGAAATTTCCCCATGAGTGAGAAACTGAACTGATTGACAGCATTTGGTCCAACAAACCACCTTTTCCCCTTGTCCCCACTTTTCAAGCAGGAAGGGTTGTAGCAAGAGTAGAGGATGTCAGAAGCTGTGGACCTGTGCCAAAGCAGAGAGGATGTGTAAAGGTGGTAGAATGGGTAGGAGAGAGGAAGAATGAGTTAGCCTTTTTCACTCGTGTGGGTGGGAGAAAGGTAGTGCTATTAAACACTGTTCAGCTCCAAAGCAATGAAGAAAGGTTTTATATGACAGGCTGTGAAACTTCCTGTGAATCTGACTCATTGTTTGAGCTAACATTACCTTTCAGTGACTGGAGTGGCAACAGGTAGTCAGCTGGCAACATCGCCAGAAAGGGCAGTGAGGGAGCTGTATCAGAAATGTTCATCTTGCTATTAGGATATCTTATTTATCTGTGGTTGCACAAACAACGCGCTAAGCATGCAGCAGTGAGAGCATCAGCCAGTCAACAGTGCCGTGTTCCCTCTCTTTATGAAATAGAAAGCTATAAGGTCAGATTTAACATGAAAATGTCAGGGGTTGTATAGTTGCCATAACTGACAAAATGGCCACGAGCTTGCAAACTACTTTGCCTATGCAAAAGCAGGTTGACAAAGGAAAAGCAAGAATGCATGGATGTTACAATCTCTGGAAAAGACAGACACCCCCTGCAGCTACAGGAACTGCAAGGCTAACCCCCAGGCTCTCCTTCCAGCCCCTCTCCTTCCATGAGGAACTCTTTCTCCTCAGGGTTCCTAGGGACAAGCTCTGTGTTGCTTCTGCAGATAATAAAAGAAAAGGAGCATCAGAAGGCTCCATTTCTATCTCAGTGTGATTGATCGGAGGCCTGCTTCCAAGGATGTTTCTGTCAATGTGTCCTTCAGGGAAGGTTGTCTAGGGCCATCTTCATAGGAGTGGATTTTGAGGAGCACCTTTATGTGGAATAATAATATGTTTGCTACTGCTTGAAGATGGTGATGATACCTTGGAGGTAGGTCATCAGATGTAATGACCACAACAACACCTTCAAAGCTGAGCATGTGTTCCTTGGGTTAGGTAGATTATTTTCCATGGATGTTTAGGGTGAAACCAAAAAGAGACATGGATGTGAACTGGTGGTAAAAGGATGCTGCAGAGACTCAGGCATAGGTGCATTTGTACTAGGTAATAGCCCTGGGCCAGCCTTGAGCAAGCCTCAAGCAGGGGAGGTCCCTCTTTACCTCTGCAGTGAGTGATGGTCACTTGGTTTCCAAGTAATAGAGCGTAAGAAGTAAGCTCTGCAGCTCCTGCCTATGTCCATATAGCGTGGTTGCAGTCCATTCCTGCCCCTCAACCCTTCCAAACACCAGAGGGTATCTAGCTGCTGCCTGGAAAGGTAGGAGGAGATTTGAGGTGCACTGATATGAAATGTGTCTGGTTTCTTTGCCTTCGCCTTGGGGTCTTGCTTTGAATAAAGTTCATTTTTTCTGATACTTATTAGGAACACTCTAGCATACAAATAGTGGATGGTTACTAAGTAGCATCATGCAAGGGTTAATTTTACAAGGCTGAAGTGTGGCTGGAAGTGCCATGTCCACGTGCTTCGTCTGCAAACCTGTTTCCTCTTAAAGACGCTAAATGATTTCTCCATATCTAGGCTTTGGCCCTTGCTGCTCAATCAAGAACAGTGGGGAAATGCAGTCCTTCTGCTCCTCTAGTCTGGATGATGTCTGTGTTATAGGTGTTTCCTTCAGGGCCACTCCGTGCAGGGGTGCCACATGCAGTTCCTGGTGGGTTTGGGACAGATGAAGTGGGATAGTGTCTGCATGATTTACCATACAGGCACCTGGCCGCTAGGAAGTGTGCTGAGACCACCATATGGATTTCATCTCCTTCACCAATCAGCTGGGAGAATTGCAGCCCTTAATTCCTTGCTTTAGGCTGAGTGCTCTGAATTGGGTTACTTTTGAAGTTGTACACCCCTTTCCTCCTCCCCTCCCTGTCCCACACACGCACCCTCTGCTTCTCTCCGAGGGAAGTGCTGCTGCATAACGCTGCGGGGAAGAAAGAGGGATAACTGACACCAGATTTATTTGAAAGGTGCTTTTAAAGCATCAGCCTTGGGACGCTGTGGGAAGTCTGGCCCCAGGAGGTGAGAGGTAGCTCAGGAGTCAGAAGAGGAAGGTGGAGCAGGGCCAGCTAAAGCCAGGTTAAGCCAGCTCTTCTGTTCTTAGCTTTTAAAGTTTCAATCCTCCTGCCCTCAGCTTATCTATCATCTCCTTGTCATCTAGCTATTGATTTTACATGTGGGTAGCATCGTGTCTCAGTGCAATGCATTTATATGCGCACACATCAAATAATAAATGGATTGAAGAATAGGTAGGTGGGTACATAGGTAGGTAGGTAGGTAGGTAGATACACAGATAGATAGATAGATGAATTGATACTTCATGCTCCCATACTGTATTGAGCACTGGTGTAATACTGCTTGAATGAAAATCAATAAATAGCAAACCAGATGACAGACAAACTGGAGGAAGAACCTTGTGTCTGTCTATCCATCTACCTACCAACTTACCTGACTTCCACCTTGTCCTGAAGGGTCTCTTAAACCCATAAGCCATCTTGTTGATGAGGGGACAATTACTTTAGTATGAAACACATACAAAAGCCTTTTTTCCTCCCAATATCGGAACCTTTGTGTTTCACTCAAAGCCCAGTGAAATAAATGGGACTTGGAGAGTCTTTGATTCTGGCTTTTGGCAAAGTTTCTGTATAAGGCACATTAGAAGAAAAATATCTGGAGCAGATTTTGATTACTCCGTGTGGTGGCTGGCATAGTCAGGTATGTAAAGGTACCAGTTAGAGGTCTCACAGGCAAAAAGCCCCTGCTATTGCAGCTGGAATTTATTACTCTTTAGACTTATGTGGTTGTTTATATGTATGTGTTGCTATACAATATATATATCTACATTATAGATACATACAGTGTCTACATCTATATAGCTATATATTATAAATGTGCGTGTGTACCATGTCTCTGTAGTATGCATGCATTAGAAAGGAGTGTGTCTATTTGGAAAAATCCTGCATTGTATAATGCAGACAGGCAGTCAAACATTCCTCAAGGATGCCAGGCGGTGTGAAGGTAAGTTGAGTGAAAATGTTTCTGCGAATGTTCAAAGCTGGGGAAGTTTGAATCTCATACAATACAATTAAAATGTGTATTTTAGTGATAACTGAATCAGAAATAAACACAAAGAAAATATGAGAGAAGAAAGGAGGAAAAAATTACGCACTGCCTACATGCTCTGAATTAATTTGCTAGGTAGAAACCATGATGTCGATGTAGATACTCTATCTGCAGCTAGCTCCGCAGTGAGAGGAATAACCTCTATCTAATACTGTCTTGATATGAAGGACTTTGACACAGTTTGAAAGTACAAGTGATACATTAGAGTTAAAAAAACAGCATTTCTGCATTATAGGGTCCAAAATAAATAATTTATGCTGCGGGCTTTTTTGTTCTAGTGATGATTATTTTATGGGAAATAGGGTTTGATTTCTAAACTTAGCCATGCTGCCCACAAACGGTACTTTCTGGGGATTAACGATTGATCTTTCCATTTCTCAGCTTTCTTGGCTCTCTTCACATCTTCTGCTTCCCAATGTGTGTGTGTGTGTGTATAAGCTCTGCAGCCAAATGCAGAATAGTCATCTGGCAGAAGCAGTAAGCCACTGGAATACAGACATAGCTCTGTCTTCAAATTTTACCATGTCTTCAGTCTAAAGGCCAAGGATGGCAAAAAGATTAAAGTTTGACATTTATTTGTTGTCTATTGAAGGGAAAAGAGAATTCCCTTCCTTCGGTGGTTTGAAACTGTAGAGCAGATGGTCGAGGGCTGAAGGCAGAATCCAGGCAAACTGTTTCCTAATTTGAAAAGAGGGGTTGTCAGAGCAAAGATTTCAGAGCTAGAAAGTCAGCTCAGAGGAGTGATCACGTGCATGTTGAAATCTGCCATTGATAATGGAATTAATAGACTTTGCAATTTAGGATGGAAATTTGCATGTGTTTTATCTCTGTCTGGCCCAAGGTCATTTTCCAGGTTAGTAGCAAACCATCAATAAATCTTTCAGGTGAGCAAAACTGGTTGTGCAATCGCTAGTGAACTGCCAGACAGTTATTATTCCTGGTTATCTAGGAACTGATTGTGCCTTTATACATTTTTTACCCCATCTTCTCTATTTCAACCTATTTGTGCAACACAGGCAGGGTGAATGTCTGTGCGGCAGGACTGTTTCCAAAGGATAGCTACTGTGTATATATTACATAAAAACAATTATCAGGCTGCAGAGTCCTTTGCTGGAGCTGACTGCATGCAACAGAACAGCCCTCATAAAACGTAAACCTTCTAAACCCAAATTAACTTCTTCAAACTTCAGACTCTTACTAGAGGTGCTTCATTTGGCAGCATGATGCAGGGTCACTTTATGTTTCCTCTATAGTCAACAGAGCTCAGTAGTCACCTGCCAAGGGTGATTAACATTATTTCATATCTGAGTTGTTCTGCAGTTATCACTATCTTACTTCAAGAGCAACTATCTGCCTAAATTAGGTGATCCTGCTAGTGCCTTAGGTGGGAGAAACTGGTCCTGGGCTTGGATCTGTGGGATATCTGAATGGGTTTTATTAGCACAGAAAATAAAAGTTAAAAAGAAAGAGAGGGTTCTATACCTCTGACCAGTAGGTTAACATCTGTTAACATAAGCTGCTGGGCCAATTTATTGTGAATGACAGATGCATTCTTAGAAATCAAGTGTGATTATAGAAAAATGAAGATTAACGACTGAATAATTCTGTATTGGTGTATTATCTGCATTGATTCAGATAATTCAAGTTATCACTAAGACTCTAGATGGCATATGCAGCTAACATGATCTCTGTAGCCAGTGACCTCACAGTGGGCTGAGGAACCTACAATCACATCCAGCCACTTTGACTGCATGAGCTGGGTCAGTGAATACCTTCCTGGGTCTGGGAAGGGTGTGGATGGCCTTTGTTACACATCTAGAGTGAGACTTAATCATACATTGCATGCCTCCAGGCAGACACTTCTTCAGCAAATAAGCACCTATAAAGCTGTACCAATACCATAAACATGATCAATAATACAACAGAATATTCTTTATAGGAGCACTCCCATCTGAGATTTTCCTTCTTTTCTGGGGACTAGAGAAATACAAATAATTCTGAGGTTTTATGACTTGTTCCTGTTTCTATTTCACAACCCACTTTTCCTTACTGTTTCAAGAAAGTTATTGTTAAGCACCGATGACCTCTGCACCTTAAGCTCTGGGCTAATCCTGCTATACTCCTTTGCATTTCAGTTTGCTGCATACCTTAACATAAGACCGGCATGTTTTGTGCTGCAGAAAGGAATTTCGGGCTCAGAACCTGTATTTCATGGAAACATGTTCTGCTAGCGGAAGCACCAGTGGTTCAGGCATATCTTACTTTTTGACACTGTGGAAAAGAAATGCTTGGAATGAGGCAACTTGAATCTTTTCTCTGCTTTGTAGGTGCTTTGAGAAAAGAAAGAAAAATTGGAACAGTAGTGGTTGGGAAAAAGTTATCATCTGTTTCTCTGCTATTGCTTGAGATTAAATAGCAAGGTCAGATTTGGATTTTCGGACAGCTGCCGGGTCTTTGTTACTGCTCCTTTTTTGGCTACATCTATTTTGTATCTCGGGAAATAAGTCAGAAAGCAAACTGAAGTTGCCAACCCTTCACTAACCTAACTTTGGGCACTCAAGGTACCTTTATGCAATGCAGCATGCCAAGCTTTTCAGGATGCCTACAGGTCCCATCTGCACGTTGTCCTGGGTCCCTCCTGGAAAAGAACTCAGATCGTTTGATTTGAGTGCCTTCAGTTGTATGAATTTGCCACAGGCCAATTGGAACAATTTGTGCCCATCAAGTCTATACTACAGACATGTGCTGCTGATTAAACTTGGGCCATGAAGCAAGTCTGGGTTTAACATAGGCTCAGACTCAAGATGTTCACAGTAGAAGGGGTTTGGCTTCAGATTCAGGCATTTATTATTTATATACAGATGGGGTTTGAAGAGTGACTCAGCTGTGCCTGCTGCATGATGCCTTCTTGGCTGCAGTGATTGCACTCTCTGCATCTTCATCATCTGTGACTATAGCACTGTGAAATCCCTCCGTGGGCCCATGCAATATTGAATGAACCAAAGTTCCTATGTGTCTTTGCTCTTTTGGGTACAGAAAAACAGGAATAGAAACTCACAATAGGAAATGGGCATCTGGGCATCTCTGACTGGGATGTCAGAGGACCAATTATCCAAAGATTTACAGCATTGAGGAAAGAAGAGAGGGAGGGAGGAAGGGAAGAAGAAAGGAAAGAAAGAAGGAAGGAAGGAAGGAAGAAAGGACAGAAAGAAAGAAAGAAAAAGAAAGAAAGAAAGAAAGAAAGAGAGAAAGAAAGAGAGAAAGAAAGAAAGAAAGAAAGAAAGAAAAAGAAAGAAAGAGAAAGAAAGAAAAAGAAAGAAAGAGAAAGAAAGAAAGAAAGAAAGAGAGAAAGAAAAAGAAAGAAAGAAAGAAAGAAAGAGAAAGAAAGAAAGAAAGGAAGGAAGGAAGGAAGGAGGAAGGAAGGAAGGAAGTGTTGTGGTTTAAGCCTCTCATGCAGTTCGCTCACTCACTCCCCCCTCTTTCTTCCCTCCCCCCCGCTCCTGGAGGGATGGGGAGGAGAATCGAAAGAATGTAACTCCCACGGGTTGAGATAAGAACAGTCCAGAAACTAAGGTGTAACACAAATCACTGCTCCTACCACCAATAATAATAATGACCAGGGAAAAATCCAAGGGAAGAGAATACAGCTGCTCACCACCCCAAGACTGAGCCGTGAAGTAACTCTTCAGGGTTCCTGCCCCCAGTTTTTACATTCTGGGCATGACGTGCTGTGGTATGGAATACCTCTTTGGCTAGTTTGGGTCAGGTGTCCTGTCTCTGCTTCCTCCCGGCTTCTCCTCCTCCCTGCAGAGCATGAGGCTCAGAAAGTCCTTGGTCAGACCAAACATTACTAAGCAGTAACTGAAAACATTGGTGTTATCAGCGCTGTTCCTAGGCTGAAAGTCAAAAACACAGCTACCAAGAAGGAAAAAGATGACTGCTACTGCTGAGCCTAGGACAGGAAAAAAGGAAAGGGAAGAAAGGAAGGAAGGAAGGAAGGAAGGAAGGAAGGAAAGAAGGAAGGAAGGAAGGAAGGAAGGAAGGAAGGAAAGAAGGAAGGAAGGAAAAAAAGAAAAGGAAGGAAAGGAAGGAAAGGAAGGAAGGAAGGGAGGGAAGGAAGGAAGGAAAGAAGGGAGGAAGGAGAAAAAGAAAAGGAAGGAAGTAAGGAAGGAAGGGAAGGAAGGAAGGAAGGAAAGAAGGGAGGAAGGGAGGAAGGAAGTAAGGAAAGAAGGAAGGAAGGAGAAAAGGAAGAAAGGAAGAAAGGAAGAAAGGAAGGAAAGGAAGGAAGAAGGGAAGGAATAAAGGAAGGAAGGAAGGAAAGAAAGAAAGGAAGGAAACGAAGGAAGGAAGGAAGAAAGGAAAGAAGGAAGGAAGGAAGGAAGGAAGGAAAGAAGGAAGGAAGGAAAGAAGGAAGGAAGGAAGGAAAGGAAAATTAATTAAATAAATAAATATACAAATAATAGGAAAGGAAAAATAAAGAAGACAGAAGAGCAAGCAACTCTCTTCAGAAAAGTAGCTGCAGTTCATTGAATCTTGTCTTCCTTTTGCTTCCCTGATCTTAGGTAAGCATTCGAGCGAAGTCCAAACCAAAAACACACACCAGAATAGCATAAGGGTGTAACTGATACAATCTCTAGGACTAATAGAAAAGGTTGCTTTGAAAGGGGAAGGGACAGGCCTTTTCCTAGAACGACTATTGCTTTTAGGTGAAGACTGTCGTCCCTTTAACTGTACAATGGGAATTAAGTATTTCCTATAGCGAGTGTAACAAAATGTCCTGTGTTAGAAATGTGGCTGTTGCTGAGATGGTAGAGGAGCTCTAAATGCTCTAAAAGTGACCTTTTAGAGTGTTTTTTTATGAAGCTGTCCTGAAGTCCCTCATAAATATTTTGACCCCACATTTTGGAGTAAGTAATTTGGCCACCTTTTCTATGCAGAAATAGCTTCTCTTTTCTAACTTTCTGTGGTTGCTATGTGTATGTTGTGGGGAGAAGGTGAGGATGAAAAGCAGCGTATCTGCAGAGAGAAGAAATCCAAGCCATAGAAGTCAATTCAAGCCCATCTACAAGACAAAAGCCCATTGTATAGCGCTGTGAGCACAGCTAAGTCCAAGGCTTACACCCTCACCCTCTAGGTTGGGTGGCAGGAGCAACAGATTAGATCAGAAGAGCAGTTGGGTGGAGATAGCCTTGGTCATTTAAATGTCTAAAGTTAGTTGTGAGAAGGCTGAGCCATTCATCATTTCATGTCAGCTGCTTTGATGGAGGCATCACACCTAATATGTGTGTAAGATGTCCTCACATGTCTAATGTGTCTAGACTTACCAACCTTTAATATCCTGCAATCTGGAGGTGATAAGAGACACAGCAGAGGTCAAAGCCTGTGTTGCATTTTCACTGGTGTCAATGAGTGCAAAACCACCCGTGGTGAGAGCTGCATACATTTAGACCAGGTGAGAAGCTGGGTCCTTGCCAGTGTTGGCTGTTACAGAAGGTATAAAAGGTCTTTATAGGAGGAGGTTATGGAAGGGAGTGGTGGCTTATTAAGAAGATAGGGCTGAGCCTGCCTTTGGGACAAGTCGGTGTAGCTGTTTAGGACACAGCAAAAACTGAGCCCAGTGTGCCTGGCACATGATTTCTGGGGATTAAGAAGGATCTTAGACTTCTTTTACTGTTCTCAGCACAGGTTGTCCCTTGCTTGTGCCATACACAGCTCACACCATTGCTTTGTGCTTGGTACAAAACGTTCCTCTCTGGAAGGCCTGTCATATGGGAGTGTGGCTGCTGGCTGTTAAAAGGCTGCTGTATTTGCCCCAGAGGAGAGGAGGGGTATGGATGCACACCAGATTTCCACATTGCGTGAAAAGAGCTTTATAATCATCTTATACATTACAGTTTGGAGCCTTAGGCAAAGGGTAGGCTCCTTGTGCTTTCTCCTGACCCATTGTGTGAAGTTTCATGTGATGCGGGGTGGGGAGGTGGCTGCCTCTAGACGTCTTTGTCGTGTAATGGTAGTCATTACGTGACAAATGGGGCTGGGCCAGCCTGCCTGGGCATGGGTTGAGGTTGGCTGGTGTGGCTGAGGGACAAGTTGGCTTTCTGTGGTGGAGAAGGGGCTGGGACATCACTGGGAGCTGGGAGTTGGGTGGGCCATGCTCTTGGATGGTCGTGCAGTATCTTCATCTCTCTTCTGAATGTGGAGCCTATGGGTTGTGTGTGGTCTAAGTTTAACCCAGCTGCCTGCCACCACTCGCTTCAAGAAGATGAGCTGCTTCCACCATCCTTCCCTTGCTCATCCTCTGACAAAGTCTTACCTGCACCTTGTCCCTTTGACCTGGCCCAGCTTTTTGCACCTCCCAGCTTTGTCCCCACAATAAGGACCATCAGAAGCTGGTGTATGCTGCAGAGCCACCTTCTGCATGTTAGTTCAGGATCTCTTTGGAAAATGAAGTGTGAGACAAAATAGGGAAATTTTGACCTCTGTGTGAACAGATTGTACTTAGCTGTTATCACTGCGGTATAATAGGAAAGGATTTGCTCTTGTGAGAAGGGATGGATGTGCCGTAACCCCCCTCAGCCTGGTCCAGCACACCATGTGTGGTCTGGGCGCTGAGGTGCTGTTGCAGATGAACTGACTTGTTCATACAGCCAAAATTAATTCCAGGATTAATGCTTGAGCTGACTGTGGCAAGGCTGTTCATCTCACAGAAATGCTGTAGTTGTTGAATTAATGGTACAGTCATCTCTCAGAAAAGGATGAAACCAAATTCACACAAAATTTCCACAAAACCAAAAAAAGATTTTGTTGGGGTTTTGGTTCATGTAACAAAAATTATTCCTTTTGTGTCAACTTTCTTGTTTGAATAAATACTTTTATTTATCTGAGTCTGATTTTTTTCACCAAAAAGTCAAGTCCAACAGCAAAAGCACAAACCTGGTCTTTGAACGTACCGAAGTGACATGCTTTGATTGCCTTGAGAGGTTTTCCCAGCAATTCTTGAAGCCCATCAACTTGCTTAAATGGACCTTGGGCCATGGGCAGGATCAGCTTCCACGAGCTGAGAAAATCAAGGTTTCATGAAAGATTCCCAGTCTGCAGCACACCCCACCACCCCACCCAGGGGAGAGGGATTATGGGAACTGCTATCACACAGAGATTAAGCTTCAGTTTAATCACCTCTTGTTAATGCCTTTCTTATATTGGATTTTAATACATTTTTAATCTGTTTTTCATTCTTCATGTTTTATCACCTGGGTGATCTGAGCAAACAGGAACCAACCTGATGTGGGGACCGAAAAGCAACAGGGGAGGTGTAAAAGCAGAAGCAGAATTTCCCAGGATTGATGTAAGCTGAGGAGTGGTCAGGTAGAAAAACTCTAAAATGGGACTGAGGTAGCTGATATGACCTTGAGTCCCTCCAGCATTTTGGCTGCCAATTCAGTTATATTCTCCTTTACTAAGTAATTCTTTCCCTATGTACAGCACCAAACACACTGAAAACTTCTTCTCAGCTACATCCTCTAAATAATGCTACAAATGCAGAAAAAAGGAAAAACACTGAAAACTTAAACTAATGAGACAGAGAACCTGTCAAAACCCCCTTCTCCCACCCCCCTCCATGCTGAACTTATTTTTCCTTCAGTTCAAAAAGACCCTTATCAACGTTTCAATCTTTCCATGTAAATACACTGACAAGTGTCAGACCCTGGCAAACCTATAATTAAGGCTGAACACAATTTGCTAATAAAAGCTAAGAAACTCTGGGTTGAGTTTACTTACATTATCCCCACTGGGCACTTTCCATCAGAATCTTTTATCTGACTCTGCAAATGCCACATTGACATTGTTTTTACCAAATCAATCAAATGCGGGCACTACGCACATTCTCCCCCTTGCCAAGAAGATGCTCTGGCTTCAGAAATAAAGATTGCTGTTGTTGTTGTTGTCATTGCAGCTTCTGTGACTCATAAAGTGCAGGGAGCCTTTGGAAGGAGAGAAAGAATGGGAAAAATAGGGGAGGGGAGAGAAAGAGGGAGTGTTGGAGAGGGAGAGAGAAAAACATGAGCCAGAGATTGTGGCAGGCTTTACAAATTGGCACAGCCTTATCAACAGCATTTCATGGTTTTCTGGAACTCTTTCAAAGGGAACTTGCCTTTGTGTGCACTGGCTTAAGCTCTACTAATATTTAAAGCTATATTTAAAAGTTTATAAAAATTACTTCTGAGTTCCTCTGTCTCTTACAATTGCCGAGGCCAATGTTTGTGTCTTGCGGTTATCCCTCTCACCCCCCTTCTCCCAAAGTTTCTGTGGTTTTCCCATTCTCCACGTCCTTCCTTGGCAGGATCTGTGCCTCTCCTTCTCCCTCCCTATTTGGTGTGCTCCCCCCTCCCCATTTCTAGGGGTTTTGTTTAGTGGGTCTGTTTGCAATGGGTGAGGTCCAGCCTTCAGCAGCACTGCTCTCCCCTACATCACTAAGTATGTAAGTAAATACATCTATCACACTTTTTCTCTTGGCTCCCTGCTTGGGCAGAAGGTCATCAGGCTTTTCTCCTTGATTCCCTCTCTGCCCAGCTAGGCATGGGTCAGTAGAGCATAGTCTGAGACCTCTAACAACCCACGGTGGCATCTACATCCTAAAGCAGATGCTGAAGCAGCTCAGGTCATCCTTAGTGCAGGCACAAACCACTTTTAATGAGATTCAAGGGGAGAAATCATCCCAGCTTCCCACTGATGGGTGAATGACTGGTGCAAGCCCCAGACTGTGTCCAGATTTGCAGACAGCCAATGTTGTTTGTGTGCAGGTAGGCACTCAGATACATGCTCTACCTGAGCACTGAGGATGTCTGAAAAAGGAAAGTCTAAACAGGTTCATCTTGGTCTGCAGATATGCGCTTGTTCTGGGCATGGATGGAAGGAGGAAATATGGAGAGGAAGGTTGTCCAACACAGGCATCTAGCAGCCCATTTCTGGGTGTAGCTCTTCCAAAGGACAATGGTGACACTTGGAGTAGGGTTTGCCTGTCTCCTGTTTGATGGCTGTGTCTGAGTCACTCACCCTTTTTAAAGAATCATGATGACACATAGAATCATAGAATAGTTAGGGTTGGAAAGGACCTTAAGATCATCCAGTTCCAACCCCCTGCCATGGGCAGGGACACCTCACACTAAACCATGCCACCCAAGGCTATGTCCAATCCAGCCTTGAACACCGCCAGTGATGAAGCATTCACAACTTCCCTGGGTAACCCATTCCAGTGCCTCACTACCCTTTCAGTAAAGAATTTCTTCCTCATATCCAATCTAAACTTCCCCTGATTAAGTTTGAACCCATTACCCCTTGTCCTCTCACTACAGTTCCTCATGAAAAGTCCCTCCCCAGCATCCCTATAGGCCCCTTTCAGATACTGGAAGAGGAATTGCATTAAAAATGCCCATTTCGATTCAGGGCTGTTGATACAGCTGGAGGTAGCTGTATCAGCTCTGTAATATTTATATCTTAGAGGACTAAATAAGGGTAAGATGAATCTTTTCTAGGATAAATGACTTCCAAGAAATTCAAAGATGTTAGATCCCAGTTAATACAGTCTAAAGGACTTTTCACATTGCAGTTTTAATTATATTGTGAGAAAATCATGTTAGCTAATGTAGTCTTGAACATAGTGTATGTAACAGTGGCCATACTAGGTCAAGCCAGAGGGCCCTGCTGGTCCAGCATTCTATTTTCAACAACTGTCAAGAGTAAATGGTTAAAAGGAAGAATAAACTACTCACAGAGGGGAAAATAAAGTCTTTATGCCTCCAGCAATCACTGATGTAGACATCTTCAGACTACATTTATACAACCAGGTTTAATATCCCCCAGTGTGCCTATCTGTTGATGTTTCTCCCTTTTATTTGTTTGTTTTTAAACCAAAAGCTTATAGTTTGCTTATCCAGCAGCAATGTCATGCTTTCCTAGTTTAGACCCAGCTGATGGAGCCATGAGTGATTCTTTGTCCTTCCAGTGTCTTGGAAAGTGCCTGCGCTGCACCTGGGGCTATTTGGTGGAGTTAGGCTTGCTTCAGACAGGATCACCTTCTACGACTTTGCTGTGACTTCAAAAAACCTAGGCAAATGCTCCCTATCTGAGGAAGTGACCCCCTACTTTGCCTTATTCTGTGCCATTAAAAAGAGCAGCTTTGGTGTAGGGTAATGTTGAGCAACATTCTCATCACTCAGTGCTTAAAAGTGCATAGGAATGAACCACAAGGAAAAGCTGTAAATGGCTTCTACATCCCATAGTGTACCAGTTATAAGCAAATCCTTTATATAAATGAACCCCAGATCCTTTAGATTCCCTTTGAGGAAATCTTGTCCTCTGGCAGCTGGAATTGCAGTGGTGGGAGTGACAGAGGCAGTGGCTGGGAGACATGGCTGTCTGCTGGAGATAGGATCAATATTCCTTCAAGGGACAACTGCAAATCTGGTGTTACAGTCAGATTATAAATTCCCTTAGATTTTACTGGTGGTTTTGGAGAAAGAAGGAAACTACATTTAGAAAAATATGGTATACGTACATATAAATATTCATAAAGCTTGTATATAGATACTGATGTCATTTTATGTGGTAGAAGGTATAGTATGCTTTAATGCATTAATCAACACAGGACTGATGAAGTGTGTGTGACCATCTCTGTTTTACAAGGCAGGGGAAGGTTAAGTAAGTGATTTGCCTGAGGCCAGAGAATAAATCAGTGTCCAAGATGGTATGAGAGAGGAAAAGGCTCCAGTTCAGTGTGGTTTCTTAACAGAACAGGCAATACCAGAAAGAAACAAGGCCCAAGCAAAGGGTGGCTTGTCACTCCAGGGTCCATCATTTTGCTAAGATGTGTTGCTAGGGGGGAATGTCCTCTGCCCCCTCTTCTCTTATCTCATCAGCCAAAATAGCAGCTAAGGCTTTCTTTTCATTCGCTACACACCAGACTCACATGTGTCTCTTTTTCACACTTTCTATGTATGTGCTGGAAAACTATCTTCTTTTTATTTTCTGAGGTCAGACATCTCAGTGTGGGAAGTTCATACCCTGGGCTCAATTACTCTGCAACAACAAGAAATATTGGACCAGGCTGATCCTGTCATCCTAGATCCCACTTTGCGAAAAACACAAGTGTCTATTAAAAAACAATGATCACACACACAAAATAATTAGTGTCATTATTAGTACTGTGGAGTAACCTGCAGGACCCAATTAAGATCCGAACCCTGTCACGCCAGGTTGGGGAAACATACATAGAATCATAGAATCATAGAATCATAGAATAGTAAGGGTTGGAAAGGACCTTAAGATCATCCAGTTCCAACCCCCCTGCCGTGGGCAGGGGCACAGTTTTGGCTTTGAAGATTTTGCATTCTTAATGAGTGGAATTAAGAATGGGAAAAAGGAACTTACTGTCCCTTGTTTCAGGTGGAGCATTAGGACCTGGATGTATTAAGTGAGTTGCCCAAGGTCACACAGGCTGTGTCGAAGACAGAGGCTGAACTTGTGTTCCTACTTCCGGACCAAGAAGAACTATGAGAAGGAGCTTATGACTATGATGAGTCTTTAATACAACAGGGAAAGTAATGAACAGAAGAAAGAGCTTGGGAAGGAAAGAGGGAGGGAGGGATGTGTGTGATTGTGTCTCTCACAGCTAGGCTCTTCAATGACTAATAACAACTGTTCTTAACTGAGATGCTCTGGGGGATGTGTTATTTCATCCCAAGCCACTTAAAGAGCCAGTTCATCTTAGAAAACTCTGAGCCTATAATCTAATGCCCAAACAACATTTGCCATTAAGTCACTGTAAGGAGAACATGTATATATGCGTGTGTATATTTACAAATATATACACATAAAGTGTTTAAGTTATTTAACCTACATCTATATGTATATATAATAACACATGCACACACACACCCTGCCCTGACTTAAAATAATATGGATAAATTAAGAGTGGGTCTAGCACTGCAGCCTGAAAATAGAGATGATTTAGAAGATATTGTTACATTTTTAGCTAAAAAATGTTTCATTGAAGTTCATGTTTTGAAAAGTTTTGCTCAGAGTAAAACACTTAAACTATGTCAGAATGCCCCATTCTGTAATCTGCAGAATAAAATACTGTTAATTTAACTTTTTTTTCTTTTTCTTTCAAAATGAAATGTATTTTTTGCATAACTTTTTGGTAAGATATGGGGTTGATACCAAATATAAATATTTCAAAGTTAGCAAAATTTTAAATTTTAAATTTAAGCTGTGGGATGAAAAATTGTAATGGATATAATGATAAAGTTTGTATTCTAGGTAGAAAAAAAGTCAAAGTGATAAAAAAACCACCTCATGAAATGGAAAATTTCGTTCTTCTAGCTGGGAAATGAAGTTTCTTCTGTCTCTGTGGTTCAGCTCCTTGTGATAAATGCATGTATAAATATAATACATATAAAAAACATTTTCCTTTCCGCAAACTGTGTTTTTTATCACATGAGAGAGACCTGCTGCAATGAAGAGTGGAGTCAGGCAATGGGAGAAGGGTTTAATGTGCAGCTCTTGCGGGTATCAGGGGCTCTTGCACTGCTGAAGTGGATTCTGGCTCTGCTTCTCGCACAGGTTTCCAACCAAACTGTTTTGCGTTGGTTTGGTACAAGTGGCCAGTTGTGGGTTTCCCATCCTCGCGAGAACCTGGAGATGCTGAGCTTCTTCCACCAAATGGCTCAGTTTTGTCCTTAGAAAAGATGCTGGAAAGCAGCTTTCTTCTTGCCAGAGAGTGGACACCTTAACACTTCTCACCTCAACTTTTCTGTACTTCAATCTCTGAAGAAGTGAAGCCAAGAAAACCCTCTCAACACACAGAGGCATTACAGAGAAAAAAGCATAAATATCTGCAGCGCCTTCAGGCATTAAATTGATGGGCACTGAGGAAAAGCCCATGTGGAAATGAATCATTCTGTCTTGGGGCAAACCCATGCTTACATGCAAAAAATATTGTCTTGAGGGTCATGCATCACACAGGGAAGAAAGTAAAATTCAAAAGATCTTTTATGACTATGGGAGCTCTGTCCAGCCTCTGCAGAGATTATGGCCTTATAGGAAGAGAAAGAAGTGAGTGTGTATTTGCATTTTTTTGCAGGATGGATGTGTGCAGAACAGCAGCTTTAATCCTGGAACTTCCAAAGTGTTGGATGCTTGACTTGGAGATCTGAGCTAAGGTTGTTTGATGTACTTCTGTTTTTTGCATCTCTTTACATAGGCACATTAGATAGGCAGCACATATTTACATTCTGGGCTTATGAAGTTGGAGCTGGACGTTTTTCTAAATTACTGTGAAACTAACACTTTTCACATCCTGTTCAGTCATTTTGGGCATCCTCATTTGCACCTCAGTGGGTGCAGTTGTAGCTTTGACTTCATTTCTCTCTTTCTGCTACATTGGCGGCTCTTTCCCATTTTCAGATACTTCCATCTCCTGGTTGAAGTGACCTTTCCCATTCACCCTGAAAATTCCACCCAACCGAAAAACTAGTTCTGCCTCCAGGCCTGTAATAGCGGCCTCTGTATCCGTGGACAATGGGGTGAGGAAGGCAAGAAAAAGGGCATTCCTGCAGGTCCTCCGTGTGTGGATAACAAACAGGGCATAAGAGGCTGGCATGTAAATCAGAAATCACTCCATTAGCTTGTTAAGCATTTTGGAGTGACACCAGGTATATCAGGAACTGGCAGCCACAATGGAGGGATCCTGGCCATTTGATATTCATGAGATGAAGAAGGTTTAAGAAGAGAAAAGGAAGGGGGAGGGAGGGATGTGGGCTTTCTAATGTAAACACCATTATCATTTGAAAATCAATTAGCTCCTTGCACCGAGAGAATGACGAGACTTAAGGCCCTTTTCTGAACTGCTATTGTGAGCCTGGGTTATTTACTTTAATTAAGAGGAGACAGAGTGGATTATTGTCTCAAACTAAGGAGTTGGGAAGAGTCAGAAAATTACACTCTACCTCACTGCACAACAAAGCCAGAGTAAGAGACAGGCTCCAAACCCAGCAAAGTCAGAAAGAAATTTGCCTTTAATCTGGATTTGTCCTACATAAGGAGCAATCAAAAGAAAGCAAGCTTCGGAGCCTTCTTGCTAAGCACCAGGCATGATATTGCAGGGGCTGTCACTGCCAGCACTTCTGTTGAAACTGAATATTGGGACTGGAAGGGGATTTGCCCTTGAAGGGTAAAGTTTGAGAGCAAAGATTTGCTTTGGCCTAAAATTTGACACAGTGAATTGTCAGGTATGGGGCTGCATTGCCTCCTGCCTCCTCCAACACAATAACAGAGCAATGCATTGCTTTAGAAATGGTAAATAGTGGTGCAAAGATGTCTCTCGTGGATGAAGATGCTTGTATTTCCTTGGCTGTTATTTAATTCAAAGAGCTTGGATTAAAAAATCAGGAAAAAAAAAAAAAGAAGAAGGAAGAAAAAAAGGAAAGGAATTTGGCAGGTGACTAATCCACAATTTCATCTAATTTGGCATACACAGAAACACCCCCCCTGAGGTATCTAATACGGGGATGTTTCAGCTCTGTTTTGCATTGCCCACTCTTACTCTGCATACTCTAAATACGTATTAAGTCAGTCGAGCATGGCAGCTGCTGAAGGAGTTGTCACAGCTTACTGGGTAAATAATGATCATTTTTTAAATCACCTAAGTGCATATCTATCCCAAAGACCATGGCAGTGGCTTATGGGAATGCTGATTTGCATATTAAAAATGTCCTCGGATGCATTTGTGATTGCTGTGCCTCCTCTCTGATCGCTGCATGCTCCAGTTTTAAGTCTGGGCCCTGATTCTGCTCTCAGGAATGGATATCTATGGAATGTCACCACTGAAATCAGTGACGTGAAGTCAAACTGAGGAACCATTCTGCCCAATGAGTTTTGCAAGGAATGAAATTTGGTACCAAGGGTTTTTTTGTTATTTTGCAACCTTAAAAATAATTTATTGAGAACTGAGGAGCACCTTTTTTGGGGAGCTCTATGTGGGATTGATAAGCCAAAGATGAGCTGTTGTCCAACCTTTATGTTGAGATGTTGAGGTATGTCACAGCCAGATCACCCGTAAGCGATTCCAGTCAGTCTCTACTACACCTCTAGAAAACATCTTTCCATTATGAGGCTTTGGGGCATATATATGTCTTTTTTGGCCCATGGAGGGAAATAGTATCTTTTCTTTGGAACTCTTGACATACATCCAAGCTCATCAGCTCCTAATTTTTTGCAAAACCAGGACCATTCTCTGTGTTTTATGGTCAGAGACACCTTGGCTTACTCTTATGGTTTAAGCCCCTCACTCAGTTTTGCTCACTCACTCCCCCCTTTTTCTTCCCTGCACTCCTGGGGGGATGGGAAGGAGAATCGGAAAGAATGCAACTCCCACAGGTTGAGATAAGAACAGTTTAGTAACTAAAGTATAACACAAAACCACTGCTGCTACCACCAATAATAATAATGACCAGGGAAATACAAGGAAAGAGAATACAACTGCTCACCACCTATATCCAGCCCGAGCAAGCAGTGCACCCCCACCCTTCCGGGTCTCTGCTCTCTGCTTTGCATCCTGGGCATGATGTGCTGTGGTATGGAATAACCTCTTTGGTCAGTTTGGGTCAGGTGTCCTGTCTCTGCTTCCTCCCGGCTCCCCTCCTCCCTGGCAGAGCATGAGACTCAGAAAGTCCTTGGTCAGACCAAAATATTACCAAGCAGTAACTGAAAACACTGGTGTTATCAGCGCTGTTCCCAGGCAGAAAGTCAAAAACACAGCACTGCACCAGCTACCAAGAAGGAGAAAAAAATGGCTGCTACTGCTGAACCCATGACACCTACTCTGAACCCAGAAACACAGAGCTCTGTAGACAAATGGATGGGAAGGCTTTTCCAAAGGCCCTGGGGGTCAAAACACTCATTACTTTAGGCATCACAAAGAAAATATATACTTTTACATACAGCTGGTCAGAATTCTCACAGGCATCAGGGTTCCTTTCCTTCAGATCATGGACTCTTCCTCTCCTTTGCAGCTGGATCCTTTCTTATTCATTTGGTCATGCAATTAAACTGGATTTTTTTTCTATGACAGCCATTCTTTCTTTTCTGTTTGTTTCTCATGGACAAGTGTCTATCCGTGCTCTATAGGTCTTGTTGAAATGCCTGTTCTAGCTCTGGAATTCAGCAAAACAGACGTGTGACTGTGTCCCAGCTGAGTTTTGTCCCATCTCTTTCACCTTTCATGAGTCTGTACCTTTTCCAAGCTGGGTAACTAGGCCAGACCTAGTGACCTGCACATTGGATCTGTCCCATGACTCTTCACCACCTTCTTGCTCTATTGGGGAAGGTCCACCCTGCCCTATAACATGAGGTATACAGCTCATCAGGTGAGGTCACGTTAGCATGGTCAAATGGTGGGTGGTTTTATGACTTGGTATTAACATTGATCTCAGTTATTCCCCTTCTGGGGGTTTTTCAGTTGTCTCCCCATTAACTAATGAAAAGAAAATTGCCCTTGTGAATGGCAGAGCTAAGCAAGGCTCACCTCTTTCTATGCTCACTGACCCTGCAGGCCAAGGCACCATCACTAGGTGTCATACGGTAGTTGGTGTCACATCCTGGAGGACCTGGGCAGGTGTAACATAAGATAGATGCTCAATTTTTGCTCTCCTCTGGCAAGGTATAGCTTTTAATACTTAGCAACAATGGGTACAGATAATGCATTCATTCCAGTCTCAGTTTTGTACTTGCTGGATTAAAGTGAGCTCTTTCTGTATATGTTGTCTGGTTATTGTACTATTATTTTGTGATCTTTAATATACTTAATTGTATTAGAAATGGTGCACCGGAACATTTTTCATCATTATTAATATGAAAATAAATAAAAGGAGGATTTTTTTTCCTCCCAGGAGTAAACAAAATCCCCAACTGGAGTTCGGGGTCAATAGACCCATAGGGCTGTGCTGCAGGCTGCAGACAGCGTGTGTGTGTGTGCGCAGATGACTACACACAAGTGTGCCACCTATATTTGCATTCCTACAGCTGTTCATTATTTGTATCTATTATCCAGTGAAGAGAGCACAAATGTTTGCAATTGAGACACAATAATGCAGGGATATGAAAGCAACAATCCATCAGTTCAAGTGTGTTTGGGTTTAAGGAGAAGCGGACGAACTGATAAATTCACTGATTTATTCTCACTAGCTCTTGCTGTATTCTGTTGCAGCCCCTGAGCCACTGGAGCTGCTGGAGCTGACAGTGATTTCTATCAGCTGCAAGATCTGGCCTGGAGCTTTTAAGTGTATGTCAAGCACCTCGAGCACTTTATGAATCTTTTTGGATGGAGTTTTCCAAATCAAAATCTGACAGAAAGGCAAATCCATTTAGAAAACGAGCGCATGCTCGGCTGTGTTTCATGTTTAGGTGTTCCTATCATGCTTATTGAGGTCCTGCTCAGTTTTGACTATCCAGCTGTTCAGAGTCATGGGCTATAACCTCAAATAGCAACCATGGTCTCATTCCAGAATAATCAAAACCTCCCTAAACACTGGTTGGGTTGAATTGAGGAGCCCAGTAAGGAGATGGCAATAAAGTTGTTAGTGGCAATCTCCTGTTTTCATAGTCAGGCCGTGGGGTTGTCCTGACAGCCTTTAGAGCTGTGTGGAGCAACATCTTCCTGCATGCTCCAGTGCTGTTACATGGCAGAACACTGGAGAGCCCATTTAAAGAGCCAGAATGGTTTGACCATAGACGTTTTGGGTTGTGGAACCATCACTTACTTATAAGCTTAAAAACATAGAGATATGAGACATAACATGACATACCCAGGACTGCACCAAGATAAGGGTAAAGGAGGTGAGAGAAAACAAGCCAGAAGTAAGGTGGAGGGTACAGAGGGCTGAGACCCAGGGGCTGCATTCCTGCCTGTGCTGGGGACCTGGGGTAATTCCCTTCTTGTCTCTGTTTCCCGTCTATCTTTTGTGAAGTTAATTATAATCTCAGTGCAGCAAAGGGTAGGGGCTCTTTCAGGACCCATGAAGACAGTTGACCCTATTTGCTAGGATAAGTAGGTAAAAGTAATGGGAATGAGCCCTGGGGGAAGGTAGAGGCTGAAGGAGGAGGGGGGAGATAGGCTGGTTCCCAGATCACAGATTGAAAAGTTTTCCAGCTCTGGAAGGTGAAGGAGGGCTCAGACAGGAGCTACTTGGCATGTGAAGGAGCTGTTCCCCTGAGGGGTCCAGCTGCCTAATTTGCAGGAGGGCAAAATTGTTTTCTTTTGGGTGGAGCTGCCTTATTCTTATTGGAAAATAAAGCTAATTTTGGAGCCTAAGAGCCTAAACTGTTCTGGCCAACAGGAAGGTTGCTGGCATGAGTCATTGTCAGCCTACAGAATATCTTGTTTAGGTGCAGGACCCTGTATGGTGGGTGCTGAACATCCATAGATTTTGCTATTGTCATGATTTAATAATAATTAGGACTCTGTACTGCATCCTTTGCTTTCTCCTAGATGGCTTAATTATAAAGGCAACTTGCTAAGTTTAAGCACTGGTATAAAGTCAGTGAAGTTAAAACAGCAAAGACCTGACACCTTACAGGTCAAGGGCAGATCTTATCAGTAAACAATTTACTATAGGTTTAATTCCATTCCATGGACTCTATGAGCAAGGAGTTCACCCTGGCATCTGAGCTGGCAAACTGGTGAGAGATGGATGAATAACATCTTGCCTCCAGGGCTATGTGAAGCTGCGGGGGATGCTGGGTTGGGTAGAGCTAGGCATGTGATGAAGCATGGTGTTCAAGCTGAATAGAAGTGACAAATCCAGCTGCTGGTCCTGCAGTAATGCTGAAGAAAGAAAGATTTCTCTGTAAGAGCTGTGTGAGGTTTGCTGTTCCCTGCTGGTAAGGCTGCAGGACATCACAGTGAAAGGCTGGCTTCTCTGCAGAGACCTTGCGCCTCTGCAGTAACACCTTTCCCAAAGCTGCTGCCCTGTTTTCCCCAAGTAGTTTCCTGCCAGAATTCCATGCCTGCAAGGATGTTTTCCTGGCAGGTTGCCTGGCAACCAATTGCCCTTGGTCCTCCCTGGATCATAGGACCATAGGATTACTTAGTTTGGAAGGGACCTCAGGATGTCTCTGTCTGAACTCCTCCTCCACACAGGGTCAGCTATGAATTCAGACCAGCTTGCTGAGGGCTACATATGAGCTGCTGGGTATTTGTCTGCGTTATGCAGGAATTGCTGCTCTCCTGTACTGGCCTTTGACACCCTGGGCTCTATGGTTCATGGGTGGCCAGGTCCAAACTCAGCAGCTTCCAGTTTTCCAGACTGCTGAGGATGCAGAAACCATGCTGCCAAATTAGGCTTCCCCCAAGTTTCACGTTATTTCTTCCCAAACAGGATTTTTTTCTTCTCCTTCCACATCCTTCTTTCCTCCAAACAAGCCTTTCTCTCTCCCTCTTACTTTCTTTGTATATAGTCGAAATTAACCCATATCAGAATAGCTGTCCTTTTTTTTTTCCTGTTGGAGTGAAATATTTAGGTTATGAATGGTTTGGTGACTGACATTTCTCTTTTCAAGATGTAGGGAAGATGGTTTGTGTAGGCTCAGGGTCAGATATCACAGAACAAATACTGACTCAACCATTGATTTCTCCTAAACCAAGGGGGAAAGTCACTTAAACTAGGGAATTCTTTGCTGCAGGATTTTATGGATACTAAAAGTTTCCTTGGATCAGAGTCTGCTAGGATGAATTCATAGAGGAAAACCCACGGAGGTCCTTGGCAACAAAAGATTCACTCATGGCTCAAGAAATGCACAAACCACCACATATTGCTCTTGTTTGTAGGAAAATGACAACGTTTTCTTTTTCTTATACTTTACTCATTGAAAGGGGTAGTTTTAGATGGAACGTGGGGCAGGAGGAATATTGTTATGTTCTCTTGCTGGGCCTTGTCTTGATTTGCCCAGTGTGATGAGTTGCTATATGCCCTTGGATCTTGGCTTCCCAGTTGCCTGTGCCCAGTGTGATTGCTTCTGGAACATGAGCTTGAGCTCCTTTCCTATGGAAATGACTGTATTGGTTGTGGCTGGTGCATCTCTGGTATGCTGCATATGCTGATATGTGTAGCTGAATTGTGGGTACATGCAGACCCAGAAGCTCAGAATCACTCCTATGTCCATAATGCCTCTATTTCTGTGCACAACCCTCAAACACTCCCTATTTCCTTTAACAGAGCAATGATCATCCTTTTTGTTGCCCCATAGGTCCCTGTATCAGTAATACTCTATTTTGAAGCCCAGAAAGCCAACCGTATCCTCGGCTGCATCAAAAGAAGTGTGACCAGCAGGTCGAGGGAGGTGATCCTGCCCCTCTACTCTGCTCTTGTGAGGCCTCACTTGGAGTATTGTGCGCAGTTCTGGTGTCCTCAACATAAAAAGGACATGGAAGTGTTGGAACAAGTCCAGAGGAGGGCCATGAAGATGATCAGGGGACTGGAGAACCTCCTATATGAAGACAGGATGAGAAAGTTGGGTCTGTTCATCCTGGAGAAGAGAAGGCTGCGTGGAGACCTCATAGCAGCCTTTCAGTATCTGAAGGGGGCCTATAGAGATACTGAGGAGGAACTCTTCATGAGGGACTGTAGTGATAGGACAAGGGGTAATGAGTTCAAACTTAAACAGGTAAAATTTAGACTGGATATGAGGAAGAAGTTCTTTACTATAAGGGTGGTGAGGCACTGGAATGGGCTGTCCAGGGAAGTTGTGAATCCTCCATTGCTGGTGGTAGTCAAGGCCATGTTGGACAGAGACTTGGGTGGCATGGTATAGTGGGAGGTGTCCCTGCTCCTGGCAGGGGGGCTGGAACTAGATCATCTTAAGGTCCTTTCCAGCCCTAACTATTCTATGATTCTATGATTCTATGACTTGACTTTGAATCAAGAAATGGCCATACATGGCTGTGAATGACAGTCTGTGGAGTTCATTCAGGTTGGGTTCACACAGAAGCCTCTTTCATGCCATACCACGCATTTCCTCCCAACCCCTTTTTTGACTGACTACTTGTGCATTTCCTCCTCCCTCTCTCTTTTGCCTTCAGGGAAACCTTTAAATAAAACCTTTCCCAGACTGTCATTTGCCTCTAGAGCTCTGCTAAAAACCTGCAGTAGCATTGTTCAAACAGCAACTGGGTCACCCTTATACCACTCACCAGCACATTTGGTCTTAGTCTGCTCACACTGATCCATGGAGAGGAGGCAAATAATGAAGCGAAGCACATGCCATAGTGAGGGAGCCTGGGTTTGAGATCCACAGGATTATGTGTGTTAGCAGTGCTATATGTAACCTGACATGCAATCAGCAAAGTAAAATATTCATTATTGCCTGACTGTCAGCTGAAGACAATTTCAATTATTCTGGCATTTCAATGGATGAAGAAGCCCTTCAGGCTGGCTCATGAGATTAGACTTAAAGGCTCTGTAAATTAAGAAAGTTGCAATCAGTATATTATCTGACAGGCAGCTGTGGAATATACTACAAGAGGGAGGGGAAGGAAGAAAGGAAAAAAAAGAGACAAATTGCTATATTCAGGTTGTGGTTTTGATATATCAATTTGCAGCTTTAACATATGCATTTGTGAAATAATTGTTTTGCATTACTTAAATCAGCTTTAACAGCATCAGTGTGAAGTTTCCAGCTCCTGTAACTTGAAAGGTCAGTTTTTCTTTTGCCTCACGCTTTCTTTGAAAGGCTCATTTTGGTTACAGGAGGGAAAAAATTGAGCGTTGCTGGAAGAACGAATCGTTCTGAAAGTTATTCAAATATTATTCTCTATGGCTGATGATCATAAAATTCCATTGGAGGCAACATTTGTAATGTCCCCCAGGTTAATTTCTATAATATGATCTCAACCTCATTTTGCTAGATATGCACGGATGTGGTAATTTATCACCTTATATGGCCTTTACTGCTCCTGTCTGACGTGTTAGGGAGAGTAATTTATATCCCCATAGCTTGCATTTTGAGAGCTTTTATCTCCGAGTTTCCCAAACTATTTCAACATCTTTACCAACAGCAGTGCAGAACCTGTTTGCTTCCCCCAGTTGTGTGAATCCATGTGGTCAGAAATGCTGAGGGCCGAAAAATAGGTAAATTTCAGGCACTTCTGGTGAAGAACCAGTATAGTTTAGTAACAGAATATGCATCTTCTCATTGGGTGGGGTTTTGAGTTATACCTTTCAGGAACACTATACAGAAAAGACAGATTTGTCTCAGGAAAAGAACAGGTGAGTTGTGACCTTGAGTAGTTGATGAAAAACAGTGGTTGGGTTGTGGCAACGAGGACTTGAGTGAAGGTGATGACTGGGAAGGTCTCACTAAAGGTTGGGCCATGTTCTCATCATTGCTGCCACCCCAGCTAGCTACGCTGAGGAGTTGCATTTACCATAGAGCACCCTACAGCTGCACTATGTAGATGTAAAAGTGATTACAGCCCAATGAGGCAGTTAATATGCCTCTAAGTTGCTGTCGGTTATGTCCACTCTATATTTTAAGGGTATGCGCCCAGCAGTTGACCCTCAATCTTGCTAAAAATAGTAGTTTTGCATGACTAATGTAATGTAAAAATGTCAAGGGGAGACTCTAAACAGAGTCTGAATTTGTGAGTGCACTTGAAGGCATATTCTTCTGTGGTGCAGAGGAGATTCACATGTCTTAAGAGACTCTTTCCACTTCTAGCTGTTGGTCTCTCTGGTACACATGACTCAAGAAGGTGAGTGTTTTCCTCTGCAAATAGTATTATGACTGCTCCACAAAGGCTGTTAAATCCTGAATTTTTAGTTTTTAAGGAACTTTTACTCCAGTTCTCTTTTATATATTAATGAAATAATGGAATGCAAGCAAGACCTCATCTTTTTTCTCTCTTGCTTGAGACCAGTACGAGGCCTAATACTGCACAAGATTCATCTTACCCATGTTTGCAACATGGAGGGGAATATCTTAGATCCACACTGTAGTCAGTAAGGAGAAAGAGACTCCAAGAGTTCAGACTGTTTTATCCTAAGGTTGACACCTCAATTCAGGCTGGGGAATCATGATCTAGAAGTTCCTGTTTCTCTCTGGTATCTCTAAAGGAAACCTTAATTACTAGCTCATATTCACATGTTTAAAACTAGGTGAGATAAACACCACCCATTTCTTTGCCTGCAGAATGGTTAAACCATACAGCCTTCAGTACAGAGATTGTGTCTTAACATGGATGTGTACAGTAGAAATTACAGTGTTGCTAGATCCTGGCTGGAACCGCTAGAGATGATGACAACAGTGATAACCATGATAGCAGCAGTGACAACAGACATAAATCTGATGCAAGGGTCCATCAAATATATGATTTCCATTACCAGTTGTCCTTAATAACTTACACTTACCAACATAATTTTAATCTCATCAACTTTAGTGGAGACTTCATTCACTTCTGTGGAGCTATTTTCAAATGATAGCAATATAAATATGACTTTGATGTGTAGATCATGTGATACCAAGAAGACTGATGTCTGCAGGGTTTTACTTCCAGGTTGTGACCTGTTTCTGGATGAACAAAATGATGTAAGCAGCATCTTGGAAGTTACACTTTGAATGTTGGAATACAAAGGTCTTCATCTCCAAACACAACCACTGATTCCCAGTCTCTGGTTTTGACTGGCTTGAACTTAGACGCCTTTATGAACTTGATTTCTGAGTTTTGAGTGCCCCCTTTCTGAAGCTCAGGCTCTGATAAAAGGGGTAATGGGTTCAAACTTAAACAGGGGAAGTTAGGTTGGATATGAGGAAGAAATTCTTTACTGTAAGGGTGATGAAGCACTGGAATGGGTTGCTTAGGGAAGCTGTGAATGCTCCATCACTGACAGTGTTCAAGGCCAGGTTCGACATAGCCTTGTGTGGCATGGTTTAATGCGAGGTGTCCCTGCCACTGGCAGGGGGGTTGGAACTGGGTGGCGTGAAGGTTCTTTCCAACCCTAACTATTCTATGATTCTATGATTCTATGATGTTCGGTTGCCAATGTACAATCAGACACCCCAAATCTCTGACTATAAAAATCTTTGTCAAAGATCATCCAACCAGCATCTTGTAAACTGCACACTTCTCTTTCTTTTTAAAATGAGATTTTGACCTATATTTGAAAAATAAATAATATTGGAATTTGAGACCAGTATTTTTTACTGATGATTTTTCTGTAATATTCAGCATTGCTTATGTGTGTTTTTCCACTCTTCCCCCCCTTCCTGACTTTGGCTAGCAAAGCTGTAAACAGATCCTTAAAAAAATGAAAACCTCACTCGCAATTTACCCCACAGTTATGCATCTTTCTGCTTTGGAGAACGTTTAGCTAAAATTAGATGACAGCTCCATACCCTTAGAACCAGTGTTATGTTTTTCCTCCATTTCTGATCTACATAATTCAAAACAAGGAAATGTTAGCAGGTAAAACTGCAGGGTAAAACCTTTGGCTGCTGGAAATATTTGCATTTATTAGGCTAACAACTGTAAAGCAGATATGCGCATCTTTAGACTTCCTCATTCTTGCCTTATTAAAAAAGATCTTTGAAATTCAAAAGCTTCCATGTAAATGTTGTGGAGGTTTTTTTTTTCCCTTCCCCTGATGCAGCTGATTGTACTTGGGTGGCTTAAGAAAACAGAACCTGGAACCAAGCACCTTAACACATCACTGCTGGTTAAAATCCAGACCTAGTCTACAGCCAAAATTTGGCAGTGGCTGAAAAAAGGGTCCCCACCACCTCTTTCAGCCTCACGTGTTTGAAAGTTTCCACAGTACACAAGCTTGTTAAGGAAGAGTGGCTTGTTTTGGTCCATTTGCTTGGAGGTAGTTGAGAGTTGCTCACTGGTCTTTTTCCAGCTCTGTGATGTTGTGTGTTGCATAAGCAGTTTTTGGGCTGCTGACCTCTCCATCTGATGAAGAGAGCATTACTGCTGGAGGACAGGCCACCATATCTACCCCTGCATGCACTGGAAAGAAGATTTCTCCAGGTGCATGCTACCATAGTCACTCCTGACGGGTACCCTTTGCTTTGGGAGATAGTGCAGTGAAAGCATGCTTCAGTCTGTGTCTGGATTAAACCTTGACACCTTCTGCAGGAATGGTGTCTATTAAAAACTTGTGTAGACTACCAGATCTGCAAAGGTGTCTTATTCAAGGACATTTTACCATATGGGGAACTCAGACAGTTGAGCATGTCGGTGGTGAAAACCAATGAACTCTCTGTTAGCTGTTGAAGCAGGGCAAAAGCCAGCTCAACCTTCAACACAAAGGGGATTGGATTTTCATGCCTCTGTCTGTATTTTTCCATGTTGTGTACGAGGTATGTCACGCAAGATCATCCTTGAATCACAATTACAAATGCTTAATCAGTAACTCCAACTAATAAAGTATCCCTTGCGGCCTTTTCAAGAAGCTATCGATCGATAACAGAGAATTAAACAAAACAAAACACAGAAGAATGCTTCCCCTCCTATTTACAGAAGAAAATGACTCACAAGGGACAGTTTCTTGTCTTTTCACAATACAAGGGTAATGCCCTTCATGGCAAACACTGGAGCTTGAGCCCAGACTTTTATAGACGTTGTGTTGATGTATTTTCTCATGGGAAACGCTGGACTAGTCCAGACAAGCATCTGTGATTTCTAAGTGGACTGAGGCAAGGCTGAGGAATTTCGAAAGGACACCCCAACAGAGTTTTAATGCTTCATGGGATAACACCAAGTGACAGTCTTCAAAGGACTTGTTAGAAGTTATTCTTATTTTGAAGATGAAGGGAACTAATTCCAGAATTTGACAATAGATGAGCAGGCTAACTTTATTAATCCAACTTAGGGCTTCTTTTTCCCTACTTCTTTCTTTTCCTTGGATTGGTTTCACTGAATCAGTTAAATTGCAGGAGCTTACTTCAATATGGCTCATGCTCTAAACGTCTGAGTTTTATACTAATTAGTGCCAATCCACTGTAATTTTTTTCTCCAGTGTGAAGACTACTGCCCACAGTAACTCACTGAAATTTCACATAAAAGCAAGTTAAACAATTAAAGTGGGAGAATATTTGATTAAGTAGCTCATTGATTTATAGTGGAGTAAATTGAAATTGATGGGACAGAGAAGTTTTTTTTAGTAGCAGCTGTATATTATGCTCATTATCAGAATCTTTGGACTCTTTGTGCTTTTGTGATTAAAACCCCACGGTTTAGGGATAGTAACTCTGGTATTTATTACTCTTGCATTTTTTAAGGCTTTTTTTTCTTTGTTTTGGTTTTTCTGCTTCTGGTGGTAAATTAGTAAGACCACATTGAAAAATCATACAGAGTAAATACATTGCCAACCAACCAGTGGCTATTTGACATCATTTAAACAGCATTAATCCTGACAGCTACGCAGGGTGAAAAAACAAACCCGAGTTTTGTTTGGGTGACAGGGATTAAACCTCTTCTCGGAGAGGTTTCTGCACTGAAGCAGGAGCTCGCTGAGAGGAAAGCTCATGTACTAGAACTCTGTGCTGGAGACTGGGAAAACCTATCACACAGTGGGGAAAAGGGGGTGAGGTCACTCTATAGAGCACCACCAGAGCAAGGAACATCCCCAAAACTGAAGAGTCTCAGGCTCTTGGTTTATCCACCAGATTCTGCAGGTGTCAGGTAGTGCTCATTTCTGGTAGTAGGGATCGGGTGAGGAAAGAGGTTATTCCCCCTCTCCCCATGCCCTGAAGGATGTTTTACAGCCCTCTTCATGATGTAGTGTGAGGTATCCCTGCCCATAGCAGAGGGGTTGAAACTGGATGGTCTTAAGGTCCTTTCCAACCCAAACCATTCTGTGATTCTATGATTCTGTGCTTGCAATGGAGAGAGAGAAAAAGAGCAAAGCTCGAATGCACAAAAATATTGATGTGTCATCTTATGAAATGCAGATATTAAGAGACTTGGCCAAGGACACAGAGAAAATCAGCTGCAGAATGAGTGAGCCAGCTACAGAAAGGTCATCACTGAAGACTGCTCTGCAACCCACAGGTGCATGCATGCTACCACCATGCCCTGTATGCTCCCAATACATCTGCCTGAGGCTTCCTTGCAACCTTTTTGTGTGGCTGAAACAAAATACTGGAGTAGAGGGGAAGAACCAGACTCAGTCTCCTGTAAATATTTAACTGTTTGAATAAGGGAGGGGTGTTTTTATCCGTCTCCACACGCCTCACACATATGCACATTTTCACTCTCAGGCTTGCAGCGATGCCTGCTTAGACTCCTGTGCAGGATGATTTCTGAACAAAAACACGTGCAGTGATCCAGGCTATTGTCTTGCAGCTGATCAAGGAGAAATGAAAGAAATAAATAGGAAATAAGCTACCATATTAATGAACATAAACCTTGTTGTTAGGAATTTTTTTTAAAGAAGTATTGCACTTCCCAGCAGAGGAGGTGGTAAAGGCAGAAACCCAAGACAAAGTTATACAGCTCGACCAGATAAAGCTGATGAAATCAGCCACTTTTTTCCCCTCAGCATTCGTTCTGCTGCCAAGCGTCCTCACCATGGAGTTGGGAGACTCCAGGGCCATCTGTTCAGCTTTTCAGAAACCTCCTTTTCAATAGTGGGGCTCTGTTTTGTGGCATTTCTTCCCAGAGTATTACCTCTTTTTGCGAGGACATCTGCTTGAAGGTCAGCTCAAATAAAAGTATTGCCTTTCAAAAGAGAAACAAACCCGTGCCAGGAACGGGGCTGAGTGGGGAGAGAGAAGGACAAGGAAGACACATTTGTCACTCATTTGGTTTGTACCCTACCAGTCCCTCCTTTCTTTCCTTGAGTCATGTTTCAGGGCTGTGACATCCAGAGGAACTTGAACGCACCTCTTCCTTTCAGTACTGCTCACCCCAGGGGTCCAGAAATCACAAGTCAAGCTCTTCAAAATTACAAGCTTGGGTTAAAAGCCATGAAACTGCTGTAAAAATTACATTTCAGGGATCTTTCTCTTTGCCTTCTGCCTTCAGAGACTTACGCTTGCGTCCTGCTTGTTTCAGGATTCCTCTGCAGCAAAAGAAGGTTGAAAAATGCAACATTTTTCAGTTGAGTGTGAGACAGTTATGTGGGAAGGAGAGGTGAAACTTCATGTAAAATGCTTTTACTGCAAGGTACGCGGTGGTGTCTGCAACCCAGTTTTTGCTCAGCATTGAGGATGAGGCAACTTTAGGTCTCAATCTTAGAAGATGCTGAGGATACCCCTGCAAATGCAAAATGGGGATGCTCAGCTCATCTTCATCCTAAGTGTTTTTTAGAGGAAAAAGAACTTGATCTAGAAGCTGAAAGAATACAGTGGCTTTTAGGGGACCTAAGCTCTGCTCAGCAGTTCCCATGACAAGGTAGGACTGATCTTAAGTCATAGCTAACGGGAAGGTTGATGTGTGACTTCAGCATACCTGCGCAGAGACAGGTATCTACACAGGGTGCTTCCTGCCTTGTTAGACACCAGCACCGGCAGATTGGGTTGCCTTCTGCAAGTGTTTATTTCAGTAATCACAGAGGAAACCTCAAAAACTACTTACGTTTAGACTCTCACCTTCATGTGGCTAAAATTAAGAATATCTAGTCTGATGCCTTGCAGTTAATGTGGGTATAATGCTCTCTCTGGACACAATGATTGTCTGGTCCCTATGACTCTGTGTCTGTATTAACCTTTTCTTGAAAAGAAAGACCATGGTAGAAAAACTATTACACTAGTGCCAGAGATGCCCTGGGCATGGGGAAAAGCTGCTACTTTCAATAAGGCTGTTGTCAGCCCCTGGATGTAGAATGCAGGAGCAGCGAGGACTTGTTCAGGTCCAGAAAAGAATCATTTTTCTTACTAGCATAGCTGAAAAATAGCATTCAGATATATCATGCTAACCATAGGGCTGTGTGTATATGGCTGCATGTATGCACACAGGTAAACATAGACACACAAAACCCCCTCCATACACGTATCTGTGTACTTAGAATTAAAATGTATGCTATCACACTACTGTACATTATGCATTCAGGCACAAACAGAACAGTTCAGCCATACCAGCATGTCTTTGGTTTAAGACAAACAGAAAATGGTAATATTGAGATCTTGCTGCACCAGGGGAATTATAATTCCCTTCTGCAGTCATGGTTGGGAAAAGATTACTGTGCTGGTAACAAGTTTCCAGCCTTCGACTCCCCAGCCAAGGCATAGGGGGATCTGGAAGCTGGGGAGGGATTATTGCTGCCCAGTTGAAGAAAGGGGATATGTGGAGGAGGGATTTCAGAGCAGCCTTGAAGTATTTAATCCAGCATGAGTGCCTGGAGAGCGGTGGTGGTTATCACTGGTGGGGTTTACCTAGGGGGGCCTGCAGCACAGTGAGGACCTCAGTGAGGAGGGAGAATGGGGTGATGTTTTGGGAAGGAAGGAGGGAGGCAGGAATAAGACACTCCATGGCAGAGGGCAGCCAGGGAAAATCATTGCATTTGATGAATGGGTTTGAAATGCCCCTTTGGTGATGGTCTATGCAATAAGCTGGGCATAAACCTGAGCCTATTGCTGGGGCCTGGCACCTCCAACCTGTCTCAGCTAACTCAGACACATCTGTCTTGAAGCGGGCAGGTCTATGCAGAGGGGAAGGATGCAGTGGTGGTAGTAAGGGAAAGCTCAGGCACACAACCAGTGGAGACACAGAATAGGCTATGCCACAGTCCACCGGCTCCCATGTGGAGATCAGCTCTTCCTAAGAGCAGTATTGAAGCACACCTGGGCTAAGCGTTAGTGCTTCATTCCAAAAGGCAAAGATCACAAGGTATTTAGGTCCTCTCAGTTGTCCTCATCTCATAGTCACAGTTTTGCTTGACTTACAGAGGATGGACTATAGCCCAGGCAGGGGCAGCATCTGGGACATGATGGCATTTCCTAGCTGTGCCCTGGTCAGATTTCCTAGCTGTGCCTTGATGGCATCATATGGCTGTGCTGTCCCAAGGTGCAATTTTCTTCACAGCCTGAAGCAGTGAGGAACAAGGCTGGGTGATACCTGAATGGGAGTCCACTGAGGAAGCAGAGCCAATGGATTCCAAGAAAAGGGGCTGTTTACTGACTTTGTTTGTCAGTGAACTTTTGTCCTACAAAACACCGTCTGTCTGAAGAAAGATTAAAGTAAATAGCTGTGGTCTTCACTCTCTGTGCAGATGCTCTGCAGATAACTGTGTTTTCTACCAGCCTCGTTGTCAGGTTGAAGTAAGTTGAAATCCTGAACATTGCTCTAGAATAAGTGTACCCACACTCTGGTTTTCCTGCTGTGGCAATATAGGAATAGCAGGTAAGATTTTCCACACTAGCGCAATTTGTTGACCCAATGCCATTGAAAAAAGAAGCTTTCTACTGAAATTGTCACTGGGTTTTTTTTGGGCAAGGCTTCTGCTTTTCAACTGGCCTCTTTGCAAACCTACCTGTGCTCAGCACTTGGGCATACATGACATCTGCCAGTACAACTCCTGTTGGTTGTGTGCACAAGTCACAATAGACTCCTGTCAAGGAGATGTGGGTTTGGGTTTTTTTCGTTGCTTTAATTTTTGGTGCCAGCGAGCTGGCTTGGCTTCAAATGCTAAGTGATCCCTTGCTAAATCCCTCCCAACTCTTCCTTGAGAAACGGAACCATTTTATTTTCCCAAGATATGTTCTGAACCACTTCTCTACAGTGTGGTGGCATCCACTGTATTTCAGGAAATTAGTATCAGTTATTTTTCCCAAGCCTGGTGATAGAAGGAAAGAAGGAAAGTGAGAAGCTGAAGAGACAGAAGGAAAGAAGTAAAAGAGTGGAGAACAGAAGAAGGTAAGGAAAGGTAGTTGTAGGAATCAATCTCACTGATGAGAAGGCTTGCGTTTTACTTGGGTCATGATCCTAGGACATTGGGAATCTGTGGCCTTTCCATCATTAAATTGTAATGTCACATCTTGACAGTGGAGAACTCTGCAAAGTACAATGGTATAACGCAGATGAGTCCGCACAACAAAGCAAAAATGCTTGAGTCTTGTTCTAGTGAACATTGTCTTGGGAGTGGCTACACAGGACCTGAGCCCTCTTCACACCAGTGCTTTTTTGCTGTCTTTAAGCATTCATTTCCCTTTGCTAACGCCAGCTGTGTGTGACATGTCACTTCCAGACCAGAAATGCCCTCCTTCCCATATCTCCATGTCCAGCAAGAGGAGAGGACAGCTTGCTTCTAAACTACATCCTGGTTGCCTTAAGTGGCTGGGAGAAAACTCCATAGTCTCAGTAAAAGGACTGTGGGGTATCATGAATCCCTCGCTACTAGAGAGAACAGAATGCAAAAGAAAAGGAAAAATAATTCATTGGAATTATTTTGAAAAATAATTATTAATTAATTATTATGAAAAATTATAAATTAATTATTATGAAAAATAATTCATTGGAAAACAAAAGGAAAAATAATTCATTGTTTCATGGTGGAGTGATGTCCTCAGGAAGAGTGTTGGGTCAGGACTGGCTGTGGATATTTAAAGGACAGTGTATAGGATTTAACATTCATTATATGTTACAGACTAGCCCTCCTTAAGAGTTGGAGACTGGTATTTTTGACACAGATGTCTCTTCAAACAGGTTCCATCTCAGCTCCCAACAGGATTATCGCATGTATTCCTAATTCCTCTTACTACTTTTCAACTGAATGTTTACTAAGGATCCCTCTCTTTTCTCCACATCACTACATATGTCTCCTGAGCTCCAAACTCCTTGCAACCCAACATTGTGTGTTGCATGGAGACAGGAGGTAACAGAAGCAAATAGGGAGCTTTGGGATCTGGTCCTCAGATCCCAAAGACTTAATTTCTTCTATCTTCTTAATTTAAGAAGATTTTCTTAATTTAAGAAGCTCTAGGGAGACCAGCAAGGACAATAACCTTGTAAATACCTTTCTTTGGTCAGATGAATCCCATTCCTGAGGTTCCAGTAAACAAATTGATGCTTACTTTGATGCAAGAACTTCTGCTGTTCTCTTAAGCAGCCTCTTGGCACAATTGAAGCTGTCTAAGGAGCACAGGCATCCGTGGTGTCTGCTCACCTTTTTGGGATGAGTGATGGTGCAAGCAAAGAAACAGAAGTCTTCAAAGGCTCTGAAAACCATCTCAGTGTACTTAAACTACTAGAAGATCTAGATGATACAAACAACACCCTCTTTATTGCCCATTGTAATTCCCCTTGGGCGCTCCAGGGGATGTGCCTAAGCTCAATGAGATCACATCTGTACTCCAGCAAACAGAATTGGTTCTTTGCAATCCTTATTACAACCTGCCTTCTACTTTCTCACATTTGGATGACTTCAGACTCCTATACATTACTTAGTTTCCAGTTCCACACAGTCCAGGCTGAAAACACTGGTTTTCCTCAAGAGGTGGCTGCACTGTTGTCCATGTGTGTCCCATTTCAGTAAACTGTGCCAGTTTTTTTTTCTGGCATCTCTTACAGTCTGTGTCTGAAAATAGCCAGGAAACCCCATATCCAAACAGAATTTGCAATCAGAGTGACACACACATAGTTATTGTGTCTTTGCCAAACGTATTACACACTGAAGGGTGGAATAAAAGCTGGTAGGTCCATGGCATACCCCGCTCTTTTCTCTCTGTGCCTGAGCTGGCTCTCCTTCTTTTATCCACAGAATCATAGAATCAGCTATGTTGGAAAAGACCTTTAAAATCAAGCCCAACCTTTACCCTAGCACTGCCAAGTCCATCACTAAACCATGTCACTAAGGGCCTCATCTATACATTTTTTTGAGCATTTATAGCATGTTTCCTCCCAGCATTTCACCCTGGTGTGGTGTACATCCCAGTATGTCTTCTCATCTCACTTTATTTCAGATAGTACATTTTGGGTGCTGGACATCCTCAAAGTTTGATTAGGCTGTTAAGAAACCCCACGTTGTTTTAGCATCACGCAAGAGCAATTAAAGACCAAGTAAGAATATCACATAAGAATTGTTTTGTTTTACACTCTGACCTACAAAAGACACATCCATATCGGAGCAGTGTTATCCTTTAACCAGTCAATTCTCACTGAACAGCCTAATACTGAGTCTAGGGACTGCTGTGTTTTGAAGGAGTAATCTCTTTAAAAGAGAGAAGAAAGAAGTCAGTTTTAGCCTGCAGTACCACAGGGTATTAGTCACCAGAGAAAAGACTTTGCTTCTCAAATTCCCCTGGGTCTAGATGTGGAGCTGGATGCACACTTCTGGCTGGGTATCCCCTTCTCACAGACAAGATCCTGAAGGCTAAACTATCTTTCCTGGCTAAAGATATAGGAAGGAGAGCGGGAAGAGGATCTAAAGGATGATTCCTCCTGGAATTACATGGCTACCAAAATAATCCTTTGGGGATTAATTTGCTCAAAGCCAAGCTAGAGCCATCCTCTTTCAGGAAGTCTAATCCGAGCAGTGGGAGGCGATGCAGTGGGTGAAGGAGTTGCAACCAGCTCCATGGTGGTCTCCAAGCTACAGGCCTGGAAGGGTACGATTTGTTATGTCCTCTCTTTTTAGCTCTGTTTTTCATTGGTGTTAGCAACCACATCAGAGTTAGCTGAGTTTTCAAATGACGTATCAAGGAGCATCGTGATTGATCTTTAGCTCCTATAGAAACCTGCTGGGCTGCATTTGCTCCCATCAGGGGGGAATTCAGACCTCTCGCTCACCCAGTGCTTCAGCTTTGTGGGCCAAGCTCAGCTTTGAAGTCAACAGCTTTAGAACAACTTCTTTGGCTGTTGAAGTTCATAGAGCACATCTGATTTACACTAACGTGGAGAATCTGGCATCTCACTCCTGCTGGAGTGAATGGCATTAGCCCAAGTCTGAATTTAGCCTTTTGACTTTCAAAAATTGGCTGCAAAATGAGGGATCCTTGTCAGCTTTAAGATTGATGCTCTATGACTCCAAGCACGTTTGTCATCTATTTGCAAAGTGAAAATAAGCCTACAGTTGTTGACAGTAAATGAAGTAATATTTACATAATACAGTCATACCTGTTTCCTGGTAAAGAGATCAATGCATATTTCTTTTTGCAATAACACATCCATGCTGTGTATCTTTGCAGAGACAATAATATTTGAAGTGAAACATTCATCCAGCTATATAATTATTTCTATTGTTTTCCATCTGCGTTTTGTTCCCTAATAGTTTATTACTAGTGGCCAATAGTCAAAAACAATCCAGATGGATGCAAAACAGCCCCCTTTTCCAGGTCCTTTAGAAGATATCTTGGTTATTAAAACTACTGTCATTAAGATTGGTGCTCAGAGTCTGCTCCCAAAACTGAGGCCCTATTGCTCCAGGTGGTGGGTGCAATTGCAGTAAAAGGCATTGCCTGCCCACAGGAACTTATATCTGGAAAAAAGCACAGCAGAGACACAGCCACCATGTAGTAGATCAGAAACAAAACTGCCATGAGGTGTGCTGTACCTTTCCCACCTTCCTCCTGGATGTTGACTTTTGCATTCAAATTTACAGCCAAATTAGCTATGATTCGTTAAGGACTGTAGTGAGAGGACAAGGGGTAACGGGTTCAAACTTAAACAGGGGACGTTTAGATTGGATATGAGGAAGAAATTCTTTACTGTCAGGGTGGTGAAGCACTGGAATGGGTTGCCCAGGGAAGTTGTGAATGCTCCATTGCTGGCAGTGTTCAAGGCCGGGTTGGACATAGCCTTGGGTGTCATGGTTTAGTGTGAGGTGTCCCTGCCCATGGCAGGGGGATTGGAACTAGCTGATCTTAAGGTCCTTTCCAGCCCTAACTATTCTATGATTTTATGATTCTATGATGATAAAGTGGATGGTGGGGAGAGGGGATGGGGTGGTCTCTGGGATACTCCACATAATAGGAAGCCGGTGTCATAGTGGTTTGATGGACCCTGCTCAGTGGCTTTCTTGCCGTCAGCTCTGGCACAACAAAAGTATTGCTCTACCTGCACTGGGAGACTAAGGATGCAGCATGGGTCAGAGGAGGCATTCTTTGGTGTCTCTGTCCTAGACTTTAATAGGCTGGAGAGCAGGTGAGGTGAGACCCAGCCCTTTTTTTCTCTCAGTTGTCATTTCCTTTAGCTTTAGAAGTTTTATTCTTCTGTCCTATGGCACCTTCCAGACTATATGGTTCCTAAATCACCTCAAGCAAATCAATAACAGTAAATAAATACCAAGGTGCCTCCACTATTAAGACGCTTGTGTGGCCTATCTTGTGCAAATACTGAAGATAGCAATCCCATTTTAGTAATTATTTCCCCCTCTTTCCACCTCCATAGCCCTCTATGAACACAAAGCTTCTAAAGAAAACCCTATAGCTATTTTCCCCCCCCCCCCACAACAGTATCAACATAACAAACTCTTCAGTCAGGTAAGTTCCCCTCTTGTCCCTCCAGCTGCCCTTAAATTTTCACCCTGGTGCAGAATGATGCTCTGAGTCAACTGTATACTCGCCTCCACCTACTCAAGAGCGGCTGTATTTCATTCTGCCTCTGTTACTCTGGGTGTCATGCAAATGGGGAGCAGCAGAGTTACATCCCTAGCATGGAACAGTGTGGCTCTTCGCATCCGTGTGGCTTTATTTGTTCTTAAAATCAAGAGTTAATTTGCCCTAGTCTAAAAAAGTTTTATGCTACTCTTGCATATCCAGTCTGGACTGGCTGCTGGGTACAAGAGGAAGCAAAGGAAGGTTTCTTAGTAGGAATAGAGGTAACAAAGGAGGGATTCCTGGTAGGCAATGCTAAAGGAAAAACTGGTTTCCAATTCCACCCAGTAAAACTGGTTCAGATGCCTTGGGGTTTGACTGTATTATCAGGATTTAACCATAATAAATTGAAGAGTGAGCAAGCTAGCCCAGCAATCTAAATCTCTGAATTTGGCTCCACAGCCACAGACATCTTCTTGGCCAACTCAAAGGTGCTGAAGAAAAACTCAGGTTAGGTAGTTTACCAGCCCTTTTCTAACAGATGAGTCTTCTTGGCTCACCTGAACAAGAGGCAATGTGATGAGGGAGGGAATGGCTTTAGGATGTGCAGATGCTGTGTTATCCAGGTGTGAAAGGTGACCTGGTCTCATCCTCCCTAACATATCTCTAGCTATACCTTTCAAGGTTTAAATGTCCCTCTTGGCTTTGGTGATGGAGAAGCTGCCATGCAGATGGGACCTGCAAAACCTGAAAGACAGTGTATTTGAAGAGGCAGAGTTAATGAGACCTTTTCTCAAGTCCTGAGCATCAGATAATGGAGATGATGACCTCTCACCACTAGCCAGCTCATCTTACACTGGGCTGTAAAAATGAGAGAACTTCTTCTGATTGATGAGGATATGTAGCAACACTTGATTTTGTACCTATATCCCTTCCCTCTTCCACTTCCTCTCCTACATCTCTCCCTATGCTTGCCCCCTGTGGACGAAACACACCATATCTAGTCCAAGTCTACCCCGACTCCTGTGCAGCTGAAGGACTACCAACTCCTACCCCAATTACCTACTCTACCCCAACTCCTGCTCATCAGTTACGACTTGCCTTCTTGCCTCCTGCTTTACTGTGGGGTAAATCTCAGAAGCTCTCTCCATCATCCTCATTCCTTTGCCAGGTCCCATAGGACTAGCTACAACCACAACACAGAGGGTGAAAAGTGGGGACACCTCTCCCCATCACATGAGGTGCAACACATGTGATGAGCTGCAACTGGTGTGCTGTGAAACAACTGCTTGGTTATTGAGTGGCTTTGCTCAATGGCTTAATAAATCCGTCAGAGGCTGCTCCAGTTCCCAAGTGTCTGCAGCTCATAGGAGGGAAAGGAAAACTTATTTTTTGTTTTAATGACGAGAAATGTTGTATAAAGAAGTGAAGAGACATTCCTGAAGTTACATCCCTGACCAAATCTTTATGCCACAGCTAGGAAATAAACATCTGAATATCTTGCATTTATATTGATGTATGAAGTACCTTTGGGTCAGACATACTCCGTGTGCTTCTACAGCACCTAGCACAATGAGGCTCATATCCTGAACAAACACTGATAATACACTATAAGCAATCCTCAGTGATGGTGTTGAGGTTAATGTGGACTATTTTTCTGCTCTTGACCCTGCTATTTGTAAATGTCTCATCACATGTATTCGTCAAATATTTGACTTCAGTTAAATTCTGTTAAGGGAAACATCATTCTTGGGTAGAATTCACTTTTGGGTGTAAAGTATTTAAGAGCTTGTTTTGATGGGTTTAATGTACTCCTAAATCATTCTGGATATTCTTGTCAATCTACAGGGTAGATCATCCGCTTCACATAGGTTCTGTATGAGATTGAAATGATCTTCCTGTGAAGATGGGCTCCTCTATTTCATTTAACCATTGACTTTTTTCTGGTTCATCGTTACATTGTTAGTCATAATACTTGCAGTTAGTTGTACCACTTGTAAAGTAGGTACTTTTAAAGAACAGTGCAGCTCTCCAGTTATTTCCCTGAGCCTTTTCTATACAGCATCCTTCTTCTGGAGCTCCACCATATTGTCCATGTTCAGTATGCACACAACCAGTTTAAAAGACTGGTCCAATCATGCTTTATTTTGTTCATTTTCTATTTTATTTTGAGAAGCTGAGGAAGGTAGCCATGAAAAAAGGAAGGGAAAGAGACTGCAGCAGCATTGCTGAGCTGCTCTGCAAAACTTTACTTTAAATTTCCTTGCATTGGCAAAGCAAAAGCTCAGAGCAAGTGTCAGCTTTTGGCCACCAGCTGGAAACATTAGTAGTGATGAGTACCATAGGTAGCAAAATGCTGCCACCCAGGACTGAAGGGCAAACATCTGTGGCTGTCAGCCTATTTCCATTCAGCCTTTAAGCAGCCCAGCAGAGATTTGTGGGTGTGCATGTAAGGGCCCTTTCCTTATCAAAGAATATCCTTGTAATGTGTTTGGGGCTGGTTAATAATAGGCAGCACTGGTGAATGCTGTTTCATTATATTTTTTTAAGTGCATGTCTTCTAGGGGGTGATTCATCAACTGCTATTACAAGAAAGTATGTTGGGAAGCTTGCAGCTGTGGGCTCAGACTGCAGTTTCTGTGTTGTTGCTAGGGATTCTGCATTAAATATCCCAATTCTCTGCGCTTAAAACTAGGAAAAATTGACATTCTGACTTCCCATAAGAGAATGGAATACGTGATTCACAGCCCTTCTTCTGCAACATTAATCAGGCCCTGTTTACAGGGAAAAGAGCCAAGGGGGGTGGTTAGAGCCAAAGAGGTATGCTCAGAAAGCCAAATGGTGATGTCATCTGGGGCAAAACAGTAACGGCAAGCCACTTAACTGGCTGAGGTGGCTTGTAGTGGGAGCAAATCCCAGTTAAAAGATGGAGACACATCAGGGTTTCTTGGCTGTGCCATTGACTGCTCTGCTTTTACTATGGGTTGTTTATGGAGGAGGATAAGAGAGCCATCAGTGAGCACTTAGAGTTCAAGTTGGGCAGCTGAGTCCTCCAGATCTGCTGTGAGAGTGGGGGATGAGAAGCGCGTAGTGCTGGGCTTTGAATACCCAGCAACTTCTGTGTGTTGTGTGGAGTAGGTTTGGGAGGTTCTTTCCATAAGGGTGCAATGCTCTGTTTTTCTTCTTGTGTTATATCTTGTCAATATGTGGGTAATTTCTTGGGCTGCCATGGTGCTGGGTAGTGTACATGTGTGTAAGGGATTGCTCCTCATCCTGGTCATTTTCAACCCATGTGGAAAAGGGAAGAGTTGTGACTACTTTTTTACAGATGGACTAAGGGAAATGAAGAGGGATTTCCTTGGACACACAGGAAGACAAAACCAATGTGCCTCAGCTGGGAGAAGACACAACTTTCCATAGTAAGTCCTCTGTTATAACTGCGAGATGGTTCACCTGACATCATGTGAAACTTCTTTTACACGCAGGAAACACAAATTATTTTGCAAGCCGAACAAAGGTTGAACAAGTCGGTTTCTGTCTCCTCTTCATTTAGAGAAAATGCTCTGGATGAGTGTGTCAAGGTTTTCATAAAGCATGGTGATACTACATGGGCAAGAAAAAAATAAAGTTTGATCCCCATCCAGTCACTGCAAACGACTTGCAGGAAGGCTCCTTCCTGGGCTTTGGGCTGTCTTCTCAGGCATCCTTCTTGCAGAGTGGATTCTGACTGTCTGCCTACAGAGATGTAGAAAGGAACCTTAGGAAGAAGATTAAGAAAGTCTGACTGACCCAACTGCACTCTTTGTGTGGCATGGAGATCTTCAGGTAAGCCAGCAGCAAGATGCTGTTTGGGAGATTAGAAGCATTTCTAAACAACACGTATTGTCTTATTAGAAACTGTTCTACTGGGCACTGATTAAAAATTGTTAAGTTAGGGACCAGGTTAGGAAAGCTAAGGCCCAGTTAGGATTAAACTTGGCTAGGGATGTTAAAGATAACAGGAAGTGATTCTCTACCTATGCAGTGAATAAAAGACAGACTAGGGGCAACTTATGCCCCTTCCGGAAGCTATCAGGAGAACTGGCTACCCTGGATTTGGAGAAGGCTGAAGTTGTTAATGACTTCTTTGCCACAGTCTTCACTGGCAAATGCTCTGACCACACCAAGCAAGTCTTGAAAGGCAGATGCAGGGGCTGTGAGAATGAAGACCCTGGGCCCACTGTAGGAGAGGATCTGGTTCGAGACCATCTTAAGAACCTAAATGTACACAAGTCCATGGGACCTGATGAAATCCATCCGCGGGTCCTGAAGGAGCTGGCAAATGAAGTTGATAAGCCACTGTCCATCATATTGGAAAAATCATGGCAGTCAGGTGAAGTTCCCGATGACTGGAAAAAGGAGAATATAACCTCCATTTTCAAGAAGAGGAAAATGGATGACCCAGGGAATTACAGAGCAGTCAGTCTCAACTCTGTGCATGGCAAAATCTTGTATTAGATTATCCTGGAAGGCATGCTAAGGCACATGAAAAACAACAAGGTGGTTGGTGACAGCCAGCATGGCTTCACTAAGGGGAAATCCTGCCTGACCAATCTGGTGGCCTTCTATGATGGGGCTACAGAACTGATGGACAGGGGTAGAGCAGTTGATGTCATCTACCTGGACTTGTGCAAAGCGTTTGACACTGTCTCACATGACATCCTTGTCTCTAAGTTGGAGAGACATCAATTTGGTAGGTGGAGTACTCGGTGAATGAAGAACTGCCTGGATGGCTGCATGCATAGAGTTGCGGTCAATGGCTCAATGTCCAGATGGAAACCAGTAATGAGTGTTGTCCCTCAGGGATCAGTGTTGGGACCGGTCTTGTTCAACATCTTTGTCGCTGACATGGAGAGTGGGATTGAGTGCGCTCTCAGCAAGTTTGCCAATGACACCAAGCTGTGTGGTTCGGTAGATAAGCTGGAGGGAAGGAATGCCATCCAGAGGGACCTTGACACACTTGTGAGGTGGGCTGATACCAACCTGATGAAGTTTAAACATGCCATTAGGGACTGTAGTGATAAGACGGGGTTATAGGCTAAAACTTAAACAGGAGAAGTTTAGATTGGATATTAGGAAGAAATTCTTTACTGTTAGGGTGGTTAGGCACTGGAATGGGTTGCCCAGGGATGCTGTGAATGCTCCATCCCTGGTGGTGTTCAAGGCCATGTTGGACAGAGACTTGGGTGTCATGGTTTAGCGTGAGGTGTCCCTGCCCCTGGCAGGGGGGTTGGAACTGGATATCTTAAGGTCCTTTCCAACCCTAACTATTCTATGATTCTGTGGTTCTAAGTTGTGGGAGACCTAGTCTGACAAAGAAGGGAAGTTTCTTGGTTGGACCAGTGGAAGTTCTCTATTCTAAGTCAGACCTTTGGTTTAGTCTTGTTCTTACAGAGAGGGAGAACAAAGAGCAAGCCAACCAGTATTTAGGATGGTATGATATTATCAGTGATGTGTCTACTGCTTCTCTGCCTAAGTTCTGAGAACTCACATACTTGGGACATAGGATTGAGGAGCCAAAACAAACTGTGGGGCTTGGCTCAGGAGAGGAAGATGTTAGTGTACGTCACCACTTCAAAGCTGTAGCTCTAGTATCTAACTCAACATGGGTATGTTTCTTCATACGATATCAAAGAGGTTGGCCATTGGTGGTGCCGTAGAACCTGAAAATACTGTGAATGGTGTGTTTAGCAGTGGCAGCGGTAGATGGTTTGTTATACCTCAGAGGCTGGTTGTTTCCTCTGTTGTAAATCTGAAAGAAATCTGTAGGCTTCTTAGTAGGTAATAGTAAGACAATAATGATAGAAAATAATAACTGATAAATGAAAGAGAAGAACACAGAAAAGGAAACAGTGTATGGACTGGCTGAATGCCTCAGGGACACAGGCAGGAGGAAGGTCTGTGCCCTATGCTAACTCCTTTTATGCTTTTGGTCCACTATTTAATTCTGTCATATTTCAGCTTTTCTTTCATTCACGGCACAAGAAAATGGTGAGTGAGGAAATTTAGTGGGTAACAACAGGGCATTTTGAGGCTTTGTGTAGCACGAGATGCCACTATGAAGCCAGGTACTCAGCTGGGGGTGAAGACAGTGATTTACACAAGCTGATGAGCTGGCTCCCCCTTTTCTAGTGTGTCAACACACATTCATCCTTATGCCAGCAACATGCAGGCCCCCATTGCAATCATTTAGTAAGTTTAAGGAAGTTCCTGTTTTGGTCTTTTGTTATAATCAGTGTTATTACGAATGCAAACAATAACCAGAACAATTGTAGTCATCAATGGAGCTATCGGTGAAGAATACAGGGCTTTCCTGCTTAGACACAACTATGAAGAGGACTGTTTACTTAGCCAGCCTGTCCTTTTATAGTTACCAACAGGAAATGTTTGCAATGTTTGTGTAAGGAGACTCCGAATTATCCCACATGATCTCTTCAAAGGGATGTGAGAACAGAATGTACGTTTTAAATAAAATCTCACAGCCCTTTCTTCGCCTGAAGAGTGAGCACATATGGTTTTGATGGACTTGCCAACCTATTGCCTATGTCTTTACAGCCCACGTGTGTCACATTCTCACCTCTACATGGAAAAGTTTTGGATTAAAACCCTTTTTTTTATTTTTGGTTCCCCCTGAATTGCTTTAAAAATTGATAGACAGTATGATAAGGCCAACTTGACTGAAACAGCCTCTGTTACTGGGTGTCCAGATGTTTGCCATACTGAAGACCAACACATCCTCACAGTGGATGGCTGGAATGGGATTATCTGGAGTGAGAAGAAGGGACACCCGTGATCGTATAGGAACAAAAGCATGAGACAGCATCTTTCTGGTCACCTACAGGAGTGGAGTGCTGAGAACTCACTGGACTGTCAACAGATTAACCAGGGTGTCTCTTTATAAACAATAAGCTACTGTTGCAAGTGTAAATTAGAGCTTAGTTTTGTCTTGGTCTTGTTTCTTGTTACAGAGACTTATACAACAAACAAACTACAGTTCAAAAAGCATCTCAGTCTTCACCTCAGTAAACCAGTGATGCGCACAGAGCAAACATCAGACCCACTTTGATTGACAGGGTGTTGTCATTTAAAGCTACAGAATTACCTGTTAATACCCATTAATACGTGGGTGGTGGATGGAAATATCTTGTAACCTAGATAATGGAAAACATTTATGAACACTAGAGCTGGGGGTCCTGTTAGCTTATCACAGACAGGTAAGCAAAGTTTGGTCCACACGTGACTATTCCCTTGAGTACAGTGGCATTTGTATGTCAGTTTAAGATTTGAGTCCCATTAGGAGTGGGAACTATTTTATCCACATTTTACACATGGGGGAAGGGAAGCAGAGAGAGAGATTAAGGGGCTTGCCCAAGGTCACGCAGGAAGCCTGTGCTAGAACCAGGATATGAACATAGATTTCCTGAGCCTCCATTTGCTGCATTAACCACAAGCTCTTCCTTCCTCCTTCATTTGGGAGAAACAACAAGTTTTCTTTAAGAGGTTCTCTGCAGGGAACTTGGCTACAAGGTTCTTATTTGCATGTGGAGAAGACTCTACAGGCAAGTGACATCCTTGCACTGAAGCACGGCTTTGCCAGTATTTGTGTGTTTGTACCAGAAGAAACAAGTCACCCATATAAGTATCTATCCCTTTCTCTTTGGCTCTGAGTTTTGCTGGTCCAGAACTGCTTTGTGGTTGTAGGGTTGTGCAATTTGATGACTGTGACCATGCCTACGAAGAGCACAGCCTCTGGGAAGTGGTTTTAACATACTGGCCCATACATAGACATCTTCATTGCAGATCTGAGCTGATTGCCCAAGGGCTGGTTAAAGAAAGGACAATAGGTTAAGTTGGAGACTTGCGTAAGTGAAGATGCCTTTGTCCCTGTTGGACCTAATGCCAGCTCCAGGACATGGACAGAATCTTCTCTTGTATTTTCATTTGTTACTTGCTCAGGAATTCCTTTCATTCCAGATATGGCAGAAGTCAGACTTTCTCTTCCAGGTGTCAGTGGATAAGTGTCCTGCAGGATCAAACAACAGAAACTAGAAAAGGCTCATGCTGGATGAGCACCTTGGGTGTCAATGGGTAGAAATGTCATTTCAGCATCTCATGATGAAAAACCCCACCTCTTCCATCAGGGGCATGCTGGGGAAAAATGGGCCAGACACAACGTATCACCAGTTCTACATAATTTTTGTGAGACAGAGACTTCCTTTGAGTGATGTTATTGATTGATATCCCTTAATTTCCAAGGGACAGATACTGTTCCTCTGGCATTTACTGCCATCATTGTATAGGATAACCAGAATGAGCTTGAGTTTCCTCTATCTGCTTGTGTAACCAAACCACCATTCAGAAGAGGGACTTTTTAACTCATACGCACATATACAAAATGAATTATGTTGTCAGTGGCATCACCTCTGATTACAAATGACAATACAGTACTATGGTATTTTCTTGTGCAGGTTGAAAAAAAAGACATTCCCAAATAAGTTTCTGTGGTTAGTTTTTTGTGGTCACCTACTCCCCTTCCTATCATATTCCGCAAGGATTAACACAGATCAGACAGAGGCCACATGCCTTTTATTCTCCTAGGCACTTGTCACCATCTCACCTCCAAATTCACCTGGACAAGCACTCAGCTGCTTATCTTATACTATTTTTGTGCTGAGCACAGTATCTATTCGCTCATGGGGAAAACAGAAACTTCCCCATCTCACCACAATATCATTGCTGCTTATCTACCCTTGCATTTGGTAACCAACCATAGGGATTTTCCTTCAGGACAGATGTTGGCTGAAGACTACAGTTCCCTGGCAAAGACTGGGATGGGATGCAATCACTCAACCTAACCGCAGGCTGCAGTGGCAGAATGAGGGCAGCAAGGATAGTCTAATGGGTAGCCTAAAAGATGTGCTGCCTTTGTTTCACTGCTTTACCATTAGCCGGTCCACGGTAAGATGGTTTTATCTGAAATATTGAGTCCAGTTTTTCTGCTCAGTTAATGACTGATACAGTCTCATAAGCTTAGCATATGCTAAGAAAGTACAAGCAAGGAAGTTGTGGATAGTGCTGGAATAGATTCTGAGGGTGGAAGGAATATCAGGCATCTTGTTAAAAATTAATCTCCAGGGTTTTGGCAGCACACTGTAAGCAGTGTTTTACAGACAGTTACCTGTCTCACAGGCACACCCTATTACTATAGCTTTTATTGAGCTAACAAAGATGTACCCGGATACAGGGAAAAAAAAAATATTGAAAGGGCATCCTTCTCTAGCCGAGGTTTGTCTTCCTTTGGTCAAATGTAGCTTCTTCACCCCCCGCTTTTTTTCTTTTCCTTATAGTTTCCATTATGTCAGAAAGACATTCAAAATATTCCTTGAGAATTTTTATGTATTTAGGATCTTTTTCGAGTCAAAAGTCCAATTTCATGACAAATTAATATACTTCAGGGCAAATTTGTGATTTGGGACTCTTAAAAGTGAGTACAGAGAACTAAATTTGCTGCTAGAAATTCTAATGAAAAACCTTGATAGCCTTCCTCCTTTGTCATTCATAGTGTCACACTAGGTTACATTTCAGATCTGGAACTCTAGCTAAGTACTGATGTCTTCAATGGGATGTCCTTGTGGATTTAAATATTACTAACATGTGTAAGCATAGTAGACCTTATCTCATCCTAATCGATAACAAATTTTCAGAGAGCTGCCAACGTGCTCTTGTTGAGACCCCAAAGTTTATTGTATTTCCTTATAACTGTGTCCTGTTCAAAAAATATATGTCTACATATGCCATTAGCCACAATGCTTAAGGGATTTGGTCAACCCGTCATGGTTACGTATAGTGTGACACAGAGACCACACAGGTTGCAAATATTGATCAGTGTATGGCCAGTGTATCCTGTTTTTAAACAAAGCCAGGAGCCAAATCATTGGTGAGTGTTTGTGACTAACTTGGAAAGATAATCAGGACTTGCCTGAGTTAACAAAATGAAAAGATCAAAACCCATCTGTGCATTGTGTCAGTATAGGTCAGGCTGGGCTGTGTTTATGCAAATTCCCATGAACCCATGTGCACTAAAACCTAATAGAAATCTTCTGGTACTACTAGATATGAGGTCAGTTGCCTCACCATGACCGTACAGATGCGCAGATAAATCTGAAATGGGAAACAGGGGATTTTACCAGTGGGATGCTTCACCTCAGACCACAAAGTCTAAGACTTCAGATTCACTGACCTGAAAATCAGAGTAGGGCTGTGGTCAGAGAAAGGTCCTCTCTTTTAGGGTGAGTGTGGACAGCTGAGGGCTCTGGACCAGCATGAAGCTTGAACAGCTGAGGTGTCCTCTCATGAAGGGCTATAGAACTTGATGGCAGCAATTAGTACCTGGAGGGGAGTGGTATATGTGCTGCTTTCAGCTGTGAGGGCTGTGATGTGACAGTGTCTGTGGGCACCTAAAGATGTCTCATTTAAGATGAAAGAGGAATCACCATGGGTCCGATGTCCATTTAGTTCAGATAGTTTCATCTCTTGAATTCATATTTTTGGGTAGATATGTGCACAGCACTGTATGGAAATATATGAAAATATAGACTATAGTTGCTTGGATCCTGGAAAAAGTATTCCTGTGGGAACATGGGACTTAACCCTAATAAAGAGGAAAACAAGTACATGGAGCTCTGCTCCTTTCAACTAGTGTTGTGTTCTGTAGACATACCTGGTGCTTTTGTTAATTTCTGGTGGAGAAGGGGTAACGGGTTCAAACTTAAACAGGGGAAGTTAGGTTGGATATGAGGAAGAAATTCTTTACTGTAAGGGTGGTGAGGCACTAGAATGGGTTGCCCAGGGAAGTTGTGAATGCTCCATTGCTGGCGGTGTTCAAGGCTGGATTGGACATAGCCTTGGGTGTCATGGTTTAGTGGGAGGTGCCCCTGCCCCTGGCAGGGGGGTTGGAACTGGATGATCTTAAGGTCCTTTCCAACCCAAACTATTCTATGATTCTATTCTACGATAATGTAGAAATACTAATTATGAAGGCAATTTCCATTCTCTCCACCTTCTTCACAACCCTTGACAGCAAGTCAGGTGTTGCCTTTTGAAAGGAGAAGTTATTTTTATTGAGATTGTAGAAGGTTTTCCAAACTCCACATATATTGTTATGTTTCTCAAATGCATTACATCACAAGACTCTTCTGAAAGGTGTCCAAATCCTGCATTAAAATGCTTGTGGGAAAAGTTGAAAAAATAAATGGTTTATATTAAATGGCATTTGGAAAAGGGAATGAAATGCATTGCACTGATATGGTGGAAAGGTAATGTACTAATGGATGCTTTAGTTTTGAATTAAGTGTTACGCTCTACCTCATTAAACTCCATTCTGAAGTTACGTGAACTTACATACGCCTTCCCCCTCTTTGCTGTTTTTACACTGGATAGTGTGTAAGAGAAGAGTAGTGAAGTATGAACTCTGAACATTATGCCTTGAAAAACGTAACCAAAGCAGGTGGTTTTATGTTAAATTAGGAGAGAATCTGATCTGGCCATATTTCAAATAGTGACTTGGAGAACTCTGGAAAACAGCAGACTCAGCTTGTGCCTCAAGGCTTGATGGGACCTGTACTGTGTGCCTTAGAAAGCCAATGCTGCTTCAGTTCATGCTAGAGGAAGAACAGCATTTGACATTTCCCTCAGCACATTCTTGTTGAGTGTGGTGGACTTTGGCCTGTGAAGTTTGGGTACTATTGATATTAAACATCTTTATTAGTAAGACTTTTGCTCTAGAAAGTTTTATCCACATTGTGCTTTTATGGTGTTCCCATGGGCCAAATATTCTGACTGTTTGCATTGGGATACTCTTGGAACACCATGCAAGCCTTGCTTGTATGCCATGAAGGGAAATTTAGGGCCTCTTGGCCCTCACAACATCCTCTAGGAACACTTAATGTACTTTTCTGGACAACTCCAAATTTGGAAAGCTACCTGTCTGAGCATCCAGAGCCTTTAAACACATATCCCATGTATGGCTCTCTCAGGACTCCTCAGTGCCCAGTATTTCAAAGGTTCGGAGACAAAACTTGCACATATCCAGCTTTTTCTCCGAATCAGCCAAGTCCAGAAGATCATGGGATGACTGCCTGACCTCACATCCCATCCCAACCAAGCATATGACAAAAAGTATTCTGCTGGCCTCCCTTGGACCACCTCCAAAGCCAGGCTCCCAGAGGTCTTGTCCTGTGATGGGAACATGCTAATGTGAGCATTGTGAACACCTGCTGAACAGTGATGGTGGTTGAGGAGAGGCTTATGGGCCCCAAAGAGGATTTTGGTTCACTTTTCATAGTGCAGAGTTCTCTTTAAGGACTGTATTGTGCTGACTTTGAGAAAAAAAGCAATGACTACATTTTATCAGGGGTCCTATACCTGTGAACATGATTCACATGCTCAGGGGATCAGCATCTTCAGCGTATTCTCTCTTTGCTCTGTCCACTTTCAGGTTTTGATATATTTTAGGTAGAACTCAGGCTCCTCATTGCTCAGACTGGACAATTCTAACAAAGCTGCATGGTAAAGCAATTCATCCTCTGAAGGTATCTATCTCCCAGATGATGGTTGGATGGCCCACATAGATGAGATGCATAACTCGGATGGGTCAAGACAAATGATACCCCACACTTACCTACCTGGTACTTAGTTGTCTGGGAACTCAAAGTATATAGGGATCAAAAAATAGTGGGTACCAGATGAAGCTTGTGCTACTGCAAGTTCATAAACATGCTTTATTAGCTGCTTCTATTAATTCCTTTACTTACTAATTGAGAAATATTAGTATTAGAAGGAGATTGGCTCCTTCATTTAGTACCATTGGTGCGGCTCACACTGAGAGCAGAGGTTGTCTCAGCAGCCTCCTCCCCTCCCCTCACCATGAAGACCTCAGTGTCTTCAGAAGGGTGATAAGGAAACTGAATTTAAAAACAAACCCTTCAGAATAATGTTGTAAAGGCCCAGATAAACAAATTTTCACACTGTGTTGTTGGGCCTTCTCTATGAGACACACCAGGGAGGATAGAGGTTATATGAAGATGCTGGAGATATCAGCCTTCCTAGATCTTCAATCCAGACATTTGGCAGCAGTTCAGAGTTGGTCATATTAGAAAAGACTGAGTACTGTTTGCATGAAACTGGGAGAATTCCCTTGGATTTATTTCTATTTCTGTATTTAAGTTCATTTTTCATTCCAGAGCTATTTCCCCACATAGCAGCAACTGCTACTGAGACCCCACAAGGCACCTGGGAAGGTCAAAAAGATGGACATTTTAAAGAAACCAGACAACAGTTTCCTTTTATTTTATCGTGTAAACACATTTGCAGTCTAGTTAAAACAACAAAGCAAGACATTTCATACATTCAGTTCCTTAATTGAATGATAGACCAGAGCCTCAGCTGGTGTGATTCTGTATCCTTCCCTTGCAATCAATTTAGTGCCATGGGAAATTCACTTCCAAAACTCATTTTTCATAGTGAACACAGGAACTTTTTATGTAATTTCTATCAAGGCTTTTACCACTGCTGCTGCTAACGTCATCCCATTGCTTGCAGAATGTCCAGCTCCTACAGTCTTTTGCCATTGTGCCTTTGGGTGCTCTGCTACTGATCTCACTATGACTGAGACACACTTTGACTAACTAACTTCATTAGTCATGTACCATGAAAAGCTTTCCAATAAGCAAGGCTCAGCCCAGTCTTAGCTTTGCCAGGCCTCTTGACTGTCATGCAGATGAGGTTAATAATTTTTTTATACTAAAAAGGTAATTGGAACACTTATAACACTTTCATATAGATAACTCTTATGATGTATAACACTTCAAATATATAACACTTATAATGTCATATAATGGCTTTACAATAACACAGCTGAGCCAAGCACTTCTTTATTCTTTTAAAGACACCTAACTCACTTTTAAAGGAAGTTAACATGGTTACCCAGGTCATTTTGCAAGTTTTTCAGTGATATAGTCTTGTTCATGAATGTACACATTTCTTTCAAGACGATATATACCTAAACCACAGTGCATGGGCATGAGTCAATAAAGGAAACAGTTCTTGTAAGTTTATATGCATTGATACTGTTTGTTAAAAACAGGCTATGGCAACAGATTTGCATGACAAGATGCTGCCGTCTGAAAACATGAACTGCTGTATAACACTGGTACGTATCATTGGATCAGTGAGGAAAGTGGTAAACCAAGTCTAAATGGGCTGTGTATGTACTTGAACTTCAGAATGTCACTGGGTTTTCAATTGTCAGTAAAAAAAACCAAATAGAATCCTTCCCCCTTTTATAACCTCACATTTGCAAAGGGAAGTTGAAGTTTTGTGTGGATCTTTGCAATTTGCACACCTGTGCAGAGATAGGAAAGGGAGGGAGGGGGTGAGAAAAACCTCACAGTTCTTTTCTCTCCTGTTTTTATGCAACTGTTGGTATCCATACACAGGTCTTCAGGCAGCTTGAGTGTCATAAGGGTTTTTTGCATCGTCCAGCCTGGCAGACAGCTTAAGGAAAATGCACATTTTGGCATAAAAACTAAATTCCAGGGTAACTTAAAAGGTTTCTCGATGGCTGATTTTGCCCCGTGCCAGGGCTATGTGATGTACTGGCTATATGAAAATCAAAAGGAGAAATTAAAAACAAAAAAGAAGGAAAAAAATAAAGAAAAAGGGGAGAAACTTTATTTGAAGCCTAAAGTCATGCCAAGGAGGGCACGTTCTGCAGGCTGATGTAGAGCAGAGCAATCAGAGCTCTTGGTACAGTAAGCGGAAAGCAGAGCAGCTGCACTGTGTTTTACCTCTTTGAAACTTCTAACAGGAAGCAGCCCTGACGTGAGGCAGGGAACCAGTCCTTCAAACGCTGGAAGGCTCTCAGTGTTCTCAGCACTCAGCACTTTGCAAGAGGCACCCACAACTTCTCTGGTGCCCAGCTTACAGAGGGTCCATTCTGCTGCAGCCTCTGCAGATCCTGATTTTCCTCTCTCAGCTTCCGCAGTGCTGACCCAGAGGAGACAGTCACAGCTTCTGCCAAGCCTCCCCCATCTCCAAGGGTGAATTTCTAGCTCAGCATTAGGCCAGTCTCCCTCCTAATACACTTTGGGGGCTTAAATTGCACAACAGAACAAGCACAGGAGCCTCTTTGCCATGCATGGCAGTATTATGAATTCCTATGTAATACTGGGCAGATATTAAAAGATGCCAACTCACATGAAGTGAGATGTGAAATTCAGGGCAGCAAAGTGGATTTTTAAGCATCCCAAAGGTCAAACTATAAGGGCTGCTTGAAGCTCCATTTACATAAGCAGAAACCTTGCTGCATGCAAACACACGTGTGCAGGCACCCCTTCATGCAGGCTTGTATGTAAAAAGAACTCTTTTTTCTTCTCTTTTTCTTCTTGATAGGCATGTTGTGGAAAATGTGTGTCTCTGTGGGTCTGGTGACATGCAAATGTTTATGTGGGTGTTAAAAAGAAAATGGAGAAGGTGTGAAGCATATATTCAGAGACCCAGAAGCCACACACAGGCTTCTATTTATAGCACCCTATGGTGAAATAGAGAAAACGAACTGCAGCTTCTATCTGCTGCTCCCAACTGAAGTTTGGCAAGAGCAGATAAAACCTTTTAGGGTCTCTTTGTAGTTGTAACTGGCAACAAAAAGTGATGAGTTAGCTGTTTCCTTTGCGACCCTCCTAAGCAGGTGAAGAAGTCAACCGCTGCGTGAGTGGAAAAATCTGGGGCTGCCTCAGCGCCTGGAAGTGAACTTCTTCTCATGCAGAGCCCTGGTCAAAACCCAGAAATAGATCTTGTTCTGAGCACAACTGCCTCCCAACCTGGAATCCTAGCCCCAGGTGAAGAATTCACGATCCAGGCACCTGGGGGTGCATCAATGTTTCCATTTCTTTCTACTTACATCTGTTAGAAAGAGAAAAACAGAGAACGAGGTCCTAGTATCAGAGCTGAGATCTGAGGTTATGGGGACACCTCATAGCAGCCTTCCAGTATCTGAAGGGGGCCTATAGGGATGCTGGGGAGGGACTTTTCATGAGGAACTGTAGTGAGAGGACAAGGGGTAATGGGTTCAAACTTAAACAGGGAAAGTTTAGACTGGATATGAGGAAGAAGTTCTTTACTGTAAGGGTGGTGAGGCACTGGGATGGGTTGCCCAGGGAAGTTGTGAATGCTCCATTGCTGGCAGTGTTCAAGGCTGGATTGGACATAGCCTTGGGTGTCATGGTTTAGTGGGAGGTGTCCCTGCTCCTGGCAGGGGGGTTGGAACTAGATGATCTTAAGGTCCTTTCAAGCCCTAACTATTCTATGATTCTATGATTCAAACCCAGTGATGATTTCTTATGCCAATAATAGAATGACTGCAGTTCTGCTCTCGCTTTTTTCTTTGACGGATTCTTCTCAAATGGGATCGAATAAAATGTGATCCTGGTGCTGCATAGCATCCTTTCTTTCACCTTTCACTCCTTGCTTTCCTGAGGGCACTAATTCAAGTATTTTCCTGCTTGAAGCTCATATATTCAGTGAGTGAGTTGGCATCTCATTACCCACCTCTTTCCTCCATGAAGGCTGGTCTTTGCAGTACCTGTTGTTGGCCACTCTTGACTCTTATGCTAGTGTAGGACATACATAGTCTCTTTCTCAGCTCCTCATTCCATGACATCTTCAAATCACAGCACTTGTGCAAACTGTGGATTTCTCCATGAGCAGTTGGGAGCCACCACTTTTCCTTTTGCTTGGGTGGTAGAGGTGGGTTTGGCACTTGGAAAACGACAGGGCTGGGAGCTGAATATTGACATCCTGCCTTAGGTCTGGACTTTGGCCCTAGTGGTGGTGGAAAAAGTAACTTAAAGCTGAGCTCTTTTTTCTCCCTGTTTTTTTTTATTTATTTTATAAAATGCAAAGAACACAATCAGATAGAAATATTTTGTGACTTGGTGTTTCTCACAGTGCACACTTTTCTCAGAAATAAAAATCCTGAATTATTAAGTAATTACTAAACAGCCACAAACCTCCATTTCCGTGTTTTAAAATGAAGTATGTTGATATTTTTCTCTAAAAGGCAGTTTTGATTCGTAATTTGTGTGAGTGTAGTTTTAAAAAATAATGTCTAAAAGCCTGAGGGAAAATATGCACCTGTATTAAATTTGAATGAAATTACTATTTTTTGAATTAATATTTGAACTCTGTTGACTCACCAAAATTCTGAGTATTTTCATTCTGTGTTGATCTGAATTGAATTTTTTTCAAACTCTGCATTTTAATAATTCAAGTGAACCAATAAATTAGGTATTTGAACGGTCCTAAGGTAACATTAAGCAGTGAGTTTTGTCTCTATCTCACCTGGAATTGCTGGCAAAGCAATTGGGTTGAACATGTCTTTCATTCTAATATTTATTTGTTTCATTCATTCAATATGAAAACTGCTTTGATTGTACAAACTGGTCACATGGAGCATTGTCTGTTCCTTGGCTGGAATAGAACATATCTCTTAGAGATGATCAACCCTGAGGTCTGTTTTTAGAAACATGTATGTTAAGTGAGTTCTTCCATGTCTGATATCATTGCTGGGTTTAGACCAATGCTTTTACCTGCGGGGCGATATCTCGGTGAGTGCATTGTTTTGGCAAACTGTTTTCTCAGATTTGGGCCTTGCCTCCTGGTGCAACCATTACTGCTAATAGATTCACTACTAAGAAATTCTTGCATTTTCTTCAGTGAATGCTCCTTAGTATTTGCTTGAATTTGTGTGTTTTCTTATCTGTCAATAAACCGCTTTCATAGATGTTGATAGGGAATGATCACAGGGAGTGACAAACACTTCTGAGATGCTTTCCTTTCAAGCAATAACTGAAAAAGCACCATCTCTTTGGAAAATTTTTGCTTAATCTTGGTCACTTTTAATTCTGTTCTTTTTGTGTTGCTTTCCTGGTGATAAAAATAAAGTAAATGTCCCTTTAGAAACAAACAAGCAAACCAACCAACCAACCAGAACTTACTTTAAAAGCACAGGTTCTACATAAACCCCAGCAGTCAAACCACCCTCTGTTATAGAGGAAACCAGCCAGGTCTTTGCAAAATAAAGGTGGAACATGTTCTTCACTCCTACTTTGTTCACGTACCTAGACCAAAAGTCAACGTGGAAAGCTGGCTTTGCACTCACCTACAGGTCAACAAGGGCAAACAAATTAAGTCCCTAACGCATGTCAAACCACTGCTGTGGGTGTGGGTGTGTCACTGGAGGACACTGATTTGCACTGTGCTTCAGTTACCCAATCATCTTGGGTAATGTGTTCCACTGCAATGGCATGAGAAGCCTTGCTCAAGGTTCTGCCTGCTATGAGACATTGTCCTTGCCCTACAGAGCTTTCAGCTGAAAGGACAAAGACAGCAAGAGGAGAAAATAATGGAGAAACTATTGCCAAAGGTAATAAAACAGGCCAGTGCTGGAAAAAACTTATTTCTCTCTCCTTCTACAGTGCCCATGGTGTTGTTGATGGAGACATGTCTAGTCCTGGGGGTTTTAGGCACATTTCTGTATTTGTTATTTTAGCATAGTTATGAAGTTTTAGATCAGGCACTGCGTAACTGCTGGTTCTAAGCCTAAGGTAAAACACTTCATGGTGTCCTCAGGACTTTAAACTTGAGTTAGGTGAAACATGTTAAAGCACAGCTAAGCTGCTTCAGCTCACTAGTCAGGGCAGAAATAGAGGGGAGAGAGAGGTCCTTAGGTTTAGCCCCAAGAAAAAATCATGGTGAGGTGGGATTCAGGGATGAAGGACTGACCTCAGCAAATTCACCTCAGTCAAAATTAAATGCTTTCTCTTTATTATAGTTTTACCTCAGGATAACTCAGGCACCTCAGCCATTCTGAGGTTAAGAAAGAAACCCCAAACCCAGCTTTTTCAAGCAGCAAAGGCAAGCACTAACTGTAGACTCAGCTGAAGGGCTCACTTTCACTTGGGATGCTTGGTAGATCTCACTGCCAATTAGTTTAATACATTACAGTAATAATTGTGGGTATTCCTTCAGAGCTCACCCACCTTTTCTCTTTTTCATCTTTGTTTTAAATGAGCAAGGATTTAGCCAATGTATTGAGGGAGAAGGGAAGGTAGCAGCTCCCAAAAGAAGCTGCCAATAGTTAGGAGCACATACTCTAGAGCTACTTATGCATGCTGGTCTCTGAACTGTCTCTATAACAGGAGCAAGAAGGCTTCATTGGCAACAACTATTCTACAGTCCTCAGGTGCAGCATTTGGACTTTTTTATTCTCTTTCTCCAATACTAAAAGCTACCCCTTTTCATCCCAACCTACCTTGTACGAAATTGAACCAAACCTAAGCAAAAAGATGGGGCTGGCAAAGCTCCAGCAGAGTGCAGAGGGTATGCTCAAAAGCAGGAAGCTGTGGCAAAGCTGAGTCGCTGAAAAGCTACTGGAGCTAATATATTGTGGTCATGGGGATAGGTAGCAGCATCTGTGTAGTGATGGGAAGACTCAAAAGCACCTTCAAAACACGCTTGTAAAATACTGCTGATCTTTGCACTTTGACTGGGCCTTTGTGCTTCAAGTATTTAGAGCATCTTTTGCATTGATGAGCTGGAGCGTATAGTTTATCCCTATGTGCAAAGTGTGCCTTTCAGAAGCCTTGTTTGCTGCCTGTGCACTGAAACACAGAGGTAGGCTTTGAAGGTGAAAGGGATGCGTAGGATTGGGTTAATCTGGCAGCATTTGTGACGGCATCTGGGGCTAAAGCAGGCTGTAAACTCTCGCTGGTGAATAGCTGCCTTCCCTCTGCTCTTTCCACGGCAGTGTGAAAAGCCAGGAGTGCACTTGTGGATTGCCTAATTCTTTTATGGGGTGGAAAAAAAGATGCTGGCTGTGAAGCTAATAAAAAACACCAGGTGGTCAAGATATCATGGAGGCCTATTGTTCCAGGAGATTGTTTCATTTATTAATATGGGCTGCGATGATGAGAACAGGATGCATAATATTGCCATGTGAGATAGGGAGTGAGAAGATGGAAGGGTGAGGTAAGATGTCCCTTTCCTTCTCTGGCTGCCCTTGAGAGGGAGGAAGGAGTGGCTATGTTTCACATCTGAAGAATCAGTGCAAGCTGAGATAAAGAGAGGACTTCCACCAGTACCTCTATAGCTGCTACCTTAAGATGCCACAGTTCATTAGAGAGCTGCAGCCAGCACACATGGAGGGAGGGACAAGCTCCAGTCACCATTCTTGAGCTCTCTGCTCTTCTAGATGCCTGTAGGTGCCTGCCCTTGTAGCTGTATTGGTTTTGGGTAGAGCCTCAGAGACTGTTTCATATGTTTCTTAGTGCCTGGACTGGGCATAAGGAATCACTTGTGCCTGATGGAGGCACAAATGTAATTTCTGTGGTCCTTACTCTGCTGAGGGCCAGAAAATACATACACATCCAAGACACCACTGACTTGTGGAGCCTGGACAAACCAACCAGGAATTACTGATAACCTGCATGCTGGTTTTATGTGTTTTTGGAGCTTTTCAGCTTTCCAGTCCTGCTCTCAGGTGGAAGAAACTGTGAGCATGTGTCAAGTGGGTTAGTGGAGCTGTATCAAAACCCACTCTCAGATCATGTTTTCTGCTTGCCATCATCTGGTCCATAAACCTGAGGACTAACCTATCTAACCATAAGTGCATAAAAGAAGGAGCTGGTTGAAGGAGAGAGGTAGGTGCTCAGACAAGTGACAGAAATTGAGTGGGATGGGTCTGGATCTCCTAAGCCACCTCAGGGCTCTGTGAAAGATGATGCTTTGAGTCTTCTTGGCATCCTGGTGTGGACCCAGTTAGGATGAAAGAAATGTAAATAGAGATGGATGTCACCACCACCTTCAAGCTGGGGCCTCTCTGGGTAGCTAGGTCCTTTGTACAATCTGCAGCCAGCAAGGCAACCAAGGAGCATTTATTGATGAAGCTGATATCATCAAGCCTGCTCTTACATCCCAATACAGAAGCTGAACAGAGTGCATAATGCATTCTCTGGTCCAAAATATCTTCCATTCTGTATCTCTGCTGAGGGATCACATTCAGGGATCAAATACTCTGCTGTGGGATCACATATTCAGCTCTACTCTCAGATGGTGAGTAGAAGAAACAAAGAAATGAAGAGCAAAAGCCTTTCTTTTTCCTAGAGAGTATGCTCTGTACCTGTGTGGTGGAACCAGAGTTAAAGAAAATAAATTATGTTGGCCTGAGCTGTGGTTTGGAAAGAGAAAAGGGGAAAAGAAACAAAACAAAAACACTGGCCCACAAAGAAGAGAAAACAGGAAAGGAAAAGAACAAAACATCCTGTACCCAGCAGCCAGTCAGTCAAGGAGGGAGGGTCCATATCATCTGTATTCCTCTGCTGAAGTGGGCACAGGCAGCCTTCATCAAGTCTGTGCTGCTCAAATCTTTCCTTTCCTTTCTTCAGCCTTTCAGCTCCTCTGATTGTGTGGTGTCTCCTGTTTATCCCTGAGCTGGATCAGCGGGACCAAAGGTGGTTTCAGACATTTCCTCCTCTCTTAATGCCAATACATGATGAGTGAGAGCATCTGCAGACTGTTCCATTCCCAGCTCCTCTCCTGGGATGGGTATCAGAGAGCCCCCACTGAGCATTGACAAATGTAAACTCACCTTGTCCTGCTTCGAGGTGAGAGACAAGCACCAAGCTTGATGCTAAGCCATGCAGTCAGCGCTGTACTGAGCATGAGCTAACAATGGCCTGAACTGGACCTGAGCTTAGGCTGAGAAACTCGAGGCTCTCTGCATTTGACTGTGTGAAAATGTCTCTTGTTCTTCATCACAACAGCTAACAGAGAATGAAACCAGTGTGGAGACCTTGTTGTTGTCACTGCTCAAGAAAGAGCCAGTTTTCAGGGTGGGGTGGCTAGGATGGGTTGAAGGGGGAGGCTCAAACCCATGCTGTTTATTCTGAGGTGAGAAGTGAATCAGATCTGCTAATACAGCACCTTTTGTGAGCCTGAAAGATGGGTAAAAACAATAGTTTTGATGGGGGGAACCTCTCATTTAACATCATTTACTAAGCCCAGTTAAACACTAGTCAGGTGCCTCTCTCCTGGTCATCATTTGTGTGGTCTTGCTGAAGTGGATGTGATTTCCTCCAAACCCTATAAATGTCACTTCTTAATCTGTTCCAGAGTTACTGCCTCCTTCTCCAAGTAGACTTCATGCATGAATCTATCACTGAGCTGCCAGAGCTAATCCTCTCCCTTGACTTTCCTTCTGGAGAGGATAGAATTAGTTTTTGAGATAGGGGCAGGATGTTACTAATATGTGGTCTCATGGTTGGGAAGTCGGACACACTACTGGCCTATTACAGGCAGAAGGGGAGGATGGATACTTCACGTACCAGGAAGAGGTGAAGCCTGAATGAAGTCTCTAAAAGCTGGTAGTGATAACATGGTCCTTGAGGTCAGCTGAACTGGCATGAAAATGCACACAGCTTCTGCTTAAGCAGCTTCACTAAATGGTGAAGGCAGCCTATGAGAGGAAATTGGACATTCAGCTTCTCCCATGCATTTTGTCTTGGTTCTCCCTCTGCAAGTATGTCAGGAGATTTTTCCCCTGTTTTTCCTGTTGAAGTTCTCCCTATTGAAAGCTTAGAGACAACATGTTCATTTAAGAAGAGATGTAGCAGATACAATTTGAAGAACTTCCCCATTTCCCAAAATCCTTTAAACTTGGAGAATGACTATTTTTTATAATGATGCATTAGTTATTTAGGTGCTTTAAGAGGCACTGCCTTCATAAAATATCATTTACCGTGACTCCCTACTATCCCTTGTCCTCTCACTTTCAGCCCCTGCCATCCCATGCCATTTCTTTTCCAGCTTGTTTATTTTAGAGTGCAAAGCTACTTAGAATTATTTATTTTTGGATCAGCTACTGATTCACTTAGTGACTAACTCATTTCATCACTTGATGCCTCACTTTACCTATACATTAAGAAGGATTAGTAGTACCTGCTTTTCAGGGCTGTTAGCAGTTAATATTAATTCATGCTTAAAATGTTTATAAAGAGATTTGAGATCCTTGGTTACTGGAGGCTAGGGAGCTGCAAAGTGTCTTATTTTTACTTAATGGTGGGGTTTTTTTGTGTACCTTCACATTATAAAAGTACAAGAAGCCTTGCACTTAGTTGGAGAGTCTATTATTGCCAGTGCTTAGTTTAAATTCCAGTTCAGATACAAGTATTTTGTCTGCATATTTTTTTCCCCTGATGTTTCAATCAGATTTAATGTCCTGATCCCCCTTTACTGAGAAACGTTGGATGGTGGGAAATGTGGCAACGAGTATCACAGGGTGGATAGTATTGCTGTGCAATGTTGTTTGGTGCCCTTAAAACACCTGATGTGCTCTTATTCAGACGTGACTGCATCTTGTTGTTACTACAGCAAAATATGTAGCCAGAAAGCCAAAAAATTAGACTGTCACAACATTAGTGATAGTATTGTGCATTGAGTAGAAACATTTTGTTGGCACTCTGGGAGGTTGCCATGGGTCTATCAGGAAGAAGAAAGGACAGAAAACCAGAAGGCACAAGGGAGTGTGCCTAAATGAAGCCTGAAATCAGTTTGCAATTATTTCATGTTTATTAAGTAATCTACTAAGTGATAGTGCCAGTGACCGCATCTGCTAGAGATAACACATTGCTATGCAAATATTACTTACAGGAGGGGTATATTTGGACTCGAATATGAGTATGTGAGCAGATCATACTGGCTAGGTTGGATGGGGCTTGGAACAGCCTCATCGAGCGGAAGGTGTCCCTGCCCATGGCAGGGGATTGGAACTGGAAGAGCTTTAAGATCTTTTCCACCCCAAACCATTCTGTGATTCTATGACTATCAATCAGTTTGGTTATGCTAAAAATAGCTCTACTGAAGTTAGTAAAAACTTCTTACTCTGTTGCCTCATCTCTCACAAATGACCGGTTTTTGTAGTGCAGAAAATACAGTTTTGGGGAAAATAACAGAGCGAGTGTGGACCACTGACCCTGCCCTCAGCCCTGTCTGTGCGAATGGTAGGAATTGCTTCCACAGTGGCTACTGCCACTCGAGGTTCTTCCTCTGATGGGAGAGTTGGTGAGCTTTATTACTTCATGCATTCAGCATCACAAAACATAGTAGCCAGAATACAGCCCAGAACAAGACCTCCCTTTGACAACAACTTTATTTTCTGGACTTAGCCTGTTGGCTGCTGCCCTTTTTCCATCTTGGCAGACTGCAGTAATTATCTAGATGACATATATAGGGAGGCCACGAATTATTAACAATTAACCCAGCTCTGGAGTCACTGCCAAGTATTTGTTGGTTCGTAAAGGAAGTCTAAGTGAGTAAACCATGCTGAGTGACAATAGCTCTGCTTCCCAGCCAGACTGAACAGCTTGTAATGTAACTCAAATGTTTCCTCTTGCTTATAAAAGAGCAGACAAGGAAAGGGCAAAAAGGACATTTAGAGGAACGCAAGACTGGAAAAACAACCACTGATGTAATGTACTTTCTAAACTAAACATAAAGCATGCACTGTGGCAGCCATTGAAATAATGATTAAAAAGAAAAGCTTTGTCTTCTTAGTTCTGAGTACTGAAAGAAAAAGGGTGAGAATTCTATGCTGGATGCTTGGAAATACTTTCCTTGCACAGTCATCTGTGCCCCTGGTAAAGAGGAACACAAAAAGTAGAAAAATTGGATGAGATAGAGGGCATAGGACTGTGCATGAGAGCCAGAGCACAAAAGGGAGAGGAGCAATGGAAATATCATAGACCTCTAGTGACCATCTATGTAGTCCTACAAGGCTCAGGTTGGGAAGATGTCATCATTATGCAAAGACATGGTAAAAGGTCTGGGTTTTGGAAAGAGCATAGAAGTTGAATAAATAGGATGGCAAAAGAAGGGTTAATTTACAACCCCATTTCACAGAAGGATAACTAAAGTATGGACAGATCAAAGCCTCTTTGCTGCTTGCCCTTTTCCATATGTCTAATCTGGCCCATTCACTGACACCACTTCTGACAACAGAGTTAAGTAGGTGCATTGGTGCTTTCAGGACTGGGACCTATGTGACTTGCCCAAAATCACAGAGGAAGTGTGTAGGAATAATACCCAGATCTCTTGAGTCCCGCATCACTCTCAACCACAAAACCATCCTTCCTGTCTCTGCATAAAGACAGAGCTGAGAGAAGTGATTTTATGTACACATGCACATATGCAGAGTGCCTTATAAGGCGTATAGGCATGCTAAGGTGAAAGTTTCATCAGAAATCACATAAATTCAGAGTGATTTTTTGTTTTATAAAGCAACCGTGTTTCTCTTTCTCTTTTCTCCCTCAGCTTTCCTCCATTTCAAGCATCAAAACAGCACTTACTTACATAAGGTTTCTGAATGCATTTTATGGAATGAAAGAAAAATCACATGAATCTGAGCTGGAGCAAAGCCATAGAGCTTGATTTCATAATGCAAATCATTACAATTTTGGTGCATCTGGTATGAGTCTATGAATATCTTTGTATATGATGTGAACCTTCTTCTCTGGGAGGGTCTGAAGTAGAAACAATGAGAAATTTGTCTTCCTTCTGCCCTGAATCCTCAGGTTCAATACAAATAATGACAAAGTTTGATAAAGTTGCCCAGTAAATTTGGATAGAATTAGTAGAGAAATACTGTATTAAACTAGCACACAGCTGGGCTGTGTTTTCAAATGTTTTTACTAGAGATTGGTAGGTGACAAGTTCAAAACATACAAAAGGAATTTTTGCCATGTCATTAAGCAGCAGAATTCCTTGCTGCTGTGAATTGCCTGAATACAAAGAAGTTTACATGGAGCAGATAAGAAACTGCATAAATCTGTGAAAGAAAAGATCATTTAGGGCTGTGGGTTACAAAGATACATTGCTGGATTGAGGAATCTCTCAGACACAAGTTCTTGGGATGAAGGAAAGAAGACTGCATTAGTGAATTCCAAGATATTAGAGGTGGTATTCCCAGAAATGCTCAGACTTTGACTGTCTTTCCATTGTTAGTAAACACTCATACCAGTGAAGGTAAAGAAAAGCCAGTGGACAGGGTGGGCTGTTCAGTCATCTAAGAGACAGGCAATGCATTTAAATCTGGTTGGGTAGGCTTACTCTCTTCAGTGGGGAGATACAGGCACCTCTGGAGACTGATTCATCCTATCCTATGGCAGAAGTCCAAGATAAGTGGGGTCAATCACCCACTGTCTCACTTCATGACTTTAATAGAAGCCAATGTAAATAATTTATTTGGGATGTCTAGGGCAGGATTCAGTTAGAGACTGGAATTTTGGAAGTGTGCATGTGAGGTAGGTGCTTTATCTCTCTTAAGAGGAAGTGGAGACATAGTAAAGACAGTCTGTGGAGCCTACATTTCATTTTACTCTGCAGTAGACAAATTTGGTCAGCTGCATGCCTCTAGGTTTAAAGATTACTCGGTGGTGATTGCTGTCTGAGCTATCATATGGGATCTGGCCTCACCTCCAGCAGATACCCTGGAGTATGATGCTGGTACCATGTCACTCGTGTCACACCTGCCATATGGCAATCTTGGATATATTAGATCATCTCAGATGATGTTTAAGCAGCTGAATCAAATCCCTGCACTCCATTTACTACAGTGAATTTAAATGTGCTTCAATTCACCTGCCCCAGTATGGTGCCTCGTACACTCTGAAGCGCCTCTTGGTATTTCTTTTCTGTTGTTTTTGAGCACCTCTCCAGAAAGGCATGGGCTTCCCATAGGTTTTATCATGTCTACCAAATGAATAGATAGCTTGAGTAGCTGACTTCTAAAATTATAGTGGACATCCAGATATGAGCAACTGAATTAATTTACATATAAACATTTTCACACAGACATGTAAATTTGGGTGTCTGTCTGGAGCTGAATCCCATCTTCTAGATGGACAAACTGAAGTAAAATGAGTTCTACCATAAAATTGTTTTGAATAATTCCACCTTAAGAACAACAGGAGCACAACAGTTTCTAGGAGCACTCAGTATCTTCAATAAGGAGCTCTTCCTTTTTTATCTCTTCTCCCCAGAAGTTTTTCCTCCAAAAGCCTTGCTTGACAGCAGGTGTAGAGCTCCAGCTCCTGAATGAGAGCGACACTTGTTCACAAAGGGCCCTTCCAGAATTAATTATAAAAGCCTCATGTATACAAGTAACAGTTTTTACTGTTACGAATAAATAAACCATAGAGATTTTTTTTTTCCACAGAATTTAGTGTTTCATAATAGTGGAAAAAAAGGTTTCTTAAATTTGTAACACAATAAAAAAAGCCAGCTGCTACTTTACACCAGCCCTCAGTACAGTAAACGGAAAGCGGCTTTTAATCACTGGATGGCCATTAGTTTGACAGAGCCTCTTCATCACAAACCACAAGTAACTCTCACACATGGAAGCAATTTTGATTTTCCTCAGGGAGAGAAAAATCCCTGCTGCTTCCAAAATCTTTGACAGTTAGGATGGCTTAGCTCAGAGCTTCTCGGTCAGGGTGCACTGACATAGATGGGCACACATGGATGAAGCTTACTTTGCCTACACTTCAAGTTGGCTGGATGTAGGCCAGCTCTGAAATGGAAGCCAGAAATCATGTTAGAATGGAGCTTTGCCCAAGCTAATAAGTGCTGTTGGAAGCACATGCTGAGAAGTAAGACATTAGTTTGGGCAATGCATCATTTTCATATAGCTACAAAACTTCCACACAGAAGTTCCTGATCCTGGGTACCTATGTCCAGGTGTATTCACTAATGGGGGTCTCCAGGAGAAAGAAACATTAAAATTAGCCCAAATTCCACCAAGAACTTCTGCTGACGTATTGAATGTTGGATCAGGCCCACAGTCAAAAAAACTTATTCTTAAAACAATATACAGCTAGGGCTTAGAGGAAAACATCATCCTAGAGCTCCCTACTCAGCAGATTTTGCTTTATAGCTTTTGACTATTTCTATTTACTCTCCAACTGGCTCATAGCACCAGGCTATAGGAGACTAGGTGGTGATCAGGGCAGCCTGCCGGTTCTCTGCATCACATGTAGAGATAACAATGGCATTTGTATGCAACAACATACAAATGAGTGATTAGTTTATCACTCATTTACCACTGAATGATAAACTAATACAAAGCCCTGGAAATTTCTCTTCAAGCATAATCTGAAGGATGCTGCACAGTCTTCCACATGAAACACGTTCACCTACATGCTTTTATAATGCATTGCAAGGTAGGATGTGGAATGTTCTACATCCTTGTGCATGTTTGAAGCCTTCTAAGCTTATCAAATACTCTTACTTCATCTAGTGTCCAACCATTTGGACTTTCCAGGTCCTCAGAGTACTCACAGAAAATGTTTTAAACTGCATGTCACTTTTTAATAATGAAAATATTTCAAGGACTGAAGGACAGCATGAAGGATTGCACACATGGGGTCTTTTTGTCTCCAAATATTGCTCTAATCAAAATAAAGACTTAAAAAAAATGTCCTTTTGAAGGTAATTGTGGTCCTGAGGTCACAATTAAGTAGCAGGACATCAACAGTTAACAGTGCAGAACCTGGTTCTTCCTAAACTGATGTGAATTGATAGTAAAGCCAGAGACATCAAATGCATGACGCTGATGTGAAGCCAGCATGAGTGAGAGTAGAATCAAACCTCTGGTGAATTATCATTCCTCTGAATTTCTCTGATTTCTGGCAGGTTTATGGCAAGTTCCTTACAATATTTTTGTGCAAAAAACAGTGGTTTTGCATGTGTGTGTTTAACGTCCTGTCTATTTGAATGCTGCGTAACCACAGCATGTTCCCCAGGGGCATCCCTCCTACATATACATGAAGTTCTGCTTAATGTTTCACTTGGATTTATTTGAATCTTTTATTATTACAGTACTGAATGAATTCTTGCATTAAAAACACTTGTCCCAGTGATTTCACCAGAAGTTGGAGTTTTTTCTTTTTCAAATACTTCGTCACATGGAGGCATTGACACTGTCGATACACCTCATTGGTGCAGAGATTCTGAGAAACTACCCATAGGACATTTAATAGTCTAATTAAACACATATAAAACCAAGTGTTGTCAGGTCATACACAAACACTTTTTAGCTTGTATGAATTAAATTTGGGAGAAAAAAGTCTTTTGAAACATCTTTTCTGATGGACTGATTTTCTGAATGGAAATGGAGAGTGTTTCTGAAAAATGTGATAAGATCAGAAGATTTAAAGCATTTATAGTGTTCAGCACCTCACAAACTGGAAGTTTTCATGTATTTTTTCCCCAGCTTTGCATAGAAAATGTAACTACACTAATTCTCAGGTCAATTTAGGTTATCTTGGAAAGCATGACATGGCTGCTCTGAAGTCCATAAATTTGATCAATTAAAATAATTTATCAAATTTGACTAATTTCATCTATTCTGTGAAGGTAAAACCGATGTATGGGTGAGGGATGGAAGTCTTCTGCTGGATCTCTGAATGCTTCTGGGAGGTCCTACAATACCTATTGGCAGTTTCCATCAGTACTGACAAAAATGCCAGGTCAAGGCATTCTTCCGCATGTGAGAATCATTGATTTGGCTCATTTTGGAATATTGTGTGCAGTTCTGGTGTCCTCAACATAAAAAGGACATGGAACTGTTGGAACAAGTCCAAAGGAGGGCCACGATGATCAGAGGACTGGAGCACCTCCCGTATGAAGATAGGCTGAGAAAGTTGGGGCTGTTCAGCCTGGAGAAGAGAAGGCTGCGTGGAGACCTCATAGCAGCCTTCCAGTATCTGAAGGGGGGCTATAGGGATGCTGGGGAGGGACTCTGCATTAGGGACTGTAGTGATAGAACAAGGGGTAATGGGTTCAAACTGAAACAGGGGAAGTTTAGACTGGATATGAGGATGAAATTCTTTACCGTGAGGGTGGTGAGGCACTGGATTGGGTTACCCAGGGAGGTTGTGGATGCTCCATTGCTGGCGGTGTTCAAGGCTGGATTGGACATAGCCTTGGGTGGCATGGTTTAGTGGGAGGTGTCCCTGCCCCTGGCAGGGGGGTTGGAACTAGGTGATCTTAAGGTCCTTTCAAGCCCTAACTATTCTATGATTCTATGATTGCTCCAACCATGGGACCTTTTTCCCTATCACAGACAACACAAGCCTTTGATTTCTGCACTGTTATGAGACATGTACATATGGCTAACTAGGTAGCAAGCTAATTGCGTCTGGGGTTTGTAAATCAAGTTGGCAAATCTGAAAGGTTTCACTTACCAAACTGGATTTCTCTCATGTGTTTTTTTTTTTTTTTTTTAATTGGGGAAAAAAAAGAGTCTATTTTCATAAGAAAACACAAATTAGTCAATTTTACTGTCAGTGAGATGGTCTTTTAGTAACCTGATAATTTAAATTAAACTGAGGGATAGCAGGAGGGAAGAGGAGAAGTAGCTCAAAGATGTTACCTTCCTACAATATCTGAGTAAAGAATTTGACAAATCAGTGCTCTCATCAACATTACACCAAAGAGAAAAGCATTGCTCTAAACTCGGCAATGATATTATACATGGAAGAGCTCATATAAGCATCAGGAAACCATACTAGCATGTTTTTTAGTTTTCACAGGCCTAGAAAGTGAAATATCCTTAGCCCAAGGAGAGTACGCAAGGAGCAATGCTTTTTGCGTCACTTTTAACCACCTGCTTTTGTTCACTATTGCAGAGCAAAATGATGGTTTTGCCTCAATTTGTTGACACTATCACAAAGACAATATCAAGTCACAGTTTAGAGTCTCTGCTTCTTTCCAGGTTGAAGTTTAGGTCATGCTGAATGTCCTAAAGCAACAACTGAGAGGAACCACATAGTGGTTAATACCAGACCAATAGATAGCTCTCCCCAGGACACTGCCAAAAACCCTGGCAGAAGGTGACCTGAACTGTCCCACCAAGGTTGGTGTGACAGATAAATAAACCACCAAAGTTAACTGGGTTTTTTTGTTTAGAACTGGGCAAAGTCCCAGTATCCTGGGAAGAAAAGAGCTGTTCTTGTCCAGCCTGGTCTAGATTCCCAGGGAGAGGTTTCATTAGGCATTAGGTTTTCAATAGGCAGAGGGAACTTGAAGTGCATTTTGAACAGGCCATTTTCCACTCCAAACCCCAGGTCTCCGCTCAGCCAGTCACTGGATTTCCCAGCTGCTCTACTAAAAATAAATTGATGAAAATGAAAACTTTCTCTTGGCAAGGATTTTGACAAGTGCCTAATGTAGACCTGTGCTGATGCAGTCAATGAGTAATAATATCAGCATAGCCAGTTATGGGAGAGGTTTATATTTTTCCTTTCTCTTTTTCCTTAGGAAGGGGGAGGGCTGTGCCGTAGCACATTATTTACAGTACAACATGATTCAATTGCCAGAGGGGGGGGAAAAAGTCAACCCATTGTTTGAGGACTATACATGGATTGAACATTAAGAAGTAAATTTCCCTGCCTGAAAAATGTAACCACTCCCCTTTTCCTTTGGCACGGCTTCATCTGGAAGCTTTACATCTGAAGCTGGGTTTCCAAAGGCAGATCAAAATCCCTGCTCAGGTCAGACAGAAGTGAAGGCCATCTCTGTTGCACCCTAAAGAAGGATTTTTTCTGCCTTATGGAGTACGAAAGCTGCAAGAGGAATTGAAACACTACTGGGTCAGGATCTTGCATATTTTTTCTTTAAAGTCCCTTTGATAGGTTTTTAAAGTGACTGTTATAAACCCAAAGAAGACCAGCTACCTGCAGTGTGACTGGGTGTGCTCGGCCTCATTATTGCCATCGCATCTTATGCCAAGGCCTCTTGGAGCTGCACTCTCTACTAACTATTGAGATGCACAATTCTACAGGCTTGGGTAGTCATCCTTAAAACTGTTACAAGTGGCAACCATGAAATAATAAATACAAAAAGTAACTTGAAAGCCTGGAAAATGTTTGACAAGCATCACAGTTCTCATCTTGTGAGAACATATAGCAGCACATGCTGAGGACAGACAGAACGAGATCTCTTCTGTAATTCTGAAACCCTTTTGAAGGATGAGGAAAAAGTGTTAGAAAACTTTTGTTATACAGCTTTCAAAATCAAATTATGACTTACTTGTGGCATACTTTGTTCTATGCAGTAGCATAATAGCTGAGTAATTAGTTGGAAGAAAACCTTTTTTTTCCATCAGTTTAGAGACAGTGTTGAGTCTGCCAAAATGAATGAAGCATCATATGCAAACGTGGATGCATTGTTGAAGTACAGCTTGCTGAGCCTGGTTGCAAGTTCCCAGAGAGTGCTGATAAAATATCTGTCTAGAAATATCCAGGTCTTGCAGTAATATCTCACTTGGTATTGCACGTCATCCTCACTGTTTGCAAAAATGGCTGCATGAAGGAAGCATTTGTTTTTTACATAGCCATTAATGAACATTTCCGGATTTATTTTACTCTGTGCTGCTTTCTCTAACTGAATTACAAGTGCAAAAACAAGATTGTGGTCATACCATGTTTAAACAGGGAAAGTTTCAAACATGAAGCCACATCTATTATTCAGCACCATCTTCTACAAACATTAAAAGATACCCTTTTGAACTTTTGTGGTTATTTTTGACAAAAGACAAAGCTTCTTCACGTTGAATTTTACTCTGAAACCAGGGTGTGAGTAACAATTGCATTGCTTTGTGTGTGGTGTAGCGTTACTGCTTGCTAATCTAACAGTTCAGCACTAGTGGAAGCAGTAATTACATTCTCTTTTTCCTCCTCTCCCTTTGCTTCCTTCCTCCCATCCCTGAGCACCACCAGACAATCCATCCCCTTCACTTGCTCAAACACACTGGACCTTTTGCTGAGCTCTTCTGTAAGGTACTATATAAAACCCAGTCATGACAATATCAGTTTCTGTCAGTTGAGAGAACAGATCTGCCTCAGAAAGGGACCTGATGTGCCACAAGAGGGGATGGTGGTCGTGGAATGATGTAGGTAGAAGTAAAGGAGGAGGAAGAGAGGGAAGGCTGAGACCACCCCAGCTACAGCCCTTAAATTAATTCAGCTGTGCTATCTACCTGTGTACTATGTGCAGCTCTGCAGAGATTTGACTGAGAAGGTCTTCTCTGCAGTCATGTTGGAAATTAATGAAAGAAAAGATGCACTTAAAATAAGGGTTAAGAGGTTACACTGTTTGCATCCTTAGGCATTTAAGAACTTCGGAAATCTGTCTGGATTCGATTAACTTTAATTTCAGACTCATGTTCAACCTTAAGTAAGAGCGTAGTCTCCCAGAGTCCAGTGAATCTGCTAATCTGCTTCCATTTTAATGCATACTTATGTTCTTTGCTCAGAAAGGGGAGAGGAAAGGACCTGATAAAAAATTAATAAACACAGATTAGCTGCGTGCACCAATTCTTTTCTGTGCTGGATCAGCAACCCTGCCTCACAGTCTTCCCATCCATTATCAAACAAGGCTTTCTTTAGACTATGAGATAGATGTGAATTCAGAGATGAAACTTAAAGGTTGGTAAAAAGCCTGAAAGTAGCTTGAGGGAGATAAAACTATTCTGAATAATTATTTTTCTAGGACTATCCCAAATATATGTAAAGGTAGAGAAGTCACTCTCCTTATCTGTAAGGACAAGAGTTCAGCTGGTGGAAATTGGAGCTGAAAATTGTGCAAGAGTAAAGCCCGAGGAAGTCAGGATTATTGTACCATGGGGGATTCCAAATCATGATACTTTCTTCTGTGTCCCATTGGTAAGAAAATGAAATAAAAATGCACCTGCCCAGCCAAAATACTGAACTGTGCAGGGTAAGTGGAATTGACAATTTCACTTTGACTTCATTTATTTGAATTGTCTGTTTTGATTTATAATCTAAACCTGGACTAACGTAGAAATGTTTTAAGTATGGCAACAGTATCTGAGACCAGACATTTTCATCGTAACAATATATTTAGATTTTATTGCAATTATTTTTTGTTTTAAAATATTGACAAGATGAAATCACTATTTTTTGAAAGAATAAAGTTGACAATCCCAACTAAAACATTTGGCTTGAATTATCTCTGACTTGCATTTATCTAATTTAGGAATGGTGCCGTAAAGCCACCTGGGATAAAATCTTGAAGCTGAGAAGGGAATACGTGAAGAGAAATGACCTCTTAACTGTACCTATTGGTATTGACTGGCTCTTGGTCTTGCAACAGTGGCAGTAAAAGTCTTGACCTATCAGCAGTTATTTCTTGTCTTAATTTCTGAACTGGTGGATTTCTCATCATTCTGTACCTTCCAAAAGCTTTTCTATTTGCTTAAAGAGACCTTAGTGCTCCTCCACCCAGTGCTGTGAGTGACAGAAGGAAAAAATAGCTGCAATTTCTAAGAATGTGATCACCAGTTCTACTACAGGGCACAAAATAAATTCTCCTTTCTCTCTCTTCTATTTATTGTAGTTTTTGGAATGTTTTTCTGTTTTTCAGGGCTTTCTCTGCTCACACATGTGGCTAATACAGAATATTTTAAGGGGCAAAGTTGTTGATTCATACAAAGACTAAAAGTAAGAAAACACCAGAACTTTCTTTCTTTGACAAACTGTACTAATGCACACAGAATGATCAGTTGCCAAGTCTCCAGTGTTGTCCTTCACTGGCCAAGCTCAGGAGGGAAGAGGATATTCATTTTTACTGGCAGAACCATCTGAGGCATTCCAGCTTTATGAATGAGGCTCACCTGAATATAAAGAAAAAGCCAGGTTCCACCCCCTACAAGGCAGGCAATCCTAGTACCTTATTTTGGAGACTTTCGTGGGATTGTAAATAACCATCCAGAAATGAAGGTAAAGAATGAACTAGAAGCATACAAAAGAAGTAAAGGTAAGTTCCTTCTCAGTGACTCTTTGGCACATAAATAGCATTTACGGAGCACGGAAATTAGCACCTCACTGAGGCTACTGCTGGAGTGCAAATATGATGCTTTTGCTGTTGCCTGCTCAACAGGAGGACGTGAAATGAGCAACATCATCTTGGTAAACTCATTTTGCCACATCTCATACATCTTTCACAGTAGGTCTGCAAATGTTTTTTTAAAGGCTTCAAATGCAATGCAAAAAAAGAGAAAATATTTGATTGAAAACCTGTGACATGTAGATGCTCCGAAATTTTCTCACAGTCTCTTTTTAATTCCTTACAAACATTTTTTCTTGCAGAAAGAAAGTTTTAGGCATTCACTTTTGCCTTTGTGCCCTTCTGCACCCCTTTTCCCCTCTCTCCTCAGCACCAACCTTTTTTAAACCATGTTTGTTCAAGTGTCTCAGAACTTACGCATCAATATCATCTTTGTACAGATAAACAGCCAGCTAAGGGAGAAAGATCCCACAGGACTGTCCCCACAACATTATAAGATATAAGAGGATTCACATGTTGTGTAACCAATGTCCAAACCATGCTGAAAGTCCTGATCAGCACCCATACTTCTGGAGATGTCAATCAACCAGTAAGCCAGTTTTAATCTTCCTGGCTCTGTTCATTTATGCAAATAAAGCTGACTCATATTTCATGAAGCAATAGAATCACAGAATCATTTAAGTTGGAAAATGTTTTTGAGGTCATCAAGTCCAACCTGGTCTGCCTGGTGCCTGAACATGATAAATCTGCTAAGGAGATGAGCTTATTCAGGTAGGACCATCAGTTTTAGTTTGATGGGGACAAATCCGGAATACTGATGCCAGGCTTCTGATCTGACAAAAGCTCTTGGTCTATTTTTCCTAGGGTTCAAGCAATAATCCATTGCTCAGCTCACAAAAGGGCTAAATATTTGGACATTCATTTAACCTGGGGGAAAACCTGCTTGCAATGTGTCGCTCAGTGCTGGATTTCCATATTCACCATGAGACCATAGGCAAGGGTTGCCTCCATGTGGGTTAGTGAGGCCTTACTGAATGAGATTTGCCAGCTAAAAAACATCTTACGGAAGAACATACAGTTGATATCTGTTTCAGAATCTCCGTGGGATTCAAGTGCCTATCTATGTGCTTACACAGAGCTCTTACTTTGTGTGGAGATTCACAAAACCCTATGCCACTTGAAGCACCTGGGGCCGTCCCTCCTTCCTCTGCCAAGTTTCCACTTCCTCCGGATACATAAGACCCATGTTCCTTGCAAACAAGATCTGAAGGAGCAGCACTGATGAGTGTCTAGGTATGGCAGTGCAGCATGGTGTCAAATAAGCATGGAATCATGATTTTGGATTAAAAGCTGCATCTACCTAAGGAGGGCTCAGAGAGAGATGTCAACTGTACATTACATGGTAGACTTTTGCAAATTGCATTTGCAGACAATTAAAGGTCACATTGTTTAGCTCAGTCTTAATCCATCACTATGAACAAGGCATTGATTACTGCCCTGGACTACATTTATTTTTAATTCCATTAGTGGTATAAATGACAGTTTCTCTATTTGCCTCTTCTCTTGATACATAGCAATGAGAATGGCAAATTACCTTCAGATTCAAAGTAATGGAACAGATAAGCTTCTTTCCATGCTTTTTGGCAAAAAAGCACCCTTCCTAGCCTTAACTAACCCTTAAACATCCTGACAAACTCCTGAAATTGTGTATTAATGGCCTCGAATGGGTCTGGGTATCTAGTTTAAACTCCTTGGCCTCAGCCATAGGAAGCTTGCAAAAAGACATTGGCACCTCAAAAGGCGGCCTGTGTCCCCCATTTCCAGCCTAACACTGCTCAGTTGTGCTAATGCTGGTGCATGGAGGAGCCTAAAATCATGCAGGTTTAAGGACAGCGATGCGACTTGTTGCTTTTTGAATCTCATTCACTGGTCATTAAAGTGTACTCCTTCTCCATGTCCTGAGCAAATTGAAAAAGTGGGATAAAAGTGGGAATGAGTCAGTGGTGAAAGAAGTTGTTAATTCTGGCTTTAACCCCTGATGTAGGAATTTTAGCAGTTTTAGCTGCCTAAACTATGCAAAATTAATTCCATGCTAAGTGATGTAAAGCTAATTGCATGGGGATAGACAGCAGAGATCTGTCCAAAATTGCCTCATTAGTCCTGCAAGCAGCCCTGTTTACCTCCTGTTCTGTACTCAGACGACAAACTCTGGGTTTTAGGACAGAGTGAGGTGTACTGCCACCTTCAGCTGGACCCCACAGGAGCATGCAAGGGATGAATCACTCAGTGTTTTGGTAGTAGCTGTCTAGCAGGATCTGTAGGTGGGCTCAAGTGCTCTCTTGACTCTCAGGGGCAGTTAAATGCCCAAGGGACTTTCTAAGAATCCATTAGTGCCTAGTGGCACATGTAGTTACCTGAATACCTCAATGAATCTCTTTGTGAATTAGAAGAAAATGATAATCAGATTCATTAACATTTGCAAAATGCTTTATGACCAATAGGTGCATCAACTATTATTACCTTGAAGGCAGAGCTACTCTTTATCACTGCCGCCAAAATCTAGGCTGATTTTACTTGGCAGGATTTAAACCTAACGGTTCTTATCATATAAAGAGAAAGAAAGTGCCATCAGAACTGATTGAACTATATATTGGCTACGTTAAGTTGTAATGGCTGTCAAAGATAAATGCAGGGGTGGCTTATCTTGTTTCCTCATCATCTTCAGGTGTAATGTTGTCATTCATTTTGTAAACTCTCTCTTTGTATTTAAACCCAGGGGAGACCACAAACTGAAAAATGTGCTTTCAGTCTATTTCTGCTTTCTATTGGTCTGTTTGTGGGAATAATCTTTTCAAACTCAGTGACCACAAATGAGTTTATGCTTATACAAAACTTCCTGCGAAAGCACGGAGGGGACCTGTCACCCTTCGCTGATGGGTTAACAGCATCTGCTGCTGCACACCCTACATTGGGTCTGGTCTTGTGTAAGCCTGAACTGCCCTTGCTTCTCTCAAATCTCTACAGGTTCATCAGAGCTTGTCTTGTAGATCTACTTAGCTTAATCACCCTGGGCACCCAAATAAGATCCACCCTGGCTCTTCATGTGTAGATAAGGAGACAATCTTCCAGTTGTTACAGTAATAGAATCATAGAATCATAGAACAATTAAAGTTGGAAAGGACCTTAAGATCATCTAGTTCTAACCCCCCTGCCATGGTCAGGGACACCTCCCACTAGACCATGTCACTCAAAGCTCTGTCCAACCTGGCCTTGAACAGGCCCAGGTGATGGAGCATTCACAAGTTCCCTGGGCAACTCATTCCAGTGCCTCACCACCCTCACAGTAAAGAATTTCTTCCTCATATCAAATCTAAACTTCCCCTGTTTCAGTTTGAACCCATTACCCCTTGTCCTCTCACTACAGTCCTTAATGAAGAGTCCCTCCCCAGCATCCTTATAGGCTGCCTTCAGATACTGGAAGGATGCTATGAGGTCTCCACGCAGCCTTCTCTTCTCCAGGATGAAGAGCCCCAACTTTCTCAGCCTATCTTCATACAGGAGGTGCTCCAGCCCTCTGATCATCCTCTAATCCATCAGTGGGAAGGGAGTGAGAAGGGACTAATCCAGCTCTGCTGCATCCGTGGTCATGGTCTTCAATGGACAAGCTGGCCCTGAAGAGAGAACAGCAAAATTGGTGGGTTAAACACAAAACAAAGAAGGAATCCCCTATTCTTCTCTTTTTTTTTCTTCCCCAGAGCAGTGGTGTTTCTGGATACTTCCTAACCTTCCCCTAAGAGTATGAAAGAAACTCTCAGTTAGGTTTATCCTAATAACAACACAGTGAAGGAAGGAAGTAATCTTAGTATACCCATTGTATAAGCAGGGAACTGAGGCTCAAAAAGGGGGGTGTATCATATCTATTTTTATGCATTTGAGCATTTGGTCTAAGCTGGTTGTTTGGGCTCCCTCTGTAGTTGATGGAGGAAGGTAGGCAATTCCAGATAGCAAATATCCCATTTCTTCTTAACCACTTAATTTAGCAGTGGAAGAGTTAGCCTTTGCCTAATCCCTTCTGGGATCATGGACTAGGTGGAGAAGGACTTTGGTTTCTGGCTGTGTGGGTGTTCTCAGAGTAAAATATTCTAATAAGATCATGGCCCTCACAAAATGCTGGTTTAGCTGCTTTGCTTTGAAACCCCAGCCAGTGGTGTATTATCTCCTTTGCTTCATAGCCCACTGGTTTGAAGTCATTTAGGAAGTGAAAGCTCACAGTTCAGCCCTGAGAGAGCCTGGTTTTATCCCTCCTAGAAACATGACCTAGATACTGTACAGCTCTGCTGGGTAGAGATGTGCTACCACATGAATCACAGAAAAGTTTAAGAGTGGTGGCAGAGTCCTTGGGGGATAAGGAGCAAGATGAGGCACTCCCAAATCCAGATTACTGTAAACAGAAGAGAAGAAGCTGCATCTCTTCAGGCTCATTCTTCCAGAGAGAGGAGGGAGGTACCATTGGGAAAGAATCGTAGAATCAGAATGGTTAGGATTAGAAAGGACCTTAAGATCATGCAGTTCCACCCCCCCTGCCATGGGCAGGGACACCTCACACTAAACCATGCCACCCAAGGCTCTGTCTAACCCGGCCTTGAACACCGCCGGTGATGGAGCATTCACAACTTCCCTGGGCAACCCATTCCAGTTTGTTTTTACAGGAACATACTGCCTACAGTATAATTTTATCAGTGAGAAAAACACACATTGCATTTTCTACTACAAGAACAAATTTGACCTTGATTAGAATAAGCTACGCAACAGCTTCTAACACTTCCACCACTTAGCAGTGCTCTCTAAACTATTTCACTAACATTAGTTATTTGCTAAGAAATAGCAATCACCAAAGCTACAAGGAAGGTAAGACTCTCTGGAGGTAATTTTTAACATCAGGGTTTTTGTCAGCCAGTTCTGCTGCCCTGGACAGGCTGGATAACCACTGAGGCTATCAGAGCTTTCAGGCTGATTCATACAGCACTGTCTCAAAAACTTGGTTTCTTGGATTTATTTTCCCTTCCTCTTCTGCTGGCTATCTTTTGATGGTTAAAGCAACGGTTGGAGAAAATAGAGAGAAGAGAAAAGAGAAGAGAAGAGAAGAGAAGAGAAGAGAAGAGGAGAGGAGAGGAGAGGAGAGGAGAGGAGAGGAGAGGAGAGGAGAGGAGAGGAGAGAAGGGAAGGGAAGGGAAGGGAAGGGAAGGGAAGGGAAGGGAAGGGAAGGGAAGGGAAGGGAAGGGAAGGGAAGGGAAGGGAAGGGAAGGGAAGGGAAGGGAAGGGAAGAGAGAGGAGAGGAGAAGAGAGGAGAGGAGAGGAGAGGAGAGGAGAGGAGAGGAGAGGAGAGGAGAGGAGAGGAGGAGGAGAGAAGAGGAGAGAAGAGGAGAGGAGAAGAGAAAAGAGAAGAGAAGAAAAGAAAAGAAAAGGAAAGAAAAGAAAAGAAAAAAAAAAAAAGGAGACCAAACAAGAGAAAATAAAAAAGAAAAGGGAAAACAGAAAATATAAAGGAAAATAGAAAAGAAAGGAGAAAAAGAAAAGAAAGAGGAAAAATCTGCAGCTATTAAATGGAAGGTCACATAAAGAAAAGCATTCTAACTGGACTGATAACCGTGTCCCTTAAATTAATACTGAATAATTGGAAATGATAATTTGCAAGTGACATTTCCTGCATGGTTAACCGTGGTATAGGCTTTATTGTTATATTGTTAAAAATGAATAAGTTGCTGCACAACTGCTAATAGCATTTGTAGCTATTGAAGATAAGGTAACAGTAAGGGGTAATCAAACCACGTTCTACCAAGTATAAAATGACTATGTAAAATGACATCTGTAAATCAAACCTTAATTAGCCTGGTGTCATTTACAATAACTGGCCAGCCCAAGTTTTTCTCTGGAGCACTGCCCTGATGGAGCAGGCTGATGGCATAGTCAGATGAGACATTCTGGCTGTAGCTGAGGTACAAGGCTGCTGCTGTGCCCCTGAAAATGCCTGTTGCACCTTCACTTCTGCTCCCACAACTGCTCATGTCATTGCTTTCTTAGCCTGGTATCTGTCCATAATACCTGGGCTTAAAAAGCTTGTCTCAGGCTGAACTTTTTGGAAGAATCCCTTTCTGTAGGTCAGGGGGTTGAATGCCCCCCAGGTCGAAAGGTCTGTGCACGTGGTGCGGTTCTTCCATTTTGGGTTGGGTGCTGTAAGTGGGGAAGAGGCACAGAAGAGAAACTCAGAAAGAATTAGAGACTTGGGGGAAATGCCTGATGGTGTAAGAAATGAAGAACTCGATTTATTTAGCCTGTATGAAAGAAGACTGAGAAATGCTTTGATTACACTGCATAATAGAGAAGACGCAAGATACGAAAGGGCAGTTTAATCTGTCAGAAAGCAGATAACAAGAACCATGGATATGAAAGCTAGACATGTTCATCTTGGAAATAAGGCACATATCTTTTTAACAATGAGGCTGATTAAGAAACTGCAGAAAAGAATTATGAAGTTTCCATTTCCTGATGCGTGCTACTTAATTTAAATTGAGTCACCTTCCAGGGAGAAATGTGTTTGTCCAACACAAGTTACTAGCTTATACAGGCCTAACTGGATGAGATGGAACAGAGATGGTTTACTTTTTAATAATACCTTTAAAATATAAGAATTAAAAGCCCTCTGTCCTGTGGTTACTACTGAAAACTTAGTACTACAGAAGCTGGTATAAATCCATTTTATCTCATCTTATCTTATCTCATCTTTCATTGCACTCTAATTTAGGATAAAAATATATGATTACAGTGGGTAATCCAGGTTTCTCTCCCTTATTTTATAGCTATACAATTGGGAGTGTTTTTATTATTATCACCATTAAGGCTTAAGCATATGTTTAATGTGCACTTAAACACTTTTTTTCAACTTGCAGCCTTAATCATCGTAGTGTAATAAGAAGTGAATCATTAAAGTGCAGCAGATTAGTTCTCAGAGCTTCTGCACCTTAGGCGGTGATGCCATTAATTCATATAAACCAAGCAGCGCTGGGCCTGGCAGGTATTTGGAAGGGAGACCTCCAATGCAAATATACGCTGTTTAAATTAACTTCTGTTGAGGCTACGCATGTACTTACTAAATGTGTGCCCTGCATTTAAACATAGAGATGGAGAGTAAGCTAGCAAGAAGGTAGGAGGACAGCAATTTAATAGGTGCAACACACAGAACATAGGAAGTAGGTGTGAAATGAATGATTGCATGAAAGACAATGCACAAGGTATGAATCAGATTTCAAATGAACATGCAGTATAAGTGCATCTTTCATAAATTCTTCAATCCCTCTGATTTTTCCATCTTCTAAATACTGCAGAAATTATTTTCTGTCTGCATATATCAAATTCATTCCACAAAATTATATTTGCTCAACCAAAATCTCTGTATTTTTTCTGAACTATGCAGAAAAGTCTTCAACCTTTACCATCAGCTGCATACGCTCTAACTGGGCTGAAACAGAAAGGTTACATCCGAAATGTCTCCAAGATCATGCTTGTACTATCAACATGCAACAAACCTGGGCAATAACTTGCTACCGAAAATTACTAAGCATGGGATTTAACAAGGTTATAAAATATACAGCTAAACAGAACTAAAGAAGACTCTGTGGAGTTAGTTTCCCAGGCATATTCTTCAGTACATTACAAAGTGTTAATATCTGTCAAATCTTTGTCATATTTAGACCTTTATGAAGTTTTCCTTGTTTTCTTTCTATGCAGGTTTCCGAGCATCATTCATGCAATAGTGGCTCTGTTCTACTTTCAGGCTACTCTTGCAATCAAACTTTTCAGGACTTAATAACTTGGTATCTCTGCTTCTCTGTCAAATATAGTTGAAATTGGCCTAGACTAAGGAGCGCTCACTGTGGAACAGGTAGAGAGATGCAAAGGCACTGACAGTGTCATCTCATGTACTTTGTCCCCTAAGGAAACCATATTAAAAAAGGGATTGGGCATTTATACAGATACCAAGGATAACAATACACACTATAATTAAAAACAATAAAACTATTGGAAGGCATATTAAACCTTGTACTTCAGGGCTTAAGCTAAACTCTAGCTGTTAGAGAGGATTAGAGCTCTATATTAGAGCAAATAATTGATTTTCTGGGTCACTTCACATTCATTATCAAAATAAAAACCCAAACCAGAAACATGAAAAAACATCAATTTGTTTTTCTTTTCCCTGTTCTCGACTTTTGCCTGACTAGAATGATTTTACAATAACCAGAGTTTCCCAAAATCACTGGGGGTGTCTAAACTTGTTCTTTTGTGTAGAAAAATGATTTAATACAGAATTATTTCTCCCATCTTTCACTAAGAAGAGAAGCAAGGTGTGAGTCACAGAATACTTAACTGATGGCTGCTGTGAAGATTTTTACGTCTTCCTCAGGGTGTCTGTCTTCATCTTGTGTCTTAAGATTTGTCTGGAGATGGATACTTGGCTTAGGGGATGGATTGAGGTCTGGCCTAGGCAGGTAATGTCCATGGGCCACATACACCATAGGGTCTGGGGACCTTCCTTACCTATAATAACTGATGGTTTGATTGAGATGTGACTGTTTTTCTCCACTGACTATAAGAGCGATGAGGGTCTGACAGCCCTGGTGGGAGGTGGTCTAAACTGCTCACCAGTTTCTTGACCTTACGTTCCCTAAGAGATAAGATACTTAAATAAGGATCTTATGTTGCGCAGTGTGAATATGTGAATTTATAACCAAGGTAAAATTCTCCAGGATGAGGGCTACGTTTGCTGGAGGGAAAATTCCTGCTGCTGAGGCAACATCTCTTTGGCAGCCCACCAACACCTCCTTCTCCTGTGATTAAGGGTCCTGTGACAAGTGTTCACTTCCTTGTAATTACGTTTGATTTAATGGTTTTAGTAGGAAATTGCTGTGAGTTCTGCTGGGAAATTACTATAGGAGACTGATGTGGGGTTTGCTTTGATACGTTTCTTTAGCAGGATATCTTCTCAAGGCAAGGTAGAGGCATGCAGAGGTACCCAGGTGGGTGCCAGACTATGTTATTGGCTATGGAAAGCCATGAAGCACTGACTGTGTCTTGCTCCAGCCAGGGAAATGTTCCTGCTTCTCAGAGGATGTCCCTGACCTACCTTAAGCGTTGCCTTCATAGAATCATCACAGAATGGCTTAGTTTGGAAGGGACCTTTAAGGTCATCCAGTTCCAAACCCCTACCACAGGCAGTGATACCTTCCACTAGACCAAGTTGCTCAAAGCCCCATCCAACCTGGCCTTGAGCTTGTGCCTTAACACAGTTGTGCTCATCTTGCTGTCCCAGGTAGCATTGGACTGTGCTACTATCTTCCGCCTCCCTGTGCCTCATCTATCTGGGAAATAGGGCTAAAACTTCCTAATCGGGATTATATCTGTAAAAATACCAATTCATACTGAACTTCAGGTACTAGTGATACCTTGTCAGCAGGGTTAGATGCTTTCAGTATGCTTGAGGCTCTGAGCTTGGCTACATTGGGAGGAAGTAAGAGAAGCATTTGAGGCTGCAGAATATCATTTAGGCTAGTACCGGTGTATCACAGTGGGGGAAACCCAAATGGCTCAGCTGTGTCATGGACCGAGTGGCTGCTTGAGGCTTTGAAGTGTTCCTGCAGCTCAAGTGTTCAGTATCTGCACTTTTCAAGCAGGCATATTCTGAATCCCACCTTCCCATTGCATCTCCAGGGAGTGTTCTGTGCCTGTGGTGAACAGCACACTGACAGTTGTGGGTAATGCTTGTGGCCATGGATTTATCCCAGTCTGGCAGTTGTACTCCAGTGTGGTGCCTAGTAGTAGGTTCTTGTCTGCTGCTTCCGTATCTGTGACAATTGTAGGCCCTGCAGCTATCCTGAGGTCTTCTTTTGCCCCTGCTCCTCTTGGGAAAAGTTTGAACATGCACTGTTAACTGCATAGGAGCTACTTTTGACCTCTGATCTCTCTTGCCTGATGTGGGAGTGTTTCCAAGTCTCATGTCTACTACTAGCACCTTTCTGAGATGCAATTTTTCTCACTTCATTCACACTCAATTCTCCAAAGCCAACCCCCAGATAAGGAAGGAAAGTTCAATGTCCTTTCCCTACCCAAGAGGTCTGGTTCCTTTGGCACAACTTTCACCTGATTGAGGATCCCAGCAGTAACTTCACTGAGTTATGAGACAGAAGTGTATGGGTCACAGAAATGAGCATTGTATGACATGCAGAACCACTGAGGGTGGCTACGGCTCTGCAACAAGTTAAGAGCAACAAATTAATGGCAATAACTCACTGCACTAAAATACAGGAGGGCCCAAGCCCTCGCTCTGGAAAGCTAAGGTAAAGTGTCAAGAGACAGAGAGTAACCCACTGAATGCTAGAACAGCATTTCTTCCTTGCCATGTAGCTTTCCCAGGAGTTTGCATGGAGTTTATGGGTAGGCTTATATACGAAAAATGTCCCTAGCACAAGCAGAATCATGGTCCAAACAACTATAATATACATATTTACACTGAAAGCAGTCAAATCATATTTATTGGATTCAGGATTATTAAGCTGACATTTCTTGATAGGCATTTTATAGCCACCCCTAAAACAACCCCCAAATTCTATGCAGCAGCAATTTAAAGGGACAGCCCCTGAATAACAACAAAGCAAGAGATCTGCTGCTGCAGTTTGTGCTTCCTCTTTACTCATCCACACAGCACATCTGACACTAAAGTCTTCAATAAAGGATTTTGCAGCTCTAACCACAGCTGACACTGCCACCTCTACCCATCCCTGCCATGACAGGCAGAGTGTGAGCTGACTGTGTAACCCACTCAGATGCTTCACGTAGTGTCCAAAACTTGTTGCAGTGAGTCTGGATGCCAGTAGGTTGGTGGCTCATCTGCACAGTGGTGGCAATAGTTTGCCTTGTGTGTCTGTGCTGTTACAAACATGCATGACTCTGGAAGCCATAATTTACAAAGACTCCCAAATCCATTTCTTCTACAGAAAAATGGATATGTAGGAATACATACAGTTCATTTCATCTGATGCAGTTCTGGCAATCAAAAGTAACTGCACTGAAATCAGTGGGTTACTCTCAAACATGGAGGAAATGAGAAACAGTTTCTTTAGTAGAAGAAAATAATAGGAGAGAGCAGACAACCAGTAATCCCAGTAAATTACTTCCTTGGCATTAGTGGTGCTGTATTGACTGATTGCAGCAGAGAATTTGGCCAACACTATGACCAGATCTTATTACAGCAAACACCGCTCAGAGCATCCTCATGTAAAACTGGAATATACCTGAGCAAAATAAACAGAGGAACTCCTTAAAGAAGGTCACAATTCTGTTTGGTGATAAAATGGTTTTATGAAAGAGGAGCTCAGGGTGTGGTACTACAGGACCATCACTGATGCAGAACCAAATGCCTAAGCTGAGGGACACTACGGGCTTTTTTCATCATGCTCTCTGCTATGTTTTGGCCAACTGCCATTTCCAAAGAGCAGGGACAGTGTGGAGGCATTTTGCTTCCTCATATTCCACAGGTCCAGAAGCTTTAAATCTTCACTATTAGACTAGAATAAATACATAAAAAAAACCCCCCAAACAAACCCAAAACCTGATTTTTTGTTCTCTTTTGAGGATGAAAGATGACTAGAAGGCTGATTTTGCTGCAGCAATCTGTGCTTGAAATCCAGTGGGAAATTCTGGTATAAGAGCTTAATTTGGACTTGATGGGAACCCAGTTTGCTAGTTTAAGTCACTGTTGGCTAATACAGCTTGAAGCTGTTCCACAATAAAGCACTACATTCAGCCATGAGCCTTATCGCTGGGACTCATCTGACCTTTCCCAGGTAAGCTGGAATTGCTTAACACCGTGGCTACCCCAAAACTAATAGAACCTTTCAGCATGGCTTAGGCTATCACTTCACTTTCCCGACATCAATTTCTAAAATAAAATAGAAGGCTAATTGGTGAATCAGGGGAGTACTTTCTTCCTCCCCCCTGAGATGTAATGGTCAAATACATTTCCAAATCTAAGCTACTAGCAATACAAAGGTACAACTTTAACACACAAATGAAAGGGGAAGCTCAGCAAGAGGATGAAAGTTCAACTAGAATTGTCCAGGCCAAATTTATTAGCATTTTTGGGGATGGGACTTGATTGCAGTCACCATGCCTAAGGTGGTATGGTCAACTTTAATCAGCATGGTTGAAAACTTCAGGGAGGAAATGGGTATGGGGGAAATGGATATGCAGGAAATGGAGCATAACTCCCAGGCTTCTGAGACCCCAAAATCATTTTTGTCTCATCATATCATGCTATAGCACTGAAATTCTTTTAGAGAAATGCAAGACCACATAGGCTGACTAAAGCATGAATTCTTCAAAAACTACCTGGCATGTGGTTATGAAGCTGAAGACAGACTCTAATAGGATGCTTAGGATATTTTGTTGGATATTGAGATGTGTAGTGAAGCAAAACCAGAAGGAACAACAGGAGATGATCCAGCTGGGTCAAAGGCTGGACTGTACCCATTGATCCTTAGCAGGAAGATTTTGGATAAGGAGCAGCAGGTGATGTGAATGATGGGTGTGAAAAAGGCTCTTCAAGCTGTCAGAAGAATTTAAGATATAAAAAGAGAGGTGAAGGAGTGAGAAAGCTAGTCAGACTCCTTGGTTCAAATCTCTACTGAATGTCCTGAAAACATGAACTCAACCTAAATTACAGAGGATGCATCAGAGCCCAGACTGTATTCAGACATGTTTCAACAACTGGTCTGAATGTATGGAAACCATCAAGAGGTGTAAAGAAGGCAGGGAAGCATTAAAGTATGAAGGACTTTTGCACTTATACATTTGACAGCAGTTGAGATTGTGAGCACCAGCCTCGAGGTACAGTCCCATACTGCTGCATTCTGCACTAAACACAGGTGAAAAACATGAGAGTTCCTGCCACAAACCACTTCTAATCTCAGTATAAGGCACAAATATCCTCTAATCACCACCCATGGTGTATGAGGTGGGGAGCTCCTCTCTACTTCAAAGAAGTGCACCCCTTGGCAACATCAGCACCAGGCTCATGGTGATGACCAGCAGAGACATTCCCTTTATGTGCCTCCAACAAAGATACCCTGTGGTAGGAAACAGGATGAAGCCAGAGGCACCCAGGAGCTCCCTCGCTGAGGACTCCCCAGGAATGCTGTACATGGAGCTTCCTCCAGAGCTTGGCCAGCTCACAGGAATCCGATGTTTAGAAAGCCATTTTCCTGTCCATATAAACAATTTGACCACAATAGCCCAATTCCTGGCTCCAAGGCCTCATTTAAATGTTGGTCAGTCGAGGCCCACAATTAACATTTAATTAGTAAACTCATTACAAAGGCAGGAAGTCTCAGACTTTCCCTTCATTCTCTTTCAGGCCTCTGAAGGGAAGGACCAGACCCGTCTTTGGCTTTCGATTCAGCAGACGGGTAGGGTTTTTTTGTTCCCTCTCCTGACTTTCGTTTGCTTGCAGAACAGTTGCTTTCCCTGAAGCAGGCAGGCATGACCTGAATATGTTGAATGTTTGGCTTGAAATAATCTACTTAACATAAATATTTCCATCTAAATTCTGCTCTGGATGGTTTCCTCAGTGCTCTCAAGGGACTGAAGTGGTTTTCAGGGATGAGGTGTTGAGGATCCTGGTTGCCTGCACTCACAAGTGGTAGAGGAACAGCCGAAACTATCTGATTCAATGTGTGATGCTGGAGGGTTATGTCAATTGTCTGTGACAGCCAGGAGAAAAGCAGTTTCTTGACAAAAATAGGGTTAAATTCAAAACACCAACACAGAGGATGGAAGCAAACTATGCCTGTGATGGAACTGGTACAATGGCATTTTCCCCAGTGTGGGAGAGGAACTGCTAGTTAATACTGTAGATTACCTGGCGGGATGTTGTTCATCCATCCATAGGACCCCACCTTTGGCCACCCAGTTGCTTTTCATGTGATTATTCATTGAATATGAATTACAAGTGGAACTTGTTTTTAAACAATGCTGAAAAAGTCTGAACTCACTTATTTGGAGGATGACAAGAAGGCCCATAGCACAAATGTTTTTCCAGCACTTATACTACTCTATGGAAATTTATTCACCTGATCATGCCCTGGAGTAGAGAGAAAAGTAAAGAAGTCAACACAAAAAATAATAATTGTCAAACAAGTTTTAAAAAATAACTTATTTCTTTTTTTCCTCAGTATCTATTTTCTATTGCAGTGCAAAGTAGAGTTTAAAAAATCTGCTGGCTGGAATGGTATATTTTGCAATTTTGAGGAGATATTCTCAAAGTAAACTCTATTTCTCTCAAAATGGAGAGCTGTAGTGCTAGCTGTACCATCAGTCATACAACTGTTGTATCCTTTTGCAAAGAGGGACTGTGGGAAGCAGAAGACACTTGAGTTGTGAGTCTTGTTGAGTTGTCTTCCCTATCTTGTCTGTCTTTTGTCAGAGATGAGGAGACTGCAAGAATTTACTATTTCATAGCATTAATGTCCAAAATCATCATTATCCTTTCTGTGCATGGCAGGGGGGTTGGGACTGGATGATCTTAAGGTCCTTTCCAACCCAAACCATTCTATGATTCTATGTTGTGATCTGGTCATCTAAGCGGCAAATTGGCTTTGCATTCATTGTTTTATCCCATATTATGTCTTTATTTCATTGTTTTGTCAACATTACATAGAATCATAGAATCATAGAATAGTTAGGGTTGGAAAGGACCTTAAGATCATCCAGTTCCAACCCCCCTGCCACGGGCAGGGACACCTCCCACTAAACCATGTCATGCAAGGTTATGTCCAATCCAGCCTTGAACACTGCCAGCGATGGAGCATTCACAGCTTCCCTGGGAAAACCATTCCAGTGCCTCACCACCCTTACAGTAAAGAATTTCTTCCTCATATCCAATCTAAACTTACAGTAAAGAATTTCTTCCTCATATCCAATCTAAACTTCCCCTGTTTAAGTTTGAACCCGTTACCCCTTGTTCTATCACTACAGTCCCTCATGAAGAGTCCCTGCCCAGTATCCCTATAGGCCCCCTTCAGATACTGGAAGGCTGCTATGAGGTCTCCACACAGCCTTCTCTTCTCCAGGATGAACAGCCCCAACTTTCTCAACCTATCTTCATACAAGAGGTGCTCCAGTCCCCTGATCATCCTTGTGGTCCTCCTCTGGACTTGTTCCAACAGTTCCATGTCCTTTTTATGTTGAGGACACCAGAACTGCACACAATACTCCAAGTGAGGTCTCACAAGAGCAGAGGGGCAGGATCACCTCCCTCGACCTGCTGGTCACACTCCTTTTGATGTAGCCCAGGACATCTTTAATGTTTTTTTCTCTTGTGTCCACAGAACTGGAAGGAGATAGCTGACTTGCAGTGATTTATGGGAGTGCTTAGACCTGGTTTGTTTTGGTTTTGCACAAGTGTTAAAAAGCATTTATTATCAGGCAAAGAACTTCTATGTGCTAGGGCAAGGACTTGAAAAAATCTTTTCCTTAAGGGCCTTTCACAGGTTTCTGAGTATGGACAAGTTATTGAGGCCACTTTTTTTTGTTAGGTATCTAGGTCAACAGTTAGCAGATTTTTGTTGGAACATCCTGTTTCCTCTATATTTCTTCTGCAGGGAGAGATAAGCTACTGCACTCATTTATCCAAGGTATTTACCCCCAGTATAATCCACATCAATTCCACTTACTTGGTTAGATCATGGGGTGAGCAGAGGCACAACTTATAACTCCCATTGTTGCTTTGAAATTTATTCCAAGCAGTAGTTTTGAGAGTCATCCAAAGGATATGGAGACAAATATGGTTGGATCTTACAGTGCCTTGTGATCCTGTGGTAGCTACCTGACCAGAGGCACTCACCTGTAAAGTAGATATCCACACTTAAGCAAATCACCTTGGATCCCTTGCTAGAAAATGGAGAAAAAACAAAGAGTAGGGTGTGATTTACTTCCATCAAACTGAAGAAATCAGATGTTTTCCTCCAATGACTAGATCTTCTCAAACCATAATGGTATCCTAGCCATTCACTTGGAGGTAGGATCCTACATCATAGTCTGATCAACCTAGACAAGCTGCACTCATCCAATGTGTAAAATATCTGAATGCATGTAATTCTGTTATTAGTGTTGCATGGTATTGTGTTTGCTGTGATCAGGGCCTCAGGACTCGCCAACAGAAAGAATCATTAAATAGACAGTTCCTGACTGTGAGATTTTAGAGTTTGTGGGTCAGACTGTATCAAAACCCAGAGAAGTGGATCAAGGCAGGACAGTTTAATTCCCATTCTTGAGTCTTCATTTCTCTTTATTGACTGCAAAGTGTCTTGCATAGCTAGCTCAGATGTAGATACATCCATAAGAATAGGCATATCCCACCCCTCACTTAGGTGCCTGGATAGTCCAAAGCTTTAAACACTGGATAGAGATCCATTGATGTGCCATTAGACAGTGTTTCTCCTGAGTTGTGCACATGTCTAGTCTACAATATAGCAGCTCAAAGAAGCAAATGTAAATGAACAGTGGAAGAATGATCTGGATTGTGGATGGTATCCCTGAGAGATTTTGCCACTGCAAGTTAGACTTTAAAACTCCTCAAAAAGTAGTTTTCTTTTCAATTTTATTGTTCTTGGTGCCAGAAAAAAATGAACCCTGGCACAAGATGATGAGCTATTAGGCTGAGCCAGCTGATTTATAAAACGCATGATTCTCTGAAACAATAAACAACTGGCCTCATAACATACTTGCTGCACGTAAAAGCATAGTCCTAGTTGCATCAATTCACTTTCCTTTTATTATTCTTTCTTTTTTTTTTTTTTTTGTTTTAAATTGAAATTAAAATCAAGAATAGAAATAAAACAGACCAGAGTTCATGACCTGTTCAGGAATGCAATTAGCCCATAAAAATCATGACTGGGATTTGTTGCAAGGTAGAAACATGATCCCTTAGAAAAAGTTGCCCTGTTGCAAAGTACCAAACGATGGGGAAGAACAAAATAAGGGAGACATGAGTGGTTTTTATTTTAACCCCACTTCCCTCCCTCCTCAAACCAGAAAGAGCTGTAAAAGAAAAGACCCATCACCTCCTGTAGTCAAGTTTCACAGCAAACAAGAAGTCCTGAGCAACTCTCTGATTACTTTTATCTCTGTAAGACTAATCCCATGATAAACCTCTTGTTTCCTATACTTGATGTACCACTATTTTACTAGTCCTGAATGCATCAGGCACATTGCGGATGGCTCACTATGAACAAACAGAACCTGACAGTTTCCTTCCTTAAAATAAACAGAAGTGGTACTTAGACACAGTTCAAAGAGTTTAGCACTCCCAGAATGGCTATTATTACCCTTTAGGTGGGCAAGTAGACCCAGCTTTTCATTCTAGTGAAGGCACCTTTCTTAATTTTTCTCTCCCTTCCCATTTTTTATTGGCAGTAAAATCACTATGTGATTATCAACCCTGCTTTTTTACGGTCCTCTGCTTCCACTTTCCACGCAAAGTGACCTGCCTGTTTACGTCGCTGTTTGTTTACTTCCACCTCCTTTTCTGAGAAGAAGTCCTGCTGTTCAGACTTCTCAGAAAGCATTTTAGCAATGCTTCCCTTTATCCTCAAAGCTGCACAGCACTGGACTGTCAGCCAACAGCAGGAAAGAGAGTATCTTAAGAATAATATTACAGTGACCTTTATGAGCCCTTTGATCCAAAGATTTCTGAGGCTTAACAGTTATCAGTGATGTGGAGCAAACCTGTCTACATATTCCCCTAGAGGCTTTTACTCATGAATGGTCACAATTTCTGTAGTACCTATAGTGGAAAAAAGAGACCTTCAGTGCCCTTGTCTACATGGAGTTCATAAAAAAAGTGCTGTGAAACAGAGTGTAAAATAAAGTGCAGTTGCTATTCTGGATGAAACTCTTCCATCATTAGGGTGAGTTTTCATCCTATTTAGTATAAGAAACTGCCCAGAGTTTCTAGGACCTCTAGGTTATACACCAGGAGAACAGGTAGAAGGGAATTTATATCCTATAATGTCCAATATCAACTGTTTGATTGATGTACTGGAACAAGCCCTGTGGAAGGTCACCAAGATGGTGGAGGACAGGAACACGTTAGGAGAAACAGAGAGTCCTAGTTTGGCTCAGTTTTAAGAAGAGAAGATTCAAGATCATATATCTTTCGACGTTAGGTATAGCAGCTACCTTACTGGGGTGTGTACAACAGACCAAACCAGACTCTCCTTAGAGGTGCACAGCAACAAGAGTAAGGTGACAGTCAGGAGAACTCTAATAAAATATTATGGACATTTTTTCTTTCATCTTGAGGTTGGTCAAACAGTGGAAGAGAGGCCCATAGGGGTTGTGAAATCCTGATCCTTGGAAATATCTTGGCTCTCTCCACAGATTGCATCCCACCATCCTAATAAAGATATCTGAGGTAGCGGTATTTAGCGGTCCTGACATGTCTGTCTCTCAGGTGGCTGTAGGGGGACTCTAGCCAAGCACCTTAGTCCATTGGAAGTGTAAAGTTAACTGAGATGGAATATATTCCTTGTCACCTGAGACTCACCCTGTAATGAATAGAAGTATCTGTTTCTCTGCTACCTACCGCAGGAGCTGAAGACATGCACACTCCTAACACCTTGATTAAACCCAAGGATTGCTCTGTTGCCTTGACATAGGCGCGTGCTTCTTGAGGCACCTTGGGTATCTGAGCCATCCCCAGAGACTTGCAAACATGACACGGGGCATCTCAAGTGGCACTTCCCACCCAGGTGTGGGCAATGAAGTTGAGCCCATGCTGTTAGATGGGATAAATTCAGGTTCATGTGTTTTCCCAGTAGACACATGAAGAAAATGTGCTGCCTCAGGCACTCAAGATCCTAAACACCTGAATAAAGACAGACATTAATATACCTTTGTGTACCTCATACAGTATTAGTGCCCTGCAGCTCCTATTGTAATACATGTGATTAATTTTCCCAGGAAGAGGGTTGCTTTTTATTGCCATGTCTTCTATGGAAAATGTCTTTCTGCTGTTAAAAAGGAGTAAAAAAACACTGAAAAATTACAGCTTTGTTTTCAGGTGGAATGCTTTCAGAGTTTGAAGGTTTTCAGGTTTTTGACAAAAATCCTCTTTTCTTCAGAGAAAGTGTATGCCTCTTCTGATAAAATTCATGCAAGTCCACAACTGTCACTTTAGAATCACAGCATCATTTAGGCTGGAAAAGACCCTTAAGTCCAACTGTAAACCTAACACTGCCATGTCCCTAAGTACCACATGTACACATCTTTTAAACATCTCCAGGGATGGTGACTCAGCTACTTCCCTGCACAGCCTGTAGTGATAGTCGCAAGAAAACTGTTTTGGCCATACCTTAAGAACACACCAAAGAGGAGATCTCTGTAAAGAAGCCTATTAATTTTGAGCTTATAAGTCCCAAATGAATCCCTTAGATCCCTTAATGAACAGCTACAGAAAGGTCAAAGGTTCAGAGAGGTGGAAAGAGGTAAAGGCTGTAATTCGCAGTATGCTTAAAGGAGAAACTGAACGTTTGCTAGTGCTGCTGGATTTGCCACAGGTAGGAATAGGGTGAAGTGTGATTGTAGCAGCCCTGTTGACAAACTAACTTGTGCAGAGACTGTGCTTAGTTTATATTTTCAACAAATGTTGCTGGTTCAGCTCTTTTAGTTAGAGGGTGTGAGCAAAACCAACACAAACAAAAAACCCCAAACTTTCACCAACAGAGATGTGCCAGAGACGGTCTCCCCTCTACTGTCATTTCAAGGATGTCTTCATCTGCATACACTGCTGATAATATGGTATGATGGCATCTTCAATGTGTGAAGTGGCACTGTGTCAGGTTTAGTGACACAAGGGACATACAGGGAAGCTTCAGCTGTGAAGAAACCTCCCAGCCAGTCTCCCCTGCATTGGGGTCCCACTGGCAGCAGCCCCATGGGAAGCTCTGCTTTGTCCTTTCCCTGGGGCTGAAACTCCCTGGCTTTATCCATTTTGGCATACTGACTAATAGTAGGCAGAGGGGATATCAGAGTATGCAATACATATTTCCCATTGCATGGCTGCATGGAAAAGAAAAGGCAGAAATTAATGGTATAAATCATATGTTTAAAATAAGATTGCCTCTACCAGTTTGTCAGTGCCAGCAAAGATTCACCTGCATAAATCAGCCTTAATTTTTCCCACATTGCCAAGGCTGGAATAGCATGCAGCAAAGATTAGGCTGTAGGTGCTTCGGAGCCTTCCTAATGTATGCAGCGGAGGTAAAAATCCCCTTTTTATAGCTGGGTAAACTGAGGCACAAGAGGGAGATGCTAACCAGTGAGAGTTACAGTGCTACAGCCTGCGAGAGAAGACAGCTCTCCTGACTCCTTAGTGCTTGCCTTTTAACCACTAGACCACAAATCCTATTTGCTTTGTTTTCTTGGGTTTTGAGCATGTTTGTTTTCCCCTTTCCTGTACCTAATGATGCTGGTCCATAGCAGGCAGCGGACAGCTGACAGATTACAGGGAGCACCTGGCTGAAACAAGAGGCAGGATGCTTCACCAACTTCAGGGCTATTTAATTTTCTCCTATGGTGTGGGTCTGGGTCCCTCCCACTCACGCTCATATAACATCCCTGGGGCACGGACAACAATTGCCTAAATGGAAAAAGGAAACATTTCCTGTGCATTTAACTACTTTTAGTGCAGTTTGGCACCTTCAAAGAGAGCAGTGTGCTTAGCTAACAGTCAGCCAGCACTCAGCAGCTCTTCAGGAACTTGTGATTTTGGTGGACAAATCCATCAGAAACTGCACTTCGGGAGCATAACTCAGCACTCCCAGGGAGCTGGGAAATACTTGTTGACCTTTGTGATACCCATGATCCTAAACTGCATATCAAAGTGGATTTAAACAGACCACCCCACTCGGGTTGGTTTTCACTGTCACTTAATATAGCTTTATTTTAGGGTCCCCCTATGGTGTTCATTACAATCTATGTGCACAGGTAGTGATGAATCATCTTCACTTCGGTCCTTCTCCATCCTTCTACTGAAGGCTCCAGTTCACAGAGCAGAGAAAGAGGCACAGAGAGACTCTGCCACCAGTGCCTGAGGAGCCACTTACTCTGTCTCTGCACCTCGACAGCATCTGCAAAACTGTTAAACCACAGTCGTGCCTAGTTTACTGGCAGGGAGGACTGGCCTAAGCCAGTGAAGCAAAGTTTCTTTGCAACTGCTTAAAGTGTGTGTCTAGGCATCGGTTTTTGGCTTTTTCCCCTGCTTTTTTTCCAGCTGGATACTCACATGTTTTTTCCAGTGTTATCCTATCAGAAAACAAAACTGCAATGACTTTGTGCACACAAGAAAATGGCTTTGATAACATTGACTGATGTTTGAAATCTTTATATGAAGTTTTTTCCTGCTTTGATGTCTCATGCATTTGCACATCCACATATGCAGTGCATATCACTGGCCTTCGTGCAGATTTGATTTCTACTAATAGTACACTCAGCTGAAAGGTGGACTTTTGGTTCAAAAGGCTGAAATGCCTTAAAAGTTGTACTTACATCAGGCCCAGGAAGAAACCTCAATATATTTTAAATATCCCAGAAATGCTTTCTGGGTGCCTACTGTGGTCCAAATTGGTTGCCAAAACTCCACTGTGCTCACTGTCGTCCAATCCCAACTCAAAAGCAGGTCCTGCTCCAAAAAGCTGAGTAGCTGTTTTGAATCCAGTCTGTATAAAGGTATTGAACAGAGTGAAAGGTATTGAACATAGTGGTCTTTCTTGGAGAACAGGAACCCCCTCCATGCAACATTGATCCCAAAGCTGGGGCCTGGGTTCCCTGCAAAATCTGCAGAGAGAAATCCTCCTTCAGAACTTCCTTCACTGACTCATCCTCTGCCCATTAGCTTCTGTACATGTAGGCAGTGAGATACATACCCCTGACCATACCTCTTCAGGGGAATGAACTGCTCTTATCATGCTTATTTATGAGGATATTTTGTCTATCAGGTTTAAGAACCTGTAGCTGATGCTGTAGGACAAATACTAATAACAAATGGATACAGACTAGGGAACACCTGAAATGTCAGTATTATCTCGGATGCCAGAGGCAAAGCACTTTACTGGGATTATTCTCATATTATTTTGTCATTAGAGATTCTAATTAAAATGCAAGCCCTGACTGAGCTGGGCACTGCTAACATACAGCCTCTGATCAAGAAAAGCTATGGTTTTAAGTCCTACTGTGTTAAGGAAGTTGTGCTGCATTTGAATGGGTCCCTCTAAAGTCAGAAGGATGAAAAAGAGAGAAGAACTAGGCATAAGTGCTGGAGAGCCTCTTTCATCTGTTTCATCTCCCCCAAAAAACAAAATGTTGTATGGAACATTTTCTCTCCTTTTCTTTTTCCCTTTCTTGGGGAAGGGGCAGAGACAAGCAGTTCTCAGTGGTAAGAGATTTCACCATCCCACAAAAGCAGGGCTATTCCGCTGTCTCTGGGAATGGTGGAGTATCCCTGCCTGAAGCAAGTGAATGAGACCACATGGTAAATGTCATGGGAGCTGCAGGTCTGCTTGGCAGTGGGTGAGAAAGAGCAAGAGTGAGGACAGTCGTGCTGAAAGGATATCCTGTGAATGAGGTGTGACTGAAGCATGGAGTGGCCCCGAGGCAGCCTCCTGCTATTTAACAGGCAACCCGGGAGATGCACGTGGCTTTTAGCAGCATCAGTGGCATTCTAATCCTTTCACAAGCTGAAGAGAATTTGGAAATGAAGGAATGAGAAAGCCCTGCTTTATTTTGCTCACTGAATTTTAGTAACAAACCCTTTTCTCAGATTTTTCTCCAAAAAAGTTGGTTCTGCTGACCTCATTTGGCCCCTCTGGCACATCCGTCAACCAGCTAACCTTAAGGGAAGCTGTTCTTGGTGCTAATCCCATGAAATTCTGAGTTTTCTATTTTCCACCTATTTTTATCGGGGAAGGTGATATTTTTGAAGGCATCACAGCTTTTGCTGAAGTGCCGTACTCTTGTAGGGCAATAGGAAGAGTCCCCAGTCACCAAAAAGTGTCTTCTAAGGCTAAAGTTTCCTCAATTATGATCTGTTCTGTCTCTTGCCAGGACTGTCTGGTGTCAAAGGAACAAGAAGTCAGCATCCTCCTCGAGTAAGTCTACCGAATTTATTGTGTCATATCTTTGCTAGGGAGAATTTCATACAACCTTGTGGCTGTTTTGACTCTGAATAAGACTCAGTGAGAAATTTCTGACTTGAGGTGGAAAGCACTTATTCATTCAAACTGAGATGTTTTGGGAAAAAAACCCAACAACTCACACCCCTCCCCCAAAAAAGGAAAAAAAAAAACCCACCCAAACAAGCTGGTCTGGTTGAATTTCCTACTTCAAAATTTAAAAGAAAAGCTTTCAGGAAACAATTTTGATCTTTCTTTTGCAAAAGACACGTTAAAATGAAAGCAATTTTTGCTTGAGCTCTTCAACCTCAGTATTTCCTTAATATCTAAATAATTTCTGAATATGAATCCAGATTCTCAAAAGGACCTAAGTTCTTCTCTGCCTTTTAGGAGGAGACAGATGCACCAGGCTTCTGCCTAGCTGGGTTTCAGGGATATCTGTCTACGGCAGGAATACATACAAGTCACCCATTGAACATGGGTTTGAGCCCAGTTTTCTCATACCCCATAATAATCACCAATTCACATATGTTTCTTGACCCCATGATGTGATGGAAGTGTCTGTGGATGGTGGATGTGCCTCATCTTGAGGTTCTGCTGTGTGAGGAGGTTTCCAGCACACCCCAAAGCCTCTGCTCTGCTCCAGAGCCCTTTATCACAGGACTGGATGTGCCCATGGGTTGTCCCCCATCAGAATCTGGTCCTGGCGCAGAAGAGAGATGCCAGAATGGCAACAAATGAGATGTCTATTATTCCAGAGGAAGGTCAATCAGGGGCAAACAAACAAAGCTTGGCAGGACCCATTTTGGGAAAGAACATCCCAAAGCTGGTACAAAACTATTCAGTGTTTTCCAGAGCCAGGAATCCCATCCTTGTTTTCAGTGAGCAACCCTTGGTTGAGCTGCAAACTAGTCCTCCTCTGCTTTCCTATGACCTGCGGATGTGCCTGAATCTTCTGGTTTTCATTTTGCTTTTCTGAGTCAAATAAATATTTACCCAATCTTAAAACAGAAGAGCACCAAAACACCAAATCAATCCTAGGAATAAATAAGACAGAAGTGACTAACAAAGGGTCAGGCTGCTGTCAGCTACAGAAAGCACTGGTGGTGGGAGTCAGACAAGATGGAGTCTGGGGGTGGAAGCTGTGGTAGAAGAGAAGGTCATTTTGTCAAGGCAGGAGAGGTATGACTATTTACACCAGCTGAGGATTTGACTGTCTACAAACAGGCGCGACGCTGATGCTAAAGGTCACATAGGGCTCTCATGAGGTCTGCTGGATGGAAACACTTTTCTTCCCACTACTCACCCAAGTAGAAAGTCAAAAAGAAACCTGCTATTTCTTGATTTAGTAACTCTGCTGCGCAGTCCATCCTGAGCCCTGTGCTTTGACAATCCCCTCGTGAGCTGTGACCTCTCACTTTGTTCATGTAAATGCACCAAGAGCATGGAACAAGCAGCAGTTTGAGTTGAGGTGGATGCTGAATCTGATGGCTCACCTCTCAGATGGAGGAAGTGGCATTTGGAATGTGGAGCCAGGAGCACTGAGCTGGTACTGAATGAAGAGGAGGAAATAGCTGTGATATTAGCAGGGTTTATTAGCTTGCATTCAAGTGCACTAATGCCAGGCAACTTTCCGCTGCATGAGGCTGACTTCATCTGCGCATTCCAAAATATATTCATCCAGATAAGCTCTTTCTCTCACATAAGAGAAAGGTCCCAATCAAGCTGTGAGCACAGCTGGGACATACCGGTGTGGTTTACAAGGAGAGGGGAAAGAAGGGGCTCTAGTTCCTCATTAGCCTCCATCTCCTTTCCTTTATGGCCCAAGCCCTTGTGCTCCAAGCCTAGCTGTGTGGCTTTTCTCCTCAGTAGCGCTGTGGTGTGAAAGAGGTGATGAGAAGAGCAAGAATGGGTTCAAGCCCAATGCATGATGTGATAATGTTAGGAACAGAGGGGCGTTTCAACTTCTCCCTTGGATAAACATCTCTGTTGTCAGACACAACCAATACTATACTACTAATATAAGGAGTCCAGCATTAAAGGAGAAACTTTTGGCAGACCTCTTTTGATTTTCCCTTTCTGACCTGCTCTGGGTAACATCCCTTCCTCTCTTGTAATCCCCCAAATGCACATCAGCTTTTTAAAGTTAATATCTACAGCTTCCTGCAAGTTTGTCATAATATTTAGTGGTTTAAGTCATTGCTGCTCTTTGATTTTACTGCTCTACTGGCTGCTTTGCATTGCATCATTGCAGCTGTGCTGCACTGCACCTTATGTCTGAGAATTCAGACTTCTTTTAATGGGATTCCTTAGAAAGTGCCCTTTTGCATCTAGACTTAATATAGGGGGCACAATGAAGACTGGACCTCTTCCTCCACTGAAGAAAATAGGCTGCGGGCAATGCCTAACCAAACAAGGGGTTAGCTCTTTCCTTCCCTCTTACACAGCTGTTCCTATTGAAGGAGTATTTTATGTTCATCAGGGACTGTAGTGATAGGACAAGGAGTAATGGGTTCAAACTTAAACAGGGGAGATTTAGGTTGGTGATAAGGACGAAGTCCTTTACTGTGAGGGTGGTGAGGCACTGGAACAGGTTGCCCAGCAAGTGGTAAATGCTCCACCCCTGGCAGTGTCGAAGACCAGGTTTCATGGGGCTTAGAGCAGCCTGGTCTGGTAGAAGGTGTCCCTGCCCATGGCAGGAGGTTGGAACTGGATGAGCTTAAGGTCCTTTCCAACCCAAAGCATTCTATGATTCTATGATTCTGTGATTCACTGATTCTATGCAAATGTCTTGCTGGTGTGGGAGAAAGGGGCCAGGACTGTAGAAGCTGCAGTCCAAACCCTTGTCACTATTCAGTACACAGTATTTCTCCTGAAACCTTTCAAGCTGACAACAATTCACCTGACTACCACAGGTGACTCAAAGCATGAAGAAGGGTGAGCTGGACAAGGGAAGGTGCTTATGTTTGGCTTTCCTCCTCCTCACTCATATGCATGAGCAACGCTTTAATACTGCTCAACAGGCTGATTTGGGCACTGTTCATCTCTGTGCTGTACCAGAGCAGCACAAGAAGGGAATTGTCTCTATTCTTTGATTGCGTGCTCTCACATCTTATTTCACACCAAAATAGGTCCATGCCCTGTGTTCTGTGTGAACAAGAAATTTTGGCTGTTAATCATGAGTATGGGAAAAAAAATAAAGAAATAAAGCTATAAAACGCACTTGGTTTCTTTGGCCAGCACTGTCATTGAAAAATGTGCTGCTGCTTTTTCAATTTTCTTTTTCATTTTCAGATTACAGAGTGATTTTTGTGTTATAATGGAGTCAATTCACAGTTCTAAGCTCCAGCGTTGTGGTTAATTAGTAGCCAGTTTAGGAAATTATGTTATCATTACCTCATCCTTTCTTAGCTTAGCAGCTTTCCTCCTCTTCCACCTCCCCCTACTTCCCCATCCCCTCCAGCCTTCCCTGCCCAGGGATATTATTTCTGTTAATGACATCTATGTCACACATACAAACTCAAATCTCTTAAACACACCTCAGCATCTCGGGTCTCCAGTAGTTTGAAAACCCACATGAATCAACTTTTTTGGCATGGGGGCTGACTAAGTCAAACCAAACCCAAACAAAATATATGTTGTTCTTCGCTTTCCCCTCACCATGTTGGTTTTACACTGCCTCTTGCCCATGCAGCTCCGTACCAGGCACTGCATCTGATGTTGGGCTGACCTCTGTCTGCCCCGTGTTTGTTGATGATGAACATGCTGACTTCCACTCTCTGCCATCCTCCCACATGCAGAAAGCAAAGAGGAAAACAAACAGCAGGATGGAGCAACCAAGCAGGTCCCCTCAACAAGTGGTGGCAATGTGCAGAATTAAACAGAAAAACCATGGAGGGGGAGATAAAACCCACAACTTAAAAGGGGATTTTCTGGTGGCATACTTTGAAACCAGACAGTTAGTATAAATCGCAGAGGAGGAAGGGGAGTGGGAGTTCAGAGATGGAGACCTTGGGTTTAATGGTCTTATGCTCAGCTCCACATTTAGCCAGTCCTTGTCTGGATCTACATAGTGTCTGAGGATGAAAACCCAGGGTCAACGTGTGGGAGAAGCACTCATCTATCAAGTTTTGACCCTCTCTCTTTCATTATTTTCCTTCTATTGATCCATCTATCTATCTATCTATCTGTCTATCAGGGAAAAGGACATTTTAGTTTGTCATTCTTAATGTGTTGGAGGTCTGTGCTGTCATGTATAGCAAGACAAGGACGGGATGTGGAAACCTCTGGAGCCCACAGCTCTGAGCTGCCAAAGCTTGAGCTGAAGCTCTGAATCATCTTGTCGATGTGGCCACATATACACCCTCTGTAATTAAGCACAAAGAAATATTTGCATCACCCACCCACCACCTGGTTGCCCTTGGTGAGCAAGAAATAAGCACTTAACCAAATGTTGTTTTTGCTCTCCTTTTCTACCTTGTTTGTTTTTTTCCAAGGTTTAGATACAAATAAGAAGTACTTTACTGTGAGGGTGGTGAGGCACTGGCACAGGTTGCCCAAAGGATTGGTAAATGCTCCATCTCTGGCAGTGCTCAAGGCCAGGCTGGACAGAGACTTGGGTGACATGGTCTAGGGTGAGGTGTCGCTGCCCATGGCAGCGGGTTGGAACTGGATGGTCTCAAGGTCCTTTCCAAGCCAAACCATTCTGTGATTCTTTGATTCTACCCTGCTCTCTCACACCACACAATGAACACGCTTGGGTAGATTTTCTCTGTTGTCTCCTCTAAGAGGAACTAGATCTAGATTGTGACCTTCAAGATGGCACCTCACACATTCTCGCTACCTACCTCATGCAGATTCCCCCTTCTCAGCAGTGTTCACACCTCTCAGGCATTTGCAGACTGGGTGCAGCTCGGTCACAAGTTAGTAATTTCTTCACCAAGACACTCATGGGCTTTGCAGCTTTTGCCAGACCTAAAACCTTTCTGCACCCCTCCTACTCAACATGGTTTGAAATGCATGTGATAATCCACACACACTGTCCCTGCAGCTTGTGGGAGAAGGGCATTTACTTCCCAATGGTGATCACAATATTGAGACAGGCCAAAATCACCCAGGCTTTTGCTGTATCACATTTCAAGGCAGAACTATCTGTTGGCTCCCAGGCAGTCTTTAGGCAGGGGAAATAGGCTGTGTCTGAAAATAAATGCGATACTGAATTTTAAACAGGAACTTTGCACTAAGGATAAATGGAGTCTCGAATCATAGGAGCTGGCTGGAGCCAGCCCCAGCAGTGGGATGTGTGGGGAAGGCTAATATATGAATTTCTTCCATATGCTTGGTACTAATTCCCATTGAAAATTGCATGAGTTGAAACATGTTGTGATTTTCCTGGAAGTATTGTGTGCCTCATCAAACATCTTCTCTCCACAGGTTTGCCCTCACTGAGTAGTGTATTTCAAAGGCTTTTATCAGTCACTGTGTCTGTTTTCTCAGGAGGAATCTGCTTTCTGTCTCTGCTGCTCAGGTAGTGTGTCTCGCAGGGCTGGAGCTCTGTCCCCACTCATGGGTTATGGTTATGATGGTCCCAGAAAAAGGACCTGTGGGACTTTAAGGGGGCAAGTAGGAAGAGCAATGTTTCCACAACACTCTGCTTGTCTGGAGTGAGGCATTGAACAATCCATCCATCTCCTACACCCATCCATCATTTTGTTTTCTATGGATGTCAGGTTTCTGGGGATATTTGTGGGCTGAAGGGTCTGGGACTTCTTCCTGGTCATTCTTACAGTGGTTTCCATCATTTCCCAACCTTTACATAATCATCAAGGTGGATGGTGAGAGCCAAAAGCAGCACTCGAGCTCTGCAGAGTAGTTGACCTGTACCAACGACAGGACCTACTCCTTTCTCTGTTTGCTATGAAGTGACAACCATGGGAGTCTCATACAGGCTGGAGGCACAGCAAGATGCCTGCTGGGACCCAGGCCAGGAGCCAGCTCTGAAGCACAGATGGAGCTGGAGGCAATGTCCAGACATGTGGGCTTCTCTCCTGCTAACACACCCAGCTCTGCAGAATCCAACATGCCCCAGGGACAGTGCTGAAAGCCATTGCGAATCCTTGCTAGACACTCTGTAGCAAGCCTAAAGGTTTGTTTTGAAAGACTTAATTTGGTGGGGTAGGTTGCCCAATGAAATTCAGAAGATGTTTTCTCCTGTCTCAATCTGTCCATAAGGAAAGAAGGTTTTTGCTGGTCATTCATTGAGGTAAAACAGGCTCAGCATTTCCACTGAAGGTAAACCACCATGCGTCCCTGCCCTCCTGTCTGTCTTCTACCTCTTGCAATGCTGTGGGAAGCTTCAAATGCTCCAAACTCTGGTATCCTGATGCAAAAGAGAGCTATTTATTTATTCACAGTTCAGCACAGGAATCTCTTCTGACAGTTTCTATCTTTTAAGATTTAGATTCGAGGGATGCTGCACTGTGGTCTCAGCTTATTTCTCACACAGCTGGATGCATTTCAAGGGTGGCGTACATCAGTGCTTTGAACAGTGCTCGACTCCTCAGATAGCCGCACTGAAAGTCAAAGGGCATCTTTGCTGAGTGAGGTGTTGTTTCCATGGGGACACACACATCTATACCCTGGCTCAGCCTGTTTTGTTTTGAATCCCTTATAAATAGCTGCTGCAATGAGCTTATCATCTGAGAATCTCCTTCTTCTTTTCCCCTCTTTGGTGTAAAGTTGTTTTCAATCTTTGTGGCTGTGTGAAAACTGGAGAAAAAACTAACCCCAGCCACAGAAAGCAAATTAAAAGATCTTTGAATTTTACATTTTGCCTTAGGACTTCTAGGTAGGCTTGCAGTTTTTAACACCTGACAGCTACACCTTGCAGACAAACAGCTTAAAGCACTGATGTCCAGTCCCCTGAGCAAGTCTCAGGGTTTGCAATGCACAGCTCTTTTCTGCCCATGCTCTGAGGGCTGGTTTTAAATGAGTTTAGTTAAAGCAGAAAAGTCTCCCCTGCTGGAGACATTAATAACCTGAAGTAAGTGTCTGGACTAACTCTGCCTCATTCATTTAATTGAATCTCTTGATAAGATGCCTGAGTTAAGCTGACATGGTGTAAACACCATCCCTCAGGTTGCTTCTCTCTGCTTTCCTACTGTCACCATTGGTCAAATATAAACGTGCCATAACTTGCTTGCCCCATTAGCTAACATTACTGCAAGAGTGTTTAAAAATAAATGGAAAAAAGAAAAAAGAAAGAAGGTGACACTAAACCAGCTAAAAAAATCTCAAGAGACCTGTCAATCAAGAAAGATATTTACTGAAGCTTCTATTGACCCATATATGCTCTTATCTAGAAACCTTTATCTTCTAAGACAATGTTGACTAACAGCTTTTCTTTACTCTTGTTTCTATCTTAAAAGAATAACAAATAAGCCTAATTCTTCACAAAATCTTTAGCAAATGCCTTTTAAGCCTAACACAATGGTAGTTATTTTAAGAGGGATGGCTAAGCACTGCAACACTTTTCTATTTTTCTGTCTTCGTTTTTCATATTGGAGCACTTAATCACAGCTAATCTTTGTGCACAAGGAAGACACATTAACTTTGTTTGTACAGGACTGATATAAAAGCTTTCAACTCCTCTGTTCCTGTATTCATCTCCCTGGTAAGCCTTACCATTTTAAATAACAGATAAAGGAAATGCTGAAGATTCAGTGATACAGTCTATCCTTGCTCAAGTAACTGCAGGGACCAGACTCTGTAAGCAAACTTGCAGCCTAACAGATGAGCCAGCTCAAGCTGAGCATCTGCAAATCCTAGTGGAAGGTTTGAGCTGAGGAGAAGGGCATAATTTATAAGGGTGTTTTGATACCCATAATGTATAAGGGTGAGAGGATGCCAGTGCTTAGGGCAGGTGAAAGGAGATCACTTCCCTGTACCACAGGGGGTATTCATATGTCCCTGTTCTCTACAGACACAAGGAAACTTCATTGCCAGGATTGCAGCCACCTCCTAATGTTAGTCTGAGTGTCTCTTTGTATTTTGCTTCAAAGGTTACAGTAATGGCTTGCTAAAGAGTCTTGTTTTGATAGGGTTGTATTCTCCAAGGCTGTGAAATTGAGGGCTAAATCTCGGCTCCACTGAAGTCAGTGAGCCTGAAATGAATAGAATTTCTTTTGGACTGACTCCGAATTTTACTGTTGAGGGTAATAGTAATTTAAATGCCTTTTATGGCCTCTTTACTCTCTCAGAGCAATAAAAGGGGGCTTAGTCCTTGGTTACACCCAAAAGTTGCCCTGCTTAATTATCTTGGAATGGTTAAAGTAATAAAACCCTTTGCCTGCACCCTGCCTCCCTCACACCTACCGGAGCAGATCTGCTGGTATAAATGTACCAATGTGGGACATGAAGGGAATTAAACTGCAGTGGCTTGGGAGTGTTGGCTGGAAGGAGACAGCTGTATGTTAATTCATTAAGTGAGACCTTGTTCCTGGATTTTTTTCTGTCTGATTATATAGGCATGAACTTAAACTAATGGACTCAGGAGAAATTCTGGGGTTTTGGGCTGGATGCATGCCATGGCCACATCATGATCCCAGATCAGGGGTAGACTCAAATATGTACGGAAACCTCTGTGCGTTTACTTGCACAGGAAAGAAGTCTGGACATGAGGACAAGAGGGAATGATAGTCCCTAACGTTGGCACTTGGTGCGTGGAAAGCTACACATCCTTGGTTTTCTCTAGGAAAAACAATGGATAAAAAGAAACAGGAGGGAAGAGATGCCATGGCATCTTCTGTAGATGTTAAAACACAACTAGAGATCCTCCTTTGCTGAATCACGTCAATTCTGCATCCTGTTTTGTGTTTGCCAGGATCTAGCAAAACACAAGCAGTAGGTGTTGCTCCAAACTTTTCTGTCTCTGTCCAGACATTTCTGGGAGCTATTTGAAGAGACCAACCTGAAAAACATAGCTAGTGGAAGCTGTCTCAGCCCATAGCAAGGGGTTGGAACTGGATGGGTGTAGGGCTTTAAGGTCCCTTCCAACCCAGATCATTTTATAAGCTTATGATTCTATTGAAAACATTATGATTACTTTGGCCAGGAACTATTTTAGTTTTCTATGAAGTTCTGTAGTATAAACAGACATATATGTGCAAACAAATGCATAAAGAACATTTGTTTGGTGGTCAGAAGAAGCAAAGCTGTCCTTGCCCTTTCATCCCAAGATGAGAGGACATTAGATCAGACTGATAAACATGTAGACTGTTCGTCAGGGGTTTTTTCCCCCTTCTTTTCTTTCTGTTATGTTTCAGTTATACTATTTCATCTTAACAGTAGTTAGGTACAAGAGGGCTGTGTAACCAACATACTAACCAGCCATACAGAGTCAAAATGTTAAGCTCAAAGGCCATATCTATGACAACAAATAGACCATGACCGTGAGGGTGAATGGCACAAAGTGACTCAACCACCGAGACTCTTTCTGTCCCTTGTTGCCACACAGTTCTGCCTCCTCTGCACTGTTCACTTTTCACATATATGTGTGCTGAGTGTCCTTTGAGGTGCTTTAGGGAATGTTGTCTTGCCTCTTGATGCTGCTAGGGGACCATGGGTCTTCCATAGATCCCAAATCATATCTGACAATTTGGTGCAAATGTTATGGATACTCCAGGGTTTCCCTCCAGGTGCTAGGTGTTGCTATGTAGCCAACTGGATGAAGCTGCTAGGAAGTACAGTCACTGCCACTGAGAAAACTGATTGATGGGCCAAAGTGTCTGCTTTAATGTGAGTTGAGTGAACTTCTAGAAGCTACTAGCAATACTGCTAACTCCCCTGTAGCTACAGTGGGGCTTCACAAGTCAATGCGTAAACACCTGAATTTGGATACTTTAATCTGTGAACTAAATCTCTTTTCAAATTCCTACTTGAATATATCTAATACCACTTGAAATGCATAATCACATTTGTGGACCTGACCCTTGATATCTGAGGCTCTATATCTTACCTGCTTTGTAACAATGAAAGAGTGAATACCAGCAAAAATCCTTAGAAACATGCTTCTGAAGCAGCTTCATGTGCATTACAGATAAGGCAGAGGAACCCCTTTTTGCTATATTCCTCTTTTAAGAGTGAAGAGCTCTGCTCCTAAGCTGTGCTCCTCTAGGACAGGCAAGTTTCTCTCATAGGGAAGTAGGTAGGTGTAATGAGATTTTTATTGCAGATATGCTCATTTGTCGTTCCCTGTCCTAATGATCGCAGCATGTGTGTCAATTGGTTCTCATTGGCTTTGTTAAAAAAGAAACCCAAACAGGCTCCTTGGGTTTCTTCAGATTCCCAAAGGAAGTTTTAGTTCATTGGCTCTGGGTATCATCCTACAGTGTCTGAATACTGGTGCTACTGGTTGGGTCTTGGAAGGGATTCAAAGGCAGCACTATACAAGAAAACTTCACAGGTCTTGGCATGTTAGATAGTGGTGGGTAGTGGGGTTGCTTAATAAAGCAGTTCAGTTCAAAGTGAAGGTAGAGGGAGTGTAGGCTCATAGATCATAGCACACATGCTAGCCCAGAAATGCCAGGGTATTTCAGTTGTCATTAAAACATGCAGGTACATGAATTATTGGTAGAACTAACCATCCTGGGATGCCTGAGCATGGAGCCAATGGAGGCAAAACACTTCCAATATTTAGCAAGTTTGAATGCTTTGGCAAGTTGTTTAGCTTGGAAGTTACTGAAAGCCATATTCATTTAATTAGCCTTCCAGTGTACTGGCAACAGGTCTAGCAGTTTATCTGTACTCAGACCCCCTCCACGATAGGTGTTTTTCAGGTCCTACACATTGAATTTTGGAAGCAAAGTCAGGAATTATGAACATGAGCAATTGATGGTTCTTGTCTAAGTCAGGGAAGACGCGGGTGGGCTCTTTCTCAGCTAGCTTGCACAGGCAATTCCTGTCAGTATCCCCCACATCCCACCTGCCAGCCCAGGGCTGGGTTTTCAGTAGGGCGTGATAAGGTTTTTGTTGTAAGAACTGGATGTCTCACACTGTGAATATCATTAAGGGAGTCTCAATTTTTAGGGCATGAGATGCTCAGCAAAGGACAGACAGAGGCTCTGGGTGTCATATTTAGACTGCCTTCTGCGTGTGCCTGTACAATTCAGGACAAGAAACCAATGAATGATTTGCATCACCCTGATCTCTGCACCTTGAACCATCAGTACTGTGAAGTGCCTACAGTACCCAAATTAAGCATCCCAGCAGGAAGTTCGGAGATTTTTTGACTATTTTTAGGTTCTGTGGCACTTGAAAATGGGAGCCACATTTAAAAGACACAGTTTGTTTTTCAGAGGGAAGAAGGGAGGACTTGGCCTTTCCCCTGATACTATAATACCCTTTCTCTTCCTTGGGATGTTCGTGAGACAGAAAACCTTTCTAATTCTTTTGTACATGGTAAGAAACTCCCTCCAATGAAAAATAATTAATCTTTCATCATAGCTCATTTACATCTATCTCACTACGAGCGCAGGAATGCTGGTCTAAACAGAGACAATCTCAAAAAACAGACAGGTAGACAGGGGGAGTAACAATGTGGACTTCATTTCAGACATCAAAGTGGTTGTTAACTGTGCAGTTCTATTTATAACGTTGGTTGATTTTCAATGCACTTTCAGAGACTGAGATAGACAATTAAAGAGTGGAGGTTTTATGTCGATGAGTAAGTAAACATTTCATTTCTAAAATGATTTGTCTTAAATGAGTTGCTTAAGGTTCAGTTTATAGTGTTGGAGTGTTAGAGTGCTGTCACACCTCTGTTGGTAACATCCACCCTCAGGGGCTTGAGGGAATAGCATCCATCTGGATATGCGGCTTTTTTTCCCACCAATAACTTGTTAGCATCTTTTGATTCCCAAAGCAGTGCAGTGTTTTTTGTGAGGTCTGTGTTACAAAGAGCAACTTAAGGTGCCACATCTTGGCCACAGGACAAAATTCTGACTGACAAGATTAAATCTTTTTAAATTTTAATTAATGTCTACAGGGCTTTTTCTTCACTGGACATCAAGGCCTATGTTTGTGGAGTAACTTGGGGCTGAGGAAGTAAGGAGACTGGGCTTTCATGGTCTAGTTGCCAAAGTGAGAAGATGAAGGAGGAAGGACATGATGGAAAGAGAGGCGAGCTGCTCACGGTAAAGCACCTGAGTCTTGTTCTGGAGAAGAAGGTTTTGCCACAAGGTTTCTTACATGGCACGTTTCCCACCTGAGGAAATGTAATTAACCCCATCTGGGACTAATTAGTCACCTGGTGAAGGAAAACGGGAACTATAAACTGATTTAAGAGCCTTGCCCTCTCTTGCTGTAACATTCATCTAGAGATGATTTCAGACTCACTATGGGGAAACGGGAGAGCTGCTTTCAAGGAACACTTTTGCCTTTGTTTATCCTTAGTGCCCTCAAGGAATGGATCAGGCCAGCCTGGAGCAGCAGCTTTTCCACCCTGACACTTATTTCTGCTAATACAAGTATCCTTATCTCTCTTGTCATTCCGTACCCTGAATGTCATAGGAGACATTTCCAGAGCACTAACTCCTATGATTCCTGAAGAAAAGCTGCTTTTCTATTTTAAGAAGAGACCGTGTCCATCTCTCAGGGTGGTGAAGATGAGTTCAATAGCACGACATCCTCTACGGTCTGGATCAGAAAGCAAATAAAAGAGCATACAGAATTACTCCTTGGTAAAAATCTCATGTTGTCCTTAAGGTAATCCCAGAGTCTGCAGAGATGGATTCCCTCTTTTTGAATGTTTGATATCACCACCTCCATCTCAAAATCTTTATGTTTGACATTGTAATGCAGTATTGGGATGTAGGTTGGTTATTTTAAGGACAAAAAGGAACTCAGATCAGATGTATTGACCCTTGTGTGTTGAACACAAGACTCGCAATACAGCTGAGAAGAATGGGTGCTGAGGGGAAGAACGGCATGTTTTGGCTGTGGTGAACAATATATAGCTTGGAAAAATGCTGAGAATAATCATGTAGTGATACTTCCTCAAGCACTCTCCAAGGTGTCAGTAATTTGCATCTGAACCGGAAGGTCTGCGTTTGTGCCCAGTAGCCCTCAGGGTTTATTTTCTACCATGAATTTCTCTCTAGCTTCATACTGGACCTAAATAAGCTGTCAGCAAAGGTCTGTCACTCTTGCCTCTCGAGTCCAACCACACAGCTTCTGTCCCACTGTGTGTTTTCACCTGCCAGATGCTTCTGGTAAGGTTGATCTGGTATACACAAAGGAACAGCCTTGGATATGAGCTAATCACAGCAAAGGGAGAGGTTTTACTAGAGGGGTTTGCTGTAGATGGCACTTATGACCCGGCAACACCCTTCACTCAGAAGAGGTTTGCTTGAAGGTATTTTCCCAACAACACCTTGGATATGGGAGACGTGGCCTGTGGGATATCTCTCTGGACACCAGCAGCACAGCACTAGTTATAGAGTTTCATATAGAGTTCATTTGCCACTCCTGTTTAGGTGGAAAATATGAAGCTTGATAGAGGCATGAATCTTGGGTGAAGTGTCTGCAGTAGGTGTCAATGGACTTTTGTCCTGTTTCCTCCTCCTGCTGCTAACCCAGATATGCCCATTCAGTGTCCAGGGCTAGTGTAATGTGAATCAGACAGCAACTTGGACTCTGCTTGACAAAAAGGAGCCTGTCCCATGCCTCTTCTCCTTCCAAAAGCAACACCAAAGCAGGAATGAGGAGTGAGGGACCTGGATGCAGATGAGTGTGGGCGTTACCCCTAAGAAAACATTTATGGAATCACAAAGCTTTTGCTTAATGTCTTCAATGAATTTGGAAAACACATTCAAGACATTTCCTCCATGTACCTTCTTCACCTCCACATCTTCATGCATGCCTAACTGGAGCTGGGCTCTGACCTCGGTGATCCACAGCCCTACACAGGGTGGCAGTACCAAACAAATTCACCCCTCTGAAGCCTTCCTTGTATGTGTGCTTTGCCACATGACAGTCAAGGCAGCTGAGAAGCTCTGCCCAGATCTGGAGGCATTCCCACTTACTCTCCTACCTATCCACTACCCTTTGAACCCCTCATGCCCTGATCATCCAAACATCTTGCTGAGATGGGAACAAGATGAGGTTCTACCAGGAGGGCTCTGCACTGATCTCCTGCAAACCCAACTGAAAGGCAAGGATGCTTCCTACAACAGCCTCCGAGAACGGGTTAACCTAAAAGCCACATGAGAACTGCACAGGTGCAGCAACAGTTTTTATTTGGTAAATATCACCTCCACAGCCCAAGAGGAGGCCCATGAAAGAAGATGCCTCTTCTGCAAGTAGGAAGAGTGTGGTTAGGAGCACTTGCCGAGCTAATAAAGGCTGTTGAAGCTTCAGCTTCCGTTGGTGGTTAACCCTGTGACATGGCTCTGCTCCTCTGAAAACAGCACCTGACTGATACACAGCTTAATACTGTGTGATATAAACACTTTTTTATCACATTAACCTGCCACTAAGTGCACAACTGAAAGGTGCTGCTTAATCGAGCAGGGGGCAATTTGTACCTAACAAGAAGGGGTTGTGTGCTGCTGTATAACACAATGCTGGGGTTGGCATGGGCGATCAGGGCTGCCCCTGCCTGGTGAGTATATGCTGGAGCAGGGTGCATTGCAGGGCAGAGAGCTGTGACGAGATAAGAAAATGATGGCCCCTGCGGTTAAAAACCAAAACTCACCGACCTATTTCCTAGCAGAAATATTCATCTTTTTTGCTTTGGTGCTTGTCTCTCTGTGTCTCAAGGAGGGTTGCTTGGATCTTTTGGCGAAGGTGTGCAGCAGTTGGTCTACTTGAGATGAAGGATGGACTTTGCGGCAGAGCCACCTTGGTCTGCAACGCCCATGTTTCCTCCAGGCCAAAGCTCTATAGGATAATACAAGCTGCAGAGCAGGTCAGAGCCCTGAGCATTGAGATGATTTCTGCATTAGGAGTTTTTCTGCGTCTCCAGCCCAGAGCCCTTTAGCATCCACTGGACTGATTTTTGAGCAGCCAGAAACATACCAGCAGGCAGCTCCCCACACCTTGTGTCCCCACTCTAAAGCTGCTTCACAAGATCAAGGACTAATTTCCACACCTCCCCCCCCCCCCCATTTTCCTCCAGGAGTAAATAATGTCAGAATTGGAGGAAGATGTTTTCATGGACCTGGGCTCACTCTGTGGTAACGTCTAAAATCACCATCACATCCTCTCCTGAGCTGGGAATGGCTGTTCTCTTTCATCTGCTGTGCAACCACAAGTAGCTATGTAAGGGGTTTACACATTCGCTATCCATAAATATATCTCCCCTAAGCACTATTAAACTGTATTTCAGATACAGAGGAAGATGTGGGAAAAGAGTCTGCAATGGCAGTCAACTTCACACATGAAATCTATATTCCAGGAGCTTCTCCCTCTGCAAATGTAGGTCTCTGTGAATGTATTATATTTAGGGTAAAATATATTTTTTTTTCCTTAGACTTTTATTTGTCTGCAAAGCATCACACACACACCCATGGCTCTGTAGGCACACTATGATTTTTATATTGCTTTGGTTCATGTTTCACTCATTCCACATCAGCAAAGCGGTATGTACAGAGTTGCAGCCCACTTCCAGGCTGGTAAACAGCTCCCCTGAGGTCCTCCTTCATCTGGTCCAGCTCTGCTCTGCAGAGCTCCAAAATGAAATGATGGGTTTAAAACTGCCCCCGTGGCAACCCAGCAGAGATTTTCTTCTTACTTCACCAGGGTAGGATTGAGCCAAGGCTATTGTATGCTGCAGCGGATCAAGGCATCAGCCTTGATCCCACTTGACTTTCATTCCTCACACCATCACTGAAGTGCCTCCATCCACCAGCTGTGACACACATTCTTTCCTCACCCCTTCTTCCTCTCTCTCCTGTCCTCCTCTCCCAGACAACCTCCTCTGCACAGCCAAGCTTGTCACAACACTGATTTCTTCAGGCACTAATTTATGAATGGTACAAGCAGTGCTTTGGAAATTTATCCTTTTGTGCCAACTTCCTGCTATGTGGAACACCTGCATTTAACAGCAGAGAAAGAAAACAACTAGCACAGTAAACGTTAGGTAAAACTGGTTTCAATTAGGAGCCTTAATTGCAATGAAACTGAAAGGAAACAAAATAGGATCTTAGCTTATATGAGTTCTCCTTCTCTCCCCCCACAGCATTTTTCATTCATTCCAGAATGAAAATTGGGGAACTGGGTGAACTACTCCATCTCTTCAATTCCCACCCAGGCACTCAGCATCTCCACCAGCAGGCCCAGTACCCAAATCTGTGCCATCTTTATCATTTGCCCTCTTCACAGGATGAAGCAAAATCTCAGCCACAGACTCTCATGGCTGCAATAGGGATGCTTCAGACAGTTTGAGATAACTTCTATAATACAGAATGGTGCTTCTTACCCAGTTGCCCTCACACTGAGTCAGGTAACTTGTGTTCAACTGAATGAAAGACCCAGAGACCTCAACCTCCATGATTATTCCCCTGGGTTTCAGATGTCAGCCATCCTACAGCCAATGTAGCTGACTGAGTGGAGCTCAACAGCAGGCTGTGAACTTCCACATGTGGTTTTCCCTCCCCGTCTTGCAAATATTCTCCATGCAAGAAGACTGAAAGATGTAATTTCCCCATTTTAACCCAGATCTACTCAAGGTGTGGCTATTTTCATATTTCCATCAACACAGTTCCGTGTCTCTTGGCAGAGGGAGCCTGTTGCCATATGCAGTATCCCATCCGCAGGTGTTACGGCTGCTGCCACACTAAGGAGGTGAGAGGAGATGGCTGGGACCTGTCACACCTACATTTCATCATAAAAATGTTAATGCATCATTCCAGAAAGTCTCTGCAATCTTTTCAGCTGCTTTTACTAGATGTCATTTTGGACATTCTTGGCACCAGCACGGACCATTTGTGCCTCATTTTTCTGCCTCTGGAGAACCAGAGGTGGGTTATGTACGGCACTTGCTCTCAGCTGCGAGGGTTTGCAGACTCTGGTTTCCCCCGTCATTAAACTCAGGACTCAAAAGCATGGTTTTACTGCACTGAGCTGGCAGCACAGGACATTGGACTTCCCACTCTACCAGCAGGAGATCCCTGTGATGATGGCCGTGGTGGCAGGGGGGTCTATACCTCTCCTGCCTCCCTACATAAGTGGGCTATATGACTACTAGAACCAAGTGGCAACAGGACCTCCCACACATGGAGCTGATTCTGCTCAAACCTCAGTGATGCCATCACCATGGGTGACCTCAGTGTGCTGGATTTGTCTTTCTTAGCGCTGTGTCTGATGTTGTACCATATGCAAAGATTTATATATAGTAGTCTGATGTGAAAAAAACCCACCCTACATGACTGCATTTACAGGTGTCATTGTAAGATTATATGGTTTGCTCAACAGTTATGCTGTCTATATTCTCCTTTTGTCAGGAGCTGAGTCATGCTGTGCTTTGTCCTTAGTGGCCTGTTATGTCCTGGTTGCTGCTGTTTGTCACCATGACCTGGTGAGACCAGAAGTGAAGATGTATTTACCATGATGAAGAAACCAGGGTGTCATTGCTAGAGTGAAACTGTGCTCTACCTTAGCTGATGTCAGTGCAGGGCCTTAGAAACAGGTAGAAGAGTTCAAGTCCCACCCAGGAGAGATGAGTTTCAGCAAATCAAGCATGTAAAGAAGAACTATTGGCTTCCAGGAGGTTGAGGAGAGACTAAGTAGCATCCCGGAATTCCCACAGACACTTAGGGGACTGAAAGACTTCTCCATCTCTGCCAAATGGTTGCAGTAGTGGGGATGGCCCTTTTGTAATTCAGGTGCTGCAGGTGGGCACTTAGGGCTAAGGGATGGAGCTGTGTTCCCTATCTTGCAAACACACAAGCCATTGGGTGGATTGCAACTCCCAGCTGTGTTTCTTCATGTCTATAGTACCATTTGCTAGGGAAAAGTGTTTTTTCCCCTCCTGTGCCAACAAACTTTGTTTTCAAGGAGGCTAAATGAGCCTTGTGCGAGGTAACCAGGACAAGAGTGCCACCTTTCTTGCAGCAAAGCCACCTGTCAAAACCTTCCTGCTCACAACACAGCATGAAGACAACACAGAGCTGGATAGAGCACTTGCCTGGGCAGAAAGGCTTATCTACCATTCTCCCGCAGTGCTGGCCATGTGTGATAAAACCAAAATCTTCCTCAGCACAGTTGAAGGATGTAGCTGTGGTTGTTCTGCACTGAAAGAAGGGATCAGCGCATGTTTGATCTGAAGAAGGTCCTGGTTTGCCTTGCACCATAGCTGATAGGTGCAAGAGCTGCAGCTCCCATCCCTGCTATGGCTGGGACATGCTGAGTGCCAGTGCACCTGGGCAAAAGAGGCACATACCCTCCTGGCTGTGAGCTGCCCTCATGATAGGGAACTGCATCTCAGTTCCTGGAGTGGTTAAAGCTGTTACCCTTGTTGTCTATGCCACAGATCTCACTTCTGACCCATCCTTCCCTTCTCACAGTTCAGTTCCTTATTTGCTTTAGCAAAGATGGGACATATGCTGGGTTTTGAACAGAGCTGGAAGCCAGCCTGGCATAAGACTTATATGCGTGTTTTCTTGCAACAGGGACAAGGCAGTTTGGCAGTGGGCACAGAAAAAGAAATAAAATCAGATTTTCTGCCATACCTGTTTCAGATTTTTGTGGCAGGTTTGTCCTATTTTTTCTCCTTGCTGTAAGCCTCAGTTTCTCTGGAAATTGAGAAGAGATGCTTGTATTTTGGGCCAAGCTACGGGTGGCAGCTTATTGCTGTGGCTCAGGTTAAGACTACATTGTGCATGTCATGGAAATGGAGGAGCAATCAGACTGTTGTTATCACTGGGTGAGTGGGCCTTAGCACTCATGTTTTTCATGCACTGAAACCAGCCACATTCTTCCAGCTTACACAGCTTTCCCTTGACGTTACATGCATGGGACAGGAAAGCGATGTTTGGGTCATCAAATTCAGTCCCTTGTGTCTGCTGGTCATCTTGTCTACTCATCCTCCTAACAAACTTTTCAGGTTTTCACCAACTTGCACTGCTCTTACCCAAAGCTGTTCCAGACCTAGAGTGCGCTAAAGATTATCCACGTTTTTTCCCACTATTACTTGGGTGTGGAGTGAAAGAAAAGCAGGACGAGAAAGACTGAAAGTCAAATTTTCGTGGGCCTTCTTGGGAGTATGATGTTTCATATCCAGACAGATGTGGCTGCATCATTAAGGAGCAGAAGAGTGCAACACTCAAAAAACAAAGCCAGAGCAGCCTCGGTGCACCAAAGGAATCACTTTTGGTTATGCAAAAAGCCGAGTACTACATGACCTTAATGTTCTTTCCAACCCTAACCATTCTATGATTCCATGTTTTGCCATCTGTGTACGCAGCTGGGTGTGCATTGCCACTGGCCCACATAGAAGAAACTCCTTCTTACAGCCATGCTTGCAACGTGCAAAGCAAACCAGTTCCAGGGCTTCAGCATGGGCCCATCACCTATCCCCACATCAGCAGCAGCTTAGCTCCCCCCTTGCCTGGCCTTTTGCAGCCGTGTGTTAGCAGGGACGCTCTGGAAGAAGAATGAGCAGAGGTGTGAAACCAATGTGCACCAGCTAAAGGCATCCAGCTCTTGTGGGGATGCTCTCACTCAGGAAAAAGTCACCTTACATTGCTGTAGGCAGTGCTGTAGGCATTTTAATCCCAAATGAGAACATGCACATGTGCTTTAATTTATGGGCACTGACTTCACACCTGTAGTTAGCTGACTTTCCTGCATGTCCCTGTGTAGGAAAGCTCTAATGAGACGCAAGTGGAATTTGGGTGATGCTGTGGCTATTAGTTCTTCCTTTGAGGTTTCTGTGGTTTGGGCTTCAGTGCATTCCATGTGTTTTGGGTTAGTTTTTTCACACTTTTTGGCCTTTTCTGACACCCTTTCAGTTTTTGTATGTATGCATGTTTGATTAGAAGAATCCTAGGTGGAAGAATTTTACTCCCAGAGAAACCCATGCTTTTTGGTTATTAGAAATGTTTTGAAACCTGTTAGAATATGAGGCAGCCTTCATGGTGACTGAATGAGAGGGGACTCTTCCTTTAAACACATGCTTCTCCTTCATAGATGCTCATAAGTTTAAGTGGTCAGTTAATATACTTAAGTTACATAGTTGGGCTCCTAATGCTGTCTAGAAACACTACAAAAAGTGATTTTCTCTTCTTTTTGGGGAAGTCTCTTTGTTAGCCAGATACTGAGTGTAGAGACTAGGCAGGTCAGAGAGAGACCTATATTTTGGTAGTACAACCATTTCACTCTGCAGGGCTGCTTTTTTGCTTCCAAAAAGTGACTCAACCATGGTATGTGTAAAGGGGAACCAAGGCCACCTACAATGATGGTTTTTCATCAGACGTAGCTCTTGCACTCTGAGGTGACTACACAGAAGAAATGTGGTCAGGAGTAGATTGTGCTAATAGACCAATAGCTTTCCTGGCGGGGAAATCCTGCATCAGCCTTCTAAGAATCATAGAATCATAGAATAGTTAGGGTTGGAAAGGACCTTAAGATCATCCAGTTCCAACCCCCTGCCACGGGCAGGGACACCTCACACTAGACCATGTCATCCAAGGCTCTGTCCAACCTGGCCTTGAACACCACTAGCGATGGAGCATTCACAATTTCTCTGGGCAGCCCATTCCAGTGCCTCACCACCCTTACAGTAAAGGATTTCTTCCTCATATCCAATCTATACTTCCCCTGTTTAAGTTTGAACCCGTTACCCCTTGTCCTATCACTACAGTCCCTCATGAAGAGTCCCTGCCCAGTATCCCTATAAGCCCCCTTCAGATACTAGAAGGCTGCTATGAGGTTTCCACACAGCCTTCTCTTCTCCAGGCTGAACAGCCCCAACTTTCTCAGCCTATCTTCCTAAAGGAGGTGAAGACCCAAGAGCTCCCATTACCCTGAAAGTTCATGTCTGTGCAGACAGGGACTTAGACTCACTGCTTCCAGCCTGATGAATTCATCAGAAGTCATTTGTTCCTGGAGATGGAGTGGTACCCAGCAGTTAGAGTGTTAGTTTAGGACCCCAGCACTGGTAACAAAGGCACATCCCCTCATCCTGCAGTGCTTTGGTTTCTCCAGCTGTAAAATAATAACTATTCTCTTTGCTTTGAAACCGCTGTTGACACTTAAGGAATCTAGGGTCCTTCAGGAGTGATGATTTAAATCATGAAGTTCATCTCCTAGATAAGCTTTTCTCGCTTTGTTGACTACACTGGGAACCACAAGAGACTAACTTGTCTATTTAAACATATGTGCCCTTTAGTGGGATTCTGGGTTAAAAAGTGACAGTTATTAAAATAATGATAATAATATTAATATATTAATTAATTAATATGTTATTAATGTTAATATTAATAACATTACAATGTGCTCAGCATGATACTTCATTCTCCATATAAAGTGGATCCCCCTCCTATTTGTTGTTATCATTATTTACTACTCATTTTTGTATCCACAGGTGTTAATTGCTCCATGGAGCTGAAAAAGGAAAAGGGACTTAGGTTGAAATTGCCTTTTGCTCATGATCATTTTCATCTGCTAAAAAAAAAGGAAAATAGCTAAGATTCTTTGCTCAAAGGATTGCTTGGTTTTGGTTTTGCTGTTGTTGATTACCCTCTAAAGTCTTTGGCAAATATAAAATGCTCTCACCTACACCCTGATACCTGGAAATCAGTGCAATCTGGCCAACTACTCTGATCTTTTTCAGTAGCTGACCCTCTTCGTGGCAATTTATGTATGAGCTGTTGCCAGATTTTAAGCATGTGAATGTCAGTGAGCTTTGTCTATGCTCAGACTGAGGAGAACCTTTTCAACGATTCAAGGACTGTTTTTTAGAATGGGTTGCTATCTATTTCTAAATTATCAGAAAGTTTGAATCAGATTCTTTGTCTGTAGTTTTCATAAAGCTCTCTAAAAGCAGTAGAAAAGCTTAATTTCCATATAAAATCATGTTAAATTACACACCAGAGAAGCAGAAAAACAATGATCTTTAAACCCTTGCAAGATGTAAAAAACCACACTCCCTCCATTAAAAGGTGCCAAAGTACCTTTCGAGTGACCCTCAGTATTTAGGGCTGAAAGCTTCCTAGGCCTCAAGGCATTTACATACAGACTTCCCCTGACTTGAAATGTCTGGTACTTTCATTTTAAAATAATAATTACATTAATATTTAAAGTAAATTTTAAAGTGACATGTTGCTATATTGCAGGACAAACTTCAGTACTGCAGGCGAACGAGAGCACGCTGTTGTGAGTATCGTTATTCTGTTCTTCCTTGTGTCCGGTTTCATTCACTCATTTAAATCATAGAACTCAGCAGATCTCAAAACAATTTACAGAAGAATTACAATAAATTACATTTATTCCCTTTTCACAGAGTAAACTGAGGCAAAAAGTAATGAAGTAATATCACAAGTTTACGCAGCAAGTCTGCTGCAGAGGCAGGCAGGATTAAGCTTTTTTTGGCTAGTTGCGGGTATCATAGTGTACTGTGTAATTTTATGCGCTAAATGCATATTCTCTCATTGCTGTAGATTAAACTCTAAGAAAATAAAGAAACACATTAGTTCAAACTAATTATACACCTTAGCTTTTTGAACAATGCAGGTGCTCCTTTAAGACCTCTTCATGCTGTAACGAGAAAGATGCTGCAAAGATGCCACAAACTGAGAAAACATTTTTTTTAAAAAGAACATTTTCTAGATCTTTCAGCAATGTGACTTTAAAGTATTTTCCCACAACCATAGGACTGGAAATGTCCTGTCTTTTGTTTTGTCTGGGGCCAAGCTTTCATACGGCCCTAGGAGTCCCTGAGAGATAGTGTGAGATTCACGCTGCCATCAGGCTGCGGGACACAGAATACAGTTGTTTTCAGCAGTGCTAGTGATAAAACTTCTGATTTGGAATAAAACCCCATTTTTTTACAGTCCTGGACCATTTAAATCTTGTTTTTTTTCCAAGAAAGCCGCCCACAATCCTAATCCCCATACTCTATCTCTGCCTTTTGAGGGGATGAATTCTGCTCTAGCTTGCACAGTTGTGTCGCAGGGTAAAGATGTATTTCAAGGGAGGTGTATTATTTCATGCCCTGGTGAATTTGGCCTCTAGGTAGCAAATTCTTCCCTCTGTTATTCCTCTACAATCTCATGTGCTTTTTCTGGGGCAGGGAACATTCTTTTGTTCAGTGCATGTAAAGGGCTGTGTGCACTGCGGCTCTGGGCCATGGTTTGGGGCTCCTAGGTACTACCACATGCTGCATAATTAATATTAGTAATGAATACTAATACTATTAATAATAATAACAACAATAATAATAAGGGCTGAATACGAGAGAACCCCATAACCTTGCCCTTGGGTGCCTGAGTAGGAAACACGAGCCAAGGCAGTTCAAGAGAGACACCAACAACAGAGTTAGTTACAGCAGTCCCAGCAGTTGGTTTTCCTAATAAGCATTATAAACGTGGCTGGGAGAGGGAGGCAGAGCACAGCAATTTCACATTGCTAGGCTCCATGTACAGGGCAGTGTACCATCACCGATGGAGTCATTTCAGTCTTGACTGGAAACCCAGTGGGAATTACTGCCCTGGAACGTTTTACATTGAAGGGAGAGCAGCCCCAGGAGCAACCTCTGAGAGTGGCACTGGGGTGTAAAATGAATTGCAAACAACTATTGCTTTTATGTCTTCTATACAAATGCTTGAGTGGTGAGACTCAAGTTATTATGGAAGGTTGCTTCATGGTGCCAGCCAGTTGGTTATCATTGGAATGATTGGCAGCTCTGCCTGTCACCTCTTCATTCAAATGAAAGGGATACACTTTGTTTCTGCAGGTTCTTACCGACCGTTAATTTGATGAGGGGTACATCCTGAGGGGATGTTGAGCATCCTCACCTTCCAGTGATTACTGCTCTTCTTTCAAAGGAGTATCCTCTTGAGAAATTATAACAAATGGATGACTGGAGTTTGCATTTCTTACTCCACTGTTAATAATGCTTTTTTGCCTTCATTTCTAGGCCCCTTCTTGTGGTTTCAGAAAGCTATTTGATCCCCAGAGAGGAGGAATCTGGTCTTCACATCACTCCTTCAGCATGGTGTTCCTGCTGCAGAAAAAACCATCTGATAGTGCAGCCTGTTCCTCCACAGCAAAGCCCAGGACGTATACTGGCAGCTTATCAGGTATTTAAGTCTTGTGTTACATAAGAACAGACTGAAGCTTTGCATTCAAAAAGACAAAAGGGTTTGCTCCCATTTCCCAGTGATAATGTTTCTCACGGTTTCTGTTTAGCCTGGCATTTATTGCCTCTCCTAGGAAGACCCTACAGCAAAGCAATTGTCAGAGTAAGCAAATATTGCATGGATAAACGGCTTCAGCGTGCCAAGCCAAATCCTGCCCACTTCCAGTCTACTCTAAAGTCAAAGACACTCTCTTGACTTTGCTGGCCTTGTGGTGAACGCAAAGACCAGCTCTTCAGTGCCCTTCCTAGCTGTTCCTGGAAGGGTCAGCCTCTGCTTTGAAATTCACCGCACCCCTGCTCTTGCCAGCAACCAACTCTTAGGTCACAACCATTAACCTACTGCCAGTGCCTTTCAATTAGGTTTTAGCCCCAGCTCCTCTCCCATGGAAGGGTTTTCCTGAACTTCCCTCCCTTACGGGCCAGTTTATTCTTGTGCCAACACTGTCCTTTTGCTTAAACAGCTCATTTCCCTCCATGGTGCTTACCTACCTTCCCCGCCCTGCAATATATTTATAGAGAGCAACAATATTCCCCGTTACCCAGTGCGTGCTCAGCACCTTCCAGTATAGGTCCTTGGCATCTGTCTTACAGACACGGCTTAAAGTGCTGCCTCTGAGTCTGAAAGCAAATAGAGTTCCCACCCTGTTCCAAATATGGCGCTCGCACACGCTGGATCTGGTCCAAACGGCCTCAGGATTGCCTGTATACTTAATTTACATGGCAACAAAAATAAATCTCAGCCCAAGCAGCCTCATGGGACAGGCTCCTTGCAAAAAATGGAGATCTGTGCCTCTCTCTCAGTTCCCTCTACCTGGGAAAAAAGGGCAACTCTAAGTTGCTGAGACTGAGTTCCCTTCTCGCATCACTGACGCTTTCCCTGGGGTCTCACTGGGGACAGGAGTCCCTGCAGTGGCGCTGATAGGACCAGAGTTGTCTGGCTGCCAGGGTGAATCAGAACAGCTCTGTCTCCAACACTCTGCTGACTGTTAATTAATGCATTAATGAATTGCCTTCTAATTCCTATAATCATCCTTATTTTTGGGGGTGAATGGGATTTCAAGGTTGCAGAGCTTGCCCAAGGCCATGCAAGAAGTTAGTGACAGAGTCAAGAAAGAAATCTGGGTTCTCTGACTCCTGGGCTGGGCTGTGCTTACCAGGCAATGACACCCTCCGTGGCTGGGCCAAGTTGCTCTCCTTTTGGTAAAACATCCTATGCAACATTTCTGTTGCTCCAGCAAATGCACTCAATGTGACGAAGCGCCTTTTTTATTTGCCTTACAGCAAGACTACATAAAAGCATGTAACAAACTGAGATTTGAGGCTGCCTTCAGCCTCTCGTAATCTCTGCAAACGTTATACTCTTTGTGGTAAGGAGCTTGGGAAGCTCTCCCTGCCTCTTTTGTGAAGGCAGATACGTGTAGCTGGCAGGGTATTGTTTTCACTCCTGAGTCGAGCTTGCCTTCTATATGCAGATAAAACTTCCTTCAAAGTCACTAAGAGTTTTGCTGAAGTGCATAAGCGCGATTTGTTTTTAACTTGTATGTTACCTCACTGACATAAACAAGTACAAACTAGTGCTAATGCTTTACGCAGCCAGTGCAGCTACTGCAGAGGGAGCTGAGTTGTGATCTGGTTAGTGCATTTCTGGGAAAACTGTTCAGTTCTGATGACCAGATGTCTGTTTTTCTGTAATTAGTAAGAAACGGATCTTATTTTTTTATTTGTTCATACTAATATGTTTTTATCTGCACATCGAAAAACATTATCTGCGCATTAAAAATATCCTCCCAGAACTGCATATGTTAACACGAGCGATATTCTCTACACTATGTTTGATATTATCATTATTACTTATTGTTATTTTACTATCACTATTATTCAGAGTTCTTCACAGAGGTAATATTTTGAGACAAATTAGGCAGAATTTATAGTGACCAAATTCATCCTAGAGCTACCACATCGGCTTTGAATTGACTCACCTTGAGATGGTTTCATGGACTTTGTATGCAAAGTGGCAATTACTTTCTTTTCAATTTCCTGTGTAGTTGTTATCCACCAGCGCAGCCTTTCTACTCACCAAGCAAGAATCTAAATAACAAAAATATGTATGCAGTTTATTATATGGATTCATCCTTCTAACACATCAATGTTTCCTGTGAGAGGTGGAAGGCTTTCAATTTACGCTGATGGTTATGGCTTTTGGGTGGGAAATTTTCCCTTTTGGAAAGAATCTGTATATTTTAATTTTAATCTTTTTTTTTTCCTCTTTGAAAACCTGAAAAATCTGGAGTGGCACCAGCATTGCTGAGGGGCTTGCCTGCACTCTGCTTATGACTGAAACTGAAAGTCATCTTGATTTTATATTAAAGGTTATAACAAACACCAAAGTTTGACCAGGTTCAACCCTGTATTGCAGAAGTGGGACTGCAGATATCTTTAATGCAAAGGTAAAACCGGAAGCATAAAGCCCCACCTTCCAAATGGAGAGATTTTGATTGCTCAGCCTGCAGCCTCCTTTCCCAAAAGCACTGGTATGGGGTGATGGGATGAAAAGTGCTATTCTCACTGCTCATACTGCTTGCGTGAGAGAAGGCATAACAAGGTCGTTCAGGATTTGTGGAGAAGAGGCTATGGACGTTCTTAAAGAAAGAGATCAGAGGAGGAGGCAGAAGGGAGGCTCCTGCCTGGTGGTATGAAGATTGCTGATTCAGGGCTGCAGCCCTTGCAGGAGTTAGTGTGCTCTGCAATGTGAAGGGAGCCAAGCCACTTATGCAATATTAATATTAATAACTGCTTTGCACTTCTATAGTGCCTTTCATCCGAGGATTTCAAAGCGCTTTACAAACATTAATTAATTAAGGCCCATAACACCCTGTGAGGTAATGCAAGTAGATATTACAGCTCATGCAGAGGCCAGAATTGCCAGCATTACAGGTATAATCCTCTAGCAAGAGTTAACTTCTTCTTGAGCAAGCTTTCTTACTTATAGGCATAAACAGGCTTCCCTTTAACACTGAGCATGTTGGGTTTTTTTCTTCTTCCCCTTGATTCGTCAGTCTTCACACAAGCAAAACTCCCACTATGAGGCAGCTAAATGAAGTGAATGAGCAGTACTTCCATCTCCCAGCTCACTGCTTCCTCTTTGATGGGCTGATAAAATTGGAGGATATCGAAAGGCTGCAGAGTTGTGTCACATATTAGTGTCCTGCTTCTGTGGGGTTTCCCTGCTCTAAATATACTTTGCACTAAGGAGATTAAGAAAGGAAGTGAACTAAAATGTTTTATGGCACCTGCTTATCAGATGACCTCCAAACAACCTGCAGACATTAGCTAACATAGCCCTCATCGCAGCTGGCCATAAATGTTATTAGTGACATTGTAGACAGGGTTTTTTTTTAACCATTCCCAGCTCCTGTATTTCAGGGCTGACGGAGGAGCTGGTGAGGAAAAGGTAGTTTATTAAATCTTCCTCCCTACTCATTGCAGCCTCTCATTTAACTCCTGTCTTGCACTTTCTCAGCTCAGCATTTGCTCCTATCCTTTCAGCCCGCCTTTTCCTCCATGGGGAGGTGCAGGTCATAGAGTTGTGGGGTGCTTTGCCCTCCAGCCCTGTGTGGGGCTAGAACCAGAGCTGAGCTGAGTGCAGTCTGTACCACACAGCTCTGAGTGCACCTAGAGAGGGGTCCTATCCCAAAACCCAGCATCGAGCGCATACAGAGACCTGGGTTAACACCGCTTGGCCACGCTGAGTCACGTCATGCAATTAAATACCTTGGCTTGTGTCCCTGGGTGCATCCTGGCAGAAGCAGACCTGGCCAAGGGGAAGAAGGGTGGTTGGAAAAGCCACATTTGTGCTTTTATATTCCAGTACTCTCACGTACACTGTGTTTTGCAACATGCAGAAAATTGCTGTTTATTGTATGGGCAAGAAGTACCCATTTTTCTGCCACTAGCCTTCCCTCTCCCTTGTGGGACTGGATGCTCTACTTCGCCACGGATAAAGCTGACTTCTCCTGCTCCAAGCTCTGCATGCAAGGGGAGTGTTATGTCTGTCTTGTTTTGGTAACTGCTTGCCACAGCTGGAGATGAACAAAGGGACCTTGGGGGGAATTAGTCTAGAATACAAGTTCTCCAGGATTTGCCCATTCAGTTGCATTCTGAAACTGCACAGACATTAGCTAATTAATGTGGTGAGTTCATTAAACCAATTAATTGCATTTCTTTCTGTGAGTGGGCTGGGCCTATCAGTCATCTTCATAGAGTGCAGTTTAGGATGTTAAAAATATTCTCTTCATCAAATTAAACTTTATTAAATAATAACTCCTTCCAAATTCTAGGCTAGGAACGAACAACGTCACTCTAACCACAAGAGCTGTTTATTGCGCATAAACTTCTTTTACTGCCCTGCCAGCTGTGATAAAACCAATTCAGATGCATATTCTCAGTACAGTAAGCACTTTCTCCCCTTTCATAGTCTTGCATTAACCCAAAGACTCCGTCCTTTTGTGCAGAATTCCCACTGAAATCAATGGGAATTTTGTGTGTGGAAAGAATGCAAGGCTGGGAAGTTATACTTTCACATATTGGCCAGCAAAGGCATTGTGTTTGCCACAAGGGGCTTTCTGGCAGGCAACAGAGTGTTTTGCAATTTTCAAAGACAGGCAGAACTGAAGAAACACTTAAAAGCAAGGAAAGAAAAGTTGTTTTTTACTTGGTTTTGATTCTGCTTAATTCTAGAGTCTGAAAATACCTCTTATTTTAAAAGAATTTTAAGATTTGTGTTTCAAAAATTTTTTTTTTAAGGTTAAAAATGATTTCATTTTACTCAACCACCCAAAACTCATGGGTTTATCTTTTAGAAAGTGTCTTTATCAAGACTTCCCCCCCGAATGTTTGTTAGACAGCAGAGTTGAAAAGTGCCAAAATAAAATAAAGAGCATTTTTTTTCAAAAGATTCAACAAAAATATTTTGGTTTTAGATTTTAATATCTAAATTTCTGCTTTATGGGCCTAAAAGTTTTTGAGAGCCTTGTTTTTGGTTAAAAGCACTCCAGAAGTTTTCTGTGTTCAGATGCGTTCAGCACCATGCAGTGAAAATCACATTTGCTTCTTGAAATGGACATATAAAAATGAAGACAGCCAAAAATCGTCACATCTTTATAATATCCCATCTGTAATTTCGTCCTTGATGATCTACTTGATTTTGATTTATGGATTCCCAGGAGCAAGAAAGAGCAATATTTCCAAAGCTATATAAGAGCAAAGGACACAGATATCTGTGTGCCACTGCAGGTGCCTACATCCAAAGCCTTGATCTTCAGTACCCACTCAGCACTTACCCCTGTTGCATGATCTCTGGTGGTCATCAGGTCCAAGAACAGGTCCAAGTGACCCTGAAGCATCCTTTGCAAGATGCCACCTCAAAGGGGGCTAATGAAGGAGGGACATGTAGCATCCTTTCTAGGTGAGGAAGGACAAAACCATTCACCTACCACATGGGCAGTAGCTCAAGCTATTTGGCAGCTAACACTGTGCTCAGCTCCATGTGCACCTACCCATTGAAAAAAACCCCAAATCCCAATTTTTGGCTTTTTGCAACATTTGAAAGAACTGGGGGGAAGAAATCTGTTGGAATACTGTGTCTTTCCTTTCTCACACCTCCTTGTTTTCCACATCATGCTCCATGTTTCTACAGGAAAGCTTAAAACTGCTTAGCCAGTTGGGTTTTTTGGCTGATCTGTTTTCAGCCAAGCATTTCACCTCTACAGTGGCAGCTGAGTAGCCAAAACCCATGTTTTGGATTTCTTTCTCGGTCTCAAGCACCTAAAATGCAGGCATTCCAGCGTATCTAAGTCCTTTCATCAGGTCAAGCACTCAGCTTTGCAGCGCTTTCAGAAACATCAGCCTTAGATGGAAAAGATCTGCTTTACTACATCTAGGATGTTTACGTCAAGGCCTGTAACATGAAGATCCTGCTTTCCAGCTTCCTCAACTCATCATTCTTCTTCTTAATTAAATTAGGGCAATTTATATCAAACACGCTAAGAGTAAATTGGAGACTCTTGGAAGAACTCCAGCCAATTAGAATGATAGCTAAAAATACATTCATATTTAAAAGAGAAAGAAACCTGAAAGACCACAGCAGGCCACTGTAAGAACTTGAAAATAAAGCTGCAGGCAAAAAAAAATCAATTGCATTGTGGCCAATATTAATCTCCCATCAATAAACACCATGTCTTTCGCTGCTTATGGTAATTACCCCCATGACTCCTCTTAAAGTGGTTCTCGAGTACTTAGAGGGCCTCTTGATAGCATCTTATCAGGTCTCAAAGCAATGGTGTGAAAGCACAAATAGGAGCTGTGGCCTAGTCTGAGAAAAAATGTGGACTTTAGAATCTGCTGATTTGACAAAAAGTTGTTCTTGTCACAGACATTAGTTTTTATCTGCTTAGTGTATCATTCTTTTAGAAAGGACTCTTCAGTGTCTCTCTGACGCTGCTCAGCTCAACATGAGGTGGATTTTCTAGTAAAAGAAAATATTGAAGTCAAGTGGGTCCAGACTCCAACTGCTGCTTGAAATGGACCTTTTCGGAATGCTTCGGGGATGCTTCTGGGTGGTGTGTGACTTTGCATGGGTTCCTGACTGAGGGCTTCTGCTTTGTTCAGCCTGAGAAATGACAGGAAGGAGTTCATGTGCTGTGAAAGTGCTGTTGTAAAGATAGTTGTCACACCAAAGGGAAGTGGGCTTGGTGGTTTTCTTCTCTTGGAAAGTGTTTCGAGTCAGAACTAATGTCCATGAAAGCTGATTGCTGCCCTTAATTGACTTTCGGGAAATAGGCACAATGTCACGTTTCTTGTGGCATTCACAATCTCCATTTGTTATCAGGCTCATCAACTCCCCTGCATGGATTTTAAGGATTATCCAGTTGAATCTGCTCCCTGTGCAGCCAGTACCTATATATTTCACAAAATATATAGGCCAGATCCTGCAGAAAGTGGCCATCAGTGTGGAGTGAGCTGTTTGGGTCTAGAAATTTTTGCATGATTTCCACAACTAAAGAATCATTTTGCATGCACACTTTGCCACTTGCTGATGACCTTACCTGTTTTCTCACTGTACAGCTCAAAAGATGCTTAAACGTCCTGCATGATATGTAGCAGGAAGTATTGGCCAAATACAAAAAGATTTCTGGGAGTCTGTTCAAGTAATACCATAGAAAGTCAGGCAGCAGCAGAAGTGCACATAGGGATTTTCAGATATCCTTTGATTGCATCTATCAAGTATAACCTTATGACTATCACTTATGCTTACATACACGTACTACTCTTCTTGAAGACCACACACAGAGTTTTATGTCCTTGTGTTCTCTCACCAGTGAGTGTTACATTTTGCTTATTATTTAGATTTCCTTAGGTTTAAGTGGCATATTCTAGATTTTACAGAAATGCTCCAGAATTTATACCTTCCAAGGTGGCATGCGCCATTCAAAATTAAACTAAAAGACATCTCTTTGATGTTATTTTTCATTCTAAACTTAGCCATCACATGCCAAAGCCCCAGTTTTGATTGAAAATGGCTTTCTTCATTTTTGTAAGTATTTTTTTTTTTTAAGTAAAAATCTCATTAAAAATTAAATTTTCATTCCCCTGTAATGTATCAGCGAGATTACAGAACTCTGATTTACTGTTAGGATCGGAAATTAACTTCAAAAGACAAGAAATGGAAAGTGGTGGCTTATTCTCCCATGGCATATTACTGCAGTGAGACAGAGTGATATGGTGATATCGGAAACTTATTTTCCCCTCAGATGAAGAAAACTATATAAATCCATTTCACACCTACATATTTACTTCCATTTCAGGACACTTTTCTACCCTAAGTAAACATCTAGGACAAGTGACAGGCTGGTATTTACTATTGTAAAAAAGGCTGGTAGATCAGAAGTTTCACTTTTCTACTACCTCTGATGCGAGCCATTATATCCTATTATATAGTTTTAAGCTTAATTAGGCAAAGTATTGAGTGTTCTGGCTTGCATCCAGCTGTGCATTTAAACCCATTCTTGACTACCAGCAGGAGTGGTCCCATTGAGCCTGGTTATATGCCATAAAGAAGTACATGTTGAGTTGCCCAATTGGGTCTGTGCCAGGGTACAGAGCATTTTGAGGATCCAGGCCATCCCACAGTCATCTCTATGGTTTCTGAGTGTCTGCCTTAAGTCATTAAATTTTTTGAACTGGCATCTCTGTTGCGGTATGTTAACCTCCCTTCCTTCATAAAAAAAGCCTTTATTGAAGTTTCAACTCTGTCCCTAAGGCCTGATCCAGACCAGGATAGGAGGCACTGGCTGAATTCATCCATGTGGGTTGAGGTATCTTGCTGGAAGAGGCCCTATTCTGATTCTCTTTGGTTTTAGCCTTAAACAAGGTATTTCATGCTTATTCCAAATGGGACGACTCACGGGTACATGTGCCCAGAACAGACCCTAAGCTCAGTGTTCAGACCTCAGATCACTATCTGTAGAGCATTTAATGCCTTAGAAAAGGCATCCCAAAGACCTACACTGAGCAGTGAGTGATCAAGAAAGAAAGAACAAAGCAGAAGTACCAGAATCAGTGCTGCAGGATAGTGTGGCTGGGACAAGTAGTCCCCAGGCTTCTCCTAAGCAGGTCTTCAAAGCACTGAGCACAGCCAGCTTTGTTTTGCTTCCCTCAAAAGATGCAGTCTCCAAAGGAAAAGGAGGAGCCTCTCACCATTTTTATCATAGTCCAGTGGTTAAAACCACTTGCCTAAGTAAGACGAGTTCTCGGTTTGCCTCTGACTGGGAGGTTTAAACCTACGCTTCCCAATTGCCATGGGAGTACCCTGACCACAAGACTGCAGGTGACGCTGGGTGGAGAAAGCATTTCTGCATTCCTTGGTCAAGCTGTGGGACTGTGCAGGAAAGATGAAGAGATTCCCACGACCCTCTGTGAGGAGAAAGGGATGCCAAGATTCTGAAAAGAGGGCATTTCCCCTTTTCTTTTCACTCTGATGTCTCTTTAACTAAATGAATATAAGTTTTGGATTTGGGAAGGGGGAGTGTCAATTTCAGGAATGAGTCAGACAGGCGTTTAGTGAACAAAAGATCTTCTCCTACAGATTTATACACTCTACAACCTTCAAATCTCAGTCCACAACTCTGTAGTGCAAAGTACTCATACAGCAAAAAAAAGAGGAAACTGAAACTTAAGGCAAGCACTATGACATGGGCACATGTTCTGTTTGAAAGTCACCTTGGGGTATTGTGGCTTTTTCATTTCTTTTTCTCTACTCATTGGCATAGCTTGAATGAGGAAATAAATGCTTTCTCCTCTCCTCCTCCCCTTGCCCTGCATCTCACCCTCACCCCATAACCTGGGGTTTCAGATGGTTTCATGGGAAATGGAAACTCTGAACCCCTGGGGCTGAGGAGGGCCCAGAGCCCACTGTCCCACTTCCTGGGTAAGTACTTTAATCCTGAGGTTATTACAGGAGCAGAGGGCACTGCCACTGCTGTCTCCTCCCCTGCCAGCTGCATTAAAACAAGAAAGCAACTATGACTGCATTCCTGAAGGGTGTGATCCTGCGAGCGAGAGGTAGGTGTGTTCCCAGCATACTTCCAGGATTGGACCCCGCAGGGGACTCTGGTGCCACTCTGCCTCACAGTGCTGGATCATGATGGGGCTGCCCAAGCCAAGCCAGGAGGTGACGATGAGCAGAGCAACCTCTTGGGTTAGATGTTGGAAGGAGGTAACTGGTAATTGTGATTTGAAATTTCCCCAAGTCTTTTCTGCTGGGTGTTATCAGCAAGCATTGAGGCCCTTCAGGAAAGGCAACCTCCATGAAGAGTCCTGATGGAGATCTGGGCTTTACCGGCAAGGTTTTAGTCCTGCCTAATCACCAGAGTGCCCCTTGGGGATATGCTCTTCTGTTCACAAATGATAGAGAGAAGCTACATAGGTACTTTAATGCAGCACCCTGATCACTTAAAATGCCATGTAGGCTTCAGCATAATGTCCTTAAGTTGAAAGAAGGTAAATTTAGGTTAGATATAAAGAAGAAATTCTTCACTGTGAGGCAGTGGGACACTGGAAGAGATTGCTCAGAGAAGTTTCGTATGCCTCATCCCTGGTAGTGTTCAAGGCCAGGTTGGATGGGGCCTGCAGCAACCTGCTCTAGTGGAAGCTGTCCCTGACTGTGGCAGGAGGATTGAAACTAGATGATCTTGAAGGTCCCTTCCAACCCTAACCGTTCTAAGGTTCTATATGCTTGGGCTTAAGTGCATGGGCTTAAGCATTGGGCTTGAGTGATTTGAGACCTTAGGCCTTGAGACAAACAACAAGCAGCTCAGCTCTCATTGCCAGCTCATTCCCTTTAGACTTCCATTGCTGACTGAGATCCATCTAACAAACAGGTTGCAGCAGTATATATCAGGCAGGCTAAAGGCAGTCTACTACCTTTCAGTGGACCCATCATTACTTTTGTTTCTTTCCCTTTGTTGCTCCCATTGAAACAAAAATATTTTTCTAAAAATGGCTCCCTGCATGTGCTAAAGCAACACGGGACATTAGTCTGGAAAACAGGGCCATGTCTCCACTGAGATCATATGAGATCCTTTTCGTCTCACCTACCGTGATTTCCCAGTTTACAAGATGGAAATAGCTTTCCTGTGACTGAAGGCGTCTCTCACACACTGTTTCTTTAAATTATCATTTGCAGTCCCTCAAAGAGAAAGAGGCAAAGGAAGCTGGGTGGGAATTAGTTGCTCCTTCACGTACATTGCACTAGTTACTGTGTGGGAGGATCATTATTTCTAATGATGATGGATGGTTCCTATATGAAAGGATTTTTTTGCCTCTGTTGTTCCCCAAGTTGAATCAAGAAAGGGTTACTATTTTAATGAGAGAAGTTGAAATACAATTTATTGAGAGGGATGAAAAAGAACAGCCATAAAAGCTTCATCAAAACAAATGAAATGCTTTACCTGATCACTTTTATGGTGTTGCTACTTTCATAATGCACACGCACACACACACACATGCACTGCCACCGAGCTTTGACTTCAACTATTCTGTGCAATCTTTTTTCCCCTTCTATCTTCAGAAGGCAGTTTTCACCAGATAAATATTTCCAATGCGTATTTTTAAGAGGGGAAAATGTGACTACAAAAGCTTATATGCTGACAATTTATTCTTTTTTAATAGCCCTCTGATAGGGATGTGCTCTATTGCTTAATGATAGAAACCCCAAACCTTATCCAACCTACATGCTGCTGCTATTCAGAGCATTGAAGGTGCTATCCAAAACAATAGCGAAGAATCTGCTAAACAGGGGCTCTCTTATAAACACATGACTGCCAGAATAAAAGCATCGGTTTATTCTAGCCTGTACTCAGCTGATTAAACTGAGGAGTTGTCACGAAGATAGATAGATAAATAAATTGATCATATCTTTATTTTTAATAATTGCAGCCTTCAAACTTAACATATTTTGACAGGGTAGTATATTAAAATCCATTAAAACAGCTGTTTTGCTGTAGGGAATATTACTTTTGGGTTGAATGCAGAGATACGTGCAGGTATTTATTCAGTAATCAATCATAGAGAGAAAAGACCTCGAATTTCAGTTGGAACTTTTTATTTTTATCCTTTTCCTTACTACTGGTCTTTAAACCTACTCTGAGGAAAGCTATACATGCCCGGCTGGTGCTCATCAAAAGCAAGCAATCACAGCTAAATCAGCATGCAAAATGCCACTCAACCTTGGGCCTTTATTAAAATTTGCTGGGACTCAATTTGAGATAGCGATCGTTCTTATTAAAAAGCAAAATGTAAGATAGTTTTTTTATATAAATCTCTGGATGGAATGGAATTGTTAATCAGCATAGGCTGATGTGATTTCTCTGTTGCAAATCCTGCCGAGGGCTCAGAAGTGGCACATTACCATAATTCCTAGGCTAGAGCTGGCAGCTTGAAAAAGACCTGCAAGAATCTTTAAAATGCTTAAGCAAAGCTGTAAGTCACAGCAAACAACACACGCTGGGGATGGGTACCGCAGGTTCGCCGTGTTATATAACAAAGTTTCTTCCTTCAGTCTATTTGCTCTCACCACTACTTGCTGTTCTGTTGGATGATTGTTTATGTTTTCTTGAGAAAATGGGTAACAACAGCAAAATCCCAAATCTGAGCAAAGCTCTGTTATTGCTTCTAAAAACCCAACCTATTTTAATACAACACCTCTGCAGTATTCTGAATTTGATATGTGGAGTCACTTGGCTATATGCATCTATACATATATATTTTTAACTTGAAACTCGCACCGTTTATTTCAAGACCACTTTAGCACCTTTACTTTTCCCTGGTCCTGTATTGCACTTATGATGATGCATTTCAGCCTTAAAGTGTTTGTGGGTCAATGGAAAACAGATCGCCATGAATATTTTGTATATTAATTTCAAAATACTGTTGAGCTATTTGTTATCCCAAGCACTAATAAAATCAGCTTATTATTATTGCTAATAATGAACACCAAGTAAAGCAAATTTCAATTATTTTGTATGATGGAAAATGGTGCTGATCACTGCAGATAGAAAACTACTCAGCTGAACTCTGCATTATCAGCAAAATTACGATTTACCTTTAATATTGTTATAACAGTCAAAGTCTGCTGTTGTGACTACATTAGACACTGCACAAATGTATAGCAGGGAAGAATGGTTTTCCTATGTATGCTCTATTCCATCCGTAAATATACATAGTGAGGGTTAATAGCGGATAAAGCGCAGTCCACGCAAATGTCATAGTACCTTACTGGCAACATATTTTGGAGGCTGTGGCACCAATAGGAAGTGTTTTCAATGACTCAAATGTTTTTGGCTCAGGATCCAAGGCAGACGGTGGCTGCTTTCTTCTTGTCTTTAATCAGGAACGCGCAAGAGGCAAAGGAAACAAAGAGCCTTTTAATGAGGTACTTCTACCTTGACATTGCTGGTCCAAATCTAGTTCAGGCCAGTAATGGACAATTACAAGTATTTTCTCATTTTTCTTTGTTAGGGGTCTGGGAAATAAAGATGTTACTCACAGTCTAGTTCTCATGGGAGATGTGTCCACCTAAGAAACATACCTCCTCAGAGGGGTTTGTTGAGGTGTTCTGAGTTAAGATGTCAAAAACTCATTGCACAAAGAATGAGCTACCTGTTGACCCACAGAACAGCCTTTGCGAACTGATGCATATAGAAAGAGAAACTTGTTCTGATGTTGATTCTTCTGTACCTGCCTTGAAGATTGTGAGAACAAATCGGTCATAGATTGTTGCCTGATAGTCATGAACAAATTTTAATTCCAGCATGCAGGCACTCCCTTTGGAAGGGAAAGACAGGTTCAATTGCACATGGAGAGACAGAACTGCAACCTTGCAAAAATAAGAGACTTTGTTTTGAGAGCCAAACAAAATTGAATATGTTCTCCCCACACACATACATACACTATCATCAAATATTATCAATTTAATTGCTCAGCTCCTGCAGCTGTGAGCACAATATATCAGCTTGACTGGAATGGAATTCATAATTCTGTAAGATATGCTTGAAAATAAAATACAGAGCTAAATTCTCAGCTAATGAGAATCAGCATAGTTCCACTAACCTCAGATAAGGCACTAAGCAAGTAGGAATTGTTTGAGTCTCTCTGACTTAGTTGGAATGCCTTCACTCAATTCATTTACCCCAAGAATTTGTGTTTCTGTGCCTTTTTTGGGATCTGATATGCAATCAGTGCTTGGAATGAACCAGTACGATGTGAAATACCACAGCAGATCTCTAAAAATCAGCAGCTCTTCCATGTATTGCTATACTGGTAAACCCACGATCATGGGATATTGTGAAAGCATAAAAATCTATAGAGTTCAGGGGGGCACTGGAGAAATTAGTGGAAGATAAAGCTGTTTAAAGTTGTTTAATTTAAGGACATGATCTCTGGCTCAGAAATTCTCGATCTGCAAATTGCTGGCATATTTGGGAAGCATTGTCATATGTCCGCACTTTTTGTACGTTCTTCACGCATTTACTTTTGGCTTTTCTTAAAACAGGATCCTCAGCTGGGAAGACCTCTGCTCTGGCCAAGTATTGCTGCTTTTAAGTTCCCTGAAAGCGGATTATGAACCAGAACATTTTTTCTTCAGTATCAGGACTTTTGTCTCCTCTTCCCCCACTCTGAGACTCACTTTCCACTTTATTTTGAACACATAAAAATAAAAAAGGCAGTTAAGACAATAAATTGTGTAAATACAATGAATACAATAAATTGTATTCATTGTCTTATTTATTATTTATTAGATCATAAATTTCACATTTCCATTTTCAGCTATTGTAGGTATATGGCAAGAATGGTATTTTTTATGCTGGGTAAGTTTCCCACTCCATACAATACTTTCAGTGTACAGAGCTGTAGTAATACTAATTTTATGAACTAAGTAGAATATTTCTGTCTTCCATGCTTTAGTCAAATTATTACTACTAAAGTTGAAGTCTGAATTGTCTGTACCTATGATATAGATATATACACACATAGGTATATACTTAAATATGTATATAAATATATAAATATACTAGAAAAATAGATTCTTTTTTAATCTTAGAATTACTAATTTGTGCCTGCACAAAGAGGTGAAAATAATAACACCTTTCACTTGTTTTGCTGTGTTATTAATTATTAATTATTATTAATTTCCTTAGGTGCAGAGCCACAGAGAATTGAGCATTTTGCATTTAACTCTGTGTGTTTCCCAACTATTGACATGTGGCCTATTTGAGTGAAAGTTTAGCATTCTTGAAGGGTTATGTAGATGTGTATGTTAGCGAATAAACAGATGGCCTCTAATGAAAAACATCTTTCCATGAGCTGTGTCACACTGATTTGATTCTTCATTTGTACATCGGATCTTTGATGTAATGGAAAAAGGCATAGAGCTGACTTTACACAGTCCATATTTGAGCAGCCATGCCTTAGAAAGATAGGAAAATTTACACTGTATCAACTAGTGGTAAATGAACTAGTGCAGCCGATTTTTCATTTTTAATGCTTGTGAACAAAAGGATGCCAATTCCAGTCCAAGGATCTTTGGCTGCCTAGCAGATCTGTTTTCTGGGCATCAGAAGTGCCCAGACAGATCTAGGAAACATCCCCTTTTTTCAATTTGAAATAGCAATCAGATTGGAAGAGACAGAAATTATCTTTCAGGGAAAAAAAAAATTAAGGAAATCAAAAACAAAGCCAAAGGAAAAATCCGACCAACGTACAACTTAAAGAGATGCTATGTTTATTTCCATTCATGTGAAGACAAAATGGAATAGGAGTTTAGACGCCTGTGCTGCATTTGCTTAGTTTTTTCTTGAATGACTAGATGGTTTAGAATCAGGTTACACGGTTGGACTTCACATTGCATTTGCTGCGGCTGCTTCATCAGAAATGCTGGTAGTATTTGTCAGCCTGGAAGTGTCTTGAGGCTGCTTCTGAGAGATACAAGGAGGCAACTGATAAGGAGAGCATCAGAAGGGCAGTTAATTGCCTCCAGTCTCTCGGTGCCGGGGAATATTTAAAATCTATGGGATTAAAGGCAGATTAAAAACTGTGGAAGCAGGAGCCCAATAGCGCTGAAAGATCATAATCAGCAAGGGTAATGGCAGAGCAAAAATGAATGTGGCAAATAAAATGACAGATAGGAAATTCAGATCCGCTTCTAATGCTCGAAGTTCCATCTTGTAAGCACAATTCATCTACGTGTAAATCATTTTTTGGCTTCAAGCTTATCAGCCAATCGGTGAATTAAAAATGCTCTTTCCTTGGAGGATTAAAGAGGTTGATTGAAGTCAGTGTGAAAACTGGCTAATAAGTCTGGAAATGTCAGGAGGGTGCTTCATAGGAACTCAGTGTACTTTTTCTATCAGTGCTATGAAACAGGAAGTTTGAAAAGCTCTGTAGTTCTGTTACTTTGAGAAATGCTTTTGTGTGCTTGCTTTTTTTTTCTCTCCTGTATGTCAGAATGTCATGCAGAAATATTTTAATTTGCAAGATGAATGGTGATAGATGCAAATGCTGAAAAATGAGATTGGGAGAATTTGCTAAAATATGCAGAGAAGTAAGAGAAATTTCATTTCAGAAAGCAGTCAATGCATATCACAGCCATGGGAAGTTCTAGGTTCCAGGCCATGAACTGCTTAGACGTGTTCTACCTTGGAGGGGATGTTTAAACTTTGCTCCTTTTCCGTGCCTAAAAAACTAATGTAGGTGGTAAGGCCAGAGATTGCGTTAAAGCAGTCTTTCCACTAAACATGAGCCCTACCAGCACATGTCCAGGGATGGTGCATATGCAAAAACACACATTCCCATATGACATGAGGGTTTTCAATCAATTCTATTAAAAATTAAAAACAATTTTGGAGCTTCATGTACAAAAACCATGTTGTTAATGTTTCCACAGCCAATATTTCCATCTGTAATGCCCAAACTGGCAAGTGCAAATATGGTTACATGAGTATATTTACAGAATTTGACCATGGTTGTCAGAAATGATTCCCCATACTGGTTGGACTGTGGAGTAGTACCTTCTGTTTGTTTCACCCCAAAATCACAAAGGAGGACACAAACATCCACAAACAAGAGAATTTTCTGGAGGGGAAGCTGCTACCTGGGTATACCAGTTTCTTTCCTTCTGGGCTCTAGGGAGAAGGAAGTTGAGGGATGTGTTCAAGGGAGAACGCACAGTACTAATCCAATCTTTCATTAGTATAGCATTATCCCTTGGGGTTATTAGAGCCATGAAAAGCAGTGAATGAATGAGAATGCAGATGGAGTAAGAAATGAATTGATCATTCAGGTCTCAGGGACTGAGCGTAAGAATTCCCCAGCTCACTCTCACAATATCCTTTCCCACCTACCCCATGAGCCAGATATGACCGGTTGGCCCAGTCTGTCAGTGGAGACTTACTGGGAGCCCCATGCTTTAGCAGCAGCTTTTTGCTGCCTTTTGCCCCAAGTACATGAGCTACTGCATGGTCTCAGCAGTACCAAATGTCCCCATCATGTCCTCATTCTCTTTATTATGTTATTCTGGTGAATGCAGCCTTACCCACAAAAAAAAAAAAAAAAAAAAAAAAAAGGAAAAATAGATAACTTGTTGGAAAGAAATCATGCTCAGGATTAGATCGCCCAGAAAATGTCAAAAGCGATGGGCCTGGATGTTTTCCTGCTTCTGCCCTCTGATGTTATTTACTATGTCTAATACTTGGGCTTGGAGCACCAAGTTGATGAGCTGACCCATGTTTTCGTTTGCCAGTTCATTCATAATCACAACCAAAGAAATGTCCATTAATTCATATAATCCCTGTAAAAAATTATATCAAAACTCTCTGCACCTCCCAGATTCTGAGTCTTTGATACAGGCACCTCTGGGGAGGAGAGGCAATGAGAGATACTAGATTCCTCTGCTGCTGTGAGATGCGTTTCTGCTCTTTTTCACCCTATAACTGCTTTTCATATAAAAGGCATTAACTACTGCAACTCTTACCCAGAGCTCATGTCGGCCAGCTGAGAGCCTAACCGCTAGAATGCTGAGCAGTGGTCTATGTGCGTCTGGGTTATGGGAGGTTTCTTTGATCTCCTTATGCCCCCCGGAATGCATTTCTGCTCAGCTTCAAGAAGAAGAGGCGGCTGCACATCCTATCTCTCCAATCTCAACCTCACTTTACCCCCGTTGGTTCAGGCCCTCTCTTGGGAGGTGGGAAATGTGGTTTGGATCCCTCCAGGCTGAAGAAAGCGCTGAAGCCAGGTTTCTCACTTCATGGGCCAGCGCTTTCGCTAACTCCTCTCCTGATATTAAAAAAGAAAGGTGTGTGCACCCCTGTCTTGGTCCGTGTTTAAAAAGAGTGAGCAAAGCTCAGTTCTGAGTTCTTCCAGATGTCTCCCCTCAGGAGTGGGCTCGGCCCTCTGGAACCTAAATGGAGGGAGATATTTTGCTTTGCAGACCTGATTCATGTACCTTAGGATGGGTTGGAGTTTGGGCACACCCTGTGTGCTCAGCATTTCCAAATTGGCTTGCTTTCAGTGGCTCCCAATGCACCGCATGGAGTCTTGCCCTAGGGCTTCTCCCTGTTGCAGCAGACTTCCTGGTTTTAAGCCTCCAGGCTTGGGGCTGTAGCAGGACCAGAGAGGAGGTGTATGGAAGTGCTCCACTCTATGAGATAACTAACGCTCCTTATGCATTAGGTAAGGAGAGCCCAGGGGCCTAATGCTGTGCTTTGCATTTCCGTTTTGGGGCCAGACACCAAGAAAAACAGCACATACATCCTCTTATTGAATTTAGTATTTAATTTTTAATTTGGGAGGATCCCCTTTGGTACCTTGCTGTGCCATGTATTACTGGAGTTACATTGCTGGACATATTTAGACTTCTGAAAGTGGGGAGGATTGCTTGGAAAGCTTTCCAAAATCTCATGGATGTAGTCAGTCATTCCTTTATCTTCAACGGTACTGAAATCAACAGGACTTTAGGTACCTACTTATCTCTCTGCGGTCATTTCTGCAAACCCTACTGGGTGCTTCTGTAGAGCTGAAGGCACACAAGTATCTTTTAAATAAGGCCCTCAGTGTCTTTGGGTGCATCTCCATGGTCCATTTTGTATAAAGTCTGAAGTTTACGTGTGCCTCAGCCAAATTGTTTTTTCTGTCAATGTCTGTGCTAATTTTTTGGGTGTGAACTCTACAATCCATGACCTGTATGATACCTGACATAACTGTAAGGGCATTTTGTATGACCTTGTGGTGGGATCTCTCATCTTGGGTTCCTCTCTTGAACGGACTTGGATCTGCCATCCATAAGGACAGATAGGACTTGCTGATACCATCTTTCCTGGCAGTCCCTCTGTGGTATGGATGTCCATGGTGGAACTACGGGCTTCTTAAGGGCAGCAGACTGTTGAAAAGAGGTAACACATGATTTCTTCAGACATTGCAGCAATTTCAGTTTTGAGTTGGCCTGTTACTATATTATAGCTACACAGGCAAGCAGGCAAGGTACTGTCTTTGTGCACAGTACTTTGAGTTGAGGGTTGTTGAGCAGGATGGATCCTACAGAAATCATTAAAAGCTGTGAGGAAGGAAAGATGCTGCTGTTGCAATTAGCTTATTAGCACAAGGTCAAATTCTTCCTTTGGACACAATACTCTCCCTTAAAAAAGTCTATTTGCCTGGCAACACCAGAAAGAGACAGTGAAGAGATTGGAGCCCTTCCCTAAATCTTTATGTGGAAAAGAAAACCTGGTGTTTCTGATACCACTTTTCTCCCGTGGGACACCTGCTGAGTTTTTAATGGTATATCCCATGAAGGAGACCAAATCAGAAATACTAAGGACTGCTAAGGTAGAGATAAGTAGCTTATGTGTGATGTGACAGAACTTGAGAAAGGATGCACAGAACAGGGATATGTGACCAAAGCAACACACAAAGGGAAGGGTCTTTGCAGCTGCATTCAGGGTTGAGAACTAGGTAGAAGTGCTTCAGGGTTGAGAACTAGGTAGAAGTGCATGGTTGGGAAAGCCTTTTCCAGTCTTTGTTTGCACAATGGGTCTTGGTTTATGAGACTTATGATCAAGTGACTGAGGTCTACTTCACTGGACAAAAAGTCCATAACAACAAAATCCCTTAGTCTTTAGAGACGGTGAAATTAAAACTCTTTAATTATAGGATAATGTTACGGCAAATTACCCCAACTCACCACTGCCTACAAGTGCACACAAACATCTACCATAGTTTACCAAATATCTATAGCTTAAGCTACAGGTAACTTGATTTGTACCATGAAATGTAACCTTAAGGTACCTCAGGGTTATGTCAGGGTACCTGTGACCGTAAAATAAGCTGAGCTCCAAAATGTATAAATAATAATAATAATAATAATAGCAACTCCTTGGATGCAGCTGGACTTACGTGTCAGGAACCATCCTTAATAATGGTGTGCATTAATGAAATTATTATCTGATAACAGTGATTTTCCACACACCTATTATAGTAGATAATAATGAAAATCAGAAAGCTGAGGTTTTTAGGCCCACCTGACAAACAGGAACACCCCGCTCTTTGTCTTTGTAATCACAGCTCCACAGCCAGCTCTCTGGGGATGGCTTTTCACCTCTGGAAAACTGGGAGGACTTCTGTCAGATCGATAGGCTGATATTTTCCCAACCAAGGATAGCACAGCAAAATCTACCTGTGGGTGCCATGAGAGTGCATTGAGGGTAGAATTTGGACGATAACTTACAGCTTCTTTCTTGTTGTCTAAGAAGGAGATAAGCTAATGTAGCTTTCAATGACCTATACTTGTGTCTGAACTTCCTGGGTTTTGGTGGGCAGGTTGACCAAGTGTTTCACAGGTTGCTTAGTAAACATGGTTAGTGAATCTTTCTGTAGCAAATGTCCAGCGCCACAGCTCTCAAATTCATTGAGCTATTGCTGGCTTTTCTGTAAACAAGGGCTGCTACTACATTTATCTTTTGTATTTTTCCTATCAGAACCATGCAATATGGCATGAATGTGACACTGGCAGAAAGATGGGAATGCACTACTGAGGAACATGGTGCGGCAGGTGAATTCTGCACCGCTCCCTTGTTGGTCCGCTTTGTATCCTTTTCCCTCCCTCCTCTTCCTTTATGCTTTTCTCCTCACCGTGGAGAGATGTTCTTCTTCTGAGCTCTGGGTCCATGTCTCAGCCTCCTTTGAAGAAAATAAACTGACTCCAAACAGCAGTGGGGCTGACTGCAACAGCAAAACCCACGAAGAGATTCCCCTTCTCTTCCTCTTCTGAGGGCTTTCCTTGTTCAGTCTGTCCCAAGGGGGTTGAATGCCTTCTGCCACCTCACTCTTGAGACATTGAGACTTTGAAATTTGAAAGAAGAGTGGCGTAGTCTGGAGGAAAATGGACCTGTGTTCGAACCCATGCAGCTTGTGATACGCACATTGTCGGATGATAACAAAGGATTTACATAGGATTTACATTTTTCTTAGGGGACGTTTAGAGGAAAGGGAGCAATCAGTAGCAATGAAAGATGAATCCATTTGGCGGCAAAGGCTGCCTCTTTCACACAAATAACAGGCTTTCTCTTAATCTACAATTTGTCACTGTTTATTCTGCAGTGCAAGCCTTTTAATTGCTCTGCGGCATCCTGGGCTTGTTCTTCCTGGGAAGCAAGAGAGTAGTTTGGGGGAGTTAGAGGTCATTTCTCACATAAACCTAGGAACCTGAACAAGGCTTTCTGAGTTCAGTCAGGTTTTCTGGGTGAGAATATAGGCGGAACGTGACTTGATCTGTGACTCATTTGTGGGCATGGTGTGGGATGAAACAGTCTGGCTCCCATCACCAGTAGGCAGGTTGGCATTGGTGCTCTTGCTGCTCAGTGCTTGCTTTGCCGGGACTGGTGCTGAAGTGGTTTCACAGCTCTTTATTTGTCTCCTCAGCTCCTCTTCAGCTTCTGACACGAGAACTACGAAAATCTGCCTCTTGCTCCAGGAAGGCAAAGGACACAAGAGGAACTTCAGGCAGACAGCTCCCCATCAACTTTTACACAATGTTGCTTGACCTAACACCATGTTTGCTCCCAGTTTGCTCCTTGGTTATTGGGATGCTGTCAGTCTGGCTTCTGTTCTCTGCTCCATATATTATTTCTGCTACAATCATTTGTAGTCACATAGAATCATAGAATCATAGAATAGTTAGGGTTGAAAAGGACCTTAAGATCATCCAGTTCCAACCCCCCTGCCAGGGGCAGGGACACCTCCCACTAAACCATGCCACCCAAGGCTATGTCCAATCCAGCCTTGAACACCACCAGCGATGGAGCATTCACAACTTCCCTGGGCAACCCATTCCAGTGCCTCACCACCCTCACAGTAAAGAATTTCTTCCTCATATCCAATCTAAACTTCCCCTGTTTAAGTTTGAACCCATTACCCCTTGTCCTATCACTACAGTCCCTTACGAAGAATCCCTCCCCAGCATCCCTATAGGCCACCTTGAGATATTAGAAGGCTGCTATGAGGTCTCCACACAGCCTTCTCTTCTCCAGGATGAACAGACCCATCTTTCTCAGCCTATCTTCATATGGGAGGTACTCCAGTCCCCTGATCATCCTCGTGGCCCTCCTCTGGACTTGTTCCAACATTTACATGTCCTTTTGATGTTGAGGACACCAGAACTGCACACAATACTGCAAGTGAGGTCTCAGGAGAGCAGAGTAGAGGGGCAGGATCACCTCCCTCGACCTGCTGGTCACACTGCTTGTGATGCAGCCCAGGATGCGGTTGGCTTTCTGGGCTGCAAGCACACACTGAAGCTGGCTCATGTTCATTTTTTCATCAACAAAAACTCCCAAGTCCTTCTCCTCAGGGCTGCTCTGAATCTCTTCCCTGCCCAGCTCCTCAGTCATTAGCAGAGTACTGATTCAATTTAGAAATGTAGAGGGTGTTTGGGAATAGCGATTCCTGCCTTGAAGTTATGGATAAACTATGTGAAAACTCCACAGTCTTTCCTAAGCAGTTAGTTCCTGTTGAACACAGGATGGTTCTGGATGTCTATGCTATTTTCCCAAGAGCCAAATCGACATAAAACACTCCTCATCCCAAAATGTCTCCTCTCAAGGGATCAGAATAAGAGCTACAGCATTTTTAGTTTAATGGCCACTGCTTGGTTTAAGCCACTCTTTGTTCCCCTCTTAGCTTGATTATATAATCCTACTTTAAGGTGTCTCTTGAAAGTGACAAATGCTATTTAGGAAAGGGTGCCTAATGCATAAATGCAGTTATGCATCCGTATGGAAGCTGATATTTACTCTAAGCGAGTAACCAGCTTCAATGTGGCTCAGAATGGGTAGCCAAGCACTCAGAAAACAAGAAATGCAGTGTTGAGTTTGGGAAGTCATACAATGGCTAATCCAGATGGACCTTTGTCTTCCTATATATATGCCTGAAAACGTCTTATTATATGACTACAGATTCCTGGCCCCAGAATGCAACACTGACTATAATACAAAGCTGTTCTCACTCTTGGTTGCTTTGAGCTCTGTCTTGAGTTTCAATCAGATTTATGTATTAAGATAAATTTGGAGAAATTATCTGTTTTTTGTTGTTCGCACATATGTATTTGTACAGAATTGGATAAACTTCCTTCTACTTTATTCTGAAATGAGAAGAATTTCAGGGTAAGTAGCATATTTCAGATAAATATGAACTGAAAATTCCCTTCAGAGCAGAACTTAATTCTACATAAAACCCTCATTCAATGTATATACAGAAAGCTAACTCAGCTGCAAGCTTAATAGCAACCCCAGTATTTGTCAATGTCTGCAGTGGACTTCAGATCCTCCTCCTATTTAATGCCTTGGTCAGAATCTACATCAGTCACTGTAGTGGATACAGTTGTTCTCTTGTGGAAATGGTTAATTGTCTAGATAAGATTTATAATATTATTTGCTTTGTCAAAAGTTGTATATAACTGAAAATCATCCATAGAATTGGCAGTAATGACCCAATACATTTCACTGCCAATAGCAGGGATGACTAAGGACTTTTTGTTTTTTCTATTAAAAAACCTGAACAAAACCAAAGCCCAGATTTCACCAGGATCTTTGTCTCATACATGACTGCTTAGATTCCCCTATTTTGGAGATGTTTCCAGGTTAACAAGAGTATATCATATTTGCCAGAGATATTTGAATATATAATAGAGAAGAAGAAGGGGATTTTCAGAAACAGAAAGGAGGGGTTTAGTCAAGGAAACTGAATGCTCACCTGGAGAGAAGAACTCTGTCCCTGTTGGTGTTGCTGAGGTTCTTTGAGAGATTAATGAATTTCGGGAGTCCCTTTTATTAATCCCTTAGGAGCCTTATTTAGGACTCTGGCTTTGCAAATGTGCTGAGCCATTACCATGGCAGTTAGAGTTGATAGGATCTATGTCTGGAGTATAGAACACTTTTTACAACGCTGAGGTCTTAGGCAAGTCATGCCCTAGAGATGTAAAATGAGGCAGCTAAAATCAGTGAACATCCTTGATAATCTAAGTTGACTTCAATCTGTTGTTCTCAAGTACACGTAGGGAACAGTACCTCCCTTTTTTGAGCCAGTCACCTAAAATGGGAAGAGTTTCAGCTTTTCTTGCCTGGGCATATAACGTCTACCACAATTCGACTATAACCTTTTCTACTACCTCTAGATGGTAGCGGAATGCAGATCCAATTATTGCTACTATTATTATTATCCCTGCTTTTTAAAAAAAATTTATTAATACAATTATTACTTTCATTTGCAATGTGATCCTTATTGATTAATACCACCACTGTTGTTATGAATAAATTGGCTATGGCTTTGCTGGCCACCTTGGCTAGGTTATTCTACACGCAATCATTGCTGATTGCTGAGAAGTAAGGGACAGGGGCAAATGATCTTCTCTTGTAGATGGAGTGGGTAATCTCTTGGTCAAAATCTGGGCTAGCTGGCAGAGGACTGTGAGAAATGTTTGTTATCTTTCTTAGCTATTCCTGTTTTTCTTCTCCTCTATTTCCTGCTATATTCAAATAAAGAGAATAAAAAGAATGCCTAGAGGTGGATGAAGAGTGGGTGTTACATGAGCCAGCAATGTGCTCTTGTCACAAGGAAGGCGATTGGTATCCTGGGCTGCACTAGATATAATACCAGCATATTGAGGGAGGTGATCCTTCCCCTCTACTCAGCACTGGTGAAGCCATACCTGGAGTGCTGTGTCCAGTCCTGGGCTCTCCAGCACAAGAGAGATATGGACATACTGGAGAGAGTCTAACAAAGGGTGACAAATGTGATGAAGTGACTGAAGCATGTCTCCTATGAGGCTGAAAGCACAGGGACTGTTCAGCCTGGAGAAGAGAAGGCTCAGGGGGACCTTATTACTGTATGTAAATACCTGAGAGGAGGCTGCAAAGACAACAGAAACAGGCTCTTTACAGTGGTGCCCAGTAACAACACAAGAGGCCATGGGCACAAACTGAAACACAGGAAGTTCCCTATGAACATCAGGAAACACTTGTTAACTGTGAGTGTGACAGAGCACTGGCACAGGTTGCCCAAGGTGGTTCTGTAGTCTCTTTCCTTGGAGATGTTCAAAAGCCATGTGGATATGGTCCTAGGCAACTGTCTCTAGGTAGTCCTGTTTGAGCAGGGAGCTGGACCAAATGAGTTCCAGAGGTTCCTTCCAACCTCAGCCATTCTGTGATTCTGTGTTCGAAGGCAGAGTTAAAGCTCTGCTCCCTCTCCCTGGTCCCCATCCGGAGGTCCCTTGTCATCTTTCATTCAAGTTCCAAAGCAAGTTGAGGTCAGGCCAGGACATCTCACATGTGCATGTGGAGAGCAGCTTTGCAGATACTCTTCCTTTGGCCTTGGGGATCTAAGGAGAAGCTGTGGCACTGGGCAGGGCAGCTGCTGGGCCTTTGTGAATCACTTCATGCCCAGGGGCAGAGGAGGGATCTAACGGTGGCACCTTAGCTTCCTTGGGATCCTCTTTAAAACTGCACCTGGATAAGATAGACCTGGGAATGAAGGACCTTTTATTTTGTTATTACTTTTTATTCATAAGCCAAGTTTGCTGTGAAATGCAATTTTAGCTGTTATTAAGTCCCTTGCACCTTTTAAGTCAACTCTTCTGGTAACTTTACTTGGGAGGGTTATTTGTAGAGCAACTTCACCAGAAAAAGTGAAGGTGAAATAAGAATAGGACATATCTATTTCATCAAGAGATTGCTCAGCTGCTGGCTTCTTTGTGTAGGAAGTAGGAAACTCGGTTTCAGTATTTCTTCTTTCTTGGAGAGTTCCCATGCTGTTGGGCATGAAGAAAGGTAAATGTACTCAACCCTTCTTGACTTATTTAATGTTAATATGCAGTCACAGAGAACCCACAGACAATGTGCTAACCCCCAGGAATTAGTCCATTTAGTTTTTGCACTGACTAGGATTTAAATTCGCTTTCAAGATTGGAATAAATCCAAGGGGAGGAATTAAGAGCAGTGCTCTCCCATAGCACTCCCCAGGGAGGTGAGTAGGATATTTAGTGAGGAGGCAGCTGAATCAGGAAGAAAGTTGGATTTGAGCAGATGTTTCCCAACCAGCTGCTGAGTGGCCTAGCCTCCCAGCTGGAGGGTATCCGAGGGCAGCATGATCTGGATGGCTCTGGAGCCTTTCCAGTTGGCAGGCAATAATTCAGAGCTCACACAGACAAAGAGCCAGGGTGAATCACCAGTCTGCTGATTAGGCTGCTCTCCTGGGAGGGAAAAACCTGGATCCCAGATCCAGGTTAGGGCTTCAAAGTGGAACAGCATCAACTGGAGGGATTGGAAATACTTAATGCTGCCTGGTAAGGAGGCTCTTCTTGTGTGGGAGGCACGAGTCTGAATCCACTTGAGGCAGGGAGAGAGTTTAATGCAGGTCTCCTGAAAAATAAAGGAAAGCTCTTATCACTACTATATAATTATGGAATTATGGGGATGTGATGGCTCTTCTTCAGCCATTGGGTGTTAAAATGGACATTTGATCTTGCTTTCTTAGCAACAATATTTTTGATCACTAGGTCATTCTGCAGAGAACAGAAGAAAAGAGTAACTTCTGGTCCTCCTTTCTGTGGGAGCATATTCTTCTTATTTATTTCTTTTTAAAAGCATTAGGGCGTTAAACCTGCAAAGCAGACAATTACTCACACTCCCCTAGCTGGCAATGCCATACCCTGTCCTAGAAAGTGATGAGAACATGCTTGCATGTGCAGCTGGGCGCATTATCCCTGGGGATGGTCTGGTGAACTGGGAGCCAAGGATGGCCACAGAAAAGTTTGATGGGCCTGGGAGAACCTGTAGCTATGAAAAGAGAATGAGGAATTTTATTGTCTTGGGAAAGACTCCATAATTTTCTCTTAAATGGATATGCTAATAGTAAGAAATGTAGTCTCAGGGATGAATTCTTTTTCATTTGCACCAACTTAAAGCTGAGTCAGTTTAACCCAAGGGAGTTATTCTGAATTGGAACTTCTGTAAAATTGGTAAAAAAAATGTCCAAAGTTATTTATTTGTGTCAGTTTTATGAAACGTGTTAAGAGGACTCTTCCTGCCTTGAACAGAAGTGAGCTTTAAGATCCTATCTCGTCTACCACTGTCAGCTTGGCATCTTTGCAGTAGTCAGTGGTTGCACAAAACTGGCCAATTTTTCCATATATAGCATTGCTAAATTACCGTTTCTGGTTTTGTTTTATTACCCCCTCAGAGCAATGATCTCACCGATCAGTGTTGTGTTGCTCTAAGGGAGTGGCAGGGGTGGAGCGGGGTGGGACGAGCAAAGCCCTGAGCTTTTTCCAGAGTTCCCTGCATATGCAGAACATTTCATTGTCTTCTCTAACACGCCCTCACCTTTCACACAGACTGGAATTTGACACACCGGGTTAGAGAAAGAAAGCGAGGGGAGGGAGGTGGAAATAAGCACAACACAAGAAAAAACCCAGCAAACAAGATCTTATCATGGAAAATATCCATCCACCCTCCTGATAATAAAAAACAAGCCCCAGGTTAGGAAAATAAAAAAATGACTCTAATGAACACTCAAAATTAACATGCAAATCCACCTGGCACAGATGGGAAGGCTGAGCATATCTCCCTTCCAAAAAGGCAGTTTTCACACTTCTTGGAAATGGGAAATTTTATCCCAATTATAGATAGTTTTGCATTGCTTTGAGAAGATTTTCTTCTCTGTTGAGGAAAGCTCTGGATACTGCTGCTCCCTCACCCCACCCCATACCCCACATTCATTTCACCAGGTGGCATGACGAAACCCTCCAGATCAAGGCAGGTTTCATCAACAAGGCTTCATGCCATGCCACCCATAATTCATCCCAGCCTACTGTGGCTTTCTCCCAGCAAGCAGCACCTCTTGCAAAACCAGCCGCTGTCTCACACTCCTTCCAAACTCATGTTCCTGAGCAGCAGCAAGAGTATGAATCACTAGCAGAGTGTATAGACCTTCGCTCCACTCCAGCCAGTTTGTGTCATTGCCTTAATGTTAATTACACACCATAATATGTGCATTTAACTTCCGTGGTGTTTCAATTAAATTAATCAGGCAATTAAAATTAATTAAAATTACAGAAATCACCTGCAGAAGTGCTTGAAACGTGGGGGAGGGGAAGGGAGGGGTTGGGAGGGAGCTGGGAACGTAGATGGCTGTGTTTTCACAGACCTTCTTTCCCTTGATTAATTTTGGGGATAGACTCTTTCAGAGTAGGTTATTTAAGGATTTAAAGACTGTTCCAAGGCCCACTGAAGCCAATGGAAATCTTTCTGTTGGCATTGATAGGCTTGGGACCAGGCCACTTGCCCCAAGTGCTCAGGAGAGAGATTTAAGCCATAGGTGATGAAAGACCTGATGCTGAGCAGAAATCCCTCAACACCTTTGAGGAACAAGGCCAAGTGCCCTGAAGTACCAAATCAGGGTCAGATTTTGAAAGGCCACTGGTTAAAGACAAGGATAATATCTGTGAGAGCTGGGTGCATCAGTACTTCCAAGGTCTGGACTGATAAGGTATTTTGAGAAACTTAAACATGTTTTTAGGGTCAAAGGACTTTTAAAACACTACCAAATGTATCCCACCCTGAACTTCCGCTGTCGTTTGTAGCCAGTGAGAGTGGGTCCTAATTTCACAGAGGTGTTTCATGTTTCCTGAAGTCTTGGGGAAATTACTTAGCTTCTCTTTGGGTGAGCTATTTAACCTTTCTTTAACAGCTCCCTTCCACTAGGCAGGGATTAGTGCATTCCATTGCTTCACAGGTGGATTGTACTCTTCTCTGTAGAAGAGTTTGAAGATGTCACATCAACCTGGACAGTTCTCTTGCTGCTTATAACCTTTGTACCCAGCAAGCACAGTCACATTCTTGTCTTTTAAAGAAGCCGTAAGTTTTTCCCCAGCATGGAAAGGTTGGCCCTTTTAGCTTTTGAACAGCTACTTCCCCCACAACGTCCTACTAGCCAGCCGCAACTAGTTCCCATGTCTGGAAGACAGGTTAGTTCCTTCCACACTTTCCTGGAAAGACTCTGCCTGGCACACTCCTCTCTTAGTGGGTGAGTCACCCATTCTTTGTTCCCATTCTTCGACCCACAGTTGGGGATGTTTATACCGCAGTCACTGAACCTGATGCAGGTATCCCCGAGCTGCCTTTAAATTAATTTGCCAAAGTACCATTGTTTGGATAGCTGTAGTTCTAGGGAACGCTGTGTGGGCTGAAAAACCAGGGGATGAAGCAAAATAAATGCTCATAATTAGGCTGAGCTATTCTGGCTGCAGTGGCCATTGGAATATGAGCTCACTGTTTTAAAGATGTAACTGCTTTTTCGCACATTATAATTTCACTCACATTGCCAGATAATCCCTCAGAGTTCCATAGGCAATTACTCATGCTTCCTGGTGTCCAAGAGGGAATAAAACCTTATCACCTCTGCCCCGATGGCGCCCGCTTCTGCTCTGCACTCGTGAGCCACCTTTTTCTCTCCAGTTGTTTAGATGATTAACATAATAAAGTTACACAGCAAATGTTTAAGGCTTCTAGTTAAACTGAACTTTACTGCCAGCTTCAGATCAGAAAGATTTAAGTGCAACAGAAATTGTGGCGTATTTTTCCAACCATATCAGTCCATATTTGTCATGCTGTATACCTTGCATCTTGTACACTCTTAGAAAATTGAGCCATAATATTCCCATTATTAGCCACTTCAGCATAGTTTTCTGCTACCCTTTTTCTTTTTTAAGTCACAGCAAAATATTCGCTGATATAGAATATTATCTCACCTTTTCAGTTTTTGGATCTGTATCTTTAATTTTTATCTTATATCTGTCTTTCTCTACTCCTCCTTTTTTTAAAAAAATAGGAAATAAAAAGTGCAGAAGAAGGAAAAAACCCACCCAAGAACAGAAAAACTTGATTTTCAAAATTAGAAGTTTTCAGTGGATAATGGCATTTTTCTCCCGAACAATCCCAAATTTTAATTACAAATCTGATGAACACCCTTTCTTGTCTCCAAATTTCTCTAAGTTATGAAACACCGCTCTCTCACTTTGCTAATCCTACTCCATCTGAATTCTTTGACACAACTTCTTGTGTGGCCTTTGGCACATCACTTCACCTCAGTTTCCTCATCTATAAAATGGCTGTTAATCCCTATATAGTATCACCCACGCAAATTGCCAAGGCTTATGCCTGAACAGTGCTTTGAAGATAACTGACTAAAGTTTCAAAAGGACCTAAGAGATTTAGGAGTGAAAGTCTCATTAACTTTCCATCAGATTTGTACTCTTCTATCTCCGAGGGCCTTTTGAAAGTCTGCAGAATTGCAAGACTTCACTCATCACAGTCATACTTCTTGTTGTCCTCAAGGAGAGGGATTGCTCCAGGCTAGTTTTGGTAGAAGAGCTTGCTCCTCAAAAGAAGCAAGGTGAGACTTGGGGCTGTCCAGTTTCTTCCCCTTCTCTGGGTACAAGGTATGAAACACTGAATGCATGCTTCAACCATTCCAGGTGAAGCGGTACCTCTCAGGCACTTGGTATTTATATCGGTAGATCTACTTGGTTTATTTTGACTGAAAGAAGGGAGGGAAGGCAAATGTCTTCAGCTTTCCCACTAGATTTAAGATAGTAACCTGGGAGACAACTGTGAGCTCCTTTGGATGGGGCAGAGGTACTCACCTCTTCAATTAGCAAAACTGCTTCTTGAAGAGAGAATTATGCTCTTCTTTTCCGTAAGCGCAACTTGATGGAGGGGCTGGAAAGACACCCTGTCAATCCTAGGGCACGCTGGTTGATTCAAGAAGAGTTACAAAGTTTCTCTAACTGCAAGAGAATGATCTTACCCGTCCATTTGTCCAGGAAGTGGGAGTCCCAGGCTCTTGCTAAAAGAACAGCACTGAGAAAAGGTCAAAATTGCTAGGGAGACCTACTGAAAGAATTATAGAATCATAGAATGGTTAGGGTTGGAAAGGACCTTAAGATCACCCAGTTCCAACCCCCTGCCATGGGCAGGGAAATCCAAATATTGGGGTTTTAGTTTTTTTAATTTTTGAGTTTGGGTTTGCTACCTGGAGTTTCCCTTTTTAGCCTTTCTCAAAAACTATGAAAAGCGAAACTCTTCAACCAAAAAAGCTGTACAGATAGAAGTGGCTTAGTGGCTTTGGTTTGTTCAGCTTCAGCAGCTAAACCACTATTCTGAAACCACCTGGAGAGAAGGTTGTTTTTCTTTGTGGTACTTTCCTTATCAAAATGGAAATGAACTTGTGAAGAAAGAAACATTTTCTTTGGCCATAATTTAAATTTTTATTTTCATTTCGATTTTACTGACATATTTAATGTAGCAGAATTTGAAAATGAAATATGATTTGAAAATAAGGATCTGGAAGGTTTTGTTCCAATAATTTTGAGGAAAATAAATAGACTCAAAAGTGCTTTTTTTTTCTCCAAAACTGCCACATTTGACATATATTTGCTGATTATTTTGATCATCTAGACAGTACATTTTGCATAAAATGAGCTTCTTTCTATCTATCTATCTATCTATCTGTCTATCTATTATCTATCTATCTATCTATCTATCTATCTATCTATCTATCTATCTATCTATAAATTTTCCTGAGGTTGGTAAATGGGTCCTTAAGAAAAAGCAGTAAATCAGGAAATATCATTATAATACTAAAAAAGGCTAGTTTCAGCGATTGACAGCACAAGGCTCTGAATAGTCTAATGCAATTTTGAACCCATCCATTTTTGTGAGGGGGAAGGTGTGCACTAGCCATTCGCAAAAGGTCCTTTCAATCCTAATTATTCTGTGATTCTGTGATTATCTAAGTATCCGTCTTTAGTACCTTGTCCCTATTATGCCAAAACTGGATACCTGCCAGTTTAATACATTCAGCCTTTAATACTGTTTTTCTTCAATTTACAAGAGATGGAACAAACAGAATCAGGTCACAGTGACGTTTTCTTGCTGAGTAGGCAACTGAGCCTACAAGACTCAAGTCACAAAACAATGTCACACTGTAAGTTTCCCATTTTCTCTTCAGTGGTGCAAAATATAATAAATATCAAAAGCTCAAGAAACTTCCCTAAAATTCTTGTTTGGGAAAGTCTGACCCACAAAAGAAATTCTCTTGGGAGATTGTATTTCTCAGTTGAAGATTTCTTCAAACTACAGTGTAGTGTAATTGGCCTAAAAGCTATGTTTCTGCAAGGACATTGATAGTGCCCGTGCCTACTGCCAACCACAACTGAGAAAGACAGGGGACCCAAAAAAACCCAGGAGAATTTAGCTTGTGATGGAAGATTCTTGGTACACAGCAGTTTCTTTTCACCCCTGGAATTGCGCACTAGATTTTAATTGCAGCTCTTAATTAAAGACATTTTGTTAAAACATATTGCATCAAAGCTGAAGCATTTTGTAGAGAAGAGCCTATTTTGTTGACACTTTTCTTGGAGACATTTTTGAGGTTCAGGGCTCTGGTCAGGGAGAGTATTCAAGGAGAAGTAGAGACTCATTTCTGATACAGGGATAGCACAGAAGTGTCATTAAAATTCCAGTGTCTTTTAATTTGATGAAACATTTAAAAAGCTTTTTATTTTCTTCTTTTTATTTCTCTCCATTGTGGAGGGAAAATAAATTTAAAACCTCTAAAACCGTGGTAAAATGGAATTCTTGTCCTGTGGACAACTCCTGCAATAAAGCCAACAAACTTGTCATGCGAATTCCAGTTGCTCCCTGTTGAAGCGCAGCAATTCACTTATGCAGCCCTACCAAGTGTTTCATGCATTGCTAACAATTACGGGTGCAACTTGGTGGTCATATTGAATTCAGTGGCAATTTTCCCACAGATTTTATCAGGAACAGAATTTATCCCTATATGCTTTAATTGTATAACTCATTTCTGGTATGGCTTAAGACTCCCCAGTCTTCGCCATCATGTGAAATTCTGATGAAGCTTAATGTTAGTGGCTGCTGCTAACTGTTCTTAATTATTTGATAGTCATCTGAGACATGAATTTCATAGATGTACAGCTCCTCTTATTCCAGTTCTAAACAGTGGTAATTTGTATACTTTGTCCACCTGTAAATCACACCTTCAAATGCCATTCCCAGTCCCATTGTCTCTAATGGATGCAGGTCCATACTTCCAAGGCAAAACCTTTCCTTCAGTTAACAAATGAGGTTAAAATGAGCTTGGTTAAAAGAATCCAAACTGTCCTTTTGGGTGAAATTGCAAGTTTTATTCTTTTTTTTTTTTTTTTTTTTTTAGGGGGTGGAGGGCGCATCTCAAATTTAGGGAAAATCACAGACTTTTTCACAAACCTAAATATTCTGATACAGCAACACTGAGCACAAATCCTTTGGCACCATGGTTTTGCCAACCCCTTCTCAGCTTTGCAAGTTCAACTCACTGAGAGGATTTTCTCTCAATGGGAATGGAGAGTTACCTTGGTTCAATGCTGACCTAAGAAATTGGAAAAGGGGGTTTTAGTCTCTTCCCACGTGGATGTCACTCATGTAATCAGGATTCACATCTAAACTAACACCCTGCCTCACCTTAGCTGTAATTGAAAAAGAAAAATGAAAGGAGTCTCTGTGCTAGAGGCATAATTGTATCAAAAGTCTAAATTGAAATACAGGTATTTTTGCCCTTGGCCACCCAAATTGGGGCATCTAAAATGCCTGTTTTCCAGTCAGCCGATACTCAGAAGTTTCGGAAAATCGGCTCTTGGAAATACCAGAGAAATGCTCTCAAATTTAAGAACCTTTCTGTCAAAAATTGATGCTTACTGGTTAATTTTGGAACAGCTTACATATCCTCCCCACTCTCAAATGCTTTTAGGAGGTTTAAATGACCATGAATACCTTTTGCATTTGGGGTCAGATGCAAAACTACTCCCAAGATGATACCATACCTACCACATTCCTGGCTTGGTGAGAATACTGGCTTTGACGTGGAAAGGTTTATGTCAGGAATGTTGACACAAGCCTAAATGGAGTGATGTGGGAGTCAGGGAGGAGTGTAAGGTGGGAGCTCTCTGAATCTGTCTTTCTTCTTTTCTTTGTAAGGGGCTGTAGAAAAGATTAATTTTCTATATCAAGTTTCATTCATTGAAAGGGTTTGGAAGATAAAACTCATGAATTAAAACCAAAACTGAAGCACAGACACAATGTGGGCAAAAAGGGTTAAGGGACTGAAGAAGACACAGTAATTCTCACAAATGGGGACCAGATGTTTGCTGACATTTTAAAAACACACAGTCTCTTCCACCCCTACTTACCTTTATGATGCTGTGAATTGTTGAGGTCAATGAGACATTACTGAAGAGGTAGTTTCTTTTCCAAGGTTTCTTCTGTTTGTATCATGATGCACATGGGCAAAAAGATACACATGCATTAATAACAACATGAACAGTTCTCATCTGGTATAAATTGTCACAGCTTCTCTGAAGTCAATTAGAAGAGCTCTGATTTACTTTTGTCCATCAGGGTGATTGCCCATACCCAGTGCTATCACAAGAGCCTTTACAGACTATGTCATGTTGAGCAATATTATGTCTATGCAAGGCTGTGCCATGTCAAATGTGGAGGTGAAAGGTATGTCAATAGAGAATCAAGCCTTCAGTATACATGGGAGTTTTGTAATCTCTGAAGAATTGTTGCACATCCAAGAATGAGAAAAGAGATGGCAATAACATTGGTCAGTAACTGTGCAATGAAAGCAATCAAGTGCGTGAAGATCTGCAGCTATAAGGAAAAAAGGAAGGATTATGAAGAACTGAATGACACCCAAGTAGAAGAAAAATCTATGTTATTTGTTATTTCAGTTCACATTAAAATCAGAAAAACATGAAGGACGGAGAGGAAATGGGAGCTATGTTGCAGTTTTACTGTAATAGGTAGGTCACATCGTGCCTGTACGATCTCAGGCTGATTCTTTCTCTGTCATAACTCGTGAGTGCTCATGAAGGGGTGCTGAATTTGGCAAGCAAAACCAGAGACAGTCATTGCACATTTTGTAAATCCTGTTGGCTCAGTTTAATCTGCATCCAAAAATATTGCCTGTGTAATGAAAGGGATGGGCTGAGCATTGGAGAGACATTTCAGTGTCCAGAGTGACTGCTCTCATCACCATTACCTTGAGCATCTCAATTCAATCCTTTTGTCCACTACCCACTGCAAACTGATGGCCTGTTTTCCTAGGGGCAGGAAATTATAGCAGCAGCAAAGAGAGCCTAATTGAGGGAAGTTGTGCCTCTTCTATTTAGACACTGAGCAATTTGGGAGCAGTACAGTTGCTGGATGTTTCCCACCACAGTCACTTGGAGCGGTGCGGCAACAAAGGTGTGGGGAAACAAGCTGAGCCAAACCCCTAAATTACATGGATTGGAACTTGCCCTCTAGGCAGTAGTTGGTAAATCTTTTTTAAACACCATGGGCTATTCCCAAAGTAATGCCATGGAGGTCAGAGAGGGCAGAAGGAAATGCCTGATAGCAAATCCGGAGCATTATTCTGGTCTAGGATGAGGTTTAGCTTGGGATGCTGCAGCTCAGTCCTATGATGCATAGCTTTTTCTATGGGACATCTTTTTTGGGGAATGTCCACCATTTAGCCATCTTCATGCTTCAAAGGCAATAATGACTTCAGAAAGAGAAGACTTAACCCAGAGCTGGTAGCTTCTGAAGATAATTATATAATTTACTTAAATACTTATTATATAATACTTATAATTGTTTTTATAATTTACTTTCTACTTGAGTGAGTTGGTATCTGTGTATCTTTTATCTTCCTTCATTTCAGTTTTCCTTCTTCACCTATGTCTTTTCGCTCAGTTCTGTTATTCCTTAGAAAGATGTATTGCAGATGATGCCCTGCCACTGAATACATCTTTAACCAATGTATATTTAATATCCTTTTTTCTAAACTCTTTTGATTTACTGTCTTTTTCTTATCCCCTGTGATAATAACTAGTCAATGTATTACCTTGAGATTTTTCTTCCGAAGTTTTCTCTTTCCCTTTTCATGAACCTAAATATATGTTGGCCAATGGCCAAGTAATTTTCCATATCAGCAACCTCTCTGCTTGCATGCAGCCAGGAGAGATGTGCTTCTTTTAAACTGTGCTTTTCTCTAAAATGTGAAGTTCTTGTGCTCTGAAAAATCCCCAAACTTTCTATTTAAAATTAGCTGGTCAACCACGTGCTGGCTTCCTGCTTTTGACTTCATTATTTTCATGCACTTTTATTAAGATCTCCCCACCAATGTTTAAGACAAAAATAATACCTCTTTCTAAAAGTGCTCTCACTGATCTCAATGGTAAATTCATGATGTCAGGTATCATGAAGATGAAGGGTGGTCAAATATTATTCCAATTGATATTAACTTCTTCACTACCTTTGACACTATTCTTGGAAGCTGTTGAATGTGGATTGGTGAGCTAAAGGTAGTGGATGATTTAGTTTTAATGGTCCATGGTCCAGAGAACCAGGGATGAAACCAGGAGCTAGCATCAGCTTTACCTGAGAAAGATGAGAGTAGTGTGGTAGTGTTCACAGTAGCATAGGCCAAATATAGCTGTGAATTATGCTTCTGTATCTTCAAGATGGTTTGATGTATTTAGATTAAATTAATGGTGTACGTCAATGTAGAAAAAGAGCAGAATATGGCTCTATGTGGTAGACTATTCTTATTTGAAGCCTAAACCTGCACTATTGCACTAAACAGAAAGCACTGTCCACACTGTCTAATTGCTAGCACACTCCTGGGTAGATTTTGGCCCATGTTAACTAACACTTTCCCCAGCAGTGCCCTGCGAGGGGATATTCCCAACACACAACATGCAAAGAGATCTCCCAGTTTTTGGGGAAAGAATGGAATTCAGCCTCATGGACCTGTCCTGCAGCATTTGTTTTCAGAACCAGAGAAACCAATATATGATATTGATGTAGCTGATATGGATAGCAGTCAGTATTGCTGTGCAATACATCCTCTCCTAGCCTGGTCAAGATGGTAGTGAATCAAATACAGACACATGAGTTTTCAGCACAGAGCTAAAGACTCTTTTACAGAAGCCGCACTTACAATAGACATAAGTCCTTTGTGATTCAGGCACTGAAATAAAACCCCAAAACTGAAATGAGCAGTAATTTCCTGTGCCACCTTATTTCATTCTTCACAAATTAAATGAAGATGTGAGCAAATGTTGGTATAGGGAGAAGAGGATATGTAAAGGGTTAAGGCATATCTGTTAGGATGACATGACTGAAATGGTCCTGTGTGCTCTGTTGTAGGTAGTTCTTGAGTATGCACAGCAATAAAAGGAGACAGAAGGCAGAAGTGGAAATCTAGTTGAAAACGTGTACTAGGAAGGGACTTTTGGCACATAATAGCACGAAAAGGTCACACAAGCTAGTGTGGGTGGTGGAAGACACCACACAGACTAGCACCCTCGCAAATGTATAGGCATGATATTTATCACTGAAGTCTGTAAGTACCAAAACAAAGACACAAAAGGAGACAAAGGGGATTGACTGTTTCTGAAGATAAAATCAAGTGCAAAACAGAGGGAGAAGAAGGGACCAGGCACTGAGGTGGGAGTTGTAAGGTACCTTTAAAATAAACAGGGAGCCCTCTTCAGTGAAGTGACATAAAGGCCAGTGATAGGTGAAGAATATGGTGGGTCTGGCTCTTTGTTCCTTGGAATCAAGGAAAAAAATCTGTTTCTTTAGGAATATGGGGTTGGACCTCACTGGATTTTAAACACACTATGTTAAAATACCTGTAATGTATGTGATGAAAAATTCTTTGGCCTTTTCTTACAGAAGACCCTTCAGTTTTAGTTAATCTACTATGAAGGGACAGAACCACTTTGATCACCCTAAAAAGCAAGGCCCAATATAAACATTACTCAGCCCCAGTTTTGCTTATAGCCAAGCAGGAACTGGCACTAGAGGTTTCTGAGCCCAAAGTGTTAATGGAGGAGCAAGTCCTGTGGTTATTGCAAAGGAAATTATATTAATAAAAATATTTCAGAAAATTCTGGAATCCTTCCAGTCAGACGGATATTTTTATTATGTTTAAATAATCATGTCAAAGTCTCATTTATTGCAGATTTTTAGGAAAGCAAGAGGCATTCCTGAATGTCACGTTCCATATTTTTCCATTCTGTCTCAGACTCATTAGATTTCATTTCATCAAGGGAGACACTATTCTCCATGGAAGTCTACAGTCATGTTTTACAGCACTGTTTTCCCTATTTTTCCCCTTCTAAATAACAACAAGAGTATCTACTTCCTCTTTAAAGAATTCTATGATGTCGTCTGGAGGGCTACCTGGAGGAAGGAGATGGTAACTACATTTTGCAGATGGGTCACTGAGGCAGAGGGAAGTGATTTATTCAGAATCACCCAACAACAGTCAGCCCCTAAAGCAGAACTGAAGGCAGGGTCCAAACCCCAAAAATCTCGGGGTAGTGAATAAACACTTATGTCCAGCCTGAGCTCAAAGCCAAAGGAAGTCTAGTTTTGCATTGATTTTCAACTTGAGTGTGTTTTGGACAGAAGCTGCTTTTTCAGTTTATTAATTCCCTCTGATAGTAGAAGAAACCATTGGACTTTAGAGTCTCCCTGCTAAGCCAATGTATAGACTCTAACACATAACTCCATATTCATTTTAAGCTGGATAGGTCTAAGGATTATTCCTAAATTTTGTTTCAGCAGCTGTTTTACTCCTCAGGCTGTGCATGTCATCTTCATAACAGAGTACCTGAGGGAAGAGGATGTCCCATGATGTGATCTAATGAATGGATGGGCCCTTTTCTGGTCTGACCCCATGTAAAGAGTGGGGATCCTCTTCCACTTCATGTAACACAATGGAGTAACTCATCTTTGCAGCCATGTCATTCACACTGGATCATACCCATCTTGAGGGTCATTTTCCCTGCTTGGTTTCCTGCATCAAAAAAATGTGGATAGAGACATCCTTCCTAAAACAATATGAAGTCAACAGGTAAAAAGCCCTGCATATGAAAGATAAAAACTCCAACTGTGTGGATTCCAGTTCTCTTAAGTACTGTGTATCCCGGTTTCCACTTTCAGGAATTTTTCTTACACAGCAAAACCAGCAGAAGAAATGACTCCCATTGTGTGGGAAATTCCAGCATTTCCAAATTTATTTTGATCATTAGAAATTGTGATGTTTCATGGGATTGGAAGTCTAAACTGTTTTAAGAGAAACATAGAAACACACTTATCAAAAGGGAGGTCATTAACCTGAACATTTTGGCACAAGGGGGGACTCAGCTGGCCTGAGGTATGTAGTCCTGACCACCACACTTTAAAAAGAGTAATAAACCATTTGGAAAGGATCCAGAGGAGAGTAACATGAAGGGAAAGAGGTTTAACAAAACATGATCTATAATGAAAAGTTGAAGGAACTGAGTTTGTTTAGTCCAGGAAAGCAGTGAAGACATGATAGGAGTCTTCAAACATATAATAGGTTTTTTAAAAGAGGACAGTGATCAATTGTTCTCTATGTCCACTGCTGTTAGGACAAGAAGAAATGGGATTAATTTGCAATGGGAAGAGTTTTAGGTTAGTTATCATAAAATCCTTCTAACTCTGTGGACAAGAACAACACAACCTTCATGGGCTGCAGGATCATTACCTCTGGAGGGTTTTTAAAGCAGGTTGGATGCATATCTGTCAAGGATGATCTAGAAATATTTGCTGTTATATCAGAGCAAAGGGTTAGGTTGGAAGTCCTCTTGAATTCCTCGCTACTTTACTCTCCCACCCTGTTGTAAAGTGCTTTATCCTGGTAATGCTTGCACATTGTCAGAAATCACAAGGTACATCAAACATCTTGTACTATTGTGTACGGTCATTCTAAGCAATGAATAATATTTGCAAAATTTTAATATTAAAGGTCAAAACAAAGAAAATCCCCCAAATAAAACAAAAAAATCCAAAGTAAAGAGTGAAGGTCAAACTAAATATTTCTTTTCATCTTGGAGCTTTTTTGAAGCATTTCCAACAAGAATATTACCACAGTTGACTGGCTCCCAAGAGATATCTTGATTCAGACAAATCAGCTTTTTCTGATAGGAAGCTGTATGATCAAAAAAATATTAACCAGTGTTGTTGCATGACGACTGATGGGTCTTAAAACCCTGATGGGTTTTACTCTAGCTATGTATAGAGAATATATTTTAAGCAAAATTTCACTTCCTACATGGTAGATTTGGGATGAGAAATGATATTTATAGAATAATCCTTCTTTCAGAGTTTATGATGGGCAGTTTCTGCAGGGGAGTGCCTGTGGACAGATGAGGAGAGTTCTTCTCACTCCTGTTCGAGTTTCAAAGGTGAAGACAAAGAAAGCTTGGTCACAGCTGAAGGAAGCAGGGCAGCTGAGGGGAACCAGGGAAGTTATCATCTCTCTAAGCAGGACTTGATGCGTGAGGGATGATCCAGTCTCCGATAATTTCTGTGTGCTTGGAAGTAGGGAAAAAAAAAAGCCTAAAAAAATCTATGATTCTCCACCAACTAAAAAGTTATGGAGAATAAAGACATCATTATCTCTGTCTTCTAAGCCTTGCTGCAAGTTGCATCAAAATTCCTTTTGGGTCAGAGAAGTGCAATTACTCAGTAATATGTAGAGAGATGTCATCCTATAATCGACTGATGTTTGTTTACCAGCAATTCTCATTAGATTTCCCTTAATTAAGAAGCTGTTACCTTGTATTAAGGCTCTGTGATTGTCATGCTTTCTTAGAGTGAAAGCCATTCTAGTTTGTCAAAGTGGATGTGCTTCTGTTAAAACCACATATGTTGTCCTAGGGTTGAATGATAGACCTGATGGACCAAGGCTTCTTATATGCTTTGAGATTCTCAAGCTTTTGATTACACAAGGCTTTGTTTTGCTGTCATTGCAATCACCTCCTGGAAATGACCCTGCCCCAGTCTAATTTCAGTCTCTGTGATGCGATAACGCACTTTGAGTTTGTGTTTTCAAAGGGATCTGAGACCACCTTTGGAAACAGGCAGTATGGGATTATTACAGCCCAACACCCAAGTGTTCATCCTTTTTGTGAGTAGATGTTACAGATATTCATGGGGAAGCCCTGGGAGGTGCACGAGCAGCCTGAACAGCTCTTTGAGGAAGGGGCACCAGACCTGTGTTGTGTGCTCCATGCTACCAGTAGTGGCACCATTGCAGATGGTTAAGTTATTAGTGGGAAGAGAAGTTGGTGAGAAAGAAATGAACAAGAAAGTGAAAACCTAATTTTTTGATCAAAAACTTTGAGAAAAAGTTAACTAAAGCTTTGGGTTTCTGTCATATTCTGCCCAATAACTGTACAAACAGCAAATGAGACGGGCACAAATGACTTAAGCAGAGACTGGACTGGAGAAACTATTTTTCTTCTTTTGACTCGACTAGAAAAGACCAAGTGTGGCTGCCTGTTGGATGTATAACCTCCAAAGCAAATAATTCATAATGAATGCCCTATCCCATTTTAATTCATTTTGTATTGTCTCTGTGTGGCAGGATGTCTAGAGGCCAAATACTGCTCTCCATAATGTTGGTGCAGTCCCATTGATACATTGATTCCAAGAGGTCACACCAGATTATCATAATGGCTCCTTCAGGCCGTAAAAATCTATGAATACGAAAGCATGGGAGTGCAAGTTGAGGAGAATACAGAAAACTTCACTTTGTATTTTTGTGTGGAGGATACGGGAGTATGAGGGGCTGTAATGCAATAGACATAGGGTCTTTTGATCATGAATGTGAGCACTTCAGGTTGGTACCTGTTGAAAGCTGCTACTATTTGATGGCTCTAGAGTAGTTTATGTGAAACCAGCTGGAGATCTCTGTACAATTCTTTGAAGCTAAAAGTCTGGTAAAGTCAATAAAGAGGCTTCATTGACTTCAAGAGGTCTCAAATCCGGACTTAAGTGAATAAATGTACACAATAGCATCAAACTGTCCACCATATGACACCTCCTAAGTTCAATTTAACTCTCATCTCTTCTTCCTCTAACAAAACCCAGCTTTATCTGAATATCTGCTTTGAAACACAGGGAGAGACAACAACACTCTTTTAAAAACAGGCTTTCAAATGAGAACCACTGTAACAAAAGATTGACACTCTCTAAAAAAAAATATTGCAGTGAGAACCAATTGAATTTCCTCCATAAAAATCCCTTAAATACCCACATCCCTTCCCCAGGGACAAGTTTTCCATAAACAGGCAACATTCTTTTGTTGTTGTTGTTGTATTTTTAACAGTCTTGTACAGTACCTTGTCAAGATGTCATCAATACAACTGCTTTGACATTTTTAGTGCAGCATTTGGAAAGCGGGTTGGGTTTTTCAGCCTGGCAATCCAATATAAGTCAGTCTCTGATACTTAATTTCTCTATGAGATCCTTCACTTCTATTATAAACAGATCCAGCACTTGAGAGATAAATTTCTTGGTAACAGTTTGGACTTTTTTATGAACCACCTGCAAGTTTTCTGCAAACAACATGTTTTATGGGAGCTCAAGGCAATGTTCACCCATCAAGACCTGACAGTAAGAAGTGGATGAATGAGGCCTTATCTCAGCCACGCATGTAACCTTCTGTGTCCCCTGGCTTGACCTCCCTCTGCACTCATTTATGAAAATGATTCATCTTTAAAGAGCTTCCTCGCTCTGCCTGGAGGCTGTAGATCTTTCTGCACTGGACTTGTAGGCTGAGGTTATAAACTTCGGCATGGAAGGCTTACAGAGGGGCTTAATTTTGAACATTAGGGGAAAAAAGAATGTGTACACTGTGTACAGCCTTAAAGGAGTGAGTTATAATGCGGGCAATTGAAAAAATCTATTTTTGTGAATATTGAGATTTTTAAAAGGGAGGTGGCTGAAAAAGTGGGTCTCGTATTGATGTCACATTAGTTTTTTGATTAAGAAAAATATAATTTTGAAAAGCTATTTGTTCTCATTATTTATGCTTCTTGCTTTGTGTGTGGGTTTTTTTCTGGGCAATAAAGAATATAAAATGATGCATTTCTAATCAGTATTACTTCCTGGCTCTTAGACATTCACACTAGATTTACCCCAAACTGAACAGTTGTTGGGGAGGAAAAGCACAGTCTTTCATAACAAAATAATCTCTTGGAATAATGCAAATGATAGTTTTAAAAGTGAGCAAAAAACATGCTAGTGCTTTTTTGGCACTGGTTAAGTTTTTGCAATACTAAACTTTATTCTGTTAATGAAAACCTTCACCATGTCTCAGACTTATTTCTGCTCTTTCACTGCTACAGGAAGTAAATTTCTACTCTTCTCAGCAAACCTGAACATCTGCAACTTAGTAAAAACAATCTTTAAAAATAAAAGCTGGTGTCAGCTTCTGAGTTAAGTTACATGGTCGAGTTTCGTGGGGTAGAATACTTTTGGTGTTTAGGATTTGTCTCCTTTATATAGGCAAGCTACCCAAACTGTAATCTGAAGTGCTTGATCATCCATGCAGGAAAAAAGAAACACCTTCACCTATGCTGGGAGACAGTTTAAGCTTGAATATGTTTATTCAGCTGGGTTAGAGCCTGATTCCTCTTGGAGGTGAAAGCTGTTCCTCAGGGCATGGGTGAGAGAAACATTCCTCCAATACAGATAGTCCCTCCACACTGTCCTCTTAACAGCTTCGTTCTTGAGGTCCAGGCATGGAAAGTAAGATCCAGGCAAACCTTCCCACCACTAGCACAACAGAGAGACACAGAGTCAAAGAAAGTCTAAGTATGAAAGGCCTTGTGATGGGTCCTCAGGAAGATATAGGTGAGGGCAGATGTAAGATGATCATACTCATACAGATGGAATTCTTCTGTGGGAATACTTATCTTCAGGTTAGTTATCTTACCCAGCAGCCAATACTTACGATGTCGCTGAGTAAAACAAATGCCTGGAGATCTTACTGAATTTGTGAGATACTGGATGTGGGCCTGAGACCTGAACACTAGCATGGAAAGTGTCTGCCCTCATTGACTTTGTATTCACAAATATCTCCTAAGCAGGTAATATAAATACTAGAAACACATAGTTTATGTTAAAACCCCCCACATTCCTGACATCCCTTCGCATGAAAAGTTCCCCCATACAGCCTCTGCTCTGAGGTGATGCAGTGAACTTAACACACCATTCTGCTGGAGTGCTTCCTATTCTAGAGTAAATAGGACACACAACACATCTGTGTGTGTTGCAGCACTTTCCAGCTCACAAGCATCACAGGCAGTCGTAACACTAATACCTTTCATCAGCTGATAATCTCAAAACTCATGTGGTCTTGTTTCGGGATGTTTTTTTTTTGTTGTTCCCCTTACATATCTAAAGTTGTATAGATCTTGACTGTAATCACAACCATTAAATCCCATTGGTTCTGGTGAGAGTACTGGCCTTTAGCTCAGGGAGCTTTTCTTACTCTCCCTTGCTTATCTCTCTGTGTATTTTTATAGGACACTTCCAAACCCTATAATCTTTAGTTACTGAGCATTTTTAAGTCAACAAGCTATGTTCAGACATGTTATATTGATGTAGAACTGAAGACATCTGGAAACTAGCTTGATATTTGTGTATGATAGTGTGTTGGACTGCAGTGGTATGATCTGGGTTCCTGTAAACACTGTGACCACATTAATGTCAGCTCTAGCCTGTTCCTTATCTGAGCTGAGTCACCTTGGTGTGGACATGCTTTCCTTTGACCCTTAGACTACCCTTTTGTTTCCTCCTTTGAAGTAGACCATCTTTCTGATCTTCCAAGTAGCCCTTCTCAATACTCCACTTAATCCATAGTCATATTTCTAAACATAGGGCGATTGTGGTTTTACATACCCAGAATGTCCAACTAAAGTTGTCTTAAAATATACAATGCAAGCTATTTTTCCTATCCCCATAAATCACTGAAGAGCTTTAACAGTTTTGGTTGAAATCTGGTGAAGCCGAAGATCCTTCTGGTGGGGTTTGTTGCTGAGCTCTTTGTTTGATTTGTGTTTTGCAAAATCATTACTGAACATAAATCTCAGCTGCTTCTTGAGGAGTCCAACCACCAGTTGACCAGGCAAAGCCTGGTTTATTTACAGAATATCTGTCATTGTCACATAGCTTTGGGGGTTTGCAGTTGAACACAGAAGTCTTATGACTGTGTTTATGGTACATGATTTGGCATATTTAATACATTTAAGGGAAGGGAAGATTGAATGCATTTAATTCAACTAGTCCCTGGGAAGAGCTGAATACCAGCTGTGGGAAGGGAGGGACAGAGACAGACAGACGACAGAGCTCTCATATGTAAAAGATGACAAACAGCATGCCTGAAGAACAAGGCAGCTGCCAGCTTTAGCAGATCAAGTGTATCTGAGTTGTGTTAAATAAACTAACCTGATTCAGAGAGGCTGTAGGTATTAAAGATCCTGGATACCAATGAATAAGGATTAAAGCTCCTATTCTTTTCTATTCTAATCTATTCTAGCACTTCTGTCATTGGTGATATCAGAGGTCCATATCTACAGAAGGATTTACAGCACTGAATTTAGAAGCTTCTAATTCTTAGGAGCTTTGTTGATACTGGGTTGCCTAATTTAGGCAAGTAAGCTTCTTATGCAATACGTGGGGCATCAAGCACTTCCAAAAGGGTTTAGCATGTAGCAGCACAAGGTAAAAGCCCAGACTGTCGGCAGGAAAGCCAAGGATAGGTGTGAGGCATTGTGCTCTTTCCTTCTTAGGAAGCCGGGTTCCCAACTCAAGATTATAGGCAGATACCATCTTTCATTCAGGTTTCACGGCCTGCTTGACAGTTCATGAACTGTATCTCCAACAGCCCCTTGAAACACTCGGTATCTTGGAGGCTTTATTTCAGATCTTCCCAGACTTACTGGAAGAGGCCTGTGTCTCCCACTTGAATGGACTAAAAGCTAAAATGCACAGTATTTCTGTCTTATTTAGACATTTTATGCAAAGGTGGAGCACAGAAGACACTGATGACCAGAGTAATCTCTGCATTTCAGCTTTACTATTTTCTCAAGAGGTGAAAACCCTAGAATCACCTCCATCACTGCCTATTGGGAATACTGCGGCTTTGAACTGGAGTAATTCCTAGACCACTTATGCAATTAATCAGCCAGCTATTGAGACTGCCTGCTCATGCAGGCTTCGCTGAGATGATAACTGAATGATTTCTATATCTTCCTGTTGCTGGCTGCTGATTTCTCCACTGACATCAAGATCCAGGTTTGTGCCAGTACAAGGATAAAATACAGAGTGCTAGAGCATCAATGAATTTGTCAGTGATTTGCAGCACTGTAAGAAACAACCCTGTCTGTCCAGAATTGGGATAATGCTGCTCAGTGGCTTGCAAAACTAAATGCAAAGAGCTTGCGATGACTTTGAATCACTTCTCATTTCGTGTTTCCCACTAACAATCCTCTGAGCGGCGTTTGGCAGCAGGAATGTTATGACAGAAAGGACAACAGCCACAGGGACATTTTTGGGGCAGAGGGATATTTTCTGGCTGTTTCATGTTTCACAGAATGTCAAACCTGAACCATGGGAAGAAGCTGGATGGCACTGAATGAGTTTCCTATGCCTGAATGCCACGCAGGCTGGGAGACTTCACCCTATTTTGTTTAGATAGCTGCCTCTGATCATCTGTACTTTCTTATTTTTTGGCATGCTGACAGCATGCCAGTGGCAAGACAACTCCCTCCAGTAGTTCCCATCATTTGGAGCTCAGCTTCCTCCCTCTCCACCTACTGCAGCTATTAGGCACATTCAGTATACACCCAGGCATGCATGCACTGAAATACCTAGGTGAACCCAAGGAGCAGCCAACTCAAATACAAAACAGGCCTCCAAATAATAATACCTGTGGAGCCTGAAGAGTTGCCTTCCTTGCCCAAAAGGCTTTGTAGGGGGTGCTGGGAAGGGAGGGGAACGGCTTTTGAAACCCCAGGTTAAATCCTGCAGTGGAGATTTCCTTTTTTGTGTACCTCCACACTTCTGGGGTGACCAATATGGGATACCTGCAATGGGCCTGAAGCTAAGCTTCCTCTTCAGCTGTTAGGTCCCGTGGGAGAGGGGTGTACATCACTCAACCAGACTTAATTTTACAGTAGCTCCCTGGCTCCCCCCCACCTAAGTGTTAATTTAATCCACAAAAATGGGTAAGCCTGTGGGACCAAGAGGTTGGCTAACAAGGTGTTTAGCCTATGCAGATGAAGGAGTACTTGGGTGCAGGACAGGACTTGTTCTCTGCATTAACCCTCCTCAAACCCAGTTGCTAGGAATTGGTAGGAGTGGGGGGGGGGGATATTTCTCCCTTTAAGGCTTGTTCAAATGGAGAGGCTACCCAGGTAGGGCACCAGGCAGTGTTCTGCAGGATGGAGTCACTTTTTCCTGACTTTTCCTCACTTTTTTCTCATTACCAGGCAAACTTCTAGTCAGGGCAAGCTTGCCAGGTGCCAGAAGTAACAGGGATAAAAACTTGGGGGATTTCCCAGACAATTTTCACATAGCCAAGCATCCCAAATGATGTGTGTTTCTACTGCTGAATCACTACTTATTTAGGACTGGAGTGGTTGTTTGGACAGCCCATTTGCCCAGAGACGTAGAGAGCTGAGAGGGGCACCCTTCTTGACACAAGCCTATCCATGTTTTGCACTGCAGCACAAGGAGGAGAGATTCCTCTGAAAGGCCACTGTACCCTCCTCTCTCAGAGGCAGCCAGCAGGCTTCAATTTTCTGTACCTTCCAAGCAGCTACTCTGCCTCAAAATAAAAGTATTTAGCAAGGCACCCATTTTCAAATTACTGCTCTAAGTCAGAGAAAGAGCATTAAGAAGTGAATAGTATGTCTACCACTGGACATCACTTGATCTTCTCCTTGAATAAGACAGCTGTATGAACTAAGCACATAAAGAGTTGTACCAGCTATACAAGGATCCACCTAACACATTTACCTCTTCTTGACAGGGGCCAACAATGAACACATGCTTGGGGAAAAGTAAAACAGCAAAGTGAGACTTCCTCAGAGAACTCTCCCAACATCTTGGGATTTGCATGTCAGCGCCTTCCGGAGCCAGAGGTAATGTCTTTGTATTTAATAGCTCTTGAAGAATTTCTTTCATGAACTTGTCCAGTCCTTTTTGAACCCATGCAAATTTACAGCATCCACAACATCCTGTGGCAAGGAGTTCCACGGCTTAATTATACATTGTATGAAGAATCTTTTCCCTTTGTTTGTTTTGAACCCGTCTCCTCCATGTTTCATTTAATGTCCCCCTTCTCTTGTTTTGGAAGAGACAGAGAACAATTGCTCTCGATTTCCATGTCTCTTTGATTTCATAGACCTCTGTCATCTACCCCTCGTTCACAATCTGGTACCTAATGAGCAATCTAAGGTTTTCATACTACTCTTGAGCACTTAAAATTGTTCTTCCCACCTAATGGGATTCCATATTGGGCAGTGAAAGGGTTGTTAGAATGAGGAAGAATGAAATATCTGGGTGGATTTGTAATATCTGCAACCATCACCATTTACAGGGAACAATTTTTGATCTGTGGGTACTTGGGAAATTTCTCTCAACCATCTGTCTGAGGAATTATGAAGGAGTTCCCTGTCTTGCAAGTACACTGCAAAAGCAATCAGAGGATAACACCACATTTAAATCTGCTTATCAAAACCACTATCAGGAAGAGATGACAAAAATATACTGTATGTTTACCTAAAGATCATTTCTCTTTGTTAACTTTTGGTTCAAATTATATAGCCAGTAGACACTTAACATGTTATCTCATTGAGATATCAGTGATACTGTATTACAACATTACAGAGAGCTTTATAGACTAGTGACAAGAAGCTGAGAGTTTCTCAACTGACATATAATTATCTAATGTGCTTGATGTGCCAAAAATTGCTGCTCTATGTGGATGAACTGAAAGCACAGAAAGAAACAGAAAATACCTGAAGTATTTGGTAGGAAGGAGGAAAAGGTAATCCGTATAGCAAAAGCTGTTTCTTAGAAAAATATTTCTGGAAAATAATAAATCATTATCAGAATGCTGAATTATCAGAACTGAAATTACTCATCAGTTTATATTAAGCATATACTTACTTGCCTGGCTTTATAAAGGTCTGATAGGTTCACGTTCAGAAAACCAGCCTATTAATTCATCCTGAGGTTCACATCCTTGGAGAATTCCTGACATCAAAAGCTGAACCTGTGTCCAAACTGTTTCAGGCTTTGAGGTCTTTGGAGAAGCTCTAGATAGAGAAACGAACACAAAAAGTATTCAGCTTTGGGGTCAGTCATCTGAGCGCTTCAGGTAATTGGTGATCTGTGCGTTTGTGCAGTTGCATTTGCAATACCAAATAACTGCATGTTCCTGCCTGGCTCATGTGATTTGCTCACAGGCTACCTTAATCCTGAAAATTTAGTGAGATCCCAAGAAGTAGTTGGAGATTTTTCCAGGTAGCTGGAGGAATGAAGGGAAAGATACTTTTCTTTCTAAAAATCTGAACATATCTTTAGTTACCTAAATTAAGAATAGGTATTCAACAGAAGCAAAGATGGATGGGTAGCTCTTCTCTTTCCTGCAAATGACTATCATTTCTTCTGGCACATTTGAACCTAGTCACCAAGAGAGAAAAAAACTGTATTCTATGTAAACTAGAAGGTTGATAAAGGAGGTCAGCGCTTACAGTCCTGCAACAGACTGACCTTTATTTTCATGAATATCAATTTAGAGTGAATGTGAGGCCCAGATTCAGACATCTATCCCCATTTAATTTGCATAACTCAATATGTTTGGATATCTGTGCTTGAATATTATTGTTTATGTTAAAAGAAAACCAAAACTTATTTCTTTTAAGCTGAATTCAACTGATCCAAAATCCAAAATTGAAATAAAAGCTTGCTACATCATGGCAAATCATTGCAGAGATGCACGTTATTTTATATGCCTGGAAACATGTTGTGAGGCACTGGAATGGGTTGCCCAAGGAAGTTGTGAATGCTCCATCCCTGGCAGTGTTCAAGGCCGGGTTGGACAGAGCCTTGGGTGACATGGTTTAGTGTGAAGTGTCCCTGCCCGTGGCAGGAGGGTTGGAACTGGATGATCTTAAGGTCCTTTCCAACCCTAACTATTCTATGATTCTATGTTTCTATGATTCTATGATTACCCTGTTCATTCCTTTTCCTGCCCTTTCTGTATCCAGAAGAAATGACTGCTTATCCTTACCAGTCTTCTACTTTGATTGCAAATGTTCTGGAGAAGACACTTCCTTTTTGTTCTGTGTTTCTTTGCTCTTTTGTGCAGGACTCAGCAATCTGAAACCAGTTTTGGTTTTGACATGCTTAAGTTGGTGTGACTCCTAGACTACTAAGTTTACATCTAGTAAGCGTTACACACATACAAATAGTAAATCATAACACCAGCATCTGGGTTCATGGAACTTGCACGCTCTTCCATGCTGTTGGAAAAAGAGCCTTCACTGTGCAGCATCTCAAGATATAATCTTGCTTGTCCATGGCTGACTCCTCACACTGGCACCTCAGTGGGAAAGTCCTATTTTGATTTTCTCTTTAAGTTCGTTTTCCCCCAGACATGCAATATTATGGTAAATGGGAATTTTTTTCTCACTGTTTTTTTCTCAGGTTTCTCCAGCTCTTTATTGCTATTTTATTCATTTCAGTAAAATTTGTGCGCTCAAATCAGGTGTGGGTAAAATGATAAGTTTTTACCTTGCAGATAGAAATGAATCAACTTCTTGCTCTGCTTATTAGGCAAGAAGAAAAGGAGGGAAAAGCAGATTGCATTTTAAAACTGCAACTTTTCCTTTAATTACAACTTGAGAATTGAAATAAATTCAGCTGCTAGGCAAACAATTATCTTTCTGTGAAATTCTTTATCTCCATTAGTGTTAACGTACTTTCTGGGCGTCAGACCACCTGCTTTTCAGAAGTTCCATAAAAGTGTTTCTTAAGGGCCCAGCTCTACCCAGCCTGTTGCTAGATGAGATGGAGAGAGAGAGGTAGACCTACTATTTACATGATGCAATTACTGGGCAGATCTGCAGTTCTTATCCTTCAGGGCCAACATTCCTCATAGGAATCACAGAAAGAGTAAGTAGAAGCCTTGTTTAATAGTAGGGTTGAAAAGGAGAGATCTGAGACAGCTCTGCTTTCTTTTTTGGCAGAGGGTCATCAAGAATTTCGGGTGGTCTATGGCTTACTTTTATGTTTATTCCCCATAATCTCAAAAGTGATTTGCAGTGCCTCCTAAGGTTTAAGCCTATGGCTGAAAATCAGTTTCATCACTCTAGCACAGAATTTTGGATAACAGATGCAGGAAAATGTGAGTGTTTTATTGCCTCTTGGATGTCCTTTTCTGAATATCTAACCAGACTTCCCGTGACAAAAGGGCAGGCACAGTAAGGAAAATGCCTTATGCTAGGGCCACTTTCCTGCCCATGAGGCTTCAATTTGCATGATGAGCTGGGTAGAAGGGAGTTCTGGCTGCAACAGGCCAGTCTGGTCCCTTAGAGCTTCACTGCAGCACTCTGCAAACCCGTTCCTTCTTGTTTACTCAGTAATTGCTCCTGCCCTTGCTTTCCAGCAGGAAGGGAAAAGGAAACGTAATGCGACATTTGGTATTTTGAAATAACATGATAACTATGCGCATCTTCAAAGGACATGACTAGTGAAGAGCAGCTGGGGATGGTGGTGGGAACGGCCTCCCCCTGACATTAGGCCTGGTGGAGGAACCAGAAGAACCTGCAGAGCTCGTGAGAAGCAGTGGGGGAAACTAGGAGCGGCCAGAGCAAACTCATAGTCCCCTTTCATTATATCTGAGATTGACCTTTATTAGTTGCCTGTGGGCATGGAATGGGCTCAGCTGAAGCTCTGCAGAGGAGGCAGAACCCAAGCACCCATGCAAAGCAAGGAAAAGGAGGAGATGGGGTGGAAGGGAAAGCCAAAGGGAGACTGACAATGGTTCTCCCTTTAGGGCACTGACTAACCACTGTAGAAGCTCAGCACAGTTTTAAAAGGACTCAGCTTTTCAGCACCTGGATAGACCAGGAAAAGATTATTACTTCAGTTTGCATGAAACAGGACTGGTAAAGCAGAAGGCATCTGAATGCCTCTGAGGATGCTGGTCAGAGAAATTAAATTCTAATTATCCTTCAGAATCATTGCTCAATGGAAACTGAAGTTTTCTGCAAACGTTAGCTCTTCTGCAGGGGGAAAAAAAGAAAAAAAAGACCTTTCATCTGAAAATCAGCAAATCCAAAAGAAATATTTTGATTTCTGAAAAAAAAAAGAAATTATATTATTTCTCATTTCACACAAAATTATTTTGGGGCACACTACTCAGCAAAGATGAATCTTCAGCAGGGATAGAAGAAGCCAAAACCTGCTTACTTTACTTCAGGCTTCTATACTAACATTGAAAACACTTAACTGAAAACAACCATTAAAGGAAACTGTCACAGATCAGTTCCCTCACCAGTGTGACCATATGAAATCGTTGATTATCAAAAATAATTTGATTCTTATGAGAAGGTGACCTGTATGAAGGCTTTGGTCAAAGAAAGTGTTCCCAAATGTGTGTCTTTTGTCATGGGCTAGGAGAAGTTTGTGTGCAGTGCTCAGAGATGATTTCTGGTTCTTCATATGGCTTTATACTGACATCTAACCTCATAGACAGTGCTCCATGAACAAAACCTGAGACTAAGGGCAACATAATACATCTCATATTAGGCTTATAATAGATTCTGAATGTATGAATCTGAGTGTTTCAGATTCAGCAGCAATGAATTCTGGGTTTCACTTCTTTACAGTGCTAAGAAAGGCTGGAGGTCTGTGGGGTGGTTACACCATTTCTTACTCAAGCATAGGAACGGGGGTGGTGGAAGATGAAAGGAGTCTTGACCAACATACTCTTCTGCCCCTTTTCCCCTCCCCTCCATGCACTGAAGAGCATTGCTGAGTGCAACTGGAACAGGGCAAGGCAGATGACTGCCAATGTTTGCTGCTTAAAATCACCCAGCAAGATAAGGATACTGTTTTCCAGGCTATATAGTCATGAGAAGCAATCAGTGTTTGTAAACAGCAGTCTTCCATCCCTTCTTTTGAGGCAGATGTAAGCATAGCTGGTTTACTGTGATAGAGGCGTCTAGGATGACTTGGAAATTGAACCTAAATATGTACATGAAAAAACTTCCACTCAAAAAAGTGTTGCTAATACTTTAAAACAATACATTAAATATATAAAGAGAAGGCATTTAAAGAAGCATTTTGCTTCATTGCAAATAATTATTTGCTGTAAGCAGGACTCATTTTCAATAGAAGAATAATTTGGCAGGTCAAAATCCCCTCAGCACTGCGGTTGTAAACAAAATGCACCCTTCAGAGCAGCTGCCATTGCCTCCAGGCATGCTCAGGTCCTCCAAGATTAGAGTTGGCCACTTTGAAGGTGGAGAAGCCTCACCTTGTTCTTCTTGCTAACACCTCCAGCTCTGCCATCCTTCCCTGAGGGGATGTGGTGACCTTTGCAGTACAAACTGGACATCTTGCACTGCTGCAATTATTTCTAATAGGGATCATAAATAAAGAGCGTGCTCCACTCTCTCCTTGCACTTTCATGTTAGCCTCTTGTTTACAAATGTGAAGGAATGGGGTTTCATGAGAGCTCTGGGTGGTAGGAAACAACCACTTACAAAAGAGCCTTCATCTTACAAGATGCCAGCTAGGAAAGGTGTCAGGATGGAGGTTTGTTTCTGGGCAAAGGCAATCACTGTTTCGGAAAACCTGTCAGATGCGCTGGAGGAAAGAGGCTGATGGTGCATGGACATGTGTGGGCAAGCTCCCAGCTGACAGGGGAGAGCTCCATGTGTCGGCACCCGCATCCAGCCATCAATCATACTGAGGCCATATATACGCAGCAAGCACTCTGCCACCAGACAGAGGAGGCACATGATGCAATGGGCACAGGTGTGCAGCAGACACCAGAAAAAGGCAGCAGGGCTTTGCATACATAAAGCGTCTTCCCTCTGAAGTTCTCAAGGCGATTTGCAAGCATTAATTAATTCTCACAATGCCCAAGGATGGTAGGCAAGGCAGTGTCACTGGCAAATTAATTTTATAGGTAGTGCCTTTGATATCACATGCTCTTGTGCTCACTGCATAGGATTTTGATGTATTCTATTACTTCCCCAACACACCTGCTGCCCTTCAGCTCTTCTATGCAGCATCCTGGATGAATTTATTATTATTTGTATTATTATTATTGCTATTGTGACTATTACCATTAGCATTATTATGGCAGGACTAGTGCTATGAAGTAGATACATACGTCCAAAGAGAAAGTCATTGCCCCAGAGAGCTCAGAATCTAAACAGACAGGATCAGAATTTGTGCAAGTCCATGCTCGCACTAAAAGAATGTCTGCTGTAAAATACCTCAGGAGAGTTTGGGCTGCGATTGACAAAGATGGATCTGTCTGCAGGGGTTTTTCTTCACTGCTCTGCACTTTATCTGTCTGAATGTTACAGGATGACTGGACATGAAGATATTCACACCTTAAGATCTCCTGAGCTGAGACAGTGTATTGCAGCCACCTGAGAGCCCTGTGCATTGATGCTGGGTTGACCACAAGTTAAAGTGGTAGCCATTCAGATTATTGAATATATACAGAGACTTTTGTCGATAAGCAACATTCTCATAGATAATTATCAAAACTTAGTGTAGGTTTTGGTTTTTTTTTTTTTCACTTTCAGAGTGATCTTAAATGGAAGAAAGAGTGGAAAATTATGTGGACATTTTTTTCTTAATAATTGAATCTAGCAGGAAACAGAAATTTTTTAGCCAGATCTATCTGACATTTGCTGGACTTGGGAACAGGCGTATTACTAATCGAATCTTACCAATGGAGTGACTTCGGGTGTTTAATGGCATGCTTCAAAACTTGTTTCTTCTTTTTCTTCTTTCCTTCTCTCTTGTCTTCCTGGTTTTGTGATTTGGTTTTTTTTTTTTTTTTGGGGTGTTTTTCGTTTGTTTGGTTTGTCGGGGTTTTTTTTCTTTTTTTTGGGTTTTTTTTTTTTTGAGGGGGGTTTGTTCTTTTGGGGTTGCTTTTATTTGTTTGGGGTTTTGTCTCTGTTTTTGTTTTTGTTTTGCTTGGTTTTTTCCTTCCTCTTTCTTTTTTTTCATCCACTCCCCAGTCAGGTGATCCCAGCTAGGAGATACAGGTTGCTTCTCTCAGCTGGCCTAAGGCATGCATAAAAAAATCAGCTACTTTCATTCCACTGGGTATCTAACCTCATCACTGATATATCAGTGCTTTCTTATGTGTAACATAAATATTTATCTACCAGATAACAGAATGCAAGTGCCGTGGTTCACAGCATTGCAGAGCTGACCTTCAGTTTGGAATTCGTATGTTTCTTCAGTAATTTATGCTATAGGGTAATCTTAGATTTTGTCTTTTCTATCTGTGCCCTGAGGAAAAACAAGTAGTCCAATGCCAGTTCCAAGCAATCTGGATTCTGAGTCACATCTCTTGGGATTGATATGTTCTGTTTATTGGGCCTTAGACTTTAGAGAAGAGACTTAGCAGCATCATACCTATGGGGATATTTCACCAATTCTTCATCTGATATTCTGTGATCTGGTGGAATGCTGATGTTGGCATGGTTTTGTTTGGGCCAGGTCCTTGAATTACAGGCCTGAATTTTGACAACCTTTATTTTTTTTGTCATTACAGATAGGTAGATGGTTTGTGTAGATCACAAATAACGCAGGTGTGAGTATGCTCCCTTGTGGTAAGCCATTTTGTTGTCACATCATTTACTCCCTTTCTTTCAAAGTTCATCATGAAATCATTTGTTTTCTAATAAAGATTGTATCAGTCACACTCAGTGATCTTTCAGTATGATAAGCATTTTGGCAGGGTGTCCCATTAGCTGAGGCAAGAAAAGGAAACAAAGATGTTACTTTTTCTCACCAATAACATTGTGAATACCCACCAAGCTCTGGAAGATCCAGGTTCAGTTCCCTCTTCCGCTTAAGGGGATTTGAACTTGTCTCTCCACTTCCCTGACTGCTTTAACCACTAGGTTAAAGAATATTCTAGGGCAGGGCTTTCTCAGTTCTTCATATTGAAACCATTTCACTTGGCATAGGTTAATTAAATATTCATGGGAACAGGAAGATGGCAAGCCTATGCAAATGGCTCTGTACCTTAGTGGTATAGTCTTTCATTTGGGAGCAGAGGCCTGGCCTCCATTATTCACATCAATGAATACTTAAATGAAAAATACAGAAACATTACTAGAAACAGGCACAGGAACTGAGGACTTCCCCTTCCAGGCGAACACACCAACCACTAAACTAGAAAGTCATTCTCCCCATGACATGGGAAAGAACGAAATATGGCATACAGATAAAACTGCTCCAACAAGAGAAATTCAGACAGGTCTGTCTTGAAACCTTGCACTGTGAATATTCACTCATAACTTAAGACTTGTGCTCAAGTTCCTTGAGAAGAATGCTATGAGTTTTAATTACCAAGGTGTGTGCTGTCCATCCCTAGTAAAAGAAGGGCATTGTCGCTATTTCTTGCTCTTGCTTGCCTGCTTAATTTTTTATGCTTCTTTAGATGATCAAAGAGTTGTTGTGTTGATGGTGTATTCATTCTGTGCAATGTTTGCTCTGTATAATATTTGAATGTTGCCTTTTTTGGCTGAGTCGGATAGATGGCTTATTGCCTTCTGCACTTGCAACTTTCCCACTACTGGTAGATTGTGCTACTGAAGGGAAATGTATGTTGTTGCTAACTTCATTGTATAGGGGCTTTGTCAGGGATAAGGAGGCAGATAAGATATATTCTTGATCTTATATCTTTCTGGCCTCTAAACATGATGTACCTGTGTCTCGCATCCACCAGAGAAGAGCAGGTATACACTGGTGCTGTTATCTCTGTAAAAGTGATAAAGACCAGCATGTGGACTCATCTCTTGCCTTTTGGCCAATGTCCTTCCCATTAATTTCCAAGAAACCTCACTGTCAATCCTTGTGAGACTGCTTGGGCAGATGTGCTTAGGAAAATCCACTAGCTAGATCTTGCAGATGAAGTGGGAAGAGGAACATTTAGTGTGGATTTGCTGGGTTTAGGTGTCAATGTTTTGGCAGCAGGGGAACTGCACGGGAGGCTTCCATGAGGACACCAGAAGCTGTCCACATGTTGGACAGAGCCAGTCCCTGCTGGTGGCTGAGCCCATCAGTGACATTGGTAGCACCTTTGCAATAAGATATTTAAGAAAGGATAAAAATATGCTGCATGGAAAGTGGGAGAAAATAAAGGGAAAAAATATAAGAAAGACAACTCTGCAGACACCAAAGTCAGTGAAGAAGGAGGAGAGGTGTTCTAGGTGTCAAAATGGAGATTCCCCTTACAACCCATCGAGAAGACGCAGGTTGTGCCCATGCAGCCAATGGAGGTTATAACAGTGGAACAAGTATCCACCTGCAAGGTCCTCTATTGAGGACCCCATGCATGTGGATGTGTCCTGAAGAAAGGTGAAGCCTATGGAGAACCCATGCTGGAGAAAGTAACTGGCAGGACCTACAGTTTTCAAGTAAATTTCTGTGGGATCTACACATGAGCAGTCCATGACGCGCTTGTGAGGTGGGCTGATGCCAACCTGATGAAGTTTAACCATGATAAGTGCAAGGTCCTACACCTGGGTCAGAGCAATCCCAGGCACAGCACCAGGTTGGGCAGAGAAAAGATTCAGAGCAGCCCTGCGGAGAAGGACTTGGGAGTTTTTGTTGATGAAAAAATGAACATGAGCTGGCTGCAGTGTGCGCTTGCAGCCCAGAAAGCCAACTGTATCCTGGACTGCATCAAAAGGAGCGTGACCAGCAGGTCAAGGGAGGTGATCCTGCCCCTCTACTCTGCTCTCCTGAGACCTCACTTGGAGTATTGTGTGCAGTTCTGGTGTCCTCACCATCAAAAGGACATGGAACTGTTGGAACAAGTCCAAAGGAGGACCACGATGATGATCAGGGGACTGGAGCACCTCCTGTATGAACACAGGATGAGAAAGTTGGGTCTGTTCATCCTGGAGAAGAGAAGGCTGTGCGGAGACCTCATAGCAGCCTTCCAGTATCTGAAGGGGGCCTATAGGGATGCTGGGGAGGGACTCTTCATGAGGGACTGTAGTGAGAGGACAAGGGGTAACAGGTTCAAACTTAAACAGGGGAAGTTTAAATTGGATATGAGGAAGAAATTCTTTACTGTAAGGGTGGTGAGGCACTGGAATGGGTTGCCCAGGGAAGCTGTGAATGCTCCATCACTGGCGGTGTTCAAGGCTGGATTGGACATAGCCTTGGGTGGCATGGTTTAGTGGGAGGTGTCCCTGCCTGTGGCAGGAGGGTTGGAACTGGATGATCTTAAAGTCCTTTCCAACCCTAACTATTCTATGATTCTATGATTCCTGAAGGTCTGTACCCTGTGAAAAGGATCCATGCTGGAGAAGTCTCTGAAGATCTGCAGCCCATGAGAAGGTCCCACACTGGAGAGGTTCATGAAGGAATGTACATCAGGGGATACCATACTCCATTTTGCTTCCCCCTGTGCCACTTTGAGGGAGGAGATAGAAGAGTTGTAGGAATGAAGCTGAACCTGGAAAGAAGGGTGGCAGGTGGTTTTAGTTCTGTTCTTATTTTTCATTATCCTACCCTGATTAATTAGAGATAAAATAATTTCATTAAGTCGAATCTGTTTTGTCCATGACTATAATTGGTAAGTGATGTCCTTGCCCTTACCTGACCTGAGTTTTTCATTGTATTTTCTCCCCTTGTCCTATTGAGAAAGGAGAGTGACAGAGCAACCTGGTGGTCACTTGTCAGCCAACCAAGGTCAACCCATCACAATGGGTTTTGTCTCATCACATTTGAAATATCTACAGCAGAGTTGGCCTCATCTGAGATAATCACCTGGGCTTCACTGACAGTCAATGGAGAGAAAAAAGACTTTCTAGGCAGCAGTTCATCTCATCCTAATGTAAACATAAATACAAAGCAGATCAAATTTATCTTTTAAGTGCTTCTTTCTTTGTCGGTTGTTTAAGGAAGCCTACAGAGTCAAGCTCAGATGTAGTTTTCTACACCATAGCTGTCAAGAATAAAGTAAGATGACTCCTTCTCCTGTGTTTTATTGTTTCATCAAGATCTATTTGTGGTCTGTGGTTCTGATTGCCCCGAAGACTTGAGTAGATTCTACATATACCCAGTGTCAGAAAAGTTTTGCTGAAGTAAAATACCGGTTGCATCCATGGGAGACAATTCAGAGCAGCTGAGTCCTGACCTAATAACAAAGAGGAATGCTGTGTGGCAATACTACCCCAGATGCAACAGCATCACTGGTGCATCAGCCAGTCACTGGAGTCATTATTACAAGCCCTCAGAAAAGTTAACTCAAGTGCAGAATGACACCAATACAACTGGATTCTAAATGTATTCACTCTCAGTTGAAGTCTCTCTTCTTCCACTCCTTTATATACCACAGAAGTATGAGAGTGTTTAGGACCCCTCGATGGATCTCAAAAGAACCCAGGACTTGAACCTCACTTCAAAAAGCAGCAGTTAATGTCCTGCAGACCTGTACAGCTTTAGGGCTAAGTTGTTCTGGAAATGTCAGTGTTGAAGAAGAGGACTTTAAGGGAAAGAAGTGTCTTATCCATTCTCTGCATCTCTATATAACTTTTCTTCTTTATTGTAATCAATATCAAATTTATTTAATTAAAATAGCCTTTCATCTGGCTCTAATTCCCATTTTTTTCTCAGGCAGTAGATCATACTTCTGCATTTTCATCAAGGCGTGAAGAATCAGGATGTACATGAGCACGCTGATAATACCATTTCATCCATCAACATGAAGGTGCTTCCTAAAGGCATGATGTATTATTTCAGATGTGGCAAAGCTGTGTCACTGACACTTTTAAGTGACTAATCTTAACAATGTGCTTTAATTCCATAATATGTCACTGTAAAGTTTGGCAAGTTTGATACATTCATTTCAACATTCCACTATACTTTCTGTTCCCAAAATGAATCTATTCATTGGGAAGACAAAATGTGGAGAAAACTCAACCCAACACTTGAAAAACTAGCTAATTTGCCTTTAAATTTGTCTATGGATCAAATTTTGCCCTCATCGATGAGATGCAACTTCCATTGACTTTACTTTTCATATATCCAAAGGCAAAATCTGTTCTTATCTATCAATCTACCTATTTTATCTACTATCTGTCTGCTTAACTCTATTAATTAGTTAATATTTGTAAAACACTCAAAAGATGTAAAGCCCTATAGAAATGCTAAGTATTATAATTATTATCTGACTGCTGTATCTCTTTACCTATCTAGCTATCTACCTTCTCTATCTATTATAATAACAATAATACTTAACACTTATATAGTGTTCTTAATCTTCAAAGTACTTTACAAACATTAACTAATTAATCTAATCTAGACATCTTGCAAACAACTCCTTTAACAAACCAGTGGTTGTTTCTATAAAATAAAATTCTTTGCGAAATAGAAGAATTATATTTTGGGGGTTATTTCATTCAGGTTTGACTATGATAAGGTATTAAATATGTATAAAGGCAAAGGAAGAAGATGAATGAGAAAAGCTCCATCACTAGAAAACATAGAGCTTGCAACAGCCTATAACATGTCATAAGCAGCTACAGACCATGAAGAGATCGCTTGGACAACTTATTACTGAATTACGTGCTGTCTTATTTTTGATATACAGACTTCCTGCTACAGAATGTGATTTTTTTCTACTTGTTATTTATAAGGACCCATGAAACCAGTTTCTTTTTCTGGATTAGTCTCTAACCAGAAGCAAGGACAAGGCTGTCAAATGGAACATTTCAAGTTGGGCTCTCAAGTCCCAGTAAAAAGTACTTAGACAAGTTGTTTTCTTCCCCACAGAAACAGCGGTGACAGCGACCCAGAATTTTCAAAGTGTTCAGAAAGTGCAGTAGGGCCAAGGGGTCTGAAAACATTGAGACCAGATTCCTTTGAAATCAAATGCACCCCTAAATACCTCCGTGGATCTTCATCTAGACTCACATTGTTGTTGGATAAAGACAGTGATTGCTGTATATATTCACAGCATCCTGTAGGCCTACGGTAAGATCAAAAAGCATGTGCAGGCTTTTTTGGTGGTGACATATAGAATCATAGTATCCTAGAATAGTTAGGGTTGGAAAGGACCTTAAGATCATCTAGTTCTAACCCCCTTGCCATGGGCAGGGACACCTACCACTAAACCATGCCATAGGTTTAGACGTTTGTGCTTCTAAACAAATGAAGGCCACACACTCAGATCAAGCACTGCTTGACAATTGTCCTCACTGCTGAATGGCCACCTAATTGCCTGACTTGATTTTAGACCATACTCAAGAAGAATCTTCTGCAGGAAGTGATAAGGAAGCTAGCCTATACCACTTGGCATTGGGAATACAAACCAGTCCTGGCCCTGGCACACTTAAGAAATGAAGCACAGCTGTAAAGAAGGACTATGCAAGCCTCATGTGGCTTACAATAGCACAAGAGAGCAGAAAATGGACCAAAAACAAACAGAAAAAGAAAGATTGTTTTCTACTTGATGAAAGAGTAATGGTTTGCTCTTTCTTTCCTGTTAGTTTGGGTTTGTTTTTTTTAATTCTTTTTCTCCTGTGGTATCTTTCTATCTGTCTTATTAATTTATTTACATTGGCAAAATGTAGATTAGTAAGAGCTAACCTAAAAATGAGTTAGGATTCTCCACTGAGTTCCTCCAACACAGTCTGGCAAACAGCGGAACTGCGACCACTCTTGAGGAGGGACTTTTGTCTGTATTAGTTCTGCCAAAAAAAATCATTGTTTTGCAATTTCCCAAGATCTCTTCCTTCAGCAGCTACATTAACATAAAACATACACCCCTCCAACTAAAAAGTCATTAACTTGTATATTTCTTTCTCAGGCCGTCTTGCAGCCACAGATGAATCTTGCCAGGTACCAGTTTGAAGCACCAACATATCCCCCATGCCACTGCAAGAGGCTTCTGAAGTTGCCTTTTGTGCAAATAGCTGTCATCCTGCAACAGGTATGTTTGTAAATGAGAAATAAGACAAAACAAAAAGTGCCATTAAAGAACACGACCCCGGTCTGGATTCAGATTGCGCATCAATCATTTTGTCATGCAAGAATGGCATATTGAGTCAGAGCAATTACAGGCAAATCAGGCTTCCGATACAATCAATGCAATAAGCAGTTGTGTTTCTGTTACAAATTCACAGAAGATGATCTGAATGTGGTTCTTGTCAGTCAGGCAATGAGAGCCAGCTAGGTTGAAATTCAGGTGATATGGGCTCAGCCACACATTCCCTGATTAACCTTGTACACAAGACCTAACATAACCCCTACCTTCATATCTTATTTTTTCCCTAGTGATGCACTGCATAAATACAGTGTTTTGATGGTCTTAAATGTTATGTCCAGTAGGGCTTGAGAAATGAAAGCGCTTAGTTAAAGCTATGGCTGCAAAGGAGAAACAAGTACGCAGTTAGCATCTGCCAATGAGGGATACATTGAGATACGAGATCTATAGAAACCTAAAATTAAGGGTTGATGTTGGAAAAAACCTGTATCAGGAATCTGGGAGACTTTGCCTAGAAAGAGTGAAGATACCATTTGAAGCTGACACAGAAGGAGGACTTTGGATTCTGTTTAGGGCAGCAGTTAAGGAATTATAAATCCTTTGATTTTGGAAAGGGTAGATGGGGCTCACCCTTCTCTCCTTGACCCCTGTGTTCACTGTGGAGTGTCTAAACATCAGGCCCTGTGCAAATACAAATCCTCTTTCTCCCACCTCCCCTTTCTCTCTCTTTCCCCAAAAGGTTCCTGAAATTCTTCTTTGGGAAGGGAAAAAAAGACACCTTTTCTCTCAGCAAACAAAACCCCATGTATAGAAACCCAAACCTTACGGTTTGTTTGAATTCAAGACTCTTTGCAGAATAACTGTTACTTATACTCTCTCCTTGGTGACGCAGAGAAAGACAGAACATGTTTTTAATTGCAAAGCCAAATGGTTATGCATAGGTCCTGTCATGCTTGTGAGAACTTGTTCCTCCCCAGCCCTCCCTCTCCTCCCTGCTGAGACAACCTTGCCAAAACTCTGTTTGAGAGTGGTCACAGGGAAAACATGAAGCCTTGCAGGGATTTTGGGGAGTAGACGTCAATCTGTCAGAGGTGTCACCAGAACTGGATATATCTGCTGATCTGTTACCACTTGCTAATTATGGATTCGGCAGCTAATTGTCATAAATCTTGGTAAGAGATGTGGAATGAGACAGGGCTTTCAAAACGTCATGGTCTGGATAGGTTTGCACTTGGTGAGTCGTGAAGCAGAAATGATCATCCCCGTGCCAGGGCTCTGCTGCTGTGTGATACCCCGGTGAATACCTGTATTGTTACAAGTGCCAGTTTGCTCCGAGCAGCATTTCTGACATTCTTTTGCAGACATGGTGAGTGTCCAGGACTGGAACAAACTGAATCATTGAGAATTTTGTTTAATAAACCCAGAGATCCTGGTAGTCACAGCCAGGCAGATGTTTTACAGGATGAAATCTTGCACCCCTCATCATGCTGACTTCCTGGTCCACCCTCGAGAAAGCAAAACAAAACTCTGCCGAGCAGCCATTCAGTCTCATGCATTCACTGTGCAAACCCACAAATCAGGCACTACATCAGTGGGGATTCAGACTGCTGTTAAAGATGGTCTTAAGGGTTAACACTCTTCAGATGTGATTCAGCCCATCAGGAGTTTGGAGTTGGAAAGAAATAGTTTAGTAATTTTCATGCAGGTTTAGGTACCCTTCTCAGTTATGTCCACTTACCTACCACCTTACACTAGCTGGTTTAAACCTTTCCATGCATCTTGAAAGCTACAGTTCAGGGTGGAAAGGGTAAAGCCAAGTCTTCAGCATCTCAAAGGAATCTAATTTTCTTAAATGCTGAGCACCTTCTCAGGAAATCAAGTCCCTTCAGGGTATCTGCAGTTGAACATCCAAAAATAACTATTTGAAACTTTCTGTGGTTCTGAGGATCACAGGCTTTGTATTCATGTGAACAAGTCTTCAGGTAATGGGTAGCTCCTGTAAAATGTCAGTGCAAAATCTGTGTTACTATAGTATGACTTGTCATTTAGAGAGAATACAATTAAGGTTGCATGCAGAAGAAATGTCTTTTTTAACAAGTAACTCATGGGTTTCAGAAATTTTGTTCTGCTTTTATTTTCCTAGTTCTTTTCCTGTTTTCAGCCAGTTTCTGTAATGTTTTCATCTAGTCCAAGTTTTTATCTTAGACCAAGATTACCAACCACTTTTGGAAATATAAAGCAGTATCTGTCACGTATTCCACTAATATCTGCCAAATTTTTCAGGTAGAAAGACACAACAATCTATTTTAAGGTCAGTTTTCAGTAAAGCTGGCTCAAAACTCCACAGTGGAATGTTTGTTTATTTTCCCAGTTGAAAAAGCTGACTCATAGTAATTCAAACATTTTTGCTGGGATGGATCAGGTTTTGATTCAGGTGTGACAAATGCCTAGCAGAGTACAATTAACCTCTAATGATGAGATTTCCACTGGAAACTAGACTTACAAGATGCTGTGGTCCAATGGGAACCAGCTCCTGGGAAGCACATCAGCACATCAGGACTGTAGCCGGCAGGGAATCAGGAACCTGAAAATGTTAAAACATTTTTGGTCAAAAGTTTTGATGTTTCCTGCTGGGTGGGAAAGGAGACAGAAAGAGGCCAGAACACCATTAGTCGTTTCTTCACTTAGCTTCCATGCCTGCCTGCCTAGCTGTCCAAGAAGTCAGGATCAATTGCTTTGTCAGGATAAACACAGGGAGTTGATTTTAGATTAAAAAGAAATTTAATATTAAAATGTTGAAAGCTTCTCTGCAGAGAATGATTCCCCTTTATAAAGTTCCAGTGCTCTTTAACAAGTCATGTCCATTAGTGTTCAGTTCCATTAACTGTTCAGTTAAAAAAGTGGTTAGCCCTCCATCTGAAATGTAATATTACTTTCTGGGGAGAGAATTTGCTCTGTGTATCACTAAGCCTGCATAGACAAAGGTCTTTCTGACTGAATTCTGCAACCCACATCTTTATTTCTGAAGGCAAAAACTTTTGTGGACTAAAAGCAACTATTGTTTCCTGCAGAAGGCGGAGACACACATCAACAGAAACTAAACAAACAATTACATGAACCAACTCAAAAATTATTCCTCACAAATCCAAACTTACTTAAAAAAAAAGGTAATTGAAGACAATAATTAGTTCCAAAATGTCTGTTTAGAAATTTCTGTCACTGTGATTTTAGGAAAACACTTGAAAAGGACCTGAAATGTTTTCTTTGCTTGAGAATGAGATAAATTTTAGTTCTAATTTTGCCAAAAACCTCATAGGAAATGTTTTGGGGTTGACTTAAGGCAAGTCAGCTGTCCTAAGCCGTACCTCTCCTTGCTTTATGGTAGTGCATGCAGTCTGTGCCAGCCCTGGAACGTCAGCCTCTCCAACAGAATTGATGCGAAATGTCTAATAGACTGAATCACTAGCAAATTTCCACAGTGGAGTGAGTCTTGTGTAAAAGGGTTATAAGTAATCTCAGAATCCTGACTAAGCGATGAGAAAAATGACTTTAATTGGAGCATTAATCCTCCATTTAGTGCTCAACTGCAGCCTGAGCTAAGAAAAGACCAGGAAATGCAATGTGGCCCAAAGACCTTAAATCTGTTGCTTTATTCTCCTTGTTGCTCTGGGGAGGTCAAGTAAATAACAAAAAACCATTACTTGATGCAGGTGGTTTCCTTCCAGCACAGTCATGTCCCTTCTCCCACTGGAGAGACGCTTCCTAGATGTGAGCGTGTGCTTTGTGTAAGAGCACGTGCAGGTGGCTGCATGCTCATGTAAATCACATCTCCTACTTGCTGACAAGTTCTGGTCTCTCGGGAGTTGGCTGGGTCCCAGCTGTACTCCACCAAACAAACACACATCCTAAAGACCAGCACCGGGTCTTGCAGTTTCCATCACAGGCAATCCTTTCCCTTCTTCTACCCAGATCCAAACAGCCTCTGCCACTGATGACAAATGCAGCAGCCAGGGTGAGACTAGTGTTTGGCTTAATGGTGTTTTAACACTCTGCAGATTGCTGTCCTGGGTGATTATAGAGTCTTCCGCATTTGTTTGGCTGGAAATATGGAAAATTAATTAGTAGCAGAAGGGTATAACTTTGCCAGCCATTAACTGAATTATAAGTAAGTGTTTTCATTGTCTGGCAATATCTTACCTTGTCCTTGTGCCAAAAATATCTCATAACTTGGTATTATATTCTCTGAAGACAACCTTTTCAATGACTTTATGTGTGAGATAATGTAATACCAGTAGGAGAGGATTATTTTTTCTTCTTTTTTTTTTTTTCTGTTGATGGAAGAGGACGTAGCTACATTTCTGAAGGTCAAGTGTTTGGAACCAAAAGCTGTTTGCTTATCTAAATTTTAAGACCAAAAAATTGCAGCTAATGATGAGAGAGAAAAGAAGAAAGAGGGAACTTTTTCTAAGTCTAAATGCTGTTGCTTACTCATTTTCTGATGCAAAGCATGGTTTGCTGTAGATTTTTTTGGAAGAAGAGAGAACCAGATTTAACATTCAGTCTTTATTTTATAGTAGGCAGTATTACAGCTGAGATGCCTTCCATTTGCATATTTGCTCTATTACAAAGATTGATGTCGTTTGATATGTGTTGCAGTTAGAAAAAAAAGGTGGAGAAGGAAAAATAGAAGAAAAAAAAGTGAAAGAAAAGAGGAAAATAACTCATCCATTGCTCTAGGCGCGTTTTTAGAAAGCAGTTATAAAACAGACAACTCCTAATTTGCCTGATGTCCATTAATCAACATAGCCGCAATGAGGGATAAAGCGTGTTATTGTTCCTGAACTTGGGCCTTCATGCTTTTTCAAATCTTCTCCCTTCCATTATTCTGCTCTGGATAGTGGCTGGGAGCTGAGGGTGTCTTCTGTTGACCAGCCCTTTTCTCCAGACCAGTTATTATCTGGCTGCTGGGTGTGTAGCTGCTCATTCTCCTGGTCATAAAGGTATAAAATGTGACTCATGGGAACAGGAGATGCATTTTTGGCATGGCAAACATGGCCCAGGTGATGCATTTGGTGCATGATGGATGCCTTGTCCATTGGCTCGTATAAGTGAGCAATGGTCTGAGAGGATGGCCCGAACATCTCTTATTGCCCTTGCGTGCAGAGGCACACTCCATTCAGCAGGCTTTCTGTTGCAAGTCGCCCACGAGTACCTGCTTGTTTTCAAAATTAATCAGTGTTGACTTGGAAGCACTTTCATCTGCATAAACTTTCTTTCCCTCACAGTGGAGGTGCTGTCTAGACACCCAGAGCATCTCAGCTGCTGCTGTGAGCATGAGACTTGCCATGCAAAAAAAGGCATCCACACATGAGGCTGTTGGCAGGCTCATCACCTACTCTCTTGGCCAAATCTTCAGCCACAAAAGCCACGTCTAGTCAGTTGGATGTGTTTTCAAATGTCAATGGTTGGACTGATTAGCAAATACAAGAAATGATCGTGATTGTGGTAAAACTCTAAATTGTCTAAGAGAGAATTTGTGAAGAGCTTAAACAAGTCAGTCTGTGTAGAGTTTGCCTATATTTTTTTTGCCTAGCAACACAAAGTGATCTGAATTCTTTGCTGCTAATAGGGATTGAAGGCCTTAGGGGTCACAGAAATGCTGGTTGAAGGGGATGGCTTGAGGTCTGCAGTCCAACCTCCAGCCTGAAGAAGGCCCATTTCTAACATCAAAGCAGGCCAACCGTGGGCTTGAAAGCCCCAAGGATGGAGATTTCACAGCCTCACTGGATGACCCAGTTTAGTGTGGGGCTGCTTTCCCAGAGAAGCTCTTCCCAGTGACCAACCTGGACCTTTCAAGTCACAAGCTGTCGACATGGCTCCCTGCTTTAGCACCTAACACTAACGGAATGAAATTGGCTCTTTGCAACTGTCCATTGCATATTGGTATGCTGATCAATAAATATGTCAATTCTCCCTCTTTGAAAGTCTAGATAAATCTCCTACAAGCCCTCCTTGTAAGTTATGTGATAAAGGCACCTAAATATCTTGCTAGCTTTCTGATGAATCCTATTCAGTTTTTCAACATCTTTCTTGAACCGGATGCAGTATTTCCAGTGCAGCCCCTATACTGCTGCACAGAGGGGGATAGTAATTTCCATTACCTGCTGATCAGTCACTCCTCTAAATGCAACCCACCAAAAAGTAAGTAATATTCATTGTTGTCTCATATTCAATTTGGTATCCACTGTTATTCAGCCTGTCCCTACCTTTACTGGTCCATAAGGTTATTCACCCAAGATGACGAAACTTTCACTGTCTTTTCTGTACTTCATGAGGTCTCTGCTGCCCCAATCTTTAAGTTTCTAAAAACATACTGTCATGGGTTCAGCAGTAGCAGTCATTTTTCTCCTTCTTGGTAGCTGGTGCAGTGCTGTGTTTTGACTTTCAGTCTGGGAACAGGGCTGATAACACTAGTGTTTTCAGTTACTGCTTGGTAATGTTTTGGTCTGACTAAGGACTTTCTGAGCCTCATGCTCTGCCAGGAAATAGGGGAAGCTGGGAGGAAGGAGAAACAGGACACCTCACCCAAACTGACCAAAGAGGTATTCCATACCACAGCACATCATGCCCAGGATGTGAAAACGGAGAGCAGAGACCAGGAAGCGTGGGGGGTGCACTGCTTGGTCGGGCTGGGTATAGGTGGTGAGCAATTGTATTCTTTCCTTGTATTTCCCTTGTCATTATTATTATTGGTGGTAGCAGTAGTGGTCTTGTGTTATACCTTAATTACTAAACTGTTCTTATCTCAACCTGTGGGAGTTGCATCCTTTTGAATCTCCTCACCATCCATCCGGGAGCGGGGGAAAGAAAGAGAAGGGAGTGAGTGAGAGAATGGGCTGCGTGATTTAAGGCTTAAACCACAACACCTGCCTGACTTGACGATATACTGTTCAAGTTATCAGGTAGTTGCAATATGGTTGCTACCATGTGATAAATGGATGTTGAGCCACTTATGACAGCCAATTTTCAACTTGTATAGCAGTTTATTCCTTCTTCAGCATCCTAATGATAATCACAGAGTCATAGAATCATAGACTAGTTTGAGTTGAAAGGGACCTTCAAAGGTCATCTTGTCCAACCTTCATGCAATGAGCAGGGACATCCTCAAGTACGCTGCAGGTGACAAAATCCTTATTGTATTTAAGATATGTAATATCTGCTGCTCTTCCCATGTTGTTGCAGCCAGTTGTTTAATTACAGAAGTCAGTCAGGTTGGTTAACCATGATTTGCCCTGGACAGATCTGTGTAGACTATTACTAATTGCTTCTTGTCTTTCAGTAGATTGGAAGTGGATGCCAAGAGGATGTGCTTCCAGATCTTTCCGGAGCCTGAGGTGAGACTGGCCAACCTATAAGTTCCCTGATCTTCCCAATCTTAAAGACAGGCATAATATAAACATTTTCTATCATCAAGAATTTGCTGTCTCTAATTGACATGATAGAGAACTTCCAGTCATGTCAGACAGCATTTGCAGCACCTTCAGGTGAATTCCGTATGACCTTAGCGTTTCAGCATATGCAATTTATCTCAGTTTTCCCTTATTTCTTGCTCTCTCACTATCTCTCTCCTCTGCAGATCATGCTGCTGTGAGTCAGAGGTCTGGGAACCAGGCTCAGTTTGTCAAGACTGAGGCCAAAAAGTCATGAAGTAATTCAGCCCTTTCCATAACCTCAAGGTTATCAATAAATGCACATTTCCTCTGAATTTCCAGTTGCATGCTTGTGGAAACACTTCTTGTTGCCTTTTATGTGGTTTTAGCTCCAGCTGAATTTTGGTTTTCATGATATGCTCCAGGCTCTGAAGGATTAAATCCATTCTGATTCAAGAGAGAACACAGGAAGACCCAGGATTTTGCATATGGATCAGCGTGTGTGCTCTTGCTGCTCATCCTGAAGATGCACGAAGACCTGCCATTTCCCATGCACCTTTAAACTTTATACAACTTTTTCAAGAGGTTTGATTTATGGTTGATGTGTGAAGCCATACAGTTCCTTCCCCTCTCTATGCTCTATGTGTTGGAAAGCCACCTCCTCTCGATATGACACTCTGTCTGGTTGAGGGGGAAGTGGGCTTGCAAACCTCCTTTTGTGCAAGGCACAAAGGAAAAGGGGTGCATTGTAGTCAGCAGCAAAATGAGAGGAGGCTCTCTCCTCTCTTCAAAGGGCTTCCTTTTCCCCTTCTCTCTCTATTGTGAATTCTTTAAAAAGACCACCCTTCCCTTCTGCAGAGTGAAAACATCAAAGGGAATGATGTGGTGGGGTATTTCCTTGTGAACACTGACTTACCTTACCAAGGTGAGGAGTTCACAGGAGGTTCTCTCTTGTGAAGCATGTTCTGGCTGCCTGGCTTTGAATGCTGAGCTCACTGGGATAATGTTCTTACATCTTCAGGCAAGCAGCTTTGCTGCAAAGCCAAATCTCTTCTTCTCCCTCCCACTTTCTGCTTATACAATTGCATATTTTATTTTATTTTATTAAGGCCTTGAGACCTTGAGGGTTTTGTGATTATTTTTTGTATGGAGGATAGTTGCAAAAACTTAAATGCAACAGAAAAGTAAAGTTTCTGCTAAAAAGTTGATCCTAAAAAGTTCACTCTTCTATTTATTATAGTACATTTACACAGCAGGATGTGAAATTTTCCTATCCCAGGATATAGGAAGGAGATAAGTTTGCTCATGCTTGTTGCAGTATAAACATTTTGTTGTTTTACTGGCTGATAATCATAGAAAGAACAGTCAACAAACAAACAGCTGTAAAATTCTTCTTGATGGAGATGAAGTTCAAGTTTAAAGCCATCAGAATAGCTCCAAACCCCTCTATTTCCTCCTGATTTAGGGCAAACTTGGTGGCAATTAAACCAAAACTGAGCTGTAGGCCAAGAAATTTGTTATTTTTTTTTCCTCTGCTTATGTGATTTTATCCTTAAAGGTAGAGTTGTTGTCCAGAAAATCAGTGACTTAACCCCTGTCTCTAGTGAAGGACAATGAAGAAAGACACTTTTCAGCCCTGAAAGTTTCATTCCACAACATCTTTTAACACTTCTGTGGTATATTGTGTATATATATAATATATATACATATATATACATAAAAGTTTTTTATTTATTGTAAAGACAGAAAATGAATAAAAATTCATTTTACCCATAAAACCATTGAGAACATATCTACATGCCTTACCTTGAAGCAAGTTCTTACACCCTATTTCCTTTCCCATGCTTTTTTGAAGGGTCCCAGCCCCAGTGCAAGTATCATTCATCTCTTTATGAAACCACTACCCAAGCACTGCAGCATGCTGGAAGGCAAATTCAGGTGGCTTTTGAAGGTGGCAAAGTTTTGAGGATGGGAAGGTAAGTGTGGGAATCATCTTGGAACTGCTGATTTGAGCTGTGAGATTTTCCAGAAACACCCAGGATATCAGCTCAAAAGCTCAGAGCAGCCAAATGGGGCTGTTTGTGGCCTCAAAACCACATGTCCCTGAGTCTCAGTACTATAGCCCCGTTTAGAATTCAGGTATCTAGACCCAAAAAAAGAGAAGGATTTCCACTTCACCTCCCCCCTACAAACCACAGTATATTTCTTATTCACATCCATGATCTCCATCCAAAATGCCTCTGCTTAGAGCCCAGAGGTGTGTTTCAAGCTAAATCCCAGCTGTGACTCAGAGTCTTATAGCAGAGTGCATGTAAATACGCTTGATCACGCTGGGAGCCAGTTGTGCAATAGCAGGGGGAGAAAGGCTAAGAACAAATCCTCTCTGTTTAAGTGGCAAGGACGAGTCTTACCAGTCCACCAGTGAAAAGAGCAGAGGAAATCCTTTGCTAAGTGTGAATGATCTGATTTTTAACCCACGTAGTGGAGGCTGGCCAGAGCTTGCGTGCATTTCTGGAAGCTGGAGGTGCTGAATAGAGGAGAGGGTTTTTGCTCTTGTCAGCACTTTGGTCTGTGTGTGGTTTCCCCATTGCCGTTAGCTCCAGGCACTTTGGAAATCTTATTCCTGCTTCAAGGCAGAGTGGGAAGGGCTGACAAGGTGGGTTAAAATATTGAGTAATGAGGATAATTAATCAAGGGTCTTGTGCAGAATTTCTACTGCGTTTTCTTTTGTCTCAGGGCAAGGAGCAGCCTCCAGCAGGCCTCCGGCTGCAGTGTGGGCGCTCACTAGGTTTCAGGTCAGAGTACTTGACCTCAAAGTCTGCCGTCTCTTCAGGCTGCATTGCTTGAGTTTGAGAGGGTTATTAATTGGGAGGTAATCTGAAGGTCGCGTTGTGCTGAGGGTATTGCCAATAAGGAGTGGGAGATGCTCCCTGACTCCACAGGTGTGTAGCCTAAGAGGATGAGCAGCAGGAGGAGAGAAGAACAGGTTATACAGCCTTTTAGTTCTAAACTTTTCTGAGTCCACAACTAGGGTAAAGTCAAGCCTTCTTAGGAAATAGGGAAAAAAATGGTTTTGTGCCCATCCAGCAACATGGCATCCTAAAGCCATCCAAGGCAATGGTCTGCACCGGTCTTCAGCAGTGGCTGTACCAGCTGTAAAATGCTGAGCAGTCCTTGTACATTTTAGGGGCTGCAGGCTGTAGGTAGCGACTGTTTCCCCCAGTGCACAAGGGCTAAGAATACAGCAACTGCACACTTTTAATTTCAAAGGAAGAAGGGAGAAATCATCAGAATGGAAAGTACAAATAAAACACTCTGGGGAGCAGAATATGGCCTTCCTCTTCCCCTGGTGCTGTTTAGTAACTTGAGGTTACATTTTGGGCTGCTGTTCAGGAAATCCAACTAACCCTGGTAGGAAAATGGTAAAGTGTAACTGCAAGATAAATACATTATTCAAGGAGCAGCTACCCCTTTAGGCATTTCACCCCTTGGGCGTGAAAACACTCGAACAAGTCTCATGTCACTTGCATATGATATTACTGCTTTTCCTAAAACACAACTTTGCCTTCCTCAGAGAAAACAACTTTAATTAATTCTCTGAACAATGTTTCTGCCAAGTCTAACTGGCTTCATGTATTCATCGAATTACAGAAGCACTCAGCCTGCGTCTTATAAAACTTGTCATGACTGATTTTCACCCTTTTTGCACGGGTTGTAAAGAGATGAATTCAAAGGCATTCCTTCTCATGCAGGTCCAGATTGAAGCGTGTGTTTAACATAAAAACTGCAGTGATGTATTTTGCTGAACCGGGGCCTTTACAGGAAAGGCAAATCTACCCCTTTTTGTCATTCTGTTTTTTGAGTAAACATTTGTGCAGTGTAACATTAATTATGGATTCTCCACCTTGATTCAGTATCGTGTTTAGGCTGCTGTTCCCTGTTAAATCATCTTCCTTGACATGCGAAATTCAGGCTGCCTTTGTTAGATTAAAGTCTTTTTATCTGACCTGCCTTTAAGCTTCATCTACTTAGTCATATCGCTGGGTAGGTAACAGAAAATTGCCAATATGTCACCCAGTGGGTAAATCAATTCATGAAAGGAGGCCTAGTGCTTTTAGATTGACTGCAGAATGGCTCTTTTCTTTTTTTCCAAGCATATCTTCCTCAGCACACCTGGGTATTCCTCCTGAGGGCTCAGGAAAAAAGTTTGAATTGCCTTGTTCTTTATTAGCTACATCCCGTCTCCTTTATATTACAGGTGAACGTGATTTGCTCCACGGTGTTGTATTCCTAAGAGAGGTACTGAAAGAAAAAGGGCAAATTATTGTCCCAGTGATGTGGAAAGCAGGAAAATAGCTGGCAGGAATATTATCACCAGTAACAATCTGGGATGTTTTCTGCATATGTTTGAGAGATGGTGTCCTGCCCAGTGGGATTTGTGTGAGACGTGGGTGACCTCTTGTTTGAGAAGAAGACCAGTGAGTTCCTAAATGACAAGTTTTCTAGGGTACCTGACTCCAGAAATTTTCAGGGAAAAAGCTCCCATTAACAGAACCCCCTGAAATACATTGTCTGTGCAGGGATGTGAACTGATTAGTGAAGAGTTGGGAAAAAAAGGGGAGGATTTCTTATCTGTCCATTGCAAAGTCTACCAAACCTCTAGGGGCTCCATGGGAAGAGACTTGAGAGAGGGGTATGGAGATGGATGTTTTCCTTGCGCAACAATGGGTTTTGCGAGAGTATATTTGGGGAAACTGAGGCAAGAAAGTGCATCTTATGTCTTGGTCTTTTCTTTCAACTTATGTACATCATTTATGCCTTAGAAAGCAGACTGTTTGAGACTCCTTCCTGTGAAGGCTGTCATTATTGATTATCTCATGTCCCCCAAGCAGGCAGCTGCCAAAGGTTGATGTGCTGATAAATCATGGCTTGATCTTCTCAAGAGTGATGCTGGTCATGGAGTAACTGAACTGAAAGGGTTTGGTTCGCACTAACAAGGCTGCAAATAGCAAAACCATGGTACTTGCAACAGGAGGCATCAACCCAAGGTTGTCCAAAGTGCAAGAGGCACACCAAAACATTCTGGAGAGTTTTACAATAGAGAGCGCTTTAGCAGAAGCACATGTCCTAATGCCATGTGGTAGGTAGAAGGAAGAAGAGGTAAGACTTCAGAACTCCTTGGTCTCTGCAATCTGCCACAGTACAGTGTACAAAACAAAACAATGGGAAGCTCAGTTCTCCCAGGTTAAATCACTCCGGAAACAGATATCTAGAGCCAGTGGAGATTTTTCTGCTAAAACTGCTTCATAGTAACAAACTGAACTCTCAGTTTCATAATAATAATATTATTTTTTACACAATTTTAAAAATGCTGCTTCTCTATGAAATTGTTTTTAATTCTTATTTTTGGTGGAAAAAGGGGTCTTTCTCTCTCTCAGATATAAAACTTTGCCAGAAAAAAAAACAAAACACTTTTTTTGGCTAAAACCTCAAAGTTTTTAAACAATTACCTCTATGTCCAAGTCTGTAAATGCTTTGAAAATGTGAAACAGTATATACTTGCTGCTGAGCTGTATGTCTGTCAGACAACCAATATAAAACTTTTAAGGTTCTTCTTCAGAAAGGTATTTGGGAAGTGTGACCCTTCCTGTTCTCTCACATGAAGTGGAAATCAGGAAAAAGTCAGTAAACATATGCGTTTTCTTCAGTGTAGGTGGAAGGAAAATCAAAATGCATGTATCTGATATACATTAACTTAAAGTCTGCTATTTAACCACAAGTCATGAAAGACTATGGGAAATCTGAACCCCTGCTGATTTTTGCTAATTCTATAAAGAGTCTATTTAATTTCCTCAGGAAAACAAGGCAAACCTTCCCTTGAGGGCATATGCATTTTTGAATGGGCTACAAGTGAGTCCCTAAGGGCTCAGTTATCACTGATCACAGTTTGGTCTGTTGGATATTGCTAAGGGAAATTTAGTGTGATTGTCTGTGATCACTGGCATGTGCTCATACCCATTAGGAGACCTATTCAGCCCACTGACATTTGGTTCCTAGGAGAATAGGGTAGCTGCTCTCAAAACATTTAGAGTTTGCAGTATTTTTTTCCTCCCCACTCCTATTCTTCCCCCCTTTTTATTTTCAGACAGAGGAGCAGATGTTCGAGACCAGAAAAGAGCTCCTACAGAGAGCTGCCACGGTGGGAAGAGAATGCTGTATTGCTAAGAAAGTGCTATATAACAAACCCACTCATCCAGTTTTGTTAATTTTCTCTCTTAACTCTGTTTTGGGCAACTGTAGGGGTGATGTAGATAAGCAGTAATATCACCTGCAGCTGCATCTGGTGTGCAGAAGTGAGTTTTAGATATTTCCCTCTAAACAAGAGGTGTTTTCAGAGGGTCACAGGTCTGGCACCAAACTCACCACTGGCATTAGGTATGCTGTAGTGTGATTGTCCCTTATCTGTAAGGCTTGCCTTTACAGAACACAGGGTCTCTCTTGGAGCTGACATTTGCAGTCTTGAGAACTAGTCTCACTGACATCAAAGGTTAGAGTCAGTGTATGTATGCGTTGGGAACTGGTAGTGGCACCTGTATGGTTGTTTACTGGGGATAAAGAGCAAGTTGTAGCTATGTGAGAGGTAAAGAATAAATGTCAGTGTCTTGACATTCAGTCCACTCGGTGCAAGTAGGAAGCATGGGGTGATGTGCTGCAATTTCCTGAATGACAGCCTAATGTTCACAGAGGTCATATCTGGGTATAAAATATCAGAGTTACTGTCTTTTCTGCAGAATTTGGATATAGATCTCACTGCAGCACCCTTTTCTCTGGGGTTTAATGAAATTCTTGTGCAGTTGCTTTTTTGCCAAGATCCCATAGGATAGAAGTGGGGAAAACCTCTAATTAACCCAAAATAAAGTTCTGAAGTTTATATAGCAAGAAAGAAAAAGGGGAAAAAAATCAGTATAAATTTTGGTTTAACCACCAAAACCATCAAACAGCCTCTCTGCATTCTTTGTATAACCTTCTGGTTCTTGCTTAGTGCTAGACCCAAACAGACCCATCTTTTATTTTCCAGTCCTATCTCACCAGGTTTAATGATTTAGCCATTTCTTTCAATATATGAGAGTAAGTTGTGGAGGCCAAAACCAATGTGGCTTAATCTCTACTCATGCGTTTTCTTCTTGTAGGCCTGCCAGATCTCAGTGCTTTGCCTAGAGACTTTCTCCATTAGAGCAGATTGCAAACAAACTTGTTTTCTTCTTGCATGTGCGTCAGTGAGAAGTTTAGGGCTAGTCCCCAGAAAGGGTGGGGAAACAATCCAGGTGTGAAAATGCCTGCATGTATATGCTTGCAATTAAACTGTAACCATACATGCAGACAGCTTTTTTCAAGCTGTAGCTTTGCCATTAGCTGGTTCTAATTCAGCACTTGAGTGCTGCTAAATTTTCAGCATTTATTCAGTGCTGTTTTGCTGGACATTTGGCAAAAAGCCACAACTATTTCTCACCCATATGCAGCTGGGCATTTGCATTAGTCTCTGCTTGTGGAGGCCACGGCAGCCTGACACCACTCAACCATCCCCTGTTCTTTGCCATGACTTGGTTTTGTTCTTGAAAATATTTAAACCAGGTTTGGTGCTGAGGTTTTCCTTGTTCATAAATGCTTTCTTTTCTCTCGTTTTCAGTACTGTGCTTGAAAAGGGTTGTCTAACACAGCTGAAATGAAAGAGGAGCTGGGAAATAAAGCTTGGTTTATTCTACCGTTCTGGCAAGATTTATCTGGACCTTTGGGGGTTATAGAATGACACAGAGCTATGCTCTTGCAAGTGGAGTAGCTTGGCAACTTGGTTTAATGCATACCCAAGAAGATGGTAAAAGATGGCTACGCCATTAAAGTCCAGAGGAGGACGATTAGGAGAAACATCTGGAGAAGAGCCCAGGATACCTCTGCAGTGGTTTTCTCTTTATCTTATACTCAGCATCCTGAAACGGAAGGACATCCAGTTAGCGATCAAGAGAAAAATGTAATCATAGTTTCTGCATGTTTCCTTGATCTATTACAAAATGCTCTGAAGTTTAATTTGTGAGTGCTTATAATGTCTCTGGAGGACACTGGAAGAAAGGATCTATCTGCAAATACTAAATATTATTAATCTGCAGGAAAACCCCACTGCAACAACAGAGATTCCTTAAACATAATGTCGTTTTCCAGTGGAATCACTCCTCATCTTCAGAGTATCACCTGTTGCATAAATACATTGCTACAAAGGTAACAACTAGGAATAATATTTAAAAAAAACCCATAATCCTTGTGTTCCCAAAGGCAAAATAGTTCTGTGGTGTGAAGATATGGCTCTCACCTGACACAGTGCCATTAGTTCAGCTGAAGAGAATCGCCTATGGGCAAACATCAAACTGTGATGGATTTGGTTATGTTTTTTTCCACACAGGTGTCTCTGAGTAACTTTTTGTAAATATTTGGAGATGAAAAATCAGGGAATAACTTAATCATGTTGTGTTATTAAAAAGATTTACTGAGCAGCACCAAATGGATTAATTGGGTGGTCCTTCAATCCCTAAAATCTGGGGGTTTGCTGTGGTTGTGAAATCTCCCTTTTCATGGAGGTGCTTTTTTCCCCTTTATTCCGCCAGTGTGGGGGTAACAACTCTGCAAAGAGGAATATGTTGTTCGTGACTTAGCATAGCTTTTTAAATTACTAGTAACTGTCACATACTACATGCTACAGCAAATGAAACCGATCTGTGCACTGTGTTGGATAATGGAACGGTGCTAATTAGGAGACAGCAAGAATTATATAAACCCCCCATGACTGTCACAAGCAAAACCATGGAGCAGCCTAGAGAATGGTGAGGGTATCATAGTCTCAACATTGCCTAAAGGGGAAGTCTCATAAAGCTTCACTATAAAATTTATCTGACAGGTTTCCAGGCAGTAATTATAACTCTGATTTATACGTGTTTAATATCACTTCTGGGTTGTTTTTTTTTTTTTTCCTCAAAAGATCCTTGGAAGCTTCCTTTCATGAAAATGGGCCCAGGTAGCTGTGATGTCCCAGCACTCTCAGCATTTGCATTAGAAAAGGTTTTGGGGGTGTTGTGGTTTTTCTTTAATTTTCAAAGCGTATTACAAGCCATCTTCAACCCACAATTCTTCACAGGTGTCCTTTCTAATGCATAGGATTATGTCTATACAAAACAGTTAAACACTTTTTTTTCTGTAGTGAGATATAAGTGGAGTCATAAATGCAACATAGACTCAAGATGTCCAGGAAAAAATCACCACATGCATCGAGCACAGATCCCTTGAGCACTGAATGACTTGTAGAGTGGTGATACTGCCATGCCACAGAAGAGGGTAGGGATGTGCAGTTCAGCAGTCCACCCTCCAAAGAGGCTCATTTTAGGATCCCAGTCTTCTTCCAGGTATGGGTTAGCATTGTGGTGTCTCTGAAAGCCCCTGAGCATGTGGAGCCTTTGAACAGGGCCATCCAACTAACCATCTCAGTGTAGCTTTGGTGACGTCAAAGGCATGGTATTACCAAACTGAAGCTGGAGCTTCCCTCCATGGTCCATGAGAAAATCAGCTTCCAGTATCCTGGATTTAGAAAATCATTGTTAAAGGAGTCAGGACCAGAGAAGAGACTTGTGTGGATGCTGTATACTTCAAACTGTGATCATGGTCTTTCACTATTTTTCTCCCTCTCTCCAGATGCTCCAATTCAGCATGCATATTCAGAGCATCCTGGAGCCTATTGACAAGACTTGCAAATACAACGGATCTCAAATAAAAATGCCATTGTGCTGGTGGGTCTTCAAGCAAAAACCTGTAACTTTTCAGAAAGAATATATAAAATCTGTTAAGCCTGGATTTTATATTACCACCAAGTGGCTAGATTTTTATTTCAGTTCCCTCTGTAATAATAATGAGGTATTTTTGCAGGGGAAATACAGCAGTCAGATCAAATGAAGGAGGAATCACACTGAAAAACACTCCGTGCTTAGCTCCAATGAGGCAGTGTTTCTCTCTAAGCCACAGCTGATTAACAGTCCCTGCCTCACCTTTGCAGAGGGATGGCGCAAGGAAAACATTATTGCCTTAAACTCTACATCACTGCTCTCTCTCCATCTGTCACATAGAATCATAGGATCAACAAGGTTGGAAACGACCTTTACAATCATCAAGTCCAAGGTGTCCATGAATTGCCCTACAAATTCCTCCTGGGGACACTGAAAATCAGAATACACCACCAGGGCACTTCATTTATTTGTTTTTATCAGAATGGGCTTGGAAATTAGTCATCCTCAGTTTAAATTTTTACCTGTAGCCTGTAAGGAGCCATCAGACCCCTCTCAAGGAATAGGGAATATGAAAGGGGAACATTATCTCTGTACAAGAACCCACTGTGCTGTTTTACCAAGAGGGTGGCAGAGTCATTCTTCAGGCTTCTGTGGTCCTGTTACTGACTTGCAGAGTGGACCTGGATGATGTTCCCATCTGCAGCCATCTATTGCTTGCAGACAAGAGAAAATGCTGTTTGAGCAGCAGATGAGACCCAGACCAGGAGTCTACACACAGCTAATTCCAGAGGTAGCTGCAGTGGCTTGTTTATGAACAGAGGAGATAGCAAAGCTGGGTTTTCACCTCCAACTGGCCACAAGGAACATGACGCCCAACACAAGAACATGCTGGCACACAACATAGTGTTAACCTTAGTGATATAACCATACAAGTGAATATAGCAGGGAAGGGAGCAAGCTAAATATGGGATATTGCAACACTTAGATGTCTGTCATATGCAGTTCTGAATATGCCAGCTTCTCATGCATGGCCCAGCATGTCTCTCCCCATGATCATGCTGGCAATGACTCTTCAAAACTGGTGTATCAGTGACTCCTAAGAAATAGAGCTGGCTGATTATCAGAACCCAAACAGCTGTAGTGACCAGATTTGGCATTCAGGTTTGAAGACTTTAGGGACACAAGAGGGGAACAGAGAGCAGCCAGCTGTGTTTGCTATGTAACATTTAGCTCCACATCTGGGCTTCTGGATTCCTGGCTTTGTATTTTGGTTTTTATGTTTGTTTGGTGTTTTGGTTTGTTTTTTTCTTTGAGAACCAGAGTTTCTGATAGCAATGTGGAGTTTCCTGGCCTTTGGACTTCCAGGGAAAGCTTTTAAAGTCACTGCTCTCATTACATGAGAATGCTGGCAGTATGGCACACTGAAAAAAGAAAATTGTCACATGTAGTGCAAAGAACAAGCCATGTAAGATTGCTATGATATGTGAGTATGGTTAATCTCGGTGGAGGTAGCCCATGTGACCAAAGCCCTGACATTAAGGCTTTTGAAGTAGTCTTTGAGGTAGAAATCCTTGGGTAGCATTATTGATCTCAGATAAAAATGAGACTTTATCAGCCTGCTTTTATGATTCTGATGTTTTTTAGCCTATAACCCTCCAAATCAAAACAGGAAAGTGCAATTGTCCCCATCAAAAAATGGTGGTGGGAAAAGAGACAGAATGACTTTCCCAGGCCAAAGGACATCATGTTAAACCAAATTTAATCACATTGCTGTCCATGCGATAGGAGATTTCACTGCTAAAGGTGCATGGAGCTTGTACATTGAAAACGTCTTCTGGAACATGGGCTCATGTTAAATACATTGACCAGTAACTCCTACTGCTACTGGCTTTTGAAGTCAGTCTGGTAAATGGAAAGACACTCGGACATCTCTGCTGTGTTTATTATTTTCACTTGCACTAAGGTCAGGCTCCGTGGACTGTAATGGAGATATGGCTCTCACCCACACATGGCAGCTGCTTGAAACTGTATAGTTTCAAGTATTGTCTTTGTACACCCCCCCATTTTATTGACTTACCACGAAGGCTACTAAATAGTTTGTGAAGCAGCTCCTGAACTTGTGCACTATTTAATCCAATTGAAAATGAAATAAAAATTGGTTAACCTTCCTGGTATACTATCATAAACTCAAATTGTGTGTCACAATTATGACATGCACCCTGCAGATGTTAAAACTTTGTTAATACTCTGTTTCAGATGCTTTTGCTGAGGAGCAGCAATCTTGGAAGAGAGACAATACAGAGAGAAGGGAATTTCACAAGGTTGCCATCTAATTTCAATCTACTGCTACAGGAGAGTCAGAACTCCTGTAACTTCAGGGTTATGACGTTGCAGCTGAGCTGAGCCTCAGTCTCAATGAATTTGCATCCACATTGCCAGCAGACTTCATTTTGCACTGGCGAAATACCAGGTCTTTCCACAGTAAAACCACCCCATGACATTGTTTCTGGAAGACAACCACAAAACCTAATCCCTTAATCCCACTTGAGAACGCTGTTTTAAACGGGAAGCAGAGTTGTGTTCGCTTCCATGCTCACATGACTGATTCTGATCTCAGTTATGCCAGTGCAAATTGAAACACATACTATAACAGCAAAATGTGCTCTTGATCTGACCCAGACACTGCAATTCCCATCTGTGTATAAGGTGGCTTCATGCTACGCTGATAGATGCATCAAAGACTGAAAGAGATAATGTGTATCACATTACTGGCAAAAGCATGAGCTGAATTAGGAGTTACAATTTCCAAAAGCCTTTCTTTTCCCTTCCTCTTCTCAGACTAACAGAGAGGGACCAGACCACCTATTTGCAGTATTAAAGATTCATGTTCAGGACCATCTTTGCTTGCTTTAGAACAAATTCACTGGTTTTTAGCATATGCCCTAATATATAAGCCATTCTCAGATGGACATTTCCTTTCTTATTTTTCCTAACCTATGTTCTATATTGTATAAACTATATAATAAACTTCAGCAGCAATGTGGAGATGCAGAATCACAACTCTTTCAATATGCAAAGTGGTGGTGCAGACTGTATGCCCTGCTTCTTGAATGAGGATTTCTGCAATGGAGGGCATCATTTGTTCGTTAAAAGGGCTTAGATGATCTCGGTCACGTGCCAGGGTTGTACAAGGAAATGTCTAGATAATTTTAAAAACAAAAGTGGAAAAAGTAACAATCAAAATCTCCTCCTCTTGGTCTTAGAAATTAGCAGGATCAAAATCATTGTGTTCTATCTCACCACTTTAGCTTAGGTATCATGCATAAACTGCACTTCCCTGTGCTGCTTTCGTTCTGTGTTCAGAGGTCCCATTATTCACAGTGTGTGCTGGGTATCAAGGCAGAGAAAACTAGAAAGTCTCTAGAGAGAAATACGTAAACGTCTGCTGTGGTTCATAATGGTTTGACCAAAATTGTGATGACATTTAAATAGAGTTTATAAAATGAATATAAGTCCCTGGCTGAAGTGAAAAGTCATTATCATTAATATCCTGTGGTTGCTTATGAAGCTATATTTCTTAATGTTAAATATATGTGCTTTTATACTATTTTTTATAGAAATAATAATTATTTCTTCTTTTCCCTCCGTGGAACTGGGACTTTTTGCTAAGCAGCTTCCACCTGCGGCATCAGGCAATACATACTGTTGTTATTTCAACTTAATGCTGAAACTGGAGTGATGTAGCAGTACTCCATGTAGGTGAGTTCTTGAGCTCTGGTAGAACCTGAGAGCTCATACCTTATGTCCAGCAATATGTTTGGTTTAATTATATATGTATATATTGCTCTAACTTCACTGGGCAGGATTAATTTCACCTTATTCAGTCCACCAGAACTGATGAAATACTTATCTCCTAGTAGCAACTGGAAATTGTTTTCACCTGAATTTAAACCATATCTTAGACTATGAGGAATCCCTTCCTTTCAAAGTGTCTTTTTTTAGGCAGTTGGATTCCAACCTTAGAGTTTTAAATGAGGTTATTATTTGGGTTAGTAATGTGAGATGGTTTCATAACTGCTTTCCACAAGGCAAAACACACAATGTCATAGAAAATAGCACTTCTTAATACTAAAGGCCAGATCTGATCAAACAGAAGGCAGAGGAATGCTGTGACTAAACTGGAATCAATCCCAGCGTTCTGTGATGCAACCTAGCAAAATGAATCAGATTTCTAGAAATGGGATAAAACTCACTGTCTCCCTGCAACTGCTAGGATTTTTCCTTGCAAAATTATACATTTTGTCTTGTTTGTGTTAAAATATAGGTCTTTCACTACTGCTTTTGACACACTCTTTGCAGATAATGATTTCATTGTGAGACAGGGCTACTAATAAATTTCTGGTCTAGGAGAGCAGGTGTGCAACCATTTCACCTGAGTACTGACTCATTTTATCAAGAAGCAGATGGAATGTGAAACTGTATTCCACAGATCTGCACTCTTTAGTCCTGATGACAGTAGTATCAGTACAGAACCATACATGTAAACTTGTATAATCACTTAAAAAATTTTACTGTCTTTGGATGGCCATTTTAGCTACATTAGTTATCCAAAATCCAGAATAAAACATAATATGACTATTGTGTCCCGTCCTATCCTATCCCATCCTGTCCTATCCTGTCCCACTCCCCATACAATAAGGAAATCCTGAAAGTCCATTACTAGTCTGTTCTTCAGCAGATAAATGAAAAATCTTATTCTGGTTTTGTAAAGAAATGGCACAGTGAAAATTTGTAATGATTAAAATGGACCATTTGCAGTGATTTTCATTGCTAATAATAGTTTGCAAGTAATGTTAATGTAAATGTGAAAATCATGTGACCAGGCAATGTCAGATATTAGAAAATGAAAAAAACAGAGAAGGAGAAAAAAAAAGGAGGACATTTTTTTTTTCCTATTGAAAAATGCTTTAATGAAACAAGAAAGACATTGGTTAAAAATATCAGTAATCATGCTTTTTATTTGCATTTTTTTTCATTATATAATCAGGTGTGGTAAACAGCTTCTGTTTAATTCTTGTATTTTTGAAGCCTGCTTTTTGCATGAAATGAAAACTTATTTTCAACAAAGAAGTTATCAGCAAATGTTTTAGAATTATATTTTATTACAAATGCTATAAAATATTGATTAAAATATCCAAGTAAAATGCAATAACTGTGTTCAATTCTAGCAAAAGTTTATATATGCTAACTCCTCTAAATATTATACTTTTCTTTTATTTAACCAGCTCTGTAAAGTACAATGAAACCAAACAAATGATCTCTTAATATTGCATAGTAAGTAGAAAAACCACATGTTTATGCTGTGTGCACAAACCTGATATTTGTTGTCACATTAAATACTGAAAATTTGTTATTTTGTTAGAAGGAAATATATATTAATACAGATAAGCATCAATAAGCAGCTCAGTAATTTCCCAAGATTTCTTAGTGTTAGAACTTCAAATGTAGATTAATAAATGTGTATTTAAATACTTAAACACAAGAATGTTTTTCAAAAGTGCTGAAAATATTACATTTACCTTGTATGACAGTGCTTGCTCCTAACTTTGGGCAATGAAGTCCCTTATTAAGACAGTTAAACTAGGTAAGACCATCTTTTAGTCTCATTAGTTTTAAGTTTTTTGTCCATAAACTAGTATTATACCTCATTTCAACACTTTGAATAACCATCTTCTTCAAACAAAATTAAACTAATGGATTTGGAACCTGACTATTGTCATGGTAAAACAATATGAAACCCTTCTTCAAGCTTTAATCTATCTCCACTATCATTAACTATCGGCCTGCATAAGAGCACATAATGCACACTAAACACTGACTTCCCCTTATTCCAAACTAGATTATAACCACCTGACGATGAAAACCTCCAAAGCTGCTTCTACCTCTACCTTGCTCTAAATACATGGGCTACTCGATGGTGGTGGTTCAGTAAGACAACGCATCAGTTTCCCTGCTGAAGAAAGATGCGGTTTAAAGAAATCAACATTATTATGTCCCAGTGACAAGCATAATTAAGAATGTCTGTCTCTGAGAGGCATAAGAATAGAGGGAAAGCTTTTGTTCACCTGAGCACACTACCATCCTTGACCCATCCAAGTAATTTAAGCCCTGGCTGAATTGGACAAGGACAGGTGTAATTGGGTCCCAGTCTCAGCTGCTTCCAGCCTTGCAATTACCCTAATAAGGTTGTCTGTGGAGGGGTCAGTAGCTAGCGGCCGGTTTGGCTGGAGCCTTCTCTAAGCTGTCAACAGAAGGAGAACAAGGAGTCCATTGGGTCACAGCACGAGACAAAATGAATGCTGGTAATAGATCTAGTGACAGGAGTGTCTGTCCTGAGATGAGAGAAATGGGCAGCTGCAATGAAAGACTTCATGCCAAAAAAACCTTCTAAACAAAAAAGAAAGTCCACAAAGAACTCGTATCTTTCCGAAGATGTGGCAGTGGGGGATGTTACCTGGAGCTTAAGGGGCAAGCAGTCATGGGGACATCAAATATGGACTTTTCAGCTATGCATAATGAAGTTGCCATCTCCATTCATTTTTTTGTGAAAGGAATAAACCAGGCCTTTCCACAAGCTTTTTCACTTTGGCCTCTCAACCCCCTCCCTCCTGAAATACCCAAAGGCATTTGCAGCCCACAGGTAAGGATCCATAGGTAATGTTGACACATGGGCAATTATGTTCTCTTGGATCTTTCCAGAGAGGTTCTGGATCTGTCCTTGAAAATACTATCCCAATTAGTGGTGTGATTCAGCGTGTATATTCTGAGCTTCATTGTTTCAGGTAGGCTAAAGTGTAATTTTAACTCATCCTGCCATCACTCTGTTCTTGTGACAGTTTTTAATTGAACACAGTCTTTATCAATTAAGTGGCAGCTGCAAGTAACGTGCTAGTGCTCTGAATATGTCTTTAGAAATAGCCAAACTTGCAGCAAATGCAGGTTTAAATACCAGCAAGGAGGAGACTGTCTTTCATCCTTTCTTTGAATTCCATGAAACTTCCTGTCAGGGTCTACCCATCAATATCTTGCCTAAACATAAGAGACAGACTTTCAAAAATAAACCATCCCTCCTCCCTTTTTTATCTGCATGGTAATTCAGGATAATAGAAATAATAGTAATAATAATAAATTTTGAAGCTGGAGTTAGGGATTGCAGCTCTAAAGCTTAAAAATCCCTGTTTATTAGTGGCAGAACCTATATGTTTGGAAAGGGTGTTGGTGTTGATAAGGACCATTGCTTTTTATCCCTTTGACTTCAGGGCTAGTGTAAAACATACACATCCCTGTGTATAATTAAGCTTATGGCTACTTGCAATAAAGGTAACAAAATAATAACTGTTATTAGTCCTTATAGTTGAAGTTAGAAGCTAATTCCTACTACTTTTTAAGAAGGTATAATAAATGCTGTATACTTACCCTAGCTAGGCATCTAAGATTCAGTGTCTCTCTGCAAGGTGATCAGCCTAGAATCTCCTCACATATATTTATTTACAAAGTGAATAAATATAACTGGGAAAATGTGAGAGAGCAGAACTGCCATTATACATGTGAGAAATGAGAACAGAGACACCAGAAGGTTATGGGTGGGATTGCCAAATGTAAGAAAGTGGAGATGCTTACCATAGCTGTTCTCTTTAATCGCTAGAGAGAAGGAGGTGACAGCAGCAGGCAAATGATTCAGCTTTTAGGGAGGTGGCTAAGAATAAAATGAATTAAGACAAATTCTGCCTGGAGGAACCTCCTACTCTCCATACTTTCAAGGGACTCAGGGGTGACTACCTCAGATGTAGATGCTGAATCTTGAAGGACTAAGATTGGTTGTCAGAATCCTGCCTGTGACTTGTGCATGTTCGAACTTGGAGTATGTGGCATGGTCAGAAACAAGATTGACTTTTTTGATATTTACTTATGAATGAACCTAAAGCTAAACACCTTTACAACAGCATTAACAGGGAATGAGACCACATACTGCTTCCCACTACATATCTTTTGCCATTACATTCGGCATGGAGGTCCACAATCCCCCAAATGCTGAAATCTCACACACACATTTCTAGCAGGATGGCAAATTACAATGATATGGAGTCTGAGCTCCCATTTTATAGCCATGTGAGTTTAATAACCACACAAAACCTCTGAGAGCTTAGTGCCATTGGTGCCTATGTCCTGTAGCTGGTGATCTGCCTTGCAAAGAGGCCACCGTGGGGAACTGGACAGGCTTGATTTGAGAGCTCTTCATGTCTCCGTGGATGCTTTGGCTACCATTCCCCACCAAAGGGAGTGCATGGTGATAATAATGATTTAAAACAAATATTGGCTTGCAGTGTTTTTCTCATCGTTGTGCCACAATGCCAAGGAAGTTAGAGAGAATGCTGGCTGCCAGAATGATGGATTTATGACTACAGCTGACGCTTTTTTTCCTTCTGTGAATCAGAAGTTTTAAAAACCAGGCGTGTGTCTTCTGCACAAATAGCCTGTATTTACAAGAGTGCATCAGGTTCCAAAGCACTGGTCAAGGCCCATGTTGAGCTCAGTTCAGAAACCAAGTGCTTGTCCACTATACATAGCCTCACGCACTAATCAGACATCAGCCTCCCTTAGATGCTCTAAACACCATATACAGTCTCTTTTCCCTATGAAACATATCTCAGAGTTGGAAAAGAAAGTAATAAAGAAATAAAGAAAGTAACAAAAAAATAATAAATCTATTCCTATGTTGTATTTTCATCTTTTTATAGATTCTCAAAGAAATTCCACTCAAATGCTCTCCCTTCAGCTAAATTTTTGTTTTATTTCAAAGTACACATCAATTTGGAGACCAGTCATATTTTGAGGTGACACATTTGACTTAATCTCTGATACCGTAAATTAATTGAATTTACTTCTCTGGATATATAGAATATATTTGATGATCGTGCTGATTTCTCCTGGGATAGAGTTAATTTTCCTCATAGTAGCTTGTATAGGACAATGTTTTGGATTTGTGCTGAAAACAGTGCTGATAACACAGGAATGTCTTCGTTACTGCGGAGCAGTGCTTGCACAGAGTCGAGGCTTTTTCTGATTCTCACCCCACTGCACCAGTGAGTATGCTGACAGTGCACAAGGAACTGGAGGAGACAACTGGAACCGCAGACCCCAACTGATCCCAGGGATATTCCATACCATCTTACTCAGCATATACAGCTGGGAAAAGAAGAAGGAAAGGGGGAACATTATGGCATTTGTCTTCCCAGGTAATCATTATATGTGATGAAGCCCTGCTGTCCTGGAGATGGCTGAATGCCTGCCTGACCATGGGAAGCAGTGAACGAATTCCTTGTTTTGCTTTGCTTGTGTGTGCAGCTTTTGCTTTACCTATTAAACTGCCTTTATCTTAGCCCATGAGTTTTTCACTTTTGCTCTCTCAATTGTTTTCCCCATTCCACCAGAAGGTGAGCAGCTGTATGGGCCTGAGTTGCTGACTTGGGGTTAAACCACAACACCAGAGCTATCAGTTAGTTAGAGCTCAGACTGAGATATGCAGTTATCCATGAAAGTGAGCACCCATAGTAACCTCCCCCCAAATTCTGAGGTTTTATTAATGTCATTTAAAATTGCAATGAATTTACAAATAAGGTTTTCTGTCCGTACGTTCAGATGAATTTCAAAAATTTAAGGCAATGTACCGAAACTCACACTTGAGTGAGGAAAAATGTTAACCAAAAAAGATCCAAGAATGGGAAAAAGCCACCTTAACAATTAAAAACCAATATTAAAAACTCCAAACCAAAACCAAACCAACCAACCAAACAAATAAAAACCCAGGAAAAAATATAACTGCAATGGATAATTTGATGTTTTGCCAAGAGTAGGAAAACCAAAAATAAGAATAACAAATAGGAAAACCAAAATAGGAAATAAAACCAAAAACAAAATAGGAAAACCAAAACAGAAATTAACAGAAACTAAAGAAAACAGAAACAAAATCAATTCAAGTTTAAAAAGAGTCATTGAAATCAAACTAGAGGAACACTGAAGTGGATTTCACTCCTTAGGAGTATGCAGACTATATCCCAAAGTAGTCATGGTCTGTAATGAACACTTCTCCAGCAAACTGTAGCATCTAGGGAGCCAAGCCATGGGCACTAGCAGTTAGCAATGGGTCCAGTTTTTGCTGTTTTCCCTGTTTTCTTACTTTTCCCACTGGATATCAAACTGTTTTCTTTCACTTCTTATGAACTTTTCTTATTACATTTCAAGTCTTTTGACAAAGAGATCATCTGTTACATACTTCTCTGCCTTAGGCAAAAGGACCCCCATAACTTGGTCAAAGATTTTGCAGTTGCTGTAAGAACAATATAGCTGTATCCCACATGGAATTTAGTTAGTGCATATGCTGATCTTATAGATGTGATACATTTGACTGCCTATGCATACACAACAATAAGAAATGACCATGATGTCTTTCACTTTTTCCCTGGCTTATGTTCAAATATTTCCAAAACAACTAAAATTGGTCTCTTAAACCACGGATGAATAAGAAAAAATATTTTAACAGAGTGATTTCTAAACTGCTTTTCCTCACTTAATATTTGCAGAGAAAGACATATGATGGAGTTATTGAGTAGGCATTAAATAATCAGATTGATTATCTTTGCACTTATAAGAACTTTACAGTACCAATTTCACTTTGTATTGCTGCTCATTCAAGCTCAATAGACTTAATTTGCATGGGGAAACATTATTTTTCTTTGGGAAAGCTAAAAATAGAAACTGAAGCGGTGACTATAATAACCAAAACTGCATGATAGAAGACTTCAGATCAGCACTTCTGTTCCTTTATACTGTCCTCAGAGAAATTAGTGTAATTTGGATTAACGAGCAGTGACATGACATCACTTAATCAGTAAAGCTGCAGTTTAACACAGATTTAATTTACTCTTCAATTATTTAAGAAGTTAGAACATTATTACAGTTGCTGGAAAATTTCCCCTTAAAATCAACAGAAGATAGGTTAAATGTAGTGGACTGTTCTTACCATAAAAACACATCTCTTTCTTAATCTTTCACATTAGGTTAATTGTGTTATCACTGGTGTTTCATTTAAATCCCTCAATAATTGCACTGCAGGTAGAGGTAGTCCAGCTTCAGGACTTGATAATTCTGATCTTATTTATGATTCTATCTAAAAATTCCATTAAAGAACAATTCTAGCACTTCCAGTGATGGAAAAAAATCCTGGATGTATGAGGAAATTACACACAGACCCAGACTTGTTCTGTCCATATGAGCCAGCCAAAAGAAGCCAGGCCTGGCTATGAATCTGTATACCTACATCAGCATACTGCTGACCACAGCATAGTCATCCTACCATGTGCACAAGTTCTGGCTACCCTGGAGTGGTACCAGTGGAGCTTTGGTCACCTACATGTATCCACGTAAAAGCTCCTTTCTTTTTTCACTCTTGTTTGTACATGTAGTATGATCAAAAAGTCTTTTTCACTCATTCGGATGGGAGATTGGCGGGTCCCACTCCCTGAGCTACTCAAAATGGTGTTTTATCTTCATTGTTCTGTGGGTGGTCCTCTCCACCATTATTTATTACCTGCTGATGACAGAATGATTGGTTTCCTCCTGGGCTTTTCCATGGTTCTCCTCACTAAATGTTATTGGAAATATTCCAGAAAAAAATATTTTTTCTCTCAGAATCTGCTGATTTTTCAACGTTTATTTCATTTAGAGATTTAAAGTAGGATTCTTCTCACCTACTTTTGGGAGGGTAAGATTCAGTTCACAGACTGAGACATCAATTTTTAGGTTTTGGCATGTAAGTGTCTCCAGGCAAGCTAAGTATCTGAGCAGGGGAGGTCCAGACCACACAATTAGTGGAGCCTACAGGGCTATGGCACACAAAGGTGCCAACTCCTTGCTCTTTCTCATCTCACTGAGGACATTGCAGGGATAACAGGGAGCCTACAAGCCCCACAGTGGTGGGCTGAAACAACCTGCATCCCTGCCATTTCAGTTCAGTTCAGACTGAGCCAGAGCAATGACTCTTGCTCATTTGAGTGTATTGGATTAAAATAAACAATCTCCACCCATCTAAAGTGTGTAACTGCTTAATAATGCCTTAGTAAGTCCTTCTGGCCTTCTCAGTTGAAATTTGAAAATTATAGATAATTACAAACGGCACAAAAGAAGTCTTATAACAGGAAACTCTGGACAGTATTAATAACAATTTTCATTAACAGAGACACCTATGCTATACATGACAGCTACATTAGGAAAAAAATAAAACCAACACAGAAGATTAGACACTCAGCATAACAGGTATTAGGTAAGCAAGCAATCAAATTGTCCACAAAGCCATGCAAGAAGAACCTTTCAGCTTTTTAAAATCCACATTTTAAGCTGCAAATAATGGACTCATTGAAAATTTATATGTGTGCTAAGAGCTACAAAAGAAAATTGTTACAAAGATATGTAAATCAAAAAAGTAAGCTAAGATCATAGAATCATAGAATAGTTAGGGTTAGGAAGGACCTAAAGATCATCCAGTTCCAACCCCCCTGCCAGGGGCAGGGACACCTCCCACTAAACCATGCCACCCAAGGCTATGTCCAATCCAGCCTTGAACACCGCCAGTGATGGAGCATTCACAACTTCCCTAGGCAGCCCATTCCAGTGCCTCACCACCCTTACAGTAAAGAATTTCTTCCTCATATCCAATCTAAACTTCCCCTGTTTAAGTTTGAACCTGTTACCCCTTGTCCTCTCACTACAGTCCCTCATGAAGAGTCCCTCCCCAGCATCCCTATAGGCCCCTTCAGATACTGGAAGGCTGCTATGAGGTCTCCGCACAGCCTTCTCTTCTCCAGGCTGAACAGCCCCATCTTTCTCAGCCTATCTTCATACAGGAGGTGCTCCAGTCCCCTGATCATCCTCGTGGCCTTCCTCTGGACTTGTTCCAACAGTTCCATGTCCTTTTGATGTTGAGGACACCAGAACTGCACACAATACTCCAAGTGAGGTCTCATGAGAGCAGAGTAGAGGGGCAGGATCACCTCCCTCGACCTGCTGGTCACGCTCCTTTTGATGCAGCCCAGGATACAGTTGGCTTTCTGGGCTGCAAGCGCACACTGCAGCCGGCTCACGTTCATTTTTTCATCAACCAAAACCCCCAAGTCCTTCCTGAGTTTGTGAAACATGGCAGAGCTCTATGCAAAGCAAATAGCTTATCTTGCTGTACAATGGATGTGAAGGCTTCTCATAGACTTCAGTAAAGAATGGGTACCTAAGCAAACACCACAGTGAATGGAGTCCTTGCTTTAACAAGAATAAGCTGTCTGATCAGACAAAATCCATCTAAAACATAGTTTGATCTATTCTTCGGATGTGCAAAATCCACAGAACTGGAGTTTCTCTGGTTCTTTCTCTTTGCTTGTTAAAAGTAGCTGTTGTACCTATTTCTCTTGGATAGGCAATACATGGGGTTCATGTGTTTGTCAGTGCCCAGTGTTGAGCACCAAGCAATGATCTTGTGCACTTCTTGCAAGTAGTTCCCTGAGACTCACCATCCTACTGTCAGGACTGCTTAAGTTCCTCAGCACCTTCTGTTTCCACTGTAGAAATTGATCATGGGAAGAAAATGCTTTGGGACATGGTTTTACATTGCTTGATAAATGTACAGCTGCTGGGAGATTGGAGCCTTCATCTCATACACACCACTACTTTTATTCTTTTTTTTATTCCACATGGTCAGAGACCATGTGGAGGTACCTCATGTTTTCAATCTCCTGAAAGAAACTGTCGTGAAGAGGTCTATATTGTGGATGTAGCATGAATAGAGAATACTCAGTATATGCTTGATTTTGCTGCATGTATAGTTTATAACTCACTCAAGGCTCTGCATCTCATTACTTCTGGATGGGTCTCTCCCACCAGGATAATCAGCCTTCATTTAATGATGTTTTGGTCTATCCAATTTAATACTAAGAAGATGAACACAAGACTGATGATGTGGATAAGTCCATAGGCAAATCTGTAACAGGATTATTCAGATAGTACAAGAGGCTGCTCCTTTACTCCTCCTTAGGCTTCTAGAAGAACTGGTGGAATTTGGATTCTCTAAAACAATTTTTGACAGATCAGCTGTGTGTTAGGAAGCAGAACATAACACAGACTTCGGCCGGAAACCGAAGACTTGGATAATTTCTGCCTGAACTTCTCTATTTCAATCTTGAAGAAAAAGCAAATGCAGACATGATAACAAAGAGGCAACAAACAAACAAAGCCCAGCAACACCAGCACAGAAAGAAAGATAGGGAGAAATTGCAAGTGAAAGCACTGAAACATCTACTTCCCAGATGCCTTTTGCCGGTCAGAGCTCTGAGGACATTGCTCACAGATGGCACAGCCACAAGTGGACAGGACTTCCCACACCTTGTCCTGACCTGCAAGAATCAGTTGGAGTTAACCACTGTGGAAAAGGAATGTTTAATCCATGTAAATCTGAAGGCTGGATATTGCTTTGATGGCAATAAAGTGAACACCGAAATTTGAAGCATATAATATAATAGGGAACTCTAATGGGAAATGTACTGGGGCAGAAAGGAGATGTAACTCCTACCTTGCATTTAAGCATCCAGAGTGCATCATGGGCTATGAGGTTTTAAATCTATGGGTGTGTATTCTTTATGGGTATGATTTTTCACTTCAGGCATGAGCCCTTTGTTCACACCTTGGTCAGTCAAGGGAATGATGAAATATCCAAACGTGGACTTGCATTGGCATGAAAGACCCAATGAACTCAATCTGTATTTCTGTCAAAGAGAAGGCTGATTTTGGCTTGATTACACCTGCATGATAAAGATACCTTTGACAATAGTTTTCTTGGTCCACAGTCTAAAAAACATCTAATAAACAAAAATAGAAAGCTGAAAAATTCAGATGGAGAAGAAGTAGGTTTTAGCCATGAACCTGAAACAGCAAACTGATGCTTTAAAAAAAGGTTTTTCCTTATTTCTGGGCACTTAAAAAATAAAGACTGAATATTTTTCCCTTGAAGGGCACTCTTATTTTCAAATTTGACTGAAGAATATTTTATGGCCTGGGCTATAGCACATTCTTAAGTGGCAAGTTAGGCATCCTTTAGCTACTCCAAAAACCTCCAGCAGCTTTCTTCTCTGAGGAGATGTCTCTTAATCTAGAGACATAGGCCAAATTTCATAACTTTCCTTTTTTTTTCTCTTTCACTGTTTCTATAAGAAGCAGAAGTAACAAATACTACCAAACATACCTGAATGTTGTCCTCCATCCTCCCTGATTATGATTTTTGTCAAGGGCTGTAATGAAGTGGTGGGTAAACTTCAGGTAAACTTCTCTCCCACACTTAATTATTCCTGAAAACCATAATCTTGACCAGTATCTGAGTAGGTCTGAAAACCAGACTATTCAGATTGAGGTGAATGAACAAAATTGTCTACAGCTACCTTAGAGAATACAGGGCCTCTTTTTAAATTTCTAGACACATAAATACATATATATATTACATTTTAGTTTCTCAGTCCTTGTTGTCAGATCCAGATTGGATCTCTTTGGTCCCATTTCCATTTCCATTGCACACATTAGACCAACCCCTTCAACTGAATGTGCTGACACAGGGGTGTTTGTTGGCACACCTTGGGGAGGGAGATGCAGAGAGCTGAAGGTGGCAAAGGAGACTTGCCTGCAACCTGTTAGGGTTCAGGGTAAATACCCACTGCGCCATCCCCTGCAGCCTGTTTTGGCTTGCCTTGGGTCTCTGCCGTGGACCTGCTGCATGACCATGAGGGTGATAATCTCACTATGATGTCTCACACCCTCAAGAGTCCCATGGAGACAACAATATTTTCTTGCATTCTTAGTCTGTGGATGATCTTCTGTGAGCCTGATCTTCTGTGTGAGCCTACACAGCCCCTGGCACTAAAGGTAACGGTAACGGGGATAATATTCCAACTGTATGAAAAGGCACATGTGGGTGTCTCAGAAACATAACGGCTTGAAGACTGCTTTCTCCTCAAAATGATGCAGCCTGGAATCCCTTCAAGGCTGTTCGTGTTAATAGCGTAACAGTGCAAATGGCTTAGGAGCGAGCATGCACTGAATTACAACCTCCTCCTACAGGAACTCTGAGTTTCCTTTAAAAGAAGCTGTTCGCTTTGCTGCTGAGCTAACATGATTAAACAAGACAGGTCTGGCAGGGCTCTTCCACATTGTCAGATCTTGAACAAAAGGCATAATTTTCCTATTTCTTACAACTGCAAACAGCCTGCTTATAGAGATGGCAATTACTCACAGGCAGTGTAACTCAAGATCTTTCCAGTGTTTATATCTCCACATGAAGCACACATTTACATGGCAACGGCATGGGACAAGACATGTCTGTTAATTTTCCCATCATAATTCATAGCAGGACCCTGCCAAAAAAACACTGGAACTGATTACCAAGTGTGACTACAATCGGATCATTCAGCAATTTGAGTTTCCACACGTTTTGTGTGAGGCTGGGCTTTGTTTTACTTAAAGCAATAATTGCATTCTAATTTCATAATGTGGGTCGTGGTTGCTTCATCTCTCTGTGCCTTCAAGGAAAAGAAAAGGTACACAGAGAACAACAAATTTTTTTTTTAATTAATTTTTTTAAATGAGCTAATAAATGTATACCTGCTTCACAGGTGTACTTGCTGCAGAGTGACTTAATTATCATTCCCATAGGAATGATCACTAAAGGATTAAACATCGGTATTATCCCCAGTAATATGTATTTTGCTTTTTTGAAAAACAGAGTTAATGAATCATTTTTTAGGAATAAAAGACAGCAAAGGTTTTCAAATAAAAAGTGGTAAAGAAGGAGTTAAGATTTAATAGCTTAATTCAGACAGAATTTCAAAATTGAGCGGAAACAGGTTATTACAAACAGATTTGGACCTCATCCTGCACAATGCTCAAATTTGCCTGCAAAGTTCCCCCAATGAACAATGGTGAAGAGGATAGATCCTAAATCCCAGTGGGACAGATCCAGAGTTTGTTGGAGACCTCTTACCTTTCTTTTCATGCAGAGCACGAAACTCCATATGTTAGCTGGAGTGGTGGGGTCATAGCAGTTTATCAGATCACATAACGTTGCAAGTTGCAGCATGTCCCAGCTGGTCTGGGTTTCATTGGCTTACTCATCCTCATCTCCAAGAGAGCAGCATGGGTTCCCACAAGTCTTCAGTCTCAGCTGCCTCATGACAGATCCAGTTATTCAGCTCCTACCTTCATCCCTAATCACAACCTGGAGGTGCTGACAAGGGGGAAACGGGCAGTAGGGTCCTACTTTGTGTCTAATACATAAGGGGGGTTGGAACTAGATGATCTTAAGGTCCTTTCCAAACCTAACTCTTCTATGATTGTATGATTCATTTCCATGGGCTTCAGACTAGGTTTAGTACTGAGTCCTTTCCCAGAAACCAAAGTGTCTGAAAATAAAGACCAGATAACTCTTATTTAAAATATAAAGAAAAGCTATTTCAAATTTTTATAATGTGCATGTTAAAAGATGCAAACACTTTCTTATATCTTACGGTTTTGATCTCATTTTTGCCATGAATTTCTTATTTTATCTCAAAAACTTTTTACTTTTATAGCTTCTCCAGTCTCTAAAGGTGCCAAACAGCAGTGTTTTTTTCTGTCCTGGTCTCTGCCACAAACTCCATCTAAGGTAGTATATGTGTGTTTTCCCCAAATAGACATAGCCATACTTCTATCCGGGGTATACTCCTAACAGCCAGAAAGTCTGGAAATCCAGCAAAACCCCCTCACATTCTGGATCTGTCTTTCATGTTCCTAGCTGATTTCTCCAGGGCCAGAAGGAGGATCCAGGGAACTACAGGTCTCAGTCTGACATTGGTGCTGGAAAGGGTTAAGAATCAGATCATCTTCAGTGCCGTCACCTAGCAGCACATACAGGACAACCAGGTGATCAGGCCCAGTCAGCATGGCTCTGTGAAAGTCAGGTGCTGCTTGACTAACTTGATTGCCTTCTATGACAAGCTGACCTGCTTAGCAGATGGGGGAAAGACTGCAGATGTTGTCTACCTACGCTTTGGTAAAGCCTTTGACACAGCTCTCCTGGAGAAACTAGCTTCTTGTGGTCTGGTTATGTGTGCAGTTCACTGGGTAAAAACCTGGCTGGATGGCTGAACCCAGAGTTGTAGTGAATGGAGTTAAACCCAGTTGGTGACTGATCACAAGTCACCAACTGTGACCAGCCCTGGGAATGTTCCCCAGGGCTCAGTACTGGGGCCAATGTTTTTAATGTCTTTATCAATGATCTGGATGAGGGGATTGAATTCATCCCCAGTAAGTTTGCAGATTACACCAAGTTGGGTGGGAGTGTTGATCTGCTTGAGGGTAGGAAGGCTCTGCAGAAGGACCTGGACAGGCTGGATTGATGGGCCAAGGCCAACTGTATGAGGTTCACCAAGGCTCAGTGCCAGGTTCTGCACTTGAGTCACAACAACCCCATGTAACACTAAGGGCTTGGAGAAAAGTGGCTGGAAAGCTGCCTGGAAGAAAAGGACCTGGGGATGTTGGCTGACAGCCAAATGAACATGAGCCAGCTTGTGCCCAGCTGAGCAAGAAGGCCAACAACATCCTGGCCTGTATCAGCACCATTGTGGCCAGCAGAACTAGGGACATGGCTAAGTGGTGGGCTTGGCAGTGCTAGGTTAATGGTTTGACTCTATGATCTTAAAAGTATTTTCCAATCTAAATGATTCTATAATTATAACTGCAACTGCTCACAAAAAGATTTAGACCCCGAAGGCACCCACCTATGTTTTGGAGGCGCAACCATCCTTGTCTGCAAACAGAAATGTAAGTCATATAAGTCTACCATGTCAGCTGAACAGATGTGCCATGAACTTCCTCTAATGTGATGTGCTTTTGCTCCTGCAGGACACTGTGGGCTGATGTTTCTGTATATAGGTGCTTCCTGCACCCATTTCTGTGTATGCATGTAACTAGAGACCATGCATGGGGGCTTCCTTCACTTATGGCTGAATGGCTCACATAATGTGCTCTAAAAAGTGTGTTGTTGTGACTTAAGACTAAGTAGCTCTTCTTACAACACGTTTCATGATCACTTTCGTTAACAATGTGCCTTAGCCCTTTTATGATATTTTTTGGTTATACTTTGAAGGACTTTGAAGTTACCATATCCCTAATCCTTCCCAGAACTTGACAGGGAAGGTAGCTAAGCAGTTATCTCTTCTTACAAATCAACAAGAGGTGCTTATGTGAGTTTCCCACGGGAGGAGCAGTGCCAAATTTAGGATTAGGATTTCAAAACATCTAGGACCTTCTTGCGTAGGTCTGTAAATGTCTCTGAAGAATTTGATGATGTAGAGTCAGTTTTCTAGACCAGAGAAGGGCTAGTATCTGCAGTCTGATCACAGCCATCTAGATCAGAGCCCATGTTGATGTTTCAAGACTCTGTTTCTGCCCCTTTGCAGCCAACAAGGAGAGAAAGGATTTTTCAGAGCATCAATTAAAGCACGCCACTGATCTCTCCTTTGAATCATGCCTTTCTTTTTCTCTTGTCTCTTATACAGACAGTTTGCAGGGTTAAGCTTTCTAGTATAGCTATATAAAGATAGGTAGTATAAATACTCTTCTCTAATGCTGCCTTCACCCATTCTACAATGCTTATGCCAGCTGTGTATGTAGAACAGGTTTTAATTCTAAATAATTGTTGGCTCTTGGTTTTGACATACTGAGTGGGATTCATTTGCCTAAACACAGGCATTTTGAGCATATGTACGAGATATTGCACTGTCATTAGCTGCTCCAGCTGCAGGTGTAGTACAGGTCTCCCTCAAATCCTGCCTTATATCATAGAGACCTCTTAGCTTTTCCAGAGTACTCAAAACAGCCCAGGAACCTGTGTTTAGGCAACCTTGACCCATCTATTTGTAAACAGGCTCTTTGATGTCATCAGAAGGTATCAACTATTCTTCTTGGAAGTTGGATAGTTCTATTTCTTCATCAGTTTTCCATGTGCCACTAATTCAAACCGCTAGAATGAGCCTGGTTCCCATTTGCCAAATCCTCCAAGCAACTTCATGTTGCTTTATGGTTTGTCAATAATTACACTGTGAAAAATTACAAAATAACAGAAATTTGTTCCTGGTTTTAAATTCACCATGGGATTGACCTTAATTTTCTTTCCATTTGATAGTCTGAATAATATTTTGTCAGGTTTTTTTTTCCTTGCTTTGGGCTTTGACGTTGGTTTGAGGCCTAAAAAATAAATGGAAACATGGGTTTGTGTATTCATTGTAACGGTGTCAAGCAATATGTTTTATGATTTGAAGAGAGTTAGCATTAAATTAGCACTGATCATTAGTATGCAAAAAGAGACCTCTATGGATATGTCAATGACATTTCTGTTCCAAAAGGCTAAAACACATACAGCATTATCTCTTTTTGGATAAATTCCCTTTCTGATAACAGTTACTTCCTTGTACCTAGCTGTAGCTCAGCATTTTCTCAGTTGCTGTCAATTATGTCTGAGAAACAGCACAAAACAGAGCATGGCTTTGCTGTGTACTTGCTATGATGGGAACGCCCTTCAGCTCTGACTTTGCACATGGCAGGCAAGTCTTTGACTACTGATGTGTCACAAGACCAGCAGACAAATGAAATATGAAGAAAGGGGAAAGGGTGTATCATCACTTTATTTCCTTCAATTGTCTAAGTAGTAATTTCGACTATTATAACTTCCCTGTGTTAACTCAGACTTCTAGACATCCTAGAGACAGAGGCATTCCCAGAGACTGGATTCTGCCTTATTGTCATAGGCACCTATTCAGTGACCTGTGTGGCTGAGATGACTACCAATGGGTAGCTATAAAATAAGTAAGATTAATCCTGCCTATAATGACTTGCAGGATAATGACATCCAGGAGGGATGGGGATCACCATGTTGGCACACATATAGAGTGTGTGTTACCCATGACCATTTCATCTGATCTCAAAGATTAAGCAGTTGGGTTTCGGTCTTATCTAGGGTTAGAGAGTGATATAAGAGGACCAACGGATTTTCCCTGAGGCTGGACAGTCATGGGTGACAGGGTGTATGGGATAGTATGGGCAAGTATCTAGGCCAGTGGGCCCCTCCAGTGCTTTGGAACTTCACCACTGAACAAGTGCAAAATCCAGAAAAATTAGTAAAACATTTAAATGAGGTGTGTTGTCATTCTGGTGATACCAGAGAGGGACAAATCATGGCAACGTGCCGGGGCTTGGCCTATGCTTACAGAGCCCTGTTCAACACTATCCAGCACCTTCAAAGGGAAAAAGATGTTTCTGGATCTGATGGCAAAGCAACAGACAGAACAGCTACTCCAACTCCAAATAGAGCAGCTACACCAACCTCAGTGACAAGTACAGCTACTCAAACTCAGACTGCAACAGACAGCACAGCTTCTCCAACTCTAAGTACAGCAGCCTCTTCAACCACAGTGATAATCACTTCAGCTAAACCAAAGGACCAATTTGTGCCCCACATTGGGTGCCACAAAGAACTGTCATGGTTTAAGCCCAGCCAGCAGCCCAGAACCATGCAGCCACTCACTCAGTCCCCCCCACTTCTTTCTGCACCCTGCTCCTGTAGGGATGGGGAGGAGAATCGAAAGAATGTAACTCTCACTGGTTGAGATAAGAACAGTCCAGTAACTAAGTGTAACACAAACCACTACTGCTGCCACCAATAATATTAGTGAAAAGGGAAATAACAAGGGAAGAGAATATAACTGCTCATCACCTGCCGACCGATACCCAGCCCGACCCGAGTAGTGATTTAACCCCTCCGGGTAGCTGCCACCAGTTTATATAGTGGGCATGATGCGCTGTGGTATGGAATACTTCTGTGGTCAGTTTGGGTCAGGTGTCCTGTCTCTGCTTCCTCCCAGCTTCCTCTCCTTCCTGGCAGAGCATGAGACTAAGAAAGTCCTTGGTCAAAGTAAACATTACTGAGCAGCAACTAAAAACATTGGTGTTACCAGCATTGCTCTCAGGCTGAAAGTCAAAAACACATCACTGCACCAGCTACTAAGAAGGATTAAAATGGCTGCTACTGCTGAACACAGGACACAGGGTCATTCAGGAAACCAGCAGCAATGATCACAATTATGATATGCAGAGTACTAATCGAGAGCCTGACCCAAAATACACCTCTCCCACACTCTTCAAACAGAGACAGCAAACCCTCCTTCACAAGAGTATAACATCAATTAAATTCCACATCCATTTTATCACTACTGTCCTCCAGATGAAGTTGGTAGATGAGTAAACTGAGGCAGATGGTGAATCCACCTAACAATTAGCATGCAGCAAATAAGTGATGAGCTGGCAAGAAATCTATTTTGTCCTTCTCGTTCCATGCTTCTGTCCATAACCATAACTTGTATTTACGAAGCTAAGCTTAGTTTTACCTTGGAAATAAGATGGATAGTCTTTTCCCATTGTAATTGTGGGGATTCCACAATTGCTTTCCAATTTAAATGTTATAGGACATCAAAAACACCTACACAAGGATAGTACAAATAATACAAAATCCAGTGGAGACCCACACCTTTTTGGAGAAGCAATGAAAAGACATGCAGGACATCTAAACGCATTTCCGTTAGGAATGGATGTGATTAGGCAACGGGAAGGAGGGACTAAAGCTCACAGTGTAAGACATCTGCATGTACATGATTTGGATGATCTAGGTGTCCAAGCTCTGATTATAATTAATGGAGATCTACTGCTTAATTCAGATGTTGAAGCATAGATGCTCTTCTAGCACTGAGCTAGCGCTATACAGCTCAGTTTGAAAAAACCTTTACATTATCACGTTGCAAGAGATTAAAGCCATTCCAATATTACAATGCCTTTTTCTATGGGATGATAGAACAGATAAGCTGTTTTGATGTTGCTCTCTAGCAGGTATCTGTTCAGGGAAGATCCATGCTTATGTGGTTTGCAAGTCATCTCTTGCAAGATGATCACAATGACCCTTTCTGGCCCCTAAATGTATCTATTCCATCACAGGTCTACCAAATTTATGATGAAAAAATATAATATAATGAAAGGGAGACAGAGGGAGATGGGGGGCTGGGGATGGATGGGAGGGGGAGAAAGGAGAAATTTACATTGTGACTACATTGTATAACTAGCAATCATCATAATAGAATTACTGACATTATGGGCTGCTAAAGGAACAGTTAGTAGCTTGTCTCACTTGTCTGTAATTTACTCTGTGTCTATTTAGCCTTGATGTACAACCTAGGTCAATTGCTGTGCCTCTTTCCTATCTTTCTACTTCTGAGTTATAGAGAGAAATGTGTGCCTCATGAATGACTATCTCTCCTGGTCAAGCTTGTCTCTCACACTCTTCGGCAGTGCCATGTGTTAATAGATAGTGCTGAACAGTTAATATCACCAGCTAATTGGTGCAGCATGTGTGAAGCAGATGGATTTAAATATAGAAAGTGGAGGTTGAAGGAGTAACTGAAATGCATAAGTGATGAGGATTTATTATTAGAACAGATTAATGAGCCCACCTTTCCCTGTTCCCCCCTTCCCTTCATCTCTCATCTTCTTCCCAGGCCAAGTGTATTTTTAATTCTTCTCTTTCAGGAAGATTTTATTCCACTGTTAAGAAAATTATGATGGAGAATTTTGTGTTGGCTGTATGGCAGCACCTGGAAGACCCAACCATTTATGCCATGTACTGAGCGTGTGGTGTTTGTGGAGACTCAGATCTGCAATAAAACAGTAGCAACTGATTTATGAAGTGTAGATGAAGAAGGGATATGTAAAGAATGGAAGGAGAAAGGTGGAGGGGTGTATTTATTTTAATGTAGATCAGTTGTCTCAAAGACCTGTGATACCAAGCCAGAGTAGGATATTCCCTTTAAAAGAACTTTGGCTCAAGTCTCAGCTCTTTACTTGGTGTTGCCTACTTGAATGCAACTTTCCATTGCCTTTGCTCTGAGATCTCTCAGTGCTGCAGGCCAGTCTACTCCTCAAATCTAGGTTGCAATGGAAACAGAAGTAGTTTTGGAAGTGTCCTCACTCCCACATTTAATCCCCATGGAAACTTCCAACTACAATAGCAGCTCCAGAGTTAGGAACCAGCTTCTGGACTTCTGTCAAGATAAACATCCTTCAATTCACCCTCAGATAGGAAGATCAGAGACTTAGGTATTTTCTGTGGAGGTTGTCTTTCTCTCTGAGATATTTGGACTATCTTGTAGGCATACTTTATGCCCACTGAAGTCACTGTGTGTATATTTGTTGTTTCCATTTTGAAGCTGAAGATACTGAGATCCACAGAATGTAAGACTAGTATTTCATTTAGATGATCATCAAAGTTCTAAATACTGATCTTGTTTGAAAACCAAATAGAAGAATCCATAAGGAAAGATGTATTTTCCCCATGTTGTTCTATCCAGCCTACCATTGCTCTCTCCGTTGTTTTACCAAGTAGCTGGTAGCTGGACAATGGACTCAAGACAATTCATCATGGAAATTGAGTCATGCACTTAAAGTAAATAAGCATGCCCATGCTTTTACTTGTTCATGGCTTAATACTTACTGTCAAGAGGTAGTGGTCTAACAGCTATTGGATTTGATGGCCAAACACCATACCTTGCATTCAGTGTGCAGACAGGTAAATGGAATTTGCTCACTCTTGAACTGGACAGTTTATAGTTAACTCAGTTCTCATTAGCAGGCTTTCAATTCCAAACAGGTGAGGTTGCTCGTTTATTTACTAAATGGATTGATTTTAACTATGTTTGAAGTGGTAGTGTCACTGAAAGACATTTAAGCTATGTCTAATCTAGAAGGCCTGGGGATGCTTTAGCTGTGACATGATGTTGGAAAGACACGAGTCCCAAATAGACAAAGATCTCTTCATTCCCACAGTTTCCATGTGAAGGAAATCTGTGTACATGCATTAAAAGGGGAGTGTGGGGGCATTGTGTGTAACACTTCCCTATCTATCTCTGATAGGACAGGAGGTGCCCTGAACAACTGGGTACAACGTCAGATGCCTGTACTCATATCTGTATCCATTGCCTGACCTACAGACTTAGTAGACTTCACCAAGCTTATGAACAAAGGACCATATTAAAGTAATTTCAAAAAAAGGTCTGAAAAATCTTCTCCAAATAAAATAAAAAATGATGGAAGTTCTTTTGATCTGTAAGATAAACAACTACATGTATGTGGAAAACCACATAAGGATCCAAATCATCCTCAGTTATACTCATGTGACCACATGAAAATGAAATAAGGGCAGGATTTTCCCAGCAAGCAAAAGTTTCTATGGGTTTATCCCACACTTTACAACTTCCCATGGTTCAGTGACACGATGTGGAGTGTTATCCATTGCAGAATTTGCTTAACTGAGCTTGGTTTTGGGCACAGCAAAGCTCCTCTAAGCTGCAGTTTTTGGTTTTATTGTTTGGGTTCTGTTGCAAGGATATTTACAATTATTCTAACATTCCTTTTCATAAACAGATTACCATTGCAAATTACACCATGGGGAAGTGTAAAAAATTTTGGGCAGGATTAAGGTAATCCTAAAACAAGCTCATAAAAAACACATATAAGTGCTCTATTTTTAAACAGAGACAAGATGAGACATAATCTTTTTTCAGTAAATTTTCATGAGCAATAAACCTTTAAACCCAATGTACAATATATGTGCGTGTTTGTGTGTGTGCGCGCCTCTGTACATGGGTATGTCCTTAAACTTTCCTTTGCCAAGATACAAAGCCCAGCTTGTCAGCATTGCATCATGTTTGTAAATCTCCTCTTCAGTGAAATTTGTCTGACATCAACTTTCTCCCCATGTAAGGGTGGTGAGGCACTGGAATGGGCTGCCCAGGGAAGCTGTGGATGCTTCATTGCTGGCGGCGTTCAAGGCCGGGTTGGACAGAGCCTGGGGTGGCATGGCTTATTGGGAGGTGTCCCTGCCCATGGCAGGGGGGCTGGAGCTGGATGATCTTAAGGTCCTTTCCAACCCTAACTATTCTATGATTCTACGTAAGCATAAGTCTTCTGTGGCAGACGAATGTTTAGTTTTTCTTTTTTTTATCCGTTCCATAATCTATTTCTCAGAAAATGGATTACTTTTAATTATTACTATTTTATCAACTTTTTATAGAGGAAGTAAAGGGACAGGTCAGAGATAAGAATTTAATGTTTATTATAACTTTAAATCTCACCCTCTTGCTGTTTGTAACCACACCACCAGTAAATAACGGGCAAAATTTTTTTTCAGATCTGAACCTATAGTCATGATATGTTTTTCCTCTTTTAAAACACGTGGTTTTGTATAGGTGTTCTTCTCCCGCTATTTAAGAGCTGAGTTTGATCCTTGATGATGTGAGTGACAAAAGCCCTGCTGGCTTCAGTTGAATGGAAAGAAGTGTTTAACGCATATGCTTGCAAGCTCCACCTGAGTTTCTAAAACAAGGGTCAGATCTTATAGAGGTAAAAAGATGCCATTTCTATGTGGGGCAATTTATCGTACCCTAAGGCAGAGTTGTCATAACTGCATGGTGCAAATCGTTGCAGCTTGAAAGTGGAATTGCTACAGCCCTGTCTTGTAATGACAGTAGTTTATATTGGCTGAAAACCTATCCTACTGATTTAGATCCTGATCGTGTTTACACCAAGCTTGATGGCAAAATTGATGGTGAATTCAAATGAAAACCAAAGTCAAATGCCACTGAAGCCTCCAGGAGTATTACAATTGACTTGAAAGGCAAGCAAGAGAATGGGTGCTCATATGAATTCATTGCTATGGAAATTACCTGGAGGAGGCAGTTCTGCCTGGGCTATCACCATGTGACTTCACATAGTCACACAATTTTGCCTGTAGGATCCAGCCAGACTTAAGGCTCAGATTCTTTTATCTTTTCACCTCCCTGCTTCTTTATGTCTGGGCAGCACACTAATTTGTGTCATGTGTGAGGAGTTTCACCACAAATTCTTTAAAATCTTTAGGTCTTTTTGTTTTTAATTATGGTTTCCTAGTTTTTACTGCCACCTCTTTAACCCTGGAAAGATAATACACTGATTTCAAATCATGCTTCAGGGTGGCAGCTAATTGCTTATTTGGCCAAGCGCTGGACTTCCTTCCTTATAATGTTTGTCTCAAGTGCTACACAAAAGCAATTTGTGGTCATTTTACTAGCCAAATGTATATAATATTACATATTATTAGAATGTTATTAAAGCAAAGAATTTTGTTGTTCTCCAGCCAAACACGAAGAACTCTTTTCCCTTGTATAAAGAAGTTTCATAGCTAAAACTTCCTGCCTCTTCAAGCTTCCAGCAGTGTCCTGACCTTAATGAACTAGGAAAAGCTATTTTTCTCATTCAGGAAGAAGCTGCAGATATTTTCCATTCTTGTGACTTAGGGCAGGACAAGGTGTGACTACACCGCGTGGAGATACCTCTGAACTAATTCCAAATAACTTGTTTGGGTAGTGCATGCAAGAGAGTGCGGAGAAAAACCCAAATTGCAAAGCCTACTGGAGCAGCGTAGCTGTAACTCTGCTAAACTCCCTGCTTCCAGCTATGCCCACAGAAGCTACTTTCACATCTTAACCTTGTCTGAGCTGTTCTCTTACCTTTTCACCTCCTTTCAGCTCACCTTCTAGGGGTAATCTCTCATTCTTGCTTTGCCTGACGCAAACAACGCAAGAACCTTGCCTCTCCTGGCGTCAGCACTATAATGGCAGATTCAGGCTGAATGTTCAGCACCCAGAAAGAGTTTAGAAAATTAGTTCCTTTTCTAGATCAAGAAACTGAAGCAGAAAGACATTCTTGCCCAAAAAGCTGGTCTTGGGGAGCAGAACGGGAGCTGTGCGGAGGGGCTGCAAGCAGGCAATATGACCATCACACGCATGGGGAATTGGCAATGGGACACATCTGTCAATTATTTGCAGCCCAACCTATTGCATCACCTGTACTGGGGGATAATTTGCTTTTCTAGTTTGGTCTTGTCCCATCATTCTCAGTATCCATTAGAATCAGGTCTCATTGCCTGATTCCATCTCTTTTCCTATCTCAGTCTTCTCTTCAAACTAACTGGCAAGCATTTCCTACAGTTCCTCTCTTCCGGTGGCATAATAATGAAGCCTATTTGAAACAGGGAAGAAAGGCAGACTGGAAAGTATTCCTGCTTTAAATTAAATCCACACACACGTGCCAGAAATCTTGTAGCAGAGACTTCACATCCTTGATCTACTGAGGAGATACGAATGGTCTCAAATTTGCATCAGTGAAAAGCTCCTTAGAGCTGTTATTTACAATATATTCATCGGGGAAAAGGAATTTAGGAATTCCCACAGGAGAATCACTGGAGCCAGTAAATCAGTGTATGGTAAGATAGAAAAGGTAAAGAGGATTGAAGGCACAGGGGAGATGGAATATGTACCAAAACAACGATCAAACTCAGCTGGTCTTCACACGTGGGTGTTGTGGCAAACTGCTTAATCCTTACTTGAACAGCACCCATGTGCCAATGCAGTGTGTATCTCCTCAAGACCTCAGAAAAGGGCAGCCTTGCACACTGGAGCAGCAACATGGGGCTCATATAGGAGAGACACAAACATTTGACTCTGTCACTGGCAGCATACATAATGTAAAAGTCACACACTCTATAGAGCCATCCCTGTTCCAGGCTGATAGTTACAGCAAAGGCTTCATCCACACTGCTCTATCTAGTCTTTTTCTAGATGGACCAAGTGCATCCATGTTAGACTGCACATGGCACACATCACCTTTGAGCCCCATCAGGAGCCTTGGTAACCCAGAGGTACATTTATTTTTGTATGTGTGTGTCGTGGTTTAAGCCCAGACGTAACTTAGGACCATGCACCCACTGGCTCACTCCCCCCCCTTTCCTCCGACCCGGCTCCCAGAGGGCTGGGGAGGAGAATTGAAAGAATGTAAATGTAACTCTCATGGGTTGTGGTAAGAACAGTCCAGTAACTAAGGTATAACACAAACCACTTCTGCTACCACCAATAATAATGATAAGGGAAATAACAAGGGAAGAGAATATTACTGCTCATCACCCGCTGACTGATACCCAACCTGACCAAGCAGTGATCTAACCCTTCCAGGTAACTGCCGCCAGTTTATATAGTGGGCATGATGTACTGTGGTATGGAATACCTCTTTGGTCAGTTTGGGTCAGGTGTTTTGTCTCTGCTTCCTCCTGGCTTCCCCTCCTCCCTGGCAGAGCATGAGACTCAGAAAGTCCTTGGTCAAAGTAAACATTACTGAGCAGTAACTAAAAACATTGGTGTTATCAGCACTGTTCCCAGGCTGAAAGTCAAAAACACATCACTGCATCCGCTACTAAGAATGAGAAAAATGACTGCTACTGCTGAGCACAGGACAGTGTGGATATTCACACTGCTCAAAATCATGTGAGGACACAGCCCACCAAAGAGCTGGCCAGGTTGTCATAGCCACCCAAGGATATTGCCATGGTGTCAAGGGCTCGGGGAGATGTGGTGATGTCAGCAGGTTGAAGACCTGCTGGAATTATGTTGGAAAGGCAGTATCCAAAACTGGTGTGATCTTATCTGCGCTGTTTATACACATCAGTCCTTGGAGTGAGCTATCCCAGAGCTTTTCCCAGGGGATCTGTGAGTTTGATGGTGCACACATCCCCAGCGTCCACGCTAAGCTTTTCAGCCACACTAATGGGTCTATATTGCTTCCAGCCTAAGGCTGGCTTCTCTCCAAGTTGGGAAATGTCTGGACAGAGTGAGCTTGCGTTCAGAGAAACGCAGCCTCTGCTCACCTCCCACAACAGGGCTCCCTCAAGCACCAGGAGATATGTGTTGCTGAGTCCTGTTTTGTTTGGATTGTGTTTTAGATAAGTAACATGAGAAAGGCTCACAAACCCATCTTTCTGTTCAGATGGCACAAGACTTGAGTGGAAATATGACGTATTTTGCTCACCACTCAGGCTTTTAAACTAGTGTAAGATGACAATTTTGAAATACTAACTTTTTTTCCTCCCACTTTGCCTTGACCTGAATTTAGGGAACTGACAGATTCTTTCCACCCTCCCTGTCCCCTGCAAGAAAAAATAAAGTTTTGGATTTCAGCAATTTTGATGTTATTGTACTTAAAAGATCCAGTTGGAAATGCAATGAATATCTTGTTGATGACATCCCGGTGACAACTGAAGTTAATAACGGTTTTAAAAAGTCGTTTACTTCAATTGACTTATTGCAGATGCACAAAGCCTGCCAGTTTCATTAATGCAAAAAATGTAGGAAAACCCCTGCTCCCTTTCATTTCTTACTTTCTGTTTGAAGTTGAAAATATGTTACAAATAAACTGCTAAATAGATTTAATATTTGACATAAAGAGCCTCTGTCCCAGATGTTTGACATGATTTATAAATTACTATGCTTATGGAAATTGCATTATTGCTATACCTTATTTTGTTGTAATGACTGCATATTATTCCTTGAGCAACAGGGAATAAAACAAATCACTGATAGCTAAGCAATATCCTGTAAAATGCAGATATCAGCACAAATTCTATTTATATTTGAGCAATGAAAGTTGAGGTTCAGCTACAGAACAAAAGATTTAGCATGACCATTTTAATGGTCTGCCTTGAAATTTTATCAAGCCATTCCTTCATTTTGTTAAGGTGTTGGGATTGTGTTTTCTAGCAAAGACAACTCATCAGAAGCCACCCCATTACCTCTTCTCTAAAGTGAGCAAACTGTATTGTTGCACTAAGTCACTCACAAGGATGAAAAACAATGTCTTTAATGCTGAAGATTTCATCCATGACAATTAGGATTCCTTTTTCCAGTGACTGCATTTTCACCTTCAAATCCCAAAGGTCGCGGAGAGGTAATGTTTTCATTAAAACATACCTGCTAAGGTGACCTAAGCCTTAACATAAACAAAGTCTTTTAAATGCAGACACCTGAAATACCTTGGTTTTCAATCCTGGCTCCAGTGTTTGAATCTCAAAGGTGAAGAAGGCATACCAAATTCCTTTGAAGCCCAGTTTTCTAACCCTAAACTACTTACTAGAGATAGATTTCCACTTGAAAACAACTAATCGTGCATGTGAAATTGCATTTTTAGCAATTTTTACATATGTAGTATTACATATGTAGATGTGTATTTCCAGTTTGTAAAGATAGTGTTTTTTTAAGTAAAAATATCCCAGCTTTTATTTTACAAATATAGCTTATGTCTAATATAATGTTTAATATAAAGCTGAGGTAAGGGTGGGTAAGCCCAAGAGGAAACCTTTCAACACAGTATATTTCCATAGTCACACAGCATATTTCCACTGGGCATCAACTGATGAAGACAAAATTGTGTTAGATTTTTAAGGGTGCAAATCATCATCACACAATGTGCAGAATTAACATAGATTAGAAGTCTGAGCCCAGGTCTGAGTAGTTTCCGTCAGGATGAAGCAGTAGCTTCTCTAGGACCTCTGCATTTTAATATCATTGAAACCTATATAGTAAAGCAGGGGTTTCATCTATGTTCCTGGCTAACCTGCAGTCAGTATTATGCTCCCTCCAAACACTCTTGGGACGGCAGGTGTCAGATTTATGTTTCTTCTCTTTGTATAAGGAAGCAGGGTAAGTCTAACCTTAAGGACTTTCTGTCCCAACATCCTCACTGACCTTCTCTCCAGCAAATTCTATTTTGCCTTTAATTATTCTGATCTTGTGCTATAAAGTATATATTCTATGTATGCATGTTCTTGTCTTCTTGTCAGTGGTTGGGAAGTGCAGAGCATTCAAAACCAGTGGCTGTTGATAAATGGTGAATACAAGCAGCAAGAGAGAAGGACTCAAAGTGCTTCATCAGATATGTTAAAAATTGGTAGCAATCATGGTTTACAAGAGAAATATTTACAGCTGTAGCATGATTTGCTTAAACTTTGCTAAGAAACGAAGAATTCCTTAGGAATTCTTCTGCAGCTCAGATCTGCTGGATGTTTTCATCTTTTTATTAGTAGAAATCTATTTAAGTGACCTATCTGAAACAACCCTGGAGCTTATAATTGCTGTAAATTTCCATATTAAACAAATAAACATCAATGGAACATTCAATACGCCTGGAATGTTTGCTGTTTGAAGAAAAAGGCATCGTGCTTTAGTAGATAAGTAGTGATTTTAATGTCAGGAAACTTATTTGGTACACAGTATGAAGGATTTAGTCACAGTGCTACTGCTATCTTGTGTCTGTGCATTAGGTTTGTGGCAACCCAAACGTCCTCAGATAATGCCCAAGATGACCACCCAGTGCAGAGAGCAATTTTGGAGGAAACAAGAGGGAAGTGCTCCCTAACTTCGTGTTAACACCTAAGTTTAGGGTCCTAAGTAGTAGATAAACATTCCTCTGCTGGCCTTGAAATCACCTATCTCCATTGCCTGTACAGGCAACTTTAGTAAGGGAAGTTCACAGAACATAATTTTAGATAATCTAAACTCCTTGTCAAGTGAAGTGGAAAAATACAGCAGCCCATTGAGGTCTGAAAGGTCAGGACCAACAGCAAACTGAGGTGGTGGTCTCCAAACTCAGGAAGAAATTGCTCTTTAAATGCATAGTGTCTTGTTAAACCTATCAAAGGTACAGGTCAGAGTGTAATCAACTGTTATACTTCAGGCTTTAAGGCCACTCTTACCTGGAAAAGTTAATTCTGCTGCTTTGTCATTGCATGGATTTTGGCATTGCAACAAGTTCTGCTTTTGCTCAGCCAAGCCTGAATCTTCAAGAGCAGTAAAACTGCTCAGTAATAATAAGTAGATAATTATAAATTAACTATTAAAACTGAAAGTGACCATATCACTGAACTGATGTGCCATGTAAAATATAGAAGCTGGGAAAATAGTTATTGTAGTTAAATGGTGTAATGATTTAAGGAAATAACAGGCTTGCAAGAAAAAAACTGAACTGTGGCCCTCTCCTGAAAACATGCACTGCTCTCCCTACCTGTATAGTTGTTCTTTAGAATAAGAAGAGATGACCTGTGTGTTTAGGGTCTGCAGAGTTGCATGTTAGCAAAAACACATGAGTTGGGTCTACTCAAGGGAGGAAAATCAAGCAAAAAATTAATTACAAGGAAAGGAATCTAACGATTCAAGTCTGTACATATTAAAACAGTAACATAGGAAAAGACTGAGTGAATGCATGTGTGACGAGAATGCCAATAACAGATCACAGGAGTGCGAAACTGCCTTGGATCTCGATCCAAAGTCAGTGGAGGCCTGTGGACTCCAGTGGAATTTTGCACCAGGTCCTTGGAGATCCCTCGGAGTAATCTCAGCACTTGTGAACACTGCCCAAAGACATTAAATGGGTACCATGGACATGACTGGGTTTCTTTTAAACAGGTAACCAACATCTATGCTCATCAGTGGAGCTACGTCAATCACACCAGCTACAGATGCATCTGGGGCCCTGATATGAATTACTAATGGATTTGTTATGCTGGATGAGGTCAGAAACAATAGGAGTCTGCACTGGGATGCTCAGCCCCGGCTTTTCATTTCTTCTTCCTGAGTGTGAGAGAACAAGAGGGCAAATAAGGTGAGCAATCTTAATCACTCTGCTTAATCCACCACTACATGGTGCTTAGATAGGTCACTGATGTATCTACTTTGTGCAGCTGTACAAGGAGGTGCTGAGTTGGGAGTCCTTTGAGGAGGTCTTAAGGTCTTTGAGAAGGCTTAAACAGCGACATTGGTGAACTGCAATGAGTGAGCTTAGGTTTGAAAACTGAGGGTAACATATACACCACAAACACTGTTTGCTTTTAAGAGGAACCTTGGTTCATAAAATGGTTCCTCATATTTATTTTGATTAGATTTTCATGTTACTTTTCATGTTCAGAGAGGGGGACAGGATTCTTGCTAGGGTCTTTTCTTATATGTTTCCTACATTTCACGCTCGCAGTCTCAAAGGCTGTGAAAACAGATGTCTGGTTTGCAAAGCAGGTTTTAGTTTTTTAGCAATGCCAGACATTTTACAGTAGAAAATACAAAACAAAAACAACACCAGTAACTTCTGATGTCTTCTGTTTCCTTATCACCTTTTGTTGTACTTGTTAATCAGGGTGACTGGGAGTATTTTAAACATTTATAATGTATACATTTCTTCCCCCCACCCCCCAAACATCTGTTTATTTTACAACAAAATGAACCTTGGGAAAAAAAGTAGCTGCTGTTCTATATTTTTTTCAAAGTGAAGAAGTAAACATGCTGCTTTCACATTTGCTACATCAAACGGATGCTATTTATTTAGTCGCTTGAGGCAGGAGGCCTGATCAGAAGCGAATTTCTTTTATGGCCTAAGGTGGTGAACTATTTTTAATAAGAACAATGCTTAAGGAAAAGAAAATTCCTAAAAAACCTCTTCAATCAGTTAGAGAGGAGAGAAGGGAAATCCCCTCTTGTGGTAAGGAAAGGTAATGAGCTACTGCTCCATAACACATCCAGCCTGGGCTGCCTTAAAGTTCCAGTGTTGGAGGAGGGATATGTGTCACCAGGCATCATCTCATCTGAAAGTAAACAAGAAAACAAGAATCACATGCCAAAAAGTTCCTTTTCTGCCATGTATATGAGCACAGGTGAGGGCAACCAGATTACCTCTTGATGCCTGCTCTGGGGACAAAGGTAAGGTCCAACCCCTCATTTTCTTCCTCAGCTTTGTGCTTGTTTTGCTCAATAAGTGCATGCCCTGTATTCAAATACCCAAAGGAAAAGAAGAAAAGCTAAAAATAAGAAATGTAAAATTATTTTTATTGGACTCCCACAAGCAAGTGAAATGGCCTACGGCGGAGGTAGTTGTCTGGGTGAAAATCATCCAGGAACCAGCTCAAGCCTTGTTCCCTAGCCTCATTCAGTTTACGAGTATAGACATAGCCCAAGGTCTTCTCTTTTTAAAATGCTTGCCAACAACATGCAAGCTAGAAATTAGGATCATCTGAATGAAAGCTGATGTAAACAATTTCAAAACCAAGACTATTGAACTCATCATCAAGAATCATAAGACTCACCATAAAGAAAAAAGACATAAAAGCTTCATTTTTATACTTCCAAATTTAAGGCTTAACTTGAGACAATGATATGTTTGTCACTTGATTTCTATCTTCAGCATAAGCAATTAATTATGAGTGCAAAACCAGGAAAGATGACTGATTGTGCACAGCTTAACTGCAGTGCACAATCTGATGCACAATGCAAATATTGTAAAAATAGGATGGAATTTGAAATTTCAAAATTTGCTCTATCATTACTATTTTTGAGATAATAAAAAATATTCTGGAAACTATGAACTGAATTCTAGGTAATAAAAATGTTGGCGCTTTTCTCTTTAGGTCTCAGATTTCAGAGTATTTTAAATGATCTTTTAACCACAATGAATACTTCGTCTTACAACCACATTTCCTAAAAAATGTTATGGTTTTCTTCTGCATACAAACCTCTCCAAATATACCTATACAGTCTGTTTGCAACCCACCCCTTTGGTGAGAAAATGCACTCTTGCTGTCTTGACTAACAAATAATAATCAACATGTTAATGTGGAAAGATAAAACAAGACTCTGAAATGCTCATTTGGGTCAAAATGAGGTTATTTCCCAGGGCATAGGGAATCCCATCTGAATTGGTTGCTGCAGTGACTCAAGAAACATGCAAACTGTACCCTTGATTAGAATCTGGGAGAGAGAGATAAAAGGTTTATCTGTGTGACAAGGGCTGTTTGATGGACTATTAGATGACACTTTTTTATGTTTGCTTAAATCTCGCAGCTTCTGTTGCTGCTTTATCACTAAACACCCACCCCCCAATTAATAATCTTGCCTTTCAAGGAAGTCTTTCTGGCAAACAAAAGTGATGAGAACAAATATATAAATATCATTAGTATTCTGCTTCCAAAGCACATGCAAAGACAGGCATGCTTGCGTGTAAATGTTTAGGCACCATCATACACTGTAACATATAAATCTGCCCATGTGTGTTTGTTTATGTGTGTTTGTGTTTCAAATGCCCTTCAGCAGGTCAAGACTTTCAAGCACTCGTGTTTGTGAGCTGTCATAAACACGAGCAAGCAGACACTACAGCATGAACCTGTGGCCATAATTTGAGATACGTATAGTGTATGCTGTACCTATATGCACCCAAGGATTAATATGCATGTGTATATGTTCTCACATATCTCTATGTATATATACACATATAACCAGTCATGTGTTACTGTACTCATGCATATTTATGATATGATAATATAATATATAATATAATGCGGTATAAAACACATATTAAAATATACCATCAGTATATCATTATCCTGTATTATAATATATTGTACATTATGAATATATAACATCATATATATTATATATCAATACACATACATTTTCATTTACATCATATCTGTATGTACATTATACATACCTGTGCATTAAATGATATATATATTGTGTGCATATGCAAAAAAATAGATAAAAACCTAAGTTTAAAAAGGGTTTAATGTATTTTAATCTCCATTTAGTGCTTTGTCTTGGACAAGAGGCTCCAGTGAGACACTGTGATAACCTGATATAATTCAGCTGTGTTCTTGGTATGACTTCAGAGTGATCACAGCCATCACACAGCAGTGGACTGACAGAATGAATCAGGTCAATGGCTATGAATGAGGGAAGATGACATAAAGGCAGACCTTGCAAAGTGTAATGGGGATAAGGACTATAGCCAGCTCCTTAATCAGGTACCCCAGATTACCATATTGCATTTTTTAATGGGGTTAACATGGGTAAAAGTTGCTGCCTCACCCCTGAAGTTCCTTCAACTACTTCCTATAGCTTACGGCTATCACTCACTCCCACTCACTCTACAGTTAAATGTAGAAAGGCCTACAGGGAAGGACCTTTGCTTCAGAAGGCTTCATAAATTCTGTGAAATGACAATAGTCCTCCCAGAGACCAATTTAGTCTTTGTTTTGCTTTAAAAACACAAAACCAGGAGAATTTTCCACACAAAGAAATGTTGTCAGAGTTGAAGTTGCATACGGTCACACCCTATGTACTGCATCACTAATCACTCACCAAAGCAGAATTGATATTGCCAGCCGCTTTGAGGCATGTGCCTTCTGCAAAATATGAGAACCAAATATACTTACAGGCTTCTTCCCTCCACCCATTCCTCCCTAAGCTGGAGGTCACATCCTGCTCTTCAAGATCATGTTCAAGTACATCATTTGCTATTGAAACAACCACTTTTCACTGCTAATTTTCTTGAGAATACTGATTGCATCACACTGGGCCCAGAACATGACAACTGGTCAGATGTCTGGTCTAAGATAACTTTCCACCTCTTTCTTCTATTAGTTGGAAACAATAGTAACTTTCCAGTGTAGCTTGCTGCAAACCAAAAGCTACTCTATATCACATCAAGAACAGTTTTACTTCCTAAATGGGGTTTTGGTGCACAGTCTTTTTGTATTTCGATAAGACTGATGACGTTGCCTTTGTCATCACTCCCTCACCCGTCTGCCAGATGTTGTCCTTCACAGAGACAGCCAAGTTGTCTGCTTGTTCTGCTTTTGTATAGCCTCAGGTCAGGGTGGTTTAACTTCACAGATAGGGCTACCAGGCTGGGGCATCCAAAGATCTTCTTGCTTCTGCTATCTCAGAGACCTAATCATCAGCTAATGGGTCCAAGGGACAACTCGCCATGGTGCTGCTTCAGCTGTTGTAGCTAAACAGGAACCAGATGGGAATGCTGAGAACGTATCTATGTTCTGCATACCCACCAGTAGCCATAATCTGTGTCTGAGTTACATTTACTTCATGACTGGCGCAGGAAAATGGGTCACTTTTAGGGCATGGTTTATCTTATCAAAAAACAAACATGCACAATGAGCTGTATTAATCATACCTCTCAACTACCGAGGCATCTCAGGAAGATTAGGTGGCATGTAGCCACCTAAAAATAAGTGAACTTGCTCCCCAGTAAGTTGGAATCTCAGGACTTTTTCTTGGTCACAGCAGGAGACCCAATGACCAGAAATGTGTTAATTTACAAAAACTCCATTGGATTAGACCATAAATTTATGTCATCGTGCTCTGAAATTCTCCAAACAACATTTTGCAATGCTTCATTTCAGGAAGCATCAAGGAAAAATATCTATATAATATGTGTGTGCGTGTGTGTTTACGTATATATATACACATATGTGGGAGAGCCAAAAAAAATGCTAAAATGAAAATGCACCAGAAATTAACACAAGTTACTCTATGAAGTATACCTTAATGCACAGATTGCAATTAAATCTACTTCTCTGCATCTGAATCTATTCACTACATCAAAGCCAAGCCACTAAAAGTACTTATTTCACAGTATTTCGGCTACTAGTTGGTGTTTTCTTCCCCTGTTCCCCAATAACAATCCTCTTGTTGTCTTCCTGGAATGACTTCTCTTAAACAGTGAAAATTCCCATGTCACCTTGTAGTGCAGAGTAACTGGAAAGTGTGAATGCTGTTTAGAAGGACTCATTGTCTGATTCATGTTATGCCAAAAATCAGCACTTCTGCTCAGGCTCAGCCTTGTTAAAAAATTTCTGCATCCATGGGCAAAGCAGTCACTGCTGTTAAATTGTGCAGTAATGCAGACTAAGCAGGACTAGCTCTTCTTCAAACCATAATGCCACTGATTTTATTTCTTTATTTATTTTTACTTAATCTTGATTTACATCTGTTTCAGGGTGGGTGAATGAGGTCTACTGGCCACCAGAATGGTTACTTTTGATTTATACTGCTGAGTGAGCATCAAGATTACTATCCCAGGGAAAATCCACCTGAGTCATACTAGATCTTAAAATATAGTGATTTAAGGTTTAGGGCTATGGGTTTTTTCTTCTTCAAAACAGTTATTGTGTCAAATAAATGCATTTTTAAGTTACTTTGAAACAAAATGAAAATATTACATTACAATACATTTGAACATTGATTTTTTTTCTTATGGTAGAAAAAATTATGACTTCATATAGAGTTGCATTCAAAGCTTCTATTTTGATTAAAGCATTTTGTGATAGCAGAAGAAGATGGCAGGGTGGAAGAATTTTAAGTGAACTTCAGCTTTGCCAGGGGAAAGCAGAGACTCGTGGGTCTCTTCGGTATAGCAGTTCCCAAGCTGTGTTTTTCATCTTGACTTACTCAGTACCAAACTTCATAAAAAGACACAATGGATTTGGAGACCTCATAGCAGCCTTCCAGTATCTGAAGGGGGCCTATAGGGATGCTGCAGAGGGACTCTTCATGAGGGACTGTAGTGAGAGGACAAGGGGTAACAGGTTCAAACTTAAACAGGGGAAGTTTAGATTGGATATGAGGAAGAAATTCTTTACTGTAAGAGTGGTGAGGCACTGGAATGGGTTGCCCAGGGAAGTTGTGAATGCTCCATCACTGGCGGTGTTCAAGGCTGGATTGGACATAACCTTGAGTGGCATGGTTTAGTGGGAGGTGTTCTTGCCCCTGGCAGGGGGGTTGGAACTGGATGATCTTTAGGTCCTTTCCAACCTTAACTATTCTATGATTCTATAATTCTATGATTAACCTTTTTTAAAATGCTCAGAAGAAATCACTGTTTTTATGTAGCTGCTGCATCACTTTGGTCAAGGATCCACTTTCTAGTCATGTATCTCCAGCTTGCTTTTGTAGCACATTGACGGTTTTAGAGCTTTTACTCATTAATTAGAAAAAGTTGTTTTACAGTTTCATCTGTAAAAGCCAAAAGACAGTGCTGATTCCTGGATGGAACTGTGCTATTGGCTCCAACAAGGTAAACACAGAGAAACTATCCCATAAGAATGGAGTCACTCCAGTGTAAAACAAAGTCAACATAGAATCATAGAATCATAGAATAGTTAGGGTTGGAAAGGGCCTTAAGATCATCCAGTTCCAACCCCCCTGCCAGGGGCAGGGACACCTCCCACTAAACCACGGCACCCAAGGCTCTGTCCAGCCCAGCCTTGAACACTGCCAGGGATGGAGCATTCACAGCTTCCCTGGGCAACCCATTCCAGTGCCTCACCACCCTTACAGTAAAGAATTTCTTCCTCATATCCAATCTAAACTTCCCCTGTTTAAGTTTGAGCCCATTACCCCTTATCCTCTCACTACAGTCCCCCATGAAGAGTCCCTCTCCAGCATCCCTATAGGCCCCCTTCAGATACTGGAAGGATGCTATGAGGTCTCCACACAGCCTTCTCTTCTCCAGGATGGACAGCCCCAACCTTCTCAGCCTATCTTCATATTGGAGGTACTCCAGTTCCCTGATCATCTTCATGGCCCTCCTCTGGACTTGTTCCAACAGTTCCATGTCTTTTTTATGTTGAGGACACCAGAACTGCGCACAATACTCCAAGTGAGGTCTCCCGAGAGCAGAGTAGAGGGGCAGGATCACCTCCTTTGACCTGCTGGTCATGCTCTTTTTGATGTAGCCCAGGATACGGTTGGCTTTCTGGGCTGCAAGCACACACTGAAGCCAGCTCCTGTTCATTTTCTCACTGACCCACACCCCTAAGTCCTTCTCTGCAGGGCTGCTCTGAATCTCTTCTCTGCCCAACCTGGAGCTGTGCCTGGGATTGCTCAGACCCAGGTGTAGGACCTTGCACTTGGCATGGTTAAACTTCATCAGGTTGGCACCAGCCCACCTCACAAGCGTGTCAAGGTCCCTCTGGATGGCCTTTGAAGAGTGATACTGCAAGACCAGCATGAACCTGCCTGTCCTCATCATGTGGGTAAAAACCAGAGCAATGCCAACCAACTCAAATACCTCTCAATGAGACGTGAACACTGATTAATATTTGTGGGATCTTTTGATTTATTTTGCTTTGAAGAAAAGGAGGTAGGTTTTGGAAATTGTGTTGAGGATGTAGCTGAATTTGGATGTTTATCCATTGATTGGGATTTTAATTAATGCTCTCTTTTGGGGGCTGGATTTCACTGTAAGGGGGTCATAATATGTGCTGCTTGTATGGAGAGAAAGTGGACCTCTCTGTCCAAAAGTTCACAATCAAATGTTTTCAAGTATGTGCTAGAAAGCAAAAGTGTTCAGCTTCCAAGGGGACTAATATTGTCGAAGTCAGATACTCTAAAGGAATCAAAAGAATTATGTTTCAACCCAAACTTTGGAAATCTCCTGCATGACCAATGACACTGACAGCAGAAGCAGGAGTAGGTTAAGAACTATTCAATTGCTTGAGAAAGAATCATTCCAGTCCCCAGAGCTCTCACAATCTATGCAGGTGCTTTGTAAAGGCAACATTACTGCCTGCTGTTGACTGAAAGAAGATAAATGTGCACAGGAAAACTACAGCAGATGCACAACTGGAATTAAATCTCCTGAATGTCCTGTTAGTATGGAAACAGGAGGGCCTCTTTGCCTTCCGTTTAAGCTTAGTGAAGTTTAGCTGAATTGGGATCCAGGACTTCTCATCCAGAGACATTGATCTGCCCACTGCCTCAGTTTCCCTATCTGCAGGGAGAGTCATAATGTTGTTTGCATCAGATTTTCATTTACATCAGATTACCATTTACATCATTTACATCATGATATTAGTCATTAAAATTCTATAGCATTCTTTCAAATCCTATAAAAGAACAAGATTCATCCACTATTTGTTACTCATTATGTGGAATTACTCACAGGGTAGGTTTTATCCTGATCAGATGCCCATCATCCTTATAAAGTAACTACCAGTAATTACTGTAATGCTGATGGTGAATGACAAACACTTTTATTCTGTGAATTCTTCTTCATATATTTAAAGAACTGACTGAATGAAAACAGCCTTTCTGCAAATGTTCCTATGAACTAAAGCCACCCAGCACAAATAGGCACAAGCAGCAAATTGAAAACACACACGAGATCTTGATCTCAGTTGAGCAGGTTTTGCTTGGGCACAAGTCCATTGGCTTCTTCACCCAATTGAGTGAGACACAAATCAGGCTGACATACGTATGCATGTCAGATAAAAGTGTGCAGGGTTATGTCCATATTAGTCATGCGATAACAGGACAGATACATGTTAGGGTGAAACAGTGTTAGCAAATTATCTCACAAAAGGCTATTTGTCTTCCCTGGGACGTGTGCCACCATTTTAACAAGTCTGAATAAATCTACATTCCTGACTTCCCGTCATGGAGACTTAATGCAGCTCGGTCAGCAAAGGGATGCAGGCTACAATAAGTAGATTGGAGGAGGAAAAGCTTTCAGGTCTTACATTTGCTTTCCTGCAGGTGCCAAGCAGTGCAATGGGGAGAGGGTGAATGAAGAGACCTCATTAAAAGGTGTGGCTGGCTGGATTCCCTTCATAATGACTGGCCACATGTTGAAACATAAGTGACAAGTTTATTCTTATCTAGAAATGAAGGCCCCCAAAAGATCAGCTATTTCTTTATTAACTATGAAAGATGCTGAGGGAATCTGGGTTAGGTAGGGTGTATTTGTCTTGTTGGATGCAGATAAATTTGACTTGAGCTATGAGTCAGAGCTCCCCATGGCTGGCAACCTTCAGCAATGACAAAGTGTAAATCCGCTTCATTTTACGTGTTCCTGTATTAACCAACAGTGACAAGAAGACATGCCCAAGCCCTCTGCACCACAGGTCCCCTCTCTGTAACAGTAAGAGCAGCGTCACAGCAGAAACAGCTGGAATTTAAACTCTCAGTTGGCTTTGCTTAAACTACCACTAATTTGCCCTGAAGTGCACTGTGAGCACCCACATATACTGTCTTTCAGCAGCAGTCACAACAGCCTGTAGCTAAATTCTATAGCAAACAGTAACTCCTTAAACTTCTTCAGCTAAATATACAATGCTGGCTTGCCTACACCTTAAATTAATCAAGCACAGATTCACAGTGAGGAGTGAGCAGAGAGAAAGAAACCTATTTTCCTCTTCCCAAAACTTTGCAGAGTGGAACGAATGACCTGGATCACATCTGCCTGTGCTCACAGCCTCTGCTTTTAGGTTATGAGCTCTTTTGTAACCAGCCTCTGATGTAGAGCTATTTGCAAAACAAACTTCTGATCATGGGATCTTGCTGTCAGCTACCGAATATTGTTTGCTACATTGAGAGTAGGGCAGCCACAGATTGAATAAAATAGCTCTGACCAACTACTAGCCCTGTTTACTGGAGCAGGACCTAAACTGGTGAAGTTTACATATTGTTTAATACCGTGACCTCCTTGCACTTGCTAATCCTTCATCCACCGCTCTGCAGCTTCTTTCTTGTCTGCAGCCTCCAGACTAATACCCAGAAAGATGCTTGGATTTCCAAAACTGCAGACCATGCAGCTGTCAAATGCACAGGGGATGATTTGTTGAGTCAGGACACCTCCCCAGCATGACTACAGCTATAGGATCTCTCTTTCCTATGGATAATCACATCTTCGCATGCATCAAGCACCTTCCTGCTGCAGCAAGATTTTGATACTAGCAGCGAGATTGCTTCTTGCTCTCAGGGCAAGCTGAAATACAACCAGAGAAAAGACTTTGGGGTCTATTAACTGGATAAATAATGTTTTTAAAAAATCAGTATTTATATATTTGGATCTCTTAATTTTCCCCATAACTATAATTTGAAAAATACTATCAGATTTTTTTTATGGATCATTTTGTATTCGGGAATATTTAATTTGCTATGAACTCAGCAATATTGTCTTTTAGGCAGAAATACCCAGTACTTCATTTGTGCAAACTCAGAGTATGGGCTCACAGAGAAGTATAGAGGACATAAACCCACAGCATATCACCCCTGTACCATATCTGCACACTGATGTATACTTATCTTACTGCACACATAAGGTTACTTCACCCCTTTTTTGTGGACAGTTTAGTTGCTTCACATTTTTACTGCATGCATCACAGACAGTGCTCAGGATGCAGCTGATGTGCTAAGAGTTCCTACCCTAGCTACATCTTAGTACTTGCGTAACTGTACACTAAAAATCACACTGACAAAGACAATGGAGTTTCACTAGCGTACAGATAACAGGGGACCAGATTAAGGCAGCGACACCTCCCTTTCCTGTAAAACTTCTGTTTCAGCTGGGAAAAAGTGGGGATACACTTGGAATAACGCTACACCAAATCTGAAAAATGAAATTTCAGGCCACTCAAGGTGTGTTGAAGAGGAAGATCTTTCCCGTAGGATATTCACTGAGAGAGAAATCGAAGCAGGTAGGCACATAGACCCCACATCAAAGTATTGTGTGTAGAGCCCAGATATATATGCCCCAAATAGGGCAATATGCTCTGCAGTGCCTGTCCTGCAGAGTTTCGTTGAGAAACACTTATTCAGCAGTTCTGAACAATGTGAAGTGTCACTATTATAATGAAGCCTATTGGAATATCTGATTATTAAGAAAAACTGAAAAGTTACCTTGTAATCACACTAGAAAAGAATCTGTTCCCTCCAAGAAAATGCCTTTTTGCTCTTCTATCTTTGAAAACCTTTATTCTATTCTAGGAAACAGCAGCTCTCCTGCAGGTAATTCTGCTTTTTAAACATTATTTTTCCTGAAATGTGGCAAACCAAAGGTTAATTTCAATGCTTTGTAATAGCAGTTCCAAAGGAGTCATTTCATTTGGAAGTATCTTATTAAAAATCAAGTAATTTTCAACACACATAGCTTTCCTGAAAGCAAAAATCATCATATTTGGGTAAAGAATTGGCCCTCAGCATGTCTTTTTCTTGAAATAGTGGTACAGTGCTCAGTAGGTATGCAGGCCATGAAGAAGTTTTACAGTAAATAACTGAAGGCAAATAACACAGGAAAGAAGGTGGAAGCTTTGAAATGAAAATGTGGAAGACTTTATTAAGAAATACTAAACAAAGGCCTTCCCTGAAACACTGTCATGTTAATATTGAAATCAAATACCTTTTAAATATAAGATATACACTTCACAACATATACTCTCCCAAGGCTCTGATTATGTTGAAGCAGGAACAAGCCTATAATTATATATTGATATATGTTTAAAGCAGATTGTTCCAAAAGCTGTGATAACTACTGCATAAGCAAGTTGTCCTTCAATAGCTAAAAAGGAATAAGGACCCAGAGCAAAGGTAAACATGGAAGCCCATTTAATTATTGGCTTTTTATTTTTTCAATAGTCTAATGGAAACTGGAATTTGGATATTTCTGAATCATTTTAGTAGTCACCATTTAGATCCTGTTTTGAATCTAGATCCTTTTCACATACCAGGTCAACAGTTATTCTGTATAATAAAACAGAATTGTCTTGAGGGAAATGATGCCTTCAAAAATGTTTGCTCTGTCCCTTCGGCCTGAGGCATCATTCTTAGAGACCAACCTCTAAATGGAGCTGTGAAAATTGAAATAACATCTGGCACAGTGAAACAGAAATTTGTAATTATTATCTCCCAGCAGAGCAATGGGAACAAGCTATTCTCTGTCCAGCAAGAAGAAAATAGTTAATGCTTAAAAAAAGAACACACCTTAAAGAGACACGTTAACTTTACCTAATCAAATGCTCTAATACAGGGAAATTTGTCTGGATCATCATTAAAAAAGTGGTTGTTCAAATGGGTGTGTAGTATTTAACATGACTGTGAGGTAGAGCAGTTGATGTCATCTATCTGGACTTGTGCAAAGCGTTTGACACTGTCAAGCACGAAATCCTTGTCTCTAAGTTGGAGAGACATCAATTTGATAGGTGGACCACTCGGTGGATAAAGAACTGGCTGGATGGCCGCAAGCAAAGAGTTGTGCGCAATGGCTCAATGTCCAGCTGGAGACCAGTAACGAGTGTCATCCCTCAGGGGTCGGTGTTGGGACCACTCTTGTTCAACATCTTTGTTGCTGACATGGACAGTGGGATTGAGTGTGCCCTCAGCAAGTTTGCAGATGACACCAAGCTGTGTGGTTTGGTTGATACACCAGAGGGAAGGGATGTCATTCAGAGGGACCTTGACACGCTTTTAAGGTGGGCTGGTGCCAACCTGCTGAGGTTTAACCATGCCAAGTGCAAGGTCCTCCACCTGGGTCTGAGCAATCCCAGGCACAGCACCAGGTTGGGCAGGGAAGAGATTCAGAGCAGCCCTGCAGAGAAGGACTTGGGGGTGTGGGTCAATGAGAAAATGAACATGAGTTGGCTTCAGTGTGTGCTTGCAGCCCAGAAAGCCAACCGTATCCTGGGCTACATCAAAATGAGTGTGACCAGCAAGTGGAGGGAGGTGATCCTGCCCCTCTACTCTGCTCTCGTGAGACCTCACTTGGAGTATTGTGCGCAGTTCCGGTGTCTTCAACATAAAAAGGACATGGAACTGTTGGAACAAGTCCAGAGGAGGGCCACGAGGATGATCAAGGAACCTCCCGTATGAAGATAGGCTGAGAAAGTTGGGGCTGTCCATCCTGGAGAAGAGAAGGCTGTGTGGAGACCTGAAGGGGGTCTATAGGGATGCTGGGGAGGGACTCTTCATGAGGGACTGTGGTGATAGGACAAGGGGTAATGGGTTCAAACTTAAACAGGGGAAGTTTAGATTGGATATGAGGAAGAAATTCCTTACTGTAAGGGTGGTGAGGCACTGGAATGGGTTGCCCAGAGAAGATGTGAATGCTCCATCGCTGGCGGTGTTCAAGGCCAGGTTGGACATAGCCTTGGGTGACATGGTTTAGTGTGAAGTGTCCTTGCCATGGCAGGGGGGTTGGAACTGGATGATGTTAAGGTCCTTTCCAACCCTAACTGTTCTATGATTCCATGATACTACACCTGTTCCCTTTCCATCCTGTGGCAGCACATTCTATGTTAATTATATGTTGTCTTAAAAATGCATTAAAAAAAAAATTTAATCCATTTCACAGTGGCTATGTTGCTTATCAAATGCCTAGAATAGTTAGTATCTCTGTAAATGGTATCAGCTCAGTAAATTTTAGGGCCCAAAAGGTTTATTTTATCATTTTGTTTGACCTATTAAATGGTGAAGGCCAAAGGACTTCTCTTAAAGTTATTCCAGCTTTTAACTGCACTAGACCCTGACTTTACAGCAAAGATCACTCTAGGTTTGTAAGTGGCTGGTGGTAAAAGGAGTTGTTCCAATATTTAATTGCCCTAATTTGTTCCAGCCTATTTTTGTTTAGTTTCCACTTCAACATTTTGGACCTTATTATACCTTTGGTAGAATAACTATCTCCCTCCTTGTCCATCACTGAGTTTTGGTCAAAGTGTAACATCCTGTTTGCTCAAGTTCATATTAGACAATTCAGATAGTAATTTGTCCTTTTCCTAATTCACTTCTCCCATGTTTTCTGGACCATTAATATACTTTTATCAGCACTGATTTACAGGTTTCTTGCAGGCATGACGGCAAATAATCATTTCAGGCCCACAGTGCTTAAAAGTGATGCTTTTCAGCCAGTGATCTTCTCCAGCCACCTCTGTGTAAGAATCCAAGTGCTTCTGCAATGTCCCTCAATAGACTTCTCTCCAAAGCTAAGACATGAGGTGCTCTAGATACATCTCCTTTCCCAGCCGAATTAGTCCTGAACACATAACACTGGTCTAACCCAGATTTCTAACATTTATAATCCCTTCCTAACTGTTCTGTTAACCTCTGATGACCATTGCCCTCTTGTTTGGACTGTCAAATCTCCCTTGAAAGAGAAATTCTACTGCTGTCCAGAGACAGCAAGTCTGTTAGTGCTGGCAGATGTATTTCCTGAAGATCAGTTGCCTGATCCTACTGGGGATATTGCAGGACTGAATTCATCTCAAGCAGGCCGGAAGGATCCTTTTTGCCTGGAAACTTTGACCTGCTGTGTGGATTGGATCCTGAATGATTTCCTGCTCAAATTAGGGAATGTCCATTCCATCAGAAAGGGGACTTAAGGAGGTACTTAAGGAGGTAATGCAAGAAAGGTAATGTTTATCTGGGTTGCAATATTCTGAGAACATAATCTGGATTTCAGGTGGCTAAACCTTTTGCAACAATACCTGTCAATGTATTACTGAGTATGTCAGGAGCAGCGTCTCTAGGATGCTGCAAGACCCAGGATGTGGGATACCACTGGCAGAGGTTCCAGATTGCTCTCTGAAGCGGCTGCATGAAGCTGATGCAACTGCTTTTAGATCACCTAGGATTAGGAGACCATGTCCTCCATGGCTCTTCATAGTTAGATACAGGCCTGAACTCCAAAACCTGGCACCCTCCTATTGTACAAAATTTCTGGACATTAGGGTTTCTTTCAAGTTGATTAAAGCACAGAAACATAGCACTACAGACAAAGAGCAGTTATGGAAAGATAAAGCACTTTTCTTATTAATGCCCATGGCTTCTTTTTTGATCAGTCAATAATTACCAAAAGCTGGCTATTTTTTTTTCATTTTGACCCCACAATATGATAAGGAAATTCAAAACAACTTTAAAGTACCAACAAATTATGAATTGATCCTTTAAAAGAAGGCATCAGAAACCTCTGTGCGTCACAATATGGTAATTTAGATTATTTTAGAATATCCTAGGGCAAAACCCCATTGTAGTTTCTCTGAGCTGGCAGTGCAGATGGAAAGATAACAGTTGTGACCAGAATTTTTTGGGTATGAAAACACATAACAAAGCTGTTTTCACTCCTCCATCATGTGACAGAGAACTGGTCAAGTAAACACTTTCACAGCTCAGTCCACCTACAGTTTTTAAAAGTCACTTGATCTGGAACGTAGATGAAGTAAAACAGCGTTAAACCTTCAGCATCTGCTAGTTAACTCAACATAACCAACTTGCCAGCTCGCTGCCAATGATGCAACTTGTTTCTGATTTCTTCTCTATGCTTAAAGATACTATAAAACCCCATCCAGCATTTTCTTACCTTTATATTCTCATGTCAGAGATCCTGCATTAGGCCCACAGATACTGAAAGCAGCTTCCTCCATGAGTCGAACACTGGATGCAGCAGATCACTTTGCTCTTCTACAAGAGAGATACAGAGGTTGTACTAACTCCAAATAGAAGCTGGGTGTTAAAAAAGCACTCATCCTATTCCAAGTGGGGTAAGAGACATCCTGAAACTTCTGCCTTCTCTGGCTGGTGGGTACCTGTGTGCTGGTGTCATGTGCCAGATGAGAGTGTGCTTCACACTGTCCTGATGCAGCCTTGGCCTCAAAACCCACTCACCTCTGCCAGGCTCTGTTTTCTCTCTGCTTCCTGCCTCACTGGACGGAAGGGTTGATACAAATAAGAATTTTTCCCACTGAAACTATATAAATCATTTGACTGGAATGTTTTCTGGAATCATGCTGATCAAAGAGATTTGTTTTAATTGAGATGGGGAAAAAAAAAAAAAGCAGTAGGAAAATGGGAAAAGGGTTTTGGAAAAAATGCAAATGTTTTTTATTTGGACGTTTTCAAAGTAATTTAAGGTGATGTTTCATTTAAAAATATACTTCAGTTTTATTTAGAGTAGAATAAACATCCTTTCCTAGGGCTCAGAACTGAAACATTTCATTTCAGCCTAGAAGCAAAATAGACTTGTAATAAAACTTTTTTTGCTGCTGTTCTTGCTTTCACCTCTCATTTTTATGTCACTTAAAAACAAAGAAGGCAAAAACAGTATGGAAAAGGTAACTGTGAAATCCAGAACTGGGACCCGGAAAAAAACAGTCTGGGTTTGACATCTCTTTCCACATCTCATTTATTTATATAGAAAACTGACGGGTTTCTTAGCATTTTTAGTTCATCTAACTGCACTCCTGTCTACAGAAAAAATGCATGATCATACAGGAGCTATCTGGTACTAAGCTGAGAATGATATCTCCAGGTAAGGGGAAGACAATTTGCAATCTTTGCTACTGGTGGTAGTACATGATCAGTGGAAATCTGAAAACCAGCAGAGGCTCCTTTGAGTAGGGATGGATATTGCAGAGACCCATGAAACTAATTTTCAGTGGTTTTCCTCTTTTCCCTGTTTGACTTCCAAACAGGAGGTCAGGTCAAACTTCTGGCCGGTATAACAGCTCATTACAACCACTATTTGGCCTAGGATGCGGGGTGAGGCATAAATTAGGACCTGATAACTTAGTTGGTGCCATGGTGGGTTATTAGATGTGTGTCAGTGAGCAAAGTTCTGATCAAAGCCCGTAGCAAGGCAGCCAGAGGTCGTGAAGCATGGCTGGGGACTAATTGCTGGGCTGTGGCTAAAAGGAAGCTTGCAATGAAAGGCCATTAAGATGCAACCTTTACAACACACCGTGCACACCCACTTTTCTGCCTATTTTACAAATGGGTAAACTGAGGAAAAATGAAATAAACATCAGGATTTCTTAAAAAAGCACTCAGACTCCCACAGTTCAGACTTCCTGGAGTCCCAATGCCATAGTTAAGCCGATTTAAAGAAGAATGAACAAACCGTTCCCTATTTTTCCCCCTTTTGTTGCAGAAGTTAATCACTTGTGACCTACCTGTCACATCTTCAGTCTTGTTTCCTTTCAGGTCTTTTTCAGAGCTTTGAAATATTCCCAGTTAAATCTTTCTTGAGGCTGGTATCCATCTCAATTACTCTCTCCTCTTCCTCATTAGATTTTGAATAAAATAAAATAATTCATGACTCCTTCTATGTGCAGTGAAGATGAGGACAAACACTTCCATTTCCTAAATATCAGTATAATTTTTAAGTATGTGTCCAGTTTAAATGAACAAAGTATTTAAATTGTAACATGACGCAAGACCTAAATAGCAGGGACCAAATACTTTCATGTCTGTTTGGAGAGGGCATCTTGAATATAAACAATGACAAATAGCTAAGAAATGTCTGGTGGCTCTGGCCAAATATGGATTATCAGAACCAAAGTTGGAATTTCCACACAGAGAAATTTCCACTCTGTCAACGTCTATTTTCAGTCTGGTTTGGGACAAAGTGTCACATTTTTGGGGAAAGGAAAATGAATCTCACGAATGCTTCAGTCAGAAATGTTAAAATGCATTTGTGTCACTTTGGCTTCCAGTTTATCCCAGCTATCCTCTTACAAAGTTAGAGAAATTGTAGCTTAGATGAGTCATGTCCAGCATTCCTTCAGTATCTTTTTGCCATAACTCTGTTTCTTCTGAACTCACATATCCAACTCGAGGAACTTGATTTGTGAATTAGTCATAGAATCATAAAAGAGTTAGGGTTTGAAAGGACCTTAAGATCATCTAGACCCAACCCCCCTGCCATGGGTAGGGACACCTCACACTAAACCATGTCATGCAAGGCTCTGTCCAACCTGGCTTTGAACTCTGTCAGGGATGGAGCATTCACATCTTCTCTGGGCAACCCATTCCAGTGCCTCACCACCCTTACAGTAAAGAATTTCTTCCTCATATCCAATCTAAACTTCCCCTGTTTAAGTTTGAACCCATTACCCCTTGCCTTATCACTACAGTCCTTCATGAAGAGTCCCTCCCCAGCATCCCTATAGGCCCCCTTCAGATACTGGAAGGATGCTATGAGGTCTCCACACAGCCTTCTCTTCTCCAGGATGAACAGACCCAACTTTCTCAGCCTATCTTCATACGGGAGGTGCTCCAGTCCCCTGATCATCCTCGTGGTCCTCCTCTGGACTTGTTCCAACAGTTCCATGTCCTTTTGATCTTGAGGACACCAGAACTGCACACAATGCTCTAAGTGAAGTCTCCCGAGAGCAGAGTAGAGGGGCAGGATCACCTCCCTTGACCTGCTGGTCACGCTCTTTTTGATGTAGCCCAGGATACGGTTGGCTTTCTGGGCTGCAAGCACACACTGAAGCCGACTCATGTTCATTTTCTCATTGACCCGCACCCCCAAGTCCTTCTCTGCAGGGCTGCTCTGAATCTCTTCCCTGCCCAACCTGGTGCTGTGCCTGGGATTACTCAGACCCAGGTGGAGGACCTTGCACTTGGCATGGTTAAACTTCATCAGGTTGGGACCAGCCCACCTTAAAAGCGTGTCAAGGTCCCTCTGAATGACATCCCTTCCCTCTGATGTATCAACCGAACCACACAGCTTGGTGTCATCGGCAAACTTGCTGAGGGCACACTCAATCCCACTGTCCATGTCAGCGGCAAAGATGTTGAACAAGAGTGGTCCCAACACCGACCCCTGAGGGGCACCACTTGTTACTAGTCTCCAGCTGGACATTGAGCCATTGCGCACAGCTCTTTGCTTGCAGCCATCCAGCCAGTTCTTTATCCACCGAGTGGTCCACCTATCAAATTGATGTCTCTTCAACTTAGAGACAAGGCTGTCATGTGGGACAGTGTCAAACGCTTTGCACAAGTCCAGATAGATGACATCAACTGCTCTACCCCTGGCCATCAGTTCCGTAGCCCTATCATAGAAGCCTGTTGGACCATGTTTCTTAATCTAAAGTGAAAACTGCAGGAGGGACAAATATTGTTGCAGATTTAGCTTAGCAAAAGCTCCTCCACAAAATCCACCTGTCTTGGAGTCACTTTTCAATACTCTCCTCCTTTTCTTTGCACCTGGCTCACATTTTTTGTTTTTCTCTCCCTTACCTGTCCTTGGGGTAAGACATGAATGTGTCATTGGCAATGATAATTATTGACTAGCATAATGCAATTACCAAGGCATATCATCCCACTGTCAATGAATTCATACCTTTTAAATGTACAAACAAGGCCACTATTTAATAGATTTGCTAACTGTTCACAACCTATTTTCTTTTAAAGAAAATCACTCGCTGTGTTAAAAAAAGAAGGGAAAGAAAAATCTTTGTTATTGTTGGATTTGCCTTTATTTTCCCCATTGGAAATAAAGAAAATGAAAAGAGAAAACTGTTTCATGTCTCTTTCTGTGCTTTTCATACAACTTAACTAGATTATTAGAAATGTTCAGTAATAATCTGTAGATGAAAGGAGCATTAACTCTTGAGTCTTTATTATAATCAAGGCTTGAAGTCATTTGAAAATTGTGTGTGGAACATGATCTATTAGATCTTATTGCAAATAAGAGCTCATATATTTAGGCTACAGCTAAAGAGTAACATCTGCCTATGTATTGAAGAACTAATTGCTAGCAAAAGACAAACGAATATGTTTGTGACTTTGTAGGGTAAACTCAGCAGTAAAGAGAATAAGGTCCTGATGTGGAAAATTGGAATGTCAGTTGTTCTGAAGAAACAAACCATTCTTCCGTGAGTAGTAACGGAAGAGATCTTTTTCTTTTTATATCCTGATACAGAAGGCAATCCCAGGACTATGCAATTTTAAGTTGAACTTCCAAACCCATACCTGATGAGTTGCTTTCACTAGATATTATCGGTAATACTGCCAACAGCAAAAATGCTCTTGCAACAAAACTGCTCCTGTTGAAGTCAAAGGCAAAATTCCTTTACCTGTAGTATAAACCTTTAAGTGTTTTAGAAATGAGCCAAACCCTCAGATTTGAAAGTGGCCTTTGAACTTTCCTAAATTCAGGCTTAACTTGTTACTGGGCTTTAGGTTCTGCTTGCTGGGAAGCCAGACTGATGCCATTTGGAAATTTCAGATCTGGATCCAGTTTTTGATTTAACATACGCTCAACACTTCAAGTTGTTCAGTTCCAAGATTTTACTTCAGGTCTTTCTATTCTCAGTTTTATAACTTCATATGTACGATTGTTTGAAGTCTCTAAAATGATTAATGTGCATGCAACCCTATGAAAACATTCTTTGGTGTTCCTCCAAATTGTGGTTTCATACATGTGAATAAGAAGAAAAGAAGAAATATTATCCTTTGCTTACACTGCAGCAAGTACCACTAGTCATTTAAATATAGCCTCAACCACAGCAAAAATCACTCAGCTGTGTTTGAAACTTTGTTTTTGGAGCTCAGCTTCATTTTTTTAAAGCAGCTGTTGGAATCCTATGTCTTTACGTATTCACTTGTATGAGGAAAGAAATCTGATTGAATTCTTCAAATGCTGTAAGCTGCTATCAGGAGAATTACAGGAAGTTTATTACCCAGAGCCTTTTCACAAGGCTTTGGTAACACAATTACTTTGTCATGTTTAAGCATCTCAGAAAAGGGTCCTTAAGTGTAAGAAGAAATTGTGGTTTATAGACAGGTAAGTAAAGTGCATGTTTCTGGAACTGAGGAACCATAGATATGAGATACAAAAAAGGTATATGTGCACACAGAATTCTCAAATATGCATAAACCTAATCCATAGACATTCTGGAAAAGAGTGATTTAAAACAGACCTCCAAACTGTATGAAAATTATCTTCTGTGTAAGACGATTTTCTGTAAAAGTTACTATAATGCAGAATATAAGCCCGTCATGCAGACTCTGTGGGTTATTGAGTAAAAGGTGATGCTACTCAGATACATTAAATCACTAAGATTGATACTGAAATAATATGTGCAATACTGCTATTCATTTAAAAACCAAGATGTAGACTAATAGTAACATGTTGATGTGACAGAATAATTTGTGTTCAGGGTCCAAACCAAAAATGTCCACTCCTTAGTAAAGTTCTTTAGACTCTTTGCTGCAGACACTCATGCAACATTATTGCAGCAGCCTTGTCAGTGCTCAAAATTTAAAAAACATTACTAGGGTGGATAATTTTGGTCTGCCATTTGTTCTTCTAGTGCAGGTATATGAGGTCAGTCTTTCCAGTTGCTTCTTCTACAGTCTGCAAGAATATTTCCTACTCTTCATGTTCTGAAACTCAGCCCAGAATGTCCTCATTTAATCCCTAATCTCAGTTATATGAAGCAAAAAAAAAAAAAATGTTTGACAAGACCATCAACTTGTGGACAGCTCCCAGGTCTATGGCTTTTCCCTAGCCCTTCCAGTACACCCCGCAGATGATGACTATGTGTACAGGCAAAAATAGGGTCTATTGGCTGTTTTAGAAGTATTATGACAATCATGGTTTCTGGGTTAAAAATGGATCTTGCATGTCTAACTTAGAATAAAAAAATTACTGGATTCTATTGTGTAGAATAGCATATATTGATCAGGAAGTGAACAGTGTTGATGGATAAATAGTTTCCCAGTATGCACAAAAAGCAGTGTAATAACCACATGGAGAACATGGAGCAGTTGCAAACTTATGAGTAGATCCTCCTAGTCACATGTATTCAGAATTATAGATAAGTCTGCAAAAGAAAAAATCAGCATGGACTGACGTCTTCATCCACAGCCAAAGCAAATCCTGGACCATGCCCAGGTATAAAGTAAGACTGCCTGGAGCCAAAATTTACAAAGCAGCCAGCATTTCCTGACCCCACTGTGCTCAAACTCCTTTTCCACAAAAGAAAGAGGAAACCAATACCTAGTTAGTTTATGCATTTATGCACAATTCTCTAATGTCAGACTATAGATACACTAGAAGCAACGCATTAATATTGACAGAGGCTCCACTAAAATACTAGTGAAGTACTAGGGGTACTAAGGACATTGAATTTACATGAATGTGACTACAAAAGTTAAATATTTTCGAGTCTGTTTAGTGGACTCCAAATATTAACACAATATAGCAAGTCATGTAAGCCCTCATATCCTTCAGCACATCTGTTGCTGTGTGTAAATGATGGAAACCTTTTTGTTCTGTGTGCCCTGTGTACTCTGGGTTTAATGCACTATTGATGGGTGCTTAGTTTGAGCCACTTAGTTAGAAAGTGTAATTTTAAGTTCCGGTTCAATGTGTGTCATGCTTTTTTTTAAAAAGAAGTTATAAATCTTGATTAAAATCCTGCTGAATGCACTGTTACGGTGCCGTTCTGGATTTATATTGCTGGAAATGAGAAAAACATTTGATGCTAAGGTAATGGGGAGAGGACAGATCTTTATTTGATGTGAGTATGGCATGGGCAAAATAGATGAGCAATACCCTGCACTGTGGGTCCCCTCTAAATTTCATCCCTTCTCTCCCACCCAGGAAGTCAGCTTCCTTGCTGGAAATTTACGTTCTCCCTACGCGTCTCCCCTGCAGGTTTGCACTGGTTTGAAGCAAATCTAACATAGCAATTGAGAGGTTTGTTGGGTTCACAAGCAGCGCAGAAAGCAATTTTATTCTCATACTTGATGTTGTTGTGCACATCTGACCAGAGTAGCCAAGTGCACATGTTGTAATCTTTCCAAAAGCAGTAGGTTGATATCAAAGACTTTGCAGTGAAGCAAAGAACTGTGGCTGTACTTCAAGGAACAGGTTTGCAATTAACTGTTAAATACAGACTGAAGGAATGCCCCGCTTGGTTGCTGTACGCTTTCCTTGCAAGCCAGTGATGACTGAATCTAAAGCACAGAGCATGGCAAGATGATAACCTGTTAGGAGGGCAAAAAAAACCTGGGGAGAATTATTGAGCAGTTGATAACATGCAGGCTGAGTAATGCTTTCAGAGTGTTGCACAAAATAAGAAATCAGTCCCTCTGAATTACAATTCTGTTGACAAGAAATGAAAAGGGAAGTAAAATAACCAACTCACATTGTGTACATGTGAGATTTCTTTTGAAAATCAAAGCAAGCTAGAAATTGCTCAGCCTACAGCTCATTCAGCCATCAATGGACATTGCAGATGGCAGTGCACATAATGTGGAAATCAGGAGAAAACTAAACAATACATTTTGCTGCCAAAAAGAAAAAAACCAACACACCTCCAAAAGTCTGAAGTTGCTCTTATTTCTGCAATGTACACTCAGTGGTTCTAAATTTAGGACAAGGCAGATGGAACAGAGTTTTTTGATTCTGTTTTTCATCCTATTCTTTAATTATTAGACTTACCTGTTTGCACTACTGTTCCTACTTGGATGGCAAGCTTCATGGTCCATGACATGTCTTTGATGTATAGCACTTTTTAGCACGACCAGGTACTGATTTGACTAGCCTGATGTGGCTACTGTATTAGCAGGACATGAGTTAAGATACAGGCCAGGTGAAACTGGGATTCCAAAGCTTCACTTTTCTAGCAAGAAGCAAAAGGAGAGAGAAAGCCTCATATAACATTCTGACTTCATGCATATGATGATAGCTTTGTTTATATCAAACCCTCTGTCCTCATTACTTGTTTACAGTGTGTCCTATGCTGCTGTGAACTCTTTCAGTAAATAATAGTATCTATCTCTCTTTGGTGGTATGTCCCAGTGGATGAGCATGCCTTTAATGAGAATGACCATCGTTGGCCAAGGGCTCTGGGATTTTTGTAATGCCACTCTTCTGTATATCACCAATCAAGAGTAGACCTAGAATCAGAACATGTAAAACAAGAGCTTTGATAACTATGGATCTTTTTAGATTTTAGACATGATTAAATTATTGTATTTCTGTGACTTGCCACTCTTGAGGGTTACAGAGCCTCAATGTGTGAGCAACTATTACATTTGAGTGGAAAGGAAAACTTTAGGTGCATTAAGAATCACAGAGAAATAGGAAATAAGAGTCTTTTTCTTGTAGACATTGCTCTCCAGACTAAACCAAACTTTTCAGAGGGCTGAGGGTTTGTAAAGGATCTTCAAAACCACTTAGCATCAGAAGAATTTACAAAATGATGCTCAACATGTGTCAGGTTTTGGCAACAAGTTGTTAATGTCATTTGCTTAAGCAAATATTTTTCCTGTGCAGTTCATGGTTTGGCATGAACATGAAGATCAACACCAAAAAAAATAGGAAAGTTTATACTGCAAAAGTATGGTTATTTCTCTACTTTTAGAACTTGGAAATAATGCAGATAAAAAAAAGTTATTGCTGGCTCTGCTTCAGTCCCGGTATGCTGGAGTAGGTAATTGCCAGTTGAATTATCCTGTGACCATACAAACAGTTGTATATAGGGTTGTCTTATTGTACCACTGGTTTAGCTAATGGTCAGCCTCACCTGAAAAATGAAGTCAGATTTGTACCATCTTTGCTCTTCAAAGAGCAAACGTCACTGCTTCAGCATTCACATCGCAGGCAGTGAACTGATTTTCTGCCTTTTGTTCAGGAAAGTCTTCTTTGAGACTGGAGCCTCCCAAAATTATATCTGATTCACAGGTTTTGTGTCATTGTTACTACAGGCAATCTGCCAGTGCAGTGTTCTGCAAAGACTGAAGTTTGATCTCCTCCTCTCATCCCATTTTTGTGTGTCTATTCCATCCCCAAGATCTTAACCCAAACAGTGTGTGCCAACATCAATAAGTAGCATCAACACTCAACATCTCTATTTAAAACTAGGCATTTGATACATTACTAAATGTCAGTAGTTGCTGATATTTGAAATAAGAACCTATGCAAAGAAAGCTAATAAGTGAATGACTCAGATTTTACCTTTCACTCTTGCTTTCTGTGGAAATAGTCATAATTATGTTGAAAACATGTGTTTTCACTAAGTTTTGCTTGGAACCTTTGACTTTAAAGTCAGTTTATTGTTGTGGGAATCAGTGTTGATGGGTAGATTTACTGTTCAGCTCAAAGTGTTCTTCTAACTTTAAAGATCTTTATTTTGTTTAATCAGAGAAGTCAGCCGACTCAAGCCAGAGAATTATTTGGCAATTGCTGACAGTTAAATGCAATTTGAATTTGGGGATTCTTTGGCTCCAGCTTTTCTATCCTATCAGATGCTCTATTGCTCTTAATGGTCTGAACTTCAAAACTACTTTATGTCCTTGAGTGAAGTATACAAATATATCCAGTGGTGCTAGGGTATGATGATGAAGGAAATGATTCACATAAAGCTTTCATTTTAATTTTGTATGAAGAAGCTCTACAAGATTGTCCTGGGTTCAGCAGTAGCAGTCGTTTTTCTCTTTCTTACTAGTTGGTGCAGCGCTGTGTTTTTGACTTTCTGCCTGGGAACAACGCTGATAACACCGATGTTTTCAGTTACTGCTTGGTAATGTTTTGGTCTGACCAAGGACTTTCTGAGTCTCATGCTCTGCCAGGAAGGAGAGGAAGCCGGGAGGAAGAAGAGACAGGACACGTGACCCAAACTGACCAAAGAGGTATTCCATACCACAGCACATCATGCCTAGGATGCAAAAAATGGAGGGCAGAGACCCAGAAGGGTGGGGGTTCACTGCGGGGTCGGGCTTGGTATCAGATGGTGAGCAGTTGTATTCTCTTTCCTTGTATTTCCCTTGTCATTATTATTATTGGTGGTAGCAGCAGTGGTTTTGTGTTATACTTTAGTTACTAAACTGTTCTTATCTCGATCTGTGGGAGTTGCATTCTTTCAGTTCTCCTCCCCATCCCCCCCGGGAGCTGGGGGGAAGAAAGAGGGGGGAGTGAGTGAGCGAACTGCATGAGGGACTTATACCATGACAAGGATTAACTGCACTCCTGTGTAAATAGGAATAGCAACTTTGTACAGGTTAGAACAGCCATCGGCTATTCTGCCAAAACATGGGAAACTAGAAGAAGGAAGAAGGTGTAGCAAGAAAACCAAGGAATGGTGGTTTAGAGAGAGATCCTATAGGTCAAAAAAGTAAAGAGGGCAGTCTAATATGTGATTATTATCTTTCTCCATTTGATTGAAGTGACTGTGTCTCAGTGCTAGAATAATTTTGTTAGTTTTACTGTGTCTAAATGCACATGTGGAAGAAGTTTTATGATCCAGAATTGGTTTTATTTTTCTTTCAATTTTTTTAAATTTCTGATATTACCATAAAAAAAAAAAAAGTCTTGGTAGATTTCTGAGAATGACAGCTATGATGGTAAATGAACTCATGCTTTCTCATTATAGAAAACCAGGTCTGTAGCATTTTCCCTTAAATATTAGATCTTTTCATCCACATTTAACCTGGAGGTAGGGATTCTTCACTCTGTTTTACATGGCAGTAAAATAACGCAGAGACCAACTCTTTTAAATGATGGGTGAATTACAGATACGGAGCAGTCTTAAACACATATCCCCAGCTCCGAGCAGGAAAAATCTGACCCTGAGCACCCCTGAAAAAGCAGCTTGTCAAGTAGTGACTTGCCTAGGTGTTGGTAAACCAGATCATGAACAAGCTGTCTGGCTGCAGGATCCCATGGTCTAACCTCCTGCTCAGCTGCAACGTCAGCATGGTTGTGCCAAGAGGCAGCCTTGTGCATGACGTGCAGTGAGCCCTTCATGGGGAATGCTACAAGACACTTGACCTTCTTCTTCAGGCCAGCAGTTTCACCTTTGCTTATCAGATCACAAATACCATGAGATCCTTCATAAAAGCAGTGTTATAACCTTTCCAGAGAACCTTCTACAGCCCATCATGACCATGCAATCAGTGTTGTTGGTTGAGTAGTCTTGGATGAAAGGCAACATTACTAGAAACTCCAAACTGTAGTAAATGTACCTAAATTGACATAAGGCTATCAGATTAAAAGAAGATATGTTTTTCTCTAGACACACCCCCCACACATATACATGGCCAAAAATAATAAATGCTATCATTTTTTTCTGACAAGCTTTCTTTACCTCTTTAACTATAAGGTTGTCCGGGGTTTAAAGCCAAGAAATTCCTGCCTAAATGCCTATGCAACGTGCCTGCATTTCATAAAGTCTGAAAACTGTTATGTCAGCAGTTAGCCTGAGATAAATAGCAGGTTGGAGTTTTAGATCATGTTCCCAATCACTTACAAACTGCAGCCAGGCACTGAATTGTCATGATCTGGAGATTGCTTTCACATTCTTGTGAAATTGTGCCCATGACACCAAGATATGTGGTTCAGTTTATACACCAGAGGGAAGGGATGTCATTCAGAGGGACCTTGACACGCTTTTAAGGTGGGCTGGTCCCAACCTGATGAAGTTTAACCATGACAAGTGCAATGTCCTCCACCTGGGTCTGAGCAATCCCAGGCACAGCACCAGGTTGGGCAGGGAAGAGATTCAGAGCAGCCCTGCAGAGAAGGACTTGGGGGTGTGGGTCAAGGGGAAAATGAACATGAGCCGGCTTCATTGTGCGCTCACATCCCAGAAAGCCAACCGTATCCTGGGCTGCATCTAAAGGAGTGTGACCAGCAGGTCAAGGGAGGTGATCCTGCCCCTCTGCTCTCAGGAGACCTCACTTGGAGTATTGTGTGCAGTTCTGGTGTTCTCAACATAAAAAGGACATGGAACTGTTGTAACAAGTCCAAAGGAGGGCCACGAGGATGATCAGGGAACTGGAGCACCTCCCATATATAGATAGGTTGAGAAAGTTGGGTCTGTTCATCCTGGAGAAGCGAAGGCTGTGTGGAGACCTCAGGGCCGCCTCCCAGTATCTGAAAGGGCCTATATGGATGCTGGGGAGGGACTCTTCATGAAGGACTGTAGTGATAAGGCAAGGGGTAATGGGTTCAAACTTACACAGGAGAAGTTCAGGTTAAATATAAGGAAGAAGTTCTTTACTGTGAGGGTGTTGAGGCACTGAACGGGTCGCCCAGAGGAGTGGTAAATGCTCCATCCCAGGCAATGTTCAAGACCAGGTTGGATAGAACCTTGGGCAACATGGTCTAGTGTGAGGTGTCTCTGGCATAGAAGGGTTTGGAACTAGATGATCTTAAGGTCCTTTCCATCCCTAACTCTTCTATGATTCTATGATTCTGTCAGTAATGCTGACATCCATATCCGAGCCAGTCTTCCTCAGCTGTCTTTATTGTCAAGTTGAGAATATAAAGTCAGCAGTTGGGCATAATTCTTCACATCCTAAAGTAGCTGCAAAAATAAACCATTTAACCCCATTGCTTATCAATGGAGTTCAAAGAAACTAGTTCAGATGCAGAAGTCTACGTTAAATATGCCCAAGCTAGTACACATACTATCTTATAGAAGGAAAAGTATTCCCTCCCTTTCTAAAGTCATTCAAATTATGATGTGTATAAGTTCTTGAGAAGGGCCCTAATTGCAGGAAGTAATGAGAAAATAACCTCCTGTCCTCTGGAAGCAGTGTGCAGAGAGATGGAGAGAGAAAATAATTGAAAGAGTTGGAGAGAAAAACAGAAATGAAGAACAAATCATGCAGAACCTAACTCTTCAGCATCATAATTACAGCACTGGAAAAAAGCTGGGACTCCTAATTGATGCTTTATGCACACTGGAATGTTTCTTGTCTTTAAGCAAATGATCATCAGTCCAAAATGCCATCGGTGACTTTGGAAAGTGACCTTGGAACAAGACTGAGTATGCTCGTCCAAAGTGAAAGTTATGGGCCCTGTACTAAGATCACGATTTTTCTCGCAGCTTGACCTTGCTGTTGCAGACATTGCCTAACGTCAGCAGGAAAGGCAAAGTATTCCCGTGCCAAATATCTTCTGGCCTGGATACTACAGACAAATTTCCTAGGAGATGGAAGTAGCAACAAGCTAAATTAGGAAATGAGCACTTAAGTTTTCCAGTGCTCAGACAACTGATGTAGCCTAAAGGTTATGGTATAGATGCCAGAGTGACTCTGCCAGTCACAAAGTGATAGTCATCAGTGCTTCTTCCAGGGCTTTTGAGCCTGTTGATTCATGTCAGGAATGCTCTGATGATGCCTGGCAGTCTGGCCTCTTCATGAGACCTAGGTGAAGGAGCAACTGATTGTTACTTGTGAAGCTGTCTAGACGCAGGCTAGTGTGGTTCTACCTTGTCTTGCCAGGAGAGAAGCAGTTTTGGGCACATGTAGTCTTAAGTAGCAGGACAACTTAAATCAATATAAGTGAGGTGACGCTGAGTGACCCCTAGAGCTTGTAAGAAGTTTTAGGATGGCAGTTTGGGATTTGGGAACACTAATTCCTTTCAGTCTCTCTGCCTGATTGACTGCATGGAGATGGACACCAGTCACCACACTGTCGTATACAACTGGCTTGTCTCTGATATTAATGGGATCATACTTATCTCAACATCAAGTGGTTTTGAAAAAGCCAAGCCCTTCTGTTTAGGCAGTAGAACACAAGGTAAATGAGATAATCATAGAATCACAGAATGGTTTGTGTTGGAAAAGACCTTAGAGATCATCTAGTTCTAATGCCTCTGCCACAGGCAGGAACACCTTCCACTAGAGCTGGTTGATCCAAGCCCTGGCCAACCTGGCCTTGAACACTTCCAGGGGTGGGACAGCCACAGCTTCTCTAGGCAGCCTGTTCCACTGTCTTGCCATCCTTATAGTAAAGAATTTCTTCCTAATGTCTAATCTAAATCTCACCTCTTTCAGTTTAAAACCACTCCTTCTTGTTGTATCACTACAGGCACTTGTAAAAAGTCTCCAGGTTTCCACGTAGGCAGCTCGTTTTAGGTACTAGAAGCTGCTGTGAGGTCTCCCCTGAGCCTTACCTTCTCCAGGCAGAATGTCTGACTTGAAACTGCCTGACAGCCAGGAGATTGCAGAGGGTGAACCACAATGGACTTCAATCCAAAGATTAGGAAGAGACATAACCACTGTACACGCATGTAAATTCTCAATGTCCTCTACAACTACACATGTGCAAAGTTTGGAGGCTTTCATTTTTTCAAGCATCTGCTTTAGTTTGCAGCTGCCCTTGCAGTAGTAACAAACCTTTCTATGGCATTTTGTAGAAAGTGGGTCATGCTGCTGTTGGAAGTGCATGTGGATTTTTTGGGAGGCAGAAAGGGACAATTGTCTGTTGAGAGGTTTTGCAGGGGTTAGAGTGGGTGCTAGCGGTCGATAATTTATGGGCATGTTTCACCTTCACCTTAGAAAAATTTCACCCCACTTTTCCAATGAAGAGGAGAAATCCAAAGTCCAACATCACAGTGCCATAAAGGAGTAAATGCTGGGTAAGTGGAATTTGTCAGCCTTTAGGTTGAATGTTCACTTGTATTTCTTGCACTCACCAAGTTGCCTGCATTTTGTATTTCCCACATATTTCTAGTTGTAGTGGAAGGGGCTGTGGCTGAGATCCAGACCTGATGGACTGTGAACCAGAACATGAGTGTGAGGACAGAGAAGAAAAACTCACATCTGCTCCAAGTAGAGCTGGGGTCTAAGACCTGCCAGGATTAGGTAGAAATGTAAGAGGCATGGTTTCTGTGCAGAATCAATTTATTCCAATAGAAAGAAAAAGTCCAGCTCTAAGGGAATGAGACTGAAATTTTTATGCTTTGGAAAGCATCATCAGAGTTTTTTCCTCTATCCACACTGGGGCTTGAGTATCTTTCATGGAAGCAAAAAAGTGCTTTTAAAGAGTGGTAATTGAGGGTAGAAGCAAGAAGCAAGGAAGCAAAACATAGATAACATTTTGGTTATCTACCGGAGTTAAGGTCACCTCACAAGAAATAACTGTGGTGCCAGTCACTTTGATGAAACTTTATGAAGCTGAAAGTGCTTGTTCCCTCTAACTGATGTCTTTTAAAAACATGCTGGGGTGGGAAAGAGATGTAGGAAGTGTTGTGATTTCAGTGTTGGAGTAAATTACATAACAGGCCTTTTCAACTCGGCCCTTCAATATTTGCACATAAGGCTTAAAAGGAAAATACCCTAAATTACGTAACAAATCTGAAATATATTTCTTATATTAAACCTACCAAAACACACAGTTGTTGATTCCTCTGAAATACCATGACAAGGACACATTTATGATGCAATGTTCTTTAACCAATATGCTTAACATTCCCTAAAAGCTTTGCTTTTTCTAGTGTTTTGATATTCAGGGTACCATAATTTTTAAGATTTTATCATGGATTTAAAGAGTTAAAGGATGAAGGACAGAAAAGAGCTGGGAGGTGGGGAAAGAAAGGCAGGAAAGTAACCTGACGTTATGATGAAATAATATGATTCACGTAGCAGGTATATTCTGAAAATGCTCCAAATGTAATTAAAAAAATTAAAAATCTCAGCAGCTTGCAGTTCTTATCTTGAAAGTTATGTTCTTTTTATTGACCAGACAGGGCTCTCTCATAGAGAGAGATGAAGTTCCAATAAAGCAAAATAAAATTGTAAACAAATACACAGTAATGTTTTCTATTTCAAACACAGGGAAATAAAATAGTGAATAAAAGACAGGGGGTTGGAACTAGATGTGCTTAAGGTCCTTTCCAACCCTAACTATTCTATGATTCTATGATTCTATGAAATAAAGCACTGTCAACACAATTTTATTTTTTTTCTTTCTTTCATTTTTTCCCTAGCAAAATAAAGTCCAAGCTTCCACCATAAGGAGTTCTAATGCTTGTAAATTGTTTGGGTGGGTGCTTCCCTTCTCCAGTTCAAATATTAATATACAAGGTGGCAAGGGAAGAAAAGTAGACATCGCATTTGGCTAGACTCAGGATATCCATCATTATAAAGATGAATCCTAGTGGAGATTCCACCAGCTACATTAAGTAGCTAAGTACAAAATAACCCAATTAAACACAAAGAGTTAGCATTCAGCCGGATTGTTTCCTGGATTTGGCTTGTTGGATGACCAACAGAGTGATAACAGAATGAGGGAGGGAGGAGAGAGGAGGTTGTTTCAAGGGGATGATGCCCCTTTCTCCATCAGTATGGGTTTTGATGGTTTGAAGTGATATTGCAACTACCCAGGCACTTTAAACTGGTGGGAGAGGGGCAGCTGAAGAGATGTTTTAGTTAGATGTTCTAAAGATATACTTGCACTGGGGGACCCAGCACTAGCTCCCTATTTCTGGAACATGGCATGGGGCCACAGTGCAACTTGACTCAGCAGTGCACTACCCTTCTCCTCCCCATGTCTGATTCCCAAGAGAAAGGAACTCTTCTGTAGAGTGCACAACCAGCATCTATGGCCAGGACCTTGTTTTGAGCCATCAGGAGTACCCTAAGGCATGATTTGACAATGTTCTTGCTGCCAACTTCAGCTATAGCTTGAAGCACCTCCTGGAGAAGCCCACTCTCTGGGGTCAAGCATCCCTATTAACAATCTTATTTGACTGTTGTCCATATTGCCACATCAACTGTTTAAGGACTGTTGCAAGCAATGCAGTGCATTTTGAGGTAGGAAATCTGATGTACACCTGGTTGTCCACCTCACTATCAAGGAGATCTCTTCAGCCCTAACAAATAGACCATCTCATCCCCTTCTCAGAAGGATGGCCTAAATCTCAGGAGAACAGCAAAAGTATCAGGCTGATACTCTAAGAGAGATGGTACTGCTCCACTTTTCCGTCAGCACTGAACTATGCTTGGAGTGAAACATCTAGTCCCAGATTGTCATTTTTCTAGAGGCCACAATGCATGTGTGGAATTAACTATATAATTAGATTATCCACCATCATGGGCCTAGCAGGATGAAATAGTTTGAGCATAAGTAAAACAGCTGTATTATGAGTTAGGAATAAGGTAACATTTTACAGACTTTTATGCTACAACAAAGAAAGATAAGTGTGACATGAAAGTAAAAGTCTTTTATCTGTGTATGTCTTTGAAAAGTCAGTCTACACAGGCTCAAAGCATCTGTTAATCAGATTATGGGCCATATCCTGCTCCCAAAACAGTTAATACCAAAGCTCACATTGATTTCCTCAGGACAGAAACATGCCCTAAATGAGCACACTACTTCATAGACCTGCTTGTTGGAGAAACATTTGTACTACTCACAGAGGCAAAGCTATTTCCTGGAAGCAGAAACTCCTACCTTCACTCCTAACAACTCGGGCTATTTTAGGAACTGAAAAATTCCATCTAGCATTAGGATTCCTTTTTCAAAAATGTTTTGTTCATGTTTCTCATGCTGCTTCTGTGCCACCCATGAAGGTGCAGGAGCTGCTTTTTGATTAACAATACTGATTCACGCTTTCTCTGGATCTTTTTTTGCTTGTCAGATCTTCTCTTTTCCACACTTTCATATTAATTGTTGGTCCTGAGCCGCTGCTAAAATGCATACAGGGAGGTGAAATATTTGTACCAATCTCCCTAGAGGCAATGGGCACTGGGAATGCCTGTCCACATCAGACTGCAGGATCATAGCCAATGCTCATGTTGCTATATTATTCTGGCAGTGCTACATGCTTTTACTGCTTTTCAGTTTACAATTACACAGGGGAAGTTCAGGATGGATATAAGAAGGAAATTCTTTACTGTGAGGGTGGTGAGGCACTGGAATGGGTTGCCCAAAAATGTGACAAATGCTCCATCCCTGGCAATGCTAAAGGCCAGGCTGGACACAGCTTTACGCAGCATGGTCTAGTGTGAGACGTCCCTGCCCATGGCAGGGGGGTTGGAACTAGATGATCTCAAGGTCTTTTCCAACCCTAGCTATTCTATGATTCTATGATTTTATAAATATTTCTTCAAGGTTATCCTTTTTTTCAACACTTCTGGTTTAGTTCTGTTTACATGCCCTTGCGTTGTATTCAAATCTTGCCCTTTCTTAAACATCAATCAAAGAGAGGCAATTGCTGCTTATAGGAGAGTTACACAGTCTATGTTTCTTGTAGGGTTCTGTTAACGAAGTAACAGTAGCATAACCTGCATCACCTTAGTGAAGAATAACCTCAAAATAGAGATTTGGATATTTTTTTGCAGAATGCATGATTTTGGGCTTCTCCATTATTTAATGTGGCTGTTAAGTCAATGGGAAAGGGGCATAGTTTCTTTCTGTTTTAGTCCCCAAAGTCTGATAACTGGGTGCTTTTGTGACACTGAAAATCAAGAATGATGTTGGAAAATCTTGACCACAGTGACTTGCACTCTGTGGCCTATTCATTTTCAGGGCAAGTATACAATGGTACAATGAGTGCTTTGCCATCTTGGAATATAGATTGCTTCCAGCCTATCCAAAAGGCAGGTGTGTCAGCTGTTGCTCACAATGCTGCCCATTCTCCTGCACACTGTGACACAGAAAGGGGCACTTCTCCATTCCACTTGCACTAGGATCTTTGCTGTTACACTTTGGGCTGTCTCAAAAATACGTCTGTAGTTAATTTTAAATCTATTAATTCCTACAGCTTGACAGCAGCAAACAAGTTTTTAAGAGCTTCCTGAGTGCAAAATCTGGACCAAAATCGCTAGCTATATAATTTCATCAGCAGGAAGTACCTTTTGCAGACCTCACTGCTAGTCAGATAGAAACCACAGATTCTGCATCTGTTGATAAACCCCCTACATTAAAGATTTCAACCTTCAACAGTTTTCAATTCCAAGCAGAAACCCAGACAATTTTATTTCCCATGTGCTTCACATTTTCCAAGAGAAATACAAGGTCCTCTCCCATTGCATATCAGTTTAACTCAGCCCACAACAGCAGGGAAAACTTTCGGAAGCTCATTTTCCACAATGCTTGTTGCTTCACATTGGCTGGGAACAACTTCTTCCCCTGCATCTGTCCTGAAGCTGCATGTACTTATAGTCCTCTACGGGATTAATTCCCAGTCACACAGAACCTTTAAACAAATTGCCTTCAGGCTACTCTGTTTCCACACCAGCCTCTTTCTACTGCCACTTGTGTTATAGAGTCTCTGCATTAATGTAAATGGGAACCAGGATAGTTTTTAATGAAAATGAACTAGTTTCTGCTCCTGTCTCATACAGATGCCAGTCAAAGTATAGTCCTATTTATTATATTTCTATAGTGCCTGCATTCCCCTGGTACTTAAAGATCTGAGGACTTTTTAAGTATTAACCTTTATCTCTCTACAGGTGCTCTGTACTCCTTGTGTAAAGACGTCTAAGAAGTAATTCACCGTTCCCTTGGCAAGAAAGCCTTAAAGAAAACATTGCTCTTTAGTTACTGAGGGCTCATTTGAATAGGAAGAGTTCTACGTGTTACCCCTTGTGTTGGAGACTGGGTTTTGTATATTGTTTAATTACTGTTACATACAAAATGACCAGAAATCACCCTTAAAATATGCACTACTGGCTACGCAGTTCTCTGATCACAGGCAAGCTAGGTAATTGCATACTCCCCATCACTCAGTCCACCATCCATTAACCTGTAGGTTTCCAAGTAGAGTCCTTCCTTAAATGATGTGTGTATGGGTACACTGGAGAGAACAGTCAATCTGGTTTTCCATGTCCTGAATGAGTGATTTGACAAGAGCCTACTCTTTGTGGAGGGCACATGAGGTGTGTCCTTTCTTTTCTGTTTCAAATACTCTCTTGCTTTCCATTTAAAACATCGAATTTGGGAATCTTGAAAACATAAAGGCTCTTCACAAACATGAGCTTGTGTCACATCCTAGCAGTTATGGTCTCAAAAGCACCACAGTCAGTTTCTCAGTACTTTTACATAAATACTTGTCACAAACTATTTTGAATAATGATGGGATGTGTGAAAAACTGTCTTCTTAAATCACTGGCTGACTGTCATGGGTTCAGCAGCAGCAGTCATTTTTTCTGCTTCTTGGTAGCTGGTGCAGCACTGTGTTTTTGATTTTGGGCCTAGGAACAGCGCTGATAACACCAGTGTTTCGGTTACTGCTTAGTGATGTTTTGGTCTGGCCAAGGACTTTCTGAGTTTCATGCTCTGCCAGGGAGGAGGGGAGCCGGGAGGAAGCAGAGACAGGACACCTGACCCAGACTGACCAAAGAGGTTATTCCATACCACAGCACGTCATGCCCAGGATGGAGGACGGAGAGGAGAGACCCAGAAGGGTGGGGGGTGCACGGCGTGGTCGGGCTTGGTTTTAGGTGGTGAGAAATTGTATTCTTTCCTTGTATTTGCCTTGTCATTATTATTATTGGTGGTAGCAGTAGTGATTTGTGTTATACTTTAGTTACTAAACTGTTCTTATCTCAACCTGTGGGAGTTGCATTCTTTTCGGTTCTCCTTCCCATCCCTCCGGGAGTGGGGGGCAAGATAGAGGGGGGAGTGGGTGAGCAAAACTGCGTGGCTGACTGGACTTAAACCACGACACTGACTTTTGGAACTTGAAAGTTCTTCTTTCAGAACATTTTTTGGATGCTTCAACTTAGCTCCCGTGCTGGCAAATCTGATTTGTTTTTTAATAGCTCATTTACTAAACTTAACAAAGAGAATGGAATTTTTGTGTCTTTCCTGTGTATACTGAAAGGTTTGAATTCCTTTCATGAATGTGTGAATGTACCTACAAACAGTCAGAAATGTTCAAGGAGAGGACAAGAGAAGGTGATTTATTGGATGGATCAGGCTTATTTAGTTGCTTGTCTTTTTTATTATTGATGTATTTTAGGAGATATACCCTTCTTAGGATCCTTCCATTGTCAGTCAAGCAAGACTTTTCCTGAGGGTGTTTCTGAGAGGCCGTTTGCTTTGCTTGTTTTAAGTCACAGTTTGACAGTGGCAGTATGCATCTCCCATCCATAACCGTCCCTACAATAGGGCAGGGCTGTAGGGAGTGTTAAAGGGGCTACATTGCCATCTGTAGGCATCTGACACCCAGAGGAAGGTGACTTTTCTTATTTTCTCATGTGACTCACTGAGCCGAGAGGTTGGCAATGTGGGCTTTAATCTTTGTGCTGTTTGCTCAGACATATGTGTTTTCCACTAATTCTTCAAATAAAGTGTTTAAGTTAAAGAACAGTGCAAGAGAAGAAGGAGGGGTGTAATTCTGATTACTTTTGTGGTCAGTTGTGCACTGGTATAGAAAGGGAGTTGGCTGTGGAGCTGAGTTAAAAAACTTGGAGGGGGGGGCCTGACATTTGAGCTGTGATATGAGTTGAGGTAGATGCGGATGTTAATGTCACTATATCTCATGATAATCTTGGTTTTGAGTGATTTTGTTGATAAGAGATGGGTGCCTTTGAGTAACCTTAGAACAAACTTCAAGTTAGGCTTATGTAATTTTATATATGCTCATGTCTCTGATGCAGTTTTGTGAGAGAAAGCTGGAATTGTGCATTCTGAACACTAAGCTCACAAACAGTGATTACAAGATGGGAATTGCAGTGATTGGTCTCTGGCTTGTCTGTATGCTGGTTGGGAAATACAGCCCAAAAATTTCTTTTCTGGCCTGGTGCAGAAAAACATTAATGTCAACAGAAGCTGGAAAAAGGTATTTGGGTTGAGAGATTTAATAGCTTTCAACATGTTTTGAGTTGTGTTGGTGAGTTTATATAGCTTTCATTATTTGCACTGCTGTAAAAGCAAAAAAGTCCTCTTTGGGAACACTGAATTCTTATTTTATATACTGCGGGTGGGATTTATCTTCTTTCACTTTAGCTGTCTAAAGGTTAGGCATCAAAGCTTGCTCTGTAGTCTAATGAAGACAGGTATGCAACTTCAGAAGACAATCCATGCTGACTAATTTAGAATAAGATTAATGGTCTTGCTGACATCCCATGCCTTTTTTCTATTTACAGTGCTGGTTGACTAGGTGATTCATGTAAACTGAAATTCAAATCATCTCAGTTAGAAGACTGCAGCTGGACTAACCCCCTTCAATTCCCTTTGCAGCCCATGCAGAACACAAGTCTTTTAGCCATGTCATCCCACTTATTTGAGACATTTATTTCAGAAGAAGATATCTGAATGAGATCCAGTCATAAAGAACTAGCTCAGGTGGAGGCATGGACTTTAGACTTTGACATTTACTCAGAGAAATCTTTTCTTAAATAACTAACTTTCTTCCTAATTAAAGAACTCAACTTGATCTTTTATGTAAATATAAACAAAGATTGCAAAGTTACACCTAATCTGAGAATTAAAACAATGCAATGTCAGGCCAACTGTGGATTATCTGGCAGAACAGCTTGAGCACATGCTGAAAAGTGCATTTCAGCCCTTCAGTGAATCATTAAAGATCAGCTGGGCTGTTAAATTTTTTATGATGTAAAAACTTCTTTGGAAAAAAACCCTGCATTTTTGAACATAAATACTGAAGTAACATTGGAATTAGTGTCTTATTATCATATAGAAATGAATTTTATGACAAGTACAGGAAATATGTCACATATCTTCAGTGTTAGACCAGCCTTTAATCTTAAATTTAGCTTCCTACTCAACTACCTGATAATACCAGGAAGATATTTCTTTCTGGTGAAATGGGCTGGTAAGACACAGAGTTATTATCAGCAGTGAAAATTAAATATTTCTGTTGGCCTTTGTTGAAAGATGTGCATGTTAATTTTTTTTGTTTGGTTGGTTGCTTGGTTTAAAAACTGACATGTAATCAATTTTTTCCACTTAGTGTTTTGGGTTTATTATTGATTTTTTTTTTTAGTGTGAACTCTTTATAACTGCAAAAATAAAATTCCTCTAAGCTAATATTTTCTTATATGGCAAACACTGTACAAGCTCTTTTGCTTCTCTCTACCTGGGATATATCATGTTCCTGGCTGTACAGGATACTCTTTGGCTTGAAAGTTTGTATTTTAAGAATTCTGATAGACTTTTGCAGCACCACACCATTTTTCTGAACAAGGGATTCATTTTGACAGTTTTAGGGAGGTATATCAGTAATGGTGCTGGATTTTTGGAACAAATCCAGTACTTTCCTCAAAGTACTTGAAGATGCATTCACTTTTCTGTTTCCTGTAAGTCTGCTTGCAGATGAGGCTTCTTCCCTCCCTTTTGAATGCAGGAATGAAAGGACTTGTTCCATATGCAAACAAACAGGAAAACTTCCTTCACAAGTAATATTTGTAAATGTTGCTGCTTCATTTGCATCTATGCAGTCATATAGCCAAACATCTTTTTTTACCCTCATTATTTTTAAATCTAATGTAATAACTAAAGTAGCTTTCTATTTGATTTTGCAGGTAGTTGCAATTTACCTCCTTCAGTTGTATCAACCATTTTGGCATTTCATTTCTGGTGTAGTTTGGGATTTAAGTGACAGGGTCTGGAGCTTTATTTTCTTCTTGTTTCGTTGTTTTAGAGGGAAAGAGTTGTTTGATTGTTTTTAATTTCTTTTTTTAATTCCTATAAATAGAAGTCTTACTGTTTGCCTACACACTCCTGGTACCTTTGAAGCAAGCACCATTTTTAATAGGAAAGAGAATTGCTTTGGTTATGTACATGTGCAACTAAGGAACAGCTGTCTTAAAAATGCATACAGAAACAAAATCTAATCTTTCTCCTCACACGTTTGTCCTTTAACCTAATCAGTAAACACACATTAAGGATTTAATCTTGCAACAAGGATATCATATCTTAACAATGGACAACTGAGGTTAGACCCTTCATAGTCTTCTCTTTTTTTAATATCTCTGCATTGTTTTTCCTCTAGACATTTGTCCATTGGAATGTTTTAGTAAAGCTTTGCATTGGCAGAAGTTCCCAGAATAACCTGTCAATAGAAGAATCAGTCTCAATTTGTCCTCAAAAAGATAAAAGTGTTCCCTCACTTCGGAATTGGAGTTATCAAAATATGAAAACGTCAAGTGACTTATCAGTTCACCTAAGAGGTATTTTGAAGATTTCTGGAAGATTTTGGAAGACTAGATTTTTATGTCAGCTTTTTGGCTAGGGAGATTTAAGCTGATCTTTTGGGTTACTAGAAATGTTGTTTAAATGGTAGGGTTCTCTGTATTGATTTGAAATCTGCACAACACAAAGCCAAAATGTAAAGCATGATCTTGGACAAACTTGTAACCTAAAATGCGACAAAACCACAACAAAGCAAGCATGGAGTGAGACATGTAAGAATTAATATCCACTCTCATGTGTACAATGCTTTATAATATCATTGTAGCTATAACTGGGATGAGAGTGAGATGATAGTGACATCTAACCTATAATATTGTTTGACTTTGGGTAAGAGAATTGCACAGGGGAGCTGCAGTATCCTGACCACAGGAAATCCATGACTGTTAATGACTGAGAAATCTTCAAAGCAGAAGGCTTCACAAAATAATTTAACTGTAGTAAAAAATTACAAGTAGGAAGTGATGCCAATTGTCACTGACACAAACTTGGCCCTCTTGAATTCAATAGTCATTTTACTGATGGTTTCACTGGGGGGAAGAAGTTCACATTGAAGATGTCATGGAAAACATAGGCACTAGAGGTTGGAAACCAAAGAAAGAATATGGGAATGGGATGCCAACAAGCCAAGTGGAAACCTAGGTGGAGATCTGTAGGGAAATGAGTACCCCATCCTTGTTTTAATCAATAAAATAATTTCTCATACTCATAGTTGGAAACAGGAGCTTTTAGAGTGGCAGTGATATTCTAATTCCTTAAACATGATGCAAATAATAACAAAGACTTAATTTTTTTATTTCTTCTATTTCTAATATTAATTATATTTTCATTATTTGTAAGAGGAGTGAAAAGGGCATTTATTCATGGCTCTAGTGCTTGGATATGGCAATCATGCTGCAGGGCTTGGGTACACAATTTGCATTGTGAATGCCTGTTCCCATGGGAAACCTGCTGAGTACTGAACTCATTTCGGAGGTCTCCTCGTAGCTTTTGATAATTCATCCAGCTCAGCCAGAACCACCCCTCAATGTGCTGGATTCTTTATAAACCTTGCTTAAGTTTATGTGCTTTTCAGAATCTTTGTCTCATATCTTTTTGATCTCTATTTTTACCTGGACAACTTCAACACCTGATACCACAGGTCTGGCCAGAACACATAAAGGCTAAAGTCACCTCATGCAATACTTTTTCTGTATCCCTGATCAAATATTAATCCAGAGAAAGATACATGAATCCTACAGTATCATATCTGAAAAGCAAATTGTCTTCTTCTCATTATGTCTTCTCAGGATTTCTAACAGTCGATGTGGTCACTCTCTGAAGCATGAGGTTCCCTGTCTCTCCTTATCACAACTCTGGGTCATATAAAACCTTGTGCCTTTTCTTTATCACGCTGGTTTTTTGTCTAGGGTTTGTTTTTCTGTGTGTGTAAATGTGGTTTTTTTTGCTTGTTTATTTGGAGTTTTTTAACTATTATTTTATCTTGACTTTTGCCTTTTTGTTTTCACTGGATGTCCTTTTTCTTTGTTGCAGAAATAACCGGATTATCATTGTTTTCAGCTTGTAGGGTCTACTCCAAAGCCCATTTAAGTCAATAATTTCTTTCCTCTGACATCAATGCGCTCTGGATGAGGCCCAAAATGGATAGGATTTAACTCGGTTCGATAGGATGGGTATTAACTATACTGATTTCTACTGGAAAAAAATTTATGAGACTCTCACTCCAGGAGCCAACCGCAATAATTTTAATTATACAACAGGAAGTATTTCTTGTGTAAAAACATTCCAACTACTTCCATTTCTTTTAAGGTACTTCAAAAGTGGGCAGAACTACAAAGTAGTATTGAAAACTCAGGATGGGGTGGAGGGGTATTTCCCTTCCTCTGAAATTCCTCCCCCATATATGCATACTGCTAAACCATCCCTAGCAGGGATTACTTTTATCTCCAGCTCATGAAGAAACTTCTGAAAAGCTTTTTGCTTTTGTCCTTGGAATGCACCACGTTGTGCAAAATGGAATGTGAAACTTTTTCTTGAAGAAGGAGCTCGAATGGCTCCCACCATGTGCTTTCCTTCTCCTTCCTTTGCCAGTATCAAAGTTTCTGTTGTGCAGGATATAATATAGGATACATGCATCTTTGTTCAAGCCTTTCAAAGTGAGCACCCGTTGAAGATCATCAAGCTACTGAAGATGTACGCAAACCTGCTCAATTGCATATCCTGCGTATCAGGTGAGTAGATACAGCAAATTTATCCTTCATCTGTATGTAGCTATGCCAGTACTTTTTATGGAACATTTGTATCTTCTTGGAATCTTAACAGCTTAGTGTCAATAGCCACATTGGTTTGATCTGAAGGTCTGTATTTTAACATGTAAGAGAAACGAAAGTGATAATTTTCCTCTACCAGCCAAACTGTATGTGTTTCTGTCAGTACTAACAGCTGCCGTGGTTTCGTGTTTGAACAGAAGCTCAGGTTAGATTAACCTTAACTTAAGGTCGCTTAAATTTAACTTTAGTTATGACTGACATACCCTCCAACAGATCACGCAGAGTATAATACTGCAAATCTCTGCCTCAGTTCCCTTCCTGCAAGATTGTGTTCCTGCTTTAGGCTGTATGTTAGGGTAGGGATTGCTTTGTCATTCAGGAGCTGATTTTACTTATCATGGTCAGATTCCAGTCTCAGTTGGACTCTGAAACTTGGAAAGTTTCTATCCTTTTTTCTTTTGTTTGGTGGTCTCATGGCAAATGTATGTGAAGAGGAAAACAGGAAAGAAGAGGTACTTTTTCCTCTCCCCTCTATCTGCTTATGTTCATGCGTATTTGTATGCATAGAATAAATAGTAATGGTATTGAGGAGTATTCTCCTGAGATGTTTGGCTCGACATCTCTCAACAAACAATCAGAACTGTCAAAGCTCCATGGAGTACAGGTATTTCCATTAAATGGGAAATCAACAAACCTTCTGTGAAGAGAATCCTGCTTCTTTGTACTCACACAAGCCCATAACAGTGCTGTCGCCTTATCTTTCGTCTGAAGATTTCAAATGATATGACACAATTTAGGCAAGGGAGCATGAGGAGGAGGCAAGTCTAGGAATGGGGGATTATCCCAGTCTCTTCCCCATAATCCTGCTCCATGGGACTGCCTCACCTTTTCTTGGTGGTAGAAGGAACAACCACTTTACAAGGTAAGTGAGGCACCTTTTCTACTGCTCTTTGCTTCATAATGAAGCCTAGATCTAGAGGCAGCATGAGAAGCCACAGAGGCATCCATGCAATGTTAAAGGCTGCTGTAAGAGGCTAAAGTAGGAAGGCTGGAAGAAGGAGATAAGAGCTTGAGATGAAATGGCTGCACCATGAGGTTGGTAAATACTCCCTCTGTCTTTTCTCCTGTGAAACTAAAGTAGAGGCATCAAAACTGGCTGGTGTGAAGGAAAACAGGGTGTTATGAGTAAGTACAGGAATGTGCTGCTGCAGTCCTGGAAGTGGATATTTAACATGCATAAGCACAGAATAGCCCTGTGGCTTCCTGAAGTAACACAGGAAGAGAGGAAAACACAACCCAAGCATCTTGGCTCTTATGATACTGCTAGATGCGGCTAGTCATCCTGAACCCTCTCCCCTGCCAAAACAAATGGAGTGCTCTGACCTCTTAAATATATTTTCCTATAAAGTTAATATTTACCACAGATAAGTGTGCTATATGCATTATATATGAAGCTAGAACCGTCAATAGACTATTCATGCTTTTCTCCCCCTTCACTATGTGAGACAACTCTAAGAAAACAATCTTGATGTAAATGAAAATTAGAAGAGATATAAGGGCCACCTAATACGAGCACAGAGGTATTGATTCAGGGAAAGGTTTTACCCCCAAGAAGCAGCTGTTGCCTGGCTTTCCATCAGAAAAATACTCCCACTTGCAACCTTTCCAGTTTTAGTCTTTGGGTTGCAATAAAGCTCTCTGCTGTTATCTTATTTTGGCAAATGCCTGCACTGTAATAGAAGGAAAGATCCACACCAGTGGGGATGGAGTGCAAGCTGGACGGAGCGGGGATGTTTTGTACAAGGAAAATAAATATAAACATACTCAGAAGGGAAAGATAGATAAGGGAATACGTATTTTATGGAGGCCAAGAAGGTGAGCTTAGCTAGACCCAGGAGAGGGACTTTGCTCTTTCCTGTCTCATGCTCACTCCCTGCACATCAGATGCCAAGAGGAGGAGGATACAGCCATAAGTTTCCCTGGAAATTCAATTGGAGCTGAAGCTCAGGGGGAATTTTTCATTTCCGACCAGATGTTTGGGTATCAGACCCACATATAAACCTAAGAAACCCTGTCAGCTCCGGTGCACTCTAGGGTCTCAATTGCTCCCAACACCCTTGTTAATATGGACTGTAGATAGAAGAAATGCACAGAAATTTTAAATCACATAATAGCATTTTGAAGAGATGCTCCATGAAATAAATTAGTCAAATCTTTTCTGTTAGACATTTAATTTTGCTCTCAAACTATCAGAAACTTATTTATTTTCCAGCTCTAGTTTAGGACTAATGGTTGAAGATAAATAAAATGTGATTTTGGAACCTAAATCTGAAACTGTAATTCCAGTAAATACCACATAGCTGACCTTCAACCATATGATGCATAGGTCAGAGCATGTTTCAGGATATTTTTAGCACAGAGGCTAATGAAGATGGCATGGCTCACATCCATGCTGTATGAATCTTACCTTTCAAAACAACTAAATATCTCCTAAATAGCTAAATAGCAACTAAATAACTTCCTGGAACTGGTCCCTGGCCTGTGCTAAGTCCCAGACTGAGCCTGGTCCTTGCTGAGGAAAATGCTAGCTGCCTGAGTCCTAAGCAGTGATTTTCTTAAAATGTGGTGGTGTGCACTGCACTCTTGATACAGGCCTGCAGGACTCAACCATAACTAAGCTCAAGTGAAATACAGGGTTGAGGTTCACTCTGGAAAGGGGATGCTTTTTGATGTAGATAGCTGGATATTGAGGACATAGATGTGGAGTCTGGGGAGCAATTCAATTAATGAAATCTTGCTGTCTATTTTAGGGGGAGTTGACTACCTCTCTAGGCTCCCTTGAGCACACTAAAGGCCTGATTTGGTTGTCCACACAGATGTGTCTAGTGCCGCTTGGAGTTGCCTCAAAGCATCACACTTTGTCTCCAGCAGTTACTACAGAAAGGAACTTGTCTTCCATGTCTTTCTCATATCTGCCAAGTCAGTACCATAAGGAATAAGCCATACTTGGCAGGATGCTCAGGATCCTTAGCTAGTTCTTAGCACTAACACACAGGATGTGCTAGTTAGTACTCAGCAAGCACACTAAGAATCCCCAGTTTATGCCTCAGTACACTGAGGAATCTAAAATGCAGTAAATACCAGTGTGAGAAGAGCTAAGCCTTACATACCTCTTGACTATAATGAGAGACTAGATTCCTTGCACACCTGTAGACACTTCATATGGAAACCTACCCGTGTAAGTCTTATGACTGAACTGAAACCTACCCTATGGGCTGCTCTTCTTTGAAAACCTCTATCCTGAGTGTGTTTCCAGATTACATATAATGTGTTGGCTTCATCCTCAATGGAGGGGCAACTGCTTTCTGTTAATGATGGCAGTAATACTGTAACTTGGCAGAGTTGTTCTCCTTTGGGATTTGGAAGATCCTGTTTCAGTCTCCATCCATTCCTAGGAATGTCCTGTCCCACTTCCATTCCCTCTGTGGCTCTCTCCCACCTATAAAAGTGAAGCAGAGGGCTTGCTGCACAGGCTGCACACTCGCATGAGCAGGAATGGTCTCTATAGCTTCTTGGGATGATCTCCCATTTAGTGTGGTAGGGAAAAACCCAAAACAAAAAAAAAAACAAGACTCCTTGAATCAGGACAAAATACTTCCTGTTAGAGAGAGATCCGTAGAAAATTCTGTTCCCTGCAGCTCAAAGTTTGCCTACACATTTGCAGTGGGTATGGTGTGATGACAGCAAGGAGAGAGGAGATAAAGAGCAGAGGAGCTGTGAAGGTGTAAGATTCAGGGGGAAAACTGTGGGGTGAGTTGCTTTGCTGCCTGCTCCATTCATGTGCTCTGACATCTCTTGGGATTCCCACCCTTAAAGTGGCACTAGAGCAAGGGCACTTTCCATGGCATCCTTACTCAAGCTCTGTTGCAACACTCAGAGCTGGAAACCAGGAGGACAGTTTCAGCAGCTCGTCGTTGTTATGGATATGTTTTAATCCATGACTTTGAATAAATATTCTTATTTAATGAATATTTTGGCAGTTTTTAATGTGTGCCAGGCCCTGTTTCTGAAGATCTGCTTCCCTATTGTGCCAAATCATCTCCTCGCAGCTGGAGTTAAAGTCCATATCTGGGTTTCTCAGGTCAGAAGGCAAATAGAAATGGTAGTAATGTTAAACAGATTAATACCTCAGCTTCCTCTGGCTCAGAGGAAGCAAAGGGCTAGCAACTACAGAAGTGCAAATGAAAACTGTCTCAATTTGATAGCTTCCCCCTTCCCATCGGGAGCTGCAGTGCTGCACTGCCAACAGCAGATATTGTTTGGTGAGCATATAAACAGTGGGGCATCCTCCAGAGATCTGAAATGCACTGCATCAGTAGCACAACCCAGGGCTGTCCAGGGAAAAGCAAGAGATTCTCTGCTAGTTGGTTTAGTGTCAGTATAGCCAGTAAAATAACAGGATTTGCATGGAAATTTTTTGCAATGTATTTACTCATTTTGTAGTAAAACAAGCACTATTTGACATGGCTGGGGGAGTTTTTAAGTTCAGGCATAGGAAGAACCAATTTCTGCTGTTTATCTATAATGCCTCATATGGGATTTGGGTGAAGGGATTTCCCAGGCTCTGTCTGTCTAAGGGTTTTGAAAAACATGTCTTGACATTAACCCTGACTTAAATGCTCCCTGTTGGGTTCTTCTGTTGTTTGGGGTATGTTCTGTCACAGTATTGAATTCCTCCACTGGAGAAGCGCGTAGGTTAATATTTATACTCAGAGCTGATGGAAAAATATAAGGGAAGGCATATTTTTTTTTTTCATTTTTGCTTGTGTGTGTCTGTAGAAAGTGAGGAAAAGGGTTTAATTTGAAGTTTTATCTAATGGTAAGTTTAATAGAATTTTTTTTGGGGGGGGAAGCAATAAAAATTATATCAAAATTCTTTATTTGAAATGTTTCAGTCCAGTTCGTGTGTGGCTGGATAGTGATTGTCTCTTGTCTTCTTGCTAGCACAGCGACTGTCAGTAGTGCAGGTTAATGGGGGAATATCCTATGAGTGGCAGTACCAGGGGTAAGTAAAAACATTGCTAGGAAATATAGCCTCCAAACAAATCTACGCCGTACCCCACACAACAGACTTTTTCCAACTCCCTTCCCCCTTCAAACATGAACCATGCTCTCAGCCTTAGTACAAGTAATAGTAAGGCTTTGCAGTTTGCCCTGAAGGTCAACAGACCTGGGCTAGCTCAGGGAAAGAGATCAGACAACATTAAAAGGAAAAAGTTGGCTTTACTTGCAACAGTGCTTCACTACTTAGCAAACATAGCCCTGATCTTGCAGGGAGACCCTTGCAGGCAGACTGCAGAATTCAAAACCTAAATTAATATTTCAAATGAGCCAGACCCTTTCATTTTAATCAGAACCTCATTTTAATTAAGTTATTTTCCCAAGAATAAACAGTTCCTGAGTAATATTGTAACTTTTCCCCTCTCCACACATACTTCAAAACTGTCAAGGTACACAGGGAAAATATTCATTAGACATCTCAGTAAGTTACCATACAGCTTTTATACCATGACCTTATTCCAGTTTCTTCCTTCTCTTTCCTTTGACAATTCTAAACCCCAGTGACAGTCAATTCCAGGTTTTCATTTCTGACAATTCTGACAGCTTTGAACTCTGAGGAGGAAACCAAATCAGAGAAGGAAAGATAAAGAAAAAGAGAAAGAAAAATATAAAGAGAAAAAAGTAGAAGAGGAAGAAAACCTTTCGCTTAGAATAGGTCAGAAACCTCTTGGCACTGTCCACATTCTTCTCCAGCACCTTGGCTTCTTACTTCATGTCTGAAAGGGAACAGAAACAGCAGATAATCAACCAACCCCGGTGCACTTTCACAATTTCTGTATAAAATTTCACTTAATGCAATTGTGGCGCCAGGGCTGGGCGTATGATGGTACCATTCAGAATATGTTTATATAACATGACTGCATGCCACTGTGATCCTTTAAATTCTTTTCTAAGAGCTTTAGTCACTCCAGGTTCACTCATCCAAAACCCTTCATAATCTCAAATATCTCTGTTACTTTCTCCTTTGAACAGCAGGGCTGGAGACAGGGGGGAAGGGGAAGGGCGGAAAGAAGAGGGGAAATATGTAACTGATGTGGACACTGGGAAGGGTTTGTTCTTTTTCCCCATTATTTGGGAATATTATTCTTTAATATAAATTCACTGATATGTTAGAAATTTTTTGGGAATAAAAGAGTATAAAGGGAGGATTTGAGAAATCCTGAAAAGTAGTTGCTGTGTTTGTACCATTAGAGCTGGATGCGGTGTAGGTATGAACACATAGATGTGCCCTGGCTCCAAAGGGTTTGGGATCTTTACATGCAACCATGGGGCAGCCAAAGAGGGCAAAGAGGACACAATGGGATGATGGCTCCTCATGGCGCCATGCAGCCTGTGTCAAGTGGAATCTCCTGGTCACTTTCAATCCACTGCTAAGACGTCTCTTCCAGCCTCTCCTTGTTTCTTCTGTAGCTGTCCATGCACACCTTTGTGCATGTGTACGTGCTTAGGGGAAACACCCTGGAATCCTACTGCCACATATTTTTCTTTCAAATCCTTCCTGATAATGTCCTATTTCATGATGCAATGAGAATACAAACACCCCTCATAGTGGGGACTGCTGGTCTCAGTATGTCAGACAAAATGACACAGCATCATTGCTTTTTTATTTTCCCTTTCTTTCTCCATTCTTACTCTGTTCTTTGTCCATCTAGCGTCCCACAATGTATTTCTTGGTGATACCAGAGGGGCTATAATTGTGTATTACAGCTTGACAGTAAATAAAGTCATGTCAAGTAGACTTTTCTTAGGGAAAATTGTTCCTTATAAAGCATTTTTCTTAATATGCATGCTCTTCCAAGCTTATTAATATGATGCTTAAATGCATATTCCAGCTTTTGACTCAGCTTGCATAAATTCTTCACAGTTTGCTTTAAAACAATATTATTGCCAGACATGAAAATAAGTGTGTCTGTTTCCAGCAAGAACAATGACAGTCTTTCATTTGGATGGTACATTGCTCAGTCATTTTAACCTAGGCTTGGGGATTAAGGCTTGCAGTTTCTTGACATGTGTCAAAAAGTACATTAGGCAAGTGAAAGATATTACACTGTGGGGTATGTTACTTATTTGTATAAACAGTTCTTATAGCGACAGCAGTGCTGTATAAATAGGAGTTTTGCAGGTTATGTTGTTGTCATACATTATAAGAAAATTAATTTCTGAATGAGAAAATGGGTGGGTAGGAATGTGCTATTGTGTAATCATGGCAAGGAAAAATAGTAAAGAATTGTTCTTTCAGAGTGGTACTGGTCATTTCTGTGGAGTTACTGGTCAAGGGAAAAGGGAAAGGAGACCAATCCCATTCCTCACGTTGCAAGCCTTTCCCTTTGTTAATTCAGTCTGTTGGGACTCAGTTTACCCATCAAAACAACCTGGCTTCTTTTGAGGACTGCAAAATGCAGGTATCAAGAGTAAGATAATTGCATTGCCAAAGGAAAAGGGAACATGAGTGCTGGTTATTGTTGGGTCAAGGTTTTACCCTTTATGCAATGCAGAGCTTAATCTTATAACCCATAGTATTCAGCTGCTAGCTGTGCTTGTGAGCACAAAGAGCTTTACACAACACATTTCACCAGCATTTTCGGGGCAAATAACTGCAGAAACTACATGTGTCAGGAAGACATCAACATTTGAAGATCACTTCTCTTTCTGTTAGCAGGCAAAAAGCTCCAGGCATTAACTTTTACTCAGGCTATCCTAAGGGAGGTATTAACTGCATCACGGTGCCTTTCCCCACTTCCTTCCCAGCTCTACAGTCACAGGGCACCATGTGCTGATCCAGCACACGCTTCACCTTAAAGCAACTTTTTGTGTGGATTTCTGGCACAATAGCTCTTTTATTTCTGCTGGTCTAGTAGACACTTATTTCACACTGAGGCATGGATACCTCCCATGGAGGCAACACACAGTGGTATTTCCGTTAGGAGGACAGTTGCTACCCACTGCCTACAGAACATGTAGCATATTCAGCCCCCTTTAAGATCTGCAATATCTCCAGATTAAAAGCATAGTATGGAGCTATGTAACTGCTATCAGATGTTACAGGAAACTTATGGCTTTGTGTTTGTCACTAGGGTTAACCAGGACTTTGTGAAGAAAATCAAACTTTTACTTAAAAAAGATAAGTTCCTAAATGTTTTCAACTAAGAATTTGATTCCCCCCCCCCCCAAAGCTGTCAATATACAGTCTGAAATGTTGAAGGGGGGGGGGGGGGGAATCCCCTACTCTTCTACCTCAATATGACATTTTTGTTTTAAATTTTAGCAAAGAAAAATTTAGAAAAATAGAAAAAATATGGAAAATTTTTATTTGAAAAGCATGATATTAACCAGAATTTGTTACATATTTGCTGTTTGTTTGTTGTTTTGGAGTGGAACAGGTTTTCTAGAATCTTAAAAACCACTGCATGATATGGAACTATCATTTACACAACTCAATTTACTATGAGTCGTGGCATATTGGAATTGACTGGGAATCCTCCTTTGAATATCTGATTATCTGGATGTGCTGTGAACACACTGAAAAATAATATGAACTTTAAATGCATGCCTTAATTCTTATCATAGTAGTGCAGGAAAAGAAAAATTATTTCCATGCTGTTTTCTTCATGGGCTTTTTACCAGCAAGTAAACACATCCAGTGATCATTCTGTGGATGTGTATGTTTTAACAGGCATTTTAATAAAGTAATGTAGAATATGTTTGCTGCCATTCATTAAGAGTTTGATATCAAAATGTCTTACAACCTGTCTAAATTCATAATAACTGCATACTTGTGAATATTTTAGTTTTGCCTACAACCACCTTGGAGGTTTATCACATTATGCATAGAAAAATATTGTGGGAAAGCACAATAAATATAATCTCAGCAGCTATTCCCTTCAAAGACTTTCAGTTTTATGCATCTTGAATTCTAAATAGGTTTATTGCCAATTATACATGATGATGAAGCAGTAACATGAGTATATGCCATATTTAAGCAACTCACACCAGCAGATGCTCTTGTAAATATATTTTGCTTCAAACCAAGTAATCAGTATGGTGAAATCCCCCAAAAGCTTGCTGCTGCTCTTTCTCAACTCAAAACTTGTAAGCATTCTTGCTTTTTGATGGGCAGCTTCTTATAAACTCTGGCCAAAAGCAACTGCAACACAAAGATGCTTGTTTACACCCAGTTTTGCCATATTGTAGTAGTGATGGAGGTACGTATGAAGCTCAGGACCAGCTGTGACAACGTCCTGTGTAGGAACAAAATTTGCAGTCTTAGTAATCATAGACAATAAGGCTGGAGAGGACACTGAGAGGGTCATCCAGTGCAACCTATCCTTCCTTGTCCGGCTGACAAGTGCATAGGGCAACACAGCAAATGACCGATAACAGATTTCTTCCCTTCTCAACCTTAAGTAAGCCCCAATTTTGCTATCTTTTCTCCAGTGGTATGCTATTTTTGTTGTTCCTCTTCTAGATGCTCTCCTGTCTCACCTCTTTTTTAAACCATTTTCCTTAATATGAAGAACTGGATTTGAAATGAAGCCAAGCAGAACCAAAGGGCTGTTTCACAGGTTTCATTTACATACACAGTGCAAATAGAGGCAGAAAAATAAGGAAGTGTGTAATACCTAAATTTACACATCTGAAAGGGACACAGTGGCAAATTAAGGTCTTGGTCCTGCAGATGTAAATACTTTCTATTAAGTTCACCAACTGAGATGGACTACGGGATCTTTGGCTTGGTTAGCTACAGGCGTACACCTAAGTATTGCTGCAGGTTCGAAAAGTGAAAGACTTTTCCAGCCTTATAACAAAGCAAAGCTGTAAAAAGAATCCAGCACTGCCTAGTCTTAATTCAGTGTCTTAACCACTAAATCACAGTTTATTGTTTTTTCCTGTGAAAGGAAAGTTTTCAGACCTTTCAGAAACAGAAAATATACACCTGTTCGTTACAGAAAGTTCAGCTTGTTTTATCATAACAATTTCATGGTTTGATTTCACTGTTGTTCTCAAAACTAGCAAAACAGAAACTGGCTCCCAGGTCTGAGGTAATTTCAAATGCTTTTTCCATTAGAATGTCTCCCTTTGTGACTTGGCCGAGGGGTCTCAATGTCCATATTTATAAACACCTCAAAAGGTTAAATGATTTTGAGGATATTGGGAAAATTTTTACTTGACTCCTCACTACCTGTGGTTGTGCAGCCAAGTCACACAATGCAAGCCCTACACTGCTGCTTGAGTCCCTTTAATTCATCCAGATTTCTTTTCACACTTTCACAAGACTGGGAAAGCATTAGTCTAGAGCTGTGGGAGCACAGGGCTTCCTATGCCACCGAGTGAATCTTAGAGAAATTTTGATTCTGAACAACGTACATGGCCTTATCTAAATATCTGTTTTTCTAATTATAGAGAGGAATAGGACAAAATGTGCCAGAATCCAGAGTAACAACTGTCAGTTTTTCACATTAGAAATGTGAACAAAATTTTATGTGGAAATTTCAGCCAAAATGTATATTTTTTTATTCACCCATTATTCAGCACTTTTGCCCTTACATTCCACTTTATGAACTTTACTTGACACTGTGAATATTAACACATCTGATGTTCATGTTCTTAATATCAAATAAACAATAATGAAAATTCATTGCACATTTGAGAGTGTGTTTCCCATTCAGGAAAATCCTGGAAATGCCTTTAAGCCTATACATATTAAGGACAGCATATAAGCAAATAACTCTAATCTTGTACTAAGTACGTGCTTAAATAAATGGAGATGCCTTTCCAGCCTGTATTTTTCACATTGCTTATAAGCACATCAGAACTTCTCTAAGCTTCACTTATTGGCATAGGAAGGATCTTATTGTTACAAACCTGAAGTAGGAGGTCTAATAAAATTTCCTAATCTGATGAACCACATAAAAAGAACCAGAACAAATATAATTTTATATCTCTGCTGGGGGAAAAACAGACGATGTGGCTTGAGGTTTGCTCCCCTATCTTTTATTAGGCTGTAACTTATACAAATTATATCAAGCTCTGTAATAAAATGAAGCTGGATTTATTTGTAGGCACAGATCTTCTTACAAAGATGTAATTTTTTAAATCCTGTAGGAAATAGAAGCTGTACATAAAACTGCACCAGATTTAGAAGAAAAGCAAATAAAATACAGATTATGCTATTACAATGTTTTAAGGTATGTATTTATCACATGTTGTCATTTCCCTTACTGAAAGCACATTGTTTCAGGTATTTCAATAAAAATAGCAGTTTTCATACAAGCTAATGGCAACAAACTGCATAAGTGAAAGAACTAACTGAATATCCTCATAATGGGACAAATCAGTATGTAGAAAATAAAAGATTCTAATGAAGAAGGAAAAATAAGATTTTGGAAACAATCCAAGCTTAATGTTTCAGGCGTCAGACATTCTCTCACTGACGAATGGGTAGGAGGAAGTTTACCTAATCACTCAGCTCTGATTCATCTCGCTAAAATTTAGGTGTCTAGGTATCTAAAAATTAGGTGTCTAGTCATGGCTAATTGTCTATGTTCCTTCTGTAGTCAATAAAGAGAGATAAGCACCTCTGGAAGGTGATTCAGTCTACCTATCTCAGGACATTTATCTTGGGATAAAACAAGTCTCTCTCCTGGTGCCTATTTCTGTCTGTTCATTACAGAGGGAGCCTATGTGGTTAGTTAGATTAGATACCTGACTTGTAGGTTACTAAATTTAGGTGAGATGATTCTCTTCGTAAGTAATTACTCTAAGTAATATCTTGTTGATATTAGGGATAATTCCTACTGATATAAAGTCATGATATTTATCTGCACATCCTATGTGAATTAGCCAATGAAGTTATCCAAATGATAATAATGCTTTCCAGAAACAGAAATTCATGCTTGAATTTGTACTTGCCCAGGTCATCCCTTCCAGTGGCTGTGAGCAGTAACGTGTACCTCCCATCTTAACCTATTGTGTACCAGTAAAATTAGTAAATCCCACAACCCAGAAGTAGATGCATTTCCATTAGAAGGGAAATAATTGACTTATACACCTACAAAACCAGCAGTACTTAAGTTCTGCCTATTGTTCCGGATGGAATTAATAGCCTTCTGAATTGTTGCAAACTCCAATATTCTGCTAAACTTCTTAGTAGCCTCTGATGAAAAATGCAACAGCATTCAAAGTGCAACACAGACCTGGCTGTGCTCAAGGCCAGGCTGGACAGAGCCTTGGGTGACAGGTCTAGTGTGAGGTGTCCCTGACCATGGCAGGGGGGGTGGAACTGGATGATCTTAAGGTCCTTTCCAACCCAAACCATTCTATGATTCTAAGATTCAGTTTCTGCACATGGGTCACACCCTGGTCATCTTCTGGTATGCTGTGTGCTGTATGGTAAAGAAGAGTAGGCCACACAAAGAGAAGCTCTCTCTCCAGCTCTCCAGCTCTGTAGCAGAAAATATCCTACAGTCTAAAGCACTACCAACAATCCCTATGACACACGCCAAGGCACCCAACCTATACCCTTGATGTCACAATGATCAGCCTAGTGCAGAAACAACGGATTCTGACCATAGGATGTGTAAACCAAGCAGCAAATGTGGGCCTGAAATAATTGATTTTAGGAACATAAACAGATTTTTTGATACAAAGCTTTCTTTTTTTCATTAAACCCCATGAGGAATTCAACAAAGTTTTCCACTCAATAATTTAGCAAAACTGGTACTCTCTCTGGGATGCAGTTGGTTAATACATGTCACAACTCAAAGTGTGAAAAGAAAGGTTCAAAGATTTAATACCCTCTATGACATTTCCAAAAAAAAAAAAAAAGACTGGTTAAGGACTTCCTTTGGCCTCTTTGGCCATTCTATCACACAGAACTCAAACCTTAGGGATCGCTATTTATTGTCTTCAACTGTCAGGTTAATGGGAAGTCGAGAGCAGGGCAAACTTTTTAAGCTCACTTCTGGTCTCCACAGTTCAGACCCTAACTCCTGGTGCCAAGGAAACACCTCTGTTCAATGGGATGATTTAATCTTGAGTTGTGTCCTGAGGCTGGTCATCTTATAGCCCATTAAATTGCAGACTGATATTGTTTATGGATGTAAGACAAGTTTTGAAACAAAAGATGATGAAATTAACTGAGGAAAAAAGGAAGAAATAAATCTCCTATCTTTCTGATGCACAGGTCCTTTGGCTGGATGAAGTTTTATTTTGCCACAGAGCTTGGGGCTTTTGTTTTTCATCCCCCCAGCCATACATGTTAGTCTATCAAAAACTGTATGCTCTCTCTGCAGAGCTTATCTTTCTGTACAAAACTGTAGACATGCCTGCCTGAAAACAATTTGTTTGAGCAATGGATTATAAGGAATGAATTGGTAAATTCTCAGCCCACTAATTCCTGAGTAGTGTTTTGGTATTGATTCTGTAACAAACATTACTTTGGTTTCTGCAGAATGACAAAGAACTAGCTCATGGCTAGTTCCAATTGTGGACATGATTCTTAAAAAGGATAGTTAAATATTCTGTGGAAGAGAGTTTGGGTGTGTGAGCATGTCTTTCACTCAGAAAGAGATTAAGTTATACTGAGTTAAACAATCTATTACTGCAGATACTTTGGGACAGGGATAGTCTTTTTGCTCCAAGTTTAATGACTTAAAGCAATAAGCTTGTGGCTCTGAGCAACTGCTGAAACACAAAAGGTAAATAATTGTGTTTATAGCAGGCTCATAGGCCTTTGTTCTACTTAGTAATTGCTTATTTGGGTGAATCCCACGTACTTCAGTGTTACTGCAGGCCACTTTGTCACTTAGGTACATATTGCAGAACAGGCCCAGAAAAATCAGACAGTGCTACTTGTCATTGCATTCTGCGGACCAAAAGAAAAGAACAAAATCAACCTACAGGGCTATTATTCTGGCCTTTCTTTGATCACTGCCTTCACTTAATTTAAAATTAAAGAAAGATCAGAAAGAATAAATGCATATTAAATTAATAGCACCTATTCAAAAGGCTTGCATATTGCAGATAACAAAGTAATGTTCGCAGAAAAGATAGAGATACAGAATAGGATGGAATTTCCCCTACTTGTTATCATTTTCAGATGTCCGTATTCATGCTCATTTAATCATTACCATAATCTGTATAGAAAAATGGCCATGACAATCTGTATCTCACTATTCGCACATACACATGTATATTAGTTAGAAAGGAAATACCAGACCAGGTTCTTCTCTCCTTTATCTAGGCATTATGTATACAGGATTGTTTGTCCAGGATGTCGACCACCCAAATGTCACTCTTTCTTTGTGCACAGGGTCTTCAAACTTCCATCATCTTTTGTCCACAGCCATTACCTAATCACCAGCTAGCAGGTTACAACAGAACTGGAAGAAAGCAATGTGCTTTTTTCCTGTGGAGGCCAGGGTAGAGGGTTCATGCCATGGGAACCCTATAATTGTACGAGTCTGTGGCCTGACTGTCATGATGTGCAAATAAAAGGAAATAGTATGAGTTTTGGTTCCCCCATCAGTCTTATTTATCGCTCTTCAAGTTATGGGGTAAGCTGTGGGGTGAGCAAATGCTGGGGTGCCAGAACCAGAATCCTGTTTTTGAGAGCTATAGCTGTGGGATCCTAGGTTGTCATCAAAGTTTTCTTTGTCATGATTCTTGAATTGACCTGTGTAATTAGTACACAATCATACTGGTATCATTCATATGTTCTCCTCCCATGCATTGTTTTTATATTGTAGAATCACAGACTGGTACCTTAAATATCTAGTTCCAACCCCCTTCCACGGTCAAAGACACCTTCTATTAGACCAGGCTGCTTCAACCTGGCCTTGTACATTGCCAGGGACGGGGCAGCCACAGCTTCTCTCATCACCCTCACAGGGCAGAACTTCTTCATGAATATGTAATCTAAATCTCCCCTCTGTCAGTTTAAAGCCATTCCCCCTTATCCTATCACTACATGCTGTTGTAAAAATTCTATCTCCAGACTCCTTGCAGGCTTCCTTTAGGTACTGGAAGACTGCTACTTCTTCAAATTCAGGAGTTTCAGAAAATTCCTGCAATGCTTCCCACATACCTTTTACTCCCAAGTAGTTATTTTTAAATCTGTAAGAAAAAATCTAAAATATAACTTTAAAGAAGAACCAGCAATTCTCCTACACACGGGCAGCATTTTCTAGACTTTGAACTATTTCTATCAGACTACCAGAACTGTTATTCTGGCTTCCTTTCTCACTGCCTTTGTTTTATATGGTATTTATAATTTTTTATTTACACTAATAACAACTGCAAAAACCAACAACCAGAGTTCTTTACAAAGAACATGTGTTCCTCCTGTCCCAGGAAACAAAGGCAAATGACACAAGAAGAAAAACAAGTTCTACCTGTGCCTGCTTTATTGTGCTGTTCTTTATTGGATATTTTACCTGTTTCGTGACAAAATGTGGCACCTTGATCCCCTTGGTAAATAGTCACATCTCTTACATCTCTCCAAGTTTCTCATTTATCTGGATATGAGCTCCAGTATCAGCTTTCATTAGATTTTCTGAGATTAAGCTCACACAATGGAGGAAAGTTATGGCATTTGCTGCATCATGGAAACAATCCTTCTATCACATCTCCTTTGAGCATGAAGTCCCAGCCTATGTCACACACTTGATGGTTTTGCATCCCACAGTATCTTCTGTTGTGATCCTTCTTGTGCCGGACTGAGCCAGTGGACTCTCACAGACAGGGCTGGTATGGAGCATGCTGGGTCTCAGGGTGATAAAAAAGCTGTTCACAGGATTGAAAACTGGTGGGGCCAAGGGTGGAACTTAAGTGGTGTGAGTAGCTCAGTGCGCAAACTGATGTGTCTGAGTATCCCTACAGATCAAATTCACACTTTGGATTCAAAATAGCTTGAGCTTCTTTGGTATTCCCAGCCCCAAAGCGTGCATCAAAAAATTACTTTTACCCGCCTGAGGTAGCGATATTTTGAGGTGTCATGTTAAAGATGTCAATGGAGACTTTACTATTGAAGTAAACAAGACCAGGTTTAAGGTTGTCATTTTGCCAGCAGTGATTTTGGAGGAGGGTGTTTCTCAAAGGTAGAATGAGGTTCTGCACAGTTTCATACTAAATAAGCCTCCTTGATTAAGCTCTTTTCATTTTCAAATTACTTAATTACCATTCCTCTTGCTTCCAAATCAAAATGTGCAGCAGCTTATCTCATTCATATGAGAAGACTAGCAAAGGAGATAGCACCAGGAAATTAAAAAATAAAATACTGATAATGCCAGTCGGCCTCGAGAATGAAAATTGACTCTTACTAGTGTTATGTATTAATTGCACTTACCCTTATTTAATGTTCCCATTATATTATACAGAGCAGTGCTCAGTAGCCCCAGTGTAAATAATGGTCTTGTCCGCAGGGTCAGTTAAAGGTTCCCTTCTGTGCTCTGCCATCTTAAAGAAGCAAATTTCATTTATTCCTGATTTATTCAGTTATATTATTTATGATATTCCTGTTCTTTGAAAAGGATTTTATTCTCTCAAACAGCATAAATATTCATTTCTATGGGCCAGATTTTCAGCAGACAAAAATTTCAGATCAATCTGGAATACGCAAGTAGGAAACTAAAGGGAGATTGATTCTAGTTTTACTGATTAAAAAACCCAGTGTTTTTTCAGAAGCTTGTTGAGAAGGAATTTGTTCCAAAGGCTGTTGAAAGTTTCTCAGTAGGTGCTGGGACACTATGATATTTTCACATTAATTGTTTTGAACATTTTGGAGTGTAGTAAAACAGAGTTATTGTTTGGCATAAACATTGGGGCTGTTCAGCCTGGAGAAGAGAAGGCTGTGTGGAGATCTCATAGCACCCTTCCAGTATCTGAAGGGGGACTATAGGGATGCTGGGGAGGGACTCTTCATTAGGGACTGTAGTGATATGACAAGGAGTAACGGGTTCAAACTTAAACAGGGGTAGTTTAGATTGGATATAAGGTAGAAATTCTTTACTGTAAGGGTGGTGAGGCACTGGAATGGGTTGCTCAGGGAAGTTGTGAATGCTCCATCGCTGGCGGTGTTCAAGTCCAGGTTGGACAGAGCCTTGGATGACATGGTTTAGTGTGAGGTGTCCCTGCCCATGGCAGGAGGGTTGTAATTGGATGATCTTAAGGTCCTTTCCAACCCTAACTATTCTATGATTCTATGATTCTGTGTAGGATAGCTGAGGTCTCCCATTATTCTCATAAACACTGGTGTGTTAGGGATCCACCATGCTCTGTGAACACAACTCTTATCTACTTCAGTAAAATCAGGTCAACCTTATTCTGTTTGCTAACTCCAGCAATTTTGTCACTTACTTGATAAAATCTCTTTATTTTTTATATATCTTTTCTCTAGTGAAAATGCCCTGTAGACTTTCAAAAAAATTGATCAGCTCTTCTGTTACGTTATTGTCCAGGACTGAATTTTTGTTGTAGAATGGTTTGTTCAAAGAATTAAACAGCTTGAAGCTATTTATACAATTCAAGCCATGCTGGTAGTCACTGAGGTTGATTTTGGTTGCAAAATTCACATTTTTAGCAACTATTTCAAACTTTTTCCTCCAATGCCTAGACTATCTCTCTAATTACTTATTTCCACAAAGATACTTGTTTTCCAGGGTGATTATGCAGATTCATGTTGAAAGAGCAGTAGGGATCAGAAGCTGGCCCATAGCTAGCATGAGCATCACTTATCAATTTTAGTCTCCTGAGCATCCTGCACTTTGTGTACATATTGAGAAGTTACAAGTCCACTGTAAATCTATATCCTGTTTGGGCTAGCCTTAAAAATAAATAGAGTTGTTGAAGTTCCTCTGTCTGTGACCTCTTAATACTGTAATTACAAAGTCAGAATAGATGTAATTGCTCTATAAAACTTCCACATACCATGGAAGTACATAATCTCTGAGAATAAGATTGACAAGGTATACTTTGTGTATTACACATTTTTTTTTCCTCGGGACAGTAAGGCTCCATTTAGGATGTGTTGTGGCAGGAGGACTGGGTAATTTTTTTCTTCCTGGAATGATGAAGTGCAAACAGTTCTCTCTTTCAGTACTGGAGGTTACAGGTGTGCCACCATGTTATCCGTATCACTCTGCAGCATTCTTCACAGCTATCATCATGCCTGTAAAATAAACTAGGCTCTTGCTCATGCCTGAGTATATACACTGTTAAAAATTTACTGTCACCCCCTGATTTATGAATCTGCTTTGCAAAGTTCTGAGCTTAGTAGCGGGTGACACGTCTCTCTGAGTAGTTTTAGCTCTTTTCTCCCATACCATAATGTAATGCATGTTGTTTCAAGAAGATCCTGGGCTCCTTTGTCCGAAGACTGGTGATTAGGGCAGAGCCATCTCTAAGAAGTTCAGTAAGTGATGACTCTCAAATGGCTGGGGGATTCAGGATGAGGACAGGTTTTGAATATTTACAGAGATTAGCTGTATAAAAACTGGTTTGCCCCAAGTTTTCTTCAAACACTTCCTAATTAGTTTTATTATTTTTATGGACAGGTTTATTTCTCGCTAGTGCTGAATCACAAATGGGTTTCTTTTGATATGTGTGGGAGTTTTGTTGGAGACAAAATCTGGCTTAAAAGGGACATGCAGCAAATAGTTTGCAACAAATGCATAAAGCACTGGGAGAAGCTTCTGTTGCTCTTTTTTGACAGACCAGATCAGACATTATCAAAGTCAACTTTCTGATAACACACAGAAATCAGTCCTTCTCTCTCAGGAGTTCTTTTGCATGATGCAGGTAAAGTCTTCATATAAGGAGAATCTCACAAATACTTCAAATATAAAATAAATATATGCACTTAGTGGGATCCCGCATCAGGAAGATCCTCTTAGGAAGGGTGCTCCCCAAGTGCAGAGTGATGGATGTCCTTTTCTCCTGTATCACAGGACCAAAGCACCACGTGGCTGCTTAGAATATGGTCAGACAAGCCTCTAATGTGATGTGTTGTGTTAGGTAAGTGTTTCCACTTTGTAGCTTTACACTCAGCTTCTTGCACAATTGAGCAAGAAGAGATGACAAGGCTTCTTTAGGAGAATGAGAGACTTGGTAGGCCCATCTTCCACTGCCTAAAGGGGCTATGAAAAGATGAACACAAACTCTAGCCAACTGTGTATTAAAAAAGATCAAGAGGCAATGCAGATATTGCAAGAAGAGACATTTAAAAACATAGAAGCAGCTAAACACTGGAACAGTTTGCCTGGAGAAGCTGCTGGGTTTTGAAAACTTTAATGGACAAGGCTCTGAGCAACTTGAACTACTATAGGAAATTCAATTAGAGATCTTCTAAGGTCATTTGCAGCTTGACTGTGATTTTACACTGAGAAGTGTGGCACATGCAATAGCATCTATGTAATACCACACGTTATTGCTAGACCTCTTATCTGGGGAACAGAACCAATATCCAGTACTGCCAGAGACAAAAAGAAAAGTATAGCCAGATACAAATTGTAAAGAGAAAAAGCTGTGCAGTTATGTTGGCATCTCTTACTACAGATCCAAACTCTACTTGATTTCTGCTAGATCCACATTTGAGTCAGCTCTGTAGTAATATTTACAAATGTAAGCTTTTAAGACAGATTTTGTAAGGACATGAGGACTCCGTGAACCTTTACTCTGTGCTTGTGAGATGCCCACAGTAACCTGTCAACTCTGACAACTTCCAGCTCATTGGACAAATTTTGTAAGAGTTGAACTCCAAAAGGAAACTAATTTCTAGGCAATTTTCCCCTAAAGATAGATATCTGAATAGATAAGAGAGAACTAAATAATGCACTTTGGGGAGCTCTGCAAATGAGAATCCACTTTTTATCTGCCTGTGTATCTATGTATCTATCTATTGCATACTTGTATACACCCTTTATTATGAATGAGCTTATGCATAGCACGTACCCAGAATAGCAATTTATGCAGTTCACCTGATTCCCTTCTGTGGTTGCATTCCACCTGTAAGGATTAGGATCTTGAAAACATATATAGGAAAGTGTGAGTCAATGAGTATGTTAAAACCATAGCTGCAGAGAAGATAAAAAGTGTTCTCTTTCTGTGAAATACTTATACCTTCTAGCTCTTGTGTACATATTTTCATATCTGAATCAGTTTCAGTAAAGTGTTCCAGCTTCAGATTTGTCGATATTGCGCAATGAGTGAATCAAAATTTATTTTATTTCACATTTCTATTTTTTTTTTCTGAGACCTTGGCTCAGTTGTAATTCTATGCTAACTACTGTGGAAACATTATAAACATTGTATTTATTTATTGTATGATAATTTATAATTATAAAGATATTAACAATATTATAACTACAATAAAATAAGCAGTGTGATGAAGAAAATGGGCATGTAGCTGATTTGTCAATGTCTAGTATTCATTAAATAAAACTTTATCCACACAACTCAGAACTTAACCCTAACTTACACCCTTTGTCATCAAAATAATGATACCTTTGAGAAGGAATTTAAGAATGGGATACAAGCTGGATTCTGTGTCATTTAAATTGAAAATAATCCACAAATGTTTCTTAGGACTAAGGGAGTTACACTGGAATGATCTCAGATGAGATTCTGACCTCAAAATTCCTCCAGTAAGCCTTGTGAGGGTGTGAGTAGAGATCTTATTTTGTAAAAAATAGAAGTTGTTACTGATTTTTGAAGCTTATACGGAAGAGCTGAGTCTCAGCCATTTGCATCTTAAAAATCTGGACTAAATTGCCTTGGGAAAAATACACTCAAATTTCAGGACAATTCACTTGTAAACTTGTAATTGTTGAAATTCCATAGGGATTGGAATGATAATAATGACAATATTAATCCTTGTGGGTGTTAACATCCTCAGGTGAAATCCTTATCCTGGTCTGGCCTTTACTGCTCTTTTGACTTATTTGTACTATTGAGGAGTCTTAGAAAGTCTATTACAGCTGCGTAGATGGAGTTGAGGAGAACGGGAGATAAAGCAAGATGTCCTCCACATGGGCATGGTGGGAAGCAGATGTGGTATCTAAAAAGGGTCTTTTTTTGCAAGAGTAAGTCTGGTGGGATGGAAAGATAATCAGGCAGGTGCAGAAATTCAGAGCTTCAGTAAGAGTATGAAGAGCTCTGCAACTGCCTAAGCCTGATTTCACCAGGAAGAGGGGAGCAGCCACAGGGAGGGAGGGTGGGGAGCATAACCTTAGTGGAGTAACACATTTCCCGTGTTTTTGCTGGCATTTGGCCCTTGGCAACTTTCCTGCCTAGTTGTCTGAGTCACAGCAGTTCAGCCTCTGTCCGGAACAACTCCAGCCAGGTCTGTTCTGATTGACCAAATGTCAATGATTTCCTTTATATTTTTTTGGTGTGCTTGTTTTCGTAACTTCTATTCGTGGAGGAAGTCTGGATCTGATAGATTTCCTGTTTCATTTCCTACCTGTGTTTTATGGGTGGACATCTTTCCTTGTTCTCAAGCAGCAAGACTCTAAGCAGTTTCCCTTATAAAATGATTTTTGCCATCCTTTTGAATTCCCAGAAGAGACACTAGGAAATACTTTTCTGTAGGTATGAAACACAGTTATGTCTGAAAGCACAGGCCCTGTGTAAAAGAAAGAAAAAAAAAGAAAAAGAAAAGAAAAAAAGAGAAGAAAAAAATACTTGAAAAGTTCATGAAACATAGTATGTTGGATACTAGCTTAGATTAGTTCTTGAATTAGTGGAATATATTTTGATAGTAGTCATCTTACCCTTAGTCACGTGCATTTAACTTTTTTCCTGCAGTAAGTACTGGAATAGAAAAACCAGCTACAAACTAGACAAGAACTGTATTACTTTTTAGACAAATAAAGAAGCAGCAGTATTTGGAAAAAGACTTTTAAGTTTGGGTTCAATATTATATTTGGGTTATGGTTCGGTTTCAGATGAAATTTTCTTAGAATCCCAGACTGGTTTGTGTTGGAAGGGACCTTAAAGCTCATCCAGTTCCAACCTCCTGCCATGGGCAGGGACATCTTCCAATAGAGCAGGTGGCTTCAAGCCCCGTCCAACCTCGCCTTGAGCACTTCCAGGGATGTGGGAGCAACAGCTTCTCTGTGCAACCTGTGCCAGTGTCTCACCATAGTCACAGGGAAGAACTTCTTTCTAATATCTAATCTAAATGTCCCTTTTTTCAGCTTAAAGCTACTGCACCTTGTCTTGTCACTACATGCTCTTGTAGAAAGTCCCTCTCCAGATTTCTTGTCAGTCCCTTTAGGCACTGGAAGCTGCTTTGAGGTCTCCCAGGAGCCTTCTCTTCTCCAGGATGAAAAACCCCAACTCTCTCAGCCTGCCTCCATAGCAGAGATGCTCCAGCCCTCAGAGCATCTTTTTTGGGCTCCTCTGGGCTTGCTTCAAGAGGTGAATGCATCTCTTCTGTTGGAGACGCCAGAGCTGAATGCACTGCTTCATCTGGGATCTTGTGAGAGTGGAGTAGAGGAGGAGAATCACTTCTCTTGACTTTCTGATTCCATTTCATTTGAAGCAGCCCAGCATATGGCTGCCTTTCTAAGCTACATGCACACACTGCTGGGTCATGCTGAGCTTCTTGTCAACCAGCACCCCAAGTCCTCTTCAAGGGTGCTCCCAATTAATTTTCTCCCCAACCTGTAATTATGCTTGGGATTGCCCTGACCCAGTTGCAGGACCTTGCACCTGGCCTTGATGAACTTCATGAGGTTTGCACTGGTACACTTCTCCAGCCTGTCAAGGTCTCTCTGGATGACATCCCTTCCTTCACACAACTTGCTAAGGGTGCACTCAATCCCGTTGTCATGTCACTGATGAAGATGTTGAGCAGCACAGGTCCCAGTACTGACCCCTGAGGAACAGCACTTGTCACTTTATTTTAATGAATTTTCCCCACTGGTTCTTAGTTATTATCTTTAAATGGGCTGAGATCATCTAAAGCTTCTTGGTTGGCTTGTGGGTTTTCTTCTGTTGGTTGGGGTTTTTCTGAACTGTCTTTTGAAACCACAAAATAGCCTGAACTTCAATGATAAAAAAGTTTGTAATTTATTTTTTAGTTTTATCCAACTGGAGAGCAGAAAGTTCATTGTTTTGTACTCATAAGATGGGGGGGAAGGCAGGCATATCATTTGAAGAGGATGGATCTAATTGCATCCTTACCCCAATATAAATCCATTGACTTTAGTACTTATCCCTGTTTTGCATTGCTATGCATGAGATGAAATCAGATTCTTAATGCACTGAGGAATATTTCTTATAATGAATCATATGATGAAAACTTTATCCTGTGTATTCAACAAGTGACTTTGTGGAGTTCACCCTGCACCCACTTAATTGAATCACTGTTTCCTTAGGTTAGTTTTTAACATATAGTTACATCTAAGTTTTAGTTTAATGTAGGCCTTGGAATGCTAAATTTATATTAATGGAAATATTCTCTTATATGACACCTCAGAATAGATTTTTAGCAAGAGTTGTTATACATGAATGAAAACTGATGAGTTTTTCCCATGCAAATACATGTTGTGGTACTCTTTTATTCTTTCAGTGCACTTTTTCTTACAGAAAAAATACACATTTCAGGTACTCTCCTAAATCAAGTCATTATTAATAACTCAGAAAATATTACTTCAAATCAACCAAGATATTTTTGAGCTACTGATATCAGAAAGAGAAAATTTTTCCATGTATTTATTCCTGTCAGATCTATTCAGAGGAGCTATTTCATATTTCATAGCCAGAATAGCCATTGATTTCATTCTGGTGTTCATGTGAAGTTCCTTTTATCACCAATGGGAGTTATATATTCACATTAAGTTGAGAACAGGCCCTGATTCATAGCCATTTTTCTTCAACTATAACTGTAATATCAGAAATATACCAGATGTTTTTTATTTTCTTTGAAAAAATATATTCCATTGGAAATTCTGCATAGACTTTAATTGCTATTATTTAGAGCTGCTTGAAAAACTCTCCAGGGACCTTTTTCATTATATTTTTCATAACAAGATAAAACCTTATTTTTGGCTAACTACGTTCTTCCCTCTTAGCTGCTAAGCTTTCCATTTCATCAATTCTTTTCTTGGACACCAAAAACTTTGCCAGAGCAACATTACATCCTGTATCCATACCTGACCATTTAAGTCTTTGCCTCAAACCCTATGGAAAAGCTCCCACTTAACCCTGCTGACTGTGGATCAGCCCTGCAGTAGACCTCACATCAAAATTCAAAGAATTTGGGGTTAGTGTGGATGTTCCGTCTTTTCTGAGAATGAAGCAAACGGAAACCCCGCATCTAGATATTTATTTATTTTTGTCTCTCTCGTTGATTTTCTTACTTGTCGAGTCAGTTTTTCCATTGCTATGGTTTCCCCACACTTTATTCAATTCAGTCAAATTCAGCAATGCAATTGAAATTCTTTGTTTCATATATTCCCACTACCAACTATATTGGGAATGTTGGCCTGCAACTAGCAAAATACTGAAATATGAGCTTACTTTACTACAGTCTTTGACCTAGACCAGCAAGATCACCATTAATTCTGGGGGATAATATATTTACTTATGATTTGTAGTATTTTACTGGTTTTATTCCACTATTTTCTGTTCAAATTCCATTTTATTTTGATTTTTTTTGTTTAAATCTCCTCAGCTTACCAGTGTGATATTTAGACTTGCTTAGTAATATACTGCAGTATATAAATATGTTTATATAAATACATATTTATATATTTTAAATGCTATCTAGGGCACATGATAATCTGGATTTTAGAACATGCATGGTATAAGGAAGGAAGAAGGACTTCTGTGTTCTCCTCATTTCAGTACATTACCATTTGCATTAAAGCAATATCCAGAGGTCCTGCTTAATAGCCCAGTGAAGTTGAATTCTGCTTTATGGGTACAGACAGTCCAAAGAGGTTAGAGTTTAATCAAAAAGCGTATATAAAGTTTACCATGAAAAAGTAAAGATGGTGATAGGTTGGATAGAGCCTTAGGTGGCACGGTTTAGTGGGAGGTGTCCCTGCCCGTGGCAGGGGGGTTGGAACTAGACGATCTTAAGGTCCTTTCCAACCCTAACTATTCTATGATTCTATGATTCTATGATGTTTGAAGAGGCTGCTCCATGGTCACAAAGGAATAGAACTGAAGAGCCAGAGCAATTCTTCGATGTGCTGGTCCAGCTTTTTCCCAGTGGCTGATCATGCAGACACCACAGAAAGGAAGATGTTCAGTCCACATTTGAACTTATAAAGTGCCGTAACACAGACTCAAAAGGAAACCTCAGACAAAACTAAATGTCAACACAAATCTCCATTTTGTTTCATGAAGAGCTGTAATTAAAGCAATATTTATATATATATACACCTATATATAGTACATATAAATATATATATATTTCTTTCCAGCTAAACTGATGAATGTGCCTTTCTGTTTCTTATTACACTGCTTTCACTGTCATTTTTTCTGATTCTGCTCCATTGATTTTTAACTGGTTCTTTTCACATTTACATTTCCATTATTGCTTTTCAGAGTATCTGATAGGTTACAAATGTGAAAACATTCTGTAGATGAACTACATAATCTGTGAAAAAATTACAGTTTCTTCAGAAAACACTAAATGAATCATCTAGAAAGACATACAAGAGATTTCCTATTTTCATAACCTGTATTTTTTACAAACTCGTAAACGTTTCACCCAGCAGAGATAGATGACAGAATGGAATTGCCGCATTTTACTAAATCATTTTACCTCTATATATTTTGCTCTTAATTATAGGAATAAAAGATCATGGTCATTATTATCCTCACAAAAGAATTCTTTTCTCTCCTGTCCTTTTTAATTCCTCACTACAAATTCTTCCATCTTCTTTCAGCTAAGGTTTTTCCCAGTCTATTAATATGCTTTCTACAGAAGTACATGGCAAGTGGTAAAATGCATTAGAGCTACTACTTTCATCAATTACTTAAATTCCCAAACACTGAACTTTTAAGAGTTTCATGCCCTTTGGGTTATGCAAAGCTTGGTCTATATCAGAATACAGTGAAGACAAGATAATAGCACTGTGTTTACCTACTTTTATATCTCTGATTAATCACACGAAGACCCCAAATGATAGTCAACTGTAAACATTACTAAAAGCTACTGGTTGGCACCATATGTTTTAGCTGGGGGCACCAAAGGAAATGGAGAGTTGTTTTTGTTATTCATTAAAACATATGCCAGAATTAGTTCAGCTTCTTCCAATCACTGATGATTTATGAGGCTGTATTAAATAATTTATTATATATGTGAACTCTTCTGTTTTCACATACAGCTTTTCAGTATCATGGGAGCAAGTGCTCAGCTTTTTAAGCTACCATTTTACCGTGTGTTTTCAGAATAGTACAGCATATATCTAGAAAATATATTGGAGATGACAGTTTTGTATGCAAATATAAACATACACGCAAAGCAAAATGCCATTTCCTATGTGTGTGAACACACAGTCATACAAAAATTTTCCTTCTTATTGATTTTAAGGAGGTGTGTGCTGTGTACACCTCCACTGAACTCCCAGTTTGGTTCCACGGTCTCTGCCCATGTGAGAGGACACGTGCCTGCATGTTCCAGCCTGGTGAAAGCAATGGCATAATCCTTTGTGAATATAACCATTAAGATCTAATGAAAGTAAAAGTGATTGAGGGCTGTAGCTGTAAGACCTGAGAACAAGTTTCAGGCTCTGCTCCACTGAGACCAAGGGTTCACACAATGCAGTTGAAACCCTTCTGATGCTAATGTGTGTCCTGTGTTTGGGAGGGATATGTGATTGCAAAAGTGCCTTAGACTTTTGTTTGCATGCAGAGGCTCTCAATACTTATCTGTAATGGGTTTTGGGGAACCCTGGGACAGCACTTCAGATGTTTTTATAATGAGAGTGAGATCATGAGTCCAGTGAAGGGAACAACATAACCACCACAGGGGAGTCCATGTTTCACCCAGCATAAGTTGATTTTTTTTATCTTCCTTTCAAAAACACATAAAGGAACTTTCTTTCCATTCCCAATAGCTCTGACCAGGTAAAGTATTATTTCTATCACCAGTGAGATGGAAAATTTGGGAAGTCATTTGCTAATGAATTACAGACTGTGAAGCATCTATATGGGTCCCTTGAAATCTAATTATATACACATAGACATACACACAAATACTCTTTTTCTATATGTTCAAGAAATTTGGACTCAACTTCTTTTGAGCACTCAGGTGGTGTTTGAAAACATCAACTGGAATTTCCAATTTGGTCCTATTTAAGATTTAGCCACCTGTACATGCATGAGCACAGAGACCACCTATGAAGCTCACCCAGCAAGATTTTATAATGAGGATCACTCATATTTTTTAGTGAAATTATGGTATGTAGCTTTTCTGCTAGAAACAGGTGTATTTACTCTATCTTTAATCAAATGACTACCCTCATATTCAACCAAAGAATGCCTCTGAGAAACAGAATGCTTTTTACAAAGGCCGAATAAATGATTTCTAAGAAAAAAGAGACAAGAGAGCAGATCTTTCCCCATAGCTGGTCACAGTCCTTGGTCTCTCGGCTGATGCTGGTGATAAATTTGATGATAAAATCAGGAGGGACTTTCACAGGGGAACTTTGCCTTTAAAGTAGCTATATAAGACTCAAACCTCCTTACACTGCAGATCTGCTGATCCCTGTTGTCTCACTGTGGTTACATGTGCTGACTCCAGTTTCAGAAATAATTTCTTAATCACTTTTGGCTCATCTTGGTTTTTCGTATTACAAAGCCAGTGCAGCTGTGGAAGGATGGACCAGATTCCATTCTCCCTCACACCTCATCAACATCAACACTAATTAAGCTCTAGGTTTGGGGCCAAGTTACACCCTGAGATACAAATGGCCTCCAGACTGGGGCAAGGACTTTTCTCGTTGTTTGTGCAGTGCCTGGTATGGTGTGGTTCATGGATTATGTCTGAGATTCCCAGGAATTACTGCAGTAGAGATAATAAATATCAATGTTCCACCAGTTAAGTAAATTAAGGTAATTCATTCATGCACAGCAGTGACGTTAGGGTCAGCAGACCTACTTTGTGTTTATATGGTACAGTGCCTTGCAGTCCTGGTCTTCTGACTGTCCAAAGCAGACAACATGGTAGAGACCACTCTGATTTTCTCTTGTCCTCATGAAAAGAAATGCAGAGGGTGCAGAGAAGTGGTTTGTATTCACATGTCATTCTGTGAGTTGGGAAGTACTGTCAGGTCTCACAGCACCTTTTGTAGCTACTGAACCTCTTTGCTAAGAAGCTAATCCTTCCCTTTAACACATTCTGCTGCAAGCTGCTTCTTTCACTCTGCAAGGCTTCCTTCTTCAGCAAAGCAAATGACCTGCTCCATTAAATACTTCAGACCTGTGATACCTTTCAGGGTTTTGTTTAGTTCAAGGAGACAAGTCCTCATCCAAGTACAAACCTGGCTCTCCCTCTCTCTCTGTCTTTCCCTTCAGTGTTACTTGAGACTCCATTTTGAAATGCCGTAATAGCACGGAATAACTATTTAGTTGAACACAATCACACAATTGTGTGACAAGACAAATGTAAGGTAGAGCACAGGGGAAATGTGATCCTAAACTCAGGGCATCCATTCTGCATCAGTACAGTTGAGAGTTATGTAGTTTTTGAAAGCCAGTCTCCTCTTGACAATTACCTTCAATTAATAGTACACTGCACTAAGCAGAAAATAAAAACTATGCCATTAAATCCTTCAGTGTAGGCTGGAAGGGTTCCAGGTTGGCTCTAAACTACCCTGAAGAGCCTGTGTTCGTATTACATAGTTACAACTTTGCAGACCTAAAAGAATGAGAATCAACAGTCATTATGCTGTCCCCTGCACTTGACAAGGCTCATGGCTGAGAGCTTAAATCATGATGTAGCCAGAATATATGAAGGCTGTTTTGCACTGAAAATATAAGCTTGTCCACAAATGTCTTCTATTACCTTAAAACCAACTATCTACTATACAGCTACTTCTTTCACTTTTATACATATTTCTTAGGAATCCATTGAAAGAGTGAAACCGCACTTGTCTTTTGAAAAGTCTTTGCTATGAGCTTCACGCTGGAATCCATGCACTTATAACCAGGCCTTTTATTTATGTGTTCTTTGAGGAGAATGGCTTTGGGCAAGCTATGTAAATGACAGAGTGATCAGCCAGGACTGGTGTCCCAGAATGCACCAATCCACCTGTCCCAGCTCCATCCTAGAGGAAAAGGAGAGGCGGGATCTTTGGGAGTTCTTGTCACCTCCCAGCTGCCTCTTTTGACCTAGCTTGGGTGGCCTTGGATGTGTGACCATTTTGGTGCACTGAAAGGTCAAGAGGATTGGTTGTCCATGATGAAGCTCATGCAAAGGTTATGAAGAAACAGTTGAGAGGTGAGAAACCATGTTCTGAAAAAAACAAAGCCCTCGATTTTAATTGTCTCATTTGGCTTTAGGACTTACACCTCTAGGAAATAAAGTTTTTTCGAAGTTGCAACTTGGCAAAAAAGAAAAAATGAAGTATTTTTTTCCTAGAAAATAAAAATAAAATTTTCTTCAGTTTTCATCCAGAAAGTTTGGCTTTCAAAATCAAACCCATTTGTGGTTTGGTTTGTATTTGTTAGTTTTTAATTAGACTTTTCAATATGTTGAACAAATGTAAACATTTTCCTCTGACATGTTTAGAACAACTCTAAATATCTACTTAAATACCTTAAGCAGCAAATGAGGGATGCTGTTCCTGCTTGTCCCTTGTGCTCAGCCTGATGATGAAGGTAGCTTTGACTCTCAGAGGTGCCTGGCTGGTGCTCAGAACCTTCCATTGCCACAGTCAAGAGCAGCAGATAAGCTCAGTATTCTTTGGGCTACGCTTTTTTGCACTGTGGCTGCAGTAAATATCTGTAAAAAAGAAGGATGACAAAGTGTGAATCTCCCTGAGGTATTGCTGGGAGTGACTTGGAGCATGACGGGATACCACGTGCTCCCCAAGACATGGTTTAACATCCAGAGAACACAGGATTGTTACCACAGCCCAACTCAGTGATCTGGTGCCTGTCCTCCCTCTGTAAAACATATCTGAGATGTCCTCAGGGAAATGGAGTACATTTCACTTGAACATCTTTCATGTGGGAACATAAAGTCCTTCAGATTCTCCCAGCAAGCAGTGTGAATTGTTCATAACAGGTATTCGTCTTAAGCTCCTGATGCATGCTTTCACTTTTTTCTTACTCTACTATGGCAACAGCTTTCCTTGTTTCTTTTTACCCACCCATACAAGAGGTACAACGATTTCTCCTCATGTTTTGCCTGTGATGCCCAACCAGTAATTTTTGGCAGCTCTGAAGGGAGACCAGTACACTTCTTATCTCCTCAGGGCATTGTAAAGCTTTACTAACATCCCTCATAATTTTGCGATATATGGAAATTAATGCTTTAAACAATAGTCTCTAGAATGACAGTTGTTTCATTGTATAATGTGATAGAGTTCCACTCTCTTGTTTCCCTAAAACTCTTCAGCCAAACGTTACTTCAGGTTAACCTTTAATCATGAATACATCTTCATTTGGCCTCAAAATATCCAAGCTGTTTAGAGTTTTGCTTCCGAAACATACAATTATTCAGACCCAAAAAGAGAAAGATGTGCTCAGTGCACAAGATGTCAAACTGAGATTAAACCTACTAAGGCCTACAAAGCCTACTGCAAAAATGATAACTATCTTTGTCAAAATCCCAAGCAAAAACATGTACGTCAAGTGAGATTGTTGATAAAATATGAATATCAGGGCAAGACTAAGTTGTGGGTTAGTTTCAAAGACGTCTTTTCCTCTGAAATGCAAAAATTATCTCAAATCTTACAACCCATTTCTGAACACTGCATTTATAAATTCTGATGACACGTGTAGTTTTCCTCTATGGCAGCACATAACTGCAAAAGACCTGTTTATTAAAAAGTATCTTTGTATTTCCGTGCTTTACTGAGAGATTTGGGATACTAAGTTTTTAATTCTACTTTGTCTGTCATATGCATACCCAAAACCCTACATCTTTCTCAGACTGGACATGTTTATTATGAAAGATGAAATCCTGGATGAGGCATTTGATTCCCACAGAGACTTCATCTGCCACAGCATAATTAAAAGGGCTTTGTCTATATGATATTATGCAGATTTCTGTGTTTTGGAGAGCTGCTCTGAGCTACAGCTAACACTATTGTCTCAGGGGATCCTTATGTTAATTCCAGTCCAAGTTCTTCCCTGTTCCCAACTGTAACTGTTTATCAGAAATGTGGTAAGGTTTAATTTAAGTATTTCTCACAGGTTCATTTGTTAGGCATTGCATGTGAACTCAAAGTTATACAGCACAGAACACAGAAACAAGCATCAGTTTTTGCTTCATGGATAATTCAATTGGAGTCATTGAAGCTTAGTCTTTATATATGGGAACAGGTTGTATACCTGTATTGCAAAGTATGAAAAAAACACCTGATGATGACTAAATGGTTTTACCTTGGACATAGCATAAGCTGGAGAATTCACCCTGTAACTGTGTCAAAGTGAAATTCGTTTTAGATTCTTTTAGATATTGATTCATAGACTTTGGGCAATAGAGATTCTATAATATTATGGGATTAACTATGCTAAGATGTGGTGTTCTAGCCTGAGGTGAGTGGCACGCTACAGTCAGGGTTAGAAAAATAGGCCAGCTTTACCTTTCAGGCATTTGTTCTTGTTCTGTAGCTAAGAGAGGTGCTGTCATCATGATTGCCCTACCAAGGGTCAGTGGGTTCCAGGGTTTAGTGTGAAGACACTGAGTTACTTTCTATGTTCTCAGAGAAGACGGAATAAGACCACAAAGTATTTCCTTTATACAGTCAAATGTGTCTCTGAAGAGCCATATTTTGACACTAACACATTTCACTTGTCAGATTCCTACTACATTCTCAAAATCCTGCAGTACCCCTTCCCCCTAGAGATCTTCCTTACCTTCTCCCTGCCATTCCTCCAAGCTTTTAGTCTTCTGGATTCATTTGGATCCTTCTCTCTGTTTCTTGGTCACTCTGAATTGGCCTTCTGTATGTCTGGTAATCAGCAGCAGTAATTAATGAAATTGAGGTATGTATGATACTCAGACAAGTATGGACACTTAGATTCCCTCTCCTCTGAGGGTCCTTATGTAATATGGATTTTCACCATAACTTCAGGTTCCCACTTTGGATCAATGCATAGCTCTTTACCAAATTAATGTTGAATAATTAATCAGTAGTAAGAATCCTTGTATGGAGGCAGATGAATTAGGCAATGTTGCAAATTTGGTTTTGGACTTGCATATCCATTGCAAGTATACCATTTTTGGTTCCTTGAACAGGTTCAGACCCCATTTAAATCATTCCACTTCTGAACTGCACAGGACTTTTTACATGGATAAAACCCAAACCAATGATAATTCCAAGATTTGTATTGCGCGACAGAAAGGAAAGACAGCCCCAGATCAGCTATTTTGATGATTCATCTATGAATTGTACAAGTGTTAACAGATTCTATCATTATGATTTCCCCACTCCCACCTGCTCCTTTGCTTCACCCACCTGTTGCATCTTGCCTTCTAGATTGCAAGCTGTTTGTGTCCCATACATTGTTTACTCTGTGCATGTTGTACAATGTCTAAGTACGACCCAATTTAGGCTCCTAGCCTCTTCTGTGAAAAGTTAGAAGTGTAATGAGCATCAGAGATAAGCAGAGGCAATAGTAAGGTACTGATCAGTTTTAGGATAGGAAGTCTTAAAGTATATTTTATTTATTAATAATGATATACTTAATGTGCGATAATGATCTTAGTGTGAAATCTGATTGGAAAGTAGACACCTGTTGTTTTTTCTGCAAAGTAGTTAAATGAGGTCAGCACTTTAAGCTTTCTCCCCTCCCTTCCCTGAAGCCAAGGGTTGACCTTGCCTTGCTTAACATGGGATAAAATGGCAGTGTCTGGTCCTACCAGTGGTGGGAAAATAAGCATGTGTTGGGTGTTCACTGGTAACAATGCTGGAGTGTTTCAAGGAAGGAATTATAGACTCATAGAATGGTTTGGATTGAAAAGGACCTTAAAGATCATCCAACCCCCACACCATGGGCATGGACACCTTCCGCTAGACCAGATTACATAAGGACCTGTTCAATCTGGCCATGAACACTGCCAAGAATGGGGCAGGGAACACTGCAAGATTGGAAGAGAAAGCCATCAGCTGTTTCCTTGGTCTGATATTCCATGGACTTCACAACACAGGCTGACTTTCAAGAAGAGTTCATTTATGGTTGTCTTTCCTGCTTATTGTGAGGAATTTGCAACCCATTGCAAAGGTGCCACAGAAGACATATCTGCTAAGAGGTGAAGATCCAAACTGGATTCAAGCTCTTGCCCAAGAACGTATGGGCTCATCTGCTTTTGAGCTGGTCCCCTCCACCATGCATCTGTTTGAACAAGGGCGTTGTTACTTGTTTGGCAATAGAGTATTTAGCAGGCACTAGTCATAAATCAAAGCATTATCATTAATAATCAGAGTGAGACAATGGACAGAACGGGAAATTAATCACAAGTGACAGGTGAGGTACCTCAGTGCAAGATGAGCTTTTCTGCATACTGAAAAGGAGAATTTTTTTTGGTAGCCTTCACAAAGCGAAACAACGGGTTTAATACTCAGTTACAGCATATCCCCATTCCCTCTGCTTTTTAAAGGGAATGGTATATGATCACTCTATTGCCAAATAGTGAAAACTTCAGAGTGGTATATAAAGTGTCCTCATATGATCCTACAACAGTGAGACAGGGCTACTATTTCCTGAAGAATTGGGAATTTATGTTTCCAGTTGTCTTGGTTTAAGCCCAGCTGTAACTCACTCAGTTTGCTCCTCACTCCCCCCTCCTTCCTCCCACCCCGCTCCCAGGAGGATGAGGAGGAGAATCGAAAGAATGCAACTCCCACAGGTTGAGATAAGAACAGTCCAGTAACTAAGGTATAACACAAACCACTGCTGCTACCGCTAATAATAATAATAATAAGGGAAACAACAAGGGAAGAGAATACAACTGCTCACCACCCCACAACTGATATCAAGCCTGACCCGGCAGTGAACCCCCCCTCTTCTGTGCCCCTGCCCTTAGTTTTTTCATCCTTGGCATGACGTGCTGTGGTATGGAATACCTCTTTGGTCAATTTGGGTCAGGTGTTCTGTCTCTGCTTTCTCCCGGTTTCCCCTACTCCCTGGCAGGGCATGAGACTCAGAGTCCTTGGTCAGATGAGACATTTGAGCAGCAACTAGAAACATCGGTTTTATCAGCGCTGTTCCCAGGCCAAAAGTCAAAAACACAGCACTGCACCAGCTACCAAGAAGAAGAAAAAATGACTGCTACTGCTGAACCCAAGGCACCAGTGCTTGGCAACCTGATTTGAGTAATTTCAGGACTCCTTGTGTCCAAAAAATATTTACTGTAATTATCAAACTTCTCCTTCTTGTATGGGCCCCTCAACGGGTACCAAGAAAACTGCAGTGATTAAAGAGGCAGAGTAATAACTTTGATTTATTATGATCATTAGTCTGATTAATAAAGCCAATTGAAACCCAAGCAATTCAAACAAAAGTCCTTCTCAATATATCAACAAGTTGGATTTATGTCACCAATACAGCCACTTTTTGTTACCCTCTCTCCTGACATGGAAAATGGTTCATTCTTTCATTATGAGAGTTATGACCCGAATATCATGCTGCACTAACTGAAGCTTACCTTTATGTTAGAAAATCTACAAGGCACAGAGATAGTGCGTGTGTCTTTCAATAGCTGCTGCCCTGATGCTTTTTTTTAATCAAAGTCTATTTTACTCCTGAAATTGAGTGACATAAATTCACACAGAACGAAACTAAATCAACACGTATTCACATTAAGTCACAGATTGTACATTTGTGCAAGAAATTTCCAGTATAGTTTTCACCCCTCCAATGCGTAAGCAATGATGAATCTGTTACTGGTAAAATATTAGTACAGGAATCATTATTCCCTCAGTTTTTAGCTCAGGGGAGTATGGAGGTCTCTGGTATGTATTGTAGGATGCTTATGAGAATGGCAGCTGCAAATGTAAAAGCATGAAAGAAGTGACGGTGGTTAGCAAAGGACTTAGAAGATCTGGTAGCTCTTTAGCAAGCCATCAATTGGGAAGAGCTGAGCCATACACACTTAACAAACTTGATGTTAAACATCTCAGCATTCTAAGCTTACATCTGTTTAAAATGCAAACCAAATACTGGCTGACACTACAACAGGGAGATATTGCATTCTTTTCGAGGTCCCTTGAAGGAGAGCCTTGAACTAGTTTATTCTCCAGCATCTAAGACTACTCTCTTTTTGCTGCCATTTTCTCAGATGACGGTAGTTATCTGAAGCAGAGGATTTCTTCCTTTTGCCCACACAACAACCTGTGGCATTAAGTTCTACTGCAGCATGTAAGAAATGTATTTTCCTCATGTTAAAGGAACATACAATTTGAAATTGTATAGATCACAGTCATTCTCAGCAGACACTTTTCCAAGGTAGAGTCTTACTTGGCTTAGTATGTTGTTAGATTTGTCCAACCTCAGTTGTTCATAGTGTTATCTTTCTACAGCTGTAGGGAAGAGGATGCTCCAGCTGCAAAGACCTACCTTGTTATCACCTCTACGCTACATTATATCTAATGACAGCCAGAGATAAGTTTAACTTGTTAGAGCAATCAACATGCAGCCTAAGAAGCACTGAGACCATATTATACCATGCCTTCATGCTTAATGTCCTGTGACAAACGCATTGAAAGGATTGTTTACTGTTTCCTGGATTACAAAACCCCTGTGTATCTCTGGGCAAACCCTCTAAACCGTAGAGCAGAAACTGGATATTACAAGACTCTTCAGAGGATACTGTAGGATTCTTCTGGGTTGCATTTTGCAGGGAATGGGGCAAAACTGTAGTGATCACAGTTACAAACTGACTTTCAACAGAAGTTCAGCCAAGTCTGACTGTGTACAGATCTCTTTCAACAGCTACCTTTTTAGTGAGACAGATGGGTAATTTCTTAAGGAGCAAACCTCTCCATAATCTGATCCTATTAAGAAATTGCCACCAGAAGTCAGAGAGGACCTTGGTTTCCATTAGAAATCAGGATACACATTAGAAACTGATAAAGTGACTCCAGATTTTAAGGGTATGAGTGCTTAAAAAATGTGCACAGTGCTACAGTTTAAGAGTTACATTCAATAATTATAAAAACAACAGTAACTAGCAACTCATCCAGGCAGATTTGATTTTGAAATACTGATTTGTTTTAAAACACTCAGTTGTGTTTGTTTCAATGACACAGAATTTGAGGCTCGTGAAAACATTCAAAAATAAGGCACATTCCTTAACAGCGGTAAGATTACTCTTGAGGTTGCTGAGAATGGGAAAAGTGCTTGTTGAAATATAAAATGCCTTTAAGTCAAATGGGAATATCCTGCTGAAAAAGAAAATCAAAGACTGGGACAGGGAAATGTACTGTCATTTTCTGTTAAGGAGCCTATTTTTTGACTCCTTTTAAAACCATTAGGAATTACGCCAGGCACAATTTAATAATCTACATCAGTATCCCAGGAGTTCAGATAGCAAATGATATTATGGCAAAAATGTCTCAAAAGAAATAAACCTCAGTAAACCCAGAAATGTTACTTTTTCATCAGATTCCTGAATAATTCAAGAGCTGTAACAACCGATTTTTAACTTTACTTAAATAGGGATATTCTTCCTCTTAAATGACAGCACTAGTTTAGCAAAAGGCATATGCAGTGGAACAGAATTAGGTTAAGATTAGGTGTTATGTAAGAAATTGTGTAATATAACTCTTTCACATGTGATTGTGCAATTGTTGGTATTAACTTTAAGCAATTATCCATGTTCTTTGGATACTGTTGTTCCCATCCTACCTCCCTGATTCTGTGAGTTGCATTCTGAAACCTTTGTTAGGGGGAGAGAGGTAGGGAGCTTGGGGTGGCAATGATGGAGGGAACTCCTGACACATTTCACAACCAAGATCCACAGCTCTTGTCAAATTCATGCTGTTGCCCAATGGATGGGGGTTTGGTGATCCTGCATTAGCAGCCCTGCCTGACTTCCATCCATATCCAAGAAATTGGCTCAGTTTGGGAACTCCTGTCCTATGCACAGGTTGTCCCTCAGCTGTGACACTGTCATAGATGACAGATGTGGCTCAAGAGCCACATGTTGGACATCCTTCTCTGCTGTTTCATGGAATAAATGCATAAAAATGAGCCAGGTTTATTCCACCAGAGATCAAGTGCACATAGAGGAAGGACCTGAGATAACCTGGAGATGTTTTTGCACTCTTTTTTCTCTCAACTTTTAGCGTAATGACACTGGCAATGGGATCTGTAGGTCTTTTAAGCATTAAACTAAGTGGTGTAGCACATTTACTGGTTAGGTAGCAAATAATAGAAGTTTGTAAGGAGAGGATAGCTGAGGATAAAGGCTGGGAGGCATAAAGGGAGAGTTGCGTTGACATTTTGTTTGACAAAGCCTGCTTTTCAGGTTTCTGAAAGGTGGTCAGAATACTGACTCATGGGTAATGCTATTTCATCTCTGATTTCCTGAAGTGTCACTCAAAATGGATAGGATTCATCTGAACAGTATAGATGGTGACAGTGAAAGTGTCTACGCATTTGCATGTAGTTCCAGTTTCTTTTTATTGTCAGGGGAAATCTGGTTGATATACCCTGTGAAACCCAGAGCACCATTCATCATATTCTCAAATATTCTTCTCGGTGAGGTCAGATGAATCATGCCTAGAAGTACTTGCTTTTCACCCCCAACTGTAAAGAGAGCTGGAGAGGAAAAGTTCAGTTAAAGATGTCAAAAATGCACATGTATGCCTGAAATTTTCTGAAATGAATCATATTCTAGTTTTCTATTCCTCAGTGTCTCATGTGTAAAAAGGAGACATTAGTTTAGCCTTATCACTATAAGGTTCACTACTTGGAAAACACTAGATTTTTTGTTGTTGCTACAAAAGCACAGTTTTTACGATAGCCTATGCATTTTACAGATCGAATAGCAAGTGAAATGATGTGCAAACAAAAACCCCTTCTAAGCTTATTGACACAAAATTTCCTCCCAGTTGATCTTATCTGTTTTCAAATTATATGAGATTATACCTTACTAGGAGAGCAGGCTGGTTAAGTGCAGAACTGAGTCTGATGACACACCAGTTTTACTGTACTTAGGTACAAAGATTTGAATGAATATTCTGCTGGTATGATATCGCCACATCACTAGAGCTAAGTGAACGTTCCTGTTTTCATTCTATCTATCTCTGGAGACATCATGAAGCCTACTTGTGAGCTTGCTTAGTAGCAAAATATTGTCTAGTTTGGAAGGACAGAGGGAAATAAAGAGAGCAAAAGAAATAATGAACGTTATACCTGTAAATGTAAAATTGCTGTTATTGAGAGTAAGCAAACAATGTCAAAACCACATTCTGCCATCTTCCTCTGTCTTATGTAATGCCTTGATAGAATCCCAACAAACTTTGCACCCCCAAATACTTTCACATGCCTTTATAGTGCTCTCTAAAACATTCATAGAATCATGGAATCATAGAATATTTAGGGTTGGAAAGGACCTTAAGATCATCCAGTTCCAACTCCCCTGCCATGGGCAGGGACACCTCCCACTAAACCATGTCACCCAAGGCTATGTCCAACCTGGACTTGAACACTGCCAGGGATGGAGCATTCACAGCTTCCCTGGGCAACCCATTCCAGTGCCTCACCACCCTTACAATAAAGAACTTCTTCCTTATATCCAATCTAAACTTCCCCTGTTTAAATTTTAATCTGCTACGCCTTGTCCTATCACTATGGTCCCTAATTCGGAGCATATCTTTATCCCCCCAGTGAAAAAACACCACTCTGAGGGGTTGTGCAATAGCAACTGCACTATTCCTAGCCCTTTGAACTGAAACAGAGGACAATAGCAGCAGTTGGACTAGATAAATATTCATTGTAGGTCCCGTCCAGCTGAACTATTCCATTCTATTATTAAGCATTCTATTCCAGTAATTAATTTTATACCTTAAGGCCAGTGATGCCACTTTGAACCCAAGGAAGACCTGAGCTGTGCTTGGAAGTGGCTGGTTCAGCCAAGACAGGACAAAATCCAAGCAGTGGAAAAATGGAAGCAAACGGTTCATGTTCAAAAGTCCAAAAATGTTTAATACCTCTCAAGGCACTTCTTTGGCAAGACAAAAAAAGACTAACAAAAAAAATTTAAAAAGCACAAACAAACAAACAAAAAAAAAAGAAAAATCTGTTTTACACAAGATTATATCACTCAGCTCTTCTGATTTGTGTGCCACTTTCATTGCATCAACAATGACCTATTTCCAGGAGACCAGTGAAGTGAAAACAGTGCAAAATTCAAGGAGAATCAGGTTTTATAGCTGTACTGACACTCGGGTTATCAATGCATTGAGCTATTGATGTGCACTTTAACTCCAGGAACATAAAGCATGCCAAAGCAATATTACATGTGAGAGTTATTCAATAGCATGTGGAACGTAAATCTATCCCATATCTCTCTGCATCAAGAACATTAATTAATTGTGGGATGAGAATGCCATTTTCAGCTTACAGCGCAAGCTGGGAAAAACTGCCAGTGATCCTTCTGGCTTTATATAACTGTGTCTTCAGTTCAAGGAAAGAGAAATGAATTTAGTTATTAAATTGGAGGATTTTTTTGATCATTATGCTATTGAGCTATAGGTACAACTTGAAGTCTTTATATTAGAGCAATGAAAGCGTGGATGTCTCTTTTAGTATTAGTATTCTGTTTCGGTTTGCTTTGGTTCAGAAGAGTCTGCAAATTCAGGTTCAGATTGCTGCAGATAGGGGAGCAATACATTGCATGTGTCTGGGACACATAGTACCAAAATAAACATACTTTCCTCCCCATAACTAGCTAAATCCACCCCCAATACATTAATTTACATGCATATGAACCAAAATGGGCCTGATCCTGTTGCTTCTACTTAAAACCTTTCTTTCTCACTGTCATTTCCTTTGGTTTGTGAAAAACCAGGGTCAGAGATTCCTGTGTTTGTTTCTGCAGATCATGATGATGAGAAAGGTAAAGATTATATTGAGCTCAAAGAATATTGAGACTCTGAGATCTTTAACAGAATGTGACCTAGAGATACAGTCTGGTAGAAATAGAGAACAAGAGTGTACATTCTTAAATCTCATGAAAATGGGTCTTCACAACTTATGCAGCATTCCAAATTTTATATAGAATAACTAAAAACTCCAAGGTCATTTATTAGCTGGTAAAACTGGCTACATATCTTTCTTAGAACAGCACCTTTAATGAACTCTCAGCACTGCAGCCTAATTTCATCATGTTTTAGCGTGTCTCATTGAAGAGAAATCGTGTTGATGTCTGGCTGATCTTTAAAAGCTAGAGATAAGAAATTCTTTGTCAATGTCAATAATGGTACAATGAAATAAACTGTATACATGCACTGATAGCACTTGCATCTATAGGGGGAGATGCTTAGGAATTTTTCCAATAGGATATTTTTCTGTGCAGAAAGTGTCAATAAATGCTTTTCTTTTTTGTTTCTGAGAAGTTATTTTCGTCTTAGGAATCATTAATATAAGGGAAGATGGGGTAGGGCAAAGAGAATGCTGATCACATTATTTACAACAGCAAACTGGAAATAAACTTGTTTGAGTCTGCTCTGAATCACACAGTGATATAGTTCTCTAAAATCAGAATAGCACTAAGCACAAGCCTTTCAGTAACATTTTAGAACAGATACAGAAACTGGAGACTTCTGTTCTGGAATAAAACACAAATAATGATTTCCCAATGCTTTTTATATTACATTAGGGAGAGGGGCTTTCTGTGAGTACACACTCCAGTGAGCATATATAGATAAAAGCATCCTATGTATAAACGATGTAGATGACGCCTTCAGCGATATGGTTTAGTGGTAGTCTTTGCAGTTCTGGGGTAACGGTTGGACCTGATGATCTTAAAGGTCTTTTCCAGCCTCATCAATTCTATGATACTGTGATATGGTTGTACCCCACAACTAATGCAGAGTCAGACATAGGTCTCCCGGGAAGCTGGAAGGCAATCAAAGATCTCATAAAATCCACTTCTCCTGCCCTTTAACAGCCTCTTCTGTAATCATGTGGACCTTCCTTGTCCCCCATCCAGGTGTAAATCCCCCAGCAAAGTCCTTCCTTGAGTTATCAAGGACCTTCACACACTTTTATTGACTTTTGGGTCCACCATTTGGGAAGGGAGATGGGGCACTGGAGGAAGGACATCTAATCTGGAGAAGAGTTCCAAATGCTGAGTGTTGCCTACTTAGTGGATTTGTCAGTGCAGTAGGGGACTCTGTGACACACATGAAATTCATATGAAACATTCATTTCTGGTATTTTTTTGCCTTTCATTTATGGACTTTCCAATCTCTCTGAGTTAAATCTGCTATTTTTTTGCACAGGGATAAGAAGCTGAAACCACACACACTTGCAGATGCCACTGGTATGTGCATTGTATTCCACAAATTGATCCTATCCTGTAGTAACTGGGAAAAAAGTAAGGAGCAAAAAAAGTGAATTTGTGGGTTGCTACTGCCCAGTGGTAGGCCATGTTTAATTCACATTAAAGGTAGTGCCTATGAGCTTTTGTTTCCCAAGCTTTTCTGCTCAGATCCATAAGGGAGCAATTTCACATCTCAAGAGGGAAAGGACTTACTTCAAAGTACCTAGTTGTTACATTGACTTTGCCCTCTCTGCAACTATCTAGGGAAAACTAAAGTGCTTTTGTATTTAGGATAACAGTAATAATAATAATAACAATAATAATAAATCTAATTGTGGAGGTGCTGAAGGCACCATGCAAGTCACAGACAGACAGACAGGCTTTCCAGCACACTCACCCATCCTTTTCTTCCTGTGATTTGGGTGCTTCCCTCCATTATGCATGTCACCACAGCATTTACAGGGATGTGCAAGTGCAGGTGCCTCAATGAGTTTGAGCCATTACTTCAGTGACTGGGCATTTTAATTAGAGGCACAGTCTTGTTAAAAAAATATATATAAATAAATAAAGGATAAAATCTTTGTTTTACCCATTACAAATTCCTAAAAATCATCCATATCTATTTTTATGCCCTTAAACATCAGTGCAGAAAAATACCAGAAGACAGTTAAAAATAAAAATAATCTTTTAAACTTTTTCAAAACATTCAAAATATTTCTCTAGACTGTGAGAATATTACCAAAGATTTTTTTCCTTTGCTTTGGAAGTTTTATATTCACATAATCCTAGAAATGTTGTTTCCTTGTTGCATATTAACAAAATATTCCCATATTCCAGGAAGAACAATTAATTCTGGTATTTAAAAGAAAAAAAAATACTTTCTGCAGTTGGAGGCTTTTAAAACTGGTAGAGATTTGAAAGCCATGATACTACATGTACAAACATTTTTGAAGGCCAATATCCAACTGATTAGATCTCTGAAAACCTAATTAACTAATTTTCTTGAAACTCTTCAGCAAATTGAAGTATTATACAAAGTTTAAAGCTAAAAATCTGAGGAAGGTTTCATTTGTTGAAAAAAAAAAAAACCCAGATTATTAACACTTAACAGAGCTTGTTAATTATTTCGGTACAGAATTGTCAAAACCATTAATGAATTATAGAAAGCAGTCAGTGTTTTAAAGTAAGTCAATATAAAATTAGATTATCTGAGTTGATTCTTACCCTGTGCGTCCTTATTTGAAAATACAGGAACACTGCTATTTCTCTTGAGTTAGTCATGCTTCACAAATGCATCACAACCATAAAAATAATAGAAGGATTGAAGCTAAGGATGCTAACATAGGCTCTTAAGTCTGAAGTTCATAATGCAAGTAGAGCAGCTAATGACTTTTGCAGTGCATTTCTTGAAAACAAGCACAGCCTGTTTTGAAAATAAAAGAAATTCTTAAGTTAAATGTTATATGTGAAATGTCAGAAATTTGGCTTTGTATTTCCAGGGTCTGATGGCTTATATTGCTGTTGCTTCTTAGATTCAAGCTACCCTCATGCAGCGGGAAAGGAGAAACTATCAGAGTTCTTGCATTTCAGCACTGCAATGTATCCAGTCATCAACCCGAATCAGTTTGTTCATCTTAGGAAATAATCACAGTGAAAAGCAGTATTGCAGAGGGCAGGGAATTTTTTAAAGATTCATCAAAAAGTTCAAGTTCACATAAATATATAAAAATGTTTGTTCTGTAGTTGGCCGCAAATAAAAACAACAACAATTATATTTATTGGTCTCTTCTTAATTTCCTTCCTCAGGAATTCAGTCTCATTAGACTCAGGAGGTGTCTAAGTCCTTGGGGTAATTTATTAATTTTACATGAATTATGTTGATTTTTGCTGTTACTGTCTCAGATTTTTTTGTTTGTGATATAATTCCTTTGTAACAATACTTCTTTTAAAGGGATTTCTGTAAGATTTTCTTTCTAGGAGGTTTTATAGATACTTTTAAAGCACGCACAGCAGTCTTTTGTTTTTCGAGATGCAAGCAAGAAAAACTACTGTGAAATGTGATAGTAAACCCTAACAAAACCAGAAACCCAATCTTGCCCACCATACAAATAACAATGGAATATTTAAGGAAACATTTGTCAGGGGAGACAGAGTGAAATTCTTCCCTTATAAAATGTGATTTTGCTTGTACAAGGGCCAATCTGTTTCACTTGTTGATGTTCACATTAGGATCCATTTGATTTAACCATATCTTCACTTTGGAGGAAAAAATGTAATGCATTATTAATGCCTCATGGTATATTAGAAATAAGTACATGAGTCAATATTGCTCCAGTGCTGTGCATTATCAAGAATAACTTAAAGTAGGTCAGCACAGCACATGAAGCTAAATAGACTAATAATGCATTCTACAGGTAGACATTCATCTACCAAGGAGTCATGCGTTATGTGCTGGCACAAACACAAGATAAGCATTTTGATTTGTGGATTTGCAAGATCACATTTGTACTGAAAAAAGAAACAGCTTCTTCAGTTTCTCCAAAATTCACCCTCACTTTTATTAAAGGGGCACAACCAGGTCTACTTTTGCTCAAAATTCAGGGGGGTTGCTGAGGAGTTTTTGGTTTGATTTTTCAAGATCAAATTATAAAGGAGATGATAAGTGAAGTTCATAGTTAAATATTCCCCTCAAGTGTCTACAAGTTAATCACAGAAATTTTGTAGTAGCTCATGAGCATTGGGACATAAAACAGACTAGGAACTAAAATAAAAGTGATGGCTTGGGTTTTAGTCCAAATTAAAAGACATGCTGAAAGGAAGCAACAGAGCACCAAACAAGGAAGAGTTACAATGCTGATGCTGCTTTTTAAGCACCGATCAGTGTAAAAATGTGGTTTCTTTTTAAATTGTCATCAGCTCTCTTTCAACAAAATTTGTCTCCAGAAAGTATTGGAAAATAATAATATGACATTCCATTGCTATTAAGTCTCAAAGTCCACAGATCACATCTGTTTAGGTTACAAGTTAAAACTAGGTTATCATGCTCAGGTTTTTGTTTTCTGTCTTGAGTATCATTCATCATCAATAAGAGAGATATTATAATTGAAAATTATCCTACAGTTCCGTTCCTGATATCTGAGCCAAAAGCTGAGTTGTCTCCCCAGAGCTAACAGTACTAAAATGCAGTCAAAAATGATCAAGTAAGAGTCAAATAAACAAAGAGAAAGGTTTATTAAAGAAGGAGATGCCAGCCTTTGATGGACTTATATTTTAAACAGCATGCTTTACTCTGCTGGCAGCATTATAAAACCAAAGGGGAATATCTCCTCTTTTGTAGATATTTAGTAGATAGGTTTAGCGCCATTAAAGTTAAATTTTAAGCATGTTGGCCCAATGTTTTCTCAAGCACCAGGTAATCCCCAGGACTGTATTCATCTCCATAGCCTATAAACTGCAGATACTATAGGAAAGGGGTGACTACTGTGTAGCTTCTGATCAACCTGCAGCCAACTATGATTCCCAAGCTGGGGTCTGTCCCTGGCTTTCTATGCCTGGTAGATGGATGAGCACTGTTTGAACTGCTCCTTTCTCACACTTAGTCAGAAGGATCTGGGGAAACACCAGCGTCTGTGTCCTGCAAACTGCACCCACGGCTTCAGCTCAGCCACATATGGGGTATTGAGACAGATGGTGAAAAAAAGTCGATAAAAAACAATTGCATGCATGAAAACTATAGAATTCATGTATTTAACCTGTCTTTTAGTGTCTTTAGTGTCTACATAACTTCTTCAGTAGATGCCCACCATCTCATTTTGTTTTGTCATTAACAGCCTTGGAAACAGCACAATGCTGGTATTGGGAGACTGAAATGCTACCAGGATATATATTATGACTGTTTTCCGGACCTAAAATCAAGTTAATAAAGAGGAACTTGACAAAACAATTGGGCACTCCCTGATAGAGGAAAACACAGGATGAAGTCCGTGCACTATTTTAGCAGAAGGTACTCTTGCATAAGTATTTAATGATTCATGTATATTGCTTAAATATGAGCTACATGCAAGAGAAAAACAAGAAATCATGTGAGATTATCTCTGGCTTTTTTGTTTCAATGTACGAATAAACAATGAAAAGTGTTGTTATGTATATAATTTTAGTCTTTATTTTTTCTTATTTTTCATATATGCAAATAATAAGTGGCTCGTAGAGAATGAAAAGAAATGATATCAAAATCAAACTCAAGCAAGTAAAAGGCAAATATTAAAAATTCAAGTTTTTAAAAATATTTCTTGGTATGCCACTCCTTACTAATCACATGAACATTTTTGTTATATATTTGTGACAAATCCCATGTTTGATTTTTCAATTAAATTGCTCCAAAAGCACTATGGAAAAGGCACACTGAAGCCCCTTAACTTCAAGCAAAAAAACAGACCTACTCTTTCTAATTTTTCTTAAGTTGAAAAGTATAGGCAGCAAATTCTTGCATTAAAACAAAATCTAAAATCTAATTAAATTATGCCTGAAATTTCCCTTCTACAAAAAAAAAGGAAAGTATAAAGAACAAAATCTGCATTCTAAAAAAACTTTAGTAAGTTAACCTAATTATGTTCAATAAAAACAAAGTAAGCATTGTAAATCTGCCCTGAAATACCAGTTTACATGTATGTATTATTTTACAAGGCACTTATTTTATCATTTAGGTAAACTTTGCAAAACTGCAACAGCATGCTTGATTATTTTGGTTTTTTTTTTTAATACATAAAGAAGAATTTTCCCTTTTGAGTATGTCTTGAGACACATTCTTATAAAACATACTGGAGAATATGGGAGATTAGTTATCTTGCTATATTTAATCAGACAACCTTAAACTGTAAGCTCTGGTTTTGCAAGAAGAAAAACAGATCTCCTGCCATCATGTGGAATGTAGCAGTATCTCTTTTTTGAAATGATCTGATGTTTGGAAAACCACAACAGTAAATACATTGCGGCAGAGGCATTACTTTGTGTCTTATTTGAAAACTGAATGATGGTGACAGAGCATAGGTGTTTTGGGGGATAGTGTCCCAGTCTATCTTCAAAGAAACATCCGCTGTGATTGCAGTAGGGGAGCTCTGCACATGAAGCTATGGTAAAGCGGACTCATTTCTTTTAATTCCCGATTTCAGGAATGTTAAATTACATGAAGATTGAGACTCCTCCCCACAGGATTGTGTCTATATTATGGAATCATAGAATCATAGAATAGCTAGGGTTGGAAAGGACCTTAAGATCATTGAGCTCCAACCCCCCTGCCAGGGGCAGGGACACCTCACACTAAACCATGCCACCCAAGGCTATGTCCAATCCAGCCTTGAACACTGCCAGCGATGGAGCATTCACAGCTTCCTTAGGCAACCCATTCCAGTGCCTCACCACCCTTACAGCAAAGAACTTCGTCCTCATGCCCAATCTAAACTTCCCCTGTTTAAGTTTGAACCTGTTACCCCTTGTCCTATCACTACAGTCCCTCATGAAGAGTCCCTCCCCAGCATCCTTATAGTCCCCCTTCAGATACTGGAAGGTTGCTATGAGGTCTCCACGCAGCCTTCTCTTCTCAAGGATGAACAGACCCAACTTTGTCACCCTATCTTCATACAGGAGTTGCTCCAGTACCCTGATCATCCTCGTGGTCCTCCTCTGGACTTGTTCTAACAGCTCCATGTCCTTTTTATGATGAGGACACCAGAACTGCACACAATACTCCAAGTGAGGACTCCCGAGAGCAGACTAGAGGAGCAGGATCACCTCCTTCGACCTGCTGGTCACACTCATTTTGATGCAGTCCAGGATACAGTTGGCTTTCTGGGCTGCAAGCACACACTGAAGCCGACTCATGTTCATTTTCTCATTGACCAACACCCCCAAGTCCTCCTCCGCAGGCCTGTTCTGAATCTCTTCCCTGCCCAACCTGGAGCTGTGCCTGGGATTGCTCAGACCCAGGTGGAGAACCTTGCACTTGGCATGGTTAAACTTCATCAGGTTGGCATCAGCCCGCCTCACAAGCGTGTCAAGGTCCCTCTGGATGGCATTCCTTCCCTCCAGCATATCTACCGAACCACACAGCTTGGTGTCATCGGCAAACTTGCTGAGGGCACACTCAATCCCACTCTCCATGTCACCGACAAAGATGTTGAACAAGAGTGGTCCCAGCACCAATCCCTGAGGGGCACCACTCGTTACTGGTCTCCAGCTGGACATTGAGCCATTGAGCATAACTCTTTGCGTGCAGCCATCCAACCAGCTCTTTATCCACCGAGCGGTCCACCTATCAAATTGATGTCTCTCCAATTTAGAGAAAAGGATGTTGTGTGGAACAGTGTGGAATGCTTTGCACAAGCCCAGGTAGATGACTTCAACTGCTCTACCCCTGTCCATCAGTTCTGTAGCTTCATCATAGAAGGCCACCAGACTGGTCAGGCAGGATTTCCTCTTAGTGAAGCCATGCTGGCTGCTCCCAAGCACCTTGTTGTTTTTCATGTGCCTTAGCTTGCCTTCCAGGAGAATCTGCTCCAAGATTTTGCCAGGCACAGAGGTGAGACTGACTGCCCTGTAGTTCCCCGGGTCATCCATTTTCCCCTTCTTGAAAATGGTGGTTATATTTCCCTTTTTCCAGTCATGGGAACTTCACCTGACTGCTATGATTTTTCAGATATGATGGACAGTGGCTTAGCAATTTCATTCTCCAGCTTTCTCTTTGATTTCTATGAACTTATACCAGGAGGAGGTTTGGTTTATGCTGCTTTCTCATTATAGATATCAGACTTTTGAAAACATACCAGGCCTGATGCTTATCTACTGGTGTCACTTACACCATTTTAAATCCAGAGAGCAGAATGAAGCCAAGCTTGCTTGTAGAATATCTTGACCAAATTCCAGTACCTTTATGCATGCAGAATGTACATCTACCCAAATTTTGATGCCAGAACCACCATACTTTTGAAATGAAATGCACACCTCCTGGCCATACAATTCAAGGCAGATGGGCAACCATGTCCAAAGGGAATGCAGGTCTTTAGTGCAGATAGATTGGTCTTGATGGGAAAAAAACCCCAAAAATAGCATATCTCTTATTATCAGGCCATTCATAGAAACACAGGATGGCTGAGGTTAGAAAAGGTCTCTGGAAATCACCACATCCAACTGCACTCTCAGATAAGATCAACTACAGCAAATTGCTGAGGGCTATGTCTAATCAGGGTTTGAATATCTCCAAAGATGGAGACTCCACACACATCGGATCCCTTTTGACCTTGATCTGTTTTGAGTTTGAGTGACCTTAACCTAAATTTTTAGTCTTTCTGCTGCTGTTTGTCTTTTTGTAAGCCCCTAGAGATGTCCTGAATTATGGCAGTTTCCTCTGCATACAGTTTTACTCTGGCCAGTGCTTTAAACAAGATAGTTTTAGTTTTCAGTGCTGGGATATTCTCCCCACTATTTATCATTTTATTCTTTCCCATCACTCTCTGTGGCACTTTCTTCATTCCATCTGAAGTCAGTTCTGTTTTTGCTGGCAGTACCTCACACTTCTTAATTTTCTGAGATGGCTCAAAAGGGTCTTTGCTCAAGGTGAAGGCGATGCATGAAACCTTCTGGGTATAAAAACAGTTGATAAAATGAGAATACTGGTTTCCAGCTATTCCAGAAATTTCCCATTATGTCCTTCATTAAAGCTGACACTTGAGAGAGCAACTGTTTAAAAATCAGTATATGGAGATGTGTTTGCTGCTAGGTCAAATTGCACACCTAGATGTTGGAAAGCAGAAGATATCCTCATTCTTACATCTCTTTTTGCACTGATCACTTGAGCCTTTCTTCTGTGAAACTGTGTTTTATGGAAGGCTGACTAGGTATGGATTTCATTACATAAGATGATTTTCAAAATGTCTTAAAATGGCCAAACCATGGGTTACCTCATCTTTGAAAAACAGGCAGACTGGATTGCTCCTCACTGTAGTGATTTTCAGTTTCCTACAACCCAGTTATGATGGAATCCTACCTCTTGGCTATAATCAAAGAAAACACACTCACTTTACAGAGCAATAAAGAAATTTTCATTTTCCTTAGAAATGTCAATCCCTTTTAGACTAAATTCTGGAATGACATCGCAGAAATTATAATTGCTGTCAGATATAATGAGAAAGTTATTTCTAAATTTTACAGTAATTCCCACAGCATATTTAGTGTCTGAAACACTTTGAATCTCCCTTGTTCTCTTCTCTTCCTTCAGGAAGGTTTGATTTCTCTTTGTAATGACTGACATATGAGTGCTGTTATGTTTTAATATAAAGATTTTACACATTTCTGGGATAATGTTAGTTGAAAATATGGTCAATATTTAATAGAGTTCATTTCTTAATTTATTAACATAATCCCTTTTGTTTCCCCTGGCCAAGTGTAGTTGGCCAAGTTGCGTAGGGTGAATGTGAAATCTTTTAAAAATCAGTAAGTTTTGTCTGCAGAAAGTAGGAAAAAGATATAATCCACTGTGTTTCTCCAGTAATGGCTTTCCCATGGGATAAGCACTGAACTAAGAAGCTGTATTCAGCCACAGAAGAACTTGTTTAGCATTAGGTAGTAAATAAACCTCTCAGTTCACAGGCATCCCCTGTCCCCATGGGTTTCCAGCTGTAACTGCCTATAATACTTCTGCATTCCAAACTGTGGTTTGGAGAATAATGGGTTCATGCAACATTAAAGTTTTCTAGAGGCATGTTTATCTGTCATGCATCATATTGAATACCTTTCAATACAATTTAACATTGGACTAATTTTCTTGACCATGCTGTAATGTTTGCTTGCTGCTTTTGTGGCTCCTGTACCATTCATTCAATGGTAACAAGGATTTTATAGGTGTCGTCTAAAAACTCTTTTAGCTATGAGGCTTTAGCTTTCTTCTCTCTAAAACTGGATGATTCTTAGTTCATGGGATTGCTGTAAAGTCTAAATCAGCTGTTATTCTTGGCATAGACTCCAGCCTGAGAAGTGTCCTTGAAGAAGCCATCTATTTCTTCTTTTTTTATAATGCTGTTAGTGCTATATAATATGGTAATTCATAGGTCAGATCATGAACTCTTTACCCATGCAAAATTTAAATTGATTTAACTTCTGTGGTTAGGACTGAATATCAAAAATACAGGATTATTTGGACTTGTTATTTACAGTGAGAAACACAGTACACATTTAGCTGTGTATGTTTCTTTAACAGAACCTTGTGAATTCTTATCTATTTTCATATGTACACTTATTTATTTCAAACTGTTTATACAAGATAACTAAAATGAATAAGAAAGAAAAAAAAATATTGCATGTGTTTAAATACACCAATGTGATGCATTGGCTTTTTACAAATACAAACAATAGAATGAATATGTAGACTTCCTATTACAAGTTCAAGTGGAAAAGCAACACAAGACCAAATTAATCAGGTTTAAAACTCTTTCTGCAATCTCTTCCCAGACAAATGAGGTTCCTTATAGTTGATGTCAATGGTATTCTAAAGTTTTAAAATCAATAAACAGGCTACAAAATTGCATCTGTAATCAGGATAAGGAACACAAACATTTACAGAGTAACATGCAAACATAACAAAATACTGCAGCTGGCTAAAATTGAATGAGAAGCCGTGTTCAGATGCCATTATTTTTAAATGCATGTTTCACTTGGAATCTCAGCTGAGATAAAATGCAGACAGCGCCATATTAAATTAGTATTACCTACTGCCTGAAGATATCTCCAGATTAACTCAACTATCCACAGCCCATCTATAGTAAAAAATAAATTAAAACTAAGCTACATAATTCAGGCTTTTTCGTCTTTTTCTTTGGTATTGTACATCATTGTCAAAACATTCAGAGATAGAGTTTAGCATTGCAGAGAGCTGGATATTACTTAGACAAGCTTCAGCATCAGCACCAGGAAGTTCCCAGATAAGCATGTGTCTTAAAAGGTCTCTATGTGTTGCAGCAAGTCACTGCGAGTGAAATGCTTTGGAGCTCTCTAGCAGGTGTTTTGGGAGCACATTGTTATTTAACTTAGAGCTGCTGCTTGGTAATCTGGCCAGTTGGCTCACATATTCTGTGATCTATGACTGATCTCTCCAGAGATGTGGGGAATAACCCACAGGAGTGTGAGTTAAAAAAACAAGAACAATGAAAAGAGATAGGGAGTCGGAAAAAAACTGAAACACAGCAAATCAAAACCCCAGCAAAAATCAACAAAGACCTGGAATGGGAAAGTGAGCACAAGGAATGAGGTGGGTGATGTGTTCTTCGACATAAAGCAATAAGGATAAACAACAGGTATACCTCTGCAAAAACGAGCTGACACTTAAGGATTGGGGAAAGAGTGACACTTTGAGGTACAGAGGCATTTTTTAGAGCAAGATTAACTTTTCTTGCTTGGGGACAGATCTGTGGCATTCGGGTCTTAGAAGTAAATACTGAATTGGACCAAAAAGAAAATTGAAGAGTGTTTCAGTATGCAATGTGCTGTAAGTAGGTTTTTCAGGGTAATTTGTATTGTAGTTTGTGTTTTGTCTTAAAGTCCAAGCTTCTGGAAGCATGTGACTATGGAAGGAACTGAGATTTCAGTACAATAAAAAGAACAAATCCTTGAAGTGAAGGGTGGGTTTGGTTTTTCAGATCCTTGCTTTACCACATACACGATCCTTCCACAAGTTGTTTTTCCTTTCTGGGCTTCAGTTCCAAATCTGTGAAATGGGAATGAGTGTACTTGATTTCCTCATAGGAGCGATGTGAAAATAAATACATTCAAAAACATACAGCACTCCAGTAATCTATTGCATACTTGACCACCATAAAAAAATTATTAATTCAGGACAAATGAAATAAAGCTTGATGATGTGCCTGTACCTGAGCACCCCTAAGGGTACAATAACCAAAAGCCAAACGAAGGAAATAAGTTGATGTCAATCTCACACATCCTTGGAACTGGATGTTGGGGTTTTTTTTAACATTAATGGTTGACAGGATTGCCATCAAGAATTGTGTATAAGGTATGCCTACACTTTAGTTGCAAATATAGTGTTGAGATACATGGTAGGTTTAAGCAGGCTAGTGATCTAACCACTTTAGCATAGAGCTTTGAGCAGGTTATTTCCTGGATGAAAAATTGTGAAAAAACATTCCTTTGGTAGTAAAAGCACAAAAGAAAATAGGGTTTCTCAATGCTACCATACTTCTTGTAAGAAAGTCTTTGGTATAGGTTGTTCCCAAACCTGTTTTGCATATTTCAGCAATATGCCACAACTATGAGCAACAGACAGTGTCAGAAAAAGGGAGGGAAAAGTGCAACGGTGCGAGCGACAGGGAGAGAGAAAAAAAAGAGAGGAGAAAAGATGTATTTCAGGGATGAGTTGAAATATATTTTTAGAGTTAGCAGGGGACAAAGCAAGGGTATTGTAGATGGTAGCCATTTCAGGACATAACACTTCTGCTGTAACTACTGGGAATTGCCAGTTGAGGAGCTAATGACACATTTGGATGGAGGAGCAAGGAGTGTGAAAAGGATATAATATGAGGCAGAGAAGGAGCAAACCTGAGAAGTTTAATGCAGTGGTAGGGTTTTACCCCACTTACATTGAGGTTTTAATTTAGGTTTCTTGTTTTCCTTCTGTTGTACCCGCAGAGTTTTCCATAGGAAGAGAGATACCCATGTTTCCATACAGTGATATAGGAGTAAAAAAGACCTACAGAGCCTGACCTTGTTCACTTTACTGTTAGCCCTGCTACGACCGGATGACCTCCAGAATTCTCTTCTAACCTACGTTTCTCTGTGGTCTCATAATTCTTCAAACTGCCGTCTGGATGTAGTAACTATCTTCATTGACTGTCCAGAAAGCTAAAGAGGAATACTTTCCTGCAGATGCTTCTGGTAAATTCCAAGCACAGGTTGGAACTCGGACTAAGGAAAAGGGATATTTTCACAATGAGTAACAAATGGTGGCACATAGGTAGAGTACTCAGATGAACACTATCACTCTAGAATGTAAGACATTCAATCACCTTAAAAGTATATAAGATGTGATTTTATTAGGGTAGAATGTCTTCCAGAAACTTAAATTAATCTCCATCACAAGCACTTTGTGAAGATGTCTGAGCTGTCCTGTGTGCTTTTCTCCAGAAAATGTTGATATCCATTTAATCTTACAGGAGTTACTTCGGTGCAGATACCAGTTATCAGCTAGGACATGTCAGTGCTAATCCATCTTTAAGACAAGATGAAAACACATTATTTGCTAGTTACATTAGAAAAGAAATGGCAGAGGCATACTGACTTTTTTGGAGCTAAAATTCAAAATTTTCCATGGAATAGAAATAGAAAAATAAAATATTTATTTCTGAAAATGCCATTGGAAGTAGAGATTTAGGAATTTCTCACTGGGTGAGAATTAAAGTTCATACATGGTCTTTACTTATCTTGTTTAATATAACTAGTGACTAATAAAACTTATCTTGTTTAATAAAGGATGAACTAATTATCGCTATACATGTTTAATCCTTTTTAAAACCTGCTAAGCTCTTAGACTTGCAGCTATCATGTGGCAATCAGTTCCACAGGTCAATTATCCATTGTGAAAAAATGTCTTCCCTTTTATCCTCTCTAAATGTCTTGCCATCCAGTTCCATTGGATGTTTCATTATTCTTGTAATATGAAACGGTGTAATTGGGAACAACCAATTTAATGATCTCTATCACATCCCTCATGTTTGTTTATCCTCTTTCTTTCCTAATCTGTGTTTCATTATAAGCATTTTTCTGTGCATCAAACGTTTCCACTACCTGTTGCCAGCACTGGCTTTGTGCTGTTTTGACGATGACAAGAAGTTAGGTTCAGAATTCTAGCATTTTTCTCACTGTTTTAGTGATAATCACATAAATTGCAATGCTGAATCTGTTACTGTCATTGACACGTCTTACAAACATTGCAGCAGTTATAATTAATGGTTTTACTCGCTGTTCTATGTTGCTTAGCTCATATGCAGCAATTGTTATTAATAAATCACCATGTATCTACAGTTACAACATCAGGGAGTTGTTATTATTTCCTTTTTCTAATTAAAAGGAAATAATTCAGGTAGTGATGTATTAGCCACCAGAGATTCAGAAAGACTAGAACACTACAGTGCTCACTGCTGCAGTAAATGGCTGTTGACCGGTGCATGCAGTTTCAAAGGGAGTCTATATTCTCCCTAGGCAAACTCACAGAGAAAGGCATGTATCTCCTAGAATTAGTTTCACAAACCCAGTGCATCACGCTCAGCATATCTGTTAGATATGGGATTAGAACCCAAGTTTTCCCATTCTGCCTATGTCTAGAGTTTTTATCTCTTTCATAAGCACAATGAATATTTAATTAAAGTGGAATAGATTCACTGGAAAAGATTATGAGACCCACAATCTCCTGGACTATCTCTTGGTGGTTAGGGCATTCTCTTGGGAGGCAGAGAAATAGAGATGTGGCTTCAAATCCCCTCAGGAACAAGAGAAACTCACACCTGGGACTGCCCTGTTCCAGGTGAAGCCAAGACTTTTGAATAAAAAAGAGTCAGTGAAAGGGTTATAAATCTCCATTTCTTGGATACGTTTCTCTGTGCTCAGAGAATGTTTCTGGCTTAGGTCCTGTGGGCCAGATAGGCAGGGAAACCACCTAGTTTGCAAATTCAATCCATTCTGGAATGAGAATAGGTGTGGAACACCTTGGCAATTACAAGACTGCTGCACAAATGCAAGGGCTTTTACTGGAAAAATGGTAGCTGTGATAACTCTGCTGATCTGGAGATATAATGTGAGATGAGGTTTGTGGACAGTCAGTATCTTTACTTAGAGCAATTACTATCACTGGAAAATAGAGATGATAAGTGTTTTAGGAAAATAAGCCCCAAACTTTTTTTTTTCCAGCCTTGTAATAAACCCAGGAACATTTAATGCAAATTACAAACTGAGTCATTATTTTAAATTTAATAATTTTTACTAAGTAAATTAGTCTAGAGGAAAGGTAGGAACTGATAGAAATGTAAGTGTCTACCAGGCTAGGCAAAATTAAGCAATTTTTAGGGTCTAAAACATGACCTTTGCTCCTGTAAAGTTTTCAGTGTCTGTGGTTTTGACTTTTTAACACTGTTTTTCAGCAAAAGCATTGCAGGGATCAGTAGTTGCAACCAGGCTAAAGAACATTAATCAGTGCTGTTCAGAGTTCCCATCCTCCATGAGGGAAGTATTAGGGACTGCACAGAGAAGGATGACGGTTAGAAGCAGATGGTGAGTAAACTGTTAAGAGTCCAACTTCATTAGCATTGCTTTGATAGATTAATGGTGCCCTGAAATCCTGCCAGGCGGGCTGTTGCCAAAGGTGCCATCTGCATGGAAAAGCATACACATCAAGAAATTCAGCAGGAAAAAAAATAGAAGGAAAAAAAAGAACAACCAGCTCCATCAGTCACACCCCAAGTTATTTCCACCCACCATGTGCTGATGGATAACCAAAAAGCCAATAGTAATTATAAAAATGTTGAATTACATTAAAAAAGAAAAATGACACCTGAATGTCATGTTCTGTACTCTCAGGCAGTGGGTCTTCTCAAAATTAATCTAATCACATCTTCTATTATTGTTATTATATTGTCATCAGCAACATCAGCATAATTTTACTTATCATTTTTTACCATCGCTGGCAAGGTGGACACACCTTGAAGACCAATTGTTGTATGACTTTGCATTTCAGTGGTAAGAGGTAAACCCTGCCCCAGAATATTTGGCAAAGCATTTCTTAGTTTCAGCTGCAACTGAAATTGTTCCTATTTAGTTCCAGTTCGAGCCAATAACTGTTTCATAATCAGTTTGTTAACCCTGAACTAGCTTGATATGGGGCACAATCAGAAACTTAAACATATAGAAAAGGGAGAGTTTTAGGTGGGGAAGAGATGACTAAGGTATCAGCTGGAGAGATGTTGAACCTCCATCTCCAGTTCCCCTGACAGATCCTCTGTGTTTGTTGTATAAGGAGCTTTTTCCTAGCTACTTGCATCTGTTTGAGGAGATTGAAAGTTTGATGTTGCATTGGATTAGGAACATGAGTGAGATCGTGGACAAGTACAAGATGTCAGATCAAAGAGCGAAATATCTCACAGTTCTCCCTTCCTCCTTATTCACTCCACCTGCAAATATATCTCTTCCTAAACATGATTCATTTCTGTATAACAAGATACAACAATGAGATTATTGCAGGGACCTCATCAGGCTTGCAGTGCGTTATCTCTGATAACAAGAATCAGAGATCCAGCCTCTTCCCAATGGAGCCAATTTGCAGAGCACTCACCTGCAGCACGACCAAAAAGCCTGTGGGCTAGTTGAATCTAACCTAGGGTCTGTAAAGCTGCCCAGCACTGTGGTATGGGAACAAGGACTGATGTTGTATGCTCTGATATCTCATGCGGAAAAGATGGGAAATGCAGAGGGACAGGAAAGCTGCAGTGTGACAGCTGGGCCTTGAAGACACAGTTCTGCTGCCTAAACACAGGCATCTACGACTATTTGAAATGCACTAGGTTGTACGAGGTGGATGGCATACCTTGACTTGAGGCACAGATAGATACCCAAGTTAGGTGTCTCTATTCAGATGTCTGTATCAGCTGATGTTTAAACTCCTATTTTTGTCCATGTGAGAGTGATTCAACTGACCAAATATAACAATGTGATATAAGCAACCCAGCTGCCCAATCATGGGCTGGCATTTGTTATACCTTAGTGTATCAGGAAGGGCCTAAGAAGTCCTCCTATAAGACCCAGGTCAATATGCAAGACCTATAAACATGTCTCAGATATGCCATGGTGTCTCAAATGGCACTAAATTCCTGTGTGGGCAACTCAGTCAAGTCTATGTTCACATAATCATACCCCTAAATTTAGGTGCCTGAACCTGGAGCTGAAACATCTCATGAGGCCTTATGCTGAACAGACCTCTGACAGATGACTATAGGTTTTTGGGTGAGAAAAAAACCCAACAACAAAACCAAACCAAACCTAGACTTAATATTGATAAGTACATTTCTGTCAAGCAAGTAGTACAAAAGAGGAAATATTGCTCAAATCTCCTTAATCTTGGTCCAAGCAGGTTAATGTAACAAAAACATATGCCAACCTTGTATGAAATGCTGTGGAATTCAACACAAACCCAACCTACATTCCAATAACATCTGAGCAAAATTTCAATCAATGACGGCAAAAGACAGAGGAGATGAAAAGGGAGATAACAGAGAAGGATGGTGGTAATATTGATGGCATATAATTATCTGTAATACTAGGAAAGGCTGGGCAGGTGGGGCAGTCTCCATTACAAACGTTGGCTGTGTTCGACATGTTGGTGAAGTCTGAGTCACTTGCACAATGTTGACTGTGACTCCAAGTCAGTTTAGACCAAGCTCAGTTGCATTCAGGGCCTAGCTCTTGATTCTCCACCTTGCTTGAGAATGCTCTCAGATCGCATCAAACCTAGTTAAATCCATGTATTAATCATAATTAGCTAGCATGATGCTAAATACAGTTTATGTGTTGTGGTCAAAATCTCTGCAGATACAGTCAGACTTACAAAAAATTTTCAAGGAAAGAAAACACACACAATGCCCAAATGTTGATTGACGGCATATTGATTTTCCAAGGAAGCAATAAATCTACTGTGGATTTAATATTTATTCTGACCTATCCTTAAGAAACATAAGAAAGAATTGAATGGAATTAGCTATACTCCACTACGGTAACTATACTCCGTTACATTTCAGCAATGTTTTTGCTCTCATGCTAAATTAACAATGTCTGTAATTTTTCTCAATATATTTTTAATATGGACTAGCCTAAACTAAGTCTAGTTTTGCAATTTGCATACTATATAGTTTGGCTATAGAAAGTCAATATAATTGTTTGTATATTTTTGCCTGTTATGGTTCTTTTTACTGTTAGAACATAATTTCCGCAAGTACTCAAGTTAGTTTCCTAGCAGACTCCCTGAACCTTACTGATGTTGTGAAATTGCATAGAAAAAATATACATTCCTTAAACACAGAAGATAAAGGGGAAGTGAGAAGAAGAATCTGATATTCTTTATAACCCAGGTTATGAATATGAAATGTGAATATGAAGTAGCCTTGGTTATTTTTACACTGGTACTTAAAGGTGGGCATGGCTTGCAACTGCTGCAGTTGGTCCTATTTGTATCTGTCCATGCGTCACTTTTTTCACAGTCCTCAGCAATGTTTCAGGGAGATCTCAGATGCTCACAGAGATGCTGTTCGTGGCCTGGCTTATTTAAAGAATGTGAAGGCACTGCTGGTTTATGTTAATGTGCTCTGCAGTAAAGTGCGGTGGAGTATGCATAGCTGGTTCCCAGGTGATAACCTCAAAGAGTGATGGGGAGAAGAGAAGGATGGCAGGAACCACCATATCTATCCTAAACCAAGACATTGCCATTTGTGAGTCAGAGGTGTGAACCGCCAAAAGTGCTTGCTCCCCTTCAGGAAGAGGTAGTAGTTTGGATGAAATGTTCCCAGATCTGTGGGACCCTGTAAAAGAACAAGATACACCAGATGAACATCAGAAAAATAAAATTCTCTGCATCACTTTAGCAGCCTAATCTGCCTTATTAAGCCCTATATATCTTCTGTTCAATTAAGTCTCCGTTGAACTAAGGTCTATATTGAAAAGTGTGTCAAAGTACTGATGCATATCAGATTATATGATATTATATATATCAGATACCATGTGCACTATACTGCTTTACGTTTCAGTTGCTCCTTGTGGTCTCCCAGGATATCATATATCTAGTATTTTCAGTATCCGATATTCTTTTATACCCGCTGTATTAAGGAGAAAACCTTTTTTTGTAAATTACTTGGGGGTTCATCTTTCTGCTTCTTCTTTTCCACATGGTTTTGATGAGAATAGTTTCTGTACCTCCACCTCTTATTTATTTTCAATCTCTGAAACACAGGCTAAGGAGTGTCCACACCCAAACAACAATGACTAAGACCTTGAAATAACATGAGGCATCTTCAACTTATTCTCCAAACGTGTAGCAATGAGTGAGGTGCTGCCTGAAGAAACCGGGTGAGACAATTTCCCAAGTAAAGAATTAATAAATGTGGCAACGCTTGCTAGTGCCAGCCAAATTCTCAACTTGACATGCTAGAACGTGATCAGAGCTCTCCTTCTTAGGCACCTTCACCTTTGCTAAAGAAGATGTTCCCGTTTTATTCAACTAATACTAAAAAGGAGAATTTGGTATCTGAAATATGTTTTAAAATAGTCAAGAGGAAGTTCACAGAGCAATAACTGTAATAATATGCCAGGGTTAAACTGAGGCCGTGTGATATAATTCGGATACATGCTTTCTTCCAAGAAGAGCAAGACTTCGTGTCAGCCCTACTCCAACTGGCACTGGGAACTACTTAACCACATAACTGTTTCCCCTCACCACAAGCAACATCAGAAACCACTATGTCAGTTTATCAGGAGTTACGTTTTAGCCTCCTATAATGCAGAATGACACACAACTCACATCCACAATTGCCTGATCTAAGTTTAGCTATCTTAAACTTGGATATTTAGTCTAAACTAGGTATCCAAAGTGCCTCAACAGGTGAGAGAGAAGCACCTTGCTGGCTATCTAGATGGTGACTTCAGATGGGCTTAATAGTCTTGGAGGTGCCATGTGCCTTGAAAGACAAGAAAGGAACCATAATCAAGTCGTTATGGCTGAACGCCTAACATTTAGGTGACCAAAGGCCAGTGGAGTGTATCCCTCATAACAGCTCAGAGATTCAATTTGCTTGATTTTAAAACTGAGCTAAGGGAAGCTCATGAAGATGATTATGAACCACCATCTGTTAAAGTTTGACACAAGTGCAGTTCGGTGGTGAGAATGTTCCCTTCCCTTAAATGAAACACAAACGCACAGGGAAATGAGCCCGTACAGGGAGCTTAGGGAAACATTTTGATAGAGAAATAATGACATGACACCCACTATCTTAAGAAATTCCTCATTTTATGAGACTGCATATTTTGGAGCATGTGTGGGGCAGGCTGAGTGAATAAATTGCACCAGAATATGGTTCAGAGGAGGATCCCTCAATATGGATAAGAACATCTACTGTCTTATAGTGTCTGGTTTTCACAGGGGACTAGTGGCCTCTGTGAATACCTCCTTCACCCATGTGAGCACATAAGCTACAAATTCTGCAAACTGAAATGTAAACCAGGATCTTTTGAGTTTCTAACCAGGCTCTGGAGGCCAAGGTCTAGGAGTTTGTGATTTTGACTCATCATCTTCCCAGTGGGACTTACGTACTCGATCCTTTTTAGAAATCTATTCCCCTGGACTTGAACTACCAAAACACTGAACTACACACATATTTTTTACAAGAGACCATTGACTTCCCCGTACTATTTGCATTTAATGTCAAGAATAGGCTTAAGGGCCCTTCCTGTCTTGGAGTCTGCAAAATCTATATCCAGAAGCCAACTTCTCAACAGCAGCCTGTCATATGGGAGGGGGGGAGGCTCCAGCTCTGGGCGTCCAAATTTATCCCATTATATGTCAGAGGTCTTCTCACTTGCAAAGCAAAGCACATAATACCCAGGAACGGGGGCCCTTGTCATACCTGGTATTTTATCTTCTCTATATTTAAGAAAGGGATATTAGTCCTTACTTCTTAACCTCAGATGGTTGTTGTGAAGATTAATTAATTAATGTTTTTACAGCACTGTGAAAATGTAAAGTGCTACTATATAGAAGTATTATTAAGTGCCTGCAGGGTCTTGCTATCTAATGTGCTGAATGGGAGAGGCTGTGAACCATGGAGATTAAGCAATTTTAAAATAGTTCTTTTCAAATTGCATTATTTTTAACTCTTTGTTGTTACTAATATGCTCTCAACAGGCGTTGGAAATATTTACCACTTTCATTGTCTTTTTCTATTTTCTCTAACAGTCGCTTTTAAATAAACATACATGTCCTAAGGTTTTTTCTGCATATATAGTTATATTGGCTTAAATAAAGGTGTGATTTTACACCAATTTCCTTTATCCTAATCCTTTTATTTCATTTTTAAATTAAGCTTATTTCAGTTCAGCATAAGCTGATTCAGAACAAGTTTACGATAAACTGAGATAAGCCCCTCTAAAACTGAAATTAGTGTGTCCACATTTGGATTTGCTCTAGTTTAACCAAAGCTATGAATGTGCACGCAAGTTACTGTGGCATAAGCTAGAAAATGAATTTACAGCTTACAAATGATTAAACAGTACCTACTCGTGCTCTTAACCCCAAGCATCTGCTCTCCAAAAGCGTTAATTTTCATTGAGAGAGCTACTTCAAATTACTTTCCTCTAACACAGGGTGAAAACATGCACATATCAAATCATAGAATAGTTAGGGTTGGAAAGGACCTTAAGATCATTGAGCTCCAACCCCCCTGCCAGGGGCAGGGACACCTCACACTAAACCATGCCACCCAAGGCTATGTCCAGTCCAGCCTTGAACACCGCCAGCGATGGAGCATTCACAACTTCCCTGGGCAAACCATTCCAGTGCCTCGCCACCCTTACAGTAAAGAATTTCTTCCTCATATCCAGTCTAAACTTCCCCTATTTAAGTTTGAACCTGTTACCCCTTGTCCTATCACTGCAGTTCCTCATGAAGAGTCCATTCCCAGCACCCCTATAGGCCCCTTCAGATACTGGAAGGTTGTTATGAGGTCTCCACGCAGCTTTCTCTTCTCCAGGATGAACAGACCCAACTTTTTCATCCTATCTTCATATGGGAGGTGCTCCAGTCCCCTGATCATGCTCGTGGCCCTCCTCTGGACTTGTTCCAACAGTTCCATGTCCTTTTTATGTTGAGGACACCAGAACTACACACAATATTCCAAGAGAGGTCTCACAAGAGCAGAGTAGAGGGGCAGGATCACCTCCTTCGACCTGCTGGTCACACTCCTTTTGATGCAGCCCAGGATACGGTTGGCTTTCTGGGCTGCAAGTGCACACTGCCTGCTCATGTTCATTTTTCCATCAAGCAAAACCCCCAAGTCTTTCTCTGCAGGGCTGCTCTGAATAAACACTCTGAAGCAGTCAGGACTTTGTATATATCCAATGTGAACTGGGGAAAGAGGCAAGATATTCAGGCAAAGACTACCCCATAGCTTGGACTGCAGTCCTCTACCATGCAAGAATGACAGAGAGGATGGAGGAAAGGTTGTTACCATCCAGTCTGACAGCCTGTGTCTAACTGCTAATAAACTGCAAATTCACCCTTCTTGTTCTATCTTATTTATGTGTCTGTATGCTGCTTTGGCTGACTTACATCCATGCAAATGTGTGCATAGACACGCTCGGAATTGCTGCTGTCCCAATGAGTCACTATTACCCTAATCAAAATGGTGGCATTCAACACTGCTTTTGTCTTAACACATGTAATTGCACAACTGGTAGATTGATGGGTGGTTGATAGAAACTCAAATGTATGCAGGGGTGTTAACAGAAAGGGACAGAATGTAGTTTGTTCTGTTACAGGAACAAGAAAAAATAAGCAAAGGAAAAGATATATTAAAGGAAAATAAAAGCTAGAAGGAAAAAAAAGTAACAGAGCAAAAAAATACTTTCGTTCCTTGTGCCAATATTGGCATTAAAAAAAGATACTATGGATAAAATTAGAGAAGACAGTAAAATTTCAATTGCATCTCTAATATTTGGTAATACTGGGTCAAAATATTTGACATAAAACACTTCTAAGGTATCAAAATTGTATGACATATGAAAGGTCTACATTTTTCAACAACATATATTTTTACTTCTGATGTGACTCAGATTTTTAGTTACCTGGTTGTTGTCAAGCACGAATGTGATTAGAAAAATAAATAAGTGTATTAAGTGTTTTCCTTTTCACTTAAATTTTTATTTCATTCAAAACAGACTGATGCTTTTGTAAAATCAAAACCTAAATTTAGGCTCCTAAACCCTTATTTAGGAACTTAAGTGAGAACATTATTTAGCAAAGATCATAAGCACATGTTTAAATTGATCCTGGTTCAGGAATGTGCTTAAGTATATGCTTTAATCTGATTAAATATGTGTTTAATGTTAAACATATGTTGAAATGCTTTGCTGAATTGTGGCCTGATTTTCAAAAGTGTTAAGTACCTTGAACATCTCATTAAGGTCAAGAAAAGCTGCATGTGTTCATGCTGTTACACATCAAGGCATTTTCTTACATGTTTAAATTCGGATTTAGGATCCTAGTCATTTTTTTTTTTCCAATAAAATTTTGGAACCAGTATTGCTGAAGATAAACACAGGAACATCTGGATTCATACCTTATCTGAACTATCTACCCCTAATGAGTTTCCAAAGTTGGACTGCAGGACTGAAAACTTCAGCACAGCCCTGGTTTGTTTGGTTTGGTTTTGTTTTGTTGGTTTTTAAAGTGCAATTTTTACTGCTCTCTGTTTCCATGTAGAAATGCTCTACTCTTTCCAGTCCCAGCCAGCACCAAGAAGTGAAGAGGTGTGCGAAAAGAAGTATTACTCCTAACATTATTTATTACGTGCTGACAGCTATGCTTAGTTCAGTAAAAGACACAAGTGAAGGCAAACCCTTCTTTGCAGATCTTACTCACAGGTAGTCTGGATTAATTTCAAGTTCCAGATGGCTTTTCAGGGTGGGTTTTACTTTATCTGAAATAGGTCTCTTTTTTTTTAAGAAAAAACAAAAAGATAATTTAGGATTTGAAATATTTCCCCAAGCCCCATTCTAAGATATTAAAGGCCTTCTTATAAACTTCTAAAATTCTTCTCAATCCTATTCCTTTTTTTGTCATTGTCCTTAAGAAGAAACGGCGTTTTTTAAACTGCTTTTCACTGTATAAATAAGTATTAGTAGACTTTTTTTTTCCTTCATAAACAACTTTCCAATGATCTTCACCCACATATTTTGATTTACATCAATAGCAGCTTTTCTCTTGACTAAGAAAAGCTTTAGATCTAACCTAAAAGCCTTTCTGCAGCTGAGCTTTGCTGAGAGGTGGTAAGCCTGTTCCCACCTGCTTATATTCGCTGTTTTCTTCCAGCCCCCTCCGTTGCATTACTAAGAAGATATTTCATGTTTCTCACCCCCAATGTACACACAAAAAAGTGCTGTCAGGACAGCTGCTGCCTGATCAGGTTTTGTTAAGGTGTTCTGGAGGAGAAATAACTCTTGCTTTTAAGCAAACCTGAGAGTGTGGGAGTGCAGTGGTTTAAGACAGGACTTAAACCACGACAGGGAGGTAGTGGTACTATGATCATACTGCAGCTCCACAAGTGTGTGAAACCAAACTATACACAAGCAACCAGGAACTGCTATAATTATAGTATATGTGACATTGCCTGCACCCAACCTGACACAACCTGTGCAACAAGGCTCATCCCAGTCCCACTACATGTCTGTCTCTACTACAGCTACACAACGTCCACATTTTTTCTGATGTCCTTCAGTTATTGCTTGACCTCCCTTTTAGAGCAGGAGCCAATATGGGAGATGCTCCTTCTTCCTCCTAATGGAAGCAAGATCTTCCGCCTTATGTTAATGCTGGAACAAAGTGGAGCTGTTCTCTGAGGAGGGAGAATATAACTCTTCAGAAGAGAAGAGCTGGGGTGGAAAGTCATATAGGATGACCTTCACTCCATTGTGGAGTGGCAAAGAAATTCCACAGGGAAGAAATGAGTCCTAATGACCTGTTGTGCCAATGACTCCAAAATGGAATGACTTCTTCCAGGGACAAGTCCTGCCCCTTCCCAAAACAACAGATCAGCTACAAAGCTCAAATTTACCCTAAAGCCTTCCTCTCTGTGCCCATAACCCTAAATACAGGGGCTCTTTGTACAAAACACGGAAGCATGCTGTGATGCTTGGCAATATTGTGATACTTTTTTGTATATTAATTAAAAAATATTTCAAATTATATTTAGAACCATAGAATCATAAAACAGTTAGGGTTGGAAAGGACCTTAAGATCATCCAGTTCCAACTCCCCTGCCAGGGACAGGGACACCTCACACTAAACTATGCTACCCAAGGCTATGTCCAACCCAGCCTTGAACACCGCCAGCAATGGAGCATTCACAACTTCCCTGGGCACCCCATTCCAGTGCCTCACCACCCTTACAGTAAAGAATTTCTTCCTCATATCCAATCTAAACTTCCCCTATTTAAGTTTGAACACATTACCCCTTGTCTTATCACAACAGTCCCTAAGGAAGAGTCCCTCCCCAGCATCCTTATAGACCCCCTTCAGATACTGGAAGGATGCTATGAGGTCTCCATGCAGCCTTCTCTTCTCCAGGATGCGCAGGCCCAACTTTCTCATCTTATCTTCATAAGGGAGGTGTTCCAGTCCCCTGACCATCCTCGTGGCCCTCAGATTTTATATATTAGGTAAATATTTTATATTTACCTAATCCATCATGTGGTCTTGACTGTCCAAAAGAGATGGCAAAGTTTTAGGGTGTGGGGAGGTGGTGGCAAGCATTTGGGGGCAAACTGGCATTGATCACTGTTCTATTCTGCTCCAGTGCAGGCAGAACATGAGATCTGGTTGTAGTCTTTTGAGCAAGCTACTACAGCCTTCAGTCTGGTCTCATATAACATTAACTATCTAAAATACAGCTTGTTTAGTTGTTTAGGCTTCCTCTACAGATAGTGAAGAGCACCCATATGGTGATTCATCCCAGAATCATGAAGTGATTGATTCATTTACTGCACTAAGTCCGTAAAAACACATTTGGGCTATAGGGGGGATTTAGACAACTACCTATTTTAAACATACTTTTTTAGATGCCTAATGTAAGATAAAGCTATCTCAAAACCTTTATCAAGAATGCTGGACTATCAGATCAGCGGAAGAATTGCTTTAGTACCTTTACTCCACCTCATCTGATTCACAAGCTTGTTTCCTTATCGGGACTTGTTTTATGTGTTCTAGAGTAATGATAATCATGATAATTCTTTAGGGAGATTAAGTAATCCTCACAGTCACCGTGTGTAATAGGTAAATGTAGATATCTCTGTTTTACAGATGAGGAAATTGACAGTGAGACTTTAAGTGGCTTGCTCTATCTAATTTAATCTTGTTTGAATTAATCTAATCTGTGTTTTATAAATAAGTCACCCAATCACTGTGATATGTAGGTAATAGGCAGTCATGACAGTGGCGAAGACAGTATGCAGGAATTCCTAGCTCCCAGGCCTATATTTGTCCCTCAAAACCATTGCCTGGAGAAATAAGACATGGAAGCAAATGTTCTTAAAGTTTTCCATTAAATATTTCTAGGTCATGTATTATAACACAATTGAAGGTCCAAAACTAAAGCACATCCCTTTTTTTGTCTGAATGAATTGGGATAAGGTTTGTTGCTGCACAGAATAGCTTGGTACATGAGAAAATGGATGAGATGTGGCATTTATGTTATTCCTTTGGAGCACTATCTGGGAGAAGAGAAGACATAGAACCCTTTGAGAACAAGGTGATATGATGTCAGTCTTAACTCCTTCCCCTAGGAGTTAAAGGGATATTAAAAGTAATACAAAAATACTATTTTTTAAAAATTTTTTACTATTTTGTTATTTTTTAGTAACTTTTTTTTTCAACAAATTGTTTTTAATCAGGTAGTACTTACTACTAAAAATCAAAATCTGTTTGTGAGATAGGCTTGACGGGCACTGACCTTACTGGGAAAAAGGACTTCAGATCTATAGCTCACTTTTGATTTACACAAGTGAAAGGATGGGGTCCACTCTGACTGAGTCTCTGCTTGCTGGAGCAAGAAGGATGAAGGTTCAGTTCCCCTTCCTAGCTCAGATACAATGCAGATATGAATGAATGTTTAACCTTGAGAATATTTGCTATCTCTGGGCAAAATCTGTTGTCTTTGGGTTTTTCAAGTGGTTGGTTAAGGTTGGTGTTTTTATGGAAATGGGAAAAGGTTTTGGAATCTTACAAAGACCGTGGAGAGGGATATAATTGTTTTATTCAATTTATTCAGCTGGTAACACAGACCTAGTAGAGCTGCATTGGAAGGGAGCACATTATAGTACAGTTGTGGGACTGGCTTCTGGGGGACACCCAAATTTGTAGGGTGCATTTGCAGAGTGAATTGAAGTTTCCAATCTTTTCCACGAGCGCATTATCTCCATTCTGAAACGAATGATTTCTTCCCTGTTCAGTTTCACTGCAGATACAGTTAGTGCGGCCTTCTGTGATTAGCTCTATCTCAGAAGTACGGGGCAATCACTTCTCCACAGAAACATGTTCTACCTCTTTCAAAGCCTCTGGTTAAATTTTTATCTAAGTCATCAGATTTAGCAATTTGTAACTGATCTAATCTCTTTGCAAACTCCTTGCTCACCGAAACTGTATCCAACAGCTCTTCATTGTAAACCTTGTTATTCATATAAAAATAGAACCACAAATTATGTCGGTGTCTTTTCTTTATTCTCTCTCTCTCATTTTTTTTTTTAAACTTCTTATGACCTATCGCCCTTTCTTTTAACCTAAATCAAACAGATTTGCAGATTTGCTTAACAATAGTGCTTTATGAATCATATCACCAATTGCCAGCTATCATACTACGAAACAGCTTATAATGTATAATTAACGTTATAGGCGAGTAATGAATCACATCATCGTCACTGACTGTCTTCCACGTTATTAAAAGGAAAGATTTAAGTAATCACAACTACCTTTCTATTTTCTTCCCTCCTTCCCCCATAGTACTGTAAGAAGAAAAGGAAATTCCAACTGCATATGTCAGCTGGTATTTCAATCAGACAACATGATATGTCAAAATGATAGCCGTAACCATTTAATTGGAAAAACCTAAGACAGATAGGTTATTAGGTTAAGACTTTCTGTAACTTAGCATATTTACTGTCATCAAGTGCATTCAGACAAGTAATTTGCCGAGATCAAGAATATCTATGAGAAGAAGGAACAAAAATTTCGGTTAAAAAAGCACGTTTGTCTACCCTACAATTTGAAAAAATATTAGAATTCACCTCAAGGCTCCCACTGGACAGTGTTCAGTAGCTGTTTTCTAAGAAGCTAAGTTAATCTTCATACCTTCAGGTTCAAGTCCTAATTTTTTTTACAAGTTAAGCAATGTATTTGAACAGCCTGTTTCACTTCTTCGGCACCAAATTCTCACTTATTTTGTGTGTTTGGGGCTTTTTTTCTTTTTCATTTTTGTTTCTCACTTTTGTCAGTTTTAGCCACTAATTCTGCCCAGATCTGATCGCCAATATAGTGATCTTTCAGCTCAAGTTTCACTGTAAACAACGATGCTTTTGTAGAAAGCTTCTCTCCCCACAATCCCCACATGGAAGGTGTGAAGGATGGAAGGATGAAAGTCACCAAAAGTTCTACCAAAGCTGTTAATACATTCCTAACAGGTGATTGAGGAGAATCATGTCCCTATATCCTTACATAATACGTGTAGTAGGTCAAAGAGTGCTTGCCAAGCAGCTTCACTGACCTATTTGCCCACTTCAATCTAGTCAATGGAAGATCAACTACTAAAGCTAATGAAAGCACAGCCCAACAGCCATTCTCACTGATCCTTAGGGAGGACCCAGAAACTCACCTTTTCCAACACAGAAGCTGAATAAACATTTACATATAACAGAATCAGGATGTTTTCCCTATTTTGTATGGTCTCAAGTCTCATAATGAGGAATTTTCAAAGTATTTATTTTCCCAACATCCCTCAGTTTTGACAATACACTTGTCTTGCAGGTGGGAGAATAAATGTCTTCTGAAAAGAAGTCCTTATAAGACAAGGGTATTAAAATCATAGAATCATAGAATAGTTTGGGTTGGAAGGGACCTTCAAAGGTCATTTAGTCCCACTCCCTGAAATAAGGTTTTCTGCTTCGCTCACAAATGTTTTTAATACCAAATTATCCTTACCTCTATCAACTTTATCGCTAATATTTTTTCAAGTATTTTAAAACAAATAACAGTCTCTTTAATGGACACATTTTAACTTATTTAAACAAATCAATTTTAAGTTTTTTTAAACAAATAAGAGAAACTAAGAGGTTTTTAGTTTTTTAATATCCATACTTTAATTTGTTCCCCGTCATTTCTCCCCCATTCTTAATTCTTTCCTTCTGAGCAATTTTCCCTTTCCTTTTATTTCTACTTTGGTAATGGAAAAAAACCCAAATAACAGAAACTTTGGATGAGACTTATCTGCTGTGATGTTGAGTTAACCGCTGTAGTCTCCCTCTTTTGAGTCAAAGCATCTGCAGAAGGAAGATCCTCTGATTTAGCTGCTACCACTTCCAAAGATGCTGATAACTGTCCTTTGAATATGGAATATGCTTATGGTAACTGGTTCATACTCAAACATTAAAGTGTAAATACACGAAGTTAAATGATAGGAATACTACCAGGGAATGAAAACTTTAAATAAATTTGATATTTTTTTTCCTTTGATACTTTTCTCCTCCTCCTTTTGCAAGCCAAAGTACAAATGGGGGAAAAAATGAGGGAAAAAATGTGAAAAATTGCCAGCATTCAGATTGTTAAAGAACAGACAGAAACCACACTTATGAAGATTTCCATTACTAGCTACACTTTTAAAAATACTAATAACAATGAAAAAGTAAATCAAACCCTGTCACAAAACTACTCAGCATGTAAGTATCATCAATTCAACATGGCACAATGGAGGTGACTGATTTCTGCACATTAAACAGCAGTTCAAATCATCAATCAAAAGGAGGGAGAAGTGAGCTCATTTCTTCCATGAGTGTAAGAAGATCTGTACATAGAAAAGTCTTTTTCCACAAGTTTATATTGACAACATGGAAGAAAAACATAAAGAAAATGAAAAATGGGATCTTAACTTGGTCTTACAGCAGCGTCCTGCTGAGACGGAGCAGCTCTAGATTCTGACCTCTGTTCCCAGGCTTGTTTATGTATTTTGCATTAGACAGTCACTGAATAAAACAAACATGGGAGCTATGCCAGGGTTGTCCACACCCATGCAGTTGCAGAATTGGGACCTCCGTCTTTCCCACAGATATGGTTTGTCAGTCATCCCATCTATCTCCTATAGTGTCAGTCACTTCTTTCTCTCAATAACATTTAAAGCAATGCAAGTAAGTTTTGGGTTCATTTGGGTTTGGTTGTTTTTTTTTTTGGGTAGTGTGATGTGAATTGTTTTCCTATTGGTAGTATTTCATGTATTTAGTTGATATTGCTTCCATTCCCTGCGCTATTTGTCAGACACATTTTTCCTCCTAAACTACTAAGAAATTTATTATTATATGAAATTAAAATCCCCAAAAAAGCAAACTAACTCTAATGACATTTGCCTCTAAGAAAGGACTTCCACATGTTACCAAACTACATTTTAATGTTTTTAATTGAATTTATATAACATTTTTTGTATTGGTCAATGTACAATTGAGTTGCCTGTTAGGAAAAAAAAATCAAACTGGTATTGGTGTCAATTTTGAAGTAATAATTATAGGTTTATTCAGTAAAGTATTTATTATATTATCAAATTAATACACCTTTTGGCATGTCAGGGTCTGTGGGTAATTATAGTTTAGTATTGTGGTAATAATTTGTATGATTTATGTTACTTATGGAGCATTATTGAAAGCCAAAAAGCTGTCTGGCATAATTACTGTTAGGAGGTAAGATCAACAGATATCCCTAGCCAAAAGAAAACAGCCCTAAGGGTAATAGACTCAAACAAGCAGAAGTCACCTCAGGTATTTGCTTTGCAGCTTACTTTTTCTCACTTGAGAGATGGCCCACCTACTATTTTAGGCTACATTAACAAGAATTGGCTGCCTTTATGCTGTTGCTTTGCACTGACCTTGAAGTTCTCGTTTTAAAAGTGAGATACAAGAAAGTGGTAGTGGGGGACCTTTTGCAAGACCTAATTCTTTGGAAATGTGAAGGAAAGGGTTTGCCATGAGATGAAGATGGATGAATTCTCATTGATTCTCTTCTTTCCATTGATTTGGATACAGAAAATATATTTTACTTGGTGACTGTGCTCTTGCTTTTATTATTTTTTGTTCTATGTGCTGTGCAAATACAGAACAAAGTCTTTGAATGAAAAGTCTACTCAAAGCTGATTCTATATAGTTAAAGTTTATTGCAGTTAAATCAGATAGATAAATGACTTAGCAGCTGAGTAGAAATAGGCTGAAAGTTGTGGCTTCTACCCCACTCCCCTAGTTTCTGTGTCTTTATGCAAATAAGTGTATAGAAATGCAAAGAGTACCCTCATCTCATTTCAGAGCTCAGACCTATCCTGGCAAATATCTGGCACTGCTAGTTTGGGAGTTCTTTCTGAAATAGCCTTCTAGCAATTTTACGTAAATAACAATATCTCACGAACAATCTAAAAATCTGGCCAATAAAATCATGATCACATTGTCCAGACAAAACTGTAAACCTGCCTTGCTTCGCTCTCACCTCCGTTTTCAGCATCACTCTTCCAAAAGGAAAATGCACTCCTGGTATTGTGTTCTGTGAAGGTTACGACTCAAGCCTCAGCTGAGGAAGATTATGAACAAAGGGCAAGATCCACAAAGGAATTTAGATATGTAATTCTAATTCTAATTAATTTATATGTGCCTGATCCCCACAACATTTATGTGTGTACTCAAATTTCACTGGCTGTGTGATCTTCCTGAAGTCAAAGACATTACTCACGTGCCGAAACAGAGGTCTGTATATTGTGGTTCAGTAAAGAAGTATCAAACGGAGAGTGTCCTGCCAACAAGTTCCTCTGTTATTAAATTACAGAATATCACAAACTCTGCCTGAATCTTGTGGGGAAGAAGGTATTCTTTCTTTCCTATTCTTGTACTACCTTATTTCTGAAACACTCTTACCTAGAGAGAAAAGTAGCAAAGAAACCCCAAATACCCATTGACCTTTTCTACATTTTCCCTGTCAGCACAATTTGTCTGTGAAAATGCTTGAACTAAGTCTGAGAAGAGGCTATGTGGGATTCATCTCATCTAACGTTATGTATTAAGAAGTTCAATGTCTAAATCTGAGTTAGGCTCACTTCAGAGTCAACAGACACAGGTGGGCACCTCCAGGGAGTGAGTCATCCAATCTACCTTAGACAACTATGATGGGATAAAGTGAATCATACTCTGAAGGTGCCCATTTCTCTCCTTGAAGGGAGCTTGGGGTGACAAGCTCAGACTTAGCTGTTTAACTTTAAGACGTCCAAGTTAAGGCAGATGAATTTACCTCAAAGGCTTGGAGCGTTTTCCTGAAACTCAAACCAACCTTTTGAAGTTCCCTCTTCATCCTTATAGAATACAGGTGTGCCAATATCCAATTTCTCATGTTTTTAATTCTATAGGAAAAGTTATGTGTGTCTTTGTGTGCATGTATGTGTACGTATATACTTAATGGCTACACTCTCAACTTGACCTTCAGCAAATAATTAAAATACATTCTAATCCTGCTGCATAATGTTTTTGTTGGCAGGTACCACAGAGAAAGTACTCTCCTACAAGGAGACAGCTGGTGAATTTCTGCCCACTGTATCATTATTACACAACAAGTGGGAGCTTAAGTAGCTTATAGGCCATCCTACAGCTTGATAAGGCTACTTTGTAGAATGGGACCAATTAATATAAAGCCTTCTTCACTTTGTCAACTGTTATGCCTTTATCTCCATTTGCCTCCTCCAACTACCTCATATGATGAATGTCATTGGCTATTGCCAATGCTTATGCAATATTGCTGGGTATGGTCCTGAATCCCAGCTACCTAACTGAAGCTGGAAGGAGTGGAATCAGTTCTTAAATGCATATTTACATGGCATCAGATGTCAATACCTTCAGATAAACTTGTGAGATAGAGCTGTAAATGGTCTGATGAAGCAGAAATGCATTTTCACTATCACAAAATCAGAATGGTTCAACAAGTAAGCTCTATTAGTGTAATTTCTTTCTCTTCCATGGTGGTTAAATATCATTCCCATGTGTCTTCCTTGCCTTGAAGATGCAGAAACTTGAGTGCAGCAATTGCTTGGCGAAGGAATAATGCCGAAGTGACAAAGCACATGAAACTGAAAGAGTCAAGGCAGTAAGTCATTTCACAAGCCTAGGAAACCTGGATGATTCATGCAACAACATGGAGCAGGCTGGTTGGTTAGGGTCTTTTTCAATTAAAAAAAAAAAAACAAATAGTCAATCATCTCAGACAAAGAATCCCATCAGTCTTTGCCATGATAATGTTTGATGAAGCGCACAATTACGATGTTAGCAGAGATATTGCCTAGGCATGAGGCATGATGAGGTGATCTCAAAACAGGTAAGAAAATCCTTCTCCCTAATATCTGAGCTCAGGTGCTCTTCTAACACTCCCTGTCTCTTTTGGGAGATAGAATGAGTAACTTAACCTTGTTTCCTCAAGTAATAATAATAAAGATATGCATAATGGGAATAATAGTTGTCTCACCTGCCTGACAGTGAGAAGGTGCTGTGAGAATTAATTAGTTTGTGAAGCACTTTGAAGAGAAGTGCTACGTTATTAATAAGTAAAACCCACTGCACTTTGATACAACTTGCAAGTAATTGTGTTATATTACAGTGCTTAGATAACACACAGATAGTTGCCTTAGAAATAGCAATAGGCAGTAGAGAGCTGGAGGGACAGATAACCACCAGATTTCTTGTGTTTTTATTTTGCATCACAATTTTTACTGGCTAAATGATATTTAGCTTCTAAAATATGTTTGAGTAATAAAAATTATTACCTGCATTTTAAAGATGCCATGGGAGAAAGGAAAAGCAGTGAAGTATGATGAATAAATACTGCCCACAAGTGAAAACAAAATGACTTCTCCAGGGCCTCTTCCAACCCCATGATGTGTAATCTTTAAAGATAGTTCATTAACCTCAATTCAGTTCATCCAGCACAGCTCTGATCACTGAGCTTGCCTACCATGAATTGCAGTACAATGCAGGGATGAATGAACAAAGATGTTCACTCAAGAGCAACAACGTGAATGTGTGAAAAGTGGCAAGGACAGTCATCTCTCAGAAGTAATTAAGACAGTGAGTGAGGAAGCTTAGTATCTTCTGGGTCAGCAATATGATCATGTGATGTGAATTGTTGAGCTGGCAGTGGGAGCTGCAGGGGTATTTTAAATCTGTAAGCCTGACAAAAAGTGTTTGGAGTAAAATTTATAAATGTGTGAAAATAAAAGACTTAATGTAGAATTGCTTACACCTACCTTAGACTGTCAGAGAGTTCATTGACCTGTAAACGAATAAAAGGAGGTGGAATGCTAAAATATCAGAAAAGGAAGGTAAGGCAGATGTTGGTGGTGAAGGCTTCTGATTCCAGCCACGCAGCCTGATCTTTGCTTGTGAATGAGGAGGTCTTGTTCATAAAAATCAGGAGAGAAATAGAGCTTCTGAGGACACCCACCTCAGCAGCACTGGCAGCACCCAGAAGAGGGCAGTGGTATGTGCAAACAATGACCACTTCGTTTCCTTCGAAAACTGGGAGATAGGAGGCTATAAAAATTAACTGAAAGTCATTTCTATTCCATTCTTTGCTGAATATGGGGGTGTAGCTGCCATAGATGTTAATGACAGATCACGTGCATCGAAAGAAGCACATCCTCTTTTGTGAAGACAAGATGAAAGCCTTTTATAACTATAACCTACTGGTGAAAAAGACATACATTCAGATGAAACCTATGAGTTTATACTGATGGGTTAGATTCATTTATTTTTTTTTAAATACAATACATTTTGTTAAGAAGAAGGATTAAAGTATTTGCCAAAATGATTTGTGTTGACAAAATGGCTTAGTACATTCGGCAGATTTATTTTATGAAGCAGAATAAATTAAGGTGTCTCATAAAAAATGTGGGTTATATCCAGTGAAACAATTTCAAGTATTTCAGAAACTCTATTTTTATTCACTTTGCAAACGTGCTTAGTTGAACTGCCAGTCACTGTTACATTTCCATTTCCAAGCAATTAATTAAAATCCCAAATCAGGTTTTTTCTTGATCATGCCAGCAGGAGTTGGTTGCCATGGTAATAGGACGATCAGTAGCATTTGGGAGGGAGGAGAGGAAGGAAAAAACGTTCTACATTTGGGCTTGTATTATTGAAACATAAGTGCAGGTCTGGAGGAGTGCGTTGGCTCATTTGTGCAAGCCTGTGGCCCCAGTGGTAACAACTGGAAGTAAGTGAAGGTTCTCAGGATTACATTATTGTCAAGGATATCATTTGGTCCAATATAGAAATCATTAGTAAAGCCTTTTCAGCCCTACAATCTATAGGTTGAAGCCATGAATGCAGCTGATCACAGAGAGTTTCAGCAGTGCTAAGGAGGATTTTTCTATCTGTAATTGCCCACATTTGCAGAGAGCTATCAAATATAGCGGTTTTTGTCCCTGACACACCTGCAAACCTTTACATTTGAAGCTCATTTTCAGACAATACTCTTGACCCACGGCAGTTTGTAAGAGCTGTTGCATATGTGGGTTTAAGAAAGTACTGATGGTGGAGCCAGGGTGGCAAAGTTTTATGGATTGGTGTCAGGGACAGGCAATTAATGGAAGGTCAAGATCTTGCAAATGGGGAAGGAGGAGAGGGAGAAAAAGTGCTTCTCTGAAGTGGTATGACATCACATGTTCTTCTTCATTACTGCTGTTAACAATTCTTCTCTTTAGGTCAGAGCCAGCAGTGGAGAACTGAGAAGTTCTTGCCTCTAAATCGCCCTTATGACTGCACCTAGTCCCCTCCAGTGAGCCATTTTAACAAAGTTAATGGTAATTTTGTTGCTCTTACACCACCACTTAGTGTGAGGTGAACAGCATGAACATAGTGATCACAAGCGTTAGGGGAAAATGGAATTTACCTTGTGCACTACCTGAAGAGGTACCAACTACAGGCAAACAGGCCATACCCCACACTGCCATAACTGTTAACACAGCCACATTGTGAAGTGGGCCTAGAGATGGCAGGGGGGTTGGAATTTGATGATCTTAAGGTCTTTTCCAACCCTAAAGATTCTGTGATTCTATGCCTCCAACTTAAATAAAACACCAGCATTTCACTTTTCCTCTTCAAAGCAGATCAGTTCTAAATGTGATCAGTTTCAATATGTGGCCTTACAGTGTCACAGAGGTGGGAGCATGGCACAAATGAGAAAGAGAAAATGTGGTGAAGGATGAAAAGAGTTGAGTACTAACACAGAAGACTTGTGAATCCAGAGTCTTGGTTGAAAGGTGGCAGCCAGCAGGACACCAAGTCATGGAGCTAGAGCTCTCTTCTGCCCCTTCTACTATATTGACCAACGCAGTTCATTTTAAGCATGCTCTATACTGATTTATGCATGGCTGAGTGGTGTCTAAGGGTCCTTTGCAGCATCAAGGACACAGACATGGAAAAAGCCATGCCAGCAGACTTCAGTGTTGCCATTGTTCAACTGCTGACGGTGTGGTAAAGCAGCATAGTGGCAGAGAGATTCCCTGGATCATTAGGCTGTATTAATGCAGAGGAACACAGTGCTCCACATATGGTGCTTATTAAACCTCCCATGAAATCAGGAGATTGGTTACAGAATTACAACATGCTTAGGGTTATAGGTCACTCGCCAAATTTCATCCTTATGTATTAGCTGGGAATTAATCTGAAAATAATTAGGAAAGAATCCAGATATTAAAAAGGAAAGATTTTGAGAACATTAGGATTTCACTTCTTACTGGAGCATAATATTCTCATGTGAGAGTCTGAAAACACTGCCCAATGGCCTAACACTTTTTCTGGAGAGGAGAGTGACTTTAATAAAGCTCTTTGACAAGGTCCTTTCTCAGCTGTCTCTTCAGAAGAGCCTCACCTGGCCCTGAGGTTTGTTACTTGCCTTGTACTTGTACTATCAAGGTAGGGGCTCAGTGTGGTTGGGATCTGAATGAGTTCAGATGGAGTTAAAAAGGCCAATAAGGGATTTATTGATTCGGATATATCCATTTGCACTAGTCCAAACAAGTTTGGTTCAGGGTCCCACAAACTCCAAGGGTTGCAGGGAAAAAGTTGAGCTTTTGATCTTCTACATGGTAGGATGTAGTATAATGTAATGATTATGTGGTTTCTCTAGCATCTCAAAATGGGGGGAGGGGGAGGAGATTTGAGAATAAATGTTCACTTTGTCTTTTCTACTCTGAAAAACTTTGCAAAACTTTAATTGTGTAATAACTCTTTTCATTATACGCTGATCTCCGTTCTGCTTTTTTCCCTGACATTTATCTATTTCCTGACCCTAGATACTCATCTCACATTCACCCTTCTATGAATAGACATCTGAAATTTAGGGGGTCTGGTGTGTAAATTAAGATACTTGAAATAGGTAAAACAACTCACAACTTTACATCCTCGCTGCAACCTTACTAGATCATTTCAGAAACAAAGTCTGCATTAAGGTTACTCAAAATAAGTGTCTAGTGCCATCTGAAAGCTCCCCCCTTAAATCTGAGATATTCACATAAGACTGGTTGGTGGGATACAGGACTTGCAAAAGATGTCTCCTTTGGAGAGTTAATTAGAGGCCAGGGAGATACTGGACACCAAGTACACCTCATATGGTCTTTGACACTCTAAGGTGTGTAAATCAAACTGTAGATGACTAGATTAGACCAAATGCACAGTTCTTAGATTGCCAAAATTTGATGAACTGAGCCTCACCGTTACTATCTTCCACACAAGGGGCATGTGATCTGGGTTTTTTTTAAGAAATCATACTTCACTGATAATCTGAGGTTAGCAGACTATAATAATCATTAATTGAACAAAGCTGGAATTTCACTACATTGATATCTCCAACCCAGTGATATCAATATCTATCTATATGTTCTTGGGTTTTAATATTTTGTTTTCCAGTTTTACACAAAATCTTCCTTTCACTTTCCAGAAAGTAAAGTAAATAAATTACTGGGTATAATATATATGTGCTCTTGGAGTATTTAATATGTTCACATCTTAATACATTTATAAAGTTAAGTTTGTATTTAGGTATACAGTGAAACAATAATGTAAGATCTGTTGTACTGCAGCTTTTAGTCTGCATTTTTCCCCTGGGGGAGGCAACAGCCAATTATTTCAGTTATAAATTCTGAAGCTGACTCCAAGTATGTGCTGAATGTCAGCATCTTACAAATAGGGATGCTGGGGATGGATTATTCATTAGGGACTGCAGTGATAGGACAAGGGATAATGGGTTCAAACTTAAACAGGGGAAGTTTAGATTGGATATAAGGAAAAAATTCTTTACTTTTAGGGTGGTGAGGCACTGGAATGGGTTGCCCAGGGAAGCTGTGAATGCTCCATCCCTGGCAGTGTTCAAGGCCAGGTTGGACATAGCCTTGGGTGGCATGGTTTAGTGTGAGGTGTCCCTGACCATGGCAGGGGGGTTGGAACTGGATGATCTCAAGGTCCTTTCCAACCCTAACTATTCTTTGATTCTATGATTCTATGATGTGCATACTTGTACATACGTACTTAGTACATAAGCTATGGTTATAGTTAGGTATTATGTAAACCAGCACACTAAAGTGAAAACATGTTTTAAAAATAGCTTAAACAATAACAGGATGAAAGGTCTTGCAGGCAAGCATTCAGAAAATAAAGTATTACAAAATTAGAAATACAAGATTGTTGTTTAATGAAAAAGAACATTTATGGAGATGCTAACTCAAGAATCAGGATCCAGTAACGCAGCTCTGTATTTTTATTACGTACTCGACATACTCTTAAACCTGTAGACAGGCTTCTTTGAAAGTGACTGTCTTGTTTTTATTCCTAATAGGAGTTAAGCCAACATCCACTCAGACGACATGGAGGCCAACCGTCCTGACAGACAGTTGGAAGATGCACTGTGAGAAAATGATTGCATCCTTTCTTGAAACATCAATTCCACCCATCACCGTGGGGTTCCTAGCCATTGCAGAAATCCTTTACAGAATTGTTTGGTGAAGACAATTTTCTTAATATCTACTGCAGAGGAAACTTTTTAGAGTGGAAGAAAAAATAAAATATAATAACCTGTCCTAAAATAATAAAAACAAACCTCCACTGTGTCCATGTTTGAGATCCTAGTGAATTTGAACAGCATATGATATTTGAAGACTGTGTTATTTTATGACTGAAATCATTTGGCATAAAAATAATCTTAATGACAGATGAAACTTTTGAGAGGGCTTGTTTTAAAGTTCACAAAGTCCAAAAGTTTCTTTTACATCTGAGAAATAAGTGCTGTGATTTTTGTGGAGAGTGTGTTCTATTTTTTAATACATAAGCAAATATTTAACTCATTCTAAATGTCAAACATAACTCCTCCCGAACCAGGAGCCACAACTACTTTTTCCACATTTGAAAGCTTCAGTTTGCCCCCTGCTGCCCCATCACATACAGATTACATAAAGTTTTACCCCTAAGGCCAGAATAAAATCCCTCTATTTAGCGTTCTAGTGCTTTGAATTACTCGATGTTTCTCACAGGATTTCATCAGGAGCAACTGAGGTTTCTCTCACTTTTGTGGTTGAACACTTAGTGACTTTGACAAGAGAATGGATTTCAAAGTGCACCATTTCAAACTGTCCTCAATACACCTGGCACAGAATTACCAGGGAATCAGAGGGGCTTTTGGATCCATCATTGCTAGCAAACTTAGAGGCCCTGTGTGATTCCAGCAAGGTGGATGTGCAGGTTTCCATGAGGCTGGAGCCACATCTATCTAAACAAACCCATAAGTTCATAGAATTTTGATTTACAAGTACAGTATGAGCCTTATAAATTTCACATTTATAAGACCATGTGCACAAACACTGTTAAATTGGATAAAATATTTTTACTGACCTTTGCATTTTATGTGCTCAGGAAATGAACACCAATGTATGTATCAGTCTGTATGCTCTGATAGACTTTGAAATCACTAAGCATATTCAATCGAGCTTGTTGTGGAGGGAAAAAAAAAGACAAAAAATATTTAGTCACTGTAAGATTTGTATATACTAATATTTGTATGTATATATATTTGTAAATACGTAACTGCAGTAAAAAGAGTTCGTGTTGCTATAAGAAAGACCTTAGCTACAAGCTCAGACATAAGAAAGTTTGATTAAGTTCTGTAAACTAAATTATCTAGCATCATTTGAAATGCTCTGGAGTATTCAAGTCTTTAATGTGGGGATGACAGATGCAACACAGGACCTACAGTGGACTGATACCTTTCTAGAGCAGTGTGAGTGGACCTGATGGGATAACCTAAGACACCTCAAATAGCACTATACAGCAACATATAAGAGCTGATTTGAGCCCTAGTGTCTTTCTAGTGATGAAGTTCTAACAATCCCAAATTTAGATGCAAGAGATTTAAATGTGTAACTGAATTCCACCATACCTAGGTGTCAGAATCAATTTAGATATCAATATTATAATGTAGATCGATCTCAAAGGTCCCAAGTTTTTTAGAACTCACTAGCATGTCTTCGATTCTTACATAATATGAACTGAATGTAGTTGTACAACATGAAAGTTTCATCAATATAGCAAGAAGTCTGTTGGTTTGAAAATTGTGCCTCAAAGGTTTTTCCATATTTGTTTTAAAAAAAGCATGATCATTCAATGAGAAAAGAAAGAGGGCATTGTTTGATTTTAAGTGATAAATTATTTAAATTATACTATAGTTAATGACCCTGAAAAGTTTTGGGTGCAGAACGATTTAATGGTGGGATCCTAGATTAGTTGTTCATCAAAGAGATCTGATCTTGTTTTGCCATTTAGTCTCCCCAAAAAAGTGGCTTCATATCTCTGTATCTGCTTATCCTCTTGGCTTTTATCCTCTTGTATTTCATTTATTTACTTCATACCTGGAAACTAAACTTTCTAGAGTTCTTATCTTTGCTGAGGATCAGAGGATATTACTTGGGACCTCTAATTTCTAGTGAACTATAAATAATATGACAACTAGTATTTTGCTTCTCTTTTCTACCTCATTCCTAGATGTCCTCAGTCCTGTAATGATGCCAGTCATCAGAAATGTGTTAAAATAAGAAATCTAGATCATTTTTGCTCGAATTCTTCTTAACTGGGAGGTCTGGGTAATCTGATTCAAAATCCTTTTTTGTCGTCAGTTTTCTCTTTTGTTCTAAAAAAGGCTCAATGGAAAAAAAACTAATAAGCAAAATACCTTAATTATTATTCATGTGCCTAAGTACCTCCTGCAAGTTCATGGAAAATACTTTAAAAATTCAAAATTCAGGTTGTCTTTCATTTCAGATACGGGTCTTTGTCACTGCTCATGATCAAAGTATGAACAGTGAAATACGGGCTACAGTGCCTTTGTCTACACGAATAGTCTACTTCAATTAAAACATTCAGTACTGACTTGCAAGGTCAAACCACCGAGAAGTTTTAGAAAGAAATAAATAACAGAGTATTTTTCTCATAAGTTTGACATGAGTCTCTTTTAAAGCATTTTGAAGGTTTGTTTAGGACCACCTATCCCCAAATGCCTCAAAGTATAAAGACATTGATACCACCCATAGCCAGGGAGATGTTTGTGGTTTAAACGTAAAATGGACATGTGCATGAATTTTTCTGTGATGATGCAATACCACCCTCAAGCCCAAAGACAAAGCTTGTAATGTATGCACTGGATATCTTTACCAATGTCCTCTAATACTGTGGATAAAAATGAACTTTCTATGGATTAGTCAACATGGATTAAAAGACACATCTCTTACTAATCCTGCATCAGAAGAGAGGCAGTGAAAAGCTGAAGAATTTTTTACTGTTGATGGAATCTTACATGTGAATATGTTCAAACACAGAACAGTCCTGAGTACCAGCATTTTGCTCTACTGTTCATCCAAATACTACTGCTAGTCAGGCTGAAATCATCCTTGGAGAGGCTTCTGCTATTCTGCTATTGTTTCTGCTCAAAAACAGCTATTTTCCAGCAAGAACTGTAAAACAGCAGACTTTTAACACATCAGTAGGCCAGTACTTGTCTGAGGAAAAAGAATAGTGGTGGCCCAGAGTATTTCCAGAAGTCCAAATGACCAAAAATTGATTGTAGGCGTTCACATAGGCAGACTTGATCAAACAGGTGCCAGAAGATATTTGCTCACTAAGATGGAGATAGAGAGTAATTTCTCACTGGAGAATTTGCAGCAGTACTTTAACTAAGCTACCCAAGTCATTGTAAGGTGGCCAATTCTTACAGTAGGCAGAAGATAAAGGAATGGCTTACTCAGCTATGGCAAGGCAAGATTGATAGAAATAAAGTTTGAGATGACAACCTGAAAATGAAGTTCATCTAAAAAGGGAAGTGCCTCAAAAGACTGAAATTTCTTATGTTCTCAAGAATAAAAGCTATTAACAAAGCATTTTTTAAGAGTATTTTATCTGGTATATCATGAAATAAAGATCTAGATATAAGCAGTAATTAAAGATCTACTTTGATTTTGATAATCCTTTTTAATTGCTTTTTTAATTGTGGTGAAATTTTAAAACATTTCTGTGAAGTGGTCTGTGGAAAAAACGCTGATATAAAGAGATTAACTAATCAAGATCGCTCAATTCTATTTGAATAACTAGAAAGGAACTTTGAGTGTGTAAGTGTAAAATAAATCTAACTGATGTATGGCTCCATGTAATCTCATCTCACCTTCTGGGAACAATGTATAACAAATTAAGCTTGGATCATGAAATGTCATACAAATCTGGCAGTGAGATTTTGTTTGAAGGGAAGAGCTACTGTTCTCTTAGTCCTTAACAGCCATAGAAAATTTCAATTACGTGAGCATCTTAACAAATTCTACCTCCAGGGTATGGAGGATTTTTCAGAAGTTTTCTTTAACCAACTACAGTGTCCCAAAGAACATCTCCTGGTTTAACTATCTTGAATCATACCTATCTGCAGCTCACCCAGCCTCTTGGATAAGAAAACACCCTTGACAGAATTTTTGACCTTGAAGTAAAATTTTAATAGATTAATATCTCATGTGGCATAGTAAACTTCCTCAAAATATGCAGTAAAATAAGGGTATTGTAATAACAGTAAACAATCTTGTATACTCTGCTCTTGTGAGACCTCACTTAGAGTATTGTGCGCAGTTTTGGTGTCCTCAACATAAAAAGGACATGGAACTGTTGGAACAAGTCCAGAGGAAGACCACGAGGATGATCAGGGAACTGGAGCACCTCCCGTATGAAGATAGGATGAGAAAGTTGGGTCTGTTCAGCCTGCAGAAGAGAAGGCTGCGTGGAGACCTCATAGCAGCCTTCCAGTATCTGAAGGGGGCCTATAGAGATGCTGGGGAGGGACTCTTCATGAGGAACTGTAGTGAGAGGACAATGGGTAATGGGTTCAAACTTAAACAGGGGACGTTTAGACTGGATATGAGGAAGAAATTCTTTACTGTAAGGGTGGTGAGGCACTGGAATGGGTTGCCCAGGGAAGCTGTGAATGCTCCATTCCTGGCAGTGTTCAAGGCTGGATTGGGCATAGCCTTGGGTGACATGGTTTAGTGTGAGGTGTCCCAGCCTCTGGCAGAGGGGCTGGAACTAGATCATCTTAAGGTCCTTTCCAACCCTAACTATTCTATGATTCTATGATTCTTCAAAATTTGATGAACTGGATATGGGTATACACCTTGAAGTTGAACATTGAACATATTGAAACTATTAAGAAAGGGATAAATAAAATTACACTGAGAAAAATTCCTAACGGAATGCAGAGTGAAGCAAATTGAAAATTTGTACAAAAGAGATTGGAGGGAAGATGAAGCACAAGAAGCAGAAGGGAAAAAATTGTGGCACAGAAATGTGCACAATGTATACCAGATACAGGTATCAAGACCTTATTTTGCACTTGAGTATTCTATTGCTTTCACATAAGAATGATTTCATTAAAAGATCTTGTAATTGTGTTAGTGGTATGTGCTTTTTTAAAATAATTAGTTCTTGGCATCAGTGAGGGAGACATAATTTCAGTTAGAGGAAAATATGTCAAATCTGTATCTGTACTGCTCTTCCATGTTGCAGATGAGTGTTATCATGTTTCACTATCTTTTTCAGACAAGGTTTGACATATGAGTTAGGTCATATGAATCTCAGTTTTCCAGCTTACCTGCAATAAAGTGGAAATCACAACTCTGCTGTCATGCTGTTTGGTGGCCAGAAGATGCTCAGATACTGCGTTGTTTGGGGAACCATCAGGTCTGACTGTGCAGAGCTACCGTAACTAACTATAACTTCAGTTCAAACCTGTGACAGTAATATTTCCAAATCATTCTCAAACCTATTTAATTCATAAGAAAGTATTATTCCTGACAATAAAGCAAAGAAGCCACTGACATCATGCGTCCCTGCCTGTCTTCCTTGATTCCAAAAGAATGTTTGATGAGTAGATTGGACTACACTGTTAATGGTCACAAAAGATGATCTCCTATTTGAATATTGCCTGTAGATTTATAATAAAAACAATTGCCGGGTTCTGCAAGCAAGTAAACTTCAATGAAACTTCAAATACCATCATTATTTAAAGTATCAACACACATTTTTAATTTCCATTGGTAAAATCAAGGTTTTCATTATTAATTAAGCAGCTAATTTTCTCTTGCTGTATGAAACAGGGAGAAGCAGCTAATTGCATTTGAGATTCCCTTCAGCGTAATTAGATCTAGTCAAACCGATAATCCCCTTGACACCAATAGCATACACCAGACTCATTTCAAAGCAGTCATTTCATTTGGGAGTACCACACCTGTAGTAATTAGGAAATTGCATCTCATTCTCCTAGGGAATTATTTGGGTAACACATGGAATTACTTTGAAAAATGGGCAAAATTAAATGCCACTTGTAAAAATAATAGAATATTTGCTATAATTAGTGACCAGTTTTATTTTTTTTTTTAATTTTAAAATTTGAGCTCAAATTTCAATGACAAAAATTATGATTAGACTATATTATTCAGGAAGAAAAAATTTAAATCAATGGACACAACTGCATTTTTTAACTCCATTTTAAGTAGTTCTTCAAACTGAAAATAGATTCACAATGTGAAGTTCATATAAAATTCATTTTTAAAATAAATATTTTTTCTGACAACATGAACAGTTGAATTTTTGCATTCTTGAATAAAAAGGGTTTTTTTTTCTTTTTTTAAATGGCTTTTGATTTTTAATTTCTTGTCGTTATGTGTACTGCAAGTATGCAGTATAATATAGAGTTTAAAAAATCAAATTTTGATCATCTTAAAATAAATTTTTGCAGACAGCTCTTCTTTCCAGTTCAGAAAAAGCCATTTCTTCCCTATTTAAAAAAAAAAAAAATCATCAATCTTCACCATTTCAAGTTAAAATACCTTGGGTGGGTGTATGCGTGCTTGAGGGATATAAAGAGATGGAGAAACAAGTTTAAAGATAGAAAAATATGTCCTTATATGCATAAGATAGTAACTGTGAAATTAACTCTTATAGGTCAAATAAATTTACTCTTCTTTGGGGCTATATCAATTCTAATATATCAGCTATTTTACCACAGGTGGAATTGCACTGTGCCCTGGCAGAGATACAACCCTAAAGCTACACTGCTAGACCACGGACATTGTGGAACCTGTGATCCTTCTTGTCATCAATCACTCAAACTGCTTCATGTTTAAAGGCATTTTGCTGCAAGATGGAATGCACCTAAAGCTGCTTTTGTTGAGGTTAAAACTGTTGTGCTAGACTTTTTCAGTTTTCAAATCCCAAGAAACACGCTGGAAAACTCTAATTCAGACAAGCCAAGTTGTACATTTGAAAGACTGAGCTGAGCAAATTAGAGGATAAGTGGGGTCGAGATGTGTTTGAGACAGCTTAGAGCATGTCAAAGACTGCAATGCTCTCTGAACCTTAGATTTTAAGAATCTTTTAATTAGTACTTGATGACTAATATATAAACATTTTAGTAGCAAAGAAATGGGAAAAGTAGTACTGATCCTGTACGGATGAACAAATGCATATTTTACAACCTAAAACCTCAGTAATAGATAGAAGATTCAAAATAAATACCTCTTAATCAACAGTCACATTGATCCACCATAAATATTGTATCCCCTAAACATTGATATCTAAGCAAATTGCTTGGGTAACAAAACCAATGCATAGCAAATGTATTCCTGCATCCTAGAATCAGCGCACTTTAGATCAAGTAAACACTACTCCATTCTATTCCTGCCTAGTTTTATGTGCTCTGACCCTCTGATTTGGAAGCAACAGTGGGGAGACTTAAGAGATATAAACTGCTATTGATCCACCAATTAGATTGTTGCAACTTCCACCCTCCAAGAATCCATAATTCTAGCATTATGACAATGTTATGTCAAATATATCCAAAAATAAGTACAGCTGAGAGAAGAAAGCTGTGTTTTGTTTTGTCTGTTTGCAGGGCACTTTAAACAATTAACAACTATAACCTCTTCAAAATGCAATAAAGAAAAAGCAAGGCAAGATAAAGAACATTCCTTGATTTTGATAGCACCATTTCTTAAAGAAATCATCACAGGGCTTTTAAAGTAGAAAAATAGTAAAAAAGAAAAAAGGAAAGTTTACTCTCATGGGCTTCAAATGAACACTTAATGATGTCACCAGATAGTGTTTTGCTGATCTCTCTGGGATTTGGAGTAAGCTTCTGGAAATAAATATCTTAAAGCAGTACAAATAAGAAGAGCTTTCAATTTAATGAGAAAAGCAAAAATCTCCAGGAAAAGCATTTTCAGCTTGGATTAATCCAGAACAATTTCTTTTCCTTTTTTTTGTGTTCAGCAATTCTCTAGTTTTAGCGGACAAGTGTTTTGTCCAATGCCTTATGAAATCTTTGGCTTGTTTATTATTTATCCTCGCTTTAAGATTCTTCCTTGATGCAAGTTAATCTCTTTGTGATAATGGCATTTTGAAATACAATAGTCAGATAATTTACTTTGACTACTTTTTCTTTTAGTTCTCTTTCCACTCTCCACCTTTATCCCAGCTGAAATTCTTTCTAAATTGGCATCGAACATCATGAATAACTTTGATTTCTGAACAAGTTTGTTAATGAAGCTATTACTTGTCATATATATTTTCCATGCTTCACATAGACACCATACTTGAGAGTTTATTAAAATCATTTTGTTCAATACATTTCCTTAAGGTCTCCTGAGTATTAAGGCTGACCTGCTGTCTCACACAAGTTACAAAATTTCAGTTCCTTCTGCATTAAGGTTATGTTTCTGCCTCCCCTTGCACAAAGGAATATAGTTTCTATTTGTGGGTTCCTACAGCTAAGTCTTGATTTTCTTCTTTTGGGTTTCTACAGCTTGATGGTAAAATGAAACACCCATAAGATTTGAGGTAAAGGATCACCATGAAAGCAGGGCAGCTGATGAGCTGCACTTCTGTCTAATGAAATTGTGTAACCTTTGAATGTAAACCAGGACTTTGGGATAGGGCAGAGATGGTCTTACCTCAACACCAAGTTGGGACATAGCCAGCATATCTAGTCAGACCTTAGAATTTGGAGGCACTCCTAAGTTTAATAATACAGAAAACAGTCAATACATCCCCCCTTTACCATCAAGATCTGAGTCTCATAAGACAGGTTCAATTCAAACTCATTCTGTAAATATAAATACATGCTTTGCCACGATGTGTTTCATTAATACAAAACAGCCTCCCCAATCATTCATCACTCGAAATAATACACGCAGGTGCTAAAATGAAGTGCAGCTGTTGATAAAGGCTGATGCCAAATTATTTTCCTGAGGTGAGTTGGCTTTCAGTTATGCTGAGTTTTTGTTTTCTACTCCTTTTTTTTTTTTTTTTTTTTTTAAGAAAATGGGGAAGAGGAGAAGAATTTGGGATTTTTCTTCTTTTCTTTAAACAACAATGTCTGTAATTTTCTTTTTAACCATAACAAATGTATCTGGTCATTCAGTACTTTGTAAGGCTGAAAATATGTTGTTGTTTGAAAGTAGTACTGAAAATCTGAGGTTAAAACCTTCTTTTCAGGCTTTTTCAGTTGAAACCAGGAGCGTCTAAGAAGTGTAAACATTGAATATAACTTTTATTCTCTCCTTGATTCCTTCCTTCCCTCTATTCTACATTGTGATAATTGGTTTGAATTTGGGGGGAAAAGTTGTAGATGTTCATTTTGATAAGTACAATGGCTTCTGGGACTCACCAAGAATGGAATCTAACTTCAAGTTCTGTTAGGTCCAGGACTCAGTCTCTTATTTTCACAGTCCAGATAAAAGCCACAACTTAGGGTATAATCTGAGTTCCTCTGACGTTGACAGTATGGAGGTAGGTGTCTCTCAGAACTTCCTATTGAGCTGCTTCTATTTTCTATAAATAATTGAACAGACATTAAGGCAGAAGCTTAAAATATGGTCTTTCATATGATCTATACAAAAGCATTAACTACTTAACCAGGTTGTCTCTTTGCTGCAATGAATATTTAATTATTCAGTATTAAGTGGAGACAAATTCCCCTCAGTTTTCTATATGAAGCAGCGCTGTGGTTTAACCTGGCAGACAGCTAAACACCAAGCAGCCATTCACTTGCTCCCCCCAGTTGGGATGGGGGAAAAAAGGTAAAACTCATGGGCTGAGATAAAGACCATTTAATAAGTCAGAAAAAGAAGAGAAAATAATTATAATGATAAGAGAATATGCAAAACAAGTGATGCACAATGCAATTGCTCACCACCTGCGGACCAATGCCCAGCCAGTCCTCAAGTAGTGAGCCGCCACTCCCCAGCCAACTGCCCTCAGTTTTATTGTTCAGGATGATGATACACGATTTGGAACATCCCTTGGGTCAGTTGGGGTCAGATGTCCTGGCTGTGTGCCCTCACAACTTCTTGTGAGTTGTCACAACTCACTGATGGGTGGGATGAGGAGCAGAAAAGATTTACTGTAAGCACTGCTCAGCAACAACTGAAGCATCACTGTGTTATCAACATTATTCTCTTCCTAAATCCAAGACATAGCACTATACCAGCTACTAGGAAGAAAATTAACTCTATTCCAGTTGAAAGCAGGGCAAGCAGTATATGAAAGAAGAAATTTATTGTAGGATATCTGTTCAATCTGTCACACATGTTGTCATTTCTGGTTGCTTTCCCACTGGCACATGAGAACATGACCTTGCGCATTACAGGGACCAGTATTGGTCAGGGTTACCACCTCACCATTGATCAACTAGAAGTCAAGATAATAGTTTAAGCTAATCTGTGAGGACCCCTCTTTCTTCCGCTTAAGAGAGCTGGATACTTCTTGAGGGTGTCTTATGTTACCAGTTTTACTAAAAGGACAGAATGAATCTATTCTTAGGCTGTTTCTAGTTCCCTGTCCAGAGAGAAAATCTAGATAAAAAGCTTCAACTAGAAACGTTTCAATTTTTAAATATATAAAGTTAAGGGAGACTAAACTTGGTTTTCTTATAAAATCTGGACTTCAAGAGTGTCAACCTCTATTTTTCAGGTAGTAAGTAGAAACAGTGTATCATGGTATACCAATGGGCATGATATTAGATAGTTCTGGTTTTGCAATAAAGATAATCCAACCAAAGAGAAGCGTGGTCAAGAAATATTGAGCCCTGAAAGTCAAACAACTCTGTTGAGATGGAGACTTGATGCATATAAAGCAAAGAAGACTCATCTACTTTATTAGTTAATTCAGGTTATTGGCTAGTGTTTAGATGGGACAAATCATAAGGTTTTCTGTTTCTTCCCTAGTGCATAAAACAGATCCCTAGAAGGGAGGGGCTATTTTGCCAGCTATCTCTTGTTAACTTATTATTGGTATGTTTCTCCTCATTTCTCTGACAGCTGGAAAAAGTGCTCATGACATCTCCCATTCAATAGCACATCCTGGCTAGACTCTTCAGATGCTTTTGTTTCCCTGTTAATTGAAGACTTTATTTGGAGATTGCCAGAAGCCAGCACCAATTCAGAAGAAGCTGGTGGGCAGCAGCGTGTCACAAGAGACTCCCAAAGAAGGAGGGTTATGGCCGTTCCTTCCTCACATGAGAGCAATTCCACAACTCCCAGTGCCTGTGCTTGGTAGGGTGGAAATCTGGCTGGCATGCCCTAGCCTCCAACTCCTTTAAAACAGCAGCAAAATCTACCAATCCTGGTGTGCCAAATGAACATCTGAGTGCATCACAATTCAATCCGTCCTTCCTCTCAAATTGCTAAAGCAGCTTGAGATAGTCACTTCCATGACCTTGTAAAATGTCTGCAGTGTTGCAGAAACAACCAGTTCCTCTTTGTAGTAGGAGAAGGTTTTTTTTTGGAAGGAGGGGTGTTTTTGTTTCATTTTTCCACCTCGCCCTCCCTCCCCCTTTCCTTGAGCAAATCCCCATAACAAATAAAGTTACACTTCAAGACTGGATTACGCAGACTGTTAGGTTCACATGCCAATGTTTACTTTAAGTTAAAAATGATACTTCTGAGAATTCAAATAATATGTTTAAAGTATTTCCAGGCTGTTGCTTTGCTTGCATTTGTTTTGGCACTGATTCCTTCCACGAATATGTCAGTTCTGAAGGAAAGATGAATATTGCTCAGTTACAGTCTTTGCCTATTGATCATGCATTTAACATCTTTGTTTATGTGCAGTTTTGAAGGGATTCATGGCAAGCTTAAGAGCACTTGCTGCAGAGAAATTTTACTGATGAGACCTTACTTATTTCAAGGTAAATATTCTTGGATGGCAAATTGTCTAATGGCGGAGTAGTAAAAGCCCACAGCACTGCTACTCATAGATCAGAGCAGATAATCAGAATAGCCCTTTTTGACCTCAAAATTTGTGTATCTGTCAAAAGGTTTCTCTTTAATTTTTCATTGTAATGGCTTGTCTGGGACTCAGATGAAAGGACTGCAGAATGTCTGTCGCACCTGACATCCTCTGGAAGATATTCTTTCCATGGCTGCCTTTTCTCTGAACGCCAGCTTGCCTGATATCCCAAATAACATGCTAGATCCTGTACTCTCAGCCTTGATTCAACTTCTCCTGAGGCATGTGTATCCTGTGGCTGCGTACACCTGAGTTGGCTTCTCACAAGTTCCCCCTGGAATCAGACCTGAGAGAAGATATAGGCCAAGGACATCTGAGCTGCCTTTAACTGAGCCAGTTGCAAGCACATGTAAAGCTTGTGAACTTAAGCTGGAAACCTAGCTGCGGCTATAGATACACCTGGACTGACGCTATGCAGCAACAGCTTGCATTGCCTTGGCATGGTGATCTCCTGAACCCACTCTATAGCACTTATATGGACTTGACAGACACATTCTTTTAGTCCATTGTTTCTTTCCTGCCTTCATCTTGCCTTTGTCTTTGATAAATTTAAATTAGGGCAACTTTTACATGGAGGCAACATAGTGATTTCTGCAAGTTTTAGAAGCAGAGAAAGAGGTTAGGGATGGTAAATGAGCAAATCTGTAAGCAGAATAATCTTTTTTTTTTCCAGTTAGTGTTTTCTCTAATGGTCCCCAGGAGAGGTCCATATGTTTCTCTTGGAGTTTTTGAAAGATTTAGGAAATCAGGGCAGCAGGGAAGGCACACAGAATATCTTCCAACCTTATCTTGAAAGCAAGCTGAAGCTGACAGTTTTTTCCATCTATTTCATCTAGAAAAAGGCCTGACATTTATTTTTGAGAATGATTTGTGTAAGAACATCACAGATTTTATTTCCACAAAGTTTCTTTAGACTTTATTTAAGGAGTCTGGAAACTAACTGGACTTTCTGAATACTTGGCAGTAATGTAGGGATGAAACTATTCAGACATATTTGATTGTGTTTTAAATAATGGGTGAATACAAAAGAGGAAAAGTTGGTCAAGTTAATTAACACTTAGTCAAAGAAAAAAAGAAGACATAACAGGAGTTTTAGAAATTACTTGACATTGAGATAAAAGAATAAGTCATTAATTGGTTATCTTGCAAGGGCTACAGAAGGAGTCCTAACAAGGTCACCATGACTTTGGCAGTGACCACAGCTATATTGCTTTTAGGAACTGAAAGGGAGAATGGTGATAAGGAAATTGGATAGGTAATTATGCAAAGGTCAGGAGGGAGGGTCAGATGATTGCCAAGCTGGTCAAAAGGCAAAGCATGTCATCAAAATGGTTGGAATTATAGCTGTCTGTAAACTCATTGTCCCTTTTTAAATTGACATCAAAGGAAATGGAAAGCACTGATAATCTGTCTAAGAAGATTATGAGGCAGATGGGCAAAAAAATTAAAAAGATAGATAAATAACCTAATGAATAATGTACCAGAAAAAGAGATGCAAATATAAATATTGAAGTATGGCCAAGCTCAATAGCAAAAGCTTGCAGGTGTTACTAGCTTGGAAATTTTAAATAATGGAAATGTGAAGATTTTAATTCTTAATGATAAATTTAATTCAATGGTGGAAAATGACATAGCCCTGGATCTCTCCTATTCCTGGAAACAGTTTTGCTTGAGTATTTTGTAGCAATAAGAATGGATGTGAAACAAGAGTCAACCTTCCCTCCTCAAACTATTCCACGATCTCAGCATATAGCTTGTCTTGAAAGTTTCTTCTTGGCTCTGTTCATATCTTTCCTGCTGAATGCAGGTGTGGATTTACTTGGGAAACACTAGCCTTCTTCCAGCAGTGGTGTATGCTTTAGACTAGTCTAACTGCAGACTTGCAATGGTAGACCTGACCTATTAAGATTAAGGCTCTGTCTGCCACTGGCTCACAGCACTGTGAAAATCTAGGTGAAGCCAAGGACTTAAATGAATCCAAGGACTTAAATGGTGAGCCCCTAGTCTTGTAATTTTAGTTCAGCCTAATTCTGCATCCCCAAGACATGCCTAATGCATATGAATGCAGCAAATAAAGATGAAGCAATATATCTTACTTAGAAGGCAAGCAGGTTTTCCTCTTTCCACAGGGGAATAACTGTTTCTCAATTAACGTCAGTTAGGCTGCCATCCCTTAAAGCAAAGGGCTGCTATGTGAATAAAGGTACCTTACATTGCTATAATTATTCCCTTTCTATATAAGAATTGATAGCATTTCTGTCTACAGTTTAAAATCTTTCATACAAAGATTTTACTTTGCACTCAAGGTGTGTTCGTGAGAAGAGCATTGTGTCACTTTATCAGTATAACTAAAATATGGGAGTATGGGGGGGGGGGGAGTCCAGGTGAAACAGAAGGATGACCTGAAATCTTTTGGTTTTCAGATTAACTCAGATGGCTACCCAATAATAATCTGATATCCAAGATCTGATAATAACCATGGATGCAATTTTCTTTTAAGATGAACAAAAAAAAAAATTTCAGATACACAGAATTTTCATTGGAAGTTCATGACAGTTGTTCAAAACAACCCAGTGACCTATTGGATATCTGCATTCTGGTCTGGATACATAGAGCAGAGACTTGGACCTTAAATTTCTTTCACTGGTGTCGTGGTTTTAAGCCGTAAATCACGCAGTTCAGTCGCTCACTCCCCCTTCTTTCTTCCCCAGTCCCAGGGGGATGGGGAGGAGAACTGAAAGAACGTAACTCCCACAGGTTGAGATAAGAACAGTCCAGTAACTAAGGTATAACACAAATCACTGCTGCTACCACCAATAATAATAATGACAAGGCAAATACAAGGGAAGAGAATACAACTGCTCACCACTGATACCCAGCCTGATCCCGCAGCGAACCGCCACCCTTCCGGGTCTCTGCCCTCCATTTTTACATCCTGGGCACAATGTGCTTTGGTATGGAATACCTCTTTGGTCAGTTTGGGTCATGTGTCCTATTTCTGCTTCCTCCTGGCTTCCCCTCCTCTGTGGCAGAGCGTGAGACTCAGAAAGTCCTTGTTCAGGCCAAAACATTCTAAGCAGTAGCTGAAAACACTGGTGTTATAGGTGCTGTTCCCAGCCCGAAAGTCAAAAACACAGCACTGCACCAGCTACTAAGAAGGAGAAAAAATGACTGCTACTGCTGAACCCATGAGAACTGCAAATGTTTTCTGTACACCAGGCTGCCAGAGAAGGAAAATCTTTATCTTAAATTCCATTATTTTCTAAGATCAGGCATGCATTTCATGGAAATTTTCAGTTTCCATTAAGTCATACTTCCCAGTGAAAATTCTTCTTTTCCAGTTCTAATGATGGTGTGAATTTCACAGAACTTTAACACTTTTGCAGAAAACCAGAATGTCCTGCAGCTGTAATTCTAGTTTTAAAACGGAGCTCTTGATTTCTCTTCTGCAGATGCTCATACAGTGTGGGACATAGTCTGTCTCATTGTATGTTTTATGTATACCCACAGTTTTGGCACCTACTAAAACATCCCTATGTGCAATGTGGAGAGTTGCAAACCTCAGAAGCTCTCCAGAGTGGGATCTCATTTGTCTAAATTAGTTACCTAAAATCCTTCAGAGACTTATCTCTTGAAGGCTGATAGTCTCTGAAGCCTTTTAAAACCCCTATTCCTTTCCATTGACCATATAGGAAATTTAGGTATTTAAGAAAGCTTCCTTTGCTTAACACCTACAAAGTAGATTCAAAGCAGATGTCTAACTTGTTGACCAGATCCCTGCAGCCATGCCCATCTTCTCTTTGCATTAGGGTTTTGGCATTATGATAACAGCCAGTGCAAAATATTTAGACCTTGTTAACTCTGTATTTAATTCTAAGAGGAACCACAGGAATGTTCATGGAAATTGAAAACCAGAGCTGAATCTGGTCCATTAATTTATTTGTTCTAAGGGAGGAGGAAGGAGAGGATTTTTTATGTTTGCATGATCTACACCATTCAGATCAGGTACAATGCAAATCGCCTTAGCAGGGAATTTTGGGGTCCTTTCCATCTCCTTTCAGAATGTACATCCTGAAATCGGTATAATGGGATTTAACAGGAATGTGGTATCCATTCCTACTTGATTCTACCCAGGTTTCATACTAATGATTATCAAATAACAACAAGATGCAATATAAGGACAAGATTGCATTAATTCTGCCAGTTTAGAAGTGGACTAGCTCCCACCTTATTTCAAGCAACAGTCGTCTCATTTTGTCTGGACCAAACAGCTGCATCTGGATCTGACACCAGGATTTCAGTTTTGTGTCTGATGAAATTTCTTTCAAATACCCCTGGAAACTGTTGATGCCCAGAAGCCTCAATGGTGATTTAGTTTCCATACACCTCTGAACTTGTTATAAAACAAAAGCACAAGGGAAGAAGGGAAGAAACAGATGACCTCAGGGCTGTGAAGAATTGTTGTTTGAAAGTCTGATTGCATTCCTTCTTGGTGATGGCTGTTATTCAGTGCTTTGGAAAGAACCTTTTTTTCTTTCTGAAATTTTATCCTGGTGAATGAAATTGTGAAAGGCATCAGCGGATAAAGTTGATTGTCATCCTGGTGTCATTACTTTTGTGTAGTCTCCTATTTGAAGCCTCCAGACACACTCATGAGGTGGATACAGACTTCCTTTCAAGTACTCCTTGGAAATTGGCTGCTTGAGTACGATCAGCACCATCTCCTCTGTGACTTTCCGCTGCCTTCGTCTCATGATCAGCAGGATGATAACAGCCTTTGGACTCTGCTGCCAAGTTGGCACCTCTCCTGACAAACCTGCTGCCCCTGGTTGGCTTCACATCTTAGATGATTGTCTCTTGTTAGGAGATCATCCTGATTTAACGATAAGCATATCATAAGCATAAGCATAAGCAGGTCTCAGTGTTCACCTTTGGGCATTCCACTCTCTGCAGAGGTGAGGAGGCTGAAGGGTACATGCAAAGCTGCTCACTTCTTTGCACTCTACTCTGAAGCTGTGCAACTTAAGGTTTTAAAAGACACGTCCTGGAGCTTATCAGAGACTGCTCTGAAGTATAATGGCATTTGGAGGAGCCCTCTGGTGAATCAGCATCCAGGAAAAAGAGGTGCCAAAGTTCCTGCTGCCATACAGCCCAATTTTCCCCACAGTGCAAATGTCATTTTCCATGTCACCCCCAGAAAATTGAGGGCATGGGTATGTGCAGTGTGCTATTTCCTTCTCAATGCAGAAAAGCTGACTTTAAAAGCTCTCCAGGTTCCTAGAGTGCAAGCTCTATTTGCAATGCCAAAGCACTAAGGTATTTTTCCTAGTTTTAATGCCATCACATCTTTCAATACAGTGCCTTAAACTGCCCAAAAATAATGCTCCCAATCAAGGCAACTCTATTTTATGTACATGCTATGACTTACTTCTTCCTAGTGGTGTTAATCAGATTTCATTTATTTTTATAGTATTAGTGACATTAACATTACCCCTGGAAATATTCCCCTTTCTATTTGTCCTTGGATAAGATATGTCCTGTATCAGGATAACTTTTTTCCTGAAGATAAATGTTTCCCGATAAAACAATATTGTTAACCTGCAACAACTGCAACATGAAATAAATGCAGTTGTCAAGTAAATTTTAAAGGGGAGAATTAAAAGTTAAAAAAAAGGGAGAAACACAGGACATAGATTAGAATACTGCTATATTGTTCTTTGCTATCCCCAAATGCATTCATCTTCTGGCTATCTCACATGATTGAATAGCAAAGAAGTCACCTGAAATAATGTCAAATGACAGAAGATGTATTAGCATCACAGGGTAATGTGTTTGTTCTCAGGAAGAGGGAGGAGAGGTTCAGATGTCTTTCATACTGCATCATGCAGAAGGGACCAATGTGGATGAAATACCCTGAAAGTTTCTACATATGAACTGTAGGATGGACTCAAAGTCTGCAAATATATATGGGTACCGATGTCTGTCTATTTTGTTCTGTAGTATGGCAAATTTAGGGCTTACCAATTGCCACTGAAGTCAATGGAAGACTTTCTGCTGGCTCCAATAAGTTTTTCATCACACCCTGACTTCTTTCAGATCTTGGTCCAGATAAATGCTTCAGCATCTGCTTAGCATGTAAGCAGTACTACTGCAGTATAAAAGGGTTTTGCCAGGTAACGCCCATCTGCCTGCCCATTGTATTTCTCCTTCTGTTTTCTGCACTTTTTTTTTCCTCTAACTTTTCTCTACTGTCTTCTGATGGCAAAAAAATAGTTGTTTAAATTGTAAGGTACAGTCAGCAAAGTCACTTAAAAAGTTGATGCTTTTTAATTTAAATGTCCCTGGAGAAGTTGTTTTTCATAGCAAAACTGGTAAAGGTGTGGGGTATTTCAGGAGTGAGGGAATAATGAGGGATACAAACAGTTGAAGACGAGAACAGCAGAGGTGAATAATGTTTTAGTTCACTTTTGACGTTCTCTTGTTGTTTCTTGCTCATATCTTAGCAAAATAATGCAATTCAAAGGCAGTCTACAAGAGAACCAGAGCTCGTTGTACCTATAAGGAAAGGCATTTTGCCTATAAAAAATACTTGTTTGTTTGACACTTGCTCAGACATACATCTTGGCATTGTCACCAGGGTGAACTGAACAGACTTTGGGCAGGCTGTGGACCCCTTTCCTTCTCTGTAAAGGTATTATTACCTTGCCTTGCCTTACCTTACCTACCTGCCTTATCTTACCTACCTGCCTTATCTTACCTACCTTACCTGCAAGAGTCTCTGCTCTGCTGTTCTCTGCTGCTGAAAGTTTGGTTTCTTTTTTTGTGTCTTGGCTCATTATTCATCACATTTACTGACCTTTCAGACAGTAAATTGCATCTCATCATGTAAGTCCAAAAGATCTTACTGGATGCCTTTCTGTGCCCTAAATCAGTATTTTGGTGTTCTTTCTCTTTGTAGTTTCAGATGAAGGAGGAAGAAAGGGGGATGGAAAAGAGGTTGGGAGTTTTTATAATTATAAGAGCTTTTCTTAGGGCTTTAGCTAACTATTAAGTAAATATGTTTCTTATTTTAACCTCTGGAGTGCCCCAGGCCTCACTGGGATATTTCACATACATGGATTTTTTGCGTTAGAATGTAGGTCATGCTATTGCACTGACTAGCATGGACTCTGCCTTTCAAGATATGCCTCTGGGTGGGATGTTCTTCCAAGGAGTAACTGGATTAGTCACTAGGTCAAAGACTAAGCGTGCGGTTTTTGTGGCTGAGAAATTCAATAGCTTGTCCCAAGCTGGAGCCACTGAGCCTGACAAATAAACTCTTTATAAGACCTTGCCCAACATCTACCTATTCTGTGTTTACAATAAGAAAATTATTTCTATCATCATATGCCTGAGGACACAGCTCTTAGATGAAGTTATCAGAAGGTGAGGTGGTTGACTACAATTTTTGTCTTGGTGTTCAGTGTATTTTCTGAGGTACTTTATAAGCTAAGAAATCTCAAATCCATTAAGAACTGTGAGACAGATAAAAAATTGAATTTCAGTTTCAGCCTGATGTCTTAATCCATTTCTGACTATACCTTTTACACCGTGTTTAGTGTTAGGGACATCTGCAAATGAACATACACATGCACACATTGCACTAAGCTTCTTTTTTTCTTTTCCTACTTTTACAGTTAAGGGTTTTCTTCGCACTTCCCTCACCCTTTTAATGTCTTTTAAGAGAAAGATGCAGTCAGCAAAATCCAGCCTTCTGTGGCTAATGTGAATCAAGAAGGATGTGTCATGTATAATGAGACATGAATAGCTAAAGAGATTGCATAGCCTGCATCATAGGCATATGGAATTGGATGGTGAATCCTGCTTTATATAGGTCAGCCTCTTGCTAAAGTACATGATCATATCCCTATTTCTAATCTAAATGTACTAATGGACAATTTATATCAGCCCTATTCATGATAACATTGTGGTTTAGATTGTCTCTCTTTTGCATTCACCTACCAAACATATTTGGTAAACCAGTGTATTTATTCCTTGACTTGTTCCCCCTTCCAGCTTTCCTCTCCTATTTTAAGCTAATTTTTTTGCAAATATATAAACATCCTTGTCCATATTACTCCTGACAAATGTTGAGGTGTGCTTATAATCAGTAGTGTCTTCCTTGTCTCCTTGATAAACAGCTGGTCTCTGTGAGAAACAACTGATGTGACATCCTTAAATTTATAATTGCTCTTTTTTCATGGTCAAATCACTTTATCAGCTCATTTTCACTTTAGTTGGGAAAGATTTCATTTTCTTCTGACATTCTTTACTGTAAGGGCGGTGAGGCAGTGGAATGGGTTGCCCAGGCAAGTTGTGAATGCTCCATCACTGGCAGTGTTCATGGCTGGGTTGGACAGAGCCTTGGGTGGCATGGTCTAGTGTGAGGTGTCCCTGCCCATGGCAGGGGGGTTGGAACTAGATGATGTTAAGGTCCTTTCCAACTCTAACTATTCTATGGTTCTATGACATCCAAAAACTTGACATCTACAGTAATGCATAGTATAGTTCGCCATTGGACTCTCTCATTTACCTTCAACACCACATATGACTGAGCTTAAATGGAAGAAATCAGGTCTCCTTGGTCAATTATATCACCCACATCTCTCTCAATATCATTTCACAGGAAAAAGTTGTTCATGTGTCCCCACACATGAAACAGAAACACTGCAGTCTTGTGGTAAGAACTCAGGCAGGTGACAGAAAAACCTTCATCTAGTTCATACTGATATTACCAATGACTGAAGGAGCTATAATCAAAGACTTTTACTTCCTTGCGTTATGCAGTTCACTGGTTACCTCGATCTCAACTGGTCAATGCAAACTGGGTCTTACAATCAGCTTCATACATACTTTGTAGTATTTTATGCAGAACTTGGGGTCAGCAAAAAACAGGCAACTGGGCACATCTTAGCGTTGTCATTACCTGTAGAAGAACGCAAATCCCTCCTTACAGTGGAGGCACCAACTATGGGTGTTCTTAGAGCAGGCATATGTCTGGAGTAGGATCATTCACCCAAACTACTTGTTTGTGGGGATGTTTTTAAATATTTTTTTCCCAGCACTGAGGGTCCTTAGTTCCTCTCTATGTCTGCCCAGAGTGCCTGTCACATTGTGTCCATGCAAATACTGTAAATATGACGTAGTGATGGGCCTTCAGTTTTGTTGGATAATATTTGTGGTTAAACTGAACCAACAACTGTTCATCTGCCATAGAGGCACTTTAGGAAATCAGTCATCTGTCCTAAAAGGGGAAAGAGTTATAAGTGGGACCTACTGAGAGTCTTTTTCCTTCTCCTCCTTCTCCTTCTCCTTCTCCTTCTCTCTTCTTTCTCCGTCTCCTTCTTCATGTTCTTCAAGTTCTTTACATTCTTGTTTTTCTCCCTCATGTTCTTTTCTTCCTGTCCCACTCTCTCTCCCTTCAAGGCATTTCTAAATGTTTTGAGCATTGCATTTAGGTTTCTACTGTAGCAGATGATTGTCCATGTGGCACTTCTACTGTGTGCCATGAATGCCTGGCACAGCCCAGTCAGCTAGACAGGAAAACAGGGGTAGATGATGTGGAAGGATATGTCAATTCTAGGGACACCTGAATGTCATCCCTGTCAATAATGAATAGTGACGAACAGATTTCTTGTCCTACCTGCTGTTTATCAGAGACCTTAATCAATATTTTCCATGAATATGAAAATAATGGTTAGAAAAATAAATAAGATGCAACTTAATCTTACATAGCAAATTAAATTATTGCATCTGAATTAATACTGTCTTTTTCTATATTTTTACCATTTTTTATGTATGCTAAAAGTCAGCCTAAAAAAATGGGATTTGAGAACTTTTACACCACAGCAATGTTCAAGTCTTAAACATGCATATTAGCACAACACATTGCTTAGGTCTAAAAACAACCCGCTTTTTTCCAGATAGCTGCTAACCCCTCTTGTTTCTTAGAATTTATTTTTCTCCCTGCTGTTACCACAAAGCCACCCACCTGTTTCTAACTGTACTCCTGTCTACAAGCACTGATACCAAATACAATTGATTTTCTCACTCCTTCGTGTAAGAACATGCATTTTTATTCCCACTTAATCTGAATTTGCTATGAATGCACATTATTATGAACCATTTATACAGAACTTAAGATAGGCAAATATTGGCCCCTTAACCTTTCTTTAAATAAAAATGAGGAGGTGGGTATGTGTATGTGTGTGACATTCAAATTTTCCTAAAGGGGGAAGAAACTCAAAAATACTAAATTAAATTTCCTTTGCTCTTCAGCTTTTCATTATTTTTTGATCAAAACCAAGTTGGTTGTGATTGTTATCAGTTGTTCAGCCAGAAGAAAAGGCGGCTCAGGGGGGACCATACTGTAGCTTTTCAGTATATAAAAGGGGCTTATAAGAATGATGGAGAGATACACTCTACCAAGGCCTGTAGTTACAGGGCAAGGGGCAACAATTTTAAAATATAAGAGGGCAGATTTAGGTTAGGCAAAGGGAAGAAGTTCTTCCCTGTGAGGGCGCTGAGGCGCTGGCACAGGGGGCCCAGAAAAGCTGTGGCTGCCCCGTCCCTGGCAGTGTTCAAGGCCAGGTTGAAAGGGGTTTGGAGCAACGTGCTCTACTGGAAGGTGTCCCTGCCCATGGCAGGGGGCTGGAACTGGATAGGCTTTAGGGTCCCTTTCCACACAAACCAGTCTGGGATTCTATGGGTCAAGATTTTTAGATTTCTCTGGTTCTTTTCCTTTTGGGTTTTGTTTTGGGTTTGTTTTTTTTGGGGGGGGGGAGAGGGGAGTATGTTTTTTTGTTTTGATTTTTTTTTTTTTTGACAGGTCCCCCTCTTTTAACAAAAAAATAAGAAATCAGGAAAAAATAAATTACCTTCGGTGTATTTTTTTTATCTTGTTGTTCTTCTTCTTCTAAAATAAGATTGTGCTATGTTTCTTTCTTCCATACTCTCTCTCTCTCTGTAGTCTTCCCATATGAAGCCCATTTTTTCCCTGTGGTTCTACATAAGATGAGATATATACATCCCTTGTACTTTGTCACTGGCTTTGGATACAGCTGTCCTTAAATCACCTGCTTTTATTACGACTGCTTTTCCCAGTAATTTTTCTTTCATTGACGTAATTCTAAATTTCAGCTTAAAACAGGCTTTAAAAACTGAAAAGGAGAAGTAATTCTAGGGACAAACAGTTTGACTTCTTAATTGGAAAGTGTTGTCTTAAAGTGCAAAGGTCAAGATTATAAATCCATTTTTGGTAAAGGTGGAATTTTCTTTTTATTCTTGTATCCTAAAGATGATGGTTTTACTAAGGGGAAACCCTGCCTGACCAATCTGGTGGCCTTCTATGATGGGGCTACGGAACTGATGGACAGGGGTAGAGCAGCTGATGCCATCTACCTGGACTTGTGCAAAGCGTTTGACACTGTCTCACAGGACATCCTTGTCTCTAAGTTGGAGAGATATCAATTTGATAGGTGGACCACTCGGTGGATAAAGAACTGGCTGGATGACTGCACATAAAGAGTAGTGCTCAATGGCTCAATGTCCAGCTGGAGACCAGTAACAAGTGATGTCCATCAGGGATTGGTGTTGGGACCGGTCTTGTTCGACATCTTTGTCGGTGACATGGACAGTTTGATTGAGTGCTCCCTCAGCAAGTTTGTGATGACACTAAGCTGTGTGGTTCGGTTGATACGCTGGAGGGAAGGAATGCCATCCAGAGGGACCTTGACATGCTTGTAAGGTGGGCTGATACCAGCAGTATGAAGTTTAACCATGCCAAGGGCAAGGTTCTCCACCTGGGTCTGAGCAATCCCAGGCACAGCTCCAGGTTGGGCAGGGAGGAGATTCAGAGCGGTGCTGCAGAGGACTTGGGGGTGTTTGTTGATGAAAAAATGAACATGAGCTGGCAGTGTGCGCTTGCAGCCCAGAAAGCCAACCGTATCCTGGGCTGCATCAAGAGGAGCGTGACCAGCAGGTTGAGGGAGGTGGTCCTGCCCCTCTGCTCTTGTGAGACCTCACTTGGAGTATTGTGTGCAGTTCTGGTGTCCTCAACATAAAAAGGACATGGAATTGTTGGAACAAGTCCAAAGGAGAGCCACTAGGATGATCAGGGGACTGGAGCACCTCCTGTATGAGGGTAGGCTGAGAAAGATGGGGCTGTTCAGCCTGGAGAAGAGAAGGCCGCGTGGAGACCTCAGGGCTGCCTTCCAGTATCTGAAGGGTGCTTATAGGGATGCTGGGGAGGGACTCTTCACGAGGGACTGTAGTGATAAGACAAGGGGTAATGGGTTCAAACTTAAACAGGGGTAGTTTAGATTGGATATAAGGAAGAAATTCTTTAGTGTAAGGGTGGTGAGGCACTGGAATGGGTTGCCCAGGGAAGTTGTGAATGTTCCATCGGTGGTGGTGTTCAAGGCCAGGTTGGACAGAGCCTTGGGTGTCATGGTTTAGTTGGAGATGTCTCTGCCCCTGGCAGGGGGGTTGGAGCTCAATGATCTTAAGGTCCTTTCCAACCCTAACTATTCTGATTCTACGATACAAATGGCCCATTGCAGCCATGTCATATGAGTTCACTATTACATTATTTTCAGGTACAAATATTCTCTCTTTTACATAGAGGTAAAGAAGCATTTACTCATCTAACAGTGGATATTTTCACAACCTAACAGACGCTGTGTTTTTTACTTATGTCTTTGCTTTCTACTTAGCACATCAAGCAAAACTGGTATCCATTGTCATTACAGGAAGGCCACAATTGCACATTCTGAGTCATAACAACACTTTCCACCTTCAAAGCAGTTTGTGAAAATCTGAGTGACGGACTTGTGAAGCAAAGCAGCATAATAATTCCAGAGTTAAAATGGCTTAACTGAGGAAAAGAGATTTGAATGCTGTCACACAAGCACAGGCATTTCCAAAGACATGTCAGGCTATCTGTTTTGGACAATTTTTCTCGGACTGGGAGGATTCATAGTGTGTAGGGGCCTGTCTCGTGCCTATAGCGGTCATGGACAGGTGGCTTATGCTGCTTTTAAGCAGGTAGAGCTCAGAGGGAAGAATGTAAACACCAGTGACCCATTAACAAAGCTGACATTAATAAAATCTGTGTTAGATGATAAATACTGCTTAAAATAAAAATGAATAACTTTAAAATATGGTGAGTGTATTGCATGTTTGGGAGAACAAGTGCTCAAGAGAAAAGGGAAAGGTCAAAAGGGGAGTTCAGTTGAGCACACACATGCACAGAGTCTTTTAACTTGAATTCTTAGGTGGGGTGGAGAGAAGAAAGCTTCATCCTTTCCTTGGAAAAGTAATAAATGCTAAGTTTTTATGAAACTTTCCCTTTCACCCATGTACTTGAATGAGTTCCACTTTCATTCACTGTTCAGGCTTTGAAGGTTTGGGATACTGAATGATTTTGAAACTAACTGAAACGGGTTCGGCAGTGCTGATCTGAACCAAACAACACGTGTGAAGCGGTGGCCTGCAAGCCACCCCCAGACATTACACAGCATGAAAGTGACTCAGACCTTCAGAAATATCTTCATTCAGTAAAGCAGTGGGTATGCAGAACTCTGTTTGGTATGTACCTTATGTCTGGGTACTGAAAAATTTTATTGACTCTTTTTCATGGAAATACTTATTTTCTATTGTTATTCTACAATCTACACCCTACTCCCTAACATGTCTGTGAGTCTAAACCCCATCGAGATGTGACTTATACAAATATGAGTGCTTGATAATGCTCTAATTAATAATCAATGGACTAACCTAGTTGGATATAGTACATGTGTATTAATGCCTAAGGAATTCAATATCACCACGATGAAACTCATCAGTGTTTGTCCTAAGGAAGAATTAGGAAGAATATGTGTAATTGCTACCAAAAGAATATAATTCTTCTTTGGATGGACAGTAGAATTCTTTCCATTTCAGTGTGTGAAAAAATGTGTTATGTAGTTGGAACACACAGGTTTGCTACAAAATAGTATACCATGTTACTGTCCTAAAGCAATATTCCAAATCCAAATATATATATGAAAAAAAAGCCAAACCAAAAAACACTGTAATAATAATGCACCTGATTACTTGAGAAATAGAGGATGTAAGAGGCAAAGAAGAAATATCTCAACCACCAGTTTTTCATCAAAAAATGCAAGTAAGTTAATTTAAAAGTACTTGCAAATCCAGGTCAATTGTAAGGAATTCTTCTATCCAGACAGAAACCAAAGACAATTTTGTCCCTCACCAGTATAGCTTCTTTTGGTTTTCCCATGATGAATTCTCTTTTGGGTTTCGGTTTTTGTCTTTTGTTTTCTTCCAGGCAGCATTCAAAAACAACATCCACAACAACAAGAAGTTGGTATCTGGTTTATAAACTGCCTCTAGTGTGTTTCATGACACATTATTCAGTAGTTACTGAAATACTGCTGAAATAATGGTATTTATTTCATATATAACCTAGGATGGCTTCTTTGGAGTTGTATCTGTTCTTTGATGAATCTTAACTCTAGTTAAACTTCTTGGGGAAAAAAACTAACAAGCAAACAAGAAAAAAAACGTTTCATAGAATCAAAGACATGAGTGTACAAAACCATCAAGGCTCAGAGAAGAGTTTTGTTGATGTTGTTTTGTTAGGAAACCTGCCTCGATTAGTGTAAATAAGATCCTCTGTCTTGCAGAGTTGCAAACTGGGCATCTGAAACTTGTTAACAACAGCTGTTGCTGGGTTGCTTTATTCCTTTTTAATTTTATAAGTGGAATCTTTAGGTCATAACCTGTTGTTTTTAGCAATCATTTCAGAAAGATTTGTTTGAATGTATAGGTAGGTGTGTACTGAAGCACAAATTTGGAAGAGAACCAATTTCTGCTGTTATTGCATACAGTTAATTGGAGTGATGCCTGATCCTCCAGTATTATAAGGACCAATGTTTTTGCAAAGAACACCAGACACATGCTGAGCTTGACTGCAGAAACCCACCTCCAGTGCCAACTATATCTGTCTCCAAAAGCTAAACATGAATGACTCATCAGACATACTAGATTAAGTAGAGAATGCTTTGAATCTGTACTGCGCTTGCAGAAATTATTATTAAAAATGTATCCCCTTCACTTATTTACAATCTTAGTTTGTGTATGTGCACCTATTTTTTAGTAGGTCTTTGTACTATAAGAATTCAGAAGTAATCTTGAGGAGCTGAAGCTTTACTTGATTTCGATGTGGGGATTAATTAACCCCAAAGGAAGGGATCTTGTTTCTTTTTCTGACATACCAGGTCTATCTTCTGTCAGGAGTAGAAAAGTGAACTCAGATGGCCTTCAGACCTGAGCCAGTGCTGTAAAATTATGTTCTTCTTAAGATCATGTTTCCATCTTCTCCAGGATATTGTGAATTCTGCATTTAAATGTATTTCAGTGGTCATTTATGACATATTTCATTGGTCATCTACAGTTTACCTAAGTCGTCCAAGAGATAAACAAAGCATTAAATGTTTGTCTTCTGGGAGGAGGAGCCATGACTGTTTCTTTTCTTTAAATGAGGAAAAATTAATTTGATATATCTAGCAAGGGACTAGGAACCACATACAGAAGCCTGCAATCTAGTGACAGTCAACAGGTAAATCCAGTATGGGGGCCAGAATCAGTGTAGTAAGCAAATAAGGTGCATTGTAGAGAAATATAAGCTTTGCCTTTCTGTGAGATTTACTGTCTCAGGCACAGAGGCAGATATGGCAGAGCTGAGCAGAAACTTGTACTTTGACCACTCCAGTTCTAGACAAACTCAGGAAGAAAAGGTAAGCGTCCTTGCAACAGGCTGTCTATAGAGAAGAGGTTGATTTTACAGAGCCAAAGATATGTTCCACTTCTGTCTCTCTTTTTTTCAGAATTCTAGTTTTGATTAGAATTAAGAATTATTAGAATTAAGATGACCAAAGCAAACTCTTTAATTAAATACCAGCTCCATTATATCCTGCTGTGCTTTCTGGCCATGAAGAACCAGAGTTTTCTACCTTGAATCCTAATTCAAAGAATCCCAGCAATTCTTTTCAATTCTGCAGGGGAACTCAGTAAAACAAAATGTCTCTGAAACAAATAAACAAAAAACCCAGTCCCTTTCCAGTCACTGTTCAGATTAAACCACTTTTCAAATCAGAAGCCAGAAGCTGATGAAAAGTCAATTTTTTTCTAATTGATATTTTCATAGAAATACTTTCCTCACCAAATTTTACTTGCTCTGTAATTTTTCCTTAGCTGTTTCAGCACATTTCAAAGGTCTCGGGCAAGATAAGAGTCACTTCTTCGTTAGCTGTTTTGCAGAAGAGGCTAATCTCATGGGACAATCTTAAGATAAATGAGGTTTGAAAGTCTGCCTTAATCAATTATTACCCCAGTGGCTGATGATGCCAATAGGTAAACAAGACACAAAACTATATGATTCTGGGGGGGGCACTATTTGATAGCACAGAGGAACAGATTCATAGAACCATAGAAAGGTTTAGTTGGAAAAGATCTGTAAGATCACTGAGTCCAGCCATTAACCTAGCACTGCTGAGTCCACCACTAAGCCATGTTCCTAAGTGCCACATCTACATGCCTTTCAAATACCTTCAGGTATTCAACCATTTCCCTGTACAATGATGCATGACAACCCCTTCAGGGAAGAAATTTTTCCTAATATCCAACCTAAACCTCCCGTGGTGCAACTTAAGGCCATTTCCTCTTCTTCTATCATTTGTTACCTGGGAGAAAAGACCGACCCCCACCTTGCTACGACCTCATTTCAGGTAGTTGTAGAGACCAATATGGTCTCCTCTGAGCTTCCTTTTCTCTAGGCTAAACAACTCCAGTTCGCTCAGAGGCTCTTCATAGGACTTGTACTCCAGGTCCTTTACCTGCATCGTTGCTCTTCTTTGGACACATTGCAACACCTCAGTGTCTTTCTTGGAGTGAGGGCCCCAAAACTGAGCACAGTATTCAAGGTGTGGTCTCACCAGAATGGGTTGAACGTTGAGGTTTAGTCCTTCTGAAGAAAAAAAAGCTGAAAAATTTCTCTACTCACAGACAAATCTTCAAAGGCTCCACATCACCCAAATACAACAGAGTATTGGCATCCTCACATGTGGTGTAAGACCGTGTCAGCTCTGCAACAGCTCCACGTGTAAGAACAGATTAATCACAAGGTTTTTTCTCTATGTGTCTACATTGGAACTTCTTTCTTTTTAAGCTCTGACAAATTTTAATCAGGTTTTAACCAAGGATTCTTTCCTTACATATTTTTAAATTGGAATTCAACTTCCATTGTGTTAAACATAAAATATGTTTTAGGTAATAAGGAATGCATCTAAAAAGGTTTGCTGAAGATTCTCATTAAATAAAATGAAATGTTGAGAAAAGATATGAAAATATCACCAACTGTAAATACCAAGCAGAAAGTGGAAAATTGACCTTTCCAAAACTTTGTAGATTAGAAACACGAAACAATGAATTACTTCTGTTCTCAAAGCCAGCTCTTTATTTTCCAATAATTTTCCATAAAATTATATTAGTTTATGGAATTAACTGCAACAGGGTACCATGCCTTTGTCTCATTGAGACCTTTGAAGGACCTGCAGTTTGCATACGCAGCAGCTGGAGGAAGGAGATTTTACTGTTACGTAAACGCTTCTGCTATTTCATAACAATATTAAAGTAAAATAGTCCCTCTACTACTGTTTCCTACTTCCTATCAAGTCATTCCTTCAGGACCTTCTGCATGAATCTAGTACCCTCACATTCTCTCTAGCAACAACCTTCCAGACCACCTAAATACATAACCTTTGCCTTATTTTTAGTTCTTTGGAAAAGATCACTTTAAAATCTATACAGATACATTCCCAATTTGAAATTAACGTATATTACACAGCTCTGTCTCTGCATGATTTCTCATAAGCTTTTTCTTTTTGAGTGATACTCAGACACTGTTTTTTCAGAATGAAGTGAATAATACATATTGATAAAGTGAACTTTGCATTTTTAATTTGAGCAACAGCAAAATTATGCATCACTTGGCATGAAATAAATGAATAAGTTGCTTCAGCACATCACCACATTGATCAATATTTGCTTAGACTGAGGATTTCAGGTTTGGGTTCAAAGCAATACTTCAGCCATTATAATTTTCATAGCTGAAAAACAACTCCTTACATGCCATTTCTACCCTTCAGGAGTTCATTAAGCTATTATTTATTCATTTATTTATTTATGACACTGAAAGAGTACCAACAAAGCCAAGTAATGGATAAGGGTCCTATTTAGTCTGGCAAAATACAAAGGAGTTGTTTGTTCTGCATGATTTGGAGCTGAAAATATGTAAACCAAAAGTCATTGTCAACTAGTAATGATGTTATTTTTTAATCTAACGCTGTAGCAACTGAATTTCAGAAATATTCAGACCCTATATCATGCATACAGATTATTAGTCTTATGAACACATGAAATTGGTAATGGTGAAACTTGCTTCTTTATACACAATGGTGATGTACCATGGGTTTCTGACATAGCAGGCTATCATAATTTACTAAGGACCATAGCATGCATTATATGTTTAAAACAGAAAAATATGAAACTAACCCAACAAAAAAAAAAAAACCAAAAAACCCAAAACCCAAGCAACTAAGAGTTTATTTATGTATGAAATATCAAAAGTTAAAGAAAGCAGTCTTAGAAAATGGAATCTTTATCAGATATATGCATTAGAATATAATGCACAAAGACAAAATATTTACCATTGCACCATGAATTTTTCGAGCATTTTTCAAGAGTCCTTGCCTACTGCCATGGGTTCAGCAGCAACAGTCGTTTTTCTCCTTCTTGGTAGCTGGTGCAGTGCTGTGTTTTTGATTTTGGGCCTGGGAACAGCGCTGATAACACCAGTGTTTCGATTACTGCTTGGTGATGTTTTGGTCTGAACAAGGACTTTCTGAGTTTCATGCTCTGCCAGGGAGGAGAGGAAGCTGGGAGGAAGCAGAGACAGGACACCTGACCCAAACTGACCAAAGAGGTTATTCCATACCACAGCACGTCATGCGCAAGATGTAAAGCAGAGAGCAGAGACCCGGAAGGGTGGGGGTGCACGGCGTGGTCAGGCTTGGTATTAAGTGGTGAGCAGTTGTATTCTCTTTCCTTGTATTTGCCTTGTCATTATTATTATTGGTGGTAGCAGTAGTGTTTTGTGTTATACTTTAGTTACTAAACTGTTCTTATCTCAACCTGTGGGAGCTGCATACTTTTGATCCTCCTCCCCATCCACCTGGGAGCAGGGGGAAGAAAGAGAGGGGAGTGAGTGAGAGAACGGGCTGCGTGATTTACAGCTTAAACCACGACACCTATGTGCTGCTCAGTGAAACCAAGCTGAAGGAATTAAAAGCTTAAGGATGTGTTAATTCATCTAGGGTTTCTCTCAGTATTACTGCTGCATAGGAAGGAACAAAACCAATTGCCCCTTATGGTGGCTTTGACTTCTGCATCTCTACAGATGTTTGTAATTGCACAAGGAAGCCTGAACCTCTCTTTGTTTTTCACCACTGTCATGGCTTTTTTATCACAGCAATAAATACCACTCACCAGAGGAAAGAAGGAGAAATTTAGCTCATGCAATTATCAATTTGAATGTCAGCCATTTAGTTCAGAATCTGACACATGCAAAAGCGAAGGAGCAAGTTTCTACCTCTTCTTCAGATTACACTGAATGTTTGGTCCTGGAAGGGGCTGGTTAATATGGCAATGACCAACGAGGCACTTACACGTGCATTTTAAGTCAATCTAGGATCCCAACTAGGCTGCTCAACATTTTGTGGGATCAAATTCTACATCTTGGAACTAGAAGCTATAAAACACTCAGGTTGCTGATTCCTTAGAGAAAAGCAAACCACACACTCTCCAAGGAATTATTCACTGTAGACAGACTAGAGTTAACATGAATGATTGACATCAGGACTTGAGCAGCAGAACTACCCCCACAGTGAATTCTATAGCTTTGTGACTTCTTCATTCATTTCGGTACATCTTAGGCACATCCTGGCAGTTCCTGGGCTGAGATATTTTCATCTTGTATATTACAAAAGAGTTGATTTATCCTTTGCAAGAACTGTAGAAAGAGCACTGAAGAGTTATTGTTACTCATGTGATAGCATACCTCTTCACTGCAAGGAAGCCAGGCTCATTTTAGAAAGAACATAACAGTAGCCACTCCAAATGTATATAAGCTTTGGTTGTGTGGGTTTTTTAGGGGGTTGTGTGTATGTTGGGTTATTTTGATGTTTGTTTGCTTGATTTGGTTTTGTTTCTCTGCCTATCAAAGGGTCAAGCTAACTGCAGTGATAGTGATGGACACGGACACTTCAGTGAAGTTCAGTTACCTGAGGTTGCCCATGTCCCAGGTCAAAACCTTGCTGGCTGCCTTACAGAAGGAAGTTGTCATTCTCAGGTATGTTCCCTCTAGTTATTGAAAGTGAGATCACCATTTCAGAGGTCTTCGCATGGCATCTAAATAAATTACATATATGGTTGTATCAACATTTTACACTATTGTGAGTCAAATCACTTTAATGCAAGATTAGCGCCTGATTCTTAGAATACTAAACCTTTAATAGACTTACAATTTTGAAATTGAAAAGATCAAAGCAATCATAAGCAGTGTGTATAATGCATAGTTTGGAAAGACTGGAATCTTTCTACTATATATTTTTCTTTATTTGTTAATCTGCGGGGAAGGAGCAACATTCTGTAATAACATAGAGAAACAGGATTTAGCTGCACAATATGGCATTCACGAGTCAGTTTCAGCCTATTCCCTCCCCTTTCTTTTCAGGCACTCATAACTTCCTCAAAATAAATTTGAGGGGCTGGAACTATCCATGCTTGGGTTCAACTGAAAGGTGAATGTTTGGGGGTTTCTTTTTTCCTTTTTTTTTTTTAAGTTAAGATGATTCGGTGTAAATTATTCAAGAGTGAACCTAACACATCTTTTTCTAGTATGTTTCAATTAAAAATGTAATTAGGACAAATAAAAATGATTAACAATCAAAAATAGAAACGCAGACCTGTGCACATGCCTAGGTGCATAGATGCATTTATATTAGGGAGTAGTCCTCTTTCTTTTGAAGGCTTCAAGTGGCTGAAGTGTATGCAGAAAGCTGAGAATGTGTTCAGCTGTTTTAAAATTGGGAACCATTCTTTGCTTTTCAGGTTTCAACCTAATAATTTAGCAACATGTGTAGGAAAACACTAAAGAAATATGAAAAACATAGGTCTTTTTCCTGGACAATTTTATTCAAATGTATGAAAAAGAATTTTTATTTCCTTTTTTTTATTATTATTATTATTATTTTCCCCAGAGGTTCTTTTGTTATCTTAATCTCAGTTTAATCTATATCTTGCCAAATTTAAGCAGATGGAAGACTGGAATTGCTGAAACAATTTTCCTTGAGTCTCAGTGAGATCTACAAAAGACATAGAGTCTGCAGGAAACCAGTCAACTAGGTCTAAAGTGATGTATGTCTGAACTCCACATTTGCATCCAATTTAGAAGTAACCTAACAACTGCATCCCAAATATTTCAGTATTTTTCATAGTCTGAGATACCTTAAGATGACAGCAATTTTAATAGGAAGCATGACAGGAATTTTAAAAGGTATTATTGGTCATATTATTCTTGTATTAACTGACAAACAGTAACAAGTGGGGAAAAGGGAAACTGAATTCTGAGATGGAGTTAATTCTGAAAACTCAACCTGAAATGCTAGAATTTCTAGCTTCTCAGTGCTTGATATTTCAACTTTTGGGGTTTTGAGGGGGGGGGGGGGTTTGGATAGATACAGATTACTAATAAGTTTTTATATCTAGTAAATCAGTACAGAACTACCATCTTTTATGATTTTGTGCAAAACCAGGAGAGGAATACATTTATTTTGCACTGGAGGCAGATATGCTGATCAAAATTCTTAACACCAGCAATTTTCAGGAGCCATAGGTCTGATAACAGCAGCTTATTGCAATGCATTCTTTTGGTGTTTGACAAATATGAAAGAAATCTTTATGTACCTTAATACATGTTAATGTTTATGATTTACAGACTATCAGATTTCAATCTTAAGTAAGTCACTTATTTGAATGCCACAACTTTTGTTCATATGATTTACCCATTTTTATCTTTTTCGAACAGTGAATTTGCATACTGGCAGAGTCGGAAGTTTTATCCCTTTTTTTTAATATATAGCCAAGTGATTTTCAGGATCCAGCTTACAAATTCTGATTGATTTGGCACAATGACTGATTGTGATTATTTTATATTTTTTTCCCCTCTCCAGGTCACAGAATCTGTTTTTCATGATTTGTCAAGCAGCCTCTGGTTAATTGGCCTGGTGGTACATGGGGCAGAATCAAGTCTTTTTCTTTTACATTTCCTAAAATGTCTTTAACAATTCACTGTGCACACTCCGCTACCCTGGCACTGCTCACTGGCAGAACTCAGTGTGCTGCTCCTTAACCATAGCTAGTGACTTATGCTCAGCTTGATTTTGTCATGAACATTTCTAACCAATATGCAAACCCCCTCCTTGTTAAGGTCTCTGCAAAATGCTTTCCTATTAGACATTTTGATGTTGCCTTGTTTGCCTAACAGAGGATGCACCCTGGAAGTGAAAAGGCAACCTAGTAGATTATCAGTATTTAACACGAGGCTACCACATACTGCTGCACTTGTGGTCAGCAGTGATGCAGGTAGTGATTTTGACCGAAAAGCTGCCATTAATGAAATTACATTGCCATGTGATTGTGCATGACTTCAAAGAACAGAGTATTTCGAGAGACGGAAAAGACATATTTTATCTCTTTATCTCTCTTTCTCTTTTTTCCTTTCCCAAATGCAGTATAGTCATTACACAGGAAAACTAGAGGATGGCAAACTTGATGGTGTTCTAGATTTCAGTAAACCATATAAAGCTGCAGCTGACAAAATCTTCTCTCTTTGTCAGCATCTGTACATGCAAAAAAAAAGAGGATTGCCACTTTTTCTCCCCCACATGATTCTTTGAGGCTCTTCTTGATTCTTAGATTAATCAGTATAGTTGACACGTCCAGTAAGGTTCAAAACAATCTACCAGATTCTTTAAACACTTTCTTTAATCACTCATCTTAATAAGCAATGGGAAAAGTATCTTAGAGCTTTTCAAAATGGAAGAACTTTAAAAATGGAGTTTTCCAACCCTAACTTTTCTATGATTCTATGATTCTATATTGCTAACCCAACATGGGTGTATGTCCTAACCCTGGGAACACAGAACACAGAAATCTCTCCATGAAGTATCAACGGTCTGTTATTAATTATGGTTTATGTTCAGCATATGTCCAGGAAAATCACACCTTTAGGGCCAGCACAGAAATATATGACTTCTCATCAACAATACTGTTGGTTTCCATTATTTTTCTCTTCAGCTAGGAAGTGCCATCCACACATTGCCTTCCAGAGTTCAGCCCATGTTTGCTGAAAGCCCAAAATGTCACAAGTTCTTAGTATTACATCAGTTTTGCTCAGATAAACCCAAAGGTGTGTGTAGCGTCCTGATCCTGAGGTGACAAAAGCACAGAGGTTTGCAGGGACACCCGCACCCAAACTTCTGGATTTCATGAGCCTGTTGCTGTACTAAGTTGCAATCTCACATAGACATTCAAGACAGATCCATTTTGCAGGTGGGTTCATTGGAGGATGTGAACAGTTGACGATCTTTTGCTGTGATCACCACAGCTGTGAAGTGTTTATTATCTCATATCAGACTTCTTCACCAAACCAGGATAAACAGTGACCACTCCTGTTAAGTTTCTCAGTCTTCCATGTAGATTTCGTCCACGATAGAACAACTCTTTCATGTTTGAGGGGTATGAAGAGAAATCTTCAGGGCTGGTTGACCTCAAAATTACAATACCACTTTTTTCTACATTTCTTGATATTTTGTGAATGAGGCTGAAAGCAGCCCAGAAACGAATATTCCCAGATTCCACACATAAAGGAACCCAGTTCTAATTTATGCCAGAATGTTGCAATTCAAATAAATTTTTGGGTCAGTGTACATCGAAAAAAAGGACTAGAAAAAAAATTGTCCCTAGGATTTGACTCATGGTCTGCTGTCTAGGATCACCAAACCCTCTGAGTTCCGGGGAATAGCTACTATTAATAAAGGTGTTATTTGAAGGCTATATTCAAATCTTCATCGACCTACAGCACTCTTGCAATAGCATTTTCCAGTCAAAGCAAAAGGTTTGATACTTATGTACATGTTTTATTTTTATTTGGTTTTACCTCAGGCTGTCTTACAAGTTTCCTGTGCTTTGTACCATGGGTTATAGTTGTGCCATCTTAAGAAAACTTGGCACAGAGTAGTACGGAAAGTGGGTTGCAGACCATGGCTGGTAGACAGTGTAGTCTCATGTAAGGAAGGCATAATCAAGCAAACACAGTCAAGCAAATGGCATAACTCAATGATCCATCCTACAAGGATCTATCCTACAAGGAGCAGAAGATTAGATGACTGAACCTTTGAAGTGCAAGGTGAGCAAGCCTTCTGTACTGCTGTATGATCTTAAACCCATTTCCCTTTCCTGTCATGAAAGAGCCCTCTGAAGTGCATCTGCTTCATTTCCTCAGTCTTTGCTCACCACACAACAACTATTTCTCTGTTTTGCCCTTTGAAAACAAACATATTTCCTCATTAAAAAAGGGAGGTAGAAGGAAAGATTTTTCTACCAAAATTCATTTCACTCAATGAATTTTATGTGCAAGGGTTGGTTCACAGCAGCATGCCTCTTAGGCATGGGTTCTTCCATATCACTGATGTCATCCCCTCAGAGTCAGTCTCTGGGAGCTTATCTTCCCCCACTGACTACAGAGGGAGCCATCAGCAACCAGGATCCTGATCAAGGTGACTCACTGACTGCTGAGACCCAAGCGAGCTGAATAGCAGCCTGGGGGTTACTAAGTAGATTATGAACACAACGCTGCCTTTTAGGATTCAGCATCACATTTTCTTACTCAACCAGGCTGAACCAGGGTTGAATGAAGCGTTCATTTTTCTGATACCCATGGATATTACTCATGTCCTTAGACATTAAATATGAAGAAAAGGAGGAAAAGACTTCAAACTCCCCCTTCCCAAACAAGTTAAAGCCTCAGTCCTGTGCTGTGCAGGATCTCTTTTGAAATGCAATTTGCTGAATGAGATTTTGATAAATGATGATTCTACCATGAAAGGCAATAATGGTCCACATTATTTTTTTTAATTCTTTAACAGTCTCCTTGCTCTAGTGCTGCATATACAGCATTTCAAGGAAATATACTGTGTCTTCTCTAAAGCAGGAGGGTTTGGCAGTTATTTTGAGAATGGATAACATAGTATAAATTCTATAAGCATGTACAAAAGCATTTGAAACTAGTGGGGTCTGAGTATAACTTTGCAAAGTCAAATTACTGTAATGTCAGAAGGATAAAAAATGTGTTCAGTGTTATGAAATGAACAGATATCCTTGTGCTGTATTCAGTCCTTATCATTTAATGGCATATAACAGCGTTTTGCTGTTAGACAAGCAATCAAATTTTTTTCATGTAAATAACCTTGTCTTAAATCTATTCCTCTCCGATCACTGCGTGACTGTAAAAAACCCACAGTGCAGCATGATTTTCAAATGGTTTTCAGCCTGGTGGGATAGGTGTCAGTTGTGGGTGTCTTTCAGAAGCTGGAGGTTTTAATCTAAGCAAAGCTAGTTAATACACAGCACAGGAAGGAAAAGGCATTGCAAGAGTCTTTGAGAACTTTTAGTCTTCTCTTCCTCACCCAGCCCTTTCACTCCCTTGTGATACTAAACAAGAACTGTTGCCCTTGGTAGTGCTGCTTGTAAGCTACAGAGGAATTCTTCACATTAAGACAAGAATTAAAGCAGAACTAAGTAGCAGAATTGTTTGAGGGCTTTCTCTAAAGCTCCCCCAAACCAACCTATGTAAAGGCTCCAGTTTTAGTTTTTGGGTTTGGGTTTTTTTTTTCCAGTGAGCACTTGATCTGTCCTCAACACCCCTGCTGAGCAGTGTGCAGATTTCTTCTGCTGTTTGCTTTAAGCTTTTGCTCATTTTAACTATCCTTCACTTCTGTAGTCAAGACAGTGGGGTTAAAGAGCTATAGAAACTGGAGGTTTTGTTGTATCCCAAATTAGAGCAATTCTTTGACAGAAGAAAGTATCACCCTACTACAGTGCTCAGTAAGAGAAGTTCAAGCCTAGTTTGATATACCACTGCAATACAGATGACTATGTTGGTATTTATCAGTGCATTTGAGGCCAGATTTCAGTCCCTGGTGTCTCCTGGATGCAGTGATTTGGTTTTGTGGTGATAAGACTGAGAAGGTCTCTAAGAATAAACACTTCACACTGAGAAACAGCGCAGCTCAGAGAGATTGCAGCTTAAATTGATACATGAGGGATAGGAGAGGAAATAGAGGCAAAAAGAGATGAAATTACAAATCTGCTAGGTAGAAGATGTGGAATTTGTTATTCTGATCTCCCACCATGCTCATGCAACACTCCCCAGCTGCAAGCTGAGGCCTCCACTGCAAAATGCAGGGCTGGGACATTAAGAACAAAATACTAAGTGATGCTCTGTGTGTTGGTTGGACTGTAAGGTTGACCATGGACAACCAGGGCTGGACTGCTGGTCTTGATTCTACCATTCTGCCTGATGGTCAAATCTCCTCTTGCGTTACAACAGTACCTTAGGACCAGCCTTCATGTCAGCTACATATGAACATCCATTCTCCCAAAATGCAGCAGCCATCACAAATAATTCAGGCAAATCCCAAGGTCTTATAAAGTATCAGTCTTGTTAGCAAAGCATCACATTTAGTTTTCTTACAAGAAACTCTTGAAGATAAGGTGTTTTCTGCAGATGGCTTTCATAACAATCCCAAAAGAGATCAATTTTCTTTAAATTGAAAATAGCCCCCCTCCACATGTCAATGATTGTTCGCTTGACTCTCTATTCCCTAATTATAACATTACAGTTTCAAATCCTTTGAAGCTCCATTTTTCCCCTCTTCAGTGATAAGGTAGGAAACATTTTGACACACTGTTAGTTTTCTAAGAACAAGTGTCTTTTATGATTTTTTATTTGTTTTGTTTTGTTTCAAGTTTGGTTATAAAATGATTCATAACTATACTAACACCTACAGATGATACCTCTAAAAAGGATTTAAACATAATGTATTGCATTTTGCACCTTTTTTCCATTGTTCTGAAGAACTGCATTTGTTCTCGTTAAGTCTTAACAAAGATCAGATGGAGCTGAAACTTGGGTAAGAGAGGTGATAAGTTTGCAGATAATAATGAATCTCATCAGTCATGAATTGCACAAATTAATCTTCAGATAGGGGCATGTCATACAAGAATTTACATGCTAGCACTTTAATTTTCAGAAGCTAGTTTCTATTAGGCAGATGGACTGTGAATGAATAACAGCATTTCCCATTAGTGGAGGGAAAAAGAAAAATTAAGGTAAGTTCAAAAACATTAAGAAAATGCTTTAATAATATTGTTTAACTTAGCTTTTAATGAGGAAAGAGAGCAAGACCTTTGGAGAATTAAGACCAAGTGTGCTTTGTTTAATAAGTGCTTTCTCTCTGCTTAGAACAAAAGATGTGTATGGAAAGCTATAGTGAATAAAAGTATTATACAGGGAAAAAGTCTGCAGAAAAGGAAAGCTCTATTTAAAGGAACACTTTGAAAAGGGTGAAAAGAAATTCTGTGAAAAACTGTGCCATTTTTTTAATGAAATTTGAATATTTCATTTTTTTTCCAACCAATGTGGGTAAAAAGTGGGTTTTTCCTTCCTCTAATGAGGTGGACCAGAAGGGCCTTTGCACTTTGTGTGGTTTGATTTGCACTGGGAAAGAACGTGGTTGCCAGATGAAGGCCACAAATCTTTTTCTGGTTTTAAACCGTACTTGGTTATTTCAGCATTTCAGAGCATGAATTGATCACTGTGTGGGCTCAGAAAAGTCCATGTCTACCCCCTGATGTGACCCAGCAAAATGCAATCCTACCTTAATGACATACCCACCCTTTGGGTTGTGCTGGAAAGGGGAGTGATTGCAGCTCAGCCCAGCAATGCTGATTTTTGTGCTCTGTTGTATGCAGCTGTTAAATAAACAGAACAGCCACAGTGGCTACTAAAGATTCACCACAGGCTGAAATCTCCAAGAAGAAAAAGATTTGGGCCACATCCTCACTTGGGATAAACTGACTTCCAAAGAGTAGGTATCAGTGAATGAAGCCAGCTTACACCAAGTCAGAGATTGTATTACACAAGCTTTCTTTGTCATCAAGGGCTTGTTCAGTTGATAGGCAAAGCTCTGCAGGTCATTATGGCAACCATACTTGGTACCATTGTGCTTTTCAGTTATGATCTGAAAGGATTTTTAAGGTATTTATTACACTTAAAAAAAAAAAGAAAGAAAGAAAAGAAATTACGAGGCTGTAGCTTGGAGGCTGCTCAGAATTATTACAACCTGTTGTTTTGCAGGTGAATAAAGGAGAGAGAATACGTTTTGCCTAAGGTTAGTGTGAACCAGGAAAATAAAAGAAGATTAAAATCATGGTGACTACTAATCTTTGGCTTTAATAACTAAACTACAACAGGTCTCACCTGTGCTCAGGGTTCTTAGCTGTCATTTATACAAGTAATTGAATAAAAGCTAAAGCAAAGAAGCAATCCTCATTCTTGTTACATTTAGGGGGATTTCTTATCATGGATCTAAATGTGACATAAAGCCTCAATGAATCGCGTCAGTGCTAGGATATATCATAGATGTTGCTTCCTGACCAAGGCTGAAAACTCTGGCCTCAATCTGTCAGAGAAACACAAGAAAACCATAAACACCCAAATCCTGTTATTTAAAGAGACAACAATTTGTTTATATGCAATTGCTGTTGCATGTATTTGTGTTTGCGGCAACAGAGGTTTAGGGCTTCAGAAATAATTTATAATACTGTTGCAATGATGTCCAGATACTCAGGGGTAGTTATGTTTTCATGCTTTGTTTCAAAATCATTTATATACTTACAGAGAGTACTGCAGCATTTTATCTTAGCACATGAAATTACTGGCTTTTGATATGCTGTCCTATGGCTTATTCTATGCCTTCTCTGATCAGCTTGTCTTTCATTATTATATGTGTAAATGTATGACAAACAATTTTTGTTTTAATTTCCTCTAAACACCACACCCCCCATGGCTAATCTTAATTTGTTTGGGTTTTTTTAACCTTTTTTTTTTATATGTTCTTTTCTACAGTTGTTTGCTTTTGTTTTCTTTTTGTTATTATTATCATTGATGCTTTGGTGTGGGGTTTTTTGAGTGAAACACACTAATAACCTTCCCATTCCTAGTGCCTAATGACATTTAGTATCGTAACTATCATAAAATGTCCCTGTTTACCTTGGGCTGTTAAGATATTTTGCCTGAGAAATATTTTCACATTACCCTACAGAAAATGCTTTCGCACAAAAAACGCAGAATAATAACTTATTTCTGAATGTTTTCAGAAGTGATAAGTGACTTGGATCAAAAAAATGTTTTTTCTTAGTTCAATGAAATTGTAAAGATTTTCATATGTTTTCCCCTTTGAATGATTTTTTGAACAATATTTGATCTTGCTTTGAGAAAGGCAAAAAATTTCAAGTTTGAATAATCTTTATATGTAAGAATTGGATTACATTTTCATTCACTTTTTAAAAATACATAATTGCAGTAGAGGCTCTAAGGAGAAGTACATACATGAGCTGCTACTTTCATTTTTAGTTCCTCTGCTTGTTATCTTGTAAAACTTCACACTCTTTAAGAACTGCATATATATGAATGAAGAAAGGAAGAGAAAGAATAAGTTCTGATATTCCTGATTTATCTTTAATTTCTATCTTCCCATAATCTTGCTGTAATTCTTCTGTGTCCCTGCTATGTAACACTACTTTGTTTCAGAGAATATTTGAGAACTAACAGGAGTATCTTCTGGCCATCCCCCTATGGGTACCAACTTCCAAAGTACTCTTCCAGCATGGACTATGAATATAAATGAGCTTTTCCAAAGCTTGGTTTTTAAAAATGAACTTCCAAATGAAATCAGATGAACCTAATCCTAAAAGCACCCATTTTCCATTGCTGGTTGTAAAGGGCATCCAGGGGAATAGTGCAATGTATATGTGTACACACAGTCATCATCCCCCACAACAGGTAGAGATAAAGCCTGTCAAACAGAAAGCCACTTCCATGCACTGTCGCACTTTGTGTCAATGGGACTTCATTATGGGTAAGAACATCATGAGCTGTGTCAAGCTCTTTTTTTTTTGTGCCATGATAGATTATTAGGGTGATGGTTGATTTCAGCTGGTTTTTTCCAGTGACTTCAGTGAGACTTAGGTCAATGGCCAGACTTCTTGTTGTCCGAGTTTTTTTGCTGAACATAGAAAATCAGTCCCTTTGACACACACAAAATGCATTGCAGCAGTACAAGTACGGCTGGAAGAGATACTACATGCTAACCAATAGCATCAATTTGACTCATGAAATGAAGTTACGAATCTGTGAGTAAACTTCCTAAAAATCATAAGATGGGGAGTTAAATGGAATTTCTGAATGCACGTGTTTGAAATAATTCTATTTTAGGTCTTGCTTTGCATTTTTGGTGAAAGGAACAACAGAAACATACATTGCCAAGCAGCAGAAAAGACAGCCTTTATCCAGTGGTAAATAAGATATATACACTCTGAGCACTCAAAAACTTACATAGAAACCATTTCAGAATCATTCCTGCTTAACATTGGTACATATTTGGTAACTAACCAGAAAAGATCATGTTAACAGTCATTCAAAAACCGGTAGCGGCCAACCTAGAAGTAGAATACATTCTGCAAAGCAGAACAGCTGCAATCCCATCCTTTGTATATTTAATTCAAACACACATGTTACAAACTGTAGGCTAATAAATGGAGCTGAAATATCAGTAAAAGAGCAGAGTTTTTAACCATGCATAACACAGAAACAAATTGTTAAACTTACTCAGTTCTAAAGGCCTTTTCCATAATTTCTGTTAATGCAAGACTCCTGAGGCAGTAAGACGGCTTACCTGCCAGCTTTGACATTTCTATAACCAAAGCAGTATTTCAGAAGCCTTGTGCTATAAATCTGATGTTGATTTGAATTTCCTGAAAGTAATAAATGATTCAATTAGAAAACAAACAAAAAGGTGAGAATAATTACGCTGTTTATTCTTCCATGAGGTTAAGGCGAGTTTGACAAGACAGAATGCTCTTCCTAAACCCAGTCTGTCTGTGCTTGCAGTTGACCTTAAAGGTTTTGTTTGCATTTTTAACTCTCCAAGTTAAAATGATAAAGATGTAGAGATGCCTTGATAGAGATGTTAAGAAGCAGTTTGCTTACAGTATCTCATACCCTTCATTTTATATTCTTATTGCAGAATTTCAAAGGCATTTGGGGGTATATTATCTATGTAGAAGTAAGTCTTACATTGTAATGCTTTGCAGTAGTGAAGCTTTTAAAATCCTTTCTCAGCAGCTCTTTTCTGTACATTATCATTCACAAACTGGAATTGCCCTCTTAATTAATTACAAAGATACTTTACTTTTAATGAAAAAAAACCAAAACAACCCACCAAAAATAATAAGGTGGCAAGTTTTCCAGCTCTCTTTTTGCTTTTGTAGGTGCAAAGTTAAAGCTTGTTCTCTTTATCACCACACCTTGCAATCCCTTGATTTTTGGATTTTCTGAGGTTTGATTATGCACAGTTCACAAGAACCAAAGGAAAATTTTGTGCAGCATTTTCTGTGCACATTGGTGAATCTAATCCAAAGCCATATATGCTTCAATAAGTGTGGGTTGACACTCCTAATGGTAAATTTAGGACCCAGTGCTCAGAAAGTACTAGGCATTGAAGGACTCCTCTCTACCTCAGAAGTTTCTTGGAGATACGTTTATTATGTTGCTGATCTTTTGGGTGGTTTCAGAGGAAAAAACCCAACAACAACCTCCTTCCAAAAGTAACCCTATCATAGACCCACTAACTGTCCCACTCTGAAATGTGAGTAGCACTTGATTGAATGTCCTCAAAATCTAGGTCTAGAGAGCTCTGCTGTGATTTCTATTTCATTTCATTCACTTCACAAGAACTTATCATAATCTTGTCTTAACTTTTCCAATGCCACAGGTACCAAGACCTCAAAAGCAAGACTCTAGGGAACATAGTAGCCACTTCAAATGCCTAATGAAGCACCTTGTGCTTGTACATAGTTGCAGACTGAATGAGCAAACCTAGCAGCTGGTAGTTGATAATATGATTCAAGGCACTTTGCTTTATGTTGTAACTGGGAGCTGTGCTGCGCATCACAGTTTAAGTTAAGTCCAGTCACATGGAAGTAATAAAACAGTTCAGTCCTCATTCAGCTTAGTAAAGAGCTTGGCCTGTAGTAGGGATCTCAAAGGTGCTAGCGGATTTGATTTTGGGATCACTGAGTACCACTGTTTATACTAGCCAAAGTGCAAAGCACCACCAAATTCTTGAAAAGTCAGCTCAGAAGAGCCATCAGATCTGTACTGCAGGAGATACAGAATATCCTTGCTGTGACTCATGGTTATTTCCTACAGTGTTCTTCAGGACCCGGAAAAACCCCACTTAACCACTCTCATCTAAAACTTAGACATTTTCTGTAAACCAGACTTAAGTGTCTCCTTCGTAGGAAATGGAAGGGAACAGCATTACTTCAGAGTGCCAAGTCTTGGTGTCTGCTTCAGTTATATATTTCAGGAGTAGGTGGTACTTACACCTTCTCTCCATGCATCTTCATCCTACATGACAGCTTCCAAATAGTTGACTATTAGGCAACTAGGGCCAAGTCAAATGAATCCCCGCCTTTGAGGATTATAATAAAAAGGTCAAAAATTGGTTTGTGTGCAAAAACATTATTGAAGAACTGGTTTTGTCAAAAAAACAAATCTGAGGCAATCACACTGATTGTCTGATTGTCTGTTTTATGTCCATTGCTCCCAAACAGGTTTTGGCTACCTGTTTTTTAAACTTATTAATTGATGGTTTTAAACAGAATTCGTCAAAAGAGTAAAAGTTCAGAATATATTGAATCCTGAGGAATTCTTTAAAAGTGGACAGCTGGATAATAAGAAAACCCTAATTAGTCTGGGCTGAGGGGAAGGCCTCAGTACTTGGTGCCAAAGAGGTCGTGAAAGACATAGGTGTTGTTGAATGTCCAACCTGCAGGAAATTGACACTGAAAGTCTTCAGAAAAAGACTTCAGTAGTTTCACAAATATCAAAACTTGTTTAATAAGTAAGTTTGCCTTATCTGTGTGAAGTAGAAAACAGAAAACTGAACCCATAATATAAATGTGTTGGTTTTAATTCATTAATAATAGCAGCACTGGCATCAATTTAAAGATAAAGAAGAACAGTAAAAAGACATATGAAAAGCAAAAAAAGATAATCTGCTGGTTTACACAGAACCATAGCTATATATTTTCACTGCCTTGTCTTTGTGCCCATTTGCACCAAGCAAGCTGGGAGCATAATCCTGTGCTGGGGTGGAATATGGTTACTATTTCCTCCCACTTAGTTCTTTGACTGTGAGGAGCACAGGACAGTGGTGAATCATAGAATCACAAAATGGTTTGGGTTGGAAGAGACCTTAAAGCTCATCCAGTTCCAACCCCCTGCCACTGGCTGGGCAACTTCCACTAGAATCAATCCCAGTAACTCCATTCCTGAGAGTTGAGGTTGTTCAAAATGTTTTCAACATCATGTTTTGTTTTGCCACATCTCATAAAAAAGGCCCCGAGTTTATTGTTCTGAGTTTTATTGTTTTTTCCCCACTGCATTGCTATGAAAATAGTTCATTCTTATTCTAATAATGTGGGCTTCAAGAACAGATCTCCTTGCCTAGCATTCTTTTGAAATATGAAAAAGACGCCCTGTGCTGCAAGCTTAACACTGCTATCATCTGCATAATAAAGATAGGTGGTATGTATAGAATATTCATATACACGCATAAATTTATACTGATATACAAGGTGAGCACAAAGATAAACAAAATAAGAAACACAGTGGCAGAATAGAGGAAGAGACCTGTAATTCAGTGACTGCCATCAAGAAAAGATCACATCTGTTAAATTACTGAATTGAGAAGCTTTCATGAACATCTCTTCTAGGACAAAGTACTTTGCATGGGAAAAATAAATGTATACAACCTGACAGTGTGTGATTTCTCCAACAATTCCACAGAAAGAGTTGATTCTCATTCTTTTTTTCTTCTTCATTTTTTTTCCCCTTGGCAGTTTTCTCTCTCCACACCAAAATAAAGGAATTGGATTCTTAAAAATACATGTGGTAAATTTTGGATCTCAGTATGGATAAAATTACCTACTTGGTCATGAGTTCAGATGCTCTCAGAAATGCTCTAAACGTCCCACAAATAATTAAAGATAGTATAGTTACATCAGAGATATATTTCTTCCAGATCTTTGGGGAATTTGCTTATGTGACTGCTCTTGCTGTTTTTTAAGAGGTGTAGAGTAAAACAAAGAGGTCTATGAAGCTTAAAAGTCATCAGGATTACAACATCAATGTTATTTATCTCCACAAACACTGGTTTTCAAGAATTTACTAAAAATGTCTGCTTATATACAATTGCAGAACCAAATATCAACTGAATCAGGCATAAATTAAGCTTCTAGTGGAAATTTTCCGATGGTGCATCTTGCAACTAGAAGTTTTGTCATTAGCATCAGGCCCTGATTCAGAAAGGCACTTGCATATCTCACTTTATTCATGTGATTGCGCCCCAGTTGAACTCAGTGGAACCACAAGTCTGCTTGAAACAAGAGTTTCATGCAGGCTTAAGAGGTTTGCTGAATCAGCACCTGAGCAGCAAGAAGAAAATGCCCTTAACTGTGGAATCATGTTAATGACTCAATAAAAACTCAGTTATTTTCAGCTAAAGACTTTCTTCTAGAAGGATATAAAATACTCTGCACTTTGCAATGCCTCTGTTTGCATTAAATCTCTTTTCGTCTTCATATGATGACATCTTTGTAATGGCATGCAAACTTTGAGCTCTCTTTATGTACCTTTTATCAAAGCCACTGTGAGTTTCTGATCTACCTTTTAGCCAGGTTAGCCTTCAGTAACCAGTAGCATGTAGATTCTGGTTTGGAAACAAATCTTTCTGAATGGGCATGACTTAGTGTAAGCCTCATTGGGCTGCAGTGGATGGTGATGGTTTTCCAGAGCAACACCTTGTCCCCCATTAAAGCATTTTTTGAGTCCCTAACATCACAAAGACATCACTGAAGGAACTAAAAAGCAGGATTTCTTTACAACACAGTCATGTAAAAGAAATGTCTTTTTCTTTTTTTTTTTTCATTAAATGGAAAGGAGAGGGGGTAAAAAAGCAAAACTTAAAATAAAAGGGTTGGATTTGCTTATGTTCTTTGAAGGTTTTCTTTGTAGGCAAAGAATCAATGTGCAGAGAGGGGAGAAAGGAAAAGGAACCAAAAATAATTTAAGAAAACAGTGAGTTCTGTCTTTGAATTATATAAAAGCAGCTGCATTTGATTTGATTTTTCTTTAGCATAATGTGCTGTATAATCACTGGCTTCGTCATCCCCTGGGCCCTAGCTTCCTCTTAGCACAAGCTTTGGGAGCTGTGCCACAGAGTTCAGTGGAAGCAGAATTTGACCCATGCTTTGCTTTAAAAATAGGCTGCTACCTCTGTCATTGATCTACCTTCTTAGAAACTCTTTCTTTTGAGATGCTAATGGTCCTAAAAATCCCTGCTTCTGATGCCATTAGCCTTCTCCCACATAAGCTATCAAAAGTAATCAATAATATACCAAAAACGTAGAAGTCCACACTCCTAAGTCTCACCAGCTGGAAGGATAAATAAATGGAAGCAGGATATATGCTGGATTTTGCCAAGGGGACTGTCACCAAGACTTGTTTCAGCACCACTTCTTAGCATATAACATGGTTAGGAAAGGGAGAAAAAAGGGAGGAAGAGGATGAGGGACTACAGGGAAGTGGATAGACTTGTTTCTTAGCTCATTTAAAGGCTAGCTTGCTTCTATAGCATTCATAGCATTCCAAGGTAAACTAGCTTACTTTCATGAGGGTGAAAGAAGGCTTTGCATGGGAAAGATTTGTCCCTAACAAAGCATTAGTGAGAATTTGAAATTTGAAGAAAATTTTGAAAAATGCCATCATTTCTCCAAGTTATCTAACAGATATCAAGCAGGACTGTGGTGTGTCAGAGATTATTTTAGCTATTAAGCATGGACAAATTAATATTAATTGTGTCTGCTTCTATACAATGCAAATATAAAATTTATAGCACCGTTACTGAAAGCAAAATCAGAGCAAAACAAAACCATTTCAGCCTTTAAGCCTGAAAATGCAAATAAAATGAACAAAAACAAATAAATAGTAATTTGTCTCTCCTCCCACCTGGAGAACTCAAAATGTATTCTAAATATTGTTTAATTAAGTGTCACTGGACCCTGGTTCAGTAAAAAGTGAATTATTTCTTAACTGATGTTTTAAAGGAGAGAGTCTTCAGTCTTAATTGCTATAAATTACACAGGAGGCAAGCACGGACAAGCAGGATTCAATAGCCTTTAGTCAGCCCCATCTTCACAGCTCTGGAAAGCAAGGTTCTTTTTACGGAAGGACTTGACTCTGCAAGCCTTGAAGTCATGGTTAAGGATCTCATTGACTTCCTGGGCACAGAAACAGACCCCCGGTGCCTATGGGGCTAGAAGTTAGCACTTTAGCTCTGTGATTGTTAGCTACACCAGTTGTGATTTTGCTGCACCAATACCTTTTTTTCCTCTCTAATTTTTTGTCCAAAAAGTGGATTTCCCCCCACCCCACATAGTTCTTGACGCGGTTTCAATGTACTCATCTTCCTGAGATCAGTTTTACTTGATAAAAGTGCAGAGCCATTATGGCCTTATTTGTCAATTTACTGTGTGGGGGAGAAGCATGCGACTGTATGTTGAGGTTCTGCAGCTCCTTCAGCAAGCAGTGATTCATTAGGACATTATGTAGTAGGTAGTTGCACTCTGGTGTGCTCTAGGCATCATGGATACTGCCGTTTGAAACAGAACAACATAATAAATCCTTTTGTTAATAACTCTAAATGATGACTTATACCCTGGAAATTCCTTTTCCTCCTGGCACAAACAACTATAATCTCCATCGTGCTTCAGAATGGAGTAGACACCCTAATACCTTTACTGCAGGTGAAACAATATGTACCTCATTAACAGGCAACAGATCAAACTATTAGCAACATGGTGGGAAACAAGCTTGGATTTGGTGGGATTTATAAAAGGTCACCTGGAAGCAATGTGCAAAAAAGCTTTTTGGTTCTGCAAATGCCTCTAATCAACAGATTTCCCACCCAGTAGGCACAGGGAAGACAGTTTATCCCATTGAGCAGACTAGTTTTGCAATGGTGATTACGTGGGCTTAAAGCTTTATGTATCTCATGAAAGCTGCTGCAGTTCCTTCTGATAAATTAAACTGTGTTTTGTGATAGAGAAGGAGGAAGCCCATCAGCTAATCTTGGTTTCCTTTGCACTTTATCTCTCTGCAGCATTAGTAGAAGGAGGGAGAGAATTAGAAAACATTGCAATATCTGCTACAAGTGAACACCGGGCACTTTCCCTGCAGTAGCCCATAGGGTCAAATCCTTAGTCCAGATGTGATATGACCAGGGAAGTGTTCAGTAACTCAGTGAAGTCTGGAACCTTCCATTTGATGCACTGTAGCTGCATCAACCAACTGTATTCTTAAATGAGTCGTTACGTTCATAAAATGTTATATAGTGTTTCTTTGTAAAGCAAATCTCTATCAGTGGTGGTAAACAGAGGTCAGCATTTCTATTTTGCCATACTGAAAGGGAAACTGATGCAGGAGGCCAATTCACCTAACCCCATCTTGCAAGGCTTGCAGGTGCTGTACAAATGTCACCACTCCTGAAGCCACAGTATTTGTAATATCTCACCTTTCCCATTCCTTGCAAGGAGATCCACTCACTGCGAATACCTACATTGCTAAGATTACCAAGAGAGAACATGGGGTTTGGTCATATAGGTGCGTACGTTCCAGCCCTGGACGCCCCCAAGTTCTCCCTGGACACCTCAAGAGGTTTGCGCATGCTCTCCCAATCCATTGTGCATCCTCTACAGAGCAGCATGGTCCTGGTGTTTCTCCTACTAGACAGTAAGAGTAAGGTGCAGGATTCCTTGCCTTAATTCAGGTCAGAATCATCCTTGCTGGTATGACAAAGTTTAATTATCAAATGTTTTTTAAATGCACAGATTAGCTCCTGGCTACCATCTTTGGTCTTTGGTTCATTCCTCTCAGCTCATAAAATAACTCTATATGCAGATGTAGCAGACAAAAAGCCAATGAAAGGAAATATGAAGCTTGTCTGCTGCTCATCCAATTTTGTGTTAAAACCCACACTTGGGAAACTCCTTTTTAATTGGCCTCTTCAGTGCCTGGAATACTTATATGTGTGCATAAGGTGACAGGACATGAACACACCAATCTAAATGGTCCACCTTATCTTAAAAGATGCCTACAGAAACGTTTAGACAGATTTATTTGCCTGAAATCTCTGTCAAGGAGGTATTTTGACTTTTCAAAGGACATACAAAGCATGAGAGGAAGGAAGAGTGGTTCTCTGATAGCTTTGCTAGTGAGAGTTGTGTGACAGTGAGAGACAGCAGGCTCACATTAGAAAAACTAGGTTCCCTTCCTATCCAAATCTTACTGAGCCTGGTTCATTTAAATCTGTTTAGGTTTCTGTTTACTCATCTGTAAAACAGAAATAATATTTTTCCGAAATTTCTTAGAACTCTTTTATTTTTCCCTTGAAAATAACTAACCTTTTGAATTTGACAGCATCTTTCTTCTGCATAAAGTAAGGAAATAGGAGACAGATTGTGCATACAATCTACATTCAGGCACTTAATTAATTAAAGTTAAGAAGCAGGCTGCAGCAGAATGCATTAAGAGCACTTATTTTAAGAAGATGCCATCATCCAGACAGCTTGCATTGGCCTGTGAGGGATTTCCAGGGGGAGGAACAGGACTGTACACAGAGAAAAAGTGACATTCTCTGAGTTCACAACAGTAAGTATCGGAATCAGTAATTCACTGTTATTTGTAAACTCAGTATTTGGGAGGGCTCTTCTTCCCACTCCTCAGTCTCAGGCTGAGCAATACCAAGGCTATTATGAGTCACTGTGCTGTCCTCCAAGAGAAGGGACCATGCAACACTTTCTTCTAACAGCCTACGCAGAATTTTGCAGCTCATGGTAAAATGACTGCAGTCATTACCTCCATCAGTGGAACCTGTCGCTTTCAGCTGAGTATACAGGGCACGCTTAGTGTCACTCTTGCCACAACCCCTTATCTCCTCCTTTCCCCTCCAGGACATGGTCGTAACAAGGTCAGGTTATGAAGGATGTGAATGTAAATGCAAGAGGACTAGACTGCATGCGTGTTGTTAAATATGGGCTTCCGAGGGTAGTCTCTGTAGCCCTTGTTAAATGGTGCAAAGTTACACAGAGCTTGGAGCTCACCGCACAGCCACGGTAGCATGGTGCCATGCCACGTTTCCATCTTTAAAGACTTGGTTCACAAGGGGTGTCCTTCAGTCTTAAAACATAATGATTTTTTTTTCTGTTGTTGGTTTATTTTTAAAGTCTCTGAAATAATACAAGGTCTATGCTGAAGTCCACCAAAGCATTATCTCTAGAACAGAATCGGAAAATATGTGTTCTCCTGCTGGCCAGTGCTAAGAGTCTGAGTTAGGTGTGTGAAGGTTGAAAGCTCATTGGAATAGTGTTGGAGGATTGCATAAAGCAAAACAACCCACATATGGAGCAGTTTCATCCTTGCAGTGTTCCGCTTGCTGTCCCTGAAACTGCAGTTGCATTTAACTCTGCAGAGGACTCACTCCCAAAGAGAAGCAAAGAGCAGAAAAACACTCATGAAATACGAACATTGAGGACACCAGGACCAGGAAGGGAACGAGGTTCTATATTCTACAATGATGGAAATTTACCTGATGGATTCTTGCTCCCAGGTCCCACCAATGCCCAACTGTGTTGAAACCCCAGGTAGAAAATTTAGTTTCAGGGAGAGCAACTGGTGTCAGAGGAAGAACAAGGTGGAGATTAATATTAACAAGCTAAAATTCCCACAAATATCTCACTGCAGTGTGTAAGAACGAAGCACAGGAAAGTGATGTCTGTACCACATCTGCCTAGCTCTTCTCCAACAAGATACAGATACCATAATTTCAGGATGTTTTAGTATTTCAGTACAGGTTTGTGCTTTGGAAGCATTCAGGCAACAACTAGGTAAAGGGCTTTGCAGAGCAATTTCTTTTTCAGAGAGGGCAATTAAAACAGCAGTACTCTTATCTCTTCACATTTTATATTGTTTTAGAGCCACAGGACAAGAAATATTACTAAATTGAATTTCTGAGGGATTGGTGGAAATCAATATAATGTATGTTTTGTATTAAATGCCTTAGAATCTATTTTCCTGCAACATAAATACATTCCTAATATCTCTAATGCTAATAAAATATCATCTTGATAATCTATTCAAAAACCTAAGAGACTTCAGTTTCTGTTCTGACACGCTCTGAATTTCAGTTTAAAAATGCATTCTGATTTAACTGTCATCAATAGCCTAATGCAATCTCAAAGAAACAGGCATAGGCTATTCAAAAATATTTCCAATATAAGTCAGAGATTGTCAGACAAAGAAAAAAATAGCTTCACAGTTAAAGACATAAATGTCAAGAAATAAGAAGAGGAAGAAAAAGTGTGAGAAATTCTATTTTTTAATTGTATTTTTCTGGTTTGGGTCAATTAATCATAAATCATCATAATTTTAATAAAAATAGTCTACAAAACACAGTTAAAAAGCATGACATAGTTCACCGGCAACTAAGAGGGCCTTTCTTTGCTGTTAAAATTTTAATTATTCAGTCTTTCAATATTCATAAGTCACCTCATTCTTTAAATCTGGAGGGAAGCCACAAAATCATGAGATTTAGAAATAGGAAAGATAGTAAATTTAGGGTGCTTTCCTGTATTGTAAAGTGTAAATATAAAATATAAATATAAAATACAATGTAAAAGTATTTTATTTTGTTTTCCTGTATTTGAATATTTGCAATAAAAATTTCTCTCTCTGCAGCCCTAATGTCTAGAGTCTTACTGTCATAAAACCTGAAACTCTTATGGGACTACATGATCTCAGTATAAAAACTTATGACCCATGCCAGGTATTCCAGATCTCAAAAGGGAATTATTAGCCATTAGTCTCAGGTTGTTATTAGAAAATGGAGTTTTAACTTCTTTAATGGATTAATGTTAAGAAAAGTTATGATAGGAACATTAATAGTCTACTCCATAGTGAAATCTCAATTACTGATTAAAGCACTACAGAAAAAAGTAGGAACATTAATGAAATGGCATGGTTTAGTGGGAGGTGTCCCTGCCCATGGTAGAGAGGTTGGAACTAGATGATATTAAGGTCCTTTCCAACCCTAACTATTCTATGATTCTATGAAATCATTTAGATTTTTGTTTCAAATCTCAGATAAAAAGCTTCAAGTTGTCCTACTTAACAAACTAATTTTGTGAAAGGATGTGTTACTTCACTTTGTTATTCCATCTCCTATATGACATTTTATTTACCAGCAAAGTACCGAGGCTCATGAGGAAGTAAGCTGGTAAGTAGCCTGGTGGCCTGGCACTTCTTGACTAACAGTAAACCCGTTTTTTGTAGCATGCATTTTTTGCAAATCTTTTCCCCATTTTGTAACAAATAAAAAGTTGTAATATTAGACTGAAGACCTATTTCTGCTGTCACTGATAACCCTGTATGAATGCAGAAATCTTGACTTGGGTCAGACATGACATGTGTAAGACATAGGTGCTTTTCTATGACAAAAGTATTTGTAAACCTTACAATCTTCTTTTTTGCCTTCTGCTAGGCAAAAGATCATGCTCAGCAGCCTGAGAGGTACAGCCAAGCTGTGGCAATTTGTCTTGAACAAAAGATGCAACTCTGATAGGTGGATCACGTAGCTTAGCTGCTTGTGGGAGTTCCTGTTCACCAAAAGGGACCTTAAAATTTTGAGCTATTCTGTGTATTTCCTTCCCTACAAAGCATATTATAATTGGCATTTGGGTTTTTTGCTGAGGTGCACTTTTTTTTAAATTATTTTTATTTAATTTATGACTGGGTTTTTCCAAGAGAACCAGAAAATTTCTAGGTTAAGATTGAGACATTGATTTTCGTCTTAGTAACTCCCCTATATTCTGCTTGTTTACCCCAAATATTGCCTTTTTTTTTGGCTTAACAATGGGCTAACTGGGGCTCTGTTAGCATTAAAAAGAGCCATTTGATATATCCATTGTGTGTACTTTGAATTTACTCTTCTCTTTCTCAGAAATATTTCCCATGAGATAGCCTTCAGGTCATAATGAGCATCCCTTTCTCCAAGCATCTGGGAGGGAAATAGGATATTGAAAATGGCAAATTTTCCTTAATGCACTGAGAGATTATGAAGGGCCCTTGACGTCCATTGAAATCATAAGTGTATCGTAAGAGCCCCCAAGAGGAGCCAAGGGAAATGAGTTTCTTTGGGAAATTTCTTGTCAGGAACTTTCATTGTAGGAAGTCTCTGCATTTGGAAATTTCCAGAAGTTTGAAAATCACAGATCATGAAAAACACAAGGAATCAGATTACCTACAAAGCAAAAGCCATACACTTACTCTGTCAGCATGTGGATGAGACAAAACAACAGGGTGAGAAACACTCCTCATTTCAAGCTAAAAAGTTCAACAAAAGTCTAGGCACAAAATTTGTATACTTGATCTGCCTCCAACTCAAAAATGTGTGATGGTTTTCTTTTCAGGGTGGTGCCTGGCTTTGGTTTCTAGGCGTTAAATCTGGTGATCTTTTTCTTTGCCATATTGAGTAGATCTCATTTGCAATGCCCTTCCATGCTGTTAATGGGGGAAACATGCTGATGCTCTTAGATTGTAGCTTAGGTTTGTAGCAGAGATACTCTTTATTGTTTCTGTCCACCAAATACTGTGCAGTTCTATGGAAAGCATCCTGTATGCAAATCCTCAATCTCAAATGACAGCCCATGAAGACAGATGTAATTCAAGTAATAAATATTAACAGCTAAATGTTTGCTACATCCGCAATTGTAGAGGAGACCTTTCATCCTACAGATTTTTTATACCTGCTCAAAACACTGACAAGTCCCTGCAGAGTGCAGCCAAAGATGATATTTCTTAAATGAGAAGTAATAAAAATTCCCCTCAGTAAGTTTAAATCCTGATAATGTCTCACATCTATTGAATTGTACTGAACTTTTACCAATCAGTCCAATTATGGGCTAATTCATTCTCACCGCTTAGGAAAGCTTTTTTTTCTCAAAGCCCTATCTGATTTTTTGTGTGTGAAATGCTTCCAAAGGGAAGTTAATAGAAGAGCGGTTCATCTGCATATACAAAGAAAGATCATAATATAAAAAATTGCCACATTAGAGAAGTCTAGACCTTGACTATCTGTCATATATTTTTATAGTGTCTTATCACTGTGCTATCTGATTAGAGTAGTGAAATGGTTAAGATAAATGAGTCTTAATTAGCAGAACTGATACCTGTCTATTGCAAGTCTTAAATTTGCATCTGGGAGCTCTAATTTTCAGAAGTGGGAAGTGCACGCCTGCAATCCTCCTTCCCTTTGAAATCAATGGGAGTTTTCCCTGCAGTGAAAACAAATGTTCAAGGTTTCACCCAAAGCAAACTGAAACTTTTGCTGTCTACTCATCCCTTTGACTCATGAGCTAAAACATGGGGAGATGAGCAAATACCAGAGCTCTGAGATGGAGGGAGAAGAGGAAGAGCCTAAACTTGACTTTTAATATCATTAGGTTGCAGAGCTCAGCAGCATGCAGAGACAAATAAGTTGTGTCAGGAAAAGGGTTGGTACAGATTAGTTTCTCTCTGGAATAAAAGCGACCAAAATGTGTCTTAGGTTTTTCTCTCCAGTTCTGCTTGTGGAGCAAAGTGTTTACATTTGAGCTCAGGGATTAGATGGACAGTTGCCATCGGTTTCAACTATTTCAGTAGGAATGGGCTGTAGCATAATTTCCCCACCAAATGCTCTCTGTGCAGAACAAATGATTTACCACAGAGCTCAGAGATGGGGTATTTACATTCATTTAAGTTCGGTATAAACATTTACAGAACATTAAGACAAATACCAGCATTCTCAGCTAAATGTCTGACCACAATTATTTCTGATGAATAAATGGCTTGTAGAACGACTCTGAGATGAGAGGGGTTTTTTTCTTTCTCCTTCCTTCTCAAAGCAAAGGACTCTGAAGAAACTGTGCACTATGCAGCTAAGCACACTGTGAAAAGGTTCACGTAGAGTTAAAGAAAACCATAGATGATTGTGAGATTAGGGAGTGAATATCTAGATTAAACCAGTTTATGTTGTCCTTCATCTGCTGTTCTGTTTTTTTTACTTCAAAATCTCACCTTCAAATCTGACCCTTACAGACATGCCTAACTCAGTAAAGATGCTTTATGCTGACCAAGTACTTTTCATAATAAATATTATGCGCTGCCCACTGCGAAGGTACTTTACGCACTGGAAATGGTGGCATGAGGGCTGTTGACTACAGCATAAGAGACTATTTACTAAACATTTCTCAGAGACGCCTGGCTGTGAGAATAGGGAAACCACTCAAAGGTACCTGGAATTATCTAGTCTAAAATTCACATTTTATCTTAGATTTTAGCAGAACAGGCAAAGGTATCCTCCCCCACTCTTCTCTCTTTTTAAATGTTTTTTATTTTTTAATATTTTAAAGTGTACTACAGGCAAAAATTGCAGATGCAAAGATTTCAGTTCAGCACTGCTTTTGCAGCCCTTCTCATCTTCACATTAGAGGCTACATTAACCTCGCTGGGCAGCATTTTCTAAAGGGCTGAGGAGAGATATTACTTATCTGCACTATGGGAAGGGTTCATATACCTGGGAAAGAAAATTTTAAGGCAACACTGAGAAATGAGGCTCTGTGAATTCAGAGCAAGACATGCACAGGCACTTCTTAGTTTAAATTTCTAAGAAATAACAACCAAATCATAATCATCACAATTCCACCAAAAAAAAAAAAAATGTTCACAGTGCTGTTTTCAGGATATCTCTCATAGCCAGAGCAGTCCAGCAATTGTAGGAGTCACATAACAAGTCAGAAACAGTTCTGGTTTCATCTCTGACAGGGCAGGGAGCTAAACCTGATTTTCAGGCATTTTGGTTGAACACGTAATTATGAGTCTATTGACCATTCTGAAATGTGTCTTTCTTGGTTTGTGGGGTGATTTTTGTCTTATCAGGCTTTGGGGTTTTTTTTATGATGCTGATTTAAAACATCTAATGAAAACATCTTGTTTATAGCTCAGCATTTCTGATTGAAACTATTCTCTTTTTCTGAAGCCCCCTATTCCTCTAAGGATGTTCTTCACCCAAACACACTTCCTCCTGTGAAAATAAGGGGTACAAGGCAGAATTAAAATCTTTCAACACTCTTGATTATCAAAACACAATTCATTATTATTTTCCCCAAACACCCTAATTTGAAACTGCTAACTGTTATCTGCTTCAGACACCAGATCCTGTGAAATGCAGGTCCTCTTGTTCAGTGGGGGACAGAAGTCTGTGAGAATACTATTGATGCTTAGAAGCATCAGCCTGGGAGGCATCAGGGCCTTTATAGTAGAAGAAGACATGTCCAGGTAGACAGAAGCCCCATTCTATTGGGTTTAAAGCCATAAACAGAGACCCACATGTAAAGCAAGTTTTTGTTCCGGATTTGTTTTTCAAACAGTACTGTGGCTGATTAACCTTAGCATTGAATTCCTGATTGCTACACTTATCACTGACAACATTTTGGATAGGAGTATATAATTTTATTAAAAGAGAACAAAAATGTCACTAACACCCTGCATCACCTCATGAGCTATTGTGGTCAAGCTACTTCATAGGATTCAAAAGCATAAAGAAACAGAAGGAAAATGAGCTCCGAGCATCTACATGAGGCTCAGATGAAAATTGAGACCACTGCTCCCACTTTGTTCACAGCACAATGAACTTATATTGAGCTTGGAAACATGAATGTTTCACACAGGTAGCATTTTACACTCCTTATCTCAAGGTGCAAAAGACTGCATGACAGCCAGAACAGTGATGAATCCTGTCTGAAAAGTCGCACCCACACTCAGTGAGGGGGTGTGGGAGGGAATCTTAATGAGTTAGGGATTTCTGTCTGCAGCAGCTTTAATCATCAGGTCTCCCTCCAGAATGAGGAATATTCATGCTTACAATAATTAATACTGAACAGGAGATTTGTATCAATCTGACAGATAGGAGATGAAATTAACTGTACTTTCATGTACAATTTTAAGTAGGTCAGATAAGAACATCTATTGTAACCAACTTTTATTTTATAGATAGATATACTCTGACACATACAGACCCACATGTACACATTATGTATGTCTATAAAAATCTCACACACGCAGCAGAATCTCCTTAACCTGACATTTGCAAGCTACCCATTTCTTTCCCTGGAGCTCACCACTCTTCCCCTCACTGATTCATAGGTTCTAAGGTCAGAGAGGATGGTTGTGATAGAGCCAGATGTTCTGCAAATACAGGACTTAGAATACCACACAGTAATTCCTGCACTGTATCCTGTCAGTTGAGGTTGGACTGAAATATCACTGAAAATTACACTGAATACTAAAAATATTTAAATAAAACAACCTCCTATGATGCACTGGTTTTACTCTAAATTTTATTCCTTTTCCTCATTACCTTTACATGGTTAAGTTTGATCAGCATCAGTGATCTAAGCATTTTCTCTTTAAATAACATTTCCCTCTAGGTAGTGACAGCAATAGGAAGAATACAACAGACACAGGAAAAAGTAAAGGTGTCAGAATATGACATTGGTGTGATGGGGTTTCAGTTAACTTAGTTCTCTGAAGGTGTTCATTAGTTGTTCATAGCATCTGGTGCTTCAGAATTTAATTCCTTCAATGCATAATGGAAATGCAAAGAAAAGATGTCTCTATCCTGCAGTGTAATCTGCATGCACATTTTTAACATCAATTGAAATTATAAGGAAATGAACAGTATTTTGTTTCAAAGTCTTCAGTCTCCTTTTCAGTGACGCTGTTTTACCTATTTTCTGAAATGAAAAATTAAACCTGTTTTTAATATTTATTTAAGACATCAGCTGTTGGCTGTGTTAACATATGGCTGCTTGAATAAAATAATTTATTTGGGTATGGAACACCTAGGGAAAATGTTAAAACCTGGAACCAAACTCTGAAACACTGTTTGCTAATAGTTTAAGTTAAATACCTTGCTCTACTTTTCTGTTTTCTTCTTTATTGAAAAAAAGAAAAGAAGTGGTACTGGAGAAGGGAAAAACAGGAAAACCTCAATAGACAGAATTTAGGAAAAACCATTACAAAAATAAACTTAATTGATTAAAAAAGCTGGCAGCATTTTTGATAGAGAAATATGTCTTGTTTTGAAACACTAATCTACCAGGTACATGCCTGAAGTTATACAGATGCTGCAGCAATGTGACATAGTTATATAGTCACTAATCAACACTGTGTACTTAAATAATCACACACATAATCATAACTGTGTCCTTAACTACTTGTTGTCTCAAGTCCACAGGTTCTCTAACTGTGGCAAATATCTGTGTGAGATTTCTGTTAGTTATAAAAGTGATTTTCTAGTCTTGCTCCCAAAACAATAGCAAGATGTAACAAGATCAGAGACATTTTGTGCCACCAGCAACCCATGTGTCTTACTGACCCCACAGCTCCTGCAGTTCAGCTTCAAAAAGAGGGGTCTGCAGTGCTCTTGCATGGGGTAATTCCCACCCTGGGGCTGGAACTAATTTGAGGGGTGTCTCTCCTCTATTTGAAGAATGTGCAGATGGCCCTTGGAGCTTGCAGGAGGGAAAAAATGTGCCAGCAGTGTTCAATAGGTATGGAAATAGTATGGAAATTAGGTAAAGTGGACTCATGTTGGATATTTAGTTGCTCTTAAAGAAAGTTCCCCAGTTAAGCATGTGAAGGTTGGTGGAATGAAAACCTGAAAGAGGACCTGAAGTATCCAAACCTTCAGTCAAAACAGTGAAGTTAGTGACTTAAAGGGCCAGGAGTGTACAACAATTACATGCTGTAATTCCCCTTACATGTGAATGCAAAAGTTATCACAAAAACAAGAGGACAGAGAATCAGGATGAGCAGTTTGCTTTTTTTCTTTTCTGCTTCTTGTTAAGAAACTTTCTTTTAAATAAGTCCCCTTTAGTAGCTGCAACCTTAACTTACCACACTCAGATCAACAACTGAAACCAAATAAGAAAAGAAGTGAAATTGTAGAGACTGAATGAATTGCAGGCAATGTGCTGAAAAGTAAATTGGGAAGTTGAGCATTCTTTCATTTTTAATAACCTGAGGTGTTAGCAATAATACCTGTAGTTAATTTTTTTAAGATGGTCATTTTAGATCAATAGTATCCCAGTGAAACAGACAAGGCCATTTATCATATTTAAAACAGTAAAGTCCAAACCGCATGTTGTATGGTGAAATTATACCAACTAACATTAGTGAGAATCAACTCTATTATTTTCTATTGCTTTTCTTTTTATTTTTGGTGAAGTCATCAGACAAACATATATTTAAAACATATTGTTGAATTGGTGCATTTCTTTTCATCTCCTCTATAGTTATGCATTTAAACTATGGAAAAGGAATGTTTGGGAAGCCAAGAACAAGTATTTCTGAAACTGTTCGAATTCTGATTCTCAGGGAAGTTATTTTCTGCAGAGGTGCTAAAAATATTAGCCCTCAGAATAGCACGAGCTGACGGCTGCGAACGCTGTAATTTAAGGACTTTTGTGCTCTTGGGTCACATGTAATAATTTCATGCTGGTGTTTTAGGTTTTGCCTATTAAATACTTTTTCTTGAGATGCAGGCTTAGATTGAGTTGACAGAAAAATAATAAATTCAACAGTGTTTTTCATATATGGGCTTTCTGTTAGAAACATGAGGGCAAATTCTCAGCAGAGATATACAGTTCTCTTACTGAAATAAAACAGCACTGCCCATGGCAGAGTCAGTGTCTGGCGGATCAGCCCCTTAACTGGCTTTGCAGCTAAATGAAGCTACATCTCTTGGTGGAGGAACTGATCCTGTCAGCCCCTGCAGGTAACTGACTGCTTTTGAAACTGATGTCAAATCAATGACAGTCCTGAGCATGAAACCGTAGCATTTGCAGCCTGCTCTGTATATGGTCCTGGCTGTTGGTATTTAGATCCTGGGCTTCAGACCTCATCTTTGTGATTGCAGCATAAATGAAGCAACAAGATCACTGCGGAGCAAACTCAGATGCAGTCCACACCTTATTGTTTTTTCTTTCTTCTTCTTTTTACCTCCTCATTCCTTTCTTCCTGCTTCCTTTCTCAAAGAAATACACGGTGAATAATCCTGGAATCATCTAAACATCAGAAAGACTTGAAATGTCTCAGTAAGCACCCTCAGCATTACAACAAGGCAAAAATACCCAAGATGACCTAAGACATATTTCTTTAGTCTAGAAGGCTTAGTTTTACAAGGGATCCACCCTTCATATTTCCTTTGTTGTTGTTTATTATGATCATATAAGAAAGTAAACAGTGCTGTATACAACACAGAAGACTACATTAAGAGAAACTTCGAACAAGCTAAACATTGCTCCTCATTTGAAGGGAGGGGAAGAAGTAAAGAAAAATTAAAGTTTAATTTTGTTTCCTTGTTAGTTATATGAGAGCAAAAGTGCTCTGCCCTTATAAGATGGTTCTACCTGTTGTATTGAACGTGATATGCCTGGGAGACAATATGGAGCTACCTATTTGCTTGTATATTAAGAATGATTTTTCTATATGGGAAACCTGAGACTTTATTCATTTTTTGTGACTTTAATATTTTTGATATCTGCAGTTCATGACAAAGCCATGTAATTGGTACAGAACTTTCCTTTCTTGCATCAAGCCCCCTAATCTTTGAACATTAGAATAATTTTGCATCTAGCCTGGGGTAAATTAGTTTCTTCAGGGTTTTGGGGCTTTTTTCAGCTTTCCAGCAGTATTTATTTTTAATTTGAAATTCTTTTAATATCAAAGTAGGTGTAATTAATTCTCTGTTTCTGATGATCTGAAAATTAAAATGAAAAATTACAAATAATATATCAAAGAACTTTCATAAAATATACCTGACCAAAATAGTTCAGATTTACTGAACTTACATACCAATTTTTGCGGGGATTTTTTCCCCTGTATGCGAAAGCCATGCTTTAGTGCCATCTAGTGCACTGAGAACTCATGAAAGAAACTTCCTTGGACGTTTATGCTCTTGCCTTGCAATAAACACTTTAGATTAGAGTCATGGTTATCATATTAAGCAAACAGTGAAATTATTCTTAATTACCTATGTGGAACCTGACTATGTATGACCAACGGGGAGTGTAAAGGCAGAGTTTCAGGTCTTCTCTCACCAGCCATCACTGAAACTGAAAAAGACTCAGCAGTTCAGATTTAATCTCTTTTCCTCTGGAAAATTAGAAGCATCTCAAAAGAATTCTAGTTCTCAGCTACATATCATGAATTTGATACCTAATTGTGGGATACACAAAATATGGTGTGTGCAGAGCCTGGGTTTCTCCTTTTCCATAACTGAGCAATAATTGTCCTGAGGCCAGAAAAAAACCACCACAAAAATAACAGAAGCCTGTTGGTGCACAGTATAGCTAGCAAGAATAAAAATGGGATTACATATTCAGTATTTTTTCTCTCTCGTTTTTTTTGGGGGGTGGGTATTTTGTTGGGTTTTGGGTTGGGTTTTTTTGATATTTTTCCAATGAAAAATGAAAACTGGCTTGCAAGCCATGAAAAAAACCCTAAACCACGTATCAGCAGGTGAGAGATGCTGCCCTAGATTGCTGTCTATTGCTTTCAACTCATGACGACCATACGAGGAAGGCAATTTAGGCCTCAGTATCTGTCTAGATAGCTGTCTTACCAATGCTTTATTTGGGTTTTGGAGTATTACATTTGTTATCAGTACAGCCATTCTGATGGTGTATGTGTGTGATTCATAAATAGCTAGCAAGGTTTGAGAGGTTAGAAGATTTGATTAGATGATGTGAGGTTAGATATTTGTATTAGGGAGGTTAGATGATCTGCTGAAATCATTCAGATCTTTGGAGATCAAGACACTGATTATCAGGGCAGATTTAACAGCAGGTACATGCAGGTTGTCAGGTTTGACAGTTTCAGTCCTTGCAAACAGGTGGAAGATTTCTTACCCCAAATCAGGGAAAAATCACTTCCCTGGAACTTTCACCATTGAAAGGAAAGGTGTTAGTTTTGACCAAAAGGTGAGACTCATTCTAGCAGTCTTGCAAAATTGATCATCTCTGCTGATTCCCTGTATGTGTCCCTGATAAAGATTTCTCTACCTTTTTTTTTCTTCTGATATGTACAACAAAATATTTTATGCAAAAGCCAGGTATTTGCGGTGTGGTATCTGAGCTCATTGCTTGGGTAACTCAGTAACAGCTGAGGGTCAGGATAGAACTATAGACTATTCATTAGGGACTGTTGTGATAGGACAAGGTATAATGGGTTAAAACTTAAACAGGGGAAGTTTAGATTGGATAGAAGGAAGAAATTCTTTGCTGTAAGGGTGGTGATGCAGTGGAGTGGGTTGCCCAGGGAAGTTGTGAATGCTCCATTGCTGGTGGTGTTCAAGGCCATGTTGGACAGAGCCTTGGGTGACATGGTTTAGTGTGAGGTGTCGCTGCCCATGGCACGCGGGTTGGAACTGGATGATCTTGAGGTCCTTTCCAACCCTAGCTATTCCGTGATTCTATGATAGAAACATAGGAAAACTGTAAAACTTCCCCAAAGGGAAACCATCTGCAAAGACTGTGAAATTTAGCAACACGTTAGGCCATTACAACCGCTTTTCCAAAGTAGTAGTAGTAATAATAATAATGACAATAATAATATTTTTCCTCTGACTTATGCCTTTTTGGTGACCATTCAGTGAAGCTCAGGAGATGGAGTTCAGACTCCCTCTCTGAAACAGGACAATCTGCGTCTCTGTGGGGCCCTGACCTTCTCTTAGACTTCCAGGTGCAAAATCATGATAACAGCCCCCTTCTGAGAAGGTACGTGTTACACAGCAGTGCCAGGGGGAGAATGGGAAGGAGGAGAAGAAGGAAGAGGGTAGATCATCAGATGATGCACTCCCCAGATAGTACAGGGGACCACGAGTGAATTCTTCACACCAATGGTTATATGACTTTCAGACCCCATAAGTTGGACGTAGGCGTCCTGAAATGATAAGATCCTCCCCTCACAGCGCAACCTTCAGGAGTGTCAGCAGCCCTGCTTGCTAGCAGCAGCCCTGCTACTGCCTGGTAAAAAGAATGAAATAATGTCTATCTTTTTAAGAGAAATCTATTTGTCAGCACTCTGAATTTTAATGTGAACTGGCAGTGGATCTCAGTGATAAAGGAAAAGTCTAATACGGATGGTAATTTTGCAAAGACCTTCCTAACACGTGTTATCCACTGGCTTTCTTTTGTTCACCACTGTGAATTATCAACTGACTCAAGGCAATAAAGGGAAAAAAGTTATATTTCTCACTGTGTCACTTTCCTAACGTCATCCAAAGCTCACTGCAATAATTTAATTTTGTAGAGAAAACACAGAGTTTATTACATTTCTCCCCCCTTCTTCCCTCAGTATTTTGTAGACAGGTACGGAATAGTGATTGACCAAAAGCTGTGATTCATGGTGAGCAGCAGGGTTCCGCCAAATGCTTAACAAATTCATTTCTATTGGAACAAGAGGAAACCATCACATTTCCTAATCCTCCAGAAAGAAAGCTTGATCAAACACATGATCGGAACCAGCCATTACCAGGGAACATATAAGAAGCCATGTACAAAGCTTGTGATTAAACAACCCAAAGGAAAGTTTCCTTTTAACCTTTTGAAGTTATAGGTAGGGACAGCAATATTTTTCTATGCAAAGCTTCTTGGTTAAAAATAAGGGGTTTATGCAGCATGAATAATCAGAACATTCTGAGATTGCTGCTTCTGTTCTCTTATCAGCAAATGGGAATCTTTAGGGATAATCTGGGACACTATTTTGCTAGAAACAAAATTGCAGCAAATGCACTGAAGCAGTGCATATATACTGTTCAAATTATGGAACTTTGGATTAAGTTGTTAGATCCAAGTGAACAGCTACAGAACAAAAATGAAGTTACTTCCCTGATTCATTCTAAATGTCTGATAGTTTATGAGAAATTAATTTCGCTCAATAATCCTGAGTCATTCTCCTGTATCTTTCTTCAGTTTCACTGTGCAGTGAGGAATTCCCCGGGTTCCACAGAAAAAAAGGAATTTCCTTGATCAGTTCTAAATGCATTGTCTTCTACCACTGCAGCCTCAAAGTTGCCTCACTAAAGCTCTTGATGCTAGCCACAGTTTACACCAGTCAGCAGATTTAGCCCATTGACTCAACCTCTCAGTACAGTAGAATTCCCCGCTGTTCAGCACCCCTAATTTAAATGCTACTTCTAGAAAATGTGGAAAATAACATTTAAAGTCTTCATTAAAGGTATTGCTGGGAGTGTCATATAAGTATCTTATTTACAAAAGCCTTGAATACCATATGTTCAGAGGAAGATGTGCCAAAAAGTGCTAATTACAGTGTTACTTAATGGCAATCAGGTAATTATACTCAGCCCACTTAAATATTCTCTGCAATCTGGATTGCCTCAGAAGTTGAGGAAGGATTACTGCTGCCCTGTCCTGCATGTCAGTGCCCTTTCCTGAGGGCACGGGGTGTGAAATAAAACTTCTGAGTACAGACCCAAACCTCACAGCCCATTAGTTCCACTGTTCCTCCTCCTCCATTTTTAAATTTTCTCTCTGCTCTGCTTGGACACTCAGGAACTTTTTCCCCGCCCCAGGAACACTTACAAGAAGATTTTTGATCCCTTAATATCTTCCATTTCCTTTAACTATTTTTTTGCCTCGCAGAACTAAGCTAGCCTACAGGTTGTCTTCTGATTCCTGGGAGAAAGGTGATCATCTCTTGCTGAACTTACCCAATTTCCCCAGCAAAGTGCTGCTCAGTCCTTGCGAGGGTTATTTGGTTCTGCACCTTCGTTTTGAACTATTTTCTTCACACCGATGAGCTGTGTTCAGCAATAGAATTTGTGCTCAAATCCTTTTCAATTTCTCAAAAAGAGGTCCTGTCAGAAAACCAACCTAGAGGCAGGGTACACACATAGATATGCATATATATGTGTGTGTGTATAGAAAAGTATAAATATAATTAAATATTTTAAAATTATTTTTTATATAAAGTTTATATAGAACTTATATGTATTTAATATAGCATAAACATACAAACATTTGGAACCTTCCTGGAAAGCTGATAGAGTTTTGTTCTGACACACAGCTGTGGGGAAGCCCATTGATACGACGCACAAAGGTGATCAGAAGATCTAATCCCTCTCATTCTATAGGCAGGCAAACCACCAGGTGCGGCAGTCCTGAGCATTACACAGAACTTGTATGCAAAAATAAAGTATTAACTATACCCAGTACTCAGTGGCAAAACTTGTCATCGCTTTAATGCAGCCAGGAGGCAATCGGAGACAGTTTAACAGATGTTTCCATATTTAAACCAGAACAAACAGAGCAGATTAATTTCCCCACTTTCTCTTCAGAAGCGAATGCCAGGAAGTTCTGGATCTGAAATTTCGCTGTGTAACGTAAGGAAAAAACAATGTTTTGATCTCATCAGCAAAGGCTGTATATGCAACTGCGGTAATGCTAAGAACCAGAAGCCAGTCTATAAATTCAGGCTGCTGCTTGGGAATAAGAAGGTCATAGTGAGGTCTGATCACACAACCACGAGTACAAGCAATTTAGAAATATTACACACTACTACTATTAAATTGGAATACCAAAGCAGATTATCTTTGACTGGAGCAAAAATATCTCAGCCCAGCATCAAATTAACTTTTTTCCTGAATGGTGGGGCAGGTTGAACATGGTCTTTTTTTCCTACATAATGTGTTATTCTCTGAAAGGGATGAAACTTGCACTTGCTCTCTGCCCATGCCATCCCACTGATTGCAGAGGGGTGTCCCAGGGCACGCATCAATGATAAATACAGCCCAGAGGTCACAAGCTACCTCTCAAATTGCAGGACTCCCACACTTAATTCACGGCTCTAATTATACCATCAGCTGTCATTACTCCTGTTATTTAGATCTGTCATCCTGACATAGCAGGAGGGGAGCTGGTGTGAGCCTTGGGTCTTGGGAAGGCATAGAAGAGAGGAGGAAGGGCTTCAGCATCCAGGGATCTTGCACCTGATGTTGCAAAATGGAGCTGTTTTGAACCAGCTGGAGGGGAAACTGCAGTAGCAGTGGCTTGCACCCGGCTTCAGATGAGAGGTGGTTTTACAAATCTGCTTCCTCCCTCTGTGCATGTGCATGAGGGGTTGTTTTTCTGCCTTTTTTTTTCTCACTCCATGTGGTTTGAAGCATACTAAGACTGGCTTTCCAAAGCAAAGAGCTCTGAACTGACGGTGATGGATAATCAGCATCACACAAACCACTATGTAATTTCATATGCTCTCTTCTTATCTGTAACCTCCCCTTATGTGTTGATTTCCTGCAAGCTTTGGGAGGGTGAATAGTGAGAGTAAAGGGTTAAGGCTCCTACCTCCCCCAGCGGCCGATGGGTTTGTGTGGGTTTTTCCCTTTCCTGAGCACCCTTCTCTCCCCACCCCACACGTGAAAGCCGTGTAACAACCCCTTCCTCAACCTTGACTCAAAGGCTGCCAGCTCAGTGATTCACCCCAGCTCCACCACCAGCTTTCGCTGGAACTCCGAGCTGAAAACCCAGCCAAAAAGAGCCCATGTGGGGGGCTAAGAGAGTTGTTGTCCCCATCAGCCCACTCATCCCCAACCTCCCAGTCCCAAATGACAGCTGTAGGGTTATATTTATCGCAGGTGTGCAGTTAGCATCTGACATTAAAAAGAGGGGGAGATGACAAAAAAAGAAGGTGCTTTTCCTTCATAGTAACACTTCCCCTCCTTTTGCCCTTTGGAAGGTTTTACAGTCATTAAACAGTCATCTTCACAACTGCCTCACCCAAACTTTGCTGGAGCTTAAACACATCTTCCGTGTGACAACGATTTCAGCCCTGGCAGGATCTAAAAAAGGGTTTAAATCCTAGTCATTTTCTGTTCCACTTAATTGCCTTACCCAACACTTAGACTTCATATAAAGACAATCCATCTTTTCCCCACTTATTCCTGAAATAATCATTATCCTCCACTGCAGAAATACAAAAATAAAATAAAACACCAGAGTTTTTTTTTTTTTTTTTTAGAAAAAAAAGTGATAGGGGTTAGGAGGAAACTTGACATTGAAAACAGATGCTCAAATTATAAATGTCTTTGAGTAATCCACAGTATTTTTCATACACTTCACAGAGTTCCTTTCTGGAGCTAATGGAGCTTTAATAAAGGATGTTTCTCCCCGCTCCCTTCTCCATGCAACTTCCCCTCCCCTTTCCTCTTCCACTGTGAAGTTTCCATGAGTAATCCCAAAAACAATATTTAGATGACTGGAACATTAGAGCATAATGTTACTGCATAACATAGCATGTCCAGAACTTTCCTCTGGGATGAAAATCTTTTCTTTTCAGCATATTAAAGGAGAAGTAAACATTATAATGAGGATAAAAAATGGATGCTTTGAAAAGTTGTTTTATATTTTTGCTATTTTATTCCATTTATGTCAGCTTGGTTGGAGCAGTATCAGTTATCCTAAATGTTTTCTGGAGACAACCCCCTTTCTTTTCATGATAGATGCAGGCCAATACGGTTGGACCTGTCATGTCCTCCCTGCTCTTTTCTCCTGTTTCATTTGCCAGCAGACCACCAGATCAGGCACCAAAAGTGCCAATATGTTTTTCCTAGCCTTCGAGACAACAGAAACTACTTCTGTTGCTTTTATTTGGCATTCAGGTAGCCTCTCAAACAGCGAAGTCAGATTATCTTTGGTGAATCAAACCTTCATCCACAATGCAGTTTATCAGATTAGTGTTTTTCCTTTCAAATTTGGTCTTTTAAAGAGTCTCAATCAGAAAATTAATAGTTAAAATATTACCAGAGTTGACTGGAATTGTTTTCAGGGATAACAGCGCTACAACAGCAAAGCACTTTTCGAGCAAGATTCAAATGATTTTGGGTTAGCTCCTTGGTCTTCGCCTGACTTTCTGTTTGACTGCGGGCAGGCCCCACCATTTCACTAGGCAGCAGCTTATCACCACCAAAATGGAACTGACAGAAGATATTAATTCTCCATCTCACAGGCAGTCGGTGGGAATAAATCCATGAAGAAATGTTCTCAGCACATCTGCTCCAAAGAAGCTGTGGTTTTGGTGGAGATTCCCAAGACATCTCTAAACTGGTTCACATAGGTACCAACAACAGCTACTCGCACAGTACAGACCACACTACAGACCTGCTACTGTAAAGCTAGCCCAGATATATCAAAATTATAGTTCAGACACAACAGTGAATCATGTAATAAGGAGAAGGTTAAAGACAGATACGTGGCTTGTCTTTTAGGCACTGAATCTATGGCATTAATGTGGTAAGAACAATAGAAAACCTGTTATTAACCAGTTTTGTTTTCAGAATCAACCTGCATCTCGCATCCATTAAAAAACTTGCAGTGTGGCAAATTGGCCTTGACAGGGGTGGGGTTTTCCTTTGCTGCCCTTTGGTTTAAATGTGGCTACTCACAATTCATATTTCCCACTGCATCAGTGTCTTGAGCAAAGGAGATCTTATATTTTTCCACATGCAAACATAAAAGCATCTCAGTGGAAATTCACAGGTCCTGCAGACACTTTGCTGACCTAGTCAGCTGGCCATCTTTTCTCATGCAAAGTGTTTCACGTGAACAGCTCTTGGTTTATGCCTTGTAACATTTTCATGTGATTCATGACAAATGATTCATATTTCTTTGGTATTCACCAAATATCATACTTAGAAATCGCATTCTTAGAAATCTTAAATTCCTTTATGTAGGAGGGGCTGTGGGTGCTCTACTCAGGCTCATTATGATAATGCAATCTCAGACGGTGTCACATAAGCCAGTTTACGGTAATAAATAATGATAATCACAAGTTCATTAAAGTGTTGAGCTTTCAATTTAAAAAAAAAATGTAGCAGAACCAGAAAAAAACCTAACCAAGAGTATTTTTGGACTTTAAACTGTTGCTTTTACACTATGTGTAAATAAGACAAATTAATAAGTAAATAACCTGAAAATTTGAGTTTCAGACTCGGATATGAGGTCTAGGCTTGTGTCTCTGTCTTGCTACTGGACTTCTGGTGTGACTTCAGGCAAGTTACTGAATCCCTGAAATTCTATTCTCTCCAATTAAATGTGCTATTTATTAATGTTTGCTGTCCATTTTGATCCTAAATTCTCCAAGTGACAGAAGGAAGATTAACTGTTAAGACTATACAGGCAGTAAATTGGTGAGAAAGAAGGGCTGGAGGATGCTTATTATTTAATCTGTGAATGCTCAATACTTCTATTATGCAATTGACATTCAAATAATAATAAAAAATATGAATTTCCAAAACGTTTTCCATAAGGGAATTATTTTCTTAATTACATGATATGATCTAATTTTAGGTGTTCAGGTTTTCTGCCCAGACAAATGTTGTACAAAATTTTCCTAATTCAACCCTCTTCAGGTTCTTCCACTCTTCAAGAGTGAAACTTACAAAAAGTGATGGATATGGGGAAGAGGGGTAGGGGGAAGAGAACACTAAAATTCAAAACAAGAAAAAAGAAAGGAAAGAGAAGACAGTGGGGTTTTCAACTCTTTATGGAAATTAAGATTTCATATAAAGTTTGTTGGTGCTTTATATTTGGCCTGCATCGGCTGACCCATGCAATTGCCACTTCTGATGCAGTCATCCTGTGTTAAACCCTCTAAAAGATGCTAATATGTAGACCAGCGTGATGAATAGATGATGATTCAGCTAGAAGAAAGGAGTTTTAGTCTTTGATTTCTGTTCCTATATTTTTACATTTTACTTTAAAAAGTCACTTAGTAAAGTAAGTTTGCATTTTTAAAAACACTTAACACTTCAAAGCACCTAAGTAAGTTCTCTGTTGGATCTGATCTATTGACATGGCAAACCTTTGCAGCTGATCACCTTTGGGTTCATTACAGCTTTGCTTATGCGAGTGTGTCCTAGCTCCTTAGATTTCTCTGCAGCAGAAGAAATCACATAGGATTGAAGAATAACATAATGTTCATGCTATTGCTATTTATCTGTAAGTAGCAAAATTCACTGTAACTGCAATCAGAAAGATGATTGTAAAATCTAGGAACTTTGTCAGAATGACTGTGTAAATCCACTTTGTGAGGATTGAATCTGTTAGTGTAAGTTTCCCTCACCCTGTGACCAGCAGTTTCCTCCAAACTCGTACACCAAAACCTGACATGGAAGAGTTTCCTGAAGACATTACTAGGTGTCTTTCATCTTTTGCCCATGCCTTGTGTTTGTCACAGAAAACAGGGACCACAGAAAGCAATATGGTGAAAATATGTTGTAAAGGTTAATTGTGAGAGAAATTATTACTTACATTTTTTTTTCCTGATCTGTTCACCATGTTGTACATTCAAGTCACTGTATTTGGCTTACGTGCAGCTCTCGAACTTCTCAAAATCATCTAGGACCTGCTGTTGTCTTGCTTTTGTTGGATTTACATTACTTGGTTTGTGTGTTTTATAGACACAGTAGTAAATATACAAGACTCTTGTGTTTTATGGGACTCAATTAACAGAATGAAAGGGGATCTTTCCTTGGCTTTACTGAGCTCTGAAGCAACAAAACCCCCGCCCACCACACAAGTTTGTCTATCTACTATTTTATTTCCTCTTTTCGTATACATTTCAGATGTTTTATTTAGAAAATATTTAATATGATGATGTTGACCATGTTCACATGTCATTCTTAAGAAATTTTTTACACTCACCTATTAACTCAGAAGCATTTATTTGGAGTCAGTAGAAAGTACCTCCTCCCATATAGTTGTTAAGTGACAAACCCGTTAATGTTAAGAAAATGCCCATGGCTCGCTTAGGTAAACACTATCAGTCTGAAATCGCCTTTTAAGGAGGAGATAACCAAATCCACTCAAGAAATAACAGCAAACAAAGCAAGACAAAGTAAACTCACATTAAAAGAAATTAGTACCTAACAAAACAGGGTAACAGTTTAACAAGCTACTGGTGCAGCACAAATCTCCCCTAAGTACCAGGAAATAAGCCATTGAAACTTCATCACTAAAGTGAAGTCCCCACTTGTAAAACTTCAGATAGCTACAAACTCCTTTGATTCGATGCAAATCAGAGGTGCTTTTTTTTTCCTTTCTTTTAATGGCACTATTTGCTTCTAATGTATCTAAACAGTAGGTGAGCTGAGAAAGACCAGGGATTAACAAACACAGGGTCATTGAGGATGGACAAATTTAAAAACAACAATAGCAACTCTTCAGTGTTTGCATTTCTGTTGATTTTATCCTTTCATCTTCTGGCATAGGGTGATGTTTAGTGTGATATCTTATTAACCACTCTAAAGTCTTTCTGCTTTGTAATCTTTATTTCAGAGTTACCTGGTAATTCCAACCTTAAATAATGTATTATACCCACACATGGAGGGGTTATAATAAAACTTCTGTTATGACTCTGTATAGGGATGGATTGCTTTTCAAATTACATCTTCCCTGCTGTATGCAACTCACTGCTCACTGTCTGGTCTCCTTTCTCCTGTATACATGATTTATGGACAATACAGAACTGTTTCAACTCCCAGTAAGAGGCTTAAGTCTGTAGCTCAGACTACAGGCTTCCAGAGACTTCAAGCTTTGAATGGGCTATTGGATCAGCTAGTCTGACCAATACAAAGCAGGCCCTTGCATTTCATACAACTACCGCTGCAAGAAGTGTTGCAGCTTGTATGACTGAATCAGGACTTCCATCTTATGAAACATATCTCTCAGAATGTGCATTCAAAACAACAACCCACCACTTTCTGTGATAACGTGTGTCAATGCTCGGTCAGTGTTCCTAAAAACAACTGCCTTATTAGTAATACAAATTTGTCTATTGCCAGTTTGTTGCTCCAAAAGTTCTAGACTGATCTGAAGAAGTTTAAAAGACTCACAACTGAATAGCAGCCTTGGCAATGATCTTGATAGGCTGCTAAACCTTCTTCTATATTGACTAAATATTTTCTCTCCATTTCCTCATTAATTATGAGTCCTTTAAGCTGTAGGGTTTCAGGATGTCTGTTCTTGAGCTGCGTCTTTCTACTCATGGCGTTTTTGCCCTTAGTGAGTTTCCATTAACTTGAAATCACTACATGGGTTTGTGCTGGAGCAGCACTGTAGGTGATGTAAAGCCAGTGGGGAGCTGTAGAAGCATTGCACCATTAAATAAATAATTTGAGTGGCCATGCTACTTAAATCACAGTAAAGCATTGCTTCACATTTTCCTCGTGCATATAAGACATGCTGATGCACTTGATGCCAGGTTCAAAAGTAAACACAGTGATGTACCCATTCCATCTTGGTTACAAAAATGCAGCCAAATGAGCAGGAAACCTGGCACAGTTCCACTATGCAAACATGGAAAAGATATCAAAAGTCCACATTTCTGCAGGTCTCATTTCCTGTTGCTTTACTAGTGAATACTCACAGGATTTTGGGTCATAGCAAGCCCGTAAGTATGAACCTGTGTAAAAATACCTGGCCAGATACCTCTGTGGTGCAAAATTTCTATTCTTGATGTCTATATAAATATGAAGATATGTGCCTGCTAAACCAAGAAGATAACAGTACCAACATATAACTAGATAAGAACAATTCCCTAGCTTGTTATGTAGTGGGTTTATTTTCCATGAAAAGTAGAGCGATAATGACAGATGAAATGAGCATCACTATTCTGGAGAGGGATAAAAAAGCAGCATTATGTGTTAACACCAGATGGGTAGCATTTACTACAACTCTATTCCTTTCCAGTCTTCTCTGAGTTTTAAAATCAGTCTGATAGGGCAGACAGAGATTTCCAGGAAAGAATTCATGTTCAGTGTGTTATGGAGTTGACCAATTCCACTAAAAACTCATTGCTTGGCTTAAAGCAGAGCTGGAACTGTTCTGCAGGATGGCCAGCAAATTGAAGACAGCTCAAGCTTAGTCCCTGAGGACCTCAGCTCTGTAATTATGCCACCACTTAGTGGAATAATGAACACTGATGGATTGAAATGAAACCTGGTCCCAACAGATTGAACTTTTTAGCCTGTCCTGTATCAGCCATCTCTTCATTTTTATGTATAGAGTTTCAGTAAAGTAGAGGGCAAGGCCAAGTTCAGAATGGCAGAGATTGGCAATAGTAATATGAGGTTTCCTTATTTGTCTGAGGGGGTTTATTTGCTGCTGTTTAACCACCTGGACTTTAACTCTTTTTGGCCAGTCTTGAAACCATTTCTTTATTTATTTTTTTTTTAAATTAATGAGAAAAAACTGGATTTGCTGGTTGCTTACAGTATACATGCAATACAAGTTATTAATTTCCAAGATCATTGTGAAACATCTCTGTATTATATCATCTATCTCTAATAATGGAATTAATGATATTTATCTTGCAGCTTTGCTCAGTGTTAATTTCTTGTAGTAGTCTGATAAGCTAAATTGCCACATTGGCAGAGGACTGGTGTTTTCAGTGTGGTTAAGGTGGGACTAGTTTACTCTTTGACTCATGGTTTTGACAACTCATCTCCACCCTCCCTTTTTCATGTCACTGGAGCAAACACCATCCACTAAAAGTCATTGGTGTGTGGCAAAGTGTGTGGCTTTATTGCTTTCTAGTGCTGACCCTCAGATGAGAAGTTCTAATGTTACTAGATTTAAGGATAAATTTAGGAGGTATGGGTGCTCAGGTCCACTACTGAGAGGCAGTGTGACTTCATCTTAGGAGATGATGCTATATGTCCTGTGGGGTAGAAGCTCTAGCGTGAGAAATCCCAGCAGCCAGGGAAGAAACACCTGAGGTCTGCTTAAAAGACCCTTGAGAGTCTTATTGCTCAACTGAGAGGAACACTGACCTTTGAAAATGCCACTTACAAATATAGACCATAGAAGGCATGTTTTCTTTAGCAAGGATGGAATTTTCCATAGAAGTGGTCATCATCCTTCAGAACTCCTGCACTCCATTTCTTAAAACCACCAGGACACACAGGGTTAAATAATTTTTCTGTCTGATTCAGTACAGGAACTTTGATCTCCTCCATCCCAATCACTATGTCCTAAATACAGAATGACTGGTTATTTTAAGAGAAAAGCTCTCAATTTTAAGAGGAAAGCTCTTAATTTTTAAAGTAAAGGTCTATTTTTCCTTTCTGTTTTTCTTCTGTCCATCAGGTCTTGCATTTTTCTCCCCTGAAACTTCAAATTATATTCAGTTATCTAAGGAGAACCATGACCTGTGTTAGATAAAGTACAGTCTCACAGGCAGTGTAATTAAGACACCAGCTGTGGTCTCTTAGGAGTCATAATATTATTGTTTAAAATCTGCCACTGTTCAACACAAGCACTGCATAACAAATATAGCTGTTTCTAGAGTGCAACACAAAACACATGTTTTGGGGCTTAGCTGTGACAAGAGATGCCTTGGCCCAATGGAAACCAGAGGGCAGAAGAATGGGTAACATTTTTGGTCCTGTTCTGTTGGGACAATCACAGCAGGTAAGTTCCAGGTCACCATTTCTTGTACTGTTCTGGCTGCACATCTGTTTACACAGCCTGAGAGCCATAGCTGACCTAATTGCTTGAGTTATCCATTTGTCTGAATAGCTGCAAAACTGATGGGTCTATTCACATCACAGCACAAGAGACACACTGCCCTGTCTCCCATCATCACCAATGTGCGTCAGTCCCATCAGGCCTCACTCATTTAAGATTAGCATGTTTTCACATAAATGGGATAAACTTTCTATGTTAAAGACCTTTCATCTTTGTGCACCACTTGTTTAAAACACATCCTTTGAACAATAGTTGCACCTAGAGAAGCTGTGGCTGCCCTATCCCTGGAAGTGTTCAAGGCCACGTTGAATGGGGCTAGAAGCAACCTGATCTAATGGAAGGAGTCCCTGCCCGTGACAGGGGGTTGGAACTGGATGAGCTTTAAGGTCTCTTCCAACCCAAACCATCCTGTGATTCTAAGATTCTATGATTCTACGATTCTATGTTCCTAACAGCTGCAGACCACCCTAGGGATCATTTTAAGGTGTAGTGCTTCCCATAAGCCTTTCTCCTCCCCATCTTCAAATTATATGAATAAAAGTTTTCCTTTATATATTTATAATATCACCAGGGCAGACACAACCAGCACTGATGAAAGCGCTTCAAGGTTGACTGGCCTTGGCCACATGCAACTCTGGACAACCATTGTCCCCCACCCTGGTAAGTGTTTGCCTGAATATCTGAAGAGTCAATCAGTTTTTCCCAAATGCAACTATTAATTCCATGAGCCCAGATATTTGACAGCTAAATGAGAGTTATCCTGAAGGCTGAAATACAGTTCCTGAAAACTAACTCCCCAAACTGACATAAGATTAATTATTATCCTTTAACATAGTTCTCCTTTTTTAACTCTTTTTAGAAAAAAATCCCAATTGATGGAAATATAATCTATTTAAAATGTAATAATAATATATAAAAATTAATATATTAATTATAATTATGATTCTATATTTAATATATTATATATATGATAATATTATGATTATAATCCCAACTGAAACAATAATATCCTGTAGGAAAAGCTAAATCTTTTCAAAGAAAACAAAATATTCTCTGAAAACATTGGGATTTTCCTCCCAAATCCCCATCTTTCATCCAAACCAGTAATAATCAACATCCTTTATTAGCCCCACCAATGTTATTTTTTTAAAATCTCAGCTGCTCACTTGATGTGATTATCACTTTTCTTTGAAGACACTTTGCTGTAGATTCACAGTATAAACATCATGCTGGCTACATCACAGCACAACCAATGCCTCCTCAGAGGATTGGCTGTGTGACATAAGGCAGTAGAAGCGTAGGAAAAAAGTTATTTTCTAATGGTATCTGAAAGTCTATCAGGGGAAAAGTTCTTAAAGAAAAGAAGTTACCAGCGAACATGTCTGCACAGGGCATACTAACTTACCAAACAAGTTAATAAAGTGTGGAATAGTATTTTAGCAGTTTGCTTATTATTAGCAAGGGACCATACCCCACATGAAACATGACTCAGCCAGCTGCAAATAAACCCCTCTTCATCCTCTGAGGTTTCTCTCTTTGATGCTCAACTTATTCAAGATACTTCCCACTGCCTGCCTCCAATTCTGCTTTTGTGGTAAATTGTTTAGACATGATTTAAAAACACATTATGGGCTATGGAGTGAGATAAGATGCAAATCAAGCTCATCCAGTCATTCAATCCAAAAATAATACGCTGGCATGGCAGGATATTAGAACCTCTGAAGGATCCCAAGTGAGAAGTCTTGAAACAAAATCAAAGTTATTGCTGTTGTTATTCTTACACTGTGCTGAAGAGTGGAGGATCCTTCCCTATCTGCGATGGGCATCTTGTGTCAGGTTTCCCACACTTTGGAAACCAAAGCAAACCCTTTGATTAGAAAGAATAATATACTGTGGCATATGTGGTGTGGTCTACTGCTGCCTTGTTGTACTGAATCCACGTTAACGTGAATGATGGGCAGGTTGAGTTGGGTTAGGTGAAATTTGAACAAAAATAAATCTACAATGAAATTCCTCTGGAACTTCCTTAGCTTAAATCCCCCACCCCCCCCACCCCCAAAAAAAAAAAAAAAAGAAAAAATAAAAAAAAGTCCTTCAATTATTGTGTTCTTTATATAGGCTGCAAGTTTGGGATGTATAATAATAGCATGATAAAAGGAAGGCTAAATCCGCACTGGTGTATAGTATCAAAGTTAACCTTCTCACCTGCAGTATAGACGAGTTACAGATAAATATGATTCAAATGATCCACAACAACAGATATATTAAATGCCATATTTGATATATACCATATCAACTATAATATAAATTACCCATGGCCCAGAAAGGACTGGTAGTTCTTTCCTTCTAACTAATATCACTTATTATTTCTCTGTTGACAAAATCATGATATGTTGGTAGAGTTTCCTGTCCTGAGAGTGTCTGTAAATTCTGTATTCAACTTGCCTATTGCTTACTCTAACATTGTAGGATGCAAATTGCCTGAATGAGGCTAAAAGTCAATTCTGTCCTTAAGAGAGGTTCTTGAAGAGACATAATTGCTTTGGTCATTAAAAAGCCCATGACAACCAGACATGTGGTTGGTGGTCACCCGCTAGCACAAGCTAGCTTAACCTTTCATTGTATCAAAGAAAAAAAGTGTTCACATGTTCTTCATTGCATAATTTTGGTATCCTAAATTTAGATGCACTGGCCCTTGAGCACCTTGTGAAGGAAGAAACTGTGGACCTGATTTGCTACTATAAGACGATCCCTTGTGTAACATGGAAGAATGATTAGATTTGTGGCTGAAGAGATGCTGTCTGGTACCATATGGCATTCACAGTGGCTGGATGATTTGCAAGGTAAATGGCATGGAACACAGTTAAGGCACATGCTGAAATGATCCTAGGAAAGGATGACTATTCTGTGATTCTATGGACGCAACCGATGACAAGTAAACATTAAGCTAATTGGAACAGGATTCCCTCATCTACTGAAAACAGGGGAAGAAAGTGAACCATGGACCCTACCAGCAAAAAGGTCAGAACTGGGGAGGAATCCAGCTGTTCCAAACCTTTGTGTTGAACTAGAAAGTTGCAGATATCTGTTCCCAACAGAAAGAAACTGCTTTATGGCAAAATACTTGATTATGCTGGAAATCACTTAACCTCTGACCTGCTCTGTCCAGATAAGACTAACGTCTGCTGCCTGTGGCCATGCTAAAGAGAAGGTCACCTGTCCTGGCAGAGAGCAGAAGCTAAACAGTCTTAACCCATGTGTTTTGTTATTTGATGACTCAGGCCCTAAAAGGTGAATGACAGAAATTGAATGGGATTCAACCCAAACAAAAGTTGAACTCTTTCCCAATGCTGCATTATCGTTAGACATTCCTGAATAAGTGGTACAACCTTATGCAAAATCCAAACAAACCCAACATGTGAAAATGGCATTTAAGCCTGAATAAAGTGTTAAAATAAACGTATTAGGCCACAAGGCTATGTTTTGTAAACACATCAGGATTTGTGAACAGATTGTCATATTATGTTAAAACCATTTAAAACCCCATTTGTGACTACAGCCATTTCATAACATCTTTTTTCTAAGTGGCTAAAAAGACATGTGTTTAGTCTATTAAAGGGGAGAACAGGAGCACACAGGGAGTGCTGGTCCACGTTACTGAGTCCGAGTTACAGCCTGAGCTGGCATCTTGAGCTGACATTGACAGTCCTCCGCTGCCAGTCACCTTGCTGAGCACAAGTGACCTCTTCTGCTTATGTTTTTAACAGATTTTAGAATTAGTGTTCATGGTATAATAGCACCCTGACTACCAAAAATGATGACTGGAAGTCTGGCTCAGCTACAGAGGACCAATTCTGCTCTGCAAAGCAAGAATGCACATATTCAACACTTTATGTCATGTATTAAATTTAGATTGTTTTGTTGAATGAGAATCAAAGATCTGAGACTTTTCCAAATTTGCAGTTTTCTTTCTTGTACATACTTTTCTTAGGATTTTTTGTTACTCTCTCCAGTAAGCCCAGATCTTCCGAAGTCAATCCTTCAGGCTGCCTCTGCAAAAATTGATGAGAAAGTGGCATCTTCAGAGGTCTGTGAAGGGTTGATACTACCTTCATTGACTAGCCAAGAGACTAAAACATGCAATAAGATGTGATTTTTTAATGAATGAAATGAGAGGAAACGAATTGCACTTGGGCAGGTAATTGTTAGGGTTTTTTTTAAAAGTAAAAAATAAAACCCCCTGCTGCAGAGCAAGATGGTCAAATAGCACATATTGGCGTAGGATGACTGACTTCTATGAAGCTTCTTTTGGGTGGTAATAGCTGAGGATCTTGCCCAGGATTTTCTGTCTGAAAGTGAACAAAAACGTTAATATTAAAAGATTCAGTCATGGAGAGCTTGGTTATTCCAAGTTAGCTCTTGTCACATGACAGTATTGTGAATTTCATGCACTCAAAATCAGGAGGTTGGCTTAAAATAACCTTAAATGGAAAAATAAATGAATGACGGGATCATGCTTATGTCTGAAGCATTTTGTATAAATTTAGATCTCCCCCTCCAGAAATACAGACAAAATAATAGAAAACCTAAGAAACAGCTGCAATGACCTTATGATAAATTTATTCCAGAAGCTGGGGATTTGTATTAAACAAGGATCACCCCAGTTCTCAAGCAGAATTTGCAAAGGCAGGTGTGTATTACCATTCAGAGCTTAGCAACACTGGTCAGTCAGAAATGGATCCAGAAACAGTCATCAGCTGCAAACCGTTGAAGGCTTTGTTATCAACATCGCTGTGAGATCCAAGCTAATTATTTTACTCCCTTCCCAGCCTGGCATTTCCAAGTTTGCTCGCTAGCCCCAGCTGCTGACTTTTCACAACAGAATTTCAGTCTAGCTGAAGTTAATTAATTTATATTTGGCTCTGTCTCTTGTTCCTCATTTGTTAAGCCATCCCTTTCCTCTGCCTCAGCAAAACTCTGTTACCTCATCTGTTGGACTGATCCTCACGGGAGAGTGTCCAATCTGAACATAGGTATTAACCCTTCTCCAACCCCCTGGTTATTGCTGGGGGTTTTGCAAAGAGGGACTGCTTGAAACTTAGGGGTCTATGAATTGCCCTTAAATAGAGTAATGCTGGAAAAAAACCACTCAAACCTTGTTTGTGTGATTACAGTGCCCCAGCATGAGGCACAGAGGTTTTTAAGGCAGTCATTATGATTTATAATTGTAAGGAAGCTTCCACAAAGGACTTATTTTATGTTTAGAGTAAAGCTTCTTCACCCCATTGTAACACTGCTGAGATACCGGAAAGTGGAGGTATATCCTGGCACCCATTGAGGTCTCTTCTGGGGTGAAGAGACTGCTGAATTAAGGAGTTGAGCCCCAAGTGTCTTTTAAGCTTCAGGCAGAAAATAAAAGCTGTTCAGCCAGTAACTTCCCCTCCAGCTCTTTCTACACCTCCTGTTTCTAAAACTGCCTCTGCTTTAAATTCCCAAAGAGTGCTTTCAGAAATCCCTCTGAAACTCAGAAGCTCCTGTTTGGAATATTAACTGTAGATAACCTTCCAAGATAAGCTTTATATGGTGAAGTGGAAAAATTTCCTTTGACTCTTCCTTGATGATGCAGCACCATGTGCCCTTACTATAAAGTTCTCCTGTTCACATATGCTGCAGGTACGTCTAATGAAATGCCTTCAAACTCCATAGACACTTGTTATATGCATCCCTGTTAAACGACCCTGCCTAGCCACAGGAGACACATCCATTGGCACAATAAAACAATCCAAATGAAGTGATGTTATTTCTTAGCTGCCACCATTTGGGGGGTGGGGGGATATACAATGAAATACAGGGAAGAACTCAATTAAAATTGCCATTTTAATTCAGATGATTTAAGAATTTCCTTCTACTCCTAAAGATGGATAAAGAGGTTTCCTATCTTTACATTGCAACACAGTGGCTGATAAATTCAAGGCACTTCTTGTCGGCATGTACAGCTAACTGCAGAAGCTGCCAGGCCATCAAAAATGACTTGAGAGAGACAGGCAGGGATTCAAGCTGCTTCTTAGCACCACTAAATAGGTTGATGCCTATAATTCCTAAAACCATAACAGCTCACTAGTAATTTCTGTCATTTCAACAATATAGTTTTAGAAGAGATTTAAAAATGTATCACCACTATTTCATCAAATGCCACATTTCACCTTCTGTAGCCACTATTTTGTATCCTTCTTTGCTATGAAATTGACTTCAGTTCTTCAAATGACACATCTGTTTAAGCCTTATCTGTTCAAAGAAAGCTAATAAGCATAGCTAGGTTTAAAAGGATTAACTTGGATGGGAATTCTAAAAGTTTTCAAACAGTCTTGATAGTATTTGCTATTAAAAGGGGGAAAAATGAAAAAAAATGCATTTACCTTCTTAAAAACTCTCTCTGAAACTTACAGTGATGTGAGATTAATTCCTTAGCAGCTAAAATGGATGGGGATGACATTTCTGTGCTTAAGGAAGCTCCTGATAAGTATCTAATATCTCCCTGAGTATTTTTAAGATCAGTGTTGGAAAAGAGGAAAAGTTGTATTTTTTATTTTGAGTAGTAAAATTCAGACTAACACCTATATACAGGTGAAAGTTCTCCTCAGTTATACGCAGATGCATCAGAGGTGCTGCAAAAATACAAATAAAAATGCTATGAAGTGAAATGCAGATGTTCAAACCCCTTGATTTTAAAAAAACCCAATAAAACAACAACAAAAGTTGTTTTCCTGTTTTCATACTACAAAGCTATGTCCCTATGACCCCCAGTGTCCACCTTGATGTATCTCCAGCATATCTTCAATGAAGTTTAAACACTAGGAAGGCAAACTGAAATACATTCAGAGTTACTTTAGTTACAGAAAATAGGTAAATTATCATCAGTGGCAGATAAGCAGTATAACAGCATGTTGGGGCTCAGTTCTACTGAAATGAACCTTCTCTTTCCAGTGAATCCAGTGGTATTGATGTGAGATTCAGTAGTTTATTTGTGAAGACATCCCCATATGCATGAAAAGAAGATGGATGAACTACGCAGAACCATATATTAAACTTGCACTCACTTGAAAGGGCAAGGCTGCAAAGTTTCAACTCAAGATGGGATCCTTTCATAAAGAGACAGTGAGAAATTGCCCCAGAGCCTGCAACAGCGAACCTCAACGTGTTGAACTAAGTAAGAAATAGCAGCCACCTGAGAAATAGTAAATATTGCTAAATTTACTCGTTGTCTTCCACAAGCAATAGATCAGCACAACAATAAAACAGTAATTTTTATTTTTTTATGAAAATTGAAACCAAAAAGCTACTGTCACCATTTCTCCAGGAGTGACTGACTGATGAGGGACTCTGACTCTCTCCATATATGGATTTCAGGTGCAATTACAACTGAAAGAGAGAGAAGCCAAGCAAGGCAGACGCAGGCCTTAATACTGTATCTGTCAGTCACAAAGATGAGCTGCTCACCTTTAGCTTTAACTAAATTAGCACATCAGTGCCTTATGCATAACTCTGGGACTTTAATTCGTAGCTTGACAAATCACAAACAAGAGACCAAACAATGCAGTAGATGTGTTTGCAGTGGCAGAATATACCAAATCCTCTGATACTCTGGGTTTTCCTACCATACAGAGGTAGGTCAGGAGGTAATTTACAGAAACGCATAAAGACAAAACACAGCTTTTGATTTGGGTTTAGGTTCATGCCAGTGACAAGCTAGAAATCTCTTCATTTGTTTTGCTGTAGTGAAAAACTATATAGAAAGTGAATCCAGAGGAGAAACTTTCATCAGTTTTGGATTTGAACCAAAAGCCAGACCTCATAGGTTGGCTCAGCCCCAGAGATTCATGTCAATATCTACTTTCATCAGAAAGTTGGAGTGGGAGGCTGAGATCCTGCTCTGAGTCCTTATTCATGTGTAGGCACTAAGGAGAGATATGAACCCACTGAACACATAATCAAGAAACTTTGGAAATCTTGTTTACTTTCCATTCTTATTTCTGCCTTCTTTAACCCTCTGAAAGACCTCGGCTCTGTAATGCTAAATATTGTTTTTAAGTAATGATCATTCAAACAGACACTGGTTTTGGATTAGCAGCCTTTTGAAGTAAGCTGTGAAGCTCCATGTGAACAGTACGAAGATGAACCTTCCCATAAAAGTCTGGATCCAGCTCTATGTTGAAATTCTAATCAATTTCCCTACAAAATTCATCATTGTTCAGCTCTTAAGATATTACATCACTTTAATTACTAGTGGAAAATGATCATTTCACCCAGTTAATCCAGTTTGTCTTTGAAAGTATAATAAAGTACTATCTAATAATAAACTATGTGCTTATCATCTGACCAAACTTCTAGCTAAAGTACTGTTTACTGATCTAATGATCTGGCTTTGCTTTAAACAATAACATCTAAATATAAACACTGATTCTTCCACTTGATCTCCTACACATTTGATTTTATGTAGGTCATTAATGATGTCAGTAAGGATGGGCTTTAATGTATTTAAATAAAACAAAGTTGGAGAAGCATGTGGGAGAATAAGAATCTAGCCCAGCATTTGAAGCATGTTGGGTAATAATTTTAGGCAGTGTAATGTGTCATAACTGCCTCTCAGGTGTCTTATTCATATAGGGCCACTTCCAGCACATGTCACAGGGTTGGACTGAAAACTACAGACCAGAAGACCCATCAGTATCCAGATGGCCATTCCTAATGCAGTGAATAGGTTTACTTGTTGAAGAAAGTAACTACATCAAAGTGAACAGGTGTATAAAAACGATGTGAAACAAACTCCAAAATGGTTCTCTTTTTCCCTGTGGTGAGTCCAAGGCTATGTTGGAGCTCCTGGTAAAACTCCAATATCTTCACTAAACAAAGTCACACATGAAATTCATGCTGACAGTTCAGCATGTCAGTAATCAACAAATTGCAATTACTTCTCTTATGTGCACCTCTATGTAATAAAAGCTGAAGACTTAAAAGGAAGCTTTTGGCAGCAAAATACTAACACATCTGAAAACCAGTGTGAAAGTCCTGGATGATGCTGCCTGGCCAGCCTCTGCCTGAGATGTGAGCTGCCATGGTTAGAAAACACATCATTCCATTCCATCTTTATTTCCTGCATCCAAACCTCTCTTCACTAAAGAAGGTTTGATTTCAAAAATGTGCAACTATGTGTGAGACTCATGCAGAGCCCCTCGGGAAGGAGGTTCCAGGTACAAAATCTGGTTCCGGATACTTCAGGAAAAGTGGTTTGGTTCCATAGGTTAAATCTCCAAATAAAACCCCAGGGCTTATGGCAAGAATAATCAAGACACTATGAAATTTGTGCATTTGAAGGAAATCATCACAGCAGACAAGCAAAGTGGAAGAGTCTGTCCGAACCCTCAGAGCTACTCATGGTGGGATAGAATTTGGCCTTGTGTACAAAGCAGAGTTATCCTATATTCCCAGCAAATTTTTGTCTTTATAAGATTGTCACTGAAAACACCACAAAAGAACATTTTTGGTGTCTTTGGAACAACATATTAAGAAAAAAAAAGAGCAAACCACAGTTCCCCATGGCTTGAGGGTCACCCAGAATCTGTTCCCACAGTTCTATTCAGCTAATGAAGTCATACAAACCCTGCACAAAGTGGCACTGGTGACCCCTGTGTCACTGGATGCCAAACTTTAAAGGTAACATGATAATGGTTTTGGATGTAGAAACAAAGAAAGTCTATGTGCAACCACATAAGCAAGGGAATGACAAACAAAGATGCTATAGAATGGAAATAGGTAATTTCAGGCAAGGAGAATGTAAAGTAATCGCTCTTGCCAGTTCCACTGCTCATTGCCATGCGGGCTTGGCTTTCTATTCTCCTCTGCTTTTCCACCTTTTATACCCAATGAAGAGATTTGTTTTGTAACATGGAGCAAAAGCACATAAACAAAGTTACTAATTCCCCCCAGTTTTCACATACAATCAAACACACCAGTATCCTACTTGGGGCTATGGGACATACTGTCCTCCAGCATTTGAAGCCTCAAAGTAATGTACTCCAAGAACATCTCATTAAGCATTTATTTTCTCCCCCTATTTGTGTGACAAATGCATGTCTCTCTTTTTCTTTCTTTTTCTTTTTCTCTTCATTCCTTTCATTCTTTTCCCCTTTCTTTCTTGCTCCCTCCCTTGCTCCCTTTTTTTTGTGTGAACTTCAAATATAAGAATGAAAAAAATTTTAATAATTCTCATGCAGTTTGTTTTCAGCTTGAAAATGCATCAAATCTTTGACTGCAAGAATGCCTGTGAAAGAGATTTTGAATGTAAAGGAGAAGATCAGTTTCCTTGAATTCAGATTAACTACAGAAAAATTAGGTTTTTCACATATGCTGAAAATAAACCAAAGCCCCAAATATGATAACTCGATTAGTTTTATTTTTTTGATTTAATATAAACATTTTTGCAAAACAACGTAAGTTAAAGAGAATGAAAGGCAGTTTATCTGCTTTTCTTTTTGAAGTTGCAGATTATGCTTCAAGTCACAAGTATGCATTAAAATATACCTTTTCCATGAAAGCAGAGTCTTTTATTTTTTAATGCACTTATTTAAAGAGCTCTAATTTCTAATAATGAATTGTGATCCCCATCTTGCAGCTGGAAGCCTGAGACATGGAAACACTCAGACAGAACCTCTCTAGTCCTAAACCACACAGGCGAGCCTTGTGCTTCAGCCCTGAGGCCAAGTGATGCAGCCTGACTCATGTCCACATGCCTAACCCTCCCTGCCAGACAAAAAAACCCCTAGGGTGGTTGCATCCAAATAGCCCATTGAGAGCAATGCTTGGCTGTTGCTATCCCCCAGATTACATCTGAATATCATCTGGGAGAGTTTCAGCAGTCCCAGACCAGATCTGTGCCACAAAGCATAGTGATGGCTGGACTCAGTGTAGAATCATAGAATCAGCTAGGTTGGAAAAGACCTTTAAGGTCATCAAGTCCGACCATTACCCCAGCACTGCCAAAGCCACCACTAACCCATGGCACTGAGGGCCTCGTCTACATAATGTGTGAACACTTTCGGGGATGGTGACTGAACCACTTGCCCTGGCCTGCCTGTTCCAATGCCTGAGCACCCTTTGGGGAAGGAATTGTCCCTCATCTCCATATAAACTTCCCCTGGTGCAGCTTGAGGCTGTTTCCTCTTGTCCCGTCCATTGTCACTTGGGAGAAGAGACCGACCCCTCCTCACTACAAACTCCTTTCAGGCAGTTGTAGAGAGTGAAAAGGTCCCCCAGAGCCTTCTCTTGTCCAGACTGAACCCCCCAGGTCCCTCAGCCCTTCCTCATCACACTGTGCTCCAGGCCCTGCACCAGCTCTGTTGCCCTTCTCCAGACCCGCTCTAGCACCTTGATGTCTCTCTTGTAGTGAGGAGCCCAGTGAGCACAGGATTCGAGGTGCAGCCTCACCAGTGCCCAGTACAGTGAAACAATCACTGCCCTGTTGCTGGCCACACTATTGCTGACACAGGCCAGGATGTTGATGACCTTCTTGGCTCCCTGGGCACAAGCTGGCTCATGTTTAGTTCTGTCAATCAGCACCCCCAGGTCCTTTTCCATTAAGCAGCTTTCTAGCCTCTCTTCCTCAAGCCTGTAGCATTGCATGGGGTTGTTGTGACCCAAATGCAGGACCCAGTGTGTGTAGACCACAGACAGCCTCGCTCTACTCCATCCTGCTGCAGGTCATTCAATGGTAGCTTATTCCAAACTATTATTCCAAAATCTGGATAGGGTCTCTTTAGACCCTTTTTATACATAATTTTCATACAAACACGAACTAAATTTTGCAGAGCCTCTACGCTCTTGTGCAAAGCATCTGTAAAGGCAAAACACCACCTGAGTGCATGTGAGTAGACTAATTCATGAGTTAGCATGGATGCATCATCATGGTGGTGCATACAAACCTTACAGAGAGGCTCATGTTGAGAAAGAACTGTGCAAGCTCACACAATTATATAGCTTTTCCAGACCAGAGCTGGCTTTTACCTGCTCAGGTCTCAAGAGAAGGAGACAAGATTACATCTGCCTATATTCACATTTGAAGGCTGGATTCTGTTGTAATTTTGAGGTCTGCCCCCACCATAGCTCAGTTTTTTATTGTTTCCTACTTCAGACTTATGGTAGAAAACAAAGTTTCAACAATTTTGGTGAACTGCCTAACTCTTGCATATATCTATTAATATATAAATGTTAAAATTAATCTGCATTGCTATAAATAAAGAGTTATTTTCACGAGACACATAAGCAATGTTTCATTCAAAATCTGCAATCTGAAAGTACGCATTTTGTCTTAGTAAAATATGTGGTGGGTTTCCTGTATGTGACATTAAAAATAGTGAATGTTTCCCAATGGACTATTTAACTACAATAAATCCAGCCTCGTTCCTTATAAAGAAATGTTGTCAGCAACAAATTGTTTAACAGTTGTTTTAAGGTCATGCTTTCTAAACCCACTTACTTCCCACAGTATTTACGGCACCACTATTTAATATAGTTAAAATGTGATTGATTGTATGTGTGTGTGTGTGGGCATGTATGTGATTATTTTCATTAAACAAAATAGTCCCATTGCCATCTTATCAGAAATTGCAGAAAGAACAGAATGAAAATGAACTGAATTAATAATAAATTGAAGGACGGTTGTGCAACACCAGGATTGCTGCTAAAGGCGAGATGAACTTGAACTGAAATGGTTCACAAAGACACTTGGTTTTGGGATGCATTTGGGCTCAGTCCTCTCTCTTTTGTGGTGAGACAGTAGGTTAAAAAATCACTGATGCCCACCCCTCTGGGGACATGTAAATAAATGGAGACAATTCCCCTTTGTAAAGAAAAATGGGTAATTTGGACTTAAACTCCCTAGGAAGTGCTTAAGACTCAGTTCTGCAGCGCCTAAATCATTGCTCCAGGTTTTGGCTGACACAGAAACCAACATCTTTTGTCACCAAAGCAAAATAAATCGATTAAACCTACTGCTAAACCCTTCTGGCCTGGTGTACACATCTCTCAAACTCTTCATTCTGCTATTTCCCACCTTTACGCACACATAAGGCCAAAATTGTCCCATTCCTTACCTTGCCAAGCATCTTATCAACACAAAGGAGTGATTTGTTCACCTAAGTTTAAATAAATCTTTTTCCAAGGACTTTATCACAGTGCACTGGACACAAATGCTAAATATTTACATGCATAATAAAGTAAAACAAATTAACCATAAAAATGCAGCTACCTGACTCCAGAGTACCAGTACTTTTACCACTGCTGTAAAATCAACTTAAATATCCATTTCACAGGGGACGATAATTAGTCTCTCTCTCTGTCTTTGGTTAAATCTAGGGCTAAAATAATGTAAATTGGGTCACACCCAGGTTTAAACTAGTCATGCATTAAGATTATTTGAGGCAGCTGCTTGACACCTTTGGGCAGCAGATACCTTAGAAAAGCTCTTTATTCTGTGTACACAAGTTTAAACTTATTGTCCTGTGAATTTGACTGTATATGGAGCATCTCTTTTCCCAGGGAAGTGGTCTAATCACCACCCCTGGAAGTATTCAGAAACCATGTAGACGAGGCCCTGAGTGCCATGGGTTAGTGGTGGCCTTGGCAGTGCTGGGGAACGGTTGGACTTGATGATCTTAAAGGTCTTTTCCAACCTGGTTGATTCTGTGATTCTGTGATCTCTGCCTGCCTCTTTGCACCAGACTGAAGAACCTGCAGCCTGTAACATCTTACTCTGTGATAGAGCTCATGAGCTGTTCCCAGGCACATAGGGAGTACTCAGGTGAGACAAGCAACAAGTCCAGACCTCTTCCATCCCACTAAATTAACTTGGTTTTATTGTTGCTTCATTCCTCACGCTCCCAGGCCAGCCCCCACTTGTCCAGTTAATATCCACTGTTGTGTCCTGTCTGGCACACAGATGGTAAGTTTGCCAGCCTGGGGACTGTCTCTTGTTTATGGAAACCCCTGTCCAGTGGGGCATTGATTCTCCACTGGATTTCCTAGCCTCCTTTCTATTAAAAAGAGAAATAATAATGTCTTCAAGATTTTGCACGATTAACCTTAGTCCTTAGTGGGCAGGAAAAGCACGCAACCCTTCATAGCCTGGCTTTATTATTGTTTCTAGTACTTTTGCAACTACAGGCCACCAACTAGACTGAATCTACTGTCATCTACCACAACTCAAATTAATTCTAGCCAACATGTTTCAAGCCAAATAGCAAGTTAAAATAACTGAATTTGCTTGCATAACAGCCTCACACATGCAGTGGTCTTGCTGTATAATCGCACCTTTTGACTGGCTGTGAGCAACACTTTAAATAATGGCCACACTATTGGTTTTTCAGGGAGAAATCTAGGGAAACATAAGCAGCCATTATGCAAGTAAATATGATAATTATAAATATCACATGTTAACAGAAAACAAATATGTGACTGGCTGGCACCTCCTTAAACTCCAGAGTAAGAAGACTGGATTTTTTATTACTAGCTGTCAGGGAATAGAGCTCCCATTGTGATACACACTGTACATACGCAAAATGAGATGCTACTCCCTCCTCACCCAAGAGCTGGCAATCTTCGGGCATAGACACATTGCTTGGTCACACAGTCAATCTTTGCCAAAGCTTTCAACTCATTAGACCACACACCTTCTCTCATGTAAAATCTGCAATAATATCTGTATTATTAAAAATGGACTTCTGCCATAAAAACAAACCCAGCACATTAAGCAAGTCTATGTGAGGAGAGTGGCTTGCCACATGACCTCAAAAGCTTGCGGTGCCAGCTGCGACTATAAACTATCTCGTTCTGCTCAACAGCTCACTAATAATGCAGACAACCCTTGCTCTTGCTGAATTATTTTTGTGAGCTGAACTGGGAGAGCACTTGCAAGAGGAGAGCGTTTTGTTAGAGTTCTCAGTGCTGCTCTGAATGTGACTGGCAGCATGTTCTGGCAGTCCTCCATTTGGACAGCACAATGGTGTCACTTCTAATAATAAGGAACATACAGACATTTCATGAGCTTTAAAGCATCACTTTACTGCAGACTTCAGGGCACTCGTATTTCTTGGAAGTGTTAATAAGTACAATGGGAAAAAACCCAGGCTTTATTAAAGGGAACTTCTAATGATGGATAATCTGGCATGATGAAGATTTCTTTTAAAGAGGATGGCAATGTAATTTGCCTAGAAATACCTTGATTTTTGTATAGACTTTGAGCTGTTTTCTAATTACATTTGAACTGTCTGGTGACTAAAGAGCACATCACTTCTGGAAGGGAGTTGTTCTCTCTCTCCTCCTGCTTCTAAATGGGTTTGTTTTATTATTTGGCTGATTTATTTAATCTCCATCCATGGAGATGTTCAAAAGCCTTCTGGACATGGTCTTGGTAAGCCTCTTCTGGGTGACCCTGCTTGAGCAGGAGGATTAGACAAGATGATCTCCAGAGGCCCATGCAACCTCAGCCAATTCGTGTTTCTGTGAATGAGAATTCAGGCTTTTTAACAGACAGGATAGTTCCCACTTGGTCCCACAGCACACACAGAAACAAAAACATGTCAGGCCATATACTCATTTATTTAAGTTGTGGCAGAAAGAGACACAGTGGCCCAGAAAATGAAAAGTCATTAAAAAAATAGTCAAAATACACTTTTCTCCAATATTTATATGGTCTGGATGCATTTTTGCTATTTTGGGGGATGCAACAAACTAAAGTCTTTTAATTTCGCCCTTCTTTGAGAAGAGGATTGGTCCAAACCTTTAGCAGCCCTTTTCAGTCTAAATAATTACATGATGTTATAATTATAATCTTTTCCCTAAATTAGATTATCTGGGTCTTTCTCTGGAGTCCTTCTGTATCCCACTGTCTCACTGTTATAAAATGCATAGATATAAGCATATAATATGTCTGTACCCATGAAGACACAGCTGGTCATTACATTCAGGTTGTCTAACTGAAAAAAATATTGGATTAACTCAACTGAGTAAGGGAGAATGAGTAATGCAAGAGATCGTATTTCCGAGAAACTTGGATATATTCTGAGAAGGGCTGCTGACCATGGTTTAAGTATATTTAGAGCCAAAGCACCATTAAAATATAAACTGAGATTCCCCCCTATCAGTCATCCACTTCCTTGTAAAATATAGCTTCAGGTTTCAGTGTTTACTTACGTGTGAATTTATGCTTTTTCCAAAGCAAATATAAAGTTATATATTTTGTTGCTGAGTTTATATAAAAGCAAACTCTGAACTTTCATATACGCTATGTTTATCCCAAAATATTTGCTTCTCTGGATGGGTCCAAAAAATTCATCATCAGTGTTGAACAGAAGTAGCTACATTTTAATGACCTTTCAGGCAATATCCATGAACAGTGTTTTAGTGGTGTGTGTTTACCCATATCCTCCAGTTTTATGAAAGTCAGTGGTGAGGAAACACATGTCTAACAGCTATGCTGCAAGAAAGACAGAGCTTGGGGATCTCATTAAGAGCTTTTAGTCTGATGGTAACATTACTTCTTTATCACTAATATGTATTCTAATAAAGGCACAATACAAGAAAAGTAAACACACCTTGACTATATGTAAGGCAATCTAAAAGTTATGCATTTCCAAGCAAGATTTTGATGATACCCCCAGTCAGATAAAACCTGGTGCTTTCGCATGTATTCAGACCCAAGCTCCCATTGTTAATTCAAGCTACTATATTCTCTCCTTTTAACTAGCACTTATATCTGACAGCTGTAAAGGCTTTCAGCCATAATAAATCTCTCCCTGACTTCCCAAAGCAAACAGTGTTGAAGTGAGTGATCCCTCCAATAACATTTTGTCAGCTCAAATCACCACTGTGTTGTGAGTTACTCAGACAGTCTATACTGACTGCTTGCTTCCCAGATTTCTTGTGGTACTTAATTCATAAGTTTGCTCTGATACTGGCATGCTGTCAATCCTAAACAAGTATTTTACTGCAGCTGTACCTGTTGATTGGATGAATTAGTTTGTTAATTTTAACTCTGTCAAGTTTCAATTTTGAGCTATTCATCGGATCCAGGTGCTTGTATTCTCCCCAGAGGCATTAAGTGCGTTACAAGATCTCACTGAAGAGAATCTGATCATTCAGTGGAACCTGAAAAAAGTCCCACATTATTTCAATGAACACCATTAGATTCTTCTCAACTGATATACTATGCTGTTTATTTAAATTCAGAAAAAAACCAGGTCCCTGCTTTCCTGCCTACACTATAGTGTGTTAAACTATTCAGCACAATTCAATTTCTTCAATATGATATTAAGATATAACAAATGTAAAAGAGTAAAAGAAATGGAAACCAGTCCATACTTGGACCTGAACACCCCAATCTAGTTGCTGGCTTGAGAAAGGTAATTCCTGGTGATTTACTAAGGCATCTCTCCACTTGCAGTCCTGTATTATTACAAATACACTCTCTCACACTTAATGCTTCCTTTTTATGTTTTGGGAGATCTCCACCATGACAAGAATACTGCGCTGTGGCTAGTGGGTGATAGAAAGGGTCAGATGTACAGCTAGCACATCAGCTGAGGATAACTGTATCTCCAGAGGCACCAGATGAACTTTGGTGGACCTACACACTTAGATACACTCAATTGCTTCCTTTGTATCCCAATCACATATCTAAAGCTGGCAGTGTGGGAACTACATTGGATCATCCGTTGGTACCACCAGAAGCTTCATGAGTTATTTAGAATAGCTGGAAAGGATCCAATTGCATCAGCGAGGAAAATGCTATGAGAAAATAGCATGCCTTCGTCAGTTATTCGTACCACCTTGTGAAACCTATGGCTAAAAGCACAAAAAGAAGAGGAGCTGGTATTGAATACATGACCATACAGTCAACTTATCTTTGCCTTGCTTGCAGACTCAATATTTGTGGAGATCATTTGAGTGCAAAGAAGAAGAAAATGTTTTGCAAATTCCTATTTTTAAGAGGATAGTTAAGTGCAAGCACTTTTGATCTTTTCCCCAGTGTCTGATAAAAGGCTTACATTGGTTAGATCTTCTGTGCTCAGCACTGGATACAGGAACCTAGGCTGGGGTGAAATAGCCATGGCTCTGGCTGTATCAAGATAACCATTCTCGCCAGACGAAATCTAGGAACCCAGAATTGCTCTGAGGTACAGATAACTAATATCTGGGAATCTAGAAACACTACCTGACAACAAGTAGACCCTGAGAAAGGAGTCTCTGACATGGCCAGTTCTTCAACTGGTCCCCACTGTTAGTATCAGCTCAATACTGTCTTTACTAAGCGTCAGCCAGATGCATCCATTGAAGGCCCAACTTTCATGAGGCATGGTAGACTGGTGAAATAGCTCTGGAAGGGTCTAAACCCCAGGGGTTCCCCATAGACTGATCAAACCATTGCTCTTCACACATCCCCCCAAGGTGGCTCCAAACATATTTTAAGGAGACTTTGCCGAGCAAGCCCACTAGCTTTAAAATTGGTAAAGAAAGATCTCAGTATCCTGCTTCTAGGAGGATGAAGGTTCCAGTGTACATATTTACTGGTTTTAGAACCTCAACACTGCAAGCAGGACCGCTGTCTGGCATGCAGAGGCTTATAGACTACATATGCAGTGTTAAATTACACTTCTAATTTGGACGTGGAACCACCTTCTTAATCCTATTTCTCCGCCTTGACAACACAAAGAATGTAGGATCAGTAGCTTATCTACTCTCAGTTTACACATTGCAATTTCTCAGACATCTAAAAATTTGATTTAATATGAGCCATTATAAGGAAAAGCATTGAAGAATTCTTGATAATTAATTTGAGGTGCAAACTCACTCTTCCTAAAAATCCCTTTTCCAAATGGTTATTTTTTGGTGTTGTCCTGAACAATGTGTGCTGGAATTCATATAAGAAAATGGGGCACCCCGAAACTGTCTGAGGTGAATCACCATATCCAAAGCTATGGTTTGGTGCTTTGGATGAAGTAGTATCAATTACCGTAGTGCATACTGCAAGGTGAATTTAGCAATGCAATCACTAAAATCAAGAAACAAAACCAAAAAAAAGTTTTGTTTTAATGCTCTGTGCTGTTGTCCAGGTATTAATAGGTACCTCATAGTCTCCTCTAGCCTGTGTCCCAATATCTAAATCAAACAACTTCATCAACAAATATACGGATTGGGAACATTTTGGCATCCTTCTTTACAACTGTTTGTTTTGCTGACAAATGCTATCAAAAAATCAAATACTCTAATGGGTTGATAAGGTTTTGGCCCTCGTTATTTACTGTGTTTTCTCTCAATTCCCTTTTTCTCACACATCCAACCTTATCCACATTTACATTCATCTTTCTTTCAATCTACTAACTTATTTGCAATATGTTTCATGGCGATCAGCTAGCGAACAGAGCAGGTGGAGTTTCCCAGATGTCGGGTGGGTTTGTGTTGCACAGAAAAACATTTCAAGGGAAAATAAGCTCATGTTGATTGCTTTGAACACCGGTGGCTTCTTTCGTAAGAAATCAAGTTCAAAACTGGTTGCCTTTGGCAGGTAAACATACTGTTTTGCTTTAGGCAAAACAGAGGGGAAAAACCTGCACTGGTTAATTTTTTATAAGACAAACCATTCAAAGAGGAGAAAGCGGTTTTGATCAGTGACAGGAGGCTGCCTATAAAAACAGGTTCAGTCCAAAACTTTAATTAAATATATTCAGTTTATGGTAAAGAAGTTATGGAAATACATAGGAACTGGGATTTTCCTTGGGTGCAGTATCTCTCAGATCTGTTTTTCTCAGGTAAATGAAGAATTGTCATGCATATTTGCCCCAGGCTTGAATTCATCATTTTCACAAGCAAGTTGCATTTTTCCCCCCAGTGTGATCCCTGTAATGAACTTTTCCCCCCAACAACCAGAAATGCATTCATTTTATTTGCTTGTTTGTTTTCTCCAAAGCCATTGAGTTGGGGATTAACGATGCCTTGTTTTTCATTAACCTGCAGAAACATGATTTTTTGGGGGTACCAGTTATGTATTGGTTATGAATTCTTTTTCAGCCTCAGACAAAACACTGAACAGGTTGCAACCACAGATGCGTCTTCCACATGGAGTGGAGAGGAGAGGAGAGGAGAGGAGAGGAGAGGAGAGGAGAGGAGAGGAGAGGAGAGGAGAGGAGAGGAGAGGAGAGGAGAGGAGAGGAGGAGAGGAGAGGAGAGGAGAGGAGAGGAGAGGAGAGGAGAGGAGAGGAGAGGAGAGGAGAGGAGAGGAGAGGAGAGGAGAGGAGAGGAGAGGAGAGGAGAGGAGAGGAGAGGAGAGGAGAGGAGAGGAGAGGAGAGGAGAGGGAAAGTGAGGGAGAGAGGAAAAGTGAAAGGGAGAGAGAGAGGGAAAGTGAAATGGAGAGAGAGAGGGAAAGGGAGAGAGGGAAGGAGAAAGGGAAAGGGAAAGGGAAAGGGAAAGGGAAAGGGAAAGGGAAAGGGAAAGGGAAAGGAAAAAGAAAGGGAAAAGAAAGGGAAAAGAAAGGGAAAGTGAGAGAGAGGGAAAGTGAGAGAGAGGGAAAGTGAGAGAGAGGAAAAGGGGAAAGGAGAAAGGAAAGGGAGAGAGAGAGGGAAAAGGAGAGAGGGAAAGGGAGAGAGGGAAAGGGAAGAAGAAAGGGAAAGGGAAGGGGAAAGGGAAAGGCAAAGAAAAAGGGAAAAGAAAGGGAAAGGCAAAGCAAAAGGGAAAAGAAAGGGAAAGGGAAAGGGAAAGGGAAAGGGAAAAGCAAAGGGAAAGGGAAAGGGAAAGTGAAAGGGAAAGGGAAAGGGAAAGGGAAGGAAATCTGATACAACTTAAGCACCATCCATAAAAAATAAATTATGCTTTACTGATTCTTCTTATAAAATTCCTTCCCTTGCTCCCTCCCTTATAAAAATCTTCTTGCTCCCATGGGAAAATAACTTCTGCCCCTTTTTAATCAGTCAAACATTGCTTCATCACCCCTTGCATAATTTCACAGAGAAAGATGTGCCAAATTCCATCCCTGTCCACTTCTCTCTAATCCAGGAAGGAACTCATGGTCACAAGCAGCAAGAAGGTGCAAGTCAGATTCTTGCTGAAGACTCTGTGGTCCACAATTATCAGGGCTGGATGTCCTGTGTGATTGCAGAGGCTAATCTATGAAATATGAGGCCCAGGGAAGGGTAATTTAAGACTTTATTAGAATTATAAGCTCAGTGTTCTCTTTCTATGGAAAGTATCAGGCCAATCCATGATTATGCTGTCATTGCAGCTGAAAGATGAGGATTACTAAAGTACATGAGTGAGTAACATAGGAGACCATAACATGGTGAAATTCTGATATAAAGTGAACAAAATCTCCTTTTCTTGAGTGAAATGTTAGCTTGAAGGAAAACATGGGAAAATGCACCTGCATGGTATAGAATTTGCTTCTGCCTTTGAAATATATTCTTGGGAATCCCTGCTTGATCTTAACCAAGCCATTTAATGATATTTCTCAGGGCTATTCACTATTCTCCAAGCATTTTAAGAGATGTAATTGGAATAACGGACTGCAGAAAGTAGTCAGGATCTTGTGCTCATCCTGAAGAGTATCTTGACTTGATATTAATGGGGAAGGGCTCTTAAGCCAGATGGTCCACAGGTTTCCTTCAAGGGGACACTTATGTTCATAAATAGTCTTCTGGCTGTTCATGACAGTAGTATTTTATGACCCAGAGTGAATCTGAAACTTATATTTCCTGTCAATTCAGGTGTATGTAGTTTGTAACTAAATTAGAAATTCAAGAATAGGAGTGAGAGAGAACCTTTCTCCTGCTGAGAAAGGATCTGGTCTAATTTTGGTGAAAAAAAATAAAGCATTATTACATTGTCCAGATGATAAGCCAGGACTCAATGATTTTTCTATTATAGTGCATTTTTGTTTAGCTGCGGTGAATGTTAGGGAACTGGAGACTGAGAAAAAGTAGATTTGAGATAAGTGATGCAACAACAGGTAACTATCCATGGAGGAAGATCACAAAATTATTATTTGTCTTTTTTGATTCTTCTTCTTCTTTCCATTCTCCCCCCAGTAGTGGACAAATCCATGTGTATGCTGACATTTTAGCAAGAGGTGACAGCTTTCAGCAGTTCATGCAGCTCCCAGAGAAATGTTCGATTTTAGAAGGAAAAAATATAAAATTAAAATAAAATAAAATTGAACTGCTTGAGCGTGCAGGCTGAAACAATAGCACTTCCTGGCAAGAGATGATAAACCAGTCAGGTCTTGATGTGCAACCTTGGAGGTCAGTAAAAATCATGATGATGAGTTTAGTGGGTGTAGGTCATTTCCTAGCAATCATGGCATATGAAGCAAGGTGTCAAACCTGCCTCTGTGCTGAATCTCACACTTCTTGTGTATCGGCGAGATTGAGGGGAGGAGCACTGCTGTACAAATCTTATTTACACCCAAAAAGTGAAGCACTGGCTCCACCAACCTGTTGAAAAATGCTTTTGAGAGCACGGCCATTGTGCTTTGCCAATGGGTAAATCCACCAAAAAGAATTACCGGCTGCAAGGGTGGGCAGGTGTTATGTACTTCAGTGAGGAGTCTTTGTGCTGGAGCTGGTGCAGGTCGGAAAGGGGAAACATCTACCACCTTACATAAGGACACAGGCTAACGGAAGTCTCTCCCTGGGACAGTTCAAGCATCAGTGGCAGTAGTGAATCTTGTTCATAGTTTTAACACTGACCTTAGGAACTGACTGTGATTTTAACTAATGCTGACAAGCAAACAGCCAACTCCAAGACACCTCAGCTTTTATGAACGGTTGGACAAGAACCTTGTAAGCGATCAGATAGAAGGGTTTCAGGAAGTATCTCCATTTACTGCAGTAAAAACCATTGCTGCTTTCAGAATAAAGCTATAAATTTTGTATTTCAGGATTTAGCCTCCTCTCTAACTTTCAGGATCAAGGGTGTAACAGGCTGTAGGTTTTAGGAATCTGCCTGCTTCAGGAATTTCCAACTCTCCTCTAAACAATGTGGCAGCATTGACTTTGTCAGGGGAACAGTGCTGGAGGTAAGGTGCTCTCACGGCCCATTTCATGTTACTAATAGCAACAAAGCTTTTCCAAATGAAAATATTATCTTTAGACAGCTTTCGACCTTATCCTGTTACAATTCCCTTTGCTGACTTGCACCAAACATCCATTACTCCCTGGGCCTAAAATGTGCTATGAAATGTTCTCCAGTGGTGTTGCCATATGCAAAAAAAAGAACAACCTTGTTAACTGGGGGAGATATTTCACCTAACTTTTGATGCAAAGGTTTGCTTTATAGGTACTAGAAGAAATAGATGACTTTATATTTAACTGTTCATGATATCTACTTCTAAATCATAGAATCAGAATCCCAGACTGGTTTGGGACCGTAAAGCTCATCCAGTCCCATCCCCTTGCCACAGGCAGGGACATCTTCCACTAGAGCAGGTTGCTCCAAGTCCCTCTGTCCAACCTGGCCTTGAACACTGCCAGGGATGGCACAGCCACAGTTTCTTTTGGCACCCTATGCCAGCGCCTCAGCATCCTCACAGGAAAGAACTTCTGCCTTATACCTAATTTAAATCTCCCCTCTTTCAGTTTAAAACTGTTGCCCTTTGGGCTGTCACTACAGGCCTTATTTTAAAGTCCATCTTTCTGTCTCAGAATCCCCTTTTAAATACTGAAATGCCACTATAACGTCTCCCTGGAGCCTTCTCTTCTCCAGGCTGAGCCAGCTCAGCTCTCTCAGCCTGGCTCCAGAGCAGAGCTCCTCCAGCCCTCGCAGCATCTCCGTGGCCTCCTCTGGATTCTCTCTAGCAGCTCCACATCCCTCTTGTGTTGTTGCCCCCAGAGCTGGATGTAGTACTCCAGATGGGGCCTCACCAGACTGCAGCAGAGGGAAAGAATCCCCTCCCTCAACCTGGTGGTCAAGCTTCTTTTTATGCAGCCCAACACAGCTGAGGAGAATAAGTGCCTAATCCATGTTGGCTGTGATTCTACACTACAAGCTCGGGTAGAAACATTAATTATTTGTTTAGAAGAATCCCACTCTGCTCGTACTTTGCATTCTAAATAAATCCCATCATTTATCAGCATTTGTATCACCTCAGTACTTAATGGGACCCAACAAAACTGGGAGTCTTATTTTAAGCCCTCTTCTCTCTTTCTGCACATGTACACATATCAATGTGCATATGATAAAAGCAGTCTGCAACACAAAGGTCTAAATAGAAGTGGATGAAAGGCACACAGTGCTAGGATCCCCATTTCACAGAGGTGGAAATGAGACACAAGCAGATATAGGGACTTGCCCAAGGCAAGACAGGAAACATGTAGCATGACCAGGAATCAAACCCACATCTCTTCTGTGCTTTAGCTAGACGACTAGTGTTCCTCTCAGTACAGAGCACAAATAAGATGGGAAGTGGCACTTTGAAGCACTTTTCTCAAGATAACGTCACTGTTATTGTTATAATTTAGCAATAGATGTTATCAATATAAAAGAAAAGCCGGTTGCAATTTGAGTTTATCCTTTGCAATGACTCACTTCTTCCATACTTCTCACAAGAAGTGAACTAATAACCAGTTATTCCCCCTGGATTTCTCAGTATGAATTGTCTCTGTGTTACTTGCTTTTAAACTACAACACAGCTTTCCAAGCCACCCCAGCATTCAGTCATATCAAACTGCCATTAGACCTCTTGGTGACCCCCTGATGGAAAGGCGGCTGCAGACACACATCCAACTGCAGCATGGTGTTCCTTGATGGTCCATTACTCTAATGAGAGACTGCCTGCATTTAGAACTGGTATACACCTGATGTACATAAAACACACCACATTCTTTGAGCTTTGCTGGTTTTTGTGGGCTTGAGCTGGCACAGCTAATTTGACTTGCAAGCACTGTATCTGCACTGTCTTCTGCTGGAGTAGGATATAAAAGGCAGACAGTGCAGGTCCACAGGGAGTTTGCATCAAGCCATATGCTGACATGTTACAGCAGACAGAGTTGTTAGAGCCTGACCCCCACAAGTATAGTCCATGCTCTCACCTTGTCAACCAAAGTCCTTTAGCCTGCCTGGCTGGTAAATGTAGCTTAGCTCCCATCCTCTAAGTGCACGGTGAACTACAGCACGACATTGAAAAGTCAATGGACTGTAAACAGTGAGAAAGAAGAAATACTCACCAATAACACCTTTAGGAGGCCAATAAACCCAGTAGGGTTTTCTCCACAGTACCTCAATTTAAGCTTATAAATAGTTTTAGAAATGGAATAGTAGAGTGGGATAAGTTTCTTTTGCTTTACTTCAGAACATAGGTTGCAACATGTTCTTATTCTCTGGACCGACCATTTTTCTTAGTCATCAAAAGACATCACTTTACGAAGTTACAGGTTTTCCTAAATGAAAGTGTCCAGAAATAAATTCTAGTCACATCTCTTCATGTTTGAGTCAGACAAGGTAGCAGCAGTAAAACTGTCAGACAAGTCACTACAGGTCACAAGAAATAAATTACTGAGCTGAAGTCTTCTGAAAGAGTATCCAAGAAGCTCCAGAAAACTCCATAGTTATTATTGAGTCAGTTCCATCTACCTAGCTTAGCCTGTTTTTTTCTGACAGATTAGTGAACGGAGACACTTCTGCTGTGCTGGATACACAACCCTCTAAATATTAGGCAGAAGGAAAATTCCAAGACATATCATCTGAATGTTTCCCATGAGGGTTGGGAATCAGATCTATGTCAGGCTAGGATCAAATTACTCATTGCAACTAATAGATCTTTTGACACTGAATCCATTAATTCTAGTTTTTAAAAATGATGTTTCAGTCTATTTTTTTTAGGGGGGGAAGGATGTTTTGTTTTATTTTGTTTAATATAGCCAGTTATTTTACACAGAGTAATCGTTTCATCATTGTTCTGAAGTGAGTAACTGCTTGAGGATCTCAGTGTTTTGCTGCAATGCTTGCAATGATATCAAGTAACTAAACAATCTGTGTTGTGCTTTTCTTATTGGGTAATCTGGTATGTAGAATGTACTTAATTCAACATGCATGTCGCCTGTAACCACTGTTGAAGAAATGGTTGTTCATGGTTAACTAACAGCCTTGCAAAAAGTCGCAAGCAATGTTTGGTTCAGGGATTTTATATCGTTTTCCCCTGCAGTCTGTCTCTATACATATACTTTTCTTTTTTTTTTCCTGAATTTTTAAAGCTCATTTCCAAAAGTGCAACATTTTACAGATTATCTTGGAGTCACCAAAGATTTGTTGCGTTTTTTTCCCAGAGACTGGTAAAATCACACTGGCTCCAGAGGTTCAACTTTCTGCCCCTGCTAAGGGAGGTCATCAGTAGCATGGAGTCGGCTTTGGATATCTCCCAATCAGAAACAAATAAAAGTTAGCCCACTGGGACTTTAGCTAGGCTGTATTTGCCCTTCCAATGAACAGTTAAGCTTTGTAGTGTGCCTGCTTGAGGAACAGCTGTTTGTCTAACCTCTGAACTGCTCAATACATTAATCTGAAGCATAATTTGGCTCTGTCTGAGCTTCCGAACATGGCACCAATAATGGGCTAGCATAGATTTACCAGCCTTCAAAATAACCATTTCAGAGGTTTGTTTAAAAAAAAAAAATAGTTCTCCTTTTGTCTTAGATTAATTAGAAGTGATAATCTTTGGCAAGAACACACAGAACAGAGAGCACAGTTCACAGGGTTCTGAGCAAGATGCTCTCCCTTGAAACCTTCATGTTACAGTTTGTTCCTGATGCTTGTGAGTCAGCTTGTAGAGGCAGACCCTGTGTTTTGTTGGCCTTCTGTTTGGGGAGTGTGGTTCAGCTGTGCATCACCACGTTGTTCCTCTGCCAGCTAAGAACAAAGATCCAGTCAGAAGGATGGGAAAATACAGAACTATTTCGAATGAGGAGGAGCCAAGCCTTGATCAGATCTGGATATCCTCAAAGTTAGAAGACTCCTGGATTCAGGCTCTTCTGTTTCTGAATTTCAATTTAAAGTCAGTGAGAGTCAATGTGACCATTGATCCCTGTGAGAGAGCAGGCATTTAAAGAGTGAAGAGATAGAGAAAAATACGGATGAGAATGAATGCTTGTGAAAAATAAAGACATACTTTGGGCTGTTGAAATGCCAAGTGATGCAAGATCCGATATTCTCCTTTCGCTCACAGATGCTCAACTCTTGCTTCATTTCATGAACATATAGAATCATAGAATAGTTAGGGTTGGAAAGGACCTTAAGATCATTCAGTTCCAACCCCCCTGCCAGGGGCAGGGACACCTCCCACTAAACCATGACACCCAAGGCTATGTCCAATCCAGCCTTGAACACTGCCAGGGATGGAGCATTCCCAACTTCCCTGGGCAAACCATTCCAGTGCCTCACCACCCTTACAGTAAAGAATTTCTTCCTCATATCCAATATAGACTTCCCCTGTTTAAGTTTGAACTCATTACCCCTTGTCCTATCACTACAGTCCCTCATGAAGAGTCCCTCCCCAGCATCTCTATAGGCCCCCTTCAGATACCGAAAGGCTGCTCTGAGGTCTCCATGCAGCCTTCTCTTCTCCAGGCTGAGCAGACCCAACTTTCTCATCCTATCTTCATATGGGAGGTGCTCCAGTCCCCTGATCATCCTCGTGGCCTCCTCTGGACTTGTTCCAACAGTTCCATGTCCTTTTGATGTTGAGGACACCAGAACTGCACACAATACTCGAAGTGAGGTCCCACGAGAGCAGAGTAGATGGGCAGGATCCCCTCCCTTGACCTGCTGGTCACACTCCTTTGATGCACTCCATTACCCAGATTGCCCCAGAGAAAAATGGCAGAAAATTGATCACTCTTCTAAGAATTTGGCTTCTGAGAGCTGTTGTTCTATATCTCTCTATCTAGGTCATCAAGTATCTGCCCTGATTCAGCACTGAAATATTCCAATAACTTGCACTCATTAGGATTTTCCTCCTGCACCATCAGGAGAGATGGGGAGGTCTAGGTCAGGGTGTTTTTTGGTGAGGCAAACCAAGGATGTTTATTGTCCCACTCTGCATAACATGCATGGGCTGATTTTGCAAATGAACCAAATAACATGTTTCATCTTTTCAAGCAAAAACGCAGTGTGGAAGCTATGAAACTGAACATTAGGTATTATGACATTGCTGGGTTCTGCTGTTGGTCTTGCTGTCTTTCAACAGACTCCATGGACTATTAGAAAATCTGAGACAACTTGTCCTCTTCAAGACACGTGTGTTGGTGACATGGTTTAGTGTGAGGCGTCCCTGCCCTTGGCAGGGTGGTTGGAACTAGATGGTTTAGTGGGAGGTGTCCCTGTCCATGGCAGGGGGGTTGGAACTAGATGATCTTAAGGTCCTTTCCAACCCTAACTATTCTATGATTCTATGATCTTAAGGTCCTTTCCAATCCTAACTATTCTATGATTCCATGTAGACAACCTTTGTTTCAGTCTAAATCCTCCCCTGTGTTTTCTTTTTCATAAAGCTCTAACAATCAAGGCATTATGAGACGTCATTCATTTTTCCTTAAAAATGAATGCAAACAGAACTGTCAAACTTTCACAGACATGGAGAAATCCTGAAAATGTTCACTAGACCCAAGCATACGCTGGAAAAAGATGAAATGTCATGATTTTATTGTATTGTCATCATTGGAGAAAGTACGGCACTTGCAGCTCAGGGAGTGTAAGAGTTAATAGGCAGTGACAGAGCTCTGGGACCTGGGCAAGTTGTGGACCGTGTTATGAACACAATCCCTGTTGCAAAGAGTTTAGGGTATAAAAAGGTAGGATAAGATGGACAGAGACAAGCTAACAAGGAATATGATGGTACTACCTTTTTTTAACAGATTACTGATTACCTGACAGAAAAGACCTGAATCTTAATGAGGGATTTAATCTGAGAAGGATGTGATTTTTTTCATCTGGAACCCCTTTGGTGAAAATGTAGGTTTGACAACATCTATTTTCCTGTGAATTTCTGTCATATGAGCTAAATTATTCATTAACCAAAGCTGAAAATATCTTGAAAAAAAAAATTTACTTTAACTTTTAATATTTAACTCTCATTAATTTTTATCTCAGATTGTTTTAAAATATATTCAAACAATTAGAAATCATTTTAAAGCTCAGTGAAGCATTTGATCTTGATCCGTTAGGCCAAGATATTTGTATTTTCAGTGACTGCTTTGCCAAAATGTCCCAACATTTATGTTCTTGCTCAGTTTGATGATCATGATAATGAAGATTATGAAGAATTAACAGCAAAGTAAAAAGTTTCCTATTGTCCCAGCAGGCTTCCACTTGGATGAGGGAAAGGTGCTGTTTATGAAAGCAAATGGGGAGGTGAACTGTACAGGTAAAAGGCGAAACTGAAGAAGATCAGAGGTAAATGCAGAGAAGACATTCAGCACTGTCATGGATTCAGCAGCAGCAGTCATTTTTCTCCTTCTTGGTAGCTGGTGCAGCACTGTGTTTTTGATTTTGGGCCTGGGAACAGTGCTGATAACACCAGTGTTTCGGTTACTGCTTAGTGATGTTTTGGTCTGGCCAAGGACTTTCTGAGTTTCATGCTCTGCCAGGGAGGAGGGGAGCCGGGAGGAAGCAGAGACAGGACACCTGACCCAAACTGACCAAAGAGGTTATTCCATACCGCAGCACGTCATGCCCAAGATGGAGGACAGAGAGGAGAGACCCAGAAGGGTGGGGGTGCACTGCGTGGTCGGGCTTGGTTTTAGGTGGTGAGAAATTGTATTCTTTCCTTGTAATTTTCTCTTGTCATTATTATTATTGGTGGTAGCAGTAGTGATTTGTGTTATACTTTAGTTACTAAACTGTTCTTATCTCAACCTGTGGGAGCTGCATTCTTTTCGATTCTCCTTCCCATCCCTCCGGGAGCGGGGGGAAGAAAAAGGGGAAAGTGAGGGGAGAACGAGCTGCGTGGTTAGAGAGGCTTAAACCACGACAAGAACATATGTTGCGACAGGACAAGGGCTAAAGGTTTTTAAACTAAAAGAGGGCAGATTTAGATATTAGACATTTTATACAATGGTAGTGATGAGACACTGGCACAGGTTGCTCAGAGAGGTGGTGGATGCCCCATCCCTGGAAACATTCAAAGTCCGGTTGGACGGGGCTTTGAGTAACCTGGTCTAGTTGAAGATTTCCCTTCTCGTTGCAGGAGATTTGGACTGGATGATCCCTTCTGACCCAAACCATTCTATGATCCTCCTTTAACACAGTCCAGTTTTTGCTCTGCACTATGCAGCTGGAGATCACAGGGAAGGTAGTGGCAGAGAACTGGAGAAGCCCCACTTTCATCCCTGGCTTGGCCCCACTTTCATCCCTGGCTTGGCTGTGGTTGTCTCTCATTCCTGTCGTGTTACTCCATGTTTTCTGGACAGTGCTAAGACAGGAGATAGACTCATCCATCTGCTGTTGCAAAACACAGAGAAATGCAGGACTAATTCCCTCATCTGAAACCTTCCTGCCCCCTTTGGGAAGAGCTATGCATCTTTTTGGCATGAAGAAAAACACTATACCCCAGCCCACAAAGCCAGCAAACCCCCAAAGATGAGATTATCAGCTATGTTGGTGATTGGGTGGTGAGGGGAGGGGGTAAATACCTGGAAAGAGAAGATGCTTTGCTGTGAAATTTCGGAGGACATGTTGTTACACTGCCCAGTGTCAGAAACACCCATCTGTGCTGCAGGATGCATCATCGGGATGTCATCAGCACTGTTAACAGCACCCACACCTATTGAGCCTAACAGAACTGTTTAGCCAAAGTGCATCACGTTCTCTGCTGCCCTCATTTTGCTTAATCTGCATTCTTGCAGCTCAGTAATCCTCATGGGAGACTTCCTATAAATAGTGCTTTGGCAATTAAACCCTCTTTCCTTCCAAACTAAGTGTTAATTGCTATTGGCAGGTAGCTTGCAGAAGTATCTCCTATGGATGAACTAGAGGATGAAACACATTTTAAATAATGAGGGTTTATCTTTGTGAAGAAAGGAAAGTTTATCTCAAATGCTAATGCTATTATCGAATCGAGCATCTAATGTTTTTCTGTGCAGTTTACCCCTCTGAGAGCACCATAGAGCAGAAATGTGAGCTGTAAAAATCCTGCTGTGCTCATAGAAATGTCTCTTGTACATTTGCAGGGAAACCAGGTCAAAGATTACACCTCTGCAGTATTTTTTTTAATGATACACATTCATTATTTTTAATGCGTTTTACTCAGATTTCAATCAGAATATTTAAAGAAAACAGCAAAACACAATAAAATATCGACCCTCTGCCCTCAGAAAACAGGTGAACACACATCCAGGTCAAATCCACTGGCCATTTCTGTTGTATAGAGAAGCTGGGGTCATTTACTTCAGAAGCAGGTTTAGCTGTTGTGCTTCTTGTTTCTGGAGTACTTCACATTCTTAAATGACACCTGGAAATCCGAACAGGCACAGTGGAGCCTATCATAAAGGGAAAGGGGGATTTAGACTGTTTGGAAGTAAATCCTGAGATTATTTTTACATGAACCTGTAAGAATTATATCACTATGCATGTAAGTGTGTATAAACCAGATGCTGCTCCTGTCTCCTTGCAGGCTGAGTGTGCTTTGCTTCAAATCAACGTTCTTATGGGCTTCTAAGGGAGCAGGAGCAATTCAGCTCTGCACAAAGAACCAAGGCTTCTCAAACCTAAATATGGCATCTGATTACATGAGGTTTAGATAAAATGATAGATGATGAAGTCCTGTTTTAGCACTAAAATGCACAGCATCATGCATTAGTCCCTATGTGAGCCAAATACTTTAAAGTGATGAGGCTCTGAGCATATGAGTAGTTCCACTTAGGTCTAAACTCACCAGACCAGCAGAAATTAATGTTTGAAACATTTCTGAAAAGTCCTGGCATGTTTAAGGGGAGATGCTGCATAAACTGATTTTGAATACTGTTAGTCAAAATCACCTGTAAAACTCATTTAAATGGCACACACACATCCATTTTGTGCTCACTTTTAATAAATATTCAAAATAGGAGTTTTCCTGCTGGGAATGTTTTCAGCAAGTGCATGGTGGTCAGGTCTGAGGCTGAGGCTGAGGTTTGAATTTTGTATTTGTACTAAGTGAATGCATGCCCTGAGCTCAGTCCTGCTGGGGAACACATGTACCAACAGGACACAGCATGGAGGCACTGAACTACGTCAACCTTCAACTGGAGACTGCCTCGGCACACTGCTGAAGGCCAAAAGCAGCCAGCAGTTATATTTTAAGGATTTTTGTTTTAATTCAAAGCTCAAATTTGGACAATTTTTCAAGGAATCAGATGGTCAAACACCCTAAGGTAGTGCCCTATGTGTTACCTTACTTCTGACCTGGGATATCTGTGATGCCACACTTTGCCCATTTAAATGTAAACCAAAAGCCCTGGACCATGATCCCACTTGTAAAGCTTTGTCCCAGTCTAAACTTGCTGGATTCTCCACTATATAAACCTAGTCCTCAAAAATGAACCTATTCGTTGTGGTCTGTTCACCTTCTGCAACATGGTTCTGTTTCACCTCATAAATCTGATACCTTGGTATGTTTCATTTGCTGGCTGACCCACAGATCTCTCTGTCCCTAAAACTATAACTTTCTCTATCCTTATGAATTTTTCTGGTTAACTTAGCTGCTGTGCACAAGCACACACATAGCATAGAAAAAGTGAGATGCCTGCTCGGCATCTGGTGAGGAGCAGAAAGACGGTGAGGACCAACAGGGTTTTCCCAGCTTTTGTGAGGATGATGGAGCAGGGAAAAAAGACGTCCACCTATTATCAGCCTCGTTGCCTGAGCACCTCTCCACCCTACCCATTCCCATGAGCTACTGTTGCAAGGCATCCTGCCACAGGAAGCCTCACCAAGCTGAGATAACCCCCAGAGAGGTCTTTCACTCTGAAGCTCACTTTTATACTATCCTATCCTATCCTATCCTATCCTATCCTATCCTATCCTATCCTATCCTATCCTATTCTTCTGTTCTCTTCTGTTCTGTCCTGTTCCATGTATGTGCATAGCAAGTACTTTTGCTGTGAAACACTTCCAGCTGTGTCTCAAAAGGAAAGAGAAACCCAGCACCACATGGATTTTGAATGCAAAGATATTGGTGGCTACCAAAAATGGGGATGTTGGGTAATGATTTTTTGCACCTTTGAGTAAAATACTTTCTAGAGAGGGGTGGGTTTGAGAGATGCCATAAATGTCCCAGCACAGATCTTTAATTACCTCCAGGCCAAATCGTGTGACAGGAAACCCCCTTATTCCTGGTCCAGGAACAGAGAATGTTGAAAATCCTACTGGGCGTCTTCCTGTGCTTAAGCACATTTAAAATGAGTGAAGATGTGCACACTCCTTGAAAAGTCAGTTTGCTTTATTTGGTCTTGATTCTTGGAGAAAAAAAGGCAGGAAATATTTTGTTATTTATTTATTTATTTGTTAAGCACTCAGTGATTGCATTTTTTACCTTTGTCTTTCCCCAAGTACCAGATTTTTTAGTGCTCATGTGACTGGTAGAAACTTTCAATTTGTTTCTTTTCTTAGCAACAATTTTTTGTTCTGTTCACATTTGTAATTTAACAAGGGAGAAAATGCTTCTAGAGAAAGCATAAAGGTAGAGAAAGTCACAGAAGTGCAGTCAAGAAGAATAATGGGTATTAAATCAATATTTATAAACATAACAACTAATAGAAAAACAGACTCATAGCCGTTTGTTTTAAAAATAGGTTGCTGCAAAACCACGTAAATGAATACTTAATTTAATGGGTTTTTTCTGTATCAAGTATAGCTCCTTTTATAAAAGCCATGAACAATGACAGAAATGCACAATGAATATTAATAATTACCCATAATGTGTAATTAAAGTTTAATAATTAGTATGAAAGTCAAAATAACAAGAAAGAATCACTTGATCACATTCAAAACCTTCAGTATTTGAAGGATGTTGTATAATCATTACAGCATAGGTTAATGATTGTCCATTTGAAGTCTGCACTCATTTACGTTCATGGTTATTGGAATGTAACAGTTGATAAAGCATTTCATGATAGAAAAAATTGAATATGCAAAATATTATTCCAAATGTGAGTCCACTGTGATGGGGTTATCTCTGCAAATGTAGTTCGAACTGGTGGCATTCTATAAGGCGGTTGTTTTTGAAATGCCTTCACAAAAATGGGTTTAATTTAGGGGAGTTCAGGTCAATGTGCTGCATAGAAATAGAGATTTTGTATGTGTAAACATGGCTCTACTGAACCAAATGGGTTTAGTCTAAAATGCCCTATAGATGAGGATCTGGATCATATTTCTTAATACTTTGCAGAGTTGTTGTTGTAAGCTCTTTTGAAATACATTTTGGGATTCTGAGAACTTTGATATAAAAACCCAGTTGCTGACACATCCACAATATAAGGAAAAGCTATAGTTCATCAAAAATGTATTTTGGCTCATGAGACCCACTGATAAAGATGGAGAGCAGAAGGCAATTCACGGCGCATCTCCTGCGAGATAGCACGCTGGCGTTTCAAACATAAACAGTCATTTTTGAGGTTTTCTGGGGTTTTGATGAAAAGATTTTTTTGATAGGTTGTTTTTTAAAAATTTCTGAAAAAAAAAAAAAAGAGAGAAAAATCATCCTTAATTAAAGAGATTAATTTTGCTCAATGCTATAAGTTTTTGTCATTAACAATTTTAAATGATACATGTTGACTCGCAGTTCCAGGAGCATGGGTGTTCTTTTTGCTAGCAGTCAGTATCTCTTCAAAGGCCTCCACACATCTTCCAGGTTTTGAGCGCTGTAGCCACCACCCCGCTTCCATCTTTTTATGTTCAAAGCGAGATTTGTGGCAGTGTGACAAGCCATCTAACCCAAAAACTGTTGGGTTTTGGGTTTTTTTAGTTTACTTGTTTCAATTAAGTTTTAGCTAGTTCAGTTTCCTGATCCTCTTGTCGGTCCACTGGGGTGGTGAAGCCGGAACCACAAATACAGTAGCACTTTGCGATAGTACAAGAGATACTATAGCCAGGCACTTGTGACACGGTAATCCCAGTCTCCAAGACCGTTTAACTGAAGCTAGTGAGGAGTGCAGGTGAATGAGAAAATTACTAAGCAAGGAAAAACGTTTCTGGAGCAATATAATTACTCACAGTAACAACCAATCTCTGCCTTTTCATTGCTTCATGCCCTTTGGTGTTATTGGTGGTCAAGCTGTTTTGCAATGAGTTTATCTTTCCCATTTCATAAATGAGGAAAATGAGGCACAGGAGACCAACTTGCTGGAGGAGGCAAAACAAGTCCTTGGCAGAGGCCAGGAAACCACCAGGATGTGAAATACCCATGAAAAACAAAATCCTAGGTAAAAGGAGAGGGAGAAGCTTTAACACAGTTGCAGCCTCTGCATCCATATCCAGTACTGGAGAAACCTCAGCCTAACTGCATGACACACCGATCTCTACATGCTGATCTGCAAGCAGCAGCTTCATCATCCCACCTGTGTCCCATTCAGTCCCAAGCAACATTCCTCAATCCCATACCATTCCAGGGTGCATTTGCAAGATATGGTCTGTATGTAATAACTGTGGCACACGTGTCCTCCCATACTTGGATAGGAAGAGTTTCTCATCCTTTAGGGAACTCATCATTTTCCCTGTTACACAGAAATGCAGGAGGAGGCAAATGGATCTGTGACTGTTTTTCACGCAGCGCAGGAAAGCAAAGCTGCTCTTAGTATGTAAGAGCATCAGCAATCTCCACATGCTTTAGTTTAAGCAAAACATGCAATAGGGGAAAAAGACTGAGGAAGTCTGTGCAAGTGAGTGAAATTAGCTTTTTCCTAAAATGGAGAATTAGAATGTTTCACAAAATTAATGGAAAGAGGATCTTAGAAAGAATGAAGAGGGGCCTGGATAAATTAAAGATTTTATCTGAAACCAAACTGGAGTAATTGACTAAATTAACTTGTCTTAAAGAGACATGTACTGAGACACTGCAAAATAAAGAAAAGATAAAAGGAAATTAGAGAGTGTAATATGGCATATAAACAGCACTAGGAAAAAACTGAGGGAAAAGCAAGAATGCTTTTGTCAAATGGGAAGAAGAAAGGCTTTACATAGATATAAGAGACTAAATGTGCCATTTTATTTTTAAACAGGGAATATAAAGATCTTCCTGCTGCTTCCCAATAAAAATAAATCAGTATTCAAATGACGTCTCTTAGGGAGCAGTCTATAAACAAATATACCTCACAGGCATTTCAAGCTTGCTTTATTTATTAATAAAAATAATAGGCCTGAGCAGAAGAGATCATAAATTTATTTTTTTCTATTGATGTGTAGAATAACCCAAATCAAACATTGTTATACATATTCTTTAATTTGGGCAATATCTAAAACGAGTCATGAGCAATATATTTTTATCAATTCAAAGTTGTAAGAAAATTCTAAGCTTTTAAAAGATGCTTTTCATTTGCTAAGGCAGCTAGCACAAACCTGCTAAAGCAGTAGAAACCCATCTGTGCGGTATGTTAGCAGGATGCGTACCCAGTGTCCTCAGTTTAGAAAATATTAATGTCAAGGAATAGTATTAATGATGTAAAAACGCTGCATAAACCAAGCAAAGCTTTCTGTACAACTCCTTCATTCCTGATCAGAATATTAAATTAAGATGCATTAAGGAATAGAGAAAAAAGTGATTTTGTTAATCTTGCAGACTTCCCTTTAAAGCTCTTTTGCCTTTTCTTCTGTATATCCTAGATTACTTATTATTATTACTATTTAGTATCATAGTTGCAATTAGTGGCCCCAGTCAGAGACTAAATGCACTTGATTAAATTTTTAACATATACACACATACATACATGTATAAGCACATACACACATGCTCGAAGAATTTCCTGTGAGGCAGTGGGTTAACAGCAATGGCAATTGCTCATCTTTAAGGACTGCTCAGGAAGGGAACATTTCAGTGACAAAGAAGGATAGTTTTTCAGAGCCGAACTTCATAACACAAAGAAGCAGTTTAATAAGTTTAAAGGGGATTTCTTTTCTTTTTAATTCTAAATAATAATGTAGTTTATCGTAGGGTGGAGAATCTCCTTTAATTTTTGATGGGATCTGAAATAAAAAGGAGAATTAAAATGAACCCTTTACCTCTGCTGTTCATGTCGGTTGGTGTTACTCCATAGAAATAACCTACTACACAGAAAATACACTGCCCATTTAACTCTTTTTTTGTGATTATATGGGAATCATGTTCAACAACTTAATTAATAGACAGATAATAATGCTTCACTGTCACCTAACTAGCCATTTGTTTCAAAGAACTAAATTGAGGACTGCTGCTAGGGAAATGTACACCATCTATTTTACTTGGTTTCCTACATATCTTGCTGCAAGGAAGGCAGCTCTGTGATAGATCTGCAGCAAGAAGGTTTCACAGCTCTTTAGGGCAGAGAGAAAAATCAAACTGAGGTCAGGGAAAGACTAAAGCAAGATTTTTCTCTTTGAAGATGAGGAATGACATAGCACTTTGCTAGAAGGAGGCCTGCAAGGAGATGTTCATATCAAAGTTTATAACGTCTGTGGGTTTCACCCTAGTGCCAGGGTCATGAAGCCAGTGTCCTGCAGGGCTGCCCAGTGTTCATGGTGAGGAAGCAGTATATAGGGAAAGCCTCTTCTCCAGAGCAGGTGACCAGATCATGCCCAGCTGTGGGAGCTATGTCAGCATAGCCCACCTAATCCAAATCAGTACCAACACAATCAATATTAGCTCAGGGGGAAGCCATGAGCTCCATAGCACCATGGAAATGCAATGGCAGAACTGTTCCTCAGTATTTTCACTGTGAAAATTTAGCTTTTGTGGCCACACATGGGCAAGCTTTCCTCCTGGGGAGGAAGTTCCTTTTTCTTTTGAAAGACCATGGGAATTTAAGCAGGGTATTGGAATGTATCCGAGCTGAAGAGACAAAAAGGCCAAAACGGGTCCTGCTAGATGCGCTGCCTTATCTGCAACACTGTGCAACTCTGCAACATACCTTGTTGCAGAGGTGGCTGGTTCCTCTTAGGCCAGTGCATGTCTCCAGTTCCTTTGGAGAGTTCTTGATTCCTCACATGGACAGACAAACACAGCTCTATCAGCCTGTTTCAACAGGATGAGCTGAAGACTGATGATAATTTGGGGCTCGGCAACCCTACAGGCTCCTGAAGAACCACCATGTTGTTTTGGTATGCTATCTGTCCAAATTCTAGCTCCAGTTAGAAGTGCTGAGATTTTTGTATCCGTCATTCTCCGAGAACTTGGGATCAAGGTGGAAGAAGTATTTGGCACCTGCACAGCAGGGCTGGCATAAGACAGGAGCAAAAAATGACTTCTGGTACTTTCATCCTTAGGCATGGGATGAGTGTTGATGCCGGACTCACAAAACATTGTTATTCTATATTTGACAAATGCACACATTGTCCTTTATACCCTCAAACTTCCTGTTGATCTCAAATCCTGCCAAAATCAAGGTCCCAGCAGCATTAGCTTTTCTTAATCTCAATGAGATTTCAGCAGATTCTCCCTCATCATGACTGTAATTTGAGACAACCATTTTCCCCCTTTTTCAACCTCTTTCTTTTAGGAGGAGCAGGAGGGACTCTCTAATCAGGTTCTGTGTATATGTATATGTCAGAGTATGTTCCTCAAAATATTTTTAGGACAGAAGTTTAAAGCTTGCAATATTCATGTTCTGGCAATTTACCCAAGTTACTGAGAGAAGGCAGTTGACATTAGTCCTTCCATTCAAGGGAAAGATGTTATAAATTAGAAACCTAAGAACTGACATGGGAAGGAGATCTTACATATAGGTGAAAACCAAGAAAAATATAAATGCTCATAGACACCAAAGTACTAAAGATACTGGTGAGTGATGAGGTAGTAAAGATCGGGAACTGAGGCAGGACTCTACAAAGTATTTAAATGCCTCTTTTAAAGAAATGAATGGCATTCAAGCCAAGGAGTGAGTTGCTGGCATCCTATTCAAAGCCCTGTGACAAGGGAGGGACTCAGACCTACATTTCCCAAGCCCCCAGCTACCGCTTCCATGACTGGATGAGGTTTCTTTGCTGCCTCTTTTCACAAAATCACCATGACAACGGTGGCTGCTCTTTTTTTGGCGGGTGCTCAGTGTGCATATTGATGGTGATCAACAATGAGGTACTACCACGATGAGTAAATAGATTAGACCCATGTGTTACCCTATGGTCAACACACACAATGAACAGATCTGTAGCCTTCAGATCACTGCTGTTATTCCTTCTCCTGAGTCCTGCAGTGTCCTTTCTACTGACACATAAGCAAGTATTCGACGATAGCATTATTTACATTTTTAATTACATTGTATGTACTGGGTATTTACTCTGAGCACAAGTGGCAAGCTGGGAGCCAGTGTTTCTGCAGTGCTGCTAATTAATTGATGATAAATAAGTAAATAAAGAGCCCAGCAAAAGCAAAAGGAAAGACTATAGCTGCTGCTTTCCTCCCTAGAAAAATCTGTGCTCCCTATACTTTTATTCTTTTCATTTTTTCCCCTGTTATCATTCACTTTTGATTGAAACAAGTTTGCCATTTGTCTGCCAAACCTTCCCCTGTAAACAACCCATAGCTGAAGACTGGTCTAAATGTTTTTTCTTTCCTTTCTTTGTTTCCTGTACTGGGATAACGGGTCCTCAGGTTAGCCTGAAATTCCTTACACACACATCTCCTGATAAGTCAGGTCTGGGAAATCTTCCATATATGCCATCATCTGAAATTTAACTCAAGAACAATGAAGGGGAACTGTTGCAAACACAGGGAAGAAGTTGGGCTGAAAACAGAGAAAGAAGAGCTTGACAGCCTAATTTTTATTGAGAGTAAAAGAATATTTCACCCTTTTCTCCGTAAGTAGCCCTCACTTACACTGCACAGATAAGAAACAGTTTATTAAAATACAGCCACAGGAGCTAGGCTTTCAAATGATACACCTACAGCTAGGGAAGGTTTCCTAACAATGTCTCATTGAGTAAATTCTGACCACTTTCATTATGTGACTAAGGTTTTCTTTAGCCTATCAGTATGTACCTGAAGTCATGTTCATTTGCTTAGCTTTTTTGCATTTAAAAATATGGTCAAGATGAGACAAGCTATATATTGTAACATACATTTAAATATGGCTGGGCTCAATGAGTGTTTTAAGAGAAGTGGATGTTTGGTTTGTGTTCATTAACAAATCTAGTAATCCAGTAAAGGAAAGGCCAAATCTGGGAGCTGAATTATGCAGCAAATCTGAACTTTCTAGAGCTGTTGATTGTTTTATAGCTGCTTTGCCTAGATGGGAACAATTATACAAAAGGCAGGCCCAGGCAATAGAGAGCATCCTAACGAGTGCTAGTAGAGCTTACCCATTCCTGGGGCGTGCAAGCCTTCCTGCACTGAAGTTGCATTTCCCAGAATGTTTCTGAACTAGACATCCAGAATTTTTCTTTGCAAATATAGGTGAAATAAATGCATCAATCCTTTCTTTTCAAAAAACCTTCAAAGTATTGTTCATTATTTCAAAAAGTGGACACTTAACTCGATCTCTTCTCTCTTTGGAACTGTTTTAACTGATATTTAGCATCCTGTTGATAATTGTCCTGGGTTGTGAAGTGCTGGGGGAAGTTCCCACAATCTTTCTGATCAAGGTTTATTTCACTCTGCATGATTTTTCATCAATTCGCTTCAAGGAAAAAGACAGTTAAAGACAGATCTACTGTTTAATGACAGGAGAGACTCAAATTCTTACCACATTGAAAACTTGATAGCAGGTATTGAAATATTTAGTGGCCTCCAGGTGAGAACCCAAACTCTCCCTCCCCTCATGCCAGGTGAGTGCCTTAACTAGGTTATGATACAGCACAGTGCCATATCAAGATCTCTTTATAGCCACGATCCACACAGAAATATGTACCTTGGAGAGACGAGGAGAGGGGGAACTTCAGGAGTAGCTCATATGCACACAGGAACTAGAGATTCCTTACCGTGATTTGATGCACTTCTACTTTGGGTCAAGGTATATGAAACTATTGCCTGTAAGCTGGAATGGCTTCAGCCAGGGGGTTTGAGATCATCCGTGTCCCTACAGCACCTCAACCAATTTATACTGCACTTTGCATACAATCAGCCATAATCAATTAATCCCATCAAAACTCTTGGGACAATGCAAACTGTGGCATGTGACCGTCTGCAAGAGATGTGAACCCTCCTGAAAGGAGCAGTACTTTCCTATAACCTCCTAGTTAGGATGTCTACCTGTTAGATGGGAGCTGTGGAGCAGGGACAGAAATGAGTGTAGGTCCTTGGCAGTGGGGTACATTCTAGCTGAGGAGTTCTTATACAAAATGGGACTGCAGTACCTATTGTGACAGGATTAGGGGTGATGGTTTTAAAATAAAAGACAGGAGATTCAAGCTGGATGTGAGGAAGAAATTTTTTACAATATGGGTGGCAAAACACTGGCCCAGGCTGCCCAGAGAGGTGGTGGATGCACCATCCCTGGAGACATTCAAGGCCAGACTGGATGTGGTTCTGGGCAACCTGGTCTAGTTGAAGATGTCCCTGCTCATTGCAAGGGGATAGGGCTAGATGAGATGTCAGTCCCTTCCAACCCAATCTACTCTATGATTCTACATACTTCTAGCTTGGCAGTGATGCTTTGTAATCACTTTCTTTGAAGCATCACTCAGATGAACCTCTGTAAGCACGTAGAAAAAAAACTTCTTTTACCTTTTTGGATTAGGAATTGCATACAAGTCAAAGTCTATTGTGTTGGTGAGGTGGTACTTCTGTGTAAAGTACTTGCGAGCATTTGCGGCTTCTGGAGGACATGACTACTAGGTAGCAGCAGTGTCAGACAAGCTGACAGCCAACTGCCAAAGTCCCTTACAATTCTTTTGATAGAGCTGTGCCTAAATACCTGCTGAGGAGCAACACTTCCAGAAGCATTCATTGTAGGAGCAGATCCTTGAGTTCAAGATGTAGCTGCCCTATCCATGCAGGAGCAATAATTGGTTTGAAAGGATGTTGATGAGCTGCTGGGATTTCAAACTTAGTAAGGTAAGAGTAGTAAAGATGTAAAGTAAATTAGAATTGCTGGATTTCTGTGCTCACTCCCGGGGCCCAGCTTTGAGATTTAGGTTATTAAATCAGATTCTGAGTTTTCATTTAAAGGAAAACAACAAGAACAACAAAAAAACACCCACACATTTAAAAAAAAAAAAGGCAAAACAAAGAGATGGAGTGACACTCCAATCACTGGAATGCAACCAAATGAAACCGTGTGATCCTATGCAGGGAATATTTGCTGCTGTTTGCTCCTTAGTTAATTAATTATTGCTGGCAAGTTGTGCAGGGTGTGGGTCTGTTCTTGGCTGCTGCACTCTGTGTTTGATGCTGAGGCCAGGGGAACTCCAGAGGGTATTGTAAAAATTCCTTGCCTTGGGAGTGAAATGGAGAAAAAAACCTCTGCATGCTCACTGTTGTTGTTGTTGTTTCAAATCCTGTCCCCCATGGTAATTTTATGATGGTCCTTGATGCTCTAAACCACCAAAGGAGACTGCAAGTTTTGCCTGTCTTAAAGATGTTAGGGAAAGGTTACAGTGGTAGAGCAGGCATATTTGTTGATTTCAGGGGAAAAGGGGAAGCCTAGAACAGGAGTTAGGATGCCTGTCTGGGGCATAGCACATCTGGGCTTCATTCCCTGATTTGTTGTAAAATGTCGTTATGACCTCAGTCAAATCACTTAGGGATGGGTTATTAAAGGGATTTACATACCTAAATCCACCATGACATTTTCAAAGTTGAAGCTCAGACACTGCCTTGTCTTTCCCTTCCCTGCTGGTGCATAAAACTCCTGGGGATGGTTAAGCATACCTTCCTGCTAGAGGCTGTGAAGCCTGAGAGAAACTTTCCCCCACCATGTCCCTGCTAGTTGCTTGTCTTCATGCAATTTGTGCTGATATGGGACTGTGAGTAAAACTGGATCAAGTAAGCAATTCTGCTGAAAAATAAGCAGTCAAAATGATAACAGAATTGCTAAAAAAAGGGCTTATTTTAGTCCAAGTGGGTAAATTTTTTTGTTCCCTGTGTAATACCACTATTATAAGATAGAAAAGACTGAGGAAGAGTAAGGGCAAAAACTTAAACTGTGAACTAGAAAGATAGATTCAACTTCTGTCAGCACAACCACTAACAGAATTAGGTTGGCTTACTTTTACTTTTACAGGTTAATTTTTAAGAAAAAGCTTAAGAGTTTTTATAGTGCTGCTAAAAACATGAAAATGCACCTTGAGTCTCGCATACTCTAAGAATGTACACTTAGGTGTGTCAATTAATTTACCTTATACTCAATATATAAATAAGCATCCCACAGTCACAGAATAGCTAATACATGATAGCTGAGTAGTTTGCAATAAAGTCACAGCTACCTTGATGAAGGCTGAAAACAATTTTTACCTTCCTAGATGAAAATCAGAGCTGATCAAAACACTGGATTTATTTTATTTCCTACTCACTCCCTCAATATAGCTGATTTGGTTAAAATCATGCTTTTTCTGACTTAAATTAAGAGCAGAACAGGGTTAAGTGTTTTCAGGTTAGGTGGTTTTAAACCACAATAACTGTCCATATAGGCACAGTTCCATTAATTAAACATATGAATTTAATATAGTTAATTTATGCAAGTTTGGGCTCAGACTCACAGGTGGCTATCATAGCATAATAAGTTGCAATGTTTTACTTGACCTATGATTTAACTGTCCCTGTATGTGATTTTTAGCTGTAGTGAGAGACGTAATAAAGCAAAGTTTGGCTTAGCACAGGAAAAAAGAGTTTTGCTAATTCAACTTCATATTTCAGTAAGAATAAATATGGGAATAAATATGGTGCAAATATGAAAATGCATTGTCTATAAAGAAAAAACAATGTATACTTTATGTTCTACTAAGAGGTACAAGAGATTTCTTGCCTTCTTGTGGAAATGATAGCTGAACATAAGTTTGGGGAATCTGTTTATTGCTTAATATTTTATCCCCACTGACACTTTATTTATATTGAAAATACAAAAGTCCTTCTAAGAAACTGGAAAAAAAATCTGATAAAACAAAAAAGATGTTTTAAAAGCCATTTGGCAAAAGCTTTCAGCAAATGTTTTTTCAAATTGGCCACTGAAATTTTTCTTGTACTGACTAAAACCAGATGCCTGATAAGTCAGTAACTGAAGATTTCATGTTTTGTTTAAAGAAAAAAAGCTTAAGAAAGTGGGTAGGGGAAGGGGGCAGTGTCAGTGAGGAAATTTGGGCAAAGTGAATAGCAGTTCCGTTTGTTCTCTGCAAAGCAGAAGCAACCTCAGCCTTTCAGAAATATTATGATTTCACCTTGCCATTTTTCACTCCCTCTGATGAGTACTACTGAAAAACAACGGGGTCCTCATTGACTGAGGGGTCATCTCATATATTCCCCCCAGTACAGGAAGAGGGGTCACAATCTTGAAGACTGCGACTCCTTTTTTTGTTTGAGTGCATAATATTCATAAATAGATTGCAGCTGAGCTGGCTACCTGTTTGAAATGCTGAATATGCAATATTTGACCAGAAAGTAGATAATATGACCCCAAAAGAAAGATTCTATTTCTCAGCATCAGTCATCTGACATTGGTCAGATTTACAAAAGTCACTTGAAAACAGTCAGTGGCTGCTGTCTCAGGGGTTACACTCCACTATGACAGCATGAAATTAGTTGCAGTTGGGCACTATATATTTCTGGTCCGCTCTTGGATAAGGACGCCTCCTGCAGTAACCCAAAAGCTTTGAAGTCTCATCTGGAGAGCAAAATCCCCAAAGGAAAGGTCACAATTTAAGAGAAGCAGCAGTGTTCCGATAAACAGGATAAGGGAATTTTAGAAACTTCAGGACTCCTTTTTTTTCTTCCTTCCTTTCCGGCCCACACAGGTATTGCTTGAGGCATCAGTCCTAGAAAAATTAGGCTACTGTAAGATTTATTGGCTGAGTGCAGAGTTTACATTACATTTTCTCTCATCACTTTCTCCTGGAGTAATTGCCTATGCATGCACAGTCCTGGCTGCAAACAGTGTGGTCTGATCCTTGGGTGGCTCATTTTGGGATTGATCCAGCTGAAGGCTGATATCACCCATGAGCAGCTGAGTCCTTTAAAAGGACTCAGAAGCTTGGAACTTTGCAGGAAGATAACGTGGTACTTTGGAAGAGCAGCTCCGCACTACAAGTCTTTTGCAAACACTGTCTCACAGCTATTTATTTCATATAACTGCTGTTTTCCTTCAAGTCTGATTGTTTTTGCTGTAATTTTCTTTCATCAGCAGCCACTGTAATTGATATAAAATACCTGTAGACATAGTCCTGGTTGTGAAATATGTGGTTAAATCCTTGTGTGATTATTTGTTTGGGTTGTTTTTTTTTTTTTTAATTTCCAGTGGGCCTAAAAGCTCTGGCACAGAGTTTGCAAAATTCTCTCTCTTCTTTGTCATAATAAACCCAGAAAACACTCAATTTCAGCTGGAAACACTAGAGTCAAGTTTGCAGCAGCGTTAGTGATTATGAAAGATAAGCACTCAATTCTCTACACAGCACCCCAAAGAGGCAAAGCCATGCTAGCAGGTACGAACCACAGTGCTCATAGAACATATGTGGGTTTTGTTAACCAAGATTATGACTGGGCAGTGATAGAGATCAGGCACTGAACAACAACGATATTCCCAAGACCCTATACAGTGGAATATACAGTAAAAATGCTTTACCAGCTCTGAGGACTTATGATTCTAAAGCCAATGTTTGGAAAATCTTTTAAGGCCTTTAAATATGCTAAATATTCTATGCTACAATTTAATCTTTGAAAATATCTTTACCTAATAGAACACCTAAATGCAAATGCCAGAAGAAAAAAAATATGCTAATTGACCCTTTTCTGGCAAAACCAGAGCCAGACCTCAGAGTTTGACCCGTGGTGAACAGTCTTAGCATTTTAGCTCGTTTCCAGTTCTGAAGTGTGATGTAGAGAAAGGCAAAACCCAAATAATTTCCTTCTGCAAAAATTACAGGCCTGTAAAACTACAATAACTATTCCTGAAACAACACAAGGAAAGGCCTGCCACGCCGCTTCAAAGACCAATTGTATTATTCTGATTGGTTCCTTGAAAATATTTTATGACACATGAACCTCTCAAACAGTAGAAAGACATACAGCTTTGAAATAATAACTGGAGGAAGAGGGTAAACCGAGCCATATTTATTCAAGCATTCCAGGTGCCCTCTGCAAATGGTGACCTAGTCAAGTATGAGAAACAATACAGTCCCAGGGGCCTGCCGCCAAAAAGATCCACAGCCACTAAATGCATTAAGACATTAATGTCTACTTTGGGATCAGTTCTCGACTTAACAGGTTAACCTCTGGCCCACAAGGGAATAAGCAGCAAACAAGATTTAGCCAAAGCTTGTACTCAGAGGGTAATTGATAGCTGCAGCCCACCCATCTGATACATTTTTTGATGGAGATAATTTTCCTTTCATAAGGGAGCTATCCATAGAAATAATTCAAGTTGACGTCTCAGCACTAAATCAAAATGCTGTGGTCTGACATAGGTACTGCTAGATGATATGGGCCTTTCCAGCTAACAGACAGAGGTCGGAGATGAGGAGTGAAAGAAAGAGAGAACACTTGATTTGCTATTTGGGTTGCATTTTGGGAGGAAAGTTTCCCTTTCATTGGTAAATACTCAACCTTTCTTTGGAATAATAAGGACTCACTCCTTTATTCGTTTCACAGTATAAATTTTAGATCTCCACAAAATGAGGTTTGCATGGCTTTTTTGGGTGAAACTTGGTTGGGGTTTTTTTCCTTAAAAAAAACCCAAAGAGATATTCTGCTGAAGTGTAGAGAAGTGTTAATTAAATTTTTTGAATGTTAGTGTAGGCAAAATTTGCCTGTAGAAGAGATAACATTAATGAACAATATTTCTCCTCTCCCCTCTCCTCTCCTCTCCTCTCCTCTCCTCTCCTCTCCTCTCCTCTCCTCTCCTCTCCTCTCCTCTCCTCTCCAGTATAGTCTTCGGGGAACACATAGGAGCAGCAAGCAACTTACAGCAAATTGTGCTTGTAGTACTGGAGACTGAAGTTGAATATCAATGGAATATATTTTTAGAAATTCTCTTTTTTTTTGTTTGTTTAAGTGGGAAGGGTAATTTGCAATTGAGCTTCTTCCTCCCAGAGCAATAGAAGTGAAAGCCAAGATAGTCATGCCAAAATGAAATATAGTTTATGAACACAGCAAGCTTCAAATTGTGACATTTCAAATATAGTTAAACATAGTAGACAAGTGGCAATTGCAGAAATGTTATAGGAGCTGTGTATTTAAGATCTTTTCCTTGCAACATTTTATGCTCTTTCATGGCTTATTAGGTTTGCACGATGTTGCAAGGTCTTTCAACCTACAATAAAACAGAAAGCAAGGAAACAAAAATAATCATGAAACAGGTATCATTGGCTTCTGAATAGAAAATATCAGTTATTTCAGAAAGTAGAGTCAGGACTCACTTGTACCAGCTGGAAATTGTTAAACTGAAAACCAGAAAATAAGGTACTTGAAATGCGATTTACACTCTGAGGAAAGTCTCACAAAACTCCCAAACTCTGAAATATCCTAAGATACACTTGTTTAGGGAGTACCAGGTAATCTGGAGAAGGAAATTTTAGGATATGTGATGCATTCCCCTTCCTATAGGAAAACTTCAGCAGTTAGATAAATTAAAATATTTTCTGATAGTTTAAATATAATTTTGTTTCAGCATAACAAGTAACAAAGAAACAGTTGTGAATTTCTGTTAAAAAAGGTGTAAGTATTAGAGTCATGTGATTGTGCACAAGAACCAAGTGGAGAAAAGTCTTGGGACGTGTCTACCTATTGGGTTTGTGTCCTGCTTGCATGAAGTCAAATACTGCTAGAAACAGCAGATGAAGAAATTAATCCATCAAATAAATGGGATATTGTTTTGGGCAAACCCTAGTGGATAGTTTAGGGACATTAGCTTTCCACCATTTTTTTTCCTGAAAATAACCCATAACCTAAAATGTATAAATTGTAATCCTGCTCTGTATAGGTGAAACAATACCAGTTAGAAGCTGAAGGATCTTCACCACAGAATATGATCTGAAGAACTACTCTATAAATCAATTGAATTTTTGCAGCATTTTTATTTGGGACATTTTAGGATTTTTTTTTTGTGTGTGTGTGCTATTCAGCCAGGTCTGTTGACCATTAAGCTGTTCCCCCAGGTAGAAATAAAGTTCATATAATGAAGGTTTTTCCTTATTGCTAAAAGCTTTATTCTGAAACTTATTTCCCCTCACACAATATTCATACTACTTTCTGCAGTAATATACTGCGACCCATTTGCACCCTTTTCTTCACCTAGGAGTGATTTTACTGTTCTCTTGATAGGTGACACTCTGATTTACTACGTCATTTCATCTGCATACAGGTCAACAATTTAAGAAGTACTGGAACAAAGCTGCAGTGCAAGATCAAGTTAGACAGTTCAAAATTAGATAATACTAACTAAATCTTAACAGCCCTATGGTGAGATGAAGTTCTTTTCTGTGTAAAAAGGCAGCATTGGTTTCATCTTCAGTTTTGTCAAAATAAGAGCCAGATCCTTATTTGGTTGTAATTTTAATTTTTTGGTTGAGGTTCAGTGATTTATATAGTCTGGCATTGTGTAGCTTGTGATACACAGTTTATTTACCTTTGCAGGAGGCAAGAAAGAGGACATGCAGAGGTGAGAATCTGTCCTTCTATAAGCACACTGCGCCGTGGTCATTGTGGGGATGAACTGGTTTCTAGTCTCCATTATGGCCAATGTATTTGAAAGGAAATTCTGCTTTGAGTTGCCATTTTAAACTTTTTTTTTTTTTTTTTTGAGTGCAGACTTCAAAATGCTTCTTTGAAACAACTGAAGAGTGAACTTTAATTCATGTTTTTTAAACAAAGGTTATATGAGACTTACAGAAGCCTCACAAAAGAAAAATATCAGCAAGAATTGCACATTACGTTTAGAGTGCTACTGACTTTCAAATTTCTCTACAGGTATTATTTCCCATGAATAGGAACAAAGAGCAAAAACAGTTAAAAAAGCATATTCAAATGTGTGCATAAAAAGGCATGGTAAATGAATACTGTTTAGTTTGCTGACATAATTACTGGAATGTAATTTTTATGAGTCGTAGAAATCTTGGCATTTTCACTGAACCAGATAATTAGACTCTGAATAGAACAGGGTCAGAATAATTAATACATCAAAACTAGATGAACTTTTTCTAATTATTTTTATTTAATCTCTATTATAATTATTGTTATACTCTGCTGAGCATGATTGCCTCATGTTCATAGATTTGAATGCTGTCTTATAGTTGCATCCTGGGACTTTGTGGAATATTAACAAACCGTGGCCTGGAGAAATTAGAATGGTGTCGTTTCATGATGGAATTCTAAATTGGAATTTTTCTATTTTTCTATGTAGTTGCACAAATTTTGCTTCAGTATCATAAAAAAAAGAATTTTAAAAACAGTCTTTTAGTTTATTTTTATATTAAAGGGGAACTCCTCATGGAGTTAAAAGCAAGCTCTCTCCCCTCCCCTTCTCACTCCTGCAATTATTTTCAGATCTCATCTTTTTTTCTTTTGATTAGATTTTTTTTTCTAATTGCATAGCTTCTCTTCGAGCTTTTGAAACTTCAAAGTTAAGACTAGACTTCACCAACTGAATTCCAACAGTCACTCAGAAGCATGGAGAATAAGGAGTGCTTCTGTAGTCAATGTCAGAGTAATTGAAGGCAAGTGAGAGGTTTTAGTCTGCATCGTAGGTTTTTTTTCTCTTTCTTTGGGAAGTGTAAACATTATATACAACCACAGTGACTGCCACCAGTGGGACTGATTCAACAAACCTTCAGGTCTGCTGGACAGGACCTAGGGGTTGCTTTGATGGCTTGAAAATGTCTACACTCTATTACTCAACATGTACTATGTCTAAGCAACAGAACACGTAGCTGGAACAGAGGTTGCAATTTTAAAGTCATGCCCTTTGCTTTAGATGACAATAGTTTAAGAGCTTGGTGCTAAAGGCTGCATGTTCACTTACAGGTAGCTCTGGTTGCCCACCAATTGCTTTTCTTTAATACCTAGTATATGGTCCCCATTTGTTCACTGAGAGTTGAACCCAGCCACTGCAGGCTTACATAAACATTGGTATATTGGTATAACCATAAATAAAAATAAGAGGGGTATTCACTTTTGGACTTAAAATTTCTCACTATAGTTGACATTTGAGAGGTTTCTTTAAAAAGATTAGGAGAAAAATATGTATCAGCTTTTGCTTTCTGATACCCTCTATTTTCTAATATCTTTTATCATCATGGATAGGAGGTATTAATAAGAAGGAATGATCTTTCACTTCAGAAAGTCATTCCATAAATGCTGCGTTTAACTCAGCCATATTAGATTGGAACTTCACAACGACTTTAATGAAATCTTTACCTCTTCTATCCCACACATGATCTCCATGGGAGTAAAGACAAAATATTTCCTCAGCTTTCTCTAGTTCAAGTTTTTTTGAAAGCAAAGCAACCTACTTTTTATCCCTCACCCACCCTTTGTCTCTAAACATGAATCCCAGCCCTTGTCAGATTACAAGTGCTATGAATGAGCAGAGATACCTAAGAAGATAAGTGACCATCTTCCCTTTAAGGGATGTCCAAGATGACATTTTCTATACCAAGAAGATCTGACTAATCGCTGTAGGATTTCATAACAGATAGTCAGCAGTCTGGGAAAGGAACCTGGCCTCATTTCCAGTGCAACCCTCATTTATTTACTGCTTCACTGGTAGATCTCCAGCATACATGGTCTGGCTCCCAGGAGAAAGAATGCGAATGGCTAGAACTGGAAAAGCGATAATGAGCAGACAACGAGCCCAGGCTGAGTTTCATGTTAATTACACAGTAGTCCAGACTCCTTATTCTTCTCTAGCAGAGAGTACTAGAAGAACACAGTATAGTTTGCCATCATAACCTAGGCAGATACTGCTAACCTGTTAACCAAGTATATATAGCATATCCAGAGATGTTGTGGATGCCCCATTGCTGGAAGAGTTCAAGGCCAGGTTGGACAGGGCTTGGAGAAACCTTCTCTAGTGGAAGGTGTCCCTACCCATGGTAGGATGGCTGGAACTAGATGACCTTCAAGGTCCCTCTCAACCCAAACCATTCTATCATTCTATGTTCTATGATGGATACCACATTGGAGTAGACTGGGTAGGCTTGAGGTTAAAATCTTCCTCCTTAAATCATTTTAGTAGAGTCATTGTAATCTACTTCTGGTGTTTCCTTGCAAATAAGAGAAAGTATTTCCCCATCTTTTAGGCTACTGTGTAACAAAGGCAATACTGAAGGCCCAGAGTTCATGTAAATTGAATATAGGCTGCTAAAAATGGCTTAGCCATGTGGGTACTGATGAAGACTTGCAAGTACAGCTCTGAATGGATCTCATTCTAAATGCACCATAAGTGAGTATCTAACCTATATTTTTTTGCTAAACTCTTAGGAAAACTGTGTTATATTTCCAAACCTTAGATAGACCCAATCCTGAGAATTGTCATCTAAATGACTAATCTCCTAGAGTAAAAAAGTTTTTCACAAATACATCTTCCTCTTATACTGGAGGCTAAGAAAAAGCTGCCTACAAAATCTGTGAGATGGTCCTTCACCAACTGGAAAGCATTTTTCAGTCTCCTTCTCACATTGTTGCAAACAACCTTTTCCTCAAATAAAGCTGCATTTTCAGCATTTTTGGGTGAACTAAAATAATGTACCTTTAAACTTGCACAATTCTGCATGGAAATCCATTTCCTTACAGCCTGCTTTCATGATTAAAGTTCTGGTCTGGGTCAGCTAATTTATGGTTGATATCAGTGAAAGGTCAAGCATCCTGGGTGTGGGAGGAGGAAAGAGTGAGTGTGTGGAGGAGGTGGGAGGAAAGAGGAAGGTTGCATTGAACTATGGATGGAACTGAGGGAAAACATTTAAGAAAATCAGATTAACAAGAAAAAGATTAAAAAAAAAAGCAACAAAACAACCCAAACTAAAACTTCCCGTAACATAGAAATAATAGAGGACAATGATACAGTCAGGTACAACTTTTGCCTATTTCTTATACACCTTTTCCAGTCATTCATCCCATCACCAAGATTTCCCCCTTTCTTCTCACATCTCCTTGTCTGTTCCTCTTGAGTTGCCATGCTCACCTTGTTTCCACACCATTTCCATTTTCCGTATGCCTTAGCTCTTGATTTTGTGGAGCAGATGAATTAACAGTAAATCCTGAAACTGTTAAAAGTCCCTAAAGCCCTTAGATGCTAAAAGTACACAGCTGAATCCGTCACCCACTGTTCTCCTTACAATAAAAGCATAAGATTTTATAGACTGAGGTTAACAATATGATATCTGAATACCCACTTTAGGATGAAAACTGTACCCAAGAAGGACTATATCTCCCTATTAACAGGAGATTTTAGATAACACCTTCACATGCAGAAGTTTAAAAGGCATTCACCTAAAGTCAGATGACATGACTTCCCCATTGAGTTATAAAAGATCTAATGTTTTTCTCAATTTCAAATTGTGTATACTTTCCTGTCTGAGAATGAGAGGTGGAAGTGGTGTGCAATTTTGCTCTCCATGCCTGTTTCCACTTCAGAGAGGACCTCATTTCACAAAATGAAGTGTTTTACCTGCAGTTTCCAGTATGGCATCCTAGAATTTTCTTTGAGGCATCATTTTGATCAAGGACAGATACTTAGGCACATATGCTAGAAGGTACTTCTTGTCCTTCCATCATGCAAGCGAAGGTTGATTCCTGCTGATTTATTAAGATTATGAATTACATCAGCTTTCCTTAGCCTTTTTCCCACCGTCATTATAAAGACTAGCTCATGACTCCACTTCCTCAGCCATGAATACTTCACATTTCCACACAGGAAACAAAACAACACAGTGCATGTCTGTGTCTACAGCCCAGAGTTAAGGTTAGACCCCTAACATAAAGGAGTTGGGGCAGGAATCTCAGTTCTTCACAATGGTATGTAGGTCAAAACAGGAATGAGTTTCCACTATGAAAAAGAATTTCCAAAGTACTGTGTACAATTTTGAGCCTCCAAACCAGGCAAGACATTGATACGTGGGGACAAGTTTAGCAGGGGGCCATGAGGATGGTCAGGGGCTGTAGCACTTGGCCAGTGATGACATGCTAAAGGTTGGCTTGGTGGGACCTGATAGAATCCTATCAATATCAAAGAGGATGTTACTGAGAAGATGGAGTCAGGATAATCATGGGAAATTATAGTGGGTGGACAAGAGACAACAGTAATAAATTTAAACAGAATAGAAATATATAAGGAGAATGGACGTGAGGAATTTTTTTCATTATGGGAATAATTAAATATTGAAACAGGGACATGGGGAGGGTTTGAAATCTCTGTCCTTGAAGGTTTTCAAGACCAGACTGGGGATAGTGTTGAGCAACCTGGTGTGACCCTGCTCTGAGCAGGGCTCAGAGTGACGAGGGTTTTTCTGAGGTCCCTTCTCACCTGAATGACTCTATCATCCTACAAATAAAAGACAACTGTGGAGCTCTGCCATGAAGCTTCTGATTCATTATTGTCTTAGCCTGGACCTATAGAAAATAAGAACTTTCCTAGCTAGGCACACATAGAGAAGACAATCTTCATTATAATGACACAAAGCAACTTCTAATACTAACATAGTGTCAACAGTATTTAACTATTGCACGTTTTATGAAACATTCTAGCCTGCTGTACTCTTCCTCAGTTGCAGTCAAAAAGCATCAGAAACAGTGAAATTCACATCACTTAAACATGGACATTGTTCTTAGACTCAGTGAGTGGAGCTAAATGTAAGTACAGTTCTGTTCTGACAGAGGATGTTCATAAAATAGGTCAGTTGAATCCTACCACGAGCACGTTTACTTCTCTGCATTGATAATAGTGCCAATAATCCAATGACTATGACTGTCTGGCACACCTAATGAGAAATGATGTTTTATTCCATGTCTTTGGAAACATAAAATAAATTTATTGCAACTTTTAAATTTGCAAATTCATAGCTGATATTCTCCCTAATTCACAACAGAAGGGCTAAAACTCCATCGTAACAACAAAATAGCACCTATAATGTTCACATTTGAACTGTTCTGTTTGAATGATTGCTGCTTTTAATGCCCAATAACAACTTTCTGAATTAGAAATACAAAGATCTAAGCATCTTCTGTGATTAGACACAACTGAGTCACCAATACCAAATAAGCAATGCAAATCTTAGCTGTGAACATTGGATGCTGCTGTTTGCAACAGTATTTGTTGATTGAGCTCCCAGGAACTCTGTATGATAAGCATCCCTGCCTCTCTGCACTTAGAGCCTGCAGATCTGCTGTTTATCATCTGTATGAAGCTCAAAAACCTGATAAATTATAGGTCTATACATCACAGAGATTGAATTTTTTTACCACTTGATCCAAAACTGAGCACGTAAGCTAGCAAATATATTGTGTGTCACTGCATTGATCAGAAGAAAAAACAAATAAGCCATTGAAAATCTGCCTGTCTCTGCAATAGAGGGTTCATTACTGTGAGGGTGGTGAGGCACTGATGCAGGTTGCCCAGAGAAGCTGTGGCTGCCTCATCCCTGGCAGTGTTCAAGGCCACAGGGCTTTGAGTAACCCTGTCTAGTGGAAGATGTGCCTGCTCATGGCAGGGGGTTGGAACTGAATGATCTTTAAGGTCCCTTTCAATCCAAACCATTCTATGATTCTATCAGTAAGTATCTGAGCACAACTGATGTATAATTGGAGAGTCTGGTCTTTTGAACAACAAGAGAAGATTAAGGAAAAGGAAGGCATTGGTAGGCTATAGTTCCTGAGTACAGCTGGTCCGTCTTGTGTTACTTGCGTGAGATGAGCAGAAGAGGACAAGGGCAAATTCCTATTGCGGGGAAAGCTGCCGCTGCTGACATAAACCAGCCCAGTCAGCTGCTTCATCGCATATGTGGCAGATGAGGCATACGAGGAGATGATGGTAACATGCCGCCTCTCCTCTTCTGCACTCTCACAATGCTAGAACAGCCTGAAGACTGTTCTGCCTCACATATAGAAAGCTGCCAAAGCTCAGCAACCTACAAACCATACTGTGAGGGTCTCTGCCGACACTGTTAAAAGCACGAGCATGGGAGAAAGCTGGGCAGTACTTATCCATTCTTTAAAAGATATTAAGTCTAATCTTGCTCTGGCAGACGGCAATGGAAAAGTTCTCAATACCTTTGCTGGAAGAAAACCAGGTCCTCAGTGCTGCAGTCTTTTCACAGTGATGTAAGAGGAGTTAAAAAGTGTTAGTGACAAATGTAACCATTGCCATCCAGTGGTACCATGGGCTACTGCATATTTTTAGAAAAACCCTCCCTGTACTGTATCACAGAAAACACATCTCACCCTGGTACAAGACTTCCACAGCACATAAGCATCATCTCAGGGGTTTAATAGAGCTGAAATATTGCTCAGGGTTTCAACTGGACATCTGCATATGGCGGAATATAAGATTTTGACCTTTTTCTCTTCTAAGATAGGATGGTCAAACTTGTTCCTTCTGCTCTTTTCTGCTGCAGAAATAAAATGTCTTTTATGCCTCGACTGCATTTGAATATAAGAAATCCTACTTCTATCTTTAGGCTATTAGAAAAATAAGAACATGTAGTGAACGCATATAATTGACCTGAACTTTTCTTTCAAGTGAACAGAAAGCTCGGTAATTCCAATAATGAGTTCAAACAATCCCAATTTAATCATTTTCATATAAAGCTTTCTTCCTTTTCCCACCTCCTTTTCCACAGACAAAAGTGAAGTGATTAATATATTTTAGTACTGTTATGAAGAATCTATTCCTTGCCCTTTATTAAATAAATCTCCACTTAGGACAAGGAACATAAATAGAAACAGAGGGATTTTTTTTTTCCCTACTGTAGGCTTAAGAAAAGTCCAATATGAAGTAAAGGGGGAGTAGCATAACATGACACTTAAAAGTTATGATTAAATCAGGAGAGTGTTGGATACAATAGCTGACTGTGATGGTTTTTGCATAGTATAAATGATCCCAGTCAAATTGTGAACTGCAGGTTGCTGCATGGAGAAAACATTTCGTCACTAGCAGTTTGATTTCTGTCTTGCTTAATGGTTGTACAAGCATAAACCACCTATAGACCTGAATAACCATCATATTTCATTCTATTTCCCTATCACTGTTATGGGAGCACATCCTAAACAAAGCTGACACTACTGCAAAGTTATAAAACAAGTGACACAAGATAGTGAATAAGGTTAATGCATCTCAATCAGGGATGAATCTGACCCTCTGGGCTATTTTGTATTTAAAAGATTTACAGTTGGCATCAGATTCACTGGTGCACTATACTTGCTTTGTAAAAAGGAGGCAGAACAGCTGTGAAACATCCAGATCAGTTAGGATGGAATTGTTTTGCTCATGAATTTGACCCTGGACGCCATATGGACTGGGAAGCTCATTTGATTTTAGAAGCACTGCTGTATTAATGGTTTTTTCAAATGTTGCATCTTCAGATGCTCAAGAGCAGCATCTACCTCCTGATCATGTGCTTTGAATGGTTGAGGTTTTTTACATGGTGATAATAGAAAGTCATCAAAGTATAAATTGAAGCCAGGTCTTAGGTCCCATTTCTGACTGAGGTACCTAGTTTTGCATTTGTCTTAGATCTCCTGTGTCAAGAGCAAAAAAATCCCCTGCATAAGCACCTGCAGAGAACAATTTTAAGGTGTCTCTATTTCTCTATGGTCTGTTAAAGAATTCAGTGTGACACCTGCTAATTGAGGTACTCCAGCTAATTGCCTGAAGTTAGGTGTGATTCTGGGTCTGGGGGTATGAGCTTATTGTTACAGAGACCTCTGCATCAACTCTGAGGGGTGAGAGCACATCCCACTTGACGACATGCCCCATGACATCTAGACAAACACTTTGTGTTCTGGATATAACAAGGAAACAGGATGAGCATGTTGTTGGAGAAATATTACATGAACTTTATGATGGCTTTATAAACACTTAACTCTGTGAAAAATTATGGTAGTTTAAATGTTTTGAAAATATCTGCTTCTCAAATATTCCTGTTTTCATTAATTTTGATACATATCCAGTTTGCCCATTTTGGCATTCAAAGTCAGGTATGTTTGTTTTAGCTTGTTCTTGAGAAACCAACAGACATTTAACATCCCCAAGAGAGATACTAAACACTACTGAAGGAATGGGAAAAATTATTCTGGTGAATAGGGGAAAAACTGAGAACCTTTGAGTCCAACTCTACCTCACTCGTATTTGCTGTGGTCAATAAGGTCTGTGCTCTGGCAAAATTTGACAGAAACCATAGCAGAAGCTTGTTTGTACAGGACAGAGTTTCCTTGGAAAAAAGTGAGAGACTACGGAGTGTTCAACACGCTATCCCAAATATTGCTCTGTTTTTCGTTCAAACCAGGTGCATCTTACCACGATTTCCCTAATGAGAAAGGTGCATGTATTCATCTGGCCCTACCAAAACACAATGTTCTATAGCAATATTTGCCTGCCTCTGGGCAAAGGGTGAGACTGAGAATGAATTGCATGGAACACATTAATTGCACATATGTTGCTCAATTGGAAATGAAAGAAATTTAAGAAACTATACTGAATAAGAGAAAGAACCTAAATGTGTTCTATAGATCAACTGATAGAAAGGTAGATTTGGCTGATAAAATACAGCCTTTAAAAACACCAGGTCAATACTAGCTGCAACATGGTGAACCAAGTATTTCGAATAACCTCTGGGATAGTTTCTCCTTATGACTAATAGTGTTACCAAAATTCCCTAGAGGAATTTAAACAGGGCTATGTGCAATTAGGAGGATATAAGCATGATATATATTTTGTCAGGTCTGTTAATACTGACCTAGTTCAACTAGCTAATCAGTTTTAAATTTTATTGTTGTAATGAAATCAATGTTGAATTTGTATCAAGGATGGGAGGAACAAATGTCATTTTGCAAGAATAATGAATTTTTTAGAAGGTTATGTACATCCTACACTAGTGTAGCACCCAGAGTTGTTATTTGCCCCTTCTTTCTTTCTTTTCTTTCCAGAAACGACCATGAAGAAGTCTTGGTTTGTCCCCAACTCTTACAATACTTTGAAGAGTTTGCATTAATGCCAGGTATAGGGTATCTTCACTTGAATCTTTTGGGTCCTAGGTTGTTCAGGCAGATATGAGTCTCCTTTAATTCACATCAGTAAGGACTGAGAATAATGTAATTTAGTCATTTTCACTTTGAATACCCATGCATTTTGATGCATAGAATGCATTTGTGTTTAAATTTTAGAATAATAACTTTTTGCACTTCAAAAGAGAATTGAAGCGTGAAACTCCAAGCTTCATAACTGTGATTAAAATAACCACACAAATAAAGGAATGGACATCAGCATAACTTTCTTCTAATCTTGGTAATCTTATCAAATTCTTTACTTTTGTGAATGTTAGTTTGCTGAAGTATACAAGGAGGTGGAAATTTCAATTTACATTAAAACAAGTAAAAAATCACAAGTCTCTTTCTTACCCTCTTGGTTATGGTCGCAAGTTTAAAAAAAGTCACTTATGGTGTTATTTAGTATTTACTGTTGATGACTTAGAGAATGGTGAAGTTGAAAAAATGTCAGTTCCTTATGAGTTACATTTGAATTAGTGGAACATGTAGTTATAAAGAAGAAAAAAGGCAAGTAAATGAAACCAAAATGAGCGTACAAGCATGTGCCCAATGCCTGATTCATAAACCAGTCTTAGGGGTTTTAGTATCTGATTTATATTTTTTCATATTGCTTTCTGCATTCTGATTATAAGACCTGACTAAGGACAATGAAAAGTGAATCAGCATGGATTGAACAGGCATGTTTTCTACTTGGCGGTGCTCCTATTTCGGAATAATGGTGGGATATATGCAATGTCTCACATAAATGTTCTTGCATGTTTTCAAGATGATTACTTGACCTGAAGTGTTTATACAGGTGTAGACATGTATGAGCATATATGTTGGATGGGAAGAGTGTGGATTTTATGGTACTAGAGCAAGCATCAGAGGCTTTGCTTTCTACTCTGGATCCACCGCAGGTGACATTACTGGAGAAGCAACGTAACTCCTCTTTGCTCACGTACATCTATAAAAGAGAAACATCCATGATTCTGTCTTTATCATCAGCATTTATAGAGGACTATTTGTGTTGGTGTTTCCCTTAGGGAAATACACTGTCAGTTTTCTGAAACATGTAAAAAATGTTTGTCTCTTTAGGTAGTAGTAAACAAAGGAATGAGAAATGTATCGCTCATCCATTTTTTCCCCTCTTGAATTCTCCAACAGGACGAAAACCAGAGCATTAAGCTTAGCAACATCAATATGCTGCTTTTTGATTTGGCTGCTTCTTGGAACATTTTTTTGTTACAGATAATGTACACTCTAGCTACAGTTCTTGACGCGTGAGACTACTTAAAATGCCACCAAGTCTAAATGTACCTAGCAATCTCAGCTTATGTAATGTTTCTCTACAAGTTTTTGATCTCACCTTAGTTTTAAAGCATAATGTTTAAAAAGTTTTAAAGTTCAAAGTTTAAAAAGTTTAAGATGTTTAAAAATTCATCTACAGCTTAATTCAGAAAGGTGGTCAAGCACTTACTTAAGTGTTACCAATACAGATTTCCAGATTAAAGATGGAGTCATGTTAAACAGGTTAATGAACTGAAGATTAATGAATGTATCTGCCCCTGAAAATCTCAGGTTCATAGAAGCTAAGAATTTAGAATTAGAAATGACTGTAGGATGATGCAACTTGACTTCCTTTAAAACAAAAGCTATCATACTTTGTCTAGTTGCTCCTGTACTGAACCCAGATGTTTGATCAACAAGTGCCTAGTGAGGGGACAAGTGCCTGATGTCTGCTGTTCTATAAAGATCTGTATGATAAACTCAGATATCTGATTTTTGATATCTTCTTATATTGAAGAGGATTAATTGAAACTCTTGCCAGAAGTCAAGCTCGTTTGTCACAGATTCGCCCACACTTGTCCATTAGCAGTCTTACTGACTCATTTTCAAATAATCTGCCTCTTTTATGTATTATTTTTCTTTGTTTAGTTTTTCAATTCCCTGTACTACTTCTGGCAAGTTTTTTTGTGACTCTTCAATTTTGTGTACTGACATTTTATTAATCTTCCTTCCCCTTCACTATCTCCAGCCCACCCCCATCTAACTTTCATAGTCCCAATTTGCCACTTGTGAAATGTGGGAACCAAAGAAAAAGATGGAAAGTAGCACTAGTATGTGAGCTGCAAAATGGACAGAAATCATTGTCTTGCTTTGAAAGCAAAACCATTGTAATGATGTTTTGCCTTCGGAGAAGCTTAATCATCTCAGTACTTGTCTATTTTCAAGTCCCTAGCCCAGTTTTGAAGAAGACTCACTGTGACTATAAGAACGAGCAGTGGTTCTCAGAGAATTCGGACAATTTGAAATAACTTCACTAATGAAGCCACTGTGGTGTGGAAAACAGCAGTGAGAATTGCTGGATAATATAACACAGGAAAGGGAGTATACTGGGAGATGGGTTTAAAAGCATACTGGAGAGTGAGGCATACACTACTCCTGGACTTGAAATTAAACAAAACTGTGTCTCTTAATCCTCTAAGAGCCTCTGGAAACACTGTCACCTTATCCTATTGAAATTCTAGTTTGAAAGGAAATTAGACAGCTTTTCAAATTAAAATTTGGCTAGGATACAGTTACTCATAAAACACGACCACTGAAAAGGCTATATTCCTTGTTTATTTATCCAAATGGAACAGTCCTGTCAAAGCCACAAGTTGATGTCCACAGTCCAGTTCTTTCAATTCACTTCATTTGCTTTTTTACCAATCCAAGCAGTAAGTGTCTGTAAGAAGAGAAGAGTCAGAGGCACAGGGTTTCCAACTGCTCTTCCTAGTGTCTGTAAGGCTAGCTGCTTCCGACCTCATGTGGTAGGACAGACACCTAAAGGAAGGTTTAGTCTCTGAATCTGCTCTCCTTGGCAACTGAATTCAAACCAGCAGGCAATCAGCAACTTAAGCCATGTCCTCACTAAATACCTCACTGTGAGTTAGTCAAAGATATGCTGTTATTTAGGTGTTTATCTGCCAGAAGAATCTGACTATGATAAGCAGTACTGTGTAGAAATTTCACAACTAACTCAGGACCCCAAAGCAGTGGAACCACATTTTCATGAAATACCACCAAACAGGTTAACTAGCCCAGGAACTAGCCGCAGTGATGTAATCCTATTGCTTATCCCACCTATGTTGTCACACCTGCTTCTTCACAAGTAATTTGGGTACCTTTGAAAGCCTCGCATAACATAGTAATCTGAAAAGACTGATGGTAGGAGACAGCACATTTAATTTTCACCAACTGTATTCCTGAGGTCAATGAAGAAAACCAGAAACCCTACAGGAAACTAAACCCATCATTAAGTTGATATTAAATATAAGTGGGAGCTATCCCCTTGTGGAAATACCTATCTCTTTCACTTGGCTATAGGGTGTCCTACTTGACTAGCTGGGGCCAGACCAATAGTTAGATAAGGTTAAGGGAGGTGAGTCCCAAATCCAGGGTAGATGTTAAACCAGAAAAATACCAGTTTTCCTTCCCTAGCTCATTGCACTTCCTGAGCCAATACAAGCCATTCCAAAAAGTGAACTTTGCCAGTGTAAGCAGTGTCCACATAAAGAGAGTTTTATTAGTAGAGCTATCTCTATAAAACTGCTAAGTGTAGATGAGACTTTGTTTTATTTGGTTTTGCAACATTCTGTATGGATTTTACTGTTATTATAAACAAACTGGAGATTTTGCCACAGTCTGTGAATTTGCAAAAGGTTGTTTTTAGTGGTGTCAAGGCACGTAATCATCTTGACAACAGAAGGCAAATATACATGTTTAACAAACAAGTATACAGCAAGTATTTCCTACATTAATCACCCAAATTCAGCAACTGGGTTATTTTTCCTAAGTCCAAATTCTCTGTTTAGTTTGTTCTTGAGCTCTTGAGCCTATGATCTTTGTGTGTTCCTTACCTCTGAAGGGGAGGGAAGGTATTCAATCATGCCCCTTCAGTGCTTAATCACAACTTTAATATGGTTTCCTTCCTGATTGGTCGTGGCACATATTGAATTAGGAAGCAATCCTGTTCCAGATCCACAAACATACTGCCAACCTTATTTCCTCCACTTAATATAATCCAGTCTAGGCCTGGATAATTGAAGGCTTTTGTTACTCCCACCATGCCCTTTTCACATGCTTCTTATATGTACAGTACATAAGTCATTTCTTAGCCCAGTTGTTCTCTCAAAACAGGTGGTCTATATTATATTCCTTTGGGGTCTGACTCTGCTTTCATTTACCTCGTCATAAATCAGGAGTAGCTCTACCAAATTGAATGGCATTATGTCAGTGTAAAACTGACGTAAATGAAAGAAAAGAATCTAACATTATTTCCTGCTACTGTTCTTTCTGCAGGAGGTGGACTCGAAAGGAACCCCTAATATGTGGTATAGCCTTTATCTCACTTTTATGTTCCTGTTGGGGGCCCTTCATTTTATAAATTGTCTTCACTGCTGGGTGAGCCAATCTCAAATGACTAAAAGGTCTGTTCATCAGTAAAAGCTGAGTCTGTCTTCTGAATGGAATATACCTATGGGATCCAGGACCTGTACTCCTACTTGCTGTATAGAAAATTGATTCACAGTCATATTTCTATTATTTAAATGTCTAGAGTCCTTCCTCTTTCTATTTTTGTGAAATGGAAAATATGATTGCTAAAGACAGAAAACTGTAGCACTTTTGTAAATCACTGAGCCTGACATTGATTTTAATGGGTCCAAGACTCAACCATCAACACTTATTACAGAACTATGAATCACCTCATTGAACCAGGTCCAGTCTTGTAGCCAGTCTCTTCACAGTTTAATTTCCTGTACTAACCATAATCTGGAGGAGGGGATATTTGGTGATATTTAAAAGAAAGGCAGAGATAAAAAATCTTACCCAGACACTTTCTGTGTTCACTTTAGTTCCATTTTTTCATTTTATCAGGTTGATCCATCCTTTCATTCATCAGAAGTCCCATAGCAATCTTCTTCGCAGTGTAGCAAAACAAGCAGGACCGAATAACATCTGGAATATTTTTTCCCCATTTGAAATTGCTGAGAACGGAATCAGAATACATTTTTCTAAAGTTTAGAGTGTGTGGATAGCAAGGAAATTGTAAATGACAGATTCTAAACAGCATGATTACAGTTTTTTTTCTTTTTTTAATAAGCTAATTCAATCAGTATCAGGATAGAGTGGGATAAAGGGAGACAGAGGACAGTTCATTGGAAAGAACTCTTCCTTACTTAATGTAAAAAGTCTTAGATTTGCCACCTAAATTTTCTTTTTTACTTTTCCTTCCTAATTTGTGAACAGCTAAGAAAGAACATTGTCATAAATACTCCTTATTTTCCAAAATTTGCAGAGAATGTTACTGTGAATGCAATATTTCTGTTTCTGTAACATTACTGCATTTCTCTTCCCAAAACGGAGTTCTTTTTGAAGAACTGTTGCTATTTAATGTTTAGCAAATCACAGCTTCAAAACTGAAGCGCCCTTACTAAGTGGATTTAATCATCAAATCCAGAAAAATTAAAAGAGAATGAAAGAAGTTAAATAGCATGGCGTATGAAGACTACCTTATGTTGGCAACTGCTCATCAAATGTATTTTCTGTCCTCCAAAGGTAATTTTTTCATTCATGTCAGTGCTAAACACCTCTTCAGTCCTATTAGAATCTGTCTTCTAAACCTTTCCCCTCTCTGTTCTTCAGGGAATACAATACTTTAAAAGTTCTCTTGCCATCATTAGAGCAAACTTCAAAATGTGGCACTGACATTGCTTAATAAATATGGTGGCATCATTCTTTTGTTGTAATAAAACATCTCAGAAATTAAGCTCACACCAAGAAATGCTTGCCTGAGTTTAATAGACTGTTCATATAATCCTTCTTTCAAAAATTGCTTAAACTCTTGCCCACAGGTTCCATCAATTCACCAATTCCTTTTGAAGTAGTTCCCCTGCACAGGAAATAATCAAGGAGACACATTGTGGTCAGAACACATACTGAGGAGATAGTACATGTTCTGAGTCCTGCTTCATCAGCTAGACAGGCATTTTATGTTAAATAACAAATGGGGAAAAAAACATATATCCTCCTCTCTTCGAAGGAAATCATTTTTGTGCCAATTGTTTAACCAAGCCAAAATAGCCTATATGTGTGTGCTTGAATCCTCTTGGACTTTGAAGGAACTGAAACATAACCTCCCACATTGTGTGCGTTTTCTCCAATTGCTTTCTTATTCTATGAAAAGGGGAATGATTTTTCAGTGTAAACTACAACTGCATCTCAACAGAAAAGTGCAATCCCCACTCTGCTTTTGAGATAAATGATTTAAGCTGTGAAGTCCAACACAGTTTTTATGGTGATGACTGAACTAGAAGTAGGACAAATTTGCTTTTTACATAATGTGGTTATGTATTCATTCCTAATGTATACCTTAATTAGGTATAATGTCTTGAAGTACTCCAGACTTTGCCAATATATAAGTATGCAGATGTTCAAACACATACTTTGGTTTTGAGACATAAAATTGTATACATAGATGGCCTTTACAAGATTGGACCATTTAGTCTCAATGCTGTTATCCTGTCCTCCAGAGCAAAACCGTATTATTAAATGGATGAAATGATTTAAAATGAAGTCAGTATCTGCATCCCTTGCCTCCGTGTTCTCACTCACAACATGAAGGAGAATATTTTGTTTACCCACCACCATTACTCATAGCTAGGTCGAAACACTCTTGTGAGACCAGGAGGGCTGATTCCCATCTCACTTGCCCCAGTTCAACACCATTTCAGACTGTAAGAGCTGCACCTAGTCAGACTGGTATAAATTAGGCAAAAGCTTTCTTTGGTTAGCCTGGAGGAACCCAAGAGGACCCTCACTGGCAAACATTTGTCACAAACATAAATAGCAGAAGGGTTGTACTGCTCACCTAACTCTTTCAAGCCCTCCCAGTGGTGTGGCTTTTGTGGGTGAGATCTTCAGGTTTAGGCCCATGAGCACATTTGTTTCATCAGGGTATGAGTATGAAAACAAGGACATGAAAAGCAGTGGGCTAGATGGCTTGGCGTGAACCACACCAGAAGTCCAGGCAGGTTGCTGCCGCCCAGCACATCGCTCTCTGCTTGGGTTAGGTTAACTAGTAAGTGAAGTGTGATGTGAGTCAGCCCCAGGACTTGTCCAAACATTTCCAAAAGCCTGCAAGAAACATTTCTGAGATGGGACCGGCTTGCAGTTGGAGTGGGGGAGTTGGAAGGGAAGTGCATACATGGTACAAGCGGGTGGCAGTCATGCAAAACCTTAACTTCTCACCGGGCAGTGACCTTAGTATGTTTTCATGTTTATCTAAAAAGATAAAAGGTATGTGATTGCTCAGGAATGAAAACACGGGTAACATTCAAACAGAAGAAAGCAGAAACAGCAGTTTAAGAGGCAGGGAAATGTAAACCAGCACTGAGAAACATTTGACTTTGCCTTTTATTTTCGTGCTGTAGAGGTCATGGCTGCATTATATTGAAACAAATAGGAATGACCGAGCAGAAGGTTTTGATAATGTAGAGCAGAGCTCTTCTAGGGACACTTCTTACTGTCAGAATTTGTAAGATCTTAGAGCTAACAATATAAATATGACCAGAGTGAACAGCTTCAGATTTTTCTAATTGCAAAGGAGGATTCGAGTTCACAATTTCACAAATGAAAGAGGCAACAAGAGCCAGAGTTTGTGATCGTGCCTTGTTTTTTGCTCAGGGAAAACCCTGTGTTTCTTGAGAATTTTCAACTCTTTCAGTTTCTTTACAAACACCAGATAAAGCCATGACAGTAAATACTTTCAGGCCAACATAAAATAAATGAGATTAAGCTATAAAACTGTTGGAGGGAGTGTTTTGTTTAAAAACATGAAGGCAGGTTCTGAGTGGATGTAAATTAAGGTCGCCCCAGTGAAAAACAACAATTTACATGAGGTGGATTGAGCCTGTGATGTTTCTGAGGTATTGCCTTTATACATATCTGATTTGATAAAACTGCTAGCAAAGCAGCCTCCCTGTGTACAGACACAGACAACACGCTACTCAGACAAAGGTTCTGATTCTTATCTTGCACCAGTTTCACACTGGTGCAATCCCATTGCTACCAGCCATTTTGCTCATGGTCTGCTCTTGCCGGTCAGACTTGTGACAGCCTTGAGCCCTAAGTTTCTCCTCGAAAACTGGGAGAGAGAAAAATTGCAAAAAGGGGGAAAAAGGATCAATTTTTCATTTGACACCAACTGAATCATTACTTCCTTCTGGGATGTAGTACCTTTTCCCACTGTTGGCTCCATTTCCCATAATGCCCTTGACCTCGGAGGTCACCTGTCATTGGAAGATGAAGCTCTGAATAAACAGAGAAGACCCTGTGGTGTCTCTTATCTCTCTGTTTTGCCTCAAATCTCCAGGCGGAGTTTTAAATTATTCATCCACTAGTGCTCTCTGCGAGTTACACGTCTCTGTCACCTACCCCCCCCCTTTGCTTGCCCATTTGTGAGTGAAGGCGGTATCCTTGGGAACCTTATCAGAGATCACAGATTCAGGCTCCAGAAATGAAATAAAAGAGGAAATTGGCTGTATTAGCATAAGAGGAGTCAGCCTGGAGTTGAATACACACATCACCCAGAAGCACCGCTGGCTTCTCTTATCAGTAACTTCTGATCACCACTTCTTTATACACACAGGCACACAGGCACACATGCACCACACACATGCACACACACAGTCCACTCTTTAATTCCACCCAGCCCATTCCTTTGTTCCAGCTCATATGAGGGAACACATGAAATAAGGTCAGATGGCATGAGTTTCCTGAAGCAGTTTTCAACACTCTCAAGTTCTCCTAGGTAAAAGAGCAGAAAACAGCATAAACAAAAAGTAATTTACTTTTTTTCTTACAAAAATGAGGATAACCCTGTAGCCTCCACTGGGGGTAAAAAAAAAGTCAGGATAAAGATTTCAGATAGGGAGGTTCTGTTATTAGTTCAAGTATGATTCCTAAGCCAACCTCTCTGTTTATCTCTCTCTCCCCAGTGTCTCAACAATAGCACATAATCATGGTTTATGAGGTTTTTTTCAGAATATAAAAATCTGATAGCCACATAACATAATTGGGCACATTTTTGCAAATTAATACAATTAATAATTTCGATATTTAGAGGTGCAGATTTGTGTAATTGAAACAAATTATTTTCCCGTGCTTCCTTTACATGGAGATGTTATCTTTCATACTACAGTTTTGATAAACACTATACCTTGTTTCTTCCAAATCAGAAAAACTGCACTGGAAAGGAAAAATATTGGTTTATATTCTTGAAGGAATGGGGAATTGGAATTTTTGAATTCTGCCTTCCTTATGTTTAATGGGACATTATGGTATGTGTGGCTCCATATTTTGCTGTGGGTAGCTTTTAGAGATGTACGTTATTCTTAGAGTTGATGCTGATAGGGTAGCAGCTGCTGCCTTCCTTGCTATTGAATCTGGTAACTGGATGAAAAACAAGATCAGAGGGAGCTGACGCTACAGACAAGGGAAAACATGCCCTGTGACATCAACTTTGCTCATGTTTTTGGATGTTTTTTTCTCCATCTTGTAAAAAATAACAGAAATAAATTTCCTTTTGATTAAGAGCCGTGATTTTGTTAGCATCCAATATGGTAATTCCCATGAACAGTTTTACTTATGGCAATATCACCATATCCTGCAGAAGGAATCTCCTTTGTTGTCTAATGGATATTGCCAACATCACACAGTAAACATGTGTTGGCTTTACACAGTACAAGTGGTGGCCTAAATTCTATTCCTTTTAGTAAAGCAGAGCTTTAACTGGAAAAAAATACATCTTCACCTTCATTTTAATGATGGAAGCAACATGAAATCTTGTGGGGTTTGGACAAAAAATTTAAAAGAAAACAAAAATAGTAGTTGTAATGGTTGAATTTCTCTTAGTGTTTTTTATGCTGGAGTTGTTACCTGTGCACATATAATAAAAAAATATTTCTATTGGCTTCATTCATGTTGCCATGGATAAAAGATGACTATTCAATAGTCCTTTCCCTATGCTCAAATAGTGCCACGAATATCTAGGAATATCTGTATCATTTCCTCTTAGATCTGTGCAAAGTCTTCCTGATGACCAGAGTAACAACTATTTATGCTTATAGGTCTTTGACAATATTCAGTGGAAGGGATTGTACTTGCACATAGAACCAACCTTGACTGGACTCTGAGTAGGAGGCATGATATATTAGTTTGTAACTGTATGCAGAACTGACGCCAAATTATTCCATGAAATGACTCTGTGGATCTACTGAAGTTGTTGTCAAAACAGTCATTGACCTCAGAAAAGCCAGGCATAAACCCTTAATATCTACCTCTCTGCTATTGCTGTATTCATCGGTGTAGGAGGTCATGGTATCACAAGATAGTAGCTAGGAGGAAGATGAGGGTGATAAGAATAACAGGGTTCATTTTTAGTTGTAACATGCAAATCTTCTTCAGTTCCTTATTTGACTATGTTGTGCTAATCTGACCAAGAGAAAAGCATCTGTTTGCAGTGTCAACAACAGAAAATGAGAAGTGCCATTGCAACTTCTATTTGTGACATATCTGGAGGTTGAAAATGCACATCTATTTATTAATCAAGAGGCTTTACAGATGATAAATATTTACAGCAGAAAAGAAAGCTGAAAGTATGGTGACTTCTGTTAAATAAGGTTAAAAATGTTTATTTACCAATTCAGCCCATCTAAATGAATGAAGTTGATGTAGGCATCCGGTACGGTCAATGGAGTTAAATCTCAGTTGGGTCAGTCATACCCTGGAAGTACTTGGCTGTGTCCGTGAACTGCAAAGTGAAATTGGGGGAAAATGTTCTCTTCACTACCCTTCAGTCCATTGGACATAATGAAAATGGGCCAGAAGGCCTAAACTGTAAAGGAAACACTGCAAAGCAATCAGTAGAAGTAAGGTGTGAACCCAAAACTTAGTAATATGTAATGGGGTTTGTGAATAACAGATGTTTTGCTGTATTTTAATTAATTCAATTATCTTATAAATTAACCTTTTTTTTAGTCTTTTCCTGTGGGAAATTTATGGCAGAATCAAGGATATGTTATATCCTTGAGCAGTTCTCACTTTGCATGAAGTGACTACATACTAGGCTTTTCTCAGTCATCAAGGTCAGCATTTCATCATTGGGCTAAATGAAAACAATTTTTAAACTTTGTAGATATTCCTGAGGTCAATAGGAGTTTCCCGGATAAGAGAGTCTTTCCTTAGTCCAGACTTTCTAGTATTCCTTGCTGATAGAGTTATGACACTGATTAACTTTCTCCTAAGACATGAGAAATCCCATAGACTATGAGACTGGGGAATACCACCATTTTTGTTTAACCCCGTGTTGCAGCACCATGTGGGGAAATTTGCAGCCCATGCCATGTAGCTGGGCTCTGTTCAGGGCATAATATGCAAAAGATTTCACATACTAAGTCATTTTGGCTTATTAAATATGTTTTTAATGCAGAACAGCTTGCAGTGTTTGTGAATTCAATGGAAAAGAGCTTCCCTTCATGTGACTTAAGCGAGAGTTTTGCTGTTTAGATAATGTTTCTCACTTAAAAGACATAATTTCTTTTAACCCTTGGAGATGCCAAATTTTTCCTCATTACAAGTTTCTTACACAAACATATTTCATTCTATAGCAAATTGGGATCTTTAAGAGCAGAAATACCATGTAATCTGTAATTCTGTGGTACTAGAGGTTCTAAGTAGCTACCTTAGATAGATTGTGCTGTAGTCATCATGCCTGAGGCAACTCTTCTCCAAGCCTTTGACTTCCCTGCAAATCCAAGCTGTTTCCATATACTGGTTCTGTATAACTCATATGGTCAAGCTTGCTTTCTTTTCCCAACCTGCAGAACAAGAGATGTATCTATTTTTTTTTTAACAGAAGGCAATATGTTTATTCAATCACATGTTAGTTTGGGACTCAGTGTGATGGACATGCACTTAAGAGTAAGCCTTAAGTCAGCCTTGAACAGGGCTCTACAAGGTGTTCTTATGTCAGTCTACAATTACCCACATGAGTCAGCATGGTACTTCTGCACTTACTGTGTAAGAAGTGCCTGCTTGTCTTAGCACCATCTGAGAAAAATGGATGGCAATCTGGAGGGGCAGAAAGCTGTGATCTTCCATTTCTGCAATATATGTAACGTATTCTAAAGTCAGCAATCTAGTATTTACCTCAGGGGGGAAATAAGAGCCTGATTAGCTAAGACAGCTTCTTTACCCAGGTTTTGGAAATTGGTGTTTCTGTAATGAAACGTTACAGCAAATTTACATGTGTCTGCAGATCATGAATGCAGAACATCATCCTACTGATAACAAACCTCACTCTACAATAATTCTGAATGCCTGCTGTCTTTTGAAATCTCCCCCACCTCTTGAATGCATTCCCATGCGGACATGGCCATTGCTTTGTAGTCTGATTTATACTTTTTGCATGTACAGATCTCAAAGCAGAGGGCAGAAGCTGGCAGTCGATGTTTTCATTTCTCAACATTTGACATGTCTATGTGACTAAATATGCCAAAATATCCTTTTTTGTCTTCTATTGGTAAAAATCGATTAGCAAATACATACAGTCTGTCACTCATGCAAGACATTGTTATATTATGCCTACTTTATATGCAAGTGAGCAGAGGTACAAAAGACATTTTGATAACGTGGTCAAAGCCATGCTCTTTATTCAAAGCTAAACCTCAGAATTCCTGTTTTGATACTATTCTCATCATCATCTGGCTTTTACATTTTGGTACTGTCAGGGGACAGTATCTAAGAGCTCTCTTTTCCAGGGGGACCAAGATCTGCATCTATGCTATGAATCACGCAGCAGAAACATGGATACAAAACAAAGAAAGTCCATTAAGCTCTCCAGAGATGATCATCTTTATATTTCTATTTCCTAATAAAGGCTTAAATGATTTCCCTTTGCTTTGAAGAAACAGATGCCCAGTTTCTTATCCGAATCATGTCCTTGCATGAGACTGAAAGAGCATCATCATGTTACTTCTGGAAAGGCCCACACATGCCTACATAACCATTCCATTTCTGGGAAAAACTGATTTATAATTGCAGCTGTGCAAGGCCAATTGGGTGTTGGAGCAGTTTGGAAGGTGCATCAGAGTTTTGTTTTCATGTACTAGAACCCACCCCTGCTGTTTTCCTTTGGACTGCAAACAACCTGACTCTGCAGTCATAAACAGAGTATGTATTCTCCCTCTCCCTCAATTAACAGCTTGTACACAGACATGCAATCATCATTTCCTATAAGGAGCCTTTAGCCCACAAACTGCATTTCAAGAGCATTTCAGACACAGTCATATCAAAGAGATTTTACAGATGGGACTTCATCAATGCATACAAATTTGGAAAATCAGCATTTTCCTGAAGGGGCGAATATTCCATAGTCAATAATTTGGGTAAGGCACACTATCTTATACTACTTGTGATAATCTTTGAAGGTGTAGAGGACTATATTCAAAAGACCTAAGAGAGGAGAAGCATTTCTACTCCTGGAGGACTCTGATCAGCTTCTTGGATGGCAATGGATTTCAGTTACTATTAGTTTGGATGGGATTTAGACCAATGTAGGAAGCAAAGTGGTCAAGTCCAAACTAGTCATGGAAATTAGGTTCTGTATCTGGTGCTACTCTTCCACTAAGAAATTTAATAAGATAAAGGATACTGCAGATTTTTCTGTATTCAAATTTTACTTAGGTTACTATTTTCCTGTCGTGCCAAGCTAGGACATTGCAGCTCTGATTAAAGTGAGAGCTACAAATGTAGTCAGGTGAACTGTACTCAATATAGGAATACATCTCCAGCTATCTAATATGGCCAGCTCTTTGTGAGGATAAGGCCACCAGTTGTTCCTTCATTCCAACATTTTACATTTCCCAAACCTGCCAACAATGAGCAGCAATTTATGCATAGGCTTAAGAGAGCACTCTGTCTTCCTGAGTGCCACCCCAGTATGCTGCTTTAAGTTCCAAAAACAAGCGTATATTGGATTTCATTATTTAATACTGCTGCGGTGGGATTTTTTTTGGAGGGGTTTGGTTGGGTTTTGGTTCCTTTGTTGGGGTTTTTTAGCAGCAACAGGGGTCATGCGAAAACACACACCTCATGAGCTCTTCATACGCCTACAAAGGAAGCAGAATTCTCATATAACTGTAGCTGCTTGTTACACTTATCCCAAAGCTCTCCAATATTTTACCTCTGATATGAAATGTATAATTTCTTTAAGGAGTTTTCCTAATTGCTCTGTGAACCTTAGTTTTCTACAGTGACTATGTGGAGAAACATAAGGAAAAGTAGACAAGTAAATCTGTCCAGGTGAATTGACATAGTTCCAGCTATTTAACAACAGGTTAATCAAGTAACTCAAGCTGAATTGTTGTGAATGTTTCCCTTTTAGTTCAAGACAAGATACCAGATGATTGTATGTATTGTAACACAGAGATGGCAATTCAGCATAGTATGGTGATTTTCTCATTGGGTCAGATTATATCCTTTCTCTAATCAACAAACAGTGGACACCTGAAGTTTACAAATTTATGGATAAAAGGACATGCCTGCTCCAGCTTGGTATCATAAACTAAAACCACAACTGTTTTTAACTCCAGGTTAAAAACCAGAGAAGAGTAAAAAAGAAATAAGCATAATGTTTATTTCCTGAAGTATGCAAGTATCTTTCTAAAAGTTTTAAATGTGTTGACAAAGACAATTCTATGAAATCAATAGGGTGTTTTACTGGTGATACTTCTCCACTCTTTGGCACTGCAAAAAATAGTGATTAATTAGCAGCATTATCTTAGTGCTAAATGTATGAGGTTCTACATTAACTGAAAAAAAATTGCACATTTGTCACTTAAGTTCAGAAACCATATCCTTCAAACCACTCTTGTTTTACATCAGCTGTGATTGCTGTCCTAAAAAAGCTGTATTGGTTTATGTCAGGCAGTCTCAGTGTGTGATTCAGGCCTTACAGGTAAGTACAGTCCACACTGATTTTAAGGGCATGATTACAAAACAACAATAAAATATGTAGTTACTGTTGAACTTCACAACTCTCACAGCTATTCAAGCTTCATTATATTCAATCAGAAAAATATGGGAGTGCAGATAACCAGACCACGCTGAAAAAAACTCATTTAAAACTGGACTTTGGAACTTTTACAAAGAAATAAAAAAGAAAGAGAAAAAAGAAAGGAAGACTTGTGTCTTTTCACCCACAATGCTGATGTCTATTTCTGCTTGCTTCTTTCACACCAATGCATAATGTCTTTGGACCCTTATCACAATAGCCCCCTTAGTAAATGAATATTTTTATTGCAGTAGCCTTTGGAACTTTAACAAAGAAAGATGGGTAGATTCCCACCCACAACATTAAAGTTTTCCTATTCACTGACACCAAACCATGTTCTAATGTTTAAACAAACCCAAATGCTTGGGAAAATTTAGATTTGACCTCTGTGTGCATGTTAAACAGTTTACATTACAGCAAACTCCAGTTTTCCCTAATGTGCATAGCACTTTGGAACATTGTCAAAACGGAACAGTTTCAAAGCTGTATGATCTTCACCCGGGGGCCTAGTTGAAGCGGCGTAAAAAATATTTCTTCCTTTACTTTTTTCCTTCTTTCTTTTTTGTTATTTGTTTTTCCTTATAAAGCTGGATCTGAAGCTGGGTACTCTCCAAAAAAACTTATGAAGCTGACAAACATTTACCTCCCAGTCCAACAACCCGAAAACTTCCATCATAGAAATTCAGAGCAAAGGTCAGACAGAGGAAAAACATATTCGAATAAGTAAGACATGCCAAGTTTTATTCTACTTGAAAAGCCAGCTTTTTAAAGTTCTTTTCCTTTCATAATGGTTGCTTGAAAAGAGATCTGAAGAAAAGTCAAAATCCCCATGTAAATGCATATATTTTCAAATGAGAGGGTACCTATGCAGATGCATATTAAGCCGCATCTAGCTTTGGTGGGCAAGCCATGTTTGAAGAGCATTCCCAATGCAGTTAACGTTCACATCATTTTTGAGTCCCCATTGAAGTTCATTTGCATCAAACTGAAGTGAATATATAAAAATTAGATGCTTAATTTGCGGTTGCCAGTGGCATAAGAAATATGCATATGTGCTATTTTCTTGCCAAGCAAAACACATTTACAGTAAATGTTACATCTGTGTGGCTCTAAAATGTATTGTTTATTCCTAGATTTATACTATAATGCTGGATTAAGTACTACATTATATCTTACTGAATGGTGGCTTAGGTACCCAGAATATTGTTGCTCCAATCTAGACAATTTACCAGTGATCACATATATATATTTATGCAGTTTAAGCATAAGAGTGAAAATGCACAAGCTTTGCAAAACCTTTTTAACGTTGATCTGAGCATCCTAAAACCAAGACAATCTAGTAAAGGATTAATGTAGGAAAATCATCCATTTCTGCATGTAGCTATGCAGGCATGGAACAAAAAATACATAAATTGAGCTGTCCAGTTTATGTTCCCATTTATTCTATCATAACTCCGTTATTTTTTTCAGGGTCTTTCTTTTTTGACACTCCTAAATCTGGGCAGTGAGGTAAAGGACTGGGTAGAACAGGCCCTTGATGCTCTACAATTTTCTACTGAGAGGTATTGCAACCTTTCTTTCATCTGATTAATTGCATGGATGGAGATATTTCAGTTCATCTTATAAAATTAAATCCAGCAAAGATTATTGGATATGCTTGCAGAGTTAATTCAAAATTTCAATCATCCAAAATGTATCAGCTTCAGTGTGTTCCTACAAATCAAATGCAAATAATATACAGCTCCTTTGTCAAATCCTCAAGTGGGGAAAATCAGTTAATCTGATCTGTATTAACAGAGGATGGGATCTCTGGTTTAATCTGTGGCAGGATTTTCTGAACAAACATTTTCCAAGTGTAATATTCAAGATCCTGAGAACTTATGAAACGCTTCATAACGTGAAGATTCCCTGAAAATTCAAGCATACATCTCAAACTGTGATTTGAGACTTGAGGGACATGAAGTTAAACTCTTTACAGCACTCCCTGAATATTTATAGGGAGAGATTTCACAACTACAGCTCCACAACATATTAAGCACTTGCAGCTACTGTTACTGTCAGAAATGAGGGTCAGGGATTTTGTTTCATGTTAGGGGATCTCATGTCATGTGTAAATGCTTCAGATAGAGTGCATATGATACTTTTATCCATTAACTGAGAGGTCTGACCAGACTTTCAAGTATGTCAGATTCTTAAGACTGATTATTTAGCATTTACCAATCCAGATGTACTGTATTAGTTTCAAACAGAAAAACTCAGTGTCTATGATATTCATCTTCTCTCACCCCCAACAGAGGTTAAAGAAACGTACAAAGTCATTAGACCCCATCATCTGCTGTGTTTTTTTTAATAGACTCATGGAATCAAATGAACATTATTTTTTAAAGATACTGTACATCCTGCCTTGTGGAAAAAAATCTGATGGAATTTTATAATCATTAAATAAATAGGAACATATGTACATATATTTGTGTTCTACGAAAAAATAATTTCAAAAGGTGTCAAGTCTAGTTGAGATGAGCTGTCTTACCAAATATGTTCTCTTTAACCACTCAGTTTCTAAAAATGAAAGAGTTAGTTAATTATAACAAAGACTTTATTTAATGATTTTTGCTGCTTTTCACACATCTGATTGGATTTATATGGCAAGTGAAAACAACTTATTTGGTTGTTTCTGATTCTTTGAATTGGTGGCTTATCTGGAAGCATTTGAAAACAATATGCAGTAAAACCCCTACTCTCAGCAGATCTTAAATCCTAGAAACAGTTCAGTATGTGATAAGAAGACTGCTCCTAAGCTGCTCCTGCATGTGCAGAGCCTGATACACAAAGGTGTATGTAAGATCAGGGCTTCCAAAGTGATTCTGATTTCTGGTAAGAATGCTGAAGAAGCACAGCTACATTTTCAATTGGAATTCCCTTTGGGACGCTGGTGCCACAGGAAACAGACATTTTATTGCAGTACATGAAGAATTAGGCATGTAACTAGATAAGTGGTACGCTGTTGCAATGATAAAATTTATGCATTTATACACCTGGAGGCTTATGAAATATCAGGCACTGGATGTTTTCCATAGAGTTTAGGAAAAATGAAAGAACAAATGTTTGAAATATTTTTAAAATTTTGTGTATTTTTTACCTAATTTTATTTCTTTATTTTAACCTTTATTTTTAGCCCTCTGGATTTTTTTTACTGTTATATGTTAGAGGAGAAATTTTGCACTCACAGTAACAGTGATAACAATAACTAATAATAACTAATGGGCACTTGATAAATACTAGAAGTGATGTTTGCAGTGGAATATTTAAAGCTAACTTGCATGTGGTCAGAAATTCTTCTTTCTCATATAGTAACTCAGAGTTTAAGCACATGGACAGAAGGAATCTTAACCCTCAGTTCAAGCATTCTGTTTTTCTTGGCCTTTTATCTCACACAGCCTACCTACATTTTCCCATGATTTAAGATCCCAGTCATGACTATCAGATAGCCACTGTCCTTCTCACACCTACATGGTGTTTTCTGAGTGTTGCCCTTATTTACTGTTTGGGATTTCAATGCTGCAGGCTGTAAAGCAAATTATATGGAAGCAATCACGTCTCATTAGAACTTCAGCCCACAGAGCCAAAGAATTCACTGATGTGATCAGCATTAGCTGTGATTATCTTTTTTTTTTTTTTGGAGATGTTGGCCCACGCTAAATGATTTCTCATTTATTTTTTTCACACTCTGGGATTTGTCATTGTATGAAAATAATTTCTGAAGGAAAGAAACTATCGCATATATGGCCATTTCTTGATAGAGTAGCATGCAGAACAAAACCCATTCTATGGTGTGTAATCCATTGAAGAAAAACATTTTTAGCTGTTTCTTTGAAGTGAATTCTAATAGTGTCATCACTCAGTTAAAATCTTTGTGCTTTATTAGAATTGATTATGTATAAATAGTTATGTAAAACAATTCTGTCCTCTTCATTAGGGACTGTAGTGATAGGACAAGGGGTAACGGGTTCAAACTTATATAGGAGAAGTTTGGATTGGATATAAGGAGGAAGTTCTCTACTGTGAGGGTGGTGAGGCACTGGAATGGGCTGCCCAGGGAAGTTGTGAATGCTCCATCCCTGGCAGTGTTCAAGGCCAGGTTGGACAGAGCCTTGGGCGACATGGTTTAGTGTGAGGTGTCCCTGCTCATGGCAGTGGAGTTGGAACTGGATGATCTTAAGGTCCTTTCCAGCCCTAACTATTCTATGATTCTATGACTCTATAAATAAGGTCAATAAGTCCTTAGACAAAACTGTCACTTTTGGTTCATTTTTATGAAATAACCATATTTTTATCTTCACTTCTATCAAGGTGATATCCCTGTAAATATCAAAATTTGATGATACTTATTTAGTTTGCTAAAGCACTGCACTGACCTCCTTTCTGAAATGTAAAGTGTCAAAGAGCTGTGACTTGAACTGCTCATTATAGCGCCTTGAGCTGCTACTGTGAACCTTAGTGCCTGGAAAGGAAGGTTATCTCAAGGTATTTCCCATCTCTCCTTTTCACCACCTTCTGTCCAAAAGTCTTCCAAAGGAGCTTCCATTACAATAACTAGCTGAGCTTTTCAAAAACTCTCAGGGTTAAGAACATTTATAGTAATTTACCATACATAAGCATGACAAGTCTCACATTTATTTTGCATATATCATTTCAGTTATGATTGACTAGTGGCACATGAAGTTTTGGTAAACTAGGGATAATAAAGATACAACTGGAAAGGTAACTCCCTGTCCCAGAGAAGACCTTATAATCTCTGCAGAGGACAAATGGAAGAGTAGGAATACTTTAGCACAGTAGGCATTGTGACTGTTCTGCTTTGCATAGGAGGGAGTGTTTTCAGCACATCAGGTGCATATCCACTTTTTGTTGTTCAAATTCTCATTATTGAAGAAAACTTAGTTTCAGCTTCTCCTTTAATTTTTTTTTTTAAGCTCCCAGTATATTGTTTATATGAGGGCTTGAGGTAATTTTCCCAGAAAGTCCTGATCACACAACAGAAATCACATTGTCCCAAAGGAGATAAAGATCGTTCCAAGTCAGCATATGATCTCTGCTCTCTCCTTAGTTTAACCATGCAGAGGTGAGTAAAAACACTTAAGCAACTAGTCAAATGAGTCAAATTTCATGGAACATATTGTTCTTTTCCAAAGTGCGCAATTCAGTATTCAAAGTGAAAAGTGTCTAACTGAACTGCTCGTATTAAAAAGACAGAAAAATGACTGATTAAGAAGAAACTGAATTGTGTTCTTGGCATGCCTGCAGTGTCCTAATGGCTAGTAGTGCCCAGCATGCTTTCCACGATCTCATGAAATCAATCTTCAAAGACTTGCACCATCAACTTTATCCTGGCTTTTGGATTTATGCTACCTAAGCATGGCACCGCATGAGTTTGTTTAGGTGCTGGCCTTCTGTAGTTTGTTATAGTAGTCCAGTATCTTTCACTACTTTAAATAAGACTTTCTCTTAGAGCTCTTGCTCTGACTGCAGCTCATGGGCCACTGGCTTTTGTCTGGTGGCAATATGTGCTTCTTATCCTTTTTCATGGAATCTGTATGCCCACAACCAGCGAGTGTTAGAAGGATCCCCTTGTTACTTCTAGTCTCTGAGGTTATCTCACGTTTCACCACCACCACACCCCTACACCCCCCAAAGGCAATCCTTCCTATGATAAAACAGTTGGCATTAATTACTTTTGGGTGTGGCTATCTCTTTATATTGATTAAAGGAGGAGCTTAAAAAGCTAGCTGTGCTCAAGCAGCTAATCTTATATAGGGTTAAATGGGATGGATGTCATTTTAGGCACCTCATTTTAAATGGTTAATGCTGGGAAGGAGGGAATTCCACACATTCTCTGGAACTAATCACACTTCATTAAAATGCTGATTCCGGTGGCACATCAGATTTAAAATACAGCTTTTCCTTATTTCCTGTTTAATATCACAGCCAAACGGTTTTTAAGTCTTTGTTTTCCTTAAGTCCTTTTCTTGTTACACCATTTTCTTGTGCAATACTGGCTATATAGCAAAAAAAAAAACCTGCACACCACATCTCTGCTGCTAAATCACCTCATTTTCATGAAATTTATGTTAGAGGGATTGTGCAGATGGGTGATGCCATTCCCTTCTATGTCACCTCACACTGTATACTACTGTTGTAATTTCTATTGCTCTGCAATACTGATTTGACGTGTCTGAATCTCCTGAGCTGAGGGCTTCATGTTCTGCTGGTTTGCTTTTTCACTCCACTAGAAGCTTGTGCCAAAATACTATACTTTTCACAGCTCTCTGAAAGGAGAGCAAAGTGGTGTAATTAGAGGTGTTTAAAGTTTTCTTATCAAGTGTAGCAAGCTATGCTTCACCTCTTATTCAGATATAACTGCAGCTCACGCAAAGTATCTCCAGCTTCTTTTCTCATATGCTGGCCTGCATAAGCTGTTCTGTGTAATTCAAGAAAGAAATGAAAAAGCTACAAATTTTCTGGCAGAAGTTTCTTCAGGATGGATAAAAGAATGGATGACAGCCATAAAACATGGCTTATCTGGAACCTATAGGAAAGAGTGTTAAAATATAGAACATACAGTGTACATTTAGTACCAGATTCCAGATAGTACCATATACACCTTTAAAAAACTACAAGAAAGGAGCAGTCAGCTTGTTAAAGATTCTCATATTTAGGGTGCTAACATAGACCTCAAAACAGCTCTCTTCATATTATCTTCTTTATTATGAAAGATTTCTTGTGCAGCCTAATAAATAGTTTCTCAAAGACCTTCCAGTAGCAAAACTTCCAAATGTCTGTGAAGCAGTGAAAATTGTTTTCCAACATCACAGGGGACTCATACATGGGAAGTGTGAAAGGTACACAGAGAATGTCTTGGTAGGAAAAAAACAGTAGAACTTGAAAAAAAAAAAAGAAAATACTCTTTTCTTGCAAAACATTTTTCATTGAGGAAATACCAATGATATGTATCCCAGTCGCAAGAAGCAAAAGAACCGCTTCAAGTTGAACAGGATTCATATATTCAGCATGCTTAGGGAAATACATGCTACTAATTAACAACAGTTGGGTGTTTTTCCATCCAAGATGATCCAATGTAGAACTAAAGTTATTTTCCATAATAAATGTTGAAATCTTGCAGAGAAAAATGTACTAATAATTTTTAACAATCTTAGGAAGGCTTTCCAAATAGGGGTATAAATGCTTTCTTTTTCAGCAAGGATTCCCTTTTGACCCTTTTCTGACCTCTTCAATGAAGAATTAGTTGTTCCTTATTGCAAACATTATTACAGGCACCTGATTCTCCCCTTGGTGACACTGGTATGTCTCAGGAATTACTCCATGACAGGCAATGGATTTATTCCAGTATAAAACCAGTCCAGGTGAAAGAAAGACTGTGACTCTTTTGGTGCCTGTAGTACATTATGGAACAAATAGTCAGATAAATAAGGTATATATCCACTGAACTATACCAGTGTCTGCTGGTAAAGAATTTGGTTTTCTACACCTTTAATGTAGAACTGTGTGGGAAATATGTAACAATAGTAGACCCTTGTCGTATCTACCAGTTTCACAATTGTTTCCTTGGACAGTCTCAGTCCAAAAGTGTGTACAAAATTTAATTTTTAGATGGGCTAGGAAGAGAGGGCAAGAATGGAAGAAATATGCTATGACCTGGGGAATGCATGGGATGTGTGCAGAGAAGGGGTAATTGTTTATAGGACAGCAGCAATGGGTAAGGAAAATGGTGAAGATGTGCTTTGCTTGTGTTTATTCCAACATTGTCCATGTTTTTCACTCCTACCCAGTAAGGAGTGGAGGGAAGTTCTCCAAAACTTATGAGACTTTTTCCATCTGGCATCTTCCCTACTTCTGCAGGGATCCACAAATGCGGTGCATCATCCAAGTGCCAGCACCTTGATGAGGGTCAAATTTAATTGCAGAGCTCTGTTAATTTGCACCTAACAATCTGCCTGATGAGTTACTGCTGTTCTTTATTTGAATGGTTGAGCTTGTGCATGGTATTTAGGGCTCAGACTTATATGGGAAAGATATCACTATGTTTCAGTCCTGTTAGCTGCATATCAGGTAAAACTGAGCTTATGAGGTAAGTAGTTAGGAGCTCAGATTTGCTTTCTGATCACAGACCTTTATATATTCTTGTGTTGAAAGACAGAAATGATCCTTTTCTGAGCACGTGCAAACCTATCAGCGTCAGCGAAGCAAAGACGTTTCAATAGTCAGGCTGAGAACAGTTTGCCTTTTTAGTCACTACATCCCCTACCTATAGGATAAACTAGAAGTGAGATATAAGTAGCCAAATTGAAGTGTGTGTGGAAGGTCTTGCTGCTGGCAGGCTTCTTTGATTAAGGTCTGTATGGTTGATTTAGCAGCAAACAGTATGAACAATGCAAAGGAGCAGGTTGGGAGGTGAATGATTTCTAATGATCTGGGTGACAAAGCTCTCACGGACAACTTTGCACTGTAAAGTGAGGCTTTACTACATAGAAGTATAGAGTATAGGAGTGTGCTATAGAGAGGTAGATCTTTGGATGATCTCGTATCTAACAACTAATGCAGAAGTAGCCGAAGAGACAGAATAATTCAAATACCCACAGTACTGGGGGAAGTAAGAATAATTCTACTGAGCTCAGTAGTTTGATTTCAGCAGGTACCTTGTCAGAAGAGTCCAATAGGCAAAATACAAGCAGTAACAATAGAAAGTTCATAAGCTAATTGAATATGTATTTCATAGAAAAAAACCTCACACATCTAACATTCTTTCCAGGAAACATACACAAGAATAATGATCCAGATATTAACTTATGAAATGTTGCCTACAGTAAGTTACTGTTGCATATCTTTCTACTGTAGACAAAACGAATTGGAGGCTTTGACTTCATATAATGAAAATTTTCTGTATTTTCCTCAGTTGAGAAGCTTCATTGAGACTTTATATTAATGTTCCATTATATATGAGATGGGAGAGAAATCTACCTGCTTTTCTCTGCCAAGTCTTTTGTCAGAAGAGAACATGTATTTCTGCAGTTGTGTGAAACAGAACTGCAGATGTTCAGTGCCTGTATCTAGGAGTCACCCTTTTCTTGAGGACCCAGCATCAATTTCTGTCATATCTAGCAACAGCTATTTTAATGCTATCAGGGAGAAGTTAGAAGGTGTCAGAGTGATAATGTGTTGTTTCAGCTCTTGCAGTTGTTTAAATGTGTGTGGAAAAAAAAAAAAAAAAACAGCTAATCAGAACTGGTTCTGCTTAAATTTCCATCACTGCAGAGTCATGCTCTGAGGATTTTCAAGAGAGTAAGAACTAGGAGATGAATAAACATATGTTAAAATAGACCTCATTTGTATCTGGCAAAATCTGATTGATCTTATTCATATTAAGAAATAGTACTGGCTCTTCGCTAGATTGAGCAATGTACCATTTCCTCTTCAGGAAAAGAAAAAAAGTTAAGCTAAATACTTTCAAACCCTGCAAACTACAGGCTATAAAGCAAATTTCTTTGAGACTTGAAAAATAAAGTGGACAATAACTGTTTTCCACTATGGAGCTGAATAAATGACATTAAAGCATTTTTCATGCTATCAGGCAGCAGTGGTATAGTCACTCAGTGGACACCTGATGGTCAGTCAGGGTCAAACCCACCACATTTCCTTGGAATTCACTGAAATCCCACTCTTTTCCTTGCATCTTTCTCACATATCTCTAGCCAATTTACTGCTTGAGCCAAGCTAGAACCTGCTTGCCCAAGGAACCCATACAGGTGCTGAGAGTCAGAGGTGTGATCTTCACCAAGGGTGTGATCCAGCCTGCCCAGGGTGGCTGGGCAGCTGCACAAGGAATGCAAGATGACTTCAGGTGATTCATGTAATTGCCTGGAGTCAGTGAAGTGAAACTGAACCTCAGTGCTTTTGTCTGGGCCTCTTGAAATTGCAGAGCACACAATATTAGGTGCATGTATGGCACAGCCCAACAAAAGACACCAACTGCTCAAGCCCCTTTGAAGACAGAGAAGAGAGTCCCATGTTTATCATCAACCTTATGATTTAGGTTGCAGGCAGTGTCAGGGTAGCACAATGTATTTTATTCCATCTATGTATGGAGTTCTTCCTGTAGCTGCGCTCTTAAAAGGTGAGCGTACAACCCCTGCCCTGCCACAAATGCACATTTTCTGGTCACTTATCTCTATGCCACTACAGTATTTAATTACATTCACCTACTGTATCTCAAATAAAATACAATGCCTGGCATCGTCATCAGAAAAGCATAGCGCATCCGAATATCACTATTCATTGGCTAAACAGGAAACTCCAGTGCTTGGTTTGGCTGGTGTTACTGTCACCAACGAAATGAAAATACTGCATTTATATACTATCACTAAAAACATAAGGCATCTGATATAATGGGTATGAAACTCATAATCCTAAAACCTGTCCAAGTCTTATTATAATTAAATCATTAAGTCTCTCTCCATCTTTCTCCCTCTTTCAGGAGGTGGCAAGACATGTACTGACTGACCACTGTGAATGCATTAAGTAAAGAAAAAAAAATAAAAGAAATAAATATATATTTTTCAAAGCCCAAAAGGAGCCATTTAATGCTGTAAAAGAGAATAAATTGCTGATCTTTTTTTCCCTGTTTTTTACAAATGGCTGGGAGTGTTATAATGTATTTGATTTTTTTTTTTTTTCTAGAGGTAATCTTAGATGTGGAGTGAATGAAGTGAAGTCTGTTATCAATCCATAACATCTGCTGCAGTGTCAAGTGATGAAATGGGTGACTCCAGAGCCCAAGACAGCTGCGATGGCTTTCTTAATGCAGTAGGGTATTGTGCAAACAAACAGGCACTGATACCGTCTATGGTTGTCACAATTATTCAAGCTGGTGATACATCTTCCTGTATTAGCTGCTTGAGAAGCCCTATTTCTTTTAAAAGTAAACTACAGTATAGCAATCACCCATTCTGGTCTCTAACTCAGTTGAGTGCAAGCATAATAAAACATTGGAAATAAAAATAAATTAAAATTTGCCACCAGAGCAATAAAGCATAAAATAAGTATATACGAGCTTGGAAAAAAAAATCTACTCACAGTTTTTATAGAGCTAAGAAACTGTGTATACCTTTGTAGCTGTAGCTCTACTGGCAAGATTATTCTGCATCTCTGCACTGCCTACCAGTTACTGGGAAATCTAGTGCGCTGTTCAGAGAAGTTAAAGACTGAGAGTCAGAAAAGGGAAAAAACAAATATGGACCATGGAGAGCTTCACTTTGCCAATGCAGGATAATTGCTGAGATCACTCTGGGGATGTTAAACTAAGGGCAATATTAAAATGTTTTAAATATAAGAAAATTAATTTAGATTTAGGGTCCTACATATAAAAAATCATCAACTTTAAGTCAAAAAAGCATTTGTTGCTTTCAGGGTATATAGGGAAAAAAATGCATAGAACTGCAAGAGGCAGATGTTGTTAGAAAAGAGTAAGACTCAACAACTGGTTTCCATGAAAACAGAAAATTATCATTTAGATTTGAATTATGTCATTTATGGACAGAATTTAATTCAACAGACACTTTCAGTCTCCAAAACCAAGAAACATGCGAGAGAGACATCTATGAATCCGAAGACGATGATGATGGTTACTATTATTAAAAGAAATGTTTCAAACTTCAAGTGAATAAAAAGAACATTTGTTTTTGAGAATTGAGCTAAAGTTGTGATATTCTACAGAACAAGTTCCCTAGAACTGAAAATAGATTTTTTCATTTGCGCTTAATATTATCAACTTAAATATAATATATAAAATATAAATGCATATAAATATTATACATAAATATTACATAAAATTATATAAATAGTATATATTTTTATTTACATTTATATTATATTTTGCTTGAGCCACAACATGTTTTCTTTATTTTCTTTCAGGCATAAACTGACTATTGACTTTGCAAAAATAGAACAAATGTTCACTGAGTACAAAGCGTGAACTGAAGCCTGAAATTTTAGAATCAGATTTTCAGACCAAACTTTATCTGCCTTCCTTCCTTCTTTCTCAGAATTAAAAAAAATATATAAATAAATACAAATCTGACCATCATGAACATGGTATTTAACTGCCTCTTGTACATGTGGGAGAGAGGGCACATAGACCTGTGGAACTGGTTCCAATCTCACTGATGATGTTGAGGTTGCTGTGCAGGATGGAAGTTGCAAAACTGAAGGCTAACAGGTAAGGAAAAAGATGAAAATAGTGTGCTTGTTCTGGTGCTCTGCCTGGTGTATTTGCCACTGCCTCTCTATTGCTCTGAATCAGATCTACAGTGATCTTTCTGATTGAGCCCCCTGCCATATCTGCAGGCACCTCAAAAAGATATGTGTTCTAAGAAAGAGGGGTTGTTTTTCTTCTCACTAACTGAAGCTGGTGAATCGTTTTGAGGTGGAAGATTCTCCCTTCTCTTTCCCAAGATGAGAATAAATTTCTAAAATGCCTATTTTGTATTCTCATGCATTCCTGACTTAATAGAAGAACCTTATTTGCCTAGATGTGTATTGGTTATTGCTTACTAGGAGACTGAAAGAACCCAAAGGAAGATGAATAGATTGTGCTAGCTTAATTTGGTACGATCTGATTCTGCTAGATCTTCTCATCTGATTTAGTTTTTTGAAACAGTGAGTGGAGAGGGCAATTTTCCAACCTATGACCTTTCAGCAAACTTTAAACTGCTCCTGAAACACCAAGGTGATTAAACATACATAGTGTGTGGTGGTTGTCAGAGAAATTCATTGAAGGGCTAGACTTTCTGCCAGGAGTGAGTCTGGGTGGCCCCAAGACTGCTGGTCATCTGTTCCCTCCGCGATGTAGACAGGACTTAGTGTTGGCAGTGAGACTTGTAAGCAAAGCAAATGTTAAGGATAATGTTCAGGTCTGTTAGCACATTTGCCCAAAAACATCTTAACATCTGTGAGTTTCAGACTGCTAACTATTTTCTAAGCAGTGGAAAAATCTCAGCTTTTCTTAGGCAGCATATTATTCTGTTGCTAAAGCGATGCATTAGCAGAAAAAGTGAAGGAAGATGCACAAAACGTGCTGGGTCAGAGAGAGTAAGGCATGGCTCCATGTTAGAATAACTGCAGAGGAGCACAACTCTTCCATGAGAGAGAGGAAAGGTCTCCTCCAGTGCAGAAACTGGAAAGAGTTAGGAGACATCTTCAAGGAATTTGAGAACAGCTTTCCAAGATGCCAGTGAAATGAAACAGGACCAGCATCAAGAGAACCTGAGGACCTCCTCAAGTAGTAAAAACTTCTAAGCTGTAGAAATAGCCTTTGTGTAGAGATAAAAAGAACTAATGCCCACATATTTCTCTTGTGTTCTTAAAGAAATGAATGGTTTGTGATGGTATACCTTTCTCTCCTTCCCTTCCTCAAATTGTCTTCTTTTCAAAGACTTTTAATCTTAAAAAAGAAAAAAAAAATAAAATGTCAGCCAAATAAGATAGGGAGAAATTTCAAGTGTGTTGAAATGCTCAAGTTTCCATTGAAATGTAGAAGAGGCTCCATATGTGGTCCCATATTAGGGACCTCAATTAGGGAAAAACAAGATGAAAAATTCAACAGATGCAGCACGTAAAATTATTAAAATCCATTGATAATATGGTTTCTGAAGCCATTTATTTGCTAAAAAGACAGAACTGAAACTGATAATATTGCAGGTAACTTCCATTATTCGCTTCATTCATTACAACCACTTAAAAAAAAGACTCAAAGCCTTAAACCTGCCTCTTCTTTACTTCATTTTCAAATCTTGGCTCTCCCTATGCAAAAAAAAAAAAAAAAAACAATAGCTGAGGTAATTCAGACAGAGATGAAAATACACAATTTAACAGTACTTGTCCCCTTGTTGACAAGCCACACAGACCCTCATAAGCATCTGCTTACTGCTTCTGCCTTGAGGTGTGCCATGAATTTTGCCTGTTTATGGTTCAAGTGACTGCATAAACAGTCTCTATTCCTTGTTCTAGCTTTCTTCTCCAGTTTATCCACCTTAAGAAACAAATTAAGAGTGACCTCAAACACAGAATTTCACTGGTTAGAAATCACCAATAAGAATTACAATGGACATTCAGTCACTCAAGCTAGGGACAAAACTCATAGCAATGCTGGAAGTACTCTTCAGGTTGTTAATATGTTTATAAATGCTCTCTGGCAAAACACAGTTTTGCTGCTGAAATTTTCTTGTCTGTTACATATGGAAATGTTGTTCTGTGTCTTCCAAGGCTGTGTATAGGTCAATTCATACTGACCATGAGAAAAAGAAAAGCATTATTATTAGCAAGCTTCAATTGTGTTTTCATCCTTCACTGCTGTGGAGACTGAATCAGATGGAGCAGGTGATCAAGTCAGGTAATCAGTGAAATGACTAAATTTGAAGCTCCTGTTATGAAACCTCTATACAGAGGGCAAGACTGTTTTGCATTTTGCTTTCCTTTTGTGCAAGTGTGATTGATACACAGTGCAGGATGGAACTGGGACAGTGAGAAATAGACCAAGGAACTACAGCATGGGCTTAAACTTCCTCCCATGTAAGCTCCTTTGCCCAGTTGCCTACTGACCCCTCTCTGACTCAGAAGTTCATCATCTGTTTCTACGGTCCTTTTTTCTCCTTTAAGAACTTGTTTGGAGATTTGGTTTTTTGTTTCCCTTCCCCCAGGAACTGAAATATGTTTCTAGTGCATTTTTAAAAGATTTTGAACAGGATATAAAAACCTTGCAAGCAATTTGTCTCTGTAATGCAGGCTAATCCATATCAGCACAGGGTGAAAGGGACAGGAATTGAAAACATGAATGATACCAATATGTCACCAGTAACCAAGTTCATATGCACAGAACCTCTATATTTATTATTATGCAGATATGTGCATATACTCAGCAATAGCAGGTTAAAATAAAAGTAGGTTAATATCCTACAGACTGAAGAAATCTGATATCTTTTTGGTGGGCAATGTAGACTTTACAGGAGGACTGACGTGTCAACTAAAGTCCTGTTATCTGGGCTCTCTAGTGGAGCTGAAAAGAATTTTGGTATAGTACCTTTATTACATTATGTATTTCTATTGTCCTATCTGTTAAACAGAGATGTTTGCAGGATTGGATAATTCTTTATTTTTATTTTTTCCATAGGAAATATTTTTCACACAGACTGAAATTTTTCAATTAATTTTGTAGATTTTTATTTTGTATTTTTCTCCAAACTTCCACCTCCAAAATTACCCCTAAAAACACCTAAACCTATATCATAGATTTTTGAAAGTTTTTGTTTTGAAACTCACTTGAATTTCATCCAACCTAAAGTAAAGGGTTTTATTTTAAGTTTGGCTTTTTGAAATAAAAAGTCAGCCATTCTCATGACTTCAGAAAACTGTTTTACCTCAGAGATCCAGAGGGTTAAAAATGTCAGTAGAGGACCAGTGCTAACATCTCTGTTCTTCTGGTGGATCTTTTAAGGTTCTGGCATTTTAGCTAAGCTTCCAAGATTTTAGCTAAAACCCTTTTTTACTGCAACCCTTATGTTTGTGACAGAATAATAGACATGCTCTCTACCCCTCTGCCTTCCAGGGCACATACCAGGATGTATTCTGAGAACAGTTACTTCCAAAGCTATTTATTCAGTTTATCCACTTACAGCCTTTGGACGCATTGATGTAACTCACTTCAGTTTTGCAAGAGTTTTCCTTCATACTCTGTACATGCACCTGACTTTCTCCATGGCTGCTCCGCGCAGAGCTGAACATCACTTGGGCTGGCAATACAATCTTATGGGCTTGATATTAACCACCAGTGTTCTACATTCTTATGCCTCCTTGTTGCCTCTATCATCCTCAAATACGAGGGGTTCATGGTGAAAATTTCAGATGTCCTACTAAATGCTATTTAGACAAAATACCAATTCAAGTAAGAATAACAGATACATTGTTAGATGCTGCAATAAGGTGTTCTTTCTTGGAAAAGGCTGGATAACTTGCACAGTGGGCAAGAGTTTCTGAATTTGAGCTCTTTCTGAACAAAGTAAATCTGGTGAGAAATGAACCTTTCCTTTTGGAGTACAGAGAAATACCTTATAAATTCAGATTAAATTTTGTAAGTGGCTTTGAGTGAAAAGAATGTAAAAGTAAAAAGAAAGACTTTGAATATGCACAATATGATCATTCACATTTTCTAAATTAATTATTTCTTTTAAAAAATGCTAACTTCTATAAGTATTAAAAAAGTAAATTTCCTGACATTTTGCTTCAAAACACTGTATTTTGCCTAAAAGCTGACATAGAAAGCGGAAAACATAGAGAATTTGAACATGTAGAAGTAAAATAGACTATTTCATTTTATACCAAACATAACATTATGGGTCTATCTGAAATTTTTTATTATTATTTTCAAAAATGAAGACCCAACACTGAACATTTTGTATCAGTTTGACTTTAACTTTTTTTCCCTAATTCTATTCTGGCCATCAGCATGTAAATCCTATTATTGACACAGCTTTATTTTGGACTTCCTTCATAGCCTTTCTTTGAGAGACAGAAAGTCCTTTCTGTCTTCTCCAAACAGGAATCCAGTGCTGCCATTGCTGATTCCAGGTTTTACTGATACATATGTCATTAGGAAGCGGAAGGTATGTACTGCAACATTACTTGACATCCCCAGTACAGAACAATATAATCATAGAATCATTTAGGCTGCAAAAGGCCTTTAAGATCATCGTCTGTTTACAGAAGGTTGCCCCTTAAAAAAATGGTATTATTATATTATATTTGTCTTGCATGGGTACAAATATGGTGCTGTCCCAGAACATATTTTAAACCCTACATTTTTTATATTCAGAGAAATAAGATAAAATCCAACCAGTCTCTCCCTTTTTACAATATTCTTTGTCCTGCTCTGAGACTTATTCCTATCCCTCTCAAACCAGCTGGCAGAAAAAGCAACTTCTAAATTGAAATACTTGCACTTATTTTATAGCAGTTGTCCATTGATGTGTTGTGACATTTCAGCTGATCATGAGAGGGAGAGATCATCTAACTGTGTGTAATTGTAAAGCAACCTTCCTAAACAGTAAAACACCTTAATAAGAATTCAAATGGGCAGAATATAGCTCCTCACTGTGAGATTAGAAAAAATAAAACCAAAACCTTCCACCAGAAATATAATACTCTGTGGTCACTGGTGGCCAGCATTTTTCCATTCCTCCAGACAATTGTTCCTTTTTGTTCTTACTTCTGGAGCTTCACATCTTACAAAACCTCTAATGTGTAAGCCCTGATTCAGAAACCATCCTCAGTGCATTTCTAGCCTAGCCAACAAAATTACAACAAAGATTTGGCTGGTGGCAATGATCAAATATCTTTAAGAACTCGTCTTGCACAGTGCAGAATAATTTATTGCAGTTATAAGCTTCAGCTGCATTAGTATGCAATGCTCCTGGAAAATATCTCCTTCTGTTTTATCAGACTAGCAAGCTACCAATGAAGATGAATTCTTGCCCAGGGTAGCATCCTGGATTGAAAAAGAATGTAGTGAAAAAGCATGACATTTGTCTTCCGATCAGAAAACCAATAAGCACACAACCAAGGGTGGCAGGAAGAGGAGACATAAACAAACAGTACTTTAAGAGACCTTCTAATGTGCAATATTTATATACGAATATCAACTACTGTTACACGCAGTACTCTCAGGTTTGTGAAATATATCAAAGTAGAGCAAATTGGAATGAGTTCTGAGTTTCCATTTACTTTATCTAGCCCGACTTATCAATTCTTTTTACTCCAGGCTGATAAAGTAGAACTGCAGCAGACAAATGAGCTGGTGGAGCTGACATAATGTGTTGTCACAAAGAAATGCTGGATTAAAAAAACCCCAACAACCCTGACTCTGATGGCCTCTGAGACTCCTACTTCACTCAACCCAAATTAGTTGTTTACTCATTCTTTAGCGAATGTTCAATATTACTGAGAGGTGAGTAAATAGAAAAGGAGTGTGCTTGTGAAGGGAATTTACTTCGATTTTGTCTTTGGCTTTTAAGTGGCAAAATGGAACATGTCGGGGCTTGATGCTGGTCCTCTGTATCATTAATAGCAGAAAGTCACTGGCTTCAACGTGATTAGAATCAACTGCTTAAGTTTACAGGCTTTATTCCTTGAATTCAATGATGCCTTGCATGATGCCAAGTTTAAGTAACTTAAATATGAAGGTCTGATTTTAATTATCAAACAGAAGTAAGAGAGATGTGCCGGCTGACAGAAGACCACAGCTCTTGGCTCTGCTGCCAGTGATAGGCAAAGGATTAACTTTGACTGCTACCACTATGGAAATGAAATATAAAGTTCTAATCTAATTATATGAATTATCTTTGTATCTGACTTTCTCAGAAATTTTCATGTGTTTATTCCTACTTTTTTTTTTCTGAAAATGTCATTAAACCCATTCACAGTGGAAACCTGGAACAGGGGCAGAAGTTACAACTAGAAGAGCTGCACAAAATGAATTGCTGGATCATCTTTTTTCACTCCTTAAGTACACATACAGGTAGTGAAAACTGATCTAGTTCTACTGAGATTAGGGCTTTAGAGACAAGAGACATCATTCATTTGTCAGATCCCTCGTAATTCAGATATAAAGTAGGTTCCTAAAAGCAGTTAGCAGGTGAACAAGAAGTATAAGACAAAGAATTATGAAGCACATTCTGATTTTTTTTCCAAGTGTAACACAGTTGAAATCAACAGCCATTTTTTCCAAGGAAAGGTTAATGAATTTGGCAGCAGTCATTTAAATCAAAGTCACCTGCAGTCTCTGCTGTGCAGTGGCAGTACATCTGAGTACTCATCTACAAACTGTATCTACCAACTTAATAGTAGATGCAGAAAGCTTCCTGCAAAGTTCTGCTCTGCACTTTCTGGTATTGGGTCTTATGTATGTACATCCACACTTCAGAATTCCCTTTTTCAACTTGTAGCTTTAATGGATCTTCCAGAGAAGCAAACACTGCAGACTGTAAAACAGAAAGTGGTACGTTCCTTAAGAATATTGGTAAACAATGCATTGAAAGACATTTTAAAGGAGAGAGAGATTCCCATGTTTATATGTAGCTCATCAATGTTTATCTAGGTGCTTCTCCAGGCTGCTATTAATTTCAGGGAACTGCTTAGAGGAAATTAAGAGCTCTTGGCTCACTGAATGCAATGAGCAAATGACAAAAAACAAAAGAGGTTTAGTATGAGCTGTGGTCCCCCAGCACTATAAGATACCTTGTGCCTTCACTCAGTGACTACAACTGTCACTTCTTTGGATTAAGACAACCAGAAATTCTAGATTTGTATTTGGGTTTGGAATGGTTTCACCTGGAGTTAGCAGTCTGAAACCAGATAAGCTAGAACTTCCTTTAAAATCACTGGGGGAAATGGTTGTTCAGCTGGCACTAATATACAGTGATGTAGACATGTAGTAAAGGTGGAATGGCCTGAGAGACCTCCTTGAGTTACCACCTATGTTGATTTTTGAATGAGCTGGTTTACAAAAAGCATCATATTGGTAAAGCACTGTGTTATCTCAAAACAAGAGAAGTTTTTTTTTCGTGCAGAGTTTACATCAATCTGGGACACTCATCAGAAGCAGAGGCTTGAAGAAATACTCCAAATACCATCAAACATATGATAGAATCTCAAGCCGGTGAACCTGCTAGCTGCACAGCAAACTGCCAATTGCCAGCTGTCCCGTGGCAGTGTGAGGCTGCCAAATAACCCCTGTGTTGAAATAAAACATTCAAACTGTCTCAAAGAACAAACGGATCCTCCAAACAAGCCTTGTGCACAGATAACTTGCAAACAAAAGAGAACCTGTGTCCTCCAGTGGGTTGCTACAAGTACCTGCCATGTTCTCATCACAGCTTTGATTCTGTAGCCTTAAGGAAAACAAAGCTTTCACTGCCTGCAGTGGTGTCTGAGATGGTGTGTTTGATGGTGTAAAGAGTGAAGGATTATTCCAAGAGATGTTTTCTTGCACACATGGATCATGGGTCCCTCTTAAAATTATCTAGGTAATAATGGTATGATGTGCTTCTGAGTCTGAAAAATCCAGATATGATATTAAATAATGAGGTCCAATAAGAAAACAGTGAGCCTTTATCCTCAAAAACTGCATTTTTGATTGTATCATTGCAAGAGAACCCATGTGTTTAGGTACAGATAGACAGGACTACTGATTGTGCAGTCACTGACTCCGGGCTAAAAGGCAGATGGTTACATTATTGTTTGATCTGCAGCATTTTGGTGTGAAAACTCTCACTGCAACTAACTGGAAAACGAAAGTAACAAAATACTGGAGCTTGGTTTGAATACCCAAGTGCCCAACCAATAGAGAAGCATGAACTCTCCCAAAGCTGGCTCTTCCAGTGATGAAAACTCACTGAAGCGAAGAGAAACTTAATCAAGGCAAAATCTTCCAAAAAATGAAGTCAATACATCTACTTGTAATGCACATGTGGATGCTGACATGTTTATTACATTGAGCACCAGCTACTCTGCTAATTTTCACTGGCTTTGGTTAAAACAGATATTTATGAATATTGCAAACCCTGATGATAAAGACTGCATTTGTCGCCTTAATTTCTCAATGACTATAACCTGAAGTTAACTCTGACATCCTGTGGGCACAAGGAAAACAGCCAAACAGCAGCTTCATTTTCCACAGTCCCCATAGGATCCCATTTTTCTACAGCAACTCTGTCATATCTTTTGTCATATCAGAGAAAGTAACAGGATAAAATGTGGGGTTTAAAGTGTTAATCTTTCAATTTTTCTCTATAGAAGCAGAGTCTATAGCTTCATTTCTCCAGTTAAGGCAAACTAAATAGTAGAATTCTTTGAGTTGCATGTTTGACCACCTATCATTTTTAATTAACTGAATCCCTGTTTAGATAATGCGAATAATCATCACCAGCAAATTTACCAGAGTAGAAACTGTAGGAAACACTGACATCTTGTGGAGAAAAAGGTTACTTTTCTCAAATGTTACTGTCATGCATTGAGGGCATGCAGCTGTAGCCCAGAATTCAGTAGGTCTACAGAGTTCGGAAAGTATATAATTCCATACATATATGAAATTTCCTGTAAGTACCTCATATGCTAAATATAAAGTGTGTATATATATATGAAAATATACACATACTCATATATACATATACATGCACATATACTGAGACAAAAAAGTGCTTCTATTTACTTCTCTGTTGTTTTAACAGATTTTACTGCAGACTGTGACTATGTTTTTGCTAAGTTTATGAAGCACAGTGAACAGGCTCTGTGATTGCCAACAGCGCTAATTCCAAAATTCCCGCTTTTTCTTTTCTTTTGTTTTTGCCTAACAGAAAGCTATGACATCTCCTTTCTCCTTAGAAAGTGCATAAAGCCACATAGCATTGAGTAAAACAGCAGAACTACGCAACTGAAGGAGCTGGTTTGCTGAACATATAGGGTACAAAATTCACTAGATATGAAAAAGTACAGTTTAAAATGTGGTTCACAGCCTGTTCAATATTTCTTTCAACAGCTTGTATTTTAGTCATAAAATATATATACTACTACAGGCAGCAATTCACTGATGGTGAAGCACAGGCGGCTTCTGCCCCTCTGTGGAATGGAGCAGCAGTGGCACCTACTGGCCTAAGTCATCTCACAGCAGATAAAATTTCTCTTGCTAAATCTCCACCAAGCTGTCTTAAATACCTCCTCACCCTGCTAGTAAACGCATCCAGATGAAAAACCTACACCCTTCTACTCTTGGTGTACAGAGAAGCCTATTGCAGGCATGCTCTGGTGATACAAAGGATAAGGAGAACTGAGCACACACATTTCAAAAGCAATGGAGATAAGCCCCATCACTAGGCCCAGCCAAGCAATCCCAGCCCAGAGTTTACGGGCTATGTCTGTAAAAGAGGAAATGAGGTATGTCCCCTTCAAAAATGATGGCAAAAAGAGGGTTAGCTTTTCTTACGTATGATCTGACAGGAAAGTACATATGCATCCAAAAATACCAATATCCATAAATATCCAAACCTCTTTTGTACCAGGAAAAAGCCTTAGACTCCAAGTCAGGCTTTATGTTCTCTGAAGTTTTTTTCTTGAGATGTCAAAAAAAAAAAAATGCAGCTAAAGTCCATGTATCAGGTTATTTCCCAGAGAGTGGACTTGGCAGGTGGAACACTCACACATGTTGGTTTATAAGGAATAATTATTTCTCTTCATGTAATCTTGGTAAGTAAAACTCACAGTCCACTAAATTTTCAAGGCAATGAGAGATGGAGAGGTCTGGAGTAAAGATAAACAAAAGGGAAGGGCTGTAAAATGTAATGGCAAAAATACAAGGTGTGGGCCTGAGATTTATCCCTGTTTTCTTCTTTGCTCTTTTGTGAGGCAGCATCAGTGCTGTGACTGATATTCAAAATTCACTTTCTTGAAACCATAGTTTTTCACTGGACAATACAAAAAATGATGTCAAAATGGATTTAATTATTAGGTTCACCAGGTCCACCTGCTGATAAGGACAGTAGTCTACAACCCAGTGAATTTCAGATAATACCTATCTTAAGGCATAGGATAGACTCTTAATTTATATGACTTTATTTTCTTGATTTCTCCTCAGGACCTGGTCTGTGTCAGAGCTGGTACTACAGCTCTATAGCAAGAAGCTCAGAAAGATCTTGGGCCAAAATTGCCTCTTGTCTCCATTAGTTGGCTTTTGGAGTAATTTTAGGACCAGGAGAGAAGCCATGCTGTTTGTTTTACTCTGGGCGGAATCTGAAGTGCAACTGGTATATGAAAAGTCAGTTTTATATATCTGGAGCATAAACAGACCGTAAATCTTCCAGTTGTCCTGCTGGTTCTTCTGTGGTAAGACCATCAGGCAGAAAAAATACCTCACTTGAGAAAAATCATCTTTGTGCGGAATCCTTTCTAAAATGTCTCTCCTGTCATAGAGAGCCTAAAAAGGTTTCTACTGTCACCATTTGATGAAGGTTTCCTGCAAAACCTGACAGAAACATAACGAGCCATGTCTCAGAGTATTTGGCAGTTCTGGGAAAACCAAGGGGCATTTACACAAGCAGCTTGTGAAGGTTTGCTATGTGCCTCATAGTCTCCAAACTCCTAACACATAACCTGGGATGCATATAAACTTGATGTCCCAGTTTTATATAAGGAACTGAGAAATATGAGAATGTTTCTTGTTTAATGGTGGGACACTTAAGAAGGTGCCTTTGTCTGAAGGAGGTCTTTCTTTACAAAATTTCTGGAAAGAAACTGTTTCCTACAAAGTTTGACTCAGTTCAGTTTGCCCAATATTTTAGATACCTATTTTATAATAAGGGTTAAAATATTAATTTAATTCTTTTGGCTGGAAAATAGCTTAGGCATTTAGTTTTGCTGTAAGTATTTGCACTGGAGTTTTCTATATTTGGTGAGATGAATCTCACTTTAGGTGTCTGGCTACTGCTAGTCATTCAGGTCTTGATTCAGCCATGAGCCATTTGATACCAGCTGTATCTTGTTCTGGGAGGGCCCAGTTCCCTGGTTAGTCCAGGGGTTGCGTCCTCCAGCAATGTATGGCTTTCACAGACATCTTTCAGTGTCTCCAGGGACATTAGATGCTTATGCTTAGTTAGTTGAATGGAGCCCTTAAACATCCTCCACCGTCAAGAGAGGTACTTTCAGAGGACAGCTCAGAAATTTAGCAGATAGCATGACTCAGTCATCCCATATAAGAGCTAACTGTTGTTACTCAGGTTTACACATTGAGAATTTGAGGGACTGACTCCCATGTCAATTAATAATGGGAGAGTTTGGATGGAAGGTGGATTTTTTTGTTTGCTAAATATTAGAGAAAAATTAATGACTGAACATAATGACAGTAATACTGAGTCAGACAAAAGATCATCCTAGCCAACCACGCTGTCTCCAACAGTGGCCAAAGGTAGATAGCCACTCCTTACACAGAGGGGCTGACTTGAGTTGTTTATAACACCCACACCATGCCACACCTTGTGGAATGAGTGGATCTAGGAAGGTGAAACACAAAGAGAATATAAGAGTGGGTAAGCGTGTCGTCGTATTTTCCCAGTATACTCTCCCAGACTCCAATATTCTGTAGTCCCTATAATTTTTGGGCTCTAGGACATGTTTCCATGCATATTTCCCCTATCTCTCCCTCCCAAAAAATCCACAAAAAAACCCAGAACAAAATAAAAACAACATAAAAAATGCTAAAAAAATCAAATTTCATCTTTCTTCAAATTTTCCAGTTGGTATTTAAATTCATGGAAAAGATACAACCACCCAAACAACAAAACCCCAACAGCTTTTTTTTTCACTTAGGTTAGAATTGGGTAAATACTAAAAAAATATTTCTGGCAAACTTTCATTCAGATTTCAGACAGGTGTTTTGTGGTTTTCATTCCTCTTTGCACTGTTGCTCATGCAGAGAAATAATTGGAGAATATTATGGGAAGCAGTTGCATTCACATGCAAACAAGAGTATTTGCTCATGAACCCAAGTATTCATTATCACTCTATGGCGAGCGTTCTCCCCAGCTCACCAAAGCATTTCTGCATGTGTTTAGTTAACATCAAAAGGATAATTTCTGTTTTAAAGCAAAGCATGAATACACTTTGCTAGATAATGTTGCTTGTGCAACATATTGCTTTGTACCAGGAGTATCCTCAGACCATTCCACCGACCTTAGTGAGCCAGTTACCCAAAGAAACTCAGAAGACTGATGAGCAACAGATAGTAATTCACTGTAGTCTTAACTGCAGGGAACAGCTTGTGAATCAACATAGCTGTTAGTTATATGACCTCTGCTAATTCAAAGAGTGACATAATGAAACAGAAATCCCTTGAACTCAGAAAATCCCCTGTTGCTTTCCTGCACAGACAACTAACCAGCCTTCCCTATGATTTACATTCCTCCAATATTAGCCGCTTAAAACTTGGTTGTATAAATCTTTGTTAGTCACCTTGGTGGTTTACTGTTATAAATCAGCATGTTCCACACAGGAAACAGTATGGGTTGTTTGAGGAAAAGGTGGTGAGGCACTGGAATGGGTTGCCCAGGGAAGTTATGAATGCTCCATCCCTGGTGGTGTTCAAGGCCAGGTTGGACAGAGCCTTGAGTGGCATGGTTTAGTAGGAGGTGTCCCTACCCATGGCAGGGGGATTGGAACTACATGATCTTAAGGTCCTTTCCAGCCCTAACTGTACTATTCTGTGATTCTATGAGGAAAAAGAAACATAAAGTCTTTAAGACAATATATCAAACACCTTTCCTAGAAATATTTAATATGATAATGCTTAACACTCCATCAGAAACTATGCCTACAATAAGATAGGTAATCTTATTTCCCTATTCAGGAAGCCTAAGCAGGACATATTAGCAAATGCCTGACTTTTTCTTGTTTATTCTATTTGCACATTATTTGTTTTTCCCCCTTATGAACAAACTTACTTGCAAATGGAGGTGCTGTTATCATTCCTTTTTCCCAAGTGGTTAAATCAACATGTTCGTTCTCTTAGGGGGACACATACACCTTTGTGGGATGAATATTATGGAGAAAAAAATAAACTGTGATGTATTTAATTCCATTCTTCCCATAATAATGGTAAGTTTTGTGTCCAATATCTTTCCCTTATTTACCCCTCTCTCTCTTTCCAGGAGGAATTAAGAAAGGTTAAGTAACATTTAAATACTTACTCTTCAAGCTGTTGGTAAGTACAGAAACAAAGGTATGATTCTGACTCAGTTGCCTGAACACAGGTTCTAATACCATGTGAAATAATCTAGGGGAGCCAGCATGTCTACATGGGTTTCTATAAAGAATACAGATCTATGAGAGGGGCTTTCTTGTAGATGCTAAGTAGGATATCCCAGGATACCAAGAAACCTGATAGATATTGTATTTATGAAATGGGATCTTAACCAATACATGAAAGAAGAGAATGAGGAGGATAGTGTATCCCTTAAGTTATCAGGAAAATGTTGAAAATGCTATGTACAACCTTGGCAGGAAGAAAAGTGAGGTTTTTGTAGAATTCAGGGTACTGCATGAGGTGATGAAGGTATACCTTTTGACAAAGCTTATAGCGAAATACGTTCTTGGTATACCTTCCACTGTGATCAGTGGAAAGAAATAAATATCCCAAAGGAAAATCTGTTTTAAGAGATTATTTTAGGTGTTCAAGATTTTTAGGAGGTATTGCCTATTGGAACTGCTTAGATTTGACCTCTACAGTATTGTCTAACTGGAACTTAAGCAGCTAGTGGACATGAATTAATTTTGGACTCAGCTATGGTGGGATTTAAGCCAAAATTACAGGCGCATGTATAAGTGCCATCTGAGAAGCCACAGCCACAGATAGCATCCACAGAAACATAATCAATGTGATAACCGACCCTTGAGAGACCAGGGCTCACCAGAGCACCAATAAGCAGGTCAGGCAAAACACACTGGAATATTTCATCTGGCACCAGATGTCCTTTTGTAGGCAACGGAATCAAGTCCTTAAGACACGTGCATTTCGAGTGTATATGTTGATGTTTATTGGCTTTCTGGGTGTCCAATATCATAGAATCATAGAATAGTTAGGGTTGGAAAGGACCTTATGATCATCTAGTTCCAACCCCCTTTCCAGGGGCAGGAACACCTCACACTAAACCATGCCACTCAAGGCTCTGTCCAATCCAGCCTTGAACACCACCAGCGATGGAACATTCACAACTTCCCTGGGTAACCCATTCCAGTGCCTCACCACCCTTACAATAAAGAATTTCTTCCTCATATCCAGTCTAAACTTCCCCTGTTTAAGTTTGAACCCGTTACCCATTGTCCTCTCACTACAGTTCCTCATGAAGAGTCCCTCCCCAGCATTCTTGTAGGCCGCCTTCAGATACTGGAAGGCTGCTATGAGGTCTCCACACAGCCTTCTCTTCTCCAGGCTGAACAGCCCCAACTTTTTGGTTTGTATCATCAAAGGAGCCTGGGGAGTGACTCAGTATACCCCACTGTGGATATTACCTTATCTAGAAACACCCACTTGTAGACACCAAGATGGAGAAAAAGCATGTTAAACAACCTATGGTATTTAAAACTTCAATGTGGCACATACCACGGGCTCTTTGGATGCAGGAACCCTTTTGGAGCAGAAGGTGGAGACAGCACACTCTCAGACACCCTTTATGTGTCATACTTAACAGCTACATTAAGGCAAAGCATTTCAATTAGGTGCTTAAATTTAGACAGTGGCAATGTTCCTGAAAGACACAATAACTGCTACTGTGAGGAGGAGTGTTCTTTGATTATCATCTGTTGGGATTTTTTATAGGCATTTTGAGGGAGAAGACTTGGTAGAACTCACACATAGCAGTCAGCACTTCTACTTATGCTAAAATTTTATGAGGAACGATTTGTTCCAGGAATTTTCTTAAGTGCATTGTTCACCCCATCTCTAAAATAAATGTAATCACTGTAAAAAAGACAGCAGTTTGTCTTTAATGGTGAATAAAAAGTGTTGTACTACTATTGTATTATTGTTTACTTGACCTTTCTGTAACTCCTTGAGCAATGCTTTTGGAATAGTTAAATGTTGTTAGTGTGATAAGCTTCAGTCAATAATTAACATACTTTCACACTGAAGTGCTTTTTAAGCAGTGGATTAAAAATAAACTTATGAGCATGGAAGAGAGATCCTAAGTGCATGGAGGTTTTGTGCCTGTGTGTATGAGTTTGGTTTGGGCTTTTTTAGTTATTTTTCTTGTAGATTGGTTGGTCTTTTTCAATTTTGTTATTCTTTACTGAAAAATATCATTCAGAAATGGCTGAAACTCTATGAATTTGTGTTCATTTTTCACATACCTTCCTCCATGGAAATTGCTGTCCTTCTGGAAAACATATGGTGCTGAAACATCTGTTGATACCTAGGGTTAAGTGCTATTAGATATCAAAACTGAACATGTGGAGAAAACCAGGCTCCAGCTCTTCCAATTGCCACGGGATTTCTGTGCTTTGTCTACATAAACAAAAAGTTATTAGGGTTATTTCAAGAAGGGGAAAGTGGATGAGCCGTGGAACTACAGAGCAGTCAGCCTCACCTCTGTGCCTGGCAAAATATTGGAGCAGATTATCCTGGAAGGCATGCTTAGGCACATGAAAAACAGCAAGGTGGTTGGTGACAGCCAGTGTGGCTTCACTAAGGGGAAATCCTGACAGACCAATTTTGTGGCCTTCTATGATGGGGCTACAGAACTGATGAACAGGGGTAGAGCAAAGAGACTTGTGCAAAGCGTTCAACACTGTCCCACACAACATCCTTATCTCTAAATTGGAGAGACAGCAACTTGATAGGTGGACCACTCGGTGGATAAAGAGCTGGCTGGATGGCCGCATGCAAAGAGCTGTGGCCAATGGCTCAATGTCCAGCTGGAGACCAGTAACGAGTGGTGTCCCTCAGGGATCGGCGTTGAAACCGGTCTTGTTCAACATCTTTGCCAGTGACATGGACAGTGGGATTGAGTGTGCCCTCAGCAAGTTTGCCGATGACACCAAGCTGTGTGGTTCGGTTGATACGCTGGAGGGAAGGAATGCCATCCAGAGGGACCTTGACATGCTTGTGAGGTGGGCTGATGCCAACCTGATGAAGTTTAACCATGACAAGTGCTAGGTCCTACACCTGGGTGGGAGCAATCCCAGGCACAGCTCCAGGTTGGGCAGAGAAGAGATTCAGAGCAGCCCTGCAGAGAAGGACTTGGGGGTATTGGTCGATGAAAAAATGAACATGAGCTGGCTGCAGTGTGCGCTTGCAGCCCAGAAAGCCAATCGTATCCTGGGCTGCATCAAAAGGAGTATGACCAGCAGGTCGAGGGAGGTGATCCTGCCCCTCTACTCTGCTCTCGTGAGACCTCACTTGGAGTACTGTGCGCAGTTCTGGTGTCCTCAACATAAAAAGGACATGGAACTGTTGGAACAAGTCCAGAGAAGGGCCACGAGGATGATCAGGGAACTGGAGCACCTCCCATATGAAGATAGGCTGAGAAAGTTGGGGCTGTTCAGCCTGGAGAAGAGAAGGCTGCGTAGAGACCTCAGGGCATCCTTCCAGTATCTGAAGGGGGTCTATAGGGATGCTGGGGAGGGACTTTTCATTAGGGACTGTAGTGATAGGTCAAGGAATAACGGGTTCAAACTTAAATAGGGCAAGTTTTGATTGGATATAAGGAAGAAATTCTTTTCTGTGAAGGTGGTGAGACACTGGAATGGGTTGCCCAAGGAAGTTGTGAATGTTCCATTGCTGGTGGTGTTTAAGGCTGGGTTGGACAGAGCCTTGGGTGGCATGGTTTAGTGTGAGGTGCTGTATTTTGGAATTAAGACCCCCAGGTTCTAGATTTTCCCCTGAATTAGGGATGGAGAAGTTATTCTTCCCCTCAGGATAGATCTGATTGGCTTAGTGGTATCTAGAACTGGAGTTAAACCTTGATGACCATTCCTTGTCTTATACAAAGCAATATTTTCATTTAAACTTCTTGTCTCTAGATAACTCCTGTGATTTTTATCTGATCCTGTGGTGTTGAGTCATTTCCATGATAACATTGACTTTGACAGATAAAAATGTTGAATTTGACAGATACTTTTTAATTTAGGAAGACAGCTTATGAGATGAGTGGCGCCTTGAGCCTTTGATATGACCACTGCCTTAGACATGACAGACTTCAATATGAATAATATCTCAGAAGAAGGACTGGAAACAATGTGAGAAATTGTCACCCCCAAAACAGCATCAACAGTAACTCTCTGCTTCCTGATAGATAATTGTTTAACCTGATCTTAAAAGCCCTCTTTGAAGGGCATTTCATAACACCTGTCACACAAAGATGTGATTAACCTCTCTCATTAGAAAAATTACTCTAATATGTGAATTCCTTGTTTCTTGTTCTATTCCTATTAATGAAAGCTGATAAAATTTTTCCTCTGATAATTGATTAATGTGCTGTTTACTAGTATGGAATTACTTTTGGTCACAATTAATTAAACGTTGTTAAATTTTTAATACATCTGATTTTATCGTGTGATATTATATTTATTCTATATTATGTAGACTATATTATTTTGAAATAATATATTGCAAACAAGAGTGAAAAATAGTGATTTATTTTTGTTTTATCTTGCTAGTGGTAACAGAAAAGAAAGACAATTTGTGATGAGAAGATTGAGGGTCGTTCAGTGAGTGGAGCACTCACAAACTTTTTTATACCTTCAGAATAGCCAGTAACTTCATTTTACCTGCATCTTTCAAGAGCAACGAGAAGCTCCTTCCAGCAGATGGTGATAGAGAACTTCCAAAAAAAGCCAATTGGCTGCTGTGGGCCTCCCTCCCCTTGTCTTTGTGATTGTGTATGCAAAAGCAGAAGCTGACCTCAGATCATCACCGAAATGAAGAGAACATTGGTTTAATGGTCTTGTAATGGGACACCTTGCTGATTTGTGAAATATTTTATGCTTCCTCTAGGATTCTGGTTTTGTTTCCTAGAAGTTCAGATTTGCACCATAATCTGGGAGGAAATATGCAGCTATAATTACGTTACAATGAACTATTTTTGTCCTAGATCCACAGCTTTGATTTTGGGAAACATTCCAGCTTCCTATCCTTCTTGTCCTCTGAGATAGTCAGATGGGATAGGTTAGCACTTTCTTCATTTAATTTCAGAGTGAGTTACAGAAATACTGTCTTTGCTCTTAGTCCCAGTCTCCATCTAACATACTTCTAAATGAACAGTCACAAGTTTCAACTAGGTAAGAATTTGGGCATATAGATTTAGCAATGCAAAATTCTGTAGTCATCTCAATTAGCTGCATAAAGCCAGTAGCTTTGTAGGGAAAAACGTTTATTTTGGGTATGTCACATTTCAAAAGGGTTAAACAAAAAGATAAAAAAAAGATAAAAAAGAAAAAATGATAAAAAATGCCCCTTTTTCTTCAGCAAAGGCTCTAAAATAAAAAGATTTATACACATAGGATGAAACTGGTTTTGGTGTTTCAGCCATGTCTACCAACCTCATTAGAATTTGCAGGGAAAAAAAAAAGTAAAAAGTTTATGAACATCAGAGAAAATATTAAGTTTTTCATGAGCTCAAATTTTGATAAATGCATCTGAGGTCATCTCTTAGACATTTGACTGTAAATCTTGAAAACTATTGTCCAGAAGTAACTTGTCTACATGTGACATGCAAGTATAAATGACATAGTCTAATAATTATAATGCTGGTAAGGATGGTGGGATGGTGGGCTAAACCTGAAAAATGTAGTGAATCCATTTCATTGATATCTTAAAGCCACATCAGAGCAAGACACAGCTGACTGCAGTGAGGATGCATGTCCCGGCCAACGTATCAGTGCTACCCTTCCAGTGTTGTACTCATGTGGAAATGATTATGTTTGTCTGTCTTTTGTTATCGATCATAACATTGAGAAGGCATTAGGTTCTCATAAACTTTCAAAGGCCTGCTTCTGAACTTGTATAATACCATCATTGTGAGAAAAGGATATAAATGACTGTTGTTCACTGTACTAGAATGAATAGAGAAACACAGTGGATTTTTAGCTTACTTTTCCGAATAAATAACTGAAAAGTATTTCATGTCCATGCAGTTTTTCCATGAAACCTAGATTATTTTAGTCCCCTGAAGGAACTTTAGTACTCTTACCTCAAATCACTGTGATTTGGAAAAGATTATGGGAATACTTCAAAACAAAGAGAAGATCAAAAGAAGATAAAAATAAAATGTCTTTGTTTACCAGCCAAGCAAAAATGGTGTACTTAAGGTCAGTCTAACACTAATCTCACTGTGCCTGAGCTAACCTTTTAGGATTATGGGAAGTGTTTTTCATTGCCCTGGCCTTCACTTCTATATTATTAGGTAGGTTTACTGGCAAAATTATATCTCCTAGATCCTGCTATACTTGTGTCTGTGAGGAGGCACAAAGGCAGAGCATGATGGAAGAAAAAAGGTTTGATGGGAAAATATTGACCACTCATCGTCGTGGTATATTTTTTCTTGGGGTTTTTTTTTTTTTTTTTGCTTTTTTAATCTTATTTGCCTCCAGTGGTTTGGATGTGCAGTTTTAATTCAGGGGGTCTGCAAGGATGACAATATACTTACCATGACTTTGTAGCCGTCAGAGAGTTGTCAGGAAATTATTTAGCGTCATTTTGAAGTGAGTACTCAGGGCCCGGTTAAACTGGTTGAAAAAAATTAATTAGTAAAACCTGCACAATATTTAAAAAGCTACTTTACATACCTGAGATTTGGAGAGTGCTTTCAGATTTCAGCCCTGAATTGTTAAATTCATATTTGTTCTGATAAAAACCCAGCCCAAACACTGTTTTATGCCCTGGGCTTTAACCACAGTTTGCCATCTTGAAAGACACCTAAGTGGTAGAATACTATTGGTGTGAAAAATGTGATGATCTCTCTCTCTGAATATCTTCATTCTCTTCCAAACTACCATAAGAACATTAATTTGATTGTGTACTTCATACAGCACTGTTAATTAGTTATCTCATATTAATTATAGTAATTACATACACACCTATCTATAGGACTATTAGGCAGTTCATAGGAAAAAAAACATGAACCAAGATGTTCTCAGTGCAAAGCAGCTAATCAGCTAACAGCTGCTGTTTGTCCCAGAGTTGCTAGTTAACACTTGAAATACTGCACAAAGGGATACTTTCAATATTCCAGCTAATAAAAACCTTTTCAAGTCATTGCTAAACGAATTTGTTCTGTCCATGTGTTTCACTTCATCTGCTAACATAACCAGGGATCAGAATTAAATACTAATATGACTAAATAGCAGTATGAGAATCATCAAAGGAATGTTGTGAGGACATTCTACCAGGGAAAAAACAGAATACATTTTAGCAGAGGAAATGTAGTCTTTGCAAATCTAGGTCAGTAATCTTACTTAAAAAGCTATAAAATACGAATTAAAGTGGTTTATCTGTCTCCAGTCTATGATAATTTTTCATTGAGAATAATTTCTGTCCTTGTCGCTATCTTATACACTGGAGTGGGTGAGAGACAGTCATCCTGCCACATAAGCTATTATACTAAGACCCCAGAACAGGATTTTCATCAGTGGACTGGAGAACAGTGCATCTGTCTTATGTGTGGTTCACAGGGGTACCCTTAAACTGGGATCCAGAGGGTGCCATTCCTCCCTGTTAGCCATATATTCCTTTGTTTTACAGAAGAATCCACAAAAACGATGGACTTGATTCATGATTCAATGGCTCTATTCAGTGGTCAAAATCACAGATCTAGTTCCTATTCCTTCATGTGTTATACAAAGACGGCCTTGTACAAAAATAATTCGTTCTGCTTCTGTAAAATTCATGGTCATCAGCTCTCACTGCCTGTGGTGCTTGTGATCACAAGGCACTTGATGACACATTCACTGTTTTTAAGACCAGAAGAAACCATTAGATCATCTGCTCTAACTTCCTCTGAACTGTAGGCCAGCAAGTTCTGCTTGCAGACTCTTACCTTAATCCCATCAAGACAGCTGTCACACAAAACCATTAATGGAGTATTGAAACCCACAAGGATGCCAGACCCATTTTTCTCTCTTTTTTTTCCCCAAAAGCTATTCACCTTCACTGTCAAAAACTTCCACTCACTGGTTCTGGTTCTGCTTCCTCTGCTGCGTTACAGCCTTTCATCACCCCCCATCTTTTCTTCCTGTGAAGGACATGGACCAGAGTCATTTCAACTCTGTATCTTCACAGCATCAAGTCTCTACTGGAAGGCTTTTCCTGCAGCCCTTTTAATTTTTGTGTCTTTTTTCCTTCTTACAAGGTAATTAATTTGTTTGCGTAAATAAACTGAATCCCCTGCTTGGCTTTATATGCAAATCAGAGCTCTATTATGATGGAAATCATATTTATACTTTCGACTAAATTTATCACACAGCTTCTAGCCTGGAAGCTGCATTGCCTTCCCACTCTCGAGCAGTTTCTGCATTGCCACTATTGCAGACATTATTTTTGTGTATTCTCTTGACAGATCTGAAGAGAGTTATGCGTACGAAAAGAAACATGCTGTGTTTGAGGTAAAAAAAGACCACAAAATTGTTTAAGGAAATGTGAAATCATTTGGTTACACGCAGGTCCAAGGCCCAAGCAAATGTTCTGTTCATGTTCCCCTGCCTGCCAATGAACGTTAGGCCAACGCATCTTTAGCTGCATCAAGAGTCTGAAGTTATGTTGTGGTCTAAATTTGGGTCTAAACCTCCACTAAGTCTAATTTTTCCTGGGTGAAAAAGTGACAAGAATGACCAGTATTGGGCATCCAGGTCTGCAACTTCATCAGTTTCCCCAGAGGCTCAGAGAACATTGCAACTTTCTAACTGACTGTCAGAACAATTTGTCCTCCTGACTGTATGAGCTGCTAGCTGCAATTTAAACTATTCTAGTTGCTCTTCTGAGAAGCAGGTAAATATCAAGTGACTTTGATGGTCACTAATTTGCAAAGCAACCCATGAGCTGATATTTGCTTTTCAAAAAATACTCTGAGAATCCAACAGAGGAACAAATTTACTAAATAGTTCAGAATGTTATTGGTCAAGTTGCGCAGTTTGCTTTCATTACTTCTGAAAGCCTACCCATCAGTGTTATCATTCTTTAAGAAAAATTAAAGTCCTTTAGGACAAAAAGAAGCCTTAAATTTGTACTGTTTTGGAAAGCAAAAGCACTGATTACAAGGGTATTAATAGGGAAAAAGAGGGAAATTCCAACAAGAATCTATTGGACAGGGAAACATTGTTTGACCCATTTTCTTCTCTTTGATGGCATCTGTTTCTCTTCCCTGAATAGGGAGATGACAAGAGTGATTTCAGTCCTATTTTATGTACATACCTCAGTTACAGGCTGAAATGTAGATGGGATGAAATCTGAGCTAAGAAGATGTCTAAGGCTGTTTATGCCCCATCAGTTTCTCTTGTTACTTTTCAAGGCCAGATCTCATTAAGAAACCTTTGTTTAAATAAAATATGTTTAGTGGAGGCATAACCCTTACCTTTATCAAAATTAATAGGAACCGTAACCAGGAATCTTTCAGAAATTAAACCAGGAATATATGAGCCTTTTAATTGCTCATGCCAGAAAATGCAATTGAATGAATGCAGATGTAAAGTAGGTTGTGGGCATCATGCCTGTAGCACAGTTAATGTCATGAACTAACTGCCAGTCAAAGAGGGGATGGATTTAGGAGGTGCATTGGAGAAAAATGTAATTTCATGTCATTCTCTGTAACTAAAACCAAGCTTGTGCGGGTTATTGAGTTGTAGGGACATTAGAAGAGTGTTAGAAAACAAACTTTTCAGAAAATGGTTTTCTAAGTTTATGAATTGTAGCATACCCCTGTCATATTAGATGACCAAGGTAGGCTTCATTGGCCTCGCCTCAGATGTCTGTATTACAGGGAGGATGTCTATAAGGGTTAGCATGACCCATGGTCAAGATGAAGCTGCAGACAACAAAAAGATTTCTAGGTAAAGATAAAAAATGTTGAATAGTTTAAAATTACATTTTTATTCTCATTGGAGAATTGCAGTAATATCCAATGTTATCTGAGGATACTGACAAAACCAGGTTTGTGGGCAGAAGTACTCCCTCATGTTACATCAGTTGATGATATTTGGGGAAAATGGATGGTCTTTTGAATATACAAGATCTGAAGAATACCATGTGTGCCCAGCGGTTATTCTATTCTCTGTAAGCATGTCAGCTGGAAAAACTATAAGAGAAGTTTATGACCTATATCCCTACGGGATATAAGCTTCTCCCTATAAGATTTGCATCATAAAGTTGCAGCTAAGAGATCAACTATGAATTTTATCCAGAGGTATAAAAACGTTGGTGGTGAAGTGGTATGAAAACTCCACGTAATTTCAGGGTATTGCATTGCATAAATACTGTTGTTAAACAGCAAAGTTTAGGTGAAGGTTGCCTCTGAACACACTAAAAAGCCATTGAAAGAATCAATATCCCACCTAACATATTCTGAGTACTTAACTTATGTTTAGATCATGCTAAACATCTGTCTGTGAGTTAAATCTCACCCATAAGCAAACCTGTAGATTTTCAATAAAGTTTTGATTGGTTGAGAGCATCTGAATTCAAGGATTATTTCTGAGAAACCTAGGATTCTTTGATGGTGATTCTTAAGTAAATTTATTAGATGCTGAAATTGTCATTTCTAAAAGCAAGAAGTTGTAAAACCTTTTTCAAGAAGCACAAGTAATCTTCTGATACTCAGCCCTTTTCTTCCAAGAGAGTAGTCACAGCTTTCCTGCAAAAGGACATTTTCCCCCTTCCTATAAAAAATACAAATGGAAAAGAAATGGGTGAAAATAAATTTCTATACTGTTCTCTCATCTATCACTGACTTGTTTTATATTTAGAAGCAAGTCTTTTAACAATACCTACCTTGTTTTCTGATAACAAAATAGCCAAGATACTCTGCAACAAGAAAAGAGGTAGCTTGACTCAATGCCTTATCTTTATCCTGTTACTCCCCAGGTACACCTGACCTCGACTCTGGAGTAACCTCTCATTCAGGCACCTTCCTTTAACAATCTCCCCTCTCAGTCAATGAGAAACTTCTGAATGAGTAAACTGACATTGTGACATTCGCCAAATTTCAATTTTGCTCAGTCAATTAATAACAGCTTCAGTCTTGTATTTCAATTGATTAGGCTAAAATTACCATAGCGAGTTTCCATCCTGGAGGGTATAAAAGCCCTCAGACACTGAGTGCACGGGTATCTCGCGTATCTCTCCAGGCTGAGTTGCTGTAGCTAATGCACTAAAGAAAAGGTTATGTGAGGCAAACTAAATGAAGAAAAAAATGTTTAAAAAACTGAAGACAGAAAGTTAAATAAGTTGCTTTAAAGCTGTTCATAGAAGCAGGTTAGGGTGCGTTTTCTCTCCTTCTAATAGTAGCAAGCGCCTTTCCGTAAGTGGCTTCTTGCAGATATTAAATGTAACAAATACAGCAGGGAGTGCTTTTGAAATTGCAGATGAATTGAACCAGTGGGAAGAAAAAGGGATAGGAATAGGATGGAGGAGAAGATACTTCAGACTTAATATATTGCAGGCAGAGAGATAATTCTATGGGCCAAAAATATCAGTCCACAGACTACATTTTTTGCTTCACAGAATGCAGAACTCCATCCTCAAAACAAATAGAAATGCATCCTCTGTCATTTTGCATACTTTATTTTACTTTTTCACATGAAAAACAAGCACCACTTGCAAATCCTATAAAAAAGCAGGACAGACTCTAAACTGTGCAAAGGGAATGCTGTCTGCCATGGAATCCTGGATTTAGGAGAACAAACAACAACCCCAGGACCAAATCCACTGGACAGAAACCACTTCCAAAACTTTCTTTTAGTTTAAGCAGTATGGAAGGTTTCCATGCATCAGGGAAACTTCCTAGCATGATTCTGTGTCCTTCTAACCCACCCAGAAGGAGACAGATATGGTGTCCTGGGTTCAGCAGTAGCAGTCATTTTTCTCATTCTTAGTAGCAGTGCTGTGTTTCTGACTTTTGGCCTGGGAACAGCGCTGATGACACCCATGTTTTTACCTGCTGCTTCAAATGTTGAGCGTGACCAAGGACTTTCTGAACCTCATGTTCTGCCAGGGAGGAGGGGAAGCTGGGAGGAATCAGAGACAGGATTCTTGACCCAAACTGACCAAAGAGATATTCCATTCCACAGCACATCATACCCACTACATAAACTGGGGGCAGTCACCCGAAAGGGTTAGTTCACTGCTCGGTTGGGGTGGGTATCAGTCGGCGGGTGGTGAGCGGTTGTGTTCTCTTCCCTTGTTATTTCCGTTGTCATTATTATTATTGGTAATAACAATAGTAGTTCGTGTTATACCTTAGTTACTGGACTGTTCTTATCTCAACCCATGGGAGTTACATTCTTTCGATTCTCCACCCCATTCCTCCGGGAGCAAGGGGGAGAAGGGGAGGGGGGGGGTGAGCTAATGCCATCGTGGCAGATTTACAGCTGGGCTTAGACCACAGCATATAGCTAGAAAATTTTAAAACTTCCATTATGGAATTCAGATAGGAAGAAGTTTATCTGGCTTTAAAACATGATGAGGCTTAAAAAATCAGCCTAGGTTTCTTCTGCTCTCAGATGTACCCTCTATTCTTAAGAATAAATACAAACATAGCTTAGTGTTAGAATAGGAGAATGTTGATCTTGTACCACCCTGCTGTTCTGACGTAGATCCTCAGTTTAAACAGTTTAAATATGGGCCCATATGATGAGCTCAGATAGCGGAATTGCATTTGTCTGCAGCAAGCATTATGTCATTATGAAAAAGTCCAAATCTTGTCTTTACCTACAGAAAATCATAAAATCTGAGAGGAGGAAGGACTAGATTTTGACAGTTCATTTTGTTTACCCACTTACTAACTCAGTGCTGATCTGTACAGCCAAACTCTCTGCCAAATGATTGCTTGTTGTTGCCTTTTACGGGTTTTTCTGACAAATAAAAGAAAAAGCATACTGTATTTTTAAGTCAAGATGTAGCACTTTCCCAGTGGTATATGTAAGTTCCTAAAAAGGAACAGGACATGAACATGAAAAAGTTTCTAGTTTGGTTTGGACAAAGAATTTTTTTTCTTGCCATTTTATTCAAGGTTTGCTTTATAGTTAGGAAAGATTCGGTCCCAGTGACCAAGGCAGTAGAAACCTGATTGTATTTCTTAACATTATTTGGCTCAGTTTTACAAAAGTATGGAGGAACAAAAGTATTAATTGAGACCTTAATATGATTAAACATAGTCACGTATGTCAATGTGACTATGTGCTACAATGAAAAATGCCATTTTTGAAACTCGCTTGGAGAAAAGCACATCCTCAGTCCAACACTACCCTTTGACAGTGCTGGTCCAGACTTTCAACTTAAGCATAATGAGGTCATTACCCTGAAGTTGATGGGCTGCTCTAATTTCCACCCATGAAAATCCTTCTGTCTTCTTGGGTCACAGGAATAAATTCCTTTATAAAGCATGTTTTCCTGTTGTTCAAATGATTTCACATGCTCTGTCTCACCCATCTTTGAAATGTATCACTAGCCATTACAGGCACTTTCAGTGCGTGGGTGAGCCGTGTGCCTAATGTTCATCTGTTAATATTCACACTGTCTTCTGTAGTGTTCCTGCCATGTTGCTAAAATCTGCTTTGAATACCATTAATTCCAGCTTATATTTGGAGGTGTTTTTCAGCTGGGTCTATCCATTATAAAAATAATGCTGTACTTCATTCTGTGGCTGCTGCACAGGTCCTTTGCGCTGCAGACGACAGCAGTGGAGTTTGCAGTGTATTCAGCTTCTGGATGAAAGCAGAATACACTGCTTGTTTACTCAGGACCTGGTTCTTTAGGTGGCCAGGTCCTGACTCCAAGGAAGTCAAATAAGACTTTTTCCATTTGCTTTAGCAGAGATGGGGTTACTCGATTCATTGGCTTGACTGATGATAAAGCATTGCTCACTCAGAGGAGGAAAAAAAACCTATTTTGAGACCTCATTTGGAGTATTGTGTGCAGTTCTGGTGCCCTCAACATAAAAAGGACATGGAGCTGTTGGAACAAGTCCAGGGAAGGCCATGAGGATGATCTGGGGCAGGAGCACCTCCCATATGAAGATAGGCTGAGAAAGTTGGGTCTGTTCAGCCTGGAGAAGAGAAGGCTGCATGGAGACCTCAGGGCAGCCTTCCAGTATCTGAAGGGGGGGGCTGTAGGGATGCTGGGATGGACTATTCATTAGGGACTGTAGTGATGGGTCAAGGGGTAACAGGTTCAAACTTAAACAGGGCAAGTTTAAATTAGATATAAGGAAGAAGTTCTTTACTGTAAGGGTGGTGAGACACTGAAATGGGTTGCCCAGGGAAGTTGTGAATGCTCCATCGCTGGCGGTGTTCAAGGCGAGGTTGGACAGAGCCTTGGGTGGCATGGTTTAGTGTGAGGTGTCACTGCCCACGGCAGGGGGGCTGGAACTGGATGATCTTAAGGTCCTTTCCAACCCTAACTGTTCTATGATCCTATGTGTTAAAGAAAAAGGTTTTCAAATTTCAGGGAAAACCAAAGGTATTGTTACCACAGGATAGTTAATTTTTCATGGCCACATCACATGGTGCCATTAAAATTGTGTAATCCTTTCTAAGCAGCTCAGTTTGGAGCTCCTCCTTTTGCTACTCTGGTGTTCATTGATTCATCAGAGTCAAGTTTACAAATACTTTGAATGACGACATGACTGTCAATGACTGGAGAAGAGGAAAATATAATTAACAAAGTTTTATGCTTGTTTGAGTTCATAAAATGAATCAAAAAATTTCTTCTAAGATATGTTTTCTTTAACATATCTAAAATTGGTATGGGAAAATTATAATGCCCCCATGGAGCTTACTATAACATACAATACAATACTGTTAGACTGTGCATTACTTTCTTGGGAAAGAGTACTTTTGATGAGACAAGAATTGAACACTTCCCTGTAGTTGTTTCCACCGGATCTTTCTTTCATCCTTCCAGGAGCTCTCTCAAAGCAGAATATCTCATAGTCCAATATTGTTCCTTACCACAAACCTCCAGATGTTTGATGAGATTAAGAATATACACTGAAAGTTTACCATTTATCATCATCTGATATATCAATGATGATACGCATATATTTTGAATTTCTCTTTTCCAGCTGCACATATGAAGATATGAAGGGATATAGTTCTAAGTGTTCTTCCGCTGATGCTGATAAAACCAAGGAGAATGGCAAAGCTTTAAAACTTATATGGGAGGACAGAGGAGCTCCTGTCTTGTATGGGGTTACCCACATCACAGATGGCAGTAAAGAACAGAATGCAACTCCTGCAGAGCTTCTGGAATGGTTCTTAATTATGTGGGCAATGACATTATTAGCCCTCTGCCATATGTATCAAGAGGAATAATTTGAGCTAGCTAACGTGACAAAATCACCTCTTTTTTGAACTTGGTCAAGAAGCACAAACTTCTCGGTTACAGCTGCTACAACTGTAGTGAGAATGAAATGACCTTTCTCCACTTCATCCTGAACTCAACTCCCTACACTTCCATCCCCCTTGGAGTTAGCCTAATTCAGATTGCCTACAGTTTCCATTTTGGTTGCCTTAGGTAACACTGGGGCTTTCCTAGGATGGACTCCCAGCATATGTCTGCCTAGGTCCGGGTGGGTGAATAACCATGAGGACACAAACTATGACAGCTGCTGCAGATGACTGCCCCCTTGACTGCTCATTAAAGCAGAGGGAAGACTTGGAGTATTCTTCATGTTGCAGGGTGCCTTAACCTCTCTCATTCTGAGGGCTTTCCGGTTCATTTGTGACTCCACTCTGCCACCTTCACCTATGCACCCTGGAGCTGCTGTGGTATTTCTGCCTTTGTACACTTCACACTATTCTTCTGCACTGTTCTCATGACCTTGCACTTGCAACACCTGAGGTATACTGATTTTGTTGTTTCTCCCGGAGGTAGTGGTCGCTGATGTGAGAATGACTCCTTTCTCCATCTTTTCCTGCCCTTTGGTTTGTAGGTTTTGGAGTATAACTTTATAGACTTAATGAACTACTTCAGTACATAATAACCATTTCAGTGGACAATAACTATTATCCAAAAATATGTATACATAAAGTTTAGTGGTTAATCAATGTGTAATGTGTAATCAAAACTTGCTGCAGGAAGTGCTGGCAGGAGACATCACCTAGGAGATTGTGCAGGACATGATGGATGGAGGGCATATCTACTGCACTGGAGAGGACATCCAAGAAAGGTTGTCCATCTGGGAGACAGGTTTTCTTCTTGGCTGGCCACTGGGGAGAGTTTTCACTTTCCCATTCTCTCTCTCATTATCCCCCGAGTCAAGGTATGCCATCATCTAGACATGCTAAGATCAAAACAAGAACCTGTAAATAAAGATTCAGCCAATTCTGTCCGAAGTCTGGCCTTGAGATTGCATTTGAAACACAGTGAAGAGTGAGCCAGAGGGAAGCCTTGTGTGATTTTGGTGCTTTTGGTCCTTGCTTGAAACTGGGACAAAACCACTATAAAATTGAATGTTACCATCAATTTATACTATTTTTACATCTATCAATCTAAAGCTTATATTTGTGCTGCTGATTTATGTTCTGGAGGATGTACAATTTGCAGCATTTCTGAGTATACATCCTGTGTAAAAAACATCCTTTCTTTTCTCTTTCCTCATTCTTAAAAAACCTGTGGTTAAGATGTATATTGCAGAGTGCCCAATAGTTGTCAAAGATTTTTTTCTGTTATGCAAGATATATTCCTAACCTCTCTGAATCTATGGAAATAGCAGTGTGTGCTCAAACTATTTATATCTCTGAACACATCATTTTTCTTATCAAGTTGTCATTGCATTTACTGAGCTGCTTGACTGGTTATTGCAGACTGAGTAAAAATATTCAGCTGCCAGGTATGCTTGGAAAGAAAGAAAAAAGATATACAAAACCAATAATAATGAATTGTTCAAATATTTTACACTTTTTGCTCCACTCCTGCTGATTGCTGACAGTGCTGTTGTGGTTTTGAAGATATATTTAATTATAATTTTAATCTGCCAGCTGTAGTGAAATGCATTAGAGCATTTTTTCCCAAGTAGGTTTTTTTTCTTTGCAAACATAATCTATCAATGTGATCTTGATGGGTAATCTTGTAGGGTGGTAAGAACATTCTGCACATCAAATTGGCTGCCCATTCATGAACTATACTAGATAATGCCTGAACTTTGATATAGATATTAACAATCTGTATTGACACACTAGCCTCTAGCTAATTGGAAAGAGAATACGAATTTGCAAGTACTAAAAGATCTGTTCTACAGATATCCCTTACTCACTGTCTTTTACATTGGGTTGATCATCAGAGATAGCATAGTGAAATTCTCTTAGACATCCATATTTGCACTTGTTATTACCATATGCTAAGTAGCTTGTGCAGATGTTACTCCTACGCTGAATAAATTGACTGGCTAATTATTGCATTAACTGTTTATTGTCTGAATTTACATTTGCTCCATCATTCATTATCAGTTCATGGTTCTTAATATTTCCCTGTTTGATTTGCTTCCTCACAGATTAGAAATCTCTTCCTGGGTCTGACACGGAAATCTGTGCTATTATAGAATAATCACAGTTTCAAAATGCATAAAAGTTGAGATTTCCATAATCAGATATGCAGAAAAGTAAAATCACACTCTTTCTTTAAACTGGGCTGTTTACTTATTATCAATTAACCACTGTGGTTTTGCTGCAAAAGCTTTTGTCTTGCAGAGCTAAGCAAATTCTACCAGGTGTTTAAGGTGCACGGCAGATCTGTAAGATAATGATAGCTGTAGCAATCACTGGCTGAGTTGCACTTCAAAAGAGACAAAACTTACTGACTGGAATGAAAATATCAAGAAATTACTTCAGATTTGTTCTCACTGATCTGACATTTTACCAGACTTAGCTAATTGCTTATTCAATTAACATCAATAGAAATTTTGCCTTTGTGGCCACCAAAATCAAAACTTGCCTATGAATTGCTGTCTGGATTATAAATCTTTCCTGACAGGTGCACTGCTATACAATATGTCAGGGATTAGTAGAATTTAAAACAAATAGTATCTTTTACTTATTGTCCTCGTTACTTTAGCAGTAAACTTGTAACTTGACTGTTACTTTTATTTTTTTAAGGTCTATCTTCCAAGAAAGCTTCTGCTTTTGGTTGAGAGATAGAGCATTTCCCTTGTCGCTGCTTTTCAATAGTTGAACATGCTTACTCTTAAAAGAGTGTCTAGCTCTTACGCGATTTCACCTGGTTGAACCTTTAAACTTTATGGCTGTATCTTTTGAGAGAATAAAGAACCTCTTTGGCACACAGCACACTTTTTCTTTATGAAGATATTGCACATTGTAAAGAGGTTGCCTCCTGTTCTTGAGAAGCTAAACACATAAAGATCGTCAAGTCTCTCAGTGTAAGGATTCTCCGGCCCTCAAATAACTGTTGTTGGTTGTTTTTGTAAAGCAGAAAGATAAATGCCTGCATTGTAGTAGTATTGTTCTTGACGCAGAATCCTAACAGATCCCACGAAGATGTCTCTTCTTTACAGGTCAAAAGACTGAACTAACAGCTGGGGTCCAATATTTGCCCCAGTTACACTGACTCACTGAATTCTTTCAGCTGCTGCTTTCCAGGGCATAACTTTTCTTTTTATAGGTATGGTCTTCACTGTTTGTCTCATCCTCATTGATTAACACTGTGCTGGCTGTGTCTGAACACTTGAATCCAATTTACCTTCAGGGGGTGTATTTCACTTGCAAACTGATCTAACTTCATCACAGTTTCAGTCCTAATGTCACCTTTTTTCTTCTGAAGCAAGCTGTGCGGTTCGGTTGATATGCTGGAGGGAAGGAATGCCATCCAGAGGGACCTTGACATGCTTGGAAGGTGGGCTGATGCCAACCTTATGAAGTTTAAACATGACACATGCAAGGTCCTACACCTGGGTTGGGGCAATCCCAGGCACAGCTATACACTGGGCTATTACTGTAGTGATAGGACAAGGGGTAACGGGTTCAAACTTAAACAGGGGAAGTTTAGATTGGATGTAAGGAAGAAATTCTTTACTGTAAGGGTGGTGAGGCACTGGAATGGGTTGCCCAGGGAAGTTGCGAATGCTCCATCGCGGGCGGTGTTCAAGGTCGGGTTGGACAGAGCCTTGGGTGGCATGGTTTAATGTGAGGTGTCCCTGTCCATGGCAGGGGGGCTGGAACTGGATGATCTTAAGGTCCTTTCCAACCCTAACTATTCTATGATTCTATGATTATTTCTCTGAGAGATGTTTAACACACTCCGGAGCTACTAATGGAGTAGAAAATACTTTATCATGTTCATATGATTCAAATATATCGTCATGCTTCTTTCAAGATACTAAACAGAAATATTGAATAAACACATCTGTCATTAAAAATTCTGCCACCCTCTTAAACATCAGAATTTTATTATAGCTATTATTCAGGACCTACCTTATTCCAGCTAGACAGAGAATTTGCTTTTTTGTTGCCTTAATTTCCTACAACCTATAACTTCTAGTTGATAGCTCTTGCTTGCTTCCCTTTTCTGTTTGCTAAATATTGCCTGTTAATTCATAAATGCTTCTTCCACTCTTTTGTTGAGCCTGGAAGGGTTATAACCAATGTTGTCTTCTCTTTTGGATATATATTTATGACATTTTAGGTACTTCAGTTCTTTTTAAAAGAGCTCCAAGAATTATTTTTTTAAAACCACTTTTCTCCCAATATATTTCCTTTCAGTTTTTCTTTCTGTAATTTAGGAAAGTAGCCTTTTATATCTGTTTTGACTGATGTAATATGCATGGTGGAGAGATGACACTGTCCTGTTGTCCTGCAAGTACTTCCTAGTCTGGTGTGCATTTCAGGTCTCTAAGTGCTGCGGTATTTATACCACTGCTTAGTGGATAAATGTGTAGATAGATCTACAGAGGAAATGGTGTGGTTTGAGGTAAGAGACTCTAAGTCTTACCAGATCCTCTCCCTCTCCCTCCTATCTAGAATTTGCCCATCGAGATGCACGCAGATCCAGCCGTGAAACGTGGGGTAGATGTGAAGCTATTGTACTTAGGCTAGATTCAGAAATTTTTTTGGAAGATGGCTTTTTCGATTGTTAATTCTAGTTCGCAGAATGTATAACCTCGTTTCATGAGGCAACCAACAACTTGCAGTACACTGATTATTTCTTTTTTATCCATAAAAATAAAATTTCTTTCTGCCAAAATACTTTTGAGCAAGGGCCTTTTCTCATTGTTAAATAAAATAAAGTCTATTATAGTTTAAAATCATACATACATTTTATTTCTGGCTACCTGAGACTTACCATATTTTTTTTCAATGAAGAATTTGTCTCGCACTAAGCACGGAAGCAGTGCATTACCGACTTATCCACTCCTTGTAAGTTTTAGATGAGGCGTGTTTGCTGTGATGTCTATGAGGAATTGTCCAGCATCTGATGGTTTCATTCTGAATCTGCCATGGATCATTAATTTAATTTTTTTATACTTGTAAATAGAAAAATCATTGCGTTCAGTAGGGCATCAACTTGCTCAGTGGCTACCTGTGTAATCTCCTATATTTGATGCTGTCATCCTTCTTTCTTACATTCCTGCTACTGTTATTTATGGCTAGCTACTATCTTATTAGCTTGTTAGAATAGGGTTATTTTCTTATGTCTTTGTATAGCACCTATGGTGACAAGAACCATGATCCCGACATGCTGTATAAATGACAGCAGGAACCCTTGCTGTGGAGATCATAGATATTGGTTAAGGCCTTTAACAGGAGGCTAAGGGGCGGCCTCATTGCTCTCTACAGCTTCCTGATGAGAGGAAGTGGAGAGGGAGGCGCTGAGCTCTTCTTCCTGATATCCAGTGATAGGATGTGTGGGAATGGTTCAGATCTGCACTAAAGGAGGTTTAGACTTGACATGAGGAAGCATTTCTTTACCAAGAGGTTGGTCAAACACTGAAACAGGCTTCCTAGAGAAGCAGTTGATGCCTCAAGCCTGCCAGTGTTTAAGAGGCATTTGGACAATGCCCTTAATAACATGCTTATGCTTGCTGAGGCCTGAATTGGCCAGACAGTTGGACTAGATGATTAAGTCCCTTCCAACTTAACCACTCTTCTGTTCTGTTTTGTTCTCTTCTGCTCTGTTCTGCTCAAAATACACTCCAAACTTTTATTTGGCCACTCATAATATGCATGGGTTCCTCTCCAGTTTCTTGAAATGGTAAATCCAAACCCTACCACTGATTCCAACAATATTTGGATGATGTCCTGTAAAAATATACTGATCAAGGCTATTAACAAATGGCAGTGCTGGTCTAGGGTGGGTCCCTTTCCTCCAGGCACTTGTTTAATGTGAGGTTATGTCCATTTGAAGGGCTGAAGTAAGAAAAACACCTAACAGTTATCAGAGACCTTTCCAGATTTCTTCGCAGAGGTGACAGAAAACATGGCATTCCAATTTTTAATCTCTCTTTTTTAATCTCACAATGTGGCTTTGAGAACAAACTCTTGTAATGGTCTTTGCACAGGGTCTGACCCTATATCTCCCAACAATGCCAGGAGCTCTCTTCCTACCTGCTCTCCAACATTCCAATACCTGAAACCTGGCTGTGCACTCCTTTGCCATCAGGCATCTTATGAGGAGAAAAAAACTACTCACAGCAGCACCTGTCTTACAATGCACTAAATCTCAGCAAACGAGATGTCTTACAGTCTGTGATCTATCAAAAACTGAACAGGCATTGTTGAAAACTCACCAATCTTGTTTTTTTGATATTCAGCTGATTTCGGGGATATGTTATTGAAGTTAGAAGGTCTATGCAGCTTGCAAATCTCACAAAGTATTTCTGAGTCCCACAGCATGCTTACAAATCTCAAAACAGTTTCACCAATTAAATAAATGAATCTTAAATGAAAAACTCCAACAGTTTCACTTGCAAATCCTGACTTTCTTTCTGCAATACAAGGATAACGAAGGATTTACAAAACCTATACTGTCAAGTACCAAAGCAGTTTTGATTCTCATTATGCCTTGTGGCTATGTTTGAAAGAATGAGCAAGCAGAAATCTACTGACAGGATCTCAAAAACCCAGGGAGTGAAATCCTTCCGGTAGGAAGGAAAAGGAACAGAGGAGGAAGCTGAATACTGCCCATGAAATTTTATCCTCCCAATGATGAGAGTAATTATTTGTTCGCTTACTGGTCATGGTAAGATCTAGGAATCTCCTTGATCTCTCCTTAAAGCTGTCAAAAACTGATGGTGTTAAAAAATGAGTTCCCATGGAATAGGATAGAAAGGAATGGAATAGTTTAGTTGCTGTTGCAAGGGAACCATAACAATCAAGTAGTACAACCACCTAACCACTTCAGGGCTGACCAAAAGTTGAAACGTTATTGTTAAGGCACATGGTCCAAATGCCTCTTAAACATAACAGAAGGGATGTTAAACACCATAGTTTTGGGCGGTTTTGTCACTGGGTATGTGAAATGTATAGTGTCAAAGGATGTCTAAATTAGAATTCTGAATTGCAGAAAAAGGTTTTTTTCCCTTATTATTGTTAATTTATATGACAGTAGTATGCTACATTCAGTTTACATTTAGGGTTGGTGATTATTATTATTTATTTCAGTAAATACACATTGAATTATGCATACTCTTGATCCTTGTCCTGTTTCAAACCTTTCTATTGTCTATTTCCCAGAAAACGTTCTTAAGCTTTCAATTATGATTCTTAATTAGCAGACAGAGTTCATAAAAAGTGAAGCAAATTTTATATGTGTTCACTTGAATCTGCATGAAGACTGTGAAAAGAATTTATGTCTGCATAATGTTATTAATTTCTAGTGCAGTTATCCATACATTTTCAGGTACGTTCAGTACAGATTATGCATTGCTTATTTTAAACCATCTGTAAAAAAAGCCACAAATTCCTTTGACCCTGCTCAGAAGACTGCACAAATGTGCCTAGCACCGTCCAAGATGCCCCAGATATCTTGCCTGACTTCCCACTTGCGCTGCAGAAGGACCCACAGCACCTGTAAGACTGGAACTTCCATATTTGCCAGATCAGAGTGGATGTCTCAGACATTCTGAGCATCTCTGCTGTAAAACATCCAAGGGGACAGCTGAACTAAATCTCAGACCACAAAACCTATAATGGGATCTAAGATATTTGACACAGAGATGTTATACTGAAGACACATAAATCGGAAGTTCAATTTGGAACTCAGCTGACTTCATATGTTCCCATTAATTTAGATTAAGTCCATCACAAATTTAATTTAACTGGAAAAATGTAGGGAATCTTAAATCTGAAGATCATCAATAGGACTTATTCCAAGTACATCCAGTCAAGCAGCACTGTTTGAATGCTGGATTTCAATGGCAAATTTTAGAGGCATGCATGAAACCACATCAGAATATTACCAAGTGTTGAAGAAATTTATTTCTTCACAGATACACCTTCAAATTATTCATCATGTGTTTTACACATCATTTTGAAAACTTCAGTCTTTAAGCCAGCAGGTTCTGACATATCGTTGGTACTTTACATGGGATTTATACTGTATTTTCCAGAATCTCAGCATATACGTAGGTTTCTTTTGTTATAGCCATGGCACTGAACCCTTACCAATGTATGCAAAATTTGACTACTGTAGAGATGATACCATCAAAATCCTGGATCCATGAGAAATGTTAAGTCACTTGCTCATCCTTGTGGTGGAGATGCCAGGTGATGATCATTTTAATGGTAATATTGTGAAGTGAATCATACTTCCATATTGTGGCAACATATTGGATGAACCCCTTCCAGAAAGCCAAGCCAAAGGGGTCCAGCACTGCTAGTGAAATTTAGGGACTTTATAGCTAATCAGAGGATACATGCTGCCATATATAAAAATCTGCACCCTGTTGGGCAGCAGTGTTTCATACTGATAGTGCAGAGGGATAGGTCTTAACATCAAATTATTCTACCTTCAAGTGTATGAGCAGGTTCTGAGGTCCCTGTATGTTTAATTCTGACAGTAGTTTCACAATAGCTTACCTACACCTTCTGCTTGTGAAAGTCAGCGTACAAGGAAAGTTTAAAGGAAAGTAAAAATGTAGTACTTAGCAGTGAAAGTAACTCCTTCTTGCCCTCAAAGGTAAGCAGTGTAATTCCTGATACATGGAATTAATACTGTATGATATACAAGTAGCAACCTGGAACATAATTTCGAAAAAGAAACACATTTTATTCCTTTAGAATCTATCACCTACAATTTTGATAAATCTTAAAGTGTTCCTTTAGGGAAGAGAGGTATAATTTACTCTAGTAAAAGCATATCTTCCCTCATATTGTACAATAATCTCCAGACATTCTCAGCAAGATTAAATAAATGCTATTTTTAATAATGAATGACTAAGCACCAACATGGTAAAAATCAAGGTAACAGATGTATTATTCAGGCACATGTTCCACAGCTATTTGAAGCCAATTGGCTTATTGATCTTATCTAGTTCAATGGTTTGGATCAAACTCTAGTATTTACAGGAGCTTTTATTTGCAAGGCATTTAGAAAAAAGTTCAGATAAGAATTTGCAAGTGGCGTGTATGTTCAGCCTACTGATGAATTTAAATGAACAGACAATGCATAAATAAACATTTATAAGTCAATGTTTATCATGTTCCATAATGCAACTTTGCAGAGCTTTCTGTTAATAGTTTTTTCATCACAGCTATATCACTTTAAAACTGTTTTTACTTACTGCCTAATATCCAAAGCGGCAGGGAATTAAACAGCAGTAGCAAAACAAAATGTTGTTATTTGATTAAAGAAAATTATCTCCTAAGAATCTTTTCATGTTGCTGCAGTGTTCCTACTGGCATTATATTATGCCAGAGATACGAGACTGAGCTAAGATTTTTCCTGAGCAGCATTAGATGGCAGTCTTGGATGTGTTGTACAATGAACATTGAAGGTGCCAAAATTCAGGAAAAAGGTATGTTGGATGAAAAGCTGCTTCTGCGGTTGTACTTGGCATTCTTGTTTAAATGGGTTTAGATGCCATAACTTCTGTCATCTGTCACAATAACAAAGCTCTGGTCTGAAAAACACAAAAGGAAACGTTAGAATAGAATTTTTTTAGACCCATTGGAAAAATATTCTCTAGAATAATAAAGGTATTTCTCTTTTTTATTGTTATTTGAGTAAATGATCATAGGTACTTTTTGTGGGCTTTTCTCCAACTTTTCTTTTCTAAATAGCCATGTATACTTTTAAGGCCTTCAGAAACCTTTCTGCTACAGCCCTCTAGAAAATCCAATAAATAACACTTTGTGTTTCATCAGCCCATTGAAACTGGCTATTTCTTTTGAAATTGTTTTCCCCAAAGTTGTCCATAGTCAGCAGTCCTGAGATACAGCAAAAGGATATTCAGAGTATAGATTAAGAGAGCAAAGACAGCCTCATATCACATTTTTTTTTGTGTGTGTTTAGGCTCCTCCAATTATGGCAGCTGCCAATGTCTTTTTTAACAGCTGGTCATCGCATATGGTTTCTGGCCATAGCTCTTTATCCTTGGCTGGTGTCCTTGCAATAGCAACTTTGAAAACTGGTGGACAGTCAGGCTTGGATCCTGGAGCTTGCTTATGCATACAATATGTTCAGGACTGGATGTAGTGATGATTATCTGCTCTGAACATTTTTTGATGGATTTCAAGCTCGGTGTGTGCATCACTCATTCCTTCTCCATATTATTCAGGTACTTGAACTTCCTTCAGGATAGTGCTTCTACAAAATGCTAATAGGTTGAATACATTTTTGTGATGTGGTTGCTCGGGTCAGATTTAGAGCTGTATGCAATGGAAAGAAGCATCAGATTGCCACCACAAGTTAGTGGCTTAATGCTTAGTGTGATACAAATCAATAGGAAGGTTTGGAAGTAACTCTCATCACCCATGCAGACTTCAGCTCTCACTGTCGAGTGGTGTTGGACTATATGGCCTGGACTCATTATGGATGAAAATCAGCTGGAGAACAAGCTCTAGCTCACACATGATGTACTCAAACTGCCTAAAGGCATTCACTCCTTTGAACCAGCTAAATACTCATTGTCCAGAGGTGTCTGCACAAGTAAATGAAGATGAAGAAAAAAATTGCAAAATTATCACAAAGAGCTTGATTCACTTCAAGAAAAATACTGGATGTCTTACCTGTATTTGGTACAAAAGGGTTTATTTATTTTCTTATAATTTTATTAGCATTAACATTATTAGTAATAATACCTCCTAACTTCTATGAAGAACTCAGTAAATCTCACAGCATTTTGCAAAACAGGATCCTGTCATTATTCCTACTGTACAGCTACAAGAAACAGTCACAGAAAAGATTATGTGAGTTTAGAAAGATGTTCTTGCACGCCTTTTATTAGATCCAAAATAAAACCAAGATCAATGTAATTACAATCAAGTACTCTGTCTACTACCCCATAATCTCTTTTGGTACAACTCATTTGCCTGCTCTACACGTATAAAATACCTTATTATTAAGATTTATTACTTTTTCTTGTTAGTGGAGGAAATAATCTGTATGAGGCAAATTATGCTGTTACAAAGCACAATATAGAGTTGTATAAAGAAAGCCAAATCTGACTGCATCCTGGAATGGAATTCTATAGAATAGAAAGGTTGGAACTAGATGATCTTAAGGTCCTTTCCAACTCTAACTATTCTATGATTCTGTGATTCTATGACATCTAATCAAACCCCCCTGCAATGAGCAGGGACATCTTCAACTGCACCAGGTTGCTCAGAGCCCCATCCAACATGATCCTGAATGTTTCCAAGAATGGGGCATCTACCACTTCTCTGGGCAAACTGTGCCAGGGCCTCACCACCCTCATAGTAAAGAAGTTCTTTCTTATATCTAGCCAAAACCTATCCTTCTTAAGTTTAAACCCATTACCCTTTGTTTTATTGCAACAGAGCCTACTAAAAATTTTGTCCCAATCTTTCTTATAAGCCCCCTTTAAGAATTGACAGGCTGCAACAACATCTTCCTGGAACCTTCTTATCTCCAGTCTGAAGAATTTCAGCTGTCCCAGCCTTTCCTAACAGGAGAGGTGCTCCATCACTGACAAATTTTGTAACCCTCCTCTGTACCTTCTGCAACAGGTCCATGTCTTTCCTACACTGAGGGCTCCAGAGCAAATGCAGTACTCCAAGTGGAGTCTCACCAGAGAAGTGTAAATGGGAAGAATCACCCCCCCCTCCTCAACATGCTGGTCATACTTCTTTGATGCAGCAGGATCTGGTTGGCTTTCTGGACATTTTGTAAGGTCCCCTAGACTTATATATGTTCAGCTTCCTCAGGTGGTCATGAACCTGATCTTCTCTTACAGTGAGAGGAACCTTGCTGCCCCAGTCCCTGTCTTGTAGTCTATGCACTCAAGAAGTGTGGGAAGAAAGGTCACCAGTGAAGACTAAGGCCAAAATTTGTTGAGTACCTCAGCCTCCTCTTCATCTATTGTTACCAGTTTGCCAGTCCTGTACACTGGGGGTTCACCTTCTTTGACCTTCGTTTTCTGGCTGACATACCCATAGGAGCCCTTTTTATTATTCTTTGTATCCTTTGCCAAGTTAAGTTCCTTCTGTGCCTTGGCCTTCCTGAACCCATCCTTTCAAAACTACGCAACATCCCTGTATTCTTCCCAGGATACCTGTCCCTGCTTCTGCTGCCTGGGCATTTCCTTCTTGCCCTTTGGTTTGACCAGCCCATCACTCTCGCCTTCCTTTCCTAATTTCTTACACTTGGGGATCAAGAGCTCTTGCACTTCATGGAAAGCATCCTTAAAGATTTAGAAGTTCTGTTCTGCTACCTTGTCCCTGAGGGCAGTTTCTGTGGGGATCCTATTGCCTAACTCCTTGAACAGATGGAAGTTTACTTTCCTAAAGTTCAATATATGTGCCTACATACATCCCTGCTGCTTGACTTCTTATTGACTGGCATTTTGGGTGTCTTAATAAGGCAACACCTTACACAGATATAAAATAAACAAAATACACAAAAAATCCAGATTATAAATTCCCAGAGAGATGAAAAACTTAATAGTCCAGATCTCTCTGTGGTTCACTTTTCCTTTCTCTGAAAAAGGGAACAATGACTATTATCTTTATAAAGAACTTACTTAGAAACATTTAGCTGGAAATTGCTGAGTAACAGCTAGATACCATTTTCATAAATTAAAAATTTCATGACCCTAAAAGCTCTGAAGGATGTTGGTAACACATGGCCAATTGAGAAACTTTAAAAAGCACTAAGGAACCACCCTTTGCAAAATAATCTGTTTTTCAAGCTCCTTAAGTCTTGATACTTGAAATCAGATGCTCAAAACTTGCACTGACTTTGCAATATTTAGGTTCAGAAATACATGCAGAGCCTGTTCTCTGGAAGTGTAGTTCAGGTTTGACTCAAATACTGCATTCTGACAAATGCAGTGAATCCCTTCTTTTCTGATTCAGCCTCGTTTTTGAGGGGGTAGGAAGAAGGAAGAAGTGCTTCACATTTGTCAAATGGAAATTTTAGTTAACTTCTCAATAGGAAGACCGTGGAATTCAGGGTATCCCAGCACCTTTATGACTTCCTGAATTTTGTGTGGTTTTTTCTTTTTTTCATTCGTCTTTTCCTGAAGTAGACTTCTAAAGTAGACCAGTTCAATCAGACTTTTATAGTGCCTATTTGTCTACTTGTATTCACAGTAAGGTTTGACAGTCTCAAACCCAAACACCTATATAATAGACAGCTGATGCTACATCAGATTAATTCCACTCATGAGTGACCTAACCCTGAAGTTGCAGTGAGAGGGAATGTTAATCTTGGACCAAAATAAATCCATTACTTATCCAAGGTATTTTTCCTAATTGAAATTTCCATGAAGGAATTTTTAGTTTTGATGAACTAGCACTTTCTAACATATTTTTTCTGTTATTTGACAAAAAAAATAATTACTTAACTCTCCCAAAAAGTATGAAAACAAAAATTTAAATGGACCACAATGGGCTTCCTAGCTCCAGTGCATATTATACACTCTAACTTCGTGAATTACTGTATTCTATGTAGTTTGTGGATGATGACATGGTTTTACATCTAGATTTTAATGAAGAACATATATGAATGCTTTTAGGGTGGGTCTTATATTTTGCTTCCCCAATTGCAAGGTTTTTTTCAGCAAATAAATATATTCACAGAAATTATCTTTTTTTCTTTAAAAGGTCTATCTATTAATGAAAGATTTTAGTTTCCAGTTTCTGTAAGCATGAAAGGTCATATCCTTAAATAGCGGAAAATCTTTCAGAAAAATAGAAAGATTAGGAAAAATCTAACTGAAGTTACTTTAACGACTTCTGAATTTCATTTGCAACTTCATCTAGATTAATACCAAAAATACTGGTTACACTCTTTGTAGGTTCTTCCAAGCCTTCATAATGCTCTGAAATTCTGTGGAAATATCCATACTTGACATTTTTTAAAATAAAATTCAAATTCAACATAAAATTTACTGCAGATTTTATAGGAGGGAGACTAAAACTAATGTAACTCATCTGAGTAACACTCAAGTTTAAAAATTAGATTATAGAATGTAGCAAAAGGACCTTAACCTCAGAAGGAATCAAACCAGATTCAAAGAATCATCCATGAGAACCAGGCAGTGAAGCATCTGATATTCAAATGATGTCCTAATAGTCAGTTTTGTTTGCTTGCTTGTTTGCTTTGTCATACGCCAGTACTTGAGTTGATGGGTTACAGCTAAGGTCTGTAAGATCCTGTTTTCTCTCAGAATCTAAAATAGGTAAATCTTATACTTACTTACATATCTCAGAAAGGAAAAAAAAAAAAAGTGTTAGGAGAGAAGGAAAACCCAAGTAAACACAGTATAGAGTCAGATAATCCCCAAAGATATGCTAAAGCTTCTCAGATTCATGAACAATAGAATTTTGTAACAATTCTTCATTTGCATTGTATAAACTGCAATTGTTGCTTTGTTGGCAGAAACATTTTGTATTCATGAACTATGTTTAGTTTAGTACTGCTTAGAATTTCTTTTTTCATTCTAAATGCCAATAGAATAGAAAGACAAAGTGGTGATATTAGGCTAACATAACACACAAGCTCTTGTTTTGATTACTCATCTGTCTGCTAGCCATTATGTTTGCCCACCCAAATACTTTCTGCCTGTTTTACTTTGTACAGTCTTGTGGAGCAGCCAAAACAGCCAGTGATATCTCAGAGCAGTTCATAGTGCTGATACGGGGAAAGGAAAGCTTATGTATAAAACAACATCAGTGCATTTGAGAGGGGTAGGGCAGACAGTTGTAGTTCCATTTCTCATTCATAATGACTTTTAAAGGTTAGAGAAAAAACCCGTGTCTATACCAAGTTTGCAAAATTACAAATTAATTTTCCAGTTTTATGTAGGCCAACAGCCAGGTTTTTAAACTCACGTCCTGGCAGGTTCGGAGCAGGTACTTTAATTAGTATGACCATATTTGAATCTCTGCCATTAACTTCTCCTTTGAAATCATTGTGTAAATGTTTATGGGGAAATAACTCTCACTGTCTTTGGTAAGCTCAGTATTTTCACACTGAAGTTTTCCAAATTGAGGGCCCCAAAATAGATATCAAATTTCATAAGTCACATAATTAAAGAATCTGGAATATTTACAGATGCTGAACTCTTGCTAACTTGTCTAAATATAGTCCCATAAGCAAACACCTCAGAAAGGAGAGTGAGAGCCATTCAAGAGTCTCCATCCACTATTAGCACTGGATGTGATCTAAAACCTGAATGGTAGAGAGAGGTAAGAGTGAAGCAAAATTTAAATTAATCATACCAGAACTGATTGGCAAGCTCAAGTATTTGTGTACGAAAGCCATTTCTTATTAATTCATTAGTATTTAAAACACTCTCACAACAACCTGATTTATATTAAATACATTTATCTAAAATGTCAGAGATTTTTAAGGAGTGCTTTGATAAGACTGTCCAGTGCTACTCTTGCCTTGCTTGAAATGCATATTCCACTGAAGATCACAGATCTGTTACAGATGATGCCAAGCGGAGAAGTGTGAAAGGCTGATTATTTCTGCTAATAGAAACATCTAATTCAACATGAAACACTTGGCTTTGTTCTGTGGAGGTTCCTAATCCATTTTTTTAAATTAAATTTAAGTAACTATTTAGATGGATGTTATTCATGACCCTTTTTATGGTTGAAATTATTTGCCAATGTCAATTCAAATGTAGAAGAAATTAAAGTTGACCTGGTTTTGGCAAATAAATTCTTTTTACACATGTATTGGCTCATTCCTGCCCTGTTTGGATCCATCATCTATTTTGAACACATTTTAATTCACCTCCAAATAATCCATTTACTCTTTTGAAACTCAGAGCACTGAAAGTATCAAGGGTGATTGAGTAATGCCCACATATGGAACTGCAAAATAGTTAAGATGTATTTGAGTCAGACACATACTGCTGTCATGAAAAAAGCACCTCCCATTGTCTGTAAGTCTGTGGCAGAGTATACTTAATGAACATAATGACTTGGAAAATAGTCTACAAATCTTTAGAGTCCATTATAAGTATTGTTATGTCAAAGGTGATTGTTACCTGTGAGGAGGCAACATAAAAAATAATAGAGATGGTAAGATGATGTTTTGTGAAATGTTTTTCATACATAGATTTCTCTGCAGAAGATTATAAGTAACAGCAACTGGGTTTTTTACAACTTCCAAGAGCAGTAACTTGGTTAAACCCACACAGCAAGTTAAGGATAGAGATGTGAATAAAAGTGAAGCAATAAAACTCAGAACTGAGGTGAAAGAAAACCTCTGGTCTGACAGAGAAAAGCGGGAGGTGGTTTAGGGTTTTGGCAATTTTTTGTTATACTCTTTAAGTTTCTGACTTTTAAGCCCTTAGGCTTAAAGTTTTTTAGGTTTTCCCCCTCCTTCGCTCTAGCCACGGGGTCTCCATGCTGGCTTTCAAGGCAAAGCTAACCTTCTTCTGTGATTATAGTCTTGCAAGAATTTGGACTTCATGGAACTGCTAGAAGATTGATCTTTCAGACCACAGACTTGAGGCTATAATGCTAGTTTGCAGTGTGTCTAGCAACCGCATTTCAGACCTCCAGTGAAGATAAGCTAATAGCAACAAGTAGACCATAATGTTTTTGCAAACCTGCCTGCTGTCGTCCAGTGTTTGATTGGCAGTGAATTATTTCAGTAATTGTTAATTGATAGCATTTTTCTCAAGCTTCAGCAGGCTTACCCTGATACTATTGCCCATGCAGTTAATGAAGGTGTTAGAGCACCTTTACAACTGTCTTGCATGTTCATTATACATTTAACATTACACCTCTCCCAGTACTTTTTACCCTGCAGAAAGCAAATTCTTGTTGGCAAAAAAACAAAGCATAGATTGAGTGACATGCAGAAGCTATTGCTATCGTGTGACCCCGTGACACTCAGTAATGAAGCCAGTCTTCAGTGTTTGTATAAAAAGAACATTCAATTTTCAAAGAAATGTCAGTAAGATTATTTTCTTTTCTTCTCTTTTATTATATTTTTTTTTTATTTTGCTTGGGGTTTTATCACTGTTTAGGTCCAATGTGCATTTCAGGACCTGTATTTTTACGTAACAATGAAAAATGTTAAAAAAAATGTATTGAAGTTTTGACATTTTTCTTTTCTTTTGAACAATTTCACTTGCAGATAGGAATAATGGGGAGAAGGTAAAGGAAATACACGTAAACAATAAAAATGTTTCTGTAGTAGTCATTAACTGACATTTTGTATATGTAGGATGCTAATGTATGTGCACTTTCAGGCTAAGGAACGCATCCTTGTAGCTCCCAGAGGAAATCATGAATACATGGGATCTGCATTAAGTCTACATTCACACACAAACACCAAAACAAACCCAGCTGCATAAGGTCCACATAGAGTTATGAAAATGTAATTAATCCTTAGTGGTACTGGTGAATCTGGACCTATTTCCAGGGACTCCTTAGCCATCTTTTGTGATCTAATCATGATGGTAAGAGCCTGCTCAAATTAGTGATTTTTTGGTGTGAGTGCTGAACTGAGAAAGAAGAGGGGAGAGGAGAAGGACTAGTAAAACCTGTATTTAGTTTGTTTTTGTTGTTTCTTATTGGAGAAAAATCTGAAATACATAATTGCTCTGCAAAACTCCATGCTGTGTTAGTTAGTTGTAAAAAATGAAAATGAAGCCTAGATTCATCATGGTCTGTTGGCAAAGACAGTCTCCCAGCTGAATGAAACAGTGGGTTCAAATTTCCACCAGGTAGACGAAGGAAAGAGCTCAGATCTCTTAGTTCAGTGTCAGCTCTTGTGTGTTTTTTTCACTAATGGGAATATTTTACCATTTTTGCTTTCATCTGTGGATGGTGTCCTACAATGCGTGAATTAAATAGTCATTAGCATTGAAACTATAAAAAAAGTGATTCACTTCCAGAGGATACATCCTGATTACCTAATAAAGACCAATTCTCTGGGTCTCTGAAGACTGTTCAGCATTTAATACAAAGTAGAAGAGCACTAGTGGGAAGAACGGAGGAAGAATGACCTCAGAGCATCCTCATGTCAGGTTCATTCTCCTGAGAAGTCAGATACCTGTGTTCTAGCCTATTTTCCAAGGGAATATGAAGATTTTAGTAAAATGGAACAATGGAGCAATGTCAACAGGAGATACATCCATTCTTAGAACAGCCTTTTACATAGTACCTGTAGAATATGGCCACTGAAGTGCCTTCAGATGTAGCGATGTCTTAACTGTGAGATACCACTAGACTAGTTAATTCTATTTTCAAAAAGTGCCCAACCATCCTTGAATTTGAAAAGAGCTATCAGGACGTTCAAGCCTGTCTTTTTTGTGGAGAGGGGAAAGATGTTATTTGAAAGCAAGCCCCCAGGATCTAATGATTGTAATACAGGTTGTAGTTATTTGTTAAAATCCCTTTGCTGGCACATAGAGACATGAGGAATGGAATCCTAGATCTAACTTTAGAAAAATATGCACTTCTATAGCTTCACTCAGCTGCCCTCTCAGGTTTCTAAATCTCAGTGACTTGAACTGAGGCCTTTCATTGACTGTGTCCCTTGATTTCACAGAGTTGAGACTGTTAGACCAGACATTGGGGAAAATGAATCTTTGTTAAGAAGATTTTACTCCTGAAACCCACAGACACTAATTTGTTCACAAGGTTTCATCCAAACTTCCTATTCCTCTTTCCTTCCATGAAGAATCATTTAAAGCTGACTGGAAAATCCCTGTTGCTCCACACGCACTTTGGAGGTCTGTCCAATCTCTACTGATTTCTGCTACTTTGGGCAGTTTCCTGTTGTTGACCAAAGGTCACCATGGTTGACATCTATTTAATATGCCTACATATCTGAAGTTCAGTGTAACAAGAGTTGGCAAAGAATAAAAACTTAAATTGAAACAGATGAAGACATGTTGTTTCTTGCAGTGAATTGTGTGCAAAGAAGGGCTTACGCAAGAAGAACAGAGTAAGCAAAAGAAAATACAAAATGAGTTATAATTGCTGAATAAACAACCTTTTTGCCTTAACAGTTGAGTAAGGCAATGAACACCCTGCCAACGGGAAAAAATTTCTTCCCAGCTCTTAATGACACCCAAGAGCAAAACTATAACTGTGTTCAGTATTTAATATAATTTAAAGCTTGGACACTGCTCTAATCCTTATGAGAAGTATCGTATTAGTTGGAAAAGACTGTAGGCATACATATGTTTCTTAGAAGAAATGGATTTCAAGCTGTGTGTAACTGGATGGTAAACCAGGACCTGGTAGACAGCAATAGGAACTCCTTGTTTAGTTCCCTATGCTTCAGAAGTAACACAGCACATTTACAGTGTCCCCCAATCACTGGAATCAAAGAGGATGTGACAAATAACTGCAGCGCGCACACGGAAACTATCCATCAAGGGTTGATTAAAACTCATTCACATCGCAAAACTCATGCCAGCACCAACTTCAAGCTGGCAGCAAATTGATTAAGAAAATTCCCTTTGTTTCAGTCTGATATTTCAATGTATTTTGCAGAAAGATTCCGAGCAATACAAACAGTTGTGTGATGCTCTGTGTTGATGTGAAGTACACGTCACAAATATGAGTAAGCAGTATAAGTCCACAGGTAGGATTTAGGCTGAGCCACACAAGTACAAATGCTATCATTTCATATTGTCACCTCAGAGTGTCTTATTGCATCATCCTAGTCAGGATGGAGTACATATAAGGTATAGAGCATTCCTGAGTGCCTCAAACTTCTGTTGACCCTCAGTTAAGAGGAAAAAGGCTTATTTCAATCATGTGAGGCCCTAAAAATTCAGAATTACATACTGTAACCTTGAAATGGTTTTCTACTATTTCTTCTTATGTATTTTTCTGACAAAGTTTTTATATCTTGTAGAAGCTTCTTTTTGTACTTCACTTGATCTCCACTAAATGCTTTCCATCGACAGCAATGTACTTCTTAAATGACCTTCATTATGAAGAGAAATTTCTTCTTTGTCTTAAAAGCAAATTTGGTGAATCATGGTGAAACCACTTGAGATGTCCTGTTAAAGTTCATGGAGATGTATCTAAAAGATCAGGGAAGAGTTATCCCTACACTTTATGTATGAAATTATCTAGACTGACTGCAGCAGGGTGTCCAAAAATTATGATATGGAAGGATTATGTCCAAGCTCATGACTTCCTCAAGCAAGAATCATGCTTTACAATTTGAAACATGATCTACAGCTTGCTTCTAGCTTTGCACCTTCCATACTGCTTTTGATTTAGACATCCAGCCAAACAAGTCACACGTTTAAATGAGACAGATGTGGACGTGGAAATTATCTTACCTTCTAACCCAGCCAGATCTAGGAACTGCAGTGGGAATTCAAGCAGTGCTATAAATTCTGTCGTTATCTTTACACATGTACACACAGAAACATGTACACAGAGAGTACCCTTCCTCCTATTGCAGTGAATGTGTAGAATGAACATGTGTATGACATATGAACCATCCTCAGACACTCTATTACAAAACTGTCTATGAGTTTGTTCATGTTTATCATTGGAATATCTCAGTATTGTGCAAGAAATATTGCAAGGTCATTCCAGTAACTAAGAAATGCTTTTATTCACCCCTAAATACTTGATTAAATTCTGAAGCTCAGGGTAGAATTAGCTGCAAATTTGGGCCAGGATGCTCCAAGAGATCAAATTGAGATTTAATTGAAAGCTACTGGCACAGCACAAATTATAGGCATTCTCCTCTCGCTGTAACTCTTCTGGTGTATAATTATTTAAAATCAATTTGACAGTACTTATTGTTTAACTATTGTCAAGCTAGTCAAAGCTACCTAGAGATCTAGGGGAAGAAATGGCGCACTGTGAATTTAATATCACTCAGATTTATATTGGTTTTCTCCTGGCCTCACAGATAATAAGGAAACACCGCTGTGAAAGAGCAAGCAGTCAAAATAATAATAAAAAAATCCCTCCCTGCTGCAGCTCTTTGCAGAGACCTTCATAGGATTTTGGGCACTGACTCTCATCTTTCAGTGAGGAGAGGGGAAGGAGTAAGTGGGAAATAGGCAGGAGGTGCAATCCTGTTCTTTGCTTTCCCTTGTTCCAAGAATTATTGATGCTTTGACATCTCCTATCCTAATATACACAGATGACTTCACAATCCAGTATTCTCAATATAGGAATTAACATACTCTAAATTAAGATGCAGTACCTACTAAATGCATAATTATCTCCTTTACTTCCCCTACAAGTAGAGAGGTGCCTTGTAAAACCATAACAGAAACTGATGGAAAAAAGGTATTCTATTATGTTCTTCCTAATTACCCACAATGCCTTTATAACCCTTATGGTTAAGATCATTGTTCTTCCTTCCAGAATTTAAAAAATCCATTAGGTTTTTATCATGAAATATTGAAAAAGTTGGAAATGTTGGTACAATTGTGCCCTTAATTATACCACATATGAATCCTAAAATGAGAGAAATCATGGATAAGGGATGTTTTTAAAAAAATAGAAAAATATGTTCTTTTTCTATAAACTTGTTCCTGCACATCACTTCTGCTAAACAATATTTTCTAGAATTGGCCTAATATTTGCAGCATATTGGACCGAAAGAGTCCTCAGCTCAAAGCCTGTGTGCTTTATTAAGCTGTCTAAGTCACTCTGCTTATCATACGTAGATTATCTTTTGAGTAAGGCTGCATGAACACCTTTGTGCAGTGAATTATGAGCCAGTTGTTTGAGCTCTTTTACAGCTGCTGGACCTGTTTTATTTGGCAAAGAAATTTCTATTTCAACCCTGAAGCTTAATATGCAAACTGTTTCACTTTATGCTATCCAGAAAGTAAAAACATCCAGGCTCTGCTGTCAAGTTGGAATTCATAATTCAAAATTATGTGGTGAAAAAAAGATGGAAGAAAGTGTAGAAGGTTTCATTAGTGAGTAAAAGTTTGAGTTACATACACAATATATTGGTTTTAGCGGTAATGTCACTATACTGGGATTGCATAGCAGCGTTCTGGTAGCAGGGGGCTACAGGGGTGGCTTCTGTGAGAAGCTTCTGGAAGCTTCCCACGTGTTTGGCAGCGTCAATGCTAGCCTGTGGAAAGAGGAGCCCAGGGAGTAGGCTTGCTGAAGGACTTGTGACCCCATGGAGGACCCACACTGGAGCGGTCTGTTCCTGAAGGACTGCACCCCACAAAGGGACCCACACCGGAGAAGTTCATGAGGAACTTCAGCCCATGCGAAGGACTCATACTGGACAAGTTTGTGGAAGACAGTATCCTATGGTAGGGACCCCACACTGGAGCAGGGGAAGAATGTGAGGAGTCCTTCCCTGAGGAGGAACGAGCAGCAGAGATGTGTGATGAACTGACCATAAGTCCCATTTCATATCCCCTGTACTGCTTGAGGGGAGTAGATATCGGGAATGAAGTTAAGCCTGGGAAGAAAGAAGATTTAGATAGAAGGTGCTTTAGGATTTGGTTTTATTTTTTATTACCCTACTTGGGTTTGATTCATAACAAATTAAACTAATTCCTCCAAGTTGAGTCTGTTTTGCTCATGATGATAACTAGTGAGTGATCTCTCCCTTTCCTTATTTCAACCAAAAATCCCATCATATATTTTCTCCCCCTGGCCAGTTGAAGAAGGAAGGGATAGAGTAGCTTTGGTAGGCACCTGGTGTCCAGCCAAGGTCAACCCACCACAGTCACACACCACATCTACCAGGAGAGAAGTTAAAAGGAAACTAAAGATGTGCTCTTTCCCTAAGACCTCAAAAACCTTAGAAAACACAGTACCACATAGAAATGTGTGATTATACTCATCATAGATGCCTGAAAATGCCAGGTGGATTTTGTGCCTTTAGAAAGCATGAATTACATGTTTGTTGAGCAAACAAACCCTCAGTCCTTGCTAAGAGCTGGATATGGACAGAGGACAGCAGAAGTGTCAGGGAACTGCCATGATTTCAGCAAGCTTTTTCTGCCCCTTAGCACAGAGGTTTGGTGTTCAACCAGGAAAAAACCACCCAGAATACACAGGGAGAAGTGGGAGAGACCTGCAATACCCCCATTAGAAGTGGGCAAACACCACTGATTTGTGCTTAGCCTCAATTACACCACTGCTGGGAGATGAGCAGGATATTTATGAGAGTGCCTGCCTAGGCCATTACTGCTGTGCATGAAGCATGTGACAGCCCATAACGGAGATGTGAGGTGAATGCAGAGATGCTATCTAATGAAAAAGGGATTGGATTCCGTTAAGCCTCTGTCAGCATTAGTCTTGAAAATATTAAGAGAATTAATGAAATATAATTAAAAAATAATTTTCTTCTAATGAAACAAAATTAAATGCTAAGCTGGAGCTGCTGTGTACAAAAATAAAGCGTGGGAGTACCAGCATCAGGATTGCTTAGTGCTTAAGTGAGGAAAGGGGTTGGTCACTAAGCTCAGTCATGTCATCTACCTCCAGAGTCCCAGGAAGAATGCAGAGGAGAGAGGATGGACCCATCCTGGTGAGAAGGGGCTGCAAAGTGCAGAGGACAAGGTGGATACCCAAAAGATCCAGCTTTCAGTTTCAGCTTTACCACCAATCCTTACCTGTGATGCTAAGCCAGCATTTTTCTCCCCCCTTTCCATCCTACATCAGCCTAAAGAGCTTAGACTGCTGAAATGGCCCATCAGAAGTTCGTGCAGCCCTTGGCTCTGTACATACCCACACAAGTCAGAGAAATGTAATTTCTGTGAGGGTTTAGGGTGTGTAGTGTCCTTTAAGAATTAACAGCAATGAACAGAACAGTCATGGTGGGTCCCTTATGTCCTCGCTATGCGAAAAGCTGAGCTACTCCAGTTTTCTGTCCTATTTATTTGATTTGTCATTTAGATTATAGAGATGGTGAACAGTAATTTTCTAACAGTAACAGGTGGAAAACAAGCACTCTTCTGTCCTTACAGCACTATAATGTAACATTATCTTAATCCTAAATAAATCTTTCCCTCTTATGTGAAAGCCTGACCTCTACTTAGCAGCAGTAATAGAAATACCCTGCTGATCACAACCACATCTATACAACTACATTAAGTGAATATTCCAAAGTGTTCACCAGTCATAGAGAATACAAAGAGGTTTTATATTATTTCAATATGTAATTCCTTATTCTCATAACAGAAGCTATAGAATTATTAATGCTAAACATAATTTTAACTTTAGAATTAATTTTAGTGAGAATATACACAATATTTGATCTTACTTAACTTCTCCATTATAGAATCATAGAATCATAGAATAGTTAGGGTTGGAAAGGACCTGAAGACCATCTAGTTCTAACCCCCCTGCCATAGGCAGGGACACCTCATATTACACCATGCCACCCAACGCTCTGTCCAATCCAGCCTTGAACACCACCAGTGATGGAGCATTCACAACTTCCCTGGGCAACCCATTCCAGTGCCTCACCACCCTTACACTAAAGAATTTCTTCCTCATATCCAATCTAAACTTCCCTTGTTTAAGTTTGAACCCACTACCCCTTGTCCTCTCACTACAGTTCCTCATGAAGAGTCCCTCCCCAGCATCCCTATAGGCCCCCTTCAGATATTGGAAGGCTGCTCTGAGGTCTCCACGCAGCCTTCTCTTCTCCAGGCTGAACAGACCCAACTTTCTCAGCCTACCTTCATATGGGAGGTGCTCCAGTCCCCTGATCATCCTCGTGGCCCTCCTCTGGACCTGTTCCAACAGTTCCATGTCCTTTTTATGTTGAGGATACCAGAACTGCACAAAATACTCCAAGTGAGGTCTCACGAGAGCAGAGTACAGGGGCAGGATCACCTCCCTCGACCTGCTGGTCACACTCCTTTTGATGCAGCCCAGGATACGGTTGGCTTTCTGGGCTGCAAATGCACACTGCCAGCTCATGTTCATTTTCTTATCAACCAACACCGCCAAGTCCTTCTCTGCAGGGCTGCTCTAAATCTCTTCCCCGCCGAGCCTGGAGCTGTGCCTGGGATTGCTCCAACCCAGGTGTAGGACCTTGCACTTGTCATGATTTGGAAGAAAGAGAAGCAATATGTTAAGGATAGTCACTACCTGTGTGAAACTAGGAGATGCTGTTAGGTCTGGTGAGGACAGAGCCATAGTGCAAATGGACTAACGGACATGAAGATATGATGGGAGAACATGCAATTTCCAGACTGGAGAGAGGAAGAGAAGAAATAATATAAAATTGCCTGCAATACAAGAACAGGTACAAAACAGGCTAAAAAGTTTAAAAGGATCTTGCAATATCACATGTGAGAAAAACAACAATAATATTAGAAAATAAAACGAGCAGAAACATATTTTGCTTAGCTGAGACAGAATTGTTGCTGAAATGTTTGAGTCTTAAATAGCTGGTGCTTTATAAATGCTGTTGTCTAGGTAAAGCTGATGTTTTCCCTTCTTACCTTTTTTTCCTTCTCTTCCTTCAAAACTTTTTTCTTTCCTTCTCCTTCCCTCCCTCCCTTTCTCCCATCAGCAAGCCTTCCTTAGGCAGCTCTTTTCCTCTTCCCATCATTCATGTATACTCATCTTCACCTGGAAAGGTGATTAGTCTCCATGGTATCTCAAGTTGGGGGACTTTGAGGAGGTCCTGGGATTGAAGATTATCCATTTTCTTGGTTGAATGCTCTCCGGATGCTCCTGTTGCCCAGGAAGTGGGTAGCAATATCCCCTCAACCATCGCTGCAAGCTGTACTTAATGCCAGAGTTTTGGCTTCAAAGTGATAGGTACAAAGGATTGCAACTTTCAAAGGGTACATGCACAAGTGTTAGGATTAAATTGCTTCAACTCCAGTGTCCAGTATCATGTCAAGAAATCTTGCCTAATCTCCAGTGGCAATTGCAGAAACTTACGGGTCTCTCCTTTTTTGTGTCCTATCTGCAGCACTCACTATGCAAGTGTTTTGCATGTTTTACTACATCTCAGCTGGCTTTAGGTGCCCAGGTTTGGGCAGCTGAATCCCCACAAAGAAATCCCAAATTGTCAAATACGTCTACAGATATATTGCCATGTGATACCAGTTCCTGTGGGGGTAGACAATAGAAGAGTTTCAGATGTCTGTTTTCTGTAAGCTAAATAGCTTCAGCAGGTGTTTTTTTCCCTTTGAACTTCAGTAACTGAATGCTGTCACGCTTTCACTTCATACTTTGAACTGCTATTTTGGCTCTTCTTGCCTGCTCTCCATTAACTTCAGCAAGCATTGGCTGAGGTCTGTTTGTCTTTAATTAGACCTTGAATATACTGCATGGGATGGTTTACTCAAGCAGATGCTGATACTCAGTTTACTATCTCTCAGTAGAGCCCACCTAATTGAAGGATATATTTGGAGGTAATTATAACTGCAAATACAAGAAAAAGGCTCAAATGTAAAAAAGAAGACATTTCTAACTCTTTACACAGTTTTAAACCATCAGAAACTGCCATCTGCAGGTAAATTTAGAGAACAGTAGATAAAGAAAGATATTCCTAACATATAAACTTAAATAGAGTTATATATCCCATTGTATAAACCTAGAATTTTTAGGGCAGATTAGAACTTAATTACATAAATGTGTTCTTGCATCTCCATGACAAAGAAAGCCAAGATCTGTCACTATCAAATTAAGCATGAAGAAGAAATTAGGAAAAAACAAAACAAAACACATATGCCGATACATATACAGATATATTTTTTATATATTTTCTTAAAGTAGCTCTTAAAAATGAATATATTACTCTGCATTAATAGTCTTCTAATACAATTGCAGAAGGTCAAAAGATTTCATACCTTTATGTTCAATTACAATGGCCTACCCAAAAAAAACCTGAAGGAAATTTTTGTACTTGTCTTAGTCAGCTGAATTTACCATGTTGCACCAACATTTTATGAAATAAAGGTTCCTCTCTTCAGCAAAATATCCTTAGGATATTACAATTCACTTTTAAAGTATTAAAAGTTTCATTTTCTTAAAAATGCTAGAATATCTGGGCTTTGCTTTTCAAGACATTTAAAGTACTACTTTGCTAAATTGTTTGGAGCTACTGCTGCAGATCACTGAAAGCTATTATGTGAGGCCACCTGCAAAATTTAAATGTGATTAGAATAACTGAGAAAAAGTGTGTGAATATGTGCTATATTTCTCTAATTACGTTACAAGGGCAAGCCCACAGCATAATTATTACAAGGTGGCTTTTGAAAAAGCTTTGCTGCTTTGTTTTCCTTTCTTCATATATAGAGGAGTCACTGCCATCAGATTTCTTGTTAGGTGACCCTCCAAATTCTGAGTCCAAGAGAACACCAAGCCCTGTCAAATAAGAGTTTAAATAAAAAAGGTACACTGAAAAAAAAAGAATCCAAAGTTCTGCGTTATTTATGCAGTATAGGCTATTAAAATACTGTTAAACTGATCCAAAGCAAAAGCTAGAGAGAAGAACAAGACTTTTGGAAAGTGTAGAATCATACCAGGTAGATCTGCATTAATATTTTATTTCAGATGATGAATATGTTTTTAAAGTTGATATTTATTGACAAATACACTACTTACCATGCTTTGGTTTGCAACACAGGCTTGTCCCAAAACACAGAGACCAGATTTCTTCATTTCTTAGATAAAATTAAGCCAGACAATTTCCTCCAGCTGCTAAAGCGCATTCAGTCCATTGGACCAGGTTGGAGCTACTCCAAAGTAAAATTCCCAAAGATAAAAAGTGTGAATGTCATCTCTGATATTCAAAATGAAGAATCTCCAATCTGGAGGCAAGCGAGAGCTGTGATTTCTTAACTGCAACTTCTGAAAATAATGATGCTCTGGGAATGAGTACTTGTTTGATATTAAAACCACATGAACTCCCCACCACTATTCCAGCAGAAATGTACATTTTGCTTTTCTACAAATATTCAGGTAACTTTATTCCAAACCATCGTGCTGGCAAAATCACAATTTTGTGAATATCATAAAAAAACCCACATTAGTACAGAAGGCTAATGCATATGAGAAAACAAACTGAGTTCGAACCTCACATGGCTGACTGCAAGGAAGACCACATGGGTCTCCAGTCCTCCCAGTTTGTATAACATTTCTCTATGTTATCTGAATTCATTCTTCAATTATATTCATACATTTATTCTCTGATTTGGTGTAAAAACATTCTTACATAGATTTCATCCATTCATCATTTCAGACCTAGTTAAGTGCAAGGACCAAGACATGCATGTTCAGATGGGTCAGGTAAGGATCGCTTGTTTGACAATGGCTATCAAGACCTTATCTCTTGTGATGTCATAGAATCATAGAATCATAGAATAGTTAGGGTTGGAAAGGTTCTTAAGATCATCTAGTTCTAACCCCCCTGCCAGGGGCAGGGACACCTCACACTAAAGCATGCCACCCAAGGCTATGTCCAGCCCAACCTTGAACACCACAAGGGATGGAGCATTCACAACTTCCCTGGGCACCCCAGTCCAGTGCCTCACCACCCTTACAGTAAAGAATTTCTTCCTCATATCCAGTCTAAACTTACCCTGTTTAGGTTTGAACCCATTACCCCTTGTCCTCTCACTACAGTTCCTCATGAAGAGTCCCTCTCCAGCATCCCTATAGGCCCCCTTCAGGTACTGGAAGGCTGCTCTGAGGTCTCCACGCAGCCTTCTCTTCTCCAGGCTGAACAGCCCCAACTTTCTCATCCTATCTTCATATGGGAGGTGCTCCAGTCCCCTGATCATCCTCATGGCTCTCCTCTGGACTTGTTCCAACAGTTCCATGTCCTTTTTATGTTGAGGACACTGGAACTGCACAAAATACTCCAAGTGAGGTCTCACGAGAGCAGAATAGAGGGGCAGGATCACCTCCCTCGACCTGCTGGTCACACTCCTTTTGATGCAGCCCAGGATACGGTTGGCTTTCTGAGCTGCGAGCGCACACTGCTGGTTCATGTTCATTTTCTCATCAACCAACACCACCAAGTCCTTCTCTGCAGGGCTGCTCTGTAGGGCAGTGAGTTTGCTGCATGCTCTTCTCAGTGTCCTGAGGATCTCGAATTCGAGCATCTTGGCTGGCAATGACAAACTGATTTTTAGACTTGCCTTTTATTTTTGACCTTTGACATTATTATTTTACCTGACTTGTCATATGTTTTGAGTGAGATTCCCAAATTTCACTTCTCTTTTGTTTGTCTTTTTTGGACAGTTTAAGGTTCCAGTCCTTTTCTTATCACCACAGCTTTGAATCATCTTGCTCTTTCTCTTCTTCTTATCTGGTCATTTGAATGACACCACGGACAAAGTGCTCTATATTGCTTAAAGGATACTATTTCTTTAACATCTTTTTCTTTGCCACTACTGCTGGTGCTATCATACACGTGCACACTTCTATTCATAAATAATCCTGACCAGTCTTTATATTCTTGCCCCTATTTTCTAAATGTATCTGCCACCTGTCACCTTTCATGTGCTACCAAGATATTTCAAGACTGTGCTGTCAGAGCTTCTGACTCTTGTTCCCCTGTTACATCCTTGATTTCTTTATGCCTTTTACCATGCCAACCCTCACACTTGACAGAGACTACCAAGATAATCCATGAAGATGTCTCACTGCACTTCCAGTTCACCTTCCGTGGTGCCTTAAAATGCTTAACAACAGTTGAGCTGCTGGGGGAATGCTACAGCCATTCCAGCTACTGCTGCCTTATTTTTTCTCATATCTCTTTTACTTCTGTCCAACCTCTTAGATTGAGATTTTTAGTTCACTGGGGCAAGAGCATCTCTTTAAACATAAGGCAGGTCCTGTTTTCCCAGCCAGAGAGCTCTTCACTGCTGTCGGATGATAGCACTCCTGCGGGAATTTCTAATGAATACTGCTGCATTTTTAAGGCTCAAACAGAAGATTCATATCTGTGAACCGCTGAAATTAATTGGACACTTGAAATTGAGCTACTTTTAAGGAAAACATCAGCATCTAAAAATAAACCATACCTTTAGTTTTGACTGGCCTAATTTAAATATGCCATTAGATAGTTTGTATTTCTATCTCAGTCTTAAGCTGCTAAAGTCAATGATGATGACTTGGTTCTTAAACTGCTTTCCAAATTTTCTTGGCATTTCATCCAATACAGAAGGTGTGGTTTTTTTTTTTTTTTTAATTTGTTGTGAAAGGTTTATTCTTGAAATATTTATCTTGAATAATTTAAGGTAAATTCTGAGTCTGGTGGATATCTTCAGTGTGCAAACTACATCGCAATTCAAACATGGACACACTGCAGAACCCATAAATTCAGTCTATGGCAGCATCCTTATTTTCTATGCCCGAGTGCTTTTGCAACCAAAAAAACCAAAAACCTTCTACTAGGCTTTATTAATCCATCAGAATTCTATTCTTCTATTTTAAGGAAGTAGTATTATTTCTTGGACGCAATTTTGTCCACTTTTGTTGTCTAAATACAGGATTTGTGGCCCATCAAGGTCTTGTTGATGAAAGTTTAGGGGTTGCATGTATAAATCTTCTTAATAAGTCCCATAAATTATTCAGAATTAGGATTCATTTGCACAACTAAGACATCTTAGGAATATCTTCTATATCTGAGTTTGTCCCTAAAAGTAAAGGATGTAACAGAGAAAGAAAAAGAAGCAGTAAGGGATATTCTTGTATTCTAAACCTGGCAATGAGAAAGATCTGTGAACCACCCCCTGAAGATGCCAATTTTTCACTACTGAATATCAAGAAAGGTTAGAGAGACCTGCTCAGATGTAGCTATTTAGCTTTTAGATTTCCAAAATTAGGTGAGATGAACTGCACTATATATGACTTACGTGGAACAGCATTTTTCAGATAGACAGAATTCCAATAACAGGAGATTTTAATAGAAATGCACTTTTAACAAATTGTTACTGCAAAGTCTGAATAGCATCAACACTTCTAATAATAATAAAGTTATTCACTTGAATTCACAGTCTCAATAAGGATCAGTACATCCTATGTAAAACCTGGCAGTAATCTAGAATAGCAGAGTTGAGAGATTTTACAGTGTTGATCAGCTCTTACATATAAACAGTCATTGGAAAAATATTAGTTGTTATTTTGTTGCGGGTTTTTTATTATGTTTGACTCTTTTTTTGGCAGATTTTACAACTGCCTTGTAAACACTGAAAACATGGAGGTTAAAACAAATGCTAAATGTGCTTCTTTAAGAGTAACATTCTACCTGAAAAAGAAGAAAGAATTATATTTGCCCTGAAGTAGCAGATTAGGCAGTGTTAGCTTCGAGGTCATGATTTAACTTTCACCATTTACTTGAAATTCTTTCCTTATGTTAGCCTGGTACATGCTGACTAGGACATCAGTGCAGTTGTGACATTTAATAGAATGTTTAATGCAATGAGTCTGTTCTTTTTAATCATCTTAACCTAGGCAATAGCCCAAATTTTAAAATCAGTTTTATAAAGCCTACTCCTGCATTAAAGCCAAAGGTGCAGATAATCAGGTGATTTTTGAACCACTCCATTTGATATACATTGAAGGTTCTCTTGTGCCACACATCTAACATAAATTTCTTGCCTTTATTTGTACAAGAAAACCAAAACGCCCAGAATTTTTCCATGCTGCTTTGCACTGCCAGCAGACATATCTCCTGTAGGAAACAACCCCATGCTCCTTTCCATATTAATCTTTGTACTTGGAAAATATCCTCCAAAAATGAATTTATCGAGTCAACTCCCTGGCGACAAAATTTATCATGAAGTCTCACTTTTCTTGAGAAGCATAAGGAGAAGGATGGGGACTGAATGCGGAAGTAATGGGCTGTCTTTATACAGGCATATCATTCTGAGCAAGCAAATGTCGATCTTCACATTTGACACCCTGAAATTGTGCGAGGCATTTCACAAAGCAAACTTGCATTTTTGTCTTTAGCTAGAATTCAAACTAAATTCAATATGACATGGTAAATGTCTAAAGACAGAAAAGAGTAAGGGCAAAGAAAAAAGGTGGATGAAAATGACAGTAATAATTCACAGACATGATCAAGGAGTTAAGAGGTGCAAGATGTAGTTTGTCTGCATAGCTGAACTTGTGTACTGATTGTAGATAGCAGGAATAACATTCAAGTAGATGTTAAATAAGATTGATATGACATTGGCCCCCGTGGAGAACTTTCACTCTGAATTACTGGTCTTGTCATTGAAGTATACTCAAAATCTTTGATTAGAGATCAGCAAACCAACCTTTTGTGCTATTCAGAGTGACAGCAGTTCTGATATTTTCATCAAAACTCTTATATGACATATAGTGTCACATGCAACACCTGGATCAATAAAAACCTGTGCCAGTCTCAAGTTGTGATTGAAAGTCATTCTCTGTGTGAGTGTGGAAAGCTGTTCAGTGCTACTGGCATGGAGAAAGAGGCTTGGTGAAGGGTAAATGAGTTGTTTGTTATCAAGTGGATTTGGTTCATTATTAGTCTTTCAAAAAGCTCATACTCTGAAGACAGGTGAATGTCTAATGTGACAAACTGGCTCCCTTTTTCACTTTGGGTAAAGAAATCATGTTCAGCTTTCGTCATGACTGGCACAAACACTCTTACTGGTAAAAATGTCCTTAAAAGCAGTGTTCCTTTACTTCACAAAGAAATCCACAACAGCCAATTATCACACATCCATCTCCAGCTACCCTCCTATGTAATCCCCTTTTACCTTAAACAATCAGTTGACATATTCAATGACATTTTTACATATCTGCTAGAGATCTGCTTACCTAAAGAGCTTTTTCAACAAGCTGTTAGGGGTTCCGTGTTTCAAGAAGGGTCATGCTTCTGTACGTACAAAACCTTCAGCATTTTTACTCTTAGCTGGAACAGAAACACCTAGACCAGTCTCCAGCCATTGGCTTCTCTATTCAAATGTCATATACGTGTGCATTCAGTGTCATCTGAAGTGCTTTGAGGTAACCAAAACCACTTCTTAAGTTCGGCAGAAATAACACAAGACCTCTGGGAGACCCATGCCCTACCAGAACAGTGAACAGTTGCTATTTATCTAATGTTCTGGCAACTGAAGTGAGATCATAGCATGAAGATCAGCCTGAGATGAAGAAACCCATGTTCTGGTGTCTGAGTGCAGATATCTATCTAGATATGTCCTTTTAGCAAGAAGAGATTTAGTCAAGGTAGTGAACAAACCCTAGTGAGCAATTCAGCTCGCTCTAGGGTGGACACCTAGGGCTGGATTCAGCAGACTTCTAGTGCCATCTGAAACACTTCAGAGTGTTCAAGACAATACAGGTTTAAAACTGTGACACAGGACGATGACAAAGAATCTCATTCTGGAGTAGCTTCTCCTTCTGGAAGATGAAAGATAGGGTAATGGAGGGAGGGTACTTAAGGATAAATGCGTGAAGCAGAAGCCCATCTGTATTGGGTCATGATGAACCCAGTTCATTTTCTGAGCTGAAGATACAGGTCATAATTTGCACTGGGTATTGCCTTACATAGTTATAAATATTGGAAAAGGAAAACGAGCTTCAGTCAATCATGAAAAACATGTGAGTAGCCAAATACTTCCAGATTTTGCTTATAGGTATGTGTTGCCTGTCATTCATTGCAAAAGCATGGGAGAGGTTGCACTGTCATTTCACTCATTTTTGTTTCACTCATTTTTGTTTCCTCAGAGGTTTTCTTGTCTGTTTGAATCAAGTGACCAAACAAGTAACCTCTCAGAATCTTTCCTGTTTTCTTATGGTACCTTTCCACCAACTCAAATCAGAATTTAGTGCCTTCCTTACTCTCTGTTTCCTGAATCTGTGATCTCAAAACTTTGACCCTTATCACTTTGACCCCACTATCTTCCCAGAACTCCTTTTCATCTTTTAAAACTTAACATTACCGCTTTCTTAACCAGAATATCATATAAGCACCCTAATCTTTGTAGACAGCTTACAGCCATCCTCAGTCCATGACCTCAATGGCAGCAGCACATGAATATCATAAGCCAAATCAAGTTCCAACAACACAATGGCTCCAGACCCTCAGATAAAGCTAGATCTCACACATTTTCAGTGACATAATCATTCTGGGGGCTAATTTATTTCTTTATTTCCTTTTTTTAAGTATGCAAGCTGGAAACAAGCCATGGCTGAGGTCAAGCTCTAAGGAAGATTGATTTTTTTTTTTTTTGTGGTACATTAGGAATTTGAGGAATCCTTTATCTTTTACCTCCTCTTTGAACTCCTCCTGAAATGGATAAAAGCATAGCTTTTCAAGTTCTCCGATTGAAAAACATAAGAAGAATAAGATTCACAAATATCTGTTTTCTGTAGTCACAGAAAGTTCACCCCCGCATACTGTGCCCTTAATTCCATTCTTGTCCTTCACCATCACTGTACTTTTAGTGATAACTTTAATCTTGAGCCCAAGAGGAAGACCTGTTCACATGTTGAATCCCCTGTGTACCTCCAGACACAAGAAACACCACCTCAGAAGCTTCTCTTCTCTTGCATTCTTCTTTTGCTTTCTGCTGTATTATATTTGTCCTTTTAACAGCTTGGAGGAAGGTAAATGATTTACAGAATTTTTTTCCAGATTCTGTAATTTTCTAACACTTTAATTAAAAAAAGGCAATAAATTAGATAACAAGCTTCACCAATAAAAGAACTACTTTAATTGATACTGTTATTGTCACCTTTTACTCAGCTATCAAGTACCATTATTTCTGGAAGACGTGTAGAAAAAGCATAGACAAGACTAAGATGCTCCACAAGTATCTTATAAAATCATAACACAGTTAGGGTTGGAAAGACCTTAAGATCATCTAGTTCCAGCCCCCCTGTCATGGGCAGGGACACCTCCCACTAAATCATATCACCCAAGGCTCTGTCCAACCTCGCCTTGAACACTGCCAGGGATGGAGCATTCACAACTTCCCTGGGCAACCCATTCCAGTGCCTCACCACCCTTACAGTAAAGAATTTCTTCCTTATATCCAATCTAAACTTCCCCTGGTTTTAGTTTTAACCTGTTAACCCTTGTCCTCTCACTACAGTCCCTAATGAAGAGTCCCTCCCAGCATCCTTATAGGCCCACTTCAGATACTGGAAGGCTGCTATGAGGTCTCCATGCAGGCTGAACAGCCCCAACTTTCTTTCTTGGCCTTACAGTTCCCAGTCCTGCAAACTTAATCATAACAGAAACTTTTCTCTGGGGTGATTTCTGTTGTTGTTTTATGCCTTCTCTTTTATTTTATGATTTTTATATATTTTTGTTTAATTTATTTTTTTTATTAGTGGTTTATAGGGATGTCTTAAAGTATATAGGTGTGAAAACAGTGGCTTCAGAAACCAGTTGTAGGACATGTCCCTGTTTCATAAGCTATTTTTCTTTTTTATGGGCAGTAATCTCCTTTCTCACCTTAAACCAGCAGTGTTTCTAACTGTCCTATTCAGGCACCTATTTACTTGCTGCTGGTGTAGGCTTTTAAAGCTGCGTATATGTTAGGCATACATCGGTTTCCAAATCTGGGTCATTTCGGCTAAATAAGATTGAAGGTGCACACATGAATAGTTCAGACAGCATTTTCAAGGGGACAGGGCAAATAAATTTCAGCTGAGGCAAGATGGGTGCTATAATCTTCTGCTGCCACAATATAAAACTGTACCCAAAGATTAAAATGCACATGAGGAATGAGAGGTGAACTTTCAGGGAAAGTTCCTGAACATTGGTCCTTTCAAGAAGTGGTGGCTACACAACACACCAAATGTGATCCTGGGCAGTGCAGCTCTGTAAAAGAAGCACAGTTCAGTGACCTTAGTATGATGAAATTTAGATCCATTTTCTTATCTTTCTGATGAAGATTAGCAGGAGCTTGAGAATACATTTCTGAAAAGAAAGCAGTGTAATCTTAAAACCACTCCTTGCTGCTAGAAACAACATGGACCACATTGACCAAATTCTGTTTGCATTTGAAGGCACATTAAGAAGCCTAGAGCACACCTTCCTTGGTATGGAGGCTTGTATGATGAAAACCTAAATCTCCGTGATTTTCCAGTTTAATACTGTGATTTTTTTGGACTTAATCTGAAGTATATCATTCAGTGATCTGAGATAATTCCTGAGAAGTAGACAGAGCATTTTACACACAAATCCTATGTAACATCAGCAGCTGATGAGATACCAGGCTCTTTGAGACAATCTGCAATACAAGTGTGATGTACCATGTGCAGCTTATTCTCTAGAAAACTTTTCATCGTGTCTTAATCCCTTCTGGAACTCTGTTCTTCATATGTAAAATGGAGATCAGAGCACCCTTCATCTAAGTTTTCCATACGGATAATGTCTGACTGTACAGTCTGCAGTCTGTTCCCAAATTTCACCTTATATCTGAGGAGGTTTCCTCAATATCTTCTTGCAGCTCTCCGTGGTTTCATGCTGTCCTTGTAGTCAACAAGAAAAACATTTGCTTGCTATTTTTGTACTAAAAATAACAATAATAATAATAGCTATCTTATAGCTATTAAAAGATTATAACATCTGCTTTCTGTCTTCTGGCCAGTGATTCAGTTGCCCAAAGACACCTGGAACAATTTCAAATGCCTTAGAAATACTGCTTGGCCTTCACTTCCCTCATATGAGGCGGCCTTTTGCAAACGCTAGGAATGACACAAGGCACCTCCAGTTTTCCTACACAGCCATGTTTTGATAACTGAATCAAGATTCCTTTTTCTAGATAAAGCAAATCTAGCTTCTCCACATTAGTGTTGCTTTCTAGATCTTCCACTGCCCTTTTCTTGATCTTCATCTCCTTTTATATGCAGTGTCCTGCAAACAAGGCTCCAGCTGACCACATTCATGTAAATGCTACCTGAGGCTTACACACAGCAATATCATCAATATAGCCTAGAAAGGAATGTGCCCTTCTTTGTTCACTACTCACACTCAGCGTATTAAAATTACAACTTCAATTTTTTTTCCTCATGCCACTATCTATCAAGTTATTTCTCTCTGAATTTGATTTCCTCCTAAGAAGTGAAGTACCTTGTACCTGTTTTTATTAGAATTGAAACATCCCATAAATTGAAATCAAACCATTTCTCCCAACCTTTTTGTGCAAATTTCCACTTGGGAAAATTTCCCTAGGGCACACAACTTTTGCATTTTCCCTTCTGTCCTGGGTTCAGTAGTAGCAGTCATTTTTCTCCTTCTTGGTAGCTGGTGCAGTGCTGTGGTTTTGACTTTCTGCCTGGGAACAGCGCTGATAAAACCAGTGTTTTCAGTTACTGCTTTGTAATGTTTTGGTCTGGCCAAGGACTTTCTGAGTCTCATGCTCTGCCAGGGAGGAGGGGAAGCCAGGAGAAAACAGAGACAGGGCACCTGACCCAAACTGACCAAAGAGGTATTCCATACCACAGCACATCATGCCCAGGATGTAAAACAGTGGGCAGAGACCTGGAAGGGTGGGGGTGCACTGTTTGGTTGGGCTGGGTATAGGTGGCGAGCAATTGTATTCTTTCCTTGTATTTGCCTTGTCATTATTATTATTGGTGGTAGCAGTAATGGTCTTGTGTTATACCTTAGTTACTAAACTGTTCTTATCTCAACCTGTGGGAGTTGTATTCTTTCGATTCTCCTTCCCATCCCTCCGGGAGCGGGGGGAAAAAAGAGGGGGGAGAGCGTGAGCAAAACTGCGTGAGTTGTAGAGGCTTAAACCACAACACCTTCCCACCAGTTAAACTAGAATTTACAATTCTCTCATTCGGATCAACATTGGAAAGGATAACTAGGCTCAGGCTTACCACAAACCTATTAGATAGTGCCCTCCCAACATGGCAGAGAATCTCTCACCATAGTCCACTGAGACTTGTTGATCAGCAGCTGAAAATTCAAGCCTGGCCAGTGTAGAGGAAAAGGAGCAGAGAGGCATGAAACAAATTACCTTAAAGTAAACAATGGAACCTTTTGATGAAGAAAAGCATATGAAACAAAACTTAAGCTGAAAACCAAGGTTCAATCTGAACACTGCTTCAGCTGTCACTACTTCATTCTTTCATGATTCACTGCTGCACTGTTGCTGAGAAGAAATTACCCAAAACAGGATTTTGCAAAGAATAAAGTAGTTCTAAAAGGAAGCTCCAGAACAACTGTGCATCTTTTCAAACAAAATCTATTCAGCCACTTGCTTCTCCAAGCACAGGCTGACACAATGATAATAAATATTAAGCAAAGATAAATAATTTGCATCCATTATGGTTTATAATTGCAAAGCTTAACAAACAGATACAGTGGGCTGCTTTTCCAGTGTATTTTTCTTCCCTTCTATCCTGTGCTGAACCATAAATGCTGTTCTGTGATGCATTATTTTGTTGGCAGCAAGTCCTGCCAGTGTTATTACAGAATCGTAATATTTTACAATTGAAAAGATCTATTAGATCAGTGAGGCCACTTTCCCTCCATGGAAAGGATATTGTCTCCCAAGAGGGATATGTCTTATATTGAAATAAGGCTACCTGTTGATTGCTGCAAAAACTGTCCCTTGCTGTCTCCTACGAGTGTTACAGTTTGCTTTACCCCATCAAAGTCCTGCTGCATTGTTTCTTGAAAAGGGCTTATCATGGGATAGGGGTGTTAAACCTCTGTTGCACAAACTGCAGACAGCCCAGCAGGACAATGAACCCAGAACAAAACCATCTCCTCTATACCACCCTTTTCTGGGGTATATCATGAACAGGTTGTAAAAGCAGCTTGCTTCTAGACATAGATGGTTTTGAGGCTGTGTTGCATTAGATTCTTGCTTACCTCTGATTACATATGTCAAAAGTGATGGTACTGGGCATGAAGAGCATAGTCCTGCAGCACGAATTCTGCATGCCTAATAATCCTCCACACAGCCAGATTTACTACCCGCATGCAAACTGACTTTGTCCTGAATTTATATTCCTGCCAGGACGAATTTCTCACGCTTACAGTCAGTCTAGAGCTTTAAGAAAGTATCAGTGCAACTTCAGGGTTTGCAGTGGAGTTGCAGGAAACTCATTAGTCAGAAAAGCAGAGGCTGAGATAGTTCTCCCACAGGTTCAGACAACCCTTCAGCACAAATTTCTGCCAGTCTGGAGATAAAACCTGGTGTGGGAACTGCACTGATTGCACCTGTGAACTAGTAGAAGTCAAACAAGCCACATAAGTAAGTTGAAAAATTCCCTGAAAACTGGGATATGTGGGTTTAAGTGTCTCAGGCTCATAGGTTAAACCTTGGGGGTCTCACATCTGGGTGAAATTAAGAGGAACAGCAGGGAAAAAGTACAACCCAATGACTTCTGTGTAAAACCTAGAACATGAACAGGAGTTATTTGCAATGTACATTCAGCTCTGCTCTGAAATGACCCTCAGGGACTCAGTTGTCAAAATACAGATTGACCTTGTTTCAGCAGTAGCAGTCATTTTTCTTCTTCTTAGTAGCTGATGCAGTGCTGTGGTTTTGACTTTCGGCCTGGGAACAGCGCTGATAACACCGAAGTTTTTAGTTACTGCTCAAATATTTAGTCTGACCAAGGACTTTCTGAGTCTCATGCCCTGCCAGGGTGGAGGGGAAGCCGGGAGGAGCAGAGACAGGACACCTGACCCAAACTAACCAAAGAAGTATTCCATACCCCAGCACATCATGCCCAGTATGTAAAAACTAGGGGCAGGGACCCAGAAGAGGGGGTTCACTGCTTGGTAGGTCTTGGTATCGGTCGCGAGTGGTGAGTGGTTGTATTCTCTTCCCTTGTTGTTTCCCTTGTCATTATTATTATTGGTGGTAGCAGCAGTGGTTTGTGTTATACCTTAGTTACAGGACCTTTCTTATCTCAACCAGTGGGAGTTGCATTCTTTCGATTCTCTACCCCATCCCCCTGGGAGTGAGGGGGAAGAAAGAGGGGGAAGTGAGGAAGCGAACTGTGTGAGTTACAGCTGGGCTTAAGCCATGACACAGGCATACATTAGTTACCAGATGGGGAATGAAAGTGGATATTCCGCAACACTCCTCTTTCTGCCCAATAAACAGGAGATAATTCAGAACTGGTTCTGAAGTTGATTTGAAGAGGATCACAGAGAAAACTATCAATCACAGTCTCTTCCAGATTTCTTTTTTCAGCCAGAATGGCAGAAGTTGGCTGGTAAAAGTTAGCTTAAATATGAATATGTATCCAAAACTGGAAAAAGAATATCTGACTTGTGTTTTCGTACGCCCTGTAATAAGAGTCACGTAACAAAAACTACTGCTGATTGTAACAACAGACAAATAATTTCTCTTTTAGTAGAACTAATCTCCAAAGGTAGGTGATAAAGTATGTTACAGAGCAGAGCTGAGATTAAAGGTGATCTGTGAAAAAGAGGATAAGGGCAGAAATCACTCTAGTAGTGGTGCTTAACAACTATTAGTGATCAGTCAGTACAAAGCAAGGAGAATGTTATTATTTTCCTCTGTGGTATCTAGATAAGATAGCTTATAATAAATTCTAGATCTCACTGTCTTCATTTGCCAATCATCCCACATTCACCCTTTCATCATATCTATGCACGTTGCTGGCACTCTGAAGATAATCTCTCAGTTTGCTCTGTTCTCTGCTTAAATTATCATAACTCATAGGGGCTTCCTTAAATCTTATGCCTTTTTGTAGCTATCAATAGTCTGCTGTGACTTTTTTATTTTTATCACTCTAGCACCAAGAAATGCTGGGAAATATTATCAGTTCTGTCTGCAAGGAAAGGAAATTATAACTGTCAGTCTGCTCTATATTCTAGAGAGCTCTTCTGCACCCCAGAAACAAAGCATTTGCTGGCAGTTTGACAAACCCTTGTCTTTTAGTTAAAAGGGAAAAATAATCAAAAAGATCAATAGGAAATGTAAACTGCATGAATTTTACTGAATTAGAATGACTTCCTTGTGGCACAGCAGGCAGAGACTGACTACAGGCTCATGCAAGGGTTTAATGCAAGCTTTGGACACGATCGTGTTATTCAGAAGATTAGTCCTTGGAGTACGGGTGGCAGAAGAAGGTTAAGTGAAAGCTCAGATTTTGCATCACTTTGCACACTGAAGAGGCCATTAGACAAGTGATGTCTACTGGCTCAAGGCAGTAAACACAGAAGCACTTCTCATATTTCTACATACAGAAGGTGTAGGGGGCAGTCCCATTGACTACTTTGTCCTGAACAGCTTTTCAAGTCCTTCAAGGCCATGGACCTCATGAACCTGAGATCAAGACTCAGACCATGAGGATGGCAGTTAGTGAAGTTAGAGATTATTATTATTATTCATCATTTAAATGAAAAAGCATTTTTCAACAAATAAGAAAGCAGAGTTTTAAGAGGACTGAAAGCATCTGTCAGAATCAGGGTATATTTGCAGCTGGGGAAAACGGAGAATGTGTGTGTAGGGGATAAAAGTACATCTTTATTGACTAACAGTCACACAGAAAGAGGGCTAAGAACTCAAACACACCTACCCAGATCATTTTGCATTAAATACAATGCTACGTATTGATCCAAAATTCATTTTCCTTACTCTGAAAAAAAAAAAATAATCTTTTTTCTTCACTTCTTTTTGCTTTTATATTTGCTTTACCCAACCACTAACCTGAGAACCCTATTCAAATTTCAAACATTTTATTATAGTGACAACTATTAACTGAAAGATAAAGCCTCTGAAGGTGCTATTTAAACTCTACACATCCACTTAAGAGCTTAGTCTGAATAATGTAGGGAGAAAGGATATAATAAATAGGCAACATCCTATATACAAGTGACATTCTGCATCCTTGTACTTTCTCCACACTCCTGATAACCTGGTTCTTTATTTTTATGCTGGGCACAGGATTTGACTCATTAGAAGTACTTTACCAGAATATGTAATATTGCTAGCTGTTTCACTGACAATTGCAAACTCAGGAATAGTCCTTTTACTAGAGCAGAAACTCAGCATTGTCACTGCTGTTAACACTATTCTTCATTTTTTCTTAGCTTTTTATTGGAGTCTGCAGGTTTACAAATATTCTTTAACTTGTCTTCATTTATTGCCTGCAAACCCTTGGCAGAAATATTCTCTTTAAAGAACAAATAATGCAAGACACAACTTTAGCAGAGGTTAAAAGAAATATTCAGCTGACTGACTAATGGAAGGGAAAATCAATTCTATGGACATCTCTTCAAAATCCAAAACCCTTTATGTCTTTTTTGCTTGTCCTTGGGGATGTTTTATCTTATGTAACATTTCTATTAAAGTGCTTCAGTTCAACTGAAAATAGTATCGACAAGCATACTGTAAACTCTTCTGGGCTAGCACCACATTTCTCTTTGTGTTCAAGCAACTTAATTGTTATTAGTGCCTCTGGATAGTACTTTTAGATAAATAAAAGTGTGCCATTGTAAGACAGTAGGGAATTCGAAAAATAAGTTCCTAGTTTGTCAGGAAAGAATGGCAAATCACTGTTAAATTGTAATGCTTTCATACAAAAGTGGGGATCCAAAATGAGAATAAGCTCAGTGGAGGAACGGGAGAACTGCAAAGAAAAACTCCCTTTTTCTCTCTGTTTTATATTGCTGCCCAGAACCTCAGCTTCTGAACCTTGATCTTGTAAACACAAAACCAATGCTAAAAACCTAATGGTCACCATGGAGTCAACAAAATGTCCCTTTGGTGTCAAACTTCCATTATATTAATTCTCAGGAAGCTTATTTCCTCAATTTTTGCTCTTATACTTAATCAACTTACTCCTTGAGTTCCTGAAGTTTCTCAGAGCCAGTCTGAAATTTCTGATTCAATTTCTTCTTATCAGAAACATCATGAGTTGTCAAAATCATCCCAATCTTCCAAAAAAGCCACTTTCAAAAAAAGAAAATGATTTTCAGTCTCATCAAAATGCAACATTTAAATTTTTCCTGATCGTTTGGATTTTTGCTTAACTAAATCACCAATTATAATATTGTTTTTAATTACATGTAATATAAAGGGGAAATGATGTTCCCCTGGGGTTTCAGATGGAATATTGTGTGTACTCTGAAACATTAAACTCCAAGAAAGAAATCTACTGCAGCTATTCAGATTAAAAAAAAAAAATAAAATAAAAGCAAAATCAGTAGTCTAGAAAAGAGAACATAGGAAGAAAGACAAAAAAAAAGGAATGTGTTTAGCTTCATGTCTTTGGTTACGTAAAAAGATTGCAGAAAAGGGAAAGAGAATACAGTGGTTTCTGTTTGGATTTTAAAGGATACTCCATTACAGACATCACAAAAAGTACAGTCTTTACAGTAAAAGAAGAGAGATTCATGTTAAATGTAAAAAAGAAACCTTAACATCAGGAAGTCTAACAAAGCAATGGGAAAGGTTACTAGGAAAGGGGTGAAATCTCAGTTGCAGGTTGCTTTAAAAATTCAGTCAGAAAAACAGAATATGAGAAATGACAAATGGGACTAAATGATACTTGAATTAGACCTGAGAAATTAACAATGCTTATCCTAGACCTTATTTAGCTCATTTATTTATGGGTTTTTTGTATTATGTTTCTTATTAAAACGCATATATGACAGTGACCGTTCATCATGAGTTTTTGCATTCATTTGATTCCATTTAAAATACCAAAATATCCTCTGTAACAGGAGGTTAAATTTCAAACTATTTTTAATAGTTCTGTCAGGGATCTAAAGACAGAAAGAAGTGTCAAAGGGTTATATGCAGCTCAATAAATGAGGGTTTCTCAAGGAGAATTTCCTGCTAGCAAGAGAATTAGAAGTCACTGCATGGAAGATTTTAACAAATCTTGTTGTTCACTAATAATTAAAAGAATATTTATCCCATGCAAAGATGGTTAAAAGGTCATGAAATAATACTACTAGGAAGAATAATTGTATGCATTTATAAATATATAGTATTTCACCTCAATATTTCTGTAATAGTAACAGTTAGCAAATATTTCAACTGAATTCCAAAATTTATTAATTCCCTTAGATCAGTATATCACTCAAGTCTTTACAGAGAATTACCAAGGGAATAAAAAGGGGAAGTGTAGAATGTGCAGAAACAATTATATCAGCTGTTCTCCAGAGCTGAAACATTCATTTATGCAACAAATAAATTTACTATTAATTGCTCCACAAAAGAGATGTTCCAGATTTAGACCGTATCCAGAGCATGGGTGTCTGCCTCAGTTTGTTCTGCTGCAAACTAGTGCAGTCATCTGTGTGGATTCAAGCATCATTGTTGAAGCTTCCTCTTCCTCTTGATGACTTGGTTTCCACTTGGACGTGGTAATTCAGAAGAAGATTGTGATTTATGTGCTGAACAAACACAGAATTAATATTACTGATACCTCTTAATATTCTGTCATACTGTCTTTAGAGTAGACATAAAGTGGCAAGGAGACTTGTAAAAATGGCAGTATTACTCCTGCTACCAACAATAGGGCTAGAACTCAAGGATGGGCAAAATAGGAGACGCATGTACAAAGACAAAACAATTAGGATGTGCACATAGACTTTAAACTACCACTGTATGACCATAGTTGATTTTTCTGCATTCAGGGGGGTCATATCTTTCAAAGTGTGCTAGGTAGAATTGAAGCAGTGACATTAGACTCAATTGCTCTTCATGTTGTGGTAGACCAAAGTGACTGCCATCAAGTAGGAGATTCCAACAAAATGGGTTTTCCAGGCACAGAACAGAAGCAAAGCTGGTATTGTATAGCAGGTGCATTATAAGTATGTGAATTATATTTCACTACCTACAATAAGTGGCAGACACTTATTTTGTCACCTGAAAATCAGAAAAAATTAAACCCAGCAACTATTTTGTCTTTTATGAATCACATGTGCATTGAAATCCACAATTACGATTAAATTATATTCAAGTTTTATTGTATTTAAAACACTCCTGCTTGTCTTCATGCCCAAGAACGTGTTTCCCTTACCTCCTATGAAGTTAACAAAGGTAAAAGTACCTCTTTCTTAATATGTTCATTGTATGAAAAGCATGCTTCCTTGGATTACTTTTACCAGCCCTCACTAATTAATTCTCATAACACTTCTGTAAGTATTAGCATCTGTTAAACATTAGCATACATAGACAGACGAATCCTTTGTGACTTTCCTTTGCGTATTTGTTCTTCCGCAAAGACACTTGAGAGTTATCAAAAGTCTTTTATATTTGGACGCTAAAGGTTTTGTCCAGATTTTTGCCTTACTTTATTCTGGCCCTCTGAGAAGGGGTATTTTTCCTTTAATTCTTTTAAATATGGACCACAATGATAATAAAAATAATGAAAAAGGATATTTCTTTGTGTAAACCTCTCTACATTATAGCAATACCCTTCCTTCTCCTTGTCTGAACAACCCCCTCATTATATTATCTTAAGTTTCCGTGCATAAAGGCTTCAGGTTTAGATTTTTTTATTTCTAGCTCTTCTTATCTACACGCCCAGCCCTTCTGTTTCTCATCTTTCATAGGAACAGACCTCACAGACCTCACTTAGGCCACCACTGCCCAAGAATCCTGTCTCATAAACTTCTTTAAGATTCTTCTGCCTAAACGCGGAAGTCTCCACCCTTGTCTGTCTTAAATATCTGGATTTATGCTAAAGTCAACGGGAAAAAATATTTCTAAAGCATTGTTTATCTCATCATAAAAAGCACTTTCAATGTGAATAGTGAACTGGGCCCCAAAATGCTTATTTCTCCCCTTTGAACCTGTAGTGATCCCAGTTTACCAGCTGAAGTGTTGAGTGCCAGCACCTTAGTCTTCCCAAGGATACCAATACCCCTTAGTCTTCACAAAGGGCTCCGGAAACCTGCTGTTTACTTTAGTTAGCTGTAGACCTATACAGAATTAGATGAGAAAGAACATGATACCAACAACAACAACAACAACAAAAACCCAAACAGTAAAGCTTTCAGGCTTATCCGGTTCTTTGATCATTCCTTGAACTTTCATGAAGAATATTATTGTTCTTCTGCATATGTTTTTTTCTTTCTAATTATGAGGATGAGCTGAGGTCATATTTTTGCCTCTTTAGACATTTTCTTTCTTTCTGAGCTGGTCAAGTAATTAGAAAAAGAAAATCTTTTGTCATTTTGTTCTTTTCTTTATCTCTGAACATTATGCTCTATTATTATTAACTAATTATAAGCCTCAATTACCTTATGCTTTTGATACAGCTTTTTTTTCAAAGTAAAGGAATAATAAAAACCAGATTATTTATATATTAAAAATAAGATATATTCTCAGGTTTTTACACTTCCCAAGGAAGAGACATTCAGGTGATTTTGATCCTTAGTGTAATCCTGTTCATAGATAAGTCTCTCATATTCCATCGTTTTTTCTCTTTCATCTGACCATGATGAAGTAATACATAGCAGAAGATAGCCAGAAAGCATAAGGATACATACTGTTCCCAAAATGAAACTGAAATTCCTAAACGCTGTATAAAGTTATCGTAGACTTACTGAATGCAGTTTGGTAGCACAAGAGAGTTAAAGCTAGAAACAAAATTAACTGAGTTCCAGCTGTGAGACTCATATAGCTTTGTTTTCCTTATACCACACCTTTAAACCTCCAAGACCTTCCTATTGAGAAAAATGAGCACTCAGAGAGACAGACAGAATGTAGGTCTTTCAAAGGACACCTTAACTTTGCTCTTCTGTTCTTTTAGACTAAGATAATTAAAAATGAAGGTAACCCAATGTAATTCTACTTTTTGCATAGAAACAATGCAGCCCTTATCAGTGCTTTAGGAGTGCATGGCTGAGGATATCTGTGGCTAGTCTGACCAGCAGAGGCTTGCATTTAGTTTAAAGATGCAGAGATGCTTCTTGTTTTCCAGACAGTATGAGGACATGCAAAGCAGCTGTGCTCCCCAAAGCTCCAGCCCAGCTTTTAGACTATCTGTTGCTGAATTCCAACAGCTACTCTTTTTCTGCAGTTACCAAACTCCTAACATTTCTAAATTCTCATTTTTATCTTTCCCACCACCTGAGAATGCCATCTGCTGTTTATCACAAATATATCCAACTTCCCATAGCATATTTCTTTGGGATGTTCTCAAAATCCATTTTGGTAGGACTCTTGTTTTTCATTTTGGTTTATTTTTGTCTTATTTATTTATTGATCAAACCATGCATAGTGCAAGGCACATGTGGGTTTTGCTGTATTTTTCCCTTCTGTTGTAATTTGTCAAGCAGTGAATTTTAAACAAAAAGGACAGTCCTTTGTTTGAGCTTCTGGTAACAATACTTATTAGCACCCATGAAGTAATGGTTCCTGTGGATTAAATCACATTTGACATACTTATATTTGAACTTATGAAACAGCCAGTGCACAAACAAGAATCAGTTTAACAAGAACAGTTATTATATATTTTCTACAGAGTATACTGGCTTGCCTAGCCGAATAAATTGGGATGCATTTTCCTAGAATATGGTGACTTTCTGACAACAGAGTTTTTTAGGTTTTGGGGGTTTTGTTCAAATTGTCAGAGAAATGTGTTCATTTCAAAAGAAGCTTTGTTAGGAATCCTTTTCAAGCTCCTGTGGAAATCCAGTCAGAGTGGACTCTGATTACAGCACACTTTAAATCAGAGTAAAATGTTGATGAGTGCTTATGCCCCTAAAGTATTTTGATGTGGACCCTTTCCCCATCTATTCTTTTAGTGATAGCTCAATTTAATTCTTTAAAGAAGTGTGAGATTCATCTAACCTACTGGTAGTTTCTAAAAACCGGCTGTCTAAGCATAGTAATCAAGACTTCAGCTACAGTGAAAGGAAAGAAATAGCTGGAAGGGGCAGACACCTGTCCTTCAGGGTGGCACAAACTTTTCTCTGACACTGCCTCTCCTATGGCTTTAGAAGAAACTTTCAATCACAACAATACTATCTTTCTGTGAAGATCCTGTCCTTAGTAACTTGTTGGTATTTTTAACCCAGGTCTTGAAAACCTCAATTAAAAACCTGCTCTCCCTCTCTTTCTGAAAAGACTTTAAAGACCTCAATTTCTGGATGCAGCAGAAAAAGAAACAGCGGCTGCAACTTCAGCTCTCTCTCAAATCAGATTTAATTATACAAACAACCCTAGTCTGGAGTTCTCACTCAAAGATAACACTTGGAGCCTGCTGTTGCACTGCCTCTAGACACATTTTGAACTTCACTGAGCATCCCAGACATAGGTGTCTACTGCAGTTTGGGATAATCCATCATATCCTAGACAGCCAAACAGGGCTGGGAGATGGAGACTCTTTCATTGCTGGCTTAGCAGGTAAAGCCTAAATGATACTATATGCTTATGCAATGGCAGCAGATGATACTATATGCTTATGCAAATTCAGCCAACATCTGAACTATGCATTTCTGAAAATCTTGCTTTAAAAACATTTAGAATCAATGAAAACAGTAAGATTTCAGCAGGAAGGATCATCTACAGTGACTAGAACATAAGCCTGGAAATTAGGGGACCCAGGTTTAGCTTCCTTCTCTGTCACAGATATTTCATGTTATCCTAGATAAGTCACTTTGCCTTTCTGTGCTTCTTACTCCCACTTGTCAAATAATTCTTTCTTCCTTACTTCTGTGGGATATCATAAAGCATGTGAAGTGTCCAGATTTTATAGTATTAGTTGCCATAAATGTATCTGAGACTGTCAGTTCTAAGCTGGTGAGGGTACATTTTGTTAGATATTCCAACAGCTATTTTGTCATTATCTTCCATAACCGGGCAAAGCCAGCTCACAATTTTGCCGAAATATAGATTTGAGTTTTGTGGAGCTTTATTTTATTTTGTATCTTTGTTTTATCACAGTGATGGGGGGAAGGGGCTGAGAAGCTTCTGGCAAAATTAGAAGATGAGGGAAAGAGCCTGGGTAGGATGTGAGGTTGTCAATCAGGGTGTGCTGCCTGCTGCTATCGAGGTGTTGGAAGGACTGAAGGCAGTAACTTCAGTTTCTGGCAGACATCATCCTAAAACACCTTATTCCTCCCTTACTAGCAGCAACAGCCACCAGCCATGGTTGTTTTGTTAACCCAACTGTTTGTTGCCAAAACCAACTATTTTGAAACTCCTAAACCCATCTTTGTAATAAAGGCAGCATTGCACTCATCACTTGAGGTTTGATTTAATTTCCTAAGCAAGAGCATACCTAGGTTACCTTAGCTACGTACTCCAAGCTGGCGTATATGACACAATACCTGTAAGAGACCTGCACCTGCTTAGAGAGGCAACCGAAGATCAGTTACCCGAAAGGGTCTTGAATTGCCCAGGGTACCAGTGGTTAGATTATTGAATCAAAGACTTTGTCTTGTGTGTCTAGAATGTAGCTGAAACAAACTCAAAATAGACCCATAGGACAAATACTGCATATGTCACCAGTATTGCTACTTGCTCTTCATTCAGAGATAATGAGCATTAGTTATGATGTTCACTTGTCATTTCTGGTGTCATTTTTGGGTTTAGGCTGCTCTTCTGCATGATAAATGACATTATACAGCACTACCAGAAAACATGAGCTTCTAGGGATTGAATTTATAGGACATCAGATATCTTAGGTATCTAATAACCTGACTGGAGTTAGGAGCCTAAGCATCTTTGTAATTCTGTCCCCTATTACTCCAGTATTATGGAATGCATATAAGAAGAGGGAGAAGTGGGGAAAGAAAAAAATAACTCCGTCAATCTACTGACTTTCACCAGCCAAGACAAACAAACAAGTAAAAAATCCCAATTCTGAATAACCACCAGTGGAGATTTCTAGCCTAATTTGCTCATGATAATGGATGAGTGCTTTTCCCTAATTGGTAGTTTCCAGTGGGAGTATGGACATTTTTGTTCTCTGATCACCCCGGACATTGCTAGAATAATGTTTCAATTGATAGTCTGGCACTTCACTCCCACTTTTTTCCTCATACTACAATTTCAGAGCCAGTTAAGTCATCTGATGATGCTGTTTAATTCTCTTATAAATAACAGGTTTGCAGAATGGGAGAACTGCTGCTAAGAAATTATAGCCCAACAGAACAATTTGGGCATTACTTTGGATGACACACACACTTCTTTCATTTCAAAATTATTATTGTGGTGTTTCCATATAATCTTTGATTAAATTGAGAAGTTAGCTTGAGAAGAACTACAGTAACTATAACCCAGTTCTGTACAAACCGATTTAGCATTGGCAGTGCTTAACCCCACATAATTCTCTTTCAGCTCCTCTATTTTTTTTTCTCAGATTAATAAAAAAGCAAACATACACAAAAGAAACCAAATTAGTTTTCAGGCAGAAAAACATTTGTATGGCAAAATCACAGTTTTGCAAACATCATAGTTAACACACTTTGTGCAAAGAGATCAGTAAAATTATCTTGAAACATCTAAGTTACATGGAACAAATAACCTCTACGCATAAGATGACAGATACTTTTCTGCCCTTATCCCAAAGGCACATTATCTCACTGATGACTCTTGCAAGGTTTCTTGTATCTACTTTGAAACATGAATTACATAGGTGATATTTTTCTATGCTAGAAAAATTACTGGCCAAATGGTAAATCTGCAATGCATGCATAATGGATAGCACCATTTTTCCCTTCAAAGGTCTTTAGAAACTCTAAGAACGCTATGGGATAAGTGATTATCTCACCTGCAAATCATTGTGCATTTTCTCTGAAAACTCATCAGATAGAGACCATCTCATTTGGTCTCTATCTGTCTATCACTGTCTTTACCAGTTTGGAATATACAGTACGCTTGAACATATCTTGTACTGCTTTTGCCTATCTATTCTGTCTCTCATAGGACTCAGAAGCTGGGAGAGGAAGTGATATATATTAATGCAACAAGTTCTGCCAGATGCCATGGTAACATCCTAGAGCATCTAAGACATACATACATGGCCAGTAAATATAACATCAAACCCATGGCAGGCCAGTGGCCTTCTGGAGCAGCATCAGGGGATTGCATATCTTTTCCTCATACATTTCAAATAGGACCAGGTACCCTATGAAAGTAATTTAATTTCTTCTAGAGAATGATTCTTCTGGTCTACTTTAGATGTCTACACTGAGATTAAATTAATCTCATCTTAGATCTTTTTCATCTATTAAAGAAACAAACAGTAAATATCTTCCTACTGACATTGAAACTATAACTGTAGGTTTCAGTCTACAGAGGAGATATTTGCATTTAGGTGTATAAATTAGGTTTTCACAAGTGATAGGTGTGTTTAAACTGTGTATGAGAGTTTGACTGTCTTTAGTCAATGAAAATCTGAGGCCATATTTACTTCCCTTAGAAGCATCTAGCTCTGTTTCAGATGATCAAGGATTTCCCACTAGTCCATTCATGATTGTCAGGTAAGACACTAGACACAAAAGTAATCTAGTTTCTGAGCAGCAGAGAGATGTTGAATAGGAGATTACAGGGCACCTACTATGACATTAGACACCTACAGATAATTGAATCCTGTCTTCTCCACCTGCATTAATTATTGTCTCAATCCAGCTACTTAAGCATAGGCATCTGAAGTCTACTTTAAGCCGTCTCTTTGGTCTGCATATGATGCTGCAGAAGGGTTCAAGTTTGTTATTTGTTCTGTGTTATATCTGCTGCATCATGCGTATGTCTAATACGTATTGTTGCCTCTCACACAGTGCTAGACATTTAAGGACGTGCTACTGAACCAAACCCAAGAATCCTGCTTACTGTAACTGAGAACAGCTTGAGGTCAGGGGTCCATTTCACTTGCTGTAGGTGATGGGGGTCTGTCGAAGAAATATGTGGCTGTCTTGTCATGATACCAGAAATTATATAGAGACAAGCGGATGCACAACTGTGTTTGCTTTATGTATCAGCAGAATCCAAAATTTTCCTCACAAAGGTCGTTGTAAGCCTAGATCTGAGTAGAAGGGAAGTTTGAACTTGTTAGATATTGTCTGAGACATCAACTTTTATTAGGAAGCTGCATCCAATTTGGTAGCTAGGGATTTCAATCGCTCTTTTCCCACACAAAGGTCAGTAAAACTTCAGAGTTCAGAGGAGGTGGAAAAGAGTTTTCCTTTGTGCTGACCCACCAGAGTCAGGATATCTGGGAGGCAGGATAGAATAATTTGGTTAGAAGGGATCTCTGGAGGCTGTTGTGTCCAACCCCTTGCTCAAAGCAGGCCCATAGGTCTGCAGAAGCCTACAAGCCCCATGCAAAAGAGATATGTGAAAAGGCCTAGTAGACTGCAACACAATCATCTTTCATACCTCTTTTGGGGTGCTTCAAGTGGACAAGTTCTAATAGACAAGCTGTAGTGAATCTCCTTGCCTTATTTCAGCTCAAGTCCTTTCTTTTTTTTACTTTAAAACAAAGCTCTTCCAAACCTGAATAAGCTCCATTTGCCACCTTGCTGATTTCAAGAGGAAGCCATTCTCTATAGTGGCATTTTTAATAAAAGAGTACATATTTTAATTTACAGTGGAGTCTTTTTAATGGTGAAATACAGCAGAATAAACTAAAGTGAAATATTAGAAGATTGGCACCACACACTTCAACATACAAAGAAAGATGGACAAGTTTAGGAGCAGCAGGTGCTTCACTGCTTCATGAGAATTCACTGAAGAGGATCTGAGAGAATTAGGAATATCATTTGTTAATGTTTAGTCTTCTGTAGTCTTCACATTTACGTACAAAAGCTTTTAGTTAATTTAGCAAATCATAATGTAAAAGCAAATTTAAGATTTTTTATAAACAAAGGGATGAAAGAGTAAGCACAGACTGTCAGCCGCTATAAATGCAACTCCTTGTCTTTTTTTCTCCATACCAATTCCCATCAGGACCTTCCAAGTTCCGTTGTAGTCTCCAGCACTGTGAGTGAAAGTTTTACCCATAACATATATTGAAATTGTTTTTGAAAACATAGCTATTTATTTAAAAGTATTATAGATTTGTAAGTTTTTATAGAGAACAGGTTTTATCTTGAAAGCTAAAGTTTTTGATCGTCAGCCATATAAATGTTAAGTGCTTCTTTTTGTAATTAACAATGAAAAGTTATTATTCTGAGAAAAACAGAACCGTTTTCTGACCATGTCTATTAATAGCAGCTGTTTTTTCTTATTTGAAATACAAATGGAAATTCTCTGATGAAAAGTGCAAAGTTGTTTTTTTTTATTCCTAAGAAATTTCAGGAGACAAATGGCTTCTTTGCATTTCACCAATGTGAAGCAGACCAAAACTGCATACTTGGAAATGCAACCCTATCTGCAGTGACTAGGTGCAAAACTATTTGAAACTGCTCATTTCTTTTCCTGGCTTAGCAAAGCCTCTGATCTTCCTGTAACTATAGCAACATAACCACAAGCTGCTCAATTTTAGATGCTATTCGTGCGTTGTCTATTTTCTTCCAGAATATACAAAGATAATGGGATACAGGCTCTCTGCTTTGTTTGCCTTGTTAAGTTATATTTAAATAATAAGTGATATACAGAATGAATTAGAAATCCTCCTGTCTCAAAATGTTTTTAGTGTTAATTTTATTTACCCAAAGACTTAGAGGAGGTGATACATTTTCCTTAGTGTAGACACATCATTCCATTCGAGAAGCCCTAGGGGCTCCCACCTGGTATCCAGCTGCCACAGCTCAAGGATAGATGTTTAAGAGCTTGTAGATGGCTCAGGTGGAAATGCATCCCTATGTCTAGGTGACTGTATGGCACTGAAAACTGGCTATACATATTTTCGAAGATACTTGTTTCCTGCCTACAAGATGATTGGATATTTCCTTAATGTTAAAGACTCAGGCAATGGTAAGATACAACCTCCTGGAACATACTGGACAGGACTATATCAGAGCACATGAAACCCAGCAAGTTGCTTTTTTCCCTCCTACATTTTCTTCTCTTTGAGTTTTCTTGAAACACTGAAAACAAAAAAATTTTGAAGTAGAATTTAGGGATTTTCTTGTCAGGTAGTTTTATCTCTTATGCAATTTAAGAAGCCTTTTTCTCCCCCAACCTGGAGTGATGCAGGTTTCCTCTAGGTCTTGTGTTATATTAGATGATCCCATGCAGATGTCTGAAATAGCATAAACATGCAGTTCTGCAGGGATAAATCAGCTGTCATGTGTTCATGCTCATAATGAAGATTCAAGCTCTGTAATGAAGATCTACTCAAAACAATCAGAAGCCAACATCTAGACACATATGCATAAATATAGGACTCTCAACCTGACTTTATTCAGTGTATAAAACTGAAAACTAAAAGTATTTGAGGCATCTTAGGGTACATGATACATTGACACAGAGATGACAAATGAAACAGGACAGTTTAGAGATTTCCTCTTCAGGAAAAGCAGAGTAACCTAGGACACTATAAACAACTAGGAAACTGAGTGAAGCAGAGGACACTTTTGTGCAGAGTGCAAAGAGATTTTACTCATTCTTTTAATCATGTCAGAGATACAAATAACATGCAAAAGGATGGAACCTTTTTGTGCAAAATACCTACTACTAATACTTCAGGTAAAAAAGCAAAGTGAAACACTTAGCAAGTATCACACAGCTCATCATATTTCTAGTACTGGCAAGAGAAATTGAACGTTTCAGGAGTGTCGAGTCAAATGCTCTAGCGTTATAAGGACCACATTCAAAGACAGGCCCAGTAAAAGACTGATGTCCTTCCAGTTACAGCAGCACGAGCTCTGATTATTATCTGATCATTCAAGATCCAAAGTGTGAATCAGCACATGCACAGCGTGGCCATCCACAGTTGTTTTGTAGACTTTCCCTGTAGTCATTGGACAGAAATAAAAAAGCTCAGAAAGCAGTTCAACATAGCTAGTCTAGATTTTTCAGAACAGATTGAATTACTCATTAACAAGATTTATTTCTCTCTATATTAAATGAGGACAGAGTGATCAGAGCAGAATAGATTCCTACCATCAGTGACATGGACCACTCCTAAAGAAAGAAAGAAAGAAACCATTTTGCAGCAGGTTTCCATATTGACCCCAAAAGGTTAAAAGAGTAATAAGTGCCTGAAACTATATGAATCTTAGATGACTACATTAGGATTCTATCTATTTTTTTACCAAGTGTCCTAACTCAAACCAGAATATCTTCTGCTTTTTGTTATCATTCTGATAAAGAGAAAAGTCTCACACTATATCTCGGAGCAAAGCTGGTCGAACTTTTGCTTGGGGAGATAGTGTTTTTATCTCAAGTGAGGTCCACGACATTATTCTTGTAGAAAACTCAACAGAAACTTACTTGCTTTTTGTTATATTTTTCAATTTTGAATCAACTTCTCTAGGGAGTGCACGAAAAGATGAAAATCTCCTCCTTCCTTTTTTCTTCTGTTTCTAGATATTTTTCTACACCCCCCCAGAATACTTTTTAAAGCAACTTCTAGTCCCTGATTTGCAAATAATAATACATTATCTTAATCTTATTTCTTGTTTGTGAGCATAAAAATAGTATTGCTCATAGGAATTGTAAATTTAGGAATAGGAATTATATTATGTAAGAACATAATTGTTTGCAAGATCAGAATATAACCGTGTAAGCATTCCTTTAAAAGTCTCTCTAGTTCTTTTTTTTTTTTGGGTCCTTCCTGAACTACTTATATAAATTACTAATATCCAAATGGAGAGGGGGAAAAAAGCACTTATGTTCCAGATCTGAAATCAAAGAAAGAACTAGATTATTTAAGTGACATCTTAACCTCTGAAGAGCAGTTAATAAACAACAGCTAAATAATCGTATTTCAGTCACCCAAGGGCAAAATATACTAGCATATATATCATATATACGTATCATATCACGCATTTGTGATCATAAAACTGAATACTTGCTCAGATAACTATCAAAAGAGTCTAAAGTCAACATTTCTAATAACGAATGCATATAACCAGAGAGTTATGAGCACATGCAGTCAAATTCCTCACTTTTTTCACTGTTCTTAGAGTTATTACAAGAATTTTAAAAAGGCATGAACACAGCTTTGCTTGCCCTCCTTGTCGCAGACATCCCAAATCATCTAACATTTGGGGTCATCTAAGACCCCATTGCTGGTAACCAAAACTGTTGCTTACCTACCTATGTTCTCCCTACCAATTCTCCCCTCCACAACACTTCAGAATTCAGTTCTGCTTTCCTCAAAGTCAGACAGATGCAAATATTAACTAGAAGTGTCTCCTTAGGGCTGGCAATTCTGAACAAAAGTCCATCTGATTTTATTTGCTTCCTATATTTCTTCTGTCATGAGAATGAGAAGTTGCAGATCCAGCACCAGACAGCTGTATGACAGAATGTGCTCTCCCTCCTTTTTCTGAGAGAACCCAATCCTCATATTTGCTCTATTCTGATGGATAAAACTCTCACACCCTTACAAGATACGATCAGTGTTAAGTCACCCTCACTCTTTGGCTACTCAGACTACTCCCTGTCAAAGGTCTTTCCTGGTCAGCTAAAGAAGAATGAAAGGCAGAAGAATTAGATGCTTGTCTCTGTTGTTGAAGTAATGCTGTTCAGCAATTAGGAATGTAAAAATTTGGGTGCAGGAAGGAGCTAGCTGGCTCAGAAAAGCGACTTCTTCACAAGATAAGTCTGATCTGTTTGAATTCACTATGATGTCAGGGATGTCATGGGGTGGAAAGAAGTAGGGGTAAGAAGAACCTGGCACAAGCTTAGTTAATTCACTTCTTTCGTAAAGGGAGTGGTCCTGAGGCTGATGAGAATAAGAACTTTTCCAATGTGAAACTTCTTACTTGAAAGAGAAAAAAAATGAATAAAACTTTGATTAAAGCTCAGCATAATATAGCCAATATTTCTGGGGAGGGCAGGTGTTTTTGGTTCAGCATTACAAATATCCAAACCAGCATATTAAGGTTATGTTGTTCTGGTCTTGCTAGAGTAGTTACCAACAGCAAAGTGAAAAAAAAAAAAAATAATTGGCTGTTCAGTGATATTGATTTTGCTAATAATCTTGTTTGAGCATGTTAGCGTTTTTTCTGTAAGCTACTTGGAGCACATTTGAAAAGTCTGGCTAATGGCATGTGAAATCATATATACTGTAAAAACTATTACACACTATGAAATGCATCTTTGCAGTGTTATGAAGTGGCCTTGCTTCATTACAAATACAGTATAATCATCATGGTTGATGGAGTTTAAACAAGAATTCACTGCAGTTTCTTCCAGTTCAGTAAACATAGCTATATCAGAGGTTTTGTATTTAGATACAAACATTTAGACTTAAGGAGAAAGTCAAAGGGTATCTGGTATTCATGCAACATTGCATTTTTTTTACAAGTACACCAGTGATTTAACGAATTCACCAATGGTTCTGAAAACAGAACATAATGTAAAAAAATTAATATAAATATTTTAGGGTTCAATACAGAGACCTTTTAGCACAAATTGCCTTTCAAACATCTGTTATACCTTATTTATGCAGTATAAACGACCTATGAAATTACAGTTTAGATTAGTCTATATTCATTCCTCTCTATACATAAAGTAGAAGCATAAAAAAGTTCTAGCCCTTGATTTTAGGTGTACAATTCAAGTCAGGTTTTAGGCTTAAATAACATCTATATTTCAGATGTGTGTTCTGACTCAATCTGTTCTTTCTTTAATGCTATTTTCTGTTGGTTGCTTGTGTGTTTTGTTTTTTCTTTCTTTTTTTCTTTCCCCCAAGAATGGCAGCAATTAAACCAGCACCAAGGGACTGATCATGCATTTCATACATTAGGAACTGAGTTAGTGTTAGGACTCCAATGTAGACTGAAAAAATGACTGCTGGGGTCTTAAACTGGACATTATCTCCTCAATACATTATCAGATCTACACTTCATTTTACACATACTGTTATTTCCTCTTGAATTCTATTATTATACATGGGGCATTGCTGAATTTTAGTGTGACACATGTTTAATTGCATTGAGTAATGCTGCAAAGAAAGAATAACAGGGAAAGTTGGGATAATGTTCTTTCAATTAATAACTTTTTATGGTGTAAAAGTGAGTCCATTTCCTAAGAGAAAACCAGATGTTGATGAAGCACCTCCTGTCAGAAGCCCTCAATGGCTCGAATAGACTTTTATTATAGTGAAGATGGATATGAAGGAGTTTCATATATTTCAATGGGCTCATCTTTGCCTTCAGCGTCTGTCTTGGTTCCTCTTGTAGAACAAGTCCATTGTGTGCAAGGATAAGGCATTTCTTATCTTCTTGTTAGATACGATCATATACTTCACTTTGATATCACTGCAAGTAGTGTCCTATCATGAAAGAGTGGAATTTGATTCATTTGATGGGTAACATCTTTGACTTTTTTTTTATTAAGGGAAAAGGTATAAAGCATATCACTGCATCTTGAGTCCTTCCAGTCAAGGTGTTCCTGACATCAGCTCTGAAATAAGTATGTTGCCTCTATATTTAGATTAGAGTATAAAGAGTTGTTTTTTCTGAAGTCGCCATAAAATCTACAGAATCTATTGTTGCAGAAGGCTCTTGAGCTGACTACTCTGGATTCTTTCAAAGTTAAATTCTTCGAGAATGACATAAACAAGATATTTAGCATCTGACCAAGCTTCCAGCTTGTTTCTAACTGTTGCTGTTACTGTGATATGCTACCAATAACTCATCTTGCTTACTGCTGATATGTTTGACTGAGCTCCTACTTCTTACCTGTGCCAGTGTGCTTCCCAACCTGACCTTTATTTCCTCTACTCTGCTCGAAGTGACAACCACCAGTGGTGGTCCTAATGGATGCATCTGGTTGTGATGGCCATATCTGGCTCAAAGTGGATTCCAGGGAGACAGATAACACCACAATAACCAAAGAGTTAATCTGAGCAATGTGTTCCACCCAGCCATAGTGCTGGGCAAAGTCCAAGGACCAAGTCTAGAAGAAACTAACTTCTCTAGATGGAATGTAAGTATGCCTATGAGTCAATTATCTTACTTAATTAGTGGATGGCTCAGGGCCCATTGGGCTCTTATGCAAAGCAGCAGGCTGTACACCAGGATTGGTAAGTAAGGATGTATATCTAGGTTACTTCTCAAGGTTTAAAGATCCTCACTGAGTGATTAATAGCATTCTAAACTTTGAAATCTTAGTTAAGTGATATAAAGGACTGATTGCATATATATATAATCCTTTAGACATGAACTGTTGACCAAGTCTAGGACTAAGTCTGGATCCAGCTGCACCTAGATGCCACTCTGAGAAGGAGTTTAGAAAGCAAGGGGGTCCTTTCTGAACCTCATGACTCAATGGGAGGGTCTTCCTGAGAGTTTTGTCTGCCTTCTATGCAGTAAATAATCAAGTGTACCTTGCCATAAAATCTTGTTAAACCACTGTTACATTTACTACTGAATTTTATTAAATCACAGTTTTATATCAATAAACATATTGCTACTTCTCTCTTATGAGTGAGGAGCATCACCCCATTTGTGACACTACCTGCTAAAGTAACAAGGGTTTATATGGAAAATGGTAATGCCATTAAGCTTAATGTGCTTATTTCTCTTTTTTTTCTGTTCTATTGATCAATAATAGTGCTCTGTCCCACACACTAAAGAAAACAGAAAACAAAACACAAAAGACCACAGAGAAGTAATAAATCATTATTTAAGAGTCAAGGCACAAAGGTCTTCAATTTTTGAGTGATTTTCAAGGAGTGGCCCAGAACTAATGCATTAAGCTTCTCCATGCCAAGGGTCATAATAAGCAAAATTACAAGGTCCAGTTCAAGAATAAATGGTTACAGTGAAGTAAAAATGTGAAACAGCAGTTTCTGGACCCTGGGCAGATCAAGAACAAATACCTGCAAACTGATGAGGAACAATGCGTTTAATAGCAGGAATCAATCTCACAGATCAGACTGCTTTTTCTAATGAAATTTTCAACCATCTGATTTTTCTCTACTTGCCAATGACAGCCATGCACAGAGAAAATGAGCTGCTTTGTATCATTAGTGCATTGATGGCTGCCAGCTCAAACCCCTTTACCTGCTGACCTGCCCATCCATAGAAAGTAACTTTGCAGAGTGCTGCAGGAGACCTTTACCAAATCCACATTTACCAAAGGAGGAACTGCATGTTATCATTTAGCATTTCAGAGCACAGGAAACCATTTCAGAGCTATTATGTCTCCCATGTCTCCAGAAGTCATCAGTGTTAAAGAAGGCCCCATCCTTCTTCAAAAGAGGAAAAAAAAAATCCTTTTTGGTTATCTGTTATATATTTCCAGAAGGTGTGAACTACTGAAAGCTGTGTACTATGCATCATCCTGACTAGACCAAGATGTATTAAGGGAACCTGAATACTCCAGATTCTATCTGTTTACAGCTTTCTCAGTAATCTGTCATAGGAAGGAAAAACCTAGGCGTAATGCAAGAAAGAAATTATTGGGGTCTGCCAAATATTTTCTGTGAACATTTTTTTGGACACAAAATTGTGTTTTCATTAAACACATGCCTACAGTGTCTGCTCACCTTAAACTTTCAATTTTTGTCAGATAAAGAAAGCTTCAGGATTTTCATCAAAAAGGCAATTTCCCAAAGGAAAGAATTCTGTTGTTTGACTGTATCTAGAAATTACCAATTTCAAAAGATAATTTTCTAAGCTGAGTCACAATGAATATGATTACTTACACCTAATGCTAGTCCTCACTGTGGAATCTGAGCAGTCTTCACTAAAAGCAGAACTGATGAGTACATGCAAGCCATAGAGTGAGTAAGTCCAACACACCTTGGCATCTGGTAACTGCATGCAGTGCTCTGCGAAATTCCCATTTCTCCTACTGTAGTATCTACTCTTTCCCCCCTCCCCAGTAGTGCTTGAAATAAGTTTTCCTCCTCTGACATCAGTATTCAATCAAAATTGTTTTGCAAATGAAAAAGAGAAGTTGAACTTGAGAATCTAATTTGAATAATAATAAAGCCCTTGAAGTTAATTGTAATGTAAAGTCTGTTTAGTTTTGCTTTAATTCTAACATTTGAGTGTATATCAAGCTTTTAATTGGTCATCTTGTAGAGAAAGAATACATAAAGCTTTGTACATTTACATCACTACAAAATGCACACACAAAAGGGATGTTATTGAATGGGAAACCTCTGTCTTCAAGTTTCGTTTTAATCTTAATGGGTTTGATACCACTGTCTTTTCTGCTTGGCTGAAGGCAGAACTGGAACCTTGTAAAGCCGACACTTTTTTTCATTTCTTCTGTGTTTTAACTGTAATAAAAGAACCTTCCCAATTTTCTTATAATCTGCTTCATGCCAGTTACCTCAGGTTGCTAGCTTCATTCTAATTCTATTTTTAAACAGAGGTAGTTGGTTCTTGTTCTTCTTAGCTACCCTTTGCTTAACCTCTAATTTGAATCTGCCAGTCTTTCCTGTTTGTCACTTAGAAGAGATGCATCAGTAAGAAACAAGTTCTTTGCACAGAGGAACAAAAGCCTATTTTTCCTTTATTGTCTCCTCCTAGGCATCTTGTTGAATATTCCATTTTCTATAGGGATTTTATAGTATCCTGCAATAAACCCATCAAAAGCCAGAAAATGCAAAAAATTAGGTTGTGGGTATAATAATACTAACAGCACAGAGTAGCACATACCAAAGCAAAATAAGGCTCCTGTATAAATCTGTGGCAAGGTTGTAATTTCCTTCAGTAGTCTAGGACTTAATTTGGGTCTTTATAGGAGCAAGGAGCATAAGCAATCATTTTTCTCAACTTATGCACCATTCAATACTGTAAATTCAAAATGTTTATTGAAAAAAAAACAACAAACCAAGCTACAGTACACACACTCTCCCTCAGAACCTGTGATATCTTACATCATTACTTTATAACCATGACCTAACATGACCTAAGACATTTCTTCTACTTTCCTTTGAAGACTTTGTAGATTATTTAAAACTGATATTTCAAGTAGTTTTCCTGTGTACTGTATCTGAATATGGGATCTCAAATTACTTCAAAGTATGTTTCCCCTTCCACTGAATCTCCATGGAGATTTTAGCACTGACTTTATGAGGAGTAGACCTTGTTTTTTAAATTCACGTTCTTGATTTCAAATACAAATGTACGTTTCATAAAAAAAGCTGTTTGATGATGACAAATATTCTCACACTGGAGGACACAGCAGTGAAGAAATTATATTCCAGGCAACCAAAATTCGAGGGTTTTGCTAAGAAGAAAGCTCATGCTTGTGCTCAAAAGAAGTCAGGAAAACAACAAAACCTTATAAAATAGGTGATGGATCTACCTGTATTTTAAAAGTATAGTCCAAGGTCTTAAAAACGTGATACCAGAAGTGGTGTAAACATTTCAAATAAGAATGATTGTGTCATCTAGATAGGATGACCTCTGTAGAAAGAGTGAAAGAAACTGCAATTATTTAAACTAAACAAACTAAGATGGGAGACGGAGATAGTTGATTTCGAATATAAGGAGAAAAATGCTGCAAAGAGGATGGAGAGAAACTAGTCTTCCATGGTCATGATGGATGCGACACACAAATAAATAGTTACACTTCACCTGAAAAAAAAAGTCTAGTTCAGACAATAGGAAATATTTCCTGTCAAGGTGATAAAGTACTAGAATAGATTATTTAACCTGTTCTGAAAGACTTCTAAGAGGAAAACAGGAGTTAAAGTGACATGGTATAGCTGATCCCATTAAGTGGCAGATGTCTGGATGGACTCGGGTGTTTTCTGGACACTTTCAGCCTGTTTTCCTCTGATCAAAAACATTTTCCTTTTATAAACACCATTTATAGAAACTGTTTTTGTTGAAAGTGAAATGTTTTGCAAGAATGTGCAATTTAGGGTAGAGATCTGTTGGGATTTTGATTTACATGATTTTAAGCTGACTTTTCCAGTTATTATTTTGACATTATAACTTCAATATGCAGAAAGAAAATACAAAAGGAAAAAAGAGTATGGCTTGAATTTATTCCTGTTTCTGCTTGTTTGGTTGGTTAGGTTTGGGGATTTTATTTATTTGTTTTTAGTGTACAGATCATTCAAATTCAATGATTAATTCAGCTTTGGAAAGTAATCAAGTTTTATAATGCCAGTATTCCCTGCAGATTTTTGTTTCTAAACCTATAACTCTATCAAAAACATATATGTTTTCAGTACTTCACTTTGTTAAAAGAATACATTTACCAGTGTAATTTTTCAATTAAAGATCTTTTAGAGTTTAGTGGAATGTGAATTTTGAACTATTTTGGGAACATTAACTATGTAAACCTACAAGCTCCACTAACCTTTATGGAAAGTGTTGTATTGTGTCAAGCAAGAGCTAGAAGTTTCACTCTCTGAAATAAATGTATATAAGTGACACTGCATAATGAAACCCAACTTCATCTTTTCCTGTGAAAGACTATACTAAAAATGTCTGTACTTTATTGAACAGTGTTCTTTTCATTGAAGTATATCCCTCTCTGTGGAGAAAATAAGATTTTCTAGGTCAGGGCAGCCTCTGTGTGTACTAAAGGAGAAATTTTTTAATTGTTTCTTCTAAGATTTCTTATAATATCATTTAAAAAAATAATCAACACCATCTTTATTTGAACACATGGAGAAAAAAATGTTTTTTGTGTTGCGCTAATCAAAGAAGGTTTTTAGTTATTAATGATAACTGTTATACAAGCCAATTTAAATCAATGTCCTGGGTCTGCTCTTGTTTAGAAGAATGCTTATAACTTGCAGTAGCATAAAACTGACCTATATGAAATTAAGCAATTGCATACATTTTTTTTTCCCAGCGCATGGGAAAGGGAAAATTGCCTGTCAGTAGAATTTGTAATTCGTGGGTGGATTCAGTAACGTCCCTAACGCTTTTCATCGCAACTGAGATTACAAATTAAAAACAACTATTCTGAGTTGTTGTATGTTCCCTGAAGATAATTCAAGGTGAAATTCGACATGAAAGGCTGAGCAGGAAAAAGGAGGCAGTCTATACAGCACACAAACATCTCCCTTTCCTCCAAACTATCCATACAATTCATACCAAGGTAAGAAGGGAATGTAGTTAGCCATCCTGTGTGCAGCCTGTTCCTTCAAAAGTATTAGTAGCACTTCAAGTGGAAGAGAACTTGGGGCAATCTAGCTTTGGTTTCCATAGGGACCACCGTACCTTTGCCTGTGTTCTCCATCTGTGTTGCCTTGTACTTTTTTGTTGACTGAACACTGTAACAAAATGAGAATAAGTTTTGGTGAAAATAGATGTTTTGGTGCAGTTCTGCTTGTGGTAGGAGGTGTTTACAACAGTTTTCTCTTAGCTTTATCTTAAGGTGTTGAAAACTTCATATAACAAAACCCTCTGAAAACTAATAGTGCAACTGAAATGAATTTTCAAGGAAACACATTTGGAAAATTGTTGCAATAAACAAGGAAGGAAAGGGAAAGAAAAGCCACCACTACACGTGCACTGTTTGTATTTTTGTAGTTGATGTGTTTTTCTCAATAAAATATTGCCAAACTTAGGAAACTATCACAAGGCTGCAAGTTACAAATTATTAAATTCCAGTTCCATATATGATGCTACTGTGATTTATTGCTGCACTTGGTCCATTAGCATCTTATATCTTTAAGCTCAATGACACCTCTAGTAATTGCCTGAAAGATGCTGCAAACCAGCAGCAGGACAGGGAACAGAAAGAAGATCTATAGGGTCTTCAGAGCTTATATGGTGAAGAGCATGCCACTGGGTAGGGCAAGCTGGTTTTCAACATTGAGTCATATTTAGTCCAAGCTAACTCAAAGAAAAAGTTGAAATGGGATTTTAGGAAACATTGAGCTATAATTTTTACCCTATCCTAGAATATCTCCGTATCCCTTTTTTTCCCTGACTGATAGCTCCTTTGGTGTGTAAACCAGGACAGAAAGTGAGAGACAATGGTGCAGGACATATGGCAGCCTCCTCTCACACTGGCCACCTAGAGAGTGGGGTCCCTCTTGGTCACCCACATCCTCTCTTAGAAGTCACACAGGGACATGTCACTTTACAGATACTTTGCCATGTGGATGTTCACCACAAGCAAGTCTTAATTCAGATTCTTTATTTTTTCCCAGCTCAGGTAATAAATGGAAATGCAGATTACCATATTTCACCCTACACTTTGTGACTGTATTAATGTCCCAGAAAATTCATGGGGCCCATATACTAACAGGCTTGCCAATTTACTATGTGTGTGCTGCATGTGTACATGAAGAGTATGATTTCTTCATCCTTTGTATGTGTCACATTCAGTGTTGCTCTGCATGATCCTCAATGGATATAACATGTTCTGAAACGACATGAACTATTTTGGGGCCCATTGAAAAGGACTCTCAAAACTTAACACATGGATAAATACATAAATATTATAATGAATGATGGTTAGCTGAGTAGGTAAGCATAAAACTGCAGGATAATTATTCTGATTCACTCACTTACTTGTATCTTTGAGCATAAATTTGGAGCATTTAAGATCAAATAGAAAAGAGCAGGAAACCATCTTTTCTAATTTCCTTACCATCACAGACAGTTAAATTCCACTTAATTAACAATGAGCTCAGTGCTCTATGCTTGATGGCAGACATCTTCCAGAACCTTAAAAGTCATCCAGTTTTGATTTCACCTTTCAGTGACCATGATTCCTCTATCTCTCTAGCAGTTTAGCCCATATGTTAGTTGGTTACTATTTGGTTCTGATCCCATGTCTACATGCAGGAGATTTATATATCCCCTATTTTCTCTATGAGGAGGTATTCATAGTCAAAATCAGCTCAGCACACCCTATTGAGCTGCTTAAGTCTGTAGCGGTAGCACATTTTCCCGAACACTCAAACAATTTCTGTATCTTTTTTTCTGCACCCACTCCAATCTTTCAACACACTTTTTTAAACTGTGAACACCACAATAGGAACAATGCTTCAGAATCAACCTCCCCTGTTCTACGTGCAGTTAAACTTATCTCCCTGTTACTTCTTTGTAGGTTTGGATTTGTACTCATAAAGATTGCATTAGCCCTGTTCCCCAAGTGTCAGCAGGGGAGCTCAGGGTGATCACTAGGACCTAGGACCTTTCACAGCTACTGCTTTCCAGGACAGAGTGGCCTCAATCAATCAGGTCATACTAAGTTTGTCATGGTGACCCGTGAGCCACTATTTGGCTGTTTAAAAATCCATTTCTGAGTTGTGTATTCATAGCAAGAAAAAACAAGGCTCCGCATGAAAATTTATGATGCTCAAAGCATCTGAAAATGGGAGTAAAGGAGAAGAAATGGAAAAAATGGTACTAGTAGCAAAACTGAATAGCATTTTTTTACCTTTTTTCCTTGAGTTTGGCACAAGGATGATCAGGGGACTGGAGCACCTCCCATATGAAGGTAGGCTGAGAAAGTTGGGGCTGTTCAGCCTGGAGAAGAGAAGGCTGTGTGGAGACCTCAGAGCAGCCTTCCAATATCTGAAGGGGGCCTATAGAGATGCTGGGGAGGGACACTTCATGAGGGACTGTAGTGATAGGACAAGGGGTAACGACTTCAAACTTAAACAGGGGAAGTTTAGATTGGATATGAGGAAGAAATTCTTTACTGTGAGGGTGGTGAGGCACTGGAATGGGTTGCCCAGGGAAGTTGTGAATGCTCCATCCCTGGTGGTGCTCAAGGCTGGGTTGGACAGAGTCTTGGGTGGCATGGTTTAGTGTGAGGTGTCCCTGCCCATGGCAGGGGGATTGGAACTAGATGATCTTAAGGTCCTTTCCAACCCTAACTATTCTATGATTCTATGATATATTCTGATTTTCCTTTGCACAAGATAAAACTTACTGCTGATGAGTTTTCTATGTAGTGGAATTACTTCTACTGGCACCCTCTGTTCTTCCTCAATTGGATGCGCTCCTTTTAATTCTTTTTCAGAGTATGGATGTCACGGCAGCATGCTTATAATTTTCCTGAACACTTTCTCACATATTAGTGCAATGTAGGCTTTTCTGAAGTCTTCTAGACTTGAGTATTTTCTATATTTATTAAATAATAAACCTCTAACGGGGGATTGAAAATCTCAAAGAATGCATGGATTCAGAACATTCTCACTTGCTGGTTTTAATGTATTGGTTTCTACTGGACTAGAAATCGCTTTTTCATGATTGGTATAATGGCATCGTAAGAAAATGCAGAATAAAAGTTCTGCATGAAAATTTCTGCCTTTTTCTTCAGTGTTCTGCTTTGCCATCTTATCTTGATGTAGTCTTAAACGAGATTTGGTGGTGTTGTTTATTCCTAATGTTTTTCTCATTGTGTGTACACCATCCTCACACGAACCTTCCATTTTTGCACCATGTCTGTAGCTTAAACAAATATTTCTTGAAACATAATCACTTATTATTTATACTTTTTCCCATTTACTAAATGCTAGTTTTCTTAATATTGTCCTAAATGCTACCCTGATTTTTTCATTGAAGTAGGAGAAAATTTAATACGAATTTTCATTTTATTATAATGGAGTTATAAAATCATAGAATAATTCAGCTTAGAGAGGATTTCTGGAGGTCTTTAAGACAACCTCCTATTTGAACACAGGCTAACTTCAAATTTTGATCAGGTTCCAGTGCTTTGTCCTGGAAACTGTTCAAAGAAAGACATCCAACAGCCTGTCAGGGCCAAGTTCCAGCTTGCTCTCTTTGCAAAACTGTTTGACTTTATCTTGCAAGAATTTCCACTCTCACAGCTTGTGACTGGTTCCTTTAGGGTCTTTTTTTGTGGTGTACATCTGTGAAGAGCCTTCATCCCCTCCGTATTCTCCATTTATGTCTCCTTAAGATAAAGAAGACCCAATGTACACTGTTATTTTAAAAATATTTTTTCTTTACAATGAGTTTTGCTCTTTCATTTTTAACTACACATAATGTGAAGACAAAGAGAGTCTATGTCATTCTGAATGTCTCCATTTTCTCCTGTGAAATAAAGGATATCACAGTAGTTCCTGAAGCGAGCTCCAAGGTCCAACCATGTGCTTCATCTTTATCTATCATAATAAGATCTAAGGTAGTTATCTCATGCTGAGGGCAATATTTAAATGCTGGAGCATAAACTCTAAATGGGAATTTATTGCCATTACATATAAGGAGATATAAGAGTATGTTATATATTGTACAGACTTAAACAATTTACTTTAAGGACATGACTCTACAGGAGCCTAAGTCCAAGTAAAATGAATCTCATCTACCCACTCTCTTTTTTAAATGGACCCATGCAACCAGCTGGTGAGTTTGTTGAAGGAGCAAACCTAGCAATAATTGAATCCTGAAAAAAAATAAAGATGTTTAGCTGGGGACTGCTGGTAAGAGGCTGATAATGTGATCATTAATGATTTTCTTTCTAATTGTGGGCTGAAGTTTGAATGAGTGTCTTAAATAAGTGCCATTGTTTAGTTTGACCTCACAAATCATCATATTTTACACAACTTTCAGTATTTTAAACTAAATTCAGCTGTTGTTAATATTGAGAGAAAACTTTAATGTGCAAAACCACTTTAAAAGGGTATATACTCTTCAAGTTAATAGAAATGTATTAAACACACTTTCCAGGGTCATTCAATGCATTTAGTGCCAATTCACCTCTTTTTTGTGGGATTGGAAGGAAGCTATTAGATCAGCTGTAATTACTGCATCAAGTAAGAACTTCATAAAATAAGAAGGGAAAGAGTTAATGCTGTGCCATTATATGGAATTTACAGGGTTTGTTTGATGAAAGTTTCACTCATGTGGAAGGTGTTTCTGTTGTTATCACTGAAGTAAAGCTAGCTTAATCTCCAGTGATGGAGCTCTACTTCCATGATTAATGAACAAATCACTGTTTTCACAAGGGCTCATAAGACAGCCGGTTGTTTCTCCCTGCTTATTTAGGAGAACCTTTGGGTTTTCTCTGGGGACCTCATTATTTTGTACATGGATAGAGAAAGAAATAAACAGAGCCCTAAAGGACATTTATGCATACATAAAGCAGAATAATTTATTCTTCTAAGGGGAACCAGGATGAAATGGAGATGAAATAAGTTCTCCAAACTTTGAAGGACCTAGGTGCTATCTCTAAACCTACTTTCTCATCAAGTTTAAAAATGTCAGAATTTTTCTCTGTCTTCAATAATCAGTCAGAATTAGATCAGGGTAAAGATCAATTTGTTTTGATGTAGTGGGAGAAAAACAACAGTGGACCTGATTTGAAGATTATAAACTTGAACATATCTAATTAGAGAAATATTGATTTGTTCCAGCTGAGCATCTGAACCCCAAAGACTTCATCAAGCACTTGACTTTACTCCATCTCATGCTTAACCAAGTGAGTGACAGTATTTCAATTCATTATTGTTTGTTAATGGGCTGTTCTTTGTATGCCAATATTCCCTTCCCAGGCAAAGAGTGCTATCCAAATTTACAAGGACAGCATAGGTTTTTACTATAAGAGTTTGGGTACTCAGATCTCCTCAGCAAGTGTAAATCAATGAAAATGAATTGACATACAATGCACTTATAATAATCTGTCACACATTTTTTCACCTCAGTTTCCAATGGATAAAGACGCTCATTTGATAAAGCAATATGGGAATCAAGTTGATTGTACCCCTCCTTATTTTTTGTGGGTTCATTTGTTAATTTCATCTATATTTGATGAAGTGATGTAGGCATAAAAAATGTGCAATTGTGTATTTGATTGAAAAAGAGCTTATTGAGGTCTTCAAAGAGAGACTGCCATTCTGAATGGCTAACAAAGAGCTGGAAGTACTGAAGTACACAATATAGTGTACTTAACGTTTGACTTGGTCTGGAAGGAAGTTCATGGAAAACCAGAAAATAGGTATGGTCTTAAGCTCATCCTTCTATCTCATGTTCTCCAAGGACCAAGATGAACACTCATGTTGACCACAGAGGAAGCATAAGTGAGAGGATTCCTGTTCCAATAGGAGCTACACAGAGTAAGTAGAAGGGAGACATTGTGTTGTCCAAAGACTTACATCCAAGCCATCTCTAACAGGGCTGCAGAATCTTCATCTTGTTCACTAGATTTTCCTGTTCAAAATTAATTGCAAAACAAAAGACAATTGGAGAGCATTATCCTCTTCTGTTGACATAAAGCTTATCATATAGTCATCTGCATGCACCTCATGGATGAAATTTAAGAAAATGCAAGGTTGTTGATAAATGTTACATTTTTAGCAGTCACCTTTTTAGTTAGAGGAAGAAGCTGTCTACTAAATCAACTGTTTCATGGAAGCAAGTGTGCTGGGCACAGTGCTCCCACGTGTGCTTAATAGGCTCAGAAAGATTCACAGACACTGCTTTGTTTCAAAAAGTAGCTAAGTATAATGATTTGAGAAGGTGGAAAGATATTTATTTTAGAAAAGAAAAGATCCTGGAGACTTTCATCAGGTCTGAAAGAAATTTAAAAGTATTTTTTACTTAGTTTCGTTTCTTCTACTTGTAAAGAGAGAATGTTTTAATCACCTGTAACTACGTCTGAAAATACAGTTCATTGGAGATGAGATTAACATGAAACCAGACATGATTGGTGGCATCTGTTCAACCTGCATACACAGTATACTGAATAAAATTGTATACCCTTGTTATAATATATACTTCAATTTGTTCAGCAGAATTCCATGCTGATGCAATGTCATAGAAAATGTGCCAAAGTTTTATTGATGCTAGGTATGAGATAGACAGGGTTTTTTTTTTCCATTAAAATCTTAAAGACTACCACTTTTAGAACCTTAATTTAGGAAACTTTCTTTATTAGAACAAATGGACAAGCAGCCACACAGTTTGGAGACTGAAAAGTTAATAACATCTTGGTGTCAGCGGTACAAGTCCCTAATCTGATTTTAAGCAGAGTCAGGAGTTTACCTCAATTTACCATGGCCTAAGCAGGTATCCCTGCCCATGGCAGGGGGGCTGAAACTGGATGATCTTAAGGTCCTTTCTAATCAAAACCATTCTATGATTCTATGATTCTAAGCAGACTCCTCAATTAAACTTTTGGTCATTCTAGATCTGGGAAGGAAGGCATTCTCTATTGCCTTTGGATCTACTTCTTGTTAAAACTGGCATGTTTTCCCAAAATATTTTTAATCAGGGGGTTCTGCAAAACCACATTTTGCTGAAACATGACAAACCTTACAAAAACCTAGTGTCTTGGAGAAAAGTTGCAAGGACACTTAGTGTAAGACACAGTATCAATGTTTAGCAGTGATTTAAAAAAGTAAGTGAGTCCAAATTAAGGCAAAACATTACAAAATATTAAGGCTTCCATAGAAATCACTTTCATTCACTCCCCATGTATACTGCATTTGATTTTGATCACTTTATCCTAAAAATTAAGTGGAGGCAACAAAAAGGTCCTGAGAAGGGCAACAGAAAGAGAAGTATAGGTGGCGAGGAGGAGGGTTTCTGTGAAATACAAGTTCCAGAGCACATCTGAGTAAGTTTGTATAGCATGGTAGCAGGAAAGATGTTAACAATGTAAAAAAAATAATAGCAGAGAAAAGATCAACCTGGAGCGTTTCTAAGTGCTTTTTTTTTATTCCATTTCAGAAATCTGAAGTGGCAAGGGGTGTAGGCAGAGAGATGAGGGTTGTATTTTGGCATCCAAATTTGTACCAGGATATTTTTTGAGACTTACATATTTGAATGTTAAAAGAAAAATTATGATGATCTGTAAAAGTCAGCTATTTTGACACACAAGCCACATCTTTCCCTGAGAACTTTCTTTCAAAGAAATGAATAAATTTTCCCTTATTCCATCTTTAAGACATGTTTTTAATATAAAAAGCTGAGCAATTTTGTTAGAAAACTCAGTGGTTTGTCTCATCCCAGGTTTATGCTCTCAGTGGGTCAACTGTTGTCTCAGGTTGCATTCCCAAGAATTGATGTGCAGTTTTGGAGACATCTATGTGATCTCTGTGTGTTAGACAGCATTAAAACAGTTTCCTTGCAGAACCTAAAACTAGTTGGTACCATACAGGCCTAAAACTGCTGTAATTTTAGATAGAAGGTACAAGGGGCAGCTCTAGGAATAAGCTAAAAAAGAAGTCGTCTAGAGCAACCAACTTGCTGAGAAAGTGGCAAATTTTCCTTGATTCTTCTCTTTCCTTCGCTTTGCAAGAGCACAAGAAAATTGGGTTAAATGTTGCTGACAATGGTACTGGAGGAGGAAGCTCAGCAAACATAGGGTGGTAATTGTTTCTGAGGTGAGTGGGTTGAACCTGCACCAGGAAATGTTGCTGTTTTCACCCTTCTCTGGCGGCAGGAGAAGCAGAAAGGTCTATATCCCATATTTTTTACCTGGGTACTTGCTTTAGTTGTACCACTTCCTTCTGTTTCTCCACTTCTTGTGGTCTAGCTCAGTCCTGAGACTTGAGGTGACCAAATTCACTATTTTCTATCCTGCTGAGAAGAGTGAAGCCAGGCCCCCAGATGTGGTTTCCACATGTTCCGGAGACTACTACTTGCATAGCACAAATGTAATTCTATTAGGACAAAGCTGATGCAACTCCATCAGGTGAGCACAACTGCCCTCTCTTTAAGAGACTGTCCATTTGTTTTCACTAGGATCTTTTCCTTAAAATAACTTGAACTTTAAGTAGATTTGCTAACTGCGATACAACCAGTAAAATGCATAGAAGGACTCCCATTCCCTTTGGAAACTCTAGATTGAGCTCTCTGTATGGAAAAAACTCCATCAGCTAAATTAAATTGTCCTCAGCAATGCCAGCAAAGTGAGAAGTCAGTGTGGTCAGTGGGTGGAGGACTGGTGCTGCATCTTTCAGTAGAAAAATCTGCCGTGGGTGTTGGAAGAGAAAGAGGATTTTAGTGTCAAGAGCAGGACTTTTTTTAGAGGAAGTAGACATGCAAACTGTTGAAAACTGACAGCGCTCCTTTATTGTTTTTTAATAGCTCATAAGTTCTCAAGGCCAATGATGAAAACCCAGAGGTCAGCAATATGAGTGATTTTCCTGCCAGTCACACTCCCACCTCCAAAAATTAATGTAGGATATGTCAGGTTTTGCTGCTATCAGTTTTGAACTCAAATAATTGTATCAATGTTGGTGCAGAGCCACCCTGAGAAGAGAAAATGCCAAATGCAACATTTCCTTTGCTGTAGATGGAGTCTGTCCGCCTTCAGAAGGTGATAGCACCACAGGCTTCACTTGCAAGTTCTCTTGGTAGTTATGACAGTGAAAAGGGCTTAAAAAAACAAAGCCTCAGTTTATTTTTAAGAAATAAACCTTTATAACTGGTGAGCTGTCTTGGGAGACTCAACTCCCTCCACCTCCACCACAGATGAAATGAAAAACAACCAACTTTAAATGGTGGTAGGTATTTATACTGGCCATGATTAACTCTTCAGGAAGGAGCCTACTACTGCAGGAAATAAATGAGGAACCATTTAGAATGAGGTGAAAAAAAGAAAAATGGTTAGGGTTAGATAAGTACAAACAAGAACAGCAGTTTACAGTTGTGTTACTTTCTTAGGCAGAGATTACAAGGCCTGCCAGATTTCTTGCTTTAGAACAAAAATGGAGCACCATCTTGATTTGAGAACTGATCTCCTTTTACCCTATGAGATGGGATGTTGAGGACTTTTTGCAGGGTGCTTTTGTAGCCAATACCAAAGCCTTGTTATTGTGGTGGGTTGCCACTGGATGGACACCAGGTGCCCACCAAAGCCACTCTTATCATTTTCCCTCAGTGGCATAGGGGCACAGGGAATGGCAACTGTGATCAGTTCATCCCACGTTGTCTCTGCTGCTCCTTCCTCCTCAGGGGTGGACTCCTCTGTACACTTCCCCTGCTCCAGCTTGGGTCCCTTCTATGGGGCGCAGTCCCTCAAGAGCAGACTCCTCCAGCGTGTGTCCCCACAGGGTCACAGCCTCCGGCGTCTGGAGCACCTCCTCCTTCCTCCTTCATGGACCTTGGTGTCTGCAGGGTTTTTCTCCTGTGCACCAACTGTTCCCCTTCTTAAATTCATTATCAAGGAGGTGCCACTAGAGTCACTGATGGGCTCAGTCCTGACCAGTGGTGGGTCCATCTTGAAGTCGGCTGGTTTTGACTTTACCACTGGGGGGAAACTTCTATCACGTTCTCACAGACACCACCCCTGTAGCCACCGTAGCTTCTAAAACCATATTCTTCTGTGGGTCTGATGTGCCATGCCATGCGGTAATACCCAATCATCCCTTTCTTTCTCCTGGCTGAGTCAGTGACAGAGCTGCTGACTGCAAATCTAAATCAGGATTTGCTTCACTGAAGCTGGTGTGTTTCATGCAGACACCGCCAGCGTGGGATCCATCCCCAAGCCTGGTATATCTAAACTAGATAAAATATATGTTCCATCATGATGATATCTGGTCCCTTTGCTCATCTCTTCTCATGTGTACTTGCATAAGATTAGATAAGACTAATCTTTTGGACATTTCCAATGAATCATATATTTTCTAAGATAGAAATTGTACTTGATTTTTGGAAATAAAACTAGGTTTTAAAACATTTGAAAACCACAAAAAAGGACATGCTGGCCATCTGTCCCAATGCTGAAAATCAGCTATACATTTTCCGTTTAAGAAATTACCACCCCTGAGAGCACAGTATATTGCTACAAAGTACCCACAAGTCTCTTGCAGTGCTTTACAAAAAGCATTTGTCTACTCTTTCAAAAACTGAGCAGCATCTGGGAGTGATTCAAAGCTTCCAGCATAGTTCATGGCAGATAAGAAGAAACTGAAGAGAAAAGAAATGGAAAAAGGCACTGGTAGTTTGTGACCAGCATGGGAGAAAGAGCTGGAAGTTATTCATTGTGGTTAGAATCATTGTCGCTCAGAAAGTCAGATTCCAGTGAACTCACTACCTGTCTGTTCTGGGGAAGAGCAAGTCAAAGAACCTGGCATGGACAATCAAGTGTTTAAGACAAGTCTTTGCTTCTGATTTACATGCTGCAAAAGAGCCTGTAACACTTCTTGCACCTTAGCAAATAGAAAGTATAACAAAGGTGGCTTTGATGTACAAAACAAGCCATGTCAGATACTGGGAAAATTGTGATTATGCATGGTCTTTGAGAAGACAACACTTATCTTTAATATGAGTTTGTATTAGGACTAATGTGAAACAAAGGGATTGTTCCAGATCATAGTCTGTTCTGACTGGTTATCTGCTCTTGTGAACCTTCAGTCATAGATAATGCATCTAACAGCTCTGCAAACCATAGTGTCCATGAATCCTGTCTCCCTCTTGTTCATACTACTAGCTGTTTTCCCTTAAACAGCTCATATCTTTTGGCTGCTGAGGTACCTTGGTGCTAGCTTAGGTAAATCACAGAAGGTGAAAGACTGAACATGTTGCTTGGCTTTTGGCTTGACTTTTGATAGAAGCTGTGCTAAGGGTTACAAATGTCAGATATTGGAAATGGCATCTGAATGCTGAAAGGAATCCAGGTGTTTGTTTTTTTTTTTTTTTTTTTAAGACCATGGAATAGGGATATGCGCATAAGATATGGGAAGTTGCTATTAAATTAGGCTATTAACTCAGATCATAAAAACATAGAATCAAAGAATCATAAAATCAAGTAGGTTGGAAAAGACCTTTAAGATCATCAAGTCCAACCATTATCCCAAGACTGACAAGGCCACCACTAACCAATGGCACTGAGGGCCTCATCTACACTTTTGAACACTTCCAGGGATGGTGACTTCACCACTGCCATGGGCAGCCTGCTCCAATGCCCAAGCACCCTCTCAGTGATGAAATTGTTCCTAACATCCAGTCTAAACCTCCCCTGCTCCATCGCTTCTTACTTGGGAGCAGAGACCACCCCCCTCCTGGCTCCATCCTCCTCTCAGGCAGTTGTAGGGAGTGATAAGGTCCTCCTGAGCCTTCTCTTCTCCATCTGAACCCCCCAGGTCCCTCAGCCATTCCCCATCACACTGTGCTCCAGCCCCTGCACCAGCTCCATTGCCCTTCTCTGGCCCTGCTCCAGCACCTCAATGTCTCTCTTGTAGTGAGGGGCCAGAACTGAACACAGGATTCGAGGTGCAGCCTCACCAGTGCCCAGTACAGGGGGACAATCACTGCCCTGGTCCTGCTGGCCAAACTATTTCTCATACAGGCTAGGAACCTGTTTAGCTGTTAAAATTCTTCTCTTAACTTGGACTAATATAAACTAAATTTGGATACTTCATTTAAACTGCAACATTAGGAATTCAGTTACCTCAGTTTCTTTGATAGTTAATGGAGAAAAACCACCACAGAACTCAAACATCTACTGAAGTTGACTGTATTTTTCTATTAATCATAGAACCACAGCATGGCTGAGGTTAACAGGCACCTCTGGAGATTGCCTCCTCTAACACCCCTGGCCATTGCGAGTTAATCTATAGGAGGTTGCTCAGGTTTGCATCCAGCTGGTTTTAAATATCTCCTAAAACCTTCATAGGCAGCCTGCTCCAGTGCTTTGTCATTAATATTATACAGAAATATAGATTGATTAGGCTTACAAATGCTGGAGTTAAATGTCTCAGTTAAGACAGGCTTAACATATGTGAATTAGTGACTTGTTAAAAACTACCAAAACATTTGATTTACTCTAAGTGTCTATGGGATTTAAATATTTGTATACAATGAGTACAAGGTTTATGGGATGAAACAATATTTTTACCCAAACCAAATGTTTTACCAGGAGAAAAGATAATGCCATGCTCATATTACTTTTTGTCCTTACTTGACCACGTCCTTGTCTCCTTTCTTACAGCTTTAGCTTTTACAAAAACAAAAATGGCTACATTTTCCTATCAATTTTCTAATGGAATTCGATCATCAAGGTTGCAGCTGTACCCCTACAACAAGGAAGAAAATTACTTCGTTATCTTTTTCTTAGTCTCCCTTAGGTCTCTTGTTTTTGTTTTCCAACCCATTTGCTGGTAGGAGTTGGAGAAGGTCCAACAATGTGAGCAATACATATGTTGGGTTAGCAAAGTTCAACTGATAAACTATCAGAGGACTCATGGTTGTTGTGGCAATTAGTGCTCCTTATGTAGAGTGGAGTGGGTTCTGGTTTTGTTCCACATGCAACCATGGATTCTTCAGTCTGGAAAGGATCTCAAGGGGTTTTCTAGAAAATTCATTTTCATGAGATAAAATGAACCCTGTTTGCATCATGTTTGACAGATGCTTTCCTAGCTTATTTCTGAAAAGCTCTTAACAGAGGTGGGTGAAGACTCCGAGCAACCAGCAAAGCATTTTTTGTGCTTCACTAACCTTATTGATAGACAGATTTTCTCAACATTAGATTTTCTTAATATTGAAATTTAATCTTTGTTATTGCTATTAAATGTCCATTGCACTTGTCCTGACTGCCATGGCCAAGAAGAACAAGTTTTTCATTTGAACTTTGTAGCATCTGTTTGTCTATCTTTTTTACTGTTATCAAGCTCCCATTTCCTTCTGTTTTTCTGTTAGATCCAGCTTAATCAGTCTTCCCCTGTAGATTGTGGGGTTTTAGCCTTCTGATCATTCCCATAACCTTTCTTTGAAATTGTATTTCATGGTCATTGGGATCTGGCACATGGTGTGCATTAGTTAGTCATATTCTATGATGTGCTTTGTCTTTTGGGTGGTTTTGTGTTTTTTATTGTTTTGTTTTGGTTTTTGTTGTTTATTTTTCTTAGATGTTATCTCAAAAAATAAAAATAACATTTAAAATTAAAAAAAAAAAAAAAAACACCTTTTTTTTTTTTTGTTTTCCTAAACTTTCAGTCCAATCTTGCATGCTTACTGAGCTTAATGGGTTGAAATAACAGCGCTGCATGAGCCTAAGTGATTGTTGTCATCCCTCAGTTCAGGTACTAAAAGCTGTTATTTTTTTGAAGGTTTGATGTTTCTTCCTTCAGGTCACCCCAGCAGCCAGTCATGAACCCTGTACTCAGCAATAAGTCATAATAGCTAGCCAGCTTGCACAGAACAGAAAAGTTGAGGTTTCTCAAGAAGGGTCTTCATAAATGATGGTCTGTATTGATGGCACCTCTCTCACACTAATCACCGGATGTACAAATCAAATACGAAACTTCAAAATATGAAGCAAGATAAAAATATTAAAATCCATGTATAAGGAAAAGTAGCTATATATATATAAATCAGTAAGGTTGTCAGTCTAAATTCTAAATTAACACTAAATTCTTTAAAAAAATGTTTACTTTTGGCAAAAGGATGCATGTGAATAGGAAGGAACAGGCACAGTGATTCTGATCTAACAATCTGACTACTCCCATCTACTGGCTTTGAAAATGATGCTACAAGTGCTAGAGATAGAAATAAATAACAGAGTCTTACATACTGCAGCCAAGTTAAAATAAAGCAGAAAATTTCCTGGAATTTTTTGCTGCTTCTTTTTTCTTTTTTTTTTTAATGTTAACAAAATAATTTATCTGCAAAAACTACATGTGTCATTAAGGAAACATTATTTAGATTTATGTATCACATTTTAAATTAGCTACTCTTCAGGGTATCTTGACCTAACTTGAATGATATAAAATTATATCCCTCATATGCCTGAGAGTCCATCAATGCTATTCAGTGCAATCAACAATTATCAGAACAAGCTGCCCTTTCCCCCACGCAAGCACAGATATCCTCCGTATAGCTTTTTGTTTTGATAATAACCTAGATTATTACATGAGAAATCTACAGTTCTCATTAATTTATTCTTACCACCTCTCTAAGAAAAAAAGGATGTGTTCTTTTATTTCTAGCTTAAGATGTACCAATAGATGTAGACACACTATGCAACTTGTATTGCATAGGAATGGATGAAATTTATGGTAGGATAGGCTATTGATTTTGTGCTTAGGGTCACTACTGTTAGAACTACAGTGTAACACTGGAAAATGATCTTAGCTGTTGTTTGAATTCAAACCATCTCCACGGGTGGACCTGTAATCCAGAGCATCTTTTCTTCAGAAGTTTAGGCGCAGACTGAGCTGAGGGCTGACTGTCAATCTCAGTGCAGCAAATGATGTTAAGAGTCCTTTTAGGAAGAACTACAGTCCTCTCTGCAAGGAAGAACGCAAGTTATCTTCTCTCTGACATGATAGCAAGAAGAGATTACTAAAGATCCCAGGCCCATTCACACTCAGGTATGAAGACTTCCCTATATCTAAGTCTTGTTTTCATAGGAACAGCTATAGAGTTGCCCCAGAACCAACAACAAGCAGTGCAGGAAAGTGGCTATTTTAGTCTTGAAGCCACTAGGAGGAAAAGGTGTATTCTGTAAAATATCACAGAGTTCCCAAAGCTTATTAATTACTCTCTTTTCCCTTACATCCAATTCAATGATATTTGAAGGCAAAGAAATTTCTATGCAGAAATCATCCATTTGAATGCAACCAAGATTTGCACAATTTGATTTTGAATGCAGGAAGAAAAATGCTCATAAAGCCCAATGCACAGAATTAATTAATGTGGGAAAAATTTATTCCTGTTATAGATTCATCTACAAACAAGATTCTTCTTACACCTACCCAAACAGTCCTTCTGTACTGCCTCCTTGTTTTTCTCCATCTCTTGAACAATACTAGTTCAGTTACCACGCTGTCAAGTTAAAAAGAATACATTTATTCTTATTCAGAAGGGGCAAAAGGCATATCCAGCACTAAAGTAAGATGGATTAAGTTGATACAAAACCTACTTGGAGGTCACTTCTTTTCTGAAATCAATATTTGGCTTTATGAGGAAGGGGGAATATTAGCCACTATTACTTAAAGTATATTTAACAAAGCACAATTTATAGGCAAGATGGTATTTGATGTTAACGATTTTGGCTCAGTAAACATTCCATATCCCACTTCTGTGTCTTAATCCTCTGGTTGACAGGAACTTGAAGCTCAAACTGTATGTTCTTCAGAACAAAGGATGCTGATGGCGAGGTTAAAATAACATAATTAAAGCACAGATTTATGTTTAAAAGCTATCAACGCTGCTAAATTCCAAATTCCTTCTTTCACCCTCCTTATATTATTTTCCTCACCAGCTATTGCTTTGGTGTACTTTTATTTGCAGCATAGCTTGCTTCAAGATAATGAGGGACTTTTCCTTTAAAATTGCTTTAAAGAAACTGCGAAGACTCTGCAGCTGCATTTCCTGGTTGAACAGTCCCTGATGGGACTGGGAGGGAGGGGAAGCCTTGTTACAGAAGCTGGAAAGCAAATATACAGGACTTGGCTCGCCAGGCATAGTCTTTCGCTAGAGTGCACACAGCTGCGGAGTCCCCAGAAGCATGGAAGTTGTTCTGAGGCAAGACGAAGAAAAGATAATATAAGCCTTAGGAGAGTTACTTGGCACTTCAACATAGAAGCGCTTGTACTTCCATCTGGGTTGTGTGCAAAAGTATAGAAGCCAGAGCTATATCCTTCTCCTTGGGCTGTTGACAGGAGTTTGGCTTTCACTTTAATGGATTTTTTATATGTTTGCCAGAAGGTTAGAACCACAAAACCTGTGCTGGAAATGGCAACCTATATTGTACATATGTATTCATCCTGGCAGATGGAGGACAGAAAGTCAGACTAGAGCTTTCATGTCCTTTGAGTCTTGCAGTTATACCTCACAATGTTTTCTATTTCTGAGCACTTGCTAGCCCTTCTCCAGTGTTGTTTGCATTAGCTCTTTCTGCTGTTAACTAGTTTTATGCAGTATAATTCATGCCTGGCCAAAGTGCTGCCCAAGTTTTTTGAGCAACCAGCTGCTTCTTTTACTTCAGCCTTTCATTTGACAAGTTAAGGAAAAAAAAAGCACATCCAATCAATCCACTTTGTTCTCGTCAGTATTTTTTCGATATCAATGGGAGTTACTTCTTTATAAGTTAAAATCATGCTCTATGCTACTGACAGAATTAATGAGGGTGCTGTAAGGCAACATTATTCCATCTTGATGGAACAGAGAGATTCACGAATGGTATAAATGGATGGAGGTCCATTGACTTCAGTTCTCCCTGTGTATGAGTCTGCACAAGCATGCATGTGTATATGTGTATTAACTGTCTCCAGTGATCTGTCATGTAAATTTTAGTAAGAAAAAGACTATTGTCCTGAGTTCAGCAGCAGCAGTCATTTTTCTCCTTCTTAGTAGATGGTGCAGTGCTGTGTTTTCGACTTTCAGCCTGGGAACAGCGCTGATAACACCAGTGTTTATAGTTACGGCTTAGAATGTTTGGTTTGACCAGGGACTTTCTGAGTCTCAGGCTCTGCCAGGGAGGAGGGGAAGCCGGGAGGAAGCAGAGACAGGACACCTGACCCAAACTGATCGAAGAGGTATTCCATGCTACAGCACGTCATGCCCAGGATGGAAAAAACTGGGGGCAGGAACCCGGAAGAGTTCAGTTCACGTCTGGGTCAGGCTTAATATCGGGTGGTGAGCAGTTGTATTCTCTTTCCTTGTATTTCTCTTGTCATTATTATTATTGGTGGTAGCAGTAGTGGTTTGTGTTATACTTTAGTTACTAAACTGTTATCTCAACCTGTGGGAGTTGCATTCTTTTGATTCTCCTCCCCATCTATCCAGGAGCAGGGGGAAGAAAGAAGGGGGAGTGAGTGAGCGAACTGCGTGATTTATGGCTTAAATCACGACAGCTACTCACAGAATTTTCAGTGGTAGTAGCCATTCTTTTCCTTAATTTTCAGTTTCTGAATAATTATTCCTTGAGTAGTTCTGCCTGTATCTGTTATGTCAGGTTTCCCAAGTAACTCTGGAAACTAAGGTTTGACAGGAGATACTGGGGAAAAGAAGGACCAAGTTTTTTGCACCAAACATCTGAATAGTCTTCCTTCTATTAACATGGAATAAATCAGCTGACCACTATTAAACTCTGAATAACTTCCACTGTGCTCTTTAGAGTCATATTAAAAAAGTATAAGCTTGAAGGCAAATGTCCATCCAGTGAACATAAGGGAACTGTAAAAAAATCTTGGTTTAGGCCCAAGATTTTAAATAAAGAATGGATTATTTTGATCATGTTGTCTGTTATACTCAACTCACGCCAAAAGTTTTCACCTACTAGTTTGTGTTCTGAGCCACTGTGTATATTCTCTTCTCACTATTTCCTGCAAACTTCACTCTAGAGATGGCAAGAATTGTGGAAGAGCTGGTAATGTTGTACATAAGGCTGCTCACTGCTGACTTAAAGTGCTCTTCAGTGAGCCAGTGGGACTTCCAAAGACTTCAGCCAGCTGAGAATTGCCCCAGCGTAATAACTGCTCATCTATTACCAGATATTATATTTTGAGTCATTCACTACCACTCATTCAAACTCCAAGAAGGTCAGAGAAGACTATTTCAATTTAAACTAAGTTTATTTTTATTGCTTTCAGTTCCTCCAGAATCAGAGTTTTAGCCAATATATAGCACTCAATATCTTGAATTTTTCTTAGTGCTTGTTAGACCATTTATTAGATGTTTAAAAACTTGCAAGCAATAACATTTCCACTTAAGAAAAGTGCCAGAAAAAGTGCCTATGAGTGCCAGAAAAATGTAGAAAAATGTTCTCCATTAAAAAATTTATTGCCTATTAGTATTTGTGGTTTTTAAGGCTTGGGAAGGAAGTGTTTCAAAATGAGTTGAAAGCAACTGTTGATTTTCTTTGGAATTCCACAATGTCTGGAAATGTAAGCTGGTTGACCTTGATGGAACAAGTTAGTTCAAAACACTCAGAAACATCTCCATGCATTATTAAGTGCCTGTTGTCTCCCCTGTTTTTCATATCTAATTGTGCTCCTCAGTATATTTGCAACAGCGTTTTATCTGGGGATCTGAAGAACTAAAAACATGAGATGTGAATCTGTAATAATTTGGAGTGATAACAGACTACAACTATTTGCAAAAGAAACAGGTAAAAAAAGAGGTTACAGAAATAAATGTATAATTTGCTGCAAGCAGTAGTTTGCAGCCATATTTATCTTTGTAAAGGTGGATGTAAAATGCAATTTTCTGATGAAGTAATAACACAGTACAGTGTTAAAGATGAGACAGTTTAGGTAGTAATACCATCTTTACCTCTGCTGTAGACTCTTTGTGACTCCCCATGCTAAGTACTGTAACTGTTTGCTAAATAACTGTAAAAGAAATCTTTAGCAGAGATAAATCCACACAGATCCATTGACACCAGTTTACATCCCCTCAATATCTGGTTTGCTGATAAGACCTAGCATTTAGAATCAAGGACAAAAGGATTTTTTTTAGAAAAAGAGATGTTATTGGCCACCTCAGGGGTAGGAAGGGAGAGAGTTGAGGCTGGAAGTTGTCCAAACCAACAAACTCCTAAGGCTGTCAGATCCTTAATCTCTCACTGGAAGCAGACCTGTATCTGAGCAAAAGAGAAAAAAAATGCTGTGATTATCGTAACAGACTTCTGGACGTTGCCATGAGCTCTTTACCAGAGACAGAAAAAGTGCGCTAGGAATTTCTTTGGCCTGGCTCTTCAGAGTTGGCTCTTCATTTTAATAGCGAGATTCTAAAGTAGCCCTTTAAAATGCCACTGATGCTACCTGTCATGCTACATGTTTACAAGTGAAATTACCTGACATACTTCCAACTGCTTTGATGAAAGCAGACTTTACATAGACCTATGAACATGTGAACTTTGAAAGGTTTACTACCAAGAATCACCAAGGAAAATAAAACACTAACTAAAGCTATCTCTCTTGTACTCTGTAAAACTTTATTTTACGGGTGCAGAGGTACAAATCCCATTGGGTAGCATTATTTCCAATGAACTGGATACTCTTTCAGTCTAGCAGTCAACCCCATGCATCTCATGTCAAATTGCTTCATGAGGTTTCAATTCTGTCTTTATTGCAACAGTGCTCCTGCGGGCATTTGTCAGTTTACACAACAGTAATTAAGGCACAGAATTTGGGGAACATTTAAGCATTTAAATAATAAGACCATAGAAGACTGTTCAACTTGAATGATGCAGAAACCTGTCGCGCATTAAAACAGACAACAACAGTCCTGTAAGTTCCAGCTTAGAGGCGTTTATGCTTTCTTCACACATTGAAGAAATATTGGATGCATTTCCTACTCCATGAAAAGATTCAGTCTCACAGTATCTCTGAAAACCAATTAGCACATAGGTTATTTTACACAGGCAAGCAAAACCATTGCTTTCATGAGTCCATGAAAGAAATGGTTGCCTATGACAAAAATTACAATACCTTCAATTTCCAGGATTTTTATCATATTTTACAAATTATTTCAGAAATTTTGTTGCCTTCAAGTAAAGCCCTAGGAGATCAGAGTCTCTGAGCATCTCAGCTACTGCTACACAAACTAGTAAGACCTTTATGGAACTTACAATTATCTTCTGTCCTTTTCCTATCTACCCTCTTTTATAATGCTCATCTCAGGGTGATTTGAATATTTTAACATAATAATAGTCTTTATTTTGGAAATTTTGGTGGCATGATGTTGGGAACTGAAAGCAGCTTCTAGAAGCAGGCACTTGAATGTTGCAGTGAGGGACAAATCAGCATTCTTGAGCCAAATCCTTCTAATTCCTGTCTTCATTGGCTCACCCTAGAGAAGGATGTATAACACTTAGCCAGTTGAAGTTAGTTGGACCTATCCATTTCTAGATACAATTCAATCAGAATAGCTGGTTGAACAGTCATTCACATAACAGTCCCTTCTGGCATTAAAATTCACACCTTTTCCTGGCTATCTCAGTCCTTTAGCTTGTATAGTATTGATTTATACAACAAGAACATTGGAAGTTTCCTCTTCCAGTCTTCCAGTCTGTGCATGATAAGGGTGAATGCATACATTCTTAGGTCCAAACACTCTGCACATTTTATAAGCTTTGGATAATACTTAGGTCACCAACTGGAACACTGCACATTCATCTGATTTGCTAGCTGAATGCTAATAGGGCTTCAATGTTTGTTCATTCAGCTTTGTATTTCTAGTTATAACAGTTAATGAAACTTCTGTCCCAGAAATCATGCTAAGAGATGCATAACAATGTTTATTCCTATATTTATAACCAAAAGGCTTCCCCTCAGCCCTGTCCCTCACTGACTCAGAGGTCTGTTTTGTATGAAGAAGACAAAGTAAAGGTTATATGATTATCCACAGAAAGCCAAGAAAACATACTTGGTGGCATACCTTCTCCATTGTTACTTGGAAACCATTAAAATATTAAAATGTCTACAAAAGCAATAAAACGATCACAGGAGTATGTGGTGATATTTAATTTTCCCACAAGTTAAATATCACTGATAATTAACTGTTAGAAGTTTATTTTGAAATGACATTTCAGTGGAATATCAGACCTTTACAACATAATTAAAGGTTTTTGCATTGTAATGGTGCCCTATTCCCGGTATGAAAGCTTTTTGAAATTATCTGTCTGCTTCATAAATGATTTTTTTAACCTTTTTTTTTTCCTTTTGCCATTTAGTTTGGCCATTTCTTGTTTTGTTTCTCTTTCAACTACTGATCATAACCACCACGTGCATTTTGTATCTCTGAGACAGGAAAAGGGTTCATTTCTTTTGTTTGGATTGTTTGATCAGGCACTTTTCTCTGATTAGGTGGATTTTTGCTGCCAGTCTGGATTTTACTGTTAGCAGAGGCACTCCAGGACATGTTTTTCTCACATTACAGCTGAAGAGATTTAGGCAAATAAAGTCAAAGTTTTAAAAGTCCCCAGCTCTTACCCGAAGTAGACTATTGAGACTCCTTCGATGTTCATTCGATACATATCACAGCAACGTGTCATCTGTCCTCTGACGAAAAGAAGAAGCAGTATCCTGTCAGATGCTGTTGACAGCAATAGGCATGACATAGCTAAGCGCATGTATAAAGAGATTTTAGTCTAACAAGGGAGTGTTTGCAACACAGTCTCCATATTGAGAGAGATTCTTCCCTACCACCATTCAGTAAAATTGGCTAATGTCTCACAGAATAAGGGGGTTAATAAATCTTTATCAGAATATTTCTTGCTCTTTTATGATATCTGCCCATTGTAACCTTGCCTGCTTGAAGCACACATCGTGAATTGGTCCTGGAGTCTTAGAATCATAGAATCATAGAATAGTTAGGGTTGGAAAGGACCTTAAGATCATCTAGTTCCAACCCCCCTGCCAGGGGCAGGGACACCTCACACTAAACCATGCCACCCAAATGTCTGTCCAACTCAACCTTGAACACCGCCAGCGATGGAGCATTCACAGCTTCCCTGGGCAACCCATTCCAGTGCCTCACCACCCTTACAGTAAAGAATTTCTTCCTTATATCCAATCTAAACTTCCCCTGTTTAAGTTTGAACCCATTACCCGTTGTCCTATCACTACAGTCCCTAATGAATAGTCCCTCCCCAGCATCCCTATAGGCCCCCTTCAGATACTGGAAGGCTGCTATGAGGTCTAAAAGGGCATTTCAGAAATCCCAGACTCTTAAGACCAGTCAGACATTGCCATGGTTTGGCCATGGCCAGCAGCTCAGCACCACACAGATGCCTTCTCTCCACACATAGTGTGATGGAGGAATGACTCAGAAGGGTAAAAGTCAGAAAACTTGTAGGTTGAGAAAAAGACAGTTTAATAAGTAAAGCAAAAGCTGCACATACAAGCAACGTGTTTTTCTCAACATAAAAAGGACATGGAACTATTGGAGCAAGTCCAGAGGAGGCCACAAGGATGATAAGGGGTCTGGAGCACCTCCCGTATGAAGATAGGCTGAGAAAATTGGGGCTGTTCAGCCTGGAGAAGAGAAGGCTGTGTGGAGACTTCAGGGGAGCTTCCAGCGTCTGAAGGGGACCTATAGGGATGCTGGGGAGGGACTCTTCATTAGGGACTGTAGTGATAAGACAAGGGGTAATGGGTTCAAACACAAACAAGGGAAGTTTAGATTGGATATAGGGAAGAAGTTCTTTCTGGCGAGGGTGGTGAGGCACTGGAATGGGTTGCCCAGGGACTTTGTGAATGCTCCATCCCTGGCAGTGTTTATTGCCAGATTAGACAGAGCCTTGGGTGACATGGTTTAGTGGGAGGTGTCCCTGCCCATGGCAGGGGGGTTGGAACTGGATGATCTTAAGGTCCTTTCCAACCATAACTATGATACTATGATTCTATGATGCACTACTTCTATCAGCAGGCCGGTGTTCAGCCACCTCCAGGACAGCAGGGCTCCATCATGCATAACAGTTACTTGGGAAGACAAACATCATAACTCTATCTCCCCTTTGTTTCTTTTCCACACACAGTTTTTTACACATCATATGATGTGGAATATCCCTGGGATCAGTTGGGACCAGCTGTTTCCCTTCCCAACTCCTTGTGCACCCCCACCTTCCTCGCTGATGAAGTGAGGAGCAGAAGAGAACTTGACTCTGTGCAAGCACTGCTCAGCTCAATAGTAACAAAAACAAGTCTGTGTTACAAAACACTGCTTTCAATATAAACCCATAACATCACCCCATAAAAGCTACCATGAAGAAAACTAACTCTATCCTAGCCAAAACGAGCACATTAATTTTCTTCTCTGGCCACCCTTTAACTTTTAGTTAAAATCTGAGGTCAACATTTTTCAACAGAGGCCCCAAATTTTCATGTGTTACTCAAACAGGATAATACAAGTATTATAATCATTTTATGGATAATTCTGGATAATTCTGGGGCATCTTTGTGCATTATTATCCAGTGATGTGCACAGAAAGGGATTTCACTGCTTTTCAGCATTGCTTCAAGGACAAAATGGCTCCATCAACACCAGTAAATTAGATTATATCACAAAATGTTCCTCAAGCTATTAAATTGCTACAGCAATCCTAGGCAACATTTCCATGAGAGAAAACAAATACCCTTTGAGCATTTCCCAAACACAGTCTGAGATCTGGCGGAGACTAGGGACTATTTCCAACAGACAGCTGGAAAGGAACTTTGCTGTCTTTGGGGGAAAAGGGTTTAATGGTGTAAATGTGAGTCATTGCACAGGGAGTGGCAGACACTGTAAAATTTAATAGAATATATAAAACCATTATGCATCCAATGCTTCACCATCCTAAGAGCAGGCAGGTTATAAGGAAGAGCAATACACACTTACTTCCCATTGCTCATCACCGTGCATAAATACAGCAGGAAAGAAACTTGCAGTACTAAAACAGTTTGTCATGCACATCTTGCCTCTGAGGTGTCAAACGTGATCCAAAACAGTACAAATATGGCTTTATATAATGGAGACAGCAGTCAGCACAGTAATTGCTGGTGGGTGCGAAATTCATTTCATACAGGTCACAAAGCAAACTTGGAACAGATGATGCCAACCAGCAACAGTTATAATAGTAGGCACTGGGGTCCACAGAGGCTACCCTCTGCTTTTATGGCAAGAATACACTCCTGAAACAGCTTCATTTTGCAGATATTACTCACTGGAGTGCCTAAGCTCCATGACTTTGAGATATATGTCTTATGTTTTATTAGTGAAAATCTGAAATATAGAAACTAAAAAAAATGCTTTAGAAAGAACAGATTACCTCAAGAGGTTTTACAGAATATCTATTTTCATCTATCTATTACTTTTGTTTCTTTTTGGTCTCCTTTTAACAGAACTTGGCTCAGAATTTAAGGTCTGACAAGCTGAAAAGTAATGTAGAGGGTATTAGCATCCTATAAACCTATCCTGTGTTAGGTAGTGGATGTGAGACAACCTCTTCCCAAACATAAGTGAAAAAAAAAAACAGAGAAAGAACAAAAAGTGGTTTAGCAGTTTTTTGGGGACATGCAAACTATTAACAGGGGGATTAACCCTTTTATTTCATTATCAAACAAAATCCTTGGGTCAAAACCAGGTTATGAAAGAGTTATCTTCCAAGAAACTAGAAAAAGTGATGCTAAGGGAAATGTGCTAACTCTGCTGTCTGTATGCATATCATACTCTAGACAGGGACCAGCTGGAAACTTCTCATAATAACAATCACAGGATGCAGAACAATGTCAGAATCATCTACTCAAGTACACACAGATGCTTTTGGAGAAGCTGAAGAGATTTATGCCATCGAATGTGAGAACAGCAGTGCCTTGCTTCTTAGATGCATTAATAAAGTTGCTACTTGGGAGTGTTCTTGTGTTGACAGAAGTAACACAGGCTTGTCCAAAACACATAAATTATAAACCAAGTAGATAATGAACTCAGATATTTTAAAGATTACTAATTTTGAAGGGTTTCATTTTAACAAAGGGACTTAGGCTCTTCAGAAATATAAAGAAGATCAACAAAAGCACCTACCAGGAAACTTTAAGACCTCCTACGAAGCAACCAGTATCTTTCTCTCCATTTTACAGAGGAAAAGAAACTGACCAGCAGAAACAGGTACAATTTGTGATTAGGCAAGAGGTAGACATAAAACATCAGTTTCCTGGATCCCAAGTGACCCATAGTGCAATAAATCATTGTACCCCCACAGTATTATTGAAAAGACATGAGCAAATAAGTTATGTCATAACTCACTCACTGTCTATGAGAAAGCTAATAAGGAAAACTTCATTCTAGGGGGAAAAAACCAAAACCAAATACTTAACCCCAGTTTAACTGATCACGAACATCTCTCTGATCTTAATAACTTTAAATAAATGTTGACATTTCAACGGTATATTTTGACATTCATTTTTATGTCCTTCAGCTCCGCGTGCACTTTCCTGAGCCAGTTCTTAGTGGACAATAATGTACTAACAGTGTAAAGCACATTAAGCTGAGGAACATCAGCATCAGATGTCTCTATCTTGAGTGAAAATGCTGAGACCTTTCATGAAAATGCTGCACACCACACTCACTGCTAAGCTACATTTGACTAAATGCTGGTATTAACTTGAAGCGTCTTCAGTTGTTTCTATTCTCTTTCTGTTCTTATTTCCTGTAAATGGCACATACAGAAGATACAGATTGCAAGTAACTATGGAATGACAAAGACACTCATTAACACTTGGAAAAGACCCAGACACATAAAAGAGAAGGGTGACAAGGGCTCAGAAGTTTCCTGGGGAGATTACTGGAAGCATTGCAGGATTTTACTTGGATCCAAAACTTTATACAGGCATTATATAGTATAAATAGAATCATAGAATCATAGAATAGTTAGGGTTGAAAGGACCTTAAGATCATCTAGCTCCAAACCCCCTGCCATTGGCAGGAACACCTCACACTAAACCATGTCACCCAAGGCTCTGCCCAACTTGGCCTTGAACACTGCCAGGGATGAAGCATTTACCACTTCTCTGGGCAACCTGTTCCAGTGCCTCACCACCCTCATAGTAAAGAACTTCTTCCTTATATCTAACCTGAACTTGCCCTGTTTCAGTTTAAACCCATAAAAAAATAAAGGGAGCTGCAAACCTTGGTAGTACGTCTTAGGCAATCTCACAATAGAAATGCGATTGTCTTTAAAATGCTTAGGAGTAGCCAGAAAGATGCACCCAGTAGCTGTATACTTGGGCAAATTTCATGTGCACAGATATCCTATTCCAGCTTTTAAAGAAACATACATAACTCACTGCTAGGTATGAAATGGAGCTGTCCTTTTATAAAACAAAATAAAAATTATTAGATAGATATGCTTAACATGGTTGCAATCTTTGTGTATCAGTATTGTCAGCATGTCAAAAATCTAATCTGGGAAGTATTTTTTCCCGTTTTTTATCCTTAGATGCTGAATTCAAACTGTATTTTATTCCATTCTACCAGAAGTTCATAAACACAAACGTCACTAAGATGATACGAGTGAGGACCAGCAAGTCCATATCTTTGTCAGACTGCTGCTTAGGAACTCAGGGATTCATTAGGGATTTTTAATGGCTTTTCCTAACCTTTGATTCTGTAGCTGGGATTCCTCTTTATTCCCTAGAGGTGCTGGCCAAATGGATACAATTGACAGCAGCAGTTTGATCATTAACCCAAGGGTATGCACAGAAACAGGGGCTACCAAAAGTGTTCAATAGATATACAAGCAACAGGTTGTTAAGTTTGTGTGTGAATAACCGTTCCTGAAAATCAATATGATAGTTGTCTACTGTCAAAGATAGCCAAGCTGTTTGCAGGTAATATGATTTTCTTGGAAGCAGGTCAGACACCATACATAAGAATTTATAGTGAAAAAAAAAAAAGAAATAAACCTATGATTAAACAAACCAGGAGACGAATTTTGTAGCAACTGGGACCAAATCAGTTGTAGACAGAAACCAACATAAATTGTGTTTCCAAGAAGGAAAAGAGAGTTTTAACTCAGTAAAAAAAAAAAAAAAAAAAAAAAATGTTGGAAACAACTACAGGATGCAAAGAACCCATTTGGATTTTAAATTGTTGTGATAACCATGCAATGACATTACATGGAACTTGCCAATGTCTAATTACCATGACGTCAGTCATCTAAATGCCGAGTTCCTAGCTGTAAACCTGCATCTAATCCTTCTTTTCTGCGGTTTAACCCACCTCCTGCACAGAGAGGGAATAAAAGACAGGGCCAGTCAATCAGTGGTGATAACACCCCCATACAATCAAGCAGCAGAGTCCAGGGGAGGATTAAGCGTGGAGCAATAATAGGGCTATGAACTAGAGAAACAGCAGAACAGCTAAAGAAGAAGTAAGGACATAATAATGGCAAATATTGTAGGAACAATTCTAAGCAATACATTCCAGCTAACAAAAATGCACACTGTATTCAATCAGTGTTTTTTAAGAAAAGATAGCGTGTCCGATGAGTAGAACACTGGCGACAGAGTGAAATGAATTGGTGGCATAATGAGTGCTGTTTTCTGTGAATTTGACCAAATCTGTTCCTGTTTATCTTTCTAAACATACTTGGAGGCTGAATTTCAGCAAAGATCAATAACTCTCAATTATGTTTTGTACATCTAGTTAAGGTATCTCTCAAAGAAAGCTAATAGAAAGCTGAAATTAAAGACAGACTTTTTCTTATGTTTAAGTAAATCCCTAGCTTGTTAGAACTCTTAAGAAAGTTTGTCCTGGTTCTTGTGATAAAAAAGGAACTCCAGAAAGTACACCCTACATATGAAAGATAAATATGTCTCAAAGTGGAAATACCTTTAAGAATGCAAAAAAACTTCAGACTCCCATCCCTAGAGCTCTTTGGTAAGTTGTTCAGAGAAGGGGCTGCTCATTAAAAATCTGCTGTGCGCAACCCAGCTTCTTTCAGAAGTGTTCAAAGAAATCTCCATGGGAAATATATCACAGGCATATGGCGGACAGAAAAGAGACTCAGCTCTGGGGTAGTTAATATGCACGCCCAGGACACTTGTAAGAGTGAATAAAGTGCAAGACCCATCTCTGACCAGCTGCGATTATGGGTGTAACAGTAAAGCAAAAGCTTGGTGAGCGCCCTAACCTGATTGATATGGGACAGATCTCTCTCCTGTTTTCATTTCAGTGCAGAGCAGACACACTTTAAAATTCTCCAGAATTTTAACAGGACAGAAAAAAATTACTTTCCATGCAGCCCTATTTGTCACCTCAGACTGAGCAGTTCCCTCTCTTTAATATAACCATCTCCATAATTTTCCTCAGGTTTTGGAAATGCTAATTATCCCTGCTTTACAGTTCATAACAGCTGACAAATGCAGGGATAGGTTCAAAATATGCAGTCTATGCTGACTAATTTTAAGGGATACAGATTAAAAAATAGAATTCATGATCAAAATTACACACCTGATTGCCTTGTTAAATATTGGGTAAGAGCAACATACATCAGAGAGAAGATATCAAATCAGGAGCTCTGTAGAGTTAATATAAATATTACATATGTAGGTTGTTTCTGAACTTCAGGTTTATGTGCAGCAGAAGCACATAAAGAGAAGACTCTCCATGAACCTGAAATTCCAACTGGAATAGATGCTTCTTACAATGCAGCTGGAGAAGAAAGACTCAGTCATGTCTGTCTTTTATATATTCATATGTCTCCTCATTAAAATACTGCCCAAAAAATGAGCAGGGGTTCATATTCCTCAACCACTCTACATTTGACAGAACACCAAAAGAATGAGCTATGTGAGATCACTCCTTATTCCTCCTCTTAAGTCTGCATCTCTGTTGAGGAGAGGAAAGCAAGGTGTGGTAAAAGAGTGAAGGAGCAACATGACGTTGTGGCATAGTCACACAGAAATGGGGAGTCCTGGTTTGCTCTGCCTGGTTCCACACTGTTTCCATTTTCATCCAGTGGTTCTCTTGACTGATTATCAAAAGGCATGACAAAAACTCAGGATGTTTACTGCCTGTTAACGATCTTAATCACTACAGAGAAACCTGCTCTTTTGTGTGTCTTCTTTGGCCCCTCGCCATCTGCATTCCTTTCTAAGCAGAGGCACAGAGTGCTTTCGTGCTCAGAATACAGTACTGGGAAAATAAAAAAAGGATGGGAGCCCAATTTATGTTTTTTCTGTCTGTTTCTAAAATGAAGTAGCTGCAATCACTGCTGGTTTTGTATGAGCCCCCCAGTCCTATAAGCCTAGAGTTGCTATTGTCCTGTTCGTTGTACTGCTATTGAGGAGCTGATGAATAGCATGGCCTAGCATCCAAATGCCATTCAGGTACAGTGACAATAGGTCTGTAGCCCAGAGACCTAGAAAATAACCAGGTATAAGGTATCTGGTTAGTGTTGAACTCTACAGTCTGGCTGATAAATGCATCTACCTAAATCATACTGTATACGGTTTCAGATATGTTATAAGTACTAATGGGAGAAATCTTGGTATAAAGAGCAAACTGAACTGAACTCAGCTCTCAGCTTCCCAGACACAAAAATGAACTCTAGGTCTCCCTTCCGTCAGACACAAACTAATAATACTATAGTCTAACAGAAACATCTTCTTTGAGGTATTTCAGGGTGTCAGGTAAGGAACCACTGCGAGTTCAGACCACCTTCTTATATATGTTCCTCATATTCCAGGAACATGGCAACCAAAATTAAGTGGCTTAGGATTGTCTGGTAAAATACAAGACAGTTCCAGCTTCTGCTGTAGCTTTTCAACTGCTGTTTCCTGACAGACCGGTGAGAAGCAGTTCTGAGTCCTGCAAAACATATTGATGGTGCTGCTTAATTGATAACAAGCATCTAACACCTAACTTTTAGTTATTAACTGATCAATGACAACCAGAGAGACACTGTTATAGTTTTCTGGATGCAGAAAAGACAACTGCCATTATAAGTCATTTACTATAAATTATATATGAAAAATGAGAAAACACTGCTGAGCAGCACATTAAGAGCCATGAGTAAATGGCTACTACAAAATTGCACACAATTGGAATTTGAACTAAGTGTTTTCAGTCTATAAAAAAGAACCTATGTCTGCCTCTTGATTTAAAAAGAATCCATAGTTTTTTGATTACACTAATTACAACACAGTTGAATTCATCCTTTTCTTCAACCACTAAGGATCACAAGCACATTGCCTTCAGTTCTGTCTGAACCATGTGCTTGACTTCAGATTATGGGCATAGAGAGAGTATATTCTAAATCATGTCATACTCCATGTAAGAAGAATAATGAGTTTTCATATCATAAGATCTAAAGGATGAAGTCTCCCACTGGAGACAGAGCAATGCATGAAGATGTACTGCTGGCACCTGGAATAAAAATAAAGGCAGACATCACATCAAAAAGAAGTCAAAAAAAGTAAAAGTGGTTGAGAAAAGAAACAAAAAGCAAAAGGAGAAAAACATACTCGAGACCACATCTGTGGCTAAAGGAATGGTGGTAGGAGCCTTGAAGGCTTTGGATTAAGATATACAACATATATATGAGAGGATAGCTGAATGTTCAAGATTGTTCTTATTTCCTTAGATCCATCTGACATATCTCATGGCCACTGTAAAAGGTAACTGACACATTCAGAGGCTTAGGAAGAACCCTGTGAGAAACTCAGGATGATTCTTGTTCAACTTAGCTTCTTATTAGCATTAAAGTGCAAGAAACCTGACTGAGATTCCATTCACTTTTCTATACCAAACTTCTAATACCAGACCCTCTTTTCCTGTTAATTAATCTATCTGCTGTCTCATCATAGCTGGAAGCTTTGATTCACAGTTCTTATTAATTGTCACATAATGCACTACAGCCACAATACAGAATAGAAAAGCAATGTGAAATCAGAAAGTGCTTGTCAGAGAAATGAACTTAGAGAGAAGCAATGAGTACTGATCGTAGGAATTAAAATACAGCTTTCTCAGGAAAACAAGCATTTCCATCCCCTTTCAGAACTTTGATGCTTTCCAAATTCAGACTGGTCTGAATACTACTTCTATAGTCAGCTTTTGCCCAACTCATTGCCCAACTCTGTCTCTTCATATTAGTTTGTGGGTTGTTGTTTTTTTCTGGGTTCAAATCAAAGGCAGTTGCCCAGGGTCCCAAACCATGAAAAGTCACCATGAATCTAGGACAGATAGCAATCACTTCCCACTGGTTGGAAGGGTCATTGGCCTTTGCCCAGGACCCACAGAGTCATTGGCTATGACAACATGATTACACTAAGCTTGAGCTCATGTTTAATTAATTGTGATATACTTGTTGCACAGGCTTATGGGCAGGGTTCCATTAGTTAGCCAGGCATGTACGTAGCAAAGCTGCACTCTTCACAGACTCAGTGTGAAATCACAGGTGGAAGTCCTCAGCTCCCTTTTCTGAGATTCCTTCCTCACGGTCACCACCAGTAGTCAAAAACGTCAGCTTCCTATGTCCTCCATGGTAGTTGTTTGTGGGGCAGAACAACATTCCAGAAGGAGACTTCCATTCCAACCAAACTACCTCACCTTTCTTCCTAAAGTCCTTTTCCCAGACTCCCCAAAACTTATCTGAAAGAAGTTTTATTTACTTCTTGATGCTGACAGCCTTCTCCCAGCCTCCACTTCCCCACATTTACTGATGGGCAGAATGTATCTAACTAAACATAGAGAACTAGAGTCAGACATCCACCCCTGTGCTCGTCACTCTGGGCTCCCTTCATGATCAGTGGAAATAAAGACCTGCTCTTAGATCACAACCCAAATGGAGTCTACTTTAAGATGAAATTAATCACATCCTGGAAGTAAGGATCTCAGCCCAGGACAGTAAAGGTAGCCTAGAAGACTCATTATGTCCATTGTCTAGACTGCCGAGAAACACCCTGGGACCTTTTCTTCATTCCATTCTTATAATCTTATTAAAACTGAGAGGTCCCAGTTAACACACACTACTTCTGTTGCACACATCAGCCATTTTACAAGAAACATCATAAATTTCTTTATGCACGCTGTGTTCAAGCAGCTGGAAATGATTCACAAGTAAATGTGAATTTAGTTATTTACGAGTAAATTGCAAATCACAGCATATAATAAATTGTTCCATCAAGGAGAAATAATACTTAAAGCTTTTCCAAATGATAAATAGACTTGCTAAGCAGAGTCATTGGTGTAAAAAGTTGTGGTGGCTTTTTCCTCAAGTAGGAGACATGGCCTTGCCTGTTGCTTAGCAATTTTCTCAGGGTTTCCAGTATGGTCATGATAATCTTGTTTTTTTCTTCCAAGTTTTCTTCCTCAGGTACTCAACCTGTTTTGATCTGAACTTATTGTTCATTGGAACTATGGGCTTAATGACTTGGAAATCTTTTTGCAATGACTTGGCAGGGGTTATAAAGTGACTCAGTAGCAAAGCAACAACAAGCACTCAAGCAGCACTGGCTCATAGTCTTTCTCAGAGGCTGTCTACCCTGCTTGAATTACTTACATGACCATCATCACTCAATCTTTCTTAACAAGAGTATTTTTCATTACTATTATTTCTGAAGTGCTTTGTAATAACTCAAAAGTACTGGAAAAATATCTGAAATGTCCTTTTTTTATTTTTTTCTCCCTTCACCCAAAATATATGTTTTCTTCCACAGTGTACAATCTGTTTCTGTGGCAGTGGCTTGGGTTTCCTAGGAAACGGCTACAGGTCAGACCTTGATTGGTTGTGTTGTCAGCTTGATTGCAGTGTTTCAGGTGGTGGGACCTGTAAGTGCAGCTCTGAAGCAAGTAAATAGGGGGCTACCCAAGAGCTTTGCATTAGTGGTCTGAAAGAAACCACACAAATGACATTTTGGGGGAGTACATGACTCAGGGGGCACTTGTTTGAAGAGAATAGGAGACAGCAAGGGATTAGAAAAGAGCCAAATCAGAGGTGTGGGCAGGATGGATGGGATGGAGGGCTTTGGAGAACAAAAGTTTGGCTGCAGTGAAAAGTATAAGAGCCTTCCCTCTCATTGAAGGAGCAGCTGACAGTATGGTGCTGTGGTGGGCTGGACCCCAAGTCCCTCTTTTACTGGAACCTGAATGCTTTGTTTCATCTTTGACTCTATGATTCAAGTGCAAGTTCTCTGAGGCAAATGGATATATAAATACAGTACCAGGATGGCAAAAACCCCACAGTGTTTTCCACTGTATTGCTTACGTGCCACTCATAATTATTAAAGAGAGTAACAGTATTCTGCAACCTTTTGGGAGAAGAGGAACGGATTACCTAAAAGGGACATCTCAGATGCTGCTTGTTTATGAATCACAGAACAGTACAACTGCATAGGAAGAGCACACACATTGGGAAGGAAACAGCAGAGGTGGGAACAGCAGTTCTGAAGGGCTTCCTGAGACCTGACTTCTTTCCTCTTCCACCTCTCCAAGTCCATGCATACTGAAGGGCTCTCTGTGCTCATATGTGACCACAGTCACATACATATTTTCCTGGTTGAATCCTATCTAAAATTTCTAAAACATAATTTCAGAAATATAGAATATCCAGAATGAACCTAATTTGCCTTTCCTTCTCTTACTTTTCCTCCCCTCACCTTCCTCTCCCTTGCTTTCATTTCCCTTGCCTTCCCTCCCCACAAAATGAGGTTTAATTTTAAACTTCAGCAGAATAATAATGCTGTGTACTTCTGACTCACTCTGCCAAATAAACTTCCACATGGTTATTATGTCATGTTCTGACTCCTTAATGTACTTGATATATTCTTTGGCGAGCAGAAATGCCCAATGCTTAATAACTAACTGTGAATCTATGGATGGGGGGAGAACAGCAAAAAAAAAAGGTGTTGCTTGTTTTTCATGTGTGCAGTTTCATTTATTTTCTCCCTGATGCACAAGCAGATCACTTTCTGTTAATTAAGTAAAAAGTACTTAGTGGAATTGATCTGAACTCAGGTCTAAGAGCACTCGCTAATTCTGCTGTTAGTTTTAGGAAGCTAGTGGCAAAAAGCATCTATCAAGACAAATTTGTGCAGGCACCACCCATGGTTAGAGTCACAGTCAAATGTCTGCAGTTTAACAGCTTGCTTGTGTGTCAACTGAGTACTAGGGACTTGTCAGCATGCTTCAGCCTATGGAAAATGCAAGTTGATGTAACCTTGTATAACCTGCTATGAAATAGCTCAGAAAAAAATCACGTTTTTCATGATTTTTACTGGCTTGCACAGAGATTATCTCAGTTCACCAGATATGCAGTAACCAGTTAAATTATGTTTAACAGACACAGCCCATGGTGATGGACGTGTTCTAGCCCACGACGACAGATCAAACCCACCTTGATATTTCACGAGTTAAAGAGAGAAGGAAAGAAGAGAGGCAAGACAGGGAGATGAGGACACCCATCTGCTGTCACACAGAAAAGAAGCAACAACTTAGAAGGAGGAGCAAAACCTCTATTTCTTCACTAGTGCCTTCTTCCTCAGTTAACAGTGCTGCTTTTATTTTAATAGTATATCACTCTTTTTCAAGCAGATGTACAGCTGTCATTAGAGATAATCTTCCATGCTCCCTCATCTTCAGTTTTCCAGCTTTACAGAGATAACATTAGTTACTGTCTTTTTATTGCATTGTTCCATTTTGTGTACTCAAAAGAACTGTCTGCATTACGATAATCTATGTATGTCAAATGGGATTAAGAAGGAAATTGAATGAATCAGCCAGAGTCATACAGTAACTAATCAAGGAATTTTGAACAGGAAAATGCATCATTATAATTATGCAGGTAACACCAATTGATGCTTTTTATTGAAACTTCCTAAATCCCCTATGTAGACAGATTAAATGACACAGAAATTATTCTTTTTTCCTTAATAATATATCTCTCTGGAAGAGAAATACATATTCCAGGCAATGCATTTGCTAGCATCCTTTTTATGGTACATAGAGGGAGCTGTTGCATAGGTTTATTAGACCAATCATAGTGAAAATTTTCCATTGTTACCAAACTCTTCATAAGATTTCATTATTACTTTAACTAGAAAAATCATCCCCTCATCAATATGTGAATAAAAAAAACTCACGAGTTTTACGCACATAAAGAAGATACAAACTGCAATATTCTGCCTTTTGTGCCTTTTGTTGGACATTACATTCATTAATATATGAGCACCAAAAGTTTTTTGTTGCTCAATAATATAAAATTAGGGAATATTAGCTTCCTGATTTACAAAGTACATAAAAACATAACAGATGCATGAGACAACTGTAAATATTCCACTGTTTATGTATATGAGTATATCTCTTCCATTATTGCTAATACTGCAGGACAGTGTAGGCAAGGAGCTGGGATTTCCATCTTCAGCAGAGTACAGAGAGAATATAGTCCCTGCCTTTCACTCTGATTAACTTCAGGGATTTTTTTTCAGACTGGTGTTGAAACAAGGGGCTGGCAAATATTTTAAGGGGAGGCTCTTCCCTCTATGAAAGGTCTCGATGTTGTCAGTTACCACTGTAAAAGCAGCAGGACTCTTATTCTACAATTCTTTTTCATCTAACATAGGGACCTAAAACTCTCACTAGTTTGCCCTCAGGTTTAGTAAGCATGCAAAAACAGATGAAAAATGTACATTGTATAAATGTGACAGTCACAGGAGTTATCTTTAAAACTCTTTAAAGAAGAATCAGTTAGGGCAGAAATATTTTTTGAAAATGAAAAATAAAAATGAATCCATCTGTTTTTTTTAAAGCCTTGTCATGGTTTAAGCCCAGCTGGTAACTCAGTACCACACAGGCGTTCGCTCACACCCCTCCTTCCTCCCCCCCCCCCCGCACTCCTGGGGGGATGGGGTGGAGAATCGAAAGAATGTAACTCCCACGGGTTGAGGTAAGAACAGTTTAGTAACTAAGGTGTAACACAAATCACTGCTGCTACCACCAATAATAATAATGAGAAGGGAAATAACAAGGCAAGAGAATACTACCGCTCTTCACCTGCCGACTGATACCCAGCCCAACCGAGCAGCGATCTAACCCTTCCGGGTAACTGCCCCCAGTTTATATAAGGGGCATGATGTGCTGTAGTATGGAATACCCCTTTGGTTAGTTTGGGTCAGGTGTCCTGTCTCTGCTTCCTCCTGGCTTCCCCTCCTCCCTAGCAGAGCATGAGACTCAGAAAGTCCTTGGTCAGACTAAACATTGCTGAGCAGCAACTGAAAACACTGGTATAATCAGCGCTGTTCCCAGGCTGAAAGTCAAAAACACAGTGGAGCACCAGCTACTAAGGAGAAAAATGACTGCTACTGCTGAACTCAGGACAGTATCCACCCCTTATTCCATACCATTCACGTCATGCTCAGATCCCACATTTTCAATATACCATCACTCTTATCTCATATATATACATATATATATATCCACAGAGAGAGAAAGAGAGAGGGAGATCATTCCTTAGTGCATGGACCAATCCCTATAAAGCTGCTGAGTCCATCCGGTCCATGATGTCAGGCTCCATCTCTTGCAGCGGCCCTTCAGAGCAAGAGAGGCTGTGTGCAGTGTTGGATCGTTGCCTGCTGATGATACTGCAGAACTCATTTGATCTCATCAAAGTTCATTCTTTGTCGGGATGATGGTCAGAGGGAAGTCAGGGCCAGTCGCTGGTGACCCGAAGACATCTAGTTTGTGGGCTATAAAAGTGCCACATAGCAGACAACAGCATACAATTGAGTTCATTGGCTGTTTTCCCCTAAAATCAAATCCCCTTGAGGTACACATCGGACTTCCCCATCTTCCCGCATTACCCACCAAGTATATCCAGGTCCCTGAGCAAAAGCAATTCCACGAGTGGGTTTGCCTTTACCTGAAGCAGGAATAAACATCTTCCTAATAATAATAAACAGGAATAGATTGTCTTCCCCAGCAAATTCTTTATGTGCACCACAGGAACTTTGTCCCCTTCTACAGTATGTAAAAGTTCTGACTGGGCTGGGCCAGCCCTGTTGGCAGATCCTCTGGTGTTGACTAACCAGGTGGCTTTTGGTAAATGTGTATCCCAGTGTTTGAAAGTCCCACCACCCATTCCTCTCAGTGTAGTTTTTAATAGCCCATTGTACCGTTCAATTTTCCCAGAGGCTGGTGCATGGTAGGGGATGTGATATACCCATTCAATGCCATGCTCTTTGGCCCAAGCATCTATCAGGCTGTTCCGGAAATGAGTCCCACTGTCTGACTCAATTCTCTCTGTGCCGTGTCACCACAAAATCTGTTTTTCAAGGCCCAGAATAGTGTTCCAGGCAGTGGCGTGGGGCACAGCGTATGTTTCCAGCCATCCGGTGGTTGCTTCCACCATGATAAGCACATGGCACTTGCGTTGGTGGGTTGGTGGGAGTGTGATATAATCAATCTGCCAGGCCTCCCCATATTTGTACTCAGCCATTGTCCGCCATACCAAAGAGACTTTAACCATTTAACTTGCTTAATTGCAGCACGTTTCACACTCATGAATAACCTGGGCAATAGTGTCCATTGTTAAGTCCACCCCTCGATCACGAGCCCATCTGTATGTTGCATCTGTGCCCTGATGGACTGAAGTGTCATGGGCCCACCGGGCCAAAAATAATTCACCCTCATGTTGCCAATCTAAGTCCGTCTGTGCCACTTCAATTTCAGCAGCTTTATTCACTTGCTGGTAGTTCTGGTGTTCCTCAGAGCCCCTACTCTCACGTACATGAGCATCTACGTGGCGTACCTTCCCCACCAGGTTCTGCACCTGGGCAGTGATATCTTGCCACAGTGCAGCAGCCCAGATGGGTTTACCTCTGCGTTGCCAGTTGCTCTGCTTCCATTGCTGCAACCACCCCCACAGGGCATTTGCCACCATCCATGAATCAGTATAGAGATAAAGTACTGATCACTTTTCTTGTTCAGCAACATCCAAGGCCAGCTGGATGGCTTTCACCTCGGCAAACTGACTCCATTCACCCTCTCCTTCAGCAGTTTCTGCAGCTTGTCAAGGACTCCATACAGCTGCCTTCCATCTCCGATGCTTTCCCACAATACGGCAGGACCCATCAGTAAACAAGGCATATTGCTTTTCACTTTCTGAAAGTTTATTATATGGTGAAGCCTCTTCAGCATGCATCACCTCCTCTGGTGACATTCCAAAATCTTTGCCCTCTGACCAGTCCATGATGACTTTTCTGGACAACTGGGATTTCCAATTCGAACTCATTGCACAATTAGTGCAGCCCACTTACTACATGTAGCACTGGATGCATGATGCGTAGAGAAGACCCTGTCTTTAAACATCCAGCCCAGCATGAGCAACCGGGGTGCCAGGAGGAGCTGCGCTTCAGTGCCAATCTCTTCCAAAGCAGCTCAAGCCCCTTCATTGACTGCCAGTATCACTTTTTCAGTTGGGGTATAGCTGGCCTCAGATCCTCTGTATCTCTGACTCCAAAAGCTGAGCGGTTGACCTCTAGTCTCTCCTGGAGCTTTCTGCCAGAGAATCCAGGTAGGACCATTCTCCCCAGCTGTGGTGCAGAGTACAGTTTTTACATCTGGCCCAGTCCAGACTGGTCCAAGGGCTACTACATGAATTATCTCTCATTTAATTTGCTCAAAGGCTTGTTGTTGTTCAGGGCCGCATTTAAAATCATTCTTCTTCCAGGTCACATGGCAGAGAGGGCTTACAATCAAACTGTAATTTGGGATGTGCATGCTCCAGAACCCCACAGCACCCAAGAAAGCTTGTGTTTCTTTCTTATTAGTTGGTGGAGACATTGCTGTTATCTTGTTGATCACATCTGTGGGGATCTGATGACGTCCATCTTGCCGTTTTTTTCCCAAAAATTGAATCTCCTGTGCAGGTCCCTTGACCTTACTCCATTTTATGGCAAAACTGGCTTTCAGCAGGATTTGGATTATTTTCCTCCCTTTCTCAAAGACTTCTTCCGCTGTATCGCCCCACATGATAATGTCATTAATGTACTGCAGGTGTTCTGGAGCCTGCCCCTGTTCCAGTACAGTCTGGATCAATCCATGGCAAATGGTAGGGCTGTGTTTCCACCCCTGGAGCAGTTGGTTCCAAGTGTACTGGATGCCCCTCCAAGTAAAAGCAAACTGTGGCCTGCACTCTGCTGCCAGAGGAATTGAGAAAAATGCACTGGCAATACCAGTCGTGGCATACCACTTGGCTGCCTTTGACTCCAGTTCATACTGAAGTTCTAGCATGTCCGGTATGGCAGCACTCAAGGGTGGTGTGACTTCATTCAGGCCCTGATAGTCTACTGTTAGTCTCCTTTCTCCATTAGACTTTCGCACTGGCCATATGGGGCTATTAAAGGGTGAGCAGGTCCTACTGATCACTCCTTGGCTCTCCAGTCTATGGATCAGCTTATGGATGGGAATCAGGGAGTCTCGGTGCGATATTGCTGCCGGTGCACTGCTGTGGTAGCGATCGGCACTTGTTCTTCGACCTTCAGCAACCCCACAGCAGAAGGATCCTCTGAGAGACCAGGCAAGGTGGACAGCTGCTCAATTTTCTTTGTCTCCAAAGCAGCAATACCAAAAGCCCATTGGTACCCTTTTGGGTCTTTGAAGTACCCTCTCCTGAGGTAATCTATGCCAAGGATGCATGGAGTCTCTGGACCAGTCACAATGGGGTGCTTTTCCCATTTCCTCCCAGTCAGGCTGATTTTAGCCTCCAGTACAATCAACTCTAGGGATCCTCCTGTCACCCCAGAAATAGACATGGGTTCCACCCCTTGACAGCTTGATGGCATCAGGGTACATTGTGCACTGGTATCTACTAGAGCCTTATACTTCTGTGGGACTGGATGTGCCAGGTCATCTGATCCACACAGTCCAGTAAATCTGATTGTCCCCTACCTCCACCTGGCTGGAGGCAGGGTGCCTCTAATAGTCATCACAACATTGAACACTTAGGTGTGGTAGAAAGGGATTATTCTTCTTTATCACAGGAGCTGGAGTAAAATCAGCTCTTCCACTCCGTCTGTGAACCTGCTCACCAGAGACTGAAGCCACAGCTTTCATGGGATGATCATCCTTGACCTTTGTTCGCCTCTTCAATTCACGCACCCATTCCTCCAGAGCTGGGGTAGGTTTTCCATCCCACTTCTTCATGTCTTCTCCATGATCCCACAGGTAAAACCATAGGGTGGCCTGTGGCATATACCTCCTATATCTTCTCTCTCGAGCAATAGGACACCTTTTCTTAATAGCTGAGATGTGGGTTGGTACACGTGAGGAGCTAGATAGGTCAGACAGATTGTCTCTCAATTGTTTGAACTCCTGGGACAGTTTTTCCACAGCTGAAATGATGGAAGGGGTGAGATTCTCTTCCAACTCTCAGAGTTTATGAATCATTTTATCCACTGTCAATGGTACTATGTCATTCTATGTTCCTGATGCCAATGAATGAGCATATGATGAAGGTGCATTCCGTGTAAATTTCCGCCACATGGGTTGTGTACATTCAACTACATCTGGATCTATGAGTGCATCCCTGGCGTTTGGCTTGATGTGATAGATCATCTCTGCAATGGCTGATTCCCTCAGAGACTGGATGCCTTTCTCTAGAGTAGTCCAGTTGGCCGAACAACTCATAACATCGTCCTCGTATGGAAACCTATCTTTCACAGCTGCCAGGAGCCGCTTCCAAAGGCTGAGGGACTGTTTCTTTTTTGCAATTGCTTTGTCAATTCCCCCTTCCCTAGCAGGTGATCCCAGCTGCTTGGCTTCCCTGCCTTCTAGTTCATGACGATCAGCCCCATTGTCCCAGCATCGGAGCAACCAGGTGATGATGTGCTCCCCTGGTTGACGGGTAAAATCTTTTCACATATTCCATAGCTCGGTTGAGGTCCAAGGTCGAGAAGTCACCTCTTCTTCTTCTTCTTCATCATGTGATGATGACTCCTGATCAGATGCTGTCCCAGGTTGTAAGTGCATTGTCATTGCTTCTTCATCTTGTTCCTTCATCTTTCTTGGGTTTTTTTTGCTTTTCCCCTTGCATACAGGGGCAACCGATATTGATATGAATTGGTCCTCTGGTTTAGCTGCAGTGATTTTCACTGTGGTTGGAGTGGCTGCAGCATCTGCTGTCAGGGTTTGGGTAGCTGCTGTATGTGTTGCTGGGGCTGGTGTAGCTGCTGTGGTTGGAGCTGGAGTAGCTGTGCTGTCTTTTGCTTTGCCCTCAGATCCAGGAACATTTTTTTCCTTTTGAAGGTGCTGGATAGTGTTGAATAGGGCTCTGTAAGCAGAGGCCAAGCCCCAGCACGTTGCCATGATTTGTCCCTCTCTGGTATGACCAGAATGACAACACACCTCATTTAAATGTTTCACTAATTTTTCTGGATTTTGCACTTCTTCAGTGGTGAAGTTCCAAAGTACTGCAGGGTCCCCCTGGCCTAGATACTTGCCTATACTACCCCATACACTCTGCCACCCATGACTGTCCAGCCTCGGAGAAAATCTCTTGGTCCTCCTATATCGTCGTCTAACCCTAGACAAGGCCCAAACCCGACTCTGCTTAACTCTTGAGAACAGATGTAATGGTCATGGGTAAAACACACTCTGTATGCTTGCCAACATGGTGATCCCCATCACAATCAGTAGGCAGGTCTCAAGAGTACCTAAAGGCCATTCAAAACCTTCAGAACTCTCAAATGATGCTGTAAACGGTCTGGTGGGGGGGGCTGAGAGCATAAGGGAATGTCTCCTTCACAGGTTGACCACCCGATGAGGCAAAAAAAGATGTGTAATTGCTAAGCACTTCTATTATATACCTCCCAAACTATAGAGGTGGTGACCACAGTGGGAACACAAGCCAGATCAGTTTCATGATCAATGATTCTATTGTATTACAAGTCATTATCATAAAGTACAATGAGACAAGAACCTTAGCCTAGGGCCCCCAGCTGATAAGCACTAACACAGCAAATATCGGCTGTAAGTAAGGTACGACATGCTGAAACTCTGAGATCAAGAGCAACAATTTTGAGAGCCAATAAATCAGCATTGTGACAAGTGACTATTAATCCGAAACAATGAAAGCTTATCACAAATATGACTAGATACACTCTGGTCAGTTCTGTCATCATCTCAACCCTTCGTGCCCCATGTTGGGCGCCAAAAAGAACTGTCGTGGTTTAAGCCCTGCTGGTAACTAAGTACTACACAGCCATTTGCTCACTCCCCCCTCTTTCTCCCCCCCCCCCCCCCCCCCCCCCCACTACTGGGGAGATAGGGAGGAGAACTGAAAGAATGCAACTCCCACGGGCTGAGATAAGAACAGTCCAGTAATTAAGGTATAACACAAAACCACTACTGCTACCATCAATAATAGAATCATAGAATAGTTAGGGATGGAAAGGACTTTAAGATCATCTAGTTCCAACCCCCCTGCATGGGCAGGGACACATCCCACTAAACCATGCCACCCAAGGTTCTGTCCAACCCAGCCTGCAACACCTCCAGCAATGGAGCATTCACAACTTCCCTGGGCAACCCATTCCAGTATAAAAATGACAAGGGAGGTAACAAGGGAAGAGAATACTATCCATTCACCACCTATCGACCTATACCCAGCCTGACCGAGCAGTGATCTAACCCTTCCAGGTAACTGCCCCCAGTTTATATACGGGGCATGATGTGCTGTAGCATGGAATACCCCTTTGGTTAGTTTGGGTCAGGTGTCCTGTCTCTGCTTCCTCCTGGCTTCCCCTCCTCCGTGGCAGAGCATGAGGCTCAGAAAGTCCTTGGTAAGACTAAACATTGCTGAGCAGCAACTGAAAACATCAGTGTTATCAGCGCTGTTCCCCAGCTGAAAGTCAAAAACACAGTGGAGCACCAGCTACTAAGAAGGAGAAAAATGACTGCTACTGCTGAACCCAGGACAAGCCTATAGAATGTTTTGCTGACTTTTACGCCCATCACATTTCATTGCTGAAAATCTCTATGTTTCCAAGCTCCACTTAGCACTTGCAGTGCTGACATGCTTAAATTGTGACTATTCCTTCTGCAGTACAATTTCAGAAACCCCAAACAGGAAGTTTTGGAAATGATGAAAGAGATATTAACTCCCAAGAGATATCTGGCAAAACTGTTTGGGCGTGCAGCTTCAAAATGTGTGTGAACATGGGCATTTTTAGCCAGATTAACACTTGAAACTCTCAAAGCTTATGTCGGCACGGGACATGACAAAGAAATGACATTTCTACATTGTGCGAGATAGCCTTAGATTTAGGAGCACCCTAAGCACTGAATATGATTTGCACATTTCATAGATTGAAAATTCTACACAGTTACAGGCTTCTTAATTTCACAGCAAGTACACAGATGTTAAGTTGCATGTACATGGTCACATACTCATTTTTCATCCAACTCATTATAGATTTCACTTGGGACTGAAGAAAAAGAAAGTTATTTACAATGCCCAGTCTGTGCCTGACCTCTTCATTTCAATCAGTAAAAGGTCTGGCTGCCTTCAGTAAAAGCAAGAAGGAGCCCTTCATTTCAGCTCAAACGTAAATAAAATTTTATTTACTGCTCAATGCCGTGCTGAGCAGGTGTAGTAGACATCTACCTTGATGGCTGGAATAACAAAGACTACTCTCTTTGTCTCTACAACTATGTCTCTACTAATACTTTCCCAATGATTTGTCTCAGATTTTATGTCTATCTGGTACTTCAATTAAAAATCGCATTGCATACTTAACCTCAATTCAGCATGATACGCCAGCAGAAGTTAACGTCAATGCATGCACATTCCCAGTGATTTAAATAAAGCTATCCATATGTTTAAAGATAGCTTCACACTTTTTGAATAGTGATCTAAGCAGTTGCCTAGATTTCTGCTTTAAAAAGTGCACAGTATCTGAAGAACACATTTATTTATTCAGTAATTTCTTTAGCCCAAGTGTTTTGAAAGCATCCAAATGGGTGGATTTCTCTTTTTTTTATTCCCAATACAATATTTGACACCACAGTTGCTCTAGAGCAATTTCTGAAGGAGCAGAAGGGGATATTTGATTTAGGATAGATATACTGAAAAGATAAAAAAAAAAGTAAATTGTTGTAATCCAGCCATTTCATGTCTGGAAGAAAACTAAAAGCTAATCTTAACTAAAGTGCTTTTGTTTCAGTTCATGACACTAAGAGCTACTGTAATTGTAAGTGTTGAGGCAAAGAAGTCTTGTATTGTGAGAAATAGATACTAAATTGTTTCTAGGTATTTCAGAAGATCTTTCTTTTGGGTTTCTTTACTTTCTGCCAGAAAACATGTAAAATCACAGTGCGTTTATTTTTTATTGTACGCACTTCTTCTGAACAAAAATTCACAAAAATGCATAAGTACTCAGTATGGGAAAAATCAACATAGGCATATGGCCCATACAAATCCAACAACTGGATGCCCATAAAGAGACCATGGGCCAGGACGGAAATGGGTAGTGAATAATGGTAGACATCACAGGTTATCTGGGAGAATGAGAATAGATAGGTTTGTCTTTTCTGTGGATGGAATACACCTCACAGTAACTGGAAGTCCAGTTGATAGGGATTCAGGACACTGGTAGCTGGTAGGTGATCCTGGAGTCTGCTTTTTTGCTAACTTTTCTATTTGTTAAATTATTATTGACAAATTGTTATTTTGTCTTTGTTAAATAAAGGGAAATCAGATGTTGATGGTGCTTTATGAAACCTTTGGACACAAGCAGAAAAGTTGTGAGCTATGGCTGCAACTCATTCTGACCATTTTCTTTACAATTTGAGTATTTCTTTTCCTCTTTAATCCTAAATACAAAATAACTGTAAATTTTATAGAGCTAGAGAATATATCTATACTGCGGAATTCTGGGTCCTGGTTGAAAATTCTGAACTTTATTTCCTTCATTACTTCTATCGAGGAAGAGCTCTTTGGGATGGGAGAGGTCAGTTGCTCAATAATGCTTCCGGTTTCTTGTTCTTAGTGAACAGAAAACTATTCATATTGAAAGTGTTTTTCTGAAAAAAGAATAAAGAATCCACAATAGATTATGATTTTTTTAGATGGCTTGTAAATGAACCTACAAAATAGATAAATTTGCTGACTAGAAATGTTACACACACAATCGTTTTAATATTTCTGAAGCCTTTTTTTACAGAAACGTGGGTATATAGAAAATATATACCCATTGTGTCCATGTCTGGTAGTATGAAAAGACATAACAAAAACTTCTGGAGGTATTTCATTGAAAAATGAGTATTTTCCTTTCAAAGGAGGCAAGATCTACTGCAATACAACATACCAAAACTTTACCTTGAAGTGTCCACTCATACTTTCAATAAATGGTGGGAATTTTAAAAGGGTGATTTATAATTTGCAAATGAGGAAAATTAGACCATACAAAAGTGACTTAAAGCAGAATTTAGACCATTGTGTTCTACAGTATGTACAATACAGTTAAAAGCTCCTAACGTAGCTAGATTGGATGGGTTGTCCATTTGTAAGAGTAAGACTTCATAAGTTTTGTTTTCTGTACCAGGATAAAACTGATGGTAAAGGCTCCAAAGGAGGTAGAGGCCTGAGCCATAATCAGGCCAAGAAATCCCCCAGGAAACTCACAAACAGGCAGTGGCCCAGTGATTATTAATGAATATAAGCTTGGAACACAAATCATGCAATAAATACATCGATAGCAGCTGATTTTCTAAAAATCGTTTATCAAGAAGCAAAGAAATTTGTGGGTACAAGGAGTCTTATGCATACCTTTCCCACTGCATACAATTTGACAACCAGCCAACCACTTTATCCCATAAATATGACAGCCTAAGCAAGCCTTCTCTGAGTTCTCCCTGCTAGGCAGAGTGGCTACATAGCAGTAATATCCCCTTGAACCTCTCAAGGTTACTCCTTGAGGCAGAGAGACTTTTTTACTAATGGCAGATCTTTGGACGAGTCCAACGAAAGTTGTCTCTAAATTGCAAATGGACTGCACACCAGTGGCTCTCCCCTTGAGCTGGGATGTCTCTCAAGGTTTGAGATTCCTTACCTGAGAATGAAAGATCCTTCCTTACCCACAGCAGAGAAACCCCTTATTCATAACAGATCATTCGTAAGTTGCTGATAGGATGCTAAATTATTGAAATCCATGCAGCTAATTCCTTTAGACATAAACTGTTGTCCAAGCCTGAGACTAAGCTTGGACCTAGACACACCCAAGCTCCATTAGGAGTTTAGAAAGCAAGGGGGTCCAATCTGAACCTCATGGATCAATGGGAGGGTCACCCTTATGCTTTTGCATCTTCAGCCTCTGTATATATCATTTTAGCTCAATTCTACCTTGATTTGCCTTTTGTATGTTTCACCCACATGGTAAGTAAAAGTGAACCTTGCCAGTGAATTTGAAGTCATATATTAAATTCACATTAAAACAACTTTTGATAATATATTTGATGGTGATTCTTTAAGCGACCACTCATTCATGACAAACTGGTATAGTCAGCGGGATCCTAAATCAGGAGTCATGACAGCTACCAGAATATAATTTATCCTGTCTTGAACTTTACTGTAGGATGGCAAGAATCATCACTGTCCATTGGCCAGAACAGGACTGAATCTTTTACTAAACTTTGACTATTGTACAACTAAAGTTAGATGAGGTGAAAACAGCTCCTAATAGCAACAAGAGTTTCCAAAAGAAGCTTCAATAGCTTTCTTCACTAGCTATCTCTATCAAAACACCATATTTTCATAAATTCATTACAAACTTCAACATACAGAAGAACTTTGCATTGAGCAAAGGTCAACAGCTTCACTGCCCCTTCTCCTACCATCCTTTGTCTCTTAGACCGTGTTAGCAACAGGCAAAGTTTATAATAAGCTCTAACACTAAAGCCGAAGAGTCAGTGAACTTTGAGCTGGGTGCTGCTAATATTTATGTTTGAAAATGGACATTTGATCTGGAACATTTGTTGAACTTTTGAGTATAAAATTACTTCACATGACTTCTTCTTCAGCTTTGCCCCTTCCAACAATGTTGTGGTAAACTGCTGAGAAGTGCAAATGCCAAGATACAGAAATCCTGCAGGAAATAATCCCACAGTTTCTCCTTTCTGATTTCTGATATTTGAGTTCTGTTTTATTCATTTTCTCCCTCTACAATCCCAAAAGTTGATACTTTCCAAGAAAGAGAACCAAGTGCTGCTTGGACCAATTCCTAGAAACACTCTTCCTCACACATAATGCAGCACAGTCATTATAAAGATGATACTTACTTTTCATAGTTTTACTTATAACACGTCATTCTTAAGATACATTTCATGTACCAATATGTCCCTGAAGAGTATCTTCAGTGTTTAAAAAATCCTTATCACTCTTGTTTTATAATTTAAAAAGATAATTGTTCTATAGTGCAAAAACTCTTTCTGCAGTCTTCTGTATCTGTGAATTTATAGCAGGAATTCACCATCTCCTTACAAAGGCAGGAAGTTCTAAATGTTAGCTCATACGACAATATATTTCCAGAGAAATACATTAATACATCTATTAATTATCTTTTCCTTGATTTATTTTGAATGTTGGAAGGATAAGTTAACATTCCAATCTCTGGCTTGTTGGATTAATTTCCCATCATATGAAGAGAGCAGAACTTACAGTTCTGCTCTTGAGTTTTTTTAAGCAAAAGTCCCAGGTGTTTCATTTTTAAAAGATGTTACAGCAATAAAAATGTTATTAAAGTGTCTTCTTCATGCTGTTATAGTTGAGGTTGTGTCAGCATTTCCATTACAAGCTCATCTTTTCCAGAGAAAATGCTCTGGTCCATTGGGTAAATAACACATGTTTTACTATGACAAATACCCATGAAAGATAGAAATATTCAAGCATAAGATCATTTATGATACTTTCTTAATTCCATATAGTATATGTTGTGTTGTAATTTTTCCCCATGAATGAATAAATCGAGTACTGTCTGCCACTGATCATTAATTTCCTTGTACAACAAACTATGTTAGCAGTATTTTTACTCAGACTTAGGTCTTTTTTTGAATGACAATCTGAAGGAAATGTATTTCTCATTACATCATGCATACTTATCATGAGGATAATGCTTTGAAACTTCAGCTAGCCCTCAGGACTGTTGTGGAAATGGAGACAGACGTAGGAAGACATGTTTAACAGCAAAGTTTTCAGGGGCAAATTTTGGGTTTGAGTTCTCACCACTGCTGAGGTCCCAGATGTCTCGGGCTTCATGTTGAATTATGAAAGTACTCCAAAATAAAAGCAACTTTTGGTACTCCTGTCATAAGTGACACATCAAAGTCTGCAGAAGGAGAGGTACAAGAAGAAAACAGAAATCAATAGATCATCCCTCTCAGGACTCTGCTGAATAGAATCCACCTCAGTCGATCAATTTGCTAGCCAAGTCTACTTTCTCCAGAGCCAGCTCATAGACATTTTTGATTCAATTTATGTTTTGAGTCACCCGTTGCTGTTTCTAGACACCAGCCCCATAATAACACCACATCTGTTAAACTGAATTCTGAGCTCTTCCCCTGCTCTTGGGTTGTAATCTTGTAATTCAATGATCTTTGGGGCCATTATCATGACCCTGTCATATTCCTGCTTCATCTGACCTTGAAAAGGTCAGGTTTTGTTACAGCAGCTTGAAAAATAAGTGGTTTGAATTTCGTGCCTGAACTCTTCACTCTCTATTTAAGAACTAACACTGTCATTAACGTAAGGGATGGATGATCTCTGAGCTTCATCTTACTTACCAGAGGAAGCCAAAGTCTTTGTAGCCCCAGGCCCATTTTGCTGTTGTTTATTAATCTCTAAATCCTTTAAGACCAACTATTTTATTGCAGCTAGGTTTATTGTAGAAATACTTACAAGTTACTTCTGGAACTTGGGATTCAGATGTGCCAGAAGTCGTGAAAACATATAGGAGGAGATTTTTCTTATCAGCCTTAAATAAGAAAAAAGAAAGATTTTTCAGTAGATTAGATAAATAGAGATGTGGAAAGGAATATTTTCATAGTCTTTTGCACATGAAGAAGTATGATATTAAATAATATACCTTAAGCCACATTGAAAGTCAGTGATAGAGTCAAAAATAACGCCCATGTCCTGCCTGTGTTCAAGCTTTACCTTAACTGAAAATCTCTCATATTCAAAGATCAAGAATTCACAAAGAAACAGCAGGTTTGTTTGGCTCACTTAAATTCTTATGTTTACTGAAAGACTATAATCTCTTCATTTTTGCTCTATTTGTAATTGTTCAAGACCTTTTGTAGGATTATCATTCATCTGGTGCACTGATAAAAAAGACCGTCCTTTGACTGTTCATTTAGATATTTAATGCCAAGTTCTGTGATTAGGTGCAGCTATTTTTTTTTTTCCTTATTTCCTTGTAACTTTTGTGAATGGATGACTCCTCTGTTTCAGGACAGAGATTGCTGTTCTCTTGCTCCAAATTAAGCTGAAGTCCTGCACTAAGCATAGGCTTGCTACATGTTGTTTTCTTGTCCAACACAAGGGTGGAAAGAGTCATGAACTGGAAGTGTAATCTCTCTGTCTCTATTAAATCAGGGAGGCAATTTCATTGCTGAGCTTAGAGACCTCAGTTCTGGATGACTGCAACTCAGAGTCACTAGTTTCTGTCTGTCTTTCTGTAACTAATTGATCTAGTTTTGTTACAATAACACACTGACATTTCAGTTCTCTTCACATTTCTATTATATTGCAGATCATGCTTTTTTTGCATATGACATATCCTTAACTTTCCCATCCTCTTTCTCTTATCACTAATGAATGGTAAAAGGAGTCAATCTTTCTCCAGAAGTTCACAGATGCTGTGAGGAATATACTCCTATCTTTAGCTAAATTAGTTTTGAGGTGCTTAAGAAAAAACAGTCCAAATAAAACTATTTATGACTTAAATATGAGTAGTTTTAAACATTTTTCCTTTAAATCCAGTTTTCTGGAATGAAATATTTTTCGTACTGACTGTTCCCATAAAGAGAAAGCTAATAATTTTCTTCTGAGCATAGTATGTGGATAATTACAATAATGTTTTTAGCAATCTGAAGTGTTTAACTCCCTTCATACAATATAAATCCTTTTTTTCCCCCTTCATATATTTAATTTAACTATGCAACAAAACAGTAGAAAGAAATATGGTGGTTTGAAAGAAAAGAAAAATTATAATTACACAGCTTCTTCAACATCATATTTTTGGAATTCTTTTCCAGTCTTACGTTTGGTAATCTTTATAAATGGACAATATAAGTTTGCGGACTTTCTTTTCCTTCTAGCTATCTTAAATGACTGAGACTAAGCATGAAGCATTTGCTTTCAGTTTGTATGTGTGTATGGGACAGTGAGTTACAGAAAAATATGCATAGCTGTATATGTTCTCTGTATAATATGCATACGTATGCATTTATATATTTATCTACATATACAAGTAGATTTGCACATAAAAATTAGAAGGGATATGTGCTCATAAAGAAGTATTTCATCAACTGCTAGACCTTGGAAACACAATCACATAAAGCATCCACTTATTTGAAAGCTACATTGGAGAGTGGTTATTAATAACTGATAAATTGAGGAAAGGTTTGGTAGTATAAAGATAGTGGAGAAATCTTTTCTGATGAGTTTCTGAAGGCTTTTGGACAAGAAACAATTTTGGGGGGCTGTGTGACTCTTCTGATGTTACTTAGAAAGAATAGCAGGGAACAATGCTTGTTTAAGCTGCATTAAATTGGTGAAAGAGAGGAAAAATGACAGAAACAACTCAAATTTAAAATAACAGCTTTGATCACGCAGATGTTTTCCCCTAGATCAAGGTGCACCTGGTGTACCTTAGTGCTCTGCAGCTGCTGACTGTAGTTTGAGAGAAGCTGACACAGGGCAAATCCAACTTGGTAGCAGTGCAAGGGCTAACACGCATCACTCAGCTACAAACATTCAGCACGGAAAGAAATGACATTTCTCCACTCAGGTTGCAGTCATTGTTTTAGGTAAGGGAGTTCTGGATCTCAGCCTCTATGTGTTTGCTCAGAGACGTGCAATGGAGAGAAGAAACATTGAGAAACTGCTACACAAAGCCGTAATTATCACTACATCAGCCAAAGTGCTTGACTGTCAACCATTCTGCTGTTGTACTAAAGAATCTGATGTGGAGTATAAAAATCAGTGGTAACAATTCCACCTACACTTTCAATGTTATAAACATCGCTAAAAGATTTACAGTGGGGATGTTTGATTGTGTGCGTGTAAAGTGTCTGCAAACTTTCTAAACCCTATCTTCAAGATTTTAAAGGCCTCAGCTGCTATTTCTTTTTCAGCAACTCTCCACTCACACATTAAACAGAAATTATTTTTTATTTGTGAAATTCTATTTAAAGAACCATTTCGACAGTGACAAAACTCTTGCTGTGAAGTCCTTCTCTGAGCAGTCAGACTTCTAACCTAAATGCACACACAGCAGTGTTCCTGTGAATTGCATTGTCCACTGGAAGCATGTGAAAAGAACTTCATGCACTCCGATTCCCCTGAACGTCTTTGCCATTAAAGTGACAAGCTTAAAATTGAATATTTTTAGATAAAAATTTTGCATTTCTGAGCAAAGACAAAGATAGATACTACATGCTGTTTATTAACATGAAGCCTATCTTACAAGGGAGAGCAGTTTGTATCTGTTGGCTATAGGCTTATACATAGCTTGCTGACTCTTGAAAGAATTTGAGAACTTGTAGGTAAGCTAGATTTAGAAATAGCTGAGAAGAAATTGAGTAATTTTAGTGTAATTTTACCAGCTTTTGCAACATTCTGGTGCAAAGAATGTTAAAACTGAACTCAGCATGTTTTTTTGAGAATTTACCCCATGTTCAGTACTTTCCACTTACATAATTTATCCATAGTTCTTTGTGTACCTTTCAGAGGGGAAAAGGGATCATTATCCCCATTTCACAAATAAGGGATGTCTGAAAGCCACCAAAGAAGTGATTTTTTTCCACGTTCACACAGAAAGTCATCAGCTAGAGCTGAGAGTAGAAACTTTGGTCCCTTAATCTGTACAGGTTTCAGAATAGACAATCACAGGTCTTTATAAATAGCCAAGGCTACTTAGATCTAAAATTATTAACCCTCCTGCTGCAATTCCTCTACCAACAAAACATATACACAGTGTTCAACTGGAAACTGCAGAGCATGACAGTCCATGTGTTGCTATAATACTTGTTGTTATGAATTAATCAGCTGATTTGCATTTATATAGCACTCTTCATGCAGAAGCAACACATGGCATTATACACTTAAACTACATCACAATTAAACATAACTTCTGCTAGAGAAGTCAAGACCAGCCATCCAAAAAAAAAAAAAAAGCCTTCCCAAAACCTAAAAGGTTTAGATTTTTTCATAGCTCTGATGGGAAGCAACTTATAAGAAAATTCAAATCTTTAACAAAAGCCAACTACATGTCTCAGTTACAAGGGCAGTGACTGATCAGCTGTTCAGGGAGGTAAGTGGAGATGAAAACAAGATGTGAATAGTATGCAAGTACTGTAAAAGCAATTAGGCATTTGACAAGGAACCAGTGTATCATCCTCAATTGCAATGCGATAAGCCAATATATGTAGGTGACCCTGCGAGATGCTGAATTTTGTGCAAACCAGACTTATACAATAAATGATGAAGGAAGGCTGCAAACACAAAGTGACAATAATCCAACTGTGGTGTTATAAAATGTGAATCAGGAGCTATGTGTCCCACCGGGACAGAAATGGTCTTAACCTACTAAATGTCTGAGATGGCTAAAATGAAGTCTGAAAAGCACAGCTTACATCGGCTGGTTAGGAAATTAAAACTCCACTCCCAGCCAAACGTTGCATAAAGAATTACTGTTGAGTTATTGGACCTAGTGAAAAGAGGAAAAAAATCAATTCAGTTTCCTTTGAGCTAGGGAATTAGGAAAAAAAAAATAACAAAGATCCAAAGTTTGATATCTGAAAAAAGCTACTCTCAATCAAAGGTACATCATCAGACACTAAAGCTATTTTTAATGACCTCACTATGAAAATATGAAGAGATTAAGAAAGAAGAGAGTGAAATCTGTGAGACACCTGTTTCTGTCTCTAGAGCTAAATTACTGCCTTATGCAGAAGTTCTCAGATGTTAGACTTGGTATACTGACCAAGCTTTTTCTCTAGAAATATGCTTCTCTGGGCTCTTTAGTGTTTAATTTATTCTTATGAATAATTTCTGACTGACTCAATTCTGCCTTTCCCACCAAACTCACTTCCCCCAAATACCTTTGCCCACGCACATTTTAAAGAAAAGAAAAAGGTTTGTCACACAGTTTCCTTTATTCTGACAATTTGTCAGAGCAACAGCCATAAAACTGACCGAGCAGGAAAAGAATAGACCCAGTCACCTATGACAAAATCCTTAGTACACTTCCTCTAAAAACACCTTTAATTAAGTCGCCACTACATTTTTCTATACTATATCCTGCTTTACTAAGTAAATACTATGGTCATATCCTGGACTGACTTGCTTAAGCTTTCTTCTCTATAAGATGCTTCCCACTGAAACATGGAAAGCAGTCAGAGTTGATCAAGGCTTCCTGAAGTCTTTCCCCAGCTCCTCTAGAAGGAAGTCTAACTTTGGTACTTCGTGTGTATTTGCAGCACAAGCTGAAGGCTAAATTTATGTCATAATAAGAGATAATTTAAATTAAAGGTCTGGGTAATTGCAGTAACACCCAGCAATGAGCTTAAGGAAGAATTCTGCAGAATCAGGCAGTCCTTTGCTTTGTTTCAGCTAGAAGTAGAGTGAATCATGTACTACAAAGAATAACGAGGCACATAGGTGAGTAAGAATACATTAGCAGGAAGAAAATAAGGAATTCCTATGCATCATTTGATATCCCTGATTTTTAGAAATTTAAGGAAGGTAAAATACATTCACTCAAGTTACTATTTCCCAAAATAGTCCAGCTAGTAATCTCCCTTTTCTGACAGCACCATGAAACAGTTCTTGCAGTGTTTCTCCTACAGGAGTCTACAGAACTCCACCAAATGATGTGGTATATTCCTTCAGCACTGTCCCTAGTTCTGTGTGGTTGAGATGATAGTTCTGAAGGAAAGCCTGGAGATTCTTAAGTGTCCTCTGGGACCAAAATGTTTGGAAAACCTTCAGGTAAGAAGTTCCATCCCTGGCAGTGCTGAAGGCCAGGTTAGATGGAATCTTCGGTGAAAAGGTTGGGTGACATGCAGTGTCCCTGCCCATGGCAGGCGGGTTGTAACCAGATGATCTTAGGGTCCTTTCCAACCCTAACTATTCTATGATTCTGTGATTTTATGAGAGTAATGTGGCTAAACTGAAAGCAGGATAAGTTCTTGTTCCAGTGAGTGCTAGAGTTTCAGACTTCGCAATAAAGGATATGAAAGGATAGGTTCCTAAACAAGATTACATATTCAAATTACAAAAAAAAACATTTAATTAACCATGTTTAGACAGAAAGCTGAGGACGTATTCTCAGAAATGAAGTGTTCTTCAAGAGCATTTCTTTCCAGACAGGAGGATTTACACTGTGAAAATGTAGAGGGGAAAGGAAATTTAAAAACAATCAAAACCAAGTAGATGATGTTCAGAAAATATCTTACCAGCCAACCTGATTTGAAACACAGCAGGTGCTTGATAGGCTGGGATTAGTGACAGCAACACACAGGAGTTGTTTTCATCTTCTTTGTTTTGTTTTTCTTTTATCTTTTCATAATAAACCAACAGTCATCAGCGGGCAAGAGAGAGCAAACCAAAGCTGTAACTGGTGTCCCTCCAAAGCTGAAGATAATCCATGGCATTGCAGTTCAAACACTAAATTAATCTTTCTGATTGGATCTCATGGATCACATTCATCAACTGCATCATACACCTCATGTTCTTCAGACTGCACGAGTTGCCTGTGGAATTTTGCAAATTGCTGTTACTCTCTAACATTATAAATTTGGGGAGGTGTCATCACCTGAGCTATTTCCTCTTTCCTTGGCTCATACTCAGGTCTTATCCTGCATGATCTTAATACAGAAAGTGAGAAATCAATAACAGGTTGCTCTCAGTGTATCCAAACTGACTCTATAACCCTGTGCCACAATCATAGAATCATAGAATAGTTAGGGTTGGAAAGGACCTTAAGATCATCCAGTTCTAACCCCCCTGCCATGGGCAGGGACACCTCCCACTAAACCATGCCACCCAAGGCTCTCTCCAACCTGACCTTGAACAAAGCCAGGGATGGAAAATTCACAACTTCCCTGGGCAACCCATTCCAGTGCCTCACCACCCTCACAGTAAAGAATTTCTTCCTCATATCCAATCTAAACTTCCCCGTTTAAGTTTGAACCCGTTACCCCTTGTCCTATCACTACAGTCCCTAATAAATCTGGGAAAGCTGCATAAATGCTGCAGTGGGGATTCCTTTCCTGGGGCACTGGCATAAGAATTACATTGTGGGAATGTGAGAGAGCTTGAGGTACTTTCCCCAAATTAAATTATAGCTGTATCAGTGGTCAGCAATAAATTTAAGGAGCCTAGTGTAAATGTTGACAGCTTTAAGTCACACATGAATGGATAAGTCATATGGGGGATTGGATGAAACAAAAACTGACATAAATTAATATCTCAGAGAGAAGGAAAAAATAAAAAGTGGGTAAAAAAAGAAGTAGCAATCTGCAGTCCCAGGAAAATCATGTCAGAGTGTCCCTCCAGCCATGCCTGCAATTTAGGCATGGAAAAATTACTGAAGGCAGATCATCATTATTAGAGCAAGAAAAAGATGTCCCTAATAACTGTGTTATCTGCCATCACATCTCCAGAGACAAAAATAGACTCATTTGCTCCAAGGTTGCAGAGGTTACAGAGTGAGGCAGGAACCACAGAAAAAGAGATTGATACTAGGGATTAAAGATCACAGCTGTACAGAGAGGAGGTGGAAACAAATTGGTGCTATTTCTAAAGCCCTGATGAAAGAAAATGGTGTCTTGCTAGGGAAGGTGACAACTGAAAGATAAAAGTAAAAAGAAAATGTTTTAATATTAGAGCTGGGCAAAGTGTCAGTAATGAAACAGAGCTGCAGTTTTGCTTAGTTTTGTGTTTCTTCACAATGCAAGAGCTTGGGCCAGTTTCTCGAGGTGAGCAATCCTAAACCAATTTATGATATCTTCAGGTGAAAATGATACAGGGCAAATTGTGATTTCACTAGCTTAGATACAAACCCAGCCAAATGGCTATCCAGCCTGGTGCACCAGACTGTTTCACTTTCTTATTGAGTTACCTCACACCTGACAATGGCAGAGCAAAGGTTCATGCTCATGCAGGGCTGGCTAAGCTCAGACTGAGCTAGAACTCAACCAACTGAAATGGCTGCTGTAATGGCCATCAAATTCCTTGACACAGCAGGTATTAAATAACAAACCATTAAGGATTAGACTAAGAGCTACTGCAGGAAACGCTAAAGAGGAAGATTTCCGCAAACTCAGCTCTCTTGTGGGTAAGACAGATGGACCCAAAACACAACTACCAGACTTGCTCACAAGATGGAAATCTTCTTGTCTTAGTACCAGAACCTGAGAAATGGTAATGGTAATGGGGCTACTCCCTCTCAGCTTGGTGGGAGCTCAGAACAGGAGGAAATGAAAAGACCTTCCTTAGATCTGTCCGCTTACCTGAGATTATGAATATAGAACTTAAATTTAGCTTCCCAAGTTGAAATTCTTAAATAGGGATGGTCAAAATCTAAAGGAAACTTTTCATAAACTTTTTTCCCACTTTCTTCTAGCATTTTTTTTTTTTTTGGAAAATATTCAGAGTTCCTGAAATGTCATCCATATCTGATTTTGACTGCCTGCTGGTAATTATGTAGTGATGCTGATTCACTGAAACAATCAGATGATATTTACTTACACTGCAGAACTATAAAATCCAGTTTGCATTAGATAAACACAGTCTAGATGTCTTGATACCAAATTTTGTTAAAGCAATTGTCTTTCTCTTTCTTGGAGCCCCACGTGGTTGCTCATGTGGCAAGGATACACTACAATACTAGAGGGGAATTGGGAAGAATTTAACATGTTGCTGGGTACTTCATTCTGCAAAGACATCCTGATGTAAGTACCCAAGCAGCGTCAATGAATTCATTTTTTACATTTATGTGGATAAAGACTTGGTATTATAGAATGAACTAGGTTGGAAAAGACCTTTAATATCATCAAGGCCACCACTAACCCATCACTAACGGCCCCATCTACACGATGTGTGAACACTTGCAGGGACAGTGACTCCAGCACTGCCCTGGGACCCTGCTCCAATGCCTGAGCACCCTTTGGGGAAGGAATTGTTCCTCAGCTCCGTCTAAACCTCCCCTGGTGCAGCTTGACACCATTTCCTCTTGTCCCATCCCTTGTTCCTTGGGAGTATAGCCCAGCCCCCTCCTGGCTCCATCCTCCTCTCAGGCAGTTGTAGGGAGTGACAAGGTTCCCCCTAAGCCTTCTCTCTTCTCCATCTGAACCCCCCAGGTCCCTCAGCCCTTCCCCATCACACTGTGCTCCAGGCCCTGCTCCAGCTCCATTGCCCTTCTCTGGCCCTGCTCCAGCACCTCAATATCTCTCTTGTAGAGAGGGGCCCAGAGCTGAACACAGGATTCGAGGTGCAACCTCACCAGTGCCCAGTACAGGGGAACAATCACTGCCCTGGCCCTGCCGGCTGTGCCATTGCTGACACAGGCTAGGATGATGCTGGCCTTCCTGGCTACCTGGGCACAAGCTGCTCATGTTCAGTAGACACCAATCAGCAATCCCAGGTCCTTTTCCACTGAGCAGTTTTCCAGCCACTCTTCCCTACACCTGCATATGTATATACAAGCCTGTGTAGATACAGCTATCCAGCCTGTAGTAAAGAAGCGTCCATACAATGCTTTTGAATTAAAATCATGGTCTTAGAGTACATTAGCTGTGACATTTTTCTTTAGGGAACGATAATGACATGATTGGTAGTGTCTTAGGTCAAAGAGACAAGAGAAACGTCCTGAAGTTTTAAGAAGCAATTTAACCCTATATCTGGCTTGGTGATCTCAGAGCAGAAGGGGCCACTTGTTTTAAGCTAGGTGCTGAAAAGTTATAGAGCACAGAATCGTGTTCTGTCTGCTTCCAAAAAAGGTGAAAATGGCTTAAAATGACTATAAATATTTGCTGCAGATGAACTTTTGTTCTTTTCAGGGCTTTGAAAAAGAATCAGAAATCATATTTTACAGTGATCAATCAGCATCCATCAGACTGTATAGAAATTATTTAAAGTAAAACAGGGTTTTTCATTCCTTGCAAGTAACCACCAAAGGCCAGAAGAGGTCAACTGAGGACAAAACTATTACTGCTTACTACTTCCCTAGCTCAAGAAAGAAAAATTAGAAACTATAAATATGTATGTATAGTTTGATTGTTTGAACTCCTGCTGTTTCTTCTGTGCCTTGGTGCTTCCCCAGGATTCTGAGCATCCTTTTCTACCCAGCTCACAGAAAAGGGATGGCCATTAGGAACATCGGTGTTAGGTAGGTGCAGTATTAGCAACAGAGTGGTGAAAAGGTCTGAGTTAAGTCTATGTTTGCCTGGAGAATACTTCATATATTCCTCTTCTGGGGTAATTGTGTGTACAACATGGCCATACACATATTTGACCTATCCACAAAAAAGCATCCTTCAGTCACTGTTGTCACTTCTTCTGCACACAAAAACGCATGCTTCAGTCCCTGTTGTCACTAATTCTGCACACAGATTCTCTCAAAGAGTAGTGATCCAGCACCAGTCGTGCAAGCAAAAGCTCATGCTATCTGAGCAGTGAGTATCCAGGGAAAGCAAGCTGCTCCAGGATGTCTAGCTCCCCAAGATGAATCAAGAGCTCTCTTTCCGCACTGCCTGCAGATCCAGGAAGACATGACTATTGTCCTCCCAACCATAAGAAATGCAAAACAATCAGAAGGGAAAGTGAAACTTATTTCTTTCTAGGCAATAGTCTCAAGAAGTGCAAGTACAAGTGTCGTTCCAGCTGATTTTGCTGCTAACATAAAGAAGTGCAATGCTTTTAATTCCAGTGTTATTTTATCTGCTTTCTCTGCCTGCAGAAACACAACTTATGATTAACACGTTCTAAGTGTTCTTTCCCTTAAACCTTTCTCCTGCAGAAATGAGTTGGTGATGGATTTCTGCTGAACAGTTTTGAAGCATCTCTGCACCTGACTTCCCGGCATACGGGATCATCCAGACTCACAACTTCATTCTAAGCTCTATGAATAATTTTAAATGATGGATGTCACTCATAGATAATTAGTTCAGTAGATGTCAGATCTAGTATGGATATTTTCCAGAAAAATGCTGTTAAAATAAAGGTAGGAAGAGAATATGAAGTTCTGAATAATTACCTATGTTATATTGCTTCTTACAGATTACTCACCATTAAACAGATTTAGGTCCTGTTAGCCACAGGAGAGAAATAGCTGAAATTCTTTACGTGTACACAGGGACACACTTACTTCCTTGTAAAGCACCTTATGCATTTGTTAGTACTACTTCCAGCATACAGTAATTAAGATTTATATAGCTTGAGGATAGTTGATGTTAGAGCTGGAAATTATGCTTTTCTGTAATCAGAATGTAAATGAGAAAAAAAAGAGCACACTTGAGACTCTTTGTGGATATGGAACTGTCATTTATATTTAGTTTGGCACTGCAGTTCAAAGCTGTTGATCAGAGAGCAGTCAAGGACGTATCCAAACTGAGATTCACAAATACTGGACACAAAGATTTTGGGCGTTTGGAATTTTAGAAGAAGATTTAATAACAGCAGAAAGCTCTCTGTTCTCCAGAGTAAACACAGTCACTTCTATATAATTGTTTTTAGCATGCAATAAAATATCTCTACTGGGGGAATCCACAGACAACTAAAACATGAACAATCTTTAAGGGAGATTCTGCTTTGTATATTCTTTTCCATAGCATTATTGTTTCAGGATAACCATGTCTCTGCTCTGGAATATATGTGATAGTCATAGGGAATAAATAGAAAAAATAATAAAATCAGCTTCCCATTTTTTTGTGGTAATGCAGCTGTGAACCTCAAGGGAAAGCAAAGAGAGAAATGGGAGTGCAAAAATTACTATGACGGACATACTTAGGATTCACTCTTTTCTCTTTCTAACTATACTAGTTAGAGAAGCAAGAACCTATGTATTACTAACAATTGCAACATAGTAACAAGACTTAATTCCAAGAGACATTTTTCTTGGTAAATGAATATCCTTGTCCTTTAAAAAGCAAGAAAAGGTTTTAAAATCAAATTGAAGAAAAACATCAAAATAAAAATGTGAGAACAGACCTTAGATGGTGATCTGAGAGACTTACAACTGACAGAGAAGCCAGGAGCATTACAATGCCACCAAATTCACCTAAATTCACACTGGAAATGGAAGAATAAAGTTCTTTCAGAAGGGAAGAATATTTGCAATAATATACGCCTTGTTTCTTAATTCAAAAAGAATGCTGTACAAATTGCAAGGATCTGAGTTGAGTATACTTCGGGAAGTAGTTATGGATAGACACATTCTTATAGCTGCTTCTTTCTTCTTTTCTTTTCTTTTTTCCTTTTTTCCCCTATTTTTTCTTTTACTCTTTTTCTGGGCTTTTTTTTTTTTTTTCCTCTTTCTTCTTTTTTTTTCTTTTCTTTTTTAAACAGAATATCAACGTACTTCAGATCTTCCAATGACTTGTTCAGAATCAGAGAGGAAATGACCAGAAGACCTGAAAACTGAACATCAATATTGGGAAACACAGAGTTGTGAGTTTGGGGCTTTTTTTCATTATACCAGAGCAGTGGCCTTTATACCAATGATTTTAAACTTGCAAAAGTGAAAGCTGAGTATACTAAAGAATGTTTTGAGGGCCTAAATGACATGAATGTGTCAAAAAAGGAACCTTTAAACTGTAGCCTCCAGTGCTGCAAATATGTGCCTGACATCTAGTAACTGCTTTATTTTTTAAATGTAGATGAGATTGGAAGTGGTTTAGTTGAATTTATTTCCCTTTATAGACTATTTTCTTATTAAAAAAGGGGGGGGAATTAAAATTGAATTAGAAAATTGGAAATTTAAAAACTATTTAAAATTTAAATAGAAAGGTAGTGCCTCTCACCCCAATAGTCCTTGAGTACACTGGTCACTTTTAACCAAATTTGACAGTAACACTGTCATTTAAGAGATAATTCAATTTGTGTGAATCTCAGCAATGAGATAAAAAATGTAATTTCAGATTAGTGAGCAAAACGTAGAGCTCAGCTGATAAATATTCACTTTGGCAGCAGTTGTGGGCAATGAGCATGGAAGAGCTCCCAACTAGCTTTCGCCTTACTATCATGTTGTCTTTAGTCTGCTACTAATGCGATGGGGCTATTGAAGGCAGGGCTTGTTGCTGGAGGCAAGGAAGGAACACAGAAAAGGTACAACATGGTCCATCAGAAAGGTTTCATTAGCTCACTGCTCACTGAACTACTTGTTTTTAATAGTAAGAAACAATTGCTTACACTTCTGAGAGTCAGCTTGGCTAGAGGTAAAGAACAGTACACAGTACAGCTCACAGGAATACCAAGGTGTGCTAATTATATCATGGCTGATCCAGTCTGGCATTAAAATCCCTCCTCGGAAGAATTCACCCTGTGAAGAGATTCTTTGATTTGGAGCTGAGAGAACTGTAATAACCATATACAACTATACCACTTGAAAAACAGTTCAAGCTACTATTTACTAGTAAACGGCTGCATTAAAATAAAAAATTACAATCACGCAGAAACTCCTGAAGAATAAGCCAAAAGGTAGGAGAGAAATAGGATTTACCTAAAGATATAATAATTCCCTCCAAACATAACTTTATCCTAGAGCTGCATAAAATATCCCGTGGAATAACTGTGATTCTAGTAATCTTGAAATTGTTAATGTATTACTCAAAGTTGCCATATATTTTGGATATAAAGGGAAAGAGTTATTCCTTGTAAAACCACAAGAAAAAGGGATATCTTGTCTTAGGAAATTGCCATAAACATCAAGAAAAAGACCCTATCAGGCTGGGACCTTTCACTTCCTCCCATTATGACTGCTTTATTTTGCCCTTTACAGCAGATTAATCCATATGAGCATCATCTGGAACCCAGATGTTCAATGATTTGAGTATGTCATGCTCTGGGTTGAGTATGATAATCATGATGTTTCTAGGCATGAAACAGTCTTCCCTTTGCCAGCTCTTTCTCCAGCTAGGTTTTATGAATCTAACCTTTCATTTCCCGTTTCTTTTGTCTGTTCTGTAAACCCCAAATATTTCCTCTGAAACTGAATGGCAAGTTTCATATGCCACTGACTTCTCTTAACGTTTTGCTTAGGAAAAGCAACAAAACAAATTTCAGTCTGGATCAAGCAATTTTTTTTTCTCTAGTTTGACTAAGAGAGGAATAATCTATTATTTATATCCCTATCCACTACATAAACAGCTCTCTCTCCAGGGAAAAGATAAGACAAAAAACAAACCACCTATGACAGATGTTGCTCATATTCTTTCATGCACTATGTGAAGCTGTTCAGATTCCGCCACGGTGAAAGTGGCATGTGAAAATATATAGAGTGGAAACTACAATGGTGTTCTGAGGAGAGGAAATAGTTTATGTAAAACATTTTTCCTCTAACAAATCATCCTAGAAGCAGTCTCATCAAGGTAAGGAAACCACTGGGACACAACTCTGCAAATTAATACCTTGCTTCCTGATTGCGCCTCCTCCTTATTCTACACCTGAATATTTACTTTGCAAGTTCCTAGATGAATACTGCACAAATTAGCCGCAAGACCCTGATGTTCATGACAGCATGCTTGAATTATATCACAGGAAGCAGAAGCAATGGAGGCCTTAAATTAAGGAATTATCAGAAGACAGCAAGGAAAAGTTTATTTTCCTTAATGCAGAACACAATGCAAATGATTGAAAAGAGGGAAATGAAGTAATGTCAATTAGTGTAAGTCAATAACAGTACCTTGTACATGCACCTATGTTCAAATAGTCTTTGAATAACTGTGGTTTGTTAATTGGGAACTATATGTGTAACTAAGATGATACTGTGCTCCTTTCTAAATTGAAAGTGTGCTCTTCCTTCAGTACGCACTTTCTGTATTTTTTCTTTCAGTAACAGCTACGAGATTTTTCAGCTGTCCTCACTAGAAAACTCCAGTTTGTCAAAAATGAAACTGTCTAAAGGAAGGGTTCATTTTTCATAACTTCCTTCACTGAAATCTGTTTGAAAATATTTGATATTTGCTAAATATATTTTCTGGGTGTTTTCAAGAAAAAAAAGTTGAAATTATGACCCCCAATGGCTGTGCCAAATTATGCTATATTTCAATAAACATGGTATAGTAATGGTTGAAATAAAAGTAAAAGCTAAATATACCAAAACTATCAAAAAGAAATGATTCAGCTGATACACTGCTAATTTTTTTGAAAGTAATTTCAAATCACACAATAATCATCATCATTAGAATCAGAAATTCGCACAACTTTGGACAAGAGAAGTCCTTGAAATCCTAAAAAATGCTCATATAAATTGATATCTTGTAATTTTCAATGTCAAGATCTACAGTGAATGAAGCTGCAGATGAGGACATGCAACTACCTAACATCAAACATTAAGAAATTAATACTAAATTACTTGAAATAAGTCTAGTTAAATTACTTGAGGAAAAAGCAGGAGAAATGGAATTAGCAACAGGGGAAATTATATTTACATCTACAGACACATCTACAAATATAGCTGCAGCATTATGGAAGGCAAGGGCCCTGGGTCAAAAATCCGCCGTGGTTTCCTCAAAACTGTAATGTATAATGCTTGCTAGTGGAAATTAATTCCATTTCCATGAGTGTTGCAAAATCCTGTTATAAATAAGACATTTCTCACTGTGAGAAGAGTTTACTAGGTGTTACCATCAACAGGGTAATTACTAAGCCTGTGGCCCATCCTGTGTGTAGGCTGGTCCTTGGAATCTAAAATATCATTTGTTTTAAATTTAAAATACTGATTTAAACTGTGGAATATGGTGCTCGTGATAACATGCTTACCATTAAAACAAAGCTTCTCCATGTCCTGGGGCCATGAAAGTGAAGATGCATTGAGGAACTCACACCAATGGTAGTATTTAAAAACACCTGCCTTTTTCTTTTGAAGAAGATGGCCAAATTTGGACTGAATGCATGAGAACAGCCAGCCGAGTCCTCAGCAATTCTGAGTGTTCCACTCCCAGTGAATTGTCATTCATTTACTGACAAAAAACTGAAACAGTATTATAATAAATTATTAACTCTACTATGCTGTTACTTTCCTAAGATTAAGTATTGTCTTTTATTTCTGAGTAACTGTCAATGCTTAAGTCAGATTTAGTCAAAAGACATTTGGCAATCTTAGAAGACACCTGTCCAATTAAGAAAAAATTCTTGGCATTCAAATCTCAGTCATCTTGTGCCAATGAGCTAATATTTAAATGTTCTGCAAAGTTCATTACTCCACCATTACAGTAATTTCATAGCATATGAAAATAGAAATAACATTTCTCCAAAAGAACCCGATACATCTGCATAGAGCGCTCAAGCAGTGTTCATATGAAATAGAATCAATTTCTTTATAAAACCAGTTCAATATACATTAATCTAAAACATTATGAATGAAATAAAAGACACACAGAGTCAAGAAAGCTGTTAAAAGTGTTCTCCTCCTGACCTCCTCTTACCTTTCCTGTGATTGAACTTGGAAAAGATCATTGATGGACCCACTAAAATATTTTAGGCTTAGTATGTACACACTACCATCAGATCAAGTTCCGCAGGTGCCAAGAAGCATTGCCATCTTACTTCTTTGTTAAGCTGTTATGTCACCACTCCACAAAATCATTCAGGCATGTGTGCGTCTGAACCTCAGGGGAGCTTCACTGACACTCTGCTGGCTCAGGTCTTGAAAGCATGATCAGATATAAAATAGGTGTTAGGCACAAGAATGGTGAACCCTAAGTTTCTAAGCCTGAAGAAGCCTTAACATTCCATGTTTTCAGGAATTTAGATGCAAGATAAGCACATCAGGTCAATTTTACACACTTCATCCTCTTTAACAGCATCTGCATGGGACCTCGGTTGTCTCAGTCATGTTTTTCTTTCCATGCTGGATACTTAACATTGATATTGGTGATCGTAGACCAGTTTGTCAGCTTTTTATTGCATCTGGCCCAAAATATAGTGCCAGCTTTATTTTACACACCTTTTGTCTGTCTAAATTCAGTTTGCATTTTCTATCCATCAGAGGGTAATTGTACCCTTGTTAGCCTTTCAAGGTCATTATAGCCATGAGAGAATGCACAGGATTCAGTTTTACATTCAGCATAATCTCTAATTTTTGATACCATATTTTTTACCAAGGAAGTCCTAAAGACTAATATTTCTATCCAAATGCATGTGACTATATCTAAATTCAGTTGAGGACAATTGGAGCCAGATCCTCAGAGGTATTTAGGCATCTACTAGACACCTACAACACTGATGTCTGTGGGAACCAGGCTCTAAATTATTGAGGATTTGGATATTGGAACCGTTCTGATCAACTGAACTCTTGATGGTATTCTCCTAAATAGTTCAATATATCAAGAATTTGTGCTGCGAACATAGTCCATATGGGAAAATTTGCCTTAGTCCTGGATTGACTGGATGAGCTCAACAGATATACATCACATGTTTCAGAAGAGTGAGAGAGGGTAAAGCTCTAGGAATGGTTTGCAGGAAGGAAATGAAAATGGTTTCTGAGTAGGCTTTTTCTTGTCAGCTCTGTGATGAGTCTACATAGCACAGGCATTTGGGACTCAAAACTGTCTCACTAACCATGTCAGCATCAGAAGCTGCTGCTTCCTCAATTCCTCCCCCAGACAAAGATTTGATTACTCATCTGTACTCACTAGTCCTCTCAAAACAGTGCTAGAGAAATGGAAACAAAGTTCTTGGATGCCCTGGAAAGTCCTTGCTGATAAAACTCAGACTACTCTTCCTTCTACATAGAAGATGAGAGAATGTTAGGGGTTTAAGATCGTGTAAACACGTCTATACCAGTTTCTGTGATTCAATGATTCTGCCACTGCCATTTTCCTCCCTTCCTCTAGCTTCTGAAAGACAAGCAAATAAGTTTTGAAGTTACACAATTCAGGCTTTTCCTACAACCATTTCTTCTGTGTGTGCGCACAGTGTTCAATGAAGGAAACTTCAAATGGAGATTACATGTGCTGCTGTGAGACAAAGAATATAATAATATTTGGTTTGCTAGTCAACATTTAAAAACAGAACCTTATGCATCTTGCAGTCCTTCAGTATGGATTTTTTTTAACCACTGAGGAATGCATGTTTGTATGCAAGTGAATTTTGCTTTGTTGGAAAGTTGGTCTTTCCCTACTGTAACTGCCAAAAAATTATGGCACTTTTGGATTGATGAAAACTCCTTGTCCTGGGTTCAGCAGTAGCAGTCATTTTTCTCCTTCTTAGTAGCTGGTGCTCCACTGTGTTTTTGACTTTCAGCCTGGGAATAGCGCTGATAACACCGATGTTTTCAGTTGCTGCTCAGCAATGTTTAGTCTGACCAAGGACTTTCTGAGTCTCATGTTCTGCCAGGGAGGAGGGGAAGCCAGGAGGAAGCAGAGACAGGACACCTGACCCAAACTAACCAAAGGGGTATTCCATACCACAGCACATCATGCCCCGTATATAAACTGGGGGCAGTTACCTGGAAGGGTTAGATCACTGCTCGGTCAGGCTAGGTATCAGTCGGCGGGTGACGAGTGGTTGTATTCTCCTGCCTTGTTATTTCCATTATCATTATTACTATTGGTGGTAGCAACAGCGGTTTGTGTTATACCTTTGTTACTGGACTATTCTTATCTCAAGAACCATGGGAGTTACATTCTTTCGATTTTCCTCCCCATTCTTCTGGGAGTGGGGGGGAGGAAGGGGGTAGTGAGCAAACGGCTGTGTGGTACTGAGTTACCAGCTGGGCTTAAACCACGACACTCCTCTACAGTTGCATAACTCCCTACCTCCTATTTTTAAGAACCACAAAGTGAGAGGCACAGCAAGTTGTGGAAAGGACTCAGCTGGTCAAAATCTTTCCTTTCATGTTAAAATCCATTTATTCTTGAGGGGCATAATATAACAAAAAAAGAAAGTGTGTGTAAGTATGTAGAACCCTAGCAATTTAGTCTTCAACAGGTCATGTTGCTGCACAGGCTGCACAGCTAGTTCACACTGTTATAGAACAAAAGGAAAAAGTACAGTTACCATAGCAACGGCCACAACACATGATGCTGGTATTTCCTTCTGAGATTTTAAAGCCCCACACATTTTGAAGCAAACACACCTTGAAACACTTCAGCTGCACTTGCAGGACTTTGTGGTTTTCGCTAACATGTACTAGATTTTATGTATTCATCAAGCAGCTGCTTCTGCCGAGTGATTTTAGAGAAGGCCAAGAGAGCAGTCGCAAGAGTACTAATAGCTTGTACATAGATATTGTACATATTCATTGTCAGTTGTTGCTGGAAAGATGCATTTTCATGTCTTCCTATGTTTACAAACAGAAAGGAAAATGAGAAGCTGTATAAAATAGCTGACATTTCCCAAATCAAATAAGCACCATCTCCTGCTGTTCCTCCAGGGTCATGACTTTAACACATGTAACACCAGTTACACAGGTAAAGTCCTGGACTCCCCTGAATGAACAGTTCCCGTATCTGTCTTACCACTTTCCTGCTTTCCCATTAATTATCTCAGAGTGGGACAGTATCTGATATGGGTTATCATATTACTTTAAAATATTAATTGGAGGTAAGATCTTGGAGCATTCATCTTATATTAGGCAAGAATTTACACCTACATTTCACTGGTTTATATGGAATAAACAATACTTATAACCCAGCTATTGCAGAGGACAAAAACATAAAAGCTTGTGTCTGATATCTTTAAAAAAACCTTCTAATCCTTACTTCTAGAAGAAATTCTAGGGAGATAATCCAAAATTACTTTGTCTTGGTATGCAGGAATTACAGCTGGCAAAAAAGGGTATTATGAAGCAAAGTTCTACTGGAGGCACAGTCTTCTGGAAGAAACGCAAATGCAATTTTTAGGAGAGTTCAGACTTCAGATATCTGCTTGCAGAGCAGGTCTAATATACATTGAAATTTTACTCAATTTCAATTGCTCTACACAAGTACAATCTTTCAGTTACAACTTGATGAGTCTTTGTACTTTTTATATTAAAACATCTGTGAAAAAAAAAAGCCAGTGTTGATGCACACTTCTATATAGGGAATATTAGCTTAGAAAATATGCTAGTTTTGATTAATTAACTTTTGTGAGTGTCTCAGATGTAACATGCAGAGTCTGCAGGTTGAAATCTGTTGCCCTGAACAACTAAACAGCTTTGCATAGTCTGTGTAATAATTACTGCATTTTACCTCTACACCTGATACAGATGTAGCCACATGCCGGCGTCACATAAGTTGATATATATTCTGTTATTTCATTTTAATGATAATCCAGTATAGAAGAGAGTTATGCAGAGACAGAGCAGCATATGTCTGAGAAAGCATTTGAGTAAGGTAGAGATCATTGACAGTGAGTAATGGTTTCATATAACACCAAATGTCAAAAGAATAATTTACAGATAATATTAGGAAGGGTAAATGAGGAGACAATGGTTCAAAGTGAAAATAAGCTCAGGGTGCAGTGATCCAAAAATTGTATTTGAAGGCTATATAATGCAAATACAAAGCTGGCAGTGCTGCATCCCTTTGAAATAGAAGGAAGTGTGCAGTCTAATTGTTAAATATGGCTGCATTTGCTGAACAAAGAATGCTATCAGCAAGACAAGAAGAAAGCTAAGAAGCAAGTACTAGTTTATACTGTGGGTAGTTACCTCCATACAAACGGGCAAAGAGTATGGATTTGTACATTTCCATTTAAGTTCTTAGGGTTTATTCCATACAAGGGCCATATCATCTTTCCTATCTTTACATATAATGCTGAATACAATGGTCAGGTTGTTCTGCTCGCAGTACTGATGCAGATTTCCTTTTGCTTATGAATCATAGAGTCATAGAATGGTTTGGATTGGAAAGGAGCTTAAATCATCTAGTTCCAACCTCCTGCCACGGGCAGGGACACCTCACGCTAGAATATGTAGCCCAAAACTCCATCCTACCTGGCCTTGAACACTGCCAGGGATAGAGCATTTGCCACTTCTTTGGATAGAGGTATCTTCTTAATTACATTAATTTGTACATCTCTGGACTGTGTACCAGATTTATTTGAGTCACTCGTTTAAAAGGTGCTTGAAAGCAACAGAAAGATACTGTGAAAATGCTGATGAGATTTAGTACAAAAAGTATTCAGGCAGACCCAATCAGGGTAGAACAGGTAAGGGGAGATAAATTTTGAATCAAAGGACTGTTAGTGGAAAACAGCAGCACTTTCTATTTTCACTGGGATGTAGGACCAGATCACTGAGTCTAGTTACCTGCTAGTTCTGCCCATTATACAATCTCATCCATAAACGTAATAACCTCTGTCTTAAAAGTAAGTAATGTTGTCCTCCTCTTTTCACATTGGACAGATGTCACAGAACTTCATGACTCTGATGTTAGCACATTTCTTTCAGATTCCTGTTTATATTCCAGACTAATGCAAGAATATGGCACTGTTCTGTAGCCTTTCTCCTTCTCTGTAGTATTGTGAGGAGTAACATTCACTAATTTTTGGGGTTATTTTTTGATTGAGACTTTTAGTCTTACAGTGTAGATATTATTCTTAATTAACCTTCTTAACTTCTCATGTGAATGTGTGAACTTGGATTCAATGTTATGAACACAGTGAACATAGATACATCTCTAATAAACGTAAACTTCAAGAAGGGATTAATGTTAGACTTCATATAGCATGAGTGTTCTGTTAAGATCAGCTCAGGAGTTTTAGTTGATTACAAGGTGAGATCAACACAAAACCTCACATTCTGGCATAGGCTGAGAGAACAACCTTATTTTAAGTGGTCATACAGAGCACACCTGCTTGCCAAAATGTTTTCATTTACTGTTTTTCCATGGTACATGTACAATAAAGTGTTAGACCTTTCTTGCTTTGGTTTCCTTGATTGTGCATTCATTAAACCAGCTAACACAGTTGTTATCCCTTTAATGTACTGCTTATGTCCCAGTATACGTACTATGTGTTATTAAATCCATAATTCATATTTCTAGGTTTCTTTTCTCACATCAGGAGTTGTAAGCAGGAATAGTAATGATACACATCAGGAGTTATAAGCAAGGGCAGTAATGATATAAGGATGTTGAAAAAAACAAAGTGTTGTGCAAGTGCAATGTTGCTCCCCATGAGCCTCCATATATCTCCCCTGGCTGTGTGCCGAAGAATCACAGGCTGAAAATGCTTCCAGCTACACAAATGGTTTGGGGATTTGGAGCTTTAAAATCAAAGGTTCTGTTTGTGTGTTTTCAAGTTCTCACTGGCCGTTGTACATTGCACAAAGATATCAAGGAAGCTGTTAAGCCAGGAAAGATTTGTTGCTGACTATTTTCTTCTGCTACTATTGTAGCAGGTTTTAAAGATAAAATGGGTTTAATTTTATGTAGATGGTGCAAAAAAGACTTGCATATTTAACCTCAAAATCTTTGTTGTAGAAGTGGATGATCACAAGTACTTATTTACTCTTTTTCTGCTACTGAAAAATTACTTCCATGAAAAGAGTGAGGAAACATGGAGATATCTGCATTACTATGTAGGTCAACTATTAATTGGTTTCAAAGGGCTTTATTCTTTAAAATAAATCATCCTTTAACACTTACAGAAGACATTTTTCCCATTTGCAGAATAAATTGGGACACATGCAGTTTTTCTTTGTTGTTCTCCAACCCATGATGATTAAGCAAGCCCATTAACTCAACGAGCAATATAGTGAGGCCTCTTGCAAAATGCTTCAGAAGAAAAGCAGGAAAATCTCCATAACCACAGGTGAGCAATAAAATAGCTATAAGGCAAAAGTATTGTTTGCAGTATGCCCTTAATCAGTGGATCCTCTTTTTACATCTCAGTGTGAAATCTCCGTATAAGCGAAGTTAGTTTTGTAAGAAATAATCAGGGAAACTTTATGAAACCTAAAAGCCACTACAAATTAGATTCCATCTATACCAAATATCCATTAGATGTTCACAAATGAAGCACTCTAATTTTAAAATACTTTGTCTTTCTGTCAGAACTCTGTTTGTTTGAGTGAAAAGGGCTTTGTGCTATTAAAAAGGACCTCCATTTACTTAAAATGCAAAAAGTTGCCTTAAGCAAGGTTGTTTTCTTTTTAGATAAATCTTCTAGGGTAAGATTAGATGGCTAAGGGAATTAATAATTGCTTATGGTAGAAGCTGTCTTCTACAGATGGCTGGTTTGAATTCAGATTAACCATGACCAAACAGTGTTATCCTCATTTCAAAATAAAGTACAGTCATAACTCAAAATGATGCTGCTTGCATCTGTGTTATCACACAGTACTTGTGTCATTATTGTACCATGCTGCACTTCTCATGCCATTGTAAAATAAATTTATTCCCTTAGCCTGATGTCCATCATAAGCTTCAGAATTTGCCCCTTTATTTCATATAATATTTTCATTTTCAGAGAGCATCTGAATTGTAAAAGGGACTAGATGACTCATGGAGCTGATTCAGCTGTAAATGCACTTAAATGGGTTAAATTCATAATGAATGGAAAATAAACATCACTACCTGCTGACCTGATTTTCTGTTACCTACACCTGACCACTAGCAATGCCTCTTAAGCATGACAAAAATGCATGATGTGGCAGAAGATGCTGGGCTGCCTGAGGCTCTTCTATTAAATTCATGAGACAGATCACAAATGACACTATTTTATTGCTCTCACCACCACTGTTTATCTCCACCACTGCTCAATATTTCCTGCCAGTTCCTCCAGAAGAAATCTGGAAAGGGCTGAGAAGTGACTTCCAAGGTAATAAATTAACATCCCTAGTTCTGTAACCGGAACAAAAACCAGACAGGCTCTACTCAGGCTGATTGTTGCTACTCCCACACAACAAGAACCAAGGTGATAAAAATAAGAGATCCTTATTTGCAACTTCCAGGGATCCTTTTCCTACTTATAAATATCTGTTGATTGACAATACTGGTTTTGTCCAACAGTGCCAAAAAGCCACCCCTGTACCTATGCCATGGCTATTTTTTTGTTTTAATAAATAAATATACCTACTTATTTTTTTAATGTTTGAGAAGCATTTTACTCACCAAGAAACTCCATATACAGCTTTTACATTTTTTAACCCTTAATAAATTGCCAAGCTGAGCATCTGTTACAGTATTACAACAACACACTACAGGTGAGATTAAGAAGCTGGTTAGATTTTTATTCTCTTCAACTTGCAGCAATACTTGCTCACAGTTGTTACAAGCAGTCATATATGTAAAAGCCACTTGGTGCTGGTAGCTATAAAGAAAAGATCAATAAAGCAAGCAGAGTTGTCTTGGCCAGTGCAACATATCAGAGAGTAAAGTGTAATTTGGCCTTGTAGAACAACATGATAACTTGGCCTCTTGGAGAAATACCTTCCCAAGAGGACACAAGAAATTAAAATGTATATCTTCTACTATGGGAAAAAGAGAGGGCTCTTTATATGCTGGATTCCATTATCAAGAGGCGTCCAAGGTCTTGAAAATACCTACAACAGAAAGATCTGGCAGTGGAACAATTACAACATGAAAGTGGGGAAATAACTGAGGCATTTGCTCGTTATCACAGAATGTTATGAACGTTTCTGTTCCATTTCTTTCACAAGCTCCACTTAACAGAGACAATCCATGGAAAGCAGCTGAGCTAAACACAAGCGATGACCAAGTTGACCCATAAATGCACAAGCAGAGTTGCTCACTCGGCATTCAAGTACTGTTTTATATCTATATATGGATTGTAAATGTCACCTGGGGGGGGGGGGTGAGGGACGAAGGAATTAGATAATTAACACCACTGTGTTGGACATCATTAAGCCACCAGTCTACACAACAGTAGCTATACTTCAAAGAGTATTATAATTTCCTGTTACCCCTGTGAATGTTTTCTTTTCTCTCTGTAACTTAGTTTTCTATCCTTACCCCCTGTTAACTAGGATCAGATAATGAATTTTTAAAGCAAACACTTCTTTTCAATACCAAAATTTCTTAGCTGAGTGATTTAAACCATTTTAGTTGCCTCATTACCAGCATCACTCAAGAAAACTTACCTTTCACACATTACTGTGTGAAATATTACTACACTGAAGTCAACAAAATTACTCTGAACTGCAGGGTGCTGAAATTCCCACATCCTCTGCCTTGACTTCTATGGAGCCAGGATTTCCTCCCTGCTGTGTTTATTGCTGAGTGGAATGGAGCTAGAGCCTACAAGCATATTGACACTGTGTAGATATTTCTGCACCAAAACTCCATCAATTTCCTATTAAAAGTGAGAGTAACTAAAGGTTAAGACAAAAGTTGTAGCTTATTTATAAATATAAACTAGTGACAGTTATTCTAATGGAAGTGCACTTTTTGGGGGGAAAGGTGGTTTAACTCAAGACGGTTCAAAAGCATTTATCTGATTATGCTGGAACTATTCCATTTATACTTAACTATGTGTCTTTGTAGTGATATAAAGTTGGGAAAGGAACATTAGGTGTACAGACTGGATAGATGTCCAGTGAAAGTCGAACTAAGAAACCTAAATAAGAAACATACAGATCTGAATTGGTGATTTGAGCATAATTCCCTTGGGAATTATTTCAGTCCATTAACAACCAGGTAGCAAGTCAAGCTTTCTCCAAATCCCAGTAATAGGAAGGACAAACTCTACCTGTTATTACAGCATAACGCAATTTTAGCACCAAAAAGCATTCAGAGAAGTATAATCCTTTAACTGATTGCTATAATTTTAATAACTGTCATCATTTACGTAACTAAGACAAAAAAAACCCATAGTGCAGGCAGTGCACTTGTGATAGGAAGCTTGTAAGATTCACTGTCCTCTGTATTTAAATTGAAATTCCTGCAGGAAAGGCAGGGCAGGGGCTGTCTCATACCACCTATGTGCAATGCATGGGAAATTTGAACATGCACAAGCTGGACCACAAAAAACTACTACTGTGCAGTCAACCAAAACAGTAGCTTCCTAGGAAGTACTTTACCATGGCATCTTAAAACATTTTTAGCTGTCATCTCTCTGTGGAGAAAAGCCTGACCTCACCACTCAGTCTTCCCTACATTTAGTACTAGGTACTACAGTGCAGGTACTTGGGCTAGGTAGAAAACCTTTGTAATGCCGAGTTTTTTATACCTGGAAGCCAGTACTGCTATAAATGACAAGTCACAGAACCCCAAATGGCTCTTTGGCTACATGCGTAGTGCACATAAATATGCAAGAATGAGCCACTGTCCCTAAGCCTTGAATCTCTTAGACATAAAAATCTGCAGTGCAGTTTCTAGAATATAACTGCAGGCAGGATGGAAATTGTATCAGGAGAATATCTAGGGAAGCATATGTAAAACAAAGAGCAATTGCTGTGTTAGAAAGCCCTCAGGTTAGAATCCAGCACAAGAGTTTTATAGGTTTCAGAAATAAAATACCTTAAATGGTGCTAAAAGTTATTAACTAAATGTTGATTTTGCACAGGCAACAGTCATTATTTATTAAGCATCAAATAAAAAAACTTTTTAAGTAAGTGATAATCAAAGGTCTCTCACTGCTTTATATTCCAAACAGGCTGGTTTTCTCAACCAGCTAGGTCTGGCTTACAAAGAAAACACAAAAAGCTTTTAAATGATGTAAGTCTATAATCAATGAAAACACCCACAAAGAGAAAGATTATTTGCTGTCACTTTTTCAGGGAGAGTTTTGTTTAATATTTTACTTCAAAGTAAAGATAACGCCAGGGGAGTAATAGCAATTGGGGCCTAAGATGGGGTGTGAGAAAGAATTGCTTCTGCCCATTTCCTCCCTTGTAGCTGCCTTTCTGCCCTCTATTCTTGACACTTTGGCTACATGATCTGCTTGAATCCCAAGCTTTGGGGACATGGTTGGTTTGGTACTATAGCTAACATTTACCTAGCATAATAGGAACCTGTAAAGCCTTTTAGTGGCTTTTGTAACATTGATTATAAAGATATATTTCCTTATCTGTACTATGGTTCATTTGTAACCATTTTTATGGCATCCACTGAAATGACTAATATTAACTTCCTTTCAGGACTTTAGCACATCTGTTGCAGCACTGATAAAGCCAAAAACTAATGCTTTTTAGACATCCCAAGAACACCTCCAAAACACTACCAAATGAATGTCCTTTCCAGCAAACAGTATGTCAGAGAAGGTCTGGGAAATTACTCACTTATGTGGCATTGTAGAGTAATTAATTATTTTTTAAAAGTAGAGGATAACAACTTTAAATAATCTATGAAAATTCTTTTCTCTATTGTCGCAACCATGTTTTAGCTCCGTACATGTTAAGACTCTTGGTTTGGAAGCTTGTAGACCTTGAGAGACCTCCCAGTCTCCAGCTAACAGCTACCTGTGGTATTTTTGACTTCAGGAAGAAGAGCAATGTGGGACAGTCTTTCCTTCCTCAGTCTTTTATTAGGTAGATCGTAGAATCATAATAAGTTAGGGTTGGGAAAGACCTCTAAGATCATCTAGTTCCCACCCCCCATGAATTATTATATTAGTACCTGAAGTACCTTTAAGTACAGTAACTTAAGTTTTACCAGAAACACTTAAAGACATCAGATATGGTGTGTGTTTTAAACACCATGTTGAAAGTAAGGTGAAGATCTTAGGTGTTTACCACAGGGTCAGAGCCTCTTGCTTTGCAGTTTTCAACAATCTGCTTAAGAAACTTATGTTACACAGTATAGAGCTGTACCTGAATCTGATTATACATGTCCTAGAGGGGAAACTCCCACAACATGACCAATCTATTCAGGGATTTAAACTGTGATTTATACAATTTCAAGCTGTGCTTAATACAAACTATCATTGCACTTATGTTTTTTTAGAACTTATTGAAGGTTAAAAGAGTTATGCAAACACTGATCATTAACTCTGGGGTTTTCAAAGAGGTCAAAAAGTGAGCCACTCATCTCAATTGTCTAGGTAAATCCTCAAGACCTCTTTGAAAAATCCTATCCTTGACTATCTCAAGCACAGCTCTGGTCCTAAATGTGGAAAATACTTTCTTACTTGCACTGCTTGTCTCTGCAAGATTTAGCATGAAAATCCCAGCTGATCAAAGTCTTTATGTTATAAATTATATTTTCAAAGGATGACGTGATCCCAAACCATAAGGACAAGTAAGCCAAGTAATGCTTCATTAAGGAGCCTCCTCATAGCATCAGACACTACAAGGTCCACTGGCAAACACTGAATTGTCAAGATGAAAATGAGAAATTGGTTTTAATAATAAAGATAATTAACACTTACAATAATTTAATGTCGCTTGCTAGAGAGTCTCCATGACTGACAATGCTACATATAGTTATCCACAATTTATGTTACATTTCCATCAAGAACAAGTTCTTCAAACTGCATGTATCTGTTACAAGCAGAGTGGATGATCATGTCAGCCTTTTTTAAGTTTATGACTTCTCAACTTCTTTGTCTATGCCAAACTTAATCTGTTTACATTTTTACTACCTGAATATATTTATTTTTGTCCTTTAATTTTTTTCTCCTCTGACATGTATGCAGCCAGCAACATGTTTGAAAAAGTTTGAGGTGAGATTCTATTTTTGTAACTGGTTCTGATAATTAAAACAGTGTTCCCGAAATTAGAACTTTCATTTGGGGAGTCTTTGATTTATGATCTGAAACAATAAGCACATGCTTAAAAACAGAATATGCGTCCTTCACACAGGGTTGCGTTTTGCTCTCATTTCAATTAGTTCACTTTTGATGTCTGATAGAGAATTTCCAGGTCAAAACATCAATCCCAAAAGTAAAGGTACTGGGCATCCCTGGTCTACACAATACAACTACATCAGGACAGGATCATCCCAGGCACCATCTTAAGACAGTGTGAAAAGACATTCTCTAGCAGAAACTTTCAAGAAAACCTATCCAATTCCTTGAATCAGGCCAGTATCAGCTTTTCTGTATTTATACTCTTTCTGCCTTCATTTTCTTGCCTAACTGGCACAAGATTTTCCCATTCTAACTCTTTCCTGCAATGTACCCAATGCTTTTATTAACTTGGCTCCAACTGAAAAGTTTAACTAATGATCTTGAGAACTTCAAAGGGAAATCTCGAAAGAAAGAACTTTAAGCAAGAAAGGCAAGTATGAGAGTGTGCTGTAAGTCTAAATACTGGGAACTTTTTTTGTGGGAAGTTTCTATGTCCCATATTCTGCTACAGCTTACACCCATGACTGAGCACATGATGGTAAGCCATGGAAGAGCTGTATGTAGACAGTAAGTGGCAACACTGTCCTGCACTTAATGGTCTTTTCTGGAACAGTAAAGGACTTTTTTAGCATCCTGAAAAGATTTGTTTCTGTCTGTTGTGGTTTAAGTGTCATGGTTTAAGCCGTAAATCATGCAGCCCATTCACTCACTTCCTCCTGCTTCCCCTCCACTCCAAGGGCAGGGGAAATGGGGAGAAGAATTGAAAGAATGTAACTCCCACGGGTTGAGATAAGAACAGTCCAGTAACTAAGGTATAACACAAACCCACTGCTGCTACCACCAATAATAATAATGACAAGGCAAATACAAGGAAAAAAAAACAATCGCTCACCACCTATACCCAGCCCAACCAAGCAGTGCACCCCCACCCTTCTGGGTCTCTGCTCTTTGCTTTTTTATCCTGGGCATGACGTGCTGTGGCATGGAATACCTCTTTGGTCAGTTTGGGTCAGGTGTCCTGTCTCTGCTTCCTCACGGCTTCCCCTCTTCCCTGGCAGAGCATGAGGCTCAGGAAGTCCTTGGTCAGACCAAAACATCACTAAGCAGTAATCGAAACACTGGTGTTATCAGTGCCGTTCCCAGGCCGAAAGTCAAAAAACACAGCGCTGCACCAGCTACCAAGAAGGAGAAAAATGACTGCTGCTGCTGAACCCATGACACTGTCTCATAGCACTGGCCTTTCCAGAGACAGGAAAAAATAACATAAAATACCCACATGGCATTTGAGGCTTTTCATATCAAATGAACAAATATAAGCTTGAACCTATGTTTTCCATAGACGTGTTGGCTGCCCTACTCAAAGGATGGGGGACTCCAAATGATCAGCATTTAATGGGGCTTTTTTGTTGTATCACTGGTCACCTGGGGAGAATTTAGCAGCCCTATGAATGTTATGCTGTTTACAACAAAATGTAGTAGAAAACAGGAAGGGTTTTGAAGAATTTCCTTAAGTTTTCTTCAACTTCAGATGAGTTAATCTGAAAATTTACTCCACAGCAAGTGTCTTACACATTTTCTGCCTTTTCCACCTCTACTGGCTCAGAGGTCTAATACAACTTACTTGGTTTATTTCTATCCTCTGTACAAACTTCCAAGACTCATTCACCTGTGACTGAAGGGGGCAGCAATTCCTGTGGACGAAGTGAACCACTTGCTTCCAAGCCTTCTTGCTCACATCTGTACGCTACGTACCAATGGGTAGATGGCTGCATCATTTCTTTCTGCATAGCAAAAAATGTTACCCACTTTACTTTCATTGCTCCTGTCTTCTGGTTAACAGCAGAAAAGACTTTGTGACTAATACAACAGTTATGCATCTGCAACTTTCCCTTGTTGCCTGTTCCAAACCTGGAACCTTCAGGTTTTCATGTACCACATCCAGCTCAATTTGTATAATAATTAATTCAACAAATAAGTGCAACAATAATAGAGTAGCATGATAGCACAGTAATAGTGATCTGCTATGCTTATATTTTCAGCCCTAATTTCCCCTGAAAGATTCTGGGTAGCATAACCCATATGCAATCCTGTATTAAATTGTCTTGGTAGGCCTCACAACAGAAATTACTGGAAATACTGCAGGTCCAACTCTGATCTCCCATAACACCCATGTTCCAAAAATCAGAAATTGGCTCAGACTGAATATGTGACTTTTGCTGCAAAATAATAAGCTCCTCATACATTACTGACACTATACACATTTTACAATCTGAAGGAGCAATTTTTGTCCAAGAGAAACATAAATAAGTTCTTATTTTGGCAGTTTTATTCCAAATTATGTTGCAAGATAGCAGATCACCAATTTTATTCATTGATAAATGAGTTTGATCAGACTAGTGCAATGGTTCATTAACCTCATGATAAGTTTGGGCTATCTCAGAAGTGTTCTTGCTGTGAATTTAGATTTGATGATGGCTCACACATCAAGGAAACAAATTGCCTCTTGTTTTAAAGGGAAAAAAGGGGGTTTAAAGAAGTTAATTGATGCCTTTTAAATCCTGTAACTAATAAAGCATTTTTTTCTTCTATATATTGCTTTCTAATTCTTATGAGATGCATTAGACAGACAGATTGCCAAAAGCACAGATTACTTTAGTTCTGTTGTTAACAATTAGAGGGAGTCAAAGAACTCTGATTACAATTATCAGATTTTAATGAGCAATTGTCTGTCAAGATTTTTCCACAACTCTAATGGTGCACGCACAATTTGTATGCAGCGTACAGGTATCAATGCAGAGTGAATTTTCCTTTAGATAATCAAGTGCCTGATTTTTAACTATTAGTGTTCACTGGGCATTTTGAATAATTATTTGTGTTCTCTTGGAATAGCTACTACTTCTCTGGTTTAATAAAATATGGACTAACAAGAGATTAAAAACATAATGTCAGGAAAAGCAAAAATTACATTTACAAATCTGCTGATATGAGCTTACATTGATTCAGTGTGCTAAATGAAATTGGGCTGATCTACACTAGCCAAAGATTACCATGCCCAATACTATTTTGTCAGTCTGCTTCATCTTTAAATGTTACTTAGTAGACATTCTAGGTTTAAGGCCTTAAAGTTCACGTCACAATAGAGGTCTTAAATATTGTATGTATTTTTCCTTATAGGAAAAACTAAGGTGGGAAACAAGGAGATGCTAGCATTAATGTTTCTAGATTACCTCACGAATAAATGCCCATTTCAAACTTCAGATGATTCAACATGGATCTCTTTCATAATGATGACCTTGTGCTACCTACTTTATCAGATACTGTTTTTGAAAGTATCTCTCCTTGAGACACTCTAAATGCTGGATTTTAATCAAGAAATTAATTATAATTGTGTACTGAACAGGCTGTAGTTTAAGACCCCTGTTTTGTTTGATGAAGTTGCAAGATACACAGAGAATGAGGTTTGAAGCTCTCTGTGACAGTGAAAGTCACATATGAAGAAGGATGAATACAGAAGGGATAATATTTTCACTGCTTTTCCTCTATAATTGATGCAAATACTGTGAATCTCCATTTGGTAGCATCCTAATTCTGTCTGGTTTCTGTATAAGAAATTCAGGCTTCTAGGATTGCCAAGTGAATTAGGGAGCTAATCACTGTTCAGCATGAGTGCTCTAAATCTTTTTCTCAAGCACATAACTCACTTAGACCCTTAACAAAAGGAGAAACATGCTCAGTATGCGTGTGAATTTCTGTATTTTTCTATCTGTCTCTGCCATCCCAGCTGCTTTTTAATTGTCTGGCCCATTTCAGCCAATTTTTACAGATGGGATAGTAGTCTCAAGGTTATAAAGGTCTGACACATCTTATGAAAATCAGAGACTCAGGAAAGAGCATTTACTAATGAGGGGAAGACAGAAATACGAGTTTTCACTAGACATGAGAAAATCAACATAGGAAAATGAAAAACAGATTATGAAAGCCCCAACCACAGAACCATCTTCAAGCAAAGTTTGAGATAAGAGAATATCCATCCAGGGACTGTATCTGTAATGGAGGTTTCAGAGATTAAGTCACAAATTTTGTGTGTTTTGATGGTTTGTTGGGGGGGGAGGGGGTGGGGTGTGTGTTTCCCTAATATTGAAACATGAGTACAATTCAGTTTTTTAAGACCTGATAAAACATTTTATTTTTTGCTTCTGTTATGTAAAGATTGGTTAAAAAAGCCACTGGCTCTCCTTTTTTGCCTTTGAAAGAAACTCTTCACTGTCTTCCTAAACAGCATTTTATTAAGTACTAATATTTATGGCTTAATATTTAGCAAGGCTGAAAGGCTTACCTGGTTTTTACCTATAACCACTATTTTATTTCTCGTCTAATGTATTCTTTAGAAATGTATGATGGCTCACTCCTGCCACCTTCCTTGGTAATAAACTAGATAAAGCTTCACATGAATCCTGCTTTTATGGCCTATTCTTGTCTTCTGTTTCTAAGTGATATAGTGCAGAATGAGGGTCTTATTCTATCACTGTCATTTTTACTGAGGAGGGTGCTACGCCATTAAATACCTCCATTAAAACAGATATGGCTGCTTCAGAAGGAAGGCACTACTTGATTTAATGGAACCACTGGTTCCAAAATGTCACCTTGCTATGGGGGGTTGAAGTTGAAAACAAGGGAGCTATAGATAATAAATAGGCACAGATGTCAAATTCTGTCAAAATTCAGTTAAAAATCTACCAGAACATAGCAGGAAACTTCATTGTCAATGTTAACAGTGCTGGTAGGCCTTGCAGGAATTACTTGTCACGTCCTAAAACATGGTGTATTCTGTTTTGTTCTACTTTGTGTTTGCTTTCCCTTGACAAATCTGGTTTAAGCAGCTTGTAACCCAACTACATTTGGACACACCAGATTTACCATCCCCCAGAGAATCCATTTAGGCTGTGCTTGAATTTTTACTTGCAGGACTTGAGTTGCAACTTGAAGATAATAACCCAGTCAGGTCAAAGAGCAGTTTCAGCCCATAGAATGCATACACCAAGCTGAGGAGTTTTGAAGTAAAAATATGAAACAGAGCATTTTCTTGTAGCTTTCTCAATCCATTGCAAATGAACACCCACAGTTTGCTCTTGGTTGTATACTAGAACTGAGATGCAACAATTTGGTTTCACAGCTGTATGTGGGTTCCTGGGCTTTGAGTATGAATACACAAGATTTGCATTGGACACATTTCAAAGGTCATCTGTGGGGGCTTGGTTCTACCATTCTTGATTAACAGAGCTAATGGTAAATGAAAAAACAATTTGTTATTGTTAGTCAGTGGTTACCAGTCCTTAGATAGAGGAAACAGTGTCCGCAAATAGTAGCAGTTTCTGGCTGATGACACCTTTAGAGCATCACAGTTCTTTGTGTTTGGATTCATACCTGTAAGCACACATTATGTCTATCACCTACTTAGACGGGACTCATCTGCCTTATTTTAGCTGCACAAGGATGATGCAACTGTCCCAACAGCATCTACTTTAGGATTAGAGGGACTGTTTTATGAAGTTGCCCACCTTTTCCAATAGTCACATGAGCGTTAAACCTCATGTCTTCAATTTAGATGACTAAAATTAGGGAAATGAGAACCCACTACCTATGATTACCTTCCTGTGCACTAACACATTTAAATATGTGAATGAATATCTACTTGCATAGTTTTACGTCTTTCCAAGATTTGGAACTTATAAAGGTAATTAAAAAATGAAATATTATGATTTTCTTGTTCATTCCTGCACAGAGTACTGACACATGAATGCAGGATTTTCCAAAGCTGCATTTTTAAAAACAAAATGCTTACGGTAATTCTTTACAGTGGGAAAATTCCAGCTCTACATTCTGAAATCTTGTCAAATTTTGTAACAGAAGTAAATACTGTTTTCTTATCACCAGCTAATGTTAATACCTCTCTCATCTCCCCTGTGACTGTTGGACTGCACACGTTCCCATGATCTAAACTCTGACAATGCAGCATCATGACAGCATAGGATTCCTTGAGTGTTATGCATCAGATTAATTCAAGACATGCTTCTGCTTTTATTACTATTATTTTGGAAGCTAATGAAACCGTATATCTGGCTTAGGTCCCAAATACCTCACATAGCTGTATAGAACCCACAGCCTGGCAACTTTTATCATGATGCCATTTTGAAGGAGGGCAATCTTCTATTACCCCACTTCACAGAGATAAAAATGGGGCTCTGAGAGTTTAGTTGAAACAACTTCTTTAGCAAAACTACCTGACTTTATAGCCCCTGAAGAGAAAAAGGGTCCTATAGATGAAGACATAATAGCTTTCTTTCCCTAGGTAAAGGTAACTGTTATGAATATCCCCCCTAAGAAAATTATGACCTGTTTCTCTCAATTGAGATCTCCAAATGCCACTAATCTGGGGTGCATACAAGACACTTTAATGACCTAGACCTAAGCAACTCATTTATGATCATTACAACAACATGTGCTTAAAAACATGGTTTTATACTAGTGTTGCTGTCCATACAGTTGGCTATATTTCTTTTCAAGTGGAGAAACAAAACTATTATTTTCTTCCCAATGGTTAAAAGGGTTTTATTCAGGTTTTTTGGTCATATTAATGGGACATATTTTTAATAATGAAAGGTCAACTGTTTGAATTGTCACTCAACTGAATTTGTCATTTCTCCTAAAGAAATTGGCATTTCTTTGAGTCTGTCAAAAGCCAGTGTTCTACTTTGAAGAATTATTACGTTTAATTATAAAATTCCAAGGCAATAATCTTATAATTCCTTTGTGCTCTGAAGGAGTCGTTCAAACTTCCTGATTGGTTCTTCATATTATTCTAAGAGCTATTTTGATTAATATAATGTGAAAACATTCATGAATTGGGCTATGTCCAATGGCATCCTGCAAGGCTGATATTTTGTTTGCTGACAAAGGTGACCAAATTAGTAAGTTAAGAAAAATCACCTTATGCTTGAAAAATTGCCTGTGTGATGCAGTCAAATGGCTGCAGCAGGATGAGACATGCTGTAATAAAGCCAAAAGAAAAATAATTAACATGGGAAATAGGAATGAAGGTGAGACCTAAAGAAGTGAGTCTGTGCATCACAGAACACAGGCAGCATGGATTTGTTCACTTCAGTACTGGCAGCTCAGTTTTGACTACAGAAATAGTAACTTTTCACTGACTGAAGTCACAGGCAGCACACACTGGTGCCTGCCTGCACCTTCCTCTGCAGGCAGCCCTGACCTTCTGTCAGCAGTCGGCAGCTTCAAACCATACTAAAAGAGTGTAAGGGGAGTCAAGCACCTCTTTCAGAGACACAGAAATGGTAAAAACCCATCGCCAAAGCCAGTGAGCAAAAACAAATATGAAAAATTAATGAAGTCTTCAGACTTTGGTCCCTTCTTTATCTGTAAGGGACACTTGAGGAAGACAACTTTCTTCTTATTCTTCTTTGATAAGCATATTAATAATCTCAGATTACTCAAACTGAGGTGGATGTCACACAACCAATAGGTAGACATTTCACATGATTTCAAGTCAGACACATATATGCCTCCACATATACCGACAGATTATAGTTTAAGCCTTTCGAGCAAGCTTACTTTGCTAATATTTAAGACAGGTACAGTGATAAATAGCTTCATGAACACAGAGAAATCTGTGGAAGCTATGAAGCTGCTGTCAGTAGAGGTAGATTGAGTAATAACTCTGTTCTGGGAAATGCGGGAAGGAAAGTGAATGGTGATTTATTAACTCCAATGAACATATACTGTTTAACAAGTATAGCAAATGGAAGTGAATAATACATGAAAACTGCTAGGCCTTAAATTTAGTGCATGGAAAACTTCAGATTAAATCCGTAGCAGTGGAATAGTAACTGAAGAAGCTGAGGAGTGACAGGTTATAATGTGCAGTGAGGATAGAAATGAACCTGATAACAAATGTCTAGATGTCACAGAGCCTTGGGTACAAGGAAAACTTGATTGACGCTTGAAAACTGTAAAACTTTGTGTAGCTAAGGGGCCTGTTATGTATTGCACTTATAGCATGTGGTGCTTAACTTATGGCTTTGTTTGACACTGAAAATGAGTCATAAGTGCTGCTTCAAGCTGTTTTGATTCTGATGACAACCCTGAAAATATAAAGCATCCAGGAGCTCCCTTCAGCAAGCTGCTCCCTGTCCAAATAACATGACAACCTATCTAACCTCAGGTTTTCTGCCCTGACAGACTGAGGTGGATTTTCTCAGGCCCTACCTATCACCAAAATCTCACTTTTGAGGCTAACTTCAAAAATCTCAGCACTTCCAGAACTCAAGCTGTGCAGGGGACATTGATTTTGCTCTTCCCAATGAGCAGTGATCCATGAAACTCTCTGGAAGACTCCGGGCTCTTGAAATCCAACATCACTGATGAGTTTAATTTACACTTTTTTTTTTCCTCTACTGTATCTGCCCACCCAAACCCTTTTACAAACAAGGAAAGGAGTAGCCTGGGTGGAAATGTTTGACTCTTGAAGTCTGAGAAGAGTGTGTATCACACTGAGAACCCCTCCAGGGTTTCCTCTGCTGTTCAAATCAGGATTCCCCACTGAATATGGCTTTTCATCAGTCATTAAACACAATTCATTCGAAGACTCGTTCTGTCTGAAGCAAGCATGGACTATTGGATGATATTGTCTGACAACTTTATACTATATGTCATTAAACTTCAACAGTTTACTTCTGTGCTGAGCCTAGTAAATTGAATTTGTTCATCTGAAAAGGTAGCTGGAACACCTGTATACAGAGATATTAAGTTGTAATATATTTCACTGTGTAGTTGTTGGCACCGTGTTCTGGATTTTCTATGCTAATGTTACCCAACATTTTATTTCATGATCATATAGAAATACTGTCATTAAGTCCTGTAGCTCATGAGATAAAAGCATTCTCCTTTTCCAGAGCTTCTTCTAGGATTTTGCGTTATCTTTAGTAGTCTAACTTTTCAGTACCAGCATGCAGAACACAGCATAGCCTAAATATGATGATGGTTCTGCACTGAAAATACTTTGTAAGATCTTTAGGTTCACACATTTTATCTATTCTTATTTATATAGTATATTTATATATATATTACTTACATACATTTAGATGTATAGTGTATTATTTATAACTTCACATGTCACAAAGGTGTAAATTTGTATCATTTTGGCAAAGATTTCTTCACAGGTCCATCTTGACTGGAATTAACAATGATGCTATCAATTCTAGCCATTGTTATACCTTATGTTATTTTGTTTAAGATCGATAGATTATTGAATTGCTTAAAGCAAACAATATTTTTCAAATAATCAGGATATTTAGTATTCTAGTAATTATTTAAAACTTACACCAGTGAGTCAGAGGTCACATCAGTCAAAACTTGGGTACAAGCCTGTATGTTTTAAATCTTTACACCCTACTCGGTGTTTTATGTCTTCTTTGGTCATTAATGGACTGAGAAATATTCAGGAAGAAAAATGGATATATGCAAGAAGTACAACAGGTTTCTTTACAGTTTTAACAGTTTGTCTACATCCACCTAGTAGTTGGCCCAAATCAGCTCTGCTTTTTATTCCTGCTTAGTATGGGCATTTGTCTGACCTAACTAAATTTGCCCAAAATTGAGCTACTCTAAAATAGTATTTCAAGGCTTCCTTATTAGCTATTGGAGAGCAATGGACAACTCCGTTGAATGTAATGAATTAGAGCTACAGGAAGCACACCCACCAAACATAACCTGCAATTTTCAGGTTTGGACTCAGAAAATACAGTGTCTTCTCAAACTTCCTCCTAAAGTCAATCCCTACTGTGATCTATAAGTGCATATAAATGTATTCTTACCCCAGCACTTTAAGGACATTTAAAACACAGTACTGGAAACTTCACTGTGGCATGGCTTTCTTCAGTGGAGCTCAGGGTATGAAAAGCAGGAACACACAGAGCTTCTGCAGACAGGACATGACTTTGGATTTGAAGTTCTCACCAGAAGAGATTTTTTTTCTGACTGCAACAGAAGGATTTAAAACGTAAATTTTCTTGTAAGCAGATCCCAAAACTCCTCTGATCTAAACATACTCTAGAGCCACAGAGGAAGCATCAATCTTTTTACGTAAGTTTAAATAAGTTCAAGAAAGGCTTCAGAAGGAGGTGGTCTGGACTTCTGTTTACTCCAGCCAAATAGCCCCTCCAGCCAAATAACCCCTCCAGCAACTTACACATATTTTCCTTTCTCAGCCTTCCCTTTCTAATTTCTCTCCTCTGTCAATAAAAAAGCATTTAAAAAGTTTTTTACAAACCTTTCTCTACACAGGTACTGGAATGGCTGAATGGTTTCTAATCCTATAATTCTGTGCATGAGGAGTGCCTCATGCTGTGGAGCTTTTACTGCTTTGTAAGTGGTTCCATTTTAACTCTTTTACTTCTCCAGTTTAAGGTTACACTGTACTTGAAAACATCATCTTAATTATATTTCAACAGCAACTTCATAGTTTTTTGTTCCTCTTTCAAGTGCTTGAAATGACTACATAACTACTTCTTGAGGTTACTTGTATTAGCTTAGTACAGAACTGCTCGTCCTCACTTCAGGTGTAGAGTTTTGAAGGAGACAGTGGCTCTCAGCAAATATTAGTCACACTGAATCCATTGAGTACAAGGATTTATGTGAGTTAAGTGCTGCCAGAGGACTGGGGCCAGGTCACTGCTTCCAAATGAGTTGTTCTCACACAACTAACCCCATTGACAACCTCACAGGAAGACGCCCAATTTGAGGAGCGCTAAGTGAAATCCTGACAATAGAGTTGTCTGTAATACTTGTACGCATCAAATGTACAGTCTAATGTGGGCTTTCTCTCTGAATAACTGCCCCACTTCCCACATTTTAAGGATGATTATTTCCAGTGGGTAAGAATATACTTCCTCATACTGCCCTGATACACTGTCATGGAACAGGAAAGAAGCAAAGATCAACACCAAAGATCAAGGTGCCAAACTTTAAATATAAAAAAATAGAACTTTCATAAGGGAAGGATTGCCTTTTACAATCCAATTAGTATAATAAACCAATGGTTTAGGAGTAAATGCAGCTATGTATTTACCACCTAGCGCTTGAAGGATGAGAAGTGTGACTTCTGTGGTTTTTAAACAAGGCCAAACCTTATAAACCATAATCAAATGTTCCTTTAAAGTGATTATGAGCTCCTGAAACACAGTTTATTATATCTACACTAAGTTCATGGCCCCTGAAAGAAAATATCCTCTTCACTTAGCTCAGATTCCTCACTGGGGTCACCTTTATTGTTATATTTATCATTAAATATGCTTGCATATTTTCACTGTAACACTCTAAGGCCCCAAAAGAGGTCACTATACTTGACTTTCTGTGAGCCCAGAAGAGCTTATGATCTAAATAGGCAAATTATGTATTCATTCCGAGTTACTATCTTGACCTTTCTCAGACTGCCAACTTTACAGATGCTTTGGTGGCAATGACTACCCTGCTGGTCTAATTACCTCTAATTGTGTTTTTCCTGTTACCTTGGCAAGCGCAATTTTGCCATAAAATGGCCTGATAGGGACATGAGTGAGGTAAGAAGTCTTGTTCCCAGACTGCTGTCACTTCCTTGCTACAGTAATAGTTCTGGAAGGGCAGCTTAGTCAACAGTCTGCATACCTTAAACAAAACCTAAGCCCATTTAGTAGCAGAAGGACTTGATTAGACCTTCAAATGTCAATAGTTTTCCAAGTATGTCACAGAGTTTACAAAACTAATCTAGCCCATTTCAGCTGTAAGGGATGTGAAGAGCTTCTTTACAGAGAACAGTGTTTCTCATGTTTTACTCTTTTCAACAGGTAAGAAAAGAATTAGAAATGTCTCATTCAGGCTACGTCAGGACTGACCCTATTCAGTATGTGTTCTGGATAAGATTGCAAATAGTAGTGGAGGTGGTTGGTCACCTGTGTTATTCAAAGCATTCAGGTTATGCAGGATAATAAGAAACTACAGAAAAATTGGGGATATATGATGAATGAAAATGAAATTCGCTATTGATAAATGCAAAGGAATGCACTTGAGAGAAAACAGCCAACTCTGCATATACAATGGTCAACTGTCTTGCACCTTCAGAAGTTAGACCCTGAGCTTATAACCAATACTTAGCTGAAAATATCTGAAAATTGTTAAGAAACAAAGTGATTTTTGGCACTTATTAGGAAAAGCATAGAAGACCATGAAGAAAATTTTGTTATTCTTTATTAAACTATCATGTATCTATTGCTTGAATAGTAAAAACCTGGCTCTCCTTTTCACATAAGATATACTACAAGTAAAATAGGCCCAAACAAATCAACAAAAGGTGATCAAAGGTGTGGTACGGTTTCTGTGTGATGAACTAGGATCCTTTAGCTGGAAAAAACTTGACTGAATGGGTTATGATAGAAATCTACGTAACCTTGAGCATCATGGGATTGACTGTTAACTGAAATAGGGGTTGACTGTTATCCACCTCCTCCAGCGCAAGAACAAGAGGCTCAGTGACATTATGACGTAGTGATACAAAACAGAAACAGATCCTTCTTTATACAGTATGTGTAAAGTTTATGAGCACACCTGTGAACTCCATGCTTCTGGATGTCGTAGATGTTAGAAGAGAATGCACAGGTTCAAATAAAAAGTCCAAAAATCCATAGAAGGAAAACCTGGAAACCCAGTAAAGACTTGGCTTGTGCTTATAGTCTTCCCTAAACATCCACTCTGGGATGTTGTCAGAGATTCACAAGGTTATATGGTCCTTCTGCCTCTCCGTGTGGTTGTTCTTATATTCTCACCCTTGTGTTTTAGTCCTGGCTAAAATAATTTATCCAGCAGCTGTCAGATCTTAAGAGTCCTACTCCTCTGATGATTAAAAAAGATAATATTTCCTTAATCTGCCTATCCATCTCCTTCCATGCTGTATGTCACCTCTGTCACAAGGCTCATATCCTTCAGGAGATGGGTGATTATTTGTGCTTCACTGTGTGATAAATTGGATTATTTCAATGCCAGCTATCTCCCCCCCCCCCCCCCGATCGCTAGATAGAAATAGCTATGCCCTCTCTTTTAGCGCACCTAAGGAGTAAACACACATTCATCCTGGATTTTTGCTGGGAATGTTTGTACCCCTGGTGTTAGCATGCCCAGATCAGGTTTGTAGAGGACCTTTCTAATCCATTTCCAGCTTGTGCCAACAAGAAAGCGTATGGACTGCCTAAACAACCAAAACTAGAGAACTATGCAGGACTGCAGACTATGGCTGTCCTTATGAGACCTGCTGTATTTTTGCCAGTTTTGCTGATTTCACCTTCACTATTTCCAGCACAAGAGCTATAAATTGAGCTCAGCAATGACACACCAACATTTGATCCAAGACCTTCTGGGTTAAGTTTGAGTAACTTTGTCATACACCAATGAATTACACTTGATACAGACAAGCACAGAGGAAACCTCAAGCACCCACTCCCCACAGAGTGTTACATGAAGGTATCATCTGTCTGGCACCTCCTCTAAAAAGATGCCAACCTACATATCTAGAGAATATTCAAACCCTCTTTCCCAAATTCGGTCTCCAAGTAGTATGACTGCACCCCAACTGCGATCTCTCTTGTACAGTCTCTATAAATCTTGGCTTCTTTAAAAGAGCGCATTTAAAGAAACTAATGCGACACTAGTAGCCTATCAGTTTTAATAGGAAGAATAATACTTTCGTACTGCTTTACTTGTCCCTGGGAATGAATACCCAAGGACACCTATGATTCTATATTTCAGTGTTGTGCAATCCAAAAAGTCTCACAGAAAGAGTTCATTTTCCCATAGTACCGACCAAAAACTTCAGAATTGCATGAAAATAAGGAATCTCATATTACACTGTTCTTCCAACAAAATTCTTAAACTAAGGCAATCAACAGCAAATTTTCTTTTTCCCTTTTTTTCTTCCTCTTGCCTGTCCAAAAGCAAAAATTTAGTCCTTTACAGCAACTCCTGTGTTATGGATTTGAAGAAAAAAAGTATTCCCCACTCTTTTACACTTGGAGAGCAGATGACAACTTCCTACATTTTCTCATGTCACATAAGCAGCGTGTATCAGTGTCAGGCAGAAGGTGTTCCTTGACTGGAAAATCTCCAGTAATCACAGGAGAAAACCAGGGAGTTAATCAGAAAGTCAGCAATGACAGAATGTTTCTTTATTTCTCACAGCTCTTAGGTCATTGCCTTGCTCCATGCCAACCCATTAAAAAGATGCAGTCAGTTTGACCTCCTGAGGCTTGAAAGCTTGCTTTCAGAGCCATAGTAAGTTATCCTGCACTACTCTGAATCTGTCAAATAACGCTTCATTACAGAAATATCACTGATGGAATATTATATAGAGAAATATCAGGTTTATTAAAAAACTGTTTCCCCCTGTGGACCACTGTTGTCTGTCTGCCTCAACTCTTTCTTGCAGTGTTTTCAAGAAGAGAACTTGCTCAAAATGTTTAAGGTATTAGATCTTGCTGATAAATAATCTCAAACTGTCAGGATGAGCGATAAAGACCCTAGGATAAAACTGCCTGTAATCAGCAGCCTTGTTTGCAACCTCAGGAAGCAGCAAAGAATTTACTGGGTCTGGACACTGAGCAGATCCTTTCCTTGGTGACTCTTTTGTTCCTTGTACCCATTCTCCCGCTGAGCACGGAACATCAGTCAGCGCGTTTATAGCCTCAAACTCAAACACTTGCTTCTAGGTTTTAAAACTGCCAACTGTTGCCTTGCCTCAGGAGATGCTGTTTTGCAGAGCAGATAGATATTCTGAAATGCAAAACTGGGGCTGATTTGAGAGTATTAGTCAGAAGCTCAGCAGTCTAGCCGGAGTTAATTTTACATTAAGAGTGAAGAGCAAAGTAAAGACATAGAAATATGATGCAGGTTTTATGGGATCATGGGAATAGAAATACTTTGCATTTAAATACCAAATGACTTTAAGCAAACCACTCAGATGGTATTGTAGGCTTTAGGACTGCTTTTCTTATCCTATCATTTTCCTTTGTTTCAATGTTCTTGTTTTTCATTAAGAAAAAACCTGTCTTTCCTAACTGAAAACATGGGTTCACATGGAGGTAAAACAGACTAGAGTTTTGTCCTTAAAGGTTTGGCTGCCAAATAGTTGTCCTTACCCAAATAACAAAAGAATTATCAGCTCAAACCTTGATGCTTGGCAAGCCATTCAGGTACCATTTGTCAAAAGTTGCTATTGACTCTAGCAGTGCCCTCTGAGCTCACCTGAGCAACTTTGACTATTTTAGCACACTAGCTAGTGGCTGATCATATAGAAGACACCTATTCAAACTGAGTTCAGGGACAAGATCTCACAGATATGACTGGAAAAGTGAGAAAGGAGAAACTGGACTATGGACGGAAACTCTTGAGAGGAGGAAACTGCATGGTTTCCTTCTGTTTCCACTCTTTCTCAGCTGTAGCATCTGACATCGGCAGATGTAGAAGCAAACATAAGAGCACACTTCAGGTGTTATGAGCCTACCTCAGCTTTTCTTGCCTCTCCCTGCCATGCCAAAGTATAGTCCCTCCTGCTGTGTAATCATTAATACAATGGCAGACCCATGCCTACATCCTGTTTGCATGTCTTCTACAGCCATATACCTATTCTGAAGTTCAGACTTCCTAAAGCCTGCCATCAAATCCCTATGAAATCTATCTCACAAATTATTTAACATTACCATTACTCCTCTCAGGTTAAAAACACAAACCAACCAACCAAAACACCCTTTTTTCTGTCCCTGTCTATTTGAGCTATCACTATTCCATACACAATATTTGGGTGAGACCATTTTTAAAAAGGGAAAAAAGGAAGACCCAAGGAACTATCAGTGGCCAGCAAGATCATGGAGCAAACCCCCCTGGAACTACACTTTACTTGGAAAGCATCAGGTGGCTTTGGTGAGGATTGCTACATCTCATGTTGAATGAAGGCTAGATGTTCTGGGTACCCAGAGCATTTCAAATACATTTTAAGTGCCTGGTTTTAGGCAACTGAATCAAATCTAACATGAAGGATGCATGTGGCCCTATTATCTGAACTACCTATCAAGACTTCCCTTATCCTCAACATAATGATTTCAACATAATGATTCAGCTGACCAAAACAAGGTATTTACACTACAATATGATTAGTAACTCCTGGGTTTTTATCTTCCTTGCATTTTACTTTGGTCATTTATGCATATGAAAGTAGAAAAACAAGGCAACTGCCCTGTCTACTGCCTTGATTATCTAGTGATTTGATTAAGTAGTATTTCAAGTGTCATATCCAGATGTAAATGACATAAAAGACAAAGGCCAACAGAAAACCAGGTTTTCTATTCCTGCCACTCAGGTACAGTTAGTGGTTGCATCTGAATATAGAAAATAAAATTTACAAATGTAAATGGAAATAAAAATCTAGGAGTGCTTTGATGGATTTACATTTGTGTCTGTTACGGTGAACAGGCCATTCCAACAGGACGCATTAGATCAGTTTATATTTAACTCCACATCTGCCTAGTAGAGCTACTTAAATCCAGCAAAACAGAACTAATCTCTTGTTGCTTATGCATCAGTGAAGTCTTTAGTCCTCCTGTTCCAGTTTCACATTTTCTGTGCTTATTTAACTGAAGCCAGAATCAAAATCACTTCTCATGACAAAAGAAACTCCAGATCCTGAGCTCTCCTTACACTTGTGCAAGTGACCTTAACATTTCATCGCAGTAACCTGTCACTTTTTCCTTTTATTTAGGAAACGAAATAGCATTGATGGCCTGAAAAGTTGACAAAAGAATAGTAGGAATAATACTTGTATTTTCAGCTTTTGCGGACAAGTTCTGTATATTATTGCTAATATCTACTTTTTCTTTTTTTGTAATGCAGAGGACGCCAAATTGAATAATTAATCTTTGACTTGCATCTGTAGGAAGCAATTTGACTAACCCCTTTTAAGAAGCCTAGCCTTCTCTGTAGCATGCACATTACTTTCATTAACATTAAATAGAGTTACATGTGCACACCAGGGCATAAACTTCTGAGTAGATATTAATTCACTAAGAACTGATGCACTATTTCTTCTCCTTGCAGTTAGTGTTTGGGAACTTGCTTTTGGCTTGCTACCTGCACAACTCTAAGGGTATGTTTTTTCCTTTAACCTTTTAAAGGACAAAGTTTCTTCAGTGACCTGTTTTAGTAAATGCAACCATTTAAAAGGCAATAGAAGAAACAAGTTTCAATAGAAACATAGAATAGTTAGTGTTGGAAACGACCTTAAGATCATCTAGTTCCAGCCCCCCTGCCATATTTTACATCAAGAGCCTAATCTGCCCTGTGTCTCTTTCTGCATTAATTCCCGTAAAGTATTACCAGTATCTTAAATCAACACTGTTTGATTAGTAAGTTCAGAAGAAGTAATTACGGGTCAGCAGTCAATATTATTTTGTAGTTGTAGAAATTAGTTTAGAAACATAGGTTCGTTCTTCATGTCTCAGGTGGTCTATTCACAGCACACTATTCTTCCTTTGTAGCAGTCAAGCAATGCAAAGTGCCAGGCTCTCACTCTAAAGTAGCTTAGACTACAAGGACTACAATTTTATATTAAGCATGCCATCTAAATGAACCACTTAGGAACAGAAATTGCTTTATTGTCACATTAGAATTCCACTGGGATTGGGTTCAGGATTCTCAACTAAATTTTAAAACACACCACCTTAACCAAGCCAGGTTGAGCTTTCTAAGAGTTTTAAATCAGCCTTTAAAGAGTCCAAAGTGAAGAACCTGCTAGAAGCCATGTTAACAGTTTTTGGACCTGCTTTGCTTGCATTGAAAGTCCAGGATGATGCATTTCAAAATGAGGGGGACTCTCTATGACTGTTTCACTTACCAAACTGTGATCAGAGAAAATTCCATGTAGACCAACTTCTTCCTTTGCCTACAATGTTCTGTAGCTCTCTGTGTTTGTTTACCTTTCGGTATGCTGAGTTATTTCTACAGAATCCCTGTTTCTTCCAGCTCTGACTTGTGAATCTGCAAAAGGCCATGTAACTGCACTGGAGAAGAGATTCATTTTGATGTCCATAGTGCAGACATTCATATTGGATGCAGTTTGCTGTCCCTCTGCAAATCAACAGCTAGTGTACCTCATGATTTAGACAGTCACTTTACAGTAAGACCATAACCACCCTAGGAATGCTCTGTGCAGGAAGCTGGACAAGAGGACCTCTTACAGTCCCTTCCAATCTGAATTATCCATCAGTCCTCTGACCCTACAGATGCCCATTTCTTTCTTCCGATCGCAATAACAGTCTTACTCGTAACCTCAGACATGGCAGTTAAAGTCACATGAGATGACTCTTACCTTTTTCTACCTTTTGCTTCTTTTGGGATTTTCAAAAGAAGAAAAAGATTTTTGGGGACTGTGTTGTCAGTTTAAATATTAGGGACCAGGTTCTTCCTTGCGCCTGCTTGATACTATTTAAACTGTAATTTTCATAGAAACATTTGTCTTTAGACCTGACATTTTCTAATGTTGCAGGTGTGCAAGGGAGATGAGTTTTGCAAACATCTCTTATGTTGGGCTTTGGTTCAACTGTGCAAAGATTGACTCTACAATTGGGGACATCTGTCCATGTGACACATACTTATCTTTCTCCTGTACTTGTTTTTCACTCTCTTTGCTCAAGTTAAATGAATACTGGCCACTACTATCAGGCCCTGGCAGTGCTGTAAGCTTAAATGTAAAGAAGACAGCACTGATTATTTTTCCCTTTGGGGGCTACCCTTTGGCCTGCAGGCAGTTCCTTTAAAACTGGCATCGCTCTGTCTGATGCTATTATTATCATAGATACAATTCTTGACTGTCCAGATCAGAAATGAAAAATCTGTGTTCAAGAACAGCATATTGCATGCACTGCATTCCTGTTGTGTTCAGACAAGTTCTTTCCGTAAGGCTGTGTAGCAAGAATTTGTGGGTATTGTTTTGCTTGGTTTCTCTAGTTTTGATCATGCTTGTCATACAAGACAAAGGCTGAGGGAAAGTTGCTAGTAAGCCTGGAATATATGCGTATGAAACTGATGTTCTGTTTCCCTAGGTTTGCTCAGACAGTGTTGGCAGGCTGGTGGCACTTTCATTTGTAATTCTCAAATAGAAAAAGAAAGGAAAAGAGCAAAACTAACCTGGTAGTTGAAATATACTATGGGGAATGTTTCTGCTACAGACTCCTATTAGCTCAGACAAGTCATTTAAGACCCCTGCCTCCATTTAAGCCCTTGGTAAAATGGACATATGCTTATTTTCAAACCAGAAAGTCTCACTGCAGCACCAGGAAGGATGTTACATGCAGGTGACATGAGCTGTTCCCAGAAGTTGCCACAAAAGCACATGAGAAAAGACATGGTTTCATCCCTCTCTAAACAGTGGAAAGGCAACTTATCATTGTAATCTAAAATCTGTGTTTTCAGCTCCACTCTGGGATATGTTAACTCCCATTTTTAATGGAGATTAAGCAATAATGACAAAACTCCTGTGAAGGGTACTGCACAGTTCTATTACCACTGACCTGGTCATAAAAAAACCTGCAACATGTATTAAACAGCAGAGGTTTCCCATCCATCTAGAAACTTAGATCAAAGGCACTGTCCAGATGTTTAAGCACCTACCACAAAGCTATCTCAGAAGAAGCCCTTTGTCAATGATTTTCCAGCTTGGTAAGTGATGGAAAAGGAGAGCTGTTGATGAACTCAGGGCTGAGAGAAAAAGATGACTGGTGACAGAATAGTCAAATGAAAATAGTTTGGAATCAAAATTTGAGACTTAATTTCTCTCTAATACTTTTTATTTCTCTGGTAGAGATTCCTCCACAAATTACAAGAATAGAGTTTGAGACTTAAGTCCTGAAGCACAAGGAGTAAGAATTCAAGTTCATTTGAGTAAGTGCTGCATTTATATTTACAGTTGTGTACAATTGAGTAGAGTACAACTATACTGTAGAGACCACTTTCTTCATAGGGATGTTTTGATGCTTAATCTTTGTGAATCATGATGAGATCCTTAGATAAAAGATGCTATGTAGTATTCCGTAAGGTCTCAGGCATGAAAGCATCATTAATAATTTAACAATAAAAAATACGTTTACCCTAGAGGCTGTCAGATACTTGGTGGTAGAAATACCTACACAGAGAGGTCCTGTAGCATTGAATGAATAATTTACTTGATGAATTTCTCAGTATTTAAGAACATTTGACAATGTCTTTCATTATTCACCTAACTCGCACATCACTTTTAAACTATTATCTCATGAATATAGAAGCTGCTTATTCTACAAAAAGCTAATTCTCATTAAAGAAAAGAAGTTGCTTTGCAATGCAGTCCAGTATCAGAATGACCAGAGCATTTTTCAGAGTTTCACTTGATTACAATAAGTGTTTAAAAAAATGTAAAACACTTACTGAAACTTAATATTATGAAATACAAACTATTGCAGACATTTTGTAAAGTTTTCTTGGTGAAGATTTTGGTCCAAGAAGTATTCCAGAATGTAATTCAGAGATTCAAAAATAGGCGTGTGAGCTATTTCTGGCTTTCTGGTAACAGAAACTGTGGCTTACTCAACAAAAGGCTGCTGTCAGGTTCTCCTTTCAATAATTTCAGTGCATGAGGTGAGATGGAAACTTAAGTCCTCACGGATATGCAGATATTCATGGCTGATGTTGAATAATCACATTGATCCACCATGCGGAAAACATTTGGTCTGGAAACTTAGCGTGTAGCTTTATAAGGTGATGATTTCTGGAACCTCTCTTTGACCATGTGAGGTTTGTAATGTCAATCCTACTCTCAGATGAAAGGCAACACGCACAAGGGCAATGTGAAGCATTAAATATAAATGTTTATGAATTTTGTTTCTCTTGGAGCCTTAGGGTGACAACCAGTAGGTCAAGGTTCACAATTTACTTGTGAAAGAAAAAGACTCTATGGACAGAATTGGCCCATCCTAACTGCTGTACATACATGAGTTTATACAACAGCTCCCAATCTTTCCTGCAGCAATCGAGGTTATAAACAAACAAGACTTGTACTAGACAAAAAACAGGCACAAGCATATTAAATGACTTTCCCAAGGCTATAAAAAAAGGTTGCCAAAAAAGGCTTCTTTCTGAGAAGGGTTGAATCACAGATCTCCCAACACACCTTTTAATACTATAAACATATCCTTCTTTGCTGGATTTTTGGCTTAGCTAAAAGAGTTCAGAAACCATTCATCAAGAATGGTGACGCCAAAGATTGCATCATGGAAAATTGCCAAACTCAGTGATAATTAGTATTCAAATATACTGCCATTAAAATACTCTCTTAACAAAACCTGCATTGTTTTATCTAGTAATGGAGTAAAGAATGGATTCAACTACTTGGTTTTGCTTCTTTTCACAGATGATCATAGAGCAAAGGTGAAGGAGACTATTTTTTTAACAGATCAAAGCAGTTGTTTTGCTATTTAATTTTTTGGTACTGGCTTTCCCAAGGCCCCTGCTGCTAAGAGCTAATGCAAATTACATCAGAAAATCCAATGGGCTTAGTAAACACTGAATATTAATTCAAGACGCTTCTGAAAACGCATAAGCAGCGCCAGTCCCACAATCCAGAGCAGAAGCAAATAACAATATTACATATGTCAGACTTTTATGCGGAGTGTTGCTTTGGCCATAAAAGTCAGCTTTTTCTTGCCCTATCAAATGATCATGTTGCTGTATAATACATGAATTTGAAGTTGTGTGATATCTTGCTTCCCTCACATAATACCCAGGGCTCCCTCTGATTGCTAAGTGCTGCTTTTCCTCTGTTGACCAGCTCACTTTTCTCTAGAGCCAGCCATTAAATGTATTTCTTGAGGAGTACCAGAGTTTTCTGCTCAGGGACTCAGTACAGAACTCAGGAAACCTACGGCTACTCTTCAGAGTTTATCAGTGTGCTTGTTTTGGCTGGGATAGTTAATTTTCTTCACAGTAGCAGGTAGCAGGAACTGTCTTTGTGCTGAAAACAGCATTGATAACACAGTTACTGTTGAGCAGTGCTTATACAGGGGAGCATTTCCTGCTCCTCACCCCACCAGTAAGCAGGCTTGGGGTGCACAAGGAGTTGGGAAGGGACACAGCCAGGACAGATGACCCCAACTGACTCCAGTGATATTCCAGACCATATGGGGTCATGCTTAGCATATACTGCTGGGGAAAAAAGGAGGAAGGAAGGACATTCAGAGTGATGGCATTTGTCTTCCCAAGTAACTGTTATGCACGATGGAGTCCTGCTGTCCTGGAGATGGCTGAACACCTGCCTGCCCATGGGAAGTGGTGTATGAATACCTTGGTTTGCTTTGCTTTCATGTGCTGCTTATGCTTTACCTATTAAACTGTCTTTGTCTTCATGTAAATTGTTCCCCACTTTTACCCTTCCAATCCTATCAGGGAGAAAGAAAGTGAGCAGCTGTCATGCTTAGCTGCCAGCAAGGGTTAAACTATGACGATCAGGCACTCTTGTATAGTCATAACATCGCTGTTACACATATATGATTATTTTCTCCAGATTTGGTCCTGTCTCAATAGTTAACAGTTTAGGATAAATTCTTCCCATACCAACACACTTTAGCTAACACAGAAAGATCCAACTGTCAGCTGTTGCTTACTTTCAGATCAGGTCAACCCCATTAAAATCAGAACAATTACCATTCAGCTAAGGATCTACACAATCTACAGCATGAAAATGGAACAGAATGTCATTGACAGAAGTTCCTATTTCATCACTAAAATACCCCGATTTTCAAAATTTCTGGCTAGTATCACCCATTTTCCACCTCCACTAAGTCTGACACCACTTAGATACCTTGTGTGAGTCTGAAGAAGCTCTGGGCACATCAACAGGAACTCTGAATGTAGGCAAAGAAGTCCAACACTGTCATTCAAAGGCCCACTGACTGACTGATCCAAGACTGTATTGTACTTCTTTTTCAATTTGTTCTGCATGCTTCATTCTGGGACAGTGATAGGTGGTCTGAATACTGAAGTAGGCAAGAACAGTGCATTGGCATGAAGCTTTCTTTACTTTTCCCATGCATCATTACATATTTCAATATTCACCTTGAAAAATCTTTCTTGTGTAATATATGATATCATAAAACATGATCTACATTAAAATTTGGATCTGAAAGACTGAGATTCTGATATCCTGGCAAATCCTCAAACTCCGTTAGCAAAATATTCAATGTTAGAAAGCGGAAAAGGAAATCACACTCTGCAAGCAGTGATTTCACTAAGTATAAAAAAGATGTAGTGATATAGAGACTCGTCAGAGGAGTATCTGTAGATACCAAGCAATACTCATTCTCCAGAGTGTGCAGATGCTTTCCTTGATATTCTAGAGATGAAAAATGCAATTTAAATATTTTATAAGCCTCTGACCTTGACTGATGCCTGGAATTGGTCTAGCAGCCTGCAGATGAACTCATGCTATCTCACAGCTCATTGGAGACATTCATATAAATGTCTTGTGAAACCACCAGCAATTGCCCAATTGCCTACTCTGACAATCAGAGCTCCTCAAGTCACAGGTTCCACTTTGCAGGATGGAAAAGAAGCTTGATGCACTCTGACAGCAAACGAACATCTTTTTCTTTCTCTATTAGCCTTCCTTTTGGAAAGGCTGGAAGAAACATGATGCTTCCAGGGTCTAATGACAACTAAAGCAAAGTTGTACTTAGTTTTTCTACAAATATAAATTAAAACCTGGTACTACTGGTTATACCAACTGCACATCTGGGTATTTTCTGACAGAAGGTCACTTACTTTATAAATACATTTAATTTTATGTTTGTCATACCGTCAGCCTGATCTTTGTGCCTTCAGATGCTACATATTAAACAGCATTGCCACCCAAACCTTTTAACTAATAAGCACTGTTTATGTTTTATGGCTAGCTAAACAAACCTTTTAAATAGATTATTTGCACAGTACAATTTCCATCATTTGTCCCATAATAATGAGAGCAAAACCAATTTATACTAACATTTGGTAACATTCAAAGCTGGTTACCTGCTAGGAATGGTCCTGGGATAGGAATACTAACAGCAATTAACTGGAAAGTTCTTGGTTTTATTTTGTTTTCCCCTCAAGAAAGGGTTCATTTTGCTTAATTTTTTTTCTTCAAGTGAAATATAATGGCTATTTTTCTCAGTTAAGTTAAAATATTCATTATATAAAATATTTTACCATCGCTTTTATTAGTTCCTAAGTTTTGGCTTTGACAAAAAAAATTAATTTTTTCCTGAGAAATTTAAAAGAGAAAGCAAATGTACCTTGCATTTTAATTATTTCTCATGATAGTAATGAGAACACAGTAAATACCAGGTATACAAACAAGGACATAGAGAGATGTATTAAACTCCTGTGGAACTTGGGAGTCATTAGCTGAACTGGTAATAAAACTGGAGATTTCTTGGTTTCTAATCACAAGTTTTGAGCACAAACCTTCAGTATTTTCTTAGGATCAAGAGATGAACTGTCATCTAGTTTAATACAGACACTGATCTTAAGTCATCCAAATGATGTATAGTTTCCCAGATGAACATTTTGCCATTATTTTAAACATAACTCATTAACTGCTATGGATGCTTAGCATTTCCAAGGCTTATTTTTCCTTTTAAGGCATATGTGAATTTATGTAAGCCTTTCACTCACAGCAATGGTCATTGGACAGAATGCAGAGTACTTTAAATACAGAACTAAAGGCTAAATAAGTTTTCAGGCAAGTTTAGAACATTAGCAATTTACTAGTACCTACATTTTGACCAATGGAAACCACAGAATGTTTCATGTAGGAATTCTTTTTGACAGTAAAATTAACACTAAAATTGTCTGGTAATTTTGAAATATTTAAAGCTATTCATGGGTAACAAAAAAAATCTGTATCTATGACATGAGATCTCTCTATCTCAGTCACAATGACTGAAACAAAAATCTTTTTCCATCGAATAAAGCACCCTAAAGTTACACTCCAGGAAGATTACTTGGTACTTCAGGCAATCTATATGCAAAGATCAATGGATAATAAAATGTTTGCACACCCTTAGTAGAGCTGAAGAACTGCTTTCCATATTCACATTGTATCTGAAAGCTGGGGGGGGGGGGGGGGTGGGGTGATTATGGGAAGGTCTTTAAGAAGTGTTCAGGACCAGAAATGGTTCCGTTTCCAAAATGTGTCTTGTTTAGCAGAATAAAGATGGTAGCTAAATCCTGATACTGTATGTAAGTTCTCAAAGCTGGTTAAGCACCAAATTAGGATGCAGGATGGAGTGCAAACCTTATCCTGTCTTAGCTCAAAGAAATGGAAATCATGTAGCCTATATGTATTGGTTGTTCTCTGCTATATGAAGATTCACATAATAAAAATTAAACAGGAATACAGGAGAGATGATGGCCTAACTTTGTCACTGTAGAGCAAAAGCTACTCTACATTTAAATAATTAAACATATTTACAACAAAGACTTGAAAAGAATTGGGCAATTTCTTTTCTTAACATCCTTCTAAAACTGAACACTCCTATTTTCTTTTCACATTTCCCATCTGAGCATCCCCATGACAGTCCAAAAGGTGCTGGGTAGCTGATTTTTAAAGCCTTTTGAAGGTTATCCCCAACACATACACGTTCCAAATCAATACTCATATCCCTTCTAATAACTAAGTTTCCAGAGGATCCCCTAAGCAAGAATTACAATTGATTATTCTCTCACAATGAAAAAGTTCCATGTGTCCTTTTAGAGGAGGGATATCAGCACATTTAAGTGGTTTTAAGATCAGGTTTATCCAAGACAACATCGACATGAAATTAAATAGGTTCCTTCTACCAGTTCCAGTACCATTTGGAAACAAAATACACCCAGAGAGAGTAACAGGAAGTGAAAAATCTGATCATAATAATCAGGTATTTTGATTTTTATGAAATAATAATATTCAATAGTTTGATTGAGAGGTATTTTGAGCAGATGAAAGGTATGGTCAAAGGGAATAAAATACTGCCAAGGCACATCTTAAGATTCTTTTACCCTTTGAAAGCTTTTGTAACCGAGTTTCATTCCCTCCCTCAAAAATTTGTGTATTTCTAATTTTCCATGAGGTAAGCCCTGTTAAGAGGGGGTTGGAAGAATTACACAGGTACCTTGATCAGCCTCATTCCATATTTGCATGAACCCTTGTATGATTTCCCCCACCAAGCTAGTGTGGGAATCCTCTCCTCTCACTGTGGTTTCTTTATACACGAGACAAATTACCCCAAATAGCGATTGAGACAAACATACATACATATTGTAAAGTAGTTTTAAACTAAGAACTACGCAATCGAGAGGGGTAACAGCACAAACGCTTGTGGTGAACTTTTTTGTAACTCAGATTCCTCGGCTGCAGTAGGGAAAGAAAAGCTAGCTTGGCCATTCAAAAGGCATTAAACAGGTCAATAGGTCTGTGCTCACGGCCAGTGGATAGCTTGAGCTCAAACTGCTGTTTCTAGTTAACCCCTTCAGTTCATCCCGTAAAGTGCGAAAGGCTTAAAAGCACCGAGGGGCGGTCGCCTGTTTTTCTCTCCCGGTAAATCCCACATAGTTAATCGATTCTTGGACAACCTGACCCCAAGTGAGGACAGGTCCTGACTGCGGTCCCCCCACCACAACAATCCTAAATCTGTCCTGAATTTGCACAGCATAAGGTTTTAAAGAATCGGACAGTCCTCTTACCAGAGGAGTCATCTCCGTAAGCAAAACGGGGGAAGGTTGCCGAGGTATAAGCTGTCTGTCACGCATTAATTGAAAGCAAGTTTCTTCCTGTACATTTGCAGTTAAATGACACAGGCCAGGGTGGGTATGGATATGGGGGCTCCCCGTTCTACGGGATACAAACCTCCTGCCCAGTATGCAGCTCGCTTGGGCCAGGGACCACGGCTCTCTCCGGTCATCTACTGTTAGAAATAGCCCCGGGCTCCAAAATCCCAGGCTGTTTGTTCAGAGAGCTTTATCCTGTCCCCTCCAGTCAGGGAAATCCTTTATACGCACTTCATTTCGGTTTCCTTTGCTCTATTTTCCCTGTAATTTAGACAATTCGGTGGCACTATAAGGTGCTGCATTTAAGATACTGCTTTTACTGACAGTGGGCTCGGCCCCCATTTGCTCATCATCTTAAACTACTTCAGCTTTAATGACTGGTCTGAGTTTAGTCTTAGCTTTTTTTTAACTCTTCCCAGGGATAACGAAAAGCAACTTCCCAGTCGAGATCAGCCTCCAGAGAGAGTCCAGAAAACCCATCTTCTCTGTTTCCCTCTTAGTTGCCTCTCCCTCTGGAAGGCATCCTGCAAGTTATTTCGCCAATGTTTCTTCAACTTGTCGCCCTACCTGGCATCAGTTTCCAACTCGCTTTATGAGCTCTTAAGCACTTCTAATAGAGACTCATTAGTCCCTTTTTCAATTTCCTTAACATTATGCTTATCTTTATGGGCGGCTATCAAGGCTGCTCCTAACAGCACAGACCACAGCAAACAGTTGCCAGGAATTTCCAATGCTTCTCAGCCCAGTTTACCCCATTCGGCATCGGGCAAGCCTGTTGAACAAATCCAACAGTGGGAGCAAAGTCAGGCATTTGTTGGGTTGCCATGACACTCTGCCGAAGATTTCGGTTCCTACAGAAAATCAATTCTCCTTTATTCCACATTCCAGCTGTTACCCCAGAAGCCTCTGAACTGCTTCTTTGGGTGGTCAGGCATTGGTCAGGCTGCCCAGGGAAGTGGAGGAATCACCGTCCTTGCAAGGGTTCAAAAAAACGTGTAGAGGAGACCCTTGGCGACATAGCTTAGTGGTGGCCTTGGCAGTGCTGGGGAACGGTTGGACTTGATGCTATTAAAGGTCTTTTCCAACCTTGACGATTCTATGACTCAGAGTATCCTGCTGAGTGCGTCAGTTTTAGCTTCCCGTACTGCTCGGCGGCTCCAGGGGAAGAAGATATTGCGCCATAAATTGCGGGGTTCACAGGAGAAACCACGGGCCCCCAAGAGGTTGAGAAATGAAACAACAACCAATTCTACAGTAAGTGTCCCTAAAACCGTCAGGAGGAAAGAAAACTTTGTCGAGCTCACATTCTTATTAAAAAAATCAAGTAAAAGGATAAAAAAAAAAAAAAGAAAGAAGTAAATAAGCGGAGAAACAGACTCACCACTTCCTGGATCCAGAGACGCCTTCTCGGTCAGCGAGTGGGAACCCCTTCAGTTATAATCCTTGGAGCCCGTGTGGCTATTAGGATCTAAGGTAAACAGATGCACCACACAGGTGAAAACCGGTTGCCTTTTTATAGGGTCGGTCTCTCTTGGAACCCTCTCACAGGTGGAGACTCATTTTCAGGGGATCTGGTCAGCCTCAAACCCAATTAGCTTTGTGCCCCGGCAGGAGCCGCAGTGTCTGTTGCGCTGACTCTGGGCAGCTGGTTGCCAGGGCAGTCGATCTTCACGGCCCCAGGGCAGGCAGCACAGAGAAGCATCCCCCACCTTGCTGGAGCAAGATTCTTGTTTTGTTCCCCGGGCCGTTTACCATAGCGATTATGAGCTGATGGCTCCTTCTATCTTTGGAGTTGTTTGGAGACAAACGCGAAAAGGGACTCTTGACCAGCACAGATGGGAAATAAAAACACAATATTAGAAGTTTTAAAATTAAGTGCAGGAGAATTTTGTAGTGTGATTATCTGATTTATTTTTATTATTGGCCTAAAGTAGATTTCTGGGCTCTCTCTGCAATCAAGAGAAAGAAATCATAGAATTGTTAAGGACACCCTGAGCCAATTAAGGGTGACAATATAAAGTTTTATTGTGAGCAAGCGGTAAGCAGACAAAACAGCGCTGGGTGCGTGGGGAGTCTCTGCTCCGCCAACACGCACACCAATTTGTCTTCTGATTGTTCTTTTATGCAGTTTAGTTTTGTTCTCCAGGTAGTCCACTCCTCTTCTCGCAAAGTCCATCCCCCGTTGATTTCGTAACTTGAGCATGCGCGATTTCATCCTCTTGAGGGTCTTGAGGGTCGTGAAGATGAAGCTGGTAGTCTTCCTCGATGACCCTTAACCTACTTTTGAGATTGAACTCTTTCTCCTCTCTATCTCATGCATGCATATCAGTAAACACCCGTATTGTCTTCCTTATCTGGGAGTTGCAGAAAAGCTTAACTTGTATCAGTAAACACCCGTATTGTCTTCCTTGTCTGGGAGTTGCAGAAAAGCTTAACCTGTAAACTTGTGGGTTTACATTGTGGTTTAACATTTGCACACATATCACACATGTCTTGCTTAACTTAGCAAACTACTTACAGAGTTTTATTACAACCACACCATCTTATTTGATGAACAAAATCTCCACATATTACACAATCATAGAACAGTTAGGGTTGGAAAGGACCTTAAAATCATCTAGTTCCAAACCCCCTGCCATGGGCAGGGACACCTCACACTAAACCATGTCACCCAGATCTTTGTTATACCTTTCTCTGTGCACTATTGAGGAAACCTAGATGACAAGTAAAAGACTAGGTGTCTAAATCTTAGATGGTTAAATTTAGATGACACAAACCCAAGGCTTAGTACTAATACATCAGAGATTTAGGTACTGTTGGACTTTCTGGGTTTTCCTGGGACTGGACTGGATTTGTGCAAACCTCTTTCTTCAGTGCAAAGTTAAATAAGAAAATTTTTAGAGATTGGCTTATCTACTAAATTCTTGTTCTTCTGGATAACACCGAAGGGAATAAACTCCTGGAAACAGCACTAAGACAGCCTGGGAAAAAATATATATTGCAGAGCCGTTGGCATATAGGTCGGTGCCCTGATATGAGGAAGAGATATTGCTGCCTAGTCTATGTGTCACTCAATATGAAATGGGTTTTCAGCCTGTTTCTTAGTGGATTGAATTATAAAACTACTGGTATCTTCAGAGCTGAATCCTGAAAGATGCAGAGCTCCATCAGTTCCCACTGTGTACAGTGAAAACTGATGATATTTAGCAACTTGTCAGTACTCAGTCCCATCTGTGTTGCTAAGAGCTGTACAGGCATTGGACCTGTAAGAGAGAGTTGATGAATTAGGTGGGATCTATGTGAGTACCTACAAACATTGCATCTCTTCAGAAGTGAGAAACTTGAACATTAGCTGTTAGCTTGTATTGTGCCACAAACACTTTAATGTAATATGCATTAAGGAGAGAGCAAACTGCCCTTCATTTGGCCCACATTGTTAAAATTCTTGGATGAAGATACATGAATTGGATTCTTCACACTGCATTGATATGATTCTGTTAGCCTCTGACAAACACTGGTTTAGTAATTTCTAAAGTGCTTGTAGCTTACAATGCAAGATGATTGACAGCCATTAAAGTGCTATACCTTGACTTTTGAGAGAGGAAAAATGCTTTACTGATGAGGACTGCAAAAATTAACTATGAAAATCATGAATCTAGCACTTGATTACTATTGGCTCAAACAATATTTCTTTTCATCACGTTTAATCATGTGCTGAGACTAGAATTCCTGTCCCATTAAATAAGAGCGAAGGAACTATATAAAAACATCCATCTTTCCAGCATGAAAATTCAACTCTGCTTAGAGCTCTGCTGGCATCTAAGTGGATTTATACAGACGACTCCAATGGCTCATCAGATCAGAACTGGTCTTTTGTCCTTGTCTTCATGTTTCTGACCATGTCATCTATTTTTCAGCATTGTAAATGATTATTTCACTTCCACATCCAGCACAAAGGCTATTTTCTTTTTCTGGAGAAAATATTTTTGCTCCTCTCTCTCTTTCTCTCTGGTTTGGTTTTTTTTTTCAAGCTGATGCATTGTTTTCAAGGGCTCTGGATCACCACATAACAAACCCAGCTCATTATTATGCATCATCAACTGCTGCTTGCTGCAATGCAATATTTACACTTTGGCATTAAGGCAGAAGACGGCCCTCGTTATGCAGCACAGCCACCACTGATAGATCGACACAAGGTTTTTTGGAAGCATGAAGAATTGAAAATGGTTCATCTGGGGACTGCAAGTGCAATGAATTCTTTATACGTAACAGTTGCCCTGCACTGCCCCAAAGGATATTAGATTTCTTAGGAGCAAACGTGCTATGCTGAAATGTACTTAAAAAGCTTGATCTCAGCGGCCCGCAGTGGCTGCCCCCCCATCATCACTGGCCTCTGCCAGACAAAGCTTCCTCTCCCTCTGTGCAACCCTTGCTCCCTGCCTTATACCTCCCGCTGGCTGCCTTACGTCTTCCATGCTGGCATCACACAGGCAGCAGGCAGGAATGCTGAGGGGCAAGCGAGTACACCATTATGAGCTGAAGGAAGTTGCTCCCAAGCCTGGATTTTATTGCCATGTCACTTGGATTGTTTTTACAGCTGGCAGGCCAGAGTGACCTTTGGCTGCCTCTTCTCATTTCTGTTGGCTTCTTCCCCATGAGTCCACATCAAATATGCTTTTCTTGCAGGCTTTTTAAAGGGCTGCTCTGCCATCCTTGCTGCTGCCTACAGAGCAGGAGGCTCAGACTGGAAAATGGAGGGGGAAAAGAAGGAAAAGGAATGCTGAAGGGTTGTTGAATGGCCCAGCACTTCCCATGTTTTGCTGCTCTAAGGACATCAGGGCTGAGCTGGGTGCTAACTGGAATGGGACAGTAGCAATTAACCGAGGAACAGTAAAGCACCACAGGTTCCACCTGTGCAAGGAGATACTGTGGAGATAAGGGGGGATGTAACACCTGTTTGCAGGAAGCACAAGGCAAAATCACTTTCCCATGCTAGTGAGAAATTTCTCTAATAGTTTCTCATTGAGGTTCCCAAAGCATGTTACCTATAAAAATTGAGCACCATGGAATCATTTTACAGTTTATAAGTATCAGCATCATCCCTATTTATTTTGAGACAGATCAGTTGAATCATGCTATGACTCATGACTACTTACCACTTAACATCACCTAACCACTCGGCAATGCTGGTTCCCCAGAAGTTGTTCCCCCTTTCTATCTGCAAACTACTGCAGCATCTTTTCAAACTTTGTGTCCCCAAATCACCCCTACTTCTGTGTTAGAAGCTGATTACTGAAAAATCCTTCGTAGGAGTAGAAAGCGGGATAGAATTTGGTTTTCTTTTTTCCACTTAGACTCTGCAAACCCATTGTTTCTGCCGACTCATTATGATTTTAGAGACCTGCTTACAGGTGAAAAGCAAACTTTGTGTGCATTGCAATAGCATCCACCACCAGGACCCAAACTCAGACCCTGTATGCAGCAACACTGTGCCTCTCTCTGCCAACACGGCTCATGTCATTCCCCTCATTTGAACAACAATACGGAGAAGGTGGAGGAAAGAATAGAACTGGGGGGGGGGGGTGGAGGGGAGATGAAAGCTGCCAGATAATTGAGACAATTTTTAATTAAACTCTGCATTTCACTAACTGCTATGCGCCAAGAGCTTTATTGTAGTGCTGCTGTGGCAATCCTAACTTCGAGTGTCCTGATGTGTGACTAAAAGCTTAGATTTAAACGTTTCATTAAAAAAAAGAGGTGTTGTTTGGTTTTTTTTTCATGGACAGACAACAAAATTGCTGATCCTGCAGACTAAGGGTTACATTGTCACCTGGGATTTTAGCCACTAAGGGGAGGGAGAAACAGCCATGCCGGTGACTGAAAGCCCATGAGGGAGAAATATCCTTTTCCTAAGTTACAAATGCCTGCCCTCTTCTCCCCCCTGCCCCACATCTTCCCATTCCCTAAGGATGCTATACCAATCAGACTTAGTAGTTTAAAAGGCCATAAAGAGAAAAATGTCAGGTGTGAGCTGCTCTGCTCAGCATGACAGGAGTTCAGACAAGAACACAAAAAATACCACATGCAGTTAGACATAAGGTTCACTTAGCCTGGTAACCTTTGCCTGGCAACAGCAAGCACCAAACGCTTAAGATATGTATAGACTCGACCTTTCTTCTCTCACAGACCCTCCCCAGCTCTGATAACCACTACTTAGATGTGTCCTTGTAAATCTCCCCCAAATGATGTTTTTTCCTAGTAAAGACCTTCTGAACTAGGAGAGGAACATCTTTTCCTTTCTTTTTTCCCTGTAAGTGGCCACACTTTATCCTTTGAAGGAAAAATGATTGCTGCTTGCATTATGATGGAATGGGATCAAGGATTCAGGGCAGCCCAGTAGGCAAACAATGAAATAGAGGCATCCTAGCGTTAAGGCAAGGTGCTTTCTCCTGTCTTTTGTTCTTTCTGGCCCTTTTAAGAAAAAAAATGAGATGCAGGGCCTGATACATATTTCTGTACAGAGATGGAGATCTGTCCTGACATGTCCTTCTCTTTTCCCAGTTAGCTGTCATAAAAGCTTCATCCTGACAAGCCGGGATCAGATCACCGTCTCTGATTTTAATCAACAAGGGGAATGAATGGAAAAAGAGTTACTTGTGTAGCTAAATTTCTGTCAGCCAGCAACCCTGAAATATTATTCCTTGGCTCTTCTTGTGTATTTAAATTTCTTTCAGACACAGTTCTCATTTAAGTTACTTAGGAATATGATACAGTGGTAAGATCTTATATGTGAAGTAATGTCAGGAAAATTAAGTTTACTTTAATGTAACATTTAACTTATCACTTTCAACGCTGTATTTTTTGATTGCTCGATCCAACAGCAGAGGTTTCATTCAGTACTTGGATTTCCCTTGTTTCAGGAAAAGAAAACTCCGAAGACATCTAACCATTTGTGTAACATCAGAACAGCACATAGTTTCCTGACCTGCTGGGCAATTAGTTTATGCCCTGAAGTGTGCTGTCTGATTACCATTACTCTCAGACTTAGTTTGTGGTGTTAATGGCCACAAAATAATTGACTTCCTTATTAGATGCTGTCACAGAATTTGTCTCAATGATTTCCGGTTACAGTGAATTACCCAGATTGACCATATGCTGCATGGTCTGTTCCAAACTTGCTCTCTTTCGACTTCCTAGGACCATGCATGCATCAGGACCGTAACAAGAAGAGAGGATATTTACTCTTGCATAATTTTGAACAGCTCAAACATGGCAAGACCGCTTGCTTACAAATATTCACACTACTCTAACCTGTAGTTTACTATAAACCCTCTCTCATTTAAATACTGATGAGAACCATATTTTGCCTGGGCTTTAAGGGGGCTTGTTTTCTAAATACGTATTTTGCAGATTTTCTCTGTCCTGAATTGAACAAAACCTTGTGATGCTCACACATAGAGAAGATAAGCTTTGGTAAACTGAACTACTTCATAATCTATCTCCTGTAAGTTTGGAGGAGGAAGGGATTAAAAGAAATTTATTAGGAGATATAGTATTTTTTATTAGAGAAGTGTTTTATTAAAAAGAAAGGAATATGGCAGGTATTATTTTAACTTATCATTTGCTGTATTAGGAGATATTCTTTTGAGAAATATCTTTCCAACACTGACCCCTGATCCTTTTTATGAATGATAGTCTAAATTTACAAATCTTAACAGTTACCTTATATTTTTGTAACTGTACACATTATTCTCTGTCCTTTGCACTTTACCTCAAGATTTTTAACATAGTTAAATAACAGTGTCAAAGTTTTATAGGCAATGTGTCAACAGGGAAGTAAACAATTATGAGATAAGGATTGAATAAAGAAGAAAATTGATAAGAGTTTCAATACATCCACATTTTTCTTCAGCAGGATTAGGGAAAAATGTTCTCAGAGTTAAGACATGAGAATTGTTGAGGTTTTTAAATCTCTCAGTGCTGGAGCGAGGAAGCAGGGTTAAGGTACTTTGGGTACCTTAATGCTTAAAGAAAAAGCTCCTGGCCTCAGCTTGCTATATTTAAGTTTATTATTGCTTAGAAAATAATAGTTCAAGGCTCCTACAAACAAGTAAAATGGGCTTGCAAGAAGAAACATCAGGAACAGGGATATTTCCATTCTAGTATGGAAAAAACACAATAAAACCAACCAAACTTGATCATATGAACCAAGGCTTTGTACTCATCATTGTGATCTACTGACAGCAGAGTTGCACGTCCACCCAAAAAGGCATGACTGAATAATGGTCATGGTTCTAAAGAGACATTTTTCAGTTATGGGCAAGAATATTGTTTCAAGGATGAAAAAATCAGCATCTGAGTTCCCTTGTGTTCTAACAGTACTTTAGGTCCTATTTTCCACTTCTTAGAGGTGACTCATTATAGAATTATGGGTAGATTGGAGAGGGACAGGGGAGAAGTGAGATTTGAGATGAAGGTGTTACTCTTATTAAAAAAAAGCTGTAGTGCAGCCAAATGCATAAATTATGGGCAATAGAAAGAAAGAGCCAGAAGAAAACTAGTTGTAAAGTTAAGCAGCTGATTCATGTCTTCATATTTTTGCATCTGTGGTGTGCGTCCAGGCTGATTTCTCCATTAGGACACAGTGTTAGCACAGATTTGATACTTGTTTAAAAACATTCTTAAAAGATAAGATTTTCACATTATCCTCTGAGCAAGGACTGAAAGTTCTGAGTTACTTGGCAAAAACAGTTTCCATTATCTGTTTTAAACAATACGTGCCTGTCCTGGCTTCAACTTTTAGTCATTACTGAGGAAGAAATGGTTCTTGTCTTTGTCCGAAGACCTGAAGCGCAAAAGGAAGATCTAGGATTTAGAGAATAAAAGTATTATTGAAGACAACCAGCATATTTTTTTGCATTATACTACCAAAATATGTTTTCACTTTTTAAAAAGTTCACATCCCCCTCTGCAAAATGTTGAGAATGACTTTACATATTTTAAAACACACTGTTCCCCCCTCCCTTTTTGTTATATTAGAATCATAGAATAGTTAGGGCTGGAAAGGACCTTAAGATCATCTGGTTCCAAACCCCTGCCCTGGGAAGGGACACCTCACACTAAACCATTATACCCAAGGCTCTGTCCAACCTGGCCTTGAACACCATCAGGGATGGAGCATTCACAACTTCCCTGGGCAACCCATTCCAGTGCCTCACCACCCTTACAGTAAAGAACTTCTTCCTTATATCCAATCTAAACTTACCCTGTTTAAGTTACAACCCATTGCCCCTTGGCTTATCACTGCAGTCCCTAATGAAGAACCCTCCCCAGCATCGCTATAGGCCCCCTTCAGATACTGGAAGGCTGCTCTGAGGTCTCCATGCAGCCTTCTCTTCTCCAGGCTGAACAGCCCCAACTTTCTCAGCCTGTCTTCATACGGGAGGTGCTCCAGTCCCCTGATCATCCTCGTGGCCCTCCTCTGGACTTGTTCCAACAGTTCCATGTCCTTTTTATGTTGAGGACACCAGAACTGCACACAATACTCCAAGTGAGGTCTCATGAGAGCAGAGTAGAGGGGCAGGATCACCTTCCTTTTGATGCAGCCCAGGATACGGTTGGCTTTCTGGGCTGCAAGCGCACAGTGCTGGCTCATGTTCATTTTCTCATCATATTGCTAGATTTAATGCGGTTTAACTGTATTTTATCTGCCAGAGGTAGGAATTAAATAATTTCCCAGAGATCTAAGGGAAGCTGGAACTTCCTTTGCCTTCTTTTCTTTTTTGCATGTCTCAGAGTTTTGACATTTTCCCTAGTGACGGTTGCTATGCTGTTCCTCAGCGCATTGGCTGGTGATCCTTGCAATGCCTAAGGTGCTAAGGCATATTTTGTACAGAATATCATCTTTTTTCTTTTTTTTTTTTTTAAAAAAGAAGTTTTTTTGGAATGGAACCTCAGTTAGAATTTTTCCCCTAGAGATGGTGTCCAATTTGTCATCAGCACACAGTAGTCAAAGGCATACAAAGTTAATAGTGTCCAGAAGTATTTTGTACAGGGTCCTTCTGTCTTTTAGCATCAAGAGGGACACAAAATTAGCCAGGTTCAAGTAACTGCCTTATTCATTAAAGCCATTATTCCAGTTCTGGCAGATGTCAATGAACGGTTGCAAGAGGAAGGAGAAATCTTTGCATTTGCCAATCACCAGGTGTGCCACTTCTACAGGGAGGGGGATGCGTGTGAGTATTGTTTTCTTAATCACTCGCAAAGCCATTTTAACATACGACATCTGAGACCACAAAATTGTTTTACGCAAAGCATAAATAAGAGAATTTATTTTCTCCTTGTCCAGTTCTGTTTAACAGTGAATTTCACTTGTATGTGCAAATAGCAAGACAAAAGAATCTCTTTCCACAGGTGGCCCCATATCTCTTGTCATCTGTCTTCTCTCCCAGATCAACCTGTTTGCTGAGCACTTGAATTGCCTTTTGAAAAACAAAAAGCCCAGCACTGTTTGTCCTCCTGTTTGTGAACTCTGGCAGACTCAGGCCTTTGGGAGGAGTTGTCGGCAGGTAAAATTGACAGCAGGCTATAGCTGACTGCGTGTCTGCCGCAAGGAGCAGTTCCCACCAGGCCTGACACACATTGTCACCCTTGTTGCACTTGCAATAAAGGATGCACAGGCTGGCTGAGTCTTAGAGGAGAGATCTGTTCTGAGCATGCATCAAAGCTGACATATTGAGAGACCCGTGTTTGGTTAAAGCCCAGCACTGACTTTATTCTTGAGTCAGGATGTGTGAAAAATTAATTTTTTGGAGTTGGCTGCCAAATTTGGGAAAGCAGTGACAGTAGCAATAGAACAACAAACACAACAACAACAGAAATTGAGCTAGGTATAAAACTTGGGGGAGGAGGAGAGCAGGAAGGGTTTATTGCTGGAATAAGAAATGTCAGTTTGCTTGACCCATAATGAGAAGTTCTGTTACAGGCACTTGTAAAGAACAATAATAAAAAGAAAAGCAATCACCAAGGCAACCCCATCACCCATCATTTACTCAGTATCTTAGGAGTTAGTACATTTAACCCTGGCTATTAGACATCCATCCCTGTGTCTGAGGAGATCCGAACCTGTTTGTAACTTTAGTGAGGCTGCTAAGCTCACACGGTTATACGTGATCTTGAGCATTCACAATATCCCTGACTCACATTGTTCCACAAATGAGTACACAATCCAAATTTGCTAGTGTAGCTGGAAAAGAAGCAAACAGAAATCTAAAGTAGGAATTTCCGTAAACAGCTTATTTAGGGTTGGTTTTCATCGAGACAGGATGGGAAAAAAAATAATTTTTCTCATCTTTTTCAGTTTTTCATTTGCTATTTTTTTCCCTGGTGTGATTGAACTTTTTTTTTCCTTTAATCTGTACATGATTTATCCATATGTCTGGGGGTGGGTGACAAACTCCATTTCAAGTTAAATTCTTCAAACAACATATAAAAATATTAATTGCTGCAGCCAGCTTGTTTCAAGAACCCAGGCTCTGATAATCAGGTCTCCTCAGTTAATATCCCTGACTGATGAATGGCTCTGCCTGACGTTTAAATATACCCGTTGGGATCTCACACTATTTAACATGCATATGAAAGCACGAAAATAATCCCATGGAAAGCCCCATCCTGAGAGGAGGGTAATGCATCAGTGTGGGCAATTCACTTGCATTCACATTAGGTGTTTTGTCACATTTTCCTAGGTGCTGCTTGTACTGGTTTTCCACTATTTGCAATGAATTGCCCCATGAGGGTGGAATATTTGAAACTGGGGCAGAGCATCACCCAAAGGTTCATTATGAACTGAGAAAAAATTTACACTGCTCTATGTTGCACAGAAAGGTTCTGAAGGAGAACTGGTAAGAAATGCTATTTTGAGCAATCATGGAGTATTTCTTAACTTCTGTACTTGATGGGTGGCTAATGCCTTTCTATGTTTTTTATAAACAGGAATTCTCATATTAGTTTCTAACCATTGTTTTTATTTCTAATCTGAAAGAAGTGGAGGAAAATGCAGATACAAAGATTACTTTTAGCAATCATACTATTAAGTTTATGTTGCATCTAAAATAAAAATATATTTTTATCATCTCTTCTAGCTATATGGATTCTCTTACTTATTTCCTTCACTATTTCAGTAATAAACATCATCCCATTATACTTTGGAATCCTTCAATATAATCTTCATTTTTTAGACACTAAAGAAAAAAATCAAAACCAACAACCGACCAATTATAATTGACAGAAAACCTGCAACCAGTACATCTGTTTCCATGAACACAGAAACTATCCAAAATGCATTATAAAAAAATACATTATCCAGCCATGTCTTTGGACACCAACATATTTATTTTGAGGAGAACACTCATGATACCGACCTAAATAATTAAAAGAGGAATTTTGTCAAAAAAAGGCATTTTTCAGGGGAATGGATTCTTTAGAAAAAAATATCCAAATGCATTACAAGACTTACTTCCACAAGTCATAGGCACTATGTGTTATAGGCCGTTCTGCCCTGGACACTGTGTGGGAAATTGATGAACAATATGATTAAATGACTTTTTAATTATACATTAAACTTCTATGGGAAGATCATATCTGCTCAGAACTCTTCCAACCTTTCACAGTATGCAAATCACTAAACTCATCAGAAGAAAACTCCCTGTGGGCCAAAAACATGACAAAGGGATTTGCCTAAAGATCATAACAGAGAAATAAGTTTAAACCTTACCAGAACGTCTCCATACAACCAGAGCAAATATTCCTACAACAGACTCATAAAACTTCTAGTCTTTCATTTGTCTTTTTGCAGCACATACTACACAATGAAGTTTATCAAATGTCCTACGCAGTAGATGAAAGTACAAGTATGAACCATATAGGCAAGAAATGATGGACAAAACGACCTTCGACTGGAAACATTCTTTCTCCTACAAAAGAGTTACGGACTACTATTTCAATCCTGATTGCCAAAAGAGATTTACAAAAGCCTTCTAAAGCTGAATCTGAGAACTAAAACTCTTGACTTAGTTGTTTTCCAAAAACACGGATTCAGAGTCTTGATTTTGTGATACATTATAATGTATCTCCCATTGGCCATCAACATCTCTATGTTCATCTACAAACATCCCTTCTATTCCTTAGAACCAATCATCTTTTCTAGAGTTATGACCTGATACTTATCAAACTAAGTTAATAATTTGTTTTCAGTTTTAATTTAGCTTTAAAACCCACTACTTCACTTTTGTGTTAAAGAACATGATTATTTTTTGTCTACTGTAATTAGTCTAATAAAACTTATCTTATAGCTCCACTATGATTAAAAAACAGTACATATTTTCTACTGCTTTTTTGAATTTTAATAACTGTTCTGAATAAGCATTTTGTCCTTTTATTGCATAAACTTTTTTTCAGTAAATTAGTTCAACTGAGAAATTAAAAAACACCACTTACTGAAACTCCTACTTCTACCTATCTTTTTTTCTTCCAGATTTACCTCAAAGTCCATATCTTTCCATGTTGTTTTTTCATACAGAAAGATAATTTTAAGAGGAAAGTTTAACTAAAATCCATTTCAGTCATTTTTGGCCAAGGAAAGTATATTTTTAATAAAGCAATTATGAAGACTTTCATGATTTCCTGGGACTACAGGATGCTTTAAAATAATTAAGGAATTATGTCCAAAAAGTCAGTGGCTGATATGTAATTAAAGGTGAAGATTAAGAGCAGGAATGTCTTACTTACTTTAGACACCTACAATATAGATGCCTCTAGCTGATCCAGCCATCTTTGTCTCTTTGTAAAGCCAGTGGAAGAAATTTAGACCATGATTCCTATCAATCACCTCCTTTAGGCAACCGCATTACAGTACAGATATTTCTATGTTTGTCTAGATTATTTCCACCCTAGAGCCTGAACATTTTCAGATGCTTTAGATGCCAGCTGCCAATGTATCGCTATTGGAGTAAAGAAGCTGTATAGAAGGTGAACTAGACGCACCGTTAGCAATGCTTCTCTATCCTAGGTATCCTGTAGTAAAGTCTCCGCTTTACATCCAATAAGGTAATTTATTTGAGTGGTACAATGGTAAAACCAGATCAAGCTGGGTGCTTCCAGAAAGGGAGGCTGAACAAAGAAATCCCTGGGCAATTACACCTTTACAATCCTTGTTTCCTACCCTTCCTCTTCCCAATCCCTTCTCCACCTGTCACACAACAGTTCAGTCCAATAATGATAGTAGGATCTGATAGTCTTCTTCTCCATTAGGTCTCTTCACTGTCTCTAGACTGAACATTTCTCCTGTTATATCTAAGGTTGAAACTTCCACAGAAGGGGGTAGTGGTCTTCCTTGCTTACTCATCTGCAAAACAACTCTGGGGCCTCCATTTACCTAAGTAGGTAAAAAGTCCAGTGTATTTATGTGAAAGATCTCCTGGCCTGAGGCTGCTGCACATCTAGCTACTAATGAGAAGTAAGCTACACTGAACAACTAATTTCCTTTATTTCTTTACACACCATAACAAGATGCAGCAGTGCTTAGATTAGGTATTTACTTGTTGATAAGCTTTCAATTTTTAACTCCACATTTTCTAAGACAGGCTGATTACATGAGTTTTCCTCCCCAGGATTTCCACATACGGCGTATAGACTAAATATCAAAGGTCTCTGAACTGTGAGTGATATTTACCCACAGTATACGTGTCATTAACAAGTAGCTAAGAAAAGATTGATCTAGGCTCTGACTTCAAGAAAAGATCTGGCAGCTGTGTGTGTACAACTTGTGTTACCAGCAGAAGTATTATCCTCTTAAAATGTTGGGGCTTCATGTTTAGAGCTTCATATGCTATATATATTTTGCTTTCTTGGCTAAATCATAGCAAATTGCTTCAGATTGACCAAATTTTTGTTGCTGCTATTCTGCTTATCATCATACTTTGTTTTGGATTGCATGAGTCATTGTATTAAATTGCAAATGTGCCAATCAAGGCTAAAACCTTAAGAGTTACTCCTAACAAAATGGATGCATTCTAATAACTCGTGTACCATCTAGAGTTAAATGTAACTTCAGTCCTTGCCCATTTTTGCCTGATTCAGAGCAGCAATATGAAATTGAGTCGCTCACTTCAATAAGATGGATATCTCTGCATTTGGTTCAAATGCTGGCTCCTCACCACCATCGCAGGGAAGACTGAATTCCTGATGAAGACCTGTTGCAATCTACATTATTTGCATTTAGAAACTTCCTTTAGGACTGTTTTATTGTATTTTTACCATGTTAAGCTTTAGGAAGACATAAGCCAGTTGCTCAGATAAAATAAACCACTCGATTCTGGGAGGATTTCTTTTTGCTGCTCTTGGCCGACATCCATCAGCCTTCTGAATTTCATAAGGAGTAAGTTCTCTGCTGTGAGGGTTCTGGGGCACTGGAACAGGTTGCTCAGGGAAGTTGTGAATGCTCAGGGAAGTTGTGAATGGGCAGATCCTGGAGCAAACTGGTCTAGTGGAAGGTGTCCCTTCCACTAGTTCCAAGGTATTGGAACTGGATTATCTTAAGGTCCTTTTCAACCCAAAGCATTCCATCATTCTCCTTTCTAGTAGCTGGTGCAGGGCTCTGTTTTTGACTTTAGTCTGAGAACAATGTTGATAACACGCTGATGTTTTAGTTGTTGCTGAGCAGTGCTTACCCTGATCAAGGATTTCTCAGTCTCATGCTCAGCCACTGAGGAGGGGCACAAGAAGCCAGGAGGAAGCAGAGCCAGGACGCCTGATCCAAGTTAGCCAAAGGAGTATTCCATACCACAGCATGTCATGCCTAGTATATAAACTGGGAGGAGTCACCTGGAAGGGACCAATAACTGCTTGGGTCAGGCTGAGTATCAGTTAATGAGTGGTGGGCAATTGTATTGTGAATCACTGCTGGTTATTGTTGGTTTTCCCCTTTCCATTTTAGTTTTCTATTCTCTCTCCTTGTTATTTCCCTAATCATTATTATTATTGCTACTACTAATAGTATTATATCATACTTTATTTATTATATTTTTCTTATCCCAACTTGTGAGGTTTATATTCTTTCTGTTCTCCTTCCCATCCTGCCTGGAGGGAGAAAGAAGGGGCTGTGAGCAAATGGCTGCATAATGATGAGTCATCATCTCGGTTTAAACCACGACAAACAGTAAGTCCCTGATCCTTCTAGATCGGTCACACACCTGCAGTTTGTTGGTACATAAAGGTTTCAGTGTCTGATCCATCTCCACTAAATTATTTTCACAAGAGGATACATTTCCACAGCATCTCAGAATACCTGCAAAATTAGTGCTGGGAAACCACTGTTGACATGGTTTCCATTCCAAGTTATCACAGAGATCTCAATGTGATCTAAAATGTGTCCTTCCTTTTCACAAACATCTTCTTGTTCACATAGATGACACCACCTCACAATTTAATATGTTTCAGAAACACTGGAGGAAACCGTTTGAACGCTTATAAGAAAATATCTCTCCCCCCAAGAAAAAAAAGGTCTCCACTCCATTTGATGCAAATTTGTGTGTTTGTAAAACTTTTCAGCAAATATGAGACACCAACATTATTTTGCTAAACTAGACTAGGAATATTAACAAACTCAGCCATACCCTCTGCTGCCTCCTCGCTCCCAGTACACCTGCACTTAGCCTGCTTCTCTTTGTCTCAAGATCTGCATAACCCACACAGGACTGGAGAAGGCAGGTCTGTGTCCTCAGTCTCCCCCGTTGTTCGCTTTACCATTAACACTTACCTGCTGTGTTAAAAGGTTCTGTGGTCTTGATGGGAATCAGGCACTCGAACAATGCACACTTTCTGTCGGAAATTGAGATATTAGATGTATGGTTTCATTTTTTTAATTTGCAAGGTTGCATTTCTTTGTTCTTTGCACTCCACAAACTCCCTATGCATTCAGCCAGAAATTTATAGAGGCAAGAAGAAAGTAGCCTAGCTCCTCAAATGATGTAGTTTTGCAGGTGTACGTATGAGAATAGAATTAATTATAAAAATTATATATATATGAAAAAAATCTACTGCAGATACAGCTTAGAATATCTCAAAAGAAATATTAGTTAGTAAAAAACACACCACAATTTCTGATTTCATTGCAGAAGGAAAAAATGATGAATTTTCCTCGTCTAGCAGGTAGCAACAGCTTGTTGAATACTTAAATGGATTGGATATAAAGATATGGTTGCACATTATTATCTTTTATCACTGTCATATTAAAGCCTGGAAGATTTCATTCACTAAATAAAAAATACATCAGTAGATGACATTTTATTTGGGAATAGGTTTATACATTCAAAATTATCCTTGGCCCTCCAGTGTTAATACCCCTCCAGTGATAATTTCCAGTGTGTGCAGTTTCAAAATCAGTGGAAGATGGAGGGATTAAAACTTCCAAGGATGCCAATCATTTAAGCAACCCTTTCACCTGTTTGTAACATTCACTGTAAGAGCAGAGGCTGCAGGCTTTTTGCTTCATGACATACAGCTGGAATAGGGCACTCCTTAGTATATTACTTATGCAGCTTGATATTTGTCTTGTATGATTATTTTTCCTTCTGCTAAAAATAATTTAATCACACATTAAAGCCATGAAAATTCTATCGCTTTTGCAGACTAGATTCTCCAGATTTATAACCTACTTACCTCGCATGGTTTTGTTTTGAGATGTTGAGATTGGCTTTATTTATTATACAGTCTATAAAGTAAAATCATTCTAAATCACTCCTGTGGAACCATGAAAATGAAACCTCGGATAGGCAAGAGGATTTTTATGTCTTTTAATTAGAGCTTATGTTGAAACTTCAAATGCGATGGCAAAACGTTCAGTGAACAGCCTTTTCTTAACCTGAATACAAAGGACAGGACCTCAGCTGTTTAGAGACAAGATGTCACAGCTTTTGAGTAGTTTTAAATGTTAATATCAATACTCAAAATCCTTAGCTCTTACTTAGCCAGGAGCTCTATATAGGAAACCTATTGCTTTATCCCTGTTTTAGATCTAGGCAAGTTGAGAAGAGGTGTTTGGATTGTTGTACTTACCTTCTTCCTGCAGCTGCTTGGGCACAACGCAGTTGTGAGGCTGTCCAGGATTTACTTACTGTCAATCTAAACTCAGGTGATGATTACAAGTTGCTAAAATGAGTCCTCCTGCTTCAAGATTTCAGTCATGATTCAGAAAGTTTGGTCCACCTCATACACAATTAGCTCACGGTGTTTGGATTTCTTTTCCCGAAGTATCAGATAATCCATTCTCTGAGCTTGGAGCCAGCTGGATGTAGCGGTTACCTATTTTCTCTCTAGTTCTCCGCCTGTGGCGTATGATTTAGTTGTCTGAAGACTGGAAAGCTTCATTTTCACTGAAGTCTTTGGTCTTAAGACACTTCATGCATGTGAAACATAATGGGCTATGATAAGCAAGCAGACAGACTAGATAATCTAATGGTACCTTCTGGCCATAAACTCTATGAAATTATTAAATCTATGAAATTGTAGAACATAAAATCCAGGATAATGTTAAGCCAATGGGAGTGGTGGAAATTAAGACTTGTGAGTTTTAGACCCCACATAGGTGGTTTCATTAAACTCCAAGCACCAGAATTCCCCTCAGGCAGTACCATTACATAGGATAATAAAGAAAAGAGGAAGAAGCTTTAGGGCCACTTGACCAGTATCTCCAAGTATTTGGTAAGTGCACACACTAAAACTAATTTCCAAGGAATTAAATGCCTCAGCGTCAATTCAGCAAACTAAGTAAATCCTGCCTCACAGAACACCTGCAATTCAGTGGGAAGAAAATGTTCTCAACAGTGCTTCAATAAACTTATGTATGCAAATTTAACTTGATGTACAGGTGGGTACCAATACTGCAATTCTGTCTCAACTGTTAGGGACTGTAGAGTTTTTGGCGGAATGGGGAAAAAACTCACTTTTGAAACTCGGCAAATTTTAATATTTAGAGCAAGCACCTAATATAGTTTAATCAAAATCCTTTTAAGTATATGTCCTGGATTCAGCAGCAGCAGCCATTTTTCTCCTTCTTAGTAGTTGGTGCAGTGCTGTGGTTTTGACTTTCAGCCTGGGAACAGTGCTGATAACGCCAATGTTTTTAGTTGCTGCTCAAATGTTTTGTCTGACCAAGGACTTTCTGAGCCACATGCTCTCCCAGGAAGGAAGGGAAGCCGGGAGGAAGCAGAGACAGGACACCTGACCCAAACTAGCCAAAGAGGTATTCCATGCTACAGCATGTCATGCCCAGGATGTAAAAACTGGGGGCAGGGGCCCGGAAATGTTAGATCACTGCTTGGGTTGGGCTGGGTATCGGTCGATGGGTGGTGAGCGGTTGTATTCTCTTCCCTTGTTATTTCCCTTATCATTATTATTATTATTGGTGGCAGGAGCAGTGGTTTGTATTATAACTTAGTTACTGGACTGTTCTTATCTCAACCCGTGGGAGTTACATTCTTTCAACTCTTCTCTCCATCCCCCTGGGAGCGGGGGGTTGGAGAAAGGTGGGGGAGTGAGTGAGTGAACTGTGTGACTGTTTTACAGCTGGGCTTTAAATCACGACAGTATATTTGCCAGTTACTTCAGTGCTAACAGTTATCTTAGATCCAGATATATGCTTATATGTATTTGTTTGCTTGTTTATGCATTTTTCTTACTATTAATTGAAGACAGCATCTCATAGTAATTGTTCACACCACCCAGGGAATGTGGTATCACATATAGTGGAAAACCAAACACAAACAGGTCTTGAATCTCATAACATTGAAAATTTATGAAATTTGCCCTCTTCAAGCTTGTTTTAGTCTATTCTCAATGGCAGACTCCTCTCTTTCTCCTCTCCTAAATATCCTGACACAGAACCTTCTTGTCCTGATCCCAAAATGTGTTGTAGCTCTTCAAACTCACTTGCCACTTAAATTTTCCTGCATTATATTCATAAAACTCAGAACACCAAATACAGAGATATTGTTGTATTAATTCCAGAATTTCAGTAACCATAGATCTCAAGGAGTAGATGTAGTTTATGGCAGATGCCACACATGCGGTGCCTTGATCAAGATGACGGGTAGATTGTTATGGTTCCTTTCTAGTCTGGCTGTATGAGATTTTTTTCCCACACAAGCGAGTGATGAAATGGTCTTTATATGGTCCTCACTCCTGTCTGCAGGCTAAATACATATCTGGACATCTAGATTGACAGAACTGGCAAAACCGGTATGAAGATCTGCATTCTGATTCAGTATGCATATTGGGGTTCACATACAAACCCAGGGAGAATCCTTTCTCAAAAGAGTTCATGTTTTAAGAAGCAAATTTTGGGACTTTAAAGGTCTTCCCAGGGGCACATAGGTACATGAGAAAGCAAAATCTAATCTGTGGACTCTCAAGTCATGGCCCTCTTGCATATGCTCACTTTCATTAAAGTAATCCTCTACTATGGAAGATGTCTTGGTCATAAACAAGAGCATACAGAATGAGGCTCTCCCAGCAAGCATCTGCATGCATGAAAACTTGCACATTGAGTGTCTTGTTGTTGATAAGATCAAAGGCAGTTTTTCTCTGCAAATGCATATTTAATGAAAATAAATATATACCTGAAACCTAAAAATCTTACAGGTGAAGTTTCTGGGACTGTAGTTCAAAAGGTTTTTGACTGAAAGGTTATTAGAAATATGCTGGCAATATTTTTAAAATACTAACTCCATGTGATGTTGTCTCTTCCCTGACTAAATAGAATAATTAAATAAGATTATATTTATTAAATTATATACTAAATAACAACAACAATAATAATAATAGAATTAGAATATATAAACCAAGTGTCATGGGTTCAGCAGCAGCAGTCATTTTTCTCCTTCTTGGTAGCTGGTGCAGCGCTGTGTTTTTGATTTTGGGCCTGGGAACAGCGCTGATAACACCAGTGTTTCGGTTACTGCTTAGTGATGTTTTGGTCTGGCCAAGGACTTTCTGAGTCTCATGCTCTGCCAGGGAGGATGGGAGCCGGGAGGAAGCAGAGACAGGACACCTGACCCAAACTGACCAAAGAGATTATTCCATACCACAGCACATGGAAAGCAGAGAGCAGAGACCCGGAAGGGTGGGGGTGCACTGCGTGGTCGGGCTTGGTATTAGGTGGTGAGAAATTGTATTCTTTCCTTGTATTTCTCTTGTCATTATTATTATTGGTGGTAGCAGCAGTGATTTGTGTTATACTTTAGTTACTAAACTGTTCTTATCTCAACCTGTGGGAGCTGCATTCTTTTCGATTCTCCTTCCCATCCCTCCGGGAGCGGGGGGAAGAAGAGGGGGAAGTGAGTGACAGAGGCTTAAACCACGACACCAAGTGATGCCCAATGTAATTGTAGCACCCGTTGCTAGCTTTCCCTCTAATTTATACACTGAGAATGACTTCAAATGGTACGGAATACCCCTGGGGTCAGTTGGAGTCAGCTGTCCTGGCTGTGTTCCCTCCCAGCTCCTAGGGCTCCACTGTTTCTTGCTGGGGGGGGTGAGGTGAGAAAGTCAGTCTTTGACTTAGTGTAAACACCACTTAGCACAACTAAAACAGTGGTGTGTTATCAACATTATTCTCACACAAAAGCCAAACCACAGCATTGTACCAGCTACTAGGAAGAAAATTAACTCTATCCCAGCCGAAACCAGGACTGTAAGGTACATGCATGGTGAAAATATTTTCTCTGATTGCTTACAATGTGGACAAAATTCCAAGTTCATTTAAACTCAATTTTTTCCCCCCAATATCTTCTCTGCTTTCCACCTGTAACTATCAGACAACTTACATGCCTTAGAGAAAATAAATTTACTGCACTACTTCAGAAGTGCTTTTTTTGGTTTTGGTGACTTCCTTTTCTGACTGTCCATATGAAACTCTGAAGAAGGCAGAGTCTGGAGTGGGAAGAAGGTCTGAACTCTGAAACAGACCGTGAGGGCACTTCAGAATAAAAGAAGGTGCCCTGTTCACTGCTTAAGTGACAAATTCAGGATTAATATTCTATTTCAATTTTGTCCTCTGCTACATAACCTTGAGGAAAATCACTGAGGAGACTTCATACCCTAGTCCCTGTCTCTAAAGGGAATCATAATAGTGACAATAGTAAGAAAATCTTTATTTTGAAGATAAATATGTGATAAGGCGGAGATGTTTTGGTGGTATGATAATGGAGGTCACATAACTTGCTTAGATGAATAATGTACCCAAACCTGTAGTTCACTGAAAGTCTTGGCATCTGGGCTTGACTTTTAGAATCAGCAATGGTTACTCTTTCTACTATTGTTACAATTGCCTTTGATAATTTTAGATCTCTCTGTATGTTCTAGCAATTTGTACTGCGTGTGAAAATTCTAACTGTGGGCTTAGCATTTTAGTTTGAAGTTATGTATTCAACAGTGACTGTTTAAACAGATCTGAGCAATTTCTAGCAGCACTTTAAGATTACTTGTTTTCCTGGTAAGAATGCTAAAATTAAATTTTCAAAGACTGGACTAAACTGCCTGTGGGTATCAAGGAAATCATTAATAAAAAACCTGAAACAGTGACCTTGTTCTGTGGTGAGCTTCATTTCCAACTAATGCTAGCTTTATGCATAGATGCTAATAAAGGACTTACCCTGGTAGATGCTCCTTATCTACTTCTCTTAAAGGGAGTTATAATAGGACTTTCTGGTAAAGTCTGATGACTTGATCTTACATCCATGACTTTTTTCTTCTTCTTCATGTAATGTAGTCATCCTCTTTCAAGGAGAATTTGTATCTTCACATTAACTCATTAACTGCACTTGTAAACTGTCACTGAAGCTAGCAGATCTTACAGGAATCTGGACACAGTGTTGGCTTTTATTGGTAAAATGGGACTCCAAAGGTAATTGGCTACTATATATCTGTGTGACACTTTCTTGGCACTAGCTTCTGGATTGCCTTCTCCTTTTCCACTCCTCCTCAATATGTTTTAGTATTGGAGCCAATAGCCTGGTGGCCATTCAGAGGTTATACTTGGCAGGTTCAGGACACAGATGCTGGGTTGCAACATTCAAGGGTTTGCAAGAGTTTTTATACACCAAGTTCTCTGAGTGGCTCAATCTCTACGACCATGTGGCAATTACAAAATCACCTTTAAATATAATGAGAATTAACTTGTTGATGAGCTAACTGAGTTAGTTAGCTCATCAGTTTCTTTTGGTTTATTTTTATCTTGAAGGAATTAGGTCTCTCACCTTCAGGATTATGTTTTCCAAACTTTGTGCCTAAGATAAGCTGGTGATGAATTATTTTATGTAACTCTTTTAATGATAGGGTGTCTTGAAGACCACCCACCTGAGCCCCTATGCAGTCACTGAGACATATTACCATTTCTGCACCCTACGACAAATAATCCAAAGTGTAAAAGAAAACAACATACCAGGTGGCTCAAGTGGGAAGTGGGGGTAACAGAATGGTGTAATGCTGTCAATTCTTCAACAGTCAAAGGCAGCAATCACAGCCCACAAAATGCAGGCAAATATAGTCATAGTCTCCTCCATGAGAAATAGGGTGAGGGTTCCTGGAGAAAGCTCTACTTCAGGTAGTGGACGTGGCAGTAAAGGGGTTTTACCATGGAAGATGTGACAGCATGATGCTGACATCAGCTTCAGTTTGATGAGTTTTTAAAACGAATCTCAATGCGAAATAAATATGAATTAATCAGCCTCTAAAGCATCTGTGAGCAGGGGCAAACTCTTCAGAATGCAGGTGAAAAACCTGAGGCCTTGTAAGATGAGATTGGTTTTAGATGTTGTGCTTTGCCCAAGCAAAACAATAACATTAGAAAACACATAGAGATTGTGGAAGCCTCTTTACCACACGCTCTTTTTTCCTCTTTGTCACTCATTCTTCTTTCATTTTTTTTAACAAAGGAATTTTTCAACGCAGAAAGATTTGGCCACACAGAAAATGATTGAGAAAGGATTTATTTTGGGGGAGCTGCTTTATTACTGGCAGAACCAATTGTCACCTCCATTTGGACTCGGCAGAGAAACAGAAATGCAATTTTCTGCTCTGGTTCCAGTGAAGTCAGAGGCATTGAGGGATGTCCACCACTTCTGAAACTTTTGCCTTCAGCTCTAAATGAATTTATTCAGGAGCCGCGACAATGTACCATTCTTTGCCAGAATACAAAACAAGCCAAAATCCACATTCTTTGGTCTTTGTATGTTGGCTAAAGAGAGCACTGTTAGAAGGCTTTATGTTTTTGGAAGTTCCGTACGCAATTAACACAAGGTATTCAATAATCAATAAGCACATCTAAAAGCTTAATCAAGATGACCATTTGGAATGGTGTTACAATGTGTGCATAGAGTAATCTCTTTGTTTTCTGCTCTGCTGACCAGAAATTCTTCAGCTTGTTAAGGGTTGAATAAGTTTAACAACAAAGAGTGAGTCCAAAAGTATAGACAAAGCTGCAAGTAGAAAAAATCTGAATTAAGGGAATTCAGACAATACTCGTTAAAGTCAACCAATGTTAGTCTGTCTAATGACTTTGTTAAGGATGAATGTATATATGCATATATGAATATAAATATCTTAAAGGCAGGTTCCAAGAGAATGGGGCCAGACTCTTTTAGTGATGCCCATTAGTAGGATGAGGAGCAATGGCCATAAACCAAAACACAACAAATTTCACCTCAACATGAGGAAGAACTTTGCATTGAGGGTGGCAACATAAAGAATTTCTGCCTGGAGGGTCATGGATTCTCCCTATCTGGAGACATTCAAAACCCAGGTGGATGCATTCCTGTATAACCTGCTCTAGATGACCCTGCCTTGGCAGGGGGTTGGACTGGATGATCTCTAGAGGACCCTTCCAACACTAATGGTTCTGTGAGTCTGTGAATTTTAGTGTAAAGAAATAGCCTTACAAGTAATAATGCAAATTCATATTTAGCATAGGAGGTAGACCAAAACTCTGTGTGTGTGTGTGTGTGCACGCACGCAGGCACACATGCGTGCATGGTTGTCTGTTCCCACTGTGGATGCTTTATTTTGTTCTGGAAACAAAAATAGCAGTGTGACTTAACTGTCTGCTTTGCAATTGGATGTTTATGAATAGAATAACTGTGGCAGCAAATATGTCATGAGCAATCAATAAGTTGTCATATATTTGTATAAAATATTCATCAGATAACTTAAAATGGAACAACTTCATAAAGCATGTTGTATCAACTTTGCTTACACCGAGCGCTGGAGGAAGTATTAGTTCCATTGGCATCCATAAAAATTCTCACATTTGAGCAAAGATGCACAGTCTGGTCTGGGAAGATTTTGTTCCTTTTTTCTTTTATTTTCTTTCTTTTCCTTTAAAAAAAAAAAAAGTAGGCAATTAGGTAAATAAATACAGCAGCAATTTCCTCTTGATAATAATAGATCCTAAACTACCAGAAAATCTTACCTAGGAACATAATGGATTTCCCACCACTGAAAGATATTAAATCACATTCTTATACACTGTAAAAGAGTTGTTTGATGCAAAAATGATTGCACGAGAAGCTCTTTTTGTTTTCCTGTGCTTATGAAAGAAGTTAGACTGTAATTTTCTTTTCTGGCCCCAGAATTTATGAATCTATGATACTTAAAGTGTGTTTGCAGGTGATTTCTAAAACAGAAGTGGAAATAGATTAATAATGTCCATTGTTAGCTGAGTGGAATTTGTTTGCCTCATACCATTCACTGTATAATCTGTATAGGTACCTATAGATACAGCATGTGCCAAAGTTATGGAATATTTAAATGCAGGTCTAATTTAAGTGAACATAACCTTCTGATCTAAAAAATAAACAATCTAACAATAGGAAAAATTGCAATCTGTCGAGACATATTTGAATTATTTTGCAGTAATTGGCTTGGCAGCAGCTTCAGTCACAGATTTCTGTTTCACAGATTGTCCCCAAATGAATAAAAGGTTTGCTTTGAAATATAATTAATACTGCGTTCAGCTGCAAGACTTTCTCAGGTTGTCAAAAGAATTTGAAGAAGGTAGTTACAAAGAAAGGAAGCAAAAAGAACATGAAATAGCTAAACCAAGTCCAAAAGTGAGCTGAAGGGCAGCAGGAAAAAAATACAAAGTGGCCTGAAATAAATGACAGAAGTCTTTCAGGTGTTCAATTTTTATCAAATTAGCCATCAAGTAATGTTCATGAACTACACAAGCACAAGGTGAAGTATGGTGATGAACAATTGGGCTGTGTAGTGTGTGTACATTAAAATAGAGAAGAGGCAGGAAAATCCTACTTTTCCAGTGCTAGAATCACAAATATCTGCTTCACATACACATTAATTTTTACTTTAAAGTTACGTATAGGTGTTTAAGGTTCAGAAAGACTGTTTTGGGTTGTCTCTAACTGACACAGAGGACATTGTGCAGCAGAAATAGTAAAGTGGGAAAACTGTGATCCTTTTCACAATTAAGGAGTTACTCAGACCCTGAGTTCTCAGCCAGCATGTACTACATTTGTTTTCCCACATTTTCTTCAGCATAAGGCAGGAGAAACAAATCCTTGTTGGAAGTGAAATGAAATCAGGAATGTGGTGTGTGGGGCAAGGCTGTGGTATCCAACAGCATACCATGGAGCAGGGACTGATGGCCTCAAGCTGTAGGCCATGGGCAGGGGTGGTAAGAGACCCCTGGAGGGGCGGCAAGGGCCATTAATGCCTTCAGAGTTCTGATATAAACCTTTTTTCCTCTAAAGACCACCTGTGTGACTACTGAGAAAAGGTGGGTCTTGATATTTTAGGTGCCAAAATCCCATGGCCAACTAAACACCAAATCTACATAGAAATGTTTGTAAAACTCGAATCATAGAATCATAGAATGGTTTGGTCCCAGTGTATTTCCATCATTGCCAGTGAAGAAGCTTCAAGGCTCAGCTTATCCCTTGATATATCAGATGGAGCATCTCTTTTGATCAATAAAAAAAATGGACCCTTGGAAACTTCAGACTTTTAGAAATTTAAGGTTGAATAAGAAGGAAAACACTGTTCAATGTGTGTGATTACATCTTTATTTATGAACAAAACAAGCAATTGCAACAGTTGATGGCAGAATAGGATTTCCCAGCTGAAGGGCTAGAAAGATAAAACTAAATTTACTAAATATCTAAAATTAGTTCATTTTTCTTCAGAACCCAGAAAGACAAAATCCTCTTTGCTTTGCCTAGACTTCACCTGGGTTAATTAGGGGCAAACACAGATCTGCAAAAACTGCCTCCTTGTTCCAGTCTTCGACTGGCATGGCAACATTTGAGTGAGCTTTGTTTTATCCCAGGTGGCTGTGGAGAGCAGAAGTGTTTCAGATATCCACACAGGAGGATATTTAATGGTCAAAATATTAGATAGACACTGGGTGTTTTACTGGCTATCTTGAATAGTTTTTTTCTTAAAGATTGGAGTCAAATATTTTAATATCAGTTGCTTCATTTCCAGGCAGTTTCCATTTATCTAGGTCAGGTCAAACAATGGGGAAGACAGAATAGTTTTGTGACAGAGTGTCTGCATCAGAAAGGAACTTGTTCACCAGGAGTTTGATGTTAAGGATGATTCACAGTGAATTCCACATATTAGCTAGATTCCATTTTTTGTACAGGTAATTATCAGTGAATTTATTGCCTATGGTATTTTGTCTAGCAGAGTTTTGGGAGCATGAGGGTATAACTGCAGTTTGTGTGCTTCAAGCTAGCTTCACAGAGGGGTAAGGATTAGCAAGAATCTGGTGCTTAGCGAGACAGGTTGATGTACGAAATGAAGCTGTTTGCAAAGGATACTGTGAAAGAGTAGAGAGAAGGGGGAGACTGAAGATGCGGCTTAGTGTATATCCTAAATCTGGATGGAAGATGGGCTTTGAACAAGCTTTTATTTTCCACATGGGAGTAGCACTGCTACAGTAAAATGCCAGATTTCATCCATCATAATGTCATGGTTCATATTAAAATGTCTTGAGGGACCTGAGGGAGGGATGGGCAAAAGACATCAAATCAATTTTCAAGCAATTGCTACGGTTTTCAGAACCTAAGTCCTATGTGATAGTGTTATGGTTGCACAAAGGGAGGCTATAAATAAGGTCCATATATCAAGAGAGGAAGTAATGTAGAAAAAGGCAGTTGATTTGACTTTTGGATGAGGCTGAACATACGGTAAAGTGCAACCAGGTTATTATTCCATATATTCCTCACAGAGATAAGCATCAAATCTATACTTATGAGAAATTAGCACAGTAAGTACAGTCCTAAAAGTGACAACTCTGGAGTTTATAAAAAAAAAAATAAAAAAAGTTTATAAAGTTATTTTACACTTTGTTTAAATTAGCTTTTGTTACCATATGCAAGTCAAACACCATTATATAGCTAGTTACTTCTGGAAGCTTGAACATTAAACTTTTGCAGGCACGGGTATTTTTTACAAGATGCTTTTAAACACAGAGAATGGAAAATTAGCCCCAGGATAGTCCTGCATTAAAAGCAAGTAAGACTTTTAAAGTTTAATAGTCTACATAAACAAGCTTAAATAGATTTATTATGAGCTTGTCAAGACAACAAATAGTATGCACACCGCAGCATGCATGGGGCAACGTTTGTACAAGATCACCAAGCAGGAGGCTTAGAAGCAAATGGATGTACCTAACGGCTTAATATTTCTGGATGCTGCACCCACTTAGCTAATCCTCTGTTTCCAGGTCTTTTTCCTGGAAAAAGACCAATATATATGAAGATCTATTCAAGGCATCTCAGTGCCTTCATATTCCATCTGGAAACAGAAAGTTCCAGGGAGTTGCCTGTGAAGGGTCTTGAAAAAATACCTGCTTCTCAGGTACGTGCCTGTGGATATTTACTTCCTTTGTGAGTCACACAGGAGGAAGTGGAATGAAAAACATCTATGAAAGCAGGCCTACAAAGTGTTCTTGTCTTACATGGTCGCACACATTATTGACCTGAAACAAACACTAAAGAATTTTGCTTGTTAATGTGTAGTTTTAATCTTAGGCAAACAAACATCAAGATTTGCTACCCAACAGCTGTTTACATCTTGTATAAAGTTAGCAGCTGGCCTCAATCCTAGCCAAAGTGGACATATGGCTAAACAGAAAAACTACAATACTTAACACTAATTGACATACTAGTTGGCAATAGAGTTGGATGCATAATTCAGGTTATTTTCTGTTTGGTAGCCAAACCTCACAAAAAAAGTGGTGAAATCTCCTACAGTACAATGTTTCAGAAAAGCAAAAAAGATTACACAATGATTTCTCCTCTATTCAAATGTTCCATTAATACCAACATCAAAATGTATTTATTTTCTTTCCAAGGTTAGTTGATATTATGGCTTGATCTTTTTTCTTTCATTGTAGATGATTTACTTAAGTATAAGATACTGCTCCAAAATATGAAGTCAGCTGGTTCTGCTTAAAGGAATAATGTTCATTTTTAAATAGTGAAACAAAATGCCATGACATTCTCAAAGCACTTCCTTCATTTTTCATTTTCTTCTTGTCTGAAAATAATTACTGATTTTGTCTCAGTTTCCAGAGATTTTGTATTCCTCCTTTAAAGCTTTCTTTTCAGTAAATTAAGTGTTCACTAGGGAAAAAAAAAGATTGGCCATTTCTCACTGTTACATCCAAAAATGGCAAATGTACCTGAAGATCAAAGTAAATTTGGTCTAACCTCCATGTGTGGGCCAGTTATATCCTATGGCCATTGGAGACTGATGATTTCTTTCCTTTGATATGTTTTTTTTGTCAGAGTAGGACCTTGAATGTGTAAATTATTTTGATGGTTTACTCTTTCTTTCAGCATAGACCTCATAATGATATCTATAAATGGTTCCAGTATAAACTATCTGCCCTTTCCATCATGGTCTTTTAGTCAGTGTCCATTCTGAAGCTGTGCTTGCTGTGGTCAATAGTGGCTTCCTTATAACAAAACAAGCAGTTGTATGGCAGTTGAAAAGCATACCTGTTTCTTTTGGTGAGTGGCAAAAACCACTATCTACAACCCTACCTATGGTATGTATGCTTGTTTCTGCAGAAATATTGGTTTAATGCACATCTGTCTTAGCCTGCAAACAGCAGAAAAGGAGGATTGTACGTTATGGACTATGACCTACTCTATGCAGTCAGTATAATTAATCTGCCTGACATAGATTTTTACACTTCCTGGAAGCATTAGAGTAAGTGCACTCTTGCTATGCTCTGCATGCACAAGCAATTCTTTGTTTACAATGAAACTCCTCAAAGGTTTGAATTATGGGCAAAAATATCTAGTGATGGCAACCCACACCTGGCCACCATCTTTCTCATGATGTCCTCACTTCCTCATTATCCCATGACCTCATAGTCTGTGAAAAAGAATGAGATCCAGAGTGCTCAGAGAAGATGATGTGCCAGCAGGAACAGGACAGACCAGGACTTTTTGTCAGAAGAATGTTCCCACTCTGGAGCCCTCTCATACAGAGGATGGAAAAAACACAAACCCAGGAAGTCAAAAAACCTTGAGGAAATGCACTATTAAATCTAACAGTTCAATTTATCTACATAGATAAATAGCCTAAATAATCACTACCTCTGCTACAGGGAAGCCTGGCTTTACTGTCAGTGGAGACACTGTGGTTTTGCCCAGCTTCAGCAACCCTTCCTTCATTTCAGCAACACATAGAATAGCATTATCTGCCCACTGACTTCCAAACAGCAAGTCGAGTAAGGCAGGTTGACTCAGTTGTACCTTTAGGTAAAACATTAATTTAGAGCTGGCTAAAAGCAAACAATATTTTAACATAGAAGAACTTCAGCTAGGGTGGCGGTAATGAGGTTTTTGTTTCTTTGTTTTCTGTCAAGTGTGAACATGCAGATGCACTGGAGGAAGCCAGAGATTTTTGTTTTTTCTTATGCTACTCTGACCCTGGACCAGTAGCTTAATCTCCCTCTCAATGCATCTGCTCTCTCCATTTTAAAATTATTAGATAATGATGTTTATGTAGAGAGTTGTTCTGCAATGTCTATGAATTAAAAGTTTGCAACTCCACGTGGAAGCATCACATGGTAAAATTCTGCAAAAGCCAACAGTGTTCTATGGGTTTTTTTTTACTTGCTGTGGACCAAAAGAATATTTCATCTTATTGCAGTGATGGATTAATTAATCAGTTTTGTTAGCTGTGCAGTAGAGCTTGGTTTCAGGAGATGGCTACTTCCACTGTTGGTTCGCTTTCATAATTAAGTCCTTCTCTAAGGTCATTTTGTATATTTTCTCCACTTACACTCCTTCCCTGGTTTCACACCATTAATAGAAGTAATGTTATTGATTATCCAGGTCTTATTTAAATAAGTGCATTACCTGATGCTTCTGTGTAAGCCTGTTAGTAAAGTATCAAATTCAATTCAGGTACTTGAACATGCCTGCTGTCCCCCAGCTACCATTCCAAGAGGTCACAGGTCTCTTAGGTCCTGCACCATATTTGTCAGGTATGTACAGATGTCATGGATACCCCCCAGCATCTCAAATGGCACCAGATGTCTATTCATATGTAAGTGAATTCATCTCTAAGGACTGGATGCAGTTCCAGGTTCAGATAAGGTGTCTACTATGTGGTATTCACAAATTGGGTTTCTAACCTCCCATTTTTGTCTACAGAACCTATAAAGCTCTTCAGCTTATCAAATGTAGGATTCTACTACAGGGACCAGATGAATAGCTCTTATCACCATTGAGCTCAATCTAGTTGACCACATAGGCATTTAGTATTATTTAAGATGCTTGAGTGCATTTGAGAGATCCTCAAGAGGTGCGTACATATATGCATATGACATACGGGGACCTAGGCCTTCTGCAGCAGCAGCTGGTACCGAGGTGGGAAGTCCTATGGTATCTCAAGTGGCAGTACATGTCTAAATATGAATAACTGATTCGAACCCTTCTGGCTGTATTGAAAAAGGATTTGATTTAGTTGCTAGAATAAGTGTCTACCGTCACTTAACATGGCAATCCCTTGATACCGATAGGGCTGGCAGATGTGACACAGACCTCAAGAAAACTAAGGCCCCTTTTTAGCTGGAGATGGATATGAAGATGACCTGAGTTACCTACAGTGTCATTAAATGTGTTGGCTGAATCAAGCCACATGTTTGTGATGTATAGAGCAGGAGTAGCAAGTTGTTCTACCTCTCACAAAGGTCCCCCCAGGACCAAAACTAATTGCCTAATTCTGGAGCTGAATTTACCCAAAGTATCATGATCACTTGAATTGGAGATTCACTGAACCAATAAAGCATTTAAGTATGCCAGTCAGACATGTAAAAATAGCCTTTTAGGCCAGTGTTATTATGCGGATGCTTAAAATTCAGCATGTGTTTAAGCGATTTGCTGATTCAGACCTTAGAGTGCTTGGCCAGTGTTTCCCTCTGCAAAGCTCAGATCAGAAAAGCATGTGATTTTCTTCTTTTTTTTTTAACTTTTTTCTCTTTTTTTTATTCTATTTCCCAAGGCAGGAAATAATTTCTCACCTTTTTAAGTGCCACTTGGCTGTGGGTACTGTAAAAATTGCTACATCTTGTGGAAGTGCCAATTAGAGACAATAATTACTTGACTTGTCTGCTTTAGCATTAAAATGCTTAGAACTCCTTGTCCTTGGGAGCTGGAATTTTTATCTCTATGCTTACCTGATTTAGGAAATACACTTCTTTAGTGGAACCTGATTTAATGATCAACAAGAATTTTGCCCAGATTATTGAATTCTACTCTTTTTTAAACTAGTATTCCAGATGTCTTTATTCCATTTATTAATTCTAGGAATTCCTTCCAGGGTAGTTTATATGATCACTTTGTATCATTTAAAAGAATTCATATTAACTATAACATAGGTTTTATGTAGGATATACTCCTAAATCGAGTACTCTAAAACTGTATTAGATTTTAGCAACACAAATAGTGTTTTCAAGGAAAATTAAACCAGTCTGTACTAATAAAAACCTAATTTCCTTGAACTATATGTGTGTAAATGAAACAGAGTGCAAAGTAGAATTATATTCTTTTATATACCTCTGATTAAGTTTTCTGGTGTTCAGGAGGATAAAGTGGAAAAACTCCAAAGCAGCTAATGCATCTTAACACATTTCCGCATTTTGGCAGATCCCCTTATAACCTTAAAAATCATAAAGGTATTTTTTCTGGAACGCTTTTATGAGCTTTTAATAATTCTCATGTGTAAAATAAAAGCCTGTTTTAGCTGCATGTTAGGTACTTTCACTGGAAAACGCTTCCAACTAAATTCTAATTCCTTCTGTTTTTTTTAACTTTTAACTAGTACAGAATATTTTAGAGATTTTTTCAGAACTATTCAACACCACTTCTGTCTAAAAAAGTAGATGCTTAGGTGGGTGTTGATTAATGGTGCTAAAAACACTTTGTGTAGGATCTTATGCTAATTACCCTTTATACCCTAACCTGTGTCAGTTTTAACAATCTAAATTAGCATTTTCTCTTAGGACTAGAGGAATGTGAGAATTGTGAAATTGGCTCAGTAAGCTGAATTAACAGTGTGAAAATTGAGATGTTCTGTCTTTCCATATTAACATCTGCTGCTTGTACTAAATGTGATGTTCTAATCTAAGTGATGGAGACATTACCTTACCCTCCCTTAGAGAAAAAAAAATAAAAAAAAAATAAAAAAAAAGAAAGGGAAAAAAATAAAAGGACGAAAAGAAAGAGGAAGAAAAGATGGGGTGGGGAACGAGAAATGAAAATCTTACTACATTGTAAGAAAGTGTAATTGGTGACAATTGTTATCGGCAGTTCCAGGTAATCATGTCTGGAATAATGGATTTTTGACATGCAAGTCTGGAAAATTGGTTGCATTATTGTTGATGCAAATAGTTTAGTTTCTTTCCTATTACTGCTGTAGTATAATGGAACACAATCTTATAGGCATTGAGTGATACAGAGAGCACATTGCTCAGATAAAATCCTGATTACAAATGGTTCCATTTGGTTTATTTTATATTCTAATAGGAACATAAGTCTTTCTGGTTTCATTACATTATTAAAATAAACCCCCATATTTCTGAAGAGAATAGGAAGGGTTTATTATTGTTTTTTTCCTCTAAAATACTATAAGGATTATTCAGATTTTAGGTCTTAGGCAGAGAGTTGATAAACAGCAGTAATCAATGGCAGTGAGAAGAAATCTGTGCTTTCAAACTCCCCCAGACTTGTGAACTGCCCATTGTTGCTCATTATTATCATAATCAATACTGTCTAAAATATTTCTGGGCTGCCAGGATGGCATCTGTGTAAGAAGCAGCATCCAGGCAGCAGTGACTCACTCCAGCTGAGTGCAAGTCAAACTGCAGCATTCTACAGGCTGTACTTACTGTTTCGGGGAGCACGAGGATGGAATTAAAAACACCTAAATCCAGGCAATGCGTCAACTTTTTTTCCCAAGATTCAGACACTTAGAAATAATAATAACTACAAAAAACACCAATAATTCAATGACAACAACAACAGGAGAGGCATTGTGGGTATTTGGATGCCATATTAACTAAAATGCTAATGGGACCATGATGATCATGGCAGCCTGGGAAAAGCCTGGTCCCACAGGGCTCTGTGTTCTGGCTTAGCAGGAGGATATGGAAGCACCAGAAAGATGTCAGCCTCAGAGCTTGCTTCCAGCCCACAGTTACTTCATAGTGATGCTGATGACCTCAGATCTTGGAGCAAACAGAAAAGTTGGAGAGAGTTGGTTCAAGGCCTCAATTCTTGTCCTTCACTGCTTGGCAGGAAGGAAGGAGGGGGAAGAGTTTCCCTTTCCTATCTTCCTTACTGCTTTTACTCAAACTGAGAAGAAAGGAATAATGAGTTTGGCCCCCAGTCATCACTTCATTAAAATACAAATCCTTCCTGACAGCCCAAATGTGATCTTTAAAATCTTATTACTTGTCGGAATATGCTTTTGTCATATTTCTAGACAAGTATATTTTAAGTTATTTCTTTTTATTTTTTCATCCCTGCAGCACTGCTATATGCAGACCTTCAGAACCATTGTATCACTTTTGAAGAATTCAGTTGGAATTGAATTTCCAGATTTTAAAGAGACTCCTAACAAAACAGATTACATGTAAAAAAATACAGAAGGCAGCATGGTTATCCCAATTATGGTAGTTATATTCATGCTTCTTTGTAAACCAGCAATATCAAAGAGATCAACAAAATAGTTTTGAAAGGTCTGGCTGAGTGCAAATGTAGATGAGTTGTTATACTATTGGCATTTTAGGGTCTAAGTATTTACTTCCATTAGACACCACCTTAAGTGTCTATCTAAAATAGCATTTCAAACTGAAAGCATCACTCCAGCTTGAATTTTGCCTATTAGAACTAAATTCATGTGGACTTCTGTCGTGGTTTAAGTCCAGCTTGTCACTCAGAAACCACACAGCTGTTTGCTCACTCCCCCCCTTTCCTCCCCCAGCTCCCGGAGGGATGGGGAGGAAAATTGAAGGACTGTAACTCCCACAGGTTGAGATAAGAGCAGTTCAGTAACTAAGGTATAACACAAACCACTGCTGCTACCACAAATAATAATAATGAGAAGGGAAATAACAGGGGAAGAGAATACAACCACTCATCGCCTGCCTGACCCGAGCAGTTATCTAACCCTTCCAGGTAACTGCCCCCAGTTTATATAGTGGGCATGACATGCTGTGGTATGGAATACCTCTTTGGTCAGTTTGGGTCAGGTGTCCTGTCTCTGCTTCCTCCCAGCTTCCCCTCCTCCCTGGCAGAGTATGAGACTCAGAAAGTCCTCGGTCAGAGTAAATGTTACTGAGCAGCAGCTGAAACCATCAGTGTTATCAGCACTGTTCCAAGGCTGAAAGTGAAAAACAGAGCACTGCACCAGCTACTAAGAAGGAGAAAAATGACTGCTGCTGCTGAACCCAGGACAACTTCAGAACCCAATATGTGAATCCCACTCTGTACTTGCTACCCAGAATGTCAGGGAAACCTCAACTTTAGTGCTTTTTTGTTAAGATGCATAATCCTAGACAAGGTACCAGTAGTTCTAATACAGTAACAGATGTTTATATACCTGTGGCTAAGTAATAGGTCTCTTTTATGGTTGGACTCAATGACTAAAGGTCTTTGCCAGCTTAAATGATTCTATGATTCTGTGCTTTAGCCAGCTGCACAGCCCATACCAAGTCTGTGCTGGCTAAGCATAGAGGCTTATGCACCATGATTTGCTGGTTTTGCTCTCTTAGTTATCCACCAGAGATACTATTTACATTTTCCTTTATCATCTCTTGAACATCTGCAATGAGCGTTGCTATAAAGTGACTAAGCAGATACCGGTAACCATAAAATCAATTCTTAAGCACCTGTAAATTTTATTCTACTTTCTCTTAAAGAATGATAAAATGGCAAATTGTAGCTTTGTCACAAGAAGGGATTTCTTCCCAAACACCCAGAAATGTTCAACAGTATCATGTGCCATTTCTGATTCATGAACTGAAACAAAACTTTTCTTGCACTAGAAGGCAAGTCACTCTTTTAAACCCACTTTTATATATTGCTGGATATCAGAATCCATACTGACTAGTCATTGGGTCTGTCCATTAACTGGGAAGCAGATTGATACCTATAGGCTACTGTCAGCTTTGCTAGTTCATCTGCTTTCTCCTTACAAAGTTCACAAAGTCCCACCCTGAGCGATCACTTGACCCTAAAATCATCCATGACTAGCATCTCTTAGGTCTGGGATATTTAATCAATTATGTTCAGAGCTGTGACAAGAAGATGGTTCTGGCAGTGTCATATTGCATGTGCTTCAGTGCTGAACCTTTTTGGCAACCTTGATTTTTATTAAATATATCTGATTTATGTTCTACAGTCTCTTGGGGGTGAAAAGGCAAATTAATTTAATAATAGATTCACTTTCTGCCAACATCTGCTTGCAATCTGGCCAGGCTGTTATAAATATCACTTCCCAGTGTATCAAAATGAAGTCTTGTATTACTTATACTGAGTTCTAGCAAAGATTCCAGTGTTCTTTCTCTTGGGAAGGATTTCTATTTTACTTTATTTTATTTCTATTTTATTTTCTAGAGCTAAATAATATCACATTTGGACTTTAAAAACCACTGATTTACCATTCCCCAGGTGGTAAAATATGCAATGGTCTTATCTTGTTGCAATAGGCTGCAGAATTTGGCAAAAAAAAAAGATGAGAAGCCGAAGTTAGAACTTCTTTCTCACTTCTCTTAGAAACCAATTGAAACCAACCAGTCCCATTACTCCAATTGCTTTATTATTTTGTTCTTTGAATCATGGTAGTAGAAATAACAAAGAGTCCAAGGGTTAGAACTAGGCCAAACAGAAAGTTTGAAGAGACAACCAGCTCAGCACTCTCATATGATGGATGTTATTACCTTCCACCCACAGTTAGAACAGTCTGCACTTAAGCTGTTGGGCTGGTCAGGGAATGAGAAGCTGGACCCAACCAGCAATTCTGTGGGAAGACACTGACAGGGAGAGAATATTCAGTGCAACCTGAGCTCTTTCTGGCCCCTTGGAAATAATTACTATGTTCTTTACTATTTCCAAGGCAAAAAAAGAATTGCTGCTAAGGCTCAGCCCATGGTTTCCACAACAGATAAGTTTTCACATCAGTGATGGTGAATTGCTTTGGTTTCCTAGTTTCACAGCAGTTTGCCTTCTCTGCAAATTCCCTATATCTGATTTCTCTATTCTCTTCATGTATTTTTCTCTTTCTTTTCTCATCTTCATCCTCTAACATTTCCCTCAATTATATTTTTTCCCAATACAAAATCCTTTCATCCAGCCATTCTTTTCTAGGGCCTGGAAGAGACATTCTGCTTCTGGCTCCCTCCAGAGCTGAAGACTCCACCTATGTTTTCAATGCTATTTTCCAGCCTTGAAGCACTTACTTGCCTCTTGAATTAGCAATTTATCAACTCCCGAAATGAATTTCTGCTTCCTAGGTACTCATACATGGCTTAATGTTATAAAGTACTACAGTAACAATCATAGTAAGTCTTACATTTTTTTGTGAGATTAACTCAGAGCTACACCATCTCACACTTTTCCTTTTGATTCTATTGCATCTTTTATTTACACGCTTTTGCCCCCTCTGCGCAAACTGGTACTATGCTTTCCTGTGAATGTGTCTCTTTCCTGATCCCATTTCTGGCATTCCTTTACCCTTTCTCATCTCAGCTATTGTGCTCAATGTTTATATACACCCATCTGGAGAGCTGGTTAGGGAGCATGGGCCAAAGTGCCAGAGGTAGAAAGACAGCTCTGCCAGTTCTCATTAGCATGAAAGGTTTGCACCACCCTCTTCTATGTCATACGATGGCCAGTCAAAAATCAAGACAGGAACAAGGATCTTAGGCCAAACTCATGCTAAAAAGAAGCCAAGAGAACACAAACATGATGCACATCAAAGGATATGACTTCTTGACACATCTCTCAGCATCCAAATTGCTTGTTTCAGATCATTACCAGCATCTACTATTTAAAATCCTATTGCAATTCTGGATGCTCAGTTGTCTTGGCAGCAAAACATGAGATCCCAACATGCAGCTGGCTGTTAAACTGCATCCATCTTACCAACCTCTGACTAAATACAGAATGTGCCATCAAAAAGAATGAAATCCCATGACCTGAGGAAACAAAACAGAACTGAAGTCCACCAATTTACTACAAGGAAAAGAGAGTTATCTGGTTGTGGCAACCCGAACTTTAACTCAGTTCTTTCCTTCTGTCCTTATGTAGGGTTTGATTTGACTGCAAAATCCTTACCAGATAAACATTAGAAGAGCTTGTGACACTACTGTGTCTCATGATATTTAATTAGTAAAGTAATGCCTTTGTATTTTAAGATAGGGCTGCAATAGCAAACGTCTAAGCAAAGGCATTAGCTGAAGATCCCTGAAAAAAAAAGTACCAGTACTGCTGTTTATATTTTACCTTTTGGTTCCCCTATCATAAGGACCAGGAGAAAGGAAGGAGGGAGACACACTCTTTGAGCCAGAGAAAAAACACGTACCCCAGATTATCTTTCCTGGGCTACTTTGGAGCCATATGTGATAACAGAACAGGAAAGCTGTGGGTCCCAGGATTTCCAAGGTGCGACAGAATCATACAGGATGGCTAACCAGTCACCACCATAATCTTCATGCTGGAAGAGGATTGCTATTTTTAAGGAACATTAAATTATTATTTCTGTTCAGTTTTCTTATTTTTGCACGTAATAGGGAAAATCTAACTTGGAATGCCCTGGCACAAGGTAAGCACCCTGCTGTGTTCCTCATGGCCAATTATTCCTCAAGGCTGGACTGCAGTTTCCAAGCATCTTTCACTTAACAGATTGGGGGCAAGTGAAGTCATGAGTGTCCCTAGCTGCAAGATCGTGGCTGTAAGCAAATAATGCTAATTGCCCAATTGCTGAGAGATTTATCTCTTGTCAAGTGTTATCTTGATTTTCTTTGGCAAATGGTAAGATAGTGGATAGAGTCTGAAATACAGGGATCTCCACAAACCCACCTACCACCTGCAGCCCATCTGCTTAGCAACGGTGGGCTCAGTGTACTAATGTTTGAAGTTGTATTTAACATATAGCTGAACAAAAGCAAGCTCCTAGTCGTAACACACCAGTCCCAAACCTCTAAATTTATTCGGGGTTGACCTCATAGCCTTGAAGAACTGTTTCTCTCTGTGATCCTGCCTATGACAATGACACTTGATGCTGATGAGCAGCACAACACTGGAATACTTTGCTAAGTTATGTAGAAGTATAAGGAGTTCTTTATTATTATTTAAGAGATGGATTTCTTCTGTGAAACTTTCTTCCCCATAACATAATAAGACCTCAGTGTACTAGTTTTGGCTGGACATTGCTGTACTGTAATACTTCTTTGACTTTGCTTCCCTTAAACAGTTTTATGCAGCCCTTGGAAGCCACAATTCCATGAGGTGCCGCATGACCATTTGAAGCCATTTAGATGAATGTGACCCAAAAGTACAAACGTTTTGAAATAGATGGAGATTAATTACACAGGATTATGAAGAGGCAGATGAGTAACTAATGTCAAGTCAACAGACCTGGGTTTGACCTCCATTCTCTCAAAAAAAAACCAACCCCAAACCAACCCTGTTGTATGGTCTTGGACAAATCTTTTTAAGTCTTTGTTCTTTCTTTGTTGGCTTTGCCAGCTTTGTCCCTTCAAATACAATGCTCTCAGGAACAAGGATTGTTTCTCGCTGTGTCTGTAGAGTGTCTAATACAAGAAGTTTCAGCCTTGGTGGAAGTATTCAAGTGGAGCTGCAAGAATAGTAATTATGGAGTCTTTGTATCCAGTGTCACAAGCCCTTAATGAGTTAATAGAGAAGTGTCAGTATTAATATTGAAGGAAGGACAACAGATACAGCCAAGAGGGGGGAACAACCACCTTCAGTGCTTGAAAAATCCGTAATAGAGGGAGAGTTTCTATAGAGTCAGTTTTATTTAGACAATAAGACATTTGTTCAAATTACAATAGACATTCAAACACTTATTAGAAACTTTAAAATCCTGGAGGAAGCTTTTCTCTTCTTTTTTCCATTGAGGTCTACAAGTAAAAGAGAAAGCTTCTTCCTTTCTTACTGCCCTGAGACTTTTCTACCAGCATGTGAAACATCTGCTAAATACAAAGTTTTATATCTTATATCAAAATCTGACCATACTCATTGTTGATAAACATTTCCCAGTTTCATCAGTGTCCTTCCCTTCTTCTAAAGAGCCACAGTTGCTCAGTGTAGAAGCTAACAGGGCTCAGAGCACTTCATGTACCAAATGCATTGTACTAATTATCTGTGTGTATTTGGCAATGATGAAAATGATAGAACCTAAGTCTGTACTGCTGGAAAGAAAAACATACAATTGTGTGATTCTATTGACATAGAAATGTTCTTCGGGTTCACAGGCTAAACCTGATGATGGGGAATGAATGTGTTTACCTATCTTAATTTCTTTGAAGCAGAATGTTTACCATTTTAGCTCCTCACTGTGAATAGACAGCAGGGCTTATGTGGTCACTGAAAGCAACAAAGGATTTTAATGAGTTTGTAGCATAATTTCCCCGAGCTTTCAGGGTTGCACAGCACTAGGAAAATAGCACATCCAATAAGCTGATTTTCGTGAGAAGGCTGAAGTTAGGAAGGTGTGGACTAAGAGAAGGATCCTGCAAATGCTTATACTTGTAAGTAGTTCTAATGCTTTCATGGTTCAGGGCCATAAGCACATAATCAAGAATTGTTTGAAAAGTCCAATTTGCTTCAGTTGGACCACTTATATGTTTAAATAGGACACATGCCTCATATTCTGCCTTGCCGCCATGCCCTGTCTGATACTTACAGCAGAAAATGAGGAATGCATTAGATGGTCATGACGAGAAGCAATTTCCAGGACAAAGGGATTAGACTGCAGGAAACTCCTGCTCTTGTGGGTGAAAGACAACATTTGTCTTTAAGAGTTTTAAAATGGGTACTATTTTCAGCAGCAAATGATGCGAGCATGAGTTTATCATCATTTTAGAACACTGGCAAAGAGTAGGCTAGTCCCCTCTTCCATGAGAGATCCCGCTGACATTCTCATGAGTACAAACAAGGCATGAATAACTGCTGAACATACCCTGATTCCAACACCACTCTCTTCCCTGCTCTGGTACCTTTCTGCTCACCTGAGAATAGCACAGCAGAAGTATCTCTGGAGATCCACTTCTAAAGCTGCATCCATGTCATTTACACCCCCCACATTCTAAACCTGAGTGCATACCTGATGCTACTACATCCTGCTCCCCCCCCCCCTTCTATTATTGAAGCTAAATAATGACTTGTGGTTTATTTTGTGATAGTTGTCAGATTTTAGAACAAAGTGGGTAAAAAACACTTGCAGCACTGATCCAGAAGGGCAAAACAGATCCCTGGACATGAGGAGGGTGCCCAGATCTCATAGACAGCAGCCTATTTTTCAGTGTTGCTTGGCCTAGGAGTTACCTAAATAAAGTGGTGTCCACATTATAGTTTCCAGACTGTGAAGATATCTGAAACAAAAGGATGGTTTCTTCAAGCTGTGACACAATCCTGTCATAGAGCATTTAATATTATTTGCTTTCACCAGGATTCCTGGCTCTAACTTTGCCAAACCACAACATCCTTGGCACAGCAAGAAGTCTGCACATGGGTTTGGTCCCTTATTGACTGTACTACATTCAGCACAGAGCCAGAACTCGGAATACACACAAAGCATCATCTCTCATGAGCGTCTTCTTAGTCCTAAGACCAGGTGGGAGCTCCTGCAGCTTGTTAGGGAAGCTTCTCAGTTGCCTCATGCTCCTCCACTGACTAACTGGATCCTCTGGGCAGAGTGCTCTGATGAGGAGAAAACCCCATGGGGTGAGTGGTAATAGCCTTGCCAAGAGACAGGGCTAAAGTTACAAACTTGGGTCTTTTTCAGCAGTATATGGAAATAAGAAAGCTATCTGCCTTTTCTCCTTGCCCCGTATCTTTACAGTTTTGGCTTCAGAGGGTCCCTGACACATCTGTGCAAGAAGAAAAATTAACTTGATTCTTAAGGTTCATAGCTTCAGGATAATCTTTTGGTGATATTTTCTGGAAAAGGAAGAACACACCCCCTTGATATGTCAATCCTGCTGACACAGTTAAGTCTTCTATGTCAGTAACCCTTGCTAAAGCCACTGTAATCTAACAAAACATTCAATTATACACCCTTGGTCCTCTTATTCTGCTTCACAAAACTGGAGGACAAGGTCTGCTGGTGGTTTTGCTTTGGGTTTTTTTGAATATATATTAATTATCTGTGACTGCATCACATTTGGAAACACAATTAGCTTAATAAATTTTGTCTGTTCTCAGCAGACAGGTGCTAAGAAAGAAGTGCTAAGAAGAGCTATTGGCTCTCTTGCATAGCATCTGGCTGAATAGAGGGTTTGAGGTTTCTTCTTGGAAGTGGACAGGCCTTTGAAGTCAGTGAAATAACTTCTGGTTTAGATTCAATTTTCAGTCAATTGCTGGTCAGATTAGCTGCAGGACTGCCAGTGTCTTATTGGTGATGAGCTAAAGCAATTAGATGCCTGAAGCTTGTCATCTCCTTGTTAACAGGCTTCTGGGTATGCCTGCAGCCCCCTTATTTGCAGGAGACTGTAAATCAAATGACATCTGCGAGTTATTTATAGGAAACCAGTGCTGGAGCTGTAACCTATATAAAATCAGCCACTATTTTAGCTCACTGAGACACATTCTCTGAGATTCCATTCCTATGCTGCAGCCTGCTCCTGATTTCCAACGCAAGGCCAAGGCTGACCCATGGGTTTTGATTTTTGTCTTTTGTCCATCTGTGTTCTGAAGTATTTCTACTATTCTGTGCTTAACCTCTGTTGGAGGCTCAGTCCTGGCCATGCCAGCTATAAGAAATTGAAGAGTGCAGAAATAAGCAGGGGTCAGCAGACAGACTTAAGACCCCATTAGTAGAGAGCTGCTGGTCAGCCTAGCAGAGCTAATGTTTCTCAGGATATGTCAGGGTATGTTCGCTGACAGAGCTCATAAGGAAAGCACACAAGGAAAGCACAGAGGTACCAGGAAGGAAATTCAGGATCATATCTGTTCAGTCAGCTGCAGAGATGGGAACACTGAGCAACAGCAACATTAACTGTGAGAAGGGAGCCGCATCTGCCCTGTCACTCACAAGCAGACACATTTTCTCTGCTTGCTGAATTCATCCAAAGGTGTCATTATCCTGTGGATCGTGCCTGCTCCTTCTATCTCTGCAGCAACACCAAATCAAACCTTCTCACTTTCCCCCTGCAACACACAGGAATCCATCACACCAGTGCAGCTCTGTCTAGTCCAATGTGACACCTTCTGGGTTAAGCCCACAGAATAAATACTGCAAATTTTTATTTCTAATATTTATCAGATACCCTTTTCATACCTTTCCCCTCATTCCCACTTCATTTCCCCTTCCCCACTAAAAATTACCTGGAAAGAATTAATCTTGTAATCACAGACAGATGCTTAAATTTGAGTTAAACAAATTTAATTAGCGTGTAGAACTAAAAATGTGAATTGTGTCAGTCCCTTGGTCTTAGTATGTATTAAAAGTATTATATAAGAACAAGTGTAATTTACTTCAGAGCTTAAAATTGATCAGTCAATGCATAGCAAAACGGTGCATGAATGCTGAGATTATGGTAATTAATTAATCACCTAAATGTATGTTTAAAGTGACGCTTGACAGAGAAGAGCAAAGGAATTCAAAACTAATCAGTAATCCACACAAAATGCACATCTATTTTAGCATAATTTCTGTAGATCTTTCATCATTCTTTACAAATACTAATAAAACAAGTATGTTTTGACTCTGAAAAATAACCTTAAAGGCATATTGGGATCCATTTTTATTACCACTCAGTTATTTCCAGGATAAATATGTTTCTGTTATGCACAGGAATATACCAGATTGACACATCCATTCAGGGGTGCTAAACCGTTCTTTCTGACTGCTATATTGCTTCCAGTGAGAGGTTCTGTCACCAGATCTTAATTAAGCCCACTGTTGACAAAGCTCAAGACAGATTAAACACAACACATTCTTCATTGCTACAGTCATTACTCAGCGACATTAAGAGTCAGAAGAACCAGTTCCTACTTACAGGTAGAAACCATATTTTCATTTTGCAAAGGATTTAGGCTGTCGTGAACACCTTTGAACACCTCAACCATTGTCATCAATTTCTCATTTCTCATACATGTGCAGTTGAGAATTTATATATTTACTTTATATGTTCATGTAATCAAATGTATATATATTTGATAGAGGTTTAACCTTCTTCTCTAATGGAAGTCTAGCCAATACATTGGATGGAGTCTAGAAACTAGTTTTACAAGAACATGTAGTGATAGGATAAGGAGTAATGACTGTAAGATGAGAGATTTAGATCAGATACAAGAAAGAGGTTTTTACTGTGAGGGTGGTGGATGCCCTGGAATGGGTTGCTCCATCCCTGGAAGTGTTCAAGGCCAGATTGGAAAGGGTTTGAAGTAACCTGCTCTAGTGGAAGGTGTCCCTGCCCATGGCAGGGGGTTGGAGCTGGATGAGCTTTAAGGTCCCTTCCAACCCAAATCAGTCTGGGATTCTACGATTCTATGTACAATGAATGGCTGAATAGCTTAACAGTCTTCTCTGACTACATCTCAACACTTCAGTCAAAACATCACAGTGTGCATGATGATTATCACTCCAGGCCTTTCAGCAGTGACAATTTTTCCCAATTATGTGACAATATCAGTAATTTTTTCTTATTTCTCATAAAACCTTAGTTTCTTCAATCTGAAAATCTGAATTCAGCTTATCTGTATTTTTTTCCTGGGCTTGAAGGCTGGAAAGCCTGAAAGTACACATAATTCCTAGCTGAGTATGTGACAAACACATGAGCATAACTTAAAAGAATTCAGATATGAGCAGGGGAAAGAAAATTTAAAAAAACAAACAAACAAAAAAAACCAAAAACAAACCAAAACCCCAACCAACCAACCAAAAAAAAAAAAAAAAACCCCCACAAATAAAACCAAACAAAACCCCACCAAAATCCAGCCATTTTAAATTAGAAGCTTCTTAACATTTGGACTGGCAGATAATTGAGTTTTTCATAAACCACTCTCTTTTTCATCTACTCATACAATGTCTCTAGAGGAAGACTGGTGCAGGAGCCATTGCCTGGATCAGGCAGATGCAGACTTTCAACCTCCCACACCAAAATTCCACTCCATTAATTTCTTGGAAAAGTCCTTATCACCATGTGAGCACTGCAGCAAATGAAAGGCAATAATACATCACTGGTATGGTAATGATACTAATGTTTGTGTTCTGGATGGCAGGTCACTAGCTTGGAAATTTAGGAGCCTTGGAATTGTCTTCCCAGCTCTCCTGCCAGACAACTGTGAACCCTGTAAAAGGTTATTCCATACTCTGAAAGCTGCTGTTTTCCCAGCTTCAAAAGACTTTCCTTTTTTGTGGAAGTCTTATCTGCTTAATCTGTAAATTCTCCAGGGTGGACACAGTCTTGTTAGGCACAGAAAGGGGTCTTGATCTCACAGGACCTCCACGTTTTGCCATAATACAAATAACATTAATCTCATACATATTTGCCCCTGTTTACCTGGTTATGTGTATGGGCAAAGCACCTCATTTGGCAAGCACATTTTGAAAATCAAGAGTTATTTTCTGAATTGCTTTCAGCCGATGATTTAAATCCATTTAATGGTCACTTAATGACAAAAAGTGAGCTTCATTTACCAATCAGAACTGTTTTGCAGTTGGACTAATGCATCTGGTACACGACCATTAATTTCCAAAGTATTTATAGCTTGAGCCAACAGCACAACCTGGATTTTGTGGATCAACATATTGTCCACAGGACTGTAAAAATCCAAGACTTTGACACAGTAATACAGACAAACACCCAGCTATACCTTTTAAAAAGGCATTTCTATAGTTGAATGTATGCAATCTTGGTTAATTTTGAATGAAAAGTTAAACATTTGATTTTACTGTAAGGGTTCTGTTTGAATCACTTGGTGCTGTCATATTTGGAAGACCTCATAAATCACTTGCATATAACTCAGAAATTTCCAAGTCATGGTAGCAAAGACAAATGGTGCATAAAACACTTCAAAGTGTCAAGCAAAAGCAATTCCAAGCTTTCTATGGAAACTTCCCTCATCTGATGTTAAGCCTTTGTGTAGACAGTGAGCACCAAAGGACCAGCAATGACTTGTCTCTTTTTTTCACATCAGATCTCACTTCTCCAGCCAGCTCTGCTCACAACAGCACAGACAGAGTCAAAATCTGGGCTTCCTGTTCCAGATGCAGAAACAAATCCAAGACATGATGAGCTTGGCACTTGTGATGGAGAAAAGCAGTAGTTACTGCATGGAGTGTGAAGAGAGATCTCAGAGGAAGGTGCATTTGGAGTTGAAATGTTGGAGCTTATGATTAGAAGATAGGGATCCAAGGATGGAAAACTCCATAGAAAAGGGAACAAAGCTGACCAAATTTTGGAAAAGTAACTATGCAATCTCCTGCATATGTTTTTGCATGTGGGTTCATGCACTTGCACAGGTAACAGAACGTAACAGCTCCTCTGGAGTAATTGGGCTGAGTTGTTTAGTAAAACCACACAGAAAAATCCATACAAAAGCAAAGAGCTTGAAAGCACCATTCAGGCACCATAGGGCCTAGACAATGCATAAATTCTCTACTCATTATTTCTGAGAAATTTGCTGCTGCCCTCTTACTAGCTTATGCTGATTGTCTTTCAAAATAAGAAATATCCCTGGCTGTTTAGCATAGGAAAGAAAAGACAGCATTAAAGCATAAGTGATGAAGTAGCAGACAAAGTTGATGCCAGGGGCAGGCTGGTATGAGTCTCCCTTATAATTATAAAATTATACAAAAGATAAGTTCCTAATTTGGAACTGATTATTTTTTGACTTCATAAAACTACAGGAATAATTCATTCATTGCCCTCTTCTGCTCTCTTTAATTAGGTATTTCCGACAAGTTTCAGCATCTAAGTTGTTATGAAGCAGGCGTAAGACAAGATTTTTTTCTCTAAATCATTTTCTATAATAATGGCAGGATATTGAATGCATTTCCTCAATAGGGGAAAACTTGGCATCTTCAGTGTACCCCATCTTATACAAAACTGCTACATAATGGTAAAGAAAATTTAAAGCATAATGAAGTCCCTACATATCACACTAGATGCAAGAGCAAAATGTGACATAATACTTGTAGGTCATCCTAGGGTCTTTGGCACAGCAGTGCAGTACAGGATCTCTGGCATAAGAGTATTGGAAGTCACAAGTGCAGCTATTATCTACCTTCCTCATCATGACCAGATTCAGCACCATATCTCCTTTGTGTAACGGTGCCTAATCTGCAACCAGGCATGGTGATTCTGGATAGAGGTTAGTTGTTGGTAATTAACACAAAGAGAAGAACATTTTGGTTCAGAGAAATAAGACTTATGAAAGAATTAGCTATGGGTACATCAGCTTGTTTCTTGATACTTTACCTAATCATTTTACAGTAAGCACACACTGCATAAATTGTATGAACAGGGCCTGGAATGATCCCCACTCTAGGATGGAAGCCCAAGAGATTCCAGCTCATCACAGCTCTCTGCCTTTGAGTTTTGCACATCTTTCTGCACCTTTTATAAATCCTCCTCATCTTCTGCCTCCTCCTCATCTTCTGCCTCCTTCTCCTAGTGTTTTGTAGAAAAATGACTATCATTTGTTCTGTTTTATGCTGAAGAACAGTGTTTTCATTGTGTTAGGCACATTCTGAGTGCGCTCATCATATCGGGCCTCCAAGAGATGAGAGATGGAAGGAAGCTTTGTTGCTAGCTCCTGGGCAGACCTGGAAATCATACATTGAGCCCTGCAAAAGCGGTGGTGGCTTTAGAGACAGCATGGAGCTGGCTTGCTGGGAATTATTTAGTAAAAACAAAGGCTACAGGAGGTTTTAAAAATATTTATGGATACTTGTTTATTCCCTGCAGGTGACCTGAAAACCAAATGATCCAGCGAATGACTAAAATCAAATGACAGACCTGGAAATCACACCTAGGCATCCAGAGCATCCAATTTAGTGCTTACTCACAAGTACTTGCACTTGCACTGCCGAATTCCATCTACTCTTGACGCATCTAATAAAAAACATGGATGTGAGGAATCAGACTGAGTCTGATGGTCATATGTTGTGGTGTAAATCAGCCACACAGTTCGTTAGCTCCCCCTCCCCTTCTTCCCCCCACTCCTGGAGGGATGTGGAGAAGAATAAAAAGAATGTAACTCCCACGGGTTGAGATAAGAACAGTCCAGTAACTAAGGTGTAACACAAACCACTGCTGCTAACACCAATAATAATAAGGGAAAAAACAAGCATAGAGAATACAACAGCTCACCACCCACCAAATGATACCCAGCCTGACCGAGCAGTGGTCTAACCCTTCCAAGTAACTGCCCCCAGTTTATATACTGGGCATGATGTGCTGTGGTATGGAATACCTCTTTGGTCAGTTTGGGTCAGGTGTCCTGTCCCTGCTTCCTCCCAGCTTCCCCTCCTCCCTGGCAGAGCATGAGGCTCAGAAAGTCCTTGGTCAGACTAAGCATTTGAGCAGCAACTAAAAACATCGGTGTTATCAGTGCTGTTCCCACGACAAAGGTCAAAAACACAGCAGTCCACCAGCTACGAAGGAGAAAAACGACTGCTACTGCTGAACCCAGGACAGTATCCACCCCTTATTCCATCCCATTCATGTTATGCTCAGATCCCGCATTTTCAATATACCATCACTCATCTATATATATACATATATACACATCCACGGAGAGACAGAGATCATTCCTTAGTGCATGGACCAATTCCTATAAAGCTGCCAAGTCCATCCAGTCCATGATATTGGGCTCCATCTCTTGTCTATCAGAGCAGGGGAGGCTGTGTGCAGTGTTCACACTCATGAATAACCCAGGCAATAGTGTCCATTGCTAAGTCCACCCATCAATCATGAGCCCATCTGTATGTTGTATCTCTGCCCTGATGGCCTGAGGTGTCATGGGCCCACCAGGCTCAAAATAATTCACCCTCCCCTCCAGCAGTTTCTGCAGATTGTCGGTGGGGACTCCATACAGCTGCCTTCCATCTCCAATGCTTCCAGAGCACTGGAGGGGCTCAGTGGACTAGATACTCATCCAGACTGTCCCACACACCCTGCCACTCATGTCTGTCCAGCTGCAGGGAAATCTCTTGGTCCTCCTACATCGTCGCCTAACCCCAGACAAGGCCCACACCCCACTCTGCTTAACTCTCGGGAGCAGACAAAATGGTTGTGGGTAAAACACACTCTGTATGCATGCCACCATGCTGATCCCCATCACAATCAGCAGGCAGGTCTCAAGGGTACCCAAAGGCCATTCAAACCCTTCAGAGCTCTCAAATGAGGCTGCTGTACTTGTCACTGGGGCTGGTGTAGCTGCTGTGCTTGCCGGCTCTCTCACCACCAGCTGCTCTTAGTCTGAGTCCAGATCTTCCTCTTCTGCCTTGCTGGGAAGTGCTGTGGGGTCTCCTGCATCCTCCTGGGGCTCCGGCTCACAGGGCTCTGCGGGGATGCTCTCAGCCACTGCGGGGCTGGGCTCCTCCACCGCCGCCCCCTCCCTCTGCTCAACTGCCTGACACCCTCCACCCGCAGGTACTCCCTCCCAGCCTCCTGGTCCCTGGGGCTGCTCCCCCTCAGCTCCCTGCAGCCTCACGAAGAGGGAGGCAAGGACGAGGGCCAGGACGTGAAGAGCAGCCGGACAGCCAGGTACAAGTCCACATCCATCCCACCCTGCTGCTGGAACCTGCCCGTATTACAAGTCATTACCATAAAGTACAATGAAGCAAGAACTGTAGCCCAAGCCCCCCATCTGATAAAGACTAAGACAGTAAACACCAGCTGCAAGGCACAACATGCTGAACCTGTGAGATCAAGAGCAACAACTTTGAGAGCAAATAAATCAGCATTGCAATGAGTGACTATTAATCCTGTCGTTATCTCAACCTTTCGTGCCCCTCGTTGGGCACAAAAAAGAACTGTCATGGTTTAGGCCCAGCTGTAACTCACAGTTCTCTCACTCACTCCCCCCTCTTTCTTCCCCCCCCCCCCCCCCCCCCCCCGGGATGGAGAATAAAAAGAATGTTAACTCCCACAGGTTTACATAAGAACAGTCCAGTAACTAAGGTACAACACAAACCACTACTGCTACCACAAATAATAATAATAAGGGAAATAAAAAGGCAAGAGAATACAACTGCGCATCACATGCCAATTGATACCCAGCCTGACCGAGCAGTGATCTAACCCTTCCAGCTGACTGCCCCCAGTTTATATAGTAAGCATGACGAGCTGTGGCATGGAATACCTCTTTGGCTAGTTTGGGTCAGGTGTCCTGTCTCTGCTTCCTCTCAGCTTCCCGTCCTCCCAGAAAGTCCTTCATCAGAGCAAACGTTACTGAGCAGCAACTAAAAATATTGGTGTTATGAGCACTGTTCCCAGGCCAAAAGTCAAAAACACAGCACTGCGCCAGCTGCTAAGGAGAAAAATGACTGCTACTGTTAAACACAGGACATCACGTTGAATGTGTTTCCCTTTTCACTGATGTTAGTTTTCAGTATAAATCATTCTAATTTGTTCTATTAAATGTTTGTTTGGAATAAAAATGTTTCTGAGGCAGTGGTCATAATCATCCCTGATATTGCTATAGACAATGACAGAACCTAAAGCAGAGAACACTTGGGATCCACAGTAAAGGGGTAGTCAAAATTCTAAAAATGGACAAAGTGACAATTATTGAAAAAAATTAAAGAAAAATAATTCAGTGAAATCATAAAGTGTATCCCTCTGCTTGCTGTATAACTTTGGATTTAAAGGAAACATTTCTAATGTTGCTGAATGCTGGCATTGTAAAAATGGGTAATGAGGGAAGCGCAATGCTGGCATTAGCTTCTTTTATTAATACGTGATCAATTAGTTCAGTAGAAAAATGCTTTCTAGTGTGTTTCCCACTAGTACTGTTTATGATATTAAAACTAGAAGAAATGTCAAAAAATGAAGCGTCAAAAAAGTTGCATGGGATTATGTAAGGAGCAATTAGTTCAGGTATCTACAGCAATATGTAATGCTCTATGGTATACAAGAGCAAAGTGCTACTATGATTACTGCTAAGAACAATACATTTTCAAAAAGAAGCTCCCCAAAGGCGTGAAATCCCAATCCAGCTTCTCATATTCAAAGTCAGTGAGTGAGCATGGCAAAGTATAGCTGAAGGAAACAAGCACTGTGGTTTTACAGAACACAGTCTGACTTTTGATTCTTTTTTTTTCTTCCAGATTTTGTCCAAACCAAATCATTACGGTTTTCCTCATTTTCAGCTGTTTATCATCAAAACAGTGAGTTCCAAAATGCTTTCAAAGCATTAAATGTAAATTCTGTTTAAACATTTCATTGCACATACTTATGTATAAAGATTTGATGAGGGGAAGGTAAAAAGATCCCCAAGGTAACTCTGAATCTCAAAGAATATATACCCAAATTAAAGCTCAGTATTATTCCACTGGTAAGGTTGTTCTGTAGAATCACATGGACTTCATTACAAGGTAGTCAATTGTTGTAATTAGCATCTACTGCACAAGAAAAATGCAGAAAAAAATTACTGCCCTTTTTCTTATGATCCCAGAGAAGCTTGGACTCAAATATTAGTTATTTTGCTGGAAATCAGACGCACACTAAGCATATCAGAGGAACTGGCTATAAAATTGGGCCTACATATGTTAGTCCATTGCTAATAATCTTGCACTGCAAAGCCCAGGTTTTTTCCTCAGTAACTCTGTCAATGTAAAACAATCTGTTCTTTGTACAGTGGAACTAATGAGTCCTGCTTCCCTGCAATTTGATGTCCTGCCTTTCTCACTTCTCCACATCATAACATGGTGTGGAGCCATTGCAGTGTGGCACATTACGACAGACACAAATCCCGCTTTATTACAACCAAACCCTTTTTATCCCTTTGTTCAGCACTTTCCCAACCCGCACAAGCAGCCACATTCAATCTCATTGGGCCCTGTAAGAATCCCCAGGTAAATAGTAGAATCACAATGTTGAGCATGCGTTGTCTATAGGGGAACAGCTTCACCACCAAGGCCGCCCCACCCCCTCTCCCAACCCCCACATCGTCTGGCTTCCAACTGAGATTCCCCATCACAGCATCCCGGCCCAGACCCCCAAGGCTTGCTTGTTTACCTTTCCTGTCTTTCAACATTCCAACTTACCACCCCAAGGCTTGTTAAGTATCAAGGCCTCAGAGCTCATTCCCAGACTGTTTTTCATGCAAATCCCATCGACTTCACTCCCCACATCTCCCCCTGCTTTGTTTTGTATATCCACTATCAACACCCGCTTTAGATGACCCTACTTGAGCAGGGGCTAGATCGTATCTCCAACATATGCCAACCACGGCTGCTTAGCCTGTCCTTCTCTCCTGAATGGCCCTCTGATAACAGGGGAGGCCATCCCTCACATCAAGGTCTGGCATGGCATGTGTCTCCACCACTCAACGCCTACTGGGGTGCAGCCAGCAGCGGAGCTGAAGGTTCTTCTTGGTGGCAAACACAGAGGCCAACCCAGTCTTGCCCTTGACTGTGGTAGGAGGCATTTGGCCAACTTCAATCTTTGCACCTCGTTGTCAGTGCAGAGTTTCACCGGCCTCATCCAGTAACAAGTTGCTACTATGGCAAAGCACATACAGATTTACATTAGCAGTAGAACTACTACAGGGTGCAGCAGCGTGCAGAAGATGCTGATGGCAGAGAGGGACCAGTCAAAGAAATTTCCCACCAGTGATGTTCTCCCACCCTCTTAATTTGTTCCATTACCTTCTTTATAACACTACCATTGTGTTAGAATCTTTCTAGCTTTTGCCTTAGCATCTTCTAGCAGCTGCTACAAATCTGCATGCTCTAACATCTCTTTTACAAGCGACGAATCCATATAATACAATATGTACTTTCTTATTAGTAACTGGCTAGTAAATACAGGTGGCTTTATACACAAAATCACAGCCTCTAATAATAGCTACAAGCACACATATTCAAGTTGTTACTTTTCAGTTGCCTCTAAGTGATGTTTTGCAATCATTTGTTTTTATCTCAGTCTGCTCGTGGTATTCACGGTCAGCTTCTGCAGGTGAGGCATGGGGTTCTTCCACCAGTCTGTCCATGGTAAGGCTTGACACACTTTGCAGGCAGCCACCATGGACCTGCAGGCAGAAGGACACAAATATACCCCCTCCCCCAGGTTATCAGTTCTTGAGATGACAGATTAAAGTGTTTCCTTAAAGCAGAGGCATTCTGATACAAAAGGAATGTGAAGCAGCTACAGAAGTAAACTGCACGGTGTTAACAGTCAAGGAGTTTGCTGCGTCATTACCCGCAGTTAAAGTGCCAGGCAGGCTGGAAACACAGAGACTGTGCTGGCTCCTTCCTTTTTCACATCTACATCGTCTCGGCTTTTTCTTCTTCTGCCACCCCGATGCTGCTTGGGTGGCGGCTGGTGAAGCTTGTGGTTGTGCTACCGCTCTCGCTTTTTCAGTTAGCAGTTCTTGTTTCAACCGATCTGATCCTCCAAATCCTCGATTCACCCCCAGGTTACTTTAAACACACTAAGCAGGGCTCCTCCCATGCGCCCAGCGTGCTGCAGGAGTTCTTTAGGCGTTGTTTGTGGTGTCTCTACGAACACCCCCAACACTTCAACAGATCGAGAGGACTTTTTTTTTTCCACTCCATGGCTCCTGGCGTCCATCCTGGCCGTGCCACCGATGGAGCACTGGGAACCGAATCGGAGGGCAGCTTCCTTTGAACATGGTTATCAAACAACTAAACGGGCCTCACTGCCTTTGTATGTCCCCCGTTACAAACCTTCACGCGAACGCGACAATAAAAAATACACAGAACACCATCTGCCCTCAACACACACACACACAAGGGATCCCACAAACACACTCCACGCAAGTACAATATTTGAAATACAAAATCCAGACAATCATTACCCCCACTGCACGGCCCCACGGCCAGAACGCGGTGAAGGACCCTGTGAAGACGATCAGAAAACCAGCTCCGAGAAGCATCATCGCAGTGCGAGGGGGCAGGCTCAACCTCAGCGGGCGTCCCCGCGGAGGCAACGCTGACCTGGGTGGCATGAGGTTCTACCCCCCCACATCGCATGAGGCTCGGGCTTTTATACTGACCAAAATGCACACTCGTTCCGACGCAGGGGGCCAGCCTACGTCGGAAGAAGTCGCCAGCAGTATCTAGAAAGGTCTCCAAGGGTCAACAGAAAGATAGACATATTTGTATTTGCCAAGTTCTAGTACATGAGTATCACAGAGAGACTGCATCAAATGAGTTGTATATTGGGTCCCAAGGCCATGGTCCGCCACCTTTGATAACAGCATATGAAAGCATACCGCGGGTCTTGATCCGGCACATACACCACCGGGAAAGCACACAGTACGTCTGCATCCCCCGCCCGTCTAGCTTCTCTTTTTACAGCTGCCCATTTATCATGAAGATCTGGGAGGCATAAATCAGGCTCCTTTTCCGGATCGATAGGTCCCGGGTCAAAAGGACCATCCAGGTCAGCATCAGAATTATCAGACGGCAGAAGCACAGGAGCAGCAACAGCAGCCTGACTTCTCGATCTCATGGCAGAGTCCTGCAAAGAGGGTGGTGGTTAAGGGAGCCGAAGGTGCCGCTTCTGCCCCCTGTGCTTGTGAGCCGACATGAGCTTTTAAAGTATCAGAAACAGTTCCCCAAGGGCTCAATAAAGTTGCGACAACTTTATCATTTTTTGTAGCACAGTCCCACAGATTAACGCCAATTTCATCCCAATCTCCAGGTTATAAATATTAGTAGTATTAATAGATGGATTGGCTTTTGATGCCCAGAGAAGGCTACGTTTCAATTCTTCCTCTCCAACTTTCTTCCCATACTGCTTAAGAATAACAGCAAAAACTTCTAGAACATTTCTTTGCTCTTTTGTTAAAGCAGTCCCCACAGTTCTCAGCCGCTTACCCCGTCCTGCGAGAGGCAACCCGCGCTGTTTGAATTCGCTTTTCAGCGTACATCCTTGCTTCCTTTCAGCATGTAGCTCGGCTGAGACACGCCACCGCATCGCTGGCTTTTCGGGCCGCACGTGGTGGGCACCATCTATGGCGTACCAGGACACGACCTCAAAGGGAGGAGGAGACTCAAATCCAAGTTTATTCCAACCAAGCCCTTTTTATCCCCTTGTTCGGTACTTTCCCAACCTGCACAAGCAACCACGTTCAATCTCATTGGCCCCTGTAAGAATCCCCGGGTAAATAGTCCAATCATAATGCTGAGCACACACTGTCCACACGGCAACAGCTTCACCCCGCCGTCTCAGACCCTCTCGCAACCCCCACATCGTCTGGGTCCAGCTGAGACTCCCCGCCACAACATCCCGGCCCAGCCCCCCAAGGCTTGCTTGTTTGCCTTTCCTGTCTCTCAACATTCCAACTTCCCGCCCCAAGGCTTGTTAAGTAGCAAGGCCTCAGAGCTCATTCCCAGGCTGTTTTTCATGCAAATCCTATCGCCTTCACTCCCCACATCCCAGTATAACTTTTCTCCTGCACTACCACCGCGGTCCAAACGTATCCTAAATCCTCCACCACCCAAGGACCGTTCATGCCGTGATGGTGCTACTGACTATTAACTCAGCTGGTTGGACATGGTTTGGGTTGGAAAGGACCTTAAAATCATCCTATTCCAACCCCCTTTCAAGGGACACCTCACACTACACCATGTTGCCCGAGGCTCTGTCAAACCTGGCCTTGAACACTGCCAGGAATGGGGGCATTTACCCCTACTTTGGGCAGCCTGTTCCAATGCCTCGCCACCCTCACAGTAAAGAACTGAATTTGTCCTTTTGTTGAAATTAAGCCTTTCTTTTCTATCTGTTGCCTATGGAATTTCATTACTTCAGACCTCACCAGACTCTCAAATTTGCCAATGGGTTATAAAGTTATTAGAAGAGCACATAAGGTAGGGCAGTTGTATAAGCCCTGCTTATATTTTGGGTTAATCAGACTTAAGGTGCTGGAAACTCATCAATATTTCAGCAGATTTTGAACTGTGAAATGCCTGTCCACAAACCATAGTTTTTATTTAGCTAGGATCAACTCTTACTCACTTATAAGTGTCACTATGAATCTACCAGCTTGGATGACACTGGGGATTGAAATATGGACCTCTGTATTTTTGACACAGGTCATGTTCTGTAGGTGTGCTTTGTATTAGATTTTCACCCTCTGTGGATTACAAAAAATTGAAGACCCAAACCTGTTTAATTTTGAGTCCTCTAGTATGTGTTGTGCAGTTGCATTTGCATCATATTATTTCCCTGAGTTGTCCATACCTAAAGAAATATCATATGGAGAGGACTTACAGCTTACAGTGAACTCCCACCATGGGTCACTCAATCAGTGCATCTCCAGTTACTTGCTAAGGATAGGCTTAGGCTCACTTTCCAGAATACAACATTTGTTTAACCAGGTTCAAGGCTATGATCTGATAATTGTCCCTAATCGGAGGGGGTTCAAAACTGCTGTCATATGGAAAGCAAGTGATGTTTACAGGCCATGAGATATTAACATGCACACTGGAGTTCTTAAGTTCCAGGGGAATTTCTAAGAAACTTTCTGATTTCTTCAACTTTGATTATGAAAATCACACTTATCTATTAATTGCAATTGATAATTAATAATATTTGTAATTTGCTTTAGGAAAAGAAAAACAATAATTTACTAAACTTCATTCATCCAGAATTACAGAAAATACTTGAAAATTAGAAAAAGCAAGCTTGGAAAACAATCACAGTACAGGTACTTGGAGCAATTCGACAGGTTTCTTTCCAGGAAAGGCACAATTATTCAGTGTTAAATTTTGTCTTACCAGAAACCGCTATAGGAACTTTTCTATTCTTATTTTCTATTATTTTTTTACAAGACCTTTCAATGTGCTAGAATTTTTCCTCAACAGTGTGTTAACCTAGGATAAGGAGTCTTTGAAAACAATTCTTTGATTTGTATAATAAATAATATGACCTTTACAAATCTACAAAATGTAAATGAGCTTTAGTTGTCAAAGCTATTGTAGAAGCAGTCCTTTAAGGTTTGGTATGTTGTATCGAATTCCAGCACATATTCCCTAATTTAGTACTTTCAGGGTATCCACTGCATGGGTAAGTGCATGTTTAATGAAGAAACACATTTTCCTATTCTACTATTTCCTGCCCCTGCAAGTAAAAATTTACTGAGTGTCATGATGCGCACTGTGGCATTTTAGGACATTACTTTCTTAAGTTTCATTTGCTGTCTCTTCAGAATAATTCCTCCTCTATTATCTAAATGAATAAAGCACCAAAAAAAGACTGATGGCTTTGACTGAAGCTTTTCAGTTAGTTCGATTCTGAGAAACCAAGTACAATTTTCAAATCCATCTTTGTTCCATTTAAAAAGACATATAGCTACAATAAGAAGACATTAAGGCTTATATTTTTCTTTTTTAATCAAACTTTGACCGTGAGGGTGGAATTTATTGCACTGTCTTAGGCATTTAAAAATTAGACACTAAAATCTGAACTCCTCAATGTAGGCAGGATGTTCATTCATAGTCAATAAATGGAATAGATTCTTTCAAGGGTGACTCATCTGGCCTGAGTTACCTATTTCAGGCTGAAAAGTTTCTTGGATACCTATTTCTCTCCACTGACTGCAAAGAGACCTGCCCAGTCTTAGATGTCAGGCTTTTAAACACCAGATTACTCCTACATCTCATCACCTAGATTTGTCTTTAAGAAATTACCTTGCTGGCCCAGTTTCCCTAACTTTCAGGGTGGGAATTTCAAAAGTTCTGATTGACTTCACAATGATGATGGTAGAAAATCTTCTGCTGTTTTCAGCAAAGAAATGTCAGGTAGTTGGTAAGAATAACTTAATCAGTGATATACACTGTGCACCCACAAGAAGTTTGCTGATGACACCAAGCTCAGTGGTGGTGTCAGTTACCTAGAGTGAAGGGATGACATCCAGAGGGACCTTGATAGTCTTGAGAAGTGGACCTCATGAAGTTCAAAAAGGCCAAGTGTAAGGTGGTGCACCTGTGTGAGGGCAATCCCCATTATCAATATAGACTGGGGAATAAATAGATGGAGAACAGCCCTACGGAGAAAGACTGAGGAATACTGGTGAATGAAAAAATTGGACATTAGACAGCAATGTGCCTTTGCAGTCCAGAAAGCATTAAGCTTCCTAGTATATGCACCAAAAACAAATGTGGTCAGCAGGTTGAGGGAGGTTATTCTAGCCCTCTGCTCCACTCTCATGAGACCCCATCTGGAACCCCATGAACAAGAAACACATGGACCTCAGCACAAGAAACACAAGGACCTGTTGGACTGAGTCCAGAGGGGGACCACAAAGATAATCAGAGTGCTGAAACACTTCTGTTATAAAGAAAGGCTGAGAGAGTTGGAGTTGTTCAGGCTGGAGAAGAAAAGGCTCCAGGGAGATCTTATTTTGGCCTTTCAGTATTTAAATGGGGCTTATGAGAAGGACAGAGAGGTTTCTTTTACCAAGGCCTGTAGAGACAGGACAGGGCCAATGGCTTTAAACTGAAAGGGAGTAGATTTAGACTGAATATAAGGAGGAAATATTTTGCAATTAGGATAGTGAGACAATGGAAAGTTTGCTCAGCAAAGTTGTGGATGACCCATCATGGCCAAGATCAGGTTGGATGGGGTTTTGAGCAGCCTGATCTAGTGAAAGGTACTTCTGATTATGGCAAGGATGGACTTGATTTTTAAGTGTCCCTTCCAAATGAAACCACTCTGTGAATCCATGATTCTCCAAATTCCTTTGACATCTGTCATATGAAGATGAGCAATGGGTTTCACCCATTTTGGAAAAGACACAAATTCTAAGGATTCTGTGCTTACTTCACTCTATCCAACCCTGCAAGCACCACAAGTCAAGCTGCATTTTCAGGTGAGGTCCCATATTGCCACATTTGAACATGATAGAAGTTATCCTACTGTAAATAGGCGAGTATTTTCCTATTTAGAAGCAGGATACTTGAGAGACATTGAAGTTAGAAGGGTCTTCAAAGGGATCTAATGAAGTGCGGCCATCCAATCCACTGTAACATTTAGGTATCAACATTAGATTAAATTAATCCTACATTGTTCCAGTCTTTTCTGCAGACCTTAAAGGATATCAAGGCAGTAGTGAAAATCACACTGCCCTCAAATCAGATTTCTTAAGATTGGCTTCTAAGCAGGTCTTCAGTGCGGTTAATGAGGAGAGGGAAAGAAAGTGTATACTCCTCTATCATTTTATTTCCAGGCTGTTAGTATTTCTCTTCACCTCAGCATGGGAAAGCATTTGCAGCATCAGACTACCTCTTGTCGCCAGGTTGATCACCCTTTTTTCTCCAAATATTCAGTTGAGTCTCCTTCGGTTCATTTCCCCAAACCGCATTTGTGTAATGCCTGAGTAATAAAAATCAGCAGAATGCCTAGATGGAATTTCATCCATTTGCATTATCATTGAAAAAGACATTACTATTCCCCTGTCAAAAATATCCATCAACCTAATTACATCCCTTTTCTTCACAAGGTTTTAAAGTAAGGTACCTAAGTATGATAGGCAATGTAGAGTTATTATTTAATGACCATAGGGGAGATATATTTTGATTCATTTTCTTATGTGTTAAAAATTTATGACAAACATAAAACCCTCTTACAGCAGCTGGATCATTTGTAATGGTCATAATTTTATTTAAATCATATATAGATAAAGCATTATGTACATTTTAAAGCATTATGCTATTCTGAACCACTTGGGACGGCAGTGTGGTAGATTGGTAATAAAGTAAATGATAAGCATAATTTTAGCTGAAAAATAGGTGAACTCTGAAACTTGGAATCTAAAACTGGGGTTTTCAGCCTTTTTTGATATAAGTTTTTTACCAATTTTAATAATTTTTCTGGAAATGTCTGCATTTTTAGGATTTTTAAAACTGATTTTGCCTTTGGCTTTGCAATATGACCTGGTTGTGCGTGGTTCTTTCCCTCCCAGTTTTGTTTCCCTCACCATTTAAGACTGAAGAAGGAAATGAAGGCCAGTAAGCAAAGGGAAACAAACAAACAAACAAGCAAGCAAGCAAAAAAGACAGGGACAGGTTTTCAGAGGGTGTAGATCATCTGAGAGCAGCACATCTAATTCACTCCAGACCAGAGGAATGTTTGTGCATTAAAGTGGAATTGCAACGCTGCTATCCACTTTGTGGACATCCTAACAAATTTTAAATGAAACCCACTTGTTTTCTGTTCAATTGGATGTTATTTGAATAAATTCTTCTGTGTTGCAAAAAGTTGGTCCAGGATGGTGAAAGGAAAAGTCTGAAATAATTTTAAAGTGTAAAAGACATTTATCCTGGAATTTTCCACTAAATAGAGATGGTGAATTTGCTTCCCTCTAAAAATGCCAGTTTAATAGCTCAGTGCTGGTTAAATCATTCATATTAATGCCTGCTCTTTTGTTAGAGAATTGCAGTTCTAAATATTTTTTATGCTTGGTATCTATTTAAAAAGAAAGTAAAGCAGAGAATGCAGAAAGTTTTACAAATTTTCTTCTCAAAATGCTTAAATTCCCACTTTAAAATAACCAGTTGCTAGTGTAGATAAAAGAGAAATAAACACATAGAAAGAAACTATCTCTTATCAGTCAAATCTTTCAGTACTTACAGGGGAGTTATATCGCTGCAAAAATCTGATTCTCCTGTTCCTTCAAATTAGTCATTGGCCCTCTCTGCTTGGAAAGTTCTTCCTCTTTGCAGACCCTCTTGCAAAACCTGGGGTTTAGTTCCTGAGTCTTGACTCATATAAAGGGATGTAACAAACTTTTTTTCCATGTCCATCTTCACCAGCTCAGGATCAGGCACATATTTTTAGTGTTTTTCAAATATACATTCTGAAATCTTTCTCAGTGTTTTCATATGGGAAATGGCTGCCAGTTACCACTCCTGGAAGATAGAGGAAGCTTATACTGAAAGAAATGAGAATCATTAAGGGCAGGAACCAATGGATCTGAGTGGGAAGTAGTTTAACAGGTCATAAATTGACAATTTCCATATGTTTATGAATGCATGTATGTGTTAGCAAGTAAGCATTTGGGTTATTTAGTTCAGGCTTGGGCAAAGTATTGTCTTCCCTTATAAACTGTATCGGGTAATTCTGTACTGCCATGCAAACTGGCACATTTGCTTCAACTTTGTGAAAGAAATAATAAGCTTACAATATAGTCCTAAAATGTCTCTCTTTTTTCTGTAAGAGACAAGGGAAGTGAGGTGGAGATGATCTATGATATATGTTATAAAAGTAAATTATCACCACTAATGTCTTCTCCCAACTTCTTTTTTTTTTAGATACAAAATCATACCCTTCACTTACTTCATTCTTCTGCTAGATGATATTTTGCAGGTGAAGGATTTTTTTTTTTCTTTGGGGATTATCCCAAAATGAATGCTTGGGATATTTTTCTTTTTTTGTATTTCTGTTATTTTATTATAAGATTCCTTCGGGAACACTGACTCTCTAATAGCTAGATGTTTTATCTAAGACAGATAGCAGGGCTACTTCTCTGTGACTCATGAAAGATTTTTGTGTTATGGCTGAAATTTATTTTGAGGATAATTTTTTAAAAAATAATATTTCAGCATAAATTATATGGAATTACCTGAAATAACTTTGGCAAGTATGAGCTTGTATAACTAACAATAAAAAGAAAAAATGATCAGGAAGTTACTTACATTTGCAACACTCATCTGCAATGCATGTAAGTCAAGTACCTATATTGCTTATTTCATTGCCATCAATATTAATTACAGCAATAAAAATGACTCAGTTATTGCTGTCCTGAAAAGATGTTAATGATCTGGTCATCACTGAAATAGCTAAATTGGCTACTATGATGGCACAATAAATTCAGACTATAATTGGGCTGATTCTCTATTCCCTGACATCTGTGTAAATTAGGAGCTCCCTAAGAGTAAAGCTTGCGTAAATGAGATAGATAAGATTCAGATCTTTGCTTCATAGCTGTGGAGACCTGTTTATAACAGTTAGGTAATTTTAGTTAGCCACTCTGCACTTCTATGCTACATTAGCTGGCATTTATATTCTGCATACATAGCTGTCTGTATCTCCTGGTTGGTATGCCTCTTTAACTTACCAGTGTATTAATATTCTTGTACCAGTTATATTTTCCAGCAAATCATCACAAAGTGTTTCATGATGAATAAATATAATAGTAAGAAAAGTAATTTTATCTGTTGCACATCTGAATAGTGGTACAAAAGTCTTTTAACTGAATTCATGCTCAAAAAGCCAATTCTTTAAAACTTATGTCCTGGGTTCAGCAGCAGCAGTCGTTTTTCTCCTTCTTGGTAGCTGGTGCAGCGCTGTGTTTTTGACTTTCGGCCTGGGAACAGCGCTGATAACACCGATGTTTTTAGTTATGGCTTAGAATGTTTAGGCTGGCCAAGGACTTTCTGAGCCTCATCCTCTGCCAGGGAGGAGGGGAAGCCGGGAGGAAGCCGGGAGGAAGCCGAGACAGGGCACCTGACCCAAACTGACCAAAGAGCTATTCCATACCACAGCACATCATGCCCAGGATGGAAGAGCAGAGAGCAGAGACCCGGAAGGTGGGGGTTTGCTGCGGAGTCGGGCTGGGTATAGATGGTGAGCGATTGTATTCTTTTCCCTTGTATCTCTCTTGTCATTATTATTATTGGTGGTAGCAGTAGTGGTTTGTGTTATACCTTAGTTACTAAACTGTTCTTATCTCAACCTGTGGGAGTTGCATTCTTTTGATTCTCCTTCCCATCCCCCCGCGAGCTGGGGGGAAGAAAGACGGGGGAGTGAGTGAGCGAACTGGGTGAGTTATAGCCGGGCTTAAACCATGACACCTTAGGAGAAACCAAAAAACACAACTTGGCCCTCCTGTCTGATGTATTTTAACTACATGACTGCAATATTACTTTTCTACAAGGTCCCGGCCACGTTTAGAGAACAGGCTGGACAGTCTGCTATTAATGGGCAGCAAGATAATACTTTGTTTTTTGCTTTTTTTTTTTTTCAATGTACTTAGCTTTATTTACTTCGCAATGTTCAGACTTTGCATTGAAGATAGAATGATTGTTTTCTTCCCAGCATTTCCACACTGCTTGCCTTTTGTAACATCTATGGGTTTCAAAAAGATTATTGAATTTTTGTGCATAATACTTCTGTAACACAAAGAGATTGTATTATTCCCATTTTATAGAAGGAGAAGGAGAGACAATAGTTGACCTGGTTTTACCTCACTTATTTTAGTTGCGTAACTCTGGTACCTAAGTCAACAGGCTAATAATTTCAGATTTGATCTACTGTCAGTGGAAAAAAGCAAGATCTTTGCAGAACAACACAGATTTTGACTGGGTACCTCTCTATTTCTGCAACCATGAGGAAACTGGGTTTCTAATTCTAACAGTGCTCAAAATTCATGGATGTAGAGTAAGACTGTGAATTATGCAAGGCTTAATTTTTCATGGAAATAAACCCAAGCCTACCAGTAAATGCATCTGTTTCCACCATTATATTGCTTTCTTGAAACGATCAATTTTGCTTTAGAGTTCTTTGATTTCTTCAAAGCAGATGACCCACAGATCCTATGCCAAGCACCCACAAAGTGTGAAATGTACGTTTAATAGCCAACAGTAGGAATTTTGGTTTGAGCAGCATGTCTGGGAATAGAGAGGGTTTCCTGCAGAAGTAGCTTGGGGACTTGGGTCCTCTGCAGATAGATTTCAGCTGCCTCTGTTAGGAGATCATACTTTCTTTTCTAGCAGTCTACTTTCGTAACATGTTATACATATTCCAGTTTCTGTTAAAAAAAAGAAAAAGTTCAATAAATTCTAACAGCTCATTAAACTGAGCAACCTTCACTTATCCCCAAAGCCTGGCCCGTTTATGGACCTTGGTACTTAAGCAACTGAAATGGCGAATTCAGCCTCTAGCATGCAGTCGCTGAAATACTTTGGCACTTTGCGGTTTTTCACCACTTTGACGCCCCTTGTCAAAACATTAAGGGGGATGTAGAGCAGCAGCATGTCATTATGTAACATTTTTACACATCATATTTATAAAAAGTCAAACACATTTTATTCTTGATCTAGAACTCTGCTAATTAGATGCCACTGACAGCTTGACTGCAGACTTTGAGTCTGAATACTGTCATGCTGTTCCCGGCTGGCATTTATAGTTGGCTGGTCCATGGAAGCATGGGCCATTCTGCTCAGGTTTTCAAGGCGAAACAGAAGCGTTGGAACTTTTCACCACTTGTTCATCATCTCTCGCTTGTTAATTAATGTCTGCATAGTGTTTTGAGCATGTGCTGTCAGAATCCTGTCTTTTATTTCCTCAGTGATAAAGCCCAGAAAAGACTATCACGGACACCCTACAAACAATTCAACCATCCCAGCTGGGAAAAAGAAAAGCCAGAGATTAAATCACCTGAGGCTATGAACTTGTGCAAAGCACATGCATCACAGTGTTATCATAGCAATACAGGTTATTGCTTTCGTGATTATAGGTTAAAGAAAGCTTTGTCATTTAGCGAGTTCAGGTTCAGCAAAAGTGGGAAAATACGGAGCTCAGCAGCCACTGTAAAAGCCATCCTCAAAGCACGGAAAGGTATTGACCAAGTTAGTGACCATCTGAGCTAAAGGTACGTACCAGGCAGATATTGCTTTCCCTCCTAGAGATTGTGTCTGGATCACATCCCAGAACATCCTGCTGGTAGCTGGAATATGTGATACACCTCAGCTCTGACCATGCTGCTAAATAGACCATGTCTGACCATCTTTCTGAACTATGTACAAGTCAATCAAACATAGCAGACACTTTGGGAGTTCACCAGGTCCATTATGCCTAGTAATAAGTCATAATCTTTGTAGATTATTAGTTTTCTGTATGGGCTAAATGTTACCTGACTACAGAAAAGGATCAGATCCCCTTCAATGAAATTAAATAGGAATTTAGCTGCCTATAACCCCAGTTCATCATATGTGCTTTATAGAACTGCATGCCTCTAAATTTACTATGCATTTTCTATTGAAATTTTTCTGGATGCCAAAATTCAGGCACTGTAATGTAAGAAAATGGGTGTTTTCCAACCAACATACCACTGCAATGCAGATTATGAGTAGAGGCAAAAAAGCTAGGAGTGATCAGAACAGGGAAGAGCTGTATCAGAAATGACATTAGTACCTGCCTTCCTTATTCATTGTCTAGTCATAATGATGGCTGTCTCTATTGCATTCCCTAAGTTATGTGGCAATAAGTAGATTGCAAAAGCTCTTGCAGTTTGGGTTTTTTTTTCACCAGTTGTCTAAATCTTCTTTTGTCAAAGCTCAGTGAAATCAAGGGCAAAAAGAATTTTAAGATTTCTGCTTATTTCTAATTAAGTAATGTTTCATGCTTCTTTCTACAGTCAGAGTACTTCTGAGATGGTCTGTCCTTTATTTAATGCCTAAATACACATTCATACCTGCTGAACTTGGAGGCATACATATGGAAACATAGCCAGAACTTGTTATTCAGAAAAAAACAGAGGCACGGAAACAAATTTACCAGCAAGATGAGGGTTTTGGTTTGGTTTTCAGTATGACCACAGAATTACATTGAGAATTCAAGGTTATCAAACATTTGTAAAGAAATGGCCGTTTCTTTAGGAGCGTAAAATCGTGACTTTATACAAAGACAGACTTTACCTTTGTCAGTTCAGCACTCTTAATCTTGACCTCCTTATTTGAAGAACTGTGGAAAAGTGTGTGTGAGGGGGAAAACATGGGCATAATTGGACAGGAAAATGTTAGACTCTTTATTTTCTTTGTTCTTTAGAAACAAAAATGACTTTACATTTACTCACAATAAAACGAGATCTTTCTCAGCTGTGAAATTCTCCCCATAGAAATCTTACGCAGAAGTAGTAAATAATGCAGCACAAGGGAACGACAATGACACATTAGAGCTTTGTTTGAATGCTCGCTGTGCTTTGTGCATGATGCAGAATTCAATGGACAGCAATACTAAGGGGGGGGGGAGGCTTGTTTGTGTTCAGATTACATAATCCACTCATTTTTGTTGTTGTCGTTCTAGGCATTTTCTCCAAGGATGTTCTGCTTCTCATAAAGTGCGTTCAGCCTTATCTGGAGTGCAGAAGCCTAAGGCTTTGTTACAATCGTTATTTATAACTTAACTATAGGAAAAAAAATAAAAGCTAGCTGAACACGAAAACACTTCTTCAGTCATAAATAAATAGCTCATTTCTACCTAGGGAGGAGAACAGCAGCTTTCAAAGAGATTTCACCTCAATTGCAGAATCATAATTTCCAGGTGGAAACTATTGCAAGAAGGCTCTCTAAAGCTAGATTTGTGCAGTTTCTTGTTGAAAGCTTATTGCTGAGATTTGCAAAATTACTCTGGGATTTGAATACCTTTGTGGGTTTTTAGGTGTCCAACTTGGAATGAACCTGAAAGGAGCCATTATAATCCTAAGTATTTACAGATATCTGAAAAACAGACATTCCTGTCAAATATAAGACTAACCATCTTGAAATGGAAGAACACAAAAGTTTTTGCCTCAGAGAAAATGAGTGGCAGCTGCAGATGGAGGACCATATTCATGTGGGATAACTTCAGCCTCTGAAACACAATGGAAGCAAAAAAATAAATCTTAAAAGTTTTCTCTCAGTTATCCAATTAACAATTTATGACCTATTGTAAATATTGATTTTGTGCTCAGAAGCTGATTTCAGACAGCAGCCTAAATCTTTATTGAAACATGTAAATCAGAAACCATGCCATGTTTATGATGATACTGTTATGACTGTGTTTGGTATCGATTATGCTTGTATGAAACTAAAATACTGATAAAGGTGTTTCTTATTTCCTTAGATAAACCAGCTATACCCAAATAACAACATCCCATGAGCTTTGTCATTTCAGTTATGATGTTCAACAATATAGTCATATCATAGTTGAAATACCAAAGTTTTGTCTGTTTAGAAGACCTTACTTATTAGCTCCAGCCAACCCTACTCAAAAGAGTAACTTTCGAAAATCAGGGAAAAACCCCTCAATTGTATTTCCCCCTCATGTGCAGGTTTTGCAAAGATGCTTTTCTTTTTCATTTTAGTAGAGTTCTTCTGGGTTTAAAGGGTAAAAAGTCAGAAAAGAATCAAAATTCGTACAGCAACATCAAATTTGAACCACACATAAGCAAGGTTTGTTACTCAATTTTAGCTGAGGCTGGTTTTGTGTTAACTGACCTGCTATGCTGATCTCTCAGATCATAATCCACATTGCATTTGAACATTTCCAAACCTATCAAACAGTGATATTTTTTCTCCCTCTTTTTCTGCTGTTAAGCTAGAAGAGTACACTACCAATTTCCCGCAGCATACAAGATTTCTAAGCAGCAACAGAGAAACCTCCTGAGCTCTCCAAAGCGCATGCTGAAATGCAGCATTTCTCTATTCTTGAATTCCTTTCAGTAGGTGTTGAAACCTTTTATAGTAAATTGCATTTTACATGTTAGGAACTTCAAAAGAAGGTGTTAATATAATTGAGACATGATAAGTTTGACAGTTGGTGTCATTATATGAGTTTCACTCAGCAGCCTTCTGAAGCAAAAATAATTAAAAAACCTGTCTTCCCAAAGAAAGGAATCTTATGCCTATAATGTTGAAATAACTTCTTAATAACTTGCTTTAATCCATAAAGTCCTCGTCCCAGTCCAATATTCAACATTTGAAAATGGATTACATGTAACTATTCTGACTCCCATAGTCCTGACATTATTTAAGAAATGGATCGTTTGCAACAGTACCTTTGTGTTCTGTGGTTATTACACTCCCTTATTAAAGTACGGATAGGCAAATACCTTACAGTTAGCTACTTAACACTTACTTTAAATCTCGTTGATCTTCCATCTATAGGCTGGGGTCCTGCCCCAAATTACCACTTTTGTCATGATTTGTCAAAGATCAAGCAAAATAACAGAGAAAGGGCTGAGCACAGCCAGGAACAGAGCTGCCAGCAGTGTTGGAGAGCCTGGGAAGAGGAGACATTCTGAGTATCAATTAGTTGATACTAGAGGCACTAGAGAATGAACTAGTTGATTCATTTCCTGCTGAAATTTTGGTCCCCAATATGTGATTTAGTTGATCAGTGTACATTAGGCTTCAGATTGCTAAGAAGGGTAGGAGGAGGGTTTTTTTGTCTGTTTGAGACCTATGAGAAAAGCTGAAGAAAAAATTGATCAACAAACCAAGATGATACTACATATGTAAAATACAAAGAGAGCTATCCTTTTGGCTCACATATGCTAATGCATAATTAAGTCAAGGACAAATCTGACCAATGATTCCTTGGGAATGTTCTTGGAATGTGTCATATGTGAAACCTATTCTGCTCTTCAAAGAGCTCAGAGTTTCTTGGGCTTGCACTAACTCTCCATATTCCTTGCTGAAACATGTATTGTGCTCCTAATTTGCTTCTCTATTCCTTCCAGCCTGCATTGTGTAGATTATTCTTCTCAAAACAGCAGAAAGTTTTATGAATTCTAAATGCAAGCTCTTTTATGAAGTCACCCAATTAGACAGCTAACATTCACTTTGCGGTAAGATCCGTACAAAGATCAAACATGACAGAGTTTATGGTGAAATCAGGAATGGACACAGCAGTAGACCTTCTCCATAGAAATGGCATTGTATAAGTATTTTAAAGCTACAAAAAACAGGACTTCAGATTTTTCAAGCCTGCCTAGCATAGCCCCAGCTTTCACAGAATCTGTTCTTCACCTAAATTCATCCCATCATCTCTTAGTTGTTACTCTGACCTTGGGGGATTTTATTCCTTGTTGATATGAGTGAATCAGAATTAAAAACAAAATGCTTATAAAACCAGATCTCCAGTTAAGAGCCACAGGCACTTTTTAATCTTACAATCAAGGATTTGGGTACTATGGCCTTCCCTCAAAAAGAGGGTGGTATCTATTTTTCAAAGTCCCCCTTTCAACAGTTTGAATCATGAAGAGAAAAGGAATATTGTGCGCAACTGAAACTGAAGAACGATTTAGATAGCTATACTCAGTTCAAGTTCATCCCACTAAATTTGATTTCTGCACTACATGCCACCTTACCCATTTTACAAGCCTATTTATCCTTCCATGTGCTTAAAGATAAATGGTCTGAGCTTGGATCAGTGAAAAAAACATGTTCTGTGAAGAATGGTGCTTCATCCAGGCTGTTGTGCAACTCATATTAGGTTAGATATTAGGCTTAGCTTAGATACTTCTACTTCACTTGGCAAGACAATTCCGCTTTTGTAGGAATACTCAGACCATGTCAGACCTTCCCAAACATCTCAAAGTAGAGGTTTGTGAACTTTCATCTTTAAACAAGTGCAAGTACCAACTTTGTAAACTCCGAGTTTTGCAGTAGAGAGCAAACGGAGCAGAAAGAAGAAAAAGATTTTGATGCCTGTGTCTTAAATCAGATCAGGCACCGGGCTGAAGGCAAGCTTGGGGCAAACAATAAGGCCTACAGAGATGGGCAGAGGGAAGCAGGAGCAGGAACACTAAGCAGGCAACGAGACCTGAGCAATCAGGTCTAGGACTGGTTTGTAGATGGGCCTCCCTGTTGTGTGCACTATGCTGAGGGAATAGTTTTGTTGTGCTGTAACAGCATTTGAAGGGCTAATAACAACAGTTATTTATTATTCTTATGTCTTAGACAGTTAAATCTTTGAGCCTTACCACCTCAGTACCAACACTATCAGTCTCCTCTCTATAAAAATGCTCACTTCAGGTATTTCATATTCATTAAAACTTTGATGCCTGCTCTCATTTGTAATGGTGCTTGCATTCACATTGCAGATCTTTCAAAGAACCACATGGAACAGTGTACCAGTGAATCTGAAAAGGTTTTAGTGGTTTTGAGGGAGGTCTGTAAATAGGATCATCATAGTCAGCATGCAAGTTCTGGCCTCCACATGCAGTCAGTCATCTCCAATAGTTCACAGACATCATCCCCAAGTTCCTAACCTGGTCCCCAATTTCCATGACTTGCTACAGTTCAGCTTATGTATTTAACCTTGCATCAGTCACTTTTCATATAAATAGATTTTCAGTAACCATTCTCATGGCACTTTCATCAACAGCTTTCCTGAGAGAACAATTAATATTGGTTCCCATGAAGCAGCTTCGCATAACAGACCATCAATGGCTTTGTCCTCTTGAAGGAATATTCTCTTACTAATCTAACTTGCATGATCTACTCTGATTGTACAGCCTCTGCATGTTTACTGCAGATTAAGAGCTACCTTTTCCAGTCTTCATGTCTTTCGTCCAGGCCTGAAGAGAAAGAAAAACCAGAGCACCGCTGGGACAACTTGCTCCGTCGTTGTGAGAATGTGACACATCCTCAAATTACAGTGGGGATAGCTGAAACATGATGGGGGAGGGCCTGTGTTATAACACTAGTAAATTAAATGTACTTTTGTAACTTTTTTGTATCTTACACAATGCAGCAGGAATGACATGAGGGAAAATGACAGGCAAGCACATGCCTTAGCTAAGGAGAGGGGAAAGAAGGTGAAGAAGCAGGAGGTGGTGATAGAGCATGAATAGGCATCCCCAGACAATCAAGCTGACAGAAGGAGTGGGAGTTTGCAGGCAAACTTTCTGCAGTCTCATTAGATTGAGAGCAGGCTGATGAGAGCTGTACATAACAGGTGCTTTATTTAACAGGGGAAAGAGAACATGAAAATGAAATGAAAGAAAATTATTAGGAATAAAGTTTCACCATGTGTTGGAGGCTGAGGCCATGACAAGGAAGAGGGTGGTGTTCCACCTCTTTCTGTTTCTTTCTCTGTGTGTAGGCTTAGAGGCAGGAGGTCTGAAGGTTTCCTATGAACCTCCTACACCCTGCAGGGATGTGCTATAATGTGCCCATCGTTGAATGATCTATAGCTTTCCACAGCTTTGGCACCTACAGTATTCCTTCAAGGACAGATCAGTACTGTCACACAGGGCCTGGGACAAGTGGCATTTCAGGTGTCCAGTGCAACATCTTACAAGCACCATGTAGTGACCAGCGTGTGACCTCATTAATGGTTTTGGATCTGCTTCCTGAAGAATCACTGTTGTGGCCCAAAGCCTCTGAGGGAGGTGTCCTATACACTTCCACATGTTCATAAAATCAGCACTTGAGTTGAGTCTTAGCTAGCAGAGTTTTTGTGAGGTTAGATATGAGGAAGAAGTTCTTTAGTGTGAGAGTGGTGAGGCACTGAAACAGGTTGCCCAAAGAAATGGTAAAATGCTCCATCCCTGGCAGTGTTCAAGGCCAGGTTGGACAGAGTCTTGGGTTAAATGGTCTAATGTAAGGCATCCTTGCCCATGGCAGGGCAGTTGGAACTAGATGATCTTAAGGTCCTTTCCAACCCTAACTGTTCTATGATTCTGTGACCCTTCTGAGCAAGTCTTGACATTTCTTTTCCACCTTCCCAAAACATCAACAAAACGCAGTCACCAAAATAGCTAGTTCCACCACTCCCAGGAACAGAACATGATCTACCGTGAAATTTAACTTAATAAATCTGGGGTTTGATAAATAGGACCTACATATGAGAATTTTACCGCTGTGTAGTTAACCAAGGAAATTCTTACCCAGCTTACTATGAAAGTGCTACCAGAGACAGGATAACATAGGTATCCAGCAGGTACAAAAGATGTTCAGCAGTTACCAGTTTATTTACTTTTCTCATTGCATCAGAATACATGAGCAGCAGACTTCTGTTTTTTTCATATTTCCCTTCAATACAATAGTAGTAAAGAAATATTAATATTCTCGTCTTCAGTGGTGAGAATGGGATGCACACATCACCATCTTAAAATTGTCAATGGCAATTTTGTTTTTAAGCTAATTCTGACAGAAATTGGAACTTCCACCACTCATTTTCTACACTTCATTGTGGCCACCTTGCTGAGAAATGGGAATTTGCTTTTGCAGGAGATAGTTTGCAGTGGGTGGACTTGTAATTAGTTATATCTTGCTCTGTAATAGTACCTGGTTTTTGATAAATTCCTGAAGGTAAAGGAAGCAAACTGGAGGCTGCTTCCTCTCTCAGAGGCAGGGTAATATTCCCAAGTTGACAAGAAGTAACTAGCTTGACTACATCAGCATCTACCTCCCACATGTACTAGGACTTCAAAGAAACTAAGAGCTGCTACTTCATACTGCAGCATGTTACCACTTTGTGGCTGGACAGATGGGTTTTTGTTTTGTGCAGGGAAGAAGGTGTTCACTCAGTAGGTGTTTGATATTGATATATATACTCCTATAGGCTTATTTCAAACTTCATAATAGGGAAACACGTCAAAATTCTGACAATATTTAACTTTTTTTCTTATAGAATCATAGAATAGTCAGGGTTGGAAAGGGCTTTAAGATCATCCAGTTCCAACCCCCCTGCCATGGGCAGGGACCCCTCCCACTAAACCATGCAACCCGAGGCTCTGTCAGATCTGGCCTTGAACACCACCAGGGATGTTACCTTTAACACACTTGTCTGAGGGTAGCACAGGTTCACTTGCTTTTTGCAACTTGGTTTAGATCCATGCGCTACCAGATATACAGAGATGTCTCTCATGTGATTTTGGATATCTATTGCTTAATTGCTTTGGCTACCACCTTCTTTGTAATCACTTCAGAGACCTGAGGGCTTTAAGGTACAACTCATTTGACCTATTTTAGTCACTGGTTTTAACATTAAATAAATTGCACTCCAGAAGTTCTCATTTCTCCCCAAAGTGAGCCTCAGATGACCAGCTCAACCACAGCTGCTTATGGTGCGGCTGTGTACAGGTGCCTTACATTAGTCCCACCCATGAATCTCAGTGCTGTAGCTACCTGAAATCAGTGGTGAGACCCCCTTAGGCTTTGGGTACAGTTCTGCCCCATTTCATCTTTGAGAAGAAATAGATGTGCTTGCAGATGTTTTGAACACATGGTGGGCTTTTGCTTTTCCAAAGATTTAGGATAGCATCTTAAAGACCCATTAAATATTTTTATTGAGTCACTCTTGCTCAGTGACCTGTTTGAAATGAAAATTAAGTTAGCGTGATAGGGTTGGAGATGTAATATTCTTCTGCAGGTTTGAAATTGTAGAGGTAATTGTTTTATTAAAATATTTGCTCTTCTGCTCCCTACAAGGTTTTTGATGGCCTGGAAATCATTGTATAGCGCCATGCTAGCCTTTAGTGCTTTGATTTCCACAATGCCTTGCTTTATTTAATAGGCCTGAAATATTGATTAACATTTACAGATTCAATTCCAAGCACTTGCCAGGGGTTACAGAGAGCCAGAGAGAGCTGGTAGTGCCAGTCAAATTCTGAGGTGTAATGAAATCTCCTACTGTGCCTGTCAGCTTATCCAGTGTACAGGTCATTTCCCACAAGCTCTGCAGTGTTGAAAGAAGCAGTTTTCACTTGAAACATTTCATAGGCAAAGGAAAAATATGTCTCCAGTATTGTATGCTTTATCCCTTTGTCTAATATTGAATAGGCTCATTGCTTCACACAATTTTTGCTCCCAAAGCTTTCTAAGTCAATAGAAGAATGTTTCAGGTGGGCATAAGTCAAGACTCTCAGTGTAAATGCTTTATTACTGTTGTCAAGGAATTTCACAGTAACTAAGGCTAGAGATAGACAAACCTCAAAAGCACTGGAATCTCAATTCATTTTAGTTAGGTATTGAATGATTCTTTGATTCTTCCAAATATTAAAGCTCCCTTTGAAAGATACTTGCATCCTTCTTCCAATAATGTCGTCTTTCTTAATTTGTTCCAAGACCACAATTTTCCTTCAAATTCAAACCCTCTTACCTATTTCAGTCCAAGTCTAAATAGAATCTATTCTATTCCATCCATGTCTTTATCTGATTTTTAAAATATTTTTCATGATCAAGGTTTTGTCATCTCCTACAGAGAAGAGAAAGAATGTGCAGCAAAATGTTTTGCTTTTGTAGGGTTTCAGTTTTGTTTCTGCTATTAAATTTTAGGTATCTGTTTTCAAAAAGGTTATTTTAAGGAGAGATATCTTGTTCTTTGAGTGACAATCTGATGAAGGTCCTTCTGATCATCTGTGATCAAATGTATTATATATATTCAGAGTAGTCCCCAGGACAGTAATGTTGCTTGCAGGATCTAATTTTAAATCAACTGTAATGAATCTCTTTATGCCAGAAAATTCAAGTTACTGATCTTAATCTCTCATGTGAGGCAATATTGTCTCGAGATCAATATATCTGAATGGTGCATTAAAAGAGTATTATTGTTTGCCCTCTCTTGTGTAACAGGGGACACGTATATCTAAGCTAGTAAACACTTCCAGCGCCATGTCCTGACCTGAACTCTAAATGGTGACAGTGATTTACAAGTTTACAGTTGGCTTTGGTTAGCTTCTCTGACAGTTTCATTTGTAATGGGAAATTCGACAACGATGCATGGCTGGATAGACCTACCAATAGATTCAGTAACAGTTTCTTCAGTATTTTCTGAGTATATTGAAAGAAGAGGGGAGATATCTGTCTGAGAAGGATGCGCTGGATATTTTACCAATGCATTGCATTGGAGTGGCACTGGTTCAGGATGGAAGAAGTCTACATTCAATTGAAAATTTCTAGCTATTTGAACTCAATGGATATTGCAAAAGGCAAAGGAGCTTTTCATCACAAATAGGTGATGAGAAAAATCCTGCTATTTAGCATTCCAAAGAAAGTGCACATTTTCTCCCTCAAATATGTCTTTTTGTATTATTTAGGAGCTTTGTGCTAAAGATAAGTTGCAAACATGCAGCCCTGATAAATAGTTTGCTACCAGAGGCTGTTTTTTTATCAGAAGGTATGAGCTTCAGTGGAAATTTGGCTATAGATTCCCTTGACCTGTAATATGCATTCCATTCTGTTGCTGAGAAATTAGTCTGTATAAACCTTTGTTTCAGTCGTTAAACTTGAAATTCTGCATTCTTCCCTGAGATCAAGATGTCTCAAACAAGAGCTTTGCTAGAAAATGGAATTAAAAGTTTTTTTTTCCAATAAGCAGCATCCTCAAGGTTAAAATATAAAATTCTGATGTTCCATCAGTGATTCCTAGGGGTGGGATCACATTTAAGATTAAAGAAACTATATTTAGGTGTCCATATGTGAGCTGTGTATTTAATTTCCTGATAGGTACAGCCATCAAACATCGTATCCACAGAACTATATAACTGACCAGCCATTGAAGTAAAATTCAATTATTTAAGTTTTCTGAAGCCTTTTTAAATGCCTGAGGCATTCCTACTGGACTGACAAATGTAACAGGATTTGTAGCATGGGGAACAAACAAGAGGAATTAGAGATGTGTGCACATCTATGGGGATATGATATAATAGGCATAACAGAAACGTGGGATGGCTCCTATGACTGGTGTGTTGAAATGGAAGGTTACAGGCTCTTTAGGAAAGACAGGCCTGGTAGGCGGGGAGGGGGAGTTGCTATTTATGTTAGGGATAGGCTGGAGAGTATGGAACTCTGTCTGGGGACAGGTGAGCAGTCAAAAGAGAGTTTGTGGGTCAGGGTTAATGGGAGAACAGCGATGGGAGACATCATTGTGGGGGACTGTTACAGACCGCCTGACCAAGAGGACTCAGTGGATGAAGCACTCTATAGACAGATAGGAACAGGCTCACGCTCGCAGGCCCTTGTTCTCATGCGGGACTTCAACAACCCTGATATCTGTTGGAGGGACGGTATGGCCCGGCACAAGCAATCCAGGAGGTTCCTCGATTGTGTGGAAGACAGCTTCCTTCTGCAAGTAATAGAGGAGCAGACAAGGAGAGGTGCCATGCTTGACCTCGTGCTCACCAACAGGGAAGGGCTGGTTGGAAATGTGATGATCCAGGGCAGCCTTGATTGCAGCAATCATGAGATGGTCGAATTCGAGATCCTCAGGACAGTGAGAAGAGCGTGCAGCAAGCTCACTGCCCTGGACTTCAAGAGAGCAGACTTTGGCCTCTTCAGGAACCTGCTCAGTAAGATTCCATGGGATATAGCCCCAGAGGGCAGGGGGGCCCAAGGCTCTTGGTTGATATTCAAGGATCACCTGCTGCAAGCTCAGGAGCAATACATTCCTACTAGAAGGAAGGGCTGCAGGAGGGCCAGGAGACCTCCTTGGATGGATAAGGAGCTGCTGAGGAAAATTCAAAGGAGAAAAGAGGCTTATAAAAGGTAGAAGCAAGGACAGGCAGCCTGGGAAGAATACAGGGATGTTGTCCGGGAAGCTAGGGACGAGGTTAGGAAAACTAAGGCCCACTTAGAATTAAACTTGGCTAGGGATGTTACGGATAACAGAAAGGGATTCTATAGGTACATTGCAAATAAAAGACAGACTAGGGACAACGTGAGCCCTCTCCAGAAGCTATTGGGAGAACTGGCTACCCTGGATTTGGAGAAGGCTGAGGTTCTTAATGACTTCTTTGCCTCAGTCTTCACTGGCAAATGCTCTGACCACACCACCCAAGTCTTGGAAGGCAGACACAGGGACTCTGAGAATGAAGACCCTGGGCCCACTGTAGGAGAGGATCTGGTTCGAGACCATCTTAAGAACTTGAACGTATACAAGTCCATAGGACCTGATGAAATCAATCCATGGGTCCTGAAGGAGCTGGCAAATGAAGTTGCTGAGCCACTGTACATCATATTTGCAAAATCATGCCAGCCAGGTGAAGTTCCCAATGACTGGAAAAAGGGAAATATAACCACCATTTTCAAGAAGGGGAAAATGGATGAGCCGTGGAACTACAGAGCAGTCAGACTCACCTCTGTGCCTGGCAAAATCTTGGAGCAGAATCTCCTGGAAGGCATGTTGAGGCACATGAAAAACAAGAAGGTGGTTGGTGACAGCCAGCATGGCTTCACTAAGGGGAAATCCTGCCTGACCAATCTGGTGGCCTTCTATGATGGAGCTAAGCAGCTAATGGACAGAGGTAGGGCAGTTGATGTCATCTACCTGGACTTGTGCAAAGTGTTTGATACTGTCCCACACAACATCCTTGTCTCTAAGTTAGAGAGACATCAATTTGATAGGTGGACCACTCGGTGGATAAAGAACTGGCTGGATGGCCGCATGCAAAGAGTTGTGGCCAATGGCTCAATGTCCAGCTGGAGACCAGTAACGAGTGGTGTCCCTCAGGGATCGGTGTTGAAACCGGTCTTGTTCAACATCTTTGTCAGTGACATGGACAGTAGGGATTGAGTGTGCCCTCAGCAAGTTTGCCGATGGCACCAAGCTGTGTGGTTCGGTTGATACACTGGAGGGTAGGAATGCCATCCAGAGGGACCTTGACACACTTGTGAGGTGGGCTGATGCCAACCTGATGAAGTTTAACCACGTGTCATGGTTTAAGACTAACTCACGCAGTCTCTCTCACTCACTTCCCCCTCTTTTTTCCCCCCGCTCCCGGAGGGATGGGAAGGAGAATCAGAAAGAATGCAACTCCCACAGGTTGAGATAAGAACAGTTTAGTAACTAAAGTATAACACAAATCACTACTGCTACCACCAATAATAATAATGACAAGAGAAATACAAGGAAAAAATACAATTCTCACCACCTAATACCAAGCCCGACCACGCAGTGCACCCCCCACCCTTCCGGGTCTCTGCTCTCTGCTCTTCCATCCTGGGCATGATGTGCTGTGGTATGGAATACCTCTTTGGTCAGTTTGGGTCAGGTGTCCTGTCTCTGCTTCCTCCCGGCTCCCCTCCTCCCTGGCACAGCGTGAAACTCAGAAAGTCCTTGGCCAGGCCAAAACATCACTAAGCAGTAACTGAAACACTGGTGTTATCAGCGCTGTTCCCAGGCCGAAAGTCAAAAAACACAGCGCTGCACCAGCTACCAAGAAGGAGAAGAATGGCTGCTGCTGCTGAACCCATGACACCACGCCAAGTGCAAGGTCCTGAACCTGGGCCAGAGCAATCCCAGGCACAGCTCCAGGTTGGGCAGAGACGAGATTCAGAGTAGCCCTGTGGAGAAGGACTTCTGGGTGTTGGTCGATGACAAACTTAACATGAGCTGGCTTCAGTGTGCTCTTGCAGCCCAGAAAGCCAACCGTGTCCTGGGCTGCATCAAAAGGAGGGTGACCAGCAGGTCAAGGGAGGTGATCCTGCCCCTCTACTCTGCTCTTGTGAGACCTCACTTGGAGTGTTGTGTGCAGTTCTGGTGTCCTCAACATAAAAAGGACATGGAACTGTGTGCCACCATCCTTCCAGTATCTGAAGGGGGCCTATAGGGATGCTGGGGAGGGACTGTTCATTAGGGACTGTAGTGAGAGGACAAGGGGTAATGGGTTCACACAGGGGAAGTTTAGATTGGATATAAGGAAGAAATTCTTTACTGTAAGGGTGTTGAGGCACTGGAATGGGTTGCGCAGGGAAGTTGTGAATGTTTCATATGTGGCGGTGTTCAAGGCCAGGTTGGACATAGCCTTGGGTGTCATACTCTAGTGTGAGGTGTCCCTGCCCCTGGCAGGGGGGTTGGAACTAGATGATCTTAAGATCCTTTCCAACCCTAACTATACTGTGGTTCTATTCTATGATTCTATGGGGGACATCACCATTGTGTAAGAGCTGGTAGAGGCCAAGCAAGGTATCTCTCAGAATCTAAAATGACACAAGACTGTATTTAGCATCAACTGGATGCTGCCCTAGATAACTGCTTCAGGGTGAGCTAATAATCTGAGCAACACAGGTACCTCTGCTTTGAGAAAGTGAGACATCCTAGAGCATTTGAGACATTTGCATAGCTTGGACAAACGTGACGTAGGCCCTGTAGGAGACGCAAACCCTATTGAAAATGCAGGTGTGAGCCGAGTGGGATTCACAAGGGAACCTCAAATGGCAATAAACACATTCATTTAGGCAAATTGTCTGAGTTCTAGAACCCATTGACTTTTCATTACATTTTCTATAAGTATACCAGGAGCTTAGCAGATGCGTAGACATCTGCAGGTAAACTATTCTGGGACTTTCATGTTTCATCATGTCAGTACACGTATTGAAATTTCTCAGAGAACCACATCTGAAGTATCTCAGGATTAGGTTGGTAATAAGAAGTGGGTTTATGGATCCACAAGTCTATAGTGGACTCTAAATCAATATAAAATCCAAACTACTTTAACTCCATTCCCAGTTAAGAGATGAATTAATTGCAACAAGCTTGCTTACCTGAGGTACTTTTCTCCCATTTGGTGTTTTTAGAAGATATGACAATTTCTCCCCTTGCTAAAAGGAGCTGTGTACAGAAGAAAGACTTCTTTTAACCTAGACCTACTGGGTTCAGATCTCACACTAGTGGAGAAGAAAAGTGAATAAAAATGTCTAATTCTCTCTGCTTTCAAGTGAGAGACGGGACACAGATACTCTCCCATTTCTGATTCAGGCCTTAATTTTAAAAGGAAAACACTGTGTTTCTAGATGTTGCAAGCCTTTCGCTTGACTTTAAACAAGAAATAAAAAAAAAAAAATTAGTTCTGATCAACTCAAATGTATTTTTTTCTAAAAAGGGGTAAATAGAAAAAGTAATAACTAGTAGAGCCATAATAATAATAATAATAGCAATAACAATAATATAGATTCAGCTGAAATTGAATTTCAGTAGAATATCTGTGCCCAACTTCTTTTTCATTTGAACAATCTGGGTCACAACTATGGTCTCCTGGCATTTCTATGCATTGGCTTCTAGTGGTATCTTCCAGTGTGCCTTTGACACCTCTTCCTCACACCATTCCAGACCCAACTCCATTTCTCAAAGCAGCTTTTCAACTATGTACTTCTTCCAGGTACAAAGCTTTATTTTGCAAACTACTTTCACAATTTCTTCTTTCATGCATTTTTCTTTGCTTATACAACTGAATTCTATTGACCTTAATTAAGCTTGACTAGGTTCCAGAGCTTTGAATATTGTTTTTATTTTTGTTAAGATATACTATGCTTCCCCTCTAAGTTGCATTTCTTGATCCTCACTAATTTTATCACTCTATTGCCAGCTTGAATGTAAACCCCTCCAGTTAAATCATCGTCTTTTTAGAGTAACTTTGTAGTATTAAAGGCAAATCTGTAACACTTTCATCATGTTGACATAATAGCAACCCAAGATATCCCTGACTGCAGGAATGCTGGGGGCATGAATTCTAACATTTTGCTGTAGGCTAAATTGTAAAAAACGCTTTAGCAGCTGTGATTGACCATATCTGTTATAAATCAACTATAATGTATTTAAACTTCAAGCTTTTAATTAGACTTATGGAAGGCTAGGGACAATACTGAACATGATCAGGAAAAATCTCTGCTGCAACTCAGAAATATGTCGGCATTTGAATTACTCATCTCTAATTGTGGCACCTGTCATGAATGTCCCAATTTTCTGTTTTCCTAATGCTAGCCGCACTTTAATCTCACTTCACCTCTCTACCCCCTAGCAAAATGGTATGTTGACTTCTTGCTGAAGGCATGAAAATATTCTTTTTTTGTGTTTTGCCACAATCCTTTTAGCAGCCTCCTCCTTCTCTAAATTTTCTGGGTCTAATCATACCAGCCAGAAATTTAGAAGCACAGATCCTATTCACTTCTTCTGTGCATTCCTACACATAATAAAGGTGCTTTTGAAAGTCTCCCTCTGGGTGCCTCAAATAGCACTTATACTGTAGAAACTTAAGTGGAAGTGAAGATGTAAAAGAAATGCTGAACACCCACAGATTTCTTCAGCTTTAGAAGTTATTGCGAGTCCTTTATCATGTCTAAAATTTGTACATTTGTGCTCAGTTTGGAAAGGCCAGTACATTTGCAAAAGTGAAGTCTCACCCTGAAGAGTTCTTTGTTTCAATAAATACGTTACCGAGGGAAAAAAGAGATGGAGACCTTGACATGCCTGTCTAATTTCAGCCTTTCATCAGAAGAGCGCTTCCTTTAATACTTCATGAAAAATTCAGTCTATCATTGACCAATTCTTAAAGCAGAAGCAAGGAATATATATATATTCAGGACCAGAAACAGATCAAGATTTCTTTTCACATGACTCATGGTCACTTTACAGTGTGTGGAAATCTGCTACTCTTTGAGGTACCCATGCCTGGCTTGAAAGGCCCTTTTGAAGTTTTCCATTGACTTCCATCAAGTTATATTAAGCACTGAATCCCGGCAGAGATTTTGAAATCTCGAATAAGCTGCTATGGTTTCAGTTCACAAAAATGTCAAGGCATCTACATTTAATTATGAGCTGAGTCATTAGAAACTCAATAGCCATCTAAATTAATAGTCATTTGATGATCCAGTCTCCCATACAGATAGAAAGTTAATCTAAATTCAAACATTTACATAAGCTGTTTTCATGGATCCCCCACTTGTTTTTGGTTTTTGTTTTGGACATATGGATTTAATTCCTTTGAAAAGAAAGTAAGAAATCTGAGAACACTGCAGGACTAGAATGAAGCCAGGAAAAATACCAGAAGACTTCTTTCCTAGCAGTAAGTTTGGGCCCATTTTAGAATCATAGAATTGTAGAATAGTTAGGGTTGGAAAGGACCTTAAGATCATCCAGGTCCAACACCCCTGCCATGGGCGAGGACACCTCACTCTGAACCATGTCACCCAACACTCCGTCCAGCCTGGCCTTGAACACTGCCAGGGACAGAGCATTCACAACTTCCTTGGGCAACTGTCGTGGTTTAAGCCACTATAACTCACCCAGTTCGCTCCCTCACTCCCCTGTCTTTCTTCCCCCCAGCTCCTGGGGGGACGGAGAGGAGAATTGAAAGAATGCAACTCCCACAGGTTGAGATAAGAACAGTTTAGTAACTAAGGTATAACACAAAACCACTACTGCTACCATCAATAATAATAATGACAAGAGAAATACAAGGAAAAAGAATACAATCGCTCACCTCCTATACCCAGCCCAACCAAGCAGTGCACCCCCACCCTTCCGGGTCTCTGCTCTCCATTTTTACATCCTGGGCATGACGTGCTGTGGCATGGAATACCTCTTTGGTCAGTTTGGGTCAGGTGTCCTGTCTCTGCTTCCTCCCAGCTTCCCCTCCTCCCTGGCAGAGCATGAGACTCAGAAAGTCCTTGGTCAGACCGAAACATTACCAAGCAGTAACTGAAAACACTGGTGTTATCAGCGCTGTTCCCAGGCCGAAAGTCAAAAAACACAGTGCTGCACCAGCTACCAAGAAGGAGAAAAATGGCTGCTGCTGCTGAACCCAGGACAGCAACCTATTCCAGTGCCTTAGCACCCTTATAGTCAAGAACTTCCTTATAACCAACCTGAATTTCCCCGTGTAAGTTTTAACTTGTTACCCCTTGTCCTATCACTACAGCCCCTAATGAAGAGTCTACTATTTTGTAGAAGAAGAAAGAAAAAGTCCTGAAAAGACATGATCTATTTGAACATGAGCTAAACACATCTTCAGGCTAGCTCTTTATTTTTCCCCTCTTATCTTAACAAAATATTATGCATATTAACAAAATTGTATTAAAGGGTTTTCATTTAAATGAATATTGGACTTGCTGATACTAATAGCTTAACCTCCTTGAGTGCTTGTTCACAACTAAAGGAAGGTCAGAACCTCAGTATTGCTAAGGCAGGAGTTCAGACATTGCCTGAAGATTAAAAACGTGGTTTAAACAGAAATTGTAAGGGACTATTCAATTTGTCTTTTGACTTGTTGACACCCCCAGAACTCACATTTTCCAAGCTCTCCCTGTATCCCAGAGGGCCAAGAGACTCAGTTTCTTTGAAATGAAAACTGAGAAGCAGAAGCTTATGTTAAAAACAAGGATAAATATCATGATATTCAGTATGAAATCTTGAGCTATGACAGTGTTGTCATCTGGACCATTGTGATTACAGCTGCAGAAGAATAGTCTCATCTTCTTTATCTCTGAAGAAGGACTGAAGTTTTCTGAGGGAAGATAGTGAGTGAAATAACAAAGAAGACTTCAAAGATAATTCTCTCACCTCCATGGAAACTCCTTTCAAGGAGTTTCTTTAACTTTGTAGTGTTTCTTTAATACTGTGCCGTTAACAAACACTGTGGTGAAAATGATTCTGATGGAAATGTATAATAAACCCAAGTAATTTCTTCAGAAGTAAGTAGAAAATTTCAAAGTCCTCAAATGATTTCCCCAGTACTGGACAATATATGAATGTAAATTTGAATTTGTACGTCTTCATATCTCTTACCCCCTTATTTTACTCAGATTGTCCAGTGGTCTGAAGGTCATGACTATGAAAGCCAGCTGAAATTTCTTTGCCAAGTGATATTTTGTAGTCAAGAACTTACATTTTTTAAAGAATAATTTCTTTTTACTTGTTGCTAAAAAACATTGCTTTACTTTTCCTAAGTACTTACAAAAAAAAATTTAAAACTTTTGAGAAAAATCAAGTTTTTCTTTCATTTTTCCTATCCAGATTTTTCCTAATTTGAAGGTATAAGAATGAAGAAATATAAAAGGTAAAAGAACAAAGGATTGGAGGTGGGGGAGGAATTAAAAAACTGTGCTTAAAATTTCCTAATTTCTGTACTGAACCCATTTCATTCTATCTTTGTCCTCCCCTTTTCAGTCTTTTTGTCTTTCTAGTCATAGCTGGTAAGTAGCATTGCCCAAATTATAGATCATTTATATTGTATTAATATTCACCATTCCTTATTTTGGCAAAACACTGATAAAAGTTGTTTGCTGAAGAAATACATTAATATTAATAAGTGAATAATGAGTTCACTTAAGACTTTCATTATCTGTACATTCATAAGTTTGGAAGATTAATATAATAGTTGAGCAAAAAATATTGCTAATTATGGCCTCAGCTCAATCATCAGCAAAGCTTTTTGTAGAGATGCACCAAAAGCAGAGATCGAAATATCAGCCTTGAACTTTAGAGTGGAACTGAAATCCAACCTCAGATTCATTGCTTAGTTTTAGCTTTACTCTTTATCATAAGTTTCTAAATATTTGTTAAAAGAACTCTTGGGAATTCTTATGTTTGTTACAAAAGACTGGCCGTACTTATTCTAACAAGGGAAAACATTGCCCTCACTGTAAACAAAAGGCAGCTGGACTGTGCTTCTGAGCTCCTGTGAGAACACAGTTTATGCACATTGTGTTATAGGGAGGCATTTGTGTATTGTCTGCTTTATCTTGGAGCTAGTACTCTCTGCACCAAGATGCATGCAAATAATCTACCCATGAGTTCTTGCAAAAAAGTGATTGCAGCACAAACCAAAACAGTCACAAACTTACGAAACTGCCCTAAAATTGGTCTGAGAGCTAATTGAGGACCAAAGAACAGATGGACTGGGCAAGTGACAGCCACTGAGGGCTCAGATGACTCCCTCACTGGAGTCTGGAACTCATTTGTTTCCATGAGACACAGGAGAGCAAAGTCCACCCTAGATAAATTTTCTTGTCATCTCATTCATGCTTTAGAAATTGAATTGCACAGGGTTTTTTACAGGAAGAAAGAAACAAAACCAAAATGAAGCCTTCTACAAAACATCTTTACTGTACATTTGAGGACAAAAATAATAAGATCAACTCAATCTTCAGTGCTGAGTAAAGTCAGGAAGGAAATTTTCTTCAATGTTTTGACTGAGTCTATTAGCCCCTCTTCATTATAAAACTTCCTCTATTGTTCACAGTGGGAAACACGATTCCAGAGTAACTTATCTGTCAGACTTGTTCTGTTTTAGCAGAATGAAGATCGAATTTTTAAATGAATGTAGGAGATAGAACAGTAGAAGTGGCTGAAAGATGCTTTGCCTGTTACAAGTTTATGCTTGTAGAACGTAAATCTTGATGTACTTTTACTTTATTTGGACATGTCTAGTTGCTGGGTCAGCTGGAAACTTGGGTTAGCCCAACTTGTGTCTGACTTGCTCTCTTAAAATCTCTATCCATCATCTGCAAAAACAGATTTGTACAATTACTGCCCTAACTTGCATGCCTCATTTAAATGCCAGAAGATTGGTGAGATGAATCTGTACATCTGTGTTCATACTGATACCCTGAAATGATGCATGTATATATTTCCAAAGAAATCCTTTTCATTTCCTTGGTGGGATACAGACAGATTTTTCCCAGTGGAGCACATTGACTATTCCAGAGGGCAAGTTTTTTCACAAATTGATCACAAAGAAGATTATGGTCTGATTTCTAGCTTAAGTGAAATGCTTTAATTTAAGCACTGTGAATGTTTTCCAGTATGATTACTTGTTAGGTAAAATAGGCAAAGTTATGATATTTTGTTTTCAAGAACTATTTTTACCTTTGGTTTTCTGAGCTAATATGAAGGTATTTCAAGATGAAGGCATTTATATTTCAAGGAACAGAGAAAAGAGATACTGTAATGGCATATGTGAGCTACATTTACCCTGAGGCATTTACCATAAAGTTCAGTTTATTTTTTATTACATCGTTCTGACAGCTGTGAATAGGAAAAGTGAACATATTGGGATTGTCACTGGGAACTACATTTGTGTCTTTTGATACATGTGGGAGAGGGAGCATTACAAAAAGAATCGTCATTTGTGTGCACACAGAGGCATGTAGATTCAGAGAGCTCCCTTAGTTCCATTTCATTTGGAAGTCAAGAGGGATGAAACAGTTAACCCAGCTGCTGATTTTTTTTACAGGGAAAGGAGGGAAGGAGTGAGATTGGGAAGAAGGAAAAGAAGGAGGAATGGATGGAGAGAGACCAGGAGAAGAAAGGAAGGAGGGGGAGAAAGTAGGCAAGCAAGCAGGCAAGTATGCAAGAAAGAAAGAAATGGAGAAAGAAAAAAGATAAATAGCAAAAGAAAAAGAAAGAGTGAAAGAAAAATAAGAAAAGCAAAAGCAAAAGGGGGAGAGAGAGGCAGGCAAACAGGTAGGCAGAAAGAGAGAGAGAAAGGAAGAGAGAAAGAAAGAGAGAAAGAGAGAAAGGAAGAGAGAAAGAAAGAGAGAAAGAGAGAAAGGAAGAGAGAAAGAAAGAGAGAAAGAGAGAAAGGAAGAGAGAAAGAAAAAGAGAGAAAAAGAGAGAGAAAAAGAGAAAGAAAAAGAAAGAGAAAGAAAAAGAAAGAAAGAAAGAAAGAAAAAGAAAGAAAGAGAAAGAAAGAAAGAGAAAGAAAGAAAGAAGGAAGGAAGGAAAGAAAGAAAGAAAATTGAAAAAGGAAAAAGAGAAAAAGAAAAAAGAAAAAGAGAGAAAAAAAAAAAAAAAAAAAGAGAGAAAAAGAAAAGGAAAAGGAAAAAGAAAGAAAGCAAGTGAAGGAGATCAAAGTTCTTTCTTCATATTTGCCCAGAGACGGACAGGTATGTTTGATGTGCAGACACAATTTAAAATGACCTTCTACAAATGTCCTCGTGCACAAACCAAGAAAAATCCATTACTCTAAATGTCTGGAAAAGTTCATTATACTTACTCTGGTCTCTGTGGAGCACCTTTAAGCAAAAGCGTGGTAACTAATATGTCAATTTTCTATCGCCACCTATGAGTGAAAATATAGAACTGCAAATTATTCTTCTGTACATAATAGAAGATATATGGCATCTGTAGTTCAACTGTTTGAAGACATTTATATTTATATCTGAGGTGAAACCAATGAAGATTTATAGTTTCTGAAGGAGACGCAATAATTTTCAGCTCATGTATGGTTTAGTAATTTATTTGGGTTTATTTGTACCACAGATTTTGAGACTTATCTCTGTAGTTCTACTGTCCTGCCCTAACTGAAGCCAAAATGTGGGTGTTGTATAGTCAAAGATAGAAACAAGCTTCTGATTTGGATGGTGCATCCTATATGAACCAAGGTTCATCTTAGACTCCTGTACCAACATTGTATTGATAGACTATGAGGTATAAGATATAGGTAGAGACTTAATGTCAACTGGTGCAAGAGGGGAGGAGAATACACAAGAGAAACAAGCACAAAGGTTTCTTAAAATCAGCAACAAGCTGAAAGCGGAATAGACCAGAAGAGCTGAGTGAATGTAAAACACTGAGATATCAGATGGCTGAAGAATGGAGATGAGAGGGGACTGGAGACAGGACAGAATGTGCAGGATAACAGAACTAGGGAGAAATAGATGTGGCTGCTAAAAGTATGGGGTTCAGAAGCTCGCAGGGTGTGAGATAGCAGCAGCATTAGAGGAAGAATAAGACAAAGTGAAGACAACACAGTGTGTTGAGACACTGCTTTAGAATTCAGGTAACCTGGATACCATATTTAATTGAACTACAAGCTTCTTATACGACTGGAAAAAGAAGACAATAAAAGAAAAAAATGTAAATTATCTATGAGCATAATTCATGGAAAGAATCTTGGTGGGATTCACTAAATGCATGAAGTACTGCAACGGAAAGATCTTCAAGCAATGAAGAAGAAAAGATTTTTTCATCTTTTCTTTGTCCTTTTTTTTGATGATCCCTAATTATTCTATTCTTCTGATTAGCTGTGAAAGACGTGCATCAAATTATAAAAACTAGAAAAAGTGAACAACAGAAGAAAGCCTTGTGCATTCTTCAGGTGGTCATTTTAAAATGCTGTGGCAATATATTTAGGACCTGAACTTAAATCATTTAAACATCAGGAGTTTTGTTTTCAATGCTTGCTGATCAGTAAAGATGTTTAGGAATTTGGGATACAAGCTTAAGAGAATTTTCAGAGATCCCGGACTCATGCTTGGTGAGAAGAAAACTCTTAAATTGGCCCTATTGGAGAATGAAGAATTTATATTTCCAGCAGTTATTTTTATTACTCAAAGAAAAAAATCTGTTACTTAAACCAAATTTATTTTGGCATCGGATATACTGCTTAAAAAGTTCAATTAAAACTTGTGCAAGACTCAGAGTACATCTACTGCACTGAAGATATAATGGAATATATTTTAATTTGAGTGAAAGGATGTTGAAGATATAATAAAAGACTTTGACAGGTTTCCCAGAGAGCAAATGAAATTTAACTATGCAGATCCTACAGGCAAAAAACAACTGTTCTCAGAGATCTGTTTAATACAATTCGGTTCAGCAAATATGGCTTTACCAGTAATCCAGGTAAAATAAAAGCAATATTTTAAATGATTACTCTACAGTGTAAGGTGGTTGTCTTAAGATTTTTGAGGATAAAGCAGAAAAACTCATTCAAGAGAGATGTAATGTCAATAAAGGCTTAAGGGAAGAGCTGGAAAGTCACATGACCTTGCATCAAAAGGACAACTATTAGATATTTAAATAGCTAAAATTGCTCATACAACTTTTTTCTTTTTGTATGTGTATACAATGTTAGAGTAGATACATGCTGTATGCAGTATTCGCTGTGAATTGTCTGTAAATCTTAATCCCTAATTTAACAAGCCAACAATAAACGAAGGCCTGAAACTCAAAGTAAAAAGGCAATTTGGAGATTTTAGTGTTCTGTTGCTTAGTTTGGTACCAAAAAAAAACCCCCAAAAAAGGTATAAAGAGGAAACAGTCTTAGAAACTGGGCACAAATCACTCAAAAAATTGTTTTAACCAATTTAAAGCTGGGTACTCAGTGGGTACTAATTGGCTGAATTGACTACCCAAGCTGAGGACTAGCTTGCAGTCTTTAGAACTGATTAGAATTAAACATAAAATTATGATCAAGCTGAGAATCCGTGGTGCCAAGGATAAATTGTCAAAATCATTAGACTTCGGTTTAGAAATGACATGGGGTCAGATTATCACAGGTAGTTGCATGGCTACAGCAGCATATTCCCGTTATCTAAAAGCTTCGGAAGTCCTGCAGCCCATACCTTAGGAAAATCCATGTGTCCTTAATCTTGTTCTAAACACAAATAACACATGAATGTCAAACTGTTTTCATTAATGGAACTTAGTCTCTAAGAAACATTAGGTTCCATTGAAATACTACTTCAAACTCTCAATTGGCATGAATTTAATGATGTGATGTTATTGATGCTCATGAGACTCAAAATTTGTTTTATTACTCCAACACACCTAGCTCCAGAAGTCCTGTTATGAAAAGATCAATTTTTATTTAGGAAAAGATCAGCTTCTGCTTCTTGCCATCCGGAAAATATAGTCTGAAAATGTAAAACTACTCTTAAAGCTAAATGGAAAACAAATGGAATTAGTTCTGTGATTCTGTTATACTTCGAAAGATCTGATACTTTATACTGGACCTTGCTTCCAAGAAGGGGACAGACTTATCACTTATTAAAGGCTGAGGTTATTGATACTGTGCTCGCCTGGTGCACAACACAAAAACCACAGGTGATTCGTGCAGTGAATACCAAAGAGATCAGCATTACTGTGTCAATAAGGAATACAGAGTGAATCAAATAGGGTGCTTGTACGCTATAAATACCTTGAAATCAGCAGAAATGCCATTCCAGAAAAAGCAGACCCAGTTTTGTAGAATTGAAGTAAACAATTTTACATGAGTAGCCCAAAGGGAAAGAATGGGTTATAAAACCATCTTTCCCTGCTCCTTTCTCTCAGCTTTTTAGCTGGCCATGTTTTGTCTCCCTCTTTTTCTCTTTCAGTCCTAACTCAGTCAGTCAACTTGCTTATTAAGTAAACAACCTTCAGAGCTGCTTGTCTGAGGAGTATGGTTCCATTAAGTAAAAATATGGAGTGAGAAACCTTTGAGAAGCAATGATCAGAGATCTAAGAATACAAATGAACAAATGCATTTTCTGATTTAAATATGTTATTGTTATTAGCATCATTCTTCATCTTCCAGTAGCTTCAGAACACATATCTCATTGCAGTAAACTTTCACAGGCATAAACATCCATTGTGCCCTAAATAGCTTCCAGTGTAATTGAATGTTAGTAATATAAAACACTTACCAGGAAATGAGACTGACTCATACAGAGAATCAACTTGCTATGTGACAGGTGGGTTCCAACCTGTTTTTTAAGTTGGAAAAATGTTCTCTGTGTTGATATTAGGGTTTCTCAGAGACTGGTTGTTTTTTACATGCACCCCTGCAGGGATGGCTGCCAAAAAAATCCTTGTCTTTTCTTCATTCGGCATTCAACTTAGTGATCCTGTTTCCTAATGGTCTTCAAAGCATTTTGCACAAGAGGAGGGGAGGTCTGCAGAGCCCTCTCACTTCCCCTGCATAGGCTTGTGCTGCTGGGAGCAGCACTGGGTCTGTGGTCTGCTCGAGCAAAACTTCCCCGGGTCCACCATGCAGCCCTCAATCCACATCACCCTTTCCCAGTGCAGGAATTTACTGTCTTTGCCACTCAAAGTTAACACATTTTTTTTTGTCCAAGGCCTACAAAGCACTTTGGAAACAGAAAGCATTTCAAAACATGCCTGGAGCATCACTTTAGAAACAAGCAGACGCACAATATCCCTGTGAGGCAGAACAATGCTATTATACTAATTTCACAGATGGGTAAAGTTGAACGCAGTAAGGTAAAGGGCTAGATCCTGTTTGGTGCTGTGATTTGGTATTTGAGGAGATTAAGCAGCACAGAGAGCATTTTTCCCCTAGCAGGAAAGCTGAAAGACAATCTATACAAGAAAATGCAGTAGGAGTGCAACTGTAAATGCATTTACTCATGCAACACGTCCATGGAAGAGTGTGGTTTGCCAGCTAGAGGGCAAGCTCACCTTTTCTGCTGAGCTGCACAGGTAATGAAGACCCCAATGCACATTCTCCCAACAAGCACACTTACTCTTTTTTAAACAGGAGTGAAACGAGTCCCGTCTGCCTGACAGCCTCTCTTCCTCCATGTTCTCCAAGCTGGCATGAGTCCAAAGCAGATGTTGCCTCTGCTCCACTCCTTTCACCCTCACCTCACCAGCAGGGCAGGATTTGCCCAGAATAACCTTGCTCAAGTGCACAGAGAGCACTCAGATGTCCCCATGGCCATGCTCAGATCTCTACTCAGGCCATCCTGTGAATATTAATGCCTATCTTCTTGCATGTTCCCAGAAAGAGGCTGCTCTTTGGCAGGCTGAAGGATCTCTTTGCATATGCTAGGCAAGAGGATTGCTGAGTTTCAGCTCACTTTTTCACTTTGCACGTGAAATTTTTAATTGTCTAGTTGAGAAAGGGTGGCAGCGTGAACAATTGTTTTGTTCAGACTCACAGAGCTGATAATGCTGTGTTCATGAAATTGGGGCTGTTAATGATTTGTGAGCTGATATTTCCTCACACTTGGTTGTGCACAGTATACTTCATAATTTGAGCTTGTCATTTTCATTTTTCAGGGGGGAAAAGAATCCAGCAAAACCTCTCTTTTTTTCATGGTAGACTTCTCTATAAGTGTGTAATTACATCCTGATGCTCCCTGTGATTTGTGCCTTCTTCAGCCCATTGAAAGTCTCTTTTAATATATTTTCATAAAATATTGTCTTTGTTAGAAAAAACCCACAATTTTTCCATGTGACACACCATGGGGGTACTGTTTTCTTATATCTGAGTATTTTACATTCATATAAGATGCTTCAAAGAGCTTTTGCATCATATAGAACTATTCCTGTTCTGAGAATTAGTGCAAGAGGAGGGGATTTGCCAAGTCTGCAAGTGACTGTCACTTCATTCAGTTGAAGCATCACTCTATCCACCTCATGTCCTTACCACATAGATGGTAGGAGTCTACTAGAAGGGGCCTTCCACATCCAACAAAACCTCAATATTCAGTCAGACCTTCCATGTAAATGTAAGAGCTGTTTACAAACTCACACAGAAATATCATGTTCCAAACCATAGATCACCCAACTGCTGTGGCTTTGGCTACATGAATTAAGTGGCTGAAAGATAAAATACTTTCAATATCATAGTGGGCTTTGAAGACATATTTTAGCATACATTATTTTTCATAAAGATTTTTTTTCTTAGTATTGAAGGCCTAAATATTAAAAATAGACTGTTGACTTTAGGTCTTTCAGCTTTTAGATTGCTGTGAAGTCATGTTCCTGTAAGACAGGATACCTTCAAGTGCCTTTGTCTAGAGAATCCAAATTGCTAACCATTTTAAACCAATCTTTTCTATAATTACATTGTAGATCAATGCAACCAAAATCATCTGAAGAGATATATTAACTAAACAATATGTGAGACAATCACTGTTAGGAGAGTACCAAGCCTCAAATAACCAGATAACATTTTTATTCCATGAGGGCTGAATTGAGCCAAGGGAAGGCTTAGAGTCTGTCTAGGGTTTAAATCTTGTAGTATCAGGGAACCAGACACAAAAGATGCCAAAGTAAAACTACCAAAAATTATGGATTATATATATATATATAAAAAGAATAACAATCTTGCAGGAATGTTTCATATTTAGCCATAGTTATATGTGAATAAAATGATAGTTTGCACCATCAACCATGCTGTCCTGATACAATAAATGCAGAAAATTTTCTGTCTATAAGGAGCCAGCCAAGCCTAGAGACGAGGCTGCTTACAATCACTTAATAGCACATGCGTCTGACTTCTCATTCATTTCTAAAGTTTAGGCACTTGGCATGATAAAAAGGTTGAGATTTTTCTCAGTGGCTTTAAACATATGCAGTCCAAGCTTGTTACCTGCCAAAAATTCTTAAACTCACTAAAACTCATGTACACATATTCCATTTCCTGAGGCACTTTTCCAACTGCTCGGCTGTAAACTTGGGATAAGGCTGCCTGAAGAAGCAACAGTCATGAAGTCAGCACAGAGTGAGGAGCCTGGCTTTTTAAGATGGTTGTTAAGAAATCTCCTCTGGGAGAAAGTGAACTGAATTATAACCCTTGATAATTAAATAATTTCTCTGCTATAACCAATGACTGTCTTATGTGAAAGACATTAGTGTAAGATGGAGGTTACAATAGTTTTGTACTTATGTGGGTGGTTTGGGTCAGCTATGTAAAGAACAATCACAGAGTATATGTAAATATATGCACTTCTCCCTGGTTTTAGGAAACAGATAGGGAGCTTCTCAGGTCTCATTCACAATTACTTGCCAGAAGTCATCTAAGCCCTGTGAGAACTTGTCCCCAGGTTTACACAGTCATTCATATTCATGTATTTTCTTAGCTTCAGTGACATTTCTCAATCTTTATGTCCAGAAAAAAATACATTGAAAGAAAAAGAAAATCAGTATGCTAAGATACATCTCTTAGGAATGAAGAATCTCTCCACGGTACACATTCTGAAAGTCCTGTGACCATCATTATCGTTAGCAAATCTGTACTAAATGCATAGCTGATGCTCCTTTATCTGTCAATTTTATGCTCTTAGAAATCAGTCAGGCAAATACCATTCAGATGATTTGATTTAGTAAATCTGATCTGCCCTGTTCAAGAGGTAAGCTGAAGAGTGATTTAAAAATCATAAGGACTGTAATCCCCATTTCTAACTGAGTGCATTTTATTACACAGATGCAGCTAAATACTTCTGGACATTTAACTCAGCCTAAAATTGTCTCAGTTATTAAAAGCACTGAAATATTCCAGAGCAATTTTCCAAAGTACTGCTGCTAAACCACTGTTTCCTGTGGCTGTTAACAAAACAAGAAAATAAACAGAATGTTGTCTCAATTTAATAAATTCAGATTTATCTCACCTAGATTTATCCATTTTAAAGTTAGACATCTGCCCTAGTTATCTGAGGTTTCTCAACAACGAAAGGAGAGAGAGACATCTCTAGAGCATGATTCATCCACCCTATCTTAAAAACCTATCTCACTTCGGAAGCTGATTTCTCCTAACTGTTAAAAAGGGATGTCATATTTCTAATCTGAATCTGTCTAGTTTCAGCTTCCAGCTATTAGATCCTGACATGCTAGATTAGTGAGCTGTTTACTGCAAAAAATATCTTCTCTCTGTGCATGAAGAGTGTAAGTAATCTACTCTTCAAAGGACTAAATAGATGGAGATCCCTATTTTCCCACTATATGGCATTCTGGTTGCTCTTCACATAAGTCTTGAGAGAAAATATTTCTTATCACCCAGATATTTCTTATCACCCAAACCAACACAGCTGGAAAAAAATAGACAGGTTTCTGGGCTCATAAGCTCTTCTTTAGGTCTCACCGAGTTCAAAGCTTCTCAATGGAAAGCAAATTCATTTTAATTTTTGAAAAACGATTTAACTTGACAAATTAAAGCTTTGCAAGGGATGAAGCACTTCTTACACATAATTGGCACTCTAAGGTTTTAATTCAACAGAAAGCATCACAATAGTGAGCCAATTTGTCTTCTATTGCCAAGAGTCTCTTTCCAGTGCTGTGTACGACAGCAAATTCCGTACATAAACGTGATGATTTAAGATCGCACTCCTGAAGTTCGCAGGAATCAATGGAATTGTTTCCACTAAATGACTTTCATTTAGGCCTTTTGGTTCAGCTGTCTATACTCATACAGGATGAAAACTTTCATGGGCCCTGAACAGCAGTCATTAGGAAGGTATGATGTGCTTGTAGGAATAAAGTTCACATAAATGGTGAGAGAAAGCACATTGTTAATTTGCATTTTACTTTAAAACTCACAGTGTATTCTAGAAACCCGTGACCCTATTATCAAAGGCTAGAAGAAGATAATGAGATTCTAAATAGGGCTCTGAATAAATGAAGGTTTCTCTCAATTATGAATGGATACGTACTTACATTTATAGAGGTATTCGCATGTCACTTTTCTGAGGTCTTTGTCAAATATTTCATTTTGTCAGATGAAGGTCAAGGGGACATTTTCACAATTACAAGATCACTGTGAAAAATATACCTGATAAAAATAAATCCAATCTCTAAGCAAACAAATTCAGACAACTAGCGGGGACAACTTTGAAACATTTGACATTTTCACCCTCTTGGAAGCATGGAACCATTACTTCATCCTTACTTTTCCAGTCAAATCCTCAAAAAATGGATTAAGTTAATCTAAGAATTAATAAGCATCCAAGAAATTATTAGGCCAAAGAAAGAAAATACAGCTGGAGCTGTAAAAAATTATGCCAGTTTCTGCATTTAAACACAGATACAAACTTAATCTATTTTTCTGAAACATTCTCCTTGTTTTTTTTTTTTTCTTTTATTCCTTAGATTTCACAACTTGATTTTAATGCAAAGAAGTAGCTATTTCAGTAAACCAAACAGAAAAGCATTTCAATGGTAACAAAATTCCTGATACGAAGCTTAGGAGATATTCCAAAAGCTTTCCCCAAATCTGAGAAATAAAGGATAAACTAAACCAGTATGTTTTGTTAATTTAATTACAGTAATTAATACTGTAAGATGCACTGTTTACAGGAAAAATGTTACAAGTGATTCAGTCTATGAGCTTAGCTTTTCTGACAAAACCCAGTATCTCACATTTTGCAAAATGCCAATTACCTTATCAACAATGCTTTTGTCCAAATATGCAGCAAACAAAAAATTTGGGTATTAAGCAGCCATATCATTCTGTCCCTATAGTAAATAGCATGTTCCCACAAAGCACAAGACCTCTTTCCTCTTTTGTCATGGCATAAATAATATTATTGGCATTGCTTCATTATTTCTTCAATCTGCATTGGGTTTTCCCTAAGGCATGGCAGCTGAGACATGCTTGATTCTCTTTACGTGTCCTGTTACTTGTCAACAAGCTAATGCAATTAGGACTTTTCTTTCCTGGTGGTCTGTGTGTGCACCCTGTGTGATTGGTTTTATTTAAAGATGGACTAGATTCAATATTCTTCCTGGTGCAGAGTTCCACAAACCGCAGGTGCGACTCATAAGAGCCCAGTCACAATCAGTTTGGCATATTTAGTGTTTCTGTGAACCAGCTTTGCAGTAGAATTCTTGTGTTATTTCACAAATAGTTGCAAATGGAAACTGGCTGTTAGATTAAAATAGAAATTCATAAACCTTTTACAAAGTATCCCTGTTAAGAATAAGGGTTGTGCTGAAAAATCCAACTATTCAGATTATACACAGTAGACATCTGTCCACCTGAATGCTTTTCTCCTTTTTTTGATCACATAAGACAAACATGAAAGCTTCTACTGAGTTAGAAACAAGGCTAACCCCTTTAAATCCACCAATTTGAAGAGAGAAAGAATAAGTCATTCATTTTCTATCCATTTTTACTTAAAACTGTAACATTTATATCTCTGATGAAATATGCAGTTTTGTTTCGTTGGCAGTTACAAAGCCCTTTTGTGCTGTTATCTTATTCTTTATATTCCTGTATCTTTCTTTTTGAAAGCTAACAAATGACAGATTTTTAAACTGTCTCAAGTCTTTTAGAACTCCTACACTTTCAAGAACTTTAGTCACTTAAAGCTGCAAAAATTGGGAACTGTGATAGAGATGTTAAGTATACTTCTACAATTTGAATTTCTGATTTTCAATAAAAATCCCATTTTGGCATCAAAATGGGTTTGTTTGAATATGGTTTATTGTACTCAGAAGTCTGTTTCAGTAGTTTCTCTAACTTTAGGTGAAACTGCTTAATTACATCTTTAATTTATAGACATGAAAACAAAATCAAAACCAAAACCAAAACCAATCTTCAGTTGTTCACACAATTTTTTGGAATTCCAAACTAATTCTTGGAATTCAAAACCAGATTTTTAGATAGTCCTTATTGGACATGCGTTTAATTTCTTTGTGTTATAGTTGAACAACGCCATTTGTGAGCCCTTTTTTGTGAATACTATCTGCAATATAGTCAATGAAAATTTTCTTTTTGACTTCCATAGGATCAAACTTAAGCTGTAAGGGAACTAATAGCACAGTGGTTTAGTTTGCAGCAGTATGTGATCTCCATTACCCACTGAAAGTCAACCCCCCTGGTTATGTGATATCTGAGGAAAACCTTTGTTAAATCCTCAGAGTGTCATATTTTTACCATGGATATTCATGCTGTTATTCATGTTCTGTCAGATATATACTTGCCTTCGCAATATTTTTGCCACACACTCTGATGACACCATCTGGGACAAGACTTTTCCCAGGGATGGCTTAAACAGTTAGAGGCAAGAAGTGGACACAGGAGAAGCTGAACAGAGAAGTGAAGTGATTTGTTTGTGGTCATAGGGTGTGTGACTTGAATATGTGACGGGTAGATCTAGGAAGGAATGACTATTTTGGAGAACAGGGCCTCCATTCATATCATCTATGTTGCTCAAAAGGAATGGAAGAGAGAAAAAGTACCTCTTAAAAGTTGATTGGGTAAGGTGCATAGTTTTGAGGACACTACCAGAAAAGGCATGTGCACCAGTTAATGAACATGGATGGAGTGAAAGAAAATATAAAAGAAAAAGAGAAGTGCTTGGTGTAAAAAGCAGACCACAGCACATGCAGCAAGAATTTAAGTTCAGGCAAAACTGAGCTAGACATACATAACAGCTCCCAATAAATGTGATAATCTCACAACCAATAAAACAGCAGAACCAATCTCATCTCACCATAAGAGAAAACCGCATCTGTGAAGCAAATCGCCATTATTTTTCAATGGGGCACCAATGCAATATTCTGTAACATTAATTTCTAACAAATCAGATTTTTAAAAGTAATTCTACATGTGTGAGAAAAGCATTTCACATTTGAATTATTCACTGACTGCAGAACTTCTGGGTTGGATTTTTTTATCATTTGGAAAATATCTTCTTTAAATATTTAGAAAAAATATCTATAAACAGCATGCAGTTTTAATTACAATTTATACGCTTGCATTTTAATTGCCTTTTAAACTAATTTAGCTTGTTCTTAAAGTTAATTAAACTCGTTGGGGGGAAAATGCTCCTTAATTCAGTTGTGAAAATGGAACAGATGTGGTGATGTATTTGTGACTGTGTCTACCAGTCTAAACTTATAAGAATCCTTTTTATCTTGAAGTCTTTAATAGACCTTTAAAACCATATGAGCAAGGTGCCCTCTGCATTTCTTATGTGCTTTAAACATTAAAACCATACGTGCACAACACACACTTTTTTAATTAGTTTGCTCCTTCTAAAATACACTGAAGCTGAATATAGAGGAGGATGCACCAATGGCTGTATTCTTACAGCTTCAGGTTTGGGGACTTTTTACTCTGAGCTTACAAGCATTTAAGTAATTCAAATTCAAAAGCACTGCTTGATTTGAGCAATTCTGACTTTTGCAAAGAGCTTCCGGGAGGCCTTTGAGCATTTAGGCTGTGAGTAGAGGGAAAGCACATTCTTTGGAGAGAAAAACATCAGAAATACATATCAGTTGAATTAGAGGTCACTGTGGCACCTGCGGTTCAACCCCTGATGTAGCTTTGAAGTGGCCAACCTGATGCTCACAGCAGTTCTGCTATTGCAGAACACATTGTGGCCTGGCTGCGATGTCCACTAAGTCCAGAGCTCTGAGCAGTTAGTCCATGCTGAACTTGATATTAAACTATTAATTTGTTTATAGCTGGTTCAGGTACCTCTACTCCAGGCATAATTGCAACTGTCACCCCTGGAAATGAAATTATTTGTTTAGAAAATGTTAAGGTAAAAATTAAATTCCCAAATACTGGTTTCTTGAGTTAAAGTTCCTTCCAGCCAAATAACCCTACCAGGTGACAAGCTTCTGTTGCTACCTTGCTGTGGTAGTAGGCTGTACATAGTGGTAGCCACTAGCGAAGAAAATCATAGCCCATTTTCCTCAAAGTGACCTGCTCATATTCCTTTCTTGAAGGAATTTATCTGATAAAAATATCAGACCAGTAATGAGTGATGTCCCTCAGGGACCAGTGTTGGGACCAGTCTTGTTCAACATCTTTGTTGGTGACATGGACAGTGGGATTGAGTGAGTCCTCAGCAAGTTTGCCAATGACACCAAGCTGTGTGGTTCGGTTGATACACTGGAAGAAAGGGATGCCATCCAGAGGGGCCTTGACACACTTGTGAGGTGGGCTGATGCCAACCTGATGAAGTTTAATCATGCCAAGTGCAAGGTCCTGCACCTGTGTCAGAGCAATCAAAGGCACAGCTCCAGGTTGGGCAGAGAAGAGATTGAGAGCAGCCCTGCAGAGAATGACTTGGGGGTGTTGGTTGATGAGAAACTTAACATGAGCCGGCTTCAGTGTGCTCTTGCAGCCCAGAAAGCCAACCGTATCCTGGGCTGCATCAAAAGGAGCGTGACCAGCAGGTCGAGGGAGGTGATCCTGCCCCTCTACTCTGCCCTTGTGAGACCTCACTTGGAGTGTTGTGTGCAGTTCTGGTGTCCTCAACATCAAAAGGACATGGAACTGTTGGAACAAGTCCAGAGAAGGCCACAAGGATAATCAGGGGACTGGAGCACCTCCCGTATGAAGATAGGCTGAGAAGGTTGGGCTGTTCAGCCTGGAGAAGAGAAGGCTGCGTGGAGACCTCATAGCAGCCTTCCAGTATCTGAAGGGGGCCTGTAGGGATGCTGGGGAGGGACTCTTCATGAGGGACTGTAGTGAGAGGACAAGGGGTAGTGGGTTCAAACTTAAACAGGGGAAGTTTATTTTGGATATAAGGAAGAAATTCTTTACTGTAAGGGTGGTGAGGCACTGGGATGGGTTGCACAGGGAAGTTGTGAATGTTTCGTATGTGGCGGTGCTCAAGGCTTGGTTGGACATAGCCTTGGGTGACATGGTTTAGTGTGAGGTGTCCCTGCCCCTGGCAGGGGGGTTGGAACTAGATCTTAAGGTCCTTTCCAACCCTAACTATTCTATGATTCTATGATAATCAATCTAAACTGGACACTCACTCTCCAGCCTGTCATGAAAATGGTCCAGTAAAGATTTCTGGTTACAGTGATAGTATCTGATCCGTATTAAATAACTAGGGTATTGCAGACAATTGATCTTTTGACAGATAAAGAAGAGTAAAACCATAAAACGAATCCAAGCCTTCAAAAAGACCATTAAAATGATCAGAAGTGACTACCCCACAATGCTCATTATAGCACATCTTGACTGATGTTTAACCAACATAAGCAAACAATAAGGGATTTATCGGGAGGGTTGAGGGAGAACAATAGACAGTGTTTCAGTCCCTTCAGAATGGAATGCTAGATATCTAGAAATTCCAAAAGAAACAAAGAATAAAGAAAAACACCAAACCCCTTCCATGCTCACTGTATCCAGCTTATGTGGGTCAGTGATTCAGAGGTCACTGACATAGCCTTACAAGTTATAAAAAGAAAGCCTCAGTTAGCCTATGGTTCTGTTATTGCAGCAGAAACAAGCTCTCTGCTGGTTTGTTAACTTGTTTTGATTCTGCTCTACTCTTGTTTCATTGACGTACACAAGGCTGACATCCAGAGACACTCTTCTTGGGCAGCCATGTGTATCAGGCCCCGTACTCTCACTGTCAGCTTGATAGGACTACTAAATGACTGTGCGCTGATCCAGAAGCAGCTATTCCTCACACTGTGCAACTTGTTGGAGCTTTTATGCATACTATATAGTGTGTGACAGCTACTTTTGTGCATGTGTAGCTACTCATTATATACCCATTTAAATTCCTTTGCTGTAGTGCCTGCATGTATTTCGCTTACAGATAAACTTTATAATTTTTTTTCTCCTTTTGTCATGAGTATTTTTCATGCTTTTGGATTTGAAAGGATTTTTTTTTACCAGCTTTTTCTTTTCTGACCATTCACGTTTGCAAGAACTATTTCATTAGCTGTTGCAGCATATAAATCTCATGGAATGAATCCATTCTTTCACCCCCAAAGGCAAATTGAAGTCACCTCAGTAGCTTCCATAAAGCGTTGTTGAGCTTGTAATTTTAGAAGATTATTGAGCACAAAGATGTGTGCATGCTTTGTTGGAGGACATGCATTCCACAGTTAATATTCTTTTTTACCTCATTGTTCTCTCATTAGTCTTTCTTCTCCAGTGCTGTAACCCTGATCCCACAGAAATTCACAGTGCAAACCATGATGCCCTCTTGGAATCAGATAAACATCTGGGAGGTTCTTATGGGATCCACCTGACCTAAAAGGACTTCTGGAAACAGGGACCGCTTACTTCCTTGGCTGACAAAGCACTCTCAGGTGTTGTGGATCACATTGTTATGCACATGGGCAATAAATTACAATTTCAAATTCTTATCTGTTGTAAAGATTTCTGTAGGTGTTTAGACACATTAGGAATATTTCCCACTGGTTTAGCACACTTTGTTTCATGGTGGCTCTCTGTAGGACTTTGAAAAACGATAGCCTAATGTCAGAACATGAATTCGCTTTGTGTTGTGTCTGCTTGGCAACTGTGGTCTCTATGAATTACTGATAAATCCTTCTCATATGTCTTCATCACAAACATAGGTGCTATTTAATTGCCAACCGTATCCTTCTAAAAATTAGGCAGTATTTTTAATAAGCTAGGACCTTTTATAGTTGATAAGCACGTTAAAAGCTATTAATCTCACCTAGTTTAAGCAACTTTTTGGGGATAGGAAATAATTTTCTTCTGCATCTAGAAGGTTTTTCTGCAGGTACATGTACAGTTCATAGGAATACTAGTTTAAATACCTCCTTTTCACATTTCAAACCAGTTTGCAAACCTTTTTTTTCCATTCCAGGTTTGGAGATCCACCACCTCACTGAAAATCAGCACTACAAGGCAATCATTTCCTTGGGTCTCTGAAAAATGTTACTTGTCTGGAATATACTAGTCCAAGGTGCCTTCATTTTGTTGTCATTAAAGACTTATTTTGAATCTTCTGAGGTTCCATGCTGCTGGCATCCACATTTACCCTTGGAAAAAAGAAAAAGACTGTCTTAACCTTGCTAATACCCAAGTCCCAGAGCACAAGCTGTCATGACTATGCAAGCAGTGAAACAACGACAAGGTCTCTGTAGAGTTTTAGATTATTCCCTGTTTGCACATAGGTTAACTGGGATATGAAAGAAGAGCAGAAAAAAATTATGCTGTACTGATTCCTAAAAAAATCGCTGGCAAGAGTCAGCAAGCAATGTCACTCATTATTAAAAACCGAGTAATATCATTTCCTTTTGTCATCTTGTAGTGACTTCAGTGACGTTTTCATTCTCCCTTCTTTTCTACTGCTGGTCACACAAGTTATGAGCTAAGCCAACAGTTCATGAAGTACAATGGTTGGACCATTGCAAAGGGCAAATTTAAAGAGAAGAAGCTTCAGCTACTTGCATCTATCTGAGCCATACACTTCTGTTAATTTCTAACAAGTGAGAAGGAACTGATGTCTTTAGGAAGCAGTTTATTTTCATCTTAACATTCGTTCTGTAACAAGTTGTACAAACATGCTCCAAAGTGTGGGTTATGTGTGTGAATAGTTAAGTCTGGACATCTAGTTCAGTTGAAGGTATGAGACGCCTAAATTAGAGGAGATTAATTCACCTTAAATAACTTAGAAGCAAAACAGAAGCAGCACAAATCAAGTATTGTAAATCATTCAGAGAATAAACACCAGGGTTTGCTACATGTCATCTTTGTTTAAATGGAGATAACCGAATGCCATTTGAACAGAAAATACCTGAACTAGGATTTTCAACAAGCTCATATAGCATAATGTATCCCAAGTCACATAGGAAATGTCAATATGTTTTCTCTCTCCATTAACTTTAGAAGGCAATTAGAGGACTAGTTTACACTAGACAGATCTCTTTTTGAAAGCTAGAAGCAAAAGAGATTAATTCTACCCTATATGTTTGCTCTGTGTATTTATTTTTTCCAAAATCAGTCTTGTACTGTCACCTGATGTGTAGTCTGGCTAGATCTATACCACTGATTGACACTTTTAAGTGTGTGTGGACAAGACAACATTCAAAAGGCCCAGGTTTCCCTGCAGATGCAAGTGGCTATCACTAGAATAGCCCTGTTTCTACATATTGTCTTTGTCCCGACAGCTCAGCACAGAGCTATGGATCAGAGCCAGTTCAAAAATCTACAGAGAGAGCAATCTGTAGACACTAGCACAGGGTGTTCTGCTCAACAGTGTTGTTTCTCATCTCTAACTTCACTTATAATGAGCTGTGGATACCGCATTTTCACTTTTGCAACCAAAGTTTTTTATTGGTACCATGGTAGGAAGGAAGGATTTTTCTTTTGGAGGGATACGGTAAATATCTAAGCACAAAAGTTATCTTCTGTCTTTAGTCTGTTCTGCATAAACTATCTTCATTGACACCACTCTCTAGATGTCTGATGGGACGCCATCTACAAACATATATTAATCATGCTTACTGTCTGCCTAAAGCACCCCAGAAAGTATTAGGAGCTTTCACTCAGCACGTGATCCAGTGTTTTGCAAGTAGCCATCACAGATCATACATTTTGGACAGCAAGCATGGCTGCTCACAGTGGTGCATTGGTCTATTGTTAATCAGCCTTGAATATCTTTCATACGTAATTCCTGAAACTACTACTAATTTTGTCTTTCCTTTGTGGCTTATAGGTAGCCTTGGTTAGTAACAATATTCCAGTAGACCAGTAATGGAATAGTCATATCCCGTATTCTAAATATATTGTTGCTTATCAATTTCAGAGAAGAAAGCCACTCACTTGTATTTTAGCCATAATGGATAGAAATATTTGTCAGAAGATGTTGTAAAACTCATATAAACGATTTAGAATATCTATATCTAGAATAGAATTATGCTGGAGGTCAGCTGTAATGTACCAGTTACAATCCCAAATGAACCCAATTAACAAGAAAAAATTATCCTAATTCAATAGGGGATACTGTATAAGGGCAAGAGAATAAAAAGTTTGGTTTAGTAGCAAAGAATGAAATAAACCCACTTCCACCTAACGCAAACTTAGTTTTGTTTCTAAACAGCCTGTTCATTTTAAGAAGCTGGTTCCAATGCTCCCGAGCTGAATCAAACCACTTGTGATTTCTACTGAATCCAGACAAAAGCATTTTTTTACAGCTTATCATCACAATATTGATTCTGTCATTTTTTTTATGATACAAGATTGATGTGGATGTTGGAAACTGCTAAAGGGAGTTCAAGATTATGTTATGTTCCAAAGGATGCTTTATAATACGTAGCAAAAACTAACATTTTATATTGCAGTGAATTTAAAAGCTTATCTCATCTTGTAAAGAGAGAAGTGATCAATATGTATGTGCATTTAGTCAGAAACAGCTCCTTTGATTAATTTAAAGAAAGGTAGAATAAAGGACATGGCAAAGACATCAGGAAAACATACCAAAAATGTTGAATGAAATGAATTAGAGGAAATTTAGAATGTGAATGATGAACAGATGAGGATATTATAGCAGTTCATACATTCTCTGCTACTAAATGCCGGTGAATGTCAAACAATTCTGTAGAAACATTAACTCTGAATGACATGCTTTTGCACTTTTTAGATATATAAATTTGCTTAAAAGACCTAAATATTGTTTTCAAGCATTATTCATTTCTTCCAACTTCATCTGCAATAACTGTAGCTATAAAAGTCACCACACCACTTAAACAAAATCTTTCAGGGGCTGTTGCACACACACTTTTGATACTGTCTTTTTAATTATCATATTACGTAGGCATTGTAAAAATTCATATATCATTAAAGTGCAGCTACATTCTTTAATAGTTCCACTGCATTAGAGTAAGACTATCTCATATAATCTTTAACTTCCTGCCACCCAAAAGAAAACAAATAAGTGAAAAAGAGGTCGAAGTTAATATTGTGACCAGCAAAGGTAATAAACTCTCTGCAAGTCTAGGTTTTTTGTTAGATAACAGCTAGTACAAATCTTAGGTGTATGAATATGCTTCCTTCCAGGGAAATACAACTAAAATAAAATTCTTTATCTGGTGCGTTTGAAAAACAGTATTTCTAACAGTGTTTAGAAATTTTCTCACTAAGTTTCTCCCTAGTCCCATAATTACTAAGATGTCTGAGAAATTAGCTTCTCAGCCTACAGGCCCTGTCCTTCCCCAAACCCTTCGTGTTTGTTTTGTGAGTAATAGGGGAGATTATTCTTTTTTCTTATAGGCATTCTTATCTTTAAAGTAAATATTGCAAATACTTAGCTCCGTATTCATCGTGTATATTTTTCAGCACTTAGCTAAGGCTCCAGGAGTGCAATCCAATTGCTTATGGCTGATAGAGAAAGATGACCACTTGAGGAGGGATGCTCATTGTTCAATGATCTGCCCACAGGAACAACCTTAACTGACTACACTCAATATTGAGCATTTCATTTAAATCTAAAATTAGATGAGGAAAGCCTAGGCCTTAGTGTGCTAAATACAATAAAGAAGTGAGATCTCGGGAAGTTAGGGTATGAAGTTAGAGACAATCAATTTCCATTCCCAGTTATTTTGCTGGCCAATCATATCTCCTCCTAATTTGGAAAATGAGGACCTCTAGCTTAAAACTCTTTTAAATTTATTTAAATAATAAAAAAATAAAGCCATACATGTGAAGCGAACATTATTAGCATATATGTTATTTTTATCTTAAAATGTGGTGGTATCTTAACAAGGAGTTTTCTCAGTTTTAAACAGAAATGCATGGTACATTAAAGACATAAAATGTTCTTTCAGAAAGTTTACAAGGATTACATCAAGGCAATAAATGATGAACACAAAACATTGTGCAAAAGTTCCCAGTCATTGTCTGGCTCAAAGATCAAATCTTTCTTGTTAGAAAAATAATGAATCAGAATGGTTTCTTGTCCACACACCCTCTCAGAAGACTGAGTACATGTGGTGCCTTTAAACTGTACAATGCTGATCAAGTGACAGATCTTGAAAGCCCATCTGCCCTAGTATTTCAGCTGCTGACACTTTTGTTTTGTGGGAGTCTATTCACAGATTTTTATTTGCTGATGCTTTTCATCATAAATGTTTAAAAGTGTAAGTGCATAATCGTTTTCTGTTAAAAAAGACTGATTGAAATCTAACTGAAGTCAATGGGAACTTTTCTTCCTCTGACATCAATAGGCTTTGGATCAGATCCATACAATGCAATTTAGTACAGCAGTTAAACATGTGCTAAAGTTCCATGGACTAGAGAGAGGCTTTAGAAATACTCTCTACAAATGCCCTCAATATCAAGCTGTTGTGGGAAGAGAGCATTTGTTTGGTGGTTTTGGAGTGGGGGGGGGAAGGCAGGCGGTAGAGGGGAATTGAAGTGGATTCAAGATCATAAGATTTTAAATTAAAAACTATTGAGTTTCTTACAGTGCCCACTAAAACTGAGATGTTCACAGGCATAAGTGGGACAGTAGGAAAGTTTCTAAACTGCAGAATCCTCTTATTTTTGGATAAGACCTGCTTCTCTTAAGAAAACACACACTGGGGTGTCCTGGAACTGATGTTTCATTCTGCGCCCATATAACATGCCCAGGGATGTTGTGGTGCATAATACAAAGTGTCAGCCTTAGCATATCTTTGGAACTGGGCCTTACAGAGTAAGTGCGCTAGAATACCAGGAGTTCAAGGCTTTTATATATAATACAACCCGTCATCTCTGAGAAGTCATGTAAGACTCTGAAAATAAACAAAAGTTCTCTAAGTACATTAAAAGTCATCTCATGCCGTTAGATTTCAAAGGTGCTATCCTTAAAACCTCTTTTTGTTTGCAGCCAGCACTTGTCTGGTCACATAAGTAAGCATTTTTGGAGCAAAATCAGGAAATGTGCATGAATAATAATTACACAATAGATGTTGTGGCTAATTCCTCAGATCCTCAAGAAGCACAGCTGCAATGTCAGACAAGGGGAAGTGGATACAGCCAGTCCCTGAATAGAGTTGGATACCCATTCTGACTATCCAACTCATGAGAAGCAGGTTCTCAGAAAGGTCTCCCAATAGGAAACACAGATGTTAAGTCATGTGTTTCTACTGCATCACTTCAGGCAGCTGAAGAGATCAACCTCCCCTGGAACATCTACATACTGCATATCCATCTCCTCATCTTTCTATGCTATTCCACTGGTCACTTCGCTTATTTACTTCAAGAATTTCAGTTCTCTGGGCTTTGGGTCTTGCTTTTTCACTGATTGGGTTTATAAAGTTGAATGATTTCATTTTTACCAAAGGGCATGTGCACAGGGAAATTGCTGCTGTTCAGGGATCATAGACATGGCCGCACAAGGCAGTTGCATAGAAAAGTAAAGCACTGAAACACATGCCAAAGAGTGGCCGTTTTGAAGTGTCTAATAAGCTGGTGTTTATGAAAGGTAAAATTTAGTTCTGCTTCCTTTCCTTTGTATTTTAATTAAAGAATTCTCAACCTGTCCCTGGAAATCCCAAGCAGGAAAAATATCAACGTTTTCTACAGACAACTTTAAAATAGACTGAGGGGAAAAAAAAGCACTAAACTTTAATGAACTCTTAAAAAAGGGAAGATTAAAAAATGTGTGATCAATAGCAAAATGGATCTTCTGTGAGTCCCATGTCCCTTCTGCCTTTAAGACAAATGCACATTAACAAGCACAGAAGCACAGGCAAAAATACTAAGGGCTATATTTACCTTCCACTTACACCATGGAAAACAAATGCAAAGGATCTGACTCTGAATGAGTTCTTCTAGGTAAAACCTGAAAAAGGAACTTTAACAAATACTTCTGTCACAATTACAGTCCCTCCTTTCTATTCTCTTTTGGGTTGTTTTTTTTCCCTCCAATTCATCACATCTTAAATGTGAGAGGAGACAATCCAGACACAGTAAGAAAAGGCAGTTCTCAGGAAAGATTGAGTCACTGGAAGTTCAAAAAACTAATTCCTAGTAAAGGGGAAAAAATGTCTTTTGACAGTTTATTAGTTCCAAGAAAAAGAATCAAGGGTGGCCAACTGTTTCTGTTCTGTTAAAATATTTATAAGTGAATGCTCTGGAGAGATGTACTCGTTTGATGACTTTTGGGAGATTATTCCTGAAGGTGCCTATGGCCAGCAATGTCTTCTGCCTTGTCACAGTTCAATTCCAGCCAGCAACTGAACCCCATGCAGCCACTTGCTCACTGCCCCCCTCACCTCCTCCCCAGTAGGATGGGGGAAAGAATCAGATGAGTAAAAGTAGAAAACTCGTAGGCGGAGATAAAGACCCACAGATAGAGCAAAAGCTGTGCATGAAAGCAAAGGAAACCAAGGAATTCATTCATCACTTCCCATGGGCAGGCAGGCGTTCAGCCATCTCCAGGACAACAGAGCTCTATCACACATAACAGTTACTTGGGAAGACAAACACCATCTCTCTGAACATCCCCCTCTTCCTCCTTCTCTCCCCACCTTTGTATGCTGAGCGTGACAAATATAGCATGGAGTATCCTTGGGGTCAGCTGTCCCATCTGTGTTCCTTCCCAACACCTTGTGCACCCCCAGTCTGCTCATTGGTGTGGTGAGGAGCAGAAAAGGCCTTGTCTGTGCAAGCACTGATCAGCAGTAATGAAAACATCCCTGTGTCATCAGCACTGTTTACAGCACAAAGCTAAAACACAGCCCCATACCAGCTGCTATAGAGAAAATTAACCCTATCCCAGTCAGAACCAGCACAACCCCTACCTACCAACAGATCACACCTACCTGTAGATCTGATGAATCACTGGGAATGTCACCTTTGCCTTCAATTGTCCTCAGTCTCTAATGGTCCAAATACAGAATGGGGCCTTTGGGATTTTTCACCAGCTTTATCACAGGGTTTGGAAATGTGCTTTCTCCCAGGCCTTTCCAAAAAGAATGCACATTGTCTGTGCAGTTTGAACAAAAATAGAGAATATTTATTTCAGACCTTGATGGACGCAATTGATGGGAAGGAAAATGAAAGTGTAAACTGTTTATGCAGGGGACCACACAGCATCCTGACATAGCTTTATTCTTCTTCAAAAATAATAAATATTAATTAACCGTTAGTGAAATGCCTCCACAATCCAGTGGGTTTTTTTTTCTTGCAAAGCTACAATAAAAAGGACTCGGAATGTAATTTAGCTTATTAATATTCTTTATCTGTGTTACAGTAATAATCAAGGCCCAGTAATCACTCCCACCCTCATTGTACTCTGACAAATGACCTTTATTTGCCTGTCACTGCACAATATATCTGTAGCTGAGAGCAGCAGATGACCTGCTGCAAGCTTCAGAATAAGTACATGCGGTAACAGTGCATATCACTGATGATGGGAATGGGAGACAACACAACTTCATGCTATAGAAACTATTTTAGGTCCCCTGCCAATTCCTCTTTTCCTTTTACTCTGCACTGGGATGAGAACCACATTTTTGCAGGAGATTTTTCCCAAATACAAGCGCATCTACCCTGAAAGCAGAGGAGGTCAGATTCATGGATATTTGCTTTGCTGGAGAGTTTTTGCTCTCAAGTTACTGTAAATTAAGCCAAGCAATGACTTAACCTGTGCTCTCCAGAGCTTAGACCTAAATTTTTTAGTCATTGTTTTATCTTTTAACTCCTTCACTTCCACTCTTTCTTTTCTCATTTCTTCTCCCCCATATCCTCTTCAACAACAAAAAATTCTATGGAGGTTAATGATTTCTGTGCTTTTTCTAGTTCTTGTTAATGCTGAGAAACTGAGTGGAGATCTAGGGAAGTACACGGGCTGGTGGCTGAGGCAGAAAACCAGGTTTCAAGAGGCTAGACTCAGTTCCTGGCTAAATTGGAAATCTCTTACTTGTCATTGTTCATTAATTGTTCTCCGTCCTTTTCCTCTCTCTGTAAAATGAAAACAAGGGTACTTCTTGCCTCCCAAAAGTTTTTTTACTGATTTTTCAGGAGATTTGTTAAGTTTTCACTTGTGGACATTTTGTTATCTCCCATGGAATTAATATAGGCAAGCTAAAGTCCCCAGTGAAGGTAACAAAGTGACTGGGGAAAATAACAGTCTTCATCATGTGAGTGCGCTTATTTAACCTGGGGATGCTTTGGGAATCTACTATAGTAAAATTTCATCAAGATTCACTATGGTGCTTGGCACTGGATAATTCTGATTTTGCTGATTTGCAGGAAAGCTCCACACAAGCGGAACATCCTAAGACTGGCTCCAGAAAACAAACAAAAAACCCCAAACAAACAAATAAAAAGGGATTTGGCTTCCCAAATATGGAGGTTTGATGCAATCTAAATGCCTTAAAGTGATCAAATTCAGTCTCTAACTGCCATCCCCTAGGTACCCTGTGCAGTTCAGCTCACCTAAATCTCGACACACAGTGGCAGGTCAACTGAATATTTATCTTTCTAGGCTGTCATATTGGCTTGATCTGCTCCAACAGTGATGCAAGCAGACATGCCTTGTCAACATTTAGATAACAACACGTAGGCACGTTGGAATTTCTTAGCCTGGAGATGAATTTCACCCCAAATATTTCAAAAGCTGAATTTTAAGAGCGTAGGACTAAAAAATGGTTCTTATAAAAAAGAAGAGATTGCCAGCAAGTTTCGTTCTGCTCCAACATTTCCTGTCCCTCACAGTGACCCAAACTGAACTCTTGAGTTTATAATGGCATCTGAAGCCAGGTGAGTTTCCAATAGCTCTAGGCTTTCAAATGTCATGCTGCTCCACTAATTGCTTAAGCAGCTGTACTTTTATATCTTCTATCCTTTTTGAAAAGGTAATCTGTTTAAACTTGTTTTTTATACAAAGAAACTAAGAAAACAATGAACTTTGTTTTCAGAGAGGAGCAGACAGGTGCAGGAACAATAGACAATAGCAAATAAAGAAAGAAAACTCTACCATAGTGGAATGATAAACAGAAGCAGCAACAGAAACAAAAAAAAAGCCACTGATCCTGGCATAGGGAGCAAGGTTATTATATCCCACTGAATTATTCATTGTTACTCTTCTTGAGTTATTTGGGAGATTCCATGAAGGTTAAGTAAGAATAGTAGAAAAAATAAAAAATAGTATTGAATTGATATGGACAATTTGATGGCAGAAAGTCATTAAACTTTGCTGTGATAAATAGTATTTATTGTCTATGGAATGAGTCCTCAGACTTCAGCACTGAAGACGAAGGTCGTGGAAGGTAGGAGTGGGCCCGGAGAGAAGCTTGGACACTCGGGCCCCTGCATCATCTCACAGCTGTTATTGTTTAACATCACATCCATTTATGGCTTTGGATATTTAATTCTTTTTACATTTTATTGTCTTGACTCATTACAATCTGTAAGAGACAATGAACAGTGTGAGTTCAACAGTCAGGATCTGTACAGATTGCACTTGGACAGTAAAGTACCCGGGTCTGCAAATTGACTAGATTAAGGTCTCAATTTCAATTTTAAACAGAGAACATGGAATATTTATTTGTGGAAATACCCTTTGGCTTATCAAAAAGAAGGTTAACAGGTGGCTTGATCTGAGAGTATCTAAAGAGCGACTAGAAGAGAACTCTTTAATCAAGTGGCCAGGAACAAGCCAAGATCCAACAGCTAGAAATTGAACATAAAATTAAATAGGAATTAAATGCAGACTTTTATTCTGAGAGTAATTAGCTGTTATTTGCTGTTGGTTATTAGATTACAGTAAGAAGTGGTTGATGACAGGAACACAAGATGGTTGAGGTTGGGCCTCTGGAGATCATCTTGCCCTAATCCTCAGTCATTGACAGCAGGTTGCTCAAGGATGCATGCAGTTAAAATTTGAATATCTCCAAGGACAGGGACTCTGTAACCTCTCTGGACCATCTGTTTAGTACTTGATCACAGTAAAAATTATTTATCATACGCTTAAATTGCATTTCCTTCATTTAAATTTGTGCCCTCTGCCTGTTGGCCTGTCACTGGGCAACGCTGAGAAAGGTCCAGCTCTTATCTTCTTTACTCCACATCAGTTAATTCTATATATTCATCAGACATCCATAAGCCTCCCTTTCCAGGTTAAATAAATGAACCCTCTCGACCTGTTATTAAAGATAACAGGAAAGGATTAAAGATAACAGGAAAGGATTCTGTACTTACATTTCAAATAAAAGACAGACTAGGGACAACATGGGCCCCCTCCAGAAGCTATCGGGAGAACTGCCTACCCTGGATTTAGAGAGAGCTGAGGTTCTTAATGACTTGCCTCAGTCTTCACTGGCAAATGCTCTGACCGCACCACCCAAGTCTTGGAAGGCAGACGCAGGGACAGTGAGAATGAAGACCTTGGGCCCACTGTAGGATAGGATCTGGTTCGAGACCATCTTAAGAACCTGAACATGCACAAGTCCATGGGACCTGATGAAATCAATCCGTGGGTCCTGAAGGAGCTGGCAAATGAAGTTGCTGAGCCACTCTCCATCATATTTGCAAAATCGTGGCAGTCAGGTGAGGTTCCCAATGACTGGAAAAAGGGGAATATAACCACCATTTTCAAGAAGGGGAAAATGGATGAGCCGGGGAACTACAGAGCAGTCAGCCTCACCTCTGTGCCTGGCAAAATCTTGGAGCAGATTCTCCTGGAAGGCATGCTAAGGCGCATGAAAAACAACGAGGTGCCTGGTGACAGCCAGCATGGCTTCACTAAGGGGAAATCCTGCCTGACCCATCTGGTGGCCTTCTATGATGGGGTTATGGAACTAATGGACAGGGGTAGGGCAGTTGATGTCATCTACCTGGACTTGTGCAAAGCATTGGACACTGCCTCACATGACATCCTTGTCTCTAAGTTAGAGAGACATCAATTTGATAGGTGGACCACTCGGTGGATAAAGAACTGGCTGGCTGGCCGCACGCAAAGAGTTGTGGTCAATGGCTCAATGTCCAGCTGGAGACCAGTAATGAGTGATGTCCCTCAGGGTTGGTGTTGGGACCAGTCTTGTTCAACATCTTTATCGGTGACATGGACAGTAGGGATTGAGTGTGCCCTCAGCAAGTTTGCCAATGACACCAAGCTGTGTGGTTCAGTTGATACGCTGGAGGGTAGAGATGCCATCCAGAGGGGCCTTGACACACTTGTGAGGTGGGCTGATGCTAACCTGATGAAGTTTAACCATGCCAAGTGCAAGGTCCAACATCTGGGTCGGAGCAATCCCAAACACAGCTACAGGTTGGGAAGAGAAGAGATTCAGAGCAGCCCTGCGGAGAAGGTCTTGGGCAGAGAAGAGATTCAGAGCAGCCCTGTGGAGAAGGTCTTGGGGGTGTTGGTTGATGAGAAACTTAATATGAGCTGTCAGTGTGCACTTGCAGCCCAGAAAGCCAACCGTATCCTGGGCTGCATCGAAAGGAGTGTGACCAGCAGGTCAAGGGAGGTGATCCTGCCCCTCTACTCTGCTCTTGTGAGACCTCACTTGGAGTATTGTGTGCAGTTCTGGTGTCCTCAACATAAAAAGGACATGGAACTGTTGGAACAAGTCCAGAGGAGGCCACAAGGATAATCAGGGGACTGGAGCACCTCCTGTATGAAGATAGGCTGAGAAAGTTGGGTCTGTTCAGCCTGGAGAAGAGAAGGCTGGGTGAAGACCTCATAGCAGCCTTCCAGTATCTCAAGGGGGCCTATGGGGATGCTGGGGAGGGACTGTTCATTAGGGACTGTAGTGAGAGGACAAGGGGTAGCGGGTTCAAGCTGAAACAGTGGAAGTTTAGACTGGATATAAGGAAGAAGTTCTTTACTGTGAGGGTGTTGAGGCACTGGAATGGGTTGCGCAGGGAAGTTGTGAATGTTTCATATGTGGCGGTGTTCAAGGCCAGGTTGGACATAGCCTTGGGTGGCATGGTTTAGTGTGAGGTGTCCCTGCCCCTGGCAGGGGGGTTGGAACTAGGTGATCTTAAGGTCCTTTCCAACCCTAACTATCCTATGATTCTATGATTCTATAACCTCTCCTCATCTCTGTCTCTTCAAATTTTCCCATGAAGAACAGAAGTCTTTCCACCAGTCTTTCGTTAGTGCAAGGATGTGCTCTAGTTCAACTACAAATTATTGAGCCTAATTGCATGGATTATAAAGTGATATTTATCATGCAGGCAGTCAGATAACTAGAATAACACATTTTTTCATTAAAATCTTTAGAATAACATCTTTGCCTGTCATAAAGAATGAAGTTTCTTTCTGCCTCAAAGATCTGAGATTTTTCAGCCATAGGGATAGAATTATAAAAACGGAATAATTTTCTGGGGTTAAAGAAAAACAAACAGAAGAACATTTTCCTGGACTGGATCTTTAATGACTGGTTGGCCTATGCTGTACTCAGTGTTCTTTTGGTCTACAGTCACTTGAGAATCTTGTTATAGCACTTGTTTCCCTCCTGGAGACACTGGCATTTTGGATTTTGCGGGTCAGCAAAAAGGCAATGACATGGCAAGAAATCCTAGACAATTATTGCCTTTACCTTGCATTAGTAATGTGGCTGCAGCAGGGTGCACAGCTTGAGATGCTTTACCAAATGATTTTCAAAGTGTGGATTTTTTTTTGACATGACTTGTTTCTTTGCTTGAATAGGCAATCACCTTAGGATCTATCACTTTTCTGGGCACAGGGTTAATGCTATTACATCTGATCTTCCTGGGGTATTTTTGTTTGGGTTTTTTATACCTTTCATTGGAAATCAAACTCTAGATTTAGTTCTTTAGTATGTTTGCTGGATCTGTCCCACCTCTTCCACTGTATTCCTCTGAAAACAGTCTGGGATTAATACAGGAACTGAATTATAGTCATAGAATGGTTTGGGTTGGAGGGGAACTTAAGGATCATCCAGTTCCAACCCCCCTGCCATGGCCAGCAGAGATCACAGAGCTGATTACTTAAATCTACTTCAGGTAGATAAAAATTGGGGTATTCAATGGGAAAAACTTCCATAATGGTGTTTAACTCCAGCAGAGCCCCAGCTACTGGGGCACAGTGAACTGGCAGCTCTCTGGATGTGGGGAAGGTGGCCACCATCATGAGAAAGGCCATGCATGGATGGATCATGCCTCTTCCTCATCCAGCTAGTTCAGGTATTGTGGCCTGTTGTTCAGCTATTGGGGTTTACCTCTGCTTCCTATTGGAAAGTGAAGCTAAGTATAGGGTCTGGGCACTCCAGAACTGTCCTAAATGGGGACATAAGCCAGATGGAAATGTTCAAGGAGCTGTGGCATTGGTTTGTTCTGGCAGTCCTTACTGACTGATAGACATTCACGCATGCTCTCAGTCTGTACATATGTACTGTTCCCCGGCTGCTTCCAGGCTCACACTGGTATGCAGCTTGTATTATTTCTCCCTTTGGCTTTGAGTTTTCTCAGCATTAAAGGAGTCTTGAGAGCCTTTGCCTTTGTACTGTTACAAATTAACACGTTGGGAAATGAATTATACCACCCACCAGCTAAATAAAAGCATAGACTGATCTAAGAAAGTCATTTATTGATCTTTCTTTTGTTAAAGTAGATTTCAGGGTGTAAAATACTAACTCAGCTAAATCAATACCCCTTTCACTACCAAGTTTGTCTTTAAGATTATGTGGTTATTTCTGAAGGGTGGAGTTTATTGTCAAGACATGTCCCTCACAGGCATTGCCTTAAGTTAAGGCTATGGGATATGTACTGGGCAAATGGAGAGGGAGAGTCTATCAAACAAACAGTGTGATGTGTGGATCTTCCAGAAGCAATTCATTAAAATTGCAATGACATATGAAGGCAATGTGAGGTGTAGTGCTGAAAGCTGAAATTGCTTCTAAGTACAAAGCAATTTTAAACCCCTTGCTAAGAGTATAGCTACAAATGCTGGTTTAATAATTTTTCCTTGTCTGAATCTTTAAGTGGTACATATCAGCATAGCTTTACTGAATTCAGTAGAGTCTCATTGGAAATCTGGCACTTCTTTTGATAGCAAGGAAATATTTCTAAACATATCTAAGCTATCAGCTAGTTACTAATTTATACAAGGTTTACATTTTAAAATGCTATATTTTGGAATCTAAACAAAATCTCTTAGAAAATCATATATAAAAGCACTACTTTAGCCATACTAAGGGCCTGCTAGGTATCAGTTATGACTCATATACAGCTGCAAAACAGCCCAACTAGAGAGAGGGGAATCAGGAAGTTGTTGCAGTGATTTTTTTCCCAGCAAATTATCCTACTTTACCTGGAAGAATTAAGAAGAGCAATCTAATCACCCTTTCTATTTTATCCCTTCCTACTCTATGATTTAAAAATTCTCTTCTTTTTCTGCTTTTTTTACCCTCCTCTTCTTCCCTGCAAGGAAAGTTTAATGAGGCATATTTGCTTGTTTCCATGGTATTTCAAAGAAAGATTACTATCTGAAAGCAAAGAGATATACGGAATAAAGCAGGAAACAAATGTCTGTTCTTCAGTAACAGATACAAACCTTACTTTCAGAATTAACTGTAGAGAAATATTTTTCTATACTTGGAATAAGTGAAACCATGTCAGTAATTTTTGACTTTGATGTAAGGTCTGATGCTTTACAGAAAAAAAAAAATATTGGTTATTCAGTATTTCTCTGTACTTTGTTCAGGACATACACATCTATGGCTCTAAAGAGCCATTGAAAACATCCTTTAAAATTGAAATATTTCATAACTAAGTGACAAACAGGATTCAGCTAGCGTTATTCATGCAACACAGTACTGTATTATGCGCTGTTGATGCAATCTGAATTTAAGTTTGCGGATAACGCTTGGTCAAGAGAGGCAAAAGCATCCTTTTGGACTTCCGAGGTAGGCTGAAGTCCATAATTCATTATTCACTCAGTAATTCCCCATGTCTGGTATGACAACGTTTGTGCAGATGCAGACAGGGAAATGCAGTTAGCATAAAATCCAAGCTTTATTAAAATCAGAGACAAAAGTTCATGACGCTCAGGGGATCATGCATAGAGTTATGGTCAGAAAAAGATTATTCTTCATTATTATTATACTGTTAATTATTTGACTTATTTTTAGAGTGCTTGAAAGTTCAGAGAAGGGATAGGATCTCACCCTGCTGCCCTTGAAGGCAGTGCTAAAATACCTATTAATTTCAGGAGGCCAGATTCAAAGGCACCTAAAATACTAAATTAAATACAGACTACACCAACAGAAATTGAAGCAAGTGCTACATTTACTGCAAAATATAATGAAAAATATAGACAGGTGATGCATGAATAAAACACAGAGGTTCATCAAGAACCTGTGACCTTTATAACCATGAGCAAACCACTAAAGATTGGATCTGTCGTTTAAAATGACGTACCTGAGGTAGGAGCCCCAGCGCTCTCTCTGGTCAACAGAAAAAGATCAGCAGCTTCAGTGGACAATTTAATGCACCTAAGACTTGAGCCTGCCTCGTGACCAGGAGTTTAATTTAAGTGCCTAAACCTAGATGGGGTGAACCAGAAAGAGCAAATAGACAAAATAAATAGTAGTAGCAGTTGGGACAAAACTGCTGAGGGCTTTGCAAATCCTCTTGAAACCTAATGTGCCTGATTTCATACTTTCAAATCGAGCTGGAGTTACAATAGCATCTCCAGAGATTAGTTAACACAACATGCTTTGTTAGCATTAAGCAAAAAGAAACCCCTATTTATTCAACAAAAGTTGGTGGGTTTTTTTTTTCATTGCAATCTTAGGACTAGTATTTTCCAGGGCTCTGCTTTACTGTTTTGTTAAACCTCTTCAAATGTGCCTTTGAGCTACATGAACTCACCCTTGCTGGTGTTTTGTTTGGGTTTCAGTGGGGGATCTGGCTGTCTTTGTGCAGATCTCAGCTCCAGCCAGTAATTACCCAACTTCAATAAGCCATGTTAATTCTACTCCGTCTCTGCTGATCAACGAGATCTAATCCTCAATGATTTTAATAAAATCATTGTGAATCAGCCAAGAAAACAAGGATATGTCTGTGCTAATAAAAAGCCATAGGTCATAATATTGTCAACCTAAGTATCTGATTTTATAAAATACTGTTATTTCAACATGAACAAATGAAAAACGGGGACTATCTGCTCAGCATTTAATGAAAGCATGCACATATTTCCTCTTACCTATGTGTAACAGTTACTTCATCTGACATTCTTTCACCCACTTCCACAAACCTATAAAAATAATACCTTTTTTCCCTAGGTAATCCCTTTTTCTCATCTAGCAGACAAGAAGGAATTATTACCTTCATTTTATATAGGAAATTATTGCCCAGAAAAAATTAAATGACTTTTTCCAAGTACAGAGGGTTGAGAACTAATTTTTCCTAAATTCCTCCCTACTGCTTCACAGCTCAGTTATAAAATATTCTCTCTTGCAACTTGCAATTATTTGTAGTTCGGCGATCAGTGTGTCTGTGTTTTTGGCAAAAAGCAACACGAATGCAAGAGTTTCACTAAGGCAATACTCCCCTACGCAGACCCTATTCACAAAGGCAGGCACATCTTAGACAACATGTTCTGTTTTTCTGCAGATTAAACAAATTCACATCACCAGTGTTGGCCTCTTGGAGCATAACAGGAAATGCAGCTGTTCAGACTATGAGGTTTAAATCAACCTCCATAATTAACCTAGAATTTAGGTACTTATGCATAAACAAACATTGTGAAATAAAAGACAAAGCAGATCATATGCCATTCTTGCATTTGCCACAATTTCTGAGTAACATTCCCTTATTTTTTAAGGAAAAAAAATCTCTATTCAACTAAAGTGTTAAAATATTATCCTATATATACTTCCAGCAAACAACTTCTCGGCATGGGTTAGGCTCTACTTTGAAAACTATTGTCATCCAGGAGACAACCTGTAGTTTTAAATGACTAGGCTGTCAGTTCTTTAGCTCTCTGCACTTGCTTTTTCTGCTTTAGTGAATAGTAACAATTACACGACAAACAGCATGTTATTTCCAACTGTGTTTTTTTTGACAGAAATCTTTGTGATACAAATATTGCAAACTTACATTCTTTTGCACGATTAATTTTTATGCAGATTTATAAAGCCTTAAGAAACTTTTCATAAAATCCTACAGTCTTTTGACTCTGGAGCAAGACAGGAATATTTTCAAAAGTATTTTTATTTAAATGGAATGTTTTAAATAGTGCAGATTTGGGAATTTTTTTGCTAGTTTTACTATATTTTTGTTGAGATTTGCAAACAGTATACTTCATATCCTGAAAGGATGGTTGACAATGAGGACGAGGTATAAAGTAATTCTGCCCCATAAAATGTTTATGAATCATATTTTTTCTGTATTTACAAATGAACATGTAACATTATATCTAGTAAATAAAGTTAGAACTATGACAACTGAGTAAGACCTGAATGTCATTCATGAAGGGTGTTAGAAGACATAGACCTTACTCTGGTTTGGCAGAAAGCATTCTTAAAATTGCCCTTAAGCAGTTAATTTTTGAAGGACAAGTAAGGATCTAAATCATTCATCAGTGTCAGATCTGAAATACATGTACTTGGATTTCTTTCCTCCCTGTTCTGCCTTCTCTCCCAACTGGAACATGAGATGTACTTCAGGTGTCATTTTCTCCCAGCCCACTGACAAAGCTGCATCCTCCATGTAGTTCTTGTAAAAGCCTCCATCACTTCAGGGTGCCATTCCCAGAATCACGATCTATCCCCACTGTTTTGTGACATTCTAATTGCCCTATCAAAATTTCAGTGATTTAAATAACTGAGGAACAAGGCTTCACTATGGGTTTTTGTGAGGTTTTGTATTTTGACAAAGGAGAAAGTGTGACTTGAACACAGGATTGTATCACTAACCCATAATGAAGTTAAAGTCCCAAACTAGTTTTTATAGACTTACTCAATTTTTACTGTATCTGCCCAACTTTCTCTCGTTATGCAGACACGATTGCATGCATAAGAATTCATTCTCTTTTTTTCTTTTTGTTTTTCTATTAATATACTGTCTTTTCTTTCCCAAGTCTATTTTGAAGAGTTCTGGTCTTCATATACATGACGAAGTCTGCAGCTCCAGTTTTTATGAAGTCCTTTTTGTTGTGTTTTTCATGCAGTACAATTAACAAATGTTAAAACAGGCAACATGAACTTTGCATGAGGGTTAGGCTCCTTATTAATGTGTACCTTTATAGATATATTTTAACCGATGAAGAGGATGACTCCCTGTACCTGTTGGGGCTGTTTGATTTCTACTAAAAAAATTAACTTAATCTTGTTCTTTTCCACGTATGATTTTGCATCAACAGATTCCTGATATCTTTCTGTATTACGTGCTAAATGTGCACACTTATTAATGCTTTTATTTAAAATAAAACATTTGCTATCCTGAGCACCTTTAGTGGTGGTCTCCTAGCTGAGGAGTCAACTGGTGGTCAACGAAGCCTTTTAAAGTGATGACCCTTACGAGATGTCCTTTATCATTCAAGAGGCTACTTGTCTGTGGTTTTTCTTTATTTATTTATTAAATCTTTTTTTTTTTTTAATGACTCAGTTATGTAAAATGGCTTTGTTAATTTTCTCAATATCTTTGTATTATTAAAATGGTAGAAAAGTAACCTAAAATTCCACATAAAGCCAGTTATAAAAACAAATTGTTGCACTCTGATAAATAAGCCAAAATATGATGTTGTACTCTTTGGGTTTGGTTTTTTTTTATTCCAGGTTGCATGCAAGAAGTAAAAACAATTCCATGATGGCATCTCAATTAAAATGCAATGTTTTGGTCTAAAGTTAATATCACTTTAAATTGAAATTAATGTTCCAATAACACAATTTAGTTTAATTGTTTTTTTTTTTTCTGGGTTGGAACTGAACAATTCAAAAGCTATTGTTTCTCTAAAAGTTATCTACACAGTCTCAACTGCCACTGTGCTTAAAGCTGAAACAGCAATATATTTTCTACCTGGAATTTTCAGCTCTAGACATTGTTTTCCACCAACTGTTTTTGCTTTACCACCTCTGTCCTTTCTGGAAATACATGGAAAAAAAACAAAGAACTGCAAGGAAATATTTTTTTAACAAGAAAACATTTTTTTTTTAATTGCAGAGGAAATATCCGTGAAAAAGGGGAAAAAGAAGAAGGGAAGGAATAAAGAAGAGGAGGAATGGGAAAAGTACAAAAGTCTAAGTGCTGTATTCAGTATTTACTATAGACTGAATACAGTAAATACTAAATACTGTATTCAGTATTTACTATAGACTGAATACAGTAAATACTAAATACTGTATTCAGTATTTACTATAGACTGAATACAGTAAATACTAAATACTCTACTCAGAAAGTGGAAATGGTTTCTAGGATTCTTTAAGTAATTTATGGATTAAAACTAGACAGTTATTTCTAATGCTGCCACTGTGATTTGGTTATTACCTTTAATTCTTAGACAAATCACCCAGTCCCTTGGCTGAGATGTAGCTGTTCAAGTGATGCCATTTTACCTGCATGAGGCCAGGATCATGAACAGACCCAAGTAAAATGGGGTTTTGAGACCCCATTTGGGAGTTGCATTGCAACCCACTACCACAATTTCTGTTATTGCATCAGTACTGCGGGAATAATTTAGCACACATTAACAGACTTGCGAAGCAATCATTGAGTCACATTGCCAGTCAGAAGGTTTCTTTTGAAATGTCGTTCAAACCGTAATAAGTATATCTGGAAAAGGGGTCATTTCAGTGGAAACTAGAAAATTTAGCCACCATAGTCATTGTAGTAAATAATTTTTGTCTGATTAATTTCTCTGTCAATAGAAAAACAACTAGTTCTAGTTTGACCTTAGCAGCATGACTGTTTCTCAGACATTAAAATTCTTTCTTCTATGCAGCATTGCAAAAGCTTTCTGTTATTTGTGTAGGTTCAGACTTTTAGTCCATTATTATTCACAGTATGTTATTCAAATTGCTACTTGAAGGTTGGTCTACTTATGGGGCTGACCTCCTTAGTAACATTTACTTTCTATTATTAATGTTTGTACCCCCACTTAAATAATGCTAGCAGCACAGTAAAAATCCTTTTCCAAAGAACTTCCATTCCAAACCAGCAGAATAAGTGGAAAGGGAGGCACTTAGCCCAGATTAAAGCACAACTCACTGCTTTCATTTAGTTAAGTGAGATGCTGCATAAAGGCTTTTGGTGTCTGCACAGAGCTGGACACAATCATATCTCCTATTTGTGAGGCTGGAAGTGTGAACCCTGTGGCTTGGTTTGATTTTGTGCAACAGAACCAGGGAGGACACTAAGGAAACTTTTGGGTAGGGGAGGAGGGTTTCCCCTTTTCTCCACAGCTCAGATTTGTCCACTTGAGGAAATGCCTTGCTGAGAACATGAAAGCTTAAAAAACTGCTTGCACCTATAGAAACTCCTAAAGGCTCTGCCTGCCAAGGGATGTGGCAGATACCAGAAGGGAGGATATGTTTCCTTGCCAGCCCTCTCACTGTCTGTTAGCTCTTCTTCTCTCCCCGATTTGAAAAACCTCTGCTGTAAGAAGGCGAGGAAGCAAAGACCTGTTCTGGGTGATTTTCTGAACCCTTTAGTATTGTGCCAGTCTGTGATTCTCTTGCATTTATATCTCTATCAAGAGGACACAGAGAGCGTTAGATACTTCAAATCTTAATTAATGAAAATATCCTTATTGTGCATAATGGAGCTGCTGGGTAATATTAAACAAATGGATCCATTTGGAGACAGAGCAGAGATCAAGAAACCGGATTAGACTAGAAAAACTGATCCATTAATTATCAGTTACTAAAATTAACTTTGTCAAATATCAATGTAAAGCTTTTCCCTCGCTATGCTGTTAGTGAAACTGATTTATAAGATCAGTCATCCTTGAACACTTTTTTGTTGTCATTGCTGGATAAATTTCCAGTTCACTCTCCTATACATTAGCGGAAGTTTCATTCCAGCAGATTGTTCAGTAAAACAGATGCTGTTTATCACTTTCCCTTCCTTTTCCAAGCTGCTGTTGGTTTCACAGTCAAAGAGGAATATTAGTTTAAAAAGAAAAAAACGATCAAATAATTGTGACTTAGGGTACAGCAGAACTTTGCAGGAGTATATCCAAATGCATTCACTGGCTCATATTCCTGACTCTAACTACAGAGATCTATATTTATGCATGTTCCCTGTTTGCTTACTTAGAAATCTATAAATTATATCCATTATATGTCAGTCTAACAAACGCTTTAGCCAATATACCAAAGGAAAATTTGACCAGCAGGAATTTAATGGTGAGTAGGTATTGCAATACACAGCACGGAATGCATTAACCATTTCTTTTTTTAATATTGACTACTGTTTAAAGCAACATACAGTATTACAACTGAAAGGAAAAAATCGGTATCTTCCTTTATAATCACATACTACTCACAAAGAAATGCAGAATTAGGAAACTGACAACACCAGTGGTTACCTCTGCAACTGTCTGTATAATTTTGAGGTCTTCCACGTTAGTAGATTCCTGAAATCAAGTACTAGCATGCACACCAACAGACAGAAAGAGCAGTATTTTATCTCCTAAGATTACTACAAATGCAAGTCCATGCATCTGAACACATGATCACTGCAGTGATCAAGATATTGAATTAGCACATAAGAAACATCATATTCTTGTTAATTCCAGTACAACAGGTTATGCCAGAAGAACCTGGTAAAGAAAATTCCAAATACCAGTTATCTTTTGAGGGCTACGAATCAAAATCTTTTCCACTCTTGGACTGATGCCTGGTTGGAGTTACACTTAGAAACAGGCAATGGTAATCACTACTTTGGCTTGGGAAAATAGGTAGGATTTCATGACATATTGGCTAAATTACGTTAAGTTTTAAAGAGTGGTCAGCACTGAATGCAAACAAAATTAGTAATAAAGATAACTCAGCAACAGTGGATTGCAACAAGATCTAAAAGCAATAAACCATGACTATTCTACACACAGTAAAATGAAGGAACAGCTGTAATACAGAAAGTCAGCTACAGTTACTTAGTCAGATAATTAACCAGTTGTTTAATTGTTAGATAATTGAATAACAGCCGCAGAGAAAATTTAACTTTCTGGGTTTCAGCATAGGCTTGAACCACAGCAGGAGTCTCTGGGCTGTTAGTCTACTAAGGAAGAGGTTGATGCTCCCTGTTCATGTATGTTTTTAGCAAGATAATCTGAAGTAAAGCTAGAACAGATATGCCTCTATGTGGTACAATCAGGCACTTCTTTTGCTGTCTCTGCCTTAGGTGGAGGTTAGCCAATTAAAACACCAGCTTCCACAGTTTAAAGCATAGGAAAATCCTACATGAAAGGAAATTTTTAAAAGCTGGAAAATAGACATATGTAATATAGTGTTCAACTTCATGAGTATATCTCACTTCTTTTTAAAATGCAGTACAACAAAGTGCTCCACGACATTATGCCAAACGTAGGTATGGTTATGGATTTGCAAACAATTGCCTCTGACAGCAAAATGGCTCCATCAAAGCCGCCCACTCCCTCACCAGCACTATTGCTTGATTTAGCTACTTTAGTTAGCTGGGCATTTTGCAGAACAAGTAAATAGTTCTTGGCCCAAGGATCTTCTGGTGTAATTTAATCAGTGTTGTAATGAGTGACAGCAAGTTTCGATAGTAGAGAAAGAAAGGAATGAACTTGGGCCTTAAAAGTATGGCTGTGATTATCCAGTCTGAGCTTACAATTGAGCAGTGCGCAGTATGTGTACTCTTTTTGCTTTATATAAGAGAAGGCAGAATTTTGAACAGTAGTTTTTTTATGCTTTTGCTACTGAGATTTTCATAGCCATCTCAGTAAAAATCTGATACTTAACATACACAATATGGAGAAATACCATATGACTGTCAAATTTTCAACTATACCTTCTAAAATACTACCAGGAAGGAAACCATAGAAACATTGCTGAGTGTATAAAAGTCAAATGGAAATCCATAAATAACTACTAAGAAGAAAAAAAAATCTGAATTCTTTAAATTAAAAATTTAATTGCTTAAAAATTAATGTGTATTTTCTTTTTCCAAAGTAATAGCTGTATGCCATCTTTTTGGATTTTTTCCTTTACATGTCATCTTGTTAATGCAATGACATTCTGTTCAAGATAATACACAATATCCGCATAGAGCTGAAACGTAGAGCTCAGGGAGAGCCTACATGGGGAAATCAGTGCTCAGTAAGTAAGGATATGAAGTTATACCAAATTAGCTACTCTGCACTGAAACTTAATGTGGACAGTGGCCTTTGCTGCATCTCCCTTTGCATACCTAAGGGAATTAAATTAGAAACATGGTTGTCTTAATTTCCGCATGCGGTGAATGGGTAGAAAGAAGCATATCCAGAAGGAGAGACAGATGTTAAATGGATTGTACCATGCTGTTGAGATGGTTTTATCTCTACCGCTTTCATAGGAGAGACTAAACTGAGCTGACTTCAAAGAAACTTATGTTCCTTGAAAAGGGAATAAATGTTACGAGGAGGACTAAATTTTGCCAAAAGAACAGGATGCACCACACCTTCACATAGACATTTAGAAGTTGGATTTGATACAAACCTTGTGGTTCTGAGAACAATACCTTTTCATCATAGTCTTACCTGTTATTAAATTCCAGCGGTACTGGTGCTTGAGATCGCAGCATATATTTTCCACATGTAATTTATACGGAATTTGTCTGAATTTGGCTTTCCTGGTGGCCTCTGTCACACATGAGCACTCAGTATCCTGATACAATAGTTGAACAGTGCCTGTTTCCTTGCATCCTTCCAAGTTCCCTCATCCTTAGCATGGGCTTTATCTTATTTAACTTAATCACCTAAAAGCCAGACAGGCTGTCAAAGCTAGTCATGGAAGTGCCCTCTGTACTCAATGAGAAGGGCAGACAGAATAAATCCTGGAATCACACATTGATATAGGCAAAGGGGGTGTCATGGTCTAAGCCCAGACGTAACTCAGAACCACGCAGCTGCTCTCTCACACCCCCCGTTTCTCCCTTCCACTCCGGGAGGGATGGGAAGGAAAATCGAAAGAATGTAACTCCCAGGGGTTGAGATAAGAACAGTTCAGTAACTAAGGTGTAACGCAAACCACTGCTGCTGCCGCCAATAATAATAGTGACAAGGGAAATAACAAGGGAAGAGAATACAGCCACTCAGCACCCACTGACCAATGCACAGCCCGACCCAGCAGTGACCTTCCAGGTAATTGCCCCCAGTTTATATAGTGGGCATGATGTGCTGTGGTGTGGAATACCTCTTTGGCTAGTTTGGGTCAGGTGTCCTGTCTCTGTTTCCTCACGGCTTCCCCTCCTCCCTGACAGAGCATGAGACTCAGAAAGTCCTTGGTCAGAGTAAACATTACTGAGCAGCAACTGAAAAAATCGGTGCTATCAGCACTGTTCCCAGGCTGAAAGTCAAAACCACAACACTGCACCAGCTACTAAGAAGGATAAAAAAATGACTGCTATTGCTGAACCCAGGACAGGGGACTTCTGTATTTCATAAAATCCAATGCTCTGCATGATGGAGAGTTAATTTTGACAATATAAGGTTGCTGAGAGTATTTTCCAAATGAATTATGAAAATTTCCAAGGATGGAGGTTCAATAAACCCATCAAACTTGTTCCACTGTATAACCATTCTTACTGTGATTCCTTTTCCTCATATATAAAATAACTTATTTTTTTCATGTCATTTGCTCCTGTCCTTTAGTATGGAGACTTGCTTTTGTTCCAAGAAACTCTGTGAAACATCAGCACTCACTTCTTGCTTTAGCAGAGTCAAGGTGATTTGCAAGTGAGCTGTGAAGATTTTCTTTCTCTCTCCTTCACTTGGGCTAACGTGACTATTGTGGTTTGTCATGAGTGTCTAGATTGTGGTTAGATGTGGAAATACAGTAATAGATGCTTTCACGCAAAGATGGAAGGTTGTGACACCAGTGTCAAACCAACTATTTCAGCATTCCCCAGCGATGCATCAAAATGTCAAAATAGTGACAGAAGTTGAAAAGCATCTCTAACAGGGGAGAACCCTGAACACACCTTCCAAGGAAAGAAAAAGGCAAGGCACTTTCTGTTGTATTCTGAAACAGAGAGTGTCCTCTTAATGATACTGGTTCTGGCAATGTCTAGTTTAGAAGGGCAATCAACTGGGCATGCAGCCATGGGTGAACTGCACATTTCTTTGTGGATAAATATCAGCAGATGCAAAATATCTAAGATAATTAACAATTATACAATTTAAGCAAAATGGAAGAGGGTTATGGAAGCACCAAACATTCTGGCAGAACAAAACAGAATTATGTATCTGGCAGAATGAAGTAGAATTGAGAATCAAGAACACTTGCTAGTTTTTTAGTCTTCTTTTGGTTATCTAAAGTACCTGTAATTTTGCTGTATGTTGTTTATACTGTGGTAGAACAGTTACGGCCCAATGTGCCAGATGAAAAGCACATAATAATAATTAATCCTTGCACTACAGAATTTGCAATACAATTAGTCATGATGAGTGAAGAATGGAAGACTTGCTTTGGGGATATGTAGTCTTACTTGGGACTAAAAGATTTACCCCAAGTTACAATTAGAGTCTTTAAGACACAAAGAATCAAATAATATGCTCAAGTTTGCAGAACTGCTGCAGCAGTCCCAGGACCTGGAATGTGCTTCAAACTGTGTCATTTCCTTTTTCTTCTTTTAATAACTAAGTGAAGGGCAAGAAGCTGGATTTCTTTTCTGCTAAATATTCAGATGGAAAAAAGAGGCTTGAAGTCCTGAGGTTCCTACTTTCTGAGTAGATGTTTCCCATCCAGACTGCTGAGGTACTACTACGCATAGCTGAATGTAGTGGTTTAACCCCAGCCAGAAACTCAGCCCCACACAGCTGCTCACACACTACTCCTTGGAAGGATGGGGAAAGAATCAAAAGAGCAAAAGTGAGAAATCTTATGGGTTGAGATAGACAGTTTAATAGGTAAAGCAGAAGCTGTGCACACATGTCATGGGTTCAGCAGCAGCAGTCATTTTTCTCCTCCTTGGTAACTGGTGCAGCACTACGTTTTTGATTTTGGGCCTGGGAACAGCGCTGATAACACCAGTGTTTTGGTTACTGCTTAGTGATGTTTTGGTCTGGCCAAGGACTTTCTGAGTTTCATGCTCTGCCAGGGAGGAGGGGAGCCGGGAGGAAGCAGAGACAGGACACCTGACCCAAACTGACCAAAGAGGTTATTCCCTACCACAGCACATCATGCCCAAGATGGAGGACGGAGAGGAGAGACCCAGAAGGGTGGGGGGTGCACTGCGTGGTCGGGTTTGGTTTTAGGTGGTGAGAAATTGTATTCTTTCCTTGTATTTGCCTTGTTATTATTATTATTGGTGGTAGCAGTAGTGATTTGTGTTATACTTTAGTTACTAAAATGTTCTTATCTCAACCTGTGAGAGCTGCATTCTTTTCGATTCTCCTCCCCATCCCTCCGGGAGTGGGGGGCAAGAAAGAGGGGGGAGTGACTGAGCAAAACTGCTTGAGTTATAGAGGCTTAAACCACGACAGTTCTTTTTGGCGCCCAACGTGGGGCTCGAAGGGTTGAGATAACGACAGGATTAATAGCCACTCGTCACAATGCTGATTTATTGGCTCTCAAAGTTGTTGCTTTTGGTTCTCTTGCGTTCATGGTTTCAGCCTGTTGTACCTTACTTACAGCCGGTATTTCTTATCTTAGCATGTTTCAGATATGGGTTTTGGTTTAAGGCTCTTGTTTCATTGTACTTTATTGGAATGGCTTGTGATACGGGCGGGCTCGAGAAGCCGTGGGGGGCGAATGTGTACCTGGCAGTTCGGCTGCTCTTCACCGTCCTGGCGAGGCTGTGGAGAGCCGAGGGGGGGCTGCCTCGGGAGCCGCCGGCTGCCGAAACGGCCCGGGGGAGCAGACCCGGGGAGCAGGAGCCGAGCCCCCCCACCGAGCCCAGCCCGACGGCTGCCGAGCAGAGGAAGGAGGTAGCAGAAGGGGTGAGCCCCCCGACTGAGCCCAGCCCGGCAGCTGCCGAGCAGAGGAAGGAGGTAGCAGAAGGGGTGAGCCCCCCCACCGAGCCCAGCCCGGCGGCTGCCGAGCCGCGGGAGGGGGAGGCTACCGAGCGGCAGGAGGAGACGGCAGAGAAGCCGGGCCCCGAGGCTGAACAGAGTCCCGTAGCCGAGCCCAGCCTCGTGGCGGCCGAGAGCATTCCCCGGCAGCTGCCCGCGGAGCCGCAGGAGAACGCAGGAGACCCCGCAGCACTTCCCAGCAAGGCAGAGGAGGAAGCTCTGGGCTCAGACAAAGAGCAGCTGGTGGTGAGAGAGCCGGCAAGCACAGCAGCTACACCAGCCCCAGTGACAAGTACAGCAGCCTCATTTGAGAGCTCTGAAGGGTTTGAATGGCCTTTGGGTACCCTTGAGACCTGCCTGCTGATTGTGATGGGGATCAGCATGTTGACATCCATACACAGTGTGTTTTACCCACAGCCATTTTGTCTGGTCCCCAGAGTTAAGCAGAGTGGGGTGTGGGCCTTGTGTGGGGTTAGTCTGCAATGCAGGATGACCAAGAGAGTTTCCCCAAGCCTGGACAGCCAGGAGTGGCAGGGTGTGTGGGACAGTATGGGCGAGTATCTAGTCCACTGGGCCCCTCCAGTGCTTTGGAAGCGTCGCAGATGGAAGGCAGCTGTATGGAGTCCCCACCGACAAGCTGCAGGAACTGCTGGAGGGGTGGATGAATTATTTTGAGCCTGATGGGCCCATGACACCTCAGGCCATCAGGGCAGAGATACAACATACAGATGGACTTATGATCGAGGGGTGGACTTAGCAATGGACACTGTGGCCCAGGTTATTGACGAGTGTGAACACTGCACACAGCCTCTCCTGCTCTGAAAGGCTGTTACAAGAGATGGAGCTTGACATCATGGACTGGATGGACTCAGCAGCTTTGTAGGGATTGGTCTATGCACTGAGGGATGATCTCTCTCCCTCTCTCTGTGTGTGTATGTATATATAGACATGTGATGGTATATTGAAAATGTGGGATCTGATCATGACGTGAATGGTATGGAATAAGGGGTGGATAATGTCATGGGTTCAGCAGCAGCAGTCATTTTTCTGCTTCTTGGTAGCTGGTGTAGTGCTGTGTTTTTGATTTTGGGCCTGGGAACAGCGCTGATAACACCAGTGTTTTGGTTACTGCTTAGTGATGTTTTGGTCTGGCCAAGGACTTTCTGAGTTTCATGCTCTGCCAGGGAGGAGGGGAGCCGGGAGGAAGCAGAGACAGGACACCTGACCCAAACTGACCAAAGAGGTTATTCCATACCACAGCACGTCATGCCCAAGATGGAGGACGGAGAGGAGAGACCCAGAAGGGTGGGGGGTGCACTGCGTGGTCGGGTTTGGTTTTAGGTGGTGAGAAATTGTATTCTTTCCTTGTATTTGCCTTGTTATTATTATTATTGGTGGTAGCAGTAGTGGTCTGTGTTATACTTTAGTTACTAAACTGTTCTTATCTCAACCTGTGAGAGCTGCATTCTTTTCGATTCTCCTTCCCATCCCTCCGGGAGTGGGGGGCAAGAAAGAGGGGGGAGTGACTGAGCAAAACTGCTTGAGTTATAGAGGCTTAAACCACGACAACACAAACAAAGCAAAGCAAGGAATTCATCCACCATTTCCCATGGGCAGGCAGGTGTTCAGCCATCTCCAGGACAGAAGGGCTCCATCACTCATAACAGTTACTTGGGAAGACAAACGCCATCACTCTGAACATCCCGCTTCCTTTCTTTTCCCAGGTTAATCTGCTGTGCATGATGATATACAGAATGGGATATCTCTTGCATAAGTTGGGGTCAGCTGTCCTGTCTGTGGTCCCTCCCAGCTCCTTGTGCACCAACAGTCTCCTCACTGGTGTGATGAGGAGAGAGGCAGAAAAGGCCTTGAATCTGTGTAAGCACTGCTCAGCAGCAGTGAAAACATCCCTTTGGCATCAATATTGTTTTCAGTACAAATCCAAAACTTAGCTCCGTACTAGCTACTATAGAGAAAACTAACTCTGCCCCAGCCAAAATGAGCACACCAAAGAAACCAGAATGGAGCTCTTCCCATATGAAGGCAGGCTGAGAAAGCTGAGGCTGTTCAGCCAGGAGAAGAGAAGCTGTGTGAAGACTTCAGAGTGGCCTTCCAGTGTGTGAAGAGGGCCTACAAGGATGCTGGGGAGGGACTTTTCATCAGGGACTGTAACAATAGGACAAGGGGTAATGGATTTAAACTTAAACAGGAGAAGTTCAGCTTAGATATTAGAAAGAAGTTCTTTACTGTGAGGGTGGTGAGGCACTGGCACAGGTTGCCCAAGGAAGTTGTGAATGCTCCATCCCTGGCTGTTTTCTAGGCCAGGTTGGACAGAGTCTTGGGCAGCGTGGTCTAGTGTGAGGCATCCCTGCCTATGGCAGGGGAGTTGGAACTGAATGATTTGAAGTACCTTTCCAACCCTAACTATTCTATGATTCTATGAATCAAGAAGTTAATTTATTTTTTCAGTGTTACCCATGGCTGAAACTGTTTCAAGTGTTTTTTGGGAATTTAAATCGCAAGCTCATATTACTTATAAGTTTAGATGAGTATTTGAATGATACCTTTTAACTTTACTAGGTTTCCTTCTGATGAATCATCCTGAAGTCATTATAGAAGTCAGAGACATATTTATGTAGAAATAAAATCAGTGTTCTTTCTTGCTTAAATCCAAGTAATTTTATATTTTTTGTCTTTCTTAACATTGCCTGGCAGAAACAACAGCTTGGGAAAAGCTGCAAATATAATAATTCAATTAATTAAGCCATTTTTAATTTACTGAACATGCTGGTTTTTAAAGAATTTCTTAATGCTATTTTCCAATATATTAAGGTGTCAATTATGTTAGTTACAGCAATTAGTTCCATCAAACTTACATCATTGTTTAGTTAGTGCTGATGAACTCAGAGAGTTGTTATAAAAACACTGCAGTTCACTGCTGACCAAAGTCAGTTCTAGCAAATAATTAAACCCTGTTATTTAAATGGAACCATCACATCTTCATTCTCTTCTTTAACTAAGAAGAAACGCTCATCACAGGCATGCTGTTAACAGGATGATCACTAGACCAATTCATCATTGTAATCCACTTACGCCAAGCTGGCTTCTCAGCCCTACAGTTTTTCTGGTGGCCTTTCTGAAAAATTAAGATACCTCAGTAAGATGAACATCTGTCTCAAAATTGTCTTCTCAAAGGTAACATAAATTCCTATTGCATTCAGTAGAGGAAGGATGTTTGGGCATCTAGCAAGACTAATTTCACACCTCTCAAACATCATATAGGTACATGTGTGTACCTGTTTCCTATAATTAGTTTTGCTAAAAATGGAAGAGTTTTCAGTGCCAGAGCACTTAAAATTCAGTAGCCTTCATTTTTTGATATGTGACATTGTCCAGTTCTCTGTTAAGAGATTTCATATCAAAAATGTAAGTGCTGCTGGAAGATGCTATTTGCATTAGATGATATTTGACTTATCCAGCCACACAGGAGAGGAATCAAACACTTTCTTTTCATTGTGAGAGCAAAGCTCTTTTGGACACATCAGGGGATGATTCACTGTGCAACCATCTTCCACCATTGAAAATATCAAAGGTCTAATTTAAAGGGAGGCCAAAGTGCTTTGCCTATTTCACAGCCAAAACCTACTGTGATATTCATTTTCTTCTATAAAGGTATAAAGTTCAAGTTGCTAAAATTAACAATTGTTTCACCTGAGCCTCTTCTCTAAGGTCCTATTCAAAGCAGTATTGTTTAGTGTTTCAGTGCCAGCTGCTTAAAATGTAATGTTCCCCATTCAACGTGTCAAAAAGCTATAGCTAATTATTCTCATAGCAAGGATAATCATACCAATTATGATTCTTTAAAAAGAATGGTGGAAACAAAGAAGTAGAGATAAGATTTAACAATGACAAGACAAATTGGGGAGGCAGGACAATCTTAAATGTTGAATATCTACTGTGTTTTCTTTTTTGCAAAAAAGAATAAAATTAGAGCTTTATGAATGAGACAAATTATCAATGTTCAATATGCGGAATTATGGATTATTATGATAAATTCCATGTTGGTTTGGAATGAAGCTCATAGCTGTCTCTTCAGCCTCAAAATCTAGGGCTGTAGTATATGACATAGGGCAAGATCTAATGTTTGTACTGTGTCTACCTTAGACTGATAGGTGGTGGAATTTTAAGCTCATAGTTCTGAAGGACTCGTCCTTCCAAGACAAGCACCTGATTTCTCATGATGGTCTATGAAGAGAGGCAGAGAGCCATAGGATTATGCAGTTTTCCTATGTGAAGTATCTATATCCATTAATTGCCTCAGGAACACAAATGTTGCTAAAAGACAATTCAAACCATTTAGGTTAGATCTCTGTTTCTTTTCATTAATGTGTAGCATGTACAGGCTTTTCTATCCAGCTGGGATACAGGATGCAAATCCCCCTTTTTAAGGAAAAATACCAAAACGAGAAGATCTGAAGCTTTATGAGGAAGAAAATAGTGACCACAGTGAGACGTATATCGCCACCAAAGATAAATAACCAAAAAGAGGAAAATATAGGTTGCCAGCCTAAAGGGTGAAGAGCTCTTCTTTCCCACATCAAAAAGACCACAATGGGATGTGGGACACTGTCATGAAGAGCAATCTGCGGTAATGCTGAAGATGACTCTGTATTCCGATAGAAAACCAAAGATCAAGGAGACAGTGAGGATATTTTTGCCAGACCAAACAGAGAATATACTGGCTTTTCCTTAGTAGGAATAACTACTTTCAGAGAGCAAATTATACCGCTTGTCCTGAACACTTATTTTAGATTAAAACACATACACTGGAATGCCTCTCTGACTCTCCATGAATTACAAAAGGAGCTTACACCAAATGTTTCCCTACTGGATAACTAAATTTAAGCTCCTTTTGCAGCTAAATATAACAAGAACACTGTGAGACTAAGCCTAAAAGCTCTTTCTGTAGTACAGCTGGTCAACAGGCCACCTGACAGCAAGGTTACACACAGGTTACAGACACTTCCTCTTAACATCTTTAAAAGTGCTGTTCTCTGTATCCCCTATAACACAGCTCAAACTAACACAAGCCGTCGTGCACATGAACAGTCCAAACAGCAGGCGGCTTTATTTCAGTTGCTGTTAAATCTATACACAAATCTTACTAAAAGCTCTTTGCAGGACTCAGGAGTTACCACTTCAGCCAGTTCTGCTGGCAACAAACCTCATGTTCTGCCAGTAACAAGTCTGTTTTGCTATGCTTCTAGCTTTGCTACATTACCTTAAGCTTGCTTCTTCATACTGTCATTTTGTGGCCTGGTCTAACATGTAAGGGGAAATTAAGAAACTGGTGGGTGAAGCATCTAATGATGTGGTTCTGCAGGGAGAACAGCCCAAATGGCCTTGTGAGAGCAGAGATTCTCTTCAAGGACTTGGGGGCTAAAACTACAAAGCTTTACTTTTACTATAGCAGAGCAACAGGGGAAATAATTTGGTTTCCCTTCTGTTTCCTAAATAAGAAGCATCAGTCCATTCCAAATACTCCCTTACAAAAGGCAAAGCATGAGGAGCTACTGAGGTGTGAGACGGGAGCTTCAGGTCATTACCAATCTGGTTGACATGCAAAGTGCTGAGGTAGAAATTGAAAACCCCGTTGCACATCCCAGCCCTCTGAGACATTTGGTCTCCCAGGAATCATTATTTCCTCTGTACAATCTATTGTTTCATAAAGAATATTGTGTTTCAGCAGAAAAGTCAAACGCGTCCTCTCATAACTCCATGTGGCTGTTAGCTTACTGCTGAGTTAATACTTTGCCACATAAATAAAACTGTACAAAAAAGATAGAGCAGACTTGCAAAGAAACATGGGGAGAAATATAATTCATTGGCGCTCAGGGCTGAAAAGCTAGCGAGCTTCTTTCCTTTCCCTTTTTATTCCCTTTACCCTTACAAGCTGATGTGTATCCAAACAGCTTGAAAAGTACTTTGAAATCCAACTTTAGTCAGCTACGATGAAGACATAAGAGGAGCTGATTTTTCCTTTGTGATGCTTTGTTTTCCTTTATTCAGTGTTTGCTTCAGCAGTGGCTGCAAGAGAGAAGCCAAGTATTTTTTCTTGGAACTTTTTCCTCTTTTGGTGCAGTTTAAAGATATATTTCTTGACTTTCACTGAGCAATAATCACTACTTATTGCTGTTAAGCCAAGCTCAGGTAGTGAGCTGAGAAAGGGCTTGAACCAAACTGCAAGACTTCTCAGACAAGGAATACCATGACATTTTGCCTAAGGGCTCTTTGCACAGGTAAGAAAATGCTGCTTTTTGATCAAAGATGTCAAAAAACTTTTATTACAGAAAACAATAAGCAATACTATGCTTTTAGTTTTGTTGAAAATTGCACTAAAAAAAACCAATCCAGCAAATGTTCTAAGGTACCATTTGTATGAGCTTATTCATCAAACTGGGGACCAGTCATTGTGTATAAGGGCAAGGCTGCAACTCAGACAGCTCTAGTCAGGCTGTAGGACAGGGACTTCATGGAATTGAAGCAGGGAAAAATACAAAATTCTATATATGAATTATCACTGCACAGCTGGGGAGCAGCTCTGCTGAAAAGGACTTGGAGGTCCTGGTGGATAAATAGCTGAATATGAGCCAGCAGCATGCCCTGGCAGCAAAGAGTAACAATGTTCTGGATAGCTTATGCAGGAGCAGAGCCAAGAGTTGGAGACAAGTGATTATTCCTCTCTAACCAACAGCCACTAGCCTACAGTTACAATACTACATCCAGGTTTTGGAACATGCAAGAAAGAAAGGCATTTGTAAACTGGCATGAATTCAGTGATGGGCCATCTACAAGTGGGGGGAAGGAGAACAAGAACTGGAGCTACTACCCTTTAGAAAATGCTGGAAGACCTGGGCTTGTCTGGCATTGAGAAGAGACAGCTTCAGGAGAATGCAAGAGCATCCTGCTCATATCTACAAGGAGGTCATCAAGAAGACAAATCCAGGCTTTTAAAATAGAGCATGGTGGGAGGACAAGAGACCATGAGTGCAAGACAGAGAGAGGTTCAGAACAAATATTTTGGAAAATTAAGACAGGCACTGAAACAACTTGTCCTTGGAACTTTTCTGGTCCTGGCCAGCAAAGTAATAAGTGACCTGGTCAGATCTTAGAGATGATCCTGATATGAAGGAGCCAAGCTGAAACAGAGACTCCTAATGTTGCTCCCCTCTTGTGTTCTAGGACTGTATAAAGTCTCTGCTAATCTTCTATCCCTGTGTCCTTTGCCAGCATATTTAAAAATAACCCATTAACGCCATTCTGCTAGAGAGCAGGTTGGTTTTGAAGAGCACAACAATGGGTAATAATTTTAAAGTAAACCAGGGTAGACTTAGACTAGATACATGGAAGAATTTTTTACTATGGGGGTGGTGAAAGGGTTACCCAGAGAGGTGGTAGATGCTTCATCCTTGGAAACATTCAAGGTCAGTTTGGATGAGGCTCTGAGCAACCAGATCTAGTGGAAGATGTCCATGCTCATTGCAGAGGGGTTGGAATAGATGACCTTTAAAGTCTGTGATTCTATGAATTACTAATGATTTTTAATGCATAGATAGTAGAATAAACCTATGCAGACAGCCATGATTTTCCTTAAAATTAATTATTAAAATCCTAGTTCAGCAAAGCACTAAAACTCACACTTAAATTTAAATCTATTTTTATTTCCTATACATTATAGTATCAGTACTATATTTAGGTAGTTATATCTTTTTTCATTCTGATCTCGCTAATGCACTCACACATTACTATCTTTTTAATAGATTGCAAACACCTACTTGAAGCTGGACAAATTGCTAACATCTTTCAAATGCTAAGAAGTTTTGTAATATTAAAATGTGATTATCATTCATCCAATCTGTGGATTAGAATCATAGAATCATAGAATAGTTAGGGTTGGAAAGGACCTTAAGATCATCTAGTTCCAACCCCCCTGCCAGGGGCAGGGACACCTCACACTAAACCATGCCACCCAAGGTTCTGTCCAACCCAGCCTTGAACACCGCCAGCGATGGAGCATTCACAACTTCCCTGGGTAACCCATTCCATTGCCTCAACACCTTTACAGTAAAGAATTTCCTCCTCAAATCCAATCTAAACTTCCCCTCTTTAAGTTTGAACCCTTGTCCTATCACTGCAGTCCCTCATGAACAGTTCCTCCCCAGCATCCCTATATGCCCCCTTCAGATATTGGAAGGCTGCTATGAGGTCTCCATGCAGCCTTCTCTTCTGAGGCTGAACAGCCCCAACTTTCTCATCCTATCTTCATACAGGAGGTGCTCCAGTCTCCTGATCACCCTTGTGGTCCTCATTTGGACTTGGTCCAGCAGTTCCATGTCTTTTTTATGTTGAGGACACCAGAACTGCGCACAGTACTCCAAGTGAGGTCTCACGAAAGCAGAGTAGAGGGACAGGATCACCTCCCTCGACCTGCTGGTCACGCTCCTTTTGATGCAGCCCAGGATACGGTTGGCTTTCTGGGCTGCAAGCACACACTGCAACCGGCTCATGTTCATTTTTTCATCGACCAACACCCCCAAGTCCTTCTCTGCAGCACTGCTCTGCATCTCTTCTCTGCCCAACCTGGAGCTGTGCCTGGGATTGCTCTGACCCATGTGTAGGACCTTGTGTTATTTCATTTTACTTTTACAGCTATATGTAGTATTGCCAACCATTAACATGTAAGTACAAAATTATGAACTTAAATGGTTACTGCATGAAATGTAATGGTGTCAAAATAATGAGTTTTAACTCTGAACAATTTTTAAAAAGAAAAGGATCCGGTGCTATGGTGCTCCCTTGGAAGGGCGTATGCAGTGACACAGAGTGCATTGCTCCTGTGTTGTGCACACTCTGGCCGTGGGATGTCCCTGCTGATTGAGATGTAGACATACACAACTGCTCTACCTCATCATTTTGGTTCGCGGCTGACTCTGAGTGTATTCTAGCACTTACTACAGCTTCCATCCTGCCCTTTCAGCCTGGTTGCTGCTGGAGAAAACTCAGATATGAAATCTCACTGTCTGAAATGGCCTTGAGGCCAGGAGAGCATCGGAAAACAGGTAGAAAAACATACTGCAAACCATTTGAATTATCTTCACCCTGCATAACAAAAGAAACGCTGCTGCGGACAGAAGACCCTCCAGAGCATTGGCTGGAGCTGTTATCTCCTTCACAGCTGGGAAGAAATAATTCTCAAGCTCAAACAGAGGCTGAAGTACTCCTGGTCTCGTCTTGGGAGTCCACCAGATAAATCATTGTTTTTTAACATGTCACTATCCAGAAGTGACTTGTTCCTTCTTTATTGCTTTAGGGAACTGTATTCTTCATGTTGTCTTGTGACCGTGGTGACTCCTCGTTTGAGGTCTCCGAATAACAGCACAGTAAGCTACAGCTGTGGTTGACCAGAAGAAGCTTCATAAAAGATCCCTGTGATCCAGTACAATTCTCTCATCGTGGTAAAATAACATCATAAGTCAAAATGATTCTTTGGAGTTAGACAAGAAACAAGATTAACATCATTGTCTCTGCAAGAATTCCCTGTATACTGGCAAGCATAAGAAAAGTTAGATAAGTAAAATGAATATAAACGTCTAGCCAGATTCTCAGAAGTGTCAGTTGGCAAATGACAAATGAATACAGCAATGCTGCATAAATTTACAATATCTGAGAATCTCATACTGTTTCTTTAGAACAATCCGGAATAATAATAAAAAATCCTTACAATTTCCATAATAAAATAAACAAAACAAAACAAAACAAAACAAAGCAAAAAAACCAAACCAAAATAAAATAAAATAAAATAAAATAAAATAAAATAAAATAAAATGAAATTTCCTTACAATTAAGGAAAACAGCTCGGTGTAACTTAGTCTTTGAATACTTAAAAAATTGCAGCCAGTATTAATTGATATCCATGCAGATGACAAGAAAAATGCTTTCAAAATATTGGTCAAATGCAACACTGAAGAATATGTGCTAATATTAATTACTATTTTCACCATTATTCTCTTGATGTTCTAGGAAAGATCAAGAGAAACGCTAGCAAGAATTTTTAACTTACATTGATATGCAAATAATTTTCCCATGTAACATCATGCATTTTCATATAGCAAACTTCATCCTTTATACTTTTTCCATCAAAGAAAGAAACAATACGGTGTGCCTGATGTATCCAACAAAAATTTGTGACCCCTTTCAAACTTTATGAATCAAGTATGCACAGTGGAACCTTTACCTGTGTGTTGTATTAAGGGTGATACCATTACATTTCATGTTAGGATTTGGGTCTTTTTTCATTATTGTCCTAACAATTACTTAATAATTAAATTATTAATTTAATTATTTAATAATTTCTTAATTACTTTTACAATTTTTTTTTAATCATCTCTAACCACTGAGCCAACTTCATCATTGGAAGAATGTTGGAATTTAAAGATCACATTACTTAATGCCAATAACTAATTTTAATGTTGTATAACAGAAAGTTAAGACTATTTTTTATCAGATACATCTGTTAACATTTACTCTTACCCAAGTTCCCTGCTCATTACCTGCCAATCATCACATGTTGCACACGTGTCACATTGCTAAAAGGTACTGCGTTGTAGAGTTAGAGGTTAAGGCAAGGCTTTAGTTTAGTTGTTAAGCTGTGCTTCAGCATTCAGATCTTAGCCCAGAGACCTCTGTGAAGCACTTGCCTGTGTGATTTTCCTTCACAGAAACTAAACTGTTGGAACTTTAGTACCTCTGGAATGGAACCTTTAATTCTTTGTATCTGTGTTCTCCATGTATGAAATCTAATCTTACCTTTGCCAGAGATAACAATTTTCTCCTGAAGAACAGAGGCTGTAAAGAAAAAATCATTCACACTTTTTAGGCACCTCAGGCAGGTTTCAACTCAGACAATGTTAAATATCTACAAAGTAATTGTATATACATGAGCTAGGTGGATTTTTTTTAACTTTGGAGACCAGGGAGAGAAATCAGCACTTAAAGAATCTGATTCATCTCATCCTGAGGTAGATATCCATAATAGGTCAGAGGAAATAGGTATTTTAAGAGCCTGTTCTCTCTATGACTGTAAGAGTAGTTCAGATACATACGGAAGTTCATATTCATACTGGACCATACAGTTCAGATGTAGACATCTACACAGCTGGTTAGCTATATAGACTGAGATGAGCTTGACATCCTGAGTTTACAGTGATGGCTGCTGTTTCAGCTCCTACATAGATACCTACTGGAAAGTTTATGCACTATGTATGTCTTTGGTCTATAATTTAATCAATATTTTAATAACTACACTTTTCACAGTCAGAAAAGATATTTCCCAAAGCTATATGAGCATGATTTTGTTTTAAATTAAGATTTGGAGTCTGTTGTGAACTGTAAAAACTCTGAGAGAAAAGTGCCAGGATCGCAAGACTCAAAGGATACATACAAATTTGTTTGGTAAGTTCTGTATAAAATAGCACAAGATTACCCTATAGCTGCATTTTCACCAAACTACATGAGTACTTCTGAATTCAATATAATTAGTTAAAAGCAGCTCAAAGCTCCAGGAGAAGACAAAGTAATACAGTAATACCCCCATCCCTGGAAGCACTCTTCTGTGGGAATTTAATGTTTATGGAAGATTTCAGTTCAATGCATGTGACACTGAGGTGCTCTGTGGTCAACCACAGGACATGAATTACAAAAGTGCTGGCAGTGGACAAGCAGTCTGCTCCAAGAGCTAAAGCTACTTGTGGCCACACAGTTCTGGTCTCCTGCTAATTAGCTGTCCTGCTTTTGCTTGTTTGGGGTTGTAAAGTGCCCAGCTATGGATCAACTGAAGCTTCCTTCATGTATACTTTTGAAAAGACAATAGAATGGAAGAGTTGTCACTACCTGTTTGAGTGCATCAACTTCTCTCACTCGCTGAGCCTTGTGGTTATTCCAGAGCTTTTGCTGCCTTTAGAAAGATGGTGTTTGCAGTGGAAGGAATCAAATGTGTTATACTATTTCCATCTAAAAGCAGTCATTCATGATGGTAAGACCTTTACCTTTTTGTATCTTGTCTCATCTACCAAATTGCTTGAGGATTTCAGGGGGAAAAAAGGAAAGAAACAGAGATCGTGGGGTAAGAAGATGATGTGATCACAGTAATGCCTTGACTGTAACCATCTCTCAGCCCTGTTGCCGTAGTTCATAGTGAAGGGTCTGCGTGAACTTGCGGAAGCTAAATAATGTTGAATATCATCTGTTATACAGATTGGTCGGCTGCAAAGGGTAAAAAAAGTTTCTTTTTTGGCCTCCAATTTCATTCTTTGATGTTGCCTTCAGCGATTTTTTGAAATTTAATGTTACTGCTCTTCAGTTAATGACTTTTGAAAAAAGTAAATAAACTTTGATAACTTGAGTGAAGATTTTTTAATAGTTGTCTATAATCTCAGCTTGCAAAATGTTATTTAAAGTGTTTTCCCCCAACTTTTAATTTATACTCACTCCTGAAACAGTGTTCTTGCAATATCTTGATAAAGAAATATTAACCACTGCCTCCAAAGTGTGGGTTTCACAAAGATAAAAAGACTCACAGCTTACATAAGCTGTCACATCCTGTGGGCTGATAACATTTTAGATTAGTTGAGTCTCTACTATTAACAATTTCTCTAGACATTCCCAATTTGCCTAGTGAGATTCACTGTTTTGATTTTTACTTATACAAATAGAGAAGCCCTAAGGGGCCTAAACTGAGATGCCTTAAGCAGTCTGATTTTCTAGTGGAAAGCAGAATGTCCTCTATCTTCTGAAAACTAGACATCTTAAAAATGCTTGTTTATTTGGACATGTATAAAATCTAAGTATGCAAAATTCCATTTTTTGAATAATGTTAAAAAAATCTCCCTTTTCCATATGGATCAACAAGGATTTGTAAAGACTTCAGTTGTAATATTACTTCTAAAATAAATCTAATTTCGCATTTTTTCTGTGTATCTACGATGGCAATTTGAGTAACAAGTGAGGACCTACCTTTTTATACTTTCTGTATTTTTAAAGCACAGGGAAAATCATGAGGAAAGCAGAAGGTAGAAGGAATATAAGAAGAAGTATCCACTTGATTTATATATATATGTGTATATATATCTCTCAAATATAATCTCCAGTCATATTCATGCAAGATAACGAGGTGACCCCACTACCCATTTTCTTCAAAGTTGAAAGGGAGGTTGCACTTTTAGACACTTAAAATAAATGCCTGCCTTCTGTTAAAAAAAACACATAAAAGGTGTTGCTCAAAGGAAGCCATCAGCACTTAAGAGAACCATAATCCCCACCATCTGCTACCACAGAGACAGAGCAACCATTCACAGCTTTTGTTGCAGTCCTCAGGCTGCAATTGTACTGCAACTGAGGGTGGTCACAGTAGACCTGAGCAATTTTATATCTTTACTGCTTATTCCCCTGCCTACACCACCCCTTTTCCTCCCTGCTCTGCCCATTTTTTTACTGTAATAGGCGAAATGAGGGCAGGGAAGGGATTGTATCTTTCTGATCTTTAGGCCACCTGCTGCTACCAACAGAAACATGAAATATGTATTGTGTTTGGGGACTGTAGGAGATGTTCCCTAGGCTGAGATTCATTTCATTTAATTATAGTATTCTGAAAAGTATCCAGTCTAAGCTAACTATCTAGGCTCCTCCTCTAGACAATAAAATAGAGGCAGTTCCAAAGGTGATTCATCCTATCCTACAATTGGTATTAATCCTAAGCCAAATGCTGGGTAAAAGGAATTGTCCTGTCTGCTACAAAAGGAGCTCAGCCTCCAATTTAGAGCAGATACCCAGGATGGGCTTTGCTTGAGCATGCAGACACTTCCAGTGTAGAGGCAAAAAACATGAAATATTATTTCTCTCTACTAACAACAGTAATTAGCTGAATGCAGATCTTTGCAGTTTTATAGTTAGAAGAGGTGGCTTGTGTTTCTATTTTCCGGATGGCTAAAATTAAGTGAGATAAATCTGGGCTTTACTGACTGGGCCATAAAACTTGAAATCACGTTTACTGAGCAATGCTATTAGCTTCAAAAAATTAGACACCTTGTCCAGGCAGTCAACACTATCACTTCCAGTTTCTAGACTGTATAGTTGTTCATGTGCTCTCCAGGGAAGTGTGCAGTGAGCCAGAGTGAAGACCACTCCTTCATCTACCACACCGATGTAAAGAGACAACAATACCTTTGAAGTTTCTGAGTTATTGAAAGAGAATGAGGTTCTAGAGGTAAAATGTGTGTATGTTACTTGAAAAGTCTGATAATGTTCATATAGCACAATGTTCATGGCACTTAATTTTCATAGGCTGGTTGACTTAAGGTAAATATATGAGCCACACATTTGCAAGGATGTTTATTCACCACAGTGTGCACTTAAATAAGTACTAGTTCACTATAACCTTTAAAACATAAGCATCATTGGTATTTAAGTATTGGAATGAGCTTTATCTCAATGAGCTCATTAGAGAGAGGGTTGAATGCATAGAAGGATAGTACTTCAGCCTTATTTCAGTGCAAGTTCTATAGTTAATTACTAGGACAAATCACTAAATAAGAGCACAAACAATATTACAAGTTAAAATGGAAGGTTCTGTGGCAGATATAGCTTTATAAAAAAGCATAAGTTAAATGCTAAGAACCCATTCACAATAAAAAGCAATTTCCCAAGTATTATGTGCTATCTCCATTATGGTTAAACATAATAAATTAACAGTGAGCATTCCAATTCCAACATCTTGTGTTCTTCAGTATTCTTAAAAATCAGTGGGATCAAAAGTTCTCTAGCGCTTCAATGGAAGTAATAGAAGACAATTTAATTGACAGAAATGTGTTTCAGATAGTACTTCTTATCTTCAGGCAACACATTTTATTACCTAAAACTTCATTACTGTGCAGAAAAAAAAAAAAAAGGAGAAAGAGAAACATACATTTATTGTAGTGAATCATACATTTAAATGATGACAGAATTGATTTCTTCCTGCATTTTTTGTCTTTACTGTATACGTCATGACCTATATGCTAAAATGTGGAAACCTAGAAATTTCTGGTACACTTCTGCATTTTCCAGGAAAAGAACAATGACTTTCTAAGAAGAATGATATTTTTGCATTGTTATAATGTGCCATGTTTTCCTGAGATCAATCTAAAAGAAAACTGGCCCCTATAATCACCCATAGTAACGCTTCTGCCAGATCTTGTAGCTATATTTGCTGGACAATGACAGTTCAGACTTTCAGTGGGATTTCCCACACAGCAGCAAGGAAGAAGCAATGTTTGTTTTCATATGTAAGGATGGTGTGTGCAGTCAACTTTAGAAGTAACATGGTGACACCACTGATTTTGATCCCTTATAATCAGTGGGGGGAAAAAATCAAAAATCTGAACCCACTGCCAATGACTGCAGGCTTTTTCTGTCTGCTTCAGAAGAAAAAGAAGGATGCTCAGTTTCTGGTGCTCCTGGACTGTCAGTTATGAAACAGCCTTTAGCACTCCGCATCAGTACAAAGGAGCATAGTTTGATAGGGATACAGGATTAGGTGGCATGCTAATGATTACAAAGAATCATAGAATCGTAGAATCAGATTGAAAAAGACCCTTAAGATCACTGAGTTCAACTGTTAATCCTGCACTGCCAAGACCACCACTAAACCAAGTCCCTAAGTGCACATCTACACATCTTTTAAATACCTCTAGAGATAGTGACTCCACCGCTTCCCTGTGTAGTCTGTTCCAGTGCTTGACAACCCTTGTGGTGAAGAAATGTTTCCTCACATGGAGTCTAAACCTACCCTGGTGCAACTTAAAGCCGTTTTTTCTGGTTCTATCACTTGTTACATGGGAGAACAGACTGACCCACTGTCTCTCTACAATGTCCTTTCAGGTATTTGTAGAGAAAATAAATGAAAATAAACAGCTCTACAATCTAACAGCAGCACTTTTTACATTATGACTTACAATATAGTAGTTCTCCCAAAAAAACACCCAGCATTTTCCACAGACAGTCAGAGGAGGTTGAGTCTAAAACGAATAATTCACTTCCTAAAGCTATGCAACGGTTAAAATCTATGTGGGGGCTATGAACTGAAGCCTGAATAAGCAAGATGAGGTCTCCAGTTCATGGACGTATTCAACTGTCTTAATCCCATTGAAAACAATAGAAGTCATGTCCTCCGCAAGACTTCTTTAAGGATAGGGATCTAAGCTCATGAAGTCATGGTACAGGAGGACCGCTGACAGCCACAAATGTGCTAATCAATTTAGGCTCAGAATTGTAATTACATTACAGTTATTAATACAATGTATTGCAAGTCTCAATGCGCAACAATTGAATTACAAACCGTTTAATATGGGGAAAGAAATAATCACAGATAATTTTCCAGGTGCCCCAGAAACAGAGAATTGACCTGGATTGCTCGGTTAGTTGGGTAGAAGTAACAAGAACACAGATCTATGACAAAGAGTATAAAGCTTCTAAAGAACTATTCGGTCCTATAGTGGGAAGTAATAACTGGGAGCACAGCAGACTGTCATCCGTGTGGAAGCCTTGTTTATGTTATTGCAGTTAAATATTACTACAATCCATGAACTGATAGAAGGGAATACAGAATAAATGTAGAAGGGTAACATTTCTTCTCTTGTGACAGTTGCATAGTCCACTGGAATACAATGACCAGTTCTAGAAACCATATGGGGAGGAGGGTGAGGGGAAACCAATAAAACAAGTAAATAAACAAACTAAACAAAACAAAAACCTTAAAAGTTGTAGAAGTTTTTTTTTAAACTAATGGCATAATAAAAAGATTGAAAAATAATGAGAAATTGAATTCCTATATTTTCACTATATATACTCCTGTACTGCTTTTGAGCTAGCTGACTCTATAAGCAGTCTGAAGAAGCTATGCTCTTGAGATACAATTATATGCATTATTAAGCATATTGGCAATTTGGGTTGAATTCAGGTTGCTTACAAGCACTGCCTGTTTCTGTGTGACTGCAGGACAATCCATCTGACTGACATTGACCGTGGGGCACTGCCATGGCCGCTCAAACAACATTGTGAGAGGCACGTGAAAGCAGTGAGCATATTCAACATTTTCCTCTTGAGTTTGCCTCCAGGTTCAGTTTCTGTGCAGCTCAAATGCACTCATTAATAAACACTCAGAACTATTTATCCATTTGTACTAAAGCTACATCTCAAGGACCTCTCAAAACACAGTATGTGTAAAGTAAATGGGCTTAATGGCCCCTCAAAGTGCTTGCTTCTGGTGGTGTAGACAACTAATGGGGACTGGACGCTGAACCTGGAGACAGCATAGTTAGGAGAAATAAATCCTATGAGGGTACCAATGCAATTTGATTTTGCTTCAGGTCAGTATTCTGTTCTTTCCTATATTTTGATTTGTATTACCCATTCCTTATCATTTTTTCTTAAACTAGGAGGTTTTTAAGTAAAAATAATAAGATCTCAACATGACTTCTTAAGATCTGAACTAAGTTCCATACTGGTTCTTTAATTTCCCCTAACATGTTTGTGCAAATGTTTAGAAACACTCTTCTTATTGCTAACAAGTGATCATAGTTCATTCTTACCCTCAATGTCCTGATTTCATCCTCTTTGAAAAGATATACTATTTGTGGAGTATTATTACTGGGATGGAGGAATAACATCGGTTGGTGGATAAACCAATAGGTAACAATAAAATGCTAGCCTTGCAAAACACTCTACAAACGTCAATTAATTCTCTTTTCAGCAGCCTCATGCAGCTGGTAAATTCCCATTCTGCATATTGAAGTGCTAAGACAAAAAGTGGCAAAGTAATTTACACTGTGCTGAGACATTGCTTCAGCAAGAGTTTCGAGGCTTGACTCTTTCCTTAGAGTGCTATCCCAAAAACACCAGAACACTCCGTAAGCTCTGGAACAAGTTTTTGTTACAACAGAAATGAGATGTATAAATTAATTTTTGTCTCCTGCAAAGAAAACTCAGACTGAGACAGAATATAAATATCCCAGTTTATAAATAGATATTTCTTATCTATTTGTCTCTTCTGTCCCTGCAGAAGAGGTGCTTTGTTTTGGGCTCTTTAACAGCAAATCCCAACCCGTCTCTTCTGGATCACCAAGAACTCTTTTCTCCTGTATCTTCACCTTCACTACTAAGGTCTCCTTGATGCTGTGCAGCTCCTTTTCCCCAGTAGCCCACACTCAGGCAGCCCCTGTGTATTTCCCCTGTCTTAATAAGCCTTTCTCCCCATCGCCTGAACCCATATTTTTTTTGAAGAGCCCAACTTTCCCCCTGGAATCTCCTGTCTGCTGATAGAACAAAGCCAAGAGGTAGCTTTCCTCTTTGCTGCTTCACCTCAGCCTTTTAAGAGAGCGGAGCATTTGATACGCAGCGGGCTGCAAGCAGACATATAACCCAGGCACCAACATGCATGGCCACAGAGTTACTCACTTAATTCTGCAAGTTCTGTCCACCTCAGAAAACAGAGATAAGGGAGGCTGCTCCTCAAAAAGCCTGCAAGTTTTATTTTGGTATAAGCTCTGAATGTTTTACTGTCTCTCATAGAAGTAGCCTTACATAGGCTTTTACACTGGATTTGGTTTCTTTATGTGCATTTAACTGATGGAATCATTCATAGTGACTTTTTTTTAATTTACTGAATTGGAAAAAAAAACATTCCTTTTTTTCCTAGAAATAAATACTTGGTCTTCCCAAAGCAGAATTCCTTTTTATTTGTGCTAATGTGTTTGGTGGTGTTAAAAGTTGCTGCATGACTGCTTCCCCTTCTTGCTCTTCTGCATTTTTCTTATTAAAACATGAACTGGATTTCCTTCTCAATGGATTACAGTACAGAGGGAGAGGTAGCATGAGTCCAGAATTTAACAGCAGCTGAATACTGAAGGGACAGCGAGGTTGGAGCTTCTGAAACACAGCATCCCTCAAATTCAGCACTGCACTTCGAACTTCAGGTTTCATCTACATGTGTTTAAATGGCTAAAGAAGCAAATGAGAACCTATTTTTATCACATCAGCATAATACGTAAGCATTTACTTTTATAGAATAAAGCATTTAAAAGCTTTCTTATTCAAGTCTAAGAAAGATGCTTCCTTGCTTGTACCATTGCTGTCAAAATGAGTCAGTCAAATACTTGATTTTCCTGTAGATCACTGTTCAACCTATGTTAGGCTTGAGCTTGATACTATACCATCCAATGCAGCAAGTGCTCCATTTTCAGGCTCAGGGAGCTCAGCATGGAGCAGGATGGAGCCCAGGCTTTCTTCAATAGTTTCCTTCTTGTTTTGTACTTGATATGTGACCAATTCAAACTGACATTCAGCTACTAGTAAAACAAGAAGTGAAGAAACACTTTAGAAAGAGGTGTTTCAAATTGAAACTGAAATTCTGGGTAGAGAAAAGCTTTAGTCTTTTTATAGCATTTGCATATACATATATTCATATATCTAGTGCACGTATATATTCTGAAAACATTTAATTTTAAGAGGAAACCACTTATGTGGTTATTATTTTTAAGAGGGTTAAGAGGTTTTCTGTAATTATGCTATGCTCATCTTACACATCTGTTCATTACAAATCTATCTGTGTCTCTCTAGCTAATAATTTAGAAGTTCATCACATGAAATACATAAACAAGGCAGTTCCATCATATTGGCAGCCAATCAGAAACGTTGGCAATGCATATTTGATTATTTCCCTAAGTCAATATTTCTGTCAAAAGGAATTTTATTTTATTGTTTTCCTTCTTTGTATTTTGATGCTAGAACTCCCCATTTATACAGGCACAAATATTTTGAAATAAATCTCTGAAAATGACCACTGGCATTGCTTAACATTAAAAAAATATATTTTTTTGACTAAAATCAATTATCTTGGAAAAACAGAACTTTTCCAAGAGGCAGCTTGGCTGACCGGGGCCAAACACATAGCATGTTTAGAAGCTAAGGTCCACTGGGCTCATCATTATCCAGTTAGTAGACAACTGGAATGGCTTTCTTATGTCCTCTTCACCTAGAAAATTGCCTGGTTTGGACATCGTAACACAGTCTGTAGTCTCCTCCAAATCCTGATGCAAACTCCTATATAGAATTGTAGAATCATAGAATTGTAGAATCATAGAATGGTTTGAATTGGAAGGGACTTGAAAGATCAATCCCCCAGCCACAGGCAAGGACACCTTCCACAGGGCTTGCTCCAAGCCCCATCCAACCTGGCCTTGAACACTGCCAGGTGCAGCCACAGGTTCTCTGGGCAACCTGCGCCGGCACCTCACCACCTTCATAATAAAGAGTTTCTTCTAAATCTCCCCTCTTTCAGCTTAAAGCCATTATGCCTTCTTCAATCTCTACATGCCTTTGTAAAGTCCCTCCAGATTTCTTATCAATACCTTTGGTTGCTGGAAGGCTGCGCTACAGCCTCTCCAGAGCGTTCTCTTCTCCAGGCTGAACAACCCCAACTCTGTCAGCCTGCCTTCATAGGAGAGTGGCTCCAGCCCTCTGATCATCTTTGTGGACCACCTCTGGATTCGCTTCAACAAGTCCACATTCTTCTTACTTTGGGGCCACCTTGCTCAATACACCAAAGATTTAAATACAATGTGCTCCTTCAGTTCCACAGCACCTCCTAATTAAGAACTGATTAAAATTTGGGGATAAAGACAATAGGCACACAGGAGTTTCCGTCTGAACATCAGGAAAAAGCTTTTTGCTGTGATAGTGTCTGAGTACTTGTTTGGGCTGCCTGGGGAGTTTGTGGAGTCTCCATCCCTGGAGATATTAAAAAGCTGGCTGGATACTCTCCTGAGCAACTGGTTCCAAGTGGCCCTGCTTGAGGAGGAGGGTTGGACCAAGTGACATCCAGAGGTCGATCCGTTCCAACCTCATCTATTCCATGTTTCTGTGATTCTTAAGATGCTAATCAAGTTTCACTGCTAATCAAGTTTCACTTTTCAGGAAAGTAACTCTCCTATAAACATTGCAACTGGTGTTTGATCCTGAGTTCGTCTAATGTTAACTTTAAGTATTAAATGGAGGTATCCATATGTCAGAAATTTAGTCATTATATATTCCTCTTATTTTTAAAGCCTGGAGATTTCCTTCATTAGAGAGTTATTCATATTTCATAGAGCCCAAACCAGACTCTGGAAGAGCCTTTCTCTACATGACCTTTACAGGAAGCCTTAAACTGCTAAACTCTTAAATTAGGTCCCTCGGTTGTAGTCCTTAAATTAAACTGAGTAAATCAGACACATTTCTCTTTTCTCCAGTAGTCTCCTCCAGAATAAATAGTTCAAGTTTTGGGGTTTGTTTGCTTTCTTCTCAAAGCCAATGCAGTATCCATCATTACTAGCTGGGTTCTACACCTTTTGCCCTAACGTTTAAGGCAGTATATTATGCACAAATGAGGACCAGGCCCTAAATACAAAAGAATAAATTTTAAGGTGGATGAATGTATTTGTGCACAGCTTACTCTCCATGTGCTTGCTGTACAGGGACAGTACTTACCATTTTCCCTTCAGACTTGTCATAAATAAATGAACTGGGGAGAAAACAGTGAAATGATTTGTGCAATTGTTGAATTACAGCAACTGATGAAAAATACATAGCCATAGAATTCTGACAAATATCTTCATCTCGCAGCTGGCAAGGTCACAAAAGCTGAACTGAGCTGCAAAATTACAGGTATTTACCTCTCATTGGGTTAACATGGCCTAAGTTCTTGAAGAAAAACAGCCCACCATTGGAGTCAGAATGTCACGACAGCTCAGAACAAGGAGGCAAGCTCTTAACATTGGTTTGAAGTGGTTTAAGGCAACATTTTCCCTATTAGAAAAATATCACTCAGCGGGTGTTAGTTACTGCACGTCTAAGCAAAGTGCAGGAATTGATGATGACTTAAAAGCTGCTGGGTTGCGTTACACTGAGCAAAGAGTGGATGTGCAGGAGCACATTTCAGCTGATGTGTGGTAACTCAGAGGCAGTAACTTTGCAGGCTGTTCCTATCTGATCTGCAGGAGCATGTCTACGCTTTCAGCAACTGGTATGCCAAAAATTTGGTCATAAATCCATGTTGTTGGATGCTGGTCACATCACTGTATTTCAGACCCAAGGCAGCCACAAATTTAAGTATAAAGAACACACAGGAGGATGTACTATTTAAAATATGGTGTTATTTAGAATCAAGGCAGCACAGCCTGAATTATCTGAACTGCTGCTGCATCCAAGTCCATGTGATTTTAAACAGATCATGTCCTCTATTAATTACATTGCAAATTTGCCTGATTGTGAGGCTGTCTAACATATTCAGTGTCATGGCTCTAAGTGCTGTTAATTACAGTTCTGCCAGATAGGTGACAAAAAAAGGAGCAAACTCCAAATTTCTGTAAAAAAAGTTAAAAGAAAAGAAATGTCATTCTGTTATTCATGTGGTGAATGTTAAAGCAGATCCTGATCTGTGCAAACTGACCAGCCCTATTGCTGGTGTCTGACTGATTCATACCAGCTGAAGATACAACCAGATGATTCATACAGTTTTTATGTTAAACATAAAAATGATGTTCTCTAACATAGTTTAATAGGTACTTACTAAGTGCCAAGTTTCCACTGGTGCCTTATAAGTATACTGACTAATAATAATTAACAGATCTTCCTGGAAAGCAGTAATTTTCCTATATTCCGCCTGCAAGGTTTTGAACTGTTAATGCAAGTCAAAGTAACTACTGCTGTAGATGGATTTATAATCCTCAGCTTTTGCCTTTTTTTACCTTTAGCACAGCAAGAGAAAAGACGACCATAAGAGACCAGTTTCCATCACAGGGGTAGCAAGGACCCCCAGGGAATTTCCCAGGGCTGACTGTAGCTGGGGCTGTCTCAGGTAAAGCAGCCCACGGTTGTTGCTAAGCAAGATGAAAAATGTGTTGACATTTTAGTCCACAGTATTTTTTGCTGGGATTTTTAGTTCACTTGTTTTGTGTTCTGTGCTTGTGGAAATCACTGTGATTCCCCTTCAAAGGCAGTGCACCATTGCACAGTGTGTAAGGACCTAGAAGCATGGAGGGGCTTTTTTGCAGTGTTAAGATCCTCAGGCTGGTACTTATTGAGTCTGAGCAGCCTGGCAAAGGAACGCCATATAAACTGGGGAATGAAACCTCCAGATTGCACTGCACTGACCATGGGGATAAAGCCCCCTGAATCGCAGCAAGATCATTTTATAAACAGGTTAAGGAACTTGGCACCACTCTTGCTAGTCCTGCAGCATCTGAAAGCACCATCCTCCTCCCAGGACTCCTGCTTCCCACCTAGAGTAGTTTTCCTGCCAATGTGAACACTAAATGAAAGTTTGCATTCTTTTACATGAGAAAAGGCAGTAAAAATGCAGCCCAGGGTCTGTATAATGCTAACTCACACAGAGAACCCAGCCAAGCTCTGAGGATACCGATGTTTCACTTCCCCAAACTAACGAATTAATTCCCCACTTCTGAAGGGAGAAAAAGCTCAAAACACTGGTGGGGGTTTTTTTTATTTTTATCCTTTTTTTTTTTTTTATTTTAATACTTGCTAGTGGGAAGTCCTGAAAGGCCAGGCTTCCCTGAAACAATGCAAATGAATGCCTTAACACCATACAGTTATTGATGCCTTTATCCTTTGTGGGCTGCAAATGCAGCAGAACTGTGCGTATTTAGTGTCTGTGAGGTGCCTTAGATAATGATCTTTCTCTGATGCAGTATTATTGCTGTTTCTGGCAGACTCTAGAAGTGCAGGCTAATTGCACAATGTCAGATGGTAGGTGTGTTATTGGTTAAAACTGTAAGAGGCACATCAGCAGAGCTTTTTACAATATAATAGGCACTGATTAGCCAGCCAAGTAATATGGCTGGAAAAGTTTCACCACTCACAATTTGTTTCAAATTCAGAAGGTCTTAATGTAAACTAGGACTAAAATGAAGACCTGTGTTTCTCATTATGGGAGTGAAGGATTAAGATATTGCACTGCTTGAAGAGCCTGGCCCCTTCAATTTGCAGATTTCTGTGCAACGGTTTACTCACTTTAGCACCCATTCCTTGTAATTTAGCTTTTCCCAGGCTGGTAGTGCCAAGGAATCTTTCTCATCCAGTCAGAATCACTGGCAATTTAATCTACCAAATGAGATTAGGGCCTAATCTTGCAAGATGCAACAAATTCACTTGTGTAGAATATGGAAGGATGCAGCCCCTTGTTTTTAAAAGCCTTATAGCAAAACTGTATCAATACAGATTGTAGTGGTACCATTTAAATGATAAGAAAAATTCTTTGTTCCCAATTTATCTGCTTGAATTGAATCTTGACATTCCTCTGTCCAAAACCCAAGAGGCTGGTCCCAAGAATGTATTTCTCTATTAACACTGAATACATGAGGGAGGTGCTTAGATACTAGGTGGCAGTATAAAACCTTAATAAAATTCATTTAAATAATGGCATCCCAAATCATCACACAGCACATCATTATCAATATACTCACGCGGTTAGCAGAGAAATTAATTTCATTTCACTACCATCCTACATGTTCCAGGTATTGGAAGTTTCTTTTAGCACAGAGATACAAACTTTTTGGATACATTCAGATGTTAACGAAATCTTCAGCTAGGCTATACCTTCTCCCTAAATATAGTCATTACCATCAATGCAGCAAAGAGAAAGAAAAATTAAATGTTATTTTACATCAATATTCAGCAAGGATCTTCATTAGAATGAAATAAACTTTGTTACTGGCAAAACTACACACCTGAAATATAAAACCTTTAAACTGTTATCTGCTAAAAAGTGCTTTCTACTGAAAACCTAAAGAAGTTATTTCTGTTTTTCCCCATTTCTCCCTGCACTTTTACCATGAATGAAAGCAGTAGAGAGAATAATTTGTCCCAGTAAAAACGTTACTGAAATAAGGTTTGCTTATGATTAATAGTCTTATATGCTGTTTCTCATTGGGGCAAATCCATTTTTATTTCACCAATTTGAGAACTACATGACAGATCCAAGACTGGTTTGCAGAAACCTAAACCTGAGAACTGTATTGAATCCAACAGAAGTTGGTTAAGTTAGATAATACAATAGAGTATGCTGTTGAAGAGATTTATAGTGTGGTTTTTATTTTTCATTCTGGGGGATGTTAGTATTCTCCATTTATGTTCATAGGTCTTTTTCATGGCAATATCCATAGTTCATAGATTAATTCTTAAAACATTGTTACATTTATTTAACACCAGCTCCTACATAACACAGGTCAGGGTATTTCATTAAGTGTTTCTTGCACCTAGAAAAATACTTCTGTAGCAGCTATCATAGCAGTGGCAAACTGCCAGCACCTATCAATTTATGCTTTGGCCCAGCCCAAAGTGCTGCACACTGCCATTTACTCTCAGCAGTTTGTGGTTGCACTTTCACTCTCCCAGACTGTTGGATCTTTAGATGAATCAACTAAATCCACAGAGAAGGGCAGAACTAAAACCTGCATGTTAAGTTCAGATGAATAAAGAGTAAGCAGTAGTAAGACAGAGTGTATTAAGTAAGAAATATAAGACAAGCAAGTAGCAGCTGAAAGGCTCTTGAGTATTTTACTAGGAAAGGTCCTCTAACCTTTGGGCATTATGCAAACCAATTGGATGTCAAAGCTATCTAGGTCCATAGCTCAACTGAACACAGACCAGAGCCTACTTGAAAATTACATGAAAATAAATACTACTTAACGCTGTGGGCCACTCTTTGGTTGGTTGGTTGGTTGGGTTTTTTGTGGTGGGGGTTTTAATGGTTGGTTTAGTTTTTTGGTTTTTTTGAAACAAAACTCTTCAGATCATCCTTGATGATTAGGGGTGCTGAGCAAGCTGGTCCAGTGGAAAGTGTCCCTGCCTGTGGTGGGGAGTGGGAACTAGATGAGCTTTAAGGTCCCTTCCAACCCAAACCATCATGGTTCTATGATTCTATGATCTGTACTCCACAAATAATAGCAATTGCATTTCTGACTTGACTTTTCCTTTTTTCATAAGGCTTTGCTTTCCAAACTAGCCATGAGCAAACTCATATCTGCTATGAAAGTTTGCTGACACAGTAAGATCACACGGCCTTTTGCAGACACACCTCATGTTGCTCCATGGCATACAGGCAGATGAGAAAGGCCTCATCTAAAAGCTGCTTAGCTTTGTTAGCACACCAGGTCTGTGGCATTGATAGAGCACTTCAAGTCAGCGCAGCAGCACCTTCAAACTGACACTTGCAAACAAGTGGTCACCCACAGCACATATGGAGCAAGCACAGATCTGTCTGCAAACACCTGTACAAATATGCATGCAATTTAACATAGCAAACCAGGCCCATACAGTCTTCATTTAGCCGTCATACTTCTGCTTTTACTGTACCTACCAAAAGGACCACAGAGGTATGGCAGGGACCAAGGGGAACAAGTGCCACAGATGAGCTCCAAAATAGCTTTCTGCAGCTTTAACCATAATCTCTACTTACCAAATTAGACATGATCATTTTACTGTTCTTTTATAGTTTCCCACATTTTTTAAATCCACCAGTTGACCTTCATCTCCAAATCCAGGAAACAAACCTCATACAGGGCTGGAAAGTTTTTCCATTACTTTGCCTACAGCTCTTCACATAGTGGGTCCCTTATCACAACATCCAGATGCTGTTGTCACACAAAAAATAAATGACAAAATTTATTTCATTTCCAAAGATTGTTGTGCTGGATGACTCCAAGTTCCATAACTCCTCCAGATAGGTGGCCACTGTAATAGCTGAGCATCTCATCCATTTAGTATCTGCATGAGGAAGATATTTATTCTATTTTACTACAGATGAGAAAGGTTTCAAAAAGTAGTGAGTGAATTTCCAATTCCTTAGGTCTGGAAATATCTCATAAATCCAAATAAACCATTTTCATGATTCATAAATGCAGTAGTTCTGAATAACATCATTAGTGGGACTGTTGCACGGAAGGAAAGTACATGATTTCCAACTATGTAGGGTAGTCCCTGGGGAATATTCTCCATCATATCAGACATTAATGGTCAGGTGCAAAACCCCTTGAACCAAACTGAAATTTTCCATTTGTGTCAGTAAATTTGGACTCAAACATATGATGTGCTTGATTTCACTTTGAAATGTTTTACATGTGCCAATACAATACTGGTAATGTCTTTATTTCCCTCCATCTGTACCTAAATTCAGAATCAACCAACTGATTTGCACCTGGGAAATATCCATATTTTTACCACTGTGCATACCTCCCATAAATTTATTCTCTTATTTTACAGTCATTGTGAGGAGATGGAAAGAAATAATTGCATTTATTTTTTTTCAATTACATGCCATTAAACTTGCCATGTCAATGCATTCTCTTTGTTTAGGAAAGCTAATTAACTTTGTCGTGGTTTAAGCCCAGCTGGTAAGTGTTAAATGCACAACCAGGGCATACTTTTAATTGCCTTTAGTCACTTTTAGAAAAAGAAAAGAAGCAGGCATTTTCCTCTAGTTCTGTGTCTAATCAGATTTCAGATTCCCAACACAAATGATAGTCTATTTGTATGCAATTGTGGCCTTCCTTTCTGAGACAGCTGGTCCTGACTCTTTTGCCTATGTGAGTTTGAGTAGGACATCCTTCATGTTGTATCTGGTTTTCACCCTTCAGTGAGGAACAGAAAAGGACCAAACACCTCATTTTCCAAAACTTCCTAGTGAAACATAGGTTTTGGTTACAGTGGCAGAAAGCCGTGATCAGTTGTCTGTTTGCAGAATAGGCAAAAATATGTGTTTCAAACACTGGTGCTATAGCGAGAGCTCTGCCTATGTGACTTTCTGTAAGCGTAATACTCAAGCCACAGCAAAATCCCAGGGCTAGGAATGGAAGCAGGGCAATGTCACATGAGATAGAGCAGGTCTTGAACAATGAAGCTAATTAACCATCCAAATGACTTCATCTGAAAAGTGCTCTCTTACCTTCCCTTTGAAGACTGTAAAATCAAACATCACTGTCTTTCCAAAAGACCTTCTCTAGCTCAGCCAGAAGTCATTTATTAGGCTTAACACAGGAATTACTGTGTATAATTTTGTGTCAGGTTGGAGGAGCCAATGTGTTTTTCAAGCCATAAAATATAATTTCAGTATGACGGTGCCAAAAGCTTGATGCAACACATTAAACCCAGATGTCTTAGAGCAATGGATGCTATACGAGAATAAAATCTAATCTCAGCAAAAATGATTTAACATTGCTTTGGCTTTTAAATACAAGATACTTAAGCCGGGGGATCTAGCGATTGGCTCTGTCCCCAAATGCTTCTGACAGTGAGGAAACTTTGAGCCTTGAAGCTGTCAACTCTCTTACTCATGGCTGACCAGGGTGATGCCTCTTCTGTACATTCAGCATGGCTTCTGTAACAGAATCATAGAATCATAGAATAGTTAGGGTTGGAAAGGACCTTAAGATCATCTAGTTCCAACCCCACTGCCATGGGCAGGGACACCTCACACTAAACCATGTCACCCAAGGCACTGTCCAACCTGGCCTTGAACACCGCCAGGAATGGAGCATTCACAACTTCCCTGGGCAACACATTCCAGTGCTTCACCACCCTTAAAATTAATGCTTGCCTCTTAAATTGCATTTTCCAGTGCAATCAGGTATGTCCTGGGTTCAGCAGTAGCAGTCACTTTTTCTCCTTAGTAGCTGGTGCAGTGCTGTGGTTTTGACTTTTGGCCTGGGAACAGTGCTGATAACACCGATGTTTTTAGTTGCTGCTCAGTAATGTTTAGTCTGACTAAGGACTTTCTGAGTCTCATGCTCTGCCAGGGAGGAGGGGAAGCCGGGAAGAAACAGAGACAGGACACCTGACCCAAACTAACCAAAGAGAGCTATTCCATACCACAGCACGTCATGCCCACTATATAAACTGGAGACAGTTACCCAGAAGGGTTAGATCAGTGCTCGGTCGGGCTGGGTATCGGTCAGCTGGTGGTTTTATTCTCTTCACTTGTTATTTCCCTTGTCATTATTATTATTGTTGGTGGTAGCAGTAGTGGTTTGTGTTATACCTTAGTTACTAAACTGTTTTTATCTCAACCTGTGGGAGTTGCATTCTTTCGATTTTTGTCCCCATCCCTCTGGGAACAGGGGGGATGAAGTGGGGGGAGTGAGGGAACAGCTGCATGGTACTGAGTTACCAGCTGGGTTTAAACCACGACAAAGTACTACAAAGAGCGCCTCATACAACATTCAGGCACAAGCTGCTAATAGCTACTGACTCTTCCTTCTGTAGAAATATGCATTAAAGAGGAGAAGATATTAGCAGGCTCGTGCTGAGATTTAGAAGTCCTCTGTGCGGGTGCAGAAAGAGAGAAATAGGAGGAAGAATAAGAGGGGCATTAGAGAAATAACACAATCTCCTCATAATTAGGGCTATTGAAAGGAAAAAAATGTCCTGGATTAGTCCGGGGAAGGCAAACTGTGCATCTGAACCTCTGTCCCTTTTTTTTGCCACTGAAAAAATTCCTCCTGATAGGAGATGCCATACAGTATTTTTTGTTTGAATCTAGACCTTGTCCTTAGCTTACTGGAAATCTATATTTGTTGCAGACTGACTGTTTTATGCCTTTTTAAAAAGAACAGAGTTTTTTTTCAAGAGACTTGACTCCCCCTGATATCCATGGGACATCTAGCTTTTGACTATAATGTGAGCAAAATTAGACCAACACTGGGAAGAATCTCTCTCCCATATGCCATAATGAAACCCCCCTTGTGTTTATGTGCTTTTTAAAGGATGTCAAGTGATTATGATGGGGCAGACACTTTTAATGTATAAATATCTAGAAAATGACAGAGTATTTCAGGAGACTCCTGAGTGGGTAGGAATTCTGAACAAACTGCTATTTCGTATTTAATCCTATTCCCTTTCTCCTCAGACCTAAGCAATCCTGATTAGGCTCTACTTTTTAATAAAATAACAAATGCAAATAACAAATGCACATAGCGTAGTGTGCTCCATATAAAATTTACATTAGAGCTTTTCCGAGAAAAAGCTTTAATGCTGTGTTTGAAGTAATTCTACTTTTATAGAGTGCTGCTTGTTAAAAAGTTGTAAATCCGTTTCTGTGGTGCTGAGGATGTGCCTAGCTCTCAGTTAAATGGAAATATGTAATCCCACTCACTTGTTTGCTTGGCTTCAGCTTTTGATGCTGTCTCTGGGCTCGGACCTGGAAGGTGCTGGGTACTTCTGGGATACCTGTCAAGAAAACTAAACCACAACCAGACCTACCTTCTTATCCATGTGGTATTTCACTTTGCTGAACGAAATCCGTCTCTTTCCTCCTGTCCATTTTGTACATTCTTGATAAAAAGAACAGATAAACCTTAACTATTCTATGATTCTAAATGGGGCAGACCTGTATTTCCTGTCTTCCCACCTCCATCCACTCCCCTAGCAGCAGATCCAAAGCTGTGGGTGAAGCTGCATATTGTATGCATAGTGCATCACCCATGGGTGAGAAGAGCATGAAACAGGCTGAGACTTTGAACATCTCATTCTCTTTTACTGTTTCTTGTCACCCAGGCACTGGGACACTGGGTATGCCTAAAATGAGCCTGATGTCTAGTATTTCAAAGACATTTTAGCAGGTAGCTATTGCTGTGGGGGCCAAAACACAAAAATTGCATGAAAATTAGTAGCATTTGTAACCTCCAGTTATATGTCTGTGAAAATTTCCGCTGCAAAAATAGAGAAATAATTAAAGCAGAGAAAAATCACAAGAGGAAGGTGACTCATTCTTTATTTGTCAATTCACTGGAAATGCTGAAGCCCTCCTGCAGTCACATAGAGCGCTGATAGAGGTTTTGCCTGTCCTGGATATTGCCAGGCTGGTGCTGAGTCTTTAGGAAAAAGAAGACACTGCAGCATTATCTGCAGCTGGAGCTACAACCCTTAAAGGAATCTTCTAGGTGCTTCTGAAAGGATTAGCTTCTCTCCCAGTTGTATTTTGACTGAAGTATATACCGGGAAAGGTGGCTTTTATCCTGAGAACTTTAGGTTAATGTGACAGGTGCCAGAAGTCTGATTAGGCTCTTGTGTGAATTCCAAAAAAAATAAAACCTCCTTTAAAACATGCCCTTCTCACTCAATGGAGCCAAGCAACTTTGTTTTCCTCTTTCAAGTCTTTTTTAAAATGTAAATTAATTCAAGGTTATCACTTCCCTTTGGCATCCCCCGCTTCACTGGAATTGCTCTTAATTTACTTTGATGAAACATACAATATTAGTCTTAATTAGAAGCCTTGGGGACAGACCTGTGTAGGCTCATGACACAGACACATTGCACTTTTGTTGGAGCCTCTCTTGCTTGTAATTTGGGATCCAGGAATTTGTTTTTCAGCAAATGATAGCCCTGATATTTTCCAGCTTTACTGCTCTGTTAAGTAGTCAAAGGCTTCACAGGAAGACTTCCTGAAAGGCTCTGGCTTACATGTACCTAGCACTTTAAATCAGCATTCGTTGTCAAGGAGAGGAAAAGCAGTTCAGGTTAATAGGTTCATATAACAAACATACCTTACACATGCATTGTGTTTCAACAAGTAAAATAATTAGCTAAAAGTTCAGCAGAAGTGGCCATTGAGTGACATCAAGAACAAAACTGTCACCAGAATCTTCTTTTTTTCCCTCTCTCTTCAGTGATATTGCATGAAAAGAGGGAGGACGGATCTGCTTGACAGGCTGCCTTTGCTCTTGTTCAGCACAAGCACGTGACTTCCTACTTGGCAACAGCTACAAAGCTGCTGGTTTCTTTCCAGAAGCCCAAGTAGAAAACTGTTTGGCATTCAATTTGATGGACTGAAACATCATAGTTTTTTGTGATATTTGGAGAATGCAAAACCAAATATGGGTGGATTTTGCTTTATCTTATATATGTGTATATATGTACATGCATATAAATTTTGAAAGATGTGGAAAGAGGCGAACTTTGTATGAGTGGCGCAAATGTTACTTCAACAATTGAATGAGCCTCTGTTTTCTGAAAAAAATTAAACCCCCACAGTTGTTCATCCCACCACTGCTCTTCAGCGAGCTAAAAAATGCAATAGGCTTCTCTCCCCCACTGCAGTAAACTAAAGAGCATTTAAATTGATACTTCTACACCTCCCCCTCTATCGCGAACGCTCACACAGCCATGAATATCAAACTCCAGATGTCTGAGATGTTGGCAGCATTGCCCTGCTCCTGAACCTTTGCCATCAGCTGTAGCAAATGACTGTTATTGAGAACGGTTGTTGACCTAAACGTTTTCTGACAGCAGCTTCACCCTGCCCCTATGATTGGCATTTCCCAGAAAGCTGATGTGTCTGATGGACTGTATCAGTTTTGGTACTTCATGTTTCAGATTCAGTAGCTGGTAAAATGAGTTCAGTCCTCACTGTGCATAATTCGGTGAATGTTGCATCAGTTTTAGCATGCTCTGCATTTAATTTATTAGGAGAAGAGACACATTTGGTACACACAGATCGATTGTTATTTTACTAGGTGATGTGTTTCAATCAGTGACTGATATGTCATTTACTATATTACACTTTTTCAGATGTTGATATGTGGTTCGAAGGGAGATACACTCGATTTAGCAGTGTTTTCTAGTGCATTTCAATGTGTTTTTCATTCAATAACGTATCCAGGTTTTCCTTTTATTGTGTAGGCTTGTAGGTGGGTTTTTCAGGTTTGGGTTGTGTGTTTTTCTTAAACATGTGATTTATAGAAGCTTCTCTTAATTTAGACTGTGCTTAAACCTTTTATCCCATCCTCACTCATTTTACTTATTTATATATCAGAAATACCCCCATAAATTCTTACTGCAAGTAAACCTCTATGTGCAAAGCATAATTAGTTATTTCCTAGACACATGGTCTAAGCATTACAAAAACATATACTGTAATAATATAATATATACTACATAATGTTATAAGCATTATAAAATGTATATAACTGTTGGACTCTGATTGCAGGTAGGATCTCAGGACTGAATTCCTTACCTGCTTCGCATGCTCACTACTTTCCTTGCTGTGATTTACAACCTTCTAATTTTCTTTATGTGAATATAAGTAGAAAAACATTTGCACTATGTTTTGTGGACTCACATAACTCCGTACATGCTTACAAATTGCTCATAGCCCTGAGACATTTAGGAAATGTCTTGATTTCTATTTGTGCTGGAGTGAGATTTTCTGAATTTCCAAGCTGACAACAGTTCTATCCCTCACAAACAATGCTTTTGGACAAAAGCATACTTTTTCTCCTTGTAAAAAATGTGTCGTGTGTCACAAAATGTATCAGTATGCAGTTGGTAGTGGGCAATGGACAAATATTTTCTCTGAAGAAAGATGAAACGTCAGATTAAGCTGCAGCTTCACAGAGCACTCAGCTAGAGGTTCAAATGAGGCTCAGGCAACCCCAGATCTGCCCTTTGTCATTTTGGAGTGGATGCTCTGAGATAAAGACATTTTGCTTGGATCATGAGGTTTATCAACCTAATTATGCTCCAGCACTTTAACTTTACAAAACACTTCACAGACAACATTTAGCCCTTAAAAGAACTTCCTTAAAGATGGAGAATGTCAGTATGCCACACAATCATTGAAGGCTTCATGACATTCTTATGAGAACCAGAGATTTAGCCCAGAAATAAGAACAAAGTTTTGCCTCACCTTTGTGTGCTTCAGTTCCATACTCCAATCCTTCAAATAACAGCTACAATTCAGAATATTCTTTAATGTTTTTTTTGCTGTGAATTATTTTGCTAGCGCATTCAGGGCACTTAAATGGCGTTTTTCCTCTGAACTGCTCTCTGGAGAAGGCTTTCTTACCCCAGCAAGTATAAAGAGAGCCAAAGTATACAAATCTCCTAACTTAGGTACCTACATTGTAAATACCCTCTGAGGGACTGTTGCTTCAAAATGCAGCATTAAGACATGCAGCGATACCTAGAAGAATTACCAAAGTGTTGTCACAGCAGGCAGCTACGTATCATTTTTCTGTCACTGAGCAGCTTTACAGCGTTACAAATATTCTAAGTGCTCAAACTATGTGCAAAGTAAATCCATTTCAAATCAAGCCAGGTAAAGTATAAACAGTAAAATGTTTAGCTTGGGTTTTTTTTTCTTTTCTTATTTTCCCCACAAAGAAAATAATCACTTGTGAGGCTGTAAAGTGTTGGAACAATAAGAACAATTTCATAAAATGTTCTAACACTTTGAAATATGTTCTGCTTAGAGGATGGGGAGTACATATACATATATGAATATGGGGCTGGAATTTTTCTCTTTTCACACTGCTTTTCTGACTCACCAAATGCTTTAGTTCATTGAATTTATTAAAAGAAAATTGTGTGTCTGTGTTTCTGATCCAGTGATTGGCTGAGCTTATCTCTTGAGAACTGTGGGAGAGGAGAAATTCTTATGCTTCGTTTTTTGCAATGCCACTTCTGGAGGTACATCCTGAATATTGATATCAGTGGACCCACCTAAAGTTTATTGCAGTCAATAGGAAGACCAACTGTGGTCATAATGATATGTGCTACTAGCCGCAGTTTTGGAAAATTCTGAAGCAACAGCTTTCTACTGCAATGGGATTTGAGTAAATGCTTTAGCAATTTGCTGTGCTGAGATTACATCCTGGAAATGGGGCTTATATACCTGCATTTATCAGTCATGGTGGGTATATATGCTTGCAGGTGTGCACACATGTGCCCAAATGAGCAATACACATAGAGCTGCTATGCCTTTATTACCCAGAACAAATATCTGAAAATCCATCAGTCAGGTAAGATAATAAAGCGCTGTGAAGAGTCACTGGTTTCTCCAGCTGCATCCTCCTCTCTTTCTCAGGGAAGACAGTTATGTTGTTGCATTTGCCAGGCTGTCACTGGCGATTTCTCTAGTGCAGGGAGATGCTGACACCAGCCATCAATATATCACATCTAAGTTATGTTCCGGTGAGCACTCACGTACGATTTTTCAAGCTACACAGTTCTGTGTTCTGTGTAAGCTCCTTCAGACAAGGGTAGCGTCTGCAGCAGATTTACATCGCGGGGTGAACTGGATTGCAAGAATTATATTACTATTATGTATAACTTGCTAAATTTAAAGCTTGCTTTGCTTCAAACCTGCAAGTTTCATGGAGACATGAACTGATCTGCTTCTTGTTACCCAAATGGGATATCTGAAAATCCCTCCACCCATACGAATTTGTGCTCCAAAGCTTCTGTCATGCCATAGCAGCATGTTAACCATAAAGTAAGGACTTTAAATATGAGGGAGAAATCATGCCAGTAGGTTTTGGCAGCGAAAGAATTCTGGTAAGTGTTGAATGACAAAAGGCTGTTGGCTGTGGGAGGCCAACACTTGTCAATCTCAAGCAAAACTAGAACAAAAAGCTTGAGAAGCTTGAGTCCAAAGATTGTTCTAGATCTTCCTGTGAGTTTGTTGTGTTGTTTTGGAACTGTAAAGCCCTCAACAGTGATAATAGGGATAAAAATATTATGTTACTATGGAGAGTGTTTTGAGGTAGTGCTACTTCTGAGTTTATTTTGTGCTGCAGTTGCACACTGTATTCATAGTGGGGGTTGTTTGTGGCTGCTTTGTGCTAAATTACTGCAGCACAAAAGTTTCCTATCTCGCTCCTCTCCATTTCCCCCATCTTTCCAAAAATGCTACTTCAGTAACAAGCTAAAGAGAACTTGTTGAGGAGTTGTCTGTCTATTTCTCAATCGTTTTGCACTAAATAGCTTTTGGTTTATGGTTCAAAAAGAAGTAAATCCTTACTTGCACAATTGTTTCCAGTGGCTGTGACCCCACATTAATCCTGAATTGTGTTTTCTGAAATATTAGCTGTGCAAAAAACTACAATTAAATGAAATAACATTTGCTTGGAAATTATGTCAAACTGTAAGAGGAGAGGAGTTTATTTCAGAGACGGATAGGAATGATAGACAGACCCAGTTATCTATGCATGTCCAGATGGTACACTTCAGTGATCTGAGCTTAGAAATGTATAAGAAAAACTTGCAATTTCTAATCTTGGGTCTGACACCACTTTCTTCTATGTCCTAAGGCAAACCACTTAACTTCTCCATGCCTCAGTTCACCATTTGCCTCTATCTTTGAGGATACAGAAGCTGTTTTCACTTTCTTTGGTAATTAGGCAAACAAGCTTTTGCTTGAGGCCTGACATTAAAAGCTACCCCCTCACTTAAAGAATGGAGGAGACTTTTGACATTGGTCACGCTCATTTTTCTTGGTTTCCAATACCTTGTAAAGATTTCTTTTTACGTATCTTGCACATGAGAATGCAATCAAGATATTGAGGTTCCTGTACATATAACAGGTGAGCGGCACACACTTAACGGTGCCTTAGAGCTGCCATTGCTCCAGCCCCAAATAGATAGAGGAAATACAAGTGAGGATTTCACGTACATCATCATGACATTGCTATCCACAATGCTAGTCAGTGGACACTGTAGTTGTATCTATATAGCTGAACAAAACAGGCCAGGGACGATTTTCTGCTGCTAAGCCCTAGCAAATGCCTCACATTCATAAACTACATATTTCCCTCTTTCCCCCAGATTGAGTCTTTATATCCAAACTGCTCATGGGGATTGGTCCCTTGCATATAATGTCCTTTCTACTACTAGGAGAGGGGGAGGATTAATTGGGCAAGGGTTAATTGCCACTGGACAAAAATCACATGAGAGAGATATCTGTATGTTGAGTGAGGATTGCAGGCCCTTCTCAAAGCCAAAGACCTGTTTTATTTGCCTGGATGGATATGAGCATGTCCTAGGGAAGTATCCTGACTGACAGGTGAGGAATAAGTTTAAGGAATAAAGCCTTTTGAATGTTACAATATGTTCTCCATACATAATTGATAGGGCTTTGAGCAACCTGTTCTAGTGGGGAGTGTCTCTAGCCATGGCAGAGGAGTTAGAACTAGATGATTTTTAATGTCCCTTCCAACACAGAGCATTCTGTGGTACTTTAAGTTCTAATAATAATGAATGCTGAAATAATAATAATGCAGTAGTAATACCTAAGAGGCTATTATTTAACCACAAATTTCAAAATATACAGGTAATAAAGTATCATCTCCACTTTACAAAAAGGCAACCATGACCAAAAGAGAAGAAATAATTTGCCCAGAGTTTTCCAGTGCACCTATAAGCAGGCTCCCAAGATCTGTGGGTGTTCTGTGCTGTAGGAAACAGGGCTTCCCAAAACCAAACCATGGTTAGGTTTTATTGAGACACTTCTATTTATTGTGTAGTAAACTCTGCAACATTTTTTACAAGATTGACTCTGATTAAAATAGCTTTAGACTGACTTAGCATGTCCCAGGATGACCAGTAACTGGTCTCAGTTACGCAGGAAGCTTTGCTCAGACAGAAGTTGCCTCAGATGTTCACACTTCTCCTCTAATTGAGAGGCATATTTTTTATTTTTGAGATATGAGAGCAGTGCTTTATATCTTGGCAGTGCCTTGATAAATGTCATTACCTATCTAATAGGCTGGAGTGGCATTTATTTTCATGGCCATATCAACTTTCAACCATGTCATCGACTAGTATATCCAACAAAATCCTTCTTCTCTCTGGTCATTTCTAACCGAACACTACATTTATGGAAGAATATTTTTATTGATGCCAAAATGCATGTACTTGCTCTCTGTGCTATTGAATTTCATCCCTTTTCTATTACTCCAGTTTTCAGACTCATCCAGTTGCTCCTTGCAGATGCTCTGAATCTCTTGTATCATCTTGTGTCACCAGCAAGCTTTATTAATGCACTCCCAGTTTCTATGCCAGGATTGCTAGTGAAAATAGTAGGAAGTATTGCTCCCAAGGCTCCTCTATCAACCTTCCTTCAGGCTGAAATCTCCCAGTCTCAGCAGTACCTGTTCCAGTCTGTTGGCTAACTGGTCTGCGGGCAACCCCACAATTCTCTGTCCTCTTCACAGTTTAACATCTTCGCAGTTTATATTTCAGCTCTTGTACTGTCTTGCTGATGTTCATGCTGCTTTGCTGAGGAAATCAGTGTGGATTGGCTTTTTTTTATAAGTGAAAAACAATCAGATTACTCCAGCAAGATCTACCTTTGGTATCCTAAATTGTGTTTCACTCTGTATCCATTTTTCTGAATATTTTTAATTTCTTTCTTTTCCTTTGAGACTTGTTTCAAAGCTTTTATGCTGTTCAGGTAGGACTAACAAGCCTGTGGTGAGTTGGATCATTTTCCTTTCTACTTTCTGAAAATAATCCCTACAGCTTCAACTACCTATGCCTTAGAGATTTAGTGCTACTAGCGCCACAGTTTCTTTGTGTTTCATAATTCAGGCACATCAGGTCACCCTGACCTCTCTTAAACCCTCTGAGTTTTGCTTCTTAATAATTTCCATTTCCATACCTTGTGTATTAGTCATCCTGCCTTCACTACTGTGTTCAGCATTACTGTTCTTATCAGCCACCTTTGTACTAGTAAATAAAGCAGGACCTTGACAAGAGCACAAAGACTGACAAATAACAGCCCATACCATTGAATTGTAGAGATATAATTGACCATTTTTGACTCATGCAAGCTAGTACTGACAGACAGTGCCCATAACCAGCTTAAGGATAGCTACAAGTAAGAAATCTGTATGTGCCCACCCTGCTTTGGGAGGCATAGAGAGTTTAGTCATGACAGTATTAGCACTTGCTCTACCCACATGCAAGCTTTTAGGTACATTTTATTTATTAGCATATAGCATCCATTGAAGCCAAGGCACAATATTCATTTAGATTAGTTCATTATCTTTCCTACATTGCTGGTTCTTACCTTGCAGTGTAAGAAACTGAAAGCAGAGGTACTCAGTAACTCATTAAGTTGGACACAGTCCTTAAAACAGGGTGAAATTAAACAGGACTAAAATTGCAGAGAGTGGATTTTTGTATGCCTTTCTAGATTGATTTCTTTGTCAAGCCTCCAGCTTGTAAGCACCTCCCTGCTTGAGTCTTTTTTATTCTCTCCATGTTGTGATTTTATCTGTTTTCTTTTCTCTTTTGGACAATAGGTTATTTAACTTCTCCCTACTCTTTCTCCTCCCCATTCTGTTGTCTCTGCTGTCCTTTTATAGCTTTGTTTGGCTGATTTGGGTTTGCTTGATTTCTCCCTCTAATAACCTCTTCCTGCAGTGGGTGACAGGGAAGGTGCCATAGAGGGTGGAAAACTCTTTCTTCTTTGTTGTTATCTCCTATGTGAACTGACAGGCTGGGAGAGAAACACAAAAAGGGGAGGGATGGAAATGGGAGGCACCGGAGCTGCCAGAATCCCCCCCTTTTAAAATTTCTGCCCGGTTTTCTAGAAATGACAGGTTCTTCCACCCTTTTGTTTTAGCCTTTCAAGGGGAGAGGGTGGAACTGAATGGCAGTAGCATGAAAGGGTGGCCAGAGAGAGAAAATCGTTGTAGGCTTGATGTGATGATTTGGGTTTATAAAGGCTTCACCTTGCGTGAGTTTCTTTTCACAAGATCCAAACTAGCTGTGGTTTGGCTGTTGGTGCCATGTAATTCAGAATGGCTTATTCTAGGGGCGAAAGGAGGGCTCATATGGCTGTTCTGCTTTATGGTCTGTTTAATCTCATCAAGGGGAGAAAGACCCTAAGGAAAGGCAAAAGAGAATGAAAATGAGACTACTGTTTGGCCTTCTGTAGCTGAGATGATTCTGAGCTATTAGAACATCAAATAACACAGCCAAGCCCTGTCACTGTTTTCTCTCTTTATTTTATGCCAAGCACAGATCAGCTAGAGACCAACGGCCTGTTCAACTACTTCATAACACCTTTGTTTCACCTTCACACTGCAAAAAAAACCCAACACAACAAAAAACAGAATATTGATTTCCCTGTTTTAGTGCATATCTTTGTTTATTTATTCTGAGAGATCCTTTCCCTTCATCTGCCTGCTTATATGTCACTTGCTTTCATATTCCAGTTTCTTACCCCACCTTCCCACCACCCTCAGATGCTGCTTTTAAGATGTTTTTGCCATAGTTTTTCATTACAGTTTTTGTCCTTGGAAGATGCCACAAACAATTCTGGCTTGGGAGAGCTGCCCACATGCCAAGTTGGCTGCCATGCTTTGTTTTCCGGGGGACTGGGGTTATACACTTCTCACACTTAGAAGTTTTGTTTTCAAAATTACATTAAGCCCCAGTATTCTTAGCAAGAAACAACATACATCACCTTTAGAATAAAAAAAAAGTCCCATGTGGAATCAAGGTTGCTTAAGATTAAGGCTTTATGCTGGATTTAGAACACCAAAAGATTGTGGGGATTTTCTATGTTACCATCTCACATCTGTTCACACTGTTCTGAAGGACAATATAATTTTCACTCTTTTTGTTTTTGTTTTATAGCAGGTAATTAATTATTAAAGATTCCAGTTTATTACAGGATAAGCAGTTGTCAGTAAGTCTGTGACGACTGGTTCTGGTTGGGCCCTGAGAATCACTTCTTCCCCTCTCTCTCCATTGTTGCTCTTCTCTGATATTCAGTGGTTCTTCACAGTCACGCTTTTAATTTGTTTTCAGGGGAAGCTCTCTGCAGGTTCCTCCTGCAGAACTTGGACTTGGCTCATTTCCTGGTAGTGTCCTTCAGGATCTGGAGAAAGAGTGCCGATGGCTCAAACAGTTCATGGGAATAAGGAAAAATTACCTCCTCCAAAACCTTAGGGTACCACTCTGCATGCAAGCTGCACCCCATAGGCATCAAAGCTGGCTGTAATAGGTATTCACTATACACTTTTATCAGTGGTTTTGCATGCATCTGAAAGACCTGCTCTGCCTTCTGCTGCAGGTGGAAAGAAACCAGGAAAAACTACCGGGTTTTTGCAAAACAATCTTTTGTTGCAGTGTTTGAAGGCTTGAGTTTGTAAGAACAAATTATGGATCTCTTTGAGATCTCAAAGACTTAATTAGAAACACTCTAAATATAACTTTATTTCTTGCCAGATATTTTAATAAGTGTATTTGGGTGGCTTATTCCACTTTGAATACATAATTCCCTAATGCTTTGAAGTCCTTCCTATGAAACTGCAGACCATCCCGATTATAGACATTTCTGTAATACATTGTTAAATACAGCTCTAATTCTGCCTGTGACTTAATTTGATGCTAGACTCCTCCGTAATACGACCTCATGTTAGTAGGAATAAGAATTCAGTATTTAAGTGTAGCTTGCCATCTCATACCAAGTCTTGCACAACCCGAAGATGCCCTTGCCCTGCACTAGGTAGTGAGTTCTGTGCCCTGAGACAGTAAACCCCACTGGCCTGCAAAGTAATGTGCTGCTTGAGTAGGGAAATTGGAAGAGGTGATCTCCAGTGATCCCTTCCAACCTCAACCATTCTGTGATGCAGAAGAGATGGATGTCATCTCCAGACCATGGGGGTGATGTTCTCTGAATGGAGTACTGGAATTCCCCCACAGTTCACCCTGGTGCCTCCAGACTCCTTCATGTTTGTGCCTTCAATCACAAAACCCATGGCTCCATATACAATTTCTTCTTTTACACTTCTCCATAATCATTAATCATGTCAGGTTACCATAACATGGAGCCTCTAACCCACTACCTCTAAGTACTGCATCATCAGCTACAGAAAATTCTCATTTAAATGAGAAAGATGCAGTGGATATATTGTAATTCCCGTGCCATCTTACACTGATAGCCTTGATGATTTTCTGCAATGTCTCATCCTTTGCTGCAGTCCCTGCAAATTTATTCCACATTATTTCTGAGACCAGATAATTGTTTCTTATATTTACATTATTACATTTTCTAGGTTTCTTCAGTCTGTACACTCTCTGAATCAAACATAGGCTAAACATGATTTTAAACCAATATTGCCTTTTTATCCCTGAAACTATAACAGACTTGATCAATTCCAGCTAAAGACAAACTTCAGATCACGTAATCCTTTACTCAGAATTAGTTTCCTGCTATGCATTCCCAATTATATTTGTCTCTCCTCTATGTATTTACATTTTCCATTCATTTTTTTCCAACTGATCTATGTTTAGTTTATAATTTATAAGGATTTCATTATTTTTTAATGAAAAAAAATCATTTTTTGCTTTACTATTTTTCAGACAACCCCCATGGAGGACTCCTCCATGTTGCTGTCTGCTCTGTCCCCTGGAAGAAGGCCTGTTGTGTCTATTGTTCTGATAGTTTAAGTTGTCCTGGTGAAAGGTACTACCCGTCCCTGCAAATCTTGTCAGTCTCTGCTTTCCTGATCAGTAATCGTGAGATGTTCTTTCTTGTTCCTGCTACTCCAGGCTGAAAACTCTTGCAAAATGGCATTTATTTCTAAATGCTGAATGTTGCCTGGGTCTGTACATGTTCCTATTTCTCAAACACCTTTTCTTTCTTTGACATTTTCTTGCTGTTTATTCTGCAGCATCCCTTCCAAATTCCTCACTTTTGCTGTGACCTCCTGCTTCCCAGCTTCCTCTCCTGCTGATCGGTGTGTTCAGAGTAACTGCAGCTTGTCTTGGGTTTAACATTTCTATTCTGTCTTGAGTATTTCTGGAGCTTGGTGTATCCTGATAGAGTTTCCCCTAAGTCTAAATCTACATCTTCCAGCAGTCCATCCTCACAGCTCTGGAAATTTAATGCTTTTGAGTCACTATCAGATGTCTTTTAATACAGCCTGAGAAAACGCTGCTGTTACACATCTGACTCATTAGTTTAAGATCAGTCAACAAAACCTTCAAAAGATTCTTCCTCTGTTTTCACTTTCCAATGAGATCTCTCTATTTCCAATGTTCCATTATTCGTGTGAAGCCAATATTTCCCAAATTTATGAAGCTTACCCATTTATTCTGGCTTAATTGCATACTAGTAACAATAGGTACGGTAAGCTCTAGGTCAATGCTCTGGATTTAGTTCAGTATGAACTAAATATTCCCTGACAGCAAAGTCTTAGGAACTGACGCTGTTAAAAAAAGGACCACTGTGATCTCTTTCAATACTCATTTGAAAGTAATCAAATATTATGGCATCTTGGGAAAGCAGACTCCTCCATATTCCTGCTTTACTGGGACAGAGAAAACTGTCAAATATGACTAGGTTCTGATTGGAAGAGTTCTGTCTTTTTTAAGGTAACTTTTTTTAAACTGAAAAAAATGAAAATAAAATGGTGACATAAAATAAAATAAAATAATGAAATGAAAATATGAAATACAAACCAAAACAAATTAAAGCTCCATGAAAAGACAGGAAAAGACCCCAGAGAATTCAGTTGTCATACAGTCTCTTGATTCCAACTGTTCTTCCGTTAAAAATACCTTGTATGACTCATAGTAAAACTGTGAGGGATGGTGATAGTCACTTTAAGGCCAGAACTGGGACCTGTGCTTTGCTTAAATATGAAGCCACCTAAACATAAAATACCAGTTAGCTAAATAACTGTGATAAACCCTTTCTATATTTGAATATTTATTTAGAGAAAGATTCCCAGCATATAAGACTTCATTCTTTGAAAGTAATGTTGTGTTAAGTAATCAGAGAATCATAGAATCACAGAATGGTTTGGGTTGGAAAGGACCTTAAGGTCATCCAGTTCAAACCCCCCTTCCATAGGCAGGGACACTACACACAGTACTACCTGGTTTAATCCATGTTATATATGAACTGTACTAAGGATCATTTAGGACTATGGAAAACTGTGACATTAATTTAGACTGGCTGACCTTCAGTGTCAAAATTGATAATTCTTGGGTCCAGCTTAGATCTGGACTCTCTTCAAGGATTTAAAAAGCTGCAACAAATACCTTTCCATGGTATTTTCATGCTTTCACTTTCTAATTCCAAAGAAGATGCTGTTGTGAAATGAAAATAGAAAGAAATAGCACAGGTAAGCAATTTGGGGGGGGTTTGGTTTGGTTAGTAATTTTCATACATTTTGTTTTTTACAGTGCTAGCTAAGCAGAAGAGTAACTCTTTGAAATACAAAGCATAGTTTCAACTATATTGAGACATATAAGAGGTATTTAAAACATCATTTTAAATACACAATATGATGCCAATAAAATAAAGTATTCTGTTATTGAAAATCTGCGCTTGTGGTTAAAGTTAAAAGCAGGTTTTTAAAACAATTACACTTTTCTAAAAAAAATTAATATGGGCTAATTTGTTTAATTAACATTAAGACACCTTTCTGGAAAGAAAAAGCTAAAACCACATTAAATGAAATTTGTGTGTGATTACTTCAAACGTGTCCTTATTAGTAGCTACCTAGATAACCGTGGTCCTTCATGCATTCATGTTTAGCTCCCAATTATTCACAGTTTGTTAATTGGTGTGATATGGGATGAATATTGATGGTACAGTCTGAAGATGATTTCCATACCAAAGGAGCAGGCATATTTCTGTCCATGCACACAGCAAAAGACAAAGTTCTCAACAGATCTGACTTTGAAATTTGGCAACACCCTCCGTGTGTGCTGTCTGTTGGCTCATTACACAGATAGCCTTGCGCAATGGATGATGGAAAATGCAATGCAATGTGATAAGAACAAATAAACAATTAAAAATCAAATGAAAGTAAACTGGGTAAGTTCAGTAGGTGGTTTGCATAAACTTCTTGAGAAGCTCTGAAGCCAGTAAGTGGTTATGATAGGTGCAACAGTTGCTTAACTTGGTGTTTCTAATAGGAGGACTAGCATGGGGTGTTGGTTATCCAGGTTTACGTCTAGACTGATACATTCATGTTTTACAGGAGGAAAAAAAGTCTTGGAACTTCAGATCTGTTTCATAGTTTTCCTCGAGTGTTAACATGCCATTTTTAGCCTCTCTGTGCATCTGTGTTAAATCTGGCATGGCCATGAGCCAAAGCTATTAATCTCAAGGGAAACCAGAGATTATCTCTGAGCCAGCACCTGAGTGGGATGGTCCAAACTTTTAAATATTGTCCGACATTTAAAATAAAGATGCAGTAGGAAAATATGCAAGAAGAAGTGCAGGAGGTGAACAGGATGAAGGATTTCCATGAGAGACAGTACATCGAAAGGAGAATAAGACATAGCATGACACAAAGCCTCCTATCTGATCTGCAAGAAAGGATTTTCTCCCAACCAGAGATAGTTTCCAAAGGAATAGGTACATAACTTGCTATGGAAACTAGGCAGAAAAACATGGGCTCAAAGTGATAGTACCCCATCTCTTATTCACCCTGGCCACGGTGTGCAGTGTGTAAAATAGAACAATCTATACAAGCATGTGATATTCCTAATGGATTGTATTTTCTTTTGAAATGGCTCAACTTATCACTGAAACATAAAGAAATACAGCTACTCTGTAAATGTTCAGAAAGCCAGTGTACAAAAAGAAAAAGCATTAGCATTTAACTTGCATTTGAGATGATCTTTATCTTTGATCAGATAGTATAACATTAAAAAATGTTATTGAAATAGTGACATTTCCAATTTCAGGCAACATAATTTTGCACATAACAGGGAGAATAGTCTTGGCCCGAATTCTTTTTACTAAAATTTGCAGTCTTTGTACATTCCACATAGTGTATAAATTCAGCTCAGCTTCTATGACTTAATTAAAAAAAAATAAAGACATTACATACAATAATAAATTATTTTTCACTTGTTCAAAATTTTGTGGGATTTTCCATAAAATATGTTCATCCAAAACCTTACTTTTTCCTCAATCTGAAACAAAGCACATTTTAGGTTAGAGAAAAGACAGTGTCCTAAATCAAGTGGGTTTTTTCCACCTTTAAGTTAGTTGCTCTTTTTTTTTTTTTTTTACCCTGGTTAGTGGCAATGGCTGAAGAATGAATGGGGGAAAACACAGTTAAATTTCCTATTCTTCATGCTGTTATAAGCAATGAAAAGGTTATAGAAGATAACTACTTCTACGTATTTCTATATGACAAAGAGAGATACTCTGGCTCTATCTGTACCAGTGATGTGAACAGGGCAGTGCACAAGCCACAAACACCCACATTTCAAACATTGCCCTTCCTGTGAAGTTCTCAGCACAGCACGATTTTCACCTGGTCCAACTCAAGTTCTCCAGTCAATGCCCAAGCTTGGTATAGGGCTTGGCTTAAGGAGGAATAATTTTTAATAGGCAGCTTGCAGATATACATCTAGTTGTAGATAGATTAAGTTCAGCTAAATGCGCCAGAATAGTCCCTAAATCATTTAACTTTCTCTTAAAGACATAGCCTCCGAGGCTACATTTAAGATCAGCTGTAGTCTTAATATAGAAGTTAGGTATGCAAGCCTGGCTCCAGGCACAGCTGAAGGCTGCCTTTCACAGCAGACAGGATCCCATCAGTGTTTAATGAAGAAGAATGTATTAAAAAAGTTAAGTTGTTAGTGGTGTAAGTGCACAGAGCATATATCTGCTCTTGCATGCTGGCATGAAGTATCAAATAAGCTGCATTAAGAAGTCTTTGCAAACCCTTCCACACTGAAAGTAAGCCAAATAAACCCATCTTCACAACATTTTCATATGAGGCAGGTTGGTAATGCTGAAGGGGTGTAAAATGAAGACATGAAGGGGGCCACAAGCTTAAGAAAAGAACATGCCTTAAAAGCAAGGAATAAATCTATACCTTGCTGTAAGAGCTTTACTGATGTTAAAGGAATGACTTATCCCACCAGCAAATTTGGGGTTAAATCCTGCACTCGCTTTAGTGAATAGTAAGATGTCCACTAACTTCAAAAGGGTTTTGGTTGCACCCTTGGTCTCCTTCTGTATTTTTCTTTCTCTATTGCTCCTTCGCACCATCACCTTTTGCATCTGCCTCCACTCACTATATGTTCAAGTATCACAGCAGGTTGTTAACCCCCCTTATCTTTCTACCCTATTTCCCTTGTTGCATTCACCGACAGAAGGAAAAGAGAGCACAAAATTCATGACCCAAAATTATTCATGAAAGACTGGGAGCTTAGTTGCAGAGTCCATAGGACCTCCTTTACAACAGCATGTTTCTTTTCAGGTTTATGGCAGAGGTGGGATTCTTTTCAGTCTTGCAGATCTCTGAAAAGACAAATAGACTTGCTAAATGTATGGGCACACACACTTAGGCTTGCACATCTCATAGCTATCAAATGTGTTGCATTTTACTTCTTTCACGTGCTTATGGACTTGTGGAAACCTGTGACTTTTGGCAGCAGTTGTGATGGGAAAGTTTCAGATACTGAAATTAGCTTTGTACTTTTCTGGCTTCTTGAATCCATTTTGGATTCGTTCAAACAATTACTGTGTGTTTGAAGCAATTCTGTATGTTTAAAAAGCCTACATATAGGAAAACAAAGAAAACCTAATGAAAGTGTGTGATATTTATTTTTCTTATTACACAACAGCTTCATTTGTGGCAAGTGACATTAGCAGTCTGCAAACTGAAAAACAGATGCTTTTAGCTAGTAAGAATTACTGAGTGGAAAGAGATTTGGTAGCAGTTGATAGGTAGCGCAGGAACCATTTCTGGTAGCAGATGCTACCAGGTATCCAGGATATCTGTGCTTCTCTGATCATCTGTTGCGCGGGCTTCACTCTTTCCACTGACTCAGAGCTGAAAGTGTTTGGAGTTTAGTGTATTTCTGTTAGTTTTAGGATAAATTAATGGGTTTTGGAAGGGCAGTGATGGGTAAAAAAGCCACCTTACCTGAAGATCGTGTGGGAACAGAGTTTTCTTGCACACATTTTGAAAGATTTTTTGGAAGCTTTGTCAATAAAACACGCATCGATATTGCGACCATATACTCCTTGGGGTTTTTTATGAATGAGTGCAAAACTTATCCGTTGCATTCATGTTTGAATGCAACGAAAAAATACAGACTGAATTTTAAAAGTTAATGGAAACCTGATTTCTTCTGTCAGATTTTTTTTCCCCAGTAAATTTTATCATCTAATTTGACAAAATTCACTAAACCAGATTGACAAAGCTGATGACTGGTGTTCTGATATCCGAAAGAAGAGAGGATAAAAAGTTTTTGGCAGCTGTTGAAGCTATCAACTCTCAATTCTTCTTATGGGGTTTCAAAAATGTATCTCCAGCAGAGTGTATCATAGCCATTATTGTACTAGGCATGTATCTGCTGAAGCTGTTTCATTTCACCTCAAAATATTTAATGGCATAAAAACTGGAACCTTCATCCCAACTTCTGGTTCACTGCCTTCATCACCAAACTAGTATCTTATTTTTCATTTTCTAAGTAACTATTTAAAGTGTTTCATACAACACAAAATGGCTCTAACAAGGAAGCTGAGACAGCACCGCCAAAGAAACACAGATCTTCTGCTTCAGGCAATGTTCTGAGTGGCAGGAAATGTGTTAAAATTTAAACTTAAAATAGTATTCCTTCGTCTTGGATATGTATTCCAACCACAGACAGATCTATTTGACAAAAAGGAGACTGACCATCCCTTTCCTAAGACTGACTTGTGAGCATGGCTCAAACTCCTACGTCCCATCTGAAACTACATGGCAACTTCAGTTTGAATTTGGAAGAAAGGTTAATGCTGCCTTTGTCACGCACTGGTGGTCATCAGCTCTTCTTTCAGTACAACAGTGCAAGTATCCAAAGACACAGTATTCTTTTCAGAAATACAAGTGAGTGTTTTGAGACATGATTTTTTTTTTTTGGCTCAGATCTATACATAGGTGATCATTAGCAAAACAGGCTAGGAGGTATGTAACCACTTAAATAAGTGGCAGAGGGCTAGAAATCTTGCCTTGTGAATGTAATTACACAGCTTGTCAATAGCCATTGATTTCCTTAGATGGATCTCTTGAAAACATTCAGAAAGCTGGGAATGAAATAGAGGAATGTTGAAGAACTTGAAAGGGAGCAAATGGTTTTTTTCCATCTCTTCCTTCAAGTCCTGCATTTACATGGTGCAGCATCTTGAACTTCAGGAGTTTCTTTTGTATCTTTAGATAAAATGCTTAGGATTCCTCTTGTTCTCCAGTACATACTGGGTTTAGTGTTTCATTGAACTTTGACTTTCAAAAGACTAAATGCTGTAACATGAAATGATCACAAATCTCAAGCATTTCTGTTCTCACACTCCATCTTCCTTCTCTTGAGTGACTATTTTGTCATTAATATCTAATGCTTCTTCATGTTATCAGCTTTTAAATTATTCTTTTGTGAAGGAAACTCTCCTATTGTTTACTCTGCTCTGATGAGACCCCACCTAGAATGCTGTGTTCAGCTCTGAAGTCCTCAGCATGGTCTTTTTGGAGTGGATCCAGAGAAGAGCCACAGAAATGATCAGAGTAGAACTCTGAAAAGCTGAGACTTGGGGTTGCTCAGGCTGGAGAAGAGAAGGAGAGAGAAGGCTCCAGGGAGACCTCATTGTGGCCTTTAAATACTTAAAGAGGGCTTATGAGAAAGATGGGGACAAACTTTTAGTTGGGTCTGTTGCAATAGGACAGGGGGGAATGGTTATAACTAAATTAGGGTAGATTCATACTAGATATAAGGGAGAACTCTTTTATACTAAGGGTGGAAAAACACTGGAACAGGTTGCACAGACAGGTTGGCAAATGCCACATCCCTGGAAACGTACAAGGCCAGTCTGGATGTGGCTTTGAGCAACCTGGTCTGGTTGAAGATGCCCCTCCTCATTGCAGGGGGTTGAATTGGATGACCTTTAAAAGTTTCTTCCAACCCAAATGATTCCATGATTCTAAAAATTTACTCTTAAAATTGCTCAGCCTCCTTCCTCCTTATTTCTCTGAGTCTTGTGTCTGACCTCGTTGATAGGAGGGAAATATTTAAAGACAGTTCAGAATTCTTTCTGCAGTTTGTTGGAATTTGCAGCAGAATGTGTTAAACGGCACTGAAAATATCAAAGTTGAACTGTAGTTGAGGACAAAAGAAAGAAATGTAAACTCAGTGTAAAAGACACCTGTCAGGCAATAAAAATGTGAATATTTGAGGCTCCTGGAAAAAAAAATATTATAATTAATGCCAGTAGATATCAACCTTTTTTATATGCAAAACGTGATTTGGATCCAGCCAAATATTTGACAGCAGGTGACCAAAACTGAGTATCATAGGCAATTGCCACTACATATATCCCATTAGTTTTCTATTTCCTTACTTCTGATTTTTTTTTTTAATATTTTAACAATTGTTGCTACAAACCTTTCCCATGTCCTTATTTATGATAGAGAACATCAGTTCTCGTCCATCCACTTGGTGTTATTGAAATATGACAATATGGATGAATTTCATTTTGAAAACCAGGGGAAAATTACCTGCTGTTGAAGCTGTTTTCTGGAAGACAGGATGAAAGTGTAAATGATTTTATTGGGTTTGCATGGGTTTAGTAGCAAAGTGGGCTGGACAGCTGGTTCTGTGAGATGATGCTAAAAGCTTCCCCCATGTCCGATACAGCAAACACCAGCAGCTCCAAGGCAGACCCATCACTGGCCAAGCTGGAGCCCATCAGCAGTGGTAGTAGAGCCTCTGGGATAACATAGTTAAGAAGGGGAAAACTGCTGCACAACAAAGAGCAGCCAGAGGAGATCGTAGTGACAATACGTGAGACACAGCTCTGCAGACAGCAAGGTCAGTGAGGAAGGAGGGGAGGTGGTGCTCCAGGCACCAGAGCAGGGACTCCCTTGCAGCCAGTGGTGCAGATCTTGGTGAGACAGGCTGTGGCCGTGCAGTCCATGGAGGCCCATGGTGGAGCAGAAATCCACATACAGCTCATGGAGATCCATTGTGGAACCGTGGACAGCCCATAGACAACCTTATGCCGGAGCAGGGGGATGCCCAAACGAGGCTGTGACCCCTTGGGAAGCCTGTGCTGGGGCGGGCTCCTGGCAGGACTTGTGGCCCATGGAGGGGGGGGAGCCCGCACTGGAGCAGGTGTGCTGGCAGGACTTGTGACCCCATGGGGGATTCACATTGGAGCGGTCTGTTCATGAAGAACTGCAGCCCATGGGAAGGACTCACATTGGAGAAGACGGTGGAGGACTGTCTGCCCTGGGAGGAACCCCACACTGGAGCAGGGGAAGAGTGTGAGGAGTCCTCCCAAGAGGAGGAAGGAGAGACAGAGACAATGCGTGATGAACTGTTCACAACCTCCATTTTATGTCCCCCCTGCCACTCATCGGGGGGAAGCAGAGAAATTGGGAGCGAAGTTGAGTCTAGGAAGAAGGGAAGGGAAGGGAGAAGGTGTTTGATTTGGGTTCATTTCTCATTCCCTACTGTGATTTGATTGGCGATAATTTCAATTATTTTTTCCAAGTTGAGACTGTTTTGCCCATGATGGTAACTGCTGAGTGATCTCTCCCTGTCCTTATCTCAATCCATAAGCCTTTCATTATCTTTTCTCTCCCCTGTACAGCTGAGGAGTGATAGAGTAGCTTTGGTGGGCACAGCCAGGGTCAACCCACCACAAAGGTACAGCGGAGTCTCACAGTGCTTCACTGCTTCTATTTCCAGGAGATGAATTTAAGTACACTTAAGACTGCAATACTTTCTGCAAGTTGAAAGTTGAGGGAGAGTTAATAATTCACTTGCGCAGCTCATCTATTGTAGCATGACCCAGTCCCACCCTTTCCTAAGGACTACTGGCCAATGCACGAACAAGTAAGAACTCAAAACCTATCAAATCCTGAAAAAGCATTGGAATTTCTTTCTCAGATAATTCAGTGATGAGTTCTGAGCTAGGTTTAGAGACCTATAAGCAATGGTCTCCTGTATTTATCATGTAATCTATGTTCCTCTGCTTTGAAGGAATTTCTGCTAGTAGCTGAGGGCTAGAGGAACACAAAGAGAGCAAACACTGAAATTTCAGCCCCTGACAGCAAACCACATCCAACACAGGGTTTTTATTCTTCAGATTTACAGAGGAAACAAGAAGTTGCCTTGACTTCCACACTGATCTGGAGCAAAATGGAGATTACCACAATAAGTTGGCTGGTAAGCTAAATTTTCTTAAGATAGCCTACAGATCTTGACAGCCCAAGTGCTGCAGATGTGGATAGAAAATCAAGTAACCATCTGATATCAAAAGGAGTGTATGGACATCCTTTTATTTAAGTAACATCTTCAAGATTAAGAACTCACTGGAGTTTGTGGCTAGGAAATAGCCTTGGAAATATGAAGACCCTCCAATTTCTTACATAGATAAGAATGAATATTTCCAGAATGTTAGATGGCCTGGAAATCTGGCCCTTGTCTTCCAAAGAAGACAAGCTCTTTGGAACAGAAGTCTTGTCTTCTTTAAGGTTTGTGAAGTCCCTGTATCCTATGTAGCAGAAAACAGTTGCGGAGAAAGCGATAGAAAATAGCAATCTGCTGAACATGCTGCCCAGATTTGAGAACAAGGCAGACAGCTAGGGAAAAAACCAAAACTAGCAACAAAAATAAAAGTTAAGTCACTTTAAAAATCCCTTAAAAACTCTCAAGGGTGTTGCGAATCCCTATAGGCATGGAGACTTCATGGCTGTAGATCTTTCTGTAGAATTCTGCAGACTTTGCAAACACTTTAGGATGCTGCAGGGAGCAGAAGCTTCCGAGCTGTCATTGCTGGAGTATAGCTGGCCAATTATGGTTTTGTTTCATAGCACTTTTAATGTTTTCCATTTATTTTATCATTTTATCTTTTATTCAGGTATTTGTAGGCTTGCAGTCACCAGCCTGATGGACTCAGAGAAACGGTTGTTAAGGAAAGCTGGCTTCTCCCTCAAGAGATTCTCTCACAGTCAGATAACAGTTCTAATAAGAACAATGATATGGGGAGGGGAGGAAAACAATAATTTGGGCAATAGAATACAGTGTTCATTATGTTAATTTACTCCAAAGTATTTGCGTGGTGCTACTTGGCACTAAGACAAAATTGAGTTGCCCCCATTCATGTAAGGAGTATGGTAACATCATGTGAAGTGTTCAGGGTTTCATTTAGGGCAGGCAGAATAACTGGCTAAAGTTTTAATCCTTTATCACATAAGAAAAATATTCAAAGCCTTGCATGCCACAAGTGAAAATAAGTGAGGGGTTTTTTTCCATCAAGCAGACTAATTTGGCTATTTATTTACTGTATCCAGTCAAGAGAGTCTCAGGGCTAGAAAAATGTACAAGAAGGAAGATAAGGCAAGTTACAACTGAGGTGATGCGACAAGGAAACGTGGAAACACTTGACTGGCAGTGGTTTGCCCTCCGACTCTTAAGTACTTGTGTATTTCTTATCTGACCCTCACTGGGAGAAATTCTTCTGTGTCAATAACCACCAGCATCCAAGTTTCCTGCATGATTTCTGGATAATTCAGATTTTCTCCTCAGACTGTCCCAGAGGACATAGGGAAGTGAAAGTCCACTGCTGTTTTAAACTTATTTGAAACATCCATGCTTCTCCTCTAGATAGGTTCTGACATGTCATATAAAGGCTTGACAGTATGAGGGTGTAAGCCAACCCTTGGAGTAAAGAGACTTTTCTCAGAGCAGAGGGTTTGTACAAGGAGCATTGCACCAGAATGTGGGAATTACATGAGGGTCACCTGGACTGAAGAAATCTCACTGAAAGCTAAGTCCATCCAATCAGTGAGTGGAAATACATTTACTCCAGGGTTGACCTCATCTCCTTCCTCTTCTGATGGTTCCAATAATGGGACCTTCCTGGATAATGGACCTTCCAGAATTTCAGGCTTCAGGATGGAGTTCTGATTTTTTTTAAGGAGACAGTGCAGTGGCATGGAGAAATCATAGCAGCCTTCCAGTATCTGAAGTGGGCCTACAAGGATGCTGGAGAGGGACTCTTCATTAGGGACTGTAGTGACAGGACAAGGGGGAATGCAGTTGAACTTAAACAGGGGAAGTTTAGGTTAGATATGAGGAAGAAGTTCTTCCCTGTGAGGGTGGTGAGGCACTGGAATGGGTTGCCCAAGGAAGCTGTGAATGCTCCATCACTGGTGATTTTCAAGGCCAGGTTGAATGGAGTCTTGGGTGACATGTGAGGTGTCCCTGCCCATAGCAGAGGGGTTAGAACTGGATGATCTTAAGGTCCTTTCTAACGCAAACTATTCTATGATTCTATGTAAACCTCGCCCTGACATGTGCTGGATCCCATTCCACTCTGCTACCGTAGTATTTTCAGCATGAAAAGCATCCGTGACTGCTAGCCCTGCACCATAGTCCTTCAGCTTCCCAAACAGATGCACATTAGTGGAGAAGAAAGAGCTAGATATTCCATCCAAATTCTAGGCAGACTTTAAAAAAATAAAATAGAAAAGATGGATTTTCTCCATCTCTCTGCTCCCCTCTATCTGTTTCCAAGCAGGAACTGAGCAGAATCCTAATTCTGTTGAAATGAGCAGGAACCAATTGTACTCCCATTGACTGCAATAGGAGTAAGTCCTTGGTGCATAATACATGGAACAATTCTTTTCCTATTCTCAGAATTTGGAGACGAGGAATAAAAGAATCAAAAATGCATCATAGTGCCGGCAAAAGGGCGAAACTACCCACTTAACTAGGTGAAATCGTTGACTACCTGAGAAAACCCCAAGAAATAAGGCTTTCTGGACATACATCTGATCATTATCTCTCTAGTCAGGAAAGCGTAGGACAAATGCATCTAACTGTATGAGGCTGCTGAACTCCTTGAAAGTGCTCTTGAATTTAAAATTGAGATTGCTTACAGGATGCTTGTACTGGAATACTGACTGTGTCCATACCAAGTGTGTGTCCAAGCAAATCAACACTTTAAACTGCCTTATTCATATGCCAGATTGAGGTAGCCTACAATTCAGAGTACATGATATCAACATGGCCATGGTGTTGAGAACATGCATGGGCATCTGGTTTGATCTGAGTTCTGTAGTGACACAGCTCCATTGTACCTGAGCTACCTAATCAAAAGCACAGCCACGATTGTTTGTGGTGCTGCAGTCATTCAGTCCTGCACAACAGCACCCACTCAAAGGGGAAAAGCATTGGGAGCTAAACACTGTGGAGAGGCAGGAGCTTGTTGAAGCTCTCAATGGTGGTACTTGTTAGGTAACATGGTAGCATGTCCACACTGTGAGGCAGCCTCAGCCCCAAAGGAGCTACCAGCCTTTAAAAATATTCAGCCATCCCTGGTGAGGAAAATGGCAATGCAAGCAAAGGCACAGAAAACACTTAACGTGGAAAAAGGGGTTCTTAAATCAGTTTCTCCACCAGCATTTTGAGGAAAACTTCAAAATGTTGAAGGTATGAGAAAAATATCCATTCCTATTTTCTTTATAAATTACACTATAATGCCCATAAGCCGTCGGTGTGAGACCATGCATGTGCATGTGTGTGTGTTTGTGGACTCATATATAATTAACACTCATAGACTGAAGTAATAATTCCTCATTTAGTTTCAGTTATACATCCCCACTGAAAGGTTTCCATTTCAAATTAAAAACTCTTTCCTAGGACCCAAAGCAGAGAATGTTGGGATCTGATCTCTTTAATGCTACGGCAGTTCTTGAACATGTGGGGTTTTCTGGTGGGGATTTTTTGTGGGGTTTTTTTTAGTGGAACATTGCCACTGAAGTTATTTTCAGAACATCGTATGGATTTTTCATTGAAACATCTGTGTTAACTTCTATCATCCTTGCTCTGCTTTGTAATTTTGGAAACAGATATAAAGAATGAGCAACCCAGAGCACAGTAATATAGTGGGAAGCATCCTTCATAAGTCAATTGAAGAATTTAATAATCTCTTTACAAATAAGCTCTGCAGCTATGAGAAAAATGTGTGGGTTAAAGGCCTTCCAATTAAGAAAGGTTTCTCTGTGGATTTATAGGCTGGTGGTTAGCTCTTCCTGTTCATGTTTCCATGGCAACTGTCAGGTAGATTTTCTTCTACTTGCTAGGAAGTTGGAAATGTTGAGTCTGGTTGAGCCTTTCAATTCACTGAAGCTTAAATGAAATTCTTTCAAGGAACTGGCATTTAGCCTGGGTCATTTATTCATATCCAGAAGAGAAATCAATTATAGTAATCAAATGTGCAATTTTTTTTTATTGGAATTATTTGGGGTACACAATTTTTTATTATTGTGCCACAATCTATTTTTAATGCTAGGGTAGGAAAGGTTTGAAATGCTGCAGCTGGCCTCTTTGCTGCTGATGGCTTATGGCTTTAATTACAGCCCAAGACACACAGAGGCACTTCTCTTTCTTGTCTACTTTTACAAGCTATAATCACTCCCTGTGATATTCATGATACCAGCTCGAATCCTGTACTCATTAGAGTTGAGACACCTGTATTGTGAGAAACACATCTTACCACCTTTTCTCCTCTCAATTTTCTTGTCTTGTTGATTTGTTTGAATTAGGCTCAAGGAAAGTAAATAATTTGTATGCTGTTATTCAAACTTTCTGAGTACATCGTGTTTTAATTCCACATCAGAATCCCTGTGTGTTTGCACACTTCTTTGTGCTCCTTATATTTTCCATCCTACACTGACTGCTGCTTGACAGCTCCATGCAAGCTTCATTCTTTTAATTCTGTAACATCAGATATGTAGGCGTGCACGGTGTGTACCTATTCTTTCAGCCTTTCTGTAATGCATAATCTGTACCGCCCAACGAGCTGTGTCCTGAAGGCTTTATGTGAATAATACCATGTCGACTTCACTGACTTTTCTTGCAAGAATGAAGCCAGCATGGTTTGGCCCAGAGATCACTGATTATCTAAACAGAGGCAGGATGGTCTTCTGGGTAAAGAGTAGTTAAGAGCTGGGAAAACCTGGGGGCTTGCTTCCCCGCTCTGCCCCTGGCTTCCAGGTAAAAGGGAGATTCATTTAGTGGAGAATCTTAAACTCCACTGAAGTCCTCTGATACCAGAATTAATGGAGCTGTGACAATTTATGCTAGATAAGAATCTGCTCCATTACCCGAGCCTCACTCCAGCTGCATAATAGAAATAATAGCAGTGCCCTACCTCAGAGGGGTGTCGTGAAGATAAATAGTTAGATGGGAAAGTGTTATGATACTATGATAATGAAGACCAAAAAAATACCTGTGATACACAGAAATCAGAATAACTGATCTGACATTTACTTTTATTCTTTCAGTCCTTCTGCCACAGACAGACAGTAATATCTTGACGAAGCGATGCCCAGCCCCTATTTCTCCTGTTGATTTGCTTTGCTTTGCTTGCTCTGCTTTCTTCCTTTCCTTCTTTCTTTCTTAAAATTTCAACTAACTTTCCTTAAAAGTTTTTAAGAACCAGCTAACAGATATTCCATTGCATTTTCATCCTCACCTTGTCCCAACATATATAATTGTTCTCGTTAGTGCTCTTCTGCTTATATTTATTTCCACAGATTAAGACCAAAAGCTGCACACAGAGAAATCCAAACAGACTTAGTTAACTTTAAGCACAAAAACTTAGTTCCTCTGGCATTGATAAAGCAGGCAGAACCATGTCTCAGTGCTATAAATGTTGGCAGTCACTTCCAGGCCACCTCAGAGAAAAAGAACTGATTTGAGTCCAAGGAGACATAGCATCTTGTGCTAGGGTTTTCAGCGTGGATATCCTTTTTACATTTAGGTCTGCCAAAGAGCTGCCCTGAGCCTTTCTCTGTGTTTCCAGGGAAAATTACATCACACAAAGTGTGAATTTATGAGTTGGTATCATCATACCTACATTAAGGAGCTGGGCGACTGGATGGACTCACAGAGGCCTAGGTGGGAGGAAGTGCCTCTATAAATTCAATTGTACAAGGAAATGACTCAGTTGCCTAATAAATGTCTGATTCTTATGGCCAGGAGGATGTTTTGATATTTCACTCTAACCTTCCTTGCTGGTTAGGGGTGTAAACTTCAGGACATGGAGCTGACCCTAGTCCATAAATCAGATTTTAAACCATCTTAGTCCCCAAGAGACTTAACTGGTTTGCACCACAGGCAGATAAGAGGAAACTAAGATAGCACCAGTGCCACCAGCACATGCAGACAGTTCTGTTCAGAGGTCTGTATTGACTGACCTTATTTTCTGGTTTATGATGCTAGTTTTAACAAGCAAAGGGAGGAGCAGCTGTGCCTGTTTAGAGGACTGCCTCCATGACAGTAAAGCTCTACAGGTCCTCCAAGACTCAGACCCTACTCCTTTCCTGCAGCAAACACGCACAGAATAAGCAGGATTGATCTTTCATCATCACTGTAGAAGACAGTGGTGTGACCATGATTTTGGAAAGGTTTAAAAACGTTCTCTTCTGGTGCTGGGAAAACAGAAGACAGGGTCCCTTTATTATTGTTTGGGAAATTTCAATACATTGTGGATTATAATTTCAAAAGGCTGAAGGTTATAACTCTTGGGTTATAATTCTTTTTTCCTCTGTATGTCCCTTCTGTGGCTATTCAAACACTGGGATCAGGCACACATAATAAAAGAAGCCAAGTGTCTGCTTAACCTCAGTCCAGCACAGCACACAGGCAAGTAGAGGCTGGGGAATAACTCCAGTGATGACTACATAGTGCAGCTGACAGCAGTGCTGAGTTGACAAACTAAGGGTGATATTGTTGTGCTGGAAAATTCAGTGTACGTTTCACTGGTGTAACTAAGCAAGGAAAGAGGGGAATTGAGACTGTGAAGCATCATGTGTCAAGGGTGGTTATCTTTATGCATCAGCCTTTGCTGACAGCTGTGTGTAAAGCAATTATTTTAATCATCTCCATGAATAGATGCTGAATGTCTAACTCTAAAGCAGTCCTGTGTATAAGCTGCAAGTGTCAAAATGGCAAAGGGCTGGAAAGTACCGATGCTTGTTACACAAAACCAGAAGCAGCACGTTTCTTCACAGCTGTATATAGCCACATCTGTTTTAAATGTAAAGGCTGCTGTTGCAGGTGACCTTATATACTTTTGAGCATTAGAGTATGTTAGCAAGTGTGTTTTAGAAAGGTTAAAAAAGATGTCATTTCTTTTTTCAGAAGCTATTAGTTGGATACAAGCAGAGCATTTCAGCCACACGGTGTTATTGTAGGAAATACGAGAATCACTTCAGATTCAGTAATGGCTTGTTCTTCCTGGCACTAAAGAGTTGTGGCATCTAATTAGTGAGAATACTTTTCCATCACAATCCCAATACAGATTCATATTTCCATTTATGCAGGCACTCACAGGATTACCCATATACAATTACTCTGTGGTTATTGCTGCAAGGCAAGAAACAGTTTTACCAAGTCACTCCCTTTCCTTCTAAGCAAACCAGCAGAATGAAGAAATGAACAGAAGTTTTCCTTCAGGTGCAATGCCTGGACTTCTCCAGGGAATGAATAGTGCTAGCAAAAGGCAGGACCTATTTGACTAATGAGAGCATCCCTGCTCAATGGCTTGACAAACTGCTGGGAAGGGCCTTAAATTGGGTATGAGATGGGATACTGGTTGTAGGATGGTGGTAACAACTTTAATTTGGGATTACAGGGGGACAAGCCTTGCCTAAAGGAGCCACCTTGAGTGCCTGTATACAGATTAAGGCAGATAGAGAAGCAGGCAGATGGCTGTAGATGTAACAAGCACTGCTGGAGTAAATGGGACGTAGTAAGACCGAAGACATACATAGGTTCACTTCTGCCCTGAATGAGTCTGTGGTCTGTGACCTGAATGAGGTTGCTTAGTGTTTGCGTTCCTGTAGAAGGCATTGATCAATGCCTGGTTTCTTGATTTAAGCTCATAGTCTTTCCTTTTTAAAATCTTTTTTCTTAATTGATCAACATTGTCTCTTTCCAGAACAGCAACTTGTACTAAAATTACCTTTCAATTCTTTTCCTACCTACAGTAGCATAAATCTGAAATAATCTCATGGATACCAAAGCAGTGATCCAAATTCACATTGCCGTCCTTGATATGAGATTCAAGAGCTTTACAGCATGAAGACTTATGAAGATAGTTGTGAAGGTAGATGAAGTTCTAGACACACTATATATTCACTGTATGGACATACCCATCTTTCCAATCCAGAAAACAGCTCCTAACCAGCTCATTTAAATGCTCTAGAGTTGACACTGAAGAGTTACTTTTTTTTCTTATTTCTGAATATGGGATCATCCTGCTCCCTTTCCAGCTCTTTTACTTTACATCAGCAGAAACAGGCCAATGTCATGTAATCCCTTATCTGAGTGAGAACAAAAAGGTGCAGTTAGTCCACGTCACAGAGATGGCTGTTCCTCATCTTACACCCCCTCAAATATTAGGTAGCAAGCACACATAATCAGGAAGACCTTTGTCTATTTTAAACCTGAGACACAAATTTACTTGAAAATGTTTCAGCCACTACTGATTGTTCTTAGTATTTAAAAAAAGAAAAAGCTAGTCTTAATTGTTGCTATGGTAACTAACACATCTGCTGGGATATGTTGCAGTGGGAAGAGTGCGAATCCTGTGAACATTTCCTGTTGTCTTTCCATGCAAAGACTTAGAGCAGGGCTCCTTAGTGGCAACTTTACAAACCCAGCTAGAAGGCGCTGCAAAACTGATAGACAAGCAGTATGAAGTGAGTGCAAAGAAGCACTCAGATTTAAATAAACAAGCAGAAAGAGCATAATTGGCCAGTAGAACTCATTGCCTTGTTAGAAACAAAGGAACTTTTTGTAGAGTTTAAAACACTGTCAGACACTTTATCTAGATGGCAACATACTCACCTGGTGAGAATCTAAATACATATATTTTCAACAGACTCAACAGAATTACCTTTTATGGTTCAAGCCAACATATGAATATGGAAGAAACGAAGGAAGCAAAGGAAGGAGGTCAGGTTTTTGAGAGTTCTCATCATTAAAATGTGGCCTTACACAGGATGGGTGAGGAATGCTTGCTTGGCTATTCACTCATTCTACTTTCTACTATATAAAAATAAAGTGAATATTTTCCCACCTTTATCTCTCCTTGTCAATAAGATGACCTGCACCTTCTCTTTCTCACCCTTCCCACTATCCATACTTTTATGTTTCATTCTGAAAGAATTTAATGCACTGTTCCTCTATTTATAGCTCAAACAATTCAACTGCAAGGCGGGTGGTTTCATTGAAAGATAAATAAACTTTTAACAAAACCCCACTGATTCCTAAATGACCAACTCTGATGACACCGCAGGCTGCAGGGATCTTAAACTACCCTGGGAAGTTAGCCATTTGCTGTACTACAGAGTAAGAGCCCCTGTTGTTTCCTTGGCCAAGGAACAGCTGGTGGGTTTGTTCTTTTATTTCTCTTTTTCCTTGGAAAAAAATAAATAAATAATTTCACTATTGTTTTTTAAAAGGATTAAAATTTAAGGTTTTGTTGTGGTTTTAATGTAATATATAAACCACCATAACTCTCATTGCATCCTTTGTCTGACATATGTATTAATTTCAGATTTTTGGGGGAAGATTGTTAACATCTTTTGTCCTTTTAAAATGTACTTCTGAATTGAATGGCTTATTCCCTCATCTTCAGGACTTTTGACCTTTAGCACCGGCATTTCTTGTCTTCATCTCGCTCTTGCTGATGTTTCTTTGTCCTTGAATTAAAGGAAGTTTCTATTCCGTTGGCATTGTTATTCTATACAAGGGGTAATGACTTCAAACTTAAACAGGGGAAGTTTAGATTGGATATAACGAAGAAATTCTTAACTGTAAGGGTGGTGAGGCACTGGAATGGGCTGCCCAGGGAAACTGTGAATGCTCCATCCTTGGCGGTGTTCAAGGCCAGGCTGGATAAACCATTGGGTGACATGGTTTAGTGGGAGGTGTCCTTGCCCATGGCAGGGGAGTTGGAACTAGATGATCTTAAGGTCCTTTCCAACCCTAACTATCCTATGATTCTATGATTCTGTACGAAAGAGTTGTTAAGACATGATTTTGTGCTCCATCTCCTTTCAAACTCAGTGAGTGGCAAATAGAATTGTTTATATTGACTTATATTTTAAAATTAAAATGCACTTTTGTCAAACACCACCACTGCATTTTGTTTAGTCTTCATTTATGCAAATAGCCTCATCCCTTAAAGAAACCAAGGAGAGGAGATGACTACATAGGCATTCAGCATTTCTAAGCATCAAGACTACTTCAGAGGCAGATATGTGCATTATCTTCTTTCTTCCTCACTCCAGAGTGGATTCCCTTCCTTTTTTAGACCCACACAAGTAAATAACATTTGTTTGAACTGAAAATATGAATGATTCACTCAGCAAAGACATTTTGCACCAACCTCCTCCTCCACTTCAGGTTCCTTCATTGTAGGGATGACTCAAGTTGCTGTTTAGAATCCTTCCTGCACTCTTTGACAGGAAAAAAAAAAAAAATTAAAAAATAAATGAAAGAATAACTGCACATCTTGTCCTAAGGAAAACTGCCGGCCGTTATCCCAGTGTCACACAGACACGTGGACCTAGATGTCAAGCCTTCCCATATCTAGAACCTTCTGATGACACCAGTCTGTGTGTCATCTGAAGAAAGCATCGCAGGTCTGTGGACTTAAGAATTATTATTGCTCTGTTTGTGAGGGGTTCAGGATTTTTTTTGTAGTTCAGAATGCCTGAAATAATGAAACAACCATGTAACACTGCATCAGAGAGATGTTTCAGTAAAATGACCCAAGCGGTATGTGTCGTATGCCTTGAACACGGTGTGAGAGGCATAAGGGAGGTACAAGCCCACTGAAGTAATGTTGAAGGACTGCAAGGAGAAGAAGCAAAATAAGGTGTGCTTTCATCCATAATTCCTACAGGGCATGATCTCTGGAAAGACCTACAATCTGAATTTTATTCTGATGTTACCTGGTAAGGAGGTAGCTGGTTCCCTCCAAGAGGAAACTCAGATGTGAATGAATGGATGCAGAGGGATTGGGAGACCAAGACCAGACAGCAATGTGGCCAAAGTTTACCAATCTTTGCATCTTTCTTGATTTCTGAGCTTTTGAACAGTTTTGCAGGAAAAAGATTATTTAAAAAAAACCCCAAAACTAAAAAAACAAAGGTGAAAAGGAGGCCTGGCCTGAACATAGCATTTTTAGTGGATTTTTGGTATACTACTTGTTAAGGAAGACACATCTCAAGAAAAAAGTGTGATTTTTGCACCTTCTTTGACTGTGTGGGAGAACTGCTGAAATCTGTCTCTGGACCTAGACATACTGCAGTTGGCTCCACGTAGCAGAATTTTTCAAGAGAGCTGGTAAAACAACTTTTACTTAATTGTTTTCTTTTCCATTTTTTCACAAACTCTGAAGAGTGTGTGTGTTGTTACAAATAGATAATACTAACTATATTTTTAATTAAAAATTGGTAATTAATTAAAACAAAAAAATCAGCTTATTTTCCTCGTTATAAAAATACATGTACAACAACAAGGCACACTTTTTTAATATCTATTGGATAAAACTGCCATTTACACTTGCTTAAGTTTCAGACAAGCTATCAGTTCCCCTATAGGACATCTTTTCCTGAAGTTGACTCCAAATTATGTCAGCTGGCTTTTTATTTATGCGCCTCTTAAGCTGTACATTTGTTTTAAAAAGAAAAAATAACACGACATACAGAAAGGGGGGAATTGTCTTTAAATTACTGGGTTTTATATGCAACATCCCACTCTGTGTGCATGACAGAACCACAGAAACTAGTAATGTCAAAGATACTAGATCATCCAGCCTTTCTTTCTTAAAATACAGAATTCTATTTGCTTTGATATCAAATCAAAAGAAACCAAAATGGAACTGTATGTAAAAAATTAAGGCAAATGGTCCTGGCCTTAGAATACAAGTTTCTTTACTATTTTATATTTAATGTCTCTAAGGGAGGATTTTCTGAAAACACAAATGGGAGTTTGGCTCCTCAGTCAATGGAAATCAGACACCTGACTCCCATTTGTGCCTTTGAAAATCTTCTTTTTATAAATCATTGTGGAATTCCTATGCTACGATAGAATGTAGAAAGGGAAAGAGGGCTTACAAGTAATGCTTGAAGTTCTCCAAGGACTATAAGGATACGCTTTCTACTTTCTTGCCTTTGAAACCAATATTCTTGGTAAAGTCACTTTATTTAAATATAGCTGCTCTTTTGCAATGAATTATGGTTTGCAAATTGTGACAACCAGCTTTCCTGCTGCTGGTCATTCAGAAGTCTGCTGTATGATCTTTTAAAAACATCTGCACTATTGTTTGCACCCAACTTTTACTAATAGTCTGAAATGGCGAATCTCTGAAAAACACAGGGAGAAGAAGATGTTCTGTAGCTCACTGGGCCACTGATTGCTGTAATTATTGCAACATTTTTGGGTTACTTGTGTTGCTTGCACTTTTTTTCTGTTTTGAGGCTTTCTGACCTAGCTATTACACTATCCTAACAAGAATGAACAGAAAATCAATGACCTGAAAAGTTCAACACACTGTAATATGACTTAACTTGGAAATATAGTGCAATAAGATATTACTCATGGTCTAATCTTACCTCAGTTTTTTCCTTGCTATAACAATCTTCTTTATGCTTTATAGACCTGGTACAGTGTAACTCTTCCTTCAAAACGAAATCATTACTGTAAGGTAGAGGAGAACAACAAGAAATCTGCTGATTTCCCATCGCTATTTCTTTTCATCGCATGGGGGACCAAGAGAAATGCCATCACTTCTCAGTTGCAAGAATGTTTTGAAGGTTTGTTTGCATTCTCCCCCAGGATAAAATTTTCATGGTCTTAAAACCAGACTGGAATTCATTCAGAAGAGCAGGCAGTTGTTTAGGGAAATGAAAGAATAGGATATTCAGTTTGGGGAAGAAGAAACATTTTTTAATTCATTAATAACTGAAGAGCACATAAAATAACACTTAACAGTTATACTACATTTTATATCAACATGCTTGGACAACTCACATATTACAGTTCTTTAAGAGTTATTCAATTAAATATGACTCGGTTACCAAGATATTCTTAATAGATCTTTCAATACCAGAAAAGGTCCTGAAGACTGAAAAAAACCCCAAATGTGATAATATTCAGAAAGGATGCATGGAATCATCTGGTAAGATTCAGGGTTGTCAGAGTCACATGAGGTTATGGAAAATATGTAAAAAAGAAATAAGAATTAAGTTGATGGAAATTCAAAGAGTGAAATATCAGCCAGTACTAATTAATGCAAAAAATACCTTTTAAAAATTTGAATGTCATCTTTGATAAGATTATGAGTTTGGAAGGGATAATTAAGAGATGAAACATATTACTTTGGGTATGCAAATAAAGTATTATAATGCCTAAAATTACCTCACATGGAGATTTACAACACCTGCCTAATGTAACACTTCAGATGGCCTTAGGCAGTGTGTAAATACTTGGTCCAAGGAGTTATACGTGTGCTATTGAAGGCTGCAAGCAGACGGGACCTCTAAGTCAGTCTAACAGCTTTGTGTTGCCTAAAGAAGCAGTACTGATGCTCCCTCCCCTTCCTTCTCCTCCTCTTTCCCACCTTCTTCTGTTTCAAGCCATTTCCTTCTGTTGCCTGTGGGGCTTATCTGACCCTTTGGTGAGCTAATTCAACTTGCAAAGTCTACTTGAATTTATTCACTGTTTTGCCAGGCTATTTTTTTGTCTGCTTTAATGGGTGGAAATGACTCCTCAAGAACTCAGACAAATGTCAGAACCTGTATATGGAAAACAGCTGGAGCATGTGGCTGGGAGCTAGCTCAGAGAGGTGGAAAGATGTGAAAAGTCAGGATGCCTTCTTTTGGCAAGAGAGACCCACTGAGTCAGCCCTGCCCCTGCATTTGGAGCACAGAGTTCACTGAAGCATCTCCAATGAAGCGCCTTAACTGAACTGGATATGGTGTGTTGACTGAAATGTCTCCAAAGCAGAACCTCAGTTTGAGCAGAGCGGTTTTCCATCACCATTGAGAGAAAGAGAAGAGGGGTCTGAAATCTACACTGAAATTTAGAAAAGAAAATAGATATTCCCTGATGAAAGGAAGATGCTTGTTTGTGATTCCATGGTACTGAATAATAGGCTGGGTAGCTCTTCTGCATTCTTCTGCACTCAGGTGCCTAAACTCTGACAAAGTCCATAATGGGTATTTAAACAGGTATATAAATACCCATACGTTTATTCTTTTGAAAAGTACCAAGAAACACTGTAATAAAAGCATAGCTTCACAGAAAATCAGTTTAACAACACAGATTAAACTGGACATCAAAAAAAATACAGGAAACATTTCACTCTATAAAAGTATTTCTAGTAGGATTCTGCAGGAATCTCTACTAGGGCTGAAAAAATGCAGTGTTTCCATAGTGATATAGAAGTAAACATGATACAGCAGCCAAAAAATGGGTAATTATTGGCAGAATGATATATAATGATAGTGAAAAGGAAATCCTGCAGAACAATGTGACAAGCAAGGTCTGTTCAGAGAAAAAAACCTACAGATACTTGCTTCTGTGTAGCTAGTGACGCACATAAAAGTGAGGAACATTACAGAACTGAGGATTTAATCCTGTCAAAACACTAACCCTAAAATTAAATAGCAATGTAGTGTAATAAAACCTCAGTATAAATTCCTAGTACATTATAAAGCCAGAAGGACAATCTAAACTCTTTGAGAAGCAAAAGATTGATAACAATCGTTTGTGTGGCATTAATAACCAAATAAACTTGCTTGGTCTTGCTGGCTTTATGTTTTTCTATTTTTTAAGAAAGAAGTTCGTAAAAATTGGACAGGGTACAGGCAAAGATACCAAAAAATATTTAAAAGCTAAGGAAAAAAGAAAACCCAACCGCTTTCATTTTCCTATTTAAAGGGTTTGAGTGTTCATTTTGTCTAAGTCCACCCATATATGCATCCTGTAAAAGTTTGCTTGCTCTGCGGAAGAGGTTGTGACTGCAGGACACAACTCCTCAAACCACAGGAAATCTGCTCTCACAAATAAAATATTGCTTTGTTTCCAATTGAAAGTAATTTCTTCCAGAGGTGAGATAGCTTTTTTCCTAGGACAGCTTCCCAGGTTAATTTGTGCACAGCTGTCCTATCTCGACTGACTCCATGCTCTTCCCTTGGAGCAACTCCTCATGCCCTGCTGTGACTTGAAGGAAGGTTGAGAGGTGACTTGATAAGTACCCCCAGGAGCAGAAAATCAGAGGTTTTAAATGGCTTTTTAATCTAGCAGAGAGAGCTGTAACTGAGCGATGCCAAGCCAAATTCAAACTGGAAAGTAGGTACCTGCTGTAAACAGTGAAAAGGATTAATCACTGGAACAAATTACCAATGGAAGCTTTGGTTCCTCTGTCTCTTGGTGTCTCCGCATCAAACATAGCTGTCTTCATGGTAGTCAAACAGCTGCAATTTGATTCAATCCAGGCAAAACCAAATGACTTCTGGTGTACAGAGGGTCAGAGTGCTGAAGGTTTTTTCAGCCTCCGTCTGCACGGCTGCCTGAGCAAAAGAACAACATCAAGGAATTATAACACAGGTAATTTTAATAGCAGTTTTTTAGTATCAATTACATCAGAACTGATTAAATATTAATGTAAAATCCAGGGTTTTTTGCTTTAAGGTCCACTCAGTGAGATTTGTTTTCTCCAGTGAAGCTAATGATGATATGGGAATCTCAGCATTTTGCAGAACTAAATGAGTTTTTCTGCACTTTACGATGCATGTGGTACATAAGTAAATACCAACTTCAATTTTTTTCCTAATATGAGCAAAATATTAGCACCTGCTCTCATAAAATCAGTAACAAAACTAATATTTGCATCCTCTGAGATTGTAATGCAATTTAAGGAGAGAATATTTTAAAGAAAATCCAGATGTGTGGCCAGTCACCTAATCAATACAAAAATTTCCTAAGATGCTTTTGCAAATGGAGTGAATGAATAATAAACAGTAAGTTAGAGAAGAGCAAATATATATCCGTTCAAACATTTATGCTCGATACTTCCATGATTCATAAGCATTTTCACAAAACATCTGGATCACTGAGTACTCAAATAACATGACCCCTCTAGAAGCAGAACATTGATTAACTGTGTTTATTTATGAAAATGTTCTTGACCAAATTTTTTCTTTCTCTAATCATGAGAATGTAAGGCAAGATTTTAATTAAAACATGATGGTGAGATCAACTGTTTTTAATCAGAGAATGATAATATTCCATGTGTAATGGAAGTGATTTACAATGTGGTTAGTTTGATCTAAATGTCTCTCAACTTGAACCATGTGACTTTTTCCTCCCCAAATTACCCAAATCCTGATGAAATTTTGTAGGATTAGAGAGTCTTGACATTCTCTGAAAAATGTTAATCCAAGTCCTTTAAGGTTGCAGTAGTGCATGTGAGTGCATCTGCGTGCTTAACAAAGCGCTTAAATGTGCTTTTCAGAAGAATTTCTTCAAGGTTAGTCAATTAAATGTTCATTTTTCACATGTTTAGTAAAGCAACGGTTTTTGTGAAAACACATTTTTGCTGCTTCAATTAAGCTGTACATTTGATACTCAGAAAGACAGAGAATCGTTACCTATACAGGCATTTCCAAGAACTCATAGAGAGGCTTTGGGACTGTTTTTTTGTTGGGTGGTTTAGGGCTTTTTTTTGTACCTGCCTGAGCCATTTTAAAAAGATGCATGCTTTGATCCTGAAACTTTTTAATTATAATGTGTAATTGAAACACGTTTCAATTAAAACAAAGCAGCCGAAAACCATAGGGTGTTAGAAGCTTATAAGCAGGGTATAATTTATTGCATTTTGATGATCTGTTAAACTTCAACTTAAATCAATTGTAAATAACTCATTTGAAAATGGATACAAGGAAATGAACTAAATTGGTACCAGCTTCTTTTTGTGATCTGAAAATATATGCATAAATGGCAAGAAAATTTTAATTGACCTTAACCTTTTCTGTGATAAATCTCTTCAGTAATGTAGTAATACTTAGCACTTAAATAGTATAGTACCTCTTTTCTAAAGATCTCAAAGTTTTACAAAAATTAATTAAATCTCACAGCACTTCTTTGACGTAGGCATATGAAGTATTAAATAGGTGATTAAACAGAAAATGAGAGGCTAAACCACCATTTTCAAAACAGGGTGCCTAATGTTAGAAATGAGACCCTAAATCTGCTGTTTGTGGTACCTTATTTTCATTAAAGCCACAATTCCCATTGATCCTAGGGCTCTAATGACTCATAAGCAGAAAGCTTCTGACTCACAAGGTCTTTGATGCAAGAGCTTGATTACTTTGGCCTTTATAATGCCAAGCAAATCACAGGCCAGACATTGCAGAGACTCCTGCTTGGTGTGAAGAAAGAGACATCCTCTCATCTTTAACACCTCCTAATTCTGCTAGCCTTCAACACAGCAAATTTAGCTTGGATACGTGTCACAGCTTTGAAGCATATCAACATGCAAGACATTGGAATGAACTGTCTCCTGAAGGTACCTCTCTCCATCAACAGTAGGGAAAACCAAGAAACAGAGATGTCCAATTTTTAGACAAGAAATACTATGCAAGATGAATTTCACCCTAATTAGGGGAAATTGAATGTCTGTGGACCTGATTGCCACAGTAAGGTTATAATTCCAGTATCAAGAAAGCACAACAAATAGATAATACTAACAGATACCTTTTAAAGAGAGCACTTTGAATCACATGTCTTTGTCACTTTGAAACTAAAAGCATAAAAGCAGATAAAATTTATAATTATTACCCCATATTCTCCTTAACATATGTTGCAATGTGGATAACCATAAAGACTTCCTGCCTGAACAAGGTTTGCACTCACAAAGCCTGGGAACAAAAGATGTTGTCAAGCAATGTGTAACTACATATTTGCAAGGATGAACGTGATGATGCATGCATATATTGCACCTTACTCCTAAGATTTCTTGCATGAGGAAGCAATTCAGCGTCAATTCAGATAGGTACTTGTACAGGATGGGCACTTTCTCTTCCATGTAACTCATTCATAATGAATTTGAGGAGACAGACTTATTCTTGCTAACAAACAAGGATCCCCCTTGGAATTAATTAGGATCATAAGACAATTTTTGTTATCACAGAGCTCAGAATTCTGCCAAAAATCTCCTATCAAAGACCAGCCACCCATCAGTGGTCCCACAACCAAGAAGAGACAGGCAGTAATTTCTTTTCAGCATCTCAGTCTCCAGTTCACAGGTGTCTTCTCAGGTGATGTAAGAAAATCTTTGAATTCTGGGTTCTAAGTGCCCTGTGTTTGGCATCTCCAAAACTGACAGAAGTCTTTAGAGATGGATGGGTACTCTACTTCATCACGAGTCACTATCTATAGATGCATGGTGTAGCAGTCCATGAAATATATCCCAGATACTTTTATTGCCAATATCTCTACTACCTGTCTCTCTTGTTTTTGTTGCTGCTGTTGTGGGGTTTTGTTTCCTCTAATTTAACCCTGAATACAAGTAACCCTGGGTAAAGCAAAACAGACAATTCATATTTGGAAATCACCAACATAAACCATAATTAGCTGACATTCAGTACTCACTTCGCAGAACTAGGCCACCTTTATTTGTGTCACACAGTGTAACAGCAAGAAATGGTATTGCTAAGAACATGACCCAGCTTCTCTTTCAAGCAATGGACTACCTTAGTTTAGTTTGTTTGGTGATGTTCTAAGAAATACAGAGTGATCTTGTTGTACCCATTAAAAATGAAATTATCAATTTTTTTTCAAATGTCATATGTTTCTGGGTGAAGATCACTGAACATCTTTCTTTTCAAAGAATCGCATGTATTCCTGGGTATTTTATTAAAATGACAGTAGGCAACTTCAGAAAGCACATCTTGTGTTCCTGTCACTGTGAAATCCTTGAACTGAAGTATTCATGGCAGAATATAATCAGTTGGAACTATTGAGCATAATTCTGGTGGTAGCTTCCATTTTTATAGCTCCAGGGGCCAGTAGTGTACAATGCTTATTTGGCATCACAAAAGACAATGTTAAGTTTTGATGCCAATCTTTTTTTCTTGTTTTTTTTTAATAATGTATTTCTGTTCAGCATGTAGAGAGCAGACGCTTTTTTTAGGTGTCTCCAGGTACAAGCACAATGAATACATTCTACATTATTCAATTACACAGCTGACATATTTTCTAAAGTGGCATGTTGAGTATTTCCTTATGAGCTTGGAGCATGTCTCTAAAATAGCTTTAAAAAAATACAGAGCCAAATCAGGTATAATATTCTTTCCCTAGATTAATTTACCATTTCTTGTTCTCGTAGCAATGGAGTTTTTGTCTGGATCAGCAAATTGTGGGATTAAACCATTGCACTGTCAGTCCTCCATGAAGAGCGCTTCTAAAGTTAGCCAGCTCCTCAAACGGATTAATGCAACCTTATACACCATGAAAGAACGCTCTAAGTGCACCCAGAAGACCATTCTCAATTGAACTTTGCATTCTCTTTGAAACAAAAAAAGGATCTTGTGCGATGCCTTCAGCTGTGTGGATGTCAATTAATATGTGGGAGGACAGCTGCTGGTTCTGTTAGTTACAAAGGTTTATTTACCAGCGTGACCACTGAGAAAGTCAAAACACTAGGTGCAGATTATGTTTCAGGCTAGATTTCGCATTTTTCATCCTGTTACTTTACAAATAATTCCTTTATTATTATCTGTGCTGAAGCAGTGTGAGATACATGTCTGAGTATTTAAAATTCAGATAATGCAGCAGGTTGAAGTTGAACTTTGCCCTCCTGCAAATGAGCGCTGTGATTCCAGGATAAACTCCCTTCTAGCAGCTGCTGGCAAACAACACAAAGTCTCCTTGTTCAGAACCCATCTACGGCAGCAGCCACTTTCCCTCGGTGAGGGGCTCTGTTTCGGGTTGACTCTGAAGACCTGCACCACTCATCTATTTGTCCTACTTGTGTGGGCTTGATTAGCATAGCATAGCAGCAAGAGCGGCTTGCAAACCACATCTGTTACCTAATGATACTGCCTGCTGACACATTCATATATCTTTCAGGGCGCCTTTTCTACCTCTGTTCACAGCTGCTTCCAGTTCACTTCTGGTCCCATTCAACCTGAGTTTTGCATAGCTGTGTGAGTCTCAGTATGGCTTGGATTCTAATTCTCGTTTCACTGTCTCTCTGTGTGCTCTGTACCTGCTGGAGATTTATTTTGCCTGAGCTAACTGCCTCTAGATTTTGACGGGAAGCTAAGCATAGGGGATTTTTAGCACAACTCAGATAAGGAACTTTTCTTTCCTTCGACCCAGCAAAGCCGTTTGCTGCTCATATGGGACCAATGCTCAGCTGACAGAAATAACCCTATTGACACCAATGCAACTTGGCAGACTTATATCAGCTGAGGAACTGGCTTTCCAGGGTATGCAGAAGCCTATCTTCTCACACAGGCTTTTGCTTCTCAGATTGTCAGAAAGACACTGGACTTAACCTTTGCTGTTGACTTGACCTTTAAAGCCTAGTCCCAAGTGCCACTCTTCCCCACCTGAAATAAAGAGTTTGCTCCAGCTCCTCCAGCCTGAGAAGGGTTGTCAGGACATCTCCCTTGGCTCCTGAGCTCTGACACACACCCCAGGCCAGGGATTACTAAGACAGCTGCAGAGCTCATCTGTGTCCAAAGGCATACAGAGAGCCAACTGTGCTGGCTTGAAGCACAGTTTATAAGGTTGGATTTTTTTCCTTTTCTTGTTGCCATTAACAGTTTGTTGAGGCTAGTTTTGTTTGCAGGACTAGATGTGCCTCTTAAGTAATTGTAAGGACACCTGCAGCTCCAGGGAAGACTACAAATATGATCACTAGTTTTTGATTGCTCAATCTTAATTCTCCAGCCCTGGAGGGATTGTGATAACAAATATTTTCACTTCGTAAATCAAGCTGTACACACAAAACTGAGATACACCTCACAGTAACCAACACCACTAATCATTTTTAAATAGCTTGCCCTGTGCCATTTTTTAAATCTACTGTATATATCCTAATTGATGGCCTCATATCTTGTAACTTGCTTAATGTGTCCCTTCTGATTGTTCTAATGCTCAGACATTGAGTGATGCATGAAGCTAAATGAATCAGAGCCTCACTCTGTGCACTGCTTGCTATGCTGTCCTTGCAGTAATAGAGAACAGTAAACTGCATCATTGGAAACAGCCCCTTATGGTTTTTAGGTGACCCTGTCAAACAATCCCATTCATAAATCTGTTAGACTCCATCTTCAAACCAGTTAAGTTTCTTATTCCACTTCTTGTTCTTTATTCATCTCTTTTGTTCTTAAGTTGGGGCTGTTCAGCCTGGAGAAGAGAAGGCTGCATGAAGACCTAATAGCAGCCTTCCAGTTTCTGCAGGGGGCCTATAAGGATGCTGGGAAAGGACTCTTCATTAGGGACTGTAGTGATAGGAGAAGGGGTAATGGGTTCAAACTTAAACAGGGGAAGTTTAGATTGGATATAACAAGGAAGTTCTTTACTGTAAGGGTGTTGAGGCACTGGAATGGGTTGCCCAGGGAAGCTGTGAATGCTCCATCCGTGGCGGTGCTCAAGGCCAAGTTGGGCATAGCCTTGGGTGACATGGTCTGGTGTGAGGTGTCCCTGCCCATGGCAGAGGGGCTGGAACTAGATTATCTTAAGGTCCTTTCCAACCCTAATTATTCTATGACTCTATAATATGCTGAATTGGGCTGCTCTGATAGTTACAACTTCACATCTTTTCATGTTTATATGTGTTTGTTCTTATACTACGTTCTCACATAGTTCATAATATCCAATATTGCCAAGTAATAGCAACAAGCATCTTTTTACCTGCATCATAAAGCTTATAATTAAAGATAGGAGACACAAATCACATTCTGTAGAAAGGTGGCCATGCTATGTGTGTTTAGAGCATGCAAGGAAATACGTAACTTTTTAGGCAGCATGATGGATGAAGGAAGTCTAAATTCATATCAACTGCGGAGAGAAATTTGCTGAAGTTTATGACACTGAACATAATTACAGAATGCAAGAAGTTTTCTTGTAATTTTTGTTTCTAAAGTGTGGTCTGATTATTTCCCATTTGCCAGCTCATGCATCAGCAAAGAAGTATGAACAGCTTCCTAAATTCTAGTGAAAACTTGCATCTAAAGCCCCTGGTTGGGCTTTCTGAAGCATGTCTAAAACTGTAGTCAGGCAAAATTCCCTCCTGATGCATGAAATGCCGAAGTTTAAAGAGCAACATTTGGCTGCAACCACCTGTTTCAATTAATTCTCTTACATGTTTCATGCCTTGAAAGCTTTCTTCTTTCTCTTTAAGTTGCTCTGTCAAAGACCACAGATGTTTTATTTTTGCTGGAGCCCTACTATGCTTTCCGTAATAGCAAGAGGTGAATTGAATAAATCTACAAAACACAGTATACACAGGCATCCATCATCACTTACAAAACATGAAGCCATAGTTGTCAGATAAGAGAAACAATCCTAAATGACTTGGCAAGGCAACAACCTGCCTTGAGCTGCACTTGCTGGGTATCACATTCAGTTACAGGCTTAAGGAAAGAAATACAGTCTCATAAATGGGGTACTAGACGGGGAACTGAACTGCTGGTTATAATCCTTGCTCTCCTGCCGACCTGGCAGACAGTATTTTGCCTTCCACTGATGTGAATTTATGCTGAAATCTGCCTTTGCTTAATGTCTGGGGCACCACCTTTGTCAAGAGCTTTTCAGTATAATACTGATATGGACAGTAATCTAACACCAAAAAAGACATACACAGTTTTTCACATTCTTGATAAAACTAGAGGCACTATATTGAACACTGTGTGGCTAGCAGCATACAATGTTAAAGTAAGACAATATCTCACTGCAGTGCAATGAAAGATCATCTCATATATTTTCAAAATCCTGTTAGCATTCACTTCCCAGCTATGGCTGTCATACAATGTGCAGGCATCCTGTTCCTGTCACCTAACGATCATACTCCCTGTACTGTAGGTTCTGTCACACATAACCTGTGCTCTTGTAAGGAAACCTGCAGTTCCTTGAATCCCCTCTACAATACAGACTCTTAAATTTCTAAGCAAGCACAGAGAAAAGGAATTTTATGACTTTATAAGTAAAGATTAACAGGATCGTTTATCTTACTTTGCCTTGTTTTGCAGGAGGTCCACAGTGGTACACTGAAGACCTGGTTCTGTTGCTCATATTCAGGATGTTTTTGGATTATCCTTTGAGTTGTTTCTAAGAGGCTCTCAAATGACAACTAGAAGATGGTACCCTCAGCTCATCCAAACCTGATGTCCTCCATAGACAACCTATAGGCCATTTATCAAGGAGGGCGTTTCCATGGAGCGTCCTGAATCTATCAGTACCTTACAAGGCTGTAAAGTTTTATCTGTGCCACTATGCCCTTCTGTCGTAATACCTACACCACCACAATCACCTGACCTCTCCCAGAATTTCAGCTGGTATCTGTTGTATGTCCTGCCTTCAGGACAAGAAGGCAAAGGCCTTCAAAATGCTTATCCTTTTGCTCTAGCAGGAAGAAGCCAGAAAGAAAGCTGCATCTACAGTTATATAAGCAGCATGCATGAAATCCTAATTCCACGAGTGTCACCTAAAGCCAGCACCCATATGACAAGATCTTTGTCTGGTTTTGCCTGCTTGAGTATATGTGACTGCTAAGTAGTACCAGTTTACAGCTAGGAGGCAGGAAGGAACTTCACTGCAGGTTGACCACCGTGGCCAACATGCTGCAGAGGTGATAGGGTGAAGGATCTGGGGCCAGCCGTGAGCAAGTTTATGTGTTCTGAGACATGGAAGGCGAGTTTGCATCACTAAACTGATGCATGTACAGATGTCATCAGGCATGGTTTTCACCTCCAGCAGGTGACCTTGGCTCCCTGCTCTTCTGGGACACAGTGTACCATTCTGGATGTGCCAACAGACCATCAGAACAGTGAGTTTGATGTATTACAGTGTCTGGAAGGGGAAGTAATAAAAATCATTTAATGAATTTTCAATTTCAAGTAAAACAGCGGTTTTCTTTAATAAAATTCAAAGTATTTCCATCGACTGTAAAATATTTTATAATACGGTGTTCAAACTGCTGTAGAAAAGATAAAATTAGGCCTGTGACATTGAGAGAGAAGTGTCTGCAGAACAGTATTTCACAGTGGTTCCAACTGGAATAGATTTTCCCTATCCACAATGAAAAGATATATATGGTATATCTTAGTTGAGACTTCCAAATGTGTGTGTATACTTGTTTGGATTTTTCTTTATGCTGACAGTTTTTATGGGACACTTCAAATATTTTGTGTTTCAAAGTCTTTTTCTATTCCAATAACAGTGTTGGGTTTTTTTAAATGCTTACATGTAAGTAACAAAATAATAGCTTTACTCAGTTTTGGGAATATATATATTAAGTATTACAAATTCATTTTTTATTGCGGAGAGAAAAAAAAACGACTGTGGAAACTTCTAAATCTGTTTCCACTATGTTACCACTGTGCTAACACATGGCTTTCATGTCAGGTTTTGGAGAAAAAGACCTTCTTTTTTAGGATGGTTTCTTTCTCTATGGGCAGAGTTTGAGTCTAAGTGAAAGTACAGGAAAAAACTGAGGATTTCAAAATATGGATAGGAAAATATATAAAATGTGCAAAATGCTATTTTGTAAAAATGACAGGGATTTATCAAGTGTGATAAACCCCGAGACACAGATATTCTCCAACCAAAATTTTGGGTTCAAGTCCTGTGTGTGCAGAAAATATTTCCTGGAGCTGTTCATTGACAGACCGAGGCTTTCTTTATTCTTGTCATCCTGGATCACGGTGCTGGAATAGTGCTCGATATATTTCTAAATTTTTTATTCAGCATGATTTTTTGGGGGGGAATTCTTGGCCAAATGCAGCTCAAGTTCAAATAGAAAGAAGCTTTAGTGTTGATTTTTCTAGGAACAGATAGACCAATGCCTCTTAACATCTTGCTCCAAATTAGCAATCACAGGATAAAATCGTTGAGTCTGAAAGCCTCTTCGCTTTAGCATGAAACTGGATTGAAGCCGAGCATTAGATCTACGCAAGCATTATTAACCTTTCCTTCTACTGTTAAAATCTGGGGGCTGTGGGAGGAGGTTTCAGCCATGTTTGAATTTGTAAAACTCTAGGAAAGCAGTTTGCACATGCCAAAAAATAATTCCTTCAAGATATGCTCAGACCCCACTGAAATAATGTGATTTGCCTAGAAAATATTAATGGTACATCCAAAGATTTAGATCAAGACTTAGCTCTTTGTGTTGAAAACAGGCTGGAGATGTAAAAATGCTGGTTTTATGACACCTAATATGACTTCAGAAGTTAACAAATAAAGAAGGTCCGGAAATAAATCTTTTTTTACTTTTTCTTTTTTTCCCTTCTCCTCCATTTCAGGAAAATAGGTCATGCAGCTCAAGGAGGAAACATCACAATGCTACAGGGACCGCCACTGATATCATGAGACCAATTAGTGTTACCTTCTTTTCAACAAAATTATACACAGCTGTGAAGTTCAAGGCATATAACAAAAGTAAAAATAAGATTACTTCTTGGAATGCTTAGATGTAGATTTCAGTTGCTCACCTTAAGCTTCAGTCTTTATTTATTACTTTTACACTAACTTTTACACTTGCTTCTCTCTGACTTCAGCCAACCGTAACAGCAGCTGTCTTTGTAGATATAGGCACGTGGAACTTAATAAAGTGAGAAACCAACAGGTACCCCAGGAAGTAATTCTAACTGTCTTTTGACATGTGTTTCTAACTACATTGCAGTCCAGAGGTGGGTGCGTATCCTATGTAGATATCTCCAAATTAACATCAATCACACTGTATCTCCATGGTAGCAAGAACTTCCTGAGACATGTACAATCTTGCAAGACGTGGGGTGTTTATGCTGAAAAGGATGTACCTCCTGAGTTCTTCAGCTGTCAGATTAAAGTTCACTTGGAGATGTCTGTGTAAGATGCCATCACACAAGTTTTGAGTGTATTTTGTTGTTGTTGGGCATTATTGAAAGATGGCTAGGTCACGTCTGAGATGATGATTCAAAGCCTGGCAGCTTGAAGAGGAAATTAAGTCTTAGGGGCTTCCCATCTGGAGCAAAAAAAATGAAGAGCTTTTATTATTTCTGACTTTCAAAGATACTCTCTGTGCCAAAACAGACACTTATCTGTAGTCCTGATTGATACCTAATTTATAAAGAGATCATTCTATTCAATGTTTACCTGTAGATTTGTCTGCTCAATGTTAAGCATTGCTCTTCTAAGTTATTTATCTATTTCATCAAATTTGTTTCGTGGCAAGCCGATGTATCTAACTCCAAACCTGAGAGTTTACTTTGCAAACTCATACCAAAACATAGCTGCTACAGCAGTTAGAAACACAGGCACCAAAACTTTACTCTACTTTAGCCCTCAGACCATAAAGTGTCCCCATACTGCTCATCCTCAAAGGCACATAGACATATCTCATTGTATTTAATGGGATTTTTCTCCTCTATTTTGAACTCAGATAGCATTAATTCACATCCTGGCCTCTAACCGTCTGTAACCTGACTAGAAAGAGACTAGCTCTCGGAAAACTTTCCAGGATGAGGTCAATATAGATATTTCAAGTGTCATTCTCTTATCCTTACCACAAATGTCTATATAAATGAGTTTCTGGCATTCCCCTACTTACCTGTTACACAGCGTTATAGATTTGAAAGATTACACTTTCTCCGGGCTCTGAGATTCCCTCTTGAATCCAGACATTCAGCACTGTTTTTATCACACTTGGACTTTGTTCCACTTTTCGTAGCAGCATGAAGTCAGTCACATTTAAATCAGATGAAAACCTGAATTTTTCATATTAATTAAAGTTCAATAGATTCCTTATGAAGAATAGATGAAAGGAGCAGCAGTGACATGGGAGTCATGTAGGCCGGATTTTCTGCAGATTAGCTAAAGCTGGTATGAACTTCCTCCCTGTCTTTCTCGAATGTTTCCTCATTTTTTGAAGAGGTTGACAAATAAGGTTTTGCATAATAGCTCAGGAGCAATTTCCCAATCATTTCCATATTGTAAAGAAGGGACAGGAGATAAAACACAAAAACCAAAACCCCAGGGCTGTCTCTCCAAGGTGATGTTTCTTGAAATGCTGTTAAATGCAAAGGAGCCAAATTAATCTCCGCTATGATTCTCCCAGTCACAATGTGCTACAACAGTGATGAATCTGGCTTCAGTGTGGAGACCCTCACTTTTATGTGTACTTGTCAATATGTTAACAGTCATAATCATGCTTAAGCCTGAGTGCATTGCAATGACAATAATTAACAAAGCAAGCTACAATTGTACAAATTTAGGAATCCCACCCATTAACATGAATTTCACAGAGGGAAATATAAGCATAATATGTGAAACACAACCCCCAAACTTACTTAATTTTCAATATAGCTCCTTTGAAAAATGGCATATATGTAACAAGGCTAGTAGCTGTTTAGTGAGTGTTACATTAAAAGAAAATACAGAAAGAGAAATGGTATGCAGATGGGGATATAATTTATCCCTGGGATAATTTATATCTGCACAGCAAAAACTATCTTTGCCCCCCACAGTGCACCCTACTACTTCCAAGACCCCCTATAAAACTGTTAAACCTTATCCTCATAGATTTATGAAAATGGATCCTATGTTATTAAGTATACAGCCCAGCAACAAGTGTTATTACATCCGTTATGGCCCCTTAAGTCAATGGAACTGTCAGTGCAGGTATCTCTGCCATTAAACCTACTTTTCACCATTCCTAAATACAGCCTCTACAGGACGGTTTCATGGGTGAACCCTCACCTCTCCAAAACAAGAGGGAAGCTATGACTGGCATCCTGGGAACCAGACTGATGAAACAGTATAGATGCTGAAGTTCTGGCAAACAAATTAAGCTTGGCAACAAGTGATTTTTGTAAACTAGAACAACCATTAGGATAATCTTTGCTGGCACTTGGAACTAGTCAGTGGCTCTTATTGCCTAAATCAGACAGAATTAATGAGAAGGACTACCAACTAATTGTAGATGTACTTGGCATCACCCAGAATGTTTCTCTAGCTTTTAGCTTTTACCAAACTCAGTTATGGGTGCAATCCATTTCAGTGGCAATTATACAAGAGGGGAAAGAGGGCACCTTGACCACTGAGATTAGAAAGGTAATCTGGGGAAATGGAATTCAATTTGAAAAAGTTTCCCAATCTTGGTGGTATCTAGTCAACTTCACTTATGACTACACCAGCGGTAAAGCCATAGCTTTTGTTTTAACTGCATGCAGTACTTCAGTATCCACCATACACCAAATCATTGCACTGGGATTAAATCACCACGGGACCCTATCCATTAGAACACAGAGTATGGGACTAACAAAATGGGAACAAATGGAAGACTGTCAATGCTGATATGTGTGTTGTACAGAAGCAATGAGGATTTATTTGGGAAAGTAATGCCATTAAGGCCCAAGACATTTGTCTTGACAAAATGTTTGTCAATTTGTAATACATCCCAATGAAACCCCCAAAATTGCACTTGTATTTGTTAGAAATGGATGTGTTTGCATGAGAATCTTTTATTTATAGGCCACATCACTGCAGATTTACACAATTACTCAAATATCTCTATTTGTAGTTTTACTAAAATTATGGGATGCAACTTGAACTATTCAGCTGCTGTCACAACCCACCAATAGCTACAATCTGACAACACATTGTATCAGCCTTTGTTGCCTACCCCCGCTGGAATGAATCACACTTTGGTTAAGAAAACTACTGCAATATGGTGATCTGTGTCAACTGCTAAAATGAGTTCAAAACCACGGATGAAGAACCCTGATTACTACCCACTGTGATGCAAATGAGCTATGCCACATCCTAGAAACATCAAAGAAAGATGGTGAACATCATTGGTGGGAAACTGTCCTTAGATGGTCACCAACAGCACGTGAAGCTTGAATTTGATGTTACATCCAATTGTAGTCTTGTTAATCTTTGTAATTTTATATTTATTGTTAAGCCTTTGTTTATATACAAAGTTATGGTGCTTATAATAGCTGTGAGTAAATATGTTGAAGAATCAGCAAATCTGATACACTAAATTGTATACCAGCCTGTAAAAAAAGTGATGTCTTTACCACCCTATACTTATGGCACAGAGGCAAAAGGTGACCATACCACTCTGTGAAGTAAAGTGGATTGACTGTAATCACGAGGTGGAGAGTGTGACAGATGCACTCCTGCTGTTTTAGCTAACTGAACTTTGGTCCAGGCAGATGCTCAGCAAGTGGGCCTAATCAAAATTAATCCTATTGTGTGAGGCCATCAGCAAGAACACAACACCAAACCCAAGAAAACATTTTGGCTGGGGGCTGGTCCGATAAGCACCTGAAACTGCATTAATCTGACTACAGATCAACCACTTTACATTATAAACATCTGCAACCATCAGGATCCATTGAGCTCTCCCTCCAGAACAGATGGCTATGTAGCAGTGGTCTCCCCTTGAGTAGGGACACTCCTCAAGGTTACCCCTTGAGGCTGACAGATCCCTTACCTGAAACTGGGCATCAATGGGTTCATAAGTGACACTTTCTGCACTCATGTAACATTTAAGATACGTAAAGCAAGCTTAAGCAATAATCTTGGGATTCTATACTAACTTTAAGAGTAGAGAATAGTAGAATATTGACCCCCAGTCCATCTGTACTTATTAAATATTTTACTTACTTAAATGTACTGATTAAAACTCAATAAACTAACTGCTAGATCAGCTCTGTCTGATCTCTGACTCTTCTGTGACACCTATGGACCAAGATCAAGCTCTGGCAGTGAGGTGAAAAAAGAGGATACAACTATTTTTTCAGCACCTTCTAAGCTACACTGACCACAAGTGCTGCAGGCCCATGTATTGACTCTTGCTCCATGGTGAAGAACTTGGCAAAATATTATGCCACATTTGTCCTCAGTTTCTTTGAGTGCTCAGGAGAGACTTAGTTATACATCCAGAAATAGGGTAGAAAAAGGGTTAGTAGTTAGTTAGGGTTAGTAGTTTTTTGCAAGACAGTAGTTTAAAACTGGAAAAATGTACAAGTGTTTTAATTTAGTTTAAGAAATGGGTAAACTAATAAATAAGTAAACAGGTGTATTAGTGACAGACTGCTCAGAGTAGCACTTATTTTAATACTTTCTATTTTAAACAAACCACTGTAATTACTTAAAGAGATTCTGCTTGTACGTTTCACTACTTTTTTTAATGAATACTTGTAAAACTATCTGTGAAATACTGATTCAATATTTTTCACGGCAGATCAATCCATGCAATTTTTAGTTGCAGGGGGTGGTGGTTGTTTTTCACTCTAAGGTACCATTATAAGTCTTGGCTTGAATTCATTTTGGATGACAGCCTAAAAAAGGGCAATCCAAGACAAGTGTACCCTAGAAACCTTTGACTCAGAGTTCACTTGCAGCCAGGGAAACTGCATGAGTGTGTATGAGAGATCTCTAATATGAGAGATGCACTACAGAAATTCCTTCTGGCTTTCTCCTTTGAGAAAGGGGAGAGGTGGGATTTAGGATGCAAGTCTGTTCCCAGCAGAGAAAAGATATGCATCATTATGTATGACATGGAGTATTTCTGACACACTTAAGAAAATATTTCCATTTTTGAGGAGGAGAGCCATTGCTTGTCTTGCTAACAGAGACTGTGAATAGTGAACTTACTCTCTTCTCAGATTGGCCCTCAGAGGACAGCAACTCAGCACCTAACATCCTTGGGACACTTAGAAGCCTCCCAAGGATCTTTTAGCAGTCAGCACAGTTTCCTCAACTATCCAGGATGACTCTACAGATAGCAACCATGAGGACTGAAGTTCGGGCTATGTCGTGGTTTAAGCCTCTATAACTCACGCAGTTTTGCTCATACACTCCCCCCTCTTTTTCTTCCCTCCTCTCCCAGGGTGATGGGAAGGAGAATCGAAAGAATGTAACTCCCACAGGTTGAGATAAGAACAGTTTAGTAACTAAGGTACAGCACAAACCACTACTGCTACCACCAATAACACTAACGACAAGGCAAATACAAGGAAAGAATACAATCGCTCACCACTTATACCCAGCCCGACCCCGCAGTGAACCCCAACCCTTCCGGATCTCTGCCCTCCATTTTTTTTCATCCTGGGCATGACGTGCTGTGGCATGGAATACCTCTTTGGTCAGTTTGGGTCAGGCGTCCTGTCTCTGCTTCCTCCTGGCTTCCCCTCCTCCCTGGCAGAGCATGAGGCTCAGAAAGTCCTTGGCCAGCCTAAACATTCTAAGCCATAACTAAAAACATTGGTGTTATCAGCACTGTTCCCAGGCCGAAAGCTGAAAAACACAGCACTGCACCAGTTACTAAGAAGGAGAAAAATGACTGCTACTGCTGAACCCATGACAGGCTATTAGAGCACTGATCTACTCCAGGTAGCTTAATGAGCAGCTGCCTCACAGGTCCATTAAGTCAAGCCAGGGAAGACTGGTGTACCTGCATGAGAGGTGAGAAAAAGCGTCTCCTATCACAGCCTCTACGGTCATATAGACCCTCTGTCCTATTTATATAGTCTGTAAAGTTACCAGATATACATCACGAGTGTTTTTAGCATGTTAAAAAGCAATCTGGACTGTTATCCAAGCAGTCAATAAGGCAAGGATGTTTCTAAGTAGATTAACTGCTTCCTCCACCTCTGCCATAGCCACCCACAATGACTTTTGACAAATAACAAAGCTAGACTGAAACTGCTACTACCATGATTCTTAACTGGTATTCCTGCAAAGCACCCAGTGAGATAATAGTTAGACAGTGGTTTTAGTATTTAATATTAAGTGTACACTAAACTATTCTTGAGAAAGCCAGCAGCAAGGTCCAGTTGGTCGAGTACTATGGGCAACATGAAAAGAAATTCTCAGAAGCAGGCTAATCATATGCTCTATCAACCCTCTGCTGTTCCCAACTAGACATACACTCCGCCCTCCCAAAGTTGTTTTTCAGATTAAAACTCTGTTTTGAAAAGGCAACTTCTTGTTTCGCACAGACTTAAACATCTAAAATACTTAACCTAAACTAGGTTGTGGTAAAGAATGAAGAAAGGACAGGGGGTTATCACCCTCTTCATGCCAGAAATCTATTTCAGCTTTGCACTGTTTCTGAAGCATGTTTCTACATGGGACAAGAAAGTGTGGATTAAAAGGATCCCTAAGCCATTTCATCTTGTTGCAGTATCCTGACTGTGCAATATGAGGGTATACTGGGGAGAGAGAGGTCTCTGGATGACTGGAAGGTAGCCTTCAGAAGGAGCAACAAGCCTCCAGAGCATGATTTTCTGATCCAGATCTGCATATAAATCCACCGTGCCTGGGTCTTGTCTCTGGCATAAGGGAAAGACATGTACACCCTTGGTCCTGGTGTGTGGGCATCTCCACACTTCCCAGAATGGAAGAGCTGGGCCTCCCACTAACATGGGCATATCCACAAATCCACAGGGGCAAGGGATCACTGTACAGACTCGTAAGAAATGTTGGGAATTCATAGCAGATCCAAGCAGCAACTCTCTCAAATATGTGATCTTCAAAATTTCTTGAAATGGTGTATTATGCTGCACCACAGATCAGGAGCTCCTTCCATGCCTCATTCTTCTGTCTAAGAAAGCATGACATTGCCATGTGCAGCCGAAGGGCAATACAACATGTACCATTGGGCCTCTTGGAGGAAGGCCCAGAACTTCAAGAAACATTAGGTGACTCCCTTCTAATTTAAGTTAAAAGTGAGAAAATTCTCTTCCAATTCTTTCCCCTATCTTATGGGGGGGGGAGTGAGAGAGGGGCTGTATGGGGCTGATTTGCCAGATGGGGGTTAAACCACAACAAAAACTTAGACAATATTCATTTTCCAGCCAGAAAGAGGATTACTGCTTGGAATTCTTTTGAAGAGTCAAAGCAATAGGTACACTAGTGAGCCATGCAAAGGGAAAGTCTACTGACTATGTTATTAGGATTTAGGGTTTATTTTTTCTTACCATTGTTTATAATAGATATTCTAAGGTTGAAGAAACAACTTTTTATTGTCACTCACATTGAGAGATGTCTAGAGGATTCTAAATGATGGGTAATGAAAAACAAAGTTGAAAGTTGCTGGGAGATATCTAGCAGGTACTGTAGGAGTCAGGTCAGGCCTTAATGTCTTCATTTTGGTCCAGGGGAAAAGAGTAAACAGAATACTAATGAAAGTTGCAGATGGTACTAAAATCAGTAAAGGTTATCAGCCCCAGTGATATAAGGCGGGAGGAACTGAACAGGTTAGGAATGTGGGCTTAAAGCAAAATTATGTTTAGCCTGGAAAATTGCAAACTAATCCCACTAGAGAAAAAAATAATTAATGCTGAGTAGCAAAGGGAGGAAGGTAAAAAGGGCCTGAGATGCAGGGTTAGTGAGTGCAACCTGGAGTGAAAGAAAACTTTTATGTTAGAGATAAATTCGCAGTGTGAAGCAGAAAGGGAAAATATTGTTGACTTAAAGACTTAGGCAAAACTCACATGTGTCACAAACCAAGGTGAAATGTTGTAGCTCTGTGCGTGCCAATATCTGGCAGAACATCTCTAAATGCAAGCATCTCAGTACCAGGGGCAGAGTACAAGGAGTGAAGTTGGTTTTTTCTTCCCTTCAAAGATAATTGTTTTCTAAGGACACAATAAAGAAGTTCTTGAATAAGTCATGAAAAACAGGCTTGAATAAGTTATGTGAGAGTGGGCATGACCCTCCAGAAATAAATATTTTCTTTTTCTACTAATACTTTCATTGTAGTTGGCCAAAGAGAATGAGATGAATTTAAAGGTCTAGTACCCACTGTAACAGCCACACATAGAGAAGACACAAGCGTTAGCACTTCAGGTTTTGAAGGAACAAGTGGGCAATTTTGGAGCTGTACAATAACAAACTTTGATAAAATTGGGAAGTAAGCTAGACAACACAGCAGATCTGCCACATTTGTAGCTTCTGCTACTTCCTACTAACTTAAGCTTTTCCACTGGATAAAACTTGTTTTCTGGGAAAACATGTTTCAAACTCATCCAGTCTCCTGAAGGGGATTGCTTCAGTGTTTTCATGTAAGATAGAGATTGTTTTTGTTCAGGTCACATTAGTCTAATTAATATGGTAGGTCAGTAGATATTACTAAGGATCAGCCCTAGCATTTGGTTATTTGCCACTTCATCTGGACAGCTATGGACATAAAACTGCAGCAGTGTGTTCTAAAGGAAAGGGCTATGTCTTCAGTGATCTGTTCTTTTTCCTACCCCTGACTTTCTTTGTCTCTTTGTGGAAGTTATTTTATATCCTTTGGACTTTTCTTACATATTGATCATGAGGTAGTAGCACACATTTCCAAAAGCTGCTGTCAAATGTATGGAATTTTGTGTATCAGAGAGAGATTATATATCATGAAATGCTATATATATATATACATACGCACTGCTATTGAGTTCTAGTTAACTATTATTTTGTTCCATTAAACTGATGACATTTGTTTCCAAAAGCTCTTCATTCTGAATTGATAGATTTTTTTTATTAAAGATTTTATAGTTCAGAAGACTTTCCTCAGCAAATAACGATCTTCAGATCAATCACATTTTAAGTCTAATTTATGTGTTGGGAGATTTTTCACCCTCTGACAAATCCAGCTTTTATCATTTCAGTGAGAGGTTCTTATTTTATATACAGTACTTAAGAGTGATTAATGAGTTTCATTGCTAAGGCCAAAGCTTTAATAAAATCTATCATAAACACTGTAATAGCTAATAACTAGTTCCACTGAATTATAGAAAATCAACTGAATTGAAACAAATATAGTTAAAAAAAAAAGAACTTGTTGTTTCATTATTTATAAGTGCAATGTAGAAATTCCTAATTTTGCACAGGCAACATAAAAGATTTGCTATGCAATGATAGTGCAATTATACCTGGAAATGCCTGTGCTTAAAGTTATCCCTTGTACTGCTTCCTGGCAAACGGTTGTTTTATTTGTGCAAGAGGAGTGGGGATTTCTGACAATACAGACATGAGGCAGACTGATTGCTGTTTCTCACACTTTTCCTCAGGAAAATCCAGGTCTGTTCCTGCCTCATTAGACAACAAAGAGACCTGAGAAAGGAATTAGGATGTGAGGATTAAAAGGAAAGGTTTTTCAGACAAACAATAAGGTTTTGGAACATATTTTGACCACTTGTGCCTCTCAAGTTCTTTACAGGAGAACATCACAACACCATTGGAAGACAATTCTTCCACTGAGCTGTGCATGTAAGCCCAAGGAACATGCCTGCAGCAGCAAGGCAGAGATGCACTGCAGCCTGTGCAATGACAGCTAGGGTGCACTGATACATAAGTGCCTGGCAACTGCTTTAATTTATTGCAGTAGCTGTTATGGCTCTCTGTGAAGCCTAAAATAATCTATGAGCATTTCAAATTTTAATAGTATTCATGTTGAGTCCCTCTGTGTGACTGCAGCTATATGATAACATATGCCCCAATTGGATCTGCCCTTTGTGTACAAGATGACACGATTTGTGCATAGTTAGCCATGAGGGAGATGGAGATTACCCATTTCCAGTGCAGGCAATACTGGGTCTCCCAGCCTTTCATATACACCAAAGAGACAAATATTTTCCTTTTTACGAGCATTTGCACCCTCAGAGCTCAACAGATGGGACGTTCTTGCCCTTCAAGGCAAAGCTCTGCTGTCAGAAGAGACACACAGAGGAGTTAGCAAGTAGCAGGCATAGAAACTAGAGTTTAATGGGGTTTGGTTGTTTATTATATTTTCTTTCATTATAATTAACTCATATTTTCAATATCACCAAGGACCTCAAGCTAGGAACACCATTAGGAGTCTGTACAGTTCCTAGCAAAGAAAAATGCTGTCCAAGAACATTACCGTTTATAGAAGCTGAGCACTTCAGAAAGTTATGCTACAGTCAAGATCGCTAGCAATATTCATTCCCTCCTCTGAAGCCCACATTGTACAATGCTACATAATAATGCGCTCTTCATTATACAATTTCTTTTTACACATCCAGCCTATTTCCAGCAGCGTGTCTCCAGTCTCCATGTCTGAACCAATCCCTCTGACTGCCTGTTGCCAGCTTACTCTCCAGGCAAGAAGTAAGGTGCAAAATCAATCTATTCCCCTCCCTAGCAGCATCTAGGTTTGAGTTCTCTTTCCAGGCATTTCCAGTCTCTTTTCTTTCTCTATCCTCCTGAACATACGTCCAGATTTGCTCTCCTAACTTACTGCCTCCAGTCCACTCTTGTTTCACTTGTCTTCAGTTTCAGAGCATTTCTAACAACAGTTCAAGTGCTCTGTAATGGTCATATCTACACTAGTATATGAACTGGTTTACAGCCTTGAGAGTAAGTGGCAGTGCAGAAATCTATATATCTAAGCCTTCCTTCCTGAACTTTCTCCCCCAAAATTAGGATGGTGTCATCCTGTCATTCCAGTCAGACTGCACCATCTCCTAAACCTTGCAGGATATACCTTGTCCATCCTTGGTTTTTTACCCGCTTCTCCAGAAGTGCTCTCATTTGTGTAGTTTTCTTTATGGATTGTGTGTTTTTTTGCTGTCCCTGACATAAATGACACCCTTATGGACAAATTTCAGGTCCCTGCTTGAATCCTGGCAGGAACATAATAGTTCCAGACCTCCTGAAAGAAAAGACAACTGCCATCTAAAGATGCTTTTCCCCTAGTCTGGCTCTCAGCAAACACTGGCTTGATTTGGCTGACATTTTCCGGCAACCAAAAGCAGACCCCTAACAGAGAAAATTTAATGTGATAAGAAGCCGTGAACAATTGAAAACAGGGATAGATAAAAATAAACATCATGAAACTTTGACAAGTGCTGCTCCTAGCCCTGCTGATAGTGCTTTTCTGACTGCTCTGATATTCCTTGATCCTCTTTTAAAGATTGCAACAGTTAAAGAAGACTTTACAGGCAGGCTCAATAAACACCAAATCATGTATTTGTATATCTGCATACTTCTCACCTAGTAAATTTTAATCTCTAAGGCAAAAAAAAAGGTTCAGGAGCTGCCAACTTGCTCTTCCTGAATTCATGATGGATCCCTCCCAGATCTACACAATAAGGTGTGAACACAGAAGTTATATGTCAGTGTCAGTGTTGAATACACAGATGCCTTTTAGTGGGGGAGGCCAGAGAGCACACTCCTATGATACATGTCAGGATTTACTGACCACATTTAAGGCAGCTGCCAAAGTGTTTGGAGTGCTCTGGTAGCACAAGACACAGCTGGTCCCATCAAAGTGATCATATTCTTGGACATAAAAGCAGAGTCTGAGAGGATGGAGTAATGCTTGACAGGGGATAAGCTTCATAATCCTAGAGGGTTAGTGACTCAGAAACTACAGACTAGTAAAGGTGTGGTTACAGCAGCTGCAACTGCTTTGTTAATGGGTCACTTGGAGCAAAGTCTATTTAGGCAACATGTGGTCTCCAAACTGACAAGTTCTTTCAACGGCAGGAGCTATAGACTGGTATTGTAAGGTATCAGACTCTGAGCACTGGGAGCCATTTTATGGGGTCTCAGTAAATAACAGTAACTCGGTGCTAGCGGAAGAATGAATTATTCATCAATGTGTATTGTGAAAATACACTCAAATGTGTCTGGAAGGATTTCTTCTGGGGAGCATGTGCTGGAGCTATGTGGACATATGTATAAGAAAAAAAAGAGTATGTGCTTGAGATGACCTCCACTAAATATATAAGGCTTACTGCTGAGGTCTGATTTATTGTGACATTTCATAAACAGAAGATAAGTAGCTGCAATAAAAATTTGGTGTTGACCTTCTCATAATGGCCATAGGAGATGTCTTCTTTTTAACTTTTCTACCCATCCAGTCTGTAGCAATGAGAAATGTCCAAATACTTCTCATGTATTTAAGCCAATTAATGAGTTGTGCTCTGAGGCTGTTACAAAGAAAATTTCATAGGAGTCAATTATGAACACTTGAACTTGATGTTGGTAAGGAGAGTTTGGTTATCTTCCCTCCTAGTTACAGCAGCATGGAAAACATCCACTTCAGAGCCAAAGCTGGTATTGCAGCATTACAAAATTGCTGAGTAATTTTCTTTATTTTTGTAACTGCTTCCTGTTTTAACATCTGGAATTTTCCATCAACTCACCAGTTACCAACGATAATCAATAACATAATGTATCTGAACATCAAAGCAAAACCCAAACCACATTATGGGTAGAGTTGGCACCTTTATATCACCACATTATTTTTCCTGTGAAGAGTGAGAATTTATACACAGCATCTGCCTCTCTTTCTTGTCTAAGGGATTTACTTTCACCCCAGAAAGTAGTCTTAACATACGAGCATTTGGAAGGCTAACACACATGGATGGATTAATTTATCAAAGCACCAAATTCCACAGAGTTATTTTTCTTTACGTTAGCCCCCTTTGATTGCAAGACAGCAGGATGTACCAAGGGGACAGCAACATAGGTATGAAAAATGAATTCAACCACAGGCGAAGCAACAGTGAAGGACTAAGATGTGTAACTGTCATTTGTTAAATTACATAAGCCACAGAATCTTTTCTTCTTCAATAAGAAATTTTGGTAAGCACAACTACACATTGTAAAATGACGACCTTTTAAATGGAAGCTGTAACAAGCTTTTTTAAGCTGGATAAAAATGTGTCCACAAATTAAGTGATTGTTAACCACAAGGCAATCAGAACTTTATTTTTCCCTTTACCGAACTGTTTTTGTGAACTGGATTTTGCTTGGAGAAAGGGAAGTCTCCTGGTGGTATTTTTTTTGTTTTCAACATAGGGTAGTTAACATATCCAGGTCACCACATCAGATGTAGAAATCCTCCAACAACGCACTACTTCTAAAATAATGCAGTGGATTCAAAGACTACACAGAACTGTACACAAAGTACTCCATTAACAGCAGGTGCTGTACGAAAAAAGCTCTCTTTAAAAGAGCTTTTAATTACAGTATATCTTTGTTTAGAAGCCACCTTCAACTATCTTTTCCTTGCAAGCTGCAGGGGAAAGCAATAAAATGTATGAGAAAACCACCCTCAATTTAAAGCTGCAGGAAGAAGCAATTAGTGTAACAGAAGTCTTAGCTTGTACACAAAGAAATACGGTACATGAAGTCACTGTAGGCTGGGTATTACTTAGGCATAATTAATACATGTTGTAAAACTTCAGATGTGTGTCTACTGAAAGTTGAAAGCCATAGCTGGCCGTGTTTATTCCCACATCTCTCTATAACAACAGAGTTGGCTGTTTACACAAAATCCCATTTACATCTCTCAGCTGTATGATTCACACCTTCTTTAAATTCCCTTTAGCAGGTGAAAGGTCTCAATATAGCTGAGTAAGCCCCTTTGCTTTTAGGGGGCAGGAAGGTACAAGGTTTTATTTATTTGAAGTAAAAACATTTAGGTAGATCTGTCTATAAAGAAAGACTTTACAAGCGAAGGAAAAAGATATTTCTGGTCTTCACTGGTATTTCCCAAGTTTACAAGTCTTGATTTTAATACTAGAACAAATATCGTACTAGTTTAAGACCTCTTTTTCAACCCTTTTTCCATTGCAGTATTGCAAAGTCTGTTCAGACAGTGCAAAAAGGGATTTTGAATGTTTGGTGTGTTTGTTTGTTTGTTTTAAAAAGGATAGGAAATGAAAAGGTTTCACTGCTTTTAGGGGGTACTCCTTGATGGTCAATGACATGAAAAAGAAAACAAAACAAAGAACAAAAAGAACCAGTCAGTATGAACACAACTGAAGTTAAAGGCAAAAATGTTCCTAAAACAAGACCAGAAAATGCTTCACTCCATTTTATTGTGTAAATGATACAAAGGTTAATTAGGTACTTTCTGTTGCACTGTATAGTGAAATGCTTCCATTAATTACTGCTTCTTAAATTTAACTAATTCAGTAAAAATTGACTATAAAACCACAAGGAAGTATTATCTTTCCCATAGTACTTAACTGTAGTCCAATGCCTATGACCCTTAATCAAAACTGGATTGTAACAAACACACCAAATGGTTAATAGTAAGATATAGCACCACTAAAAACCTAAAATGCATGAATCGTCAACTGACTTCAATCAGACATTCAGGTGTTTAGACCCTGCTCTTCTAAATGCCTCAATGTTTGTGCTTGTGTTTTCTAGTGTACTACATTACAGGAGCAACGGTTCTTATTAACAGCTTGCTTTACCACTGTTTTTATTTCAAGTTAATAGCACAAGGAAGATGTTTCTATAAATGTTTGATTTTATGAGCTTTTGTGCATTTTCTCAACAAATTAGTCAAATTGGCTTCTTGACTGCAGCTCCTTGCTAAATTGAGCTTTTTTAGGTTTTGTTATTTAGTGCACTACTGTATTCCATCAAAGGCAAAGTTCAATTATTTGTCTTTTGAGGGTCTGAGTGCCTTGTTTAAAGTACCAAGTGCATTAAAAACAGGACACCCTTGACTTTTGCAAGGAGATAGAGAAGGATAATAAGTTAGTTGGATTTAAAGGAATTTTGAAATTGAGCATGTGTGTCCATGTGTACATGAAGATACCGAAATAAGGATTAAATGCTATCAAATCAGCAAGAACACATTTTTGACCATTTACCATTTTTAATTCCTAACAAGGAGCAAAAAGAAGGGAGGTCTTGTGGTTAAAACAAAGGATAGGGAGCCAGGAGACACTGAACTTGGATGAAAACACATATTAAAACATTTTACTAGTATGAAAATAGGGCTTTAAAACCACACAAGTGCAAATGGGAGCAAATTCTAGTGGAAAAAACGCTGCTTTTTTTTTTTTTGCTGTGCTTACTTGTGGAATCTACTGTTGCACCTCTTCCAAATCATGTTCACTGTCCTTATGTAGATGTATTTCCATTTTGCACATAACTCTCTATGCAGTCTTTTCCCTCTGTACTGAGACTGAACCCACAGGGAGTAGCAAAACTTCCTGTAGACGGAGGGAGTCTGTGGTAAACTTTGCAAAGAGATGGTTCTCAGCCACGCTGATTTAAACCTCATATCTGGAATGATTTCTACCACCCACAGAAATGGGTTCAGGTGTCACTTGTTAAAAGGATCTGGAGGCTTCAAAAGAGAAGAAAAGCAACTTAAACATTGACTGTGGTACCAGTTCTACATGACTGGCTGCTCATGATTGGGAGCCTTAATAGGTCTGTAGGGCAGAACCTACATCTTGAACCCTGTGGTGCAACTCCTGATGGCAGGAGTCACCCTATAAGATCTTCATCGATGAATAAAGGCTATAGAAAGGATGTAGGCATAGGAGCAACTAGCTTCTGTAGAGCCAGTAAAAATCTATTTAGAAGCCAATTGTCTATGGCAGCATGTTCAGCATGCATGTATCTCTTCCCATGTAAATGGCAAACTTCGAGTAAAACAGAGATTAATTTAATTAAGTTTAAACATTTCAGCTTTTTATTTTATGGTTTCACTCATAAGTAGAGCAATAACTGAATACAAATGTTGCATATTTACTGTGGCATGATCCAAGCAATTACTACTAAAGTATTAAGGAAAAGCATCATTTCACTCTTTTAATTTTATTTTATAATTAGGTAGGAACCATATTTTGGTGAATACATTTATAGTTAGAAGATATAGATTATGCTTCTCTTTGTTTTGAAAGGATGATTTTAGCCCTGTTGCTAAAAGCCTGTTAGCAACAATTAAAATAGCTATAAAAAAAAAAAACATTTACAGCCCTTCTACTTGTTTTCCTTGTTAGTTTTCATCAAATATTTCACACTCATATGATGGATGCAGCCTGCTAATAGTCACCAGCACAGACTTTCAAAAATGGTTTTAAACATCTGGTTAAAAACGTTGCTTTTTATGTACTGTGACTGTTTCTACGTGAGTGCTGTGCCAGTTGTTCATTATGCCTCTGACTCCTGTTACTTTTTGTTCTCAAAAATAATTTGAAAAAGTTTAGAAGCAAAACTTAAAAGCAGAGCAAAACCAACACCGGCAACTTTTCTGAGTGCCAGAGTTTTAACTGCTTCCTGCTGAAATGTTTTCTTGACTTTCCATTCAAAAAATGCAAGCATTTTTGCACACAGTATTATAGGAAGGGCTGAGTGCGTGCCTGCAAAGTGCAGCATGGTAAACATCTGTGTATATTACACATATACCACACTATTAAAATCGATCTGTTCAGGTCACTTCTCATCCTGAGGAAAGCTGAGAAACGCGACCATCAGTTTCTGTCACGTGCTGCGTCGTCTCAATTAAAAACAAATTAAATTTCATGCAAAGAACCCAACTTGAAAATCCCAGCAAACAACAACAGAACCTTTCCACTAATGATTTTCAGTCATCACAAGTGGAGAGAGACTCAGACAGCAGACAGCATGGTCCCAGCATGCTTTTTGCCTTTTTTTTTGTTTGCACAGTAGCTGTCAGTTGCAGCCCTGCAGGTAGTAGAACCCAGTGGGAAGAGGGGCGGGACAGAGCGATGCTGCCTGAACTGACAGCAAATTTAAATTACTGAGCGTTCTTTTTCTTTTGGTTTTTTTTTTTTTTTTCTTTCTTTGCATGCCCTTTCTTTTCTTTTTTTTTTTTTTTTTTCTTTTTCTTTCTTTTTTTTTTTTTTGGTATTTTTCTACTCTGCGACAAACTGAAAAGATTCTCGCACACACTAATTTAACAACCCTGCTTTGTCGTCTTCTTTTTTAACCCCCCTTCTGCTTCCCGGATAATTAAAAGAGAAACCTGTAAAGGAAACATTCCTTCAAGCAAGTTGGCGCTGCAACGTGCTGGTAAGATGAATTTAATCATTTTTTTCCCCCCTTTCCCCATCTTTTCTTTTGCTTTTTTGGAGCTGAAAGCTTTTGTATATATAACGCAGTCATAAGTGTGGTTCCCCTGCTGTGGAGGGTTAGCATGTAATGAAAAGGTGTAACTGCTTGATATGCGACCTTCTCCTATTACTTAAAATGGATAATAACAGCTTTCACGTCTGTCCTCATGGTGCTTTTATCTGTGAATTGACTATTTGCTCAACAGAAGCGGTGCTGTGATTGTCGCACTATGACAATGAGGATTTGATTGTTTTTTGGTTACTGTTCCATGCTCCTATCAGAAAAGATACTTGAGTTGGGGGTTTAGCGTGTGTGATATTTTTTCTCTTTGAACGCTGCCTGAAGCACTGATATGATGGGGGTGGAGATGGGGGTGGAGGAGACGGTCTTGGGTATCATTCTGCCTGTTCAGCTGTTTACTAGGTAGGGAAGTGCAACACTCAAACTTTTTAAAGAAATAAATAAACACCTTGCAGCTCACATCGAGTGGGGACAGTGTATCCAGGCTTTATTGTTGTTCAGTGCTGGGTAAAGTTCTTCTTGTCCCTTGCATTGTTCTTCTGAAGAAGGGGGGAAGGGATGTTCCACTTCATATCTTGTCATACTATTGTAGTAGCTAATTGCAAGGAGCTGACAAACTTTGAGATGAAATACCAAGTGTCGCTTTTGTGAAGAATGAGTCTGATGCTGTGGATAGTTTCCTATGAATACAAGCCTGCCAGATACAGTCAAATCTGTATTACCATTTGTTGCAGTTCCTGCCTTGCAAGTCCCCTTATTTCCAATGTCTCCTTTATAGTCTTTTTCTGACATTAATATATTATTATTGTTTTATTTTATTGTTTTATTTTTTTTAAGAAAATGAGAGGTGTTTTGCTTTTGCTCTGTGTTTACCCTTATGAAACTTATCAGGTGAATTTTTTTCTCAGGCTTTCTGAATTTAACTCTGCCAAGCACTAAATGCAGCAACACCTACTGAAATCAACAGGAAGGCTGAGCTTGTTCTATATTTCAGAGGAAATTGCTGAGTACTAGCAGAACTGGATCTTATGATTGCCGAACTCTCTTTATCTAATTGCAATTAGTTGTTGTTACACTGAAAACTGGATCATGTAAGCTCCTACTGAAGTATTTAGAATAAACACTACTCTTACAGTTGGTTGTTTACAGGTTTGTGGTCATGCTGAGGAAAACTTTCTGAATAAAAGAAGGGATTTTTGAGAGAGATCTGGTAGAGTTAGAAATATGGTGTGATTCAGTTCTCTAACTCCTTGAAAACTGTTGTTCTTAATATATATAAAAAGTGTCCTGAAATTAATCATCTGCAGATTGATATATCAGACTTTCCATACATCAGACTTTCCATACTCAATGGTCTGACATGCCAAATGCATAATGTGATTGCAGGAGCAAAGTTGTGCAAGGAGACGGTTGATGAGGAGCAGTCAGAAATTAAACAGACTCCCTGGAGAGAAGGAGACGATGCGCCAGTGCCATATGGAAAATCACATTCTTTCACAGTAACTTTGTTAGGGCACAGGGTTAAGGGTGCTGCACTTGCAGAAGTTCATCACTCCCCATTTCAGCCTCAATTTCAAGCACTGCAACACTTCTGAAGGTTTACTTCTCTTGTGCAGATAATGCTGGCGTCTTGTGAAATGAGGTCATTGTAGCTCTCACGTCTTGCTTTTGCCCTGACAACTTGCCTTCCCCCACCTCAACACCAAAGTCTGCAGGGCCCAGAAAATTAGGCTTTGTCCCTTGTAATCCTAAACTCCCATCCATTTACAACCAGAGAAGAAAAGGATTGAATTCAGTGTTCTTGTTATGGAAATAAGTTTTTATTCACTCAGTATCAACTGACAGTTAGAAGCGTATCTGATGTAATATGAATAAACTGTAGGCTGTTGACAGTAAATTATGCAGCTATAGTCCCACATTCTCCTAGAAATAGGGCTTTTACAAGGCTCAAGCGGCCTAGTGGGGAAAAACAACTATCAATATTCTCATTTGATCTTTCTAATCACCCAAAGCCATGAGAAGTCCATGGTGGTTGATTCCCACTGCCCATAGTGGGCATCTCAGCAATTGGCAAGGCTTCATGGAGTAGAGCCTGAATGCAACCAGGGGTATTTAGTCATAGAGGTGATGTCAAAGTTACTGTTATGAGGCAACATGAAAACATCATACAGCCAAGTTCAGATGCTAAGTCTGGTGACAAGAATTTGTTCCTAAAGTCATAACGTACAAAAAGCCAAAATCTGTACCTTAAAAAACCCCACCACCCCAACCCAGTCTACCAGTCTACTTTCTCTTTTACTTTAGCCATTAAATATATATATTTTTAATTAATCTGTGCACTTTTAAATTGCTGCTGGCTTCTAGAAATATTGTCTTCTACCCAGGGCTTGGAAATTTCTAGTTGAATAGAAATGCATTCATTGTAACAAAAAAAACCTTGCTGTAATTTCCTGTCAGTAACACAGAAATAAGAAAACACTAGGCTAATAAAAATGATGATCTGAGTTTACAACTGTTAACAGGATTCCTGAATAAAAATGGTGCTATTATGCACAAAGAACTTCTATCATTACTAGAGGAATGTACTATAAAATTATGAGTTTTATTTTTAGGACCCTGTCATCCACTCAGAAATCAACTCATAATCTTACTTGTGAAATGCCGTAAGTTTTGGCATCTTCCCTCCCCTCCTATTAATGAAATATTAAAGGAATTTTATAATTAGAAACTTTGATAACTTAGCTATGAATTTTCTTTACAGGAAAAAGCTGGCATAGTTCTGTATTTCTTCCACATCTCCAACTTTCCACATACAGTCACTGCAAGCCTGAGTTGCGTGCAGCAAGGAGAATTGGGGTAAATCACAGATTTTGGCAACAGTGGTGGGATTCCATCAGCTTCTTTCTCCCAAGAGAAGGCAAATTCTCAGACTTTTCTCAGGACTCTGAAGAAGTACTTGAGAATATTTTCCCTCTTTCCCTGAATGGAATTATTTTTTAGTGTTACATTTCTGGTCAACTGAATTGAAGTATCATGGAGTCATGTAAAAATACTTAGATTTTTAACCCCTGAGGATGTTTTTTTCATTCTACTAATAAAAGACTTTTACATTTCTCTTCTAACCGCAAATGATTAATGACATCATAAGGGACTCGCTGTGTTTCCATTTGATTTAACATATTAGCTATGGTCCTCTTTTGTCAAGAACCACTCTTGAAGTTCTACATCGACAAAAAAAGCCATATCACTGTACCTGGCTCAGAATGTCCCCAAGTTTCTGGTCCTCCCTCTCTAGCTGATTGATAATATTGAGCCAACAATTGCCAAGACTCATTCATTCCACAGGCCTGGCAGTCAGTCACATGTCCTTCATCTCCTGGTGATGTTTTGCTGCAGACTCCTTGGGACTCCTAACCCTGTGTAGGATAAAGGACCCTAAAAATAATCTAATACCTCCTAATTACTTTCATCACTCCCAAGGCAATAGAGCACACAGTATTTATCAGGTCACTAGATCATAGAATCACAGAATGGTTTGGGCTGGAAGGGACCTTTTAAAGCTCATCCAGTTCCAACACCCTGCCATGGGCAGGGGCACCTTCCACTAGGGCAGGTTGCTCCAAGTCCTGTCCAACCTGGCCTTGCACACTGCCAGGGATAGGGAAGTCACAGTTTCTCTGGGCTCCCTGTGCCAGTGCAGCTCTACCCTCACAGGGAAGAACTTCCGCCTAAGATCTAATCTAAATCTCCCTTCTTTCAGTTTAAAACCATTCCCCCTTGTCCTGTCGCTACAGGTCCTTGTAAAAAGATATGAATTAAGAATATAAACATTCTGTTAAGGTAAACAGTAAAATATTAGCAAGAATCAAAGTGAAAAGAGAAGTAGAATCCCAGAGAGCTCAGTTCTAGACTATAATTATTAAACAAACTCTTCCCTAGTTGCTTTTCATGCCCCATGACCTGTGGAGGCTGGTAATTTCACTCGTGTCCTAAAGCTAATGCACTCCAAAAGCTTTTGGAGCCACATCTTTCCTACTCACTGTGTTAAAGACGCTTGCCGTCTTTCTTGGAGACAATAACAGAGGGGGAGCAACCTAAAAGCTCAGCATATATATTTTTTTAATTTGCTTTCTCAATCTGGAATTTCCAACTGCCTGTGTTTCACCCATATAAGCATTTGCTCTCTATTCATAACATCTGAGCACCATAGGTAGGATTCGTCTCATCCAAATTAAAATACCTATACTGTAGACACCTACATCTGAGTTATCCACCTTGGGGTCCCATTATAGTCAGACAGAAAAAGCAAACACTTTCAAGGAGTGATTTACCTGACCTATTTTAAATATCTATTTTCTCTGAATCCTACAGAAGGACACCCCATTCAAGACTCAGATCATTTAACCACCTCTATTCCTCAAATTCTCTTAATTAACTGTACTGTTGCATTGCTTAATTTAGGCATCTTTTCCTCAGCTGCTTGGCTTCTTGTGTAACTACTTCATTAAGACAGAGGACTTAAAACTCTTTAAATTACATACCTTGAAAAGCAGTCATAGTACTATTGATTTACTGAGCCTCATATACCAGATAGTGGTCTTAAAACAAGGTTAATCATAGTAAAGTTAGGACTGTATTGCATAGGCAGGATAATGTCACCCACTTATATCATTAGCCCTCAAGAACTGCTGGGGGATTGCTGTCACAGGGGCATTCCAGGCAGTGTGTTTAATGTACAATTAATCTTGTATTTAATTGTACAATTAATCCTCATGGTTACTTTCATTAGGCTGAACTGATCTAGCAAAAGAAGGTACTGCAATTGGTTTATTTGGTCTACTTAGTAAACCATTGGCATTTAACAGTTATGCTACAGTGCTTTAAAAGATCTAAAAGTCCGGAAACTCCATGAGTAGGATGAAGTCTACCTAATTTAGACACCACCACTTTAATGAGGTGATGCTCTGGATGTAAATTTCTTTACCCAGAGGAAGCTACGTGCATCTGAAAGCTTCCAGACAGACAATTTGGCTTCTTAAATCTGTACAGCTAAGGCTGCATTTACAGTGCTAGAAGTATCTGCTGCAAAGAGATCCCTGGCTCCCAGATATTGAAATGTACCTCATCCCCATGTCTCATGTGGCCATATGTGGAGGGGCTGGCTGTGTCCTCTTTGCCCCGTGCTTAGCCCCAAATGTTTGCTTTTGTGCCTGAGTACACGTCATGAAGGGTTGTGGGTGATGCTGGTGAGCTCACGCTACACTTAAACAGACAATTACGAGGAGCGGAGGGAGCCAGTGTTGAAGCATCCTTGTTCATAAATTCTAGAGGAAAAGGTACCTAAGGATGACCATAAGCAGCATCACAGTCAGGTTAATCTTCAAGGAGAATCTGATTAATTTCAAAAGTAACTGTGTCAGCACATTAATATATTTTAATATATGCATAAAATACACAATATGGCTGTGAGAGACATAAAATCTCACAAGATAGTTAAGACATTCAGTGATAAGGGCACACAGCATATTGGATGAACATGGTCTCCCTTAGGATTCATTTTATTCTTCACTTAGGTAACCTTCATCATCCTAAAGATTAAGTGTAGGTTTGGTTTAAGCTAGAGAAACAGGATTCTAGAATTCATTTAAATATAAAATGGTTGAACATAAGACATTGTTTAAGTTGGAAAAGACCTTTAAGATAGAGTTTAACCATTAACACAGTGCTGCCAAGTCCACCACCAAACCATATCCCCAAGAACCACATCTACATGTTTCTTAAATACTTCCAGGGATGGTGACTCCACCACTGCCCTGTGCAGCCTGTTCCAGTGCTTGACTGAGGTAATTCTATTCTGAACCCAAGTTCTGCAGTGTTTTGTAGAAATGGTTTTTATTCAGACAAGGACAGTGGATGGATTTTGAAGCGTGCAGAAAGCGTTGTAATATGCAATATAACTGCTACCTAATAAAAGAGCTCTGAACATAGGATTTGATCTTTTATACATTTGTTATTTTCAGTGATTAATGTATAAGCGCTGTACAAGCCACTGACACAGTGAACAATCCTGAAGGCTTGTTGCTTGCATTTTGAATAACAAGAGGCAGAAGCATAGATTAATAGTGGCTCTTAATCAATCTGATGCAGTCAATGTTTTCCATAGGAACTCCATTAATAAGCAGCTTTACTAACGTCTCTTGTTCTATCCTAAGTCACTGACAATTATGAAGGACATATGCATATTAAACAAAGTTTTTACACTCGAGTGAAGAGCAATAGCAGCCTAGCCAGTGTCGTGCAGTAAGAGAGACCACATTCACCGGACATTAAAGGCTGGGTATTCTTGCTGAACAGGTTTACACATTTAAGCCTTGATCCTGCAAGGACTTATGCACATGCTTAACCTTCCATACCGTGAATGAAACCCTCGGCCTCTCAAAATCAATGACAAAACTCCACTGACTTCAAAGGGTCACTCTGAATAGCCTCTTTGGCTTCAGCGCAGCCACACAGAGTGCAGAAGTGTGTGAACTGATCTCCCTCAACCTCGCTTGCTTGTGTGAAGTCTTAAGAGATTGAGAGAGCTAAGTGTAACTTTTAAAACACTTCCGTCTCACAATGAACTATAAGCATTCAGTTTTCTTGTCTGATCTGTGTTCTTTAGGGGCTTTGCCCAAACCCCATGGTAAAACCTGTGGGAGTGGTTTCTGCTGGAGAAGTCTGGGAGCAATCTATAATGCAATGCTCTTCCTGGCTGGTATTGCACCCTGAGCAGCTTGTTTTCTTTACTCTTCAGAAGATCCAGTTCCTTGATCTATAACTCACATGATTTTATAGGAAATATGGGAAAAATCTATTGAAATGACAGGTCAGAAACGCAATAATATATGAATTTATGCAGGATCTAACTGCTGTTTTTCATCTGCTTGCTGCTAGTAATTGAGATTCCCTGTTGCAAAATCTAACAGCTGTCTCAGGATCTGTTGGACACCAGAGACCCAATCCTGGCTTTGCCTCCATTTGTAAAACAGTCCCATGGCAATAGCATCCCTGAGACCCACTGGGGAGTCCTGGGAAGTTTGGTAAAGAGCTGGGGAGGAGAGAAAGTGGTATTTACCCCATTTTTCAGCATAGAACCCTTTCCAGAGCAGGTGAAGTCAATGGTCCTTCCCCCCCACACAGACCCTCTGGCTCTACACGCGATGCAACATGCACTCAGCCTTCATGGTGGCTGGAATGCTGAAGCTGAGGGGGGTTTTTGGCATCCCTGAGTAACTGAGGTGCCTCAGTTCCAGCATGCTGGAAAATCTCATGCTGGTAAACGCAGATCTCATCAGCAAAACATCTAACAACTGGCGTGCAGATACCCCATTGAGTCTTGAGAGTGTTAGGAACTACAAAAGTTTTGGCTATCATCTCTGTAAGCTGGCAAGAAGATTTGTGAGGACAATTATCCCCACTGTAAAAGGGAGTAAGTGTTTGGAAAAGAGATTTATAAAGATTTGCCTCCCGGTTATGCTTTAGGATTAGTCAATGTTAGCATTTGTGTAAGCCAAATTATCTCTTCTCACCTAAATTTGTGGCAGTCATTGGAAAAGAAGAATAGGCTGGGCGACCCTAGTGAAGCTTCTTGTCTATTTCAGCATGTTCCTCGGGCATGTTTCATTGCTCCAGCAGCTAAAAAAATCCCCAGACTATATTCCTGTATTTTTGGCCTTTACTGTAAATGTATTTTAATTTCATCTTCATTGTGCTCCTGTACTAATGGGCTTTACCTATTCCAAGCAAAGTCCTGTGTGAAATTCTTACCCACAGAGATTACAGAGATTTATTGCTTCACTGGCATGGTCAAGTTGCCACAAAATTGCATTTGTTAATGTAGCTATGAAAACACATGGCACCTGCCATCTCAGAGCATAACGATTTTAAATATGGCTGGGAAGAATTTAAGAATGCCTATAAAATGGATCTTGGCCATGTCAGTTTAGCTTTAGGAAGGAGACTGTGCTGTAAAATCCTCACCCATAATTGGACACAAGTGACAGCTTTACTTAACTAGTGTTCACAAATGAACGAGCAATGAAAATGTTCTGCTTTTCTCACCCCAGAAGAATCACCATGGCAGATGTTAACACTGTTGAGAACAGCTTTATTGTAACTACAGGTGAGACAAATGGGAGATTTATTAGTCTGGGCATTGAGGGAAAGGGAGGGAGGGTAAAAGTCTTATCGAGTGCAGTTCCAAAGAAATGCAATGTACATTATCAAACACATTGGTTGGCACACACAGTGCCCTAAAACAGGGGTTATTCTGTGTCCATGAATTCATGAGCATGCCTGCTTTCTTGTTTGCTTTTTAAGTAGCATATACCCAGAATCACAAGTTGTACATATTCTGCCTTTTTTTGCTCATGCCTATCCGTACCCATCTAAATTGATGGCAAATCTCTAATTTCATTGATAATTTGAGGCAATCAATGACTGGGAACCCAGTGATCTGCAAAAGAGTAAACAAGAGACAATGTTGTTTCTCTGATGAAAGTCCTGAGAAAAGGCTTGATTCAGCATCTGCTGGATCTTTTCTGTTCATTTTAATGAGTTTACAATTGGTTCCTAACACAATGTGCATTCAGTAGAAATCAGCACTGGTTGTTCAGGCACTGATCCAGTAAAGCCCTTAATTATGTGCTTAAGATTATGGTATGAGAACAGTCCCATAGAAGCCACTGCAACCACAGAAATGCCTGAAGTCCAGCCAGTAAATAGAGGTTTTCTTGCTGGACTATCCTCACAGTTTTTTCAGCCAATCCCCTCTGCCAAGCAAACTAACAAGTAGTTTCTAGAAATCCAACACTTTGAGATGACAGAAATGTGGTAATATTCAGATTTGTACCCAAATTTTTAGCTGCTTTATACTTCTTTATGCCCAGGTATAATAAAACACTTGACTGCAATTGTGATACGAATAGGAATACTTGCAGCTTGAAATACAAATCTCCCTCCCTTTTTAGATTCAGGGAACACACTCATGCAGTGTTGCTCTGATTTTCAGTCCCATTTCTAAATAGAATAACACATTTAAATTTATAAAAAGTGAAACTGTTTGCAGTATAAGCAGGAAAATATACTCTGTACTTAAAGCAGTTTGTCCTGAACTCTCTAACCAGGTGCCTTCTTGGAATAGCTGCTTGAAAGGAGTTTGTGCTTTCATGCTATGTGAAGCACATATTGTTTAACTGCTTCACTTAAGCTCATCCCACTTAACTAGAGGGTACCATATTTCTGTATTATCTTGCTTTCATGAAAACTGTGATATTCACCAGGTTTTTCAGGTAATGCTGTTTACAGCAAGCACTGCCTATGGTGTTTCCAAAAGTTTCCCGCTGTCAGAAGCATGAGGGCCAGATTGAAAATATTGGTTTGGGAGAATGTAATCTTTTCAGTACAGGCTTTGGTCAGCGTGATTGTGTTCAGTGTAAGTGCCTAATAGTAATGATGTCCAGGCATAGGGCCAAATGCTAAAACTGCCCCCAGAGTGAATATACTCATACTCTGCAAGAGAAGCAGTAAAGTATGCTCGTATTCTGGCCAGCAACATCCGAAAGCACAGCTCCCCATGAGAATATTTCTTGCCAGGAGTATGAATAAGCTGCATCAAGGCTATGCATTATGGTAACTGCTGCATCAGGGACTGCTAAGTAACTCATAAATAAACAGTCTCTGCTGCCCCCAAATTCCTGTATTGAGCTTCAGAATGTACTTATGTAGGTCCAAGTATGAAAGGCTTGTACAGGGGCCTCAATGGACTTTGAGAGGTGCCAAAACAGAGGTGGCTACTTTCCATCTCCTGCTCATGCGAGTGGCCATAATTTTCCTGGCAAGTAAAAATAGACAGCGCCTAGAAGGATTTGGCTTCTATTCTTCAACTCATATTCATCATTCGGATTGGTCCAGTGAAGTTATGAAGCCAGGAGCTCCTGTTATGGTAGGATAAAGAATCCACAACAGCTGAAATCTTTATTAATAAATGAATAAACCCAGAAAAATTGGACGCACTTTAATAAACCCACCAACCATTTGTTTTGGGCACGCAAGTGTATTTATACCCACGTAAGAACTGCATTAAAATGTAGGGGCTTTGCATTAGTGCTCATTTCAGTTTTGTTTTCCTGGAAACGACTGAAGCCTATAAGCCTGCCAGACCTTCTGGTAGTATAAATCACAGTGACCCCTTGAAGTCTGCTGAGCATCTGCCCCAGAATGGCAAATGTTGATCTCCAGAGCGTGACTGATCTTTAAAGATGATAGAAGTTACTGATCCAACTTGTACTTGTTTTGCATTACAGACAAAATCATTTTATCCAGGAATTCCTACACTAGGGATAATAACATTCTGTAAGGCTGTAGTATAGGTTAACTGTATTCTTGCAGGAAAGCATCCTGTCTTGTTTTAGAGGTTTCAAACTTGCTTATATAGGTGCAGTATTCAAAGTTTTGTGCAGACAGGTAGTAGTCAAGATAAAAAAGTATATGAGCATTAGACCTCTATACTGCTCTATACCGTACCTTTGTATTAGAAACTTTCCCAGTTCTAACTGTTGATGTATGAAGACCCAGATGCTACTTCTTTGCAGCAGAATTGCAAATTCTGAGTTCAAATAAGCCAATAAAGTGATTTTCTGGAAGGCAATACTCTGTCCGTGTACTCTTTTTCTTCAAATACATTTTCTTGCCTTTCAGGACATTTCATAATCTAGCACACAGACATCAACTTTTGGAAAATCATGGAAATATCATCAGTTGATGTGTCTATCTAAACAAAAAGCTGTATAATTTAGAGCAAGGATAATGAACCTCTTCTGTATGTGAAGACAAACTGACCATCATAAAACAGAAAAAATTTTCATAATTTAATTTTCTTTCTGTCCTTCTCGTTCAATAGTAAAAGAATGAACTTCTGTGCTGTAGCTACTGACTTTTTACTAGAACAAAAATGGTGACCTATGATCCCTAGATCCCTACCAGTGATTTATCTTATATAAATGTGTATCTCTGCTTAATTTTCACAAAATACATTAGGACAAAATAAATAACATTGAAGTGGGACAGGAGGCCCTTCAAAAGGAACTAACTTTCAAATGCTGTAAAGCTAGTTTGGGGAACTTAACACCAAAGATCCCTCATACCTCAAACTTTCTTTATGGAGGTTCATTCACTGTCTTGAAATTAGTTTTCTTGGGTAGGAAAACTTGTTCTCAGGAAGGTAATAAAACTGGTTTTGAAAGTCCTGCTGATAGTTGTTCGTGTTACTGTTGTCAGTACCTTACTTGTGGCCATGCCCCTATGATTATGTCAGTACTGGGGAACAAACAGTCAAGGACCACCCTATAGCCTCAAGGCATGTTGGCATGACAACTCATATTCATCTTCATACATTCTGTGCAAACCCAAACAGAAATGACGGCATCCAAATTTGCTCTTGGTACCTGCTGTACCTCAACCCAAGCTTGAATGATTTGAAGGGAAGTGTTAGTAAGAACAGCCCGAAGCTCTCCAGGGGAGCACAGTGTCAACTAAAGGTCTGTGAATGATCAGGCAACAGTGCTTAAGCCTCAGCCCTGGCTTTGAATTCTTTTATTAGTATAGACATAACTAATAGAAACACAGAGCAAAGAGACCCTCCTCTCCAGAGTGCTCACCTTCTCTGATATGAACTCTTAGTGGTGCAGTTTCATACCTTGCCAACCCTGTTATAGAGGACCTGAAAAGAGGAGATGGGAGTAATTCCTACCAGGTGATTGTATATATTAAGGAGGACCTTTTCAAATATAAAAGTAGATCCCTAACCTATATAATAAAAATTCAGTGTATGGACATATCTACAAGACATCCCTAAACCTTGATGTTCTAGAGTATAGCTTTACTTTTAAAGGCTGCTTTAAGCATCTATTATTCCTCACTGACGGAGACAGGACTGTGAGTTGGATAGACATCTGATCTAACCTGGCACAGAATCCTTCTGTCACCTGAAGGGTTGTGGGCAAATGCAAGCATGTTTTCTGCTTTCCTTAGACAGAAGAAGGTTGGTTGTTGGTACTGAGCTAATGAGACCTGATGAGGGCTGCTGGAGCAGAACTGGCTTTCAGACCAAGCACGCCTGTATCCATCCAAATAAACACACCAGGTACTCATCAATACAGCCTTGTCCAGGAGCAAGTTGGATTCTGAACAAGCATCCAAAGATATAAAAGTTTAAATATGCTGATGTTGTCCCTTTGGAAAAGTTGGTTGCATACATTTAACAGAGCAGGAGGTGGTGAGGGAGTGGGTGTTTTGTTACTCTACTCACTTGAAATGTCATTTAGATAATTTTTCTAATTGAGTCTTGATATTTCACTGCTTCCCATATTCTCCAAAATGATTATTAACAAATAAACAGATCTTTCTTCGTTCTTTCTGAAACAATAATGGCAAACACTTCATTTCAGATGCAGGATCTCCAGTTTAGGCGGAAATTATTTCTGGCAATGCAGCACGTCGCATCATGCAGACACGTTTACCAATATTACTACGTCTATTGGTACGTGTTGTGCAAGAAACAATGGCAGAACATGTTCCAGTCCTGGTTTTATTAAATCAAAAATACAGACCAGCAAAAAGTGTTATGTCAGTGGAAAATAAGAACATAATATATGTATATGATATGATGATGTGAAAATGCAGACAGATGACCCTATCACCATGGTTTCCTTCTGCAGGGTTTTGGCAGGTTTCCTACACAACCAGCCAGTTTAAAATTAGCAGGGTTAGATGTCTAAAATTTAATATAATTTGGATTTATCAATACCAGACTCCTCTGAGGAAAAATATGTCCCCTTTCCACAGGACAGATAAGTCTTCCCAGAACATTTTCCAGACAGATTCTCTTCTGTACATCGCCTTGCCAACTGGAACCTTTTGATCTCAACATCCTTAGTGCCAAATTCTTTAATGGTGTAAATGAGTGAAACTCCACCTAAGGCAGTGGAGCAGATCCCATTTACACCTGCAGAGAACTTGGCTTTGATTCTCTAGCCAAGGAGAGATTAAAACCATTGGTTCTTGTAGATTTCTTAGCCTATAAAAATGCTCTTCATCTCCAGTTGCAGATAGCTCTGTTATCCAGTCCCAATATGAGAAGGAAAAACAGCATAAAATGCTGTTGAAAGGGTGAATCCTGGACAGGAAGGATGATACACTGGAGGATTTAATGGGATTTGGCAATCTCTATCATATGATCAAGTATACATTATCATAATTCTGATTTGGATCCCTTCACTTGCTCTCTGTGCAGCTTTTTTCCAGATCTCGTAATATGAAACACTCATTCCAGATTGCTCTTTGAAGAAGGCATCCAGTGATATATCAGAGATTAAATGAGTCACTCATGATGGATTGTGCTTCATGGCTTTATATACCACAGAAAATTATGCATTTTACACTACTTTGTAAAATAACCATTTATCTAAGTAAACATATTGACTCCTTTTGGGTTCATATGAAAACTATCCTGTGTTCTGAATCTTAATTTAACAAGCTCTTGACAGGCAGGAACAAAGACAGGTAGCAATGATGGAGAAGAATCAGTTACTTAAATGTCAATAGAGGGAGTTTAAAAAATGAGTCAAATTAAAAGATCAATTTGTTCTCTAGTATCCGATCAGAGATACAGATTTTACAACTTTTACCACCTTTTCCCCTCTCAAAAAAAAAGAAAACAAATAAACAAATCCTTAGAATTTGTGGTGCAGTTATATGCTGTTATGGTGTCAATTCAAACACGACAACAGCACATGCTAGAGAAAGAAATGAGGCCAAGTGGTTAGAATAAAGTGAAACAGTTGAATACCATTTTCCAGGGATTCAAACTTTTATCTCTCCAACACTTACTGTAGGTACTAAAGCAAGATATCTCTTTGCCAAAAATCTCAGTTTGCACATCTGTAATATGGAAATTATACTTCTGAGCCAGGTTCTCTCTCTGGGGTCATTCTGTGCAGGTCGCTGCAACGTTTAGACATCTGACAGTGGTAAAATTGGATCAGAATAAATGCTCCCCAATTCCTCTTCTGAGTTGAAAGCATCAGAAGGCTTATGCCTTCTAAGGACTGTGCAAGAACACAGTCCAAAAATGTGGGTCTAATGGACTCATCCGAGGCCCTTTGGAAAGTCCTATATTTGTCCAGGAGTAGAGGTTACCACTAATGGAGTCTCACTCAGCTTTCAGTGTTGTACCTGACTATTTCTACTTGTTACCCCAGATGCACTTAATTGGTGTACCCACCTGATTTCTGTTCTCTTCGCATCCTTTTCCTGCTAAGCATTTCCACCCCTCTGACTCACGGTAGGGTCCAAGATGCTGAGTGACTTCAGCAAGCTCTGTACCAGACTTGTAATCACTTCAAGCCTCTGACTAGCTGGCTCAAAGCATTTAGGATGAATCATCTCAGAGACAAAGAAGAATATCAGAACAAAGTATTATCTTATGTATTCCCACTTCCCCAAAGGTTTACTCTTCAAAAAAATCCATTGTCCTACATGTAATATAAAATAATTCACCATGGAGCAAAACATTGTATCATGATACAGATCTGGGCAGTGATTGAAATAATAACAGACTGTTTAATTGCTAAATTACAGTGGTGATATTATGAAATAACATATTATATCCGCATTTATAATAAATTAATCCATCATGATTAAAGGTCTCTCAATGAATACCAAATGAATTATTACATGATTGGCCTTTATAAGTATAAGCCTTTAAAATTATGCAGTATTCTGCAAGCAGCTAACAGCCTTCAGAATAAAGTTGCAATGAGAAAAATGTGTCACAAAAAAACCTTTTCTACATATCATGCAAAACACCTTTTCTTTCAGAACATTTTTACATTGAATTTGTTAGCAATTACAACAGATAGATAGCTTTTTAACAGGAGAAAATATGTCCATAATCACACAGTGTTTAGGGGAGAGGGTAAAATTACCACAATATGACTAATTTTATGAAAGACATCTGTCATTTTCTACTGTTGTAATACAAGCTGTTTAGTAAGTAGATTTAATTAACCATATTTCTCATTTTAAAAAGGGGAAAAAAAGGCTTTTACAGTGTGCCAGGAGCATATCCCTTGAATATAGTTTGTTTAATGTTCCCTATTAGACTGAATCATCAAATTTTCTGAACCTTAAATATCTCAAATTAATTTGTTTCTTCATTGTTTTTCTGTATTTTATTTTGCAGCCATTTGTACTGGGGAGTACATGTTGCTTATTGTTGATATTGCTGGTTTAGGCTCTCTGCTTGAAACTGAGTTTTTTTCTGCCAGGTATTGTACATAGAGAAAGAGGTCTCTGTCAAGAAGTTTCCTGTTGTAAAAGAGTGACATACAAAGAGTGTGAAGTGAGAAAGGCAGGGAAAGCAGGTGTACCTGCCCCATATTATACATAATTCAGTGAAACATCTGAGTCTTGATCTAGTGTTGAATCAAATACTAGGCCACACTATACTTTAAGCTTATAAAAGGATACAATTTTAATTCAATGGTAAGCTCATGCTTAGGAGTACAAAATTCCCTCTGTTGCTCATAATAGTTGCAGACCTGGTCTTTTTTCTAATGAGGATAATATTCACTTTTACTAAATATTAGCTTCCCCTAATTCATGAAGCTTACAGTAAAAATAAGGATGTTTTATAAGGGCCTTTTATTCATAATATAAAGAAGCTTATGCTATAACATGGTTCACCTCAAAATGCTGCCAGCATTTGTGCAACCAAACAACCAAACAGAAAGCTATGTTATTGATGTCAGTGCACATCTGACATCAGTAGTCTGTAGTTTCACTGACTAGAACTAAAATCTGACTAGAAATCACAATTCAACCTCAGTTTACAAAAAAACCACCCTTAAATACTACTAAAATAGTTGGTTGTAAATTAATATAACATGTTTTCCAGTTGTACAAACTACTTTTAAGGATACTTAAGCTGGTAGACGCTACTCTCTTGCTAAACAAAACCTCTTGGCAAATTTCTGATGTTAGTGCACCTTCTTAATTCTGCTGCTAAATTTGTGCACCATCCAAAATTTAATATCTGCTGGTTTTGTACACAGGGGAAGACTTCTTCCCTCTTCAGAAAGAAAAGCAATCACTGCAAAAAATAACCATGCCCATTGCCGAGGAATGTGCTGAACTGTACAGAATTTCACCAAAGAATGAAAGATTTATATATTTTTTTAATTTACTTTTATTTACAACAATCTACATAGGTTATGCATGAAGAACACAGCATTAGCTCTGGCAAGCTTTTATTACCCTAACCTTAGATTTAGGAAGTTTAATTGTACATAATATGTGTCTGGTATTTAAAGAGCATCGTTCATTTAATAGTGTGAGTAGAGCTACTAAATGTGAGGAAAAAGTCAGTCCAGAATATAATAGATTGTTTACTGGGGTGGAATAATCATGAAGAGAAGTAAATGGAGAAAACTGGAGGAATTTGGTTATTCTCGTGTACGTGCTCATGTTGTAAGTCTGGTAGGATACCTGCAAGCTTAAACACTGTATCTAGGCCTTTTGACCAAGGTTTTCCTCCATGATGTTGCAGGAGGACAGTCTAAATCCAGTAAATGCCCCCTGTGTTCTGAATAAGGCCTTTAAATGAGTTGCAGTGGAGAAGGGTCAGAAAATGAGCAGAAAATTACTAGGCTATGATATAGAATCATAGAATAGTTAGAGCTGGAAAGAACCTTAAGATCATCTAGTTCCTGTCCCCCTGCCAGGGGCAGGGACACCTCCCACTAAACCATGCCACCCAAGGCTATGTCCAACCCAGCCTTGAACACCGCCAGCGATGGAGCATTCACAACTTCCCTGGGAAACCCATTCCAGTGCCTCACCACCCTCACAGGAAAGAATTTCTTCCTCATATCCAATCTAAGCTTCCCCTGTTTAAGTTTGAACCCATTACCCCTTGTCCTATCATTACAGTCCCGAAGGAAGAGTCCCTCCCCAGCATCCCTATAGCCCCCCTTCAGACATTGGAAGGCTGCTATGAGGTCTCCATGCAGCCTTCTCTTCTCAGCCCCAACTTCCTCAGCCTGTCTTCACACAGGAGCTGCTCCAGTCCCCTGATCATCCTCATGGACTTCCTCTGGATTTGTTCCAACAGTTCCATGTCCTTTTGATGTTGAGGACACCAGAACTGCACACAGTACTCCAAGTGAGGTCTCACAAGAGCAGAGTACAGGGGCAGGATCACCTCCCTCGACCTGCTGGTCACGCTTCTTTTGATGCAGCCCAGGATACGGTTGGCTTTTTGGGCTGCGAGCGCACACTGCCAGCTCATGTTCATTTTTTCATGGACCAACATGAAAATCTCTTCTCTGCCCAACCTGGAGCTGTGCCTGGGATTGCTCCCACCTAGGTGTAGGACCTTGCACTTGGCATGGTTAAACTTCATCAGGTTGGCATCAGCCCACCTCACAAGTGTGTCAAGGTCCCTCTGGATGGTATTCCTTCCCTCCAGCATATCAACTGAATCACACAGCTTGGTGTCATTGGCAAACTTGCTGAGGGCACACTCAATCCCACTGTCCAAGTCACTGACAAAGATGTTGAACAAGACCGGTTCCAACGCTGATCCCTGAGGGACACCACTTGTTCCTGGTCTCCAGCTGGACATTGAGCCATTGACCACAACTCTTTGCGAGCAGCCATCCAGCCAGTTCTTTACCAACCGAGTGATCCACCTGTCAAATTGATGTCTCTCCAATTTAGAGACAAGGACGCCATGTGAGAAAGTGTCAAACGCTTTGCACAAGTCCAGGTAGATGACATCAACTGCTCTACGCCTGTCCATCAGTTCCATAGCCCCATCATAGAAGGCCACCAGCTAGGTCAGGCAGGTTTTCCCCTTAGTGAAGCCATGCTGGCTGTCACCAACCACCTTCTTGTTTTTCATGTGCCTTAGCATGCCTTCCAGGAGAATCTGCTCCAAGATTTTGCCAGGCACAGAGGTGAGGCTGACTGGTCTGTAGTTCCCCGGCTCATCCATTTTCCCCTTCTTGAAAATGGGGGTTATATTTCCCTTTTTCCAGTCATTGGGAACTTCACCTGCCTGCCATGATTTTTCAAATATGATGGACAGTGGCTTAGCAACTTCATTTGCCAGCTCCTTTAGTATCCATGGATTGATTTCATCAGGTCCCATGGACTTGTGCACATTCATGTTCCTAAGATGGTCTCGAACCAGATCCTCTCCTACAGTGGGCCCAGGGTCTTCATTCTCACTGTCCCTGTGTCTGCCTTCCAAGACTTGGGTGGTGTGGTCAGAGCATTTGCCAGTGAAGACTGAGGCAAAGACGTCGTTAAGAACCTCAGACTTCTCCAAATCCAGGGTAGGCAGTTCTCCCGATAGCTTCTGGAGAGGGCCCATGTTGTCCTTAGTCTGTCTTTTATTTGCAATGTACCTATAGAATCCCTTCCTGTTATCCTTAACATCCCTAAGCCAAGTTTAATTCTAAGTGGGCCTTAGCTTTCCAACCTGGTCCCTAGCTTCCCGAACAACATCCCTGTATTCTTCCCAGGCTGCCTGTCCTTGCTTCCACCTTTTATAAGCCTCTTTTCTCCTTTGAATTTTCCTCAGCAGCTCCTTATCCATCCAAGGAGGTCTCCTGGCCCTCCTGCAGCACTTCCTTCTAGCAGGGATGTATTGCTCCTGAGCTTGTAGCACGTGATCCTTGAATATCAACCAAGAGTCTTGGGCACCCCTGCCCTCTGGGGCTATATCCCATGGAACCTTACTGAGCAGGTTCCTGAAGAGGCCAAAGTCTGCTCTCTATGAGAATTAATATGTGGATTTAATTGATAATATGTAGAATTGATAAGTCATCTTTTTTATCTCAGAATTCCTGTATTCCCTTCATCAAGACTCCCGGACCTGTATTTAGGCAGCATGAAGTGCCCACATCTGGACAGAGGAAAAAGTTGTCTTCTTTGGAGGAACAACTGATTCTCTAATAATGCACCGTGTAGGTGGCTGCTTAGGGCAGCCAGGAGAAAATATTAGATCCAAAATGCACTTACAATCGAGGTACTTTCTAAATATCCAGGACAGATAAGCTCAGTGAAGCCTACTAGTAGAGGACATATGATTATCTATATTCATAACTGTGCTATACAGAGAGAAGAAATGTGTGATTCAGCATGTGATGTATGCAGACCTGAAACAAACACACCCCTGAGGGATCAGAAGCAGAAAAGGTGTTAGAAGCTTGCAGGAATTTTATCTGAGCAAAAGCAATGGATCAAGCTCTGAGACAGAACAGCTTTTAAGTGAGCACAGACAACACTGCAATTAATGGAGATGTATCTACTCGGTATTACAGTACAGCCAACCTGCATCCTTGGCTTATTAATTTCTCCCACTAGTACAAGTAGGTTGACGTCTTCTAAATTAAAAACAGTTCCGCCTTAGGAAGAATTGCCAAAGAATTTGTACATTAGAAGTCTCAGGAGATACAACTCTTGCATGCTGCCTTCGTTGGGGAAGAGTACAAGCTTATCCTTCAGGAAGTGTCATCTGCCAGTTATGACAGCTACTCATTTGTATTCATTTATGAATTCGCCATTTACAACTGTGGCTATTTAACACAACAATTCCCTGGAAAAATCTTTGGACTCTGTATTTGCATAACAAGAAAAAACTTTCAAGAACAGCTCTTCTCCTTCCTCCTTTTCTGCTATTGCAGTTTTGTACTGACTAATTTTACACAATAATATTTTAGTGCAGCATTTGGCAGGGTTGTTCTGGCCCCTGTGTGCATAGGAAACTTGTGAATCTCTTGCAATCTTGCTATAGGGGACAACATTTCTGATAGGATGTATTCAGGAGAGCTGATTTTGTTATTCCGCAGAGTGAAATTGTAGTCTGACACCTGGGCAGATACAACTGTTAACTGGAGCAGGGCTCTAGGTAATGAAGCTGTGTTTCTGATTCAAATAGAGATGTCCTGAGTGACCCTGAATAAATCTCTTAATCTAGCTCATTCTTCATCTTTGTATAACATCAAAAAACAGCTAATATTTCTTCTTCTCCCAGGCATGCTGTGGAAAAACAAGCTGTCCATAATGATGAGGTGTTTAGATAGCTCAGTGTCCACTCTGCCATGTATTTGGTCTGTAATATGAATTCCTTCCTGAAGCTGAGGCATAATATGTATGAGTTCACGCAGGCTGTTAGCTCTACCTCTTCTGGATGCATTTCCTTTGACAGCTGAGGCAGTGGTGGCTCATTAAACTTCAAACCAAGAGATAGAGAATTGAAAGAAAAGACTTTCTAGCTCTCCCAAGAGAAAAAGGAAGCAACTAAATACAAAACTTACCTGTGATGGAGAAGCAAAAATCAAAAGCTTATCGTATTAATTTTGCACTGTTTCAGTTTATTTCAACAATTGTATTTAAATATCTGTAAGTTCAGATCAGAAGTTGACCCAAAGAGGATATTTCCATGAGTTTCTGGGTTTTTTTTTTTCTTCTTGGCTTCTCTGTTCGTTAGTGGTGGCTGAGGTGCTGATGGAGGGGAAGAGGATGTCAGTTTAGAGGGGAGTAGGGATGATTTCAGTAAAATATTGGCCTCTAAGAAGAGTAATGAAACAAATGAAAGAGAGCTGTTGGTGGACTTGTGCCTCAGAGAAGGTGAAGCAACATGCTGTTTAATGCATATGTAATAGTGGGAGATTTATGAGGAGGAGAGCGGTTATAAGAATAGACCACATTAATCTTCTGCTTCAAACTCTTCTCATTAATCTCCCACTAATAAAACACAATGGTCAAAAAAAAAGAATATTCCTTTAAGTCGGTTTTGCCATGGTTTTAGTACTTAAAGAGCTTCCCAGAAAACAGATTCTCTGCTTCTGTTTCTCCCAATTTCTCATGCTATCCTATACAGTACACAGAAATTCCTAGGCAAACTGTAAGTTTGCAATACCATGCACTATCACTATAACTTCTTTTCACTTCTGTGTGGAAGTCAGTGTCCACTCTTCACGGCTCCCACCTTCCTTTCTCCATAGCTAGTGAGATATAATAGAGCTGTAACTTGTGATTGTTATCTGCTGGTTAGCCTGAAACTGAACTTGGGGAGGAAGTGAATTTGCATTTCTAAAACTGAAATAAAGCCAGATACCTGGATAAGCATGATCATCAAAGACAAAAAGTTTCCTTTAACAATCCATACAAAAGGAGATTCAGCAAAAAACTTTAATCCTTCCTGAGCTGTTTGTTACATGTAAGGACTGCAGAAGTGTTGCATGCTACTGAAACCATCCAGATAAGTTGGCAGTACCTAAGTTAAATAGATTGGGCTAATCACTAGCCATTGAATTTTATTCTACATCTGAATTTTTTGGCTATAGTGTACTGCATATGTTCAGTAAGTTTGGATTTTATGATTTTCAGTTATCTTCATAAATATCTTTCTAAGAGTGGAGGCTCCGACCAGAGAGGGATCATGGACTTCATGGACTCATTTTTCTTTGCAGAGTAGTAGAAGTAGCACTGTCACAACAGCAAAATTGTATTCTATCCAGGAAGTAAATATATTAATTGCTTGCTTAGCAGAACTAGCGAGCAATGCACATTGCACCTATTCTCTGCAGCTTGCACTGACTTCCAATTTGCTTTTGGATGTCGGACTTCATGCATAAAGCCATGGAGTTTGTACCTGTGACTGGTTTTCTTCTTCTTCATTCCTTCCTGTGTCCTGCCACTAGAGATCATCCATCTGCTATCAGTCTCTGTTAACTCAGAGCGACTCAAGATTCTGCCATACCAAGTACTTCTCCTCCTGCCCCAGTAATTTTAACCCATCTAGTGCCTGGTGCAGACTATTTACTTGGATAATTGCCTGGGTAATGAATATAGGCTGAACTGAGATCATCTGTAGGAATTTATTATTTGACATTTTTCTATATTTATTTTTTGGGGGGTGTTATTTTTTAAGGTTTTGGTTTGGTTTGGTTTGGCTTTTGCTTCACAATATAAAGTTAATATGACAGGGCTTCAGGTCTTCAGATCAACTTGAACTCAGTTTATCACTGACCACCTATATTTTAGACGCATGGCTCCTCAGTTACTTTGGTGGGAAGATTGAAGTTCTCAACCTAAAACCAGAATCTATGAAGGCTTCTCTATCTGGTGGTCTAAGCAAGAAGCCATCTGATATAAATTTAAGTGGAAACTCTCTTTTAAACAGTCTTTGCCCAGTCTCTTTGGGGATCCTTGCAGCTCTTCTGCTAATATTGCCTGTGCTCTTTGGGGAGATGTAGAGCTTCAGCTGCTCCATGTTGTTAGCTGTGCATCTCCCCAGTACACACATTTTTAAATGCAGTTGAGTGGATCAACAAATGAATGTTTGACTAAGCAGCACACACTTGATGTTTCATTAGTTTTGCTCTGCCTTTGAGAGTTTTCTTCATTCTAACCATGGTTTCCCTCATGAAACTGTACGCCTACGATAAGGGATTGCTAATATGTGTCTCCTCTTGATTTTACATACATGGGTAAAATAATCCTACTTGAATACAAGATGTGGTACAGGAGTTCTGTTAATAGACTGATTGCACTAGCTAGTAGATGCTGGGCAGAATCTGCATAGCACCCAGCCAGCTCTACCATTTTAATCTTAGAATTGTAGAATATCCAGGGTTAGAAAGGACCTTAAGATCACCTACTTCCAGCTCCCAACCCCTTGTCTATGTCTGACCATACAAATCCACACTATGCAGAAGCATGTGCACACCTCAGCCTTTTAGCTTCAAAGTAATTTTGAAGTCAACATTTCAGATGCATTTTGTGGCTGATGTACAGCTTGTTCCTGAATGCACCCACCTTGTGTGCCAATGGCTTCTCAGTAAGTCACAATAAAGCAAACGCACATGTGCCTGCTCAGGCTGTACCCACTCAGGCAAGCTGCTGTGTGAGCCTACTACCTTCAGCCCACAAGACTGCTGAGAATTTCTCATCAGTGTGAGTTTGCATGAGGAGATACTGCATTGCCAAAGGAAGTCTCTTTTTTCATTGATTTCAACAGAAATTTTATTGAAAATAGCTCATTTGGGTAAAAAGCAGTCACCCCACAATATAAATGTAGCTGGTTGCAATGGTACTCTACTAGCTTGCAGGAAATATATGCGTTTCAGTGCAGGAAATGAGTTCATGTCTCCCTAGACACGAAAAGCTTGGACTGGTCATGGTTTCATCCTCAGGTATCCACATTAGCGAAATGGACACGCTGTTTCCTATCCAACCTTATCACTAGTCACAAATATTTGAGTCAACTCAAAAAAAAAAAAACAAACACCTAAAAAACTTTAATACTGAGCCCAATCCCTCAAAAAAAAGTTTGCATTTTTGTCTCACAGGCAGAGATAAACTTTATCTGGGCCTTCTTGGAAAACAAAGCTTGTATGATAACAGTGCTTGTCCTCCAGGCCACCATAACTATTAACTTCTGAGTCCACGAGCAGACTTCAGCCCAGCTCGGCAGCCGCTCTGTGTTTTACACCAGCAATTGGTTCTGCACACACGAAAGCCAGGACTAATCACAATGTCTCTTGCTTGCCAAGATTTCATGGTGAGGACCAGCCCATACATTAGGTGGGACAAGCCCAGGGCAGAACAAATCTGGAGGATATTTGGCTTCATTAATTCTGCCGCATTTTGTGGGGTGGGGAGGGAGATGTGGCTTGGCGAGAAGGGATTAAATATTGTGTATTTGGAGAAGCCCCCAAAATGATATGGAAAGCAAATCCTCCGCTCTGCAGAGTTCTCTAGGAAATGACTGCCCCAATCTTTATCGTGGCTTATCTCTCGCACAGTGCCCTTTGAGTGCTCGCACATCACAACCCAGTCAGACCAGCGAGCTGCTGCCTTATCGCGGCTCTGAGCCCTCTCCTCCTCACTCTGTGAGAGCAGATAAATGGGAAGCAGGTGTGTTGTATCCAGCATGTTAACTGAGTGAGTGCTCCCCACATCTGCTTCTTCAGCTCTCTTTTTTATCTTGTCTTTAACACCAAGCAGCCACCACTGATAACAAGCAGATTAAAACCACTATCAGATTAACATTTTCATGTAATAAATGGTCAAGAACCTCACATTAAAAGAGTATCTTTCCTGGCATTAAGCATCCTTCACTCACCCAGGAAGCCTTTATCAGCTTGAACCTGCTCTGCTCATTGCATAATAAATCTCCGAACCCTGATTCCATAGTAAGGAAATTCTTCATGAGGACAGCAGGGAGCTAAATGGATGACTCTGAAAGGAAAATCAAGCAAAAAGATTAAAGTGCTGGTCTTCTTTAGCTTAAAACTAGCTTTCTGTGCTAATTCTCTTAGCTGGGGATAGCCTAGTTTGGATGTTCCATAGTGTGACACAGTTTTTTGCTTTCTCCAGGGCAACTCATATTTAGCTCAGGTCAGATTTACTCCAGATACACTATTTTTTAATGAAAAGTCTCTTTCTCTTTTTCTCTTCAGGAACAAAGCTCTGATCCACTTGTCTATTCCAAAAATCTTTCCGGTAAAATATCTTTCTGGTAGACTAAACAAATGTAAAATTTTCTTGCATGGAAACAATGCTTTTTTGCATAAGGTATCCATGTTAATATATGATGATTTGATGAGGTTTTCAAAACAACTGTCCCAGAAACAGTTTTATATTCATTCAATGCTCTGTTCAAGATCTTCCTAGAAGATAATCTTCAAGGAAGACTATTTTAGCTGTACTTTAAAACAGGCTGGCTGGCACAGTCCCAAGTTGCTTGACTAGTATTGCCCAATAGATTTGATTTTCAATCCTGACATTATTCTTTCAAAGCATATAGTGCCTGAAGGAATCTGAATTGTGTTTTCTCTTCAGAAATACTGGACAGCCTCGTTCCTTTATTACAGAGCTGTACAATACTCAGATTCAATCACTAATAACTTTCCTATACTGTATTCTTAAAACTATGTCTAAACTCTAGTACATCACACTTAATAAAACCATTTTCTTCCAACTCAGATGTTCACAGCCACCTTTGGGAGAAGAAGAAATCTTCACCTGTGAAGATGTCTCTTTTTGGTTGAAAACTACTCCAGTAATCCCTGGAGGAAACATTATTTTCAATCACATCCCAGATATAATCTGAGCCAATGCAGTAACCTTTGCTGTAAAAATTAATCAGAATTCTTTCTGTTGTTTTAGAGGCCAACTTTCAGATACATATACAACTTCACAAATTGTCCAAATCCACATCAATATAAAATGTATAGAGAGCCAAACAAAAAGTTGTTTTGGCGTTTTTAACAAAATATACATTGTTTTCAGTTATTGAAAACTAAATCATAGAGCAAAGCTGGTAGAGTTGGATTTTGCAGCCCATATTCACACTGGTAAAAATGTGCCTGGAGTGAACATGTGCATTTCTCATATCAATTGAAACGTTGCCCTGGATTTCAGTGGAATAACATCATTTTGGAGAAGTAAGAAATTATCAAATAATAATTGATAACACCTGCTAAAAGCCTATTTTTATAGTAAAGCAATGACATCAGAGCCACTTGACAGTGTTTTAACCCCTAGCATTTCAGAATAAAATGGGTAAGGAGCCAAGCTTTTGTTTGCAGGGCACCTTTCATCTAACCATATCCTAAAGTGTTGTGCAAACGTAGCTGATTGCATGAACAATGCAATGATTCACCGCAGCCAACAGCAAAGTTCAGCAACAGCTGAGGCTGAACAAAGCCGCTGCGTATACGAAATTCAAACAAAAGGGCATGAGGCAATAATGATTCTACCGAGGAAGCTATTTTACTTTTAGTAGGAAAGGATATTGGGGAAGGAATAGAAAGGTGAGGCATGGAGATTCCAGCAAGAGAGAGTATAAGAGGTACCAGGCAGAAAGCGATGATTGGGCAGGAAGACCAAACAATAGAAGTGCTCTCAGCACCAGATGCCAATTTCCAATAAATTCAAGCATCACATAGGGTTTTAACCACATGACTCCTATTGGCTTTAATAGGAGTCATGCAGCTAAAAACCCTTCATTGCTTGGAAAGTTGCTTATTAAAAAGTGAATATGAAAAAATAATTCAAGACAGACTGAAAGAACTGGCTTGGAAATACTATGAGTTATGCCAGCACAGAATTTGGCCTGGTAGTTGCAGTATTGCCCCGGACACCTTTTTCCACTTGATATTGTACATGTGCCTTCTCCAGCATTAGTTACTGGATAAAGAGGGATGTGAGCTCAGTTGACACTTTGGTTGACTGCCAAATAGAACTTAATAGAGTTAATAGACACTAATCCCGATTTAGAATTTTTTAGTGTTTGCTCCATAAATTATTGTGGCCACTGTTTGCTTAAATACTGGTTTTAAAGAGGAAAAGTGCAGACAGCTGAGTGCACCCAGGCTTACACTATTCCATGCAAATTATATTTCTGAAATCTGTTTCAGATGTTATTATGTAAATATACATTCTGTATTTTTTGAGCTGCTGTTACAGCAGCTGTCACTGACCAGCATGTGTTGCCCCATAGAAAAGCCTGAAAACAAATCCTCAGGTTTTTGAACTCCATTTGCACTCCCACCTGCCTTACCAAGCCAGACAAGAAAATGAAGATATTTGAGCACATGATCAGTAAAATGTTTTCAACAGGGATGCCAGATGACAAGAAGCATAAACAGCAATTAGAGGGGGAGCTTTTCTTTACAGATGCAATAAAGAATATATATATTTCCATCAGGCCATCCTCAGAGTGCCTGCTTTGAAAGATCCTCGTGAGGAAAATGAGCTGAGTTCATTCCTGAACATATCACTGTCATGTGCAACCATTATTTCTGAAGTTTGTTGATAAATTGAGAAGAGAAAAATACCCAGACTCAGACACCTTTGGTTTCATGGGCTGGACTGTCTTTTGAAGGAAGAAAAATTTCCAAGATTAGTACATGAGATCATTTTACCAGCAAGCAACTCTTGACAGATAGGGTAGTCCAATGCAACCTCAGCTGTTTGACATGCAGACCTCTCACCTGAACTGCCGCCTAATCATTTTCTTGAGGAGGATATTATACATAACGTGTAAAACTCTGACTGCAAAAACAGCTGCGGTACTGAGTGTTCCCATACTAATATTCCTGTGTCATGGCAGCCAGAGCAGTTTTTTCAGTATGAACCTTCTGCAAAATGTTACCCTGTAAAAACACAAATCAGCACAACACAGGAATACTGAATTCTAACATCTATAGCTCGGTAGAGCTATCAAACCCATCCCTTCTTCAACATGCATGCATCCTGAAATGCAACGAGTTTCTGCATTAAAACGAAAAGTTCTTATGTTTTGCTCCACATCAATGTATTCACCTACTTACCTCCTTGGTAAAGGTCAATGCAAATTTTGCACCTGAGAAAATTCATCTCTAAAATCAACTAGGGGTTAGAAATAGACTACAGTGTTTCATTAAAGAGTAGCTTTTACTTTCTCCATCGAGTTTCAGTTTCTTTCATTCTTTTTTTAGGCAGCATACAGGACTATGTTGAATGAGGACATGAACGGAGAGTGAAAACAATAGGATAATTCTAATGATTCCTTTCTTTAGTCACACCAATTAAGTCAGCTGAATGGCAAAAGAATAAAAGGACATATACACACAAAAGAGAGTATGCAATACAGTCCCATATTTATAGATGAAGCTGGTATTAAAAGTCTGAGACAGGGAACTTTAAAAGACAACCATGTGAGATAGATACACAGAAATGAGTCTGACTGATATTATCATGTGCAAGAAATGGATAACGCATTCGTTTACTGTACTGACATTTCTACCAGCATAAACAGTATAAGATGTAGGATTCCTGTGAGATAACATTGAATCCTGAAACAATGTCTTCACTCGCCCATGGCACCCATCCATATCTCTATCTCCATAGCTTTTTGGTTAGCTCATTGGCTCCTGCTAATGTTAATCTGTGAAACTATCTTCCCCCTGCTCCCCAGGATTTTGGATGACTAAGTCCTCCTCCAACGAGGAACACTAGCTTCTCAAGATGAAAATGCTAAGCCTGACAGCTACCTTCTTTCAAATGCCACCACAATTCTTTCCAATGTGCAAATAGCTTTCCTCTTGTGAATTTCTGGCCATCTTGAAGACAGAAATAATGACCTGTGGCGACTTTGTCCAGACGTCAGCTTTTCTCACCACTCACTCTCACAAAGATAAGAAATTGAAGTCCATTACCGAAGGATTAATGCTGCTTTTCTCTGCTTCCAAACCTTGAAAGTCAAGGCAGGAGCCCCCGTACATTAACTTTGCTCTCTCCTTTGTAGTGACGCAGTAGAGGCAATCAAGAGAGAAGGAGGCAACAGAAGACGAGGGAAAAGGGGATTTTCTCAGACTTTGCCTTACTGGATTGTCTTGGGATGGCTGAGAAAGTTCAACCCCATGTAATGCACCTTGTCACTTAGAGTGGTAATAGAAAGCTTGCTGCATTTTATCCTTAAATACATGCTGCACAAAGTCCCTCAGGTGAGTGAAGATGCTGTGTAAGTGTTCTTTTTTCAATTCACAGATGTAATGAGAAGACTGAAATATTTTGAGTCCTCATTTAAGATGGTCTTCCCAAGAGATTTCAAAGTCCTCAGCATAAAGATAACTATGTGCTTTAAAAAATATGAAGAGAGAAGCAAATATCCTACTATGCCATCCTTTGCCAGTCAAATGCAGCAGGATACTTTGCTGCCTTCAGACATCTTTCTTTCTGTTAAGGAAACTGTAACTCTTAAAAAGTATCAAACAAAAAAGACAAGAAAGAAATCAAACCACAGAAATGAAACTATGATACCCCAGGGACGATAGATGAAATATGTCTGAAGTCCAGAAATATGTTAATTGCACATCAAAGAAGAAAGCACAATCCAAAGAAGCAGTGATCCTCTGCAGGTTTCAGCTGACACCTGCATTTAGCTTTCTTGTGTTTTTCCACCTTAATGAACATATGGAGACTGCTCTATAATGGGAGCAACGTGTCATACTCTCTGTAAGTAGTTTTGCGCAGTTGGTGAAATGAAACAGAATAGGCGGTGGTATGAACACCTTTCATTAATCACCCAAATACTGCTATGACACTTAAGTTAGCAGTTTGATTATTAAAAGCTTGTGTTCCTGGATTTCTTGTCCATGCAAATGTTGTGCTATTCCAAAAAAACATTAGGAAATGAATGTGTCAAAAGGAATTTAATCAGTCACCAATGGCAGGCTTATTTTTCCTTTTTTCTTTTTTCTTTTTTTTTTGTATTTCTTAAAGGGAAAATGTCTTTTAAAAAAAAATAAGGGTTGGGTATCTATATATTTGCCTAAAACCAAGCAATGGAATACAAATAATGGTTTCCAAGCCTTCTATGCACAACAGTATGGAGAATCTAATGTATTCTGTGCGGCTGAGATGTGGAACTTCAAGCACACCTTGGTATTTCCAGGACTCCAGAGAAGCTGAAAGGTACCACTTGGGGTGTTAATAGGTAAAAGAATAAGGAAACTTCAGGGCTTTCCAGCTCAGGATATAAGAGATTTGTGAGTTCTGTGTCCAGGTCAGATAAGCTCTCTGAACCTGTTTCAATTTTGACTTCCTTCCTTCTTCATATCCTCTATCCTGCTCAGTTCTCAGGCTGTTTGGGGGCCATTTCTCATTTGCTAGACTTCTGGCATTTCATGGCAAGTACAGAACCTTTTAAAACCTTGAGTTGCTCTGGATTTCATGTTCCTAAAGCAGCCCACATGCCTGGACTGTGCTGAAGCTGAGGATTCCAAAAGTCCAAATACCTCTGCTTTGAAGGCAATTGATGCTCTGGAACTTCCTAGAGCCGTGGAAGATCTGAGCTTTTATCAGGTGTCCTAGCAGGAGGCCAAGCTCATTTCTGATAGTTATTTTGTTTCTATTAAATTATTATTTTATAATAAATTATCACTACTGAAAATGAAAGACCTAATTAACACATTACAGAATATCCCTGAAAAAATAGTTTCATAATTTCTTACTATAGTTGTGCCCATTTGTGTTCCTCAGGAAAAGTCCAGACTTCTCTGCCTCTTGAGGCTTCTCTAGAGGAAACGGAGACTTCCTTGTGGCAATAATAGGAAAGGGGAATATCTGATTCTAGCAAAGCTGTAAAGGTAGCACAGAATTGTACCTTTTCTTGCAGAACAAATGTCAAAAGGCTGTCTAGATTAGTGCCTTGAAGCATTTTTAATGTGCACGTCACTGAAACAGTTAATCATGTGCAGCAATATGGGGTTTCTCTTAGACGCAAAGGCGGGTTTTGTCCATGAGTCTCACTGCTGGTAGTTGAAACTGTAGCTGCTGCATTTCAACAGCTGGGAAATATTTCCTGTAGCCTACTAGGAAAGCTGACCATCTTACTACACCACAGAGGATCTTCTCACTTATGCTTGGGAAAGATCTCTGATGATTTTTGCTCATACAAAAGACTATCACACAGTTTTGCAGGGGATCTATGTGCTCTCCCTTGTTGCTAAATCTTAGGTTATATCATTATACATGTATTTGGTATCCTATCCAGATGATTCCAGTATTAGAAAATGCACCTTCACAGTACATCTCCTGGACTATAGAGCACACTGGGGACTTCCTCACTTGCTTATACAGCACAGTTGGCACACCAACCTTACTGGATATCTTGGAGATGACACCCTGTCAAGCCTCATGAATTATATATTTAATTATCATTGCTCAAATATACTGAGTCTAAGACAAAGATTTTGTGTGCAAGGTATGGCAAGTGCATGTTATTGGTCTTCCTCAGTGTCAATGAGATACAAAGATCATAAAGCATGTGTCCTTGCCCCCAGTTATAGCTTTTGCCTTTCAGATCAAGCTGCAATTATACTTTTGTGCTTAACTTTGCTGGTTTAAGTGGTTTTGAGCAGCTAAATTGGCACACATGAGGGTCCTTTTGGTATCTGTGTTTTGTGAACCCCACAGTAGTCAAGCACCTTTGACTTTCAGAAATGATTTTTGCTATAACTCCATGCCAAATAACTTGTAGACTGAAGTACTCAGCATGTCAACCGATCAGAAATCAGGTGTTTCAATAACAGAACTTGTGGACTTTCTGAGGCTCTTTATCTAAATGTGCAGAAGATCACACATAGAATCTGAGGGAGAGCAAGGAACATCACATTCAAAGCTAAGACCGGCAATACACCACTATCCTTAGTTACCTTATTGACTGAAGGGTACTTTGGCCATAGCCTGTGTAATTCAGTCCGACAGTTCAGACTTCTAAGACAAGGTAAGTGGTTTGCTTTCCTGTGACTTGTACCAATAGCTCACATTCCCATTGATATGACCAGCACATATACATTTGTGATAATATATACCTAAACTCAGTGCTTTAAAGCACTACCTCCTATCCACTGACATGGTTTGTCTTTAATTCATAAGAAATAAATATTATGAGACAGCTTGAGTCATTTTATAAATCCAAACAGAGCCAGTTCTGATTTATACCACCTAGACTGCTTGCAATAGAATAGGAAAAAATGGTTATGATATCCAGTAGATGCTGCTTGGGTCTCTATTATTAATTAAATTGACTTATTCATTAACTGTAAATTACTCAATTTGCAGATGTGGTGCTTAGTAACATGGTTTAGTAGTGGACTTAGCAGTGTTAGGTTAAGGTTTGGACTCAATGATCTTAAAGGTCTTCTCTAACCTAAATGATTCTATGATTCTGTAACACCCACACAATCCTTGCTCACATTTCCATTAACCCTATGCAAACAAGAATAATAATATAGGTTTATCTTGCCCATCCTGTGTCTCTAGAAAACCTGAGATATGCTGACACCCATTTAAAACCAACCCTAAAGCCATCCATTCCTAATGGTTCAAAACTGACAGATTTATTCATATACTTTACCATACAACACTTAGCCCCGGAGGGCCTTGGAACATTTTCTTCCTACATCCCGAGGGAATATATGCAAATGCTAAATTCTCTACTTAAAAGAGTTTCAGGACTGGAATAACAAGGATGGTGTAGCTCAGGACTGAGAAACTGCGTAGCAGAGGAAGACTGCATTACACCTGCCAATATTAAAACTGGATCTTGCCATTATAATGAGCACCCATTTTTATGACACTAAATTTGCACTGGAGAGATTTGGGGATTAGGTTATGTCAGTCCTCTTCAGATTCACTGCTGAAGGCAAGCGAACATGACCTCTTCTTGACACCAGAGCTGGTGCTGTCATACTCTGAAAAATATTCTTCATTATTCACTATGAAAAAGTTTTTGCTATAGCATTTCACCCTGGGTTTTTTTCTAAATATTTCATGCTGGCATTTTCAGGTGTTTCATTATAAACTTACCTGTTTAAAATCAGAACTTTATGAAGGCTCAAAGGCAACCACATTGCATCTTCTGATGTGGATAGGAAATTTGTACTCCAGTTCAGTACAGAATTCCTTGATTCTTTTTTCTTCCTAAGAGCACCTTCTTTGCTTAGGAATTGGACTTTCCTGTAAAAGCAGAGCTGTGAGAAGCTGTTCCCAAGAAAATATATAGTTGGAAATTATGATTTAAGAATGTGCGGGGCACTGGGAATGATGGAGATGGAGAGCCCGGAAGAAGGATTAAAAACTTTAAATGCACTTGGTGTTTAATTTTGGAAAGAAGTTTTCTAAAATGCCCCCTGGATGTCAAGCAAGACAGAATAAGGTCAACCAATTGGCAGTATCAGTTATGACCTACAGAAAAATGTGGGAAAATCTTAGAATTAGAAATAGATCTGACAAATTCAATAGCCAGGAAGTAGTGAGGAAGAAAGGAAAGATTGTGCATAGAAAAATGAAGGGTATAGAAATTGTGGCACAGAAGATAACGTTGAGGATTTCTGAAAGATGTAGAGGAAGGTCTTGTGAAATATTTGAAGCCATCTCTCATTGGTTTTACGCTGGAGCAAACACATTAGTTATCATGGCTAAATCAGAATCCTAGACAGGCACAAAGTTTTCTGATTTCTGTCAAGGAGGATATAAGGTGTAAGTATTTCAAGAGATGGCACATATGGCTAAAATGAAAAGGCAAGAATTAAAACTTCGGCAAAAGCAAGGGATGTTAAAAACAGATGGGCTTTCCCTTCGCAAAACCAAGCAAAGATTGGATTTAAATCCCCAAGTGCCTGAACTTACTAGGAAACACAGGCATCCACAGGAATGTTCGTCTCATTCATAGAAGTACAGTGCAGAGTCTCCATTCCATCTAGTCACACAAAGTTCCCCTTTATAGTCAAGAAAATCAGGCATTTTTAGGATATGATCTATTTTAGGAATCTACTGCAGAATCATATTGTTTCCAGGAAACACCTGTTTCCTCCATTGACTAAATTGAGGGTCTAGACTGTTTTTTCACATTAGATGCCTGTGTTTGCTTAAATAAATCTCATGCAAAGAAGCTGCACTTTACCCTAGAAAGCCACACTGTTCAAGCCAAACGGAGGTTTTGCTTTCAAGGTTTTTGAGTGAAGTGCTTAGTGGCATCTGTCTCTACTGTTTCTTCATGGTTGTTTATGTAGGCTCAGTTATTTCACTCCCTTCTTCTGTCATAAGACAGAATTTTGTGGATTTGGCTTCTTGTTTTAATGAACACATAAGCTATGAGTTTCCTAAGAGAGGATGTCTCAAAGCTGTCAACATATTAGCATTCAAGTGTGTTATTAACTGGCAAGTGTGAAGCATTATCCGACCATATTGGTTCATGTAGAACTACGTGGTGAAAGAAATGGATTTCTCAGGTGGATCACTTTCCTTAAGGTACCTTGAAATCCCCAGCTGAATATGAAAATCTTTAGCCTCTTGCCTCTCCCATCAACTTTGACAAATAAGAGAGGTTATAAAAACCAGGCTGCCCAAACCCCTTTTACACTCATCTAAACCTTGAACAGTTTTGCCATCAAACAGTCTTTGCAGGGTGGTTCACCTTGTGCAGACTCAGTGAGGCTCATATTTACTGTTCTGAATCAAAATTCAACCTAATATACCATGTCTTCTCCTTACTGAGAAGGGAAATCAAAGATAGTAGGATAAAGTGGCCCATCCTCAAATGCCCTCTGCAGGGGAGGTTCAATTTATCACTTCTATAAAATCTCACATCTGTTGCAGATTGAGAAATCACCTAATCAGATTTGTGTGCTTGAATATTTCTATGCCCCTGTATTTCTTCACCTATAATTCCCTCAGATTTGTTAGGAGGTCAAGACAACAAACAAATTCAGGTCACACTGTTAAAATGAAGTTTGCCATCCTTGCTCCTCAGTTCCAGCTCCCCTGAAAGCAGAAATGTATGAAAATTTTCAAAATATGTAAAATGTTTTTATTAAATGGGCTTTTTAGACAGGTTCAATTGCTTGATTTTGTTTCCAGACCTTTCTAGTTGAATAGAAAATTAAAAAGAAAAATACAAATAAAAGCCAGGCACTTGTCCCCAGAAAATTTCCTGTTTGTCCAGAATTTCTCTCCAATGCTGCCTCAGTTAAAAATAAACAAACACTCTTCCTTGAAGCATAAAAACCATGTATCATTAAATAGAAGGTATCATAGAATCAGAGAATAGTGTGGGTTAGGAGGAACCTTCAAAGGTCATCTAATTCCAACCCCACTGCAATGAGCAGGAACACTTTAACTAGATCAGATCTGTGATTTTAATCCTTAATTCATGTTAAAATTGAAAGTAATATTTAACTTTGAGTTCAACAAGTTCTATGGCATGGAAGCAAATCACATGAAAAATGCTTTTCTTCCCCATCATCCTAATTCTACAAAGATTTAGATTTTTACTTCACATGAACCACGTGAATTATCTCACTGATTCAATGAATTTGGTCTTAAGCTTAAATTTAGGCAAACATGTGAATTTGGGATCTTAAAAAAGAAGTATTATAGCAATAGTATTGGGCACTTATGTCTTTATGACAAGAACTTGAAATAGAGATGAAATTTTTGTAGATTTCTCTCTTTTTTGGGGGTGGGGATTTTGTTGGGTTGTTTTGTTTGTGTTTGGTTTTTTTTTGTAATGTTATTCTCTATTTCTTTCATAGTTCTGTCCTTAGAACTTAGCTCAGACTTCTTCTTGTTGCACTCACTCAGGGCAGCTATCGTATCATAGCCAGGAAAGATAATTGAATGAAGAATTGATTTTTATTGCCTGTAATAAAAAGCAGTTCTTATTACTTTTACAAATTACTCATAATTACAATTGTCTAGAGAATGCCTTATTACTGTGAGTGGAGCCGAAATAAGCTGGATGTGCAATAGTATTTCTATGTCCATGATTTAAAACTTGTGTTCTCATTAATGGCAAGGTAAATTAGCACTATGGCAAATTTAGTTCGTACCATTTTACTGGACAGATTCTAATACTGCTGTGGAAGAATCTTAAGCAGACATGCAATTTATTTCTGAGTGGCATCATTCCTGCTGGAGCATGTGCACTGAGTCTGAAAGGTTTCTTTATTTATTAAGGAAGTAGAGATGTGCAAGTTATACTTCATGAAACATTTTGATTATGTCTTTTAGAGCCCAAGTGCTGGAAAGTCTGGAGTGTTATAAGATTTGTTAATTTGCAGGCATGCAAAGCTTGTTTCAGCATTAAGATTGCTCTGATTAGGTTCAGTAGATATATATTGAATGGACTTTTCTAAAATCTTGTCTTTAAATTTCACAGAAAAGCTGCAATAATTTTGCACCTGCCACATCTGTATTCTTTTTTTCCTGTTTATCCTTTAGTAAGACTAATAGAGAATATATATGGCTTTTTTTTGTCCTTTGTTTTTTAAGTGGAACAGGTAACTCTGGGTCACTTTCATGACTCGATCTGTTAAAAGACAGAGAAGGAAAAGCTGCAATTAATCACAACCTTTCTCACCTCCCTGAAGAAAAATGTATTTTTAAAAATCCCCTGGCCACTCTGTCTTCATTAATGTCTATCACAGAGTTTTGTGCCTTGTTTAAATGTGTCGTTTCGATAAATCAAGGTATTGATCTCACTTGATTATAAAGAAAGTTCTTTCAAGAAGAATGAGAACTGGTTTGGGGATGAGAGTTTGATATTTCTTCTTATATTTCTTCTTTGCATGACTGCCAACCATCTGGGCTTCCCTTGTTAAGCAGCGTGAGCATAAAGGAAGGTCAATATTCTCAGAAGTGTTTTAATGTTAAATTAGATTTGTTAATTTTGTCCATGTTATACTTTACATTTCATATGTTTTACCTCACTCATTTAAAACTTGCTACCTTTAAGGCAAATATTTGTTAGACAGTATTGTGCAAATTTGGATCCACGATTATTTCTTACTAATAAACAAGACTCGTTAATTCACTAAAACCTGCTTAAGGAAATAATAAGCAATTTAAAGAACACTTCTTACCTTAAGCTTGCATACCAGATACCTAGACATCTCCTAACCACACCATGCATCACAAACAGGAAGTTTATAGAGGCATTTGCTGGTCTTCTGGAGTTATTCAATACTGCAATTAAATTATCAAACTCTTTACTAACGTATATGGTATTTCTAAGACTCTGTGCCTCAGGCATTCTTATGAATAAGAACCTTTTATTTGATTGTGTTTGCCAGTAAAAGCCCTAGTTAAAGTTTCAAAAATATAAAAAACAAGCAAAAAAAAAAAAGGTGAAAAATCCCTGCACAGACCAAAGAAAACCAAAGGAAAAAAAAAAACAAGAGAAAACAAGAAAAACACAAATCAAACAAAAAAAGCCACACACACAAAAATTAATAAAGACCTTCCTAAAGCTTCTCTCAGGACATCCTATTTGAAATTTCAGTGAAGAAATGCATACTCAAAACTACTTAATAGGATTTTGGAATAGTATTCTACACTCCACAGGAGAATTTTGGGGTTCTAATATTAGGGGAAAAAAACCTGAACTCTAACCTTGAAAGGAGAGCTCTTCTAGCCCACTTAGTTCTGGGAGCCTACAGGGGAGAAACTGTTTCCCTGCTGCATTCAGCAGAATGCTGTGGACTATGCAGCTTCTTCGAAGGTTTCCTACTCTGCATCACTGATGTATGAAACATTTGAGGAGACAAACCTTTCTTGTTCCTCATGGACACATGCCACCAGACTCTCACATAATGTAAAGCAGTATATGCCATTATATACATTTAGGTTTCAGTTTACACTGAAGTCCAGGTTCCCAAGCTGCTTGATTTCCAGCATAAGCCCACAGTGGCCTAGGTAGGCAAGTTGACCCTTAAATGGAAACATGGTGTAGGTTGTTCTCAAATAAGACCTATACAAAAACTCTAGAAAACTAAACACTACTTTGAGAAGCCAGGCTGAGGCTTGTATTAACAGAGCAGAACTCAGCTCAGAAACAGAGGGTGAAGAAAGATTTTCCCTTAGAGAAAGGACAGAGTTGATTAGGGCTGTGAGATGCACTTTTCCTTTTTAAGATGATTTTCACAAGATGCTTGCATGGCAGATCACTAGGGAATGCTTAATGCTTTACAGACTTTTGTCAGCAGGGCAGAGCTGAGTGTCCCGCAGAAGTCCCATCAGCAAGGGATTCTCAACACACTTCAGGCTTGGCCCACCTCCAAACTCATTCCTGGTGACATCGTCTAAGACATGATCCTGCCAGATCTCTCCAGACACAGCCAGACCCCTTCCAAAGCCCAAAAGCTGGCCTCTGGTGAGTACATTGCTGGTAGAGGGGACATGGAGAAGGGGCATACAAGTGGGGGGCACATGGATCCTGTCAAGGTTGATGTACATGGCCCTCTGGGTATAACAACTGCAGTAACAGCATATTAGAGTTCCTTTTTGTCTTAAAAATTCCCACCATCACTTCAGGAACTGATGCACGCTCCAACTTGCTCTGGACCTCTAAATGAAATCAGAAATTTCCTTTAATTAGACAGCAGAGACACCAGATGGAAATTTTCCAAGTGAGCAGTTGTGTTGTAACCAGAAATGTTCTTTGACAATGTTCTTTGACAGCCCCACACATTACAATGCTTGCATCTGCAAAAAGTCTGGTCACTTTTGACCTAAGTAAAAGACTCAAACCTGCAGCATCCTCCTGTCTCTCCCTTTCGCAACACTGAATGTATATATGAGCTGGGCCACCTGGTTCTGCTCACCAGAGCTCCTAAGAGGTGGAAACTTGGTTCCAAAAGACACAAAATAAATTAACTATAGAGTTAGATCATTACCCAGTGATACATAGCAATACTAGCTCTTTCTCACCCAGTCTTCTCACCCCTTTGTCTAAACACCACTCGCACTTCACCCAGCACATCAAAACCATCTTCTGCTGATGTTCCTAGGCTTGACAGTGAACAACAGTAGGAAGCTACCCATTTCAGATCACAATTCATTTTTCCTGTCCCTGTTCATATCATCTCCATGGCAGGAGCTCAGTTTCACCCATCTCTCTTATGGATTCTTCCTGAAACAGTATATTCATACCGCAAAAACAGATCAGCTCCATTACTCTCCTCTCCATCCCCAATAGCATAATCTGTACAAAAAGTTCTTGGCCATTTCTTCTAGACTCTCAGATAGAATCATAAAATCACAGAATCATAGATACTCACTCGTAGTTTTCTGATGTCCTGTCCTTTGTATCATCTCCAAGGTAATACAACCAGGTTTGGGCTCCAGACGCAGAGTTACAAAATTTGACCCATGGGTAGATGTCTCAGTAGTATAGGTCTGGATACTGATGTGCATTATCTTCTGTCTTCCTGATCATGCAAAGGAATTACATGATTGGCATTTTTTCTCACAGATGCATATAAAGGAGACAAGTTGTTCCAGGATGCTTTCACCATGCAAATTCTAAGCAAGTTCAGCCTGTTCAAGTGGACCAAAGGCAGATGATATGGCAGAGAAACTGCAAGACAACTAGAAGACTGAAGTGCGAGCCTTCATCCAGAAAGACTATGAGGATCAACCTGAAGTCAGTTGATGATAGGCTGGATCTACCAGAAGTTCTTGGCCTGTGAATGCAGTACAAAAAAAGCCAGAATAACACTTTTAAGTGCTAGACAGTGTCAGAACTGCTACCAGCACCCGCTGCAGTAGGGGACAAAACACCATGGACCTGCAGGAATTTTGTCCACTGAAACTTTCTTCCAATACTTTAAGTTATACTTTCAATCATTAGAAAAAATTATGCATTGTGGATCCTCTTCCAATGACTGTGTTGGTTAGGGACTATATGGATTTTCTCTGAAACAGGCCATGCAACTGTTGTTATTTTTCCCTCAATGATGTAATACCTCTGCAAGCATAATCATTCCTTGTTCTTAGTGTTCTCATATTAGGCCTCAAGTGATGAACATGTACTGTTTATGAAAAATAAATGTGTTTCAGCTGGTGAAGTTGTCTGCAGTGCCTTAACTCATGTTTTTCTGGGCCCTACTGAATTTTCCTTCCATTCAGACCTCTTCGTTAACTAGAAAACAGATTAGAAGCCGACCTACTTGAAAAGACAAAAGGAATTCCAATTGTTAATGATCTATTCAACATAAACTTGTGTAGCTTTGCATATTTTTGCATCCTATGTATTTTTTCTCACTTTGTGTTTTGAGGATAACACTTAATCACTGCAAAACTTGCGCAATGAAAGTAGAAATAGTTTTCAGACTTTCAGGTTTTTGTCCTCTGTTAGTGGTGTTCGGTCTTCCACTGGTGAACTTTCATCTTCTTTCTCTTTGCTTCTACTCCAGTTCTTCATTTTTTAACCCTAACATGATTGACTTCCCCTTGGGAATCCCTGACTCCTATTACTACCTTCTCAGAGAACTACTTCCTCCACAGTGTCAGCTCTAACTGTACTGGCTAATTCATCCATGTTCTGGTTCACTCATTGTTAACCTGTAACATGGCATATTTAGCTGGTTGAGACCTGAAATCTACAGTTTTTCAGGTTTTATGTATTGTAGGGTGGACAAGGCTATACTACCTCAGAGTTTTTCACACGCACCAGTGATGGCAGTGTCTTGCGTACAGACTGGAACTCCATGCAATTCAAGGGAATGAGAAATACCTACATTGTTTCTTAATATCTTTCTTTAAAAATTTATATAATAGGATAGGCTGATACCTGATTTCTTGCTGACATGAAAATTCAGTCTTGCAAAAATTGTCATCTGCTTTTCTTATTTACAAAATTTCCTTTCCTCCCATCCACTTACCAGCAAGATATGAGTGATACTCTACTTTCTTTTAAATGTCAATTATTTATTCTTGGACAATAGTCAAGTAGGATATTGCAAGTAGATATCATTTTTAAAGTAGGCTGAATGAGCTGACAGCAGAAATCAAAATTCAATCATAAGAATGATTTTGTCAAATTATTCATATCGATTATTCTTTCCTTCATCCTCGCTGACCTCTTCAAGAAAAAGTTCTTCATAAATAAGCTTACCTAATGCCTCCCCAATTATTTCTTAAGCAGTTTTCTGGAACGTATTTCATGATCAGTTGTGGTTAGTGTTTTAATTAAACTTTTGCAATGTATCTGCCTGAAAATATAGCCAGTGAGACAGACATGCTTGTTCTATGGGAGTTGATTGACAGAAGGGAACAGATTGACTTGGCATGTTAGTAAGACTCATTAATCTTCTTCAAGTACATACTGGGAAAACATGGAGTTCTCTCAACAAGCTGCTATCAAAACAGAGTTTCTGTTTGAACAGTTGGAAAACTAACAGTACAAGTGGAAGTTATAAGCAAAGAGTGAGATGCTTTTGCAGGAGGATGAAACATTGTGGTTTGGGGGGTTTGCCACTGTGTGTAGTGTACTTTGATATTTAGAACAGGGTTACACTTGTTAGAAAATAATCCATTATCACCTAAGCCTGAAGTTTTGTGCACTGGGTACAGATTTGGAACTTAGGGATTGAAATCATGCTACGAGTCTTGAGTTATAGATTATTTTATTCATTTTATACAGGACAAATGTGCAGCTCCTTAAAAAGTATATATTATGTGCTTTCATACCTATCTAATGTGACAAAAATATGGAAACATAGATACCTTAGAAGAAGTACACCAGAGGGGTTGAAAAGAAGCTGAAGGTACATCTTGTGGAAAATCAAATTAATTAGAAGTGCAAGAAATCACAATTTCACTCAGTACATCTGTCCAGCTTCTCAACAGACAGACTTTAAGCATTTCTCATACATGACATGTATCAGACAATTTTTCATGTTTCTTATACTGAACACTTAGAAGGAAAGGCTGATTTTTTTTTTCTGGTTTCTTAAATTAATTAATAGCTAATATTTTAACCACAGGCTACATCTGACAATCCTCTGCAATCTACCCTTATAATTTTTATTGCACCTACTAACAATGAATACATCATCTGAAAATATGTCCTTTTAACATAGAATGCAGAAAGTCATTCGAGCTGAGACATATTGAAGGGAGAAGTATAATAAGGTATTTTGGGGAGGTACATACACATGCACAATTAAATATATGAAATGCCCTGGAAATCTATCTGATCCAGATGAAACCAATGCAAGAAACTTAATTTTGCAATGGGTTATGAATGTCCTTTTTACTCCCACTAAACTCAACAGGATGCTTAGTATATGATAGAATTCCCTAAAGACAGAAAAATGCTCAAGAGCCCAGACAGGAGTGGCCATAAGGAGGAAATGAGGTTAAAGCTCTTTTCAATTATAAATTAGATTTATGTACAGCACAGACCAAACAGTTCAGATGATCTGAAATGGTGTTTACAAAGAGTCTGTTGACCTGATTTTTTTTTTTCTTACTTTCTTTTTCATTGTATTTCCCCTAAAGCACAAAGTGGACTGAACTTACAGAATTTTTGCTATCTCAAACATGCAACTTAGTTCTACGACATTTTTCCATTTGTAGAATGAAAAACATACTTTACTGATCTTGTAAATATTACAGGCAAATTAGATGCCATCAAAACCCCCATGAAACATTCAAAGCAGCATCAGCATCTGCTTCACATACAATATATTGTAAAAAGAAGTTTTCTCTGCTTTCTTACAGGAGACATTTTTATGTACATTCATTGTATTTGCAGAGCTTTCTTTCCCAATGCAGTGTCAATTGAATGGTTATACACCATAAATCTTAACAGGCATACAAGCACACATAGAAATAATACAGATTGCAATGCACTTAAGCATGGGGTATGTATATTGGAGTAAAATTGGACATTGTTAATAGAGGTTTCCTGGTAATAGAACTGCTGTAATAGGAAATTTTATTCATATTTGGTCTAACAGACATGCTCAGGGTGACATGCTCAGTTCTGAAATGTAAAGCTGACAGCAAGGTACAATGCACAATAACACTGCATGCTTCCAAGAGAGAACTCGGCAACATCTTCCTTGGTCGTCTTTTAGCATAGCTGTCTGCAGTTCTTTACATTTTTAAATCTAGGTTCATGAATACACGTCCCCCAAGAGGGGTGTCATCCATATGAGTTTTAGGAATTAGGAGAAAACAAAAGGCATTTTCAGTGATGTTCATCCATGTTGATCAAGTCCTTTTGGGATGTTCACTGGATCATTACATCCTGCACTTTCAAAGACCATCAGAGGTCTTCAGCCATCTGGAATCAGCTGGCCTATATATGTACTCATTACTTTTGAAAATTAAGTCCATGGTTTCAGCTGAGCATCCAAACAGCAAAACTCATATATATTTGGAAAGTGTTCTTCAGGCTTTCTTGCCACTGAAAAATGGATAATACCAAAGGAGCTCCTAAATTTATTTAGTTAGAACTTTTTGGACAATATTTGTCAAGTGCACAGTATAAGTGATCCTAAATCATTGCAGAGATGTACCCGTTAAGGTTTTCTGTAGTGGGGTTTACAGATTTTCAGTACTTAGGAGAAGTACTTTTTGTGATGCAGCCCAGGATGCGGTTGGCTTTCTGGGTTACAAGCACACCTTTCTGATTCATATTGAGCTTCTCATCAATTAACACTCCCATGTCCTTCTCCTCAGAGATGCTCTCAATTCAGTCTCCTGTAGGCCTCTATTTATGCTTAGGATTGCTCCAACCTAGATGTCGGACTTTGCCCTTGGCCTTGTTGAACTTCACAATGTTTGCACAGATCCACCTCTCAAGCTTGTTAAAATCCCCCTGAATGGCATGCCCTCCCTCCAGCATGTCGACGCATCACACAGCTTGGTGCCATTGGCAAACTTGCTGAGGGTGCACTCAGTACAACTGTCCATGTGACTGACATTAAACAGCACCAGCCCCTGAGAAATGTCACTTATCACTGCTCTCCACTAGGACATTGGGCTGTTGACACTTTGAGTGCGACAATTCAACTAATTCTTTATCCATCGAGTGGTCCATCCATCAAGTCCACACCTCTCCAGTTTAGAGACAAGGATGTAGTGCAGGACGGTATCTAATATTTTGTACAAGACCAGGTAGGGAACATCAGTGGCTCCTCCCTTAGCCACCAACTCCATAGCCCCATTGTAGAAGACCACCTAAGTTGTCAGTCATGATTTGCCCTTAATGAAGCCATGTTGTCTGTCAGCAATCACTTTCTTGTTTTCCATGCGCCTGAGCATAGTTTCCAGGAAGACCTACTCCATGATCTTGCTGGGTACTGAGGTGAGACCAGGTATAATTTCTCAGGTCTATGCTCTTTTCCTTTTTAAAAACAGGGGTTACATTTCCCCTTTTCCAGCCAGTGGAAATTTCACCAGACTGCCACAGCTTTCTAAGTATGATGAATAGTTGCTTAGCCACTTCCTCCATCACTTCCCCCAGGACATATAGATGGATCTCATCAGGTCCCATGGACTTTTGCACCTTCAAGTTCCTTAGACGATCTCAAACCTGTACTCTACAGTGGGTCATCCTTCATTCTCCCAGTCCCTGCATTTGCTTTTTGCAACTTGAGTGGTATAGCTGGAGCACTTGCCGGTGAAGACCAAGGCAAAAAAGTCATTGAGTACGTCAGCCTTCTTCATGTCCCAGATATCCAGGTCTCCTATTTCCTTCTGGAGAGGGGCTACATTTTCTTTAGCATTCCTTTTATCACCAACCTATAGAACCTTTCATTGTGTGACCATATATTATAATGGAGCCTTTGTGTATATATATACCGTATATAATTCCAGGAGCCTTCATATATAAGGCTCCTTTGAAACACAAGATCAGGAGTTATGTATTAGTGTATTTCCACAGATCTGAGACTGAGAAATTTGTAAACTCTCCCTGAGACCCCTCCATTCGCACTCAGACAACAAAGGGTTTCAGTGGCACTGGGACAAATAGCTCCAGTCAAGTCTGGTGAAACCTGAACTGAAGTACAAAAGAAGTAAAGACAGAGAAACAATGTCTGGAAATTTCTGTATTCATAATCCAGTGATATTTCAGGAATTGGCAAAGGCCTGTGCTTCTGGAATTAGAAGCTTTATTGGAATATCTTTAAGAGAGAACTCAGCTTGGACCTTAGTTCAGCTTTTGCCACTCATTGTTTCTTCAGAAATTTCTGTCCTATGTTTCACACCAGTGCTCTGTCCTTGGCATTCATTCACCTCCCTGATCTTTTGAAGCATGGATGAGGACAAAGGAAACAAGCCAAACATTTCTGTTAACACTTTCACCCACATCAACGCTGAATGAAAGTGGAAGTACAAACGGTACCTCTCATGGGGTCCTATGATGAAAAGCACATAAACTCAAGGGTGACAGCCACCAGAGAAATAACATCTTAAATGATTAATATTACATAGTGAGACCATTCAGAACCTGAGATAAATGGGGATAAGACAACAAAAGAGATGCATTATTTTGGCGACATTCCAATACAGTTAACTGTGAAGCTCAAGGCGCAAGTTTTATAGTTCAAACCTGTCATGACAGAGGTCGACTCAGATACCAATCAATGACAGAAATATTAAAACCAACTTAAAATGCTATTTGTATCTAAGAGTCCTGGTGCTGTTAATCCAGACACAACAGTTTCAGAAGCACCACAGCTGCTTACGCAACAGCAGTTATCTGAGAAATTGTTGTTGAGTTCTTGTACCATTTTCATACATTGACAATAGAGGCTCTTATGTTGTGGTTTAAGCCTAGTCAGCCACGCAATCACCCTCTTACTCCCCCCCACCTCCTACCTCCCTGCTCCTGGAGGGATGGGGAGGAGAATCAAAAGAATGTAACTCCAATGGGTTGAGATAAGAACAGTCCAGTAACTAAGGTATAACGCAAACCACTGTTGCTACCACCAACAATAATAATGATAAGGGAAATAGCAAGGGAAGAGAATACAACAGCTCACTACCCACCGACCGACACCCAGCCCAACTGAGCAGTGATCTAACCCTTCCAGGTAACTGCCCCCAGTTGATATAGTGGGCATGATGTGCTGTGGTATGGAATACCTCTTTGGTCAGTTTGGGTCAGGTGTCCTGCCTCTGCTTCCTCCCTGCTTCCCCTCCTCCCTGGCAGAGCACGAGACTCAGAAAGTCCTTGGTCAGAGCAAACATTACTGAGGAGCAGCTAAAAACATCGGTGTTATCAGTGCTGTTCGCTGGCTGAAAGTCAAAACCACAGCACTGCACCAGCTACTAAGAAGGAGAAAAATGACTGCTACTGCTGAACCCAGGACGTATGTTAATTCAGAAAGTGCACAATAATGGTTTAGTTTTTACTAAATAATTCCTTTATTGCTAATTACATAGAGCATTTTGAATAAATTATTCATACACAATTTAACCTTTTTAAAACAAATGCTTTTAATCTGTTTTTTATCTATTGCATGCAACCCCTGTTTTTTTTTTCTTCAAGTACATGCTCCCAGAATAAATAATACTGATGCTAGTAACTAGCATGAGCAATTTTGGAGGAAGGATGCTTCAAAAATCCATTTATTTTCTACATATGGGTGCCTAGCAATGTAAGTTGTACCGCAGACTATGCAGTAAGTAGATTCAGCAATAAAACTGACTGTAAATTAATCAAATATTGTCTTTGTCATAATGATGGATCATGTACAGTCAAGGTTCTGACATGTTACGGGTTAGAAGGGACTATTCCTCCACCTTACTTGCTCAATTTTTCAAAATGCATACAGCAATTCACCTAGAAAGTCTCTAAACTGCGGATTGGTAGATGTGGCAAGTCTGTTTTCATATGATATTTGAATTGTAGTTGAGGTATTATGACAAGCTGCCTTACTGTCTAGGTGCTGAGCACTTTTGCAATGTAGTGTAAGTTATCTTACAGGATTACCAATGATTTATATGCGTTTTTTCTAGTCTTCTGAGTTTTGCTAAGATTAAACTTTCAGTTATTATTTATTTCTATGTCTCTGCAAATATGAAAAGTGAATTATTCATTTCTGTATCATAGACTTGTATGGTTGGGAGGGATCTCAGAGGCTCTCTCATCTATCCACCTGCCCTAAGAGGCATCAACATTAGATGTGTTAGTCCTGACAGATGCTTGTTTAAGGTCTTCTCATAGATTTTCAGTGATGGAGTCATCACAACTTCCTAGACAGTCTGCTCAATGTTTCCCTATCCACACTGTTCAAAAGAGAGTTTGTTTGGGTCTTTTTTCCTAATGTCCTTTCTTTGATTGAAATGCACTATCTCTAATCCTTGCTGGCACTGGCCTGAGGAATAAATTGCTCCCCTTCACACTGCAGTAGTTATTCGTGTATCTGAAGACTGCCACCATTCCCACATCAGATTATTAGTTTCTTCCACTCATTTCTCATAGACCAAATTTCCTTATTCTTCCTCTTCAAGTTCTCTAGCTTGACTGAAGCCCTATGAGCAAAATGTGGACCCTGGGTGGGATTTCATCTTCACTGGAACTTCATTCCAGTTTCTATGATGTCTACAGCTCAGCAAGTCACCAGAGGCTTATATTCCCCAGTGAGCTCATCACCTCCTTAAAATCAGCAGTGTTCAGGGCAAAAATGCATTTCATTACAAAGTGGATGCTTGATTTTGTCCAGATTAATTGCATCCTAAACTCCAACATCATACAATCATAGAATTGTAATACGTGTGTACTGGGGAAAACTTATTTGTGTACAGTAGGTGTGTAGAAAGCTCATCTTGTAGATGCCAGAATAAGGTGATACGAATTCTGGAATGGGGTTTCTAGGGATAATTGCTGCTAGTATGCTGCTCCCATGTAGCCTTCTAACATCCATATCGATAGTGCAGGCTCATAACATCTTGTCTTCATCTTCCTCATCAGGATGGGATGAGTCTCATGCAGCAAATCTGTGCCAGTTGCCTGTACCATACAGAGGTCACAGGTATCCCAGGGTGTCTAAAATAGCGCTAGATGCCTACACTTAGGCAGCTGAACCCTTCTGTGTCTTTGTGGTTATGTTCTCCCTTATATTTCCCAGTATAACACTGGCCCATTTTGAGACATGATAAGACCCAGTTGCTTTTCCATGGAAAATCTACACAACCAGTTGTTCTTCATGCTACACATATATGTAAGCATGTTAACTATTCCCATGGAGGTGTGATATATCATATGTGCGTTATGTAGATCTAAATGTATGTAGGAGTGTAAATAAATGTACTTTTGTTATATTTGCCTTTGAATGTGTGTACCTTTTAGTATATCTGATATATCTTGCCTGAACTCTGTGTAAATTTATTCTCCACAACTCTAGACCTGGATCCAGTGTCTGTGCTTCAGAGTCCGATTGCACAAAATGCATCTAGAAAAAAGCGGCATGTTGCAGAAAGTACATGGGGATCAGGACGCCTCAGGTCTCATTCGAGTTCATTCACTGATTCCAGTCTTAGACAAAACTACTTCCTTGTTTCACTTTTTATCTCCATTCTGTCAGATCTTCAGGACAAAGAATATCTCTTCCTTTGCATTTCAATCTCTCCTAGGATGCCTAAGTGCTATTGTAAACCAATTAATATATTATGCTTATAATAAAACTGACATTTACAGAAAGAAAAACTACTCATTTTTACTTCAGAGCATACTAGATATAAGGCCAAATATATTTACCAGAGGAATACTTGTACTAGAGGGAGAATTTCTGGCCCATAGAAGGAAAAGTAAGCTTACATCCACAGTTTTAACTGCAATCTATTATTAAACCCAAAATGAGCGAGGTGTGATAGCAAGCTGCAGTATACCAGGATTGGGTTTTTTTTTAAATCAGATACCTGTAGAATTAGGCATGGAGGGAACTCTTCTTAGGTTTTAGAGGATTTTCTTATGGATTTTTCCTCTGGCTGGTGTGCCAATGGACACCATGGACAACTTATTTCTCATAAGTTTAGAGTTCATGTTGTGTCAGTGCTTGTGTCTACTTTTGCTAGATCTAATAACTAGAAAGTGTTTTTTGATATTCAGTTTGCAGTTTCCTTTATTCATCTAAATGATCCGTTAGAGCTTCATTTAGAAGGCTTCTATATTTCTTAGATACTAATGCTCTTTTCATTTATTTGCTCCATCGCATTTGGTATTAAATGCAGATAGTGATCTTTGCTTTTTTTTTGTGGGAAAGGTTATTATTTTTCTTTTTATCACATGGTTGTCTGTAAGTAACATGCAAAATTATCTCTTCTCTTCTCTTCTCTTGTAGAATTGCAGACACATAGTGCTTGACTGCAAAGCACTGTAATTTTCATGTGGCTTTTTTTTTTTCCTAACACCCTGCATTTAAAGTTTCACATCTGCAGATCTGAAGAGGAGGATGTAAAATAAAAAGCACACTGTGTTCTCAGGAAAACAAAAGAAGAGTGGGTGGCTTTAGATAAAACGATTGCCTTGCACTTCTGACACTGATCATTTTGTTTGGTGGTACATAAGGCTCTAAAGGAGAGAGTCCAATTGGGAGAGACATCTGCACTCTGAAATTGCCCAGTACAATGGGATACAGGTTAGTCTTTGGCTGAAGAAAGGATTCAGATAAATTCAGACATAAAGAATGTTCAATGTTAAGCAAAGAATACTACATTCCTGAACGGATGTTAAACGATACGTTGGGCAGCTCTAAAGCATACCCTTTAAAATGACAAGATCGTATTGCCTCCATGTCCTCTTTGCTTATTTGCACTGAAGCATCAGTGACAAAATATGGATTGTCTCTCTGATTCTATCCAAAACAAGGCTTTGATTATCTTCAGCTGTCAGGCAAACTAAACCCCAGGTATTATCACAAGACAGACATACTTTTAACTGGAGATATAATTTGCACTGAATTAATGGTCAAAACATTTATAGCCGACCTGGGGATAAGTAGAATCATAAGTAGAACCAAAGGTTTTTTTCAGGTAAGAACATATTTTTATGTCTTGTATATCTCAATTCAGACGTTGAAAGGCACCGTTTTCTACATAAATTACAAGTATTTTTCAGGGAAGAGATGGACATTTGTATGTTGAAATGAGGTATTATGAGATTTCACTATAGTAAACCTAAAGGGAATGCATTTTTTCTTACATGTCATTGAAAACAAGGTTAGTAGAACTTCTTGGTGAATAATCAAAAAGCAATATACTATACATCCATGTAAAACTTGTCTGATTCAATATTTGCTTTAATTAGGCTTGCTGCAGCTCTTTCTAGGGCTAGTGAGCCCTTCAGAGAGCCAGCATTTCAGATTAGGATTCCTTTGAAAGACTTGCCATACTTGTCAATTAAAAAGAAAATCCTTCCCCCGCCATCTTCTCTCTTTCTTGCAAGCAAAAGAAAAAAAATAAATTTTAGCATTAAAATAATATTTTCATCATTAAATACTAATGAAAAAAAATTTAATACTTTTTCAGAAGGCTAATCTAAGGGACACAAAGGTTATACAATTTAATCTAGGTGATGTGACATACTAAAGGAAGGGTCCAGACTGGAATGTAAGAGGTTTGCTTTATTTTTTATCCTGAGAATTTACATAATTATCATCTTATACTTAGGAACAGCATGAGAACAATCATAGAATCATAGAATACCAAGTTGGAAGGCTCCTCAAGGATCATCTGGTCCAACCTTTCTTGGCTCTGTGACCCATCTTTCACCCTGTCCAGCTGAATCTTTAGTGTCCAACTTTGGGAAATCCACCACTTCTCTGGGGAGATTATTCCAATGGCTGATTGTTCTCTGTTTGGAAAATTTTCCTTTTGTGTCCAGTTGGAATCTCCCCAGAGTAACTTGCGCCCATTACCCCTCATCTTTTCCATGCGACTCCTTGTAAAAAGGAAGTCTCTATCTTCTTTGTAGCTATCGTTTAAATACTGGAACATGGGGATAAGGTCTCCCTTGAGCCTTCTTTTCTCCAGGCTGAACAGTCCCAGCTCTCTCAGCCTTTCTTCACGTGGCTTCCCAGTCCTCAGATCATCTTTGTAGCCCTTCTCTGGACATTCTCCAGCCGGTCCACAGCTTTTTTGTAGAGCAGGGACCAAAACTGAACACAGTATTGTAGGTATGGCCTTGAAAAGTGCTGAGCAGAGTGGTACAATGACATCTTTATCTCTGCTGATGATGACCTTGTTGATGTTCCCCAGCATCCCATTAGCTTTCTTTGCCACAGCAACACACTGTTTACTTCTACTGAGCTTGTGTCCCCTGAGACCCCAAGTCCCTTTCCACAGAACTTTTCCCTAGCTGGGTAGACCCCAAAATGTTCTTCACTCCTGGATTGTGTTTCCAAACTGTTGCTGCAATTCATTCTTTTTTGATGTATGTAATTCCAAATGCATGGTGTTCAGGGTAATTTAGACAAAAGGTAATGCTTTTAATTTGTGGCAAAATCCTTGTTCTTTTGAAAAGACTGAATTGGTCTGATAATGTTTTATGTCAGAATTTTCTGCAGAGTAGAAGCTCTCAAGGGGCATTAAAATTGGCAGTCTGGTTATATGTATTTCTACAAGAATATCAGGTTTGCAGGGCTGCAGGAGAGATTTCATAAGCTCCCTGGTTTTAGGGCAAATCACCCAGGAAGGCTACCCCAAAAGTAAGGACCTTATATCTCCACAGTGTCTGGCTTTAAGTGCTATTATACCTCACAGCTAAATCAACGTTGGAGGTGTCTCACAGAGGGCTAAGTCTGGATTGACACATCTGATTTCTTCTTGTTAACTTTGTCCAAAATTTTCCAATCACTACTAACATAAAGCATAGTATAAAAACCTCTTCTTCTTGGTTTTAAGAGGACAACTGACTAAGCATTGAAAACATCTATTAAGCTACCTTACAAAGGGTTTTTTTTTTCCCTTAGAGCCTAATAAAATAGCCTCAGGATGTCAAAGCTTTATATGAGACAATAAACTTCACCATGTTGGTTTTTTTTAAGGCTCTTTACAGATCATTGCTAGGATGAGGCTTTTAACATTCATCGTTTCAATACCAGGCAGGCAAGAGTAAAGCCAATGAATGTGGGTTTCTAATGTTTCCAAAGCATTCCCCAGGAAATGCAGAAACTGCTATGCTTTTCAGGGGGCGTGTAAAGATTCTGCTTTGGAATTAAAATTTATACTCTTCTAGATACACAGATGTTTACACTGATATTCAAAAGTACCATTTTGGTATATTGCTCTTTGCATTCCACTTTCTAAACACACCATGTCAAAAATGCTGAGGGACTGGATTTTCTCCTGGTGGTCTGTCTAAGAAGGCAAAAAAATACCATAGGCATTGTTTGTCCATTCTTTTTCGCTGTTGATGCATAGCAGAAACCAAACAATGTAATGGAGCTAGAAAAAAAGTGGGAGAGGTGAAAAAGGGGAAGAAGGCCTGAATGAAAGCCAAAGGTGTAGAAAATTACTGACCATTTAAATGAAAACTAAATAAATAAAAGGTGAAAGACGTCAGTAGAAACAGAGACAACAGCTCAAAATGAGAAGAGAAAGAAGGACGCTGCTTACTTTCAGTGTATTAATGGAATGGTAAACCTGAAGTGGAAAAATTAAGGAAAAAATCATGAAAGCAGAAAAAGAAACCATAAAAAGGCGAAGAAAAATAAAACCAAGAAACGCTGTAATAATTCCAAGCATCTTATTTACAGGAAAGTTCTTGTAACTGTGCCTTCTGTATATTTATATATATTAGTGGCACATAGTGAAAATACAATAAAAAGGAAAGAATCTAGGCTTAACGTGACTGTGATTTTCTAAGCTGTGACACTTTTTAACATCGATATAATACACCAGGAATCTAACTGAGCATGAAACTTAAGCAAACTCTGGAATTTAAGCCCTTCAAGAATCCCATTCACTGCCATAGCTTATTAAAGCATACATATGCTTAAATGTACTGCTGGATTAGGGTTTCTGCAGAATGTTAATTTTCAACACCTACAAAAGAAGATAATGTTTTCAACAACATCAGTTTCCCTCATTCAAAGTTTTTCTATGACAGCATAGGTGTCTGTGCAAATATTTGGGATCCCTTTTCAGTTGAATCTCTTCCCATATCAGTTGATTTTAACAGCAAATGAAAGTTATCTTTTCAGGATAGACTAATTTTTAACTCAGATGTAGCTCACGGTCCCACTGCCACCCTGTTTGCAAAATTCTTAATTAAGAAAATAGATTTACAAGACAAAGCTGCCGTAGGAACGGAACATTTTCAGCACTACACACTCAAAATTAATGAGGATGGGAGGTTCAATTGAAGGGATGAGGTTTGAAAAATGTAGAGCAAAATTGCACACGCACAAGATTATTACTCTAGCACATTCACTAATTAATCATAAAAAACAAGGTGATGACAAATACCAGATTTCCTAGCCTGTATTCTTGTTTTCTAGCAGATACCTTCTTAAATCCTGCTTATATTATGACTTCTTTGACACAGCACTCAAGGATGTATCAGAGACATCAGCTCCAAATTGCACAATTAATCTAAGGTGACCTGAGTAATTCAGCTAAATGAGGCATGATCTGAATATGAAAAAGTAGAAGGTATGCAGAAAAAGGGAGCAGTGCATGAAAGGATAGGATCTTAGTTCAAAATAAGGCACAGAGATTCTGGTTCACTATTTCCCTGCACCTTTTATATTTATTTGCATCTCAGTACAAAGTGGATGTTACATGATACAAAAAACCAAGTAAATAAAGATGCATCTCAGTAGTACTGTTCAATGGTAAAGTAGGACAGGGCTGTAATTTAACACACGGGACAAGGCTATGCTAAAAGTCAGCCAAAACCCCCTTCACTTTAGCAGCACAATCTCTGCTCTCTCAGATCTCTTCACTGTAACTTTAAGCCTGACTTTCACATTTGTATAAAGAACACAGTCAACTGAATTTCCCTTTCAACAGCCCTAATAGCTCATCATATTTTTTCCATCTGATTCATTTGTGTTGTTCCATGGTTACATTTTCTCCAGCTGAAAAAACAGGACAAGATTTTCTTATCCCATCATGACCAGGGCACATCCTGCCCATGTCTCACCACAGTAATTTAATATCTCTGTTCTACCAGTACCACTTTTGCACCGTAACTCAGATTTATGAAATGAGCTGAGTTTAAAAAAATTAATAATTTTTCATACAAAGCAGGAAGAAAGAACAAAACAAAACCAAACAGTTCTGTGGAAAGAAATTGAAAACTGGAGAAAAAGGAAGAAAAATCTTCAAGCTCTTGTGAAACCACAGCCAAAGAGAATAATGTACAAGCTGAACAGCAAAAGCAAAAGCACTGTTGATGACAACTAACTTTATTCAATGATAGGCAGAGTTTAGTGAGCTGTCTGAAGACAGACGGCCCTAACAAAAGGATTAATTTCTACTTGTGCTGGTGAATTGCTGAAAAGAATGAATAACTCCTTGGGAATTTTTGCTACAGGAGCAAAAAGCTACACTAAAGCAGCAGCGTTATGTACCTTTGATGATGCTGGGGCATCTTTCAGACAATTGTCTCTTTTTTTATACTGTTGCTATTAGTATCACTGTTCAGTTCAGAGCAATTTTAAATGTATCCTAAATCTCTTTCTTACATATCTCCTATAAATCTTATCTGCTGGCTTTGTGGAGGAGGGGACAGCATAAAAGAATATTGTAAGAGCTGTTTGCTTTACGAGCCAAGGTAAAATGTACAAGTCACAGTCTATGCAGCTGCTGGGAACGTGCCTTTTTTCACGCGCAGCTCAGTCAGCCTCTTTTACAATTTCTTTTAATTTTATTATTTTATGAAGAGAGCTCTTGCAGTCCATTATAAGCTACTACCAGAATCAATTAAATATGACACAGTAAAACTGAAGAACAAAGGACAGAAGCTTCACAGGATACAGTATGTTCAATTAATTATTCCATTGTGAATTAGAGGCAATTAAGATTGAAATCTTTTTCATTGATTTGTGCTAGTTTATCTGTGATTGAGCCAGTAGATGAAGTGCATAAAACGATAGAAAGAAGGAGGAGTGAAACAACTCCTAAGAAACATTTAGCTTATTTGGATTTGTTTAAGGTCAAATACCATACCAGGCATTTCTCAGGCTTGAGAATTGAAGCAGAAGTTGGGAATGGATAAGGTGGAGAAAACAACTAGCTCTTAATTACAGAAATTTGGTGTATGGAGCAGGAATAGGCCTGGCCAAGTATCGTTCTGCGGATCTTTGCACTGCATTCTGGAGACCATAACGGTCATTTCTCCTGCAAATATCCAGGAGGAACATCTGGGTTTTTAAAGTGCTCTTCTCTACACAGTATTTAAATGCCTTCAAGACATCTGTGATAGAAGCAGCTCTTCTGCAATTTGAATCTAGGAATTTTTGCATTCAAAGTGAAAATCAGATGCCTAAATCACTGAGCTGGAAGGAAGGAGACCATAAAGGCTACCTTAGAAAATGTTTATAATGGTCTGGAATTGTAGCTAATAGTGTGTAACATGTTTTCCTGCTGGAGACACACTACTCTGTGCCTGGTTATCTCTCCGCTGTTCGCAGATCTCCCAGTTCCACAGTTCCTGAAGGCATAATTTTTTCACCATAGACTTTGTTTTTGGTGGACTATCCTTTATTCAGCTATCCTGATACAGCTCCTGAGCTGGAGTTAGAAAACAAGGTCACAATACTGCACTTGACAAAAGTACACCTACAAGGGCAGTCCTCAAGACATCTATTGTGCAATGGGTAAAGTACCCATGACAAAATACCATTATGGTATGCTGGGATTTTTGTGGACCATGAAATGCTTTGAATGCAAAGGGAATTGCTGCATTTCCAAACTCTGGAATACTCCAGTTTTGCTGTCTGTGAAAAGGCACTAATGTCAGAGAAAGAAAGAAAAAATATTAAAAATATATGTAAGGCTTTTTTTAGTCACTTATAAGATAACATATTGATGAATGCATGATAAATCAGGCTACTCAGTAAGTTGATACTTGGACCTCAACAGCTATGAATCAGTCAGAAGTTGTTACTGTCTGGTGGCCATTTAAGGAAGTAAGTGAAATAGTCCACATCCCTGTAGGCAGATCAACATCTTAGTAACCATGATATGTGCTCTGCTGTTGTCCATGCTGCCATTCTCAACACTCAAAGAAAGATGGAAGTGACCTTAATTTTCTCTCATTGAGGTCATGTCTTCATACCAAGGTTGAGCTGCCTTGACATGCCAGTGTGGGTAACTGTGCACTTGCCACAGTATACATGGCTTGCAGAGCAAGGATTTGAGACTCTGGAGGTTAGCAGCATGCCCATTTCTGCCATCAGTAGCATCAGACACAAGTGCACAACAGAATCTCACCTTTCTGGATGTAAAGTGCATTTATGTACAGCTATGGTGAACATAAATATGCATAAATATACACCTTTATGTTCACAAAAGAGATTCCACATGGCAGGAAGTTAATCTCTTCACCAGGATTTTCACACACTTGATTTTTCTTCCTTTCTCCAAACATGTGGTCTCCAACTCTCTGAAAGTAAGAGGTGTAGGTGTAAGATAGGCACAACGGCAGAAAAGCGCGAACAGGTCCATTAGAGCTTGAATGCACAAACCCACCAGGAGCTGCTGAGTTGTGTAACTACTTCTCTGCACACACTGTTTTAGATTACAGATGTAGTAAAAGCATTGTTCCCCCATTAACATTTCAAGTGCAAAGAGCAGTCCTGTCTTGCTGAAAAACCAAAGTGCGAGCATAATGAATTGTGCTAAGCTGATTTATTACTGCTCCATTACACTTCGTATAGATGGTTTTTTTCCGTTAGCTTTTCATAACTCATAATAATTCTTACATTCAGGTATACCTACTACACATGCACCTATATGTCTCTTTTTAAATACACTCAGACCTCTGTATATTCAAATATAGGTGTACATAGAGATATGTACAAGAAATGAGTAGTATGCCACCTTAGATGACAATAAATTCTTGTACATTCAATAAGGAGCACTTACTTTTATATACTTATTTTATATATTTATATATTTGTTAGTGCGTAACTGCAATTGCAGAATACATTTTAGCATTAGTAATGTGTCACTTTATAGATGCATTATAAAACTCAAATTCAGAGCAACAGGTAGGATATAAGACATTTTCAGTATAGACTTTTCAATGCACTGCATGTTGGTGCCTGCTCCTGCGGTTGTAACTCCCACCAAGTAAATGCACGGCTCCTACCAGAACTGCAATAACCAAACAGTTGTGCCTGAACTTTTCTTCCAAAAAACTGTTTAAAAGATTCAGGGAAACATCCATAAAGAACCGTGCATAGTATTTCTGGTCTAGTCAAAAGGAGAATAAGCTATTGAGAAATCATCCCAGCAAAAGACCTTTCTGCAAATAGGCACCTCTAGAAGTAGAAAGTCACTGAACTACATCCTGGAACCTGAATTTTAACCAAAACGCAATTTAGTTGCCTACAGCCTTCTTTTAATCTTAGCCTACATGCCTATAATCCCCAAGTTTGGGGCGCATATAATTAAACACCAGAAGATTTGCATCATCTTCGTAGATTTCAAGTTAGCTCTCTGCAGGTATTAAAGCAACTACTTAGTATGTGTGAAAGTATGATAGTTATCATTTTGTGCCATTTTCATAAAAATGACATAAAAAAACTCATTAAAAAAATGTCTGGAAAGCAAGTATTTCCTACATTTTGCTTTTGTAATTCTGTGCAAAATAGTTCAAGAAAAATAATGTGTTTCTTAAATCTGCTCCAGTACAATGGAGAACTCTACAATTACAGAACTCTGGCATCTCAATGACAGCCCTGTGTTTTCAGTTAATCCTTTACATAAACAGGGCAATCTTGGGTCTTGTTTCATTTCTCTGGAGGGAGCTAATCATTCTGCAGCAGCAAAAAGCAGCCTACCATTTGTAAGTGTTCTCACTATAAATCTCAGAAATCACTCTGAAGCATCTCAGGGTCATTTTAATTGCGGTCACTCATTCCCCAGCACAACAGCCCCACCGGGTATATGTGTTTTATTAGGTCATTCCTTCAAGTTCTGACTGGAGTCCCAAAAAGTGCATGTAGTCTGAAAAGTGACAATAAAAATGACACTGTAGGTTCCTATATGTCTTCTCCCAATGGATTCCAGATCCAATTTTCTCACTTCATGAGTGAAATGATGCTTATTTTCCCTTCTCCCACTTGCAAACACAGCCTGTGATCTGAAAACCAAGCGGGGTTCTTTCACCTCTTGCCTCATTATCAGTAATAAAGGATCTGCAAGCAGAGTTTTACCGTTCTAATGATGAGAATACATTCTAATTTGGTCTTCAGTTTTGACTTTATTCCTCTAATCATATTGTGAGTTTTTCCTGTCAACAGGATAAACATAGTAAGAGCCAACATCGAATAAGAGGAGGTCACTTTTATGAAGTCATGTGTCACAGCATAACAGCATTTCACACAGATTTGTTAATGTATCAAGAGAAAACTGATATGTGGAACATATCAAAGTTTGTTTCTGAATTTCTCATCTTGAAAGATCATTTTTAAATAGCATGAGAACTGGACTTTAATGCCAACAGGGAGTCCTGCTGCCTTGTACGATTATGAGAAAAGAAAAAATCTAGAAAAAAAAATATATCTATTTTTTATTTTAAGAACAGAACACAAGGGACTACAATGTTTGGCTTTAGACCCTTGACAGCATCAGTTTTCTTGAACCAGTCATAAATTTTTTCCCCCTATTTTTCAGTCAACTAGAGTGGAGACAAGTGCTTCCTTTAGGGCAGTGTGCGGTAGCCAACCAGGATCACTCTAATGGGATTACAAGTGACATTTCTCTAGCCCTCATTCCAGGTATATGTTTCTGCATCAGCAGGCTCTTTTCAGTCTCTTTCTCCTCTCTCAGAAAGCCAAGAAGCTGTTTCCAATAATTACCTTGACCATACCTGAGCAGGTCAAACTGTAGTCGGTTCATATTACCCTGTCATCTTGAAACTAGAGGTGGGAGAAAGTTGGATTTGGGAGCAATTAAAGAAAGAATGTAAAAATTAATATATCCTATTATTATTAACAATAAAACATCAGCCAAATATAGCTATCATAAAATAGTCATGAACTAAAATCAAGGGGTGTGAAACAAATCCTTTAATCTTCTTGCTTCACATCACACTGTTGTATTTTATGGTAGACTGCACAAAATACTCTTTGTGCTCTTTCAGTTGCAGGACTTCTTTAGTTTTAATGCGTATACTGCTGTTAACCTCACTGTCTCTACAAAATCTCATAGTTCATTGCAAAATGTAGTGTAATGCACTTCACCATTCCGATTAGATATGGGTGATTATAACACAATAATCGTGTTCATGTATTACACCTCTACTATCAAGCCATTCTTTTTTAAATATTAAATGGTCTCTTGGGGCAAAAAGTAGGTTAATCAAAATAATACTGTCAAGTAGAGAGTACAGACCTTTTTATAACAGAAAATTAAGTCGAACTGGTAATTATAACTAGTGTACAACCTTTCAATGTAGTCAATAAGAAAGTCAATTTGCTTAAAATAATGAGGTATTCTGGCATGAACAATCTGTTCATACTTTGTTCCCAAGAGCTTCCAGAGGGAATCAGAGCCCTAGCTGACATTTGATACTTTCTCTCAATTTATCAGCTCTGTGTCAGTCTGAGTTTGTAAGATGGTGGTAGGAAGATGCTTAGAAATTGGTATGAAAACTGGGAAAAGACAGTTGGTTTCCAGGGCCTGAGCTTATCCTTATTAAAAATAAATAACCCCCTCTCATTTCCATCCATACTCCCTCCAAAATTGACTTGGGATGTTTAGATATGGTATTAAACTAACAAGGATAACTAGCATAATAACAATAAATGCTAGCACCATTTGGAAGATGTGAGGGGACCTTAAGCTTTGGGTTTCACTAATGGAGATCTGTTTGCAAATTCATGAGTACAGGAAGAAGCAGATTACCTCCCACTTGCCATTTCACTCTGAGATTGTTTCTGTGCTGCCAGCAGAGCTGTCAAGGGCCAGTCTTGGTAAGACAATATACTGGATGAGGTCAATTTAGTGGCCTGTTGAGAACAACATTTTCTGCTTCCAGCAAATTATACAGATTTGAGCCCAAACTATGGCAGCTTGTGTTCCCTTCTGCCTTCAAACCCATTTGCTTTAGGAAGCTTTTCTTGGAGAATGGAAGCAGACAGACATGCAATTCAGAAGGCTCAGGGTGACAAAAAGTTGTGGTTATGACAAGTTATCCTTCTGGATTTGATATACTGCTCAAAAGTCTCTCTCCACCCAATGTGGAGAAATTCAACATTCTCAAAATCAGTGGTTGTCTGTCAGAAAACAGTGTTATTAGAAGAGTGGTATGGAAAAGAGATATCTGTACATACATCACATAGAGGTCACAGCTAATTATCAGCTTGCGATGTCCCTGTCCATGGCAGGGGGGTTGGAACTAGATGATCTTCGGGTCCTTTCCAACACAAACCATTCTGCAATTCTATAATTCTAATGAGCATTTGTGCTAATTCACGGAAATACATACTGGTTCATCAAGGTGTGTTGCCTGATTGCCTGGTTTCTGGAATCATCAGCATCTGAATGGAGATGTTCTTCAGATCACCAAAATCAGCCTTTTGACAAGAGGTAACTCCAGGTTTAGCAGAGGCCACTAAAACAGCCCTCCAGGATAATTGACCTTATTGCTCAGTGAGACGGCTAGCCAAAGGAAGGGCAGTAGCTGGTCCATAATCTGAAATCCTGCTCGATTATGGCCAGGTGAGAATGGTCAATTATCCTGTGCTGAGGGAACTCACAGTGGAGATGAGAGAAGTCATTGCCATCGTCATCTTTCAAAAATAACCCCTGCAGATGTGCCTGTGAGACCAAATAAATAATGCTGCATTTCTTCAGTAATGCCAATGTTACAGGAAAAAGGGGGCTCCAGTACTGGTGATCCTCTTGACTGTCACAGAGTAGCAAAAAGCAGACAGATCTCACTGAGGGCAAAAAGGGGCTGAAGAAACAGAGGAGCAGAAGCCCTGAAGAGCAACAGGACAGCAAGGTCATCCGCTCATTTCGAAGGCTGTCTCGTTAACTGAGGAATTGATGTGTCCTTTAAGGCTTGTGTGCATTTGTAAACAGTTCAGGGAAAAGCCACAGACAGCAGGTACTCAGGAACAATGTATCTTGGGGGCTTCCTGTGCACAGCCTTGGGCAGGCATCCCAAACATTGCCAGCTTGTACAGAGCCCAGCACAGGACCTGGGGAACTAGCAAAATCGTGGCCCTCACTAGTGTTCTGCCATAGCAAAAAGCTGCCCAATTACTTTTGGCCTCTGATGAGCTCCATGTAACAGGTTTGCTTATCCTGGTGGGGTATAAGGTGAAAGAATATGTTTTCTCAGGCCTCACCACAGAGGGACATGCCAAGCATTCCTGGGAATATGAAGACCCGTGCAAAGCCTTGCTGCTTTCGACCTTCTCTGCATGGATGCAAAAATTCTCTGTGAGACATCCCTTCACGGGAACACAGCCTACCCCAGAGACATTTCTGTGTCTCCTGGGGACAAATGCAGACGCAAATGTGTTCACTGAAATGAAAGTGCTCTGCAAAGACACAGCACCCAAAAAACTTCCCTCAGGGAAGCTTTAATAACACCTGATTCTTGGTATTGTCTAGCTTTTTTTGAAGGTAGTTTTCTCTTCAGAAGGGTTTTTAATGTCTCACAGAGGTGTCATCCCTAACAAGGCCACTAACACTGCCTTTAGTTTGACTGAAAAATAGATGAATTGCAAGTTCTTTCCAAGAACACTCCTCAGCATATTGCATCTGGTCTAGTGAGTGGCAATAGCTGTGGGACAAACAGCTTGCTTTAAAGGAAGGAGCAAAAAATATTAAATAGCTAAAGGATAGAAAACCTTATTGCTCTCTAATGTAAAGCAGAGACAAGAACTTCCTTACCATTAAATCTTCCTTAAAAAGTCTTGATTATTTTTTCCGAATAAAGGAATGCTTAGGTAGACTGTGTACTTTTCCAAAATAAAGGAAAAATCCTCACTTTAAAGTCATACATTTCATTCTGTCAGCACCTCTTTTTCTGGAGTTACCAAACACAGAAAGGATCAGTCAGCAACTTCTTACATTTCCACATATATGAGAAGTTGAAAAAACCCTGATTTCAGCCTAATGTTCCTTTAAAAACCTTCCATATGAAAGATCCAGCTAACATTAAAATGTGAAGTGAGTTACAATGGCAAACAAATTCCTGATGTTGAAAACTGTGCACGTGGCTTCCACTGGACCACAGCGGTCCAGATACCTGCCTGTGTCACATTGTCCCATCAACAGATATCTGACCATCTCATCTAAAATCATGCTGTCAAGCTAAGGCTAAATATACACTCTTACATAATTCCAGGGAGAGGCTAAAGTTTGACAGGAATTGAGTAGTAATGGGAAATATATCCTACATTCACTACCATGGAGGGATTAAGAGAGAAAAGGTTGAACCTTCTCAATATCCCCACATGTCAAACAGAGACCTTGAGTCCTGGAAAATGCATAGCAAGTGATGGAATTGCTTTCTACAAACTCTTGTTCAGTTATTTTTAAGATTTATCTTGCTATGAAAGTTCTAACAGAAACAAGTTTTTTCGGTGGTTATGTGAAACTGAAGTTACAGGGGAAATGTTCGTACAGTGCATAGCAACACAAAGCTGGTAGTAATTTCAGATTCCAGCAGCTCATTTGATGGTGTATTTATGCTCTTAACTAGGTTTACGTTCAAACCTACACGACACTTGAATTCTACAGTTTTTAGATATATTGCCCAATTAACTGCTGATCTGGGGTTCTTTGATTTTGGACAGCTTCTTGAGATAATGCCTTAAATGGGGTTGGTCTTCAACAGACGCGTCTCTACTCACTGATGATTGGGCCCCACTGAACTCTCTCAGGTTTAAGTACAGTAAGTATATACTGAGTACAATAAATACTAATTGAAAAGTGCAAGCTGCTCTTGAAAATGTTTCCAAGGTTATCTATAAGACAGAATAAATGCAAAACATTTCACTAAGTGTATACTGCACAGGGTAGAATTTATCTGATCACACATGGGTGTCTGGATGAACACAGATAAAATATTGGTTTCAGCATTTCACCAACTCTTAACTCCCTTTATAGAGGGATAGTCAATATATCCAAGAGTCTTATCCTGGTTTAGACTGCTGCATTTTTTTAGATAAGTCTTCCTCCTAATCTCCACTGCCTCTCATGGATCCTAGATTCTCATAGCTCCAAAGCCTGAGCTCAGACACATACTCACCTATCATCAGATGAATCTCAATTTGTGTGTCTGACTCTCTGATTTAACATTTGTCTAAGCTCTAAGACAAAAAGGTGGGGTTTTTTTCCTTCTGCAGAGGTTAGAATTTATGCTGTTTCCCAGGGTTAGGATTCTCCAGTCCTAAGGAAGAACACAGTTCAGTCTGTCAGCCTTACCAGAGTGCAGTTGTAACTGGTTATGGATATGCTAGTCCTCATGTGTTTTCAGGTCTTACCCACCCAGTGTGCTGGATTTCACCCGCTCAGCAAAATTGACCCCATTCTCATTATCAAGCAGGCTGATTTCAGCCTTTTTATTTCTCTCCCTGCTTTTTCTAGTCCCCATATGTATATTTATATGTAATTCCCTGTATTAAACTGTGATATTAACTTATAAAACTTCAGTGGCTGTTGAATGCAGGTTTGCCGTTAATAATAGGTTGAGTGATTTCACATGTTGACTTAACAGGTCAGTATCAGAAAGCTCACATATCTCCTTGCTCCATCCTGTGCTTCTGACAGCTTGGGAACTCTGCCTCTTCATGGCATGATAAACACAGGCAGTGAATACTAAGAATCATTAACTGCATTCATACTCCACGAATGTCTTTCACTCTGCTGGATCCCATTGCTCAGTTATAACCTCATCACTTATACTTTGCTGCTCATCATCAGAATGTTCTTATCAGATGTGGCATTTGCTCATTAAGGCTGAGATGTTATTCCCAGGATTCAGGTAAGGGTTAACACCAGTAGGAGCTGCATTCTCATTCTGGAAAAATGTTGTTCTGAAGCATGATTAGAATGATCATCTGTTAGAAATTTTCTTCTTGAAGAAATGAAAGACATTGTCAGATGAAAATTAAAACTTCCTAAATTCCCAGTTAAGCTAACATGCCAGGCATGCATTAAATCAATTAGATGTAAAGCCAGCTAAATCAAACAATCTTGCTTTTATGCTTGGGGTTTTTTTTAAGCAGAGCATAAAGACTCTTGCATTTGCTATGCTGCCTGAATATTCAGTGTACTCAAAACGCTGACTTATCTGGTGACCTATTTCTGGAACTGAAGATAACATGCAAAAACCATGAGCATGGTTTTTGTATGTTGTCTTGAAATATCTTTTATAGATTTGCCAGTCATTATTGCTTCAAAACCACATTTGTTTACAATATTACTTGTGGGACTTAACAATGTGCTGCATGGAGGAACTTGGACTTGTGTTGGACTGCTGTAAAAATCAATATCGAAGCACTGGATGTACTGCAGTAGGGAATGCTTACTAAGGTACACTTGAGGGGAGTAGTGAAAATGACCCACCTTAATGCTGTTGACAGCATATTTGTCTTGGTGTCTTATTGGTTTTAATTTGTCATCTGATAAATGTCCATTTATGTAATGGAGAGTTAAGTGCTCATTAGTTTGCATTTAGCTTTGTGTCTAGAGTCAGGTCAGGCTGCTGAAACTGGTGTTACATGAAAGCTATTAATAGTCAGAAAAGGTTATTTCAACAAAAACAACTGAAAGGAAATATTATATTTGTAACTGTTCAAATAAATTCATCATTTGCATTGTAAACCATTGACTGACCCTACCGTCAACAGAATAGTCTTTTTTGGTGGTTTTGGTAGATGTTGAACTGTCTAAGAACTTTTGTTTTATACAGGTTCATCAAATCAATTTTTAGAAATATGAAAATAAATCTATACCTTTCATTACTGGTGAGTGAAGCAGGTGCTATAGAACACATAAAATTATTAATTCATGTGGTGTCAGATGGTCTGTAGCTCAAAGCCACCTACCTCTTGTCTCTCTCTAAGGCGTTTCTTGTGTTTGCTCAGTCTTACAGCGGAGTTATCAATGCTACTTATAATGAAGATGTTACAATAGATGTCATTACTTCTAGGGCTTTCATCTGAGACCTTCCATATCTGATGAACAGCAATGAATGCACAAAAATGGCATAATCCAAATTCAACGTGTAGAGCTGGGTAGGATTTTCCCTCTGAAATTTATGTAACTGTAAATATCTCACCATCATTCCCAAAATATCATAATGAAAAGCACACAGCTGCTCTCATGATGCTTTAGCATGGAGTGAGAATGTGTATAAGGTCAAGTAATATACTGAACTACAGCCAGGACTACAGAATAGAAACAGAGTCCAAATCAAGGTGTTCTTGAACCAGCCCTGCCAAGTACGCCTGCTCTACTCTCACCTATTAAAGTCACTCAATCTGTTAAGATCCAGTAAAATCTCTTTTCCAGTGTCTCCATCCTGTAAATTTTGGCTTCTTCCAGCTTGTAACAAGTTAATGCTTGGCTGTATATGTGAACTCCAACTTCTGCAGCTGAAGTCAAAATACATTTAGTCTCAAATCCTTTTAAACACAGAAAGATAAGGGAGAGATTGGTGTGTGATGCACAACATTACTGACACCTTAAAACAATACATGTTATGTTTTAAAAGCAATCTTGGGCCAAGCTACACACTGACTTCAAAACCACTCTGCAGCGGTGTTAATCATATTGAAAAAGCCAAGAAGCTTTTGTACAGCTTTGAAAGGTGAAAAATGAACAAAGAGGACAATGAACTGCAGGGGGAATTATTTTCCATGTATTTTTGAAAAACAAAGCAAAGGGTTTCATCCAAATGACCACTTCAGTTAGTACCACACAGCTGAAGTCCTAACCTCAGCTTTCTCATCGACTGAACATGGTTGACTTCCTTCATAAAGTACCTTGGTTTTCACTGATGAAAAACACAATGTAATAGCTGCCTGGTGGTGTTTTATATCCCACAGGTCAGTGAGTGCAACTTGTGCCTTGTGTGACTAAGCCATGCTTAATGAATATCTGTATTAGCTTTCAAATCTAGCCCTTTGACTTAATTTCTCTGCTCAGCAGCCTTTCCAGTAGAACTCCAAGCAAAGGCAAAACTGAGGACATCATGCTTCCAGTGCCTCAAGATTCCAAGTATCTTTTCTCAGATGGCTCCTGTGTTTTCCAGGCAAATATAGTACCTGAGCAGCAGGAACTGAGTGATGGAGAGCTGAGAAGCCTGGACTATCAGAGTCAGAGAGGATTCTTCCCTTAAAAACCTGTGCTAAGATAGTCTGAGGTGCAGCCACGCTGTTTTGGGAAGGTAGTAAAGTTCAGCTATATGGACATGAGCCATGCAATGCGGTCTGTTTTCAGGCCATCTTGAGTTACTATCAGAAAAGTCATCAGAGAGGCAATAGGGATGGGGGAAATATCAGCAACCAATAATCATTCGTGAGGTTTCACTGCTATGCAGAATTACTGTAATCTGGATTCCTAGGTTGAAATACAGGGTGATGATTTATCTTTCACAAGGTATATCTCATGCTTTTCTTTCTACTCTGTATTCCTTGTGCTTATCAGTTTTAAAAAACTTCTGTACATTTTCAATCATTCTCCCGAAACTTGAAAAGGTTCAATTGGAAACCATTTTATTACAGCTTAACCATCAACATTTAGCCAGTTCCTGCAGCCTGTTTGTATCTGTTTGAAAAAAAGAAATGTTCTTACTACTGCTTTCAAGAGAGGAATGGAGAAGAAGAAAGGTTCACAAATTTTCAGAAGTCCAGAGAGTTGAGATTTGAAGACAAAACTTCTGGCTGTTTACTAGAGCAATCCTCATCTCACACACATGCTGAGCTGAATCCTAAGTGCACAGCTTTCCTCAAACAACCCATGCCCCCATCCTCCACAGTTTATCAAGTTTCAATCTTTCAATAATGCTCAGAATTTTGTGAGAGGTCAGGACTTTTTTCAGAGAAAGTGGAGGGGTTAGGTGAGGTTATTTTGTTTGCGGAAGTCAAAATGTGAAGCCAAACCTTTCCATGAGCTAAATCCCTTTCTACTTTTTTATAGCCAAAGTATTCAGGATCAATTCTTTGTTATAAATTTCCCTCTGACAGGTATATGACACATAAATTTAGCACATAGGAGATGAGATTTTCCTAATTTTAAGCTTGTGTGGCTTACAATGAAATGCTGTTAGATTTCTTTCTCAGCATCCTCATTTTTGGTATCCTTATCACTCTCAAAGCCTATAAAAATTTCATCTGGGTAATCTTGACCTGACAATAGTTACATGGAAAACTCATAATCAAAAAGTGCAATATTTGGAAGCATGTTAATTTATTTTTGTTTTTTCAGTTTCAAATAACAAGCAATTAATAAACCTGACCAATTCCATTAACTGTATGTTGGCAAAATAAATTTACATCTGCCTCTCAAATTCTTCTGACAGATATCAAAGAGGAACTAAACACTTGTTACACAACCTGCAACATCAAATAATGATTCTCTATAACACTGTTTCCTGTATCATACAACATATGAACTGAGCAATTAGCTGGAAAATAGTACTCATTATCATTTTCTAAGAACTTGCAGACAGAGTGGTATCTCAAAACAGAACTGCATGTATTTTTATGAAGCAGTTTATAACAAATAATGTGTCCTTAATAGGGACAAAGTTCTTTCTTAGTAAAAATTGCTCTCAGGATGAAAAAGAATCTCTGCATCAGGGCTAGCAACAAAATCCAGATTATATATAAATTTCAGAGGATTTAATTAAGGTAATCAATCAATTACAGCATTTGAGAGTAAGTGATTTTCAGTATCTATGGGGCAGAAAGTGATAGTAAATTGTAAAGACTGCTAAAGAAACAGCACATAAACTGCTACAACATGGAAAATAGTCTTATGTAACATGGACAGCTTGTAGCTCAAAGGCAAGGCTAGACAAAAAAAGCAATTACGTTCTTATCTACTGACAATTGCAAAAGGAGAAGTCAAGTGCAATATTATGTATTAAGAGGCAAAGTACTAAATATGATGCCACAGCCATAATTTTTATTTCAGATGTGTAATTACATGAAGTCATAAGACAACACAAGAAAAGAAACCTTTTCCAGCTCTGCAATTAGTTCTTGTTAAATCACCAACTTTCTTTGGGTTTAGTTCTGAACGGAAATAAAGTTTAAACAACACTCACCTTGATTAGTTTTGCTCTGTAAAGTTTTGATGGATTGATTCAGCTTTACCGTTATCCATGTGACAAATCAAAGAAATATGGAAAGCAAATAAGAATTATATGGTCGCTCTGAGTGGGATAGGAGTTGATTCATTTAAAGCAAGAATTCCAGTGATCTTTTGAGTATTTTGGCTAAACAGGTTGCATACCCAGTTATTATGAACTTAGTGAAGGCTTGTTATAGATTTTAATGTGCTTTATTTTGCTCTCTTTGTTGAACAGAAAAGTTCCAGCCACCACTGCCTGAGATGTGTTTACCTTAAGCATGACTGATATAGGGTCAAAACAGTCCATTATTGGTTAGCTGGCAAAAAATTAACATTTGGGTAATTGTGATACATTTTTACCTTCATATTAGTAACAGCAGATCAGGGTAAACTGTTGAACCAAATCTGCATGGAAGAAACTGAAATACAGGTTTTTGTAGGGAGCTGGCATAGGGTGGTGACTGCAGATCACATTATCAAGTAATAACAGAACAAAAGCACCAGTTCAGAAAAAATTGGGATTAAGGCTCCCTTCTATGGGTAAAAATAGCATCAATAAGACAGATGGTTTCTTGATGACACAGGATCACATTCTGAGTCACTGCAGAGCATACTAGAGCATACAATGCCACTGCACAAGAACACTCCATAACCAAGGGGTTTGGTGTTATGGGTTGGGGTTTTAACTTATTTGTGTAACTGTATTACATGAGGTCAGAGAGGAAACCCCATAGTCTCAGTAGAAACACAGAACAGAGACTGCCCAGGTCAGGAATTTACAATCTAAATATAGCTCTTGATTTGTAGAGGGCTGGGCAAAAATTCTCTGTTCAGTCTGGCCAGCACTGGTTTAGCATGTGCATCACATTTTTTTTTTACATTCTGTTTTCCAAGACCAATCAGGAGGGATCAACTAAGAAGCGTAGCTCAGGCAGAATAGACTTACTGTTTTCATTTTTTTCTACATAAATAATGCGATGTTATTATGGAAAGGAATAGAAAAAGATTATCCTCTTTTCAGTTCCAGACCCTGGATGAAGTTTGAAAAATATATTACCATACATCACAATGTTACACTTGCAGAGAGAATTTGAATATCAATGAGCAGAGAGATTTTTAAATGGATATTTACATATAATATCACTGTATGTTTATATTTAATATCATATTGGATTTAATTTTATTATGTTCAAGAAAGCAATTGAGTGAAGAATAAACACTGTGGGATGTTATCTCATTGATATGCAGAATCAATATGATAATCAAGTTGCTGATATAAACTCGTAAGAAAAAGCTTCTGACATTTCATCTAGGATCCTTAATTTCATATTTACAATGTGGCATGAAAAGATATACTTCAGTTTTACTGTTTAACTAGGAAGATTACTCTTGTATCAATTTCTCTTTTTTTTCTAATTACTTTTACCCGCCTTTCAAATGATTCCAGACTAATTCTGGCCTCTACCAAAAAAAGTCATGCAGACTTTTTTCTTTTAAAAACAGTTTAATCAGGGAATCACAGAATGTTCATAAACATAAGGTGAATATATAAAACAAAAGGTCACTCTAAACCTATGCGAAAATACTTGTGAGAAGTATGCTTGTCTTTATGAGTTAGAGTGATTAGCATGTGTTTCCAACATCCTAAACAAGTGTAAGCTTGTGAAGGAAATTGAACAGGGTATACCTTGTGTTCCTAGCAAAAATTATAGTTGGCATGATGACTATTAGGTATATGGCTGAGGCATATCAGGAAAGTAATTTCTCTTCCTTATTTTCACTATCATTTGATTCCTTTATTTAACAAGTGCAATTCAAAGAAGCCTCCGCACCTTCAGTGGGTGGCATATGCTCACTAACAGACTAGCTGCAATACATACCTAGATGCTTCTCAGGAAAGTAAAACTATAAATCGATGCACTTCCCTAAATTTCATAACCAGCACTCATAAGGTGGATTAATTGCATGAACTCTCTGAGGGTGTAAGCATCATCCTTGAACATCCAGAGCTAATGGCAATAGTGGAGGGAACATACCAAAGAAGGGGACTTGCTGTGATTTTGCAGCAGGGCACTGACATGGTGAGAAGCTGGAGAATACTTTACTTTGGCTGGAGGTGTTTTATTATCTTCTGGGTCTGGGCACTGATAGGACTATGAACTAAATGTTCTCATCTATTTAGACCTGTGTTTAAATGCTATTAGCAAATCACAGAATCACAGAATGGTTTGAACTGGAAGGGATCTTAAACCTCATCGAGTTCCAAGCCCCCTGCTACGGGCAGGGACACCGTCCGCTAGACCAGGTTGCAGTTTACTCTCCCCCTGGATCATCCCTCATGGCGATATCACACACAGGGCATATGTGTTACCCCTGCAACAGAATAAACAAATGCAACGGTGACAAACTGTCTTTCACACGTCTTCAGTGACGTGAGAACACCTCCTGAAATATGTTTCTCTGTCTTAATATAATAAGCTTATCCTTTTGCAAACTGTTCTATAAAAAGTTATGAGAGCCGACTGTCTCTAAACCTGATATATCATTAAAGATTCTACAGCATTCCAGGTATTGCCACTAGTAATTTTGTGAGTTAGGATTGATTGGGTCTCTATTCAAGAATAAAAAAGGAGTGCTGTGCCAAGAATGTTGACAAGGAGTGATATGAACCCAGTCTTATCTCAGTGTTATTGCTCCTGCCAGTCACTATCTTACTATTAAGGTAAAGCAAGTTACCCCAGCGTGTAAGCCACTGATTGAAAGCTGGATAATGGTTTCTGGAGTTTTCACTGCAGCTGCAATATTGGAGGCAGTCTGGAAGAAGATGGATTGGCAAATTGCAAATTTATGTTTTAGGATGTACACATAAAAAGCAATATAATGAATTTATATACCTGTTCATATATGTACTTCTCTGTCTTTCATTGGCATAAACAAATGACATCTACTTTTCATAAATAGGTATACATAAATATGTCATCTCTGCTTGTTGATATTGCATTTTAGGTATGCAGAGATATTTAAACATAAAAAAGACATTATTTCTATTCTGAATGGTTCCATTAGAGTGATATATACCTCAATATTTGGGGTATATCAGTGTAGCTTACATATTGTATACTTATAATCACGGTGTGCATATATGTGAAATTTATACGTGGACAATCCAGTCCTGTAAAAGGGTTCATGCTTTTAAGTGGCTTTTGGACCAGTCCCAGTATATATTTCTTGTCTAGATGCAGCAGAATTTAATACTTTTCTTTTCTGTTGGCTGCCTGATAAGTTATGGTTACAACAAGCAGGAGCTGTGCTGGGGGAAAAGAGGTTATGAGATTCCAGAAGGGTATGTGTTCCAAAGAAGAATTAAACTAGGACTGCAAATATATTTGAAGAGACAGAGGCAGACCTCATAAGACAGTAATAGGACATTCCTTTAAGGTACTAAAAGCAAATTCCTCTTATACATAATTCAAAATCTGCACCTCAGCATCCACACCTTCGATTCACTACATAACCACTAGGTTATTAACAGTTTGGGAATGACATTTGCTTTTACTTGTTCTGTGAGAGCATATTTCTTATCAAAACTGGTATGTGGTTCCAGAATTATTCGTTTGTTCAGGAAATCTTTTTGGACTATCCTCAACCAACTCTGCAAGACAGCTTTCAGTTTCAAAGTTGGTTGCCTCCCAGGTTCACCTGGCTTCATCCTCCAAGCTATCTGATGAAGCAAGGATGTGCTTAGTGTCCTATATGTCTTTATAAATCATCTACACACCAGAGCATGGGCTGAGTTAGGCTTTCAGGTGTTAACATAATATTTTAAAAACAAAATAGCTTCTTACTGTAGGGCTGCCTTTGTATTCAATGGACAGCAATAAGCACCTCAACAAAATAACTCATTTAAACTTTCATATTGAGATCTCTTCTAGAGATACCTCTTTGGGAAGACAGGAACATAGGAAAAGTCTTTCCTAACACTAGCCTATAGTTCTTGCAGGATTCTTGATCCTTCATGTTTATTTCATCCAGTTTTTCTCTCATTGTCCTAACCATTTATATTTGGGGATATTTTTTAAACTTTACCAGCAATGCAAGCATGAAGTACTCACCTGGCAAGAAAGTCTACATATAACCATCTTCAACGTTAAGTGCACACCGAGTTAAAGAGCTAACAACAAAGTTGCATGATCTATATCATTCGATATTTGCATCACACCACTCTGTACAACTGACAAAAAGCCAAAACCACAGATGTTTTTCCTCCTACTGTACTTCCAGGTAGAAACTGTTGCTCACGTTTTGTAGTAAACAGAATAGTTATCATTTATTTATTCATTTTACTATTTGCATGAGCTCAAAGCCCTAAATTCCATAGAAATTGAGACGTTGGGGTTTGTTTTTTTTTTTTAATATGAGTTTATAGCGATGCAATCAAAACTATTCTACTTTTTAGTCTTGGGCTAGAAAGTTGACTGGATTGTCCTCCAGTGTTCGTCCAGCTTGCCTGCAATAGGCTTTATTGCCAGTATCCACTTAAAACAATGATAAAAAGCAAATATACTGTAAGGTAAGAAATCACAAATAGCTAGTGGATTGCTGCCAATCTTGATCATTATGGCAGCTTTTGGATTTATTGTATTAATTGATTGCATTAAAGGATTGTCCTATCTAAGTCTTTTCCAGTTTTTAATGGATGTTTAATGGATTTTGGGAAAACAATACTTTAATCTGAGCTAGCACAAATTATGCAGTTTGGTGTGAAATTCAGAGAGGGAAATTAAGACATTCCCTACCTACCATGTTTAGGTCTAAGCCACGACAGTGTTTCATAAAGTCATATGTAGGCTCTGTTTATGTTACATATCTCATACTTATATAAGCTGGCATCCTCTACAGACCTTGAAATCCCTTGTAGACTATAAGCAAGCAGTATTATCTCAATTTTTTATACTTGGAAATTTAAGCATAGAGGCTAATCTGAAGTTCTGTTTAGCATAAAAAGCTTTTCATCCAAGGTTTTATATGAGCTGCTTCTCTCTAGTGTGTTGGTATTTCTAAAGAATAATACATATATTATACACTTATAAGAATGAAATTTTTCTTCAGTTTGTACATAGCAGATGAGGAATAAGAAAGAGAAGTGACTTTCCTAAAGCTGGGCAGATGATGTGTGGCAGAATATACATCCTGAATCTTAGAAGTCTCCTTCTCATCTAGTGTGGAATACTGGAGTTATTCTTACCTTCCCTTTTAAACCAAGCACTTCCTATTCACTCGTTGAATGCTGACAGATGTCTTCAGATCTGAAGGTCACTCTTGTTGTGAGGAGCTTATTATCTAAATAGACAGTGTGAAATGGACTGCCTAAATTCCCATTCCACATAAATTGGGATTAAGGCTTCAAAAACCTACATCCCACTTGATGATCCAGTTTACTTCATTTCCAGGGGAGGCTACCAGTAAAGAAACCCTTATTCATAAGTCATCTCTTTACACAGTACGTAACTTGAATTGCCCAAATATGCTCAAGAATTCTTGCAGTGCAGAGTTGAAAACATTTCTTGCTGTAGTTTCTGCTTTAGTCAATCATGCAGATGCACCCAGAGAAGCCCCAAGGCTGGAAATGGACAGGACCACAGCTGTATGAGTACTGTACAGCTTTGCATAGCTAGGACATGAAGGATTTTGGATGAGAATGCCTTCCATTCCTCCATTGATACTACTGTAAGAACAAAGACAAAAATAAAAACTCCCAAAGAGAGGCAGAAATCCGTTGGCTACTAGCATTTAGCTGCCTTTCCTTGTGAAGTCTGATTTCTGGTCCACAATTTGTTCTTATGATTACACAGTGCTTCATCTTCAAGATATTCTCACTCAGGACACTCCAAAGCTGCAAATTAAGTATTCAAAGCTGGACTGAACTCTGCATTTTAAAGGGTATTGATCTGTCCCCATTAACCATACACATCAGGTACAAACTGAGGTAGATGTGTTTTCTCCTTCACTTCCTTTTCTCCTCTGGTTTGCATTCTCAAAAGTTTAATAAGACAACACTAATACCTGACATTGAAATCTTACCAGTAGATACCTATCATGAGACTCCCAAATCTCATGTTCCATCATCTGTTATTGGGGTTTTTTTCCAGTTTGTCTACTGACATTTCTTAATTTTATGATCTGGAATAGCTACATTTACAGAGGAGCCCCGAGTAGAAATTTTGAAGGTGAGAATGTGGTTAAACATCATCAGCCTAAGGGAGTTCAAACCCACACTACAGAATGCCCTAATTATTCAGGTTTGGAGTATCCTAAGGAATGAAATACCAGGGTGGGAAGTGATGAGAAAGCAAGGTCTTTTAAGCAGGGCAAGGAAATGCTAATAAGAAAGGACAACAGAGACACAAACAGCTCAGAATTTGAAAGGGGAGAGCCCAGATTTGAAGCTAGGATAGACTCTGAAAAAAGAAAACTACCCGTTATCCAATCCAGATCTCATTGATGTTATTATTTTTTTGCTGCTGAAGTCAGAAGCATAATGCGCCAATATTTCACAGTGCTGCTAATTTTCTGCTCAAACTGCAGCCTTTTTTTCACTGATGTGCCATAACTTAACTTGTAAACTCCTGATTATGAAACTGTGTTAAATAACATGTTCATGCAAAATTTTATTTGCCTGTACTGGTTTTTATTAATCTGGCATAAACATGTGCGTATGCCAAATTATAAAATATGTCAGTTGTTTCAGTGATTTACAGTATGAATTACAGACTGTCACAGCTAAAATTACTTCAGGGTGTGCAACAGTGCTTGGACTCCTAGTTTCATCATTCAGGATTAGTTATTAAGAAACTGAGATAATACTAAAACACCAATCCCCCGTATGTGGTGAGCAACTTCTATAGGGAAATATGTGGTGTAAATGAAGTAAAAACAGAGCAAAGGCTGTAAATCTTCTGGAATTTAGTATGCAGTTAGCAGCATGTAGGTCCATGAATGCGATTAACAGTCTCCTGCAACTAAGACAGCTCCTTTAGCTGTCAAGATTTTCACAAAGCAAAACCCAATTATACATAAACAGATCTTGAATCTTCCCTCTGGGCTTGTGTTTCTCTTAGCTATAGATTTTCATTCTTACCTTTTTTTCTCCCAAATGTAATATTTAATACATCTAAAGGTTGCCATTTTATTGAGGAATTCAGACAGTGTAATCCCCTGGGTGGCTTTCTTTGATCATATGTGGTACACTTTAAATTGAATATATTGACAGCATATTATAACATGCTTTGTCTTGTAAATTAATTTTCAGTTAGTTTTTAATGTATGTCAAATGTGAATTGCAATCAGTTCTTGGTTTTGTGTTTTAATATCATGACCACTTCTTTCATGAAAAGGCAAAAACCTTCTGTAAATGGCTTTGGGCTACTTTCAAGTAAAACATGTCATTTCATCTCAAAGGGCTCAGTGAAGGTCACTTGGGACAAGGTTTGTGTGCTTTAACTTAGGCATCTAAAAATTGCTTCTCTAAATCTCAGCTACATGAGTTCCCTGCATAGACAACAAAAAAGAAATTATTACTTTTTAAGAGTTATTAATTTTCTCAAAACCAATTTTATTAGATCAAGTGAATTAATCTCCAAAGATGCCTATTTTTCTCTAGTGACTCTAGAAAGAGCCTGTATTGTCCAGCTCAGACCTCGACACATTTTTAGATACTTTTTAGATAAGGTAGGATTAAGTTGCTTTAAATAGATGCCCAGGGTCATTTGAGATGCCTTCTGGTATCCAAGATACATGCATGGTAAGACAGATATGATGCAGAGCCTACAGGAGGACCAAGAACGTGTAAACTATCAACTAGAGACCAGGCAAAATAATCCCCAACACATAATGAACACTAACTAAATTGCCTATTTGAGGTAACTGAATTCTATCCTTGATTTTAGGTAACATATATTCCACCCCAAGTTACTTCAGCAAATGGGGAGGGCAGTAAAGGATTATCTTTCTTTCTCTAGAGTGCTGGTTTAAGGTTAGGTGACTCACATTCAGCAGGTTTGAGACTGAGATGTTGGAATTAGGATGTCAACAAGTAGTTGTGCACCTAGATGTCAACATACAGCTGTGTATCTGTGAACTGAGTAGCTGAGCTCTCATGACCACCAGCTGCCCAGATGAATGTATCTTCTACAGACTGGGATGCTGAAGTGTATCTTAGGCATTCACATATATTTTAGGTGGCTGTGATACAGGACTTACAAGTGACTCATGCCCATCTGGACTTGTAGCTGAAGTATAGAAGAGGCACCAGCGGCATCTCCAGTAATTTCAATGCCAACATGTGGGCAAATAGATCGAGCCCCTCTTGATACAGCTGGTGGAATCTAGACAACCACAGAGTAGATAAAGTACATAGTTAACAACCCACAACAAATACTTGTGATTCATCAGACAAATCACAACTTAGATAAGTGTCCCCTAAAACAATGTTCTGTGTGCAAAATGTCTCAGAAAAATTACTTGTATCCACAGCACCAAAAAAACCTACTTAAATACTGGCAGCAACTTTAAAAGAATTCTCTGTTTAGCTGCTCAAATGAACAGATTTAAAAGTAACTTAAAATCACAGTCTCTATTTGCAAAAGTACTTATGCAGAGTCTGGAGAGGCCTTTAATCTAGCAGACAGAGGCAGGATAAGGTCTAATAATTGGATGCTGAAATCAAAGAAGTTCAAGCTAAAATTAAAAGGAACTAATTTTTTAACTGTATAATGAGTTAACTTACTGGAGCAAATTACTAAGTGTCACTGTAGTCCTTAAATCAAGATCAGATATGCTTATAAAACATACATCTTAGTTTAACAACATATATCTGGACTTTAGGCAAAAATCCCTGGATGAAATACAGCCTGTGTCATGCAGGAACTCAGACTACACAGAGGTTGAACTAGTTAATCATAATGGCCCTGTATGGCTTTGAATCCACCAAGCAATAGGCAAGGTATTAATTTCAAGCAATAGGCAAAATATGTTCATGTGAAACTTATTTTACTTCTGATCTTTAACCCCAGCTTCTCCTTGTATACTTGTTTCTGCCCATATAGAATCATAGAATCATAGAATAGTTAGGGCTGGAAAGGACCTTATGATCATCTAGTTCCAACCTCCCTGCCGTGGACAGGGACACCTCCCACTAACCCATGTCACCCAAGGCTCTGTCCAGCCCAACCTTGAACACCGCCAGCGATGGAGCATTCACAACTTCCCTGGGCAACCCATTCCAGTGCCTCACCACCCTCACAGTAAAGATTTTCTTCTTCATATCCAATCTAAACTTCCCCTGTTTAAGTTTGAACCCGTTACCCCTTATCCTGTCACTACAGTCCCTTATGAAGAGTCCCTCCCCAGCATCCCTATAGGCCCTCTGCAGACACTGGAAGGATGCTATGAGGTCTCCACGCAGCCTTCTCTTCTCCAGGATGAACAGACGCAACTCTCTCAGCCTATCTTCATACAGGAGGTGCTGCACTCCCCTGATCATTCTCATGGCCTTCCTCTGGACTTGTTCCAACAGTTCCATGTCCTTTTGATGTCGAGGACACCAGAACTGCACACAATACTCCAAGTGAGGTCCCATGAGAGCAGAGTAGAGGGGCAGGACCACCTCCTCTGACCTGCTGGTCACACTCCTTTTGATGCAGCCCAGGATACGGTTGGCTTTCTGGGCTGCAAGCACACACTGCAGCCGGCTCATGTTCATTTTCTCATCAACCAGCACCCCCAAGTCCTTCTCTGCAGGGCTGCTCTGAATCTCTTCTGCCCAACCTGGAGCTGTGCCTGGGATTGCTCCCACCCAGGTGTAGGACCTTGCACTTGGCATGGTTAAACTTCATCAGGTTGGCATCAGCCCACCTCACAAGTGTGTCAAGGTCCCTCTGGATGGCATTCCTTGCCTCCAATGTATCAACTGAACCACACAGCTTGGTGTCATTGGCAAACTTGCTGAGGGCACACTCAATCCCACTGTCCATGTCACCAACAAAGATGTTGAACAAGACTGGTTCCAACGCTGATCCCTGAGGGACACCACTTGTTACTGGTCTCCAGCTGGACATTGAGCCACTGACCACAACTCTTTGCGTGCGGCCAGCCAGCCAGTTCTTTATCCACTGAGTGGTCCACCTATCAAATTGATGTCTCCAACTTAGAGACAAAGATGTCACGCGGGACAGTGTCAAACGCTTTGCACAAATCCAGGTAGATGACATCAACTTCTCTACGCCTGTCCATCAGTTCCATAACCCCATCATAGAAGGCCACCAGATTGGTCAGGCAGGATTTCTCCTTACTGAAGATGGCTGTCACCTACCACCTTCTTGTTTTCCATGTGTCTTAGCATGCCTTCCAGGAGAATTTGCTTCAAGATTTTGCCAGGCACAGAGGTGAGGCTGACTGCTCTGCAGTTCCCCAGCTCATCCATTTTCCCCTTCCTGAAAATGGAAGTTATATTTCCCTTTTCCCAGTCGTCAAGAACTCCACCTGACTGCCATGATTTTTCAAATATGATGGACAGTGGCTTAGCAACTTCATTCGCCAGCTTCTTCGTGACCCACGGATGGATTTCATCAGGTCCCATGGACTTGTGCATGTTCAGGTTCTTAAGATGGTCTCGAACCAGACCTTCTCCTACAGTGGGCCCAGGGTCTTCATTCTCACAGTCCCTGCATCTGCCTTCTAAGACTTGGGTGGTGTGGTCAGAGCATTTGCCAGTGAAGACTGAGGCAAAGAAGTCATTAAGAACCTCAGCCTTCTCCAGATCCAGGGTAGCCAGTTCTCCTGATACGTTTTACTCAAGTCTGCTGCTAATTTGTGAGACTGATGTACCTCAACAACCAGCATTTAACTTATGTCTCAATTCAGTAACACGATTTACATTTAGCTGAAATAATAGTAACTAAGAAGACTATACACTTTCATATTTGCTTGACCTAATATTTCATGGCATCTGTGTTTCCATATTTAGTGAGACATCTTCTGTTTTAGTCTAGCTGCTACTACCGCAATATCTCAGAAAAGATCCCTCTTTCAGGTCATCGATGTGGTCCTGTTTCTGGAAGCTTAGGTGACCACATAATGTTTACTTAGACAGCCCTGGAAATGCATTAATTCCTCTCTCTCACCTTACAGAGTACTGTTATATTTATGGGACAAAAAGAATACTATAGACTCAACTGACCATAGAAGAATAACACATTAATTGAGATGCACTTTAAAATGCAAGTGGTTAGGCATCACCTTAGCAGTTCTGACCTCACTTGTTGCTTTTCTGTCCAAAAGAGTGAATTAGAAACAGGAGCATCCTAGTGCCAGTGTCTAATGGTCACCTGGAATACATCCAGAAAGCATCTGGAAAATTGGGCTTTGTTAATCCTTGAGTTTTAGAGAAGTCAATCAGCAACTAACTTCAACAGTGGCTTGTGATGTAAAGGATGGATAAAAATCACTTGAAAAAAATGATAAACCTGGGTAGTGATCTATATGTCTATTTTAATGTGAACCCTTCCTTGCGAAAGAGAATTATGCTGACACTACAGAGATACTGCCATTACCAATGTAAAAAGCTCTTACCAATGTATCAGCTGGGATAAGATGCACTCAGAAAGACCAAAATCATCAAATGTTGCTGCTATCAGGCATCCTGCAGTCTGGTCCATTTCTATATGTGTAGTATTTTCTGTCAGCATCAGTAGACTGCATTTTGGAGTGTGGTGGGTGCACTGTGAAATCACTATGCATTATATTCATGGTTTTGGATATAGTATTTTTGAATTTCGTGACTCTTATGCTGCAGAATACTCAAGAATGACACTTATCTGTAATGGAAATGGGAAAGCAAAGAGAAGTCTTTTTCTCTGCATGCCTTTGGTCTTAAAAACGTATGTGCAGGAGTGGGAGGTGTGTTTGTCACTGAAACCACTTCTTACTTTCTGTTGAGAACTAGGATGCGAAGACAAGATTTCATTTCCTGTTAATGTCAGTAGTCATTCTAAGCATATAAGAATGTGGCACTTTGCTTTTCACTGTGAAACAGGACTAGACTGGGAAGACAGCAACTATAATAACTTCATTTTTAATATCTGATTTTTTGCAAATCACAAGGCCTCCAAAAATAAAACCCTTAACCCCTACATCTTTACTTTTTTTCTGCCAGGAATCTTTATTTTTGTGTCTCATGGGATTTGATCCCAGATTTCTTACTGAGTTCAGGACAAATAGTAACATGTAGAGATAGGCAGCTTTGAGGACTTTTGAGGCTAGCCAGATGCTGAACCTTTATTTGTACCTCTCAGCTTCCTTCTGTTAAGCAACAATTCCATTCTCTTTGACCGGGTGGGAAATTCTATTGGTTTTGTTCATCACAGGAACTCCACAAACACCACTTCGCCACTTTGCTAATTTCACAGAACCATAGAATCATAGAATCATAGAATAGTTAGGGTTGGAAAGGACCTCAAGCTCATCCAGTTCCAACTCCCCTGCCATGGGCAGGGACATCTCCCACTAAACCATGCCACCCAAGGCTTTGTCCACCCTGGCCTTGAGCACCGCCAGGGATGGATTTCCCAAATCCAGTTTTGTTCTGGTCATGCAGATGTCTTCATGGTGGATGTTCATGCAGAGGTGAATTTGTTCATAAGATAACAGGTCTAAAATTAGATGAGTTTAGATTTATCTGCTTCAGAACCACCTTTGCTGACTGATGTCTTTATGTTCTATTGTTCACTGAATTTTTTCTTATTATAAAGGACCATTGTTTATAAACTATAAGCAGATCACAGACAAGTGACATTTAGCATATAGTATTTTCATATTAGTTCCTTTGAAATAAATATACAAGAATATCATGGAAGAACAGATAGGTACATTTAACCGTTCCTTAAGTTATGCCCATGCATAACTTATCACCTTATGACAAGGAGCGAAGAAGAGTTGGTAACTTAGTGCTCAACCTCCCTCAGGGGTCAATAGGAATTAAACTCAAAAATCTGCAAGGCACAGATGAAAATTTCAGTTCTAACTAACTCATTTGTAACCTCAGATCTACCAAAGTGCTTAAGCCAGGATCCATACAGGTTTTTTGAGTCATAAGTTCCATAGAAATCAATGGTAACTAGCTGCATAAATGCCTCATGCATTTGGTCTAGGTGAAAGCATAACTTTTAGCTTGTTGGACTTTATTTTTGTCTTATAGCTTGGAAAATGTATACATTCTTTGCCTTAGGTCAGTATTTTTTCTGTCTATTGTTTTTAATTGCCTTTGAATTATTCCCTGCCAGTTATCATCATCCCTAATTCAAATATGGGTTGAAAAATATTTATAAAGAACTCCATCCATCATCAGAAAGACAGTTTCTAAAGGTAAGTCCACATGGTTTGCTGTGATACAGACCTAGTAGCTGGCTTTTCAACCTGCAATAAATATTCCTTTCCCTGTCCTCTTCTGATTGGTCCATAATTAACACTAGGGAGACACGGATTTAACTATCTGACAGATATTTATTTAAAATACCTTCTGCTGCATATATTAACATTTCTTTATCTACTTTTTTTAAAGCAGCTTTGAGTTCAGCAGTAAAATCAGATCCAGAGTTTGGTTATGTTAATAGCCTTTCATGGCAGTAGTGTAGATCAATTTGGAAAAAGCAGCGAATCAGTCATCTGCAATATAATTGTATGTGTTTACACTGTAGAAATGTTTTTAGCAGAAAAACACAATAGAAACATATGACTCACATCAATATCACTTACGATGGATAAATTGTGAAAGGAAGTTTGGTCAAAAGGAAGATTAAATGTTTCTCACATACATGTACTGATGGCATATATTTATGTATTAACTAAGTCTTTCTCCTGAGCTTCTGCAAAAAGGCAGAACTGCAAATAACTGCTACTTATCCAATCCTCTGGTTAGTGAATACACTTGTGCTACTCAAAAAAAGGCCTAAGTGCCCATGTGTGAGGTTAGTTTTATTGCTAGCTCTGGCTATCTCATCTCTTGTATCTGTCTACTAAAAGCCCAGAAACAAGATGATAGAATAGGATTTCTCCTTTTTTTTTCTGTCCCTTACTTTTCCTTTTCTTCCCTTCTTTTTCCTTTCCTTACTTTCTCGATGCAAATAGAACATGAGATTTTGGAAGACAACTAGGTGACGCCACCACAACACTGCTATTAGTGTCAATGTTTTTGCAGACAGCTCTGACCACTTCAAGCTGTGGCTAGATGAGCAAATTAGGGTGCAGAAACCCCACAGGGACAGCCACTGAGGTTGCTCCTGATCAGTAAAGAATAGGGCGATGTCCCTATTCCTTATGTCGTATATGCCACATGGTGAATCTGCTTAGTGTGGCTGTAGGAGCCAAAATCACTTTTGAAAGCAAATAGAGATAATCCAGGTTACTGATCTGTCAGGACTCACAACACCCAATCCTGTTGATCCCAGTTATTTTGCTGCTATCTATAATGTGGTTCACAGGAAACTTAGCAATGTGTTTTATCTGTCCTTTGTGACAAAATCTTCCATGACAAATGAGCCAGAAAGATGTTATAGGTTCAATACTTTTGCCAGAAAAGTCTTTGTGTACATTCTTTGTACATATATACATAAAGATGTATCTAGAATAGAAGAACCTGTTATAGACATGTTCTAATGCTATTGTCATCACAACAATATTTGGGCCCTTTTGTATTAAGCCTTAAGGTCCATGATTAAAATCTACAGCTGTAATCTTAAGATTACAGCTCAGCTTCTCCCAGGGAAGAATCCAGTGTGAAATACAGTGCACTGTTTTGAGAGGTTTTTATTTTGTTTGGGGTTTATTTTCAACATATATGCTGAGGTCTGACAAGATGAACACTGTTTTCAAAAGCAGCATAGTTGCAGATGTAGGAAATTATTTGTTTATGATATTGTCTATCAAAGAAATGTCACAGATAGATGGGTTTTACTCAAATATTAGAGTTTGCAACCAGTTCTGATTTAGCTGGGTAATAAGTATATACTCAGGCAGCAAGAGAGCTTGCTGTTGGCTACATTTATCATACTCAAAAGCACAGAGGAAGCCCAACAAAGCCACTTGTAATTTGCACTCACTAAGTTGGATACAGATCCACCTTTTTCTCCAACAGTAGCCTAGAATAACAAAGGTTTTGGGAAAAATGCCTGGTTTTGGTTGAACATTTCTTCTCATTGGCTATCTGCCACCACAAACACACAGGGGATATAATAGCAGTCATTTGGAGTTCTGTAGCCCTTATCATCTGAGGACCTCAGAATGCTTTCCAAGTGTTAATTAAATCCTCACAACATCCATGTACCCATGCATAGCAGATTTCAGGTTGTTAGGATCTCCCTGTGACCACAGCAGCTCACTAAATCTATTGCTCTTGGGAGACTTCAGACCTTTTCACACCAGAGACAAGAGCTGCACCTCAGTCGCTGCACTGCCAACCCAAACACTGGCATTGTAGTTTCCACTTAACTCTGTCAAAACAAAATTAGGTGAATTTTTCAGAGAAACTGAACACTAGACTTTAACTACAGAGGAGCTTTAAGATACATTAACCTGGTTTAGGGGGATAATGCTTTATTAGCAGCTTTAGAGACAGCAGCTTAAAAAAGCTACTCAGGTCGGTACAGAAAGAAATCATTCCTTAATTCTGCAAAAGCACACAATACCTCCTCATGTTGCTGACTCCAAGCAATAAAAAAGCATGAGTTCACTCCAAAAAGTTCTTTTAATAGTTTTTTTGTCTTCAGGCTTTTTGTTCCCTGCGCAGTTCTTGAGACATTAGAGTTTTAAAGTTCTTTGAGGTGGGAAAAGATTTTTCCCACAACTATAAAGAAATGAAAACAGATATTCTTTTCAAGTCACATGAGTCATTTAGCTAGGAAAGAATCAAATATTGAAAGGTCTGGTATAACTCGATGAGAGTTAGCAGTGTTGTTTGTTTACCTTTTTAACACAGCATTATTTTCTCTTAATAGCCAGCTCTGAAAAGACACTCAGTCTCAAACTCTGCATGGAAAGAGCTCTATCTCTCTTCTGCACCATAATGGGCATCTTGCAAATACGCTTCTGAATATATTTGGCATGATGGTCACAAACAAAATTCCATCTGAATACTGTTTTCATTTTTGCCTCTCCTATGCATATTTGTTTAATCTACTGAGTGCATGTAAATAAATCCAGCACTAAGCTCTATAGAGAGGCGAGAGTGAGGATGTACTACAGCGCACACAAAGCTTTGCCTTATTACCTGCTGTCCATGCAGTTTGTGTTCTCAGTTCTGATCATCTTGAATTCAGATCCCATTATGTCACCTATGGAGACAAGTAACGCATGCAGATACCAGTAAATATTCTCCAGGCAGCCTTCTAGAAGCATTTCTTTACCTTGAAATATCAATGTATAGTGCTTTATATCACTAACAGTGCACTCCGGAAGGCCATTAACTCCTGTCTACCTTGCGATCACAGAGGAAACTCCACAATGCTCTTGGTGACTACCACATAATATAGATACACAAGAGGTAGCTTTAAAATTGATTTTTTGGATGCCATAACAACCCCATTGTGGAAGCCTGGAGCTCATCACCCTGCCAAAAGACCTCTTGAGGCCATATTGAGCATGCAAATCCTACTGATATTTCTTCTGTGTTCAGCAGGTCTGTACAAACTAATGGTGGTCTGAAATGGTTAACTAGTCCACTTTATAACTCCAGACTTACCAAATAACAAACTAGATTTCCAAAAATTGCTTCCTCTGACATTGTTATGATGAATATAGAATCATAGAATCATAGAATAGTTAGGGTTGGAAAGGACCTTAAGATCATCTAGTTTCAGCCCCCCTGCCAGGGGCAGGGACACTTCCCACTAAACCATGCCACCCAGGGCTATGTCCAACCCAGCCTTGAACACTGCCAACGATGGAGCATTCACAACTTCCCTGGGCAACCCATTCCAGTGCCTCACCACACTTACAGTAAAGAACTCCTTCCTCATATCCAACCTAAACTTCGCCCATTTAAGTTTAAATCCGTGACCCCTTGTCCTATCACTACAGTCCCTCATGAAGAGCCCCTCTCCAGCATCCCTATAGGCCACCTTCAGATACTGAAAGGCTGCTATGAGATCTCCGCGCAGCCTTCTCTTTTCCAGGCTGAACAGCCCCAACTTTCTCAGCCTCTCTCCATACAGGAGGTGCTCCAGTCCCCTGATCATCCTTGTGGCCCTCCTTTGGACTTGTTCCAACAGTTCCATGGCCTTTTGATGTTGAGGACACCAGAACTGCACACAGTACTCCAAGTGAGGTCTCACGAGAGCAGAGTAGAGGGGCAGGATCACCTCCCTCGACCTGCTGGCTACGCTCCTTTTGATCCTGCTCAGGGCACTCAATCCCACTGTCCATGTCACCAACAAAGATGTTGAACAAGACCGGTTCCAACGCCAATCCCTGGGGGACATCACTTGTTACTGATCTCCAGCTGGACATTGAGCCATTGACCACAACTCTTTGCGTGCGGCCAGCCAGCCAGTTCTTTATCCACTGAGTGGTCCACCTGTCAAATTGATGTCTCTCCAATTTAGAGACAAAGATGTCACACAGGACAGTGTCAAACGCTTTGCATAAGTCCAGGTAGATGACATCAGCTTCTCTACGCCTGTCCATCAGTTCCATAGCCCCATCATAGAAGGCCACCAGATAAGTCAGGCAGGATTTCCTCTTAGTGAAGCCATGCTGGCTGTCACCTACCACCTTCTTGTTTTTCATGTGCCTTAGCATGCCTTCCAGGAGGATCTGCTCCAAGCTTTTGCCAGGCACAGAGGTGAGGCTGACTGCTCTGTAGTTCCCCAGCTCATCCATTTTCCCCTTCTTGAAAATGGGGGTTATATTTCCCTTTTCCCAGCCGTCGAGAACTTCACCTGCCTGCCATGATTTTTCAAATATGACGGACAGTGACTTAGCAACTTCATTTGCCAGATTCTTCGTGACCCACGGATGGATTTCATCAGGTCCCATGGACTTGTGCATGTTCAGGTTCTTAAGATGGTCTCGAACCAGATCCTCTCCTACAGTGGGCCTAAGGTCTTCATTCTCACTGTCCCTGTGTCTGCCTTCCAAGACTTGGGTGGTGTGGTCAGAGCATTTGCCAGTGAAGACTGAGGCAAAGAAGTCATTAAGAACCTCAGCCTTCTCCAAATCCAGGGTAGCCAGTTCTCCTAATAGCTTCCAGAGAGGACCCACATTGTCCCTAGTCTGACTTTTGTTTGCAAATTATATAGTCTGCAAAGCATCATTATTTCCATTTATAAAAGCAGAAACTAAAGCACAGGAAGAGGAAATCACATGTCCAAGGTCAAGGAACATCAGTCTGCTCTCCTAAGTGCCACATTTCTGTGCTTTAATTACTATATCCTACAATGATGGCTTTCTGGGACACATGGAGTAAAAGTGATAATAATGAGCACACAGATACCTCCTTTGAAAGGTATCATCACATATCAGCCTCCATGCAACTCAATTTATACACCTTGGAAGGATGAAGGGCTGAGTCAATATAGCATTAATGTAATATCTTGATGGCTGTTAGCTTCAAAGACATCATATCCCACTTTTCACAAGCAACAAGACTTTGAAATGAGAGCAGTCACAATACAGGTAAGTGCCACCTTTTAAATTATGATCAAAGTTGAAATGCACTCTGAAGTTGGCAAAAGACCTATATATTGGTTCATAGACTGTATTTAATAAATATATTTTTTCATGCAATGTGTGTTATTGGTTAGAAGAAGAGGAATTCCATTCTTTTAATTTACCTATTGGGACATGAAATGCAACAAATGACAATTTTACGTAGTTCAGTTGCTATAATGTTCAGAAGTGACTGTAATAAGTTCCTAGAACTCATATAGACTTACAGGGGATCACCAGCACATCAACGTGCATGAGATTCCTTGGTATGTTTTGAATCTGGGACTTAACATCTTCCTTGTGTCTTTGCTAAAGGCACATTAGATTTCATTCATTTAATTCCAAAAATTAAATAACTACATTTATTTCACTACCAAATGGGCTTGCTGTGAGGACAAATGTAGTACCGGTTTTGTAGGTACTCAAATTCTATGAGACTGTGAAATGTAAATGTGGGTGGGAAATGTCTTTTCTTTGAATTGCGACCAGGTTCAGCTTCCATCATAGTTTTAGAAGACATTCATCTAATCTGGTGGGGACTTTACCCCCTTTCTTCTCAATTATTCCAGAGCTTTACTGTCTTCATTGCTAGAAACTGCTTTTGATGTCTAATCTGAACTTTTCCTTTGCCATAGCATAAGCCTGTGATACCTTGCTCTGTCTTTCGCATCAGTTCTACTTCTAATAGCCTTTCATATCTTTAACACTTCTAATATCCCCTTCAGAATTCTTGGCTTTAGGTTAAATAAACCCTAATAAATTTAGACATTACCATCACCATCTTTTGGGATCTTTGCAGAAGATCTAAAACCAGCTAAAGAACTGAGATTGAGATTTTTATGGGTATGATATTTTCCTACAGAGTGGTTTCTTTCCTTCTGGGGCTTGTGTCATCTACAGTTTTAGTGAACAGTCTTTACTCCCTTGTTGAGGTTTCAATGGAAACTTTCAATATATTCTAAAGCAGAGATGAACTCCCCAGAAATTCTGCTTGATAACTCCCTTTAATTTGATGGCAAACTACTGTTGATGAATTACTCAAATGATTTTGCACCTCCCCTCCCCTAATTTCCTTGTGGGAACACCACATAAGCCAATGTCAAAAACTGTATTAAAAAGTGAAATGATCTGCTTTCAACTACTTCTCCTCTGTCCCCAAACCTTCCCATTCCAGTGGGTGGCATCTAGATTGTTTTGACACAATTTCTGCTTGGTGAATTTACGTTGACATTTGTAAGTACCTAGACGAGTGTGTTTGCATTAAATAGTTCCTAGAGAATAATGATGTGTGAAATATTGTAGGTGTTGTCTTCAGCAGCTGGTTCTTGGAGCTCTTTAAGACTGCTCAGAAGGAGAAACAGAAGCAGAAAGAGTGAGGTCATAGCACTGCAGGGTGGGAGAGAGCAACTGGTTTTACCATTTGGCCTGTCATAAGCTGGTTAGGGAAAAGAATGATGGAAAGCACATCTGGGGCTGCTTTAGGAGAATAAATTAAGAGCTGCTTAGTATTTGTGGAAGGAAAGACAGTGGTCATCAAATAATATACTAAAAGAAAGACTGTGTTTACCAGTGATGTAATAGGTCTTAAAAGGTGGAGGTGGTGGTTACTTGAAGTAGGTGAAGCTTCAGTTGTCTGTTATCTGAATCACAATCACATGGAAGCAAAAACCATTCCGTGTGCGGTGTATGCTTCTTTGAACTTGCCTCCTCTAACAGATATATCGTGTATGTATACATGCACACTGCAAAGCATCCTACTTCATATACCTTTAATTCAGAGGGAGGCTGAACACAAAAAATACGAAAATAATTAGTGATATTATTGTATATAGGGCTGGAAGGCCCTCAAATATTGTGTTAGATGTAGTGTAACATGTATGGAACAGGAGTGCTGTTTACATCTCATTCTAAATAAAACCTCCCTGGGAAAAAATTTGTAAGTAAAATCTTTTGGAACTTTATCTAAGACAGTTTGCATGGCCTTCCCATAATTAAAAAAACAGCATTTAATGAACTGAAAATTATATTAGCCACTAAAAACAAATCAAGACATTGAGTATTACAGTTTGTTACCCTGTGAGGCTTTCATAACTTTCATACTAATTACCAAGAGACAATACAAAAAAAGCAATATTTGCTTCAAACCAGTACATTTTTTGTGGTTCCTAATTATAAAGCAGAAAAGGTGCTGTATGAAGCACTGTGGAAGTATATCTTAAGGTCCTTTCCAACCTTAACTATTCTATGATCCTTCAGGGATTGGTGTTGGGACCGGTCTTGTTCAACATCTTTGTCGGTGACATGGACAGTGGGATTGAGTGTGCCCTCAGCAAGTTTGCCAATGACACCAAGCTGTGTGGTTCAGTTGATACATTGGAGGCAAGGAATGCCATCCAGAGGAACCTTGACATGCTTGTGAGGTGGGCTGATGTCAACCTAATGAAGTTTAACCATGCCAAGTGCAAGGTCCTACACCTGGGTGGGAGCAATCCCAAGCACAGCTCCAGGGTGGGCAGAGAAGAGATTCAGAGCAGCCCTGCAGAGAAGGACTTGGGGGTACTGGTTGATGAGAAAATGAACATGAGCCAGCTGCAGTGTGTGCTTGCAGCCCAGAAAGCCAACTGTATCCTGGGCTGCATCAAAAGGAGTGTGACCAGCAGGTCGAGGGAGGTGATCCTGCCCCTCTACTCTGCTCTCGTGAGACCTCACTTGGAGTACTGTGTGCAGTTCCAGTGTCCTCAACATCAAAAGGACATGGAACTGTTGGAACAAGTCCAAAGGAGGCCATGAGGATGATCAGGGGTCTGGAGAACCTCCCATATGAAGATAGACTGAGAAAGTTGGGGCTGTTCATCCTGGAGAAGAGGCGGCTGCGTGGAGACCTCATAGGAGCCTTCCAGTATCTGAAGGGGTCCTATAGGGATGCTGGGGAGGGACTCTTCATGAGGGACTGTAGTGATAGGACAAGGGGTCATAGATTTAAACTGAAACATGGGAAGTTTAGATTGGATATGAGGAAGGAGTTCTTTACTGTAAGTGTGGTGAGGCACTGGAATGGGTTGCCCAGGGAAGTTCTGAATGCTCCATCGCTGGCGGTGTTCAAAGCCAGGCTGGGCAGAGCCTTGGGTGACATGGTTTAGTGTGAGGTGTCCCTGCCCCTGGCAGGGGGGGCTGAAACTAGATGATCATAAGGTCCTTTCCAACCCTAACTATTCTATGATTCTATGATTGTATATTAATATCAGAATATGAAAAGCATTGCCTGAGGGACAACTGCTGTTACTATCTTCATCAGTGTTTATTTTGGGCAAAACATTTTCCACCCTTAACTGCCATGAGCTTGCAGCTTAAAACAGGAAACAGAAAGCTTTATCCTCATTCTAGAGAAACAGAGACACACAAATCAAATGTACTTCCTGTGGCCACAGTAGAAATTTGTAGGTAAATCAGGGATCCAATTTGCCAGTCAGTGTCTTAAGCATAGGCTTTTTCAGGTATTCTAACTGGACATTAAAGATTTAGTGGGAATTTTCATGAGGGGGTGGATTTGTGCCATTATCTATGGCTAGATTTTTTCCCTCCCTCCCAAGTTATGCAGAAAAACTGTTTGCTGATACTTTGCTGGCCTGCCTGACACCCCAGAGGTGACCATATAGCAGTAAAACTGCACAAGCTATAAATTATATATTATATTTCATACTATTCATATTCATATTATATATTATATTTCATCCTATGAAACAGCACTCAAAATCTTACAGTTTTCCAGCCATTTATGTAAATGGAAGGTGCAGCAGAAGGTAACTCAGTACTTGCTGCTAGGTGCCGGGGTGTTGGAAAAATCCCAGGGACAAAGAATGCCCATTCAGAGGTCAATGGACTGATGCATAAACCCTCTCTGTCTGCACAGCAGCTTCTTTTCGTTGTCACTCTGCACAGAGACCAAGGGGCAAATCTGTCATCATGTTACACACCAAGCAATTCCTTCCCTCTTGGTTACTCTTCCTTCCCACCATTGTTTCATTCTACCTCTCTTGTTTCTATATTTCTTTTCCTCAACATATTGTCCCCTGGTGCTACTCTCCCCTCGCAACACAGGGGTTTCATTACTGCTGCCAAACCCCATTCCATTAAACAAAATTATTAATATCTAAATAAAAAACTAATCGATATTGATGTATCAATATAGCTCCTAGATTTCCACAGGTTAAGCAAAGATTGTGGTGCTCAGACTTCTGATTCACTGATCTATCAGAAGTGCTACAGACTAAATATCATTTATGTGTTTTGCATGGAAGACTACCTTTTTCTTTGAATATTTAGATCTTTGAGGGCATATAAACATAATATGCCACTGGATCTAGGCCAGTGGCTTCAGGTCCCAGCTCCCATATTAGTCAAGTTCTAAGTACCCAGCATAATCATTTCTACTGTCTGAGAATCATTGTCATGAAATGGCATCAATGACATCATGAGCTGCCTTAGGAACTGCCCAGTTCTGGGCTCCCTCATACAAGACAGAGATGGACATACTGGAGTGGATTCATCAACGGGCCACAAAGGTTATTAAGGGACTGGAACATCTCTTGTACAAGGAGAGGTTGAGAGAGCTGGGACTGCTCAGCCTGGAGAAGAGAAGGCTCAAGGAGATCTTATCGATGTGTATAAATACCTGCTGATAGGTAGTAAAGGGGTGTCCTGGATTCAGCAGTAGCTGTCATTTTTTCTCCTTCTTAGTAGCTGGGACAGTGCTGTGGTTTTGACTTTTGGCCAGCGAACAGCGCTGATAACACCGATGTTTTTAGCTGCTGCTCAGTAATGTTTACTCTGATCAAGGACTTTCTGAGCCTCATGTTCTACCAGGAAGGAGGGGAAGCTGGGAGGAAGCAGAGAGAGGACACCTGACCCAAACTAGCCAAAGAAGTATTTCATACCACAGCACGTCATGCCCACCATATAAACTGGGGGCAGTTACCCGGAAGGGTTAGATCGCTGCTCGGTCAGGCTGGGTATCAGTTAGCGGGTGGTGAGCTGCTGTATTCTCTCCCCTCGTTATTTCCCTTATCATTATTATTACTGGTGGTAACAGCAGTGGTTTGGGTTATACCTTAGTTACTGGACTGTTCTTATCTCAATCCATTGGAGTTACATTCTTTAGATTCTCCTCCCTATCCCTCTGGGAGCAGGGAGAGGAAGGGGGGGAGTGAGCTAACGACTGCATGGCTGATTTACGGCTTGGCTTAAACTACGACATGGGGACCAGATTCTTCTCAGTGGTGCCCAGTGACAGGACAAGAGGCAATGGGCATGAACTGAAATACAGAAAATTCTGTTTAAATGTAAGAAAAAAGGTTTTTTTACTATAAGGATGACTGAGTTCTGCAACAGGCTGCCCAAACAGGTGTTGGCGTCTCCAGTCTTGGAGATATTCAAAACCCAAATGTACACAGCACTGGGAGACCAACCTGCTGTAGGTGACCATGCTTTGAACAGGGAGGTTGGATGAGACAGTCTCCGGAGGTCCTTTCCAATGTTGGCTATCCCCAGATCCTGTGTTTTTGTGAAATAAAATGTTTTAGTGCAGGGAAAAAACAAATGTAATTAAACTGTTTCCTGTGGAAACCACAGTCCATTACCATAGCATACAGGAGTAGGTGGGGAATAAAGATTTGCTAGTTCTCAACAACTTAAGAAACTAATACTGTTAAAACAGTGGTCTGAAGGGTACATCCAGAGCAACTGATTTCAGTCCACTCCTTTTGCAGGTCATCATAACAGGTAACACCTACTCTAAACTTCTTCATTCTAAATGAGGTCCAGGCATATCTGGGAAGACCAGGTGTTTCCAAATTGAAAAAGAGAACACAAAGAGGACACTTGCAGAGAGGGCTACACTCCCTATGCTCCAAAATACCCCTTGAATTAGAATGACCTGCCTTGTGTGCTGTGGCTGGAACATAAGGGAAAGGTAAAAGCCATATCTGAGTTTGAGTCCATATTATTAATAGCTTATGAAATAAAAGAAGCTGGAGAGATGAGTAAAGGAGGTCTAGATGCAATACCCTAAGTTTTGGGGGGACTAGTTTTGAGTTCAGCTGATGAGGCATGTATTGTCATTGTACTGGTAAATGCTGTGTGGGCTTCCAGTAAAAATATAAGTAATATCCTTTAGGTCCATTTAAACAGAAAAATCTGGTTTTCACACACTTACAAAAACAGCAGGAAGGAGTAAAGAGTGTTTACAGGCTCTTACTAACACAATGTTGCAATTTAGGCTTCTTTTACAAAATAGTGCCCAGTATCTACTATCTCATGATAAATAGAAGCTGTACTGCATGACACTTCTGAACAATGGGTGAAATGGATGTTAGAAAAATCTCATTTATCTTCTGCTTTATTTCTTGATAGAGGTCCTTGTCACAATGGCTATTATGTGACTAGCCCTAGAAAGACCACCTCATTAGTTCTCTTTATCAAGATAGCAAGGTCTCCTTTAAAGGGACAGCAGTTAGATTGTAGATTGAAATAAAAAACAGATTTTGCTGTGTGAGTGTTTCTGCCCCTGTTTTCACTGCTTGAATACGTAGGTTGTTTCCACAGCTGTCAACCAGATGAAATTAATGCTCTGTGATGAGGAAGGTATCCCTGGAACAGAAATGTAAAAATGGAATTTGATGAGCAGATTGCTTATATTTGCCTCATGCATTTCTTTAATGCATGTGGCATTTCTTTAATAAAAAAACACACACCAAGGGAGAAAAAAAAATGAAAGCAACTTTCTGTATATTCTGTAAATCTGTTTTCGCCTTTGTCTCTTCCACTCACGAATACATCTTCCTCTTGTCTGACAACCACTTTGAAAATTCGCCTCTATTGCCACCAAAGCAACCATGTGAGTGTCAACAAATCAGTAATGATTTAGAATATGTCAAAGGAAATTCAACATTTTTGTCTCTTCAAAAATCTTAATGACAGGTAGATAGAGTTGGACAGCACCATCTCTATTGGCTCTCTCTGAGTTTTGATGGGTATTTTTCACAGAATGAACGAGTTTGCTTTCTTTCTGCAGCAGGCGAGGCAGGCGAAGAATAACTGTAAAATCTGATAGTGCCAAAGAGTTGCATTAGCCATGTCTAGCTTTCTGCATAATTAAGAGTGTTTTGGATTTTATTATATAGAAGATCAATGATTACAAAATAATATCGCTTTTTTCTTTGTTATGAGTTATGATATAATAGTAATTAACTCTCAGAAGACACTGCTAGATTTAAATAGGTGATTAAAATACCCTTTCATTTGATAACTCACTGGAGAAGAGCCTTAGAGGTAAAAGGACATTGAATGGATCTGACAATACTATTAGCTTACTGCATAAATCACAGCAACTTTTTTCACTGCATTTTAAATTAAGATAAAATATTAAAATGAAAAAAAAAAAAGAAAAATTACATTAATACAACATTAAAGTCAGAAATTTTAAGCCACAAGATGGGGAAGTGAAAAAGCTCTGTTAATAATAATCCACAGCAGGTGTGTGCTTTCAATGAGTAACCTGAATGATAAATACTGTATCTGAATACCTTGAAAATATCCTAAATATAAAGGGACAGCTACATTTGCTAGGAATAGATTAGGTACATCGAGTTTAAAATCCCTATTTCTGTTGTATTTACAGGTTTGAAAGAATAGAAATGGCAGTATGGGGTTTTCCTTGAAGTTGTTGCATGCCATATTGCACACCTTTTGGGAGTAGTTTCTTCTTGTGTCATGCCCACTGCAGAAATGGAGCTGTCATGTTCCAGAAGCTCACCATGAAAGTACCATCAAGAAAGTACAGGAACAGCTTGTACTTCAAAGAATTTGCAAGTTCAGTGTTGGAGTTAACAGATGCAGAAAGAGTTCAGAGAAATAAGATAAAATAGATCACCCTGGTGGATGGAAAGTCGTTGACACTGTGAGTCTGTCCTGCTTTGAATGAAACATCCCTTAGGCAAGGTTGCTGCAGCCTCATTGATTAAACCACCAGTGCAGAGTTCCTTGTTGAGTTGCTTATGTATGAAGTGAACTTGTGCTCCTTTAATGCCAGTTTTGTTACTCCCCTGCTATCAGTGATTTTCTTTTAGAATTTCCTCAGCACTTAAGAAATAAAGGAGACTGAGAGAAGAATGGAAAATGAAGGTTCCCTAGCACTTTCTTTCTCAGTTTGTTACCACCTTTCTAATCATGCAGATGTTTTCTCTAGGAGCTCCTCGAAAGTCACATTTCTATTCCACTGGAGCACAATCATCTCACTCTTGAATAAGTATTGTGCCAAAAAATACTGCATCACATTACTAATACACATCACGTTGGTTACTACATTGTGTAGGTCTGCGTGCCATTAGCAACAGACACATATGAACTGAAGAAATCAAAGAAACAACTGGACATACAATCATTTTCTATTCCTAATAGAAATAGCCTGTCAGGGCTCTGAACACTAGTGCTCAGGCAAAAGCCACAACAGTAGAAAAAGCTGAAAGCTAGCACAAACCTGTAGGTACTTAGTCTAAATAGACAAAACAAAGTGGGGAAAAATGCTTGGGAAATGGAGTACAGATGTGGAAACATAAAGAGAATAGCCTAACGAGCACAGAGTGCAGCTAGATGATGACAAAGCTGGGAGAAGAATCAGCTCTGCAGACCACCAGTTCAGGGCATAATCTAGCAGGTTGGGTGCGTGGCCATACCTATCCAATTTGTTGGTCTTTCACATAACCTATCCAATTTGTTGGTCTTTCACAAGCCAGTCTAGAATTAAAAAAAAAAAAAGAAGAAAAGTAAAAAGAAATTCTGGGTTTAAAAGTTTTTAAATTATTATAATAATCCTTGAGGGGGGCAGAGAGGATGTATTTTAAATGTCATTGCCACCCGCTGTTGCATATACTGATCACACCCATGGTCTGGACAACCAACACACAGAGATGGACCAGTCAGTATAAATATCATGGACACTTGTGTTACATAACAAATCTTTATCTATTTACCTTTCAGAACATTAGATAGATCACTTGTGAACTTTGGTCTTTTCACGGTCATAAATATTATTGTTTCCCATTCATAGCAACTACAGAAATAGCAGGGATACTGCTGATGGAAAGACCATGACCTTACTTATCACACCACCTGTGTACTCTTGAGAACCCTACAACTGAAACATTACATGTTGACTCACCTTTTTCTTATGATGTATTGTGATTTCTCAAGGCTAGTGTTTTCAACCATGGATTTTCAGAGCTGTATCAGTGTAACAGATTTTAAATCTAATCTATTCTGGGGAAGCTGGCCCTCCTCAAGAAACTCTCCATCTTTCACAGTTATTCTATTTCATTAAAATGGTTGTCCTAACAATTCCTTTTTTTCCTATAGTACAGTTTATTCTTGAATATTATTTCCTACAAGGTTTTCTATTAACCAGGAAAGATTCAAAAGTACAGTTGGTCCATTCAGGACTCCAGCATATCAACACTGTGCACCCTATTCCCCCCTCAAAGACTCCTATACCTTTCTTACACCACATATAGATATAGAAATAATCCTCCCACTTCTGCTGTGTCTTGCAAATGTTATCCCCTCTGTTCCACTTGTCTCATGCAAAACCTTTCTTATTGGTATTACCTTCAGCTCCTCTCTGTTACTGTTCCCCAAAACATAAGCATCCAAAACACGGAAGTGTCTAAGATGTGCTCATCTATCTGTGGACATACTACACTTGCTAAAGCAGCCTGTGTTAGTTGTCTTTCAAGGAGATAGATACCTCCTGATGGGAAGCAGTCAGACCATCTGCAGATCATCCTCCAGGACATTCACCCAGTGATTCATTATGAATAGTTCATTGGCCTAATAGAACCTATTAGTACTGTGAGACAAAATGACTATGGAGAGCAAATATGTTTCTAGCTTGACTAATATGATCGCCTAAATATCTTCTGAGGTTTGGCCCTTGTTCTGTCAGGTGTTTGAAAGATGCCAATAGCCAGAAGACCTTTCTCCAACTGAACTCTGTGAATGTTGCTCATCTACCAGGGCTTGCTGCAGCCTCGTGCACACAGCTGAGAGATGACGGAACATGGAATATGGCTCATATATCTGCAACAGCTTTCCACTCCCATGGGGGAAATCAGCTTTCTTTGCTAGCAGAAAGCTCAGTGACTAATGCATTTTAGCTCATAGTCCCTACAACATTAAGCAAAAAGTGGAAGGGACTTTGAAGGCACTTGTTTCCCTAGCTGTGGGAAATATATTGCCTCCAAACTGATAAATAAAATAATCCCAATGATAACCAAGCAATGCTTTGGAGATTTTGATCACCCTGGTTATCTAATATTTTTCCATCACCTTATGCTAATTAATTACTAGTTTAATACCCTACTGAAACACGTATCACCTGCTGTAGGAATAGTTGGTGAGAATATGTTACAGGAAGTTATATAGGAAGATACAGGTGAGAAAACACTTCTGAAATGTTCTCAGGTTTTGGAAAGCTTCCTTGTCAGACAACCGGTGATTACAAAAGAAAATCATCGATAACTAACTGGAAGCACTGATGTTTCTAGACTGGTATTTTTTATGCCTGTCCTGGGTTCAGCAGTAGCAGTCATTTTTCTCCTTCGTAGTAGCTGGTGCAGTGCTGTGTTTTTGACTTTCGGCCTGGGAACAGCACTGATAACACCAGTGTTTTCAGTTACTGCTTGGTAATGTTTTGGTCTGATCAAGGACTTTCTGAGACTCATGCTCTGCCAGGGATGAGGGGGAGCCGGGAGGAAGCAGAGACAGGACACATGATCCAAACTGACCAAAAAAGTATTCCATATCACAGCATGTCATGCCGAGGATGTAAAAACACGGAGAGCAGAGACCCAGAAGGGTATGAAGTTTCGCTACTTGGTCGGGCTGGGTATAGGTGGTGAGCAATTGTATTCTTTCCTTGTATTTGCCTTGTCATTATTATTATTGGTGGTAGCAGTAGTGGTTTTGTGTTATACTTTAGTTACTAAACTGTTCTTATCTCAACCTGCGGGAGTTGCATTCTTTCAATTCTCTCCGGGAGCGGGGGGAAAAAAGAGGGGGGAGTGAGTGAGCAAAACTGCGTGGCTGAGAGGCTTAAACCACCACAATGCCCTGTTCGCCCTTACGCACAATCACATTACACATTGCAAGTAGTAGTACCTTCTGGCTGTCTCAGTGTTCAGTGTTGTGGAAGGTTTCCAGAGACTTTCCAAAGACTCGTCAAGAGGACACTAGTTTACATAAAGTCTTATGGAAAAATCTGAACCCAATTCCTGGCTCTAACAATTGCCTGAGGGTTAAATAGGCACAAGTTCTGCTTCCTCAAATATAGCTAGGTTCCTAGCATCTACCAGTTCCACAGTGAGGTATATGCCTTATATGTCTAGATCTCCTTATAATAGATGGGATACTGGTACTAGTATGTTTGGTAGGGGTAAGGAATTATTACTGACAACAGTTTAAGTGAAAATATCTATTCTGTTAATTCTTTGAAGAAATCTCTTATTTTTGAGAAAGGGCATGTCATTCTTCACCTAAAACTCCTGGCATCATTTCCAACTTCTTTCTTCTTCATAGATGTTCCAGAACAATGCTTCCATATTTTAAATAATGAATGTCTTCTGAAAGAAAGCCTAAAATTATTCTTGGCTATGGTTACTAGAGAAGTTAATGTAAGCTACTTAGATTACTATTATAAAAATGTTTTTCAAATGTTTTTACTAATGTAAGCTTATATTGAGAGCTTGATCACAAATGGCTTTTGTTCTTCAAGTTTTTTTTGACCTGCATAATCCTTTGATTTAAATTCTTGAGGGAAAATAAAAGGGCATTAAAAAATTCATGCTCTGTATACAAATAAGTTTTCATTATTTGCTTAATGAAGGAATAGTCTTTCTATTATTCACTGCTTTCTTCTTTCACTGAAATATTTCTTCATATCCACAAAATGCATAGCCTCAAATCACAGAGCTCTAAAGTTTGAGAATGTGTTAAAATACTTTCTCTGCAGTAATTAAAAATTGGCTGTACCAATTGTTATTTTTTCTGTCAACCAGAAGATTACGAAAGGTTTGCAGTGGGGGAAAAAAAAAGCAACAACCCACCCTGCTTTTTTTGCTGGCCTATGTGTAATTTCCTGACTGCTTTCTTCTTTACAAAAATAAGGAAATAACAAAAAACAACCAAAGAAATAAGCAACCAAACAAAAAAACAGACTAAGAATAAGGGTAATCTGAGAAGGTATTAGAAAAGTCTAACTTCTGCTTCTGTTGTCTGTTGTCTTTCCTACTGAAGTGATAACAAGGAATTTCAAATTTTGAGGAGTAGTCAGCTATCAAAGTAGCAAAACCAGCCTGCGCAAAGGCAGAAGACATTTAGTGTGTTCACAGTGCCATGAAAATGCATCCTGCCACAGCATGGCTTCTTCCCTCCTTTCACTTCTAACCAGTGTAACACTGCTGGTGAATATCTGCTGTTATTGATGAAGTTAATGGTTCTGGTATTATTAGTTAATCAGTAGAGATTCCCATTTTCAGATATCTTACTATTCGTACTCATAGATTACTATCCTCAGGAGTATTATAATGGTTTGTAGTCATCAGCTGATGGTAATTATGGAGGAAAAATATTTCAGATGAAAAAGAGATGGAGGTTGAGTGGATCGAGCAAGATCACTGAAGTGATTTTGGGATTACTTTCCCAGTCCATTTCACATCTCATCCCCCATCATCTGCAGCGTGTATTTTTCCCTTGAAGACTTTAGCCACAGATAATACTGTACAACTTTTCCTCTGCTGTGGAAGTGTGGTAGTGTACTGCCACCCTCTGCTGGAATATACATGGACCAAGCACCCACCTCCCCATTTAGAAATAACAGTATGGATTGCATCATTGTCAGATATAGCAAAAAAATAAGGAATGTGGAATGTCAACTTGACATGTTTGGTTTTTTAAAGTGGAGGGTTTGAAACTTTGAAATAATTTTTATTCCAAGACTAATGTGCACTAAGTACAAAATTCAGTTTCTACAACTCTTCCAAAGGGAGTAATGGCGAGGAGAATTTCTGTGGAGTTTTGTCAGAGAACTTCCGTGTTACTGGTTACAGAGTTGTGGACCTCTAGGGATTCCTTGGTTGCTTCAAATTTTACAAGCATTATGGAAGGACTTAAACAAGCTTCCAGTTACGAGTTTTGCAACACTTCCAAACATCACTAAAAGCAGAAACACAAGTTCAGCTGCTTTCCAGCCTTTCTATGAACCAAGGTCTACTTGGTATTACTCAAGTGGCAAGCCAGAATTTCCTGCTTTGTTACAGTAGAATCAAAATCCTTTGAGTTACAAAAGCAAATAAAGGTTGTGGTGAGATGGGCAGATGTTTAAATTATTTAAACAAGATCAAGAGATCAATAACTTTGCTTATGGGTTTGTTCTAAAGAGGTACAATAAGGCCCCTTGTTTTAAGCGCAAGTGATGAAACTGGGAACCTCCATTTCTGCTTGTCCAGTTTGGTAGTTTAAATGCAGGTAAATAGATTTCAATCATCTCTGCCAGACTTCTCCAAAATATTGAAGCCCAATACCAATGGGCTGAAAACCACTAATCCCCTCTGAAAGCTCAGGTTTATTTTTCCATCATTTCTAATGTGCAGGATGAGTTCGGTTTCTAAAAAAAAATTGAGCTATTAAGATCAAATTCTGACCATATGGGAGTTACAAGAAGGTCTCAGAGCAGGAATATTCCATCATGTTAATTGATTACTGCAATATGTTGCACATGAGGAGAAGGAAGGAAAAAGAATGTTATGAAGATGTTCCAGCAGGTCCCATCTTTTGAGTAATGCAGATCACTGAGGATTTATTGCCCAAGAATTTACGGTTTTTATTCACATTTGGTTCTGATTTAAGGATCTGATACAGATTCTTGAAACAAATGGCAGACAAAACCTTGACTGCACTTGAGCTTGGTTCTTTACAAAATGAAGTTACCTGTTAAAGACAACACTTGACTTACCTAGGACAACCAGATTTTTATACTACACAGTCTGTAGCTGTTGAACAACACTGGCATACATTATGATAGTGCCAGGATTATATTCTATGTATGACCACCCGAGACTTTTTTTGCTAATAGTATTTAATAACTTGTATTTATATTAAGTAAGCAAAAATAGAAGGCATTATTTTGGGTAATCACCTACTCATAAAGTGTTGTTTGTGTTTATTTCTAATCCAGGCTGCATTCATTATTATTTCTATTAAAAAATGCCTTCATTCTCTGTGCTTGAACCTTAGCTACATGAGGAAGAAAAAAAGCCAAAATGGAAGTCACTATAGTGTAAGCAAAGGAAAAAACATGACAATTTGTGAGGGAAAGTGTAGTGTGAGAAAGCTGGGTTAACATTGAAGCTCAATATGTCATCGTCTTCACTAACAATTTGGAATTTAAAATCAATTCAAATCAGTAACATGAAAGAGCTTTCAATTCAATCATGGTGGCTGGACTTATGAGCCATCTGTGCCATATACTGAAGCTTAACTGCTTTACTGTGGTCAAAGTACTGAATTAAAGGGAGTCAGGAGAGGGACAAGGAAGGAGAGACAAGAGGTATAGCCTCCAAAACCTCTATAAATCTAACCTCCCTCCTTCCTACTGCCATCATTAGATTCCTACTCTGCTGCTGAATAGTCTCAGGTAGGGCTTTAGCAGCTGAGAAATGAAGGCAATTTGAAGATTTTATACTTGTGGATACATTGTAGGACTTACTGTGTGACTTAAAGGCATTTTTCTTGTAAATCAAATATTACCTTAGAACATAACAATACTGGCAAATGAAACCAGTGAGGTGCCACTCAAGACTACATTCCTGCTTTAATCATGTTGCTCTTTGAGAATGTAAAGCTTTTAATCATGTCAGGCTGCCACATTTTGGGTTAAAATTCATGGGAATTTGCAGATATTATTTTGGCCACTGGAGAGCTCACTTACAAATACAACAGGGACTCTATTGAAGTCATAGAAATTTTTTTGTGCTATTATTTTGTGAATACTCCACAATGACTGCAAAGTTCAAACCTAGCTGGGTTCATATGTGACAAAGTTAATGCAAAATGGGCTTAATTTGCAATTTCGTCTCTTTTGTTCTTCTGTACTTTGCCTGTTTGCTACGCATTAACAACCGATACAGTGTAAAAACAGGATCTTTTGATTGCTTCATATCTTCATAGCAAAAACTTGTGTTAACTTTTGTATTAGTGCTTTAACCTTGAATTAATAAATACATAAATGAGTCCTCACTTTTATGCTGTTTTCAGTATCGAGTCAAGACCAATGTGGTCTTATGATACGACACAGGCCAACAATAAACTCCTGAGAGTTTCATTCAGTAAGGTAATTTTTTATCATTTAGATTACTTTTTCAGATAGTTACCTGTGAGATACCAGTCCAAAATATAAACACAAAGCCATTAGAAACTAGCCTTGGGTTTTTTTTCCTTGTAGGTTTAAGGACAAATATAAGGACTGGCAGCAAGCGTCAAGGGTAAATTTCATTTCTCTCCTCTACACTGCATGTATGCAGTTACACAGCATTGAGAAGGTTTAGAAACTAATAGGGGCAGATGACGAATATATCATACCATTATAGACAAATAACCAAACAAAATGGTACTAACTAGTTGCTAGTGCAGATAAACTCTAGAATGACATGCTTTAGTTCTATGAACATTGAAGTCTGCTTTCACGAAGAATACTGCATGAAAGTCTAAGCCTTTTGAATATTCCTTCAGCAGTAATACTGCTCCTGTTGACAAATCTTTTAAACACCTTATGTGAGCATCACTTCATGCAAATCAGATTTTCAGAGGTGTCGTGAGAACACATGCATTAGATCCAAATCCACCAGAATGCCAGGGATAAAGGCATGCTGCCGAATCATGGGAAGATCAGAACAGTTTTTCAGAAGCAGTCTTTCTAGAATGTAGATTCATTGCTTCATAACACCACTTTCAGGCAGATTTATTTCTGAGTATGAAGTTTTGAATTCATCTTAGTTTATATTTCTGAACCCAAGACTGTCAGCTAGATATTTGAAAAGCCATCTCTCAGACATTTAAACTAACTTATTCATGGATATGCATGGCTTGTAAACCTGCTTCCATATACCAATCTTAATGAGATTTTGCTCTTCAGCCCTCTAGTTATGGGCAAAACAATCTGTTTTTGTGACTCCAGTGTGTATGCTTTGAATGTGAAATAGACTTGCATGTTTCTGTCTCCCATTTTTGTACCTGGGTGACAATTTATGCTATGCACAGCGAAATACAGTTTGAAATCAGTAATAAAAATACTTTAATTGTATGTAGTTTTCTGAATTTCATCTGTTTTCAATTTTGTGTAAGCGTAGAAAAATTACTGAAATGTCAGTCTACACAATCGAGTTCTTGAAAAAAACCCTCTATGACTGTTAACAGCAATTATGTCCAAAATAAACCCCATTTAATATGAAAAGAAAAATGCAAAAGCCATTTCCAGCGCAAGCACAATGCCAAACAGCACAATAGGCTTAATATTTCTCTCAAGGTGTTGAAATTGTTGATTAACTAAATTCAATTAGTTAAGCAAAGAAAAAAGGACTGTATCACCATAATTCTAGTCATTTAGCCCTTAATAGCTATGAATTATTAACATTATGAGGTTGCTTGTGTATAGCCTGGGAACTCATCTTCAAACTCCCTAGGTTCTTGCTGCAGACATGCTTACATGACTTGCAGTGCCCAAGCAACTGCACTCAGCTGACATACTTCTTGCCTGCTGACCCATGTAATCTGACCTTCTGTGTGCTCCGCTCTTATTACATTTGTAAAATAAAGCAAATAACCTTAAATAACCGTCAGGAGAGTTTAGCACATTTTAATTTGCACTTGCAAGAGATGACAAATGCGCTGAAGAGTCAAATTCAGTAGAAGTTTATCAGAAAACCTTCATTTACAGTGAGCAACAAGTGAGCACTAAACAAATGACTTACAGAGATTCCTTCCACCCTAAAATCTCCTCTGGGATTCTATGAATTATACAATTTAGTGACTAAATTGTTCAAGGATTTGCAAACAATGAACTCTGATAGCCAAAAAAGTAATCAGAACATCCCAGTTGGAGTAATTATCACTATGCTGATGTTACAATGTATCTTACATGAAGGAGCTTTCATTTGAAGGGAAAGGGAATTCAATCACTAATGAATAAGGTGCTGAAGCAGAAGGGTTATACTGGAATATCTGTAGCCCAGACTGGCTAACCAGTTATGTCCCTGAACTGCACACAGCTTTTAGTGCTGCCAGGGAATCACTTAAAGCTTATCTGGAGCAAGAATAAATTATTGAGGAAGGAGATGTGGGAGGGGGAGTAGAGGCTATAGGGAGGTAGGTTATAGCTCCAAGGTTCATAGTTTTAAAGTTAGGTTTAAATTTTCCTAATTTGTTACCAGACAATGTATATTTTATAATAACATGATGCTTTTTCTTCATGGACTGATAACCTCATCCAGTTCTGAGCAGAAGCCTGGCTCTTTCTGTCTGACCTACAAAGGTTGATCCAAAACCGGGAATTTTCCCATCACAGGCAGTCCGGGAATCCCAAAAGAGACAAACTAGGAAGTCAAACGACTTAAAGGACTTAGTCCCAGACCTGTAACACTTCCTTATCTCATGTTCATTCAGAATGGCAAACACACATGCCCTACAAAGTCAAGATAAATGTGAATTATGAACTCATCTGATTTCTGATGTGAGTCTGTCAAAGTCCTTTGGACCACACCAGAGGAATCAGTTCACAGTTGTGTTGTGGTGTTTTTATTTGGTTCGGTTTAACCTCCATTATGTTGCTATTGAAAAGCCCATTTGACCCCTTGATTCGGTGTAGTTAGGCAATGAAGAGGATGGATCTTGCTTTAGGTAACAAGACACAGCAGATAGAAAGGAAACAAATGGGAAAGGCCAGAACTGGATGCACATGAAGTGAACAACCAGTAGGAGTGGGAAAAGGACTTCTTTGGTTCATGGCTCACTTAATTCATAACTCAAAGACACCACACTAGAAGTAGCTTACCATCTTACTTTTTGGTAGCTTATGCCTTCATTCCTGAGTAGCTATTGGCTCAGGTTTAAACAAAACTTCTTTTCTAATGTGGGATAGTATTTTCTGCAATGTGACACCAACCTTGTCACCATAGGAATAGTGATAGTACATACCACTCAGTACATCATTTTCCATGCAGCTTGGATGGGCAAGGCCTGCTGAGTACCTGCATTACAGCTAAGGTCCTCAGTACCTGCACAGGAGTGATCGAAAGAAGCAAAATTCAGTCCAGTCATGTTATAATACCTCTTTGAGTCCCATAGTATTGGTAGCATGTTAAACTCCTGCTTTCTAAATTTAGTGGAGCCACATTGGGCGAGTATGAAGAAACTGCCTGATTTTTATTATCTGGTTCATGGACAAGACTGATTTTAAGCATGCAAATAGTCCTTTTGAAGTTGTAGTAAATTTGCATGTGACACTATACATGTGCTTTAGCAATGTGCTTCATGGAACTGTTAATGATTTTTGTCCTGATCATTTTAATGCCCATTCTAGCAGCTTTCATGCATGAAATTCCTTTTACTGACACACTTATGTGGATAATCTGGCATTTAACTCCTATCTTTACTGAGTCAGTTACATTTTGCTTTCATCTTTATTCTAAGCCAATGCGGTGTTTGGTGATTACCTTTATCAATCTCCCTGCACTAGATTTGAGTATACTCACTGAATAAACTGCACTGTAAACAACCTGTTCAGTATGTAGATAAGAACTGGATCCTTTTAATCCCAAATTGCTATTACATCAGGCCCCAAATGTGTAATTTAAGGATCAAAGCCTTAATTACTATCACAAATGTAATTCAGTAATAAGGAAAAGCTGAATGATTTTCAGATAAATAAAATCAGGCACAATCGGTGAAGCTCTATAACCATTTCTCTAGTATTACTTAGTGTATTTAATTTCATTTTGTATTTTTCTTCATTAGGTCTACAAACAGAAAGAGCTCAAGGTGTTAATCAGCTGAACAGGTAAGAGTCAAGTTTACCCTAAAGCTCCAGAATTTCATATTGATTATTTTATTTTCCTATTCTTTACAATATGATTACAGTAAATCTATAATGCAAGATTATAAATTAGTTATCAGATCTTGTTTCCAATTTCTGTAATCTTATTTGCACTAATTCTGCACAGTCTTTCCTACTTGTTTTATTTTTCCTTAGACAATTTTCATAATTCCTTTCAATTATTTCTCATATGCTTAACATTTGCTGTTTTTCTTGTTTTAGCTAAAAAAAAAAAAAAAAATAAAAAATAAGTTAAACAAACAAACAACAAAAAAACCCTACAGTTTGATGTGAAATGTAATGTTGGAAAACACTTAAATATTCAAACCATCCAAAGTATATTGCTCAGAGTTTTGAATACAATTTCTGTATTCCCTCTTCTTCATTTAAATATACACAGATGCGTGCAAGATAGTACATGCAACTTCGGTATAGTCTGCCTGTGCTCATGTAAACTTCATCAGTAGAATTTAGCCAATAACTTAAATGGAATTGTGGAATATCTACCTGGAGTGGGGAGTGGTTAAATTATCCTTTTTCTTTCTATAATGAATGTTTAATTATTGTTTACAAAGTATGAAAAGAGAGAAGAAAAATGACAGCTAATATAAATATTTATTTGACCATCATTTAGTAAATACATAAATCTTTTCTTCTTTCCTTAGACACTCAGCTCTCTTCAGCAGAATAAGGAGTAGGTAAGTTGCAATGATAAATTATTCTTTCCAGTTTCATATTCTATTTATAGCCTTTTCCTTCATTAGAGTTTTTAGTTTGTTTTGGGTTTGCCAGTTTTCATGCTTCTGTGTATTTTTTAAGAAATATTTTATTACAGTTCATATTTCTTTCTTTTCAAAATTATAGTCCAATTACTTTCTCAGTAAACAAGAATTCCTCTTTTTTATGTGAAACGAACTACCAGCAAAAGTGGTTTCTGATTAGGCAAGCTAATTTTGAAAGGACAGATAGAATCAAGCAATGAACTGGATAAAAATAATAATGGAGCATACCTTGTTAGGTAACAAATGGAACAGGCTTTGGAGACAATTAATGCAGGAGATACTTAATGCTGAGATATGTTAAACAAGCTTTGTCTTATTTATTTGATGCTATAAATCATAGCTGATTTCCTTACGTAATGTACTGTAAGCACCTAGCTAATCACATTTCTGTAAACACATGCCACTGTAACTGTTCTTTCCTACTTTACATGGAAACACCAGCAGCCTTTCTAGGAGTGGGGGTGCATATACACATATATGTATGTGTGTGTGTGTACATTGATAGACAGATGCATACAAAGACAGATCAATCAATAGGTTGGTCAATCAATCAATCAAATAAGGAAAAGTGATCTAAAAACATTCAGGACGGATATTGCAGGAAAATGTTTGGTAATTGCGTTCAATGGGTAAACATGATTTCTTTCACATTGGGTTTCCAAATTGCTAAATTACAAATTGTGGGCCATTACTGACTGAGCTTCAATCTGTTTGAAGTCTTACACTAAAGTAGCACTTTTCATTGGGTTGTTGGAAAAATTGTATCAGAGACAGGTGGTCTAACAGATATCCTTTTCCTTTTTTGTCTGCTGTGTATATAGAAGTTCTGTTCCTAAGAAGCAGCATAATCAAGATATTTTTTGGAGTAAAAAGCCAAAATGTTAGACTTTTGAGGAAAAATAAATGTCTATTATTCCTGTCCTTTTATGTTTGTGAAACAAGCATATGTGCGCACAGTTCTAAAGAATGAATCAAGTTAATGCCAACAATATCCATGTCCGATGTGAACGACTTGCCCCCTCCAACCATTGTCAAACTTTTCCAAACTCCAGAAGTCAAGGGTAAACAATATCCAGTTTAGAACTTTAAAAATGTGTGCAATATAATCACAATGAAATTTCAAATTCTTTAGTACAGATCCCAACTACATCTGTTCAGCTTTTTATTCAGCAGTTAAGCGAGTGGCAATTTAGCTAGGAAAGATAACATGTAGTTGCATATTCCTGTGCTGTGTGTCCAATGGTTTTTGTTTAATCTGAAGCTAGAGAAATTTTATGTAATTAAAGGTGAGAATGGTTGTCTCACCTGTAAGAAAAAGAAAGACATTTTCTTTATATTTTCTTAGCAGCAATACTTCTGTGGTAATTTTCAAGACTTCTTTCAAACTGTAGAGAAACACTATGAGCAACTATTAAGCAATCAGTTTGACATAATTCTCCAACTGTATACTCGATGATTGCATTTTGTATCAAACAGTAAAATTTACTGCTGTGAAAGATTCAGTTATAACACTATTTCTTCATCAACTGCCTTCAACTAGGAGGTTGATGAAGCAAGCAGATGACACACAGTGGCTTAAAAGGGAACTGGGCAAGGTTATATGGAATCAAACCAAATTTCCTCAAATATAGATTTCCACAGATATGAAGGGTATAGGAAATGCTTCATTTTCAATGGGAACATGAGGACCCAAGTGCTGAACTTTCTCATATGATTTTGGGAACAAATGACACTGAGGTGTCAATGGAAGACTTCAGAAGCAGACTCAGCCACCATGAATGGTTAAGGATACTATCCTCCAGGCTACCTATGGACTTAATCCAATGTTTACTGCTAAATTGCTTCATCTTCCTCTTTCTGTGGCTTTATCTCATTAGCAAGAATTGTGCTGCTTCCTCTTTGTCTTGTGATCTGTGAAAGTCTCAGTCATATGGAAATCAACACTATAAAAAACTTTCAGTATCACAGGGAGGATTCAGTCCTCTCAGCATCTTTATGATTTCTTCTATTCATTAAACAAGGAAAAACTGGAAACAGAGTCCTCCTTCATGTGACCTGTCTTGGGTTTGGGTAGCCAAGTGTTTCCTTACAATGCAGGACCCCTGTAGAAGAGTTGTTTTGAACAGAGGTGTGTCAGGCACTCTGCCTCAGTGTCCACCCTTAAGTCAATCATACCATCTCAAGTCTGAGGAGTAGCTCTTTACCGTCCATTTGGAACACATGAGGATATGATCATTTATGAATATGAGTAAGCATCTTCCTCCAGGAGCATAGTATCCAATTCAAGCTCAAGAAAGGGCCATCAAAAAGACTCAATTTAAGCATCTGCTGATTTTTAGACATACATAGAAAGGTAGCAAATACCACCAGTACCATAAACAGCCAACCTTCAGTCTTGAAGAAGAAAATGGAATCATGAGGTTTTATCTCTTTCTGCAACCCAAGGGGAGGCCCACATGCTGTGACATTGTGCAGAATAAACTGTTCGCCCGTGCTGTCACAATTTGTATTAAATCAGTTCTCCTTCTTTCGTTTGCTGCAAATTTCAGTTCTACATAATGATTTAATAGGAAAAACTTCAGTGATATTGCTGGAGAAATAAAAACATCCCCCTAAATGTGTGGACGGCTCTTATTAAAATATATTAACAGATTACACCTCTGTTTCCTGCTTTCTGCTTTTATTTTTCAGCACTCAGGCAACAAATCATGTGGATGGTAATTTTTCTTGCTGAATGGTAACACATTTCTAAGCACTCAGTATACTAAACTTTTTTTTTATTTACTTCCTTCTTGTTTACTTCTTTTTGAAGGTTTTACTGCCAAATCCCTCTTATCTCTCATGTGTGTATCTCGAAATCGTCCATAACTGCCTTCTCTCCCTTACTCAGTCAAACTGCACCTTAATCCAGTGAAACAGCTTCATAGTTTCAACATCTGAAATCTCTTTTGTATCCTTCTCCAGTCACCAAATCCAGTGTTCCAGGTGCCTGTTACTAATGCGATATTGCATTTCTAGTGTTGCAGCAACTCATTTTTCTACTTATTCTTTCCTCTCCTACATCAGCTTCCCTTTTGTCAAGACTTAGTGGATATGCACTGCAAGACGAGTACAAGATGTGAAAAATTGTGCTGGGAGGCAGAGCCAAACCCAGAACATGAACCTCTAATACCTCAGCACAGGGGATGGAATTGGGTTGGCAATATTTGCCATGTCAAGATTTTGGGGTATTATTCAATAGTACTACCATTCTTTGCTTATGAACCCTTGTGTGATTTTGCATCATTTCTCATCTCCTTTGTTCTCAGGACCACATGGTTTCCTGTTGAGAACTCCCACCTTACAAGAAAGTTCTTTCCAAGATTATGACCTTTGTGGCCTTGCGTTTTCTTTTAGAGTTCCCACTCCTACCCTGTGACTAGCCTGCTTACTAATTCGATTAGTTTTATATAGAGTCCTTCCACATTTCAGAAGTCCTTAAAACATCAGAGAACCCCTCTGTCAGAGAACCCCTCTGTCAGAGAACCACTGCACAAATGCAGTTACAATACACTGCAGCCTGTGTTGGTAAATATGCCTGAATCTTATCTTGCCTGCCTGTTCCTGTTCACTCTCATTTTGTAAAGAACAAAAGCAAAAGATTAAACAGTCATCTAGGTTCATGGAAAGACAGGTTTTCGTCAAGACAGTCATTGCATAACTCTGCATGTTTTATTTGTATTTTCATTTCTCATGGGAGCTATTGCCAGGAAAAAGACTTTTGCCTTCTCATGTCTGAATCAGACCCTCCAGGCAGCTCACACTCCAGTCAAATGTGCCACAATTTAGAAGCTGCTGTAATATGTGCTTTGAATTTTCTGTTGCTGTTGGCCTAAGGTTATGTGTAGGCCAGAATTTCATGTTGCCACAGAGCAAAAGATTAAACATATAGGAATATTGTCCTTAAAGTTTCAGTTGTCTTAGGACACACGTAATGAAGTGCATGGGAAAAGATAGAGACAGGCATTGGAGCACAGGTTGGTTATCACTCCCCTGGAAACAGAGAGGACGACGTATTAGCCTGCATGGGTAGGAGAGACAAAGGTGGAAAGATATCTGAGTGCAAGAAACATGGTGATGGGAGAGTAAGAACATCCTGAGGAGGAGGAAAAGTGCCAGAGGCAGATTGTAACAGGAACCAGCTGTGATTTCAAACACTTATTCAATCAAACCTCCTGCAACATAGCCCTGTGATGGAGCTTGGGGACCAGGGAGTTCCCCAAGGAATGATTTTGAGTGATCTAGCCAGAGGACAATGAGGATTTTAGGCTCGCCTGTATTTCATTAGGAAGTTGAGCAAAATCCGCACATTTCTTGGGAAATAGTTCTGTATTGATGAACCAGCATTTTCTGTGAGACAGATATTCTGTTGACAATTTTGACCAGCTTTATTTTCAGCATCAAGGGATCTTGTGCTACATCTCTCTGTCATATCCACTCTGGTCCTTGATGCAGGAATTGTCATCTTTAGTTACATGTACACATTGCCTGCAACACTGTCTGGAGGCCATAGACAACAGCGCAAATAGGCACAGAAATCAAGAAACCTAAGGTGTTTTAATTTCTGTGTCTATCCAATTGGTGACCCCTCCAACAAATTGTCACGGTGTAACCCAGCCAGAAACTAAGTACCAGGCAGCCGCTCGTTCACTTCCCACACCATCATCTCAGTGGGATGGGGAGGAGACTCAGAAAAAAGGTAAAATCCTTTTAAGGGTTTTTTAGGTAAATACAGTTTAATAATTAAGGTATAATATAATGCTAGTACTAGTACTAATACTAATAATACTAATAACACTAATACTGATAAAGGGGCACAATAAAAAGAGACAGAGAGAGATTAAAGAGAAAAAAAACAATAAACAGCAGTGATGCATGATACAATTGCTGACTGATACCCATGCCAACCAGAGCATCAATCACTTCCTTGTGGGTAACTCTTCCCAGTTTCTATACTGAGCATTGTGTGCTATAGTATGGAGTACCCCTTTCACTAGTTTGGGTCAGGTGTCCTGTCCCTGTTCCCTCCCAGCTTCTTGTGCCCCTCCTCCCTGGCAGATCATGAAAGCCTGAAAAGTCCTTGATCAGAATAATCACTGCTCAACAACAACTGAAACATCAGTGCATTATCAAGGTTATTCTCAGACTAAATCCAAAACACAGCACTAGAAAGTCAATTCTATCCCAGCCAAAATCAGGTCACTAATGCTGCCAGAAATTGATTCTGTCACATCACAGATCAGCCCTGAATAAGTGAACTAAATGCAACATTCCAGATTATTTTTGATATTGCTGGCATAGAAATATTTTAGAGGAAAACCTCAAATTGCAAAATGTGGATGGTTTGTACCTGAGCAAAGTATGATCACAAGTGGTGACACTGCTGTCCTCTCTTTCGTGGAGAAGCTCATTTAAATTTAAGTTTGGTTCACTCTTTTTAATTTATTTCTCCTTTTCATTTCCTCTTTTCATATAGGGGAAATTATGATCATATGAAGGTGACATTAAATGATCAAACAATATTGAACAACCTAATGAAAATCTTAAGCAAAAGTCATTGTGAATTAGGTATTTGCTAAACTGAAAACACAAGCCTTTGTAAACCTGATATTGTTCTTATGTAAACTCATGAATGGAGGCTTTCTCAAATAAATTACTTAATAACATCAGAGAGTCATTGGCTGTGTAAATATATCCCAGGGGCCCATACTAAGATTCCTGAATTTAAATGTTCAATAGAACTTCATGTTTGTCACCTTTACTAATGAGTTTTTCCTTATGAAATCATTATTAGCATGAAAAAGTTAAATTTTGTATCTAATTTCTTGAATTAATGCTGTTTGAAGACCCTAAGGGTTTGAAAGTTCTTTCACTGGAATTCATCATTTACATAATTCTCATAGCCCCAACACTTTGGTCTCAAATATGAATGCACATTGTGATTTTTTTTTTTATGCATTAAGGCAGCAATTTCTATTTTTCTCTACACAAAACAATTAACAGAAGAATAACAGGTAATAAACATTTTTAATCTTTAATATTACATTAGCAGTGAAGTGCCGTATTTCAGGCTTTCACAGCAGCACTGTCTGCTGAATGATGCCTTTCTGATTCTTTACTATGAAGATATTTGATTAGAAATGGAAAAACAATTGAGTTATTTGAGATCAGTGGAGCTTTCCATCATTTCCTGCTTGAGATACTTGCGATCACACAGCAGCATGGCCAGATTTTTAAGCAGACTAGACAGTATTTCTCAGCTCTGTATTATCATAGCTCAGCCATGATCTATGAATGAGATGTTTACTTGATATATTTCTTTTTGTTGTTAATATAGGTTATTAGATAGGAATGCTATTCTTCTCCTAAGCCCAGGCTTTGAATACCAATGCAACACAGCTTTTGACTAAAATATCTCTTGATGTTAACTTCTCCTCTGCCTACTGTTACTGATAATAATTTTTATCACTGCAGGTCTTTGTGACCTCAGGATCATGGTCATATGGTAGGCATAAGACAAAGGCACAGGACATACCCAAATCTGAAAAATGTTATGAAATTAGTGGCAAAAGTAGGCCTAATATCTGGGTGCTTTTGGTTTAGTGTAACAACTGCAATGGAAATATGACAGTTCAAATATCATTTTGAACAGAACTGAACTTAGCTCTGTGTCACACCTAAATTTATATTACAATAACTGCTTACATCCAGTGCTTTGCTACAGACTACAAGTCAATTTTATATGGTAGACACATCCTTTTTCCCCAATTTAACAATGTGCATGATAATTTTATTATTATTAATACTACTTTTGTCTGTGTACAGTAAAAAGACAAAGGCCATCTATTTTGTGGCAAACTTTTGCTTAGGATTCAATGTGAGATTAAGATTCTGCTTCTAGGTGTACACTTTTCACCAGTTACAGGTATCTAAAATGCTACCGCACACACATAAGATACACTGTACTGACTCCCTCTTGCCTGGCTGTGATGGGAACTTGCACACCTAGTGGAATTACTTCTATATTTTCAGCTTTTAAAGTCTAAATCTGGAACCAAATACGGCCCTTCAAGTTTGATTCATTTGTTCATAAATTCATGTTTAGTGTTATTTGAGAAGCCTAGTGTCATGTTCTCACATAATACAAGAATTATCACCACCTTCTTACACCAGCCCTGCAAGCAGTTTATCCTATACCAATTCAAAAGAGAGAAACAGCTTCAGAAAGTTTAAACTGAACACAATTTAGCTTGCATTGCAAATGCAATGCAGTACATTAATAGTGATTTAATAGTGATTTTGCAGTGAATGAATAGTGATTTTTTAAGCTAGTCTATTGTGCCTCAGATTTCTTCCAATCTTTTCCATAGTTTCTGTAAACACACACGCTTGTTTTCCTGCAGGAATTAAATCACATATCTGCATGTTTTCACCTCAGCCACAAAATGTCTAGGAAGAGCTTCTAAGTGCATTGTCTAGACTTCTGTTGGTTTTCAACTGATTTTTCAAGTGTCATGTTACACATTAATGTTGCTGCTCTTCCCACTCAGAGACAACACCAAAGAGTCTCAGGGATGGAAAAAAAGATAATCTTGGAAATATTGTTAACAATTAAATCCAGATGTTACAATTTGCTGATTGGTGTTTAATGTAGAAAAGGGCTTAAATCAAATACTGAAGCAGAATGAACCCATGAAATGTTGGAAGTCTATCTTCTGACCACAGCAGCTTCCTTGCAAGCCTTGTACCACTTTCTCACTAGGCAAATCACTCTGATTGACATAATGGAGGAAGTCCAGCATGTGTGTTTGACTGTGTATGGCTTTGAATTTCCGACAAATCATGTTAGTTGCTTGAAAATATGTGAAACTGTAGGAATTAGCCATGCTAAAGTTATCCATTTTGGACTCCAAACAAACAATCTCAGAACAGCTTGTTGGAAGGTCTGGTACTTAGTTACAATCGAATTTGATGATGGCTTGTAATGTGCACGTCACAACGAGGTCAGCCATTTGATACTGCTCACTACCAGCCTTCCCTTTCTACAAGCCAAATCACTGCCCAGATGCTTATAGAGGCTTGTTTATTACCATAGTGCCAACATGTTATCCAGGTTAAAATGTGGTTTTCCTATTGATCCAAACATATCTTAAGCCACTGCAAAACTTTATTAAGGAGTGCAAGGCTGCTTAGGAATGCCAAAATTCAACTATCTCCGAATTTTGAACTATTTTTGAGCCAATTGCTGTGTCCTAATTCACTGTATTGTAAATCCTAGTTTATAAGATATGAGGCATTAAATGAATTCAGTTGTTTGGGCTTGTTTTTTTTTTTTTTTTTTTTCTCTTGCTTTTTCATAGCCATCTCCAATAGCGAACCCCAAAAAACAGCATTTCCCAATGATCCCGACTGGTTTCTGCGAGCTGTGGATGCAGCCATTGGAAAACCTGCACTTAACATCCTTCACCCTGCTGAATTCCAGCCGATGTTCTCACTCTGTGCTGATGTGCTTTTCAGATCTAATTGTTTGTCTCAATCTGCAGTATCTCTTAGTATCCCACGCCACTCTCCTAGATTCATTCCAGTGACAATGGGCATAAATTGAAAAGAAGAACTTATAAAACTCAAATTAAAACTCTTAATGAAGTGCATGCAATAGAAAGGTTTGACTGGTTATAAACAAAAACTCTCTGGAATGATTTTAGGATTTTAAGAAAATGCATTGTTGCCCTGTAAACCAAAGCCGTGAAAAAAATTATTAAAACATACCATGTAGGACAATGGTAGCTACATATTCCATTTGTTTCTTCATTCTAACTTGAATAACTCAGGGATGCATTCTATCTCACTACTGTTAGGACACTAATTTTAGGTTTACGGACCTAAGTTTCATCTAGCTATCCACCAGAAGATCTTGAAGGTATGCCAAACGTGTTTCATTGAATCATTCCTCTATTTATAGCTGTTTTTTAATGTGTATATTAGAAAGGAGAAAAAAACCCAACACTTTTATTAAAATTTCTCTCAATGTTGCAGTTTTCTTTTTTGTACACTATTATCTTGTGGTTTTACTTCTAAGAAATATACAGTTCTAGGGGTGATTTTACTCATTGGTGTAGAATTGTGTCCTAAGTTCAAAGACAATTTCATGAATATGAAACCATTTTGGTTTTAATGTGCTGTCTGCCTGTAACTTCGACTTTCCTTTCGCAATTTGTGCACACAATAAACTTTCCCATGTCACTTATTGCCACCATTGGGATTTCTATAGTATGGCATACATTTTATTTTTCTTCTATTGAGCAAAGATGGACTGCTAGGAAAGACTCCTTTTGTTCTTATCCTAGATTATTCTGACAGTCTGCAAGTTCATACTGTTGCAGGATTTTTGTTGATTTGAATTGCTGTAACAGGTGCTTAGTGCATAGGCTGAGCTTGTACATTAATTAAAGAAAGAGGCTCTCAAGCTGTTTAACTTAATAAGGAGAAGTTAACTGACTTGATCAGAGTCTAATACTTTCAGAAGGAAGAACGTCTGATAATCATTGACTCTTTAATTTAGCAGAAAAATATATAACAAGATCCAGGCAATAGAAGATGAAGCTTGACAAATTCAGAGGTAGAAATAAGACACTCAGAGGGTAATTAACCATTACAACCTCCCTACAGATGTGTTAGATTCTTTGCTGCTTGCAGTTTTGAAGTCATAAAGATTTTCTGCCAAAATAGCAATATTCAAATAGAACTTACTGCCTGTTTTCAACTTCCTGGTTGAAATTCCTGATGTCTATTGTGCACAAGAGCAAGCAAGTAGTTTTACAGCAAGCCTTGGATCTCACTTACATTTATAGCAGAATGCTGTCAATTCACTCAGTTACGTCCTTCTCATCTTCCATATGGTGAGGCTGCACATTTCTCCACTGAAGTTCTGATTTGCATCCCTGTAGGGTGCAAATGACACAGGACCAATAATAACAGTATTTAGTAGGATGAATAGCCTAGAATGTGCATGCTATTGTAATGTTGTGCAGTATAGACAGACACAGATGTCATCTCTTAGGCAGCCTGACTTTGACAAAGCATGATCCATGCTCCAAGAGACTGATTAAAATTAGACTATGAATATATATTTGATTCCTAGACGGAAAGACGCTAGTAATAATAGACTCTACACATGACCAAACCAGTGGAGCATTTGCACTGTACACTTTAGGAGTGGGAGTCAGGTCAGCAGATTTAACATCTAATTTTAACCAATTCTTACCTTATGCCAAAATATTCTTCATATAGTCAACAGAGAAGAGCTTCCAGAGAAATGTCCTCCCTATCAGAGTTTAGGTTTTATATCAAATTCCTGACCCCAAATCAACTTCTGAAGCAGCCTGTTTCTCTCCTTTGACTGTGTAACAATTCTAAGAGATTAACCCCCTAAATTAGGTATCTGCTTAGGTTTCAGGAAAACACTTTATAGTACACCTCTGATGGAGAACCTTCAAAAAATTACAGTTTACCTAATTTTCTTCCCTAAAACTTGTGAGCACTGTCTAGATTTAGCACCTGAGAGACCTCTTTCCCCCTTTAAAACCATATTGCTCATAGGTAAGGTGATAATTTTAAAAAATTGGAGGTATTTGTAAGACTAACTGTAGGCTTCTTGGGACAATCAAACCAATTCTCTTTTTAGCCAGAAAAAAAAAAAGAGACATAGTTTTTTGTAAGGCATGATTCACCTTCTGTAGTGTGCTGCTGCATAGGAATTGCATTCTAATGATACCTATTTTCCCCTATAACTGAAAGACAGCCTAAAGAATTTGGTTAAAGTTTAGATACTCCCACTGTAAATGTTTGAAGTTAGGTCAGATGAACCTTCCAAAGGTTGTCATGACAAGCATCTTCATCTTGTCAAATTAACAAGGGTTGAACAAACCCAAATGTAATTCAATAACATTTCAGAAGACATCTCAGAATAGCAGTGAACGAGGGTTTTATTGCACTGCATGCATCACTGATTTACTAGTTTAATACAGGAGAAAAAACGTGTTACACAATAACAAAACAATGGAAATAAATTTTGAACGCACTGTACAGAACATTTCTCCTGAAAAAACCTATAAAATGAAAATACCACATCATATGTGAAGTGCCGTAAGTGTTTCTGAAGAACAGAACAGGCTGATTGTACCTTGGAGTGCATACATGGCATTTGGGTACCTAATGGGCATTTTAAGTGGTTGGATGTGCGGAGCCTACATCCCATTCCTCTTGCTGAAAACATGCTCCCAGGGTTCACATCCAGGAACAGCCATGGGTCATAGGCATAACAACAAATAGATAGGGAGAAAAGGAAAAGATGTTACCCATGAGGTTGTACAGCTTCTTTTCATTGCCAGAGAATATTGTTTCTAAGACAGCAAAGGATTTGGAAGAGAATGTCAAAGCTTTCAAGGTTGAGTTTTCTTTTTCAATAGGGAGGTAGAGCTGGGGAAAGGGAAAGTATCAAAGAGTGTTAAGTTTGGAGCCACAGGCATTGCGACTATCCTGATACAAGCAAAGGAGAGAGAAGGATGCTGGAGGATGAAAAGGAAGCATAGATCCTAGGACAAATGTTATTACTCGTTGTCCCTCACCATGAAAAAGGTAAGAGTGAATGATTATCTCAAATGCCTCCAGCCTCTCAACAAAAGAAAAATGGAATTTTATATTCATTCTTTGCTTAAACTACACTTCTATTCTTTTTCCAGACTGACATCAAATGATTACCTTTATGTTCTAATTTGGTCCAAAAGTCAGCTTAAAGGTGTACAGGTGAGAGAGTTTTCACATATATGATGAGTATTGGGATCTAGACTTTAACAGTAGTCATGGAGCACTCTTTTGCATTTGAACCTGTTAAGCAAGCACATGCAGTTGCATCAAAGTATGACTCTCTCATCTTATTGCAACTTTAATATCTTTCACTGCTTATATCTTGAAAGCAAGTGAATTTAGTTCAACTCTGTGGTTCTGAATGGGTTATCAGGAGTAAGTGGCTTTGAATTTTAGTCTTTATACAGTTGCAGAGCAAAAATTTTCTAAGGCTTGGCTCTACTAAGTAAACACAACATGAAATCCAGCTGTGAGTTTCTCTGTAGGTTTGGCTGTTTGTTGAAAATCTCTTTTGAAGTTCTCCGATTCATACCCTATCACATTAAAAAGCAACACCAGGTAGTATCTTCTGGCAATGTTCATGTACTTGCTAATAACGACTCCAATGTACTTGGTAATAAGGACTCCTGGAAACTGGAAAGTTTCTAGGTATGGTTCTCAAATGGTGGAACTCTATAAAGTAACTATTTGTATTTTATTTCCATCAACCTGAGATAAAATTGCGCACAGTTCAGATAAGATCGTAGTTGTATCCAATAAGGTTGCATATTTACCCAAAACAGAGACTAAAAAGACTTTTTTCTATTGTGATTCTTGTCACGACAATTTACAATTGGACCATTTCTAGGTTTTATTTTCTTAGAATGCATCAGAGCTACCAGCCTGGGACATATGAAAATGTAATTGAGCTTGAAATGCCATCTTGATAGCAAGTGATACAGTTAATTCTGTTGGTAAATGTTGTGCAGTGCTAATTGCCAAGTCTAAATTTAACAATTAGTTTAGAAAATCTGAAGTGTAATTCATAATGGCATATAAGCTGCAGGCTTCAGCTTGTGCTGACTTCTTTATTATTATTACTTTTACTAGTTAAGGAGGATGCAGCTGAAGAATTTTAACCAAGGATTGAGATGCATGCCTAATTTAACTTCAACCAAATTTGACTATACATCTAGTAAATTTGCTCTGGCTGTAAACCATGTTCTAACAAACTAAACTCGTATCAAGGCTTTTGCTTTCTACAGTTTGTAATTATACATAAACTGATATTGTCATCCTAAACTTCATTAACTTCTTTAAAATCTTCACTGATGTTGCCTATCAAAGAAGTTGGTTGGTACTGATCCGTGTGTTTTCCATGCTTTTAAAGAGGAATGTTGCTATATTCAGCATCTGGGGTTTTGCAACCTTGAATTAGTCACACAGATTTTACATTGGACATTCTGCAACAGAAAAATCCTGGAATCATAGAGTGGTTTGGGTTAGAAGGGACCTTAAAGATCATCTAATTCCAACCCTTTGCCATGGGCAAGGACACCTTTCACTAGAGCAGGTTGCTTCAAGCCCCTGTGTCTGACCTGGCCTGAACGCTGCCAGGAGTGGGGCAGCCACAGCTTCTCTGGGCACCCTGTGCCAGCGCCTCAGCACCCTCACAGGGAAGAGCTTCCTAATATCTAACCTAAATCTCCCATTTTTCAGTTTAAAGCCATTCCCCCTTGTTCTGTCACTACACGCCTTTGTAAAAGTCCCTCTCCAGCTTTCTTGCAGGCCCTCTTTAGGCACTGAAAGCTGCTTTAAGGTCTTCCCAGAGCCTTCTCTTCTCCAGGCTGAGCAAGCCCAACTCTCTCACCCTGTCTTCATGGGAGAGCTGATCCAGCCCTCTGAGCATAGCCTTCGTGGCCTCCTCTGGCCTCCCTTCAACAGCTCTACGTCCTTCTTATGCTTGGTGCCCCACAGCCTGATGCAGGACTGCAGGTGGGTCTTACCAGAGCAGAAAAGAGGGAGAGTCACCTCCCTCGACCTACTGGTCTGCTTCCTGCGAAGCGTGACAGTCTGCCAAATGCAGCTGAGGATGCCATTGGCCTTGTTTGCCACCAGGGTGCGTGGTCAACATGGGCTCCCACAGGACCCCCAGGTGTTTCTTTTCCAAGCTGCTTTCCACCATCTGGAACCTAGAGGTACTGGTAATGTGGAATTATTCCTCCCTCGGTGCACGATTTTGCGTTTCCCTTTGTTACCTCCCCTGCTCCAGACCTTCCCTTTGGTCTCAAGGACCTAGAATTCTGGAAGGCTGGTCTTACCAGTAAAGACCAAGGCAAAGAAGGCATTGAGTATCTCAGCCTTTTCTGCCTCCTTTGTCATCAGACACCCTGATGCGTTCAGCAACAGGCCTGCTTTTTCCTCAGTCTTTCTTTTGCTGGGGATGTATTTCTAAGAATACCAGTGTGAGGTTTCGTTGCATCTTTCCTCAGATGTCACAAAGCACTTCTGTAGCCTGGGATTGCTGCTTGGGTTACAATGTGAAGTCATGGTAGCCAGGGCCTTCCACCTCCAAAAATGTTTCATTAATCAGATCAGAAGAAAACAACCCCTCATCACCAAACACTCTGTTTAGACCTTAAATTACACTTATCATAGAATCATAGAAAGGTTAGGGTTGGGAAGGACTTTAAAGTCATCTAGTTCCAACTCCCTGCCATGGGCAGGGATGCCTCAGTGCTCTTGCATGTTCACTTTGACATGTGCTTTTTAGTAGATTCAGTGTATTCCAGAAATCTGTGCTCCTTTGTCTGTTTCAAATCTGGCACTGAAATTATAACTTACTCTCGAAACCACTGAACTTATCAATTTGCCCAACTTTATATACACCTATGCATGGGAAAAGCTTTCACTGACATTATAGCCAGGATTCAGCTATCTTTGGAGCACTTCTAACTTGCAAAATGACAAAAATTATTAAAGTTGCTGTTATTTCAAGGCAACAATGCATATGGGGTATTTAAGTTTTCATTTCAGCAAAGCTTTTTTTCCCCTTTTTCTACTTATGCTTCATTTCTTCTGATTTCTGTCTCCTTCAAGTATGTAAATCTGCAGTTAGTCACCCTTCTTTGTTCAGATCTGTAGATACAGCACCGTGGAGATACTTCAGTTTTGTCATTGGCAACAAACACAATTGGATTTACTGAGTTGCATAACCATGAAAAGATTCACTTTAGAGAAAGGCAAGATCCTCAGCTAGTATAAACTGCCATGTTTCATTGAAGTTTGCCATGCCAGACTTGCATTGGCGGAATATTTGGCTCTGAAAGCTCCTTTTGAAGTCAATGAACTTCTCATTGTCGTCCCTGTGGAATGCAGAATGTTGTACCCATGGCATAAGCTTTTAGGTAGAACCAAGATGAGAATTTTCTTTGCCAAGAGAGTATTTACAGAAATGTGAGAACATGTTGACTGCTTTTTAAGCTATACAATGTTGTTACAGAGCAGTCACTGCTCCAGCATGAGGAAAATAATGACTGAAAGAACGGTCACATGGTAAATTTTCAGCCCGTTGGAAAAACATTCTTGCTTTCCCACGTAAATCCAAAGATAATACAAAAACCTGAGAGTGGTAATGGTAACTTGACTTTCTTCTCTTCTGCCCCAGCTTAAAAAGTATAATTTTCTTGTCATATCAACAAGGCAATACTCTAGTTCAGCACCCTGCTTTTAGTGTTGACCTTAGGTATGATTTGCCAATTCACTACTGTGAGGAGACAGTTACATGTCTTCTTTTCCACTTAATCCTTCTTAAATGAACCAATTCAGATTCTTTTTGCCTTCCACCAGTCCTCCTGAGCATAGTACACAAAACATCAAAAAAAATCAAGTGATGTTAATGACTATTACCCTGGGTCCTGAGATGATGGGGAAGGGCTGTGGTGACCTGAAATGTGCATCAGACAACCACAGTGGCAGTAGCAGACGGAGGGGAGGGATTTCATCTACTTCCTATCTGTAAGATGTGCTTAACTAATTGAAGACTTTTTCAAACACACACATAGTGACTTGTCTAGATCTGTGTAGTATTTTTCTTTTGGTAGCAGGTTTGCAATCTGACATTCTTCTTTCTGAAAGAAAAGAAAACCAGTTGCATGGAGTCCAAATGTTACGCTACTAAAGATGCAGAGACTTGCATCCATTATAGTACCTGTTTCATATCAGTCTTGCGCAGGATTGCCTTGGCATTCACATTACCAACCTAAAAGTAACATGCATCTTTTACAATACTTTTGTAGTAGTGACACCTCACCAGACCTCTTTGCTGAAAGCCATGTGAATTAAATGAGACTAAAAGCAATAAACTATATACTTTACCCTATAATCACTGCAATGGACAAGATTATATTTCCAGCCATTTTCAAAGATTACGGTTATGTCCATTATTAAGTATGTCTTTTAGTGTTCTCTTTGTACAATGCCAAAGGCACAATAAATTGAGCAAGTTACTACGGTCCATAAAATCATTGTATATAGAATACATCTCAGTTGATATAAATTAATTTGCTTAGGTTATTACATAACAAAGAAGAGCCTTTAAATGATGAGTAAAATTTCTGCCTTTTCGTAGTTGAACTACAGAAGGTTTTTACCTTTCGTTTGCGAAGAGACAGTGAAGACAGAACTTCCAGGGATCTCATCAAACAGATTTAGAAGCTTTCACATCAAAAAAAGCAAGAGAGGCAGATAGTCAACAGAGATCATCAGGTGAATTTTGTAAGGTTTACTGAGAGGTAGCTTGGGTATTAGTACAGTTTTAGAGTTAGAACATCATAATGTTACATTAAGTGCCCAGCAAGAATTTTAATCGTTGCCATTTAGAAGAAGGAACACAAAAATGTTAACAATATTGAACACAAACCTGGTAGGAGGCAAGGAGTTAACGTGAATACAAAAGCCAACTTCTGAGCAGCTCTTATGTAAAAGAAAATACTAAGAATATTTTTCACATTTTATATATCAAAACCAATGCAATACTAAAGGGATATGTTCAATAAAATCAGAGAGAATTCGCAACTAATAATGTACAGTTTGTCTAAGCCCTCATATGATTTCTGTCACTGCTAGTTGCAAAGCTCTTATGCTTCCATGCATTCTTACTGCTTTTTAAAGCAATCTGGACTTGAAAGAAATCCAAAGCTACATTGTTATATTGTAAATTGATGTACATCAGTGTTAAACCAGTTATTAGCGTTAAGGTAGCCAGGAGAAGACAGAGAAGGCATAGAATATTCAACATAAAGGGAGACCATTTTTTCATATGCTTCCCTATTAGTATAAAAACTAATTGCTCACACACATACACATGCCCACACATAAGGACAGTTTCTATCAACCCTTCAATTCTGAGCATCTTTAAAAGCAATATCATACACATATAATCCAAATTCTTAGTCCAATTCTCTGTAGAATGGCATTATTGTAAATAAACTATCTTTTGCATTTGGTGAGTAGAGGGATAGAAAACTACATTAAGCCTGGTTGTGACTAGTAGGTACCCATGGTGAGATTTTCAGACCTCTCAGGTTTTGGCCTGTTAATTTTAAGAACAGAGTTTTTCTGCAATGAAGTACTTCCACAATTGCAGCCATCATATATTGTACTAAGAGCAATAGACCCCATTTGTGTTCATAGTAATTATCTTAGGTGCTGAGCAAATGCTTGGCAACATTAGAGAAACTAGTTCTAGAGCTGGTAACTAGTCTTAATATAGCCTGGCATAGAACTAGAAAATAGCAAACCTATACCTTTTAGAAAGGATGTCTTATAAACCTAAAATGTACCAAAGGAAAACAAAAAAAAAAAAAAAAAGAAAAAAAGCCTCTAAGAATCATAGAGTAGTTAGGGCTGGAAAGGACCTTAAGATCATCTAGTTCCCACCCCCCTGCCATGGGCAGGGACACTTCCCACTAAACCATGCCACCCAAGGCTATGTCCAACCCAGCCTTGAACACCGCCAGCGATGGAGCATTCACAACTTCCCTGGGCAACCCATTCCAGTGCCTCACCACCCTTACAGTAAAGAACTTCCTTCTCATATCCAATCTAAATTTCCCCTCTTTACGTTTGAACCCGTTACCCCTTGTTCTATCACTACAGTCCCTCATGAAGAGTCCCTCCCCAGCATCCCTATAGGCCCCCTTCAGATGCTGGAAGGCTGCTATGAGATCTCCACGCAGCCTTCTCTTCTCCAGGATAAACAGCCTCAACTTTCTCGGCTTATCTTCATACAGGGGGTGCTGCAGTCCCCTGATCATCCTCATGGCCTCCTCTGGACTTGTTCCAACAGTTCCATGTCTTTTTGATGTTGAGAACACCAGAACTGCACACAATACACCAAGTGAGGTCTCACGAAAGCAGAGTAGAGGGGCAGGATCACCGCCTTTGATCTGCTGGTCATGCTCCTTTTGGTGTAGCCCAGGATACGGTTGGCTTTCTGGGCTGCAAGCACACACTGCAGCCGGCTCATGTTCATTTTCTCATCGATCAACATCTCCAAGTCCTTCTCCGCAGGGCTGCTCTGAATCTCTTCTCTGCCCAACCTGGAGCTGTGCCTGGGAAGAAATATAAATAATAATTTTTTTAAATCCCATTTTCTTTTACAATTTTGTCTGTATTTAATGTACAAGGTGCACTGAATGAAAACTTCAGGTGAACCACGCAATGTCATTTTCCAATTTATAGTCAATAACAGAAAATATTAGCATGTATTTCTGGTGACACAATGGAATATTTATAAAGCTGTATCTGCCCACTCCCATTTGCATGAAATATTTGTGGTCCTACCATGAGTCACAACCTCAGAACTTGAAATTAGAACATATGCTTCCTAATAGCCTCTCTTTAATAATGTATCTGTGCTCCTAATCAATGTGAGTGAAATGTTTTCATAATTTAATAATAAAGTTGGTACCTTCAGAATTTTGAACAGGTGAGGATAAATCATGTTTGCCTGTGAATAACAGCTTTTATCATTTACTCAGTGGGATCATAATGTATTCCTTCAATCTGCACCAAAGGTAGTAGCAGGAAGCTATTTTATAGATTTCTTGGTAATCTGAGCTGATGTTATACCTGTTACAGGACACTTCCAATAAAATGGAAGCTCAGCAGGATGAAAAAAGATACAAATGGTGTATTTATACCAGTCAATAAAAGCATGACTCTGCAGTAATAGAAAATTTGTTCATGAATTGTGAAGTACCAGTGGCTCCGTTGGTAAAGTATTAAAATAATTTGTGTCCTGCCATTGTAACCTTTTTTTTACGATTGTAACTTTAATTTAACGTCTGATTTTCATTGTCAATGAGAAAAAGTCAGTCAAGTACATTTATGAATGGTCTCATTAAGACAGTTTATTGGAATGAGGTTTTATTCTGTAGGTCTTTCCCTGTAAGAAGGAAGTCCAGAACATATGTACATATGTACTTATTTCTAATGTCTTCAGTTCCTGGTCTAGAAGTTGTATTTTAATGATGCAAAATATATCTTGTTTGAGATTCAAACACCATAGAATAGCTTCCAAAACTGTTTAGAAGTCTATCTTACTGTCCGGATGCAAATGCAAGTCAGAAAATATTTCTCTCCTCCTATCTGAGACTCTGCAGATTTCAGGGTGCTCCTAGAAGGCATAAAGGTTGCCAGTTGGGCACAGTTTGCAGGACAGAATCAGTAATGCGGAAAAGAGTGCTACAGACATAGAAGTTAATTGGGCATGTTGAATTCTGACCCCAGTTACACTACTTAAACTGGGAATCATCCCAGAATGAGTAGAAGTTGTTCTGCTTTGCAGTTATAGTTTGTAAGCTGTGATTCTCATCAGTGTGGATCTCGCATTTCTTTCAAACCAGGAAATTAAAATTAAATACATTAAAAAGAAATGAGAGTAGCCATACAGTACCTGAAATGTAATTTCTCTGACTGGCTGAAAATTATTTTTATATCTGTTATTCTCTCTATTTTGGTAAATAGCTGTTTTGGCACATATATGTGTCCAGTCTTCATCCTTTTAGTTGTATATTTTGCAGGGTATTTTAATGTCTAGTGGACATTGCTCTGTTGCTTTTGTTTCACCACATGTGTATTTGGTATTTTTTTCCTGGATAGGAAATTCTGATTTTTATATACATTTTATGCTTTTAAAGCACACAATACTAAGATTATTCAGACTGTAAGGGAATGTTCTTTCTACCTTCCATGGGAAAAAAGGAAAATGAGTAGTATAAATTTTGCATCTTAGATCTCATTTCCTCTTTAGAATATAAATCTTGTGCAAAGGAAATAGGGTCTCCATTATCTCTTAAAGATGAAACAGCTTCTAATATGGGTAGTCTGCATTCCCTCTGTCATGTTCCTGGGGGATAGGTTAATAAATAATGAACTAAATGTCATATTTTGAAGTCTCTTAGTTCATGGTGATGCAGCGCTCTTACATGTTTATTAAATTTCAATCTTCATTAGACAAGGTTAGTGGAGAAATTAGGTTCCTCTTCTATTGATTCAGTAATTTGGAGTCATAAAATAAATAAAAAGCAGATAGATTTTTGCTTTTTTTCATCATCTCTGGGTCTTTCCTGGATCCTGACTGTGCCAGGTACACTGCCTATGACTGAATCAACTAAAACATTCCTCAAAATAATTTGACACCATCCATCATAAAGGTTAGAAAGGGAAGAGTTGAGATTATGTGCTGTATTTGAAGAACAGTGACCAGCCTGAATATTTGTCAAACAACTCTTTATAAAAGCTCCTAGCACAAATTACTCAGGACCTTGAGATCTGTTTGGATCCCAGACATAGGGAGGTATGTGAACACTGACCTTGTTATCGTCACTCTTCATCTCTACACTCAGCTGTGTTATTGCAACCATCTTTTTTAAATTCTCTTCAGTATCCAGGAAATAACCAAAGTTCAGGTGGAAGAATTTGTGCTAACTTGGTGTTCTCACCTTAGCAAGAAGTATTTCAGTTATTCTTGAAACTTGCCATACTGTTAAGACCTCACTAGGAAAGTAGAATGCAGCATTGATTACTTCTATGTAAGGGATGTGCTCTCAATAATGAGCAGACATAGCCGAGGCTGCTAGGATAAGCAGAGAAGCAGAGTGCTTCCCTTTCAGGACACAAAGCGAGTTTGCCTTGTTTAGCCTTGCAGAACATAGATGAAGACAGGGTATGATTGTTCTCTATAAATTCATCAGGTGGGTAAGCACTAAGGTAAGCACAACAGGGAGAAGAATTACTTAAACTAAAGAACAATGTTGATCCAAGAACAAATAGTTATAAATTGCCCATGAATAAGTTTAGGCTGGAAATTAGATAAAGTTTTCTAATCCTCTGGTGAATAAGGTTCTGAAACAGTCTTCCAATAAGAATTATAAAGGCAATGTGGAATCTAGTTGGTTTCAAGAAGGGGCATTAAATAGTTTTTGAAAGGGATTATGTGGTGTGGGTACTTGTGATGAACAGATTGGATTCAGTGGCCCAGTGGACTGTTTCCCATTTTAAGTAGATATTCTGGTCAGAAAGACTCCACAGAATTATATCTAACTCTTTACTCAGGGGTGTCCTCTTTGAGTAGATAGTGATAGAAATGTAGAAGTCCTCCCTGATGGCCCTAAAACAGAATTAATAATTTACTGCTCTGGTGTATTTCGTGTGGACTTGATGGTAAAAGGCGTCAGAAAATGAAAACAAACAGAACATTCAAAGCAGGCTGATCACTTTATAAAGCAAATTACAAAGAGAACAAAAAAAACAAAAAAAACCTTGATGCCCCAAGAAAATGTGCAATTGAAAAATAAAAACAGTCAACAGATAGGTAACAGAAGAAGAAGAAATAATGGGGCTGCACTGGTCAGCGTGCTGAATAGATATGTTAGCGCACGAAAGGTTTTTCTAAAGCTGTCAAAGGAGACTTTTGAGAAGGAAAATAATGTAAATACATTTCTGTGAATTTGCTTTAAAGCTTGTATGCCAAAGAAAGTGGAAGGGCAGAAGAGGGTGAGTATATGCAAGCAGTGAAGTTGAAGTTGTATTTATTACCTAACCAGAAGCAAGAGTCCACTGCATAAAAGAGAGAAATTATAGACAGGCAAGACTGTAGGTGATGTAGAGCCATGAAAATAAAGGGAAGGGTTCCCATTTGACACATGGGAATGGAGAAAGCAGGGAGAATAAATCAGTATCAAAATGACAAAATCAGAAAGTCGAGTTTGCGGTAGCATGCCAAATGGACACAAGCAAATTAAAGTTGCATGTGTCAAAAAAATGGTATCACAGAAACAGAGGTACAAACAAGAGATCCAGCCATGCCGGTGGGAAATAAACCCTAAAGGTTATAAATGCTGTGCAAAATAAACCTATAACACTTGAGGGAAAGTGAAACTTGAGACTGACAGTAAGACTCTAGCATGAAGATAATATGTGTATAGAAAAATCAGGAATTCATATTAGGACCTATAAATAGATCTGTAAATTGTTTTAGGATCTATAAATGTAGGACCTATAAATTGTTTAAATGTGGACATCCTAGATGATTGCAGATGATCAGGTACCTTTGACTCCCAGTGAAACACCAGTTCTTCGAGGACACATGTTGTGGTTGTTAGAAATGCTCTCACTTAAACCCTGGTCTAAAGACTGTCTTTAGCAGAAGATAATACATTTCATGGATAAATAAGTGTTTCGTTTTCTTTCACCTGCACTTACAATGGAAACAGATTAGTGTCAGACCTAGCATTTAATTTTTCACTTTAAGTCTTTGTATCCATTTATAACTTTGCAGAATTATTTCCTTCAATAGATGCGCTCCGATTCTTAACTATGTGCCTCATGTACTCCATCTACCCTTTCTTTTCTCCCAAGTGATATTTAGCAATTACCATTATTTAATTCCTGGATGAAAAATTAGAGGGCTCTGCTCTGTAATTATCAATGACCTTTCGGTGTAGAAAAATGCATCCCATCAGATGCAAAGGGACTGCTACAGGCAGCCTAAGTATTTGGACAGATATCTTAGGAAGAATGCTGTCCCTCCTCTGGATCTTTTTTTTATTGAAAGACAGTGGAGATGTAAGGCTTTGAACAAAATTTCCTTATTGCTACTTGTTACATTAAAATATAAACTAAGAATTACTCTATCTGGAAAATGACACAGCATTCATTTATTTCATTGCGTTGGACAACACTGGTTTATTAAGTTAGTAAATGTAACACTAACTTTGGTAGTGTAAAAAACCTGGAGTACCTGATAGTACCTGATATGATATCAGGTACTATACTGACACAAGAAAGTTCATTCTTTTCATAGAGAATTTGTGGCATAGTTAGGAAAAGCCAGTAACAACAAACAGGGGAACTTCAATTATCCACATTTTAGAGAGAAAAAATGCAAGGATGAATGTCTGCTTCAACAAGCCACTGATTTCAGGCATGCTGGGTAGTATGCTTCACTTCCATGATGACTAGTAGACATCCTCCAGTGTCTTTCTGCATCACAGCCTAGAGTGGTCTCTCCCAGGCTACAGAAGATTATGCCAATGAGAGAGCTGTAGGACTCTTGTACTTTTCTCTGGAGACAAAAAGCACCCCCAAAAAAAGTGATGATATAAGCACACCTCTGCTTGGCTGCCCTGCCTAAGGCATAGTCGGGAGGTGACAGGCAGTAAGTAGCAACTATCTGTGAAAAAGCCTAGAGGAGAGCCTAGCAAAGCCAAAAGCACTAAGGACTCTAATGGGAGCTTCCCTCTGCTGCTTCTTCAGGTGACTCCACATGGAGCTGTCTCTGCTGATCCATGTTTGGTGCAGTAACTAGACTATAATTCAAAGATGAATTATCTTATGTGCTTCCCATTGTCTGTTGCAACACAGGGAGTAACCCGTCCTGGGGCAAGTCTTGCCCTCTCTTCATAGGGTGAGCATCACAATACTTCTCTGAGCTTTGAAACAGGAGCAAAGTGAGTTTGCTCATGCGCTTTTAGAAAGTTATTATTCCTTAGTTTATTCATTCAAATTTCTAAATAAGAGACTTTCCATTTCTCTCTGTGACTGATCCTGTATTCTAATGGACACATCTTATAAGAAGGTATTGACAAGATATTCCTTTTATTGCTTTTGCTTTTTATCTAGTGTGTTTGGACTAAGCTTTAACAATTGTTCACTTGTCTAGTTTTGATGGGGGTTTGCCAGGCCCAGGTTTTGCTCACTTACTGCCATAGTAAGTGAAAGCCATTTACCTGATGGTCTACAATTGCCAAGTATTCATTGGTTACTTAGACCTTAACAGCTTTTCTTTCTGAACCATTTTCCCTAAGTACTACACTCACAGAAAAATCTGTCACCATTATTAATGGACATGGTGTTGCAGAACCACAATGCCAAAGCATTATCTATAATTACCAGCATTCCTGTTGATGTGTAGGTAAACTACAAGTTTATCTACACATAAAGTTTACATGCAGGTAAAATATTCATAAGTATATGATGCTGCAATAACCAATGGTGCCATAAAAATAGATAGGATCAAGAAATTATGAGGCATCCTCACAGAGCCATGTGTCAGAAAAGGTCATATATTTAAGGAATCTTTTTCATTCACTGAGCCAGAGTAAACTGTGGGAGCTGCTCTAGCCACACCATTTAGGATGGGAAGTGAAGGCAACTACTGTCTTAGTAGTAGGAACCTAATTATCCTTTTGGAAATCAGCCAAGATCCTGGATCTCATATAGATATAGTATTCCATTCTAAATGATACAGATTTTTAAGAACTGCATGTGGCCAACTTTCCATTCCACTTCCTTATTAAAGACATTTTCAGCAGCCTCTTGTCTTCTAATAACATAGACATTTCCTCAGGCTTGACATGGAGAAACAGACTGTCTACTAAATTCAGTCATCCTGGTGCTTTCTCTTACAGAGAAGACTGCCATGCACATATTCACCAAGCTATATACTCTGTGTATCCTGCTAAGCCTGGAAGATCTGAGGGGATAACTCCTAAGGTTGAGTGGCCGCAGGTGGTAGGATACTGTTGAGTGTAAATGAGAAGAGAAATTTGAGCATCAGAATCTTAACTGTGAATCACCACCACATCCAACCAGCATGATATATTAATTTATAATTAAATGATGACTTTTTTTCCCTAAGGATATTTTGGCTTCTATACCAGCACAGTTCATTAGTTAGTCACTGCGGTTGATCCAGTTATTGTCATGCCTTTGATCATTTTCCATCTAACTGAGCATATTAGAGAGGATACCAAAAACCTTTGTGCTTCTTTGTAATTGCTTCCTATGCAAGGAATAGCGTTTTCTCAGCATCAGTCATTGCTTCTTATGACAGTTCTCTTACTTCATTGAAACTGCTGGAGCTTTCTCAAAATCTATGTTTTGTATCAGGATATTTCCTTTTCCAGCACAATCTACATTAGCAAGATAAACAGTTTAATTTTCATGGGTCTCTCTAGTAATTCTTAAAATTAGCAATTCTTACTAGTAGAGATGAAAAATTGCTTTAAAAAAAATCTGCTTAAGATAACATCTCTGCTGTTAGTGCTCGAGGTCTAAAAGCACTCCAAGTAATTATATTTTCTTGCTTAAATATAGTGTTAGAATTCCTGTTCTGAATGAGCCCTCAAAGGATAACGGTGTTTGTCAGAAGGTTAAGATGCAGAAAACAGAAATTGATGAGAACTATAATTCCCTTTACCTTCATTATCATAGAACCATAGAATAGTTTGATTGATTGAACTTTCTTACTCAGAACAGCAAGGGTTTTGATTCTTCACAAGATATTTTCCTACTTATTTTTTTATAGTTAAAAAAACGGTTTAGTGCAAAAAACCTAATACTGAGCTGAAAATACTTTTCAGTAACAATGTCAACACTGAGGATTTACAGATTATATCAGCTTGTTAAAATGCATCATCAACTTTATAAAACATCAATTTCTCTCTTCCATTTGTCATAGCTTTTGCTACATATAACACCTAAGACTCCCATAACTGAAGGTTTAATGTATTTTTTAAACCTGCCTCTTTAATCTTTCAGTATTTCTTTGAGCATTTGTCACAACTCTGTGCTTACACACCTTCATTAACTCCCCTGTATAGTCACCCAGTTAGGATTTGTTTAATGAAACTTTAACCAACTAGAAGCTCATATGGGGAGTAAAGGAGCAATCTAAGCTTTCTGCAGGGATGGCTGTTCCCTTGCTAGAATACACAACTGATTGATATAGATAGAATTACTTTCTTCTGAAATTGTTTATCTATCTCTCTGCACTGACTTCAGGGAAGCCTAGGCACCTACCTCAAAAGAAACACCAAATATTTTAACAGTTAAATTAACAAGACAGATTTCTTAGCCTTCCCTTTTCTTTATGTGGCTGAGCTATGCGAGAGGAAAGGGCTGCTGTTGTTTTTAACAGGATACCATGACTGAGAATCTAGCATCAGTGACACGGTTGAAAACTGTGCTTCGGTTTATGTTTTGAAACTAACAGTAGTGGAAACCGTGTGCTTCCTCAGTTCATGCGTATCATTAGAAAGTGTGTTCATAACTGTATTTTCTGTATCTTAAGTACAACTGCTGTGTTACAGAGCTAGAGGCCATCATGGTATTTGCCCACTTCTAACTTCTGGCATGATTTGATATAACTAAGCCAGGGCTGTCACCAAAAGGGACCATTCCTCTTTCCTCATGCCTAGTCAGTCACATGCATTCCTTCACTCTTCCTAGACTGAAAGTTGTATGGAGAGGTGATTCTGTGCAAAATTCTCTTTTCCTGGTTAGTTTTATTTCAAATCACCTCACTGACCTTACTCACCCAATGCCAGGTCAGTGGTGGGAACCACAGCTGAGATGGCCATAGGGGGAAGAGACAGACTGTCCCTCTTTGCAGCCTTCTGCAATTCGAGATAAATGGCAAATCACAATGTAACTGTTATTCTCATGGCATGTATGGTTTTGAACTTGTACACAAAATGTATCAGAAATTTAAGCACAAATAGAAGATTCAGATAAATATACTTTGCTTTACATCTTGAGTGATTAAATATTTTGTATTTATTAATTATAATCCTAAAACATTCAGAAATGTACAGTGATCAAGTTTCACACCCCTGAAAATAAATTCTCTCTCATCTGGACTTTGTAACTGGCTGTTGCAAATAGCAGAATGTGCTGCTGTCCCACTCCTGGTGTTACAGCTCCACTAAGTTAGAGGGCTGAAAACCCCAGTCTTTCTTTATACATGCTGGAGGGACAGAAGAGGAGTAATACATAAATTGTGGTCATGAAATTTATCAAAAGCACATCACTCCCGAAAATAGTAGCCAAACTGTCCAAACATTGTCTTTCAAAACATGTTTGTGCAGTGCTTTGAAGTTATCTTTTGCTACTTGTACAGGATTTTATGTCATTAATGATCTATCTTGTTCTTATATTACTTTTTATGGCTTCCATTCATTTCACATTGATTTTTCCCTGACTTATTAAGGTCCCAGTCTCAGACCCTAGGCACTCTGCAAATGTAAATTGCTGTACAGAAAATAAAAATGCCAAAATCAGTCTGTGCCTGCCAAGTCATAACTCAATATTATCTACCATCTATGAAAATAAAATCCATAAATACTTCTTAATATCCACATTAGCTCCATAGAGCATAATCTGTAACGGCTGCAACCACTCGCTCCTCCAATATATGAAGTTACTTAATTCAGATACTAGAGGTGTTTCTTCTACGAGCATTAGTATTGAAGTGCTGATCAAAGTGAATCTTCAAAGCTTCCACATGTCTAAGTATTTTCAGGATCTTGGGTGATCTGCATATAGTCTTGCCACTGTTTTTCAGACTGTTTACATGCTAAACTTCACTTTGAATATACAAACAGTACTGGATTGCACCAAGCACACTGTGCAAACACTGCAATATGGAAAGTGCTTTCCTTCCTGGGCTGCACAATACCTGGAAAATGCTGTGAAGCTCCTCATAAAAGCAGCAGGAACTATTAGAGGACTGACTGATAGATTTAGGAAGATGGAAGAGAGTAAGAATGAATCTGACTATTTTGACTAAATAGTGCCCCAGATGTATGAATAAATTGGTCTAGCAAATCACTTTTAAGTGATTGTCCTGTATCAGCAGGCCCATAACCAATTTTCATTAGGGGTGTAGGGCACCTACTGGTAAAATTCATGCCATGGTGTCTTTCTATCTTATGGATATTCAGGTAAATATATCATTTATCATGTACTTCTTCCTATTTATTTGGAAGACAGTGGAATATTTTGCAGGATAATCCACTGGGATATGTAGAAAACATTGATATCCTGGTATTCAGTAACATTACATTGGTTTGAGAGTTTAGTTTGCACAGCAAATACGAAGTATAATGTACATGAATTATAATGCAAAATGACTGTTTAATTCAAGAGACATCCAAGGATTTAGATAACTGCAGATATATACAATATGTATGAGGAATATAAGTAGATCCATATTTTGAGCAGAAAGACCTGACATTACAAGGATTTCAGTATTACAAGAACAACACTGAGTTTCCTTAACATCTCCTACAAGTATAATTCCATCTTGATGTTAAAGACATCTTTTCTGTTTACTCTAAAATTAAGGAAGTCTATTAGTTTAGTAAATGAGTGCCTTTATCTGTTGAAAACAAATCCACTGCATGTTTCAATAAATACTAAATAGGAGGAAAATGAGTTGAAAAAGCATGAGGTGTCATTTAAGCAAAACATAATAGGAGCAGGGAATTCATCTCACATCCACCATGTCCTCACCCTTTCTTCAACTCTTCCTCATGGATTCAGTATAGGAAGGAACTGGATGGCTTATGGAAGATATGCTCGGTTCAGGAGATGCCCTCTGCACAACAATATCCTCTCCCAAACCTGATGGCAATCCTCATGGTAATTGAAGGCTACATATAATATTAACTTCCAGGGGGATGACTTTGCAGCCATACTCGGGGGGACTCATATGCAGGGGTGCATATGAGGAACCCATAAGCATCCCGTATGCAGTTTCCCCTCTTCAGAGTGGGACCTCCTGCCTCCTCATGGCCCAACCTCCCCTGAGGGATGCTGGAAAGAAAAAAATACCCAGAGGTTTTTCTCTTCATTCTGGTTTCTGCTCATATTCTGCTGCATGAGTCTTGCTCCCCGCTACCCATTAGCAAAGTACCTATAGATGGAGAGCAATATGTCAAGGTGCTGATGCAGCCAACTTCCTTTTCATCTGAATGTTGTTTTCTGCAGTTCCATTGCCTGTGGTTCATCTGCTGACAAAGGTTCCCTCCTGTAAGAATCAGCAGACTCATCACTATTTCTTCACTATTTGAGAAAATAAAGCTGTCCTTGCCGCAAAGCGTGCTCCACCCAGAGAGGGGCCAGAGCTGAAACTGCAAAGAACATCATCATTTCGTACACAAAGCCACAGCTCTGGGTGGGAAACACCCTTTCACTGCCTGAGGAAGAGGCATGCAAAGATGCTATTTCTGTCCGGGTTGTGTAAGGAATTGTGGTGTTTCATCTAAAAGGACTGTTTTTCTAGAAACTGAATTTATGTGTACATAATGCACCTATCAAGGCAAGACAGACAAATGAAGTAAGCTACTGTTGTTATTGGAGATGAGACAATTGGATAACTAGAACATTAATCTTGTAAGAGCACCCCTGTTGGATCTCAATTTTAAGTGGTTTGTAGCATCTCAGACAGCACAAGGATAAAATCTAGGAAAAAAAATAACAAAACCCACTTAATTTGAAAACTTAATTTGAAAACTAATGTATTTGGAATGCTGTAAAATAAAGCTTTCATTCAGAAGGATTAAGGCAGGCCTAGGCCAGTGTCAAATGTCTGCAACTGTTAAAATACTTGTTATGTGTTTGCTTGTAGGTAACATAATAGATCTGCGTTAATTTACATCAAAATAAATTGGAAGTTCAAAGTAGTTTATACGGAAGAATCAAATACTTAGTAACAGTTTAAGTCAGAAAAATATGTGCTCATATATATATAATACACATAAAAATTTGTATTTATGCACACAAATATATATCAGAGCTGCCATTTGCAGGCTTTGATTAATGTTTTTGTGCCAAAGTTTTGAAATTAAACCAATACTTCACCATGAATTTTCTCCTTTTAAGCACACAGATAACTTCGTGATGCCTTTCAGGGTTTTTTGGTGGGCAACACAGGAATTCTCCCATCTTAGAAGGACACAAATTACATGGCATTGGGATGTGCAGGTAAATTAGAAGTCTGCTGCTACTATGTGAGTCCTATTGCAGCCAGACACAAGTTAGAGCAGTAAAGAAACTGTTCCTATTAACACAAGAGGATGAAGGGGACAAAGGAATTGACAAGTGAAAACTATTTTCTTCTTTGGAGCTATGCACTTCTGGAAAACGAGCAGATGCTCTGAATCAAATGAACCTTAAATATCAAATGATATTTAAAGAAATGCCTCTTTGTAAAAGCTTGCAGTTTTATACATGTTCCCAACCAGGACGAGGCACTGAATCTGGTCCTGATACTGAAATTTCAGCTGGATGTTGAAGCTCCATTTGTAGCTTCAGGTGTTCTGGGGAAAACTTCCACACAGAAATGTAAGACTTAGCCTTCAATAGAAGGACTCAGCCAGACGTCCTTGTCTCATATTGTACTTCTTCACACTGGCCAGGGGTGGGTAAGGGATAAAACTAATAATATCAAATACTCGAACATATAGACCTTTTTTCAATTACTTAATTTCTTCTTAGCAATCTCTTATCTGAATCTCATCTGGTCTCACATTAATTCAGCTGGAAAGACTTGGTAAATAAAAAGTTCAAGTTGATCTGACTGCAGATTGCCAGTTAAAGGATTCAGATTAGATGATTTGAGTTATTACACAAGAATGTGGCTAAAATCTCAAGGAAAATGTTTTATTTGTTTAGTGACCTTTTTTATAAAAACATGCTTTGTCTGAAATGTTTCACGAAAGCTGTGTCTCTCTAAAAAATTCCAACTAATACACATTTTGCTGACAGTGCAATTTATACCCCACAAAACCTTTGGATGAAAGTTATCTATATAAATATTAGCCTCTAGTATTCCCATCATACAACATAGGAAAAATTGGAAAAGTCTTTGGAACTGGAAGTAGCTTTGAACTAGAATTATAGTTCTATCAGAGAAAAAAGTTTAACAGCAAAAGGTGGTGCAGATTTGTGTCTAGTGTCCTGCCAATATTTTTGAAGGGCACACACTCATACACACTACTCAGATAGACCTATGATACAAATACACCACTTGCCAAGCAGATGAAATCCATGCACTTCAACTATGACTACTTTCCCTGTCAGTAAAACTTGTTGCTTAATTCACTCATGCACTTTGAAAACAAGGTAGGAAGTGAAATCCTTTTTTGTGGGCTGGCTATTTCAAAGATAAAAACACATTTGCTCTTCAGAAGTACTTTTCAGAACCCCAAGGATAAGTTTTCTTAGGCAAAGAGTTAGCTGTAGACAGAGGGGGTGAACTCCGTCAGAGACAGAAAAATTCACACCTACTCTTGAGGTGGAGGAGGATTTCTTAAACTGGGACTCCCAAGAGCCCCCTCTAGCACTTTGTCATATGAACACTTTGAAGATCTGTGATGTAGACTTGGAGCCATATTCTTCAAAGGCTAAGGAACAGAAATTCTGTTTAGACAACTTCAGCCAATAAACAGTAAGCCCATTAATTATTTTTTCTATGTAATGTGGAAGAATTTAAACAAGGGGTTCCACTGAGTGGCTATGGGGTCTGTGACTTTGAAATCTAGCACTTGAAGAAGAGGCAGTGATATTATCTCTGGGAAAAGCTGAGTGTCCACCATCATGCCCAATGAAAAAAGGATTGTACTACATGAGGCCTTCAGCTGGTTTATTTAAATGTGAATATTTATGTACATAGCTTCCCTTATGCTTGACAAAACATAAACATATGAGAAGATTCAGTATGTTTGCAATTGCAAGATTGCTACGGAGAGTTGTTGAAGCCAAAGGTGACCAGAAATATATCAGTTGACTAAAAATTGATTGCATTTTTTCTCATGTCTTGTCTCACTTATGTCTCCTGATCCTTATAGCTGCTGATACTTTACAGAAGTGCCCCTGTACACTTAGAACTGGATGTTGGACTTCTTTCTCAAACTGTTTCCTCCAAGCCTGAACTGACAGATCACATCCTTGTGTGAGAAACAGCTCAGTCTCTAGATCCATTTGGTTTTCTTAGTAAGGCTGCAAATTGTGATATTTTTAAAATGGGGAAAACTGATATTGAGTTGAGAATATGAGCTCAAACTCATATTGAGTGCATTCAACTTATTTACACAGAACTCATTGGCAGGTTACAGGTGGAAATGCATCCTGTTCCTTACCTAGCCAAGTTTTTAATCAGTTGTCTCAGGGTAAAAGGCTTTGTTTCAGCAAATGTTAACCTGTTTCCCACTGCAGTGTTTGGTCTGCTGTATAGGTCAGGGATTTTCCAAGAGAGCTTCATGAACCACAGTCAGATTACAGTGCTTGACACAATGCCTTCAGAAAATTATATGCTTTCATGCTCTTAAAATAACATGCTTTCACAGGTTTGCTGCTCTTCTAGTTGAAACAAGGAGCAAGGACTTTTTGTTTGTCTTGCATAAGCAATAGTATCCAGCTTGCGTGATTAGGTGGGAGACTTGCTAGAGCTCCAGTTAAAGAAGAGTCCTGCAGACAAATGCCAACAAAGCGTTGTTAAATGGTACCCTATATCATTGAAAATGAAGAAATCAAGGCAATTTGCTCACTGTGATCTCACAGAGTTGATTTTCTGCATTGCTGTAGAGTGCTGTCTATTAAATCTGTGTCTCATGACCTTGTACATCCATCATCATATTTGACAATGAATAAAAATTCATCTTTCTCATTGTCACCGTTTATGCCCAGCCATAACTCACACAGTTCACTCGCCCACTCCCCTCTCATTCTCCCCTCCACCCTGCTCCCGGGGTGGATGGGGAGGAGACTTGAAAGAATGTAACTCCCATGGGTTGAGATAAGAACAGTCCAGGAACTAAGGTATAACACAAACGACTGCTGCTACCACCAATAATAATAATGAGAAGGGAAACAACAAGGGAAGAGAATACAACTGCTCACCACCCGACGACCGATACCAAACCCGACCCAGCAGTGATCTAACCCTTCCGGGTAACTGCCCACAATTTTTTACATCCTGGGCATGACGTGCTGTGATATGGAATACCTCTTTGGCTAGATTGGGTCAGGTGTCCTGTCTCTGCTTCCTCCTGGCTTCCACTCCTCCCTGGCAGAGCATGAGGCTCAGAAAGTCCTTGGTCAGACCAAAACATTACCAAGCAGTAAATGAAAACACTGGTGTTATCAGTGCTGTTCCCAGGCCGAAAGTCAAAACCACAGCACTGCACCAGCTACTAAGAAGGAGAAAAAATGACTGCTACTGCTGAACCCAGGACACTCATGCTTAACTTTGAACCTTCAGATACATCCAAATAATTAAATCATAATTTTTTAAACAGATGGTAAATTTTATTTTAGCAACTTATTAACAAAGAATTATTTGTTCTTAATGAGACAGTATATATGCTAATACAAAGAAGCCAAGGTGAGTTCAACCTCTTTTATGGCTGTGCTTGAGAAAAACACCAAGAGCACTGATAAGCGAGAGCAATGCCAACAAAAAGTCACAAGCATTACTGATGTAAACATGTACCTAATACTGAAGCATGCATGTCTCAGGGGTAGACTTAACCCAGCCTACTGTGGGCTAATATTTAAAACATATGCAATTGTAGATAGAAATAGTTTTCCCTTTCAAGTATGTAATTTTCTTCATATTTTCTGAATTAGGTGAACTGAGAGAAAAATGTTCTGTTCTCAAAAGCCTCACTTTTATTAAGGAAAAATAAATATTCTTCACCCAAATTTGCTAATATATGGCAACTAATTTGAGATGAGTTTATGAACAGAAAGGCTGTTCATCCATCTTCATGCAAGTTAGCAGACTGACATGTTCAGTGTGAAAATCACTGGCTACCTCATTGTTGCTTTATTTTAGCTAACATAAAGTAAAACCACTTTTTCTCCCTACTATCAACATAATGAAAGCCACTTTTTTTCATTGCAGAGAAATATTTTATTATCTTTATTCTAGACTGACAAAACACTTCTTTGCAGAGGAAGTGTGAAAAGAAATGTGTTATTGATTCTAGAATTTGTAGATTGTTCTTTACAGAGACAGGTACGTTTACAGTAGGCACTTTCTTCTAGAGGAAAACAAATTCAAACCACATTTCTTTTAAAATCTTCTATTTAACTAAGGGAATTAAAAAAGACAGGCAGAAAGACAGAAAAACAGAGACAGTGAATGGAAAGAATAGAGAAAAAAATAAGAAAGCTTCAAAGTGTAATGATCTGATGCACTTGAAAATTCATTAGCAAAAGCTGTATCTGGAGAAATATTCCCCCCTGTATATGTGCAATTAGTCCATTCAAATGCAATGTGAAAAGATCTTAAAATCTTTGAAGAAAACTTATGGTATTACACCAGATGGTGAATAAAACATAGTCATTCATCTTTCACTTTACAACAACCCACTTAAAATGGAAACTATAGGCACCCAGCAAAAGCTTTCATAAATGCTTAAAGAGATTTTCACCTATAAAGTATGCTCCAAAATAGATCCTTACAAAATCCATTGAAGGGAATTTATATGTAGAAAACAACAGTGGAAATTTTTTTTGTGACTTTTTGTTGTACCTACGACAGCAAGTGAGACAGAGCAGAAATAGGACTTGTAGTCGTCCCTTCTTGACACTTAACCTGCAGATAAAAGTGATCTGCGGAGGTCAAGCGTGTTCACAACATGGATATAACATCTCTCTTGATCAACCTCCTGACTTGGACCTGTTCTCAGACCATTACACTGCAATAATTTTTCTCTCTAGCTATTTTTAATGTAGATTCCTTTTTCAAAATCAAAACAAGATTTAACTTCCTGTTTATTATTATTATTTTCCCCTTTCCTGACATCCTCCAGAAGAGATTTGTGCCTTTTTTAGTTAATTGCATTATAGGCTTCAGTGGGTTTTTTATCTGTAAAGGATTTGTAAAATATCTTTTCAAAAACTGAGACAAGATTCCACTGTAAAGTTTCAGACAAATCCTTAAGCCACTAAACCCTGTTTTACCAGATCAAAATGTAGTCAGTTTTTAAACACTCTGGGGAAAGGCCCTACAGCAGTACAGATGGCAAAGCATTCTAGCTCTGGAGTCTATAAAAATAATTCCTTTTTATTACTCAGCTGGTTCACAAGTAATATGAAAATAGGTCTGTTTCTTGATGATTATATTAAGCGTAATTGGGAGAAAGTAATAGGGCATCTTCTCATTATTGTCTATGAATTGATGCTCCTCAATTATATCCTTTTTATGTGAATGTCCTGTATTTTTCTTTTTCCTTTTTTTAGGCAGCAATTTTGCCTTCCAAGTGTGTTTTCCAAAGGAAATTAACACATATCATGCTTTTAGACAAAGTACTGTAGCATAATTAATCTCCGCGCTGTCCTTTCCTAGCAACCCAAAGTAGGATCTATATGCAGCCAAAGTGTAAAGCTAAACAGGTTCCTATATTTACAAGAATCAAAGCAGTTAAATGACTCAGCTGCCTCCTAATGTGGGTTATATTTGAATTTGGGGAGGGTGGAGTGAAGAATGGGACATTATTGCTTTAACAAGGTTTACTGCTAAACTGAACATATGTTGCTCATAATGTCACTTTCTAAATCAATGAAATTATCATTATAGAACATGTCGACAAATTAGACATGTAAAGTGCAGGCTGTATGTGGGAGAGATGTAATTTGGCTCTATAAAAAGAAATTAAACAATAAAATATCAATGACAGATGTAGTTAGCTAAAGGTTTTGAGGTTTAAATACCAATTTGTGAAAAAAAATTATGCAGACCCAATCAGGGTACAAGATAAAAATACCAGCCTTCATGCAACAAGATGATTAAGTATTTGGACCAGATGTTCAGAGACCTTAGCTGTGCCCTTTATTTAACTGGCAAGCATGCTGGCAAGTCCTTAAATTTCCAAAATCCAGGTAACGAAGGTTAGCTCAGATAGAAGTAATAAACCAATCAAATATCAAGAGTCATTCATATCTGTGAACAATGGATCATACTACAGTCCTGACCTCCACATTTGAACATACCAGTGTAGGTTTTAAAGAAATTGGTTTTTTGCATTTTCTTTTCTAAAGAAACTTACTGAAGTGCTTTGTTTTCTGTTCCAACGTTCAGTTCTCAAATCAAATGTAGGCACCAAATGCATCTGATGTGGTTAAGATCCTTTTCCCACTGGTTTGTAGATTTTATAGCTCTCAAGCCTCAGCTAAAACTCTGTGTCATAATTCTTGGGTTATAGCTTTGTCTTGCAGCTGCTACATGGTTGTGGGCAAGGTGTTTAAGACTAAACAATAAAATGTCTGTACTTTCAAAGAAGAATGTCTTGCAGGTTAAGAGATGACTTCTGTTTCAGACTCTTTTATCGACTTTGCAGGGTGATCAATCTCTTTGCGCTTCATCTTTTCCTATTCACAGACAGCAGGGTGCCATAATCTAATCTTTTAGCTCATTTTCTCTCTTGGGCATAGCCTCATTCCTAATCATACTAAAGCTGCTGTGCACAACCATCTTGTGGCAAAACAACATTGTGATCTCCAGTCGCGTACCTTGGGGTCCTGACTGGGCCATGCCATGCTTCTGTCTGACACATGCACCTAAATCTCCTTCCCATGGAAACCAGGAGAGGTTTCATACATATTTGGATTTTACCGGAGTGGAAACGGGGATGTATCCTGAGCTCAGAAATAATGGATCCCTGCTTTGATGCAGCCACTCTGCTTGGACAGTGACTAGCAGACACAGCCCTGGTCTTGTTTGAGCCTTCAAGACATTGCCATAATATAATCAGCAGCAATTCTAAAGGCATAAATAAAAGATAACATTCATGAGGTTTTCAGAGGGATGACATAGCGTGCATAAAACATTTGAATACCACAGACAGAGCAGATGAAAAGGGATTGAGCTGTAAAGAAGAAATCATTCCTTGATGGGCTGATGTAACTTGGCAGTAGAAGATGGGTTTCATCTGATCAATGCAGGCATCTACAGTGTATGGAAAGCATCTCAGCTATTCACTCCCACTCTTTACCACCCTTACAGACAACGAATTAAAATACGCTTCTCAGGCACAATTTAACTCTTTGGAAAATAAATCTTTAAAGTAGATTCATTTTGGCTACAGCTTAAAAATGTCTGTGAATCACCATTAACTCTGGAGAGTGTCTACAGTGACTAGCCTGGATGTGGACATTTGCTGGATAAATATGAAAAGGCAAAAGAAATGTGTGCCCACTGCAGGGACCATCAATTGATAGCTTTTCAGTCTGCCTCGATACCATAAGGTCACCTAAGGAAATGTTGCAGCCAGTTAAAATATTAAAGAAAATAAAAGCATAAGAAAGACCAGCATGAAAAGTTTCCCATTTCTTATGAGAAGCCTGATTTGATATTCCCCACAATTTAGGCAAGTTAACCCAGACATCTGAGTACAAGAATACTGCCTTGTGTACGCTGTTGCTCTTGTGTGATGCCTTTTGAAATATGGGTTTCAGCACTTCTGTTACCATGGTGGAGCTTGCAAAACACTTGCAGGCCTGCTGGGGACATCAGAATTTGATTAATTAATCTCTACAAAATGCTTTGAGTTTCACTGGGTGAAAGATACTCAGGGTTAGTTTCCTTGGCCTCCTCTCATGAGGAGCAGTACCTTCAAAAGATGAGTGAAGGTATGTAAAAATTCTCGTTTGCCTGGAGGCAGATGAACTAGTCCTGGACAATGAGGTTTTCTGTATTTATTTTCACCCTTCTTTTTTCCCCATCGGCCTTCAAAGGGCAGATCCCAGCACTATTCAAATGGTTACCTTCAGTGTACTGACTAAGTGTAAACTCTCCCTCACTCTGGGGAAGCAAGGAACATAGCTTTCATTATTCAAAAGCACTTAAATGAAGTGAAATACTTTCTTTAAAGTGATTGCCTGAACATAGAAGAGAGATAGGACTTGTAGAAAAAAGTAATGTCTTTTCTGAGACAAACTGATGGAAGCAAAAAGAAACAGACAAGCTTTAAGGGGCTTTTGTCCTGGAAAGATTGTTTTTTTTCAACACTATCAGTTATTCTAATAAAAGATATTACCTCTCCCTATAAACCTTGCTTCTCACCTCTTAATGTTTCATATGCCGATACTTCTTTTTATTCGTGTGTTCAGAGTTATATGCATTTAGAAAGAGTCCATATCCATCTTCTGCAGTTTCCAAGTGCTTAAAACACTCTGCCTGTAGAATTTACACTGTATATGGAGCACTCCCAAAGAGCTGCACTTTACGTAACAGTGCTGATTGAATGTCTTGTTTTCCACGTGCCGGTCCAACCGGCTGTAAACCAGGACTGCTGATGAACACCTGCTTTCTGAAAATCATTAGTCTTTTTCACCCTCCCTAATTAATTTTCCTGTACCGTTAGAGAGTTGCGCTAGAGGTACCCAGCTGATGGAATCTGGATCATGCTCCAGTGTAACCCAGGCTTGCCTGGGGGTCCGCTAAGATCCCCTGCTCACTGCTAATGGATTTATTTGTGAGCTTGACATGAGTTTATTCCCAGGATATCTAGAGTTATATTTAATTGCTTTTGTTCTTCTCTGGACATGATTAAAAAGATGTTCACTTTGCCTCTAAGATGGCTCAAAAAGGAGAAAGCTTCTGGGTATTCATACCAAATACCCAAAATCACTCCATTTATCTCCACAAGCTGAAAATTATCTATGGTTCTTTAGACAAAGGCAAAAATACCTTGTCGACTGAATTGATTAAAAATAGCATCCCTCCCATGTTACCCAGCTTGGACTACATTTTTATACCTGCTAATTTGGGTTAGTTCTACTATGCCCTTTCCCAAACTGTTGGGGCACTGCTTCACCAAACTGAGACAAAATGCTTCTGTAAGAAGAGCTATGACCCCCATTTGGATCAATCTCCTACAGAAAAGTTATGCCCAGCAGTGAAATACCCTCAGAATTCACATGGTCTGATAGTCTTAGTTCAGAGAAAAAGCAGAGAGATTATCTGTTGGAGGGAGAAAACAACAGGCATAAGCAATCCAGGAGATTCCTGGAGTGTTCAGTTGATAATTTCCTTCTCCAAGTCATAGAGAAGCTAACAAGGAGAGGTGATCATGATAGACCACATATACACGAGCAATGAGGGGATCGTTGGGAATGTGAAAGTCAAAGATAGCCTTGGCTGCAGTCACGATAAGATGGTGGAGTTGAGGATTCTGAGGGCAAGAAAGGGAGTGAAAACAAAGTTCTCAATCCCAAGCTTTAAGAGGGCAAACTTTGGCACCTCCAAAGATCTGCTCACAAGAGTCATGAGATAAGACCCTGATGGGAAAGGGGGCTCAAGAAAGCTGGTTCATATTCAAGAGTTACCTCCTCCAAGATCAAGTTTCATTCCAACAAATATGAAGTCCAGCAAAATTTCCAGGTGGCCAGAGTGGATGGTCAAGGAGCTCCTGGCCAAACGCAAACACACAATGGAGGCATATAGAGGTTGGAAACAACCAGCTCAAGGTGGTCCTGCTTGAGCAGGAAGGCTGTTCCAGATAACTTCCAGAGGTCCTTTCCAACTCCAACCATTCTGTGATTCCATGATTCTGTGCTATCTGCCATCTTCTCTCGAAACCCATCCAGTTAGAGACAAAATATATTTTACAAGCTGTAGGAAATATCAAGACATCATACCTGGCTCACTGAAACATAAAACACTGAAGTCTGGGTGGTGTTCTGGCATTGTGTCATCTCCTTTTTTCATCTCTGGGCACTGGTCACAGGGCAATGGAGACCAACTCGACCTTTAGTTGAAGGCAGAATGTTTTTAACATCTGGCCCAAGAAGTCCAGCAACTAGCACAGATTTCTAACTGCTTTTCTATGGCATTTTTTCACCATCAGAGAATGAGTTTTGCAGACATACATAGGCACAAATGACAGAATATAAACTTCCTCTCATTTCATTGAGGGTACATAAGGGTGTTTGAGAAAGACTACAGCATCCAAGTGTTCATTAATGTAGTTTTCTGCAGTTATGAGACACACTTTTTAAAATGACCCCTGGTGGAGTTTCATTAGAGCAGTTAAAGGGTTTTGAAGCTCTCTTTTGATGACAAGCTCTTTTCAGTGAAATGGAATGTCCCTATATGGTAAAATTTGCAGGTTTGAGCCTGGGGAAGAAAATAAAATTACAGATTTTTAGTTTTGAAAAATGAAAAATATATTTATTAATATGTAATTAATAATAATTTCTGTGACTTTTTCCCATCTACACAAAATACTTTCTGACTAGCTCTCTTTGTACTATGCATTTTGTATGACAGGTTGTATCAGCCCTTTCTCCCATATGTTTATAAGCAAATGCAAGTTGCTGGCATGAATCCAGACAGCTGGCCTCAGTGGGACATCCTCTTTGGTCATGCCTTTGAATCTAAACCCTGCAGACAAAAGGCGGCGGTGAATAAGTCACCCTTTTCACACTGGGGTCCTATTACATCTGTTGCTTTTTGAGGGAGGGCGTTTGAGTTTTGCAGACAGTCCTTGTCCAGCTGTTAGGTTTGTAGCCATATCTAAGTCTGGATTCTCATGAATTGGGAGTACTTAAACTCTGCTATGATTCCCATATCCAACAACCATGGGAACCGTGAGAAAACTTAGGCAGATTGATAAGACTCTCTGAGTCACCTCACTTCTGTCAGTGATGTGAAACTGGAAAGCCAAAATAAGCTTCCTTCAGACAGGGGTTCACTGGAGATTTCTCTACAGTGTTTAATAATATGACTGTGCCCAAAGAAAACCAAGAAATTGTACGCTTCCTCTCATCTGACATTAATAAAATTAATTTGCCTTCAGAGTAATAATGAAATGTTTCTCCAAGGAAACTTATTTTACATGCTCTTTCCCCTGCTTCTGAAACGAGAATCTTCTGTATATTCTGCTATATTTTTAAATACTACAGCATTTTGGAATCTGAAATTAAAAGGTTTTCAAGCCTAAAAAATGCAAAATCTGATATCAGCTTCTTGGTCTATTTTTCTCTCCTTCAGCCTTAGTCCCATGAAACCAGAATGGTAGGAGTTATTAATTCCCTGTTATTTATTGGTTATCTCAAGACTTCATCCTTCTTGTGATATCTTAATATATTGTTTTCTATGGAAATGATTAAGGTGTTACAGGCACAAGACTGTGATACTGCTTGAGCGGTTCCAGAGCATGTGATCTCCAAGGAAACAGAGATTCTGTTACTAGTCCCTTTCCTACAGAAGTTATCAATGGTACAAGATGCTGTAGGTTATGCCATTGACTTCAGTAAAACTGTTTCTAACTTGTGAAGTTCAGTACATGAAGTATGTTTAATTGGGTTCTTTTTAAGATCAATTAAACAATACACTGATTTACCTCAGTGATATGTTTCTCAGGCTTTTGAATTTCTCTTCTACTCCTTTGAGACAACTATTGGTATGAGAAAAGTAAAACATTACAGCAGAAGTTCAGCTTTAAGTACAGAAAATCCTATGTGGACTGTACAGGTGATCTGTCCAGGCATTTTAGGTATCGGCCAGCTTTTGGTTAGCTTCAGATTTTGAGGCCACTTTCATCCCAAAGAAATATCAGAGTCTCTGCAGAAGCCTAAGGCAATTAATATGTTTCAGCAGACACTTTTACTATAACGAGGAGGAAAATGCAAAATAAATTATGAGTTTTACAACCCTCCTTTTACCTCATGACCAGCCTCCACAGTCAAATATATGAATTATTGTTCATATTTTCACTGCAGTACATGCAAGTTTCATTGCTGCTATATCAGGGCCCCTCATCCCTTCCCAGATGAAGTCTGGGACAGAGCCACAATGTACGAGCAAGGTCCCCAGGGGCTAAAGTAGTGTTATAGCCATAGGACAGCCTTGTAAATTTATTGAGAGGAGGATAGGAGCATCATTCTCCAGTGCTTTGTTGAACTGGGACTTGTATAAGCTTGTTTCCAGGTGTCTTTTTCTTACGTTCTCTCACACACTACTTTATATTGGCTTTACAAAATCCTGGTGTATTAGATGTATTGCAAATGATGTCTTAAATATCACTGATGGCTCCCTGAAGTATATTCTCTGTTAAAATGTTCGGTCTGATTTAAATGACCAAAGCTACAGAGCTCCCACCAGCTCCCTGAGGAAGCTCTTGAGACTCTAACAGATCTCACCTTCCAGTCAGCAAGACTCTCTCATTTAATTTTGCCTGCCTATTACCTGGAGACACTTCTCGTACCCTAAGCATGCCATTTGCACTTTCACTGTGATGTGCTATAGCTTAGGATACAAATGACTTACTGTCTGTTAGTTATGTCTAGCCTTTTGTTCAGAACAGATGTGGATAGAAAAACATACTTCAGAAAAACTGTTAGGAATTTTATTGCTAAGCCTAAGAGGTCATTCCCTGTATCTTTTACCTTACTCTATTTTTACTATTTCCTGTTTTAATTGTCTTAACATAGATAGCTAGAGAGAAGCACTAATCCTATCAGTTGCACTCTCTAAATCCCAGTACTTTGTTCAGGTTAAACTGGAAGTCTTCTTTAGAGACTGCCTTTAAAGACCTTTTCATGAACTGTATCAAAGTGTAAAAGCTTTTAATTTCTGAAAGTAGAATTGGAAATGGAAAAAAAAAAAAAAAGAAGTTTAAAAGCTGCTGTTGCTGAGGTTTTTTAAAGTAATGCATCTGGCACAGAGGTTTTACAAACAGGCTGAAAGATTTAGAAACTCGGTTTTCCATAAGTTTATATTCCATGAAGGCAGCACTACATGAAAATGGGCCTGTTGGTTCTGGAAAAAAAAATGTAAACCATACATCTATGATATCTTAAGTGAAGCTGATTTAATACTGTAGACTTTGCACAGAGTGGCATTAAAATGTAAGAAAGAGAATATGAAAAATAGGACCTTAGGTTTCATGTAGCCTAGACTGCCTTAACATTGCACAGGGCATTTGCAGACAGAAATATATATGCTGTAAGAGTCTAATTGTCCCTGCAAGTGCTACACACTTTTAGTGCAACAGACACTATTTAGTTGCCTAAAATAACAATCAAGTTTGTCTCAAACCACATCAAGACAAGGAACAAGGGATGGCTTTGTTGGACTGAAAAAGACAATCTCCATCCAAAGATCTGCCATCAGCACAAAGTGGAATTCATCCAACATAGAATTTTATATATTTTTCTCCTAGCTCTATCTGTCTTTCCAGTGTCAGTTGTAAACTTCAATGAAAGGGCTCAATTTTAATATATGTGCCTGGCATGAAGGATTACTCATCTTGGACAGAACTTTTGGATGTTAACATAATGCAGTAATGACTCACCATCAAATGCAAAATGTTCTGCTCAAGAAATCACAGTTGATTTTGACTCGTACTGCAGTGGTCCAGGATGAGGCTTTTCTCTCACCAAATAGGGTTCAGATAAAGATGAAAAATCCCACTGCTAGAGAAAGAAACAGCATTTCAGGGAGAACATAAGGCTATGTGCACCGCCTGTACAGTGCAAACAGTACAATGGAGCTAACAGCATTTTTGTCTTTTCAATATTCCTCAGCCCTAAAAGCTCCTCCTATAGGAAGTTAATGCTTCCTCTAACGTCCTTCAGTCTCATTGATTTTAGTGACACTCAGTGCCTTAGAAGATGACATAAAACATTTGAATAAAATGTAAACAACCCTATAAAACCAGGGTAAATATAATAATTGAAATTGACTGTCATGATAGATTTAAATGGAAGCGATTTTTTTGTGTTATATTCAGCTTTCATTTATTAAGTGGATATTCCCACTTTGAGTCTTTCTATCTTTAATTATTTCAGATATGAAATAGCTGCTGTTTTAAAAATGTACACTTGTGCAGAACATACAATCGGAATAACTTTCATGCAGTAAAACCAATTTGACTTGTGTGGAACTGAAATGCAAATAGGCATTGGTAACATTAGTCAGATGGTTTGTCTATGCATGACAGTTGCTTTGTAGCCCTGTGATAAAGTGAAAGAGCACAGCATTGTCACCTGCTTGTCTCTCCGTCCATTATTAGTTAGGCTAAAATTGGTTAAGGTGTCATATATGCTGACTGATGTAGCAGGATGCTGTTCAGCATCAGTTGCTACGGGTCCTGGAGTTACTGAATCCCTTTTTATTCCTATTTAGAGTCAGGGAATATAGAAGGTGCCATATCCCTTTGTTAAAAACCACGAGTTGGCGCTGAAACCTACAGAAATGACAGACATTATTTCTCTGAATACCTGTAGGAATTTCAGACATGTTTTCTGCAGTACTTAAAATGAAAAACTAAATATTTTCCCATCTTTTTATAAAATATAGAGGGATTAAGAACACGGTTTATCTGTGGGAAATAGCTCACAAGATTTGCTAGTGACTGATTTCAGTATTTTTTTCATACCTTCCTAGTACCCTATAAAAGCCCTCACAAATCAAAAACAGTCTTTGACATTTCAGACTCTAGTTAGCCTAAAAAGAATGATTCAGACGAAACACTGAAGTAAGGAATTCTGAGACCAAGATAAACTATTCCAAGAGGCTTTGCTTCCAAAGTAATAAAATAATATCTATGTAATTAGTGTTTATAGGAAAATCAAGCTGTTGATTTTTGAGGCAGAGAGAACAGTGTTTTCTCCAGCTTCTCATAGCATCTAAATGTGATCCATCCTGTTATTTGATGCAAATTTTTGCTTGCAACTTCCTCTATTTTCTCAGTTTCTGAAATTTGGGGGTGGGATGCCTACGCACACTTTTAGAAAATGAAAAGCAAGAAGTCTTGTTTATTTTGTTACTTTTGGGCCATTTGTACATTTTTTGTTACATGCTCTTGATTAAGACCAGAATTTCCAAGTATCATGAAAAATCAATACGTACTTACGCAAAACAGCATGTGTATTAAAAAATCAAAGCAAATATTGCTATACTAACTACTGCAAAGGCAATATCGACACGAGGAATAGCAAAGGGTTCTACTAAAGAGCCACATGCCATTGTAAGCACTTTATTACCTTACATTTACACTATAATTCATCCTGTGCAACGATCATATTGCAATGCTATTCACAATCATCACACTCAAATTATAAAAGTTCACTTGACTTGCCACGGAGTGAAATGGAGCCAAAGGGATAAGGGATAAGTATAAACCTGCAGAAAATATTTGGTATTCTTTCCATATTGAAAACAATATTTCAATGTTGTTACTGTCCTTATTGTTTTCATTACTATCTCAATAATTTCTGCAGGGCATTACAACTAAGAATTTCATTACATGTGTATCACTGGATCTGAAGTACTGCAGCACCATGTCAAACAATTCTGAGTCTATTTCTTACAGGCATCGTTTCAAACTTATGGCTCCATTACTTCCAACTGGGTTTGCAGATTGAGTACTGGTTTATGAAGTATTAATTCTTGTTTTATGTTTCAAAATACTGCTTTCTCAGTTTAAAAAATCAATATATACAAAACCAAACATTTTCCCACCGGGTTACAAGCACTTTGAATCCATGAAAAGTCATCTGTCAATTGCAAAGATTGTAGTTAAAAAGAAATCTTCAATGCTGTCTGACTAAGCAAAGGTTTAAGCAAATAAATATATTCAAATATTCAAAGATATAGTCGATGTAGTAACACTTTTTGCTGAGCTTAATTCAAAAATCACTGCAATGTAGTAAACACAGCACCCCCTAAAACAGAGATTAAAACAAGCAATGATAGAACTGCATATAAATGACAAAATAACCACAGGTATATGAATCTTTATTGCTGAAAGAGACCACAATTCACACTAAACAGAAGAGGTAGAGGTGGGGTGATAAAAAATAACAATTTAAATAAAAACTAATAGGATGTTATCAGTCTGTGACGTGGTCACAATGTTTGACAATGCTCTGTTCATGAACCAGACTAATAATATCTCATTCTTATGATCATATATTCTATTATATATTATATAAAGACATAATATTATGCATTTGGCTGCATCTTGATCATAAGACTTTAAAACAAAGCCTAAGATTTACTTTTTCATAGGTTTTTTTAAGTCTATAAGGCACACAAGTCATATATTCATGCTTTTCTTTAAGGTCTTATGAACCTGAAAATTCATAGTTCTAATAAAAGATGGGGTTTTGTTTTGCTTTCATATGACTCACATTAAATCACAGGACTTAGCAACAATACCATAAATTTGTAAACATGCATCAGAAAGATAAGAAGAAGGCATTTGTTATCTTTGAACACATCATTGACTTTCAAGGTGCACACTTTTATTTAGGGTTCTCTACATTAAGTTTTAATGCCTTTTCTTATTTCTTCCTTCTTTTTTCCCCCTATCAAAGTGTAAAGCCCAAGGATCCTTAACACCAGATCCTCTGAACTGGTGTTAAGTGCCCAGCACTAAAGACTGTACTGGAAGGTCAGTGGCAAACCTGCCTCCCATAATTTGTATGCGATGCTGCAGCAACGGCAAAGCGAGGTTATATTGTCCACTGCTTGGTTTAATTGGAGTTAAGTAGATCTATTATGTTGGTGTGCCCCATACACTAGTTGTTTATTTTGATTAATGCAGACATCCCTGTGAGTGAAATGTCTGTGGAAGAGAGAAACTTTTAGAAGAAATTAATGAGCAGTAAGATGTTATATACGCTAATTTTCTCAAGAGGTATGTGTATTTTTAATGCTTCCCACTGGCTGGGGTAGCCAATTTCTGACACTCTGATATATCTGCTGCTCAGGGTGAATCCTCATCAGTTGTTACATTCCACAATTTGGGACCCTAAGAATCGAAACACTCTAAATCACGACACTTGCATTTATTTTATTACTTCTAATTTGTGACAAAAGTGATAGTAAGTAAAATACAAATGGGAATCAGTCAAAAGAGATGTAGAGACTTGAAATGGGAAGTTTAAAAGAATAAGATTTGAAATAAGACAAGGGGAAGAAAGCAGCTGGGAAGAAACTTCTAAAATTTGTTCATAAGCAAAAGGATATAAAGGATATACAGCCTGCAAAGGTATTGTGACAGGGAAAAGAACAAAGGTTAAGGCATTAGCTTTAGAAAGGAGGATAAATCTGCTATCTATAGGTATCAGACTGACAGATAGTTTCAAGGCTGTCATCCTCCTGGACTGTAACCAAAAAGAAAGTGGTTCTGCTTTGGTAGGTTCACAGGAGAGGAGATAACTACAAGGGGTAGATGAATATAACTGAAATGTAAGTGTGAGAACCAAGACAAAACCGTTTCCAGCCAAGTTCCATCAAGGTCAGGTAAATTCAAGTCCCTTCCAGCATCAGCTGAGTCTTCCTGGGGGTTACAAAGGGAGCATAAATGATTCTTTAATGCTAAATGCTTGAAACTAAGGCATCAACCCTGAGCCATCTGTGTATGTTACCAGCCATGTGTGCTGCAGGAAATGGCTGGACTGGAGGTTATTTAAAGTCGTTTTGTGATCTTATTTATTGCACTGAAAAACTCAGGGAAATATAGTGCCCTCAACAGCGAGAACCTGCTCAGGAACTCATAGGGCCACACCAGCCACATCTTCTGGTGGGAAACAGGGACAGAGAGATTACCTGGGGGAGAATATTTAGGAGGTTAGGGCCAAGAAAGACAGGCACTTATTAGAAAATAAGGATAACAACCAAAGTTGGGATAATAGCTCATAAGCTTTCAAAGTTTCTAGATGCTTGTCCTAATGAAAATTGAACCTCTGAACCTTCTGAGGTTAACATGTCCCCACTTATAACATCATTAGGAGATAATGTCAATGAAATGGAACATTGTCATAGGACAGCAGTTTCCCACTGCTAAACAAATGCTGAGCCAAAGCCAAGATATTTATTTTCAAAGTGGGAGATATTTACCCTGTAAACATGTTCTGTTCCAGTGACTTTATGTCTGCTGCACCAAACTGCTAAAGGGGTAGGTGCTGACTGATGCATGTGGTTAAAATAATAAGAGTTTCTCTGTGTCCTCCTATTGGAAATACAATCTTTTATTGGATTGAAGAACAGATTAGCTCAGAATTTCAGCTAATCTGGAAAACAGTCGATTCATTCCAGCGCAGTTTCTCATATAAACCCTACTTTAGTGGCTCTTCAATGCGAACAGCTGGAAAGCCCTATTGTCATTCAACAGCTATAGAGCTGTAAATTAACTGGCTTGCTAGGCTAACAACTTGACATATATGATGTGACGCTAGCACTGTAGACATCACAGGAACCAAAATTGCAGAATCCCATTCATTTCGATATGAATGGTTCTAAAGAAATATTGACAGTCTCTGGAGAACTGGAGAAAGAGAAAGATGTCTGGGCCAAGAAGCTGCTCTTCACATGGACCCAAAAATTTCCAGTTTCAAGCCCAAGGAGATGCAGGAATTTGAACAAAGTCACATCTGCTGAATCAAGCATGTGTAGTATGGATCCCCGAAGAAGGGAATGAATATAGGGGCAGGATATGTAGATAGTTTTAATAGCCACTTCCATTAAAGCAAATCTCCGCCAGAGCTATAGACAGATTTCTCTCCTGCTTTGACAATCACAGTCTTTGGTTGTTGACTGCCTAGAGGAAACAGAAAAACTGTTTGCATTAAAGACCTTTATTTTTAATTGCTATTTGTATTAAAAGAAATCAAAGCTTAAATTGAAAGTTCTGAAGTTCAAGAAATTCGTCCTTTCTTGCCATATATATTGAGGAAAAGTTTAAGAGTATGATTTGGAAAATAAATTTCTAGAGAGAAATAAAATCCCATAAAAGACACTCCTTTTCCCAAGCGCACTAAGTTCCTAAGTCAAACTGATCTTAGTATGATATAGTAGTATATTTGATATTTCAGGGGTTTAAGACTCCTTAGAATCTCTGTAGATCTGGATCTTCATGCCTTAAATTTATCAAATTACAGTTTCTCCAGTACTGAGAGCTGAATGTTGCATATTACATAGGTCGGAACTGGAAATTGATACAGGCAATAAAAGCACTGACTGTTAAGGAATACTTAGATACTGCAATAAAAATCACTTAATATTTACACCTATTGTCCTTATTATTTCTATCACATGGGCTTATTTTTGTAGGCAAGGAATTTGGGTAGAATCACCTAATAAATCCATTAGTGAATTGCCCAGCACTTGTAATAAGGTATTCCCAGTGCTTCTGCCAAGCACTTTCTCTGCTCCTGGGTGAGGCAAGGATGTTTGAGTGTCTCAGAAATAAGGCAGTTTCAGAGCATTAACCACAAGGGCACACCTTTATGACTTACTGTATTCACAGAATCATAGAATAGTTAGGGTTGGAAAGGACCTTAAGACCATCAAGTTCCAACCGCCCTGCCATGGACGGGGACACCTCCCATTAACCCATGTCACCCAAGGCTCTGTCCAACCCGGCCTTGAACACCATCAGCGATGGAGCATTCACAAGTTCCCTGGGCAACCCATTCCAGTGCCTCACCACCCTTGCAGTAAAGAATTTCTTCCTCATATCCAATCTAAACTTCCCCTGTTTAAGTTTGAACCCATCACCCCTTGTCCTCTCACTACAGTCCCTCATGAAGAGTCCCTCCCCAGCATCCCTGTAACCCCTCTTCAGATATTGGAAGGTTGCTATGAGGTCTCCGCGCAGCCTTCTCTTCTCCAGGATGAACAACCCCAACTTTTCCAGCCTATCTTCATATGGGAGGTGCTCCAGTCCCCTGATCATCCTCGTGGCCCTCCTCTGGACTTGTTCCAACAGTTCCATGTCCTTTTGATGTTGAGGACACCAGAACTGCACACAATACTCCAAGTGAGGTCCCATGAGAGCAGAGTAGAGGGGCAGGATCCCATCCCTCAACCTGCTGGTCACACTCCTTTTGATGCAGCCCAGGATACGGTTGGCTTTCTGGGCTGCAAGCGCACACTGCAGCCGGCTCATGTTCATTTTCTCATTGACCAACACCCCTAAGTCCTTCTCTGCAGGGCTGCTCTGAATCTCTTCTCTGCCCAACCTGGAGCTGTGCCTGGCATTGCTCCCACCCAGGTGTAGGACCTTGCACTTGGCAGGGTTAAACTTCATCAGGTTGGCATCAGCCCACCTTAAAAGCATGTCAAGGTCCCTCTGCATGGCATTCCTTCCCTCCAATGTATAAACCGAACCACACAGCTTGGTGTCAGCGACGAACTTGCTGAGGGTGCACTCAATCCCACTGTCCATGTCACCAACAAAGATGTTGAACAAGAGTGGTCCCAACGCTGATCCCTGAGGGACACCACTTGTTCCTGGTCTCCAGCTGGACATTGAGCCATTGACCATAATACTTTGCGTGCGGCCATCCAGCCTGTTCTTTATCCACCGCGTGGTCCACCTGTCAAATTGACGTCTCTCCAACTTAGAGACAAAGATGTCACGTGAGACAGTGTCAAACATTTTGTACAAGTCTAGGTAGATGACATCAACTGCTCTACCCCTGTCCATCAGTTCCATAGCCCCATCATAGAAGGTCCTTTTTCTTGCTTTTGTTATGAATTCTCTCAGTGCTTTATTCTGTTCTAGAATATATTTTCCAGAAGCAACCCTGGAATGGATTTGAGTTTGCATTTTGAGAAATCTTGTTTTTCATCATACATCCATATCTCCATGACAGTCCTTCCTTGGATCACGTATGTTTCTATGGCTCTACAGCTTCCTCTATGTTCAAGTTGCCTCAACATGCTTTTTCTGTTGGTTTATTTCAATTCATTTTAATATAGCCTCAGAGCAGATGCTGTCAGGATCCAATAATCACAGTTTATTGGGTGGACAGAAAGCAGGCAGTGAAGTCTCTTTGGGGATCTTCAGCATCAATTTATGAGGTGCATTGCAAAACTAAAATCCATCCGATTTCCATCAGCTTAGCTATAAATGTAGGCATAATGATTCTGTCCACTTATTTTCAAATCAATTTAACATAACTATGTCCCAGAATTAGGAGACACAGATCACTGCACAGTTTAGACACTAATATAATAGTTTTTACTCAGAAATGTCCAATAGCACTGATTAGTCTAGTGTCCCCACTCCTGTATTCACTCCACATGGTTAACAACTATTGTAAACTGTAGATTTGTGTTGTTTAGGCTTTCCTACACAATCCATGTAATTTAGAGAGCAGAAAATACAAAATGTTTTCGTATCAACTGTTGCAATTCATAAGCACTTAGTGCATCAGAGTACTAATAATGGTTTGGTGCTTCGGGGATACAAATGTCAATAACTTAAAATTTGGAAATTTGGACCGGCATGTTCATGGAAAACACGGACTGAATAAAAATGTATGCTTTCTTCCTGTTTCCAGCTGTCTCATCAGCTTTATTAGAATACAAGTGGTTTACGTCACTGTAGTCATGCTGATGGCTGAAATGGGGGCAAATCCCAAGTTAGACAATGTATTAGTGGAATTTATAGGAGTACGTAAATATGCATAGCAGCATTTCAGTGTACATATTGTTCCAGAGAAATATTCAATTCAAAACATGTAAAGAAAGAATTGAGACATTCAGTTGGATGCATTTTAACATTGGAGTTTAATTTGTATTTTCTATGTTTATTTATAGGGAAGGCTTTATTATGAGCAGGATCTTCATCTGATGAAATGCAATGATGCAATTAAATTTCTGCTTGTTGAAACAGGTTTTATGGTGCTTATTAAAAGTAAATATAAATAAATGTTTGAAGAACTGTGTGATCAAAAATGCCTTTTGATTTTAGATGGAAATGTAGCAGTGCATGAAATGCCTTAACTCTTTAAATGTTGCAGATGAATGTTTTTAACATCACCACACCAGTTTACTATAAACACAACTCATTTGGCATTTTCAAAAGCTTTTGTCAGTGATCTCACAGGAGTCTATTAAAAAAACAACACAAAGTAATCATGGAATGTATCAGAAATATCCAGGTCAAAGACAGAATCCAGTATGAGAGTATACTGTTAGACAGTCAGGCAATTCAAGAAGAGGAAGGAAAGACTTGTTCTGCTACCAAATGAAGTATGAAATCTATAGACACCCAAATAAGCCACATTTTCTACTTGCCTTTTTTGCTTCTGCCTTCACTGAAGAGGCTGATGTGATGAAATGGCTAAAACAATTAAAGGCATGAACAAATGAGAAAAATTGAGACTAAGTAATAGAAGTGGTTATATTAGTTATATATTTTCATGGTCACTGAGCCCCAGGAAATCCACCCCAAGGAGAGCACTATCAGAGCTGTCAGGACAATCTCAGAGCTGTCAGTGGTTATCTTGGGGAGCTTATGGGAGGGGAAGCCAGAATTGGAAAAGCACAATTATTGAGCCTATCTTTAAAAAAGGGGGACAGGAGGATAGATTTGTCAGCTTAACTTTAATTCCTAGAAAAATCCTGGAGCAAATAACCAAGCAAACAATTTGTAAGCCCCTAGAAGATAACAAAAAGATGAGTGACAGCCAACATGGGTTTGTCAGCTGAGTGGGTTGACCTTGGCTGATGCCACATGCTCACCAAATTTTTCTATCAATCCCCTCCTCAGCAGGACAGTGTGGGAAGAAAAAAAAAGATGGAAAAGGAGTCGTGGGTCAAGATGAAAGCAGCTTAATAAAGCAAAAGCAAAGGCCATGCATGGAAGCAAAGGAAAACCAAAGATTTATTCTCTACTTCCCATCAGCAGATAATATTGAATTAGGGCTTCAATAGGCATAGTGGTTCCTCTGGAAGACAGACATCATAATAACAAATGCTCCCCTCCCCCTCCTCCATCCTCTAAACTTTAATTCCTGAGCAGACATCATATGGTATGGAATATGCCTTGGGTCAGTTGGGGTCACCTGTCCTGGCTGTGCACCCTCCCAAGATCTTGCCCATCCTTAGCCTGCTGGTGATGAGGGAATGTTGGAGAGAAGCCTTGATGCTGTGCCAGCACCTCTCAATATTAACCAAACCACTGGTGTGTTATCAACACCCTTCCAGCCTCCAATGCAAAGCACAACACTGTGACAGCTGCGATGGGGAAAATTAACTCCATCTCAGACCCAGTGCATTCAGAAACAAACCTTGTCAAACTAACTTCATTTTTTCTTCTGACAGGATAACAGGCTTTGTAGATAGGGCAGAAGCAGTAGATGCTTTATTTCTTGACTTCAGTAAGGTTTCTGACAATGTTTCAGTTGACACTGTCATAGTAAGGAAGGGAATCATTGGTGAGATTAAACTACTATAAGATGGGCAGAGTAATGGCTGCAAACTTGTACTCAAGGAATACGGAGGAAAATAAAGTATATTTATTCGGACAGAAGATGCCAAGTGACTGAAAAGAGGTCCAACCACTTGGGAGGATGAGAATTCAGAATGAGCTTGAGAATTTGTAGTAACAGACTTAAACATCTAAGATGACTTCAGGGGACTACTGGCTAATCTGCAGCTCTGCAGAAAAAGAACAATGATGGAGAATAAGATAAGAGTGGATCTCTGAAATTAACATTATCAGCAAAGTGACACTTTTGCAGAAAAGCCAAATACTATTATGGGATGTACAAGCAGGAGCAATCTAAGTTACATGACATAATCTTTCTGCTCTATTTGGTATGAATAAGGCCGTAGCTGAAGCATGCTCTTCCCTCTGCAGTTTGCATTTCAAGAAATATTTGGGTCAGCTAAAGGCAGAGCACAGTGATTAGGGGTGTAGAAAATCAACCTATTAGAAATCAAAGCTCTGAGATTGCTTCCTCAGGAGAAAAGGGCAAGTAGAGGCAGGGTCAGTAGTCTTCAAATACACAAAAGGTTGCTGAAAGGGGGAAAGATTGAATTGTTCCACATACCCATCTTGTATGTGACAAGAAATACTGTGCTCTAAACTGTAGGAAGGGATATTTATGTTAGACACTGAAAGAACTTTTTATTGGTATGAACAATTATGCACAGAAATATATTGCCTGAGTAGACTGTGAATCTCCATCAGTGGAAACCTTAAGAGCAGTTTAGATAAACATATGTTAGGAATAGCTCAGAGAGAGCTGACCCTGCGTGGGGTAAAAGAATGATCCCTTGATGTTCCTTCTACCTATTCTTTAGGTGTTTCTCCCACACATTAACATTACGGTGCACAAAGGCTCACCATTTAGAGTTGTGGAGCTGAATGTAATTGCTAATGATGTGCACAGTGGATAAGCAGGACATTGGCAGATGACAGAACATTTTCTCGAGTTAAAGTTTACTCAGAGGAATGGGAAGACTGATAGCAAAGATAGCTTGAATTACTTATTCACATTGCTGGCTAGGTTAGCTAGCAAACCAGAAGATGTAGGTGATTTTGTGCATAAGATACATGAGGGCTGTTGAGCCCTCCCCGATGGTGAAACTGAGCATGTATCATGGGTTCAGCAGCAGCAGTCATTTTTCTCCTTCTTGGTAGCTGGTGCAGCGCTGTGTTTTTGATTTTCGGCCTGGGAACAGTGCTGACAACACCAGGGTTTTCAGTTACTGCTTGGTAATGTTTTGATCTGACCAAGGACTTTCTGAGTCTCATGCTCTGCCAGGGAAGAGGGGAAGCCGGGAGGAAGCAGAGACAGGACACCTGACCCAAACTGACCAAAGAGGTATTCCATGCCACAGCACGTCATGCCCAGGATGTGAAAACGGAGGGCAGAGACCCAGAAGGGTGGGGGTGCACTGCTTGGTTGGGCTGGGTATAGGTGGTGAGCGATTGTATTCTTTCCTTGTATTTGCCTTGTCATTATTATTATTGGTGGTAGCAGTAGTGGTTTGTGTTATACCTTAGTTACTAAACTGTTCTTATCTCAACCTGTGGGAGTTGCATTCTTTCGATTCTCCTTCCCATCCCCCTGGGAGCTGGGGGAAGAAAGAAGGGGGAGTGAGTGAGCAAAACTGCGTGGTTGACTGGACTTAAACCACGACAGCATGACAGTCTACACTGAGACTCATAATGTTGTCAGATAAAAATCAAAGGATTTTTATTGGCTTTAACCTGGATTATTATATGAATTTTGGTTACAGAAGTCCAAGTTTGTATTATTTCCATATTAAATAGGAACTGAATTACTAGACTGGTTAGAGATGAGTGGGGAATATTAAAAGGCTAACAAAAATAATGATATATTAGAGTTTATTCCATCTTATAATTAAAGATCATATGAGCGCACAACATCACTTGTGCCATTCAGAGTGATGACAGAAATGAAACACTAGAATATCCCTAACTGGATATTTTTTAGGTTACCTGCCATTTAGAGTAGTCTGGCATAGACATAGCAAGGTATTAATCACAAAAGCAATAGAGTAACACTCATAAATATGCAGTATGGTATGAACTCCATAAAAATGCTTCAGCTTTCTGTGCAATAGGGGCTTGTATTCTGGTAAAGGGCTTCTTTCTCCTTAGTAACTGTGCACTGTTATTAGCCATCAGAGTCTACACCTGGCCGTTCTTCCCTTGCAGACATGTAATCTATTCTCATTTGCTTCTTTGCAACTAGCAGCTCTTTCTTGAATCGTGCTTATATAGATAGGTTTTATCTACCTATTTCTTAGGGAAGTCATAGCATGGGATATAAATCTACCATATCTTTTGAGTTTACTAAGGTGTTATCTGGGGTCTTTACCATCATGACAAGCCAAAGGAAACCTATGTGCAGCAAACTGCGAGTGATTCCTGTAAGGAACTTTGTCTTCTGACTCATCAAAGAACAAAGCTGTTCTCTTAAATTCAACAAATAAAAGGCAACATAGCCAGGTTTTCTCAACTTTTTTCCTAAAGATGAAGAAACGAGATCTTCCTACCTAAGAAGCATGTCAAGCAGAGAAATTTCACTGTTTCCATCTCTCATCTAAACATATTTGTCCCATGTCAATATAAAATTATTGTTGCATTTTCCCCCACTGCAGTTGTCTTTGCAAAGTGGATAATTGTGCTTCAGAGTCTCTAAGCCATGTTGGTGCTCTTTGGGATATAAACTGCTACACAGGTGACAAAAAAAGCATCTACTTTCATGGTTTAAGTTTGTTCATAAAGGAATGACAATTGCTTGCAAACCATTTAGAGGAGAAAAAAGTTATTAGCAGTTTGAAAGTGTTACTTGTTGGAATACAGCAATGCAGACTTGACAATTTGAAATTACTCTGTCACTAAAAAAAGTAATGGGGTCAAATCTCATGTGTCTCTAAACTGGTACAGGTCCATGGAGTTTAACAGCACTGTGCTAATTACATCAGCAGAGAACTTGCCCTCTAGTTCCTTCAGACATGTCACAGACAAAAAATGCTTTGCACACAGTCATTTATTGTCAATTTGATATCCTTGGATGTGTTTGGTTTTGTTTATATAGATGAAAAGACTGATGCAGGGATAGTTCTGTGCAGTTCTCTAGCTCTGGCATGGCTATCAGCAATCTGTACGTTTTCATTTTGAACTCTGGCACCTCGGAATAAGCTAGAGAAGAACTAATAACTCTGCCTGATGTCTCCAGGTCTAGAGAGAGATCTGAAATGCTTTTATTGATAGGCGATGAACTCTGTTTATGACTGAGGAGTGTGGGGAGAGTTGAGGGGGGTTCTACTGCTGAAAAAACATAACTATTGAACTACTTTTACTGAGGAAGGGAAAAAAGCAAGCAAACAAAACAACTCAATGTACTGTGTATTAGGCCTGAATTCACCTTAGGCCCTTTATCTACTCTTTTCATCCTGTTTTCTCTCTGCTTTATTCCATGCTCCAGCCTATAAGGATTTGACAGCACTGCTGCCCTTTAGCAATGCTTGCTCTACATGGGAGGGCAGCAAAATATTAGCTAGTTTAATGACATTCTCTGGCTCCCTAGAAGAGCAGCATTCATCATCATCACTTAAGAAAACACCTTATCTCAAGTAGATAAGCTCAAGCAGGTTATTGCATCCACATCCATTACAAGGTTGCAACACCTACACTAAGGTTACCAAGAGTCAACATATATTTTATTACTACTTCAGAGAGAATTAATGTATTGAACCACAGTGTTAGCTAATTATCCGTATCACTGACCCCGACACCCTAATGGAAAGTATTGTTCACCCATTGCACAGCAGCTCACACAGAATTAGTGCTGCATTGGACATATTATAATTAAGGCTTGAAAGTGCATAAATGGTTATAAAAAGAGGCCACTCTTGGTCTACCTTACTCCCTCTCTCCTGTTCCTCCTTCAGGTGCAACCCTTCTAACTGGACTTTCAGTTCATTTATGTGTGTTGCAACCTTGCATCAGACAGTGATGTCCAAGCCAATATCGTCTTGGGATCCTATCATTGACTCATATTAATTCAGGCTAGAAGGGACCTTATCCATCCAAGTTCCTGCTCATAGCAGGCTCAGCTTATTAACACCGCCTCTCTTTGTCACCACGCTCATAACACTGAGATAGGAAATCCCAAAAAGTAGTTCTAAATATGTAGTTTTTTGTGTGATTTCCCAATCAACATCTATTTTCTAATTAATTTCTTTGCCATTATTAATTTTCCTCCCTTTTGCTGCTAGACAGTTGTCTTAAATATTATTCTTTTAAGTCTCTATAGTATCTGATGTAAAGGAATTAGGCTTCTGAGTGCGTTCTCAGACTTAATCCAGCAATTTTCTACTTCATGTTGCTTGTCACTCTGCCCAGATTCCTTATGAAGATTATTTGGCCTGAATAAACACCTTCAAGGTTTGAAGCCTCAGTTTCAACAAAGTTTACAGAAGCTTTCATCTTTATCAACATTACTAAAGTCTGCAATGTGATTTTTAAATTTAGTGGTATAATGTCTTCTTCAGACTCATAACAGCACTCTTGGCGAAGAGTCAGGAAATCTGTAGTAACCATGTTATCACTATTTTTATTATTTTCTTCCTTACTGGACTAAGAAACTGGATTATAAGGCATAAAGATATGGAAAGTGTCAAGAACATGTGAAGATCAATGCATAGGACTCAAAAGTGAAGATCCAAAGATTATATAGCATGTTTCAGATAGATATAGATCACTCGCGAAAGATTTATTGCCCTCAAATTTTTGGCATATTAATTGTGGTAGCATCTCAGTTTTTATGTTAAGTAACTTCAGGCAACTGTCAAATTTTTAGAAGTGCTCACAGTTTTGAAATCCTTAAAAACTGAGTTCCTCTGAAGTGAGCAAAACAACACTATCTCTTGGCAAAACTTTCCTGAAGCAGCCAGAGACATAATAATGACTTCAGAAACTGAGATCCCTAAGGAACCACACCATCGTTCCAAGCACTAATGAACAGATTTGCTCAGGATGCACCTGACTGCTGAGAGCAAGAGCGTCTTGCTATTTTTGAACCTTTAAGCAAGTATCAGCATGAAGATATAGGCACCAAAACCAAGACACTGTCCATGGAAAAGTACACCTGACTTTGATGGAGCAGGAGGTGGAACTAGACAGCATCCTCTGGTCCCTGTCATCTTGTGATTCTATAAAGCATGTATAAAAGTAATTTTGTGGGGGTTTTTAGAATATAGTGTTACATATTTAGTTGCCACTTTCATTACTGTTGGTTTAAAACTAAGTATTTTCTGAAGAAATTAACTTAAAAAACGGCAACAACAACAAACTGTAAAATTAAATTAAGCATCATTCTTTAATATCGAGGCCAGAAAATACAAACTTTGTAAGGCAAATACAGCAAATCTATGTGCATATTTTAGTGGATTAGATATATAATACACATGGATGACTGTCCCATGTTATGTTTTATTTGCTACACTAAATGCATCGTATCTTACAGGCCACAGAGAATTGTGCTGGTGTATTAATTACATTTTTAAGTGATTTTCTAATCTTTGGACCATTTTAATATATGACTATTGCAGAGAGAGTGTATTAGATTTTCACACAGTGCTGCTATCTGAAAGAATTTAAATAGTAAGCAAAAGCTCTCCATTTTTTGTGTTCTTTCAGCCATTTATTTCTATTAGTATCAAAGTGGCTGTTTTACATTATGCAAACATTCATTGTGAAAGCAAGTTGGATAGTAGGTTAACTCTTAGAGAAGATATATATGTTATGATAACATTACCCAGTGTAATATGTTACACTTAAGACATTAACTTCAGTATAAATTGTTCTTCATACGAAATAAAAGTGCTTTATTGCATTACAGCAAGATCTTAAAACACAGTAGACTGATGTTGTAGGATGCATTCTGGGTGTTACCAGTCAATTGCCGCTCTTTTTAAAGTAAAGGATGAAATTGTAGACAACGATATCTAGGATAACATAAAAATCTGATATATATCCACAAAATCAATGACTATTTAGAATGAAGCTTGAAAACTTGGTATAAAACACTATCTTTATCTCATCAAACTAGGCCTATATCTTGTCCCATTGAAGGGATTTATGGAGGCAGTACTGCAGTATCTTTAAATGAATGTGAATTCCCTTGCTCCTTCAGGTCTAAGACACACAGTGGAACATTATGACCTGTTGAGATTTTCCTGAGCATCAGCAAAGGTAATAACAGCTTCACTTACAAGAATATGGGAAATCAACCAGTTTTTCCTTCTGAATAATATAACCATAGTATAAAAGTATGTTTAGCAAAACAATGAATTAATTTGTTTTCTGAGCTTGCTGGAAATTTTCCATCCACCTTCTTTCAGCAAAAAAAAATTGTGTTGTGAAAATGAAAAGTTCTTTTGGAAATGTTATTTTTTCATGAAAAAAGGTTTTCTTTCTGCCTTAAAAACATGCAGTATACATTTGGACTAAAAAGCTATTTAGTTTCTTTATTTTTTTTCCCAATAATTTCCTCTCTACATTACTAACTAATCTTTAAGTGCCAGTTTTCATCAGTAGCTTTCAAATCAGTACAAAGGAGAAAAATGTCATTGTTCCTGCTGAACCTAAGGCACAGCAAGGGGGAGGAAGGAGATGCTAAGTGACTTGCATTAATCTCCCAGCAAGCCAGAGCAGCAAAACCCACCTCCCAAATCCTAGGACAGTTTCCTGCTCACTTTTGCACAACCAGCCAGCACTCCTGTATGCCCTCTCTTTTGGCAAGAATCCCATTGAAATCCTCAGCCCAAAATACCTGTAAGTATGGCAGAATATGGGTTTGACCTTCACATTTGGGCAGTTCATCTGCTGAAGGAGGAACTCAAGGCTCAATTAGAAGCCCTCTTCCTCAGTTCATCAGTTTCTGAATATTAGGAGCCAAACTGCATGAATTCTTGTGCCTTGGTTGTTTATTGTTTTATTTGGTAGCCTAGCAGACAAAGAAGAAGAGAGCAGGTGGTGAAGGCAGGGAAGAACAGTGGGATTCCTTCAAGACAGGAAAATACACTCTCAAGCATGGGGAGAAAAAGAAAGAATAAGTTGCTTTGTGCTGCCAATGCCTATAGTGGAGGAGCTAAACTACATTCCCAGCAGCAGTTCTGCCTCTTTCTCCATGCACGTCATTTTTTTGCATAGTAAAGAGAAAATTATATTTTTTCATGCTGCATTAAAGATATTTATCTCCTGCAGTCCATGTAGTTTTCTATAGTTCTAGGGTTAATCCAGGTACAGTCCTTGATATTTGCACAACAGAACAGATACTTGCCTCGAAACCCAAATCTTGTGTTTGTTCCTGAACAACTCCTTATCAATACAGATTTTGACCTTGATTCCTGGTCAGTCAGCAATAGCATAGCCAAATTCAGCTTGAGTTGTGGTCAACCTTTAGATTAGTTTGCATTCTTGAGATTCTATGGAGAAGGTCCACATGGTTGTGACAAATCTGGGGCCTACATCCTTATTAGAGAAAATGGTAGTGACCCACGCTATGAGTCATAAGGGCACAAAAGGAAGCAAATATCTATGGGAGTTTTACTGATTTCCATGTAGTTGTGAGGGAGGAAAAAAGTTTGGATCTAGTGGGGCTTGAATTACCTATGGTAGCTCCTCTTTTAGTGGGGGGGCCTTTGTAGGAAACCCAGTTTCAAAGGAGACATTCAGCGGATCTACTCTGGAGAACCTGCTAGGCCTGTACTTTGATGAAGCCTGGAAATCTGCTGATGTCCTTGGGAATATCATTGTATTCTTCATGTTCTCTGATGCAGCTGAATGGATGGCTTATAGACAGATGTGAGTCATAACTGTGAAAAGAGTTCAAATAGATGAAAACCAGACCAATAAGAGATGTCCTGAATGAGCTGTACATCTATCACTGAGTACAACGTGCCTACCAGTGAATATCTTTGGAAAGCCTATGGGATGCAGCCAGTATTGGAACACCTGAGACAGTCTAATGCATCAAAGGGCTTGCAGGTCGCAAGATAGAAAGCCTCATGATCCAGTATTTAAGCACATAAAGGCTTGGATTTGCCTATAAGACAGCTCCAGAGTCCTCTTTGTCTCAAGGCTTGCTTTCTCAGACTTGCAAGAGAGCAGAGTCACACACCAGGGCATCATACTTAGGTCTCTAATGTGTATTTTTACCTTATGGTAAGATCTAAAGGCATCAGCTGAAATAACTGCACTGTACTGTGCAGTGTACCAGCACTACAAAAGACAGTAGGATTCTCAAGCCACCTATCATTTAAATAGACAAAAGAATGGGAGAATGTAAATATTATCATTCCCTTTGAGCAAACAGAGAGCTGGTATCACTCAGGGGGGGTCAGGCAGATTAAGGAAGAAAACCCAGATCTGGCGACTCCCAGGCCAGTGTCTGAACCACACAACCAGAGTTCCACTCTCAACAGAGCTGCTGTCTCTGGGTTTTGATCAGCACATACTGCTTCCAGCAGTTACCCTGCCTGATTTCCATATCCATATTAATTTTTCTACAGATGATGCAAAAGGTCAAGGGAAAAAAGGCAGCACAATTCATGCAAACGTGTCGAGAAAAATGCCACCCCTTTTCTGAAAGCTTGTTGTAAAATAAATAAATAAAGTCATATTAAAGACTGGAAAAATTACCAAGGGAGTCATAAAAAGTTAGCTTTAGGCCAGAGAAATGTTGCTTTTCATTTCTATATAGTACATGAGAATATTTTGTGGACTGACAGTGCATGAATAATGTTTTATTAAAATGTATATCTTTACAGCTTTATTTTATCAGGTCCTTCAAGGCTTGGCATAAAAAAGGTTTAACAAGTTTGACACATGCTGATTTAGCATTTATAACACAAACTGAATCTGCTGCTTTGTGAGGGAAAATAGGCCAGCTTTCAAAACACAAACACTGTGAAGTATCCAAAGTGAAACAAAAAAAAAGTGAGAAGTGGGAAGAACAAAAACAACCAAGATGAAGATAGAAAATGCAAACCATGAAGATTCCAAACCTGCTGTGGAAAGGCTTTGGTCTGACTTAGAAAATATACTGCATTAAATGTTGCAGTGCTTATGGTCTCAGCATCCAATTTTCTTAATAGAATATACCAATAATCCAATGTGTAGAATTCAACTAATAGTAGTCAGTGAGGTCTTTGTTCCCTTTTCTTCTTTCAAATGAGCTTTTGATCAGACCCTTCCTGAGTCATATGAACATTTCAACACTAAACATACAAGCCAAAAGAAAACACTTCTGAGAATATAAAAGAGTTCTAAAAAATTAATGTCACATTATCAGCTGCAGAAGAAGGCATTTTAGAAATCTCCTTGTTCAACCTTAGCCCAACCCAGAAGAAAGCCACCCTAATGTTCCTTAGGGCTGCTATTTGCAAGCTGGTTTGCAAGGCAATAATTATGTATTATTATTAAATACATGCATATTAAATACATTAATAAATATGTATGTAAACCCCAACATTTAGGACTAAAAAAGAACTTTTCCTGTTCTATGCTAAACTGTGATATAGATTCCTGCATTCTGAAGTTAGTCAAACCTCAGCTAAACTCTTACCTAACCTGTCTTGCACAAGAATTTCTTACATATTTTAATCCCAGCTTTTCTTTCCATGTAAACGCTGGATATCTGGTGTGTTTTGTAACTTTGCATTTCCAATTATTAAAATTGACAGATGGAGACCAGTTAACATTATTTTTATTTCTGTTACTTTGATAATTTTGTACTTCTGCTTTTAAAGTAACCAGCCTGGAGTTAGCTAAATCCTCTGAGCTACTTGTTTATATAAGTGGACTGTAGTCACAAGTATATGAATCTATATACTAAGCTTGCTGGAATTGCTACAGCACTACAGTAGGGATAGGACGGGTAACATATTTTCATTAGTAAGACGTCATCTTTACAGAGCTAATCAATAAGCTAATTAAGATTTGGATTTGTGCTATTGCTCAACTTCACGGTGAGGCTTTTATGTTCTACATACATCTCTTCCACACTTCCTATATTTCTGGCAAATCAGAGATAACAAAAACTTGCCTTTAGCATGACACATATCTGAACTTCTATTTCTTAGTATATTGAACAGCAGAATTCTGCATCATAAATTACAATGTATGTTAGAAGGAAAGCCGGGTCTATATGAAGCCCCTAATGTTTTCTCTGGTAAGTGCATTCTTATGACATTCAATTAATCTAAAGATTATTTTCCTGACCTTCTCTTTGTTTTAAAACTCACAAGCTTTCTAGCACTTTAAAGTCCTTTTAGTAGCAATCATTCCAGAGGTAATTAAAACAGTTTCATTTGTACAGCAGTTTTCCTACTATTAATTTTTGAAATTCAAGAGATTGCAAAGCTGTTTGTATGGGTTGCTTTCTTTTCTACCACTAAAAGTGAGCACAGACACTTTCTGCAACAATCCAGGAGAAGGAAACTGTGATGGTTGTCACATTCCATTGTAATTTCCAAAAAAACCCATATTTGTACATTCTATAAAGCGTGAATGTCAAAAAGTCAAATTAACAGAGCTGGTCTCATTAAGTACACATCATGGTTTTGATGAAACCAACAGATCTTCACTTACAGGCACCTACTTGAAACAAATTAACATGGGAAGCATATATCAGAAATCCTGGAGCTTATTAAGCTTTATGGAATTATCCTTTGTTCTTTTAGAAACAGACTAATTTGTAGTTTAGCCAACAGTTTTTATCCTAACAATGTCAACTTTAATAAATCTTTCTTTAATAGTATTTATAGCCGATAAAATACTGGAGGAATATGCTGTTTCTTGTGGTTACAGGTGTGATAGCATTAACAGAATTTTTAAGTCAACTTTTGCCTTTTTAGGGTATATTCAGTGTGAGACAGGGTCATACTTTCCTGAATAAATAGCATAAGTCTATAACAATTGCCAAATTCCCTCCATTGTATGTTTTATTGCAGGGTGATTCAAAACTGAAAGAAAATGCTGAAATTGTCCTCAGAAAAAAAAATAAATAGTTAGATTGGGTAATTAAAAGTGATAATTGGGGATGCTATCAAAGTTGAAACTGTTCTGGTCTAATAATAAAGGAACAAATGTTAATTTTGACTGCTTTGCAGTAGCCTGCACAAGAGAAGATTTGTATAGCGCCAGAAATCTGATCAATGAAGAAATTGTTTTGGAATTTTCATACAAATTGATATTTGCAAATTTACATTCTCTGGTGACATATTATCCTGCTTGCTCACTTGCCTTTCCTACAAATTTCCTTTTCAGATTTAACTTTGGGAATATTGTCAGGTAGTGCAACAGCAGCAGAGCACTCTGAATCATTGTGGCACTTCCTGACCAGTGCTGCATATTCTGTGGCAAATTTTTCTTACCTTCAATGGCAATGGCTTTGAAACACCATCACAGATTTAATTTAATGTCATCCTCCTCACAATATCATCTTCTTCATAGTGTCATTCTTTATAGTATTTTCTTCTTCTTTATGTTAACCTTCTTCCCCATTTGGAGAGTGGAAATAAGGGTTAATCATTGTAAATGTTCGTGATGTAAAATCATCTGAAAGTAGTAGATGAGTGTGTTCGAGAAAGGTCTGCAGAGCAAGTTATTCTGTTTTGTTTTCTGCTAAGCACTGTGGGCAGCCCAATCCTCTCTGCAGGCCCCTGCTCCCACAGAGCTGTCCAGATGGTCTAGGTCTGACCCTCTTTCTTTTCATGAGAGGTGGGGAGGTGATGGGGAAAGTTTGTGTCTGATTTAAATGACTTATCACCCAGACCCCTGGGCCTCAGCTGTTATACAACCCTCAGAAAATCCCCACGTGTGCCTTACACCATTGCTTTTTGGTTGTCTGAGGTTTTCTTTAAAATAATTCCATCACCACCTCTTGCTTCTTTCTTGCTCTTGAGCCCTGGAAGGGTACAAGGGATGTTGCCCACTTATTAGCTCTAAGGTGCAAGGCAAGCTGGAGAGTTAAAGGCAGGGCACATTGGGGTGGTCCTTGCTGGCTGCAGCAACAGTACAATAGAAATAATAGTGCTTTTGGCATGTTGGGAAAAAAGCTGGTTTTCCAGTTTCGTGAAAGACACAACCTGACTGGGATGTATTGGAGATTGGTCTCCCCCACTCTCCTTAGAACGTATCTGTGCTCAGGGCTGGCTGAAAGCTGTCTGTCTGTTGAATCTGTGCAGCAACGAACACAAAATAAATACATTCTCTTATTGCTTATATTTGAGTGCTATATCTACAAATTAAAATTGAGGGAACTCGGAATATATAGAAAAATCTGATATTTTTATCTTGTTGAAAGACTGATAGTTTGAATAAACAGGTTTAGTATCTCTACCCATAACTAGTCTAAAAAGGGTGGATTGAGCAAAAAAATAGGTTAGTGAAGGGGACTTTAGGGTCATAGGATGACTTGGGTTGGAAGGAACCTCAAGAGATCTATAGTCAAACTTCCTGCTCAGAGCTAAGCCAGCCATAGGGTCACACCAGGTTGCTCAAAAAGAGGAGTCTGCAAAAATGAGTCCATGTAAAGCATAAATTACGTTTACTATTACGACAGTACTTGACATGGAGTTCATTGTGGAATTAATGGATGGATGTAATGGCAGATGCCCAGAGTCTCAGTGCTGTGGAGCTCTGTGCAAGCTCATAAAGTCATGGACCACACGATCACAGAAGAGGCAGTACTCTGTACTAAAACTACCACTTGCATCTTCATTAGCAGGACTGAGAGTACACATCAATCAAAAATTAACTAGAAGTGATGTAAAGGTGTCTCCACACAACTATTTCAAACAAGACACACAAATCAAACCTCAGAATAAGATGTGTTATTCCATAAGCACCAGTCAGTAATGCCTGAAGGGGAATTGAGGCGTGATGGGAGCCTTCAGTTCCTGAGACATGGCTACTGTACCCATGAAGATGACAGCAAAATATCAGTGATAATTTGTTTAGTGTTTTTTTAAGTAAAGTAGTTTCAAACATAAATAATATTGTGCTCAACACAAACCAAATCTGTTCTGGACTTCATTATGTTGGATAAATTTGTCACTCAACTGGAAGTTAGTCGTTGCCTAAGGATGAATGATCATGACATGATTACATTCAGTATAGCAAACTGAGTACATCCCTGCTAGTCATACACATACTGGTGCTTTAAAAGAGATAATTTTCTAAAGGAGAAAAATTCTGAATGAAACAGATTGGAAAGTAGAAAGTCCTTTATTCATGATTTTATTAGATTATCTTAACTCTACAGTGAGTGAAGAGGATACCTTTGGCTAAAAGCTTATGCCATCTCAGTGGTATGGACACCAATTATAGCTAGAGAGAGATACCGGAAGGAAAATGAGAAAAAAAGTGGAAAAAGGGGTAAATGAAATGTTGTGAAATATGTAAGGGATGTAATAGAGAAGCCAAAGGCATAGCAGGGAGCGTGGGCTGGCTGTCAGGACTAAGACCAGTGAGAGAAGCTGACGGTGTGCCAGGCACAAACAAGTAGTGCTATAGCTCAGGGGACTGTGAACATTTATTGCCACATACTGGTATTGTTGCTGGTAAGGCAGGAACAGATTTTGGCTCTGGGACAGCCTATTTAATTGAAAGTGGTTCTTATATCACTCTTTAATTTGGGAATTCCGTCTTTTAGGAACCCTTTTCTTGTATTAATGCAAAAGACATCATTTCTAAAAATCCAATGCATTTTTCGTGCATTAGGTTATTTTCTTAATTATATTTGCTGGAGATACAGTTTCAATTGCAGTTTTGCTCACCTGCAATTTATGTTCTTATTTCTAGAGCCTTTGGCAGTCTTTCAAAGAGTATCCATACACACTGAATTTCATCTCCTGGCTTTAGATGATAGCTCTCAATAAATCCACTAGCAGGACTTGCAGAAGGGAGAGCACCTTCCCTTTTCTCCTCCTCTGAGCAGAGCTCCAGAATAAATCACGATCCACAACACTTCATTGATTGTAGTAAAGCTCTCCTTTCTGCCAAATTCAATGTCTGATGAAGTTGCAGCTGGTATTTCTCCAATCTCGTGCCAGGTTTTACAGCTTTTGGGGCAGAAATTAAAAAATCTGTAGCATATAAACATTTAAGTGTTATTTTTCCATTACAGGTTTCCAAAAGCTGTCCTGACACCCAGGCCAAGACAGCTTTCCACAACAGTTATCTTACTCAGATGTGAGTTCAAACTATGACTGATGTATCAGTTCAGGTTGTTTTGTTAAAGTGGTTGTCACCTCTGATGACAGCAGAGAGTAGCCAGGTTGGAGCTGGAAAGTATGAATTTGATTCAGCAAGAGCTAGCATACTTTCAGCACGCTTGGGTAGGGATAAAAAGTGGCATTATTCCTCTGTCCTGGGCTGCATACTCTTTTAAAACCATTTCTTTTGAAACAGTTCTGCATATGAACTCTTGGCGTAGGCCATTACTAGCCAGACACAAAGTTGTTAATAGCACTGCAGGAAAGACAGAGGTGGGCAATAGGATTTTCTAGATCCTGGATGACAAGCTCTTCGATTCTGTATTGGAAACATAGCAAGACGATTTTCTCACATCATCTACATATAATGAAATCTGTTTCAAATGTTTAGAAAATTTAGATAGCTAGAAACATCTCTTTGGAATGGATCATTTTTAATGTGTAGACTGGGATAATCTGCACTGAAAGGGAAATCTTATTTGCCATATCATGGTCATGTTTAAGTTATGTAGGTTAAAAAAGGGCAGGTGGGCTACCCCACATACCCATGGACCTGTCAGCAAAACCCTAGAAAAGATACAAAACATTTGACTGTGAAATATCCTACTAATAGGAATGTAACTAATGGAAACCAGGAATTCCTTCAAAAATAACCATTTCATTCCTTTATAACATTACAATATATCATGGTTTAAGCCTCGCAGGCAGTTTGCTCACTCACTCCCCCCTCTTTCTTCCCCCCAGCTCCCAGGGGGATGGGGAGGAGAATCAAAAAAATGCAACTCCCACAGGTTGAGATAAGAACAGTTTAGTAACTAAAGTATAACACAAGATCACTACTGCTACCACCAATAATAATAATGACAAGGCAAATACAAGGAAAGAATACAATCGCTCACCACCTATACCCAGCCTGACCAAGTAGCGAAACCCCCTCTTCCAGGTCCCTGCCCTTCCTTTTACATCCTGGGCATGACATACTGCGGTATGGAATACCTCTTTGGTCAGTTTGGGTCAGGTGTCCTGTCTCTGCTTCCTCCCGGCTTCCACTCCTCCCTGGCAGAGCATGAGACTCAGAAACTCCTTGGTCAAACCAAACATTCTAAGTCATAACTATAAACATCGGTGTTATCAGCACTGTTCCCAGGCTGAAAGTCAAAAACACAGAGCTACACCAGCTACTAAGAAGGAGAAAAATGACTGCTACTGCTGAACCCAGAACACAATAGAAAAGTATTAATACTCCTAAGCTCTCAACTTGGCAACCCTTGGCAGTCTAGGGAGGATTACGGCTATTGATCACCAGCACAGCACAGGTTAACTGAATTGAACACAAGCCAGTTAACATCGCAAAGCAAGCCTCAGCTGGATAATTGTGTTCTAAGAAAAGTATTAGGCCCAGTTTTGTCATCAATAACATCAACATGAAGTCTGAACTCACTACTGACACCATGAAACGAACATGAATTTTAGATGCAGCATCCATAATTTGAAAAGAAGTTTGGAAGCAACCTTTGAGTGCAATTCAGGATCTTGAGGGCAGGTAGGATGATGAAAAGCAAGCTCAAAATGCTGGACTTCAGGAGAGCAGACTTTGACATCTTCAAAGGTGAGATAAGGACCTGGAGGGAAGGGTGGCCCAAGAAATCTGGTTCATATTCAAGGATCACCTCCCCCAGGCTCAAGAAAGTTCCATCCCAAGAAACTAGAAGTCAGGCAAAAATGTCAGATGGCCAGACGGGATGAACAAGGGCTCCCAGCCAAATTCAAACACTAAAAGCAAACGTACAGAGGATGGAAACAAGGATAGGAGGAATACAGAAATATTGTCCAGTCATCCAGGGATGACGTTAGGAAAGATAAAGCCCAGATGGAATAGAATCTGGCCAGGCATGTCAAAGTCAACAAGAAGAGCTTCAGTAAGTACATAATTGCCAAAAGGAAGACTAGGGGAAATGTGGCCATTGCTCAATGAGACAGAAAAGGCTGAGCTACTGAAAGCTGCCTTTGCCTCAGTCTTGACTAGCAAGACCAGCTTTAAGGAATCTCAGGTCCCAGAGACCAGGGCTGAAGGCTGGAAAAGGGTGATCTGCCACTGGTGGAACTGGTTCAGGTCAGGGAATACTTCAGCATTGAGAATGCTCTCAATAATTTTTGACTGGGATAAGTGCCAAAAGGCTGGAAGAAAGCAGAAGACACTCCTATCTCCCAGAAGGGCAAGGAGGACAACCCAGGGAACTACAGGCCAGCCAGCTTTACCTCAATCCCTGGCAATGTGATGGAACAACCAATCCTAGAAACCCTTCCAGGCACATTGAGGACAAGAAAGTCATCAGCAATTGTCACCGAGGGGGAATCATGCTTACCCAACTTGATAAGCTTCTACAGTGGTGTGACTGGCCTGGTAGATGAGGGGAAAGCAGTGGACACCCTGGACTTCTTGAATATCCTATCAGCCTGGACTTCAGTAAGGCATTTGACACTGTCTCCCATAAGACACTCACAGACAAGCTGTTGATTTGTGTCTCAGATGAACAGACAGTGAGAAGGTGAACTGAAAACTCGCTGAATGGCTAGTCCCAGGGGGTGGTGATCAGTGGTGCAAAGTCTAGTTGAAAGCCAGTAACTAGTGGTGTACCACAGCGATCTCAGTACTTAAATGCCTTAAGTTAGTAATATAGAGTTCTGTTTGTTTGGGAGGATTTCAGTCTTTTTTTACTATTATTTTCTCTTTGTGGAGATGTACAAATATTCCATTAGAGGAAAAAAAAAAAAAAAAAACAAAACCAAACCCAAACCCAAACCCAGCCTTTCCAAGGAAATTCTGTCCTGTTCATTGATTCACTTTCTGTTTACTTTCCAAGGCACTAGTATCTAAAAGAAAAAGGAAAAAGGAAGGGTTTGGGGCACGTAAAAGCATTCTGGTGAGTGACTAGACACCTATTTCTGCAAGAGGAAAAAGCTTTCTCAAACTACTGGATAAGGAACAATTAGCAGCACCTGGAACTTCTCATTTGCAGGCAAGCTACAAATGAAAAGAGAAATACAAAGTATTTGAAGAAACTATTACAAAAAGCAGCAGCATCTTTCCCTCCTGATTTCCCCAAGCAGAGAATGTGCTCCTTCCCAGCTGATGAGGAACAAACATAATGTGTAATTCAGACCTCTGAAAACCACATCAGACAGGGGGCAGTGAAATCTAAGTTAGGACCATCTGGGAATCTCTTCTTCCCTGACATACTAAGAACCTGTGAAATGAAGTAGGTTTTCCAAGGACATCCCATGAATTATTAGCAACCAACCCACTCCAGGCTTGAGGGACTCAAGCCTGTGTTAGGTTCCAGAGAAGCCTGAATGTGCTTAGGCTATGACAACTGAACACCCAAATGAGTAAACAAGGATATTTTCCTTGCTGCTCTATAGGCCAAACTATGCAATATGCAATTTTCAAGACACCCGGTGTCCAGAGGGCTATGTAATGTTCTAGGAAGATGGTTCTATTAATCTAACTCTTTTTGCGGGATTTATTGGTTGGATTTTGTCAGACAAAGCAATGAATGTTCATGGCCGAGGTTTAGAAAGCAATAAAAATATTTTATTTTCAACATGGGGATCTGTGCTTGTCTTTATTGGAATCACAGCCTAGGCCTTGTCTGGGAGCAAAATCACTAACGTGCTTGGGCTTTTGTAAATGAGGTCAGCAAGAAAGAAAAGTGTGACATGAGATTTGGAGTAGTTTTGATCCGAAGGAAAGGATTTCTTGTAAACAAACTATGTGTGAATTTGACCTGCGTATATAAATAATGTAATCTGGGCTACAGTAGCTATTAATGCTTTGAAGGATATAAAACTTTCATGAAGAGATGTAGGAAGTAATGGAATAGCCAGCATGGGAATGAATGAACATTTATGTGATGCTTTTCTTAAAATGGGTAGTCCTCAGAAATAGAAAAAGCATGGTGCTGCATTTTCACAAATAAAAGAAATGAAAGAAGTTTCTTTAGATAATACAGACAAATAATTGCACTCAGTAATTAAGGAAAAAAATGTGCTTTCTCTGGTTTCCCCTGAATTAGGAAAAGGACCTTGTTAGTGAACCTTTTATATGGATAAGTTGCGTTTTAGAACTGAATTTAATTACAGCCTTCTATTGATGAAGCAATACTGCTGTGAAACTCTCTCCTGTACTGTTATCACAGGGATAACATGCTTTTGGTGGGCTTTTCCCCCTCAGGAGAGCAACAGACTATTTCAGTGTGTTCCATAGTGCTTTCTTTAGACATATACACACACCTGTACAAGTATTTGTAGATGCTTGTTCCTATGCAAGCAGATAAGCACTTCTAAACAAAGGCTCCAAGGGAGTTACATGCCCAGAATCAGGACACTTAATTGGATTTTGTGCCTATACAAATCTCCTTCCAGCTGTTACAGTAAAAAGTAGTCTTCCCATTTTGTCAGCTTTCCCTGCCTTTGTAACAGGAAGATGAAACTCACTCTAGTGAGTCCAGCAAATCTTGAATCCTGACGAGAGTCAGACATAAGTTCAGTCTGTGCTGGTGCAGGCTAAAAAGATGCTTCTCCGTGCCTTTATATGAAATATGTATGTGATAGCTCTGGCATCTAAAGCATTTTCTCTTTCTCTACTTACATGTAATCATCTTTAGGTCAATAGGAAAGCATGCTGTCACAAGGGACATTGTGTGTGTGTCTCTGTTTAAAGGATACAATCTCCATGTGCAAGGTAGGTGTTTGTGGTTGATACTTTTAAAATCATGTGCCTGAATGTAGTTTAGTAAAGATGAATCTCGAAGTGGAAGAATTATTTCACCATTTTCTTAATTTCATAATTATTCCCTTTTGCTATTTTCCCCTTATTTTCCTCTATGACTTTGGAGATTTTAAATCATTTTCATTTTAAAGGGTATAGTATAGGTGACCATTTTTTAAAGCTTCAGGGCTTCCTTACTGTGCTACAGCAGCTCCTAAATTTTTGAAGTGGTGGAAGCCATCTGTCTCAACAGATCATGTTCTTTTACACTGAATGACGAACCAGCATTTCACTTGATTTAGACTTAAAACAATCTTGGAAAGGAAGGAATTTCATAAAGCTGCCAAATTTTATGTCTTCTATTAAGTTCCTAGTGTTCTCCTCTGTAGATTGCTAGGGTGATATCTGTCCCTCCCAGATGGGAAAGTAGGGCACAGATAAAAAAATAGTTTTCTCAATGTCGAGAAGAAAGACATTGAGAGGAACTAACTGAATATCTCCATCTAGTCCCTTACCAATAATCATCCTATTCTCTGGACTTCTGTGATGAATAGAAAACTGGAGGTAAATATTTGAAGAGTCTATTAAAGACATATGGGTATGGAAGCACTAATTTTCCTTTGTCCCTTTGAAAATTGTTTCCTAAATATTTTACAGTATGCATTCAGCATAATTTAATTTCTCTTAGATTTATACTTCAGCGCTGCATGAGATGGCATTCAGACTGCATAAATGCAGCTGTAGTCCATGTGAAAACATGGCCTTCACAACAAAGCACTTATTAAGGTCATTACTGAAGTTTTTATTTTCTGGACGATGTTACAGAGGAGGCCTGAACAATAACCTTTTCATAAGAATGCATAAGGACCTCCTGGTGTTCACTGGATGACCTGACACCAAAAGAATGAAAATTAAAAGACAAGTAGCATCAGCTTCGGCTTTTCAGTCTGCTGCAGCCCTGGAATAGTTAACAGCTGCTATTTTCCACTCTCCCAGATTTGACCCATGAGTCTCCTGAATGGAATGAAAGGGTGTGCAAGTGGCTCTTTTTGAACATGTCTGGCAAATACAAGAAGCTTTTCTTCTCTTTCATTCTTTCCTTTGGGTTAGGAAGGGCAAGCCCTGTTTTGGACTATAGAAGTGTTCTTGCTCTACCAATGCTGCAGAATGAAGAATCCCTCCTGCTAACCAATAAAGAGAAATTTAGCAGAGGAAGTAAATGTTTGGCTCATGTGCTGCTTGAAGTAAACTACGAACACCTTCACAATCAGGATGATGCAAGTTTGAGGAAGACTGTCTTTACAGAGATGCTGGAAAGCATTTCTCCCATAATAAATTATGCTGTAATAGTAATTTTCTGCTAGGTGTGAAAAAGCACAAAACACATCTTTGTTCATATGGCTTCTTATTGTAGCAGTTGTCATAAGCAAAACCTGAAAGTACTTGAAAATCCATTAAAATCACAATCAGTATTAAAAAAAACACCACCATCACTTGAAAGTTTGTCGCTGCAGACTTTCTAAAAGTGAGAAGTCGATAAGTATGAGACACATGTATGTAATTTCAGATTAATGATTAACTGTTGAAGTGCCAGCTTTGTACAATCAAGCCTGCTGCTTAGCAGAGAAAAAAAACCCTTCAATCTCTTAAGCTGCTGGATGAAGCCAGCTTCTGAATTGCATGTGTGATAAGATGTGCTGAATCCCAGACTGGATGGACATTGACTGGCCATGAATCAGTGATTACTGTCTCCGGCATGTTTCAGTTACCGTGCTCTTTCCCAAAGGGTAATTGTCACTTGGATTTATGCCTGCTTGTAACTGCTTTATCTGTACTTGTGTCCAAGCCCCGGTGCATTTCATAAACTTAGGACTCATAATTTCTTGTCTTCCAGGGCATGTATTTCACAAAGAGAGAATGGACTTGCATTAGAGATTTGTAATACTTGGATTTACTCGAACAAGTTTTAGAAGTGAGATTTTTAATATTATTTTTTTTTACAGAATTATTGAATTCAGCCTGATTTCTTTTTTCACACATCCAGGCCATGAAGAAGCGCTCGAGTTCCCAAGTTAAAACAGCATCTTGCCAACTTTAGAACATTTGGCTGGTCAGCAGGAAAGGAAAAGCTGCTTGTAAAGCACTGGAATGCATTTTCAATTAGTCACTCCATTGCTTAAAAGGCTAGGCATTAGACACTGGGAGGAGAAGCAGGGGGGTGGCAAGGCTGGTGGGGAGGGACAGTATGAGGCACTTGGGAGAAGGGCCTTTATCAGCCCACAACAGCAGCCCTGAAGTTGGAGGCCACTTTTTAATAGATAAGCTTTTGTTTAACAACAGGCTCCCTAGGGACAGCAAGGTTTTCCTGGTAGAAGACCAGGATTTCTTTCAAATAACTTAATATTGTTTTGTATGAAAGAGCAGTGGAAAATATGTGTTGGGAAGATGCTGGAAGGTTATTTATCTCTCTAGAAAGGTTATTTATTATATTATTGCCTGATAACCAGGCTGTTGGGCATCCTGACTAAGAGGTCGTGCTTTGAGAGACCTTCCTTGGCTCCTAAAATACTTTGAATGAGATAACAACCTTGAAAGCAGATTAAATAACCAACTCAAACTGCTTACTAAGTTTATTTTCCTGCCCAATGCTATGAATTCATCAGTCCAATAGGTTTCTGATAAAGAAACAGCTGGGAAAAAACTCTCAAGACATAAACCCATCTTTCTAATATTCCGTAGTCATCACTGCTTCTGCCTTTTTTAAAGGCTTTGTCCTGTACTTGACCTTCAAATGTTTGTAGCTAGCTGATCTGGAAATTTTTTGACTCCACAGCTGTCTAAACTAAAGGTGATGACATTGCTTAGAGATCCTTTTATGTATGTGTGTATATGTGAATACTGTTTTCAAAAGTACATATATATTTACTTTAACATGACTCAGAATCTTGGAAAGCTTGTTCCTCTTTATCATATTAACTGAGAACTGCTAAGCTCTTGCTAGCTCATGCATGCTATGACATGAGAACCAAAGGTACGCAATAGGTTGGTTTTCAGCAGGTAGAGGAAATGTTAAGGGTTGTTGCGTTCTGGCTAAGTGTGATAAATTTGCTCAAGTAATATTTCACAGATGTGCTGGCTGTTTCTTGGCAAACAAGGTGAAGATCATAGGAAATTTGTTCACTTAAAGCATAAAAATAAAAGTTTTGAAGACAAAGTTCTTAACTGCAACAGAAAACTACATTGAACTGAAAGATGGGCTGGAGTGCCACTATCCAAGCACAAGAGCTAATATAATCTTGCAGTGGGTTTCTGTTTCATTTGTTTTCTCCTACTATAGCTACACGCTGCATGAAATACGTGAGGCTGTTCTGGAAAATCCATTGCCTGTTGCAAGTTTCTCTGTGCTAAACTTAATCTAGCTTTATTTTTAGAAAGCTCATAGTTGCTTTCTTCAATGCTGTAGGGAAAAGATGGCAAAATGCCAGCCAGGTCCCGCAAAAAGGAGACCTGGCTTTCATTCCAGATGTGAAAAGTTTAAGATAAAAATAAATAAAATCACCAAAAATAGTTTCAAATATGAAAGGAATAAGAATCTTTACTCTTACAGTATAGTTTTCAAGTGGAGGAAATAATGGAGTGTTTTCTGTGCAATGAAAACTGTGTTTATAGAAAGTATAAAATATACTTGTAAGAGATAAAATTTAAATGTGGAGATAATTTGTGGAATTTCTGGGTGAACAGAGTAAGAGATGCTCAGCATCTTGGTGCAGTTTGGCACTGACCTGAAGTGGGGGACAGGGGATCAGTTGTTACTCTTGGTGTTGGTTTCTTCACATACATCAGGGCAAATTGTGGTCCTCCACTTCTTGTGTCTAGTCCTGGAAGTCTAGGGATATACAAAAAACCCAACCTCAAAATAAAGGTCTCTTACCCTTGTAGCTCTCACCTACTCCTTACCAGTACAGAAACTAGAAACCAGTCAGGTCCCACAGCGGGGTGAAAGTGCAGAGCATCATGGCCTCTTTCTTATCATGCAACAGTAGATGGGTAGGATGTGACAAGGACTCAAACTGGGCTTGTCAAAGGGGCATGATAAAATGGTATTTTGATTTTCTTTTTTTGATTGCAGACTAAGCTTGAAGCCTTTGTTAATTTGAGCCTGGTCATCACTATGAAACATTCAGTGAGAAGTTTATATGGGAAAATATGTGAATATAGCGCTAAACCCAGAAAATTTGACAGTAGGGTAGAGAGGAAAGAGGAAAGGCAGTATACTGTAACCACTTATGTCCTCCCCAGCCTCAAGTGAGGGGTTAGCTTGTGTAACAGTGGTTTGCAAACTTTTAGGAAGAAAGGAAAAGACACTGTCCAATCTCTTTTTAATCTCTTCCCAAGCTATAAATGAAGGTTTCCTCAGCTCCACAAAGAAACATATGACAAGTGGGAATTGAGTTTCATTTTCCATGGCAAGCACCTAACCCACCTCCTGTCGGTAAATTAATATATGGCCCCAAAGTTTCCAGAGGTGGATACAACCCTTCTCTCTGAAGAAGTGCCCAGAGATATGTGTGTACAAGGTGAGAAACACCCTGTGCCTGTTAAGAGGGAGATGGAGCATCTGTAACCCCCAGCCCCTCTCCTCTCCCAGATATGCATCTTCAATCTCACCATCAGCAATCTCTGATGTGTTTACCCTTGTTACACCCCTTAGAGACAAAGCAAAGCCATTGGAGCCATTGCCCAGGGGTGGGTGTAAAATCCACAGGCCTGAACTTGGGGCCCCACTTTCTGATCGGCTTCACCGTGGAAAAAGAGGTGGGAGAGGACTCAGTGTGCATTTCCCCTAAATGAGGGATCAGTGATGTGCTGGCCTTTGAACACAGAAGGCATTTTGTATCTAGGTTGTTTAAAACCGGTTGTTTTACCCGACCCCACTATCTTCTGGCTGCTGTCTGGCAGGCAAAATGGTCACAGGGCAGTGGAAAGCCTCAGTGTCACCTTCTGGCAAAGGCAACACTGTGCTGCCTTTGTACTACAGGGATGCCAATAAGGGGGAGAGGGGGGAGTCAGGCTGCCCAAAAGCAGCCTACAGCATACAAGGGAGCCCTGAAAACAGTTTAGACATAGCTCAAGTTCTATCTCTCCGAAGCAAGTGGTGGTGGAAGACTTAAAGCAGCCTCAAAAGGTCTTATTGTACCCCTTATTATGTTTCCCATGAGCGTGTGATCTCGTATGTTACCAGAACTCCATGTGACCACATTACAACTTTTTTTTTAACATCCCGGGGATGAACTTAATTTTTTTTTACTTTGTTTGTAATTTTAGGGCTTGGGGTTTTTGGGGGGAACGGGGGACAAATTGAAACTAGGAGCATATGCCTGTGGTATAAACAGCAAAGTGGAACTCTCCATCATTTGGGCTACTTCGGTTCTGATGGAACATTTCAGAAAGTGCAGTTTTGCTCCCCCCAACCCCTCTGGAATTTTAATTTGGGAATTTCCAACAATCCCAAGAATCAATGGAGCTCAAGGAGAGAGTACAGTCATTCCCGTGATGAAAGGAAAACTTTTAGAAGGGTTAAAAAATGCAAAAGATAATCTTAAATACAGGAAATCAATGTCCAAAAGTGTTACAGAATCACAAAATAAGCCACTCATCCAGATTTTCCCACATAAACACACGCAGCAGTTGCACAACTTTTCAGATCACCACAGTGATCTGGAGGACGCTATACTGCTTATTTTTTCATGTAGCAACAGACAGAAGAAATGGTGTTAACGTAATTATATAGGCACCTTTGCCCCCTCTCAAACACCCAAAGGGTTACATCTGTCTTTGCATTATTAGGCTTTTTATTATCCACCATCATACAAATCAGGCTGCTCTCAGTCACAGCTTCAGCTGACAAGTCGAATAGCTTTTAAAAAATAAAGGGGGGACACAAAGATGACTCTGTATTCAAAAGGCTGTGAACTGTTTTTGATGGGTGCATTTGCCTGTTTGTATTAGGGGTAAGGGGAAGAGAGAAGGGTGGGAGAGGAGTTGCGTTAAGTCCCTCCTTTAAAAGTGTCAGACTCCAACCTGAGCAAAACAGGGAAAGCCCCCAACAAACTTCAGGAAATAATATAAAAGCAAACCTCAGAGGTAGAAGGAAATACCCAAAAGGAGAAGGCTGCAGCTTGCAGTAATCTGTAAATGATTGCTGGCAAAGACTGGAGGCTTCAAGCTTGAGCTGGGTTTGCTCCAAGAGAAAGCCAAGAAGGACGGTGTTAATAAAGAGAGATTTAACTGAGGGCTGTGCTTGGAATAAAGTGGGCTACAGAAAGGTCAAATTTGATCAGTTGGAGCAGATTACAAGGGCTTTAAAAGGCAGTGGTAAAGAAATGAAACTGGGACTGTGAAGCAATATAGCACAAGATTGATTTTGGGGGTGGAGAGAAGCTGGGACAAGTGCTTATCAGCTTGAGAAGGAGGAAGAGCTGTGCTGGGTTTGTTGTCATTCCCACACTGAGTAGAGTACTTGCTGCTTTTGTGGTTAGGCTTCCCTGCCGTGGGGTATTTTTTTTTCCTTCTTATATATATATTTTATCGTTATTATTCCTACAATGGTGTCTATAATCTCTGACTTGGATCCTCTGAAAAGCTGGAAAGTTTTAAGGTAGGCCTATGTTTTCTTCTGTTTGGTAGAGGCATTTTTGGTTTAGCCCTAAATTAACGGGAGCTTGAGTTATAATCGAAATGTGAGCCCTGGGCTTAAGTAAGAGAGGAGTTGCTGGTAATTAGAGCCCTTTTAAGATACAGCAAACCTTTGCGCAGATGTTTAGAGAGACCCGAGGGAGATTTTTAAATATACTTCTCGGTGTTACAGTGCAGGGAGGGTTTTTTTTTCCTTTCCTTTTTTCCAAGGAGAGGTTGCTCCGTAAATCCAAGTTAGCAGTAAAGGCTCACACCAGTTGAAACTGGGGGATTAACTCTCTGCTTTCCGCACCGTGCTCTGCAGGGGAGCCGGGTGGGAGACTTCAGAGGAGAAAAAAAACAGCATGAAAGTTGAGCAAGGAGTGAGAAATAGTCTTGGGGGGAAGGAAGCGGGACAAGTGTGCTTGTTTCGTTTCTTGTTTCGTTTTGTTGTTAAAACTTCCACACTTTGTTGTCCCTCCAAGGCATGCGTTTGATACTTTAAAGTTTGATGCTTACAATCAGTTTGGTACTGATTTTTACCTTCAGCACTGCTATTTTTCTCTGTGTAGTGAAAAAGGGTAACTTGAACTGCTAAAAAGAAGGGAAGGGGGAATTACTGTTAACGCCTGCTGCAGATATTGCAGCTCCACAGTGTTAAATGACCTCGTTTAATGCTGCTTGCAAGTGCCTTACTGAGTGTCCGGACGTGCAGAAAGTTTGCAGACGGTTTGCAGAAAACTTCACTGGAAATACTTGGGAATGTAGATGCTGAAATGAAATAAATGAATGAAATGAAATATAAGTAGTTAAATATAAAAATAAATATATTTTCTTCAGCTCTTGTGCAAAACATGAAGCTGCACCTAATATTAATGCAATATTTTGTTATTTGAAGGGAGTAAATTACACGGGTTTTGAGAGGTTATGTGAATTGTGATATTATTATGATATATACAATAATAATACTACTACAATACATTTTAACTTCTTACTGCACTGTTTTAAAGAACTTATTAAAGTGTCCCTAGGTGAAGGAGGAAAAACAACCCTTCTAATGTCAAACCAGAAAGTTTACTTACATTAGTAGGTGTTTTTCTCTTTTCTTCACATTTGCAGAGCGTTGAACTTTTCTTTTTTGGAAGTTTAAATTTGCCTGTCAGTCTTCTAAGCCTGTGCATAGGCATGTGAACTGAGATCCTTTATCCTTGACTGTGGCATGAGACTTGGCACAGCAGTCTTACTGCAAGTGTGTTTTGTTGGTTTGGTTTGTTTGGGGTTCTTTTCAAGTCATTTAGGAGTGTCAGCACAGAATGATGAGTTTCTGTTCGACTTTCAAAGCCTCAGTGTGGATGTTAGCTCAAATACGTTGTGCGGGATAGTGGAGTGCTGTGGTTGGCATCTGGGGTAAATAGTCACACTACATCAGATCTGAGCAGGGGTGACTGCTGTGAGTCATCACCAATGAATGCCAGAAAAGGACTTTTGCAGAGCTTCATATGTGTTGTCTTACAGCGTGTGCTCTAGAAAAGCTATTCTAGGAATTACTTTAAAAGTTCATCTCACTCTATGAGGCTACTTCTAATTCCTCTGCGAGTCAAGCCAGCTGATGCCAGGTTTTTGCTGCATTGAGGGATGATAGAGAGGACTTAAAAGTTGAAAAGACTGAAGGAGGAGACACTGTTGCTCCCTCAAAGAATCCTGCTTTCTTAGGGAAATGATGTGTTTGCATGACTGTAGAAGAAATATCTCCTTGGCACTTTTCCCCATATCATTGTGACATTTCCCAGTGTTGTGTGTGTATCTGGAGATTAGTTGTATGGATGCAGAATAGGTCAAAGATGTGATTAAGGCAATTTTACTGGACATTTCTGTGTGTAATTACAGTGTATGATTACAGCAGCAACCCTGCATGGATGTGACATTGTGTTGATCAGCTGCAGGATGCAGAAGGTTAAGGGGTAGCACATTGCAATAGGTAATGTAAGTGAAATAGTCACTGATAGTAAAAAGCTAGAAGTCAACATGCAGTTCATATGGCTTATGACTCATTACCTTGAAATGCTATTTTTGCCTTTCATAAATTCTAGTTCCTCTTCTGCAGGCCAGTTTCCAGCTTGTTTGATGCTTCTGAGTGTACTGTTTTTAGTGCCTCTCCTCCATGTACAAGGAAGCCTATAGCTAATATTCATAAGAAACGGAGGAATGTTTCTGTGTGTTTCTCTTAGGTGGCATGTAGCAATTCTTAAGAGCCGGGTGAAATGCTGTAGCAAATGCTATGCTCAGCTCACGAGTAGCATCCTATGGCAGCAAATTCTCAACTTTGTTTTCCTTGTGCCTCTACTGTAATTTATTCTGTGACTTGCTCACAGTTTGAGACCTGCTTAGCTGGGAAAAGACTGAAGGATGCAGATTTCATGGAGGCAGGGCAAGGGGGAGGAATAATGGCATTTGGGCTCAATAATTCTCAGGGGCTCAGTGCAGGCATGGTTTGCCTTGGTGCTGATTACCCTCATCTCAGCTGAGCTCTGGCTCTTCTGCCCTGCTCCCCAAATCCACTGGAAGCACACCCTCTGCCCTCTGAATAAAGGTAATAATAAAGGAAAAGGTACAATATAACAACAGACAAGGCTGTGGGCGGTGATGGAGCCTGATGGGTGTGAGAGGTAGTGTTAGAGTATGGCAGGGGATTTGTTGACTTTACCCAGTAGCACTGGGAGAGCTAGCAGAGGTATTAATGGCAATAAATGGCAATGTGGTGTGTATATATAATATTACATCAGGCCTCCCTCTTCCGTTGTCTGGTGTAGGACAGAGAGGGTTGCAATACTTTCTGGCAAGCCTCAGCACCCACTGGGTTCACATTACAGCAAGGGGGGAGGAACTCGGGCTCTAAACGCAGTTTAATGTGCAGAACAAAACCCACTTCAGAAAGTATTTCGTTTCACTGGATTTCTTGATAGTGATCTGGATATTAAAGTTACTGGAAAGTAATCTGTGATAGCTCATGGATTTATTCTTTCCCTCCTGTTGTCTCTCTTCAGATAAGCTCCCAGCATAAAATCTATGCTTTGACATTAACACACTGCTTTCTGATCTTCCTTAGATGCCTTCTCACTTTTCAGAGTGACTACAGTAAGCGCCATGTCTGTTGTACTCTTTGGAGCCAGGAGAGATTGGCAAAACTTCAGGCCTTTTTAAAATCCTTCAGAGCCTTATAGCAAATGGTGTGTGCTTGCCCTGCCCTCCGTAGACGTAGGAATCCCATTTACTTACATCCAAAATGATACGGGAGTTGGAAGTCTAGACCCCCCTAATGCATAAGAGACTTAAGAGCAGCTGCTGTGACTCCAGAAATGTCTCTAATCCCTGTTTGAAACTTCCTTGTACTTCTGGGATGTGGTTTCATTCCTCATATGTGGTAGGGACAGCTCTGGTCACTGTTTCTGAAGTGATATATGCTCTGGGCCTCTACAGTAGCTAAAGCATGGCAAGTAGAGGCACCATAAGAGAATAAAATATATCCCTCAAGGCCATGTCTATGCTGCTGCTTTTCTCCCTTAATTTGCTCCAACAGGGCTAAATGCAGCATTATAAATCACATGAACTACCTATGCAGTGAAGACCTTGTCCCCGCTTTGCGTTCCTGTCTGAAGAAGTATGTGACCTTTCTATGGCTTATGGCTGGGAAGACAAAAAAGTGGGTTTTAACTTGACTTTGTTACCTCAAGGTGAAATCCAAACAAAGAGTAGGAGTGCTCACTCAGATGAGCCGTGAACTTACAGTCTGTGAAGCAGTGGATCTTGCTGTCCTACTCTGCATTCAAACAACGTGCATTTCACGAATACTATTGAACTGGCCCCTAAAACTTGGCTGGTGGAGTTGGGAACATCTTGTTTGGAACATGCCATGTGTCAGGCAGATGTACCAGTTCAAATGTTCTCTCCAAAATGCCTTATCCCACCACATATGCCATCCAAATAACCTGTAAGAGGTTTGGCTTTTCAGGAAAAAAAGCCATTTTCATGCTTGACAAAGTCAGTCCAGGGGGAGCAATTTCAGCCTTGCTGGTGTTTGTATTATGAGCTATTTTGGGTAAGTAGCCCTATCATCACACTATCATCACACCCCACTCCTGTGATTGCCTATGGATTGCACAGTTTTAAAGTGATCAAATTGGGGAAGAGGGGGGAAAGTTCACACAAGAGCTCAAATTCAGTTATTGGCGCAGAGCAATAAACCAAGACCAAACAGTGATGTGGGAGTCTCATTCCTGCTTTGGTTTTTGCCTTTCCACGTTAGCAAAGCTTAAGATAAGGCTTCCTGCATTGTATTCAGTATCAATAGACCAGTTGAGTGCCTGGACCCCCCAGCACAGAACTGTTGTTCAGGAAAAAAGGGGTAACAAAACCTTATTTCACATGTGCTTTACTCTAAGGACCTCAACAATGTTGTCTCCACCCACTACTCAAAACCAACAGAAAACAAGTCCTGAAAGTTTGGCCCATGGATATAATGCTGGACTTCACCACTATGAAATACAGATAATGGAATTTCAGATGTCAGCAGACAATGCAAATTCCCCAATAATTGCCACAATATGCTGGTTTAAAATAAATAAATACACACAAAAAGAGGGGCGTGCATCATGTAATAACTAAAAACACATTTGAGAAATGGTTTTCCAGTTAACCCCTCCAACAACACATAACATGTCAGAGATGGCACTGAAAGGGTTGTTAGTGAAGGTCGCATAAATCCCTAGTTGTGACACCAGGGGATGATGGTTGCTTCGAAGCTCTGATATGGAAAATATGAGCAGCAAGCCAGTCTGGATTTCTCTGCTTTCAGTTTGAATGACACTGGAGTCACTCAAGTGCATAAAACTGGGATGAAAAATTAGGGCCAGCTATATTGTGGTATGAGATTTTAATCATTTTTTCGTCTTTTGTATCTGTGATTCATCTGCACTTTATTGAGGACAATACTCACAGTTCTTCTTGGCTTGTTTCTTTTCTCTTAAAAAGGCAGCATCTATGGGGTGATTGGAAAAGTGAAGATAAGAGAGAATAGCAGATTAGGATGTAACACTTTCCTGCATCCATTGTTGATGGCTGCGAAAGTCATCCAGTCCTTCTCTAAGCTGTGCAGATTTATTCTTGCATCTTTATTTTCCCCTGATTAAAATTCAATATCACTCCTTTCAATAAGAGGTTATTCTCCACTGTTTTACTAAAAACAATCCACTTTTCATATTTAGCCTGTATACAAGCGTATTATATCTTGTTCATTTGGACATGAGTTGTTAAATCTTCCATGTGCTTTATGGGGGATTTAACCATCCAATTCAAATAAATGCTCTCTCACAAAGAGGTTTACTTGCCATTGCTGCTATGTTCCTTTGCCTAATTGTTTAAATTGCCCCAACCCCTAAAACATAATATGAAATTACTGTGCCAGCAACACAGATGCCTAGCAAGAGTGTGACAGTGTGTAGTAACACTGTGATCCAGCCACCAGTGATGCACAGTTCAGAGACTTTCTATGCCAGCAGTGATGTCTTTTTCTTTAGGAATGCTTTCTCCATGAATTTATCTGGTTTTGCAGTTGTAGCTTGGAGCCCACAACATCTTGCAGCAAGGAAATTCTGTGGTTTGACACTTTCCTGGTTGCATTATGCTACCAAAGCAGTGCTTTGGCAGGGCTCTCTTTATGTGTAAGGTTGTCTTGCATCTGTGTTTTCGGACATATGGTAACTGTTTTGAGTGGTTTCCCCGCTAAGGCCTTGAGACACTGAGTTCAGGTTCCTTTCTTTTGAGGGGAGACTGTGTTACTTCTGTATCTGGTATACCCCAAAATTTCACCCCTGAGCCTTAAGCAACATGGTCTAGTGGAAGGTGTCCCTGCCTATGGCAGGGGGGCTGGAACTAGATCATCTTAAGGTCCTTTCCAACCTAAACCATTCTATGATTCTATGACTGGTGATTAGTGACATCCAGTTACATGGATCCACATGTTGCAGGATGCAGGTAAAAACAAAATCATCCTTTCCTACATGCACTACTCTAATCATACTGATTTTCACCTACCATTTCATAGTCTTCATCTCTTAAAACAATGAGTTCTAATTTACTCCCACAGATCTCTGCAGCTCTTTCCTAACTGACCCACTACTAATTTTAAGCTTTGTTTAATTCTGCACTCTGTAGAACTGAAGTAAGGAGGAAATTGCCTGTAGAAAGAAAAGGTAATGGGCAGCGCCAGTGTTACACTGTGACTTGAGAGATAAAGTTATAATTTCAAGGTTTTCCCAGGCTTTCTGTGTCAGTTTGGGTGAGTTACTCATCTTTGTGTGCCTCGGTTCCCACAAGTAAAATGGAGTTGTTCATACTTGTCTTATCTACTTCTGCTATGAACTTTTCATGGCTATAGAGATGTATGGCTCTTTCTGTGTAGAGCCCATAGCAGTGAGGGCTCAAGCCTTGGTCTGGGCTTTTCATGACCTGCCCTCACAAAAATAACTTTCTTCACTGAAACTAGAATTTAACTTGTTTTGAGAACAAGTAATTCCTTTGTCATTTACTAAAACTGTTTCTTCACTATTTCTGCCTTTACAATGCAGTTCCACAGGGGAGCCACTAGAATTCCTCACATACACGTTTTTTTCCAATGAGTTATTAGGCTGAAGCTGGTTTTAAGCCTGGAACCCAGAGCTGAATGATCTGGCTGAGCTTTGCCTAATGGCAAATTACTTAGCTTGGGTGTTTGGGTTTCTTATTATTCCCCTTTGGGTTTTTCTCTCTGTGTGTGTGTGATGCTTCTTTTCAGTAACCCTTTATCAAAATGTGTAAGCTCTGTCACTGTTCTGCTTTATTATACTGCCTCCAAGCTTAGTCTTTCCTTCGGTATGCAAGTTCTTTCTCTGCATAGCTGCTTTTCTTATGTCTGATAGCTGTATATGTGAATAATTCTTTTCATAGGCTCATGTTTTGCTCTCCATTTTTCTAATCCCCTCCTCAGTTGACATACAACTTTACTCACCTGTGTTCCATCACATTTATTCAGCAATACCTGTGCCATATGGCATTTTCCCAGCCATCAGTGATGTACTCACTGTCCCCATACAGTCATTAGAGCAGGGGTGTCATTAGAGAAATGAAACTCTTCTAGTAGCTATTATGCAACATTGCCTGTATAACAGGCTTTGTTGTGTTCAAGATAACTTCATTAAAGATCTCTTACACCCCTGCTAGCCTCAAGCGCGGTACAAAGGATGAAGCAAAGGTGCAAATCACCAAGGAGATTTGCAGACTCTTTTCCTGGGCCTTTACATCAAGACCAAGAAGATTTTTCCTTTGTTTGACCTGAGCAGGAGCTGAATTTCTTATCTGTAGGGAAAATGCTGTAACTGTTCACTATGGGTGTTGTCTGGAGAGTCTCCCAAGGAACCTGTTCAGACTTAAGAGCTCTAATACTCCTGAAAAATGCTCTGTGGCACTAAGAAAATCTTAGCATAACCTAAATTTTACCATCTAACCTCTGAACATGCTTCTACTGATTAGACTCAATTTTTCCTGAATAAGGAACCCAAACAGACCAACCTCATGAATCCTATTTCTATTTGCCTCTCTCAGATGCTTTTTCTTTGTGTGTTTCCCCATGTTTCATCACAAGTAGAAGAGGTTCCTCAGGTATTTTTATTCCTCATCTGGGAAAGTCCGTGTATCCCCTGCACACAGAGTTTGTTCTGATCATTCATTATAGGATGCATGCTCTTGAGTTGGTCCCGAGCCGGTATTATCTGCCTGCCTTGTTACTGAACTGTTGATCTGCAGATACTGGCTTTTTATTGTTGGGTTTTTTTCCAATTGAGATGTAAAACTAAATAATTTCTAAAGGTAGGAATATTGGGAGACTCCAGTGATTATCACAATAAATGTACTGCCTCTTCTGTTGACCCTGTGGATTTCAGATTACTGGGAAGATCTGTCATGTCAGTTGTGCTAGATTTTCTTCCTTTTTCAGATGTCAAGTTAAATTGTCAGTAGCTGGTTGTCTTCAAGTAATGCTTTGCATGGATACTTTGTATCTGTTAAAAAATTCATTTACTTGTTCAGGTAACTTTGCAAGAGTCTTCAGTAGTAGAAGTCTGATTCTCAGCTTGACGTACCTGAGCTGCAGAATGATGCCTTTATGTACTGAATTAGTAGATCAGCGGAGCCAGAACTTAGTTGAGGTTTGAAATCTTGATATGACTTTGGAGCAATTTGATTAAGCATATTCCATCCAAGAATTTGCATGGACACTACAGAAAGCTTTAAAGTAAGAGGGGAGAGATTAGTTTTTTTCTTTAGCTTTAAGTCTGTTTGTTTTAAAAAAGGGTTCTTGTTTTCCAGGTCCTGAAGAAAAGTATTATGTGTTATAGAAAGGACTTTAGGCGAGTCTTTGAAGCTCTGGACATTCGCGTTCTGAAAGATATGTGGACTTACTAATCTTTTTCCACAAAGAATAGGTTATAAATCTACAAGTGAGTTAATCTACACATCACCCCAGCACTACTCTTCCCGTTATGCTCATCCTGAACCAGGAGGCACTGTCACATTTTAAGCCAAGACTACTTTAATTCTGCAAATAGTAACTAAACTCACCTTCAAGCACTTGTAGGATGAATTTCACTTCTCAGTCTCTTAGGCTATAATTAATCTGTTTTAAGCAAGCAAGTGGTTACTGTATATTAATCAGAGGTGGTTTCTAGTCCCTGGGAGGTTTGCATGGCTTTACATGTGACCTCCTTCAAGAAGTACTGGGACTGTCATCTGTGTTACGTATTTGAGCCTTAATTTTTATGTGCCCTGTCAATGATAGAGCTGCTGGGCATGCTTGCTAACTTGGCACTTCAGCTGAACATCCTTTCTGCCTCTATGAGGCTCAGGGGAAGAACTTCAGTCCCACCAGTAGCTGGCGCTGCTGAAGCTGGTGGATGTCTCTGTGGCCCCTGGACTTCCGCCTTGCTGGGAAAACTGGCCTTGCCAAGAGCTGCAAGATGCTCTTGACTGGGGTCAGGTTTTGGCTAGACATGCCAAAATAAGGGATTTGTGAAGAACTACAGGCTTGGAAGAGGAAGATAAGTATTAAAGGTCTCAAATGCGGTGGTGGGGAGAAAAGTATTTATATACTGATGTAAACTTTCATTGACTCGAAAAGGAATTAATTGGCAGGGCCTTTTATGTGACTTTTGGGGTTAGGTTTCCAGATGACACAAACTGACAGTGTTCTATTGAGCAAGATCTACTTGCCCCACATGTATTGCAGAAGACTTGACATCTTTCTTTTTGTATGTGAAGTTTCTGGATCTAATAGGAGAAAAAATGTCTTAGAGTGTGTATTGTACTAATTAATTCCATCCTACTGATGCCCAGTTTTACTGTGTCTGAAGTCTGGACTCTAAAAAGCTCTTGGGAATAAGGTTACATTAAGTTTAATTTTCTGCTTGTTTTTTCCTGTGTTTAAAAGAAACAGATGACCTAGCTCTTTGCTCTATAGTCAGCATTCAAGTAGACTAATAAATTTAGCATAATCTATTAACAAACCTAAACCTAAGGCAACCTAGGTTGTAGACAATCTGTGTAAACTAACTATATAAGTTGCATACCAACTCCAAATTGTTGGAAAGTGGTAAAAGGAGAAACCAAACTTGATATATTAGACAGTAACTTAATTTTTTCCTTACCAATTTGGACTGAAAGTTTCCTGATTTTTGCAAAAAGATTTTGTGCTTTATTTATTAATTAATTCATGCAAAAGCAGTTTGTATTTTTAACTCAGAACGACGTGGTTCTCGTATATAGCTCTGGGACTGCTCTTAGTTTGAGTTCAGATCTCCCTGCTGTTCAGTGAGAGCTGCAGCTACGTCTGTGGGCAGCAAGTTGCTCTGTTTGCTATGAGAGTCATTAAAATCTGTGGTTAATGAGAGCTTACACTGTGCACATAGATCTTATGAGTACTTCTGTGGAGTCTTGTTACATGGCAACTCAAAGCTGGCTAGATTGCTATTTTATGTGGACTTTGAGGTCTTCTTTTGTGTCTTTGCTGTCATTCTTCTCATAAGAAGAATTCAAAAGCAATTTCAGTCTTCCACCCCCACACCCCAGAGAAAAAGTAAGTCTTTTATTAAAAGATCCCCTAATTTAAAAGTACCCTGTCTAGCAATATTTTCTATAATAAGCTACAATCTGAATTTTCCTATTGGTAGGAATCTGGGATGCAGTTACTGCACTTCACATCCTTTCTTCTCTATCTTAGCTGTCGATATGACAGAATCAAGTGCAGCAGGGCATCCAACAATAAAAATAAGTAATTATTCTTACAGTGACAAAATAGTACAAAGACTATGATCCACTGCAAAGAAAACTTGTGTTGTTCACATTGGTTGGGTAAAGGCAACAAGAAGAATGAGCATGGATGAAGCATGGAAGATCAATTCCAGGAGGCATAACTTTATTCTATTTACATGCAGTTAAGAATTTACCTTTGCCAGTATTTTTGATACAGTCACAGATTGTCTACTGGGCAGGCATCTGCCCAGTAATTAACTGTTTAGTTAGTTTCTACAATAGTCATTATTTAAGAAAAGATCATAGAATCATGGTTTGGGTTGGAAAGGACCTTAAAGATCATTCAGTTCCAACTCCTCTGCCGTAGCCAGTGACAATAAAATGAAACATAATAAAACAGAATGTCTTGCAATGTACGGAAACCCAGTTTGAATGTAACTGTGTACCTGTGTTAATCTGACTGTACTAATCACTGTTTTGTTTTCCCATAATAACTCTGCAAGTTATTACAGGGCTGATTGTGCATCGTGTATTGTCAATACAGGCTGTGGATTAAATTTAAGCAGATATTTGGAAAATACAGTCTATAGCAACAGGGGAAAAACAAGTTCTGTTGATGAAAATGAGCCATGTACACAGTGAGCTTGTGATGTGAACATGAAATAATGTCAGTCTCCAGGTTGCAACATCACAAAACACAACCATTTGGAGGAAATAATTAGTTCTGCATTTATTCTTTTTGTCCATATTTGTTTTTACAATACACAACAGCAGTCAGACCACACAGGAAGTTTGCACAAATCTGCATGGTAAAAGTGGGATGGGAAAGCAGAACTAGCCCAGCAGCAAAGGGTTGGGCATTCTGTATTGCTTCAGCAGCTGGAAGCTTAATGTGGCACTACTGAATACAATCAGCTTTGCAGGGAGGAAGCTGCGTAATCAGTATGTATAACAGTTTCTTAAGATGTGATGATCTGGAACAGAGCAGTTACCTATATATGGTATCTTTGTATCTCCTCAGGAGCAGCCGCCAATATTAATTCTTTCAGGAAAATGATAAAAAACGTGCTTTAACTGAGGGTCTCCAGCAGTAGTTAGCTAATAAGGAAACCCTTCTAAGTCTGAAAAGATGAGGAATGTTTACTTATGGAAGCAGAGTTGTACAGAATCACAAACGCTTCTCAGTTTATTTTTCCTTTTGTATTTTGTATTTCTTTTTTGGTTTTATTGTTTGCATTTTGTCATAATAGGGAGGGAAGGAGGGAAGATCTTGTGAGAGATTTGAAACCAATAACCCACATGACAATTAGCTCACAGGATGCTGTGCCAGTAGAAACCAAACACTCAGAATTGGGAGGGAGGGGGAAATTATGGATGATAACATCTACAATTAGACAGGATTAAAATGGATGGGGAAGGACATAAGTCCTCAGGCTTTAGCCAATGACTGTCTGAGGTCGAGAAGCATCTTTCCTTATTTGGCAACATATCCCATCCATGTAGGTTTTTTGTACCTCTTAGGGAGGGAAGGTCATATAAAACAAACTCCCTTCTGATGCCATGAGACAATAACTGTGTTATACAAGAGTGTTAAAATCCCACTAATTGATCTTTTTTCCTAACATTGAATTCTAACGGCATTTACTTTATTGATGCAATGCATGAGTCAAAAAAAAAAAGGATCTTTCAAGCTTTATGTCACTAAAGAATATACTTGTATTTTGCTGTATTATATATGATATCTTAACCACTTTCTAGACTGATGAATTTCCACAGAGTAATTTTTCATTGCAATAAAATAATTATCCATCACCATTTGAACTTGGTGTACTCTCAGATAGGTAAACTGTATACTTTAGCAAGCCGGCATGCATTCCAAAATTGTTATGGGCAAGATTTGCAGGAGGAGAATGTGGACTTCCTCCCCCTCTTTCCCATGATAAAAATCTCCGTGCACAATAGCTGTACTGCCACATGTCATGGGGACATTGTGTAAATTACAGTTACAAATTTGTCAGCCTAACCAAATGTCTGAAAGAATAATGTCATATTAGTTGTATTTCAGCTGTAAGCCTGGCCTGATTTAAGGTTGATTTGTGTGGCAGCTAGCCATACCAACAGCTTGTGCATGGTTGATTATAAACAACTTTGTTTTAATGTAACAAGGTTCTCATTTAATTCCTGGGAGCTTAATGCAATGGTGATCAAAGACAAATTCAGACACATCCGTGAGGTGAAGGATTAGATTAGACTGGCCAGAAAAGACAGGGTCTTGAAGATTCTAAGATTGTAAGATCTTTTGTATGTAATAGTTTAAGCTTTCTGAAGTTGGAGAGTGCGCCTGAAAATACATAGATGGAGAGCGGCATTACATGCATAGCCAGCCTTGATATAATTTGATCCAGTTTTGATTTGCATTTAATTCTCCATTTTTATGGAAGGACCTGTGTGTTCAACCAGGGGGTTTTGCCCTTTTTGGGGAGTTGGTTTGTTTGTTTTGGGGTTTTTTTTTCTTTGTTCAGAAAAGCTTCATTCCTTTGGAGTTGCAAGTTCTTTTTCTTCTACATTTTCTTGCCATATTAAGGATGAAAGATTTGTTCGCATAGAGTTGAAACCCTTGAAATCTGTTTTGTTCGGGGTTTGTGGGTGTGCCTTGGTTGAACCCTTTTGCAGCTCATTTCAGACTTGGGGGGGGGGGGTCATTTTTGGGGTCTTTTGATGTTTGTGGTGGTTTCAGTGTTGTAGGGAGGGGTTTTGTGTTGGTCCTCCCCCACCTCCCCCTATTTTTTTTTCTTTATTTCATTTGGGTTTGGGGTAGGTTTTGGTTTAGGTTTCTTTGGGGGTTTTTTGTTGTTATTAATGGCTTTTTGGGTTTGATTTTCCTTTCGGTGGTTGTGGTGGTGATTAAAAGTGTCCTTGTCTAAAGTGGTGTACCTGAGAGACACTCTGCTGCCTATTTTAAGACAGTTTAGTATTTTTGAGATTACCACCTCCGTGCCAAGCATCTCAGAAGCTGAGTGAGAAGTTCAGAAAAGGTGGGAGGGATTAAGGTAACCTTTGTTTGTGACTATACTTACACATCTGCTTTCTAAAGAGGGTGTGGAGGCACTGAGATGTTCACTTTGTTTTGAAATCAGCAGTAGTCTACTTTGGTCTGTAAATGTCAAATTTGAGGGGTCTGGTTACCTAAGCATAAAACCCTGAGTTGGATCTAAGAGTGGTTCTTAAGCTTGTCATGAACTGAATCAAATTGCAGGAATGATTCCTTACTTAATTACCCAAATAAACTCCTCCTGCTTTGCAGCTTTATGTTCTTTCTTTGCAAATAACTGATTTTGAACATTCCCTCTTTCCCTCCTGTAGATAAAGTCCAACTCCTGCCTTCAAACAGCATCAAACCTTTTCACAAACATGGTTGGTAAAGTTGGGAAAAATTTGGGGTCTTTCTCCTTCCCCTTCTCCCCCGCTCCTTAAGTCTTCAATTCCTGACTTTATTTTCCTTGTCAGAGCAGCAATATAAACCATGAACTTTGAATTTTCTGTGTGGTGCTGTCAATGGCAGGGGAGGAACAGGAGTAATAACCTAAGGTCCATCATTATGAGTCTGATATTTGTATCACAGGGCAATACGATGTTGTCCATTGTCCTGGTGTTGAGGAACTTTAGAAGTAAAGATAATGAATCCAGTGCAGCTAGTTTTCATAGTTACAAGTTTATTTGGCTCTGGGCAAACTGATGATGTGAATAAGGGTTTCTAGTCTATAAGCACAGAGCAAAAAGGCACAGATGTTCACATATATGCAAAGACTTTTAAGGTCAAAACCCTCTTGTTCAGTCAGAAGGTTAAAAATGCACAGATATACTAGTATTTATATATATATTGATAGATATAAATATATCTATAGTGGGGTTTCTTTACCTCTTAAGATTTTTGCACAGTGTTGGGACCTGCATTGAGATCTACATTTCTTTTGTGGTTGTCAGTCCATAAGTTTTTGAAAGATTTCTGACCTCACAAGGTAACAGAAATTACTCTTCTAAATTCCACATGAGCTTCTGACCAAATGTTAATTTCTGCTTTGGCTCTGATATTTCCCTTTCACCTGGACTACTTGTCATACAAATGTTTCTTGATTCCAAACGGGAGCATCAGTCCTGTTTCTGGGTCAAATTTTCAAGTTCCTCTTAATTGCGTACTATAGAAACTAAGTGAAACTCCTGCCCACCACACACAGAAGACATCAGCTTGTGAAGTTTTTGTCAGTGTGTTTCACAGAGAGTCTTAAGCTGTTTAAAATAGTTTTAAGTCTAGTTCTTCTATATTCTCATGCTTATGGCTTGCTGTTTTAAAGACCTGTGAGTTTTAAGACTTCATACCAGTACTAATCAGTCTTAGCTGCACGTCCCCAGACTATGTATGAAGAAAATATGTTTTTATTTGACAAAGAAGACTCAATGCCAAACCAAAAGCTTAATAGTCACTGAGTTTTGGGTGGGGATATTTTTTGTTTAGCTGTGTTTATCCTGGAGATTGTTAGGCTGAGCTATTTGTTTAAAAGAAACAAAATGAAAGTAAGAGGCCTGTAGCCAAGTTTTCAAATGATCCTCTTGCTCACTGGCATTCGCTGAGACAGGAAAAGTGATGGCTTCAAAAATCATTTGGGCTCTCATTTTTTGGAATTTGAGCTCCTAAGAAAGCCTGGCCTTTTGCCTGCATCCTGAGATTAGCCTGAGCACTGGGTTTTTTTCAATCTCCACAGTCTAAAATGAAGGCATTGGTTGGGAAGTTTCAAAGCTAGCTCTTGTTAAGGCATCTCCTTCAAGGTATTACCCGCCTTTAACTCTTCTTGACTTTAAAGAGTGTTCATGATTGAATCCCATATTGGCATATCAAACCAGAAATAGACGCCCAGTTTAAAGAGGTATGAGCCTCTCCTGCCATTTCTTCTCTGTGCTCCTAGTCCTGTGTTTAACTTTGCCGTGAACTTTTGTTTGGCAAAGGAACGTATTTGCTTGTTTGTGACAGGCTGAGTTTTGTTGCTTTGCATGAATTTTCTTGTGGTCTCCAAAATCACTGTGGCTTTCTTGGGAATCTTGCCAGTGTTTCAAGACTTCAAAGAGTGTTAGTAAGATTTGTGTGCTTGTTTGAGGCTTACATAAGGCTAAAGCTAATATTTGTGGGCATGATTAAATGTGTTTGGTATTTTTGGGGGGGAGCGATATATCTAACTTACAAGTTAGGCTTGGTGCCTTGTGTGGGTTCTTATGATATGTAACAGCAGCTCAACAAGTTATCTAGCAGAGGGAGAGTTAATACAGGGTGCTGATCTTCATAAATCAGATTAATGCATAGCTTACACCTCTTTATAAAAACAGTGGAGAACAACAATCTTAGCATACACGTAATCAGTAAACAAGTGTTGTATTCATATACAAACCAGATTCTTATCGTTCTCCTGCTGCAAACTGTGTGACTTCGCAGTGAATCATTTGCAGATGAGTTAATACATACTTGATGACAGTTCCAGCCAAAAAAGAATAAATTATGAATAGTAACATGAGGCAGATAATTGGGATGTGGGGGGTGGATGTCCAGATTTGAACTTTTGAACTGTCAAATATAAATTCCTGCTGCTTCCTCTCAGCAGTAGGTAAAGGCTGGCTCTAGATTTTGTGAGCACCTGGGCTCAGCAGAAGTGGCACATGCTGTCTTCCAGTTAATAGAGAGAGATGACACTGAGTCATCAAATAGCAGGCTGATCACTTGTCCTTTTGCACATAGACTGTTTTGATTATTAAATGGGAAGTTTGGGGACCCAGAAAGAAGGATGAAAAGATGTGATCCTAGAAAGAAGTGGTCTTGGAGAGGAGGAGGTTTAGAAAGAAGATGAAGATCACAACTGGAGGAAATATATGGGAAGTGAAGCAAGTCTTGGACATGAGGAAGGTAGGCAGAGATGAATGTTGGGGGATGCCTGGAGATCTCAGCTGGTGATGCCCGAGATGGGTAACTGCAAGCATTGGCACAGCATGGACCAACACAATGTGCTACCCAACCATCCGAGACCAGAGATGTTGAGACCTTGTGAATGTACCATGAATACAGTATGTAAGGTGATCAAGTAGATAGAACTGAGTTTTGTGTTCAGTTTTGGTCTCCATTATGCCAAAAAGCTGTGGACAAGCTGAAGAGGGTCCAGAGAAGGCCACAAAGATGATCCAAAAACTTGGGAACCATGTGAGGGAAGCTGAGAGAGCTGGGTTTGTTCAGCCTGGAGAAAAGAAGGCTCAGGGGAGACCTTATCACCATGTCCCACTATTTTAAGGGTGGCTACAAAGAACATGGAGACTTCCTTTTTGCAAGGACTCACATGGAAAGGATGAGGGGCAATAGGCACAAGTTACTCCTGGGGAGATTCCTATTGGACACAGGGAAAACTTTTCACAATGAGAACAGTCAGCCATTGGAATAATCTCCCCATGGAAGTAGTAGACTCCCCAGCGTTGGACACTTATAGATTCAGCTGGACAGGTTGCTGTGGTTTTGCAAAGAAAGGTTGGACCAGATGATCTTTTGAGGTCCCTTCCAACCCGGTATTCTGTGATTCTATGTACTGAATGTCCTTGGTTCCTAAATAACTCCTTGCACCACCAGGAATGGTCTGCTGAAACATTAACTGATATTCAAGCCTACATACATAAGGACACTCCTTAGGTGGTGGCATGTAGCACTTCTCAAAGCAGAAAACAAATGCTGGCTGCTAGATTTAAACATGTCATGCATACATATGCATGCCCATGATACACAGACTCGAAGATGATATGAAATTACAGTAATTCCATAAATGGTATTTATAACAGGACTGTAAGCAGCAACGTAATCATACGTATTTTCCAGAAGAGACTCTGGTGGTGATTTCAATGCCAGTCCAATTCCCAAGAGCACAAATAAGCTTGAAACATTTTGAATTAAATGGTATTCTGTGAAGAGTAGGTGGGATTCATTACACACATTGCTAATTAGGTCTTTGAATATAAATGATTGTATATGGTATTGAATAACATGTTTTTCTTTGAACTCTCAAACCTTGCTCTAATCACCTTCTAGTTTCCTTTGGTACTCTTGGGTACAAACTAACCTCCTCTCTTTTCCCTCAAATAACCTGTCAAGAGTTGTTAGCTGTGGGAAGAGGGTCCTCGGAGAACAGAGTAAGTCAATGACATAATTGGTTTCCTCTCAAAAATGTGTATGAATGAAGATAGTTGCAACTGTTAGTACAGAGAGAAACTTTCCTGCTTTGATTAAGAGTCTTTTGATACAAATTATTTGTGATTGCATTTTGCAGCTAACCCATTTTAAGGAAAAAGTATTGCATAAATAGGATGTCTGTACTTCCTAAAAAGTAAGCTCTTATTAAAAGTGAAGGAAATTATGAACTATTTCAAATGGCTTAATTTTGTACTGGAAAGACATGGAAAAGTAGGTATAAAGCCCTGGTCGGTATTTTGAAGCTGGAATAAAGGATGACAGGCATAGCTGTTATTCAAATATCTTCCTACATAAAGCTAATAAACCATTTTCCACCTGACATTCTCAGGGCTTTGAAACTACTTCTATTGTAGGTGCTTCTTTTCCAGCAGTCTTCATCATTGATGGTTCAGAAGGTTAGAGGGGAAGTCTCTCTTCTCCTGTCCCTATTCCCTCATCATCCTTAGTCCATCTTCTTTTCCAAACATTAATTGATGTTAAACCCTAAATCCAAGCAGATTCCAGGTGTCAGAACCCTAAATCTCATCCTTGGAGATATAGCAGCTCCATTATCCCAAGCAGAGAAAAAACATCAATTGTGTAAAGACAGCTTAGGCCCTGAGAAGAGCCATTTGGTCTCCAGTCATAGACATGAAGCTCTCAAACTATTGTATAAAAAGGACAGTCACAGATTCTCATAGCTTTGGATACTTGAGAGTTGAAAGAGGTTGGAAAATCTGTAGTTAAATTCCAGTACTGGCTGAAACTGTAACTCCCAAATCAATATCAACTCTGAGTCTACTAAGACAAGATTAGATTTTAAAATACATAAATATGTCTAGCAACAAAGACCTTTAAAATCAGATCAAGTGAAGCTTCTCTGTAACCACAAGCGTGGCCCTAGTGCAATATGAATTAGGGTTGTTTCTTTACTTTAACCAAGTCTCTCTCTGTCTTAGAGATTTGTACTCATGCAACTGCTGGACAAATGCCTGACTGCAATTTATTTCTGTCAAATGAGTACACAAATACAAAACCAGTATAATTTACATGGCTTTTTATTTGGTTGTATGTGTGAATTACAGTGATTTTTAGAGAAGAACCCAAGCAGACAGTGGCCCTACTAAGTTCAAGGTGACTTTCAAAATCTGCCAGAACACTGGTAAATACTTGAGCAGTTTGTCAAGGCTCAGTTCTTTGCTGCTTAAAAAGTATGTAAATATATGTACTAGTACCTATTTTCAAGTAAGTTGGGGTATGTTAAGATCTAAATGAGGTAGGTTCAATTCATGAAGGACTAAAGAACTGGGTGTATCTTTAGCATGTATGCTGCAACTATTTACCTATAAAGAGTTTTATATCCAGGTAGATGCATTATTAAACAGGGGGAGACACACCAGCATTTGAACCAAGGTACACCACTCAGATGCACATGAGAAACAACATGCTGCACACAAGGTTTTTTTCCGCTAGCTTATGAGGCAGGCACAGGCGTGAAGTGTTCGAAGTTTGTATCGATGTGTTGGACATACCACGCCTCTTTGCCCCTGGTTTACTAGCTGGGAAAAAAAACCATAATATATATTTGCTATCTAAGTTGTTGGGTTCACAAGATGCTTCATCAACGAGTCATACCAAGTGCCATAGTATGGTTATCATCTGTGGGGGTTAGTTGATGGAGAACTCTTCAGAAACAGAAATAGAATCTTAACTCTTCTGCATAGTGTTTCTCCTTTGTACAGAGATAACAGAAAGGGAAGGAAGTCTTCCCTGGCAAAATCTTGGAGCAGATTCTCCTGGAAGGCATGCTGAGGCACATGAAAAACAGCAAGGTGGTTGGTGACAGCCAGTATGGCTTCACTAAGGGGAAATCCTGACAGACCGTTCTGGTGGCCTTCTATGATGGGGCTATGGAACTGATGGACAGGGGTAGAGCAGTTGATGTCATCTACCTGGACTTGTGCAAAGCGTTTGACACTTTCTCACATGACATCCTTGTCTCTAAGTTGGAGAGACATCAATTTGATAGGTGGACCACTCGGTGGATAAAGAACAGGCTGGATGGCTGCACGCAAAGAATTATGGTCAATGGCTCAATGTCCAGCTGGAGACCAGGAACGAGTGGTGTCCCTCAGGGGTCAGTGCTGGGACCACTCTTGTTCAACATCTTTGTCAGTGACATGGACAGTGGGATTGAGTGTGCCCTCAGCAAGTTTGCCAATGACACCCGACCCACATAGCTTGTTGATACATTGGAGGGTGTCCAGAGGGACCTTGACATGCTTGTGAGGTGGGCTGATGCCAACCTGATGAAGTTTAACCATGCCAAGTGCAAGGTCCTACACCTGGGTGGGAGCAATCCCAGGCACAGCTCCAGGTTGGGCAGAGAAGAGATTCAGAGCAGCCCTGCAGAGAAGTAATTGGGGTTTTGGTTGATGAAAAAATGAACATGAGCCGGCTGCAGTGTGCACTTGCAGCCCAGAAAGCCAACCGTATCCTGGGCTGCATCAAAAGGAGTGTGACCAGCAGGTCGAGGGATGGGATCCTGCCCCTCTACTCTGCTCTTGTGAGACCTCACTTGGAGTATTGTGTGCAGTTCTGGTGTCCTCAACATCAAAAGGACATGGAACTGTTGGAACAAGTCCAGAGGAGGGCCACAAGGATGATCAGGGAACTGGAGCACATCCCGTATGAAGATAGGCTGAGAAAGTTGGGGCTGTTCATCCTGGAGAAGAGAAGGCTGCGTGGAGACCTCATAGCAGTCTTCCAGTATCTGAAGGGGGGCTATGGGGATGTTGGGGAGGGATTCTTCATTAGAGACCGTAGTGATAGGACAAGGGGTAACAGGTTCAAACTTAAACAGGGGAAGTTTAGATTGGATATGAGGAAGAAATTCTATACTGTGAGGGTGGTGAGGCACTGGAACGGGTTGCCCAGGGAAGTTGTGAATGCTCCATCGCTGGTGGTGTTCAAGGCTTGGTTTGACATAGCCTTGAGTGGCATGTTTTAGTGTGAGGTGTCCCTGCCCCTGGCAGTGGGGTTGGAACTGGATGATCTTAAGGTCCTTTCCAACCCTAACTATTCTATGATTCTATTCTATGAAGGATCTCGTTGAACTAATGAGGTTATATAAAACAGTAACAAAGACTACTTATGGGTTAATAAGCCTATAATATGTTGTAAAACCCAACAATTTATGCATGCATATTTGATCTATCCAACATACATTCCAGAAGATACTTGTAACAAAAACCCTGTTTGCACTATCCCTAACCTCTTCTTCCCCTGAGCTCCTCCCCACTGTTCAGTTGAGGCCTCTTTTCGTCACATCTTGATTAATACTAGGTGCTAAAAACAAATTAGTGATAACTGCTTGCCATGACAGCTATTGTGCAAGCTCTTGCCAATGGCTGTGCTAGTTCTTTCCTGTTCTTACCTGCAGCAGCTTTCGTGTTTTAATCATGGGCCCCTAGCAGAAATTGTCAATTAGATTGAGCCTTGTGGTTGTCTTTGAATAAATGTTCTTTATCAGATAGATTTAGTGCTTTGCTACTCTATTCCCCTGGATTCTATGTGCAATATACCTTCCATATACACTAAAATGAAGTATCTTCCTGGGGAAAAAAAAATCTATCCAATCACACACGAGACAAAGTGGCTACTCTGCTGAACTCAAGAAAGAAATGAGAGGGCTTGATGAATGCCTTGAGGCCAAAACAATGATTCTCTTGCTTTCTGTTGGAGAAAGAAAAAAAAAAAAGATGGAAAATCTCAGTTATTTCAATTTAAACAGTAGAGAGGATTGTGTTAAAAGAGGCAGAGTCACTTCTTTTATCGTGTCTACATTTGATCAGTGTTTCTTGAACAGTTTTGTCCCAGGTGGGCTAAGGGAAACTGGGATCTTCTGTGTAACTGGTTACAAATTATTGGTAAACAGGGCAGGATATGTGAGGACACAGGGGTGGGTTGTTCCACTGACTCAGGAGAGCTCTGGGTGATGCTGGATGCAAACACAGCTCAGCTGTGCTTCAGAGGATGATTGCATAGGCAGAAACTCACTCGTCTTAAAAATCACAGACAATTTGCACATAATTGTTGGACTTGAGTGGGCTGTGAGAAGGAAAGATGATAGAATCTGGAGTTTGGTTATGTCTAAGAAAATTCTAGTCTGAGACAGGGAGGGACAGAACATCATTTTGTATCAAACTTGGAAATTTTGTGAGTTTCTAATTCTTTTTGTCAAAGTTTTAGTTATCTTTTATAGTGGAATCAACTGTATATGTAAGATGCTCATATACTGGGGCAAGTGAATGAGGGAAAGCATCCTACTTGAAGGGAGTGTGCTGGGTACCAACGGGGCATTGAGACGAGTTCAGGATCCCACAGCACTCCAAGGTGCTGGGCTGCGATTTGGTCACATAAGCCATAGGAGACACAAGGAGGATTGCCTTTATCTAGCTAAGGGGTTGAGTCTGGATGTGAGACTAGTGACTGGACAGTGTGGTTGAAAGGTTCATAAGAATGGTTTTCTCTTTGGTTTAGTTGGCTTTTTGTTGGTGTTTATTATTTTTCTTTCTTCATTCCACCAAAATAGTAAAAAAAAACAAAAAAAGGAAAAAGAGTGCAATAAACCACCAAAAACATGCGAAGAAGTTTATCTCAGACATAGTTCAGCAGTTGTCCTGACTGGCCCTGAATGCACACACTTGTGAGATGCCAACTGAAAACATGAGTTTGGGGGTTAGAGTTGGACAATAGCATTTGTTGTGCTTGGCATGCTCCAACACACACTCTCTATGACAGCTTATGGCTGGAGGAGGCAAAAGGAAAAGAGATCATTTGTTAACCATGTTATGAATGGGTATAATTAGGTGCCTTGCCAAAGGTGATGTGGAAATCCTCTGTCAAAAATGAAAGTGATAGTCCAGGTCTGGTGGAGAAAAACCTGCTGCAGTAAACACGGAGTTACCCTTCCTCTTCTAACTGCTGCTTTCCAGCTAAACCCTCTACTCCAGGGCCATGGAGTTTTATTTTTACCTCAAGTAACATAGTAAATGATTGAGGAAAAAGGTGCTTGGGCAAAAAGCGTTAGAAACTCTACGCTTCCAACCATGGGCAGTTTGTGCAATAAATGCCTCATACTGGCAATTGCTTCAAAGGTTCATCTTAAGTTGTGTGTGTGTTTTAGTGGTTTTACTGTAAATCAATTAATTTGTTAACTTCTTAGAATGGAAAAGCCTCCTGTGCAACGCAAACTCCAGCAGTTTTGCACTGAATAAAATGGAGGCAGCATTCACCTGTGCTTTCCCTGCAATTACGAAACAACTCTGGTGTTTTCTTTGAATTTCCATTGTTGTTACGAAACGCAACAGGCTGACGGCTTGATATTAAAAGCAATTGTGTTTCCATTCATACAGATGCCAGCCTGTTTAGGTGAATTTACTAAGTCCCTAGACGTACATTTTTGTATTATTGCTGTCTCTGGGCCGTGCTGAGCATTTTAATTCTCTGAAAGGAACCTCTGTTTTCCTTTCATCTCTTCATTAGCTCTTTCATCATAAGAATGTGAATTTAAATATATATATATTAAATTTGTATGTAATAAAGATGTTTTTACCATTCCAATTTGTTGAGCTGTGCTTTTAAAATAGCGCGGCTCTCACAGCCGTAAAATGGAACAATTATTTTTGTGTTGTATTGCTTTGTACCCTGAGGTTCCATTTAAAGCAAAGCAGAGGGATGTGTTTATAGGCAGTATTGAAAGCGATGTATATGGATCTTGATGTCAAGCATATTTTATTGAAGTAAGATTAGATGACAAGTTCTGCACTACTGAAGTGAAATCAGAATGAGATTTTGTACCAAGCTGCACATTGTTGAATCAAAATTAAAGTAATACCCAGCTGTGTTGTTATCTTTTTGGCTTTTTTGGTGGTACCTTTTAAAGATGAACTTTATAGCCTGTTAAGAGTATGTTTAAGTAAATATTCTGAGCTTTTTTGGGCATGTTAGTAAATTGCAGTACATGCTCGTGTTATCCCAGCCAGGTCTTTGGGCTGGGGGGAATTTCTGTAGGTGTATCAGATATCTAAAGGTCTCAGTTTCCAGTTATATTGTGCAGGTATGCTTGGATTAAATCCTTGCAAGTAAAACTAATTTCCTTTCTACATAAAATCACTGCATTAAGTACATCTCATGTAAAAAGCCCTTTTTATTTGAGCTCTTCCTCTGTTTTGGTAATGCTCTAAAAACAGGCTGTCAAGGTTTGTGGTTTATTGGGTTTGGTTTCTTTTTCTCAAAAGGAATAGGCTTAAATTCAATCGGTTTTAAAGTCAAATGCCTGGGATTGGATCTAGTTAATATCTGCAGTACAGGAAGGAAAATAGAAAATTAGCAAAATTGTGGATTTTCTTTCTGTGTACAATTTTTGCATTGTGCTGGGAGGAGATCCAATAGGAAACATAGTTTTGTTTTCAAATTTGTATTTTGAATCATAGACAGGATCCATTCCTGATTAATAGAGGGGGCTCCCAAGTTACAAGCTTAATTAGGCTGTGCTTCAGGATGTACGGGAATCGCTTCTTAACGCATAGTCAAATTAAATCTCTTGCTTTAGTGTTTTATGATGAACTGCTCTGCAGGACCACCTTGTAGCTTGCAGAGGCACTAAAATTTCTATAGTGGTACAGTATTAGTGTCTGGAAAATACAGTTACTTGAAGGCTTTTGAAGCTCTGAAGTAGTATGACTCAAACTTCTTAGGGTACTATTGCAAGAATCTAAGTATGTAAGGGAACACCAGATTCCTATTTTAACTGCCAGCTCTGCATGTTCAGCCGGGGCTCTGAATGTCAAGCTGGAATTTTTTAATCATCGCTGGTGTTATTACATTTCTTACTTCTCCCTCCCATGAGACTGTAATCTGAGCAATATATGATTTAATAAATATAGATGATTTAGAATGCCAGCTGCTTTACTCCATCCAGCCATGGTTTAGCCACTACCTGGTATGTGGCACATAGTATCTTTGCCCTGTTTTGTTTTGGCTGTTTCCTTTCCAGGTTTTTGTTGCTTTTCCATTGAAATTGGGAAGGACAGCAACCTTCCTGCAATCTGTTTGCAGCATTCAACACAATCAGATCTGGTTCCCATTTTGGGCCTGTAGATGTAGGAATCCCAAACATATTCTTACTTGTTATTATTATCTCTTTAACATGTAGAGTTTTATAGCTTAGTCTGACTCCCTTCACCCACAAGGGTGAATAACATGGAGCTACTGTGCAAAATACACTTCTTCAATCAGGTGGGCTTTCTAGTGCCACAACTTTTGTTCTAATCATTGAGCAATGATGCTATGTAATAACATTATTACATAGAGGTAATCATATATAATATTTATATAGTAATAGGATCTGTGTTACAGAAGTACAATTATTGCCTGTGCACAAAAAAGCTGTTAATTCGGTTTTTGATGGTTTAGGTTTTGGGGGGATTTATTTGTTTATTTGTTTAGGGTTAGCAAAATCTCTCTACATATTAAATCCTATCTGTACGACTACTACTAGGTGAGGACTGGTGATCTTCAAAAACTATTTTTTTTGAAAATGCAATTTTATTGAAAAAGCATTATATTAAAATTTTAATTTAGTTTTCTATTTCCAGTCATTTGGGTGGCACAGTAAAAGGTCTTTTGCCAAGCTCAGGGGAGGAAGATAGTAAATGATTTATTGTTGTTTTAAATTTTTTGGCTGTTACAACTTGAGTGTGATAGGCCCACAGATTTTTAGTTAATTTTTGGAATTTTTCCTTTTGTTTCAGTATTTATGGAAAAATTTGGTATGTTTAGAAACTGAGGAATTTATTACCCAGCAAAAAAACCCAAGCTGAATGTATTAGTTAACACCAACCCCAGAGCTGTCTTGTTCATTTTAAAGGGACACAAACTGCTTGGGCTTGAAGCATGGATCAAAAGAAAAGACTGATACGATATATTTGGAGGGAAACTTTTCAGTCGTGTTTGTGCAAGTTTGCCTGAACTGGCAGAACTGGGGAATCCATAGCAGTGACTCTCTCTGTCTAAATGGCACTGTTGTGTTGTTCCCTGTTAATAAAAGCATACTGGGGAAACTACTGCCCTACAAATAATGAATGTTAGTAAATGGCAGTGAGAATGCACAGGATGCTCTCTGAGATCCAATTACCAGCATTAGCAGATTTGTCTGTCACCCGCTGCAGGTAATACACAGAAAGGGATGTCTTAAGGGAAATGATGTTATCCATATTTGGTTGCTTTTCTTCTGATGTTGGTGTGAAAGCAAATAGGCTTCATCAGGTATGGGCGCTTTTGGCTCCTCACTTGTTTAGTGGTGCCAGATGACTTCTACCCTTGACACACGGTGCCATTCTCAGTCAAGCATGTGAGTGCAATACATGTCAGCAGTTACACTGCCTATGTATTTTTCTATTTATCCTTGGTACATGCAGGGTGAAAGACTTCGAGCCCCTGCTGTAATGCAGCATGTCAGCTTGGCAGCCTTGTTTATACAGCCACTCGGCCTCTCCCTTTCTTCACCCATTCACTTGCTCTGTCTTGGAATGTGTGTCAACAAGCGTGACCAGGTGTAAAGAGGCATACAGTACAGAAGTGACATAGCTGTCACATAGGATGGATGTCCTGCAGTTGAAATGGCACCTCCTGTGGTACTGCGCTGGCTGCCCATGCGCAGCCCATTGGCACCCGTGCCCCCGTGAGAACTGCTTCCCCAGCAAGGAGGTATCATTTATGTTCTTTGGTGAATGGTTGTGTTTTGACCCTGGTGTTGCTGTGCCACCGCTGTGATTTCCTTGCTTTGCCCTCTTCTCAGTGTGGGCATGCGCCATCTTTCATCCCACTCATATTCCGGAGTGGACTGGAAGTCAGCCATCTGGAGGTGACTTGATTGCAGTTGTCAGTGTCAAAATCTGCAGACAAGACATTGCTACTTTGTTGGTTGTTGCCAGGAAATCATCCTGGTGGAACAGACCATGAAAGTAATATAATGGAAATGTTATATTACAGATAGCTCAGAGGGCTCCACTGACGGCAGGTTCTGGTTATAAAGAAACTTCACAAAACACTGCAGAGTTAACTGCAGCAAGTACTGTGTGTTGCTGGCCATCACAGTAGATGAGGAAGCATTACAAGTGCTAAACATTGGTGGAAGAAATGATCAGAGATGTGTGAAAACATGATTTGGTCAGTAGGAGTTAAGAAACATTGGTTTCAAACCATTAATGAGCCAACAGTAATGTTTTGGAAACTAGTTCACAGTTTTATTTTGGTGTTTGGGGAGGTTGATGGCAAAAGGTATTTTAATTCAACCATCTTCCTCTGTGTCTAGCACAAGCCATACCAGCTGGAGAAGTTTAGTGATGAGAGGTTTTGCAAGCGGATGAATCTGAGACAATTTCCCAGAGGCTGGATGGTGCGAACCCAGGTTGGATGTAATGCCCTTGTGAAATATGTGATATCTCAGTCATGTCCCAGAGGTTGATAATCACACAAAAGGCTTCCTTATCTCAGAAAAGAGACCAAGATGGGTTACTCAAAGTCAGGCCTTTTAGTTGCCTGTCAGGCATTGGCATTTCTCTGCTGCCTGCTCATGAAGTGCAGCAGACTTCATGACTCCATCATATGGACTCCATCAGTAACTTCCAGCTGTAGAGCTGTCAGTCTTTCATTAGTTCAAATTTAACTTTCAAATAAAGCCAGGGCTTCCCCATAGCTATGCAGGCTATTTTTGATGGCTTCTACAATGGCTGAGAAGTAGGCAGGTGTCTGTGCTGGTTTTCAGTGGTTGGGACAAAGCTTTGTGAGTGAAATGGAGGAAGGAAATGAAGAGGGATCATAACAGGGTCACATTTTGCTGGGCTTGCCTGTCCCCTTTCAGAAGTTACCTCCCCTCCACCAAACAATTCTTTTTGACTTCCATGAAGTTATAAGTGATTAAGGATAGGAATCCAGAAATCCCAGAGCGTGAGAGCTCAAAGCATTCAGATCAAACAGGGCATGATGACAAAAACGTAGGCAAAGGACATGGAGCAAAATTCCAACTCTGACTGCAGCTCTGCTGTATGAAGCAGTTATTCAGACAATGAACAATTGAAAAGCTATTCACATCACTTCACATTTGCTTAGCCTTGTGGCTAACATCGTTTTGGTCATTGTTAAATGGTAACCAAAAACAGTGAATAGTCTCTACTACTTGGGAAATAGTTTAAAAATATAACTAAATGAATAGCTCTTTCTTGGATGCCTCTTATTACCCTAAATTAGACATGGAAGTGTTAGGTGAACATGACCTGTTCTCTGCAAGTGCCTTGGTCTGTCTATAGGATATATGAAAAGCCAGAGAGAATTAATTAGGATGTATCTAATTTTGGACAGTGAAAGCTAAGTAAAGCAGATTCAAGCGTGACAAATAAAGGTACAAGGAGACATCTTGACAGGAGTCTGTGTCTGCTCGCTTTGGAGATTTTTTTCCCCCAAAGTGAATGCAGTTCTTCTATTTCTGATTTTGGATGAAACTGAAAGAAAGGCTCCTTTTGCAATACCTATCCAAAGGCTGAAGAAGAACTAAATCAAGCTCATTTACTCTAAAGAAAGCATGTGGTTCAAATATTGGCTTTGAGCTTGCTGGCTTCTTCTGTAGAAGCTATAATCCCTTCCCCAAGTCTGACCTGGGGCTTCAAAAATCTGAGGGGTTTTCTCTTTTTTGATTGCTGGCAGCAATTGCTTTTAACAGTTATGATTGAAAAACAAATAAACAACGCACAACAACTAAAACTAGCACTGATGTCTAAAGTCTGTACCACAACGAGATTATGTATTATATGTTTGTGAAGCAGTTCAGGGGAAGCCAACTACACAGGAAAGACCATCTTTAGCCACTGAGACTTGTTAGGGTGTTAGGATAAAACTCATATTAGTATTAATCAGTGCTAGTGCTATTGTTTGGTTTTAACATTTCACTTGATGCAGAACAAGCACAGGCAAATAGAAGAAGCCTGTTCCTGACAAAAAAAAATCTCTCAAACACTCTAGTCAAGAACCACCAAGCCTCTTTGCCCAAATTCTTGACATGCAGCATAATTTACTTGTGATTTGTTTTAAATTGTCATATTTCTGCTGAGTGAAAATCAGGCAATGCCATATAACTGCTCTTTGTGTGACTGTTAAGGGGTCCTTCTGCTTGTGTTAATGTGTAGCCTGACACAGTGATTAACACTGGGAGAGAAAGGATGTCTCAGACTTTTATTTTTGTTTCCAGCTTTCATGACTCCTCCGGAACAAACATCAAAATCAGTGACCAACGAGGGTTGCTGATTTGATTGGTTTAAAATTGTTTTCAGCTCCTTACATTGTAAGGACCAGAGCTTAATTACTTATCTGCCTGTTAAAGAGACAAAGATAAATGGTTAATAAATAGATAAAATGAGGTCAAGACATAAGACTTGGAGTCCATAGAAACCAGGGATCCCATTCCAGGTTGGCAATAGCCATCTTGTGTGAACCTGGGAAAACTGTTAACAGGAGGCCTCTGTTCAGTATTAGAAAATGAGGATGACTAAAATTAAAGTATTAAAAAGATATAACTCATTGCAACTTTTGTGGGGCTTGGGTATTGCAAAGATGGAAGCACTTCCGTGATGTGGTCTTAACTTCATGGCTAGAGTAGACTCAGTCAAAATCATAGAATCATACAATACTTAGGGTTGGAAAGGACCTTAAGATCATCCAGTTCCAACCCCACTGCCAGGGGCAGGGATACCTCACACTAAAACATGCCACTCAAGGCTATGTCCAATCCGGCCTTGAACACCACCAGCGATGGAGCATTCACAGCTTCCCTGGGCAACCCATTCCAGTGCCTCACCACCCTCACAGTAAAGAATTTCTTCCTCATATCCAATCTAAACTTCCCCTCTTTAAGTTTGAACCTGTTACCCCTTGTCCTATCACTACGGTCTCTAATGAAGAATCCCTCCCCAGCATCCCCATAGCCCCCCTTCAGATACTGGAAGGCTGCTATGAGGTCTCCACGCAGCCTTCTCTTCTCCAGGATGAACAGCCCCAACTTTCTCAGCCTATCTTCATACGGGAGGTGTTCCAGTCCCCTGATCATCCTCGTGGCCCTCCTCTGGACTTGTTCCAACAGTTCCATGTCCTTTTGATGTTGAGGACACCAGAACTGCACACAATACTCCAAGTGAGGTCTCACAAGAGCAGAGTACAGGGGCAGGATCCCATCCCTCGACCTGCTGGTCACGCTTCTTTTGATGCAGCCCAGGATACGGTTGGCTTTCTGGGCTGCAAGTGCACACTGCTGGCTCATGTTCATTTTCTCATCAACCGACACCCCAAAAGTCCTTCTCTGCAGGGCTGCTCTGAATCTCTTCTCTGCCCAACCTGGAGCTGTGCCTGGGATTGCTCCCACCCAGGTGTAGGACCTTGCACTTGGCATGGTTAAACTTCATCAGGTTGGCATCAGCCCACCTCACAAGCATGTCAAGGTCCCTCTGGATACCCTCCAGCATATCAACCGACCCACATAGCTTGGTGTCATCGGCAAACTTGCTGAGGGTGCACTCAATCCCACTGTCCATGTCACCAAGAAAGATGTTGAACAAGAGTGGTCCCAACACTGATCCCTGAGGGACACCACTTGTTCCTGGTCTCCAGCTGGACATTGAGCCATTGACCATAATTCTTTGCATGCAGCCATCCAGCCTGTTCTTTATCCACCGAGTGGTCCACCTGTCAAATTGATATCTCTCCAACTTAGAGACAACGATGTTGTGTGAGACAGTGTCAAACGCTTTGCACAAGTCCAGGTAGATGACACCAACTGCTCTACCCCTGTCCATCAGTTCTGTAGCCCCATCATAGAAGGCCACCAGATTGGTCTGTCAGGATTTCTCCTTACTGAAGCCATGCTGGCTGTCACCAACCACCTTCTTGTTTTTCATGTGTGTTGTGGTTTAAGACTAACTCATGCAGTGTCTTTCTCTCACTCACTTCCCCCTCTTTCTTCCCCCTGCTCCCGGATGGATGGGAAGGAGAATCGAAAAGAATGCAACTCCCACAGGTTGAGATAAGAACAGTTTAGTAACTAAAGTATAACACAAATCACTACTGCTACCACCAATAATGATAATGACAAGAGAAATACAAGGAAAGAATACAATTTCTCACCACCTAATACCAAGCCCGACCACGCGGCGCAACCCCACCCTTCCGGGTCTCTGCTCTCTGCTTTACTTCCTGGGCATGACGTGCTGTGGTATGGAATAACCTCTTTGGTCAGTTTGGGTCAGGTGTCCTGTCTCTGCTTCCTCCCGGCTTCCCCTCCTCCCTGGCAGAGCATGAAACTCAGAAAGTCCTTGGCCAGACCAAAACATCACTAAGCAGTAACCGAAACACTGGTGTTATCAGCGCTGTTCCCAGGCCCAAAATCAAAAACGTAGTGCTGCACCAGTTACCAAGGAGGAGAAAAATAACTGCTGCTGCTGAACCCATGACAATGTGCCTTAGCATGCCTTCCAGGAGAATCCGTTCCAGGATTTTGCCAGGCACAGAGGTGAGGCTGACTGGTCTGTAGTTCCCCGGCTCATCCATTTTCCCCTTCTTGAAAATGGGGGTTATATTCCCTGTTTTCCATCATCAGGAACTTCACCTAGCTGCCATGATTTTTCAAATATGATGTACAGTGGCTTAGCAACTTTATTTGCCAGCTCCTTCAGGACCCACAGATAGATTTCATCAAGTCCCATGGACTTGTATATGCTTAGGTTCCTAAGATGGTCTCGAACCAGATCCTCTCCTACAGTGGGCCCAGGGTCTTCATTCTCACTGTCCCTGTGTCTGCTTTCCAAGACTTGGGTGGTGTGGTCAGAGCATTTGCCAGTGAAGACTGAAGCAAAGAAGTCATTAAGAACCTCAGCCTTCTCCAATTTCAGAGTAGCCAGTTCTCCCGATAGCTTCCGGAGAGGGCCCACATTGTCCCTAGTCTGTCTTTTATTTGCAATGTCCCTATAGAATCCTTTCCTGTTATCCTTAACATCCCTAGCCAAGTTTAATTCTAAGTGGGCCTTAGCTTTCCAACCTGGTCCCTAGCTTCCCGGACAACATCCCTGTATTCTTCCCAGGCCGCCTGTCCTTGCTTCCACCTTTTATAAGCCTCTTTTCTCCTTTGAGTTTTCCTCAGCAGCTCCTTATCCATCCAAGGAGGTCTCCTGGCCCTCCTGCTGTGCTTCCTTCTAGTAAGGATGTATCGCTCCTGAGCTTGCATCAAGTGATCCTTGAATATCAACCACCAGTCTTGGGCCCCCCTGCCCTCTAGGGCTACATCCCATGGAACCTGACTGAGCAGGTTCCTGAAGAGGCCAAAGTCTGCTCTCTTGAAGTCCAGGGCAGTGAGCTTCCTGCACGCTCTTCTCACTGTCCTGAGGATCTCAAACTCGACCATCTCATGATCGCTGCAATCAAGGCTGCCCTGGACTATCACATTTCCAACCAGCCCTTCCCTGTTGGTGAGGATGAGGTCAAGCATGGCACCTCTCCTTGTCTGCTCCTCTATTACTTGCAGAAGGAAGCTGTCTTCCACACAATCGAGGAACCTCCTGGATTGCTTGTGCCGGGCCATACTGTCCCTCCAACAGATATCAGGGTGGTTGAAGTCCCCCATGAGAACAAGGGCCTGCGAGCGTGAGGCTATCCTTATCTGTCTATAGAGTGCTTCGTCCACCGAGTCCTCTTGGTCAGGTGGTCTGTAACAGATCCCCACAATGATGTCTCCCATTGCTGTTCTCCCTTTAACCCTCACCCACAAATTCTCTGTCAACTGCTCACCTGTCCCCAGGCACAGTTCCATACTCTCCAGCCTATCCCTAACATAAATAGCAACTCCCCCTCCCCGCCTACCAGGCCTGTCTTTCCTAAAGAGCCATTAACCTTCCATTCCAGCATACCAGTCATAGGAGCCATCCCACCATGTTTCTGTGATGCCTATGATATCAGACCCCCATAGACATGCACATATCTGTAATTCTTCTTGTTTGTTCCCCATGCTACGGGTGTTTGTATAGAGGCATCTGAGCCGAGCTCCAGTTGAAGCCAGCCCATTGGCTGGAGCAGCTGGAATATCTCTACATAGCTCTGAACATTTACTATAGGTGCTGGCAAATGACTGGGGGAGTTGGGATGGAATGATGCCCCCCTCCCCCAACACATCTAGTTTAAAGCATCCTTAACCAGCCTGGCAAGCCCCCTCCCAAATCCACTCTTTCCTTTCTTTGTCAGACCAGCTCCACCAGCCTCCAGCAGACCTGGCCTACTAAATTGAGTCTCATGTTCAAGGTACCCAAACCCCTGACTATGGCACCACCCTTCTAACCATTTATTAACCTGGCCAATCCTCCCAGCCTTTTTCAGGTCCTGCCCTGTATCCTGGAGAACTGACGAAAAGACAATCTGTGCTCCAGAGCCCTTAACCACCACTCCCAGAGCTCTGTAGTCCTTCTTTATGTTCTCTGGGCTACTGCTATCTATATCAGTAGCACCCACATGGATCACTAGAAGTGGGTAATAGTCAGTGGGACCGACTAGAGCCGGCAGCTTCTCTGCAGCATCCCTGATCCGAGCCCCTGGTAGGCAACACACCTCCCTTGAGCCTGGGTCAGGCCGACAGATGGGTGCCTCTGTTCCTTTCAGAGTACAGTCCCCTACTACTATGGCCCTCCGCTTTTTCCTGGCAGCACCAGTAGAGATCTTCTTTACCAGTGCATCAGCCGGTTGTTCCTGGTGGGAGTGTGGCTCCCCATCAGCCCCCTGCAGGACAGCAAAGCGGTTCTGGGCGGGGACAACAGATTTAGGAGGAAGCCCCTTGCTTTTAATGGTCCTCTTCCTCCTTTTTTGTTGGTTTTTTCTGTTACCGTTTCCCAGCTTCCTGGGTTAGTGCCTCCTTTCCTACATGAGCGACAGCGGACGCTCGAGGGCCCTGCACAGTCAGGTCCTGGAGCGAGCAGCGCTGCTTCCCCTCAGCTCCCCCGACACCTTCCAGCCCATTGACAGCGTCCCGCAGCTCAGCCCCTGCTGCAGGAGGCCCTCCACCATGGAGCACCGAGTGCAGCCCCGCCCACTGCGCACCCTCCCCTCGGCAGAGCAGTGCAGGCGCTCTCTGCACCCCGAGCTCTGCGCTGCAGCCGCCCCTCTCATCGGCTCTGTCCGGTGCCTGCGCTGCCACCGCCGGGGCAGCCGGAGCAGAGCTCCCAGAGCGGGCCCTGCTCATACAGCGAGTGCTCACCATCCCGCTCACCATCCCGCTCACCATCCCGCTCGAACTGCCGCGCAAACTGCCTCGAGCCCTCTCTGTCCGCTCGCGATCCCTGGGGCAGGTTTTTACCCACTCAGGGCTGGAGCCGCTTCTCCTCAGCTCCTCGCATCCGCTCAGCTGCCGGCTCCTGGGTACGCGCTGTCGAGGACTTGAGGCCCCCTCGGTGCCTGTTGCTGCTCCGAGTTGAAGCTCCTGGACGCCAGTTTGTTCTCCAAGATGTTACCGAGTCCAGTTGTCTGTGTGCTTTAAGAGTAAGAACAGACAAGGTGTAGGTTCACTTTGGTTTATTTTTTTTCCATGATTATGCCAGTTCTATTGACAAGGTAGCAGCAGCAAAAAGCTTTTGGAAATGGGTGATACTGTACTTAGATTGAATGAAAAAGTGCATCACATCAGCTAAATTTGTACAAATAACTAACACGATTATGTTTTTATATTAAAAACAGTAATTCACAGTCACAGAACTCCGTTCCCTGAAGACAGCTTAATAGAAAGGGGCTGATTTGGCGGCTGTGTGTTTGCCAAACTTTTCTTAAAATTAGATATTTATTTTGTGGGGCTTTGCTTGGTTGGTTGGGTTTTGCTTAAGGGTGCTTAACAAAAAATAGAAATATAAATGGGTGTCTCCTCCAATTTCTTGTGTAAATAGCTAGACTTGGGAAACCCAGACAGACCTATCTACCCTTGTGCTAGGCTCTGTACAAAAGCAGCTAAATTCAGCCCATATTACAATTTAATTAAAATAAACTGCTGTGAGTATAAGAAAATCATTAAAAAGCAAAAGGCAAGAATCTTTGGAGCTTAATCATATTTGTCACTTAGAAGCACTATCAGCACAACTAGGAGGTTTCATGTCTTTAAGATAAGTAAATATATGTAGGTTAGGAAGCTGCTGACATTGTCCAATTAAGAAGTGATAGTTCCTATATCAGAAGTGGTATTTCAGGAAGGATTTTTGTACCTGGAAGGTGTTTCCTACGAATGTGAGCTGGGTATAGAAAGTCCTGTTAACCTATTACAGGTAGTTATGTCCCTTCCTGGAGGACTAATTTGAAGCAGATACTCAATTTTGAAGAAACAAGTTACTGTTGAACCTATAAGTACACAAGTGAGTGATGAACACCACTGCTGACAGAGTGGGGACTGTCTATGGTGCCTTAAAATGAAAGTGAAGGCTAAAGTTGGGCTTAGGTCATTAGGCAGCATGTGAGTTTGAGTGTTAAATATTCCCTGTCCTTTCCTGAGCTTCAGCATTCACAGCCCAATTGTGAAAATGCACTGATTCACAATATTGTGAATTAGTTACAGAATCATAGAATGGTTTGAGTTGGAAAGGACTTTAAGATCATCCAGTTCTAACTCCCATGCCTCACACTAGACTATGTTGCCCGAGGGATTCAGCAAGCACTGAACACTGCTGGGGATGGAGCATTTACCACTTCTTTGGGCAACCTGTTCTCTCACAGTAAAGAACTTCCTTATATCTAACCTGAAGTTCCCCTGTTTAAGTTTGAACCCATCACCCCTTGTCCTATCACTGAAGTCCCTGACGAAGAGGCCCTCCCCAGCATCCTTTTAGGCCCCCTTCAGATACTGGAAGGATGCTATGAGGTCTCCACGCAGCCGCCTCTTCTCCAGGCTGAACAGCCCCAACTTTCTCAGCCTATCTCCATACGGAAGGTGCTCCAGTTCCCTGATCATCCTCGTGGCCCTCCTCTGGACTTGTTCCAACAGTTCCATGTCCTTTTGATGTTGAGGATACCAGAACTGCACACAACACTCCAAGTGAGGTCTCACAAGAGCAGAGTAGAGGGGCAGGATCACCTCCCTCGACCTGCTGGTCACACTCTTTTTGATGCAGCCCAGGATACAGTTGGCTTTCTGGACTCAAGGGCACACTGAAACCGGCTTGTGTTCAGCTTCTTGTTGACCGACACCCCAAAAGTCCTTCTCTGCAGGACTGCTCTGAATCTCTTCTGCACCCAACCTGTAGCTGTGTCAATTGTGTTTAAAAAAAAAATGTGTTGTTTGTGTTTTAAGGCTCCTTTAGTACAAAATCTTCTCTTGGTGGAGGTGGGATGGGGGGGAGGGTGTTAAAAAAGAGAGTACTTCCATGCAGCATTAACAGTGAATCCCTTTCTGCTTTTTATCTGCAGCTTATTTCTGTTCAGAGATTCATAATTCTGTTTAAGAGAAGAAATTTAAATTCCTAATTAGATTGTTTTGGTTTTGTTTTTACTTTTTGGGTTTACTTTCATCTATGTTGATATATTGGAAAAGCAAAGTTAGAACTATTTGTTTGCAGACGTAGACATCAGCAGGCTTGGAGCCTTTGTTTATCAGGGCTGTCCTGTGCGGCTGCATTTATGAAGTCTATTATGAACAGGCCACATGGCAAATTGTTTAAAATTTTGCAGTTTAAGAGGCTGCTCCTCTTTTGTCCTCTGTTCAAAATGGAATTGCGGTGGCAGTTCCCAAATGATCTGAAGACAAGTGTTGTTTTATTCTTTTTCTCCAAACTTGTCTGTCTTGGACTTGCTGTAAACATGCATTTTCAGTTCTGTGATGAGTCTTAGAAACTCAAAGTAGCAAGTCCATCCTAGACAAGAACATTATTGCAGTTATCTATGCAAAAGAGAAGCTGAAGTGGAATCTAAGTCATCCAGGCAATCTCAAGCCCCAAAACCTAATTTTAGTCTTTCAGGGAGTGGAGAGGGGTGCACAGATCTATTTACTCCAGTATTAGACCAGCCAAAAAAGGCACATGTCATTTGAGACTAGAGCCTGTGGAAAAAGTTTGGAATTAAATGTAGGAGGAAACGGCTTGCTTAATCATCATCTTTCAGTATCTTCACTATAGAAGAGAAGGGAAGTCAGATAAATTAAGTTTGCGTTAGACCATTCATGTATGCAGCTCCTTCTGTGAAGTAGGAAACTATTTCCTCTGTGTTTGGAGAAGCCACAATAGCCTGGCTTAGATAGTGGCTAGTTTAACCTGTAAGCCCACTGGGCTCTTAACCAAGCCCTATGAATTCAGGAAGTTAAAGTGATCTTATTTTGAAGATAGTAAGTTCAAATCGAGTGGCTGCACAGTCTTTTGTCTTCCATGTACAATCTGTTACTGTTGTCAGCACTTATTTCCAATATCGTACGCAAGTAGTCTGAATTGAGAATTATGGCGTACTACAGAGGACCTTGCCTGAGTAGTAGGAATATCTTATTAAATAAGAAAGTATTTTTATCAGTGTAAGAAGTTGTTTAAACTCTCACTTATCATATACCAAAGGAAAAGTGATGGTGATACCTGTTTTTAAGTAATGCTTTCACTAATCATTGTGTGATTTTTATAGTTTTTCCAAATACAGCCCTTCAAAGGCTTTAGATCCTTTAACTTTGTTACAATTCTGGGGGAGACAAAAGGGAAGAGGTGTGTGTTTTACACTGAAGCCTTGACCGCATCTTTCAGCTTTGCGTGCCTCTGTGATTAGGTACATAGCATATCATGTAAAACGTCAGGTTTACTATTCCAGGGCTACAAAGTTGGAATTTATGACTCTTTGGGTTGTTCCAAGAAGTTGTTTTAACCAGGAAATGTTACTACAGACTGGAACAGCTGGAGTTGGGGAAAGTTGCTATCAATTGGTCATGATGGGAGCTGCTAAGGGAGTCTTAATTGCAGTTAAATTTGAGGTGCTACACTGGGATGGTCATTAAAATTGGTGTTCCGTAGTCAAAGCAAATGCTGATCAGAAAGCTTTTTCTGCTTTTGGGAGAGGGAGGTTTGTATCATCTGTCCCCATTATATCACTAATGGGGTGGTGCACATTTTCCAAAGGAAAGGAAAATTTATACTTGAAATAAAGAATCCCTTGAAGCACTGCTTCAAATCCTATAAAGCACCTTGATGTCATTAATAAACCTAGGAAAACAAAGCACATGAGAATTTAGGTATGTAAAGGTGTGGAGCTGCAAAAGAAGTGATGCTTCCTGTGTGGTCAGCAAGAGCAGAGGAGCGATCCCACCCTGGAAATTCCCAAAAGCTTTTCTCAAACAATAAACTAAGAATTTTTTTGCCAGTGATAATTTTCTCTGAATGGCAAAGAAACCTTCCAAGAAATGTAAATGGTGAAGCGCAAGCCCTCCGCATGACTTCATCTGGCAATGAGAAAATGTTATTATCTGGAAGTGAAAAAATTGAACTTTGGGAACTTTGTTTAATAATAATTTCTCTTTCTCATTGAAATAAATGATCCCAAAGATTTAGCCCCATGTTCACTCTTCAGAGAAAGGGCTTTTACATTGATTTCTTTCAATGAGCATAATTTTTTATTTTGATGTGCAATTAGGGCAAATTCAACTTATTTTTTTTCCAGCTCTTACTTTCACACAATGCCCCTTAATTAAACGCACTACACAGAGATGGCAGGTGACTTCACACGCAGGGCTGAGACTCTGCTGTGATCAGAATTAGAGCCACAGTTCATACCAGCCCATGGCACATTTAGGAACACACAGAGCAGCAAAACCGAAGGTAAGAAAGCCAAAGCACGTAATGGTTAACTACAGAGCTAGACAGTGAAAGCCAAGCACGGGCAAGCTCTCAGCTGTATGCTTGAGCTGGTGTGTATAGCATAGTGTTGCCCTACTAGTGGTCACATATAGCAGAGGATACATCTCATTATCAAAATCCAAAGCCAGGTCTGAACCCCTAATTTCCTTACAACTTGCTGTTCAACAGCAACCCCCAGTAAGAAAAGGGAGCCCCTGCTTGTTTAGCGAGGGCTGCACTAATTGCATTTAATGTGATCCGGTTCCCTGCTCTGAATCCTGGGCTGAAAGCCAGCGGGGACCTTCAGCTTCTCCTGAGGCTTTGGGCATTTGCAGTTTCCATTGCCGTAATACACTATTCCTGCATCCTGTATGTAGGAGTGCTAACTCTCCGAAGCACTTTGCAAATCCCTGTGTGGCCAGTTCCAGCTGGCTGCTGCAGGGACACATCGATTTGAATGTGTGCATGTAGATGCTGACCTGCCTACGCCGTGTTATAGCATAGTTTTGCTTGGAATCTTGCATGCAAACTGTGTTTCAAAGTGTTTTCCAATGATAAATACTCTTTTAGAGCAAAGCAGATGTGATAGAATATGGAAAATACAAGGAAATAACTTGGGGGTTTTCTACTGTGTTATAAGGAAGATGGAAAATTAAGAAAGCAAGAGAATTCAAGGAGGCTTGTCCAGGTGGCTAAAGGACTATTTAAAATTACTTTCCTGCCAAATTCTTTCACAGTGTTACATTCCTGACCTGATCAGGTTTTCAGTTTCTTTCTTCTACATACACCAATGCTTCTTGATGCTTAAAACTAAGAATATACTCAACTTCAAAAAGAGATGGGTGTTAGGTAAAGGAAGGTAACCTAAGCCCCTGAAAATGGGCTTTAAAGCTAAGAGTGGGAAAATGTTGTATTCTGAGATCAGGTGGTATTCCAGCAATAACCTGTTTTCAGTTCCTACATGTTTTGCTGAATATGTGACAAGGATAGCTATGACACAGGGACTTGAGGATCCTTGGAGAAAAACATAGTTAGAAATACTTTGGGCTTTACAGGACTTTTTCTTGCTTTCTTTTTTTATTTTTTTAACTTTTTAATATATCCTGACTGCCACAGTCCATATTTCCTTTGTTCCAAACCATACCATAGCTGTCTACAAACTGCTGTAAAGTGCAGTTACCTGTTATTGCCCTGTAAATAATTGAATAACCTCTTCCAGGCAACATGGTCAAGATGCAGATTTAATTTACTTACAGGCCAGGAGTAAAGATGGTTGAATCCATTCAGTTCACTGTCTGCGTCTGGAGGTGTTGCGTAGGGGTACATAAATAGTTTACTGAACCTGTCAAACTCTCTGCCAGGAATGAGCATGCCCTCTGGTCTGTTACATGTGCTCATGCAAAACATTTCCCCTTCAGTCCTCAAGCAGTAGGGAGTAATATATTTCCCAATACTTTTGTGGAAGTAGGTAAAAGCCATAATGAATCCTACACATAGTAACAGAAATGGACAGAGAGTTTGGATTTCTGGGTTTGGTTTGTTGGGGTTTTTTTTGGTGGGGTTTTGTTTAATTTTCAAGGGGAACCATGGTATGACATATTTTTGACTCTCTGCTCTTATGAAATGCTATAACCTAATTAGAAAGGTGATATGTAATTGTTTCTGACAAAATTTTGACATTAATAGACAATGGGGCTGAAATGCTCCCCAATGTAATATTCAGGCTTTGAAATGAAACACAGGAGAATCAAACCTCAAATTAGTCCCCATAAACATGAAATCAGATGTGTGTGGCCTGCAGCTTGCTGTGATGATGGCTCTTTGAGCTGTGTTGCTGGGGACCAGCCAGTCAGCTCCTACCAAAATCAGCCTTTCGGAAGTGCTGAAGGGGCTGCATCCCCGCATTGCCAAGGCATAGGTTTGTCACATATCAAATGAGGATGTCACATAAAACCACTTTTTGGAGAAGTACCATGAAATCAACAGATTGGAAAAGACCTTTAAGGTCATCAACTCCAACTGTTCCTCCAGCATTGCCAAGTCCACCACTAGCCCATGTCACTAAGAGCCTTGTCCACACAGTTTTGGAGCACTTCCAGGATAAAGAGTGTGATTAAAACAAAAGACTGCTTTGCATTTTACTTAAAGCCAAGAGCCAAAGTCAGTTTATCTCTTGACTAGTTACCTGAGCCTTTCAAAATCTTTCATGTCTGATTTTCAAAGGTTTTATATTGCTTATTATTGATATAATTTCCTCCTCAGGTTTGTATGTTTTGAATTCTTTAGCTTCTATTATATTTTTAAAAATAATTTTTAAAAGATTAAGAGAAAAATAATTTTTAAGGGATGAGAGATGTTGGAGGGAAGAGAGAGGAGAGTCTTAAATGAGGTATTATCTACAGATGTCCCATCATCTGAATTGCTTTTTCAGGATAAATAATAAAGCCTGGATGCCACTATTTCTGCATTAACACTACCCCTTTGGAACTGGAGATGCTAAAAATCATTTTGACAGCACAACTTTTCTGATTGCTGCCATTAAAAAAGACTAAGATAATAGAAACAAGGACACTCCGTTCAGCTGTCAGTCTCCACGATGTGAATGCTTTAAGTCCTGATCACATATAACCAGTAATATTCCTCTTTATTTTGGTAGGATGGTGGGTGTCTAACACACTGAAACACACACGCATACTTGCAGTGTCCTGGCGATATTCCAGGATGGATAATGATTTCCCTATCTCAGTTCCCTTACAGTTTGAATTAGCTACAGTGTTTTTCTACTCTTGCTGTTGTAAACTCTTTCTGTATCGCATGGCTGTGCACTGTTAAACAGCTGTTACCATCCTCTCCAGAGGCAGATGCATTATGCCGTGCTGTTCGCAGAAATACTTTAAGTGCTTTTTAATGAAAAGAACGGAGGAAGGGAGCCACTGCCCAAAATGGGGTTTTCGTGGAAATTGCCTCTCTTTTGAAGGTCACTGAAGACATTCTATTGTTTTGAATTGGGTGGTCAATGGTCTTTCAACAGTCCACATGTCCTATTCGTGGTTGCCCTCTGTCCAAAGATAGTGCGGTGTCTTCCTTCAAAGTGACCAAAAGGCGACTGTCCAAAGTGTGCAACCAGATGTACAGCCATAACACAAATGGTTTTCCATAACCCTGACCAATAAAGACATGCCAGTACCAGACAAGACAAAGCGAAGCCAGAGTGACATCTGTGGTGTCATAGAGATGACGAACCCAGTGGCAATATCTATGCCCAAAGGCTTCACTACTGCACAACCTGGGAATTTCAGTAGTTATCGCTGCAACTCCTGACTTGAAGTCTGTTAGCTTTGAAAATAACCTTCTTGTACAGATAGATAGAAGTAAGGGCATTATATCGGTATATAATAACATGCCGCTAATATTTATAGAAGTGCTCCGTACTGCTTACTAGTTTGTCACTTCTGTTGCAAGCTTACATAAAATCTGTGGCTGCTGTAGGGCAAAGGTATAAAACTTTCATGAGTAATATAAAATATACAAAATGTTGTTGTTAATATTTAATACAATTTGCAGCAGCCATTGAGCACAATCAATGTTTATTAATTAAGTTGTTCAGCTGCAATAGGAATTTCTTCTTTTTGGTGCATGTGTGTCTTTGGGAAGAACTTCGCAAGCTTTTTTGACCCTTTGGAAGAAATCAGCATGTTTAGCAATAACATTGGCAATGTCTGACATTAGTTGTTTGCCTTTTCTTCAGCAAGTAAACACAACTCTTTTAGTGATATCTTCTATTTAAACACAGTACATGATAAGAGGACTGGTTTTTGGCCAGGGTGTTTAATGAGATGTGTCGCAATTCAGGCTGTTTGTAGCAGCCATATGGACGCACTGCAGATAATCTAGCATTTGGGGGTGCTTTTTTTTGTTTTAACCCAGTTTCCTATATGTTGGGGGCTGCAGACAGTGCAATGCGGGGAATTTCTTCAGCTGATACCTGTAAGATCATAAGATCTCTAGTTAACTTTGTGTGTGTCTTGCTGTTCCTGTTGAATCAGCCCCAAAGGGGCTGCACCTTGGCTGCAGGCACATACATGCCTGTGTTGGGGATGCTACCCCTCAAGCCTACAACACCATGGAGTGCTTTCTCTGAAATCATAGGAGGGAGGTAATTCCCTAACCCAGATGTTCTTGCAGGGTTGAAGAGGTCAGCAACAGGATTTTAAGTATCCCTGCCACCGCTCAGATGTGTCTGATTCATCAAGATGATATGAAACAGTGTGCTTTGAGGTCTTCATGGTACCAAAGGGGTTGGTTGTGATGGATACCACCAAGGACCAGGGCCTGTTTCAGCAGCAGGTGTAATGTTTGATTCAGGTGAATCCAGGAGATTATTTCTGTCACCTGAAGTTCGTGGTTAATTGCTCATTGCTGTTTCAATCTGCTGCCTTCATTTTTTTTTCCATGTTCTGTCTCTCTTAATAAAAATAAGTGGGTTTAAGATTTCTTCATACTATAAAATACATCAATAAATCAAGTTTTTTGTGATTAATGGCTTAACGCCATTTCCAAAATTACAGGTAATCTGTAAAATCCATCCTTCCATTTTAATCTGTGTGCTGTACCAGTTGAGAACAGCTTGAGTACCTTGTATTTCTATTTTTCCCCTAGACCATATCGAACTCTCCAACTGAGAGGTCTTGGGAGTTTTTTGGCTTCTTCAGAAGTAAAAACATTTTATGAGACAGACTAGAGCAGTGCAAGAAGCAGACACGAAGTGGTTAAGTCATTAATTTATTTGTATAATCTCTAAAGTAAACATAAAAGCCATGCTACTTTATTTAATTTGTCCTCTGGGCTGAAAATGTCTCGAGATTACCAATGATCTTGTAATAACTTTTATTTATATTTATATATGTGCCACATTATGTTGAACTACACTGCTAGGGTTTTATTGAAATATATCAACCTTATTGCTAATATTTCACAGGCGGTTCTTCATTTCAGCAATATAGAATTCAATTTAGCAGAAATGTGATATTCCTTCTGAAAATTTTAAATTCCCAGCAGATGTATAATTCAATTAAGTCCAGAAGATTAAAAAAATTGAAGTCATTCTCTATACATACACTCTTTCTGCTCAGTTCCAAAATAATGAAAAACTACAGCTGTTCAGTTTTGGTTCATCTATCGCTTTGTACAATTTTTATGGGTTTTATGTGTAATCACATTTGCAGAGTGAATTTTTATACAGCCTGCTTCATTTTGCACAGTTATTATCTTTCCACATTAAAAACAGATTGTAAAAGCTGATACACAAGCCTTGGGCCCACTGCTTAAGGAAACTAAAGCACAGTCATTAATCTTGGGGGGGGGGGGGTGTTGTTTGCAGGGGAAAAAGGAGCTTGTAAAACTTAATTGTTCTGTTTCCTTGTGCTATGGGATGGCCTTTGTCTCCTCTTCTTCCTCCCATCAACATGCTTGCTTCATTTTAAACTCTTTCCAGTCTCTGTGTGGAACTAAAGGGGTCATTTATTTGTGCGTAACCGACTTGAGCAGAAATTGGACACAGGCATTAACTAAAATTGTAATTCTCCTCTGAAGGTGAAGAGGTCCTTTCGTGTAAGTGCCTGCATGCTGAGAGCCTTACCAAACCCTTCTTAAGGTCTTGGCTGGTGTTCTTGCGCCAGTGCTTGAGGTCAGATTTCCATGTCAAATGTCACAACAGTGTCTGTGATCTGTGCAGATTAATTTAATTTCCTGTGCTTCAGTTTGTCCAGTTTTGAATGCAGCTACAACACAGACATGTTTCAGAGGGTGATGCTTGCACCGAAGGAATAGCTCTGTTTGTTAAACTGGGATGCCTTCAACCTTGCTACTCTATAGGGATGTAAGTGAGGTAAACCTTGAATATATTCATATAACTTATGCCCCAGAGTTTGCCCATTTCTTTTTCTTCTAATGACATCGGTCTATCAAACATTACCTCTCTCTCTCTCTCTCCAAATTTCTGATCCAGAGGGGAATGAAAATCTGTTTCATCTTGTAATTTCAAACATTAAAAGATATAAAATATTCAAAGTTCCAAGTGTAGGGCGTCAGCTGGGCATTTAAAAATCATTTGCCCCATGATTCCTTCCAACAAGAGAGCATTTGCAACTCTCCCTAAGCAGTCACTCAAAGGTAAATAGCTTAAGTGGTAGCGATCACCACTGCATCTAATCAACTACCTGATTACCTACACGAATCCAACATTGCTTGGTATTGACCTCCACAAAGAAAAAATTGATTCACTGACCTGTCACTAGATTGTTTTCCAGAAAGCATTAGGGACTTACCCATGCTTGTTGCAGGTGTTTCTTATCTCTAAGGTGTCTTGCCATTAGCAGATAGCAGCAGGCTTTTTTCCCCCCCTGTTCTCCTTCCCAGCAAAACTGGAATGTGCAGCTGTTAAAATAGGAGAAGCAGATGATTTCACTTCGATTCTGTTTTCACTAAAGGATCTGGCTTTGGGGTGAATAAATCAGCTGAGGAAAAAATAACTGGAAAAAAACTACTGTTGGCAGGAGCATAATACTGGATGGAACTGTAAACAGTCACGCTAGGTGGAATACGATGCATGTACTTGCCATAGCATGTGCGATAACAGAGCTGTCCTGACCATGGTTACTACTTCAGCAGCTATGAAAAGGGTTTCAGATCAGACCTTACGTTCATCTGTGTAACAAATTGATAATCAGATGACCTGGATAGTTATGGAAGAACAAAAACTTTTTACTGTTGAGATGTGTTGTTTTTTGTGTCTTATGTCTGTGGCAACATGTTAAGATCTCAGTCATCGTTTGGGTACTTTACATTCTTCTCTCTTAATCTGTATTTTGGTCTATCAAATTTGCAGAGAGTTTCTTTGTGGCTTGGTAGAGAACTAGCTTCCATGTTTATTAGTTTTCCAATGGGAAAAAATGCCCCTGACATTAGGAATCAAAAGGTGTTAATACATACTGTAACTTTTCACTTTCTTTTGAATCATGCCCTATAAAATATGAAATTCTTTGAGCTATAGTTAAATAATTTTTACCTTCCTTTTGCTGTCTGCCTGCATCATAGATGCTTCTCTACATCTGCTAAGCCACCAAACCTAAACACTACCCTCTTCTGATGCTGCTATTCATCTTTTTAGTATCCCTCTTTTATAGGACAGCAGCTTTTCCTTGGACTATAGGAATGAAATGTTTGACTTCATACGAACTAGAGCTACAGGAGACATTTTAAAGGGACCATAAGTGTTTTCTGTGATCTCACCTTTATACTCACTGGTTATACTTGTAATATGCCAGTCAGACATCTGCCATTAAATTTCTAGTTATGTGAATTCTGCAATCCTTCACTCTGGACACAGAGAACCTTTTTTCCTCTCTTTGCAGTAGTCTTTTCTGCATTTGAAAGATACAGAAGCTGATCTGCAGCTTTTTATCTGGAAGCTTCCCTCAGCCCTCTACTCTCCAGATCACCTCAACAACCCGAGTTCTTCCCCCATTTGATATTTAACATCTGGAACTGGGACCATTCTCGCTGCTCTCCTCTGGGTTCTCTTCAGTTGTCTTATAACTTTGTGACAATTTGATGCCTGAAACTTCAGCAGCGCTGGGCAGAGTGTGTTAAGAGTTAGTTTTGTGGAACAAAAATTCCCATTTCCTACTGGACTGTGTAAATGTGGAGACACTGATTTTGTGTTTATCTCTCCTGTGATCCATAAGGGTCTTCTCACCCTTCCCTTCACATCTCTGAATACTCCCTTCAAGGCAGAATGCCCTCTTCCCCCTATGTCCACACCACAGTGATATATTAGGACTTGAATGCCTGCAGAAGGAACTCCTTCAGCCTGGCTAGTCTAAGCTCTAATGGAAACAGTCAAATACCCTCCAATTGGATGATAATTTATCTTCCATGTTTTCTCATTGAATTTGCTGTATTGCAAAACTTTGAGTCATGTGCCTGTAGCTTATGTTTTTGAAGCTGATCCTGTTGATGCAGGAGAGGCTCAAGAAGAGCATCCAGAACAGAGTTGTTGAGAGATCCTATCCATCTGGCTGACTGATGAGACAATAAAAGGGGTTTTTGATTTTAAGTTTACTTTTGTATTTTTTCTGTTACCCAATCTGTGCTCAGATATTATCTGCATATCCAGACACATCGACTTTTTCCCAAGAAACTCCATGTGAGAATTTTTTCATAGTTCTCTCATTGCACTGAAAACTTAATAGTCCAGTAGATGCCATGGCAGTACTGAAGTACTGTATCTATACGTGAAAAGTTTTTTGACTAAATAAATAATGCTAGTAGTAAATACTTCTGGGTTTGGGTTTGTTTTGTTTTTTTTTGGTGCAAAATATGTATTTTCTTCATGAATGGGTTTCCACCTCTTAGATTATGACATGAAGCAGACATTTAAATTTGGCACTTAATTTGATTGGAAAATAGGCTATGTGACTGGAACCGGAAAGGAGATGGATTTCTTGCCTTACTGGCCATTGTCTTGGTCTTATTGCAGTGAGCATGCTTCACTGTCACCTGATAGAGGATTTCCCAGCTAATGCCCCACAGCAACCTGTATATAATTTACAATTCATCAGGACCTTAATGTAATTTCCTTTGTGAAAACCTGATAAAAGTTTTGAAGAACTTGTGAACTCACCTTTTATCAGGTGCAGGCACAAGTCTCTATTTAACCTGCCTGAGTTGCAGGTGAACAAGACTCTGGGTTGAGTTTTGAAGTATTTTCTTGCCAATTGATTAAGGTTAAACAGAACTTGGTCTGAGAATGATGGACTTACTCTGACTGATTCAAGAACATAATGTCAAATTGGTAAATGAAATCAACCCCATTGGTAGGAAAAATTCTCCTTTTAAAATATTAAATCTTTTATCTCTAGCAACTGGAGAGAATAAGACAAGCAAAAGTGTGCTGCTACAGGCCTGGTCCTTCTTGATTTTGGGTGGTTTTTACTGCTGGGTGCACATGAGGCTTTCAATTACTTTCTTGTTTACATCAAGAGAGGAAGACAATGCTGATTGTATCCGCAGGTGGTCAGCCTTTTAGGTAATCAAAGGAAAACAATTAATTCCTTCCATGCACAGCAATGCACTTCCTCCTAATGGAAAATAAATACTGTCACTTCCCACAATGCAACGGAACATCAAGGGAAGGATACATGGATGCAGGTCTTTTTCAGCTGCCATGTTTCTTTCCTTTTTGACCTGAGAGGGGAGAGCTGAGGGTTTGGAGTGGGACGGGGAGGATCCCTAAATGGATGTTTTATTTCCCAGCTGCTACTTTTTGCGGGAAACACATGAAAACACACAAATCTCAGACGTGAAAAACACTGGAGAAATCCATGTCCAGTAAATGCTGAGGAATGAATGTTTTAAGGGGCAGTTTGTGGTTTACTGCACACCTAAATTCTTCAGCAAGCAGCGAATACGTGCTGGAAATGGTGGAATTCCTCAAGCAGATCCCATTCTGTAGTGAGATGGGATCCAGGTGCCTCATGGCTCAGGTCCTGGGCAGTGGTTTCACAGCCATGGGTGTACCCTATGACACTGTTGCATTGAAAACCACCTCCTGTCTTTCCTTCAGTGCCCAAGAAAAGCACTTCTTTTTGCCCAAGTGATGGCACAGCAAAAATGGGGATGAGTAATGGGGGCATTATCTGCATGAGGACATGAATGCATCCATCCCAGAACAGGTAACCAGGTATTTCAGAGATCCTCATCAAAGCATTATGGCATGGGTCCTCAGAGGAAACTAAGATGAATTTTCAAATGCTTCAAGGTATTCAAAGCCATTAAGTCGGTAGTTTGGTTTGTGGGTTTTGTTTGGGATTTTTTCTCTCCATTACAGGGAGGCTTAGGAAAACAACCAAAAAAAAGCATCCTGCTACGAAAAGTATTATCATGGGACTTACAAAAAAAGCAAAGGAGCTGATAATCCTGTATCCTGTCTTTCCAAAACATACATTTGAGGATTTTATGACTTTGACCTGAGTAAGCATGAAGTCTTATTGAACCCTAGCTTACAACTCTTGTGTCTTTTGTCTTTTGAATTGCAGTGTGGGTGAGCCAACAGTTCAAGCTTAGGTACACAATGCTTTGCCATCTTGAAATTAAAATGTTCTAGTATTTACAGAGTGTTTCCTTATAAAATGAAAATGAGGAAAACAAACCCTTCTGTACTTCATTCTCACTTCAGTCTATTTCTATGCATAAGTGGTCAGAGTGAGATTCCAGCCTAAGTGTGTTCTAGCAAAAGAAATTTGGAGAGAACCCAGTAATGGACAGGGTGGGGTTTTGTTTTATTTGCGGTTGATTCTGTTGCTTTTTTTCCTGCTAGTTTATGCTGGTTTAAGGCAGAACCAGTAAGAAGACGCTGCAAGGGGCATGAATTTAATGTTACCCTGAGTTTAGCAGAAAACAATAATTTAATGCATTTTGTTTCTCTTTAGGATTTATAAGATTAAAAACCAAACAAATAACCCACATCACAATAAAAAAAGGCAAAAAAGTAGAATTCTCAGAATTTATCAGCCCCACATTTCGTGTGCTATGGCGGGTTCAGTCCTATGTTTTTTTATGCAAAAAGATAATCTTGAGTAACATGAGCTTGACAATGCAAAGAATATTAGTGCTAATCACTTGGAAGCTTGTACTTGGTAGCTCTCTGCCACATTTATCTTTTTCACATGCATCAGAATGAAGTTTACCTCTTTTTCTTAATCTCTCAACATTTAATCTCTGTAGCTGGACAACTTAATCTTTACTCCCACTGCAAGATGTTGCACAGTAACTGATCCTTGCATTCATCAGCCTGCTCATCCTGTGGCTGTCCACAACAACCTAAGGAAAATAAGCTTTTTTTTCTTTCCCATGGAGCTGTTACAGAGGCCTCCAAACATCACCTCTTCTGTGGTTAGTTTTATATAGAGGGCATAACTATTCTTGTGCTTCAGGTGCACATAGGAGTGACTAAAGCCTTGAAGTGATTTCTTTTTTCTGGAGCGGGAAGACCGCTGTGGTTTGTGCACATGAGTTTGGCTGCTGCTATCTAATGTCTGAGTTGTCAATGTGAAGTGTCATGACCCCTTCGAGTGGATCAAGTGCTGGGAAACTGCCTTGAAAACTGTCAAACCAGCCAAAGTGTTGCTCCTCAAACATGATCTGTCACTAAAAAATACTTTCAACCAGAAGTTGCCTCAAATAGCAAATTCGCTACATGGGCTATCTGATTTCTATTCATAGAATAGGAGAAAAGGAATGTACAACACTGGAAAAATCACTTGATGGTAATTTTTTGTTGTTATCCTGTTCTTTTCCCAGACTGCTTTCCTACTTTCTTGCCTGTCTGGGATGTTGCTTGACAGATGTTTCCTTCTTATCTCACTCCTCCTTTATTGCTCTGCCGGTAGTATCTGATTGATAGAAAATGGCCAGGCTGGTACTTCCAATACCGTCCTTGGCTGATAACTCTTTTGCCACCTTTTTAAGTCAATATTTTGACTGATTTCTGCTAATAGAGCAGGAAAAAAAAAGTAGGAAAAATTACCCAGTAGTAGTTACTATTCTTATTTTTCATGGGACTTTAGTAAAGCCTGAATAAATATGAGCAAATCCTTGAGTTTTAAGGATCTGAGTGGTCCATTTACTTCATACATTTAGTTGGGCTGGGACCTGAATTGAGCTGAGACAATGATGTAAAAAGGTTTAGGGCAAAATTTGAGACCTTCTATCATTTCTGTTTAAATAAGCCCTACTGGCTAAATTGCTGGTCATGTTGGAAGTGTCATCCTTTTGCCTGACTCCTTAATTCTATTTGTGTGAGTGCTTATCCTAGTGTTGAGTATCTGGTCCTGGTCTTAGTTCAGTAAAACACCATGCAAGTCGACAGACGGATTTGTGCAAAGTAGGACCATTAGATGAGATACAGAGGAGACCTAATGGTCCTCCCAGGCGTAGGAGAAGCATATTTATTGCTTTCATTGCAATTTAGTACACGCTTTTGTGTCTTGATGGCTCTTTAAACTATCTGGAACCTATAAAACCACTTACGTGGGGAAATTTTGCCAAGTAAGAAATGGAGACCAGTCCAAATTGCTACAGTGCCTAACACCTTAGGAGTGATTTCTGTGAGGATTTTTGTCACTGTATTTCTCTTTTATCACTTTATTTACTATATGTCATTGCCTGTATACCCCATTCATCTGTGATTAATAGGATAATTTCATTCTTGACTTAACTGGGACTCTGCATAGTAAGAAAAATGTGGTGGTTGTATTACTTTATGCGATAAGAGTTGTGTCATGTAAGCAATTGGGGAAACATTCTGCCTGCACGTGTTTATTGCAGTGCAGTACTTTGTAAAGTCCATTTGAATTGAACAAGGCTTTTGAACTATTGATTTAGCTGGCACTTTGTGCACTGAGAATAATAAACAGTTGTAGCTTATAGGCAGAGGTCTATAAGAGGTAGGAGTCTGCTGGCATATGTAATGCAGCAACCTATGTCAGCTGCCCTGATGGGAAGCAGGGGTGAATATGGCAAAGTATAAATTAAAAAAGAAAAGAAAGGAAAAAGAGCTTAACTTCAACCCTGACTAAGCAGGAGCATACAGGGCATTTTGTCCTGAGGCCAGCTTTACATATGCAGGAAATCCCATAATGTGTTTTGCAACAATGTATACTTTGCTGAAATAATTCATACAGTGCAAACAGACTTAGAAATCGATCTAATAACATATGTATTTATATTGGCTAGATATATGTTTATATGGGCTAACCTACTGCCTCTGAGAGATTTACCTGGAAATATAGGAGTATAAAATATATTGTCTGAAAATTTTCTAGCCAGCCTAAGGCTTTGTAGATTATTTATGAAGTTTGCAGCATGATGATAGAGCTGAACATCTTAAATTTTTCTGTTTGCTAATGTATCCGAATGGACTTTTCTCCTCTGACAGTGAATGACAGAGAAGGCTGCACCACTATGACAAAGCTGGCATGAGAGGTGGTAATGCAAATTTCACCTGGGGATAGGTCAAAATTCCTGCAGGGGTAATCATAAAATGGTTTAGGTTGGAAGAGACCTTTAAGATCATTGAGTCCAACCATTAACCTGACACTGCCAAATCCAAAGTCTCTGAGCACCACATCTGCACATCATTTAAATAGCTCCAGGAATGGTGAATCCAGTACTTCCCTGGGCAGCTGTTCCAATGCTTGATAACCATTGTGGTGAAGCATTTTTTCCTCACATCCAGTGTGAACCTCCCCTGGTGCAACTTGAGGCTGTTTCCTCTGGTAACAAGGATAATATTTTTGATCTGGGAACTCTGGCTAATGAATGCAGAGCAAATCCTCAGCACTTAGTTGAATGTTTTTTGGGGGGTGTTGTTTTTTGTGTTGGGTTTGGGTTTTTTTTCCCTTTGGTTTTACCTCAAATGCCTGCCTGAAATGGCATCCATTAAAGTGTAAGCTTTGCGGAGGACAATGGGCCACATCACTCTGTCACTTTGGAGGCAGAACTCCCACAGACTTCAGCGATCTGTGCTGGGAACCAGATGGTGTGTCTTGGCCCAGCCGAGGCGCACAAAGCTGAACCCAAGCACGAGCAGCCTGTTTGGCAAATCCTGTTGAAATTGGGGTAAATTCTTGTGGCTTTCTCTGATCAAGCCTGGATTTCAAATAGTGGGATTTTTTTTCCTTCCCTTTTTATTCTAAAGCGCAAGCAAAGCTTTTTCGCAGTCCTGCCAATTTGCAGTGATCAAAAAATGATGCCTGAGTCTTGCTGCTGGTGGGATGTTTCCTCCCGTACCTCCATGCACAGAGAAGATCCTCTGCTTAAACCTGTTAGCAGGTGGAGGGAATAAAGCTGTGTGTTTGGTGCACATTTTAATATATTTAAATGTAATGGTTTGTTACACAAATCAAGGTGGTGAGGCACTGGAATGGGTTGCCCAAGGGAGTTGTGAATGCTCCATCACTGTCAGTATTCAAGCCCAGGTTGGACAGAGCCTTGAGTGACATGGTTTAGTGGGAGGTGTCCCTGCCCATGGCAGGGAGGTTGGAACTAGATGATCTTAAGGTCCTTTCCAATCCTAACTATTCTATGATTCTAAAGTAACCAACTTTATATTTGTAGAGAAGCTCAGAATTAAAACTTGTGGATTTTTTTTCCTTTCAGAACTTTGTTTCCCCCCTTCACAAAGGCCCAAAGGCAGCAGCGAGATTAACGCATCATGAGCTTTAAAGTGCAAGACCATTTTCTTTTGTTTTCCCTTTATTTGTGGTCACCACGTGCCTAAAGTTAACCACATGCTTAAGAGCTTTGCTGGATCATAGATGAAATCCAGAAGTCTGAGTCTCCTTACTAGCACAGGCAAACAGAAATAAAGGACAGGCAGTGTGGTTTTGGAAGCCACAATTGGGGCTCTGGAGTCCCCAGGTAAAATTGCTGGATCATATTGCGTGTGCAGAGTTCACAGTTAACCTGCAGTAGCTGGTCACTACTCTCCATAGTCTTCTGGAAGTATTGATTACAGACTGACTGGTCATCACCTTAATCCAAAGCATGTCAGCTGTCTGCTTTGGAAGTGTTTTGGGTTTTGCTGTGGCATTTGAAATCTGGTTGTGATTTATTTTGGCTGTCCTTCTTATATTTGGTTAGGTTTTGTTACCCTTGTTCACTACACATCCTTTGACTAAGCCTTGGGCGACATGGTTTAGTGTGAGGTGTCCCTGCCCATGGTGGGGCGGGTTGAAGCTAGATGATCTTAAGGTCCTCTCCAACCCTAACTGTTCTCTGCATCTATGATTCTATGACCCATGCAATGAAAGGTTTGCATGTAAATGGCTGATCACAGGAAAAATGTGGTGGGTGGTTATTCCTATCATGGTAAAGGGAGCCAGGTTTTGGTTTGCTGCTCCTTCTTTTTTTGTTCTTTCTTTCCCCTCTGTTTCACTGAAGAAGCAAGGATTATATAGTTGAATTGGCTGTCAGCCCCTGTTTTGTCTCCTCTTGTCTGTTTGGCTTTTTATGCCAATGAATATGTTTTAACCAAATTTGACAGTCACAGAGGACTCAGATATATTTAATTTCTGCCAGTTTCATGAAAATAGCACGCATTACAGAAGAGGAAAAAGGGAAAGTCAGGAGATCAACCTTTATTAGGTATTCAAAAATTTGTGTGGGAGGGCAACTCTGAGACATAAATCAACGGGCAACAAGGCCCCTTCTGTTCTGCTGCTCACCAAACTCCCTTTCTCCAGCCTCTGTTTAGCTGAAACACTAGGAACAGATTTGGCATAATTCTCTGAGCACACTGTGGGGTGACATCTGAGCACCAGAGTAAAGGGGGACAATCATTTCCCTGGTCCTGCTGGCCATACGGTTGCTGATAAAATCCAGGATGTTATTAGTATAAATCATTGATTTTTTCAGATATGCAGTGATGAAGTTATAACAAGAAGTTCAAGGGCACTCAAGAGAGACTTCAGAGTCTTGGGATGACTGGTTAAGGGACAAGAAGCACAAGTAGTGTTCTCTATTATTCCAGTTGAAGGGAATGATGAGGAAGAAGAGCCAGCAGATCACTACCTGGCTCCAGCAGAGTACTGGGGTTTTTTTGATCATGGGTCTGTTTGCATGACAGTGGGCCTGCTGACAACAGACAAGGTACATCTTGAAGGGGCAAAAGGCTCTTTGCACAGGAGTTAGCAGGGATCACTGAAAGACCTTGAAACTAGATTTGAAGGGGAAAAAGGATAAACCAAGCTTGTTAGAGATAAGCCTGGGGGCAGCACGCCAATGTTTGAGGGATGGTATGCTACCAAGGTCCTTTGGTCTGCCATCTCAGTGGAGGTAGGGGACAGAGATCCATGCAGCAGCAAAGATGTAAGGGTTATTGAAACCAGAGAAGCACCTGAAAATGGTCATGTAGGACTTATGGTTTGTTCCCCCCAAAAGAGTGGCTGAAAAGATTTAGATGAGGAAAAATGTCTTAACCAAGGGTCATCAGGCATTGGAAAAGGCTGCACAGGGAAGTGGAGGCACCATTCCTGGAGATATTTAAAAGACATGGAGATGTGGCACTTGGGGGCATGGTTTAGTGGTGGACTTGGCAGTACAAGGTGAATGGTTGGACTCAAGGGTCTTTTCTAACTTAAAGATTCTATGACATAAGATGAACATGAGCTGTAGCAGTGTTACATTGAACACAAAAAACATTTAGAACGCTAAATTCAGATTGACATATTATTTCTGGATATAAATTGCAGCCAGGGAAGGCAAGAAAATGGCCCCGTTTAAATGGTCTGTGTGCTTAAAGTGGTTGAGCACAGGAGCAGGTTAGGCAGGCTGTGTGTGTCTCCATGTGTTTGCAGTGCCAATTAATTACATTTCTTTGTAGCTTGGTAGTGATTTCATGCAGGGGAAATGAGAGGATGTGCAGTTAAATAACCTTCTGTGTGTATATGTAATTTCTGGAGCTGCCTGTGAATGCTAATATTGTTATTTGAGAGGTTGTTTCTCGGCTCTTGCAGCCACCCAGCAGAGCACAAGTGCAAGTTTGGGAACTTCTAGGTGACTTGCCCAGTGAAAACACAGGAGGTTGGAGAAGCCATGATCTGATTTTGTTTGTCTCTTTGGTTCCTAATCATTGGATAGAAATCTTCATTTATTTTTTTGAGAAATAATAGGGAAAAGAATGATCTACAGCTTCTTAAGAAAAAAAGTCTAAAGGTTTAAATTCATATAAAAGGTATAAATTCATCATGTATATAAATTCGTATGAAAGGTATAAATTCATCATTTTCAACTCTGAAAATGAACAGAAGCCAAGGAAATTTTTCAGTCTGAAATCTGTGGATTTGCTTTTTTGTTGTTCTCTACTTCTGGCTGCCGTTCTGTGAGATGGTGCCTGTTTGGAGGTGTTAATCTATACATAATGAAATTTCAGAGAACACACGTCCTATATCTGTAGTGCTCCAACTGTTCTTTGAGATCCCTGTGAATGCATCTCACATAATAACAACCAAAGAAAATAGTGGAAAGCCTGCAATTAGAAACCTAGCAAGTAGAGCTTATGTAATGGTAGCTAAAAAAGCTACCATTCACATGTGTTGGTTTTCTTTATACAGTTCAACAAGACATAGGGGGTGGGAAAGCCCCAGCAAAAGCTGGGGTTTTCAGTTTAAAACAGAGTACAGGAATTCATTATTTCCATGGCTCCCTTTGAAAATCTATCTTTTTCCTTCTTTTTTCCCCCCTTTTTTTCTACTGAAAGCTCTTTTTGAAGCTGCAAGACTTGTTACATTAGCCGGCTTAATCTTTCTCCCTCACCCTGTGTAAGTCAGTAAAGTGAGAAACTTTTTAGGTAAACAGCACTGAAATATTAAGACCATTAAAAGCATAGCTAATACCTGTGTTGAGTCAATAATGGAGCATCTTACACAAAATTATTGACCATTCTTTATGTACTATTTTCATGTTTGGTCTTCTTTTCTGGAACATTGCATGTTTGTCACTTGTTGAATAGGAGGGACTGTGCAGTCTAGGTCAAAATAACTTGTATCTAAGCAGCCTATGGCACATAGGCATGAATATGAGCATAGTAAGAAGTAATTGAAATGGCAATTGGCAATAGCTGAATATTGCAATACGTTGGTAATTTGTTCACTAGGGTGTTATGTATATTCCAGGTTCACTATTCAGCTTAGTGTGGGGGCAAAATTGGGCTTTATGAAACAGACCTGATACACTAAATTTTTTTGTATGATGATATAAAATATCTGTGTTTAAATTTTATCGATTGATAGTAGAGGAGGTGAAATAGGAGTCTGTCTGGAGGCAAGAGTGTACAGATAGATCAGATTGCCATAATAAAGCAAACTGAGGAAGAGGATGTAAAAGGGGAGTGTAAAGCAAGAGGAGGCTACTGCAAACTGAATACTAGGAATAAACCAGAGTAGAAGAGACTTAAAAATAGAAGAATTTAGAAAGACACATTACTGGCAGTGAAATAAGGAAGGGCCACTGAGACTTCTGCCAGGAAGAGAGGTGGATGAGAAGTTATCTCAGAGAAGTGCCAAGATAAACCTCAGCAGCAGAAGGGAAGAAATGAGAACATCAGTTCAGTTTGCTGGGTTTTGTCTTTTCTTGATAAGATGGGTAAAAATCTCATTCATATTGATAGTATGACAGGACAAATTCAATACCTGACAGGTGATAATGTAACTGTCACTGTTCTGCACGTGGGGAAATGTCCCTGGAGTTTTTATGAAAGTATTTCTCATTTCTAGTCCTTCCTATTTAAAAATACAAAGCTTTTAGGATCCTAATAGCCTGACTGTCCCGTGGGGTGTGGATTTGGTGTTACTTCAAGGAGTGCGACTTGAGAGAATCACCACCAAGAACTTCCCAAAGTATCTGGGGCTCCTTCTTAGGTATCTCCCACAGTCCTGGTCAGACCTGGCCCCATCTAACTTAGGAGATACTGATGAGATCATAGCCTGGGTTGGAATGGCTTTTGTAAAGAGCTGCTTGGATTCAGGGAATAGGACAGATTAGGGTCAGGCTGACAAGATTTAAGTTGACACACATTTTGTGAAATGAAAAGGTCATGTTTCAATGAAAAAGAAGTGGGGTTTTTGTTTGTGCGATTTGCCTTTTGGCTTGAATTTCACTGATGGCATTCTGGTCCACAAACATGAGTGTGGCCAATCCTCGAATACCAGTACAGGCTTTTGAAGGATTTCAGGTGGTTACAACTGATTCATCTGATATGTCCCAGTTGTTTGAAAATACCGGTTCACTCCACACCCTCTGTATTTTAAAAGCCTTGCCCATGGCATCATAAACTAATAATACCCAGGAAAGCTTTACACCTCTCAGTGGGATGGGCAATCCCTGCTCCAATGCCCCTCCTTCTCGAGGGATTCAGCAGGGGGGGAAATGTTGAGATCTGCCTGGCTATGAAAGCTCTCCTTTTGTCCCTTCTATAGAGTTTTAAACCTAAACAAGCAAGGATTTTAAATGGGCTAAAACTTCAAGAAGGATTTTTTCTCTTGTGTTGAAACATTCCAGGTTTTGGGGTGTTTTTTTCTATTGATACACTTCTGGCATCACCTCCAAGCCCTAGCTGTGCTCTGTGCTGTCTCTAAATGCAACAAAAAAGTTGCTTCTGTCTCAAAGAGAATGTAATATATATGCAATACAAGGCAACTAGAGGGAGTTCTCACAAATACAGATTCCCCAGCTGGAAATAAACTGTTGTAGATATATCTACTGTGGACAGGAGGGTTGGAGTTTTCTGTTTTCTGCATTTTGAGGCTGCTTTTAAAGGACTTCTGTTGATAGCTATTTTTATTCTTCTCAATATTTTTCTCTTTGGCATCGATTTGTTTACAGCTGTAGTTGTTGCATCAAATTTCCACCTGTCATGGAGGTGTCATGGCTTAAGTTGGATCTCACACATAAGGAGTCCCTAATACCTGTTTGAAAGACAGTACCCCCTATGGTGAACATTTTATGACCCTTTACGCTTTCATTCAGTGGTCCTACTTTTTCCCTTGTGCAGTTGCTGTGGTCGTTCTGAGCTGTTGGTATCACAAAGACAAAACTTTAGTTTTCCTAAGCGTAGCTGCATTACGATGCTACTGGAAGCTGTTTGGCTGAATAGTACTATTGACTGATGTGATAATGTTCTGCATTGCAGTATCCCTTCCTATAGGGGCAAATAGGCACCTCCATTTTTGCTTTCTTTGATCAGACCAATCAGCATGCCTATCACATGAAAGAGGGTAGGTTTAGGTTAGATATTAGGCAGAAGTTCTCACCTGTGAGGGTGCTGAGGCGCTGGCACAGGGTGCCCAGAGAAGCTGCGGCTGCCCCATCCCTGGCAGTGTTCAAGGCCAGGCTGGATGGGGCTCAGAGCAAGCTGCTCTAGTGGAAGGTGTCCCTGCCTGTGGCAGGGGGTTGGAATGGGAGGAGCTTTAAGGGTCCCTCCAACACAAACCGTTCTATGTATGATTCTGTGATTTTCTTACTCGAATGTGATAGCAGCAAATCTTCACTCCATGGGCAAATGCAATGAGCCAGGCATTTTAATGATGAGGTAGGCTAACCAGGTTATAATTGTCTTTAATTTGCACTTGCAGAAGCTGTAGCATTTACCTGAGCACAACTGGCGCTGGGAGAAGTGGGAAATTATGTTGCACTTTTGAAACAAAGTCAAAGAAACAACTTCAGATCTTGTATTTGAAACAGAATATCCTGCTGACTGACCATGCGCGCTGGTATCAGTAGGACTTCTTGATCCGTAGAGCTGAATGATTGCTGCAAGTCGTGAGCACACAAAATCAGTTCCATGGTGGAAAGCATGTACTCTTGCTTTAATTTTACCTTTCCTTTTTTTCTTGCCTTTTCCACAAGCGTTTCAGAATGCTCAGTCCTTTTCCCTGCTGAGTGGCACGCTGAATTCTTGCTCTTCTCTCTTGCTATCCTTGGAGACTTGGAAAAATTTTTTAACTGAGGTTATCTTGGGTTTTCTCTAGTTTAGCTATTTTTAACAATGGAGAGGGGAGGCTGTCCTTCCCATCCCGCCCACTATTGCACCTTCTTACTGTAAAATATCATTTCCTTCATGAGTGAGGAATGAGTGATGAACAGAACTAGCACAGGCCTGTGCACTGGTCCTGGCACTTCTCATGAGCTTGTAAACCAAGGTTGTGTTTTCTCATTCTGTTGTGCCTTGCACACTTCCCCTCTTTCTTTGCAGGAGTTCTTGCAGGGAATACCCATAGGCTTTAATTTCATTCTTACTGCAGCTTCTTTTTCCTGTTATTTCTGAACTTCTACAGGGAACTGCTTTTGCTTTCAGTGTTTCTGTTCTGTAGGAGGGAACTGTGGGTGGTTACAGCTGTAACGTGTGCTCCATAATCTCGAAGCATTTGTTCAAAAATTCCCCATTTGCTCTGCTTCAATTTTTAACCAGCTGAGTGGTGTATGCTGGTGCCCTGGTGGAGCCTGGCTGCTTCAGTGTCGCAGGCTCAATTGCATCCCACCAACACTTGGAGCACTTGTGATTGGACCCTACAAGACCCACAGCCTCCAAAGAGAGGATGAGGATGAAGGTTGTGTTGTAAACCTAGCAGTCACTGTGGATGGGAGCTGAGGAGAGAGGCTTCTGAAGATCTTATTTTGTGTTTGGTTTAATTTTTAGCCCTAAGCTTCTGGCCAGCCAGTCCACAACCCACGTTTCTGCTAAACCCATAGGGGAAAGCATGAGAGCATATTAGGGAACAGTGGGAGTCATCTTGTTGGTAGCCAACAGCAGAAGGGCCAAAGTATAGGCTGGGAAATGTGTGAGAAAAGGATAGTGCTGCTTGAGAGGAAGCAGAAGGCATGAACAGCAGGCAGTTTGAATGGGGAGAGGGAGTTCAGATTAGGGGTGAGGAGGAAGGAGACCATGGCTTGCCTTGGTTTATATCCATCCTGAGTATTTGGGAGCATATGGATGTTATGTCCTCATGTTAACATTCTCCACAAATCTTTTTTTGTTTCTCCTTGTTGTGATGATGTGATATTTGCAATGCAAGTTTCCTTGATACTGTTGTTATAGAGACGTTTCTCCTCTCCTCAATGCCAACTATTAAGAGCCATCATGTGCAATAGCATTTGAGCTTATTCTTCTCCTGGCATTAGCAGAGCGATTTCTTCTCTTTATAAACGTTGAAATGTTTTGCAGCTTAGTTATAAATATAGCAAAATCATGTCGCTTTAGTTCCAGCATCTGGTAGGATCACTTTAAAATATAATTGAGTAAAAATTAGAATTTAAACAGCAATTTTGTCCCTATTTTGCTACTTCAAAATGAAAAAATCCAACTTTTTTGTCATGATATGTATAAACAAATCTCTTCTTTCTTTCATGAAACTAAAAATAACTACAAATGCAGTCTCTTTCCCCAGTTGCTTTCAATTTATATTAGCATTGGCTTCAAGATTCAAGGGTGTGGATCTGCCTATTGAACAGTCCCTGAACTGGTGGATATAACACTGTGGGCTTTGTCAGGGAGACAGCCAGACATGAAACCTCGATTGCCTCTTGTTTACTATTCTGGGTGTTCACTTTTGATAATTTTGTAACGAAATGAAAGCCAGATGAAACGTGTTTGCATCTTGTTGCTGTACATAGAGGTTCCTGAAACATAGGCTATGTGCCCAGGATACAGGCATCAGTTCTCTATGCTGTGAAAATGAAGTATTCAACCCCTCTCTTGGGGAAGTACATTCTGAAATGGTGGGATCTGAAATTGAAACAAGGGATCTATTTATTCTCTCTCCTTTTTTAATCCCTCCCACCCCCCCCTTTTTTTTTTTTTCTCTCACTTTTTTCACTATCTTGTTTTCTTGGGGGGGAGCCTTTGGACCAAAAGGCCATTGAATTTCTGTCCCAGGGTTTGTCTTCTCAACTCTGGTCATAGTTTCAGCACAGAATTTTTGTTCAGCCCTAATAGTAGGTACATATCTGTGTTCAGGAGAGGAGAACACTTGTCCTCTTCCAAGTGGAAGAAATAGGTTGGAACACTTGAAAGTAGGTTGTGAGCACTTTGGTGAACCAATTGTGAGTTTAGTAGCTCAGCCTAACCTTCTTCTGAGCAAAGAGTGGCAGCCGTGTTCCCTTTTATAAAATAATTCAAACCTCCAAATTCCCAGTTTATGTTAAAACAGTTGACAAAACTTCTGTGATTTTCTGCAAGGAAATACGTCTGTTTCAGAGAGAGCCTACAGAGCTGGAAAAGGGAAATACCTCTCTTGCTGTCTCAGCTCCTATTGCTTAAGTTCATCTTTGTAAGGGCGAAATATTTTCATCAGCCCTGGTTTGTAATTTGTATTTCTGTGTAAAAGTTGTGAGGCTGTTGTTTGGAAAAATAACTGAACTTTCAGTAATTTCACTGTATATTTTCTTCTCATGATTTGAAGACCGAAGATACACATGGGAGATTTGTGGCTATGATTTGAAATATGTTTTGTTAGTCCTTGCTTTGTTGAGCTGCTCTGGGGGAGGCTCTTCTTGGCAAACCTTTTCTGCTGCAGAGATTTGTGCTGTAATCAGAAACCTGTTATAGTTGTTAAAAACATGTAAAAGATGGACCCTGTTGCAAGAGCTCCCTCTAAACTTAAGCCAAACAGATGATGTGGGTAAAGGATGGATAAAGAAACATCTTAGTGATCCTACTCCAGGCTTCCCAATTCCTATGATTTAGATTACGCTGTTCTTAATCTCACCTTAAAACCTTCTTAAAGACCTCACCCTTTGGACAAGATGGCCAGCAGGAAAAGAAAACTTAGCATGATTTGGTGGTAGTAGTTTGCTATCTTTCTGCATCATAACACTTTGAAAAAGATGCCTTACGGAGTGAATTTTACATGCCATATCTTCATTTAAAAGCTGTGGCACACATTAAATTTAATTACTCTCCTTCTATGGTTTAAATTGAGGGCAGCTTCAAAAATGAGGGTGGCTTCTATTAAACTTAATTACTTTTCCCTGCAGTCTGCATGGTTTGTAATCGCGGGTAGATTCTAAACAAAGATACTGTAGAGAGATTCTTTTATGAGAATAGAGCTCGAAAGTAGCCTATAAAATATAGAGAGATATCAAATACCTTTTATACTCAGGTTTAATTTATTACTGTTATAGTTAGCTGGTACAATAACAATAATAATAATAATAATAATGTTTCATTGTGCTTAAAAATGTGTTGCTGGGGAAGGGCTCTTAGTTGAATTTGACCTTTACATGTTTAAGCAATGAATTCTTCAGTTTCTTCAAGTTCTGTTGCAGATTTATGGGGTGAAAAAAGGTTAATGATAGATTTTTTTACAATGTGTTCTATTGACTATAGATGGCAGATCTGACAGTTAAAATGAAAATTGTTCCAGAAGAAACTTGAGTCAAACTAATTATTGGAGTTGTTATAGGGATGCATAATTATATTCACCTTAAAAAAAAAAAAGAGGGGAAAAAAAGTTTTACTACAACTGTGCTTTTTAAAGAACAAGTAGAGAAATAAAAGCTGTAATTGTTCTTAATTATAGCTAACTGTAATTGCACACGACTGCAATATGCAGCACATCAGCAGCAGATTAAGAGATCCTGGCATATGTGTAATGTACAGAGCAACTTTGAGCAGAGGTGTAGTTTTATGAATATACTTACGTATAATTCAGATCTCCTACTTTGGATCCCATCCTTGTTGATTTTATTTTATTTTTATGGCTATTATGGCAAGATAATTGTCACTTGGAAAGTGCTGCTGCAGTGATTTATCTGCTCCAAACGAGTCAAAAACCTTCAAAAGGAAAACTTGTTTTCTCTTACAGTAATGATGGGATGTGACCAGGAGAGATTTTCTCAAATACCTGTGTGTATCTACTGGTGCAGATAGATGGCTGGAGGGATTTTTATTTCTTTTCTTTATTTTTACGAATCTCAGTGTAATCAGCACTAAGCACCCGAGGATTTTCCAGCAGGGTTGAAAATCTTTGCTAGCAATCTACCTACAAGTTTTTTAGATTCAAACCCCTCAAAAATGTAACCCATGAGTCTTAGCCCATGCAAAAATGCTGCTCTGCTCAAAATCTAGGGATGCGAATGACTAAAGGTAGACTCTGATTTCTTCTCTTTGTACCTGATTTACAGCCTTTTTTCTTTTTCCCAGCTGCATGCACACAGCTCTTGTTTTTGGGTGCAATTTTCCCTATAAAACATTAAGTTGTTTTTACATAGTGATCAAAAGAGGGAACACAGATGCTTAAAGTAGGCTGTTGAGCTTCAAAACTGCTGGTTGTATTTCCTACTGCAAAACAGATCATTGCTGAAAGAGCGAGGGTCAGTGGGCACCATATCACTGATGAATGCTTGCATGTTCTTGCAATGGTAATTTCTGCATCTCTTGAGTAATTCAGAGTCATTCAGTTTTGCTTTGATATCCCAGGATCCTCTCCAATGTTCCCAACCTGTTTTAAGCTGTTTATTTTACCCAAAAATAAATAAATCCATCTGTCAATGAATGCCTGCCTTCCAAACCATCGCTTTGCAAAACATTTTGGTCTTGGACCAGCAGCGGAGTTGATTCAGCCTAAACTTTGTGGACCAGAATGGATCTTTTAGAGTGCTAGGATAGGGTTGTGTTTTTGCCCTGCTTCCTGGCACAAACAATAACCCCAGTTGTAAGGAGCTGTACTGCTAAGTTTTTTTGGCTTTGCAGTTTGGAAAAGTGTGCATGCCTACTCCTAAGCAGTAAAGAAGGATTTAGGAAAGAACTGTTCAAGAAGAGCAATGATGCACAAGAAGTGAGTGGTGGATTTCTGAGGGTGCAAAGCAGCATTGAGAAATTGGGTGAAATCACCTGCAGCAAAAAGAATAGGTAAAATGCATGGTTAAATACACAAGCAAGCACACAAAGATGTAGGTATAATAGAAGTTAAATGCTTCTTGCAAGTAGCAATAAGAAATTAAGACTTGTTCTTTCAAAAGGTTTACTACATGGAGGATGTGATAACCAGCATGTTCTAAATAAAATCTTTGCTTCAAGTGGCAGCACCATAGCAAAAAAAAAAAAAAAAAAATCTATGATAGGGCTGCTAATAAGCCAATGTGAGCAGTATTTCTTGACAGCAGGCTGGGGGTGCTTTTTGAGAGGTCTGTGTTAAGTAGAAGACGAGTAAAAGCTGAAACCCAAAAAGAAATCCAATTTGGCTACTGTTTTCTCATTGCAAGTATAGATGGATGTATTGACCCCACTCAGAAATTCTTGAAGGGTAATTTTGGTTAGTAGAAGCTAATGTGGAATTAAATGTGTATACATTTGTGTATGTGTTCCCAGAAAAGCTAATGATACGATTCCAGATGCTGAACATGTTCCCCTCTCCTCTTTGTTAATAGTGTTGCTCATGCTCTGCAGTAAACTATTATTTCTGTGCTACTTCTGTAATTACATTTAATAATCAGCTCTCACAGTCCAATAGTATCAAACGTAGGAGTCTTTTCAACAAACTATGATAAATAGTTCATTGCAGAACTGTTGTACTTGAGGAAGCTTTATGGCTCTCTTTGTAAGATTTGTCATTTTCTTAATGCAGCTTCAAAAAGCTTCTGAGCTTCGTTGTGGACGTCACTGTATCCTTCCCTTCCCCCTCTGCCTGTGAGCATAGCTGGGTAAATGAAGCTTAATGTGCCATTTCCAAGCACTGTGACACTCCTCCAGGGCTGGTTACATTTACCATTGCAAAGTCTAAATAAGTGAGTTTTAATGAGCAGGAATGCTTGCTAATAGCCGATTCAGGTACTTAGTAGTCCATGTTATCTAACTGTGGTAGAATTACAGAACATAAATGGTCTGATGATTAATAGATGTACCTGCTATATTGTGCAGCCTAATAGTTTTTGACATTAAAGAACTATCTTAACATCTCTTGGATTGGATGTGATTGGAGAGCAAGGGACTTGCTTGAAGATTTATATCACTGGTGACTTACATCTTAAAGCACTTTATATAATAATTTCACACCACCATCTATATATTGGTCAGTAACATTAATGAACTCGTTAGAAAATGGTGGTACTTGTGTACTTCAGCTTCCTGAGGTGGCCAGCTCAGATTTATTCTCTCTGCTTAGCGCTGTCAAAAACAAACTCAACCTAGCCTTTTAAGGTCAGAAGTAAGACAGCGAATTCAATCTTAATCTCCTTTCTTTTCCTGTCCCTCTAATTTTGGGCACTGGTAAAGGGACCAGTAAGGGCATGGCTTGACTGTGTTTTTCAAGCAGTTCTGATCTGTGGACGAGCAGCTGGAAAGAGGGAGGAAAAAAAAGGCAACAAGTTACCAGATGAACAAGAATGAAGAAATAAAAACATACAACATCTGTTGTGTCTTGCACTGAGATACTGCAGGAGATACTGCAGTATTTATGGAAAGAATATGAGGGCTGTTTAGAGCTGCAGGTAATGGGACACAGACTGCTGGCTGGCAGGCCTGTTCCGAGAGTCCTTGCTGCGTTTTTCCTATTCCATGGCAGGTTTCAACCTGACGTTGTTTCTTTTGGATCACAAGGAAAGGAGCTGAGCAGTGACTTTATCCTTGATCGACCACTAGAAAAAGGCATTAACTATTTCAGCAGCTGGATTAAAAGACAAATATGAGCAGATTTCTGTTTTATTCATGTAACTTATGCACCCGTGTGATGATGTGACTTGTGGTTGTTTAGCCTAGAGAAGTCCCTGGGGAGACCTTAGAGCAGCCATCCAGTACTTGAAGGGGGTCTTGAGGAAAGATGGGGAGGTACTCCTTGTCACAGAGTGTAGTGACTAGGTGAGAGTTAAGGGGTTTAAACTGAAAGAGGGTAGATTTAGATCATACATTGGGAAGTTCTTCCCTGTGAGGCTGGTGAAGCACTGGAACAAGCTGCCCAGAGAAGCTGCGGCTTCCCCATCCCTGGCAGCGTTCAAGGCCAGGTTGGACAGGGCTTGGAGCAACCTGCTCTAGTGGAAGTTGTCCCTGTCTGCGGCAGGGGGTTGGAACTGGATGAGCTTTAAGGTCACTTCCAACCCGAACCATTCTGTGATTCTTCTGTAGAATTAACACATGGTCCACAGTTTTTGTTCAGTTCTTTATTTGTACAACTGAGTTTGACCTCAACTCGCCTTTGGGACTTAAGCTGTGATTCCCCTCCTTCCTTCTGCTCTGTGGAGAAGAAACTGTGGTAAAGTATAACATTGCAACCAATGGAAATGGTAGCATGAGCTATGGTCACTCAGATACCAAATGTGCAAAACTTTCTGCACAGAGAGGTTACAGTAGCTTATGGAAAGGTATGTCTGCTCTGTTTTAGGTGATCTTTCTTCTTATTTTGGAGAGAGACAGAGGGTATTTTCCTCCCACTGAGCTCATACATCTCCCTGAGGCAGAAGCCTGTGCATCACTTCTTTCTCTCCCTGCACTAACGGGGTGAAGATGTAGGAGTTGGTACCGCAGTGGATTCTCCCACATGCTCCTCCTGCTGCTTGCTGTGCCCCAGAGAGACAGATTCTGTACCCATGGTGCTTCCTTCCCTCATTTCTGAGTCATTAACTTTCAAAATGCAGCAGTTCTGAGAAAACACGCGACATCATCAGTCCCGGTGACAGCCGCATCTGCGCCTCCACAATGGCAATGGCTGACCTTGGAGCCAAAGTAGAACCTTCTTGCCTTTCTTCTCTGTGCCCTGGTAATTCTCCCTGATGATCCTGGCTAAACTATATCCTATCCATGGCCCCTATTAGCAATCTATAACATGGACACACTGTTGTGGTGGTTCTACCTGTTCATTTTTATCTTGCTCCTTAATACCACAGCAGATGATGTAAGAGAGAGGAGCTTTCATTTGATGTCCTTGGGGCATACTTAGATTAGAGGCCAAGATCTTAGCTGAGATCTGCAGGTAAATCACAAGGAGTGAGGATTTTGGCCTAATTATGCTTGAATTTGTAAGTTACACTATTGCTGTCATCAGAGACGTTTGGGGGGAGGTGTTTAAATTGAAACTTGAATTTTTGTGAGATATATTGAACAGTCACAACAACGAGGGCAGGTTTTATTTGGGGTATTATTTGTATTCTGGCTGTACAGTGGACTTCCACTGTTTTGGTGGCAGGCGCTTGTCACTGCAGACACAGAGATTTCTTTCCTCCTTAGCTAAGGAGGAATGAAAAATTCAGAAGTAGCAAATTTAGGAATAGTGAGAAATGCAGCTTTTAAAAATAATCAGAAGAGAAAGCAACAAACATGTTTGCTCATGTCCTTTATCTCAGTCAGCTAATCTTGCAGAATGTCAGCTTGTATAGAAATAGATTTTTACATATGAACTTGTTACATCATTTCCTAAAAAAAAAGGAGTATTTAGCTTGTATTTAAATAGCACATTCAGAGACTGTTTATGCAGTATTTCTGCTGCAAATTTATGATCCTTGTTAGCTAGCGAAGCGCTGTGTGAAGTTTTAAAGTGACAATGTATTTATTTGCTCCTTACTGTGTGAAAGATAAAACACTTACCGAAGTATCAGTTTGAAATCTTCACATCTTTAATACCTTCATTTCAAAGAGAAATTAATTTGTTTTCGACCATTTTGATCTCTACTGGTCAGAGGGAAGAATTCTAAAAAAAGATAAGCTAAAAGCGTGTGTTACAGAGAAAAAACCTGTGAAATCCATCAAATTAGTCACGGCAAAATTGAACTCAAAATGTAAACCCCATTTTATCCAAATGCAGCTTGTTTGTTTCGCTGCACTCTAACAAAGCTGAGAACTATGCTATTTACAACTGATGAAATATCTTGTGTCTCACAATGGCATTTCAATGCATGCTATTAATTCTTCCAAGTTAACTCTGACATAGACCCCCATGTGGTTTTAGGGGCAGCAGAGACAACAATGTGTCTTTGGAGGTGCTATTTTTCAACTGAAATGTGAAATCAATGTCTTGAACCATTTGTGGTCATTAAAAATCCCATGGCACTTTTCTGCAAGAGTAGAGACATTGACTCCCAAGTCCTGGTGAAATTCTAGCTATGCAGTTATATTCCTCCTGATGCAACAGTCCTTTTAAAGCTAACTTAGTATTCCTCTTCAACTGTGCTCCCCCACCGTAAGTGGAAAATACTTCTTTTTCCTTTGTAAACTTTTCTTTAGTTCTGATTTATCCTTACAGTTAGTAGAAGTCTTTTCTCTTGCCACATCAGTGATGAAATTCCATGCAGTGAAAGTGTGTGTATAGAACCCATACAATTACAAAAGATGTTTATTGAGGGACTAATTAAAAAACATTAGAATTAATGGGATGTATTCATTTGAGTTAGCTGTCGCAGGAGCCATAAATACTGTAGCTGAGGTGTTACTCAACCATGTGGTTCAGACCCCTCTCTACCCTGATCTTGTGTTGCTGAGTGTAGCATAGAGAGTTGGTGGTATGGTCTCTGCTCCCTGTCTGTGTGTAGGCAGGACCAGGATATAGTGGTCAAAAGCATCAGTTTTGTTGTTTGTTCTGGCACGACAGATTTGCCAGCAGGACAAAACAAGAAACAACTCATGGTTATGTAATATTAGGAAACACTTCAAGATAGAACTTCCTAGTTATCAACATTATCACAATTTGTTACGCCCACCTTGTCAGCATACTTGGCATATACAGTTATGCCCACATTGGATATTATTGGAGAAATACATAACTTTTCAAATGATCCTCCCAGATACCTCATTTCTCTTCAACTTGTACTTATTTCTGTTCACAAATACATCCTTTCTTGTATGATTAATGCTTGTGGCAGCTGTAGGACTCTGGTTAGTAAAGGGTTGAACATTTCATCCAAGCCAGAAATACCAGCTTAAGATTTGGGTTTCTTTTTGTGCTTCATGGAAAATCAACAGAAATGATAGAGCTGCTGCTATACATCCTAGGGAATCAAAGGGGTCATGGTCACTTGTCCTGGAGAAGACATTTCCTTCTAACCTTCCTGGCTGAAATGATGACTGTTGGCTCTGATGGATAGGACCATGACCTCAGGGTTTGGATGCTTCTCTTCATAAGCTGGAAGACTCACATATTCTGCATCTTGGGGGGTTTCTGCTTGCATTTGTGCTGTTTTCTTAATAGCACACCATACAGATTCTTTCTTCAGCTTTGCTCTTATCCTTATGTCCTTATCCTTACTTGCCCTATGTGCCGTAGGCGGGCCTTACCTCTCCCCAAAGCATGAGATGGAAAAAGGAAGAACAGTGACACGCTTGCAGGAATGTGTTGCTGCCTTCCTTTCTGCATTTTCCCCAGCACTCTGACAGATTGCATAGCTTGAATCCATATGCTTTCCTGTTCGCAACAAAAAGTGTTCTTGATGGAGACCTAAGGCTTTCCAAATCACTAAGGGTCATGATCCTGCAAAGAAAAAGATTGTTTCTCGGCAAAGTCTTGACTCGCATGGTTTGAACTCAGTACTTGCTAGGTTTTCTGGCATGCATCTAGCAGAATATACACAAAAGGATTTCAGTTGTCCTTTAAACCCCTGCCCTGTTTCTTGTGCCTCAGTTTACACTTCTGCAGATGCACAGCATAGACTATTAAACTGGTCAAAAATGATGCACAGTTAAACCTCAGAGATGTGTTGTGCAAAACCATGGGCGTAGGTGGGTAACAACAGCTGCCAGTCAGCCTCTGAGGGAAGAGCACCACATGATTTCTCAGTGAACAAAACATTTAATACAAACACAACACTTTCCAAATATTCTTGAGAGTTTTCCTGAACAACTTTCTTTAAACAAAACTAATAGGCAATAAAGTCTGTTTGCTGATCCTTATGCAGATCTTCCCACTTCCACTTTGCTATGAGGTTTTGGCTAAAATATTTATACTTTATTGCTTTGGTACACATCCTACTCCTATCCCACGGGAAGGATTTCTTAGCCTGAAGAGAGAAATGCCAAAATGTGTGTGTAGTGCTTGGTTGCTTGGTTCACCCACACTGGTTTCCTGCATTTTGAGCATAGCTATGAAGTCCTCTATGGATCGTGCAGAGCCTTTCCAGTAGGTCAAAGCTCCTTACAAGTCTAGGGAATTATTTGTGAACCTGCAGTTTGATTTATTTGGAAGGCCACATCTGAGAGGTTATCATTTTGGGGTACACAGCTCCCACCTATCCCCCTCCTGGCTTCAACTGCACTTTCATCTTCCATACGTACAGACCACAGTGCCCCAGATCCATCCTGCATCACTGAACACAAAATAGGAAGTTGTGAATGACCTTCCCGGAAATGCTGCAACTGCACTTTGTAATGTCATCCTCCACCTAATACCTTTTCCAGGGCATTTAGCCTTGTCCTCTTCTGTCCTTAGTGTTGTTGTGCGTTAGCTTATCCTGTTTGCCTCGCCACTGATTTTGGTGAAATTCAGGGGCAGCCCGGATGAGGCATTTGGGTTTACATCTTCACTCTTTTTCAAGGTCATCCATTCATATCACAGGCTGGACAGGAAAATAAATGGTCTTATATTCAGTCTACCTTTGAGAATTATCCTTTTCTAAGTTTTATCAAAAGAAAAAATAGTATTGTTTTTATCCGAGAAAAATAATAATTTCTGTAGATACAGTAAATGATGAGTTATATTTATTGTATATGTCATTTGGGAGTACAGGGGATCTGAAAATTGGTTGTATAAGTCTAGCTTCAGTTTCTTGAAATACTGCAGAATGAGTATCCATTATCTTTAAATAAACTTTAAGGGTTTTCTTGATGAGTAATTTGCTCCATAAGATTTTCTTTTTTAAACTCCCATGAAATACATTTATAGAGTAGTGTTTAAATCCCTGATATTTATAGGACACTTACAGTGGACATTAACCATCTTCAGCATCCCGTGTACCATTTATTTCCAGTGACATTGCAGAGATAATTGTGCTTGTTTTCTAGGAAAATTATAATTGTAATCTAAAAGGTTTGGGTTTTTTTTAATAGTTTAAATGTTTACTGAGTTGGTGAGTAACAGTGAAATCTTTGGATAGTTGGGAAGTAATCAGACTTCCCTTTTACTTGTGAGTTTGAGAGTTTAATTGGAATTTGATCTGTATTTCCAAAATCATTCCCTTACATATTTTTGTTTAAAATCGGAATTTTATCCAACCAAATGTGAAACCGGCAGCACGATTAATTGCATGAAAAATGTATATGCTAAAGGTCTTGCAGGATCTTTGTTTAACATTCTGATCACATTCAGGGTAGTTTTTTCACCACTGTATCGACTATTTAATAATTGTTTTTATAACGCCAGCATCTCTTGTAGAGAGGGTTATTTAACAAAACTGAAAATCTTTAGGAATCTAGATGCACCAATCACTCACTTCTCTGCTCAGAAGCTGGCAGTGTGTTTCCCGTCTAACATCCTCTTTTAACCCTAGCTTCTGCTGCTGCTTGATGTTTCCTGTAGTACCCACCACCGATTTGTCTGCTTGTCTCTTTAAGCTGGATGAGCAACTGCTATTTTATCAATTGTGCTCCCATACCCTAAAGCAATAAAGTTTGTGCTATTCTGTTATTAGGGTGATAATAGGTAGCTAAAGGGTAGGGAGTCTCTTTAGAAAAAGAAACAAAGAAACACCCAGCTTGACTTTTTAGTCCAGGTTCTTCCCTCAAAAAAGCATTTTCATTGAAATGCCTTTTTTTTCCCCCATTTCATTTTCACTGAAAGGAGATGATGTCTGTGATTAGTGGTGGAACAGAAAAATTTCCTGACTGTTGGAACCATTCAGTGATCCAGTTCTTTGATAGGTTACAGAAAAATATCTTATTAATCCTTTGAACTGTGTAAGTCATGAGTAGGGCTTGGGAAATAAGGTGGTGTGTTACCAATGTGCAGGAGTTTAATGAAAATAAAATATCTAAAGTGTATAGCTGTATCAAATTACCCCATAGAACCCAAGACTGTAACGCTCCACTCTAATTTCATTTTCTTATCTCTTTACATTCTCTTCCTCTTGCTCCTGGCTCTCACCTTTGATGTCATTTATATCATGGACTTTGTTCATCACAGGCACAGCTAAATACGTACCTGGCTGCCTTTTTGCTGAGGTGGAAACAGGCTCTTCTGAGAGAGGCTTAAATGTCTCCTGGTCTGTCACTGAATGGTGTGTGCAAGAAAAGGGTGTGAAATGTCTTTTTATTTTTTCACTTATTCCTCTTTGCAGCCACTGAACAAGGATCTGATCTGTGCCTTTTGAAGCAAAACACTGGGAGGTTTAAGGCAACCTTCTGTGACCGGCAAACTGCACACCTTGAAGATAGAGACTCAATGAAAATGCAAAGCCCTGCGTGTTTAGAGGGACCATTTTATCTTCTCTGACACTGTAATGGAGTCTACAATTGCCAATGTAACCATTAAGGAAAGAGCCTGGGTATCACTGTGGGGTACTCAATTAAAAATAATTAATAATTAAAAAAAACCCAGACCCTTGTAGCTGCTCATAATTCATCTAGTGCCAAAAAGCATGGGGGGATCTAGAACTGAAGAGAAGCTCTGAATTATTGAGTGTTTAATATAATAACTGTAGTTACTGCATTAAAAGAAGTGTCTTCAGAACACAATGAAGCTCTGCAAGAGCCTCTAAAAATGTCTTTCTTTTTGCCTTTTTCTTCTTTGGATTTAGAAAGAAATTAGGCTTAGGGGTTCAGTCTGTAAGGGTAGAAGGTTTATACCCTCACAGTACAAATGTGTAGGCTTGGTTCCATACTTCATCACAAGATCCATGGCTTTGGGAATTGTTAAGGCAAGGAGGATTTTGAGACCTGTGTTGATTACCACCAGGACCCCCCCTCAAAAAAGATGTGGATGGAGAGATATTCTGTTCCTCAGCTGTAAACAAGGAGAAGAGAGTATTGTGTGGAGATTTGTCCCATACCACAAGTTCTAAGATACAAATGTGAAAATTTGCTGTTTAGATCTCAAAAGCTGAAGCAAATAGGGCATGAACCAGCCAGCTCTCTTCTATGCAGCAGACTTAAACTTAGGACAGAGTTCAAGACTGAATGAGCAACATGTGAAATGAGATGTACTTCTGCTCAAGTCTAGGACAGCAAACTCCCTGAATACCTCCTTGCTGGTTTTCTTGAGGTCTTATACATAGGAGAGAAAGGAGAAATGAAGCTATCCATCTGTTTTCCTGATGTTTGGATCCAAGTAAACGTGCTGGGGAGGGGAGAAAGGACACAGTGGTGGTATATCTAGGGTGTATTTTAAGGTCTATGTACATATGTAATGATAATGTATTTAATTGTTCTTTAATGTGACATGCCCATTTTCACTACCTTTTTTTTTTCTTTTTTTGCAATTTGTTTCCCTCAAACAGATTGCAAACCCACAAAATAGATTCAAACAAGTAGATTAAATAAGAATTTCATGTTTGGAAAATAACTATTGCCTAAAAAGTATGAGTATATTGCCAGTATAAGAAGATTTAACCTTAAAGTGATATTCTTTTCAGTAATGACATGGTTATGTATCTGTCTAATGTCTTGTTTTTGCTGTGGTACTGAAAAAAGGGAACTTTTTCTACTAGAAAATTGGCCCAGTGCTACGTTTTGGCTATGTCGGATCATGCAGGGCTGGCATTTGTAGTAGTGATAATGTTATGCCTCAAAAAATGAGTAATTGATCTCTCGAGAACTTTATTCTGATGAAATCCCTAGATCACATTCCATCATCTGCTTTTCACATTCTTTTGTATATGGTCATGTGGCCATCACATCCACAAGTGACGTATTTGTGTATAAAGCTGTGTGTATGTGTCTGCACTCCATTAAAATACAGGCAGTAGAAAGGTCTTCAAAATTTTATAACTTCTTTAAACACAAGCTAAGTTTTCCTCCCTTTGTGTCTTTCAGAGAGACTGCCACAGAGTTATCTGGAGCATTACCCAGGTAAGCAAGTTGCTCTAAACTGCATCTGTGTATCAATGTCTGAAAGGTGCTGAAAGAAGCAAGACCTTTTGAGCCAGAACATGATCCTTTTCCTAAGGAAAACTACTAGGATACTGAGAACTGGGGGTGCAGAGAGGAGAATACATACTGCATGACACAGACAAATAGACTGTGAAATACTGGCACGATCAAAACTACACAGCTTAGAGTAACATGTTGGAAGTTGCTTTGAGGCTTAAGCATGGTTGTGCACCTGATGAGAAAAATCCAGATGTGGCTTTCTTCCAGCTGTGCAATTATACCCATTGCAGGTGGTTTGGCTTTTGCTTTAAATTTCACCTGAGGGATGAAGGGAGAGGAACTTGGAGGTAGGAGAAAAAAACCACTGTGATCTTAAGGCATTTTCACTTGGAAAGCAGGAAAGCAGTTTAGATCAACTTCTTCTGTGCTGAGAAAGCTTTTCATTGAATAATAGAACTAGACAAGACTCCAAGGCTGCAGTAGAGGTTTTTGAAGAAACCTGCCTGTGTTTTGTCAGAGGATACAATAAAGTGCTGTAGTGATGCAGATAGAGAAAAAGGTGAAGTGAAACAAAAAAGCTGATATGGTACCCTGCTACTTAGCAGAGATGCCTGGTGAGTAAAGAAAATTGTGCTCTCAGTCCTCTTGCATCTTCTGCCACCAGTTTTTGCTGTCTGAGATGCAGGGAATTTTAATGGAGTCATGGGTTTGGGATGTTTTGTTATTTTATGATTAACATTAGTGTTGTAGATCATACGATATATAATGTAAAAAGAGCATTTCAGCAGGAAAGTTCTTTAAGCATGATAATGTATGCAAGTTCTTTCTTTTCTAAGGCAGAAAAGAATTGTCTGCCTTTCTTTATGATGGATGTAGTTTATCAGTTTGCTAGTCTGTACTGTAAGCTGTAAAAATGTAGATTTTCATTGTATGTGATGGTTTTCCACCTGTACGTGATGATTTTTCCCCCCTCTGTAATGTATCACCTTGTTCTGTAAGTATAAAGTTGTGTGATTTGTATCAGGTGTTCATTTATTAGATATCTCTCTTTTTATGTCTTACCATCACCTGATATTCTCAGCTATGCAAGCAAATATGCTGGTGAAATTTTGCCAAGCATTTGCAATGCTGACCAATAACCAGGTCTGCCTGACACACAGAAGATTTTATTCATCTTCACTGACAAAGAATTACAATTCTTCATAGGAACAAAAAAAAAAAATTTAAGAAAGAAAACAGGGATTCAACAGAGCAGCTGTCTCCTTGTTCAGGAATGTCAGCAACAATGTCTAGCTATATCTTTTAATATGTTTAGTGCTAGAATATTTCTAGTTAGATCGCATGCACCAATTGGTTAAGTATTATATTATTAATATACTGGAAACATGAAGTTCTTGTACCGCGGAAATGAATTCCACTTTAAATTAAAGTTAAAATGAGAGCTATGGGTGCTTGAATAAACATTGCATTTCATACTTGCCATTAATGATTGCGTAAATGTGGTTTTTGAGTTATTACCACAAGGCTTTAATTTCAGCCATGGCAAGATGTCACCAGTAAAAATCAGATTGTACAAGCAATGTGCACAAGGCATTGTAATTGTGTTATAAATATTAAACCCTATAATCTTGTCTTGATTTAAAACAAATGTTTACAGCTGTGTACAGGTTGGCTACTCCTCAGGCCTTCATGGGGATTCACTTGCTCCTGTATTTCTCTAAACAAGCTGTTCCTTGGGGTTTTTAATCTTACTTTGCGATTGTATTCTTATATTTTTCTGTTCTTCTTTTAAACTTGAAATGAACCATTTTTCTGTTATTAATTCATAGCAGCAAAACAGTCTAATTTCCCCTCCTACACTACATCTTCTTCCACCTGCGACTATTTTATAGCATATAAAATTTTAGGTGTTGCACCTTGAAATGATGAAACTAATAACCACTTTCCCACAGTCATTGTGCTTGTTGTATTTTGTCTGATAGGGCTGAAAAAGCCTTCTGTAATGCTAGAAATGTAACTCTCATTTGTGCAAGCAAATCTGATATCTTTTCTCAGGACATTAGTGACTCATAGAACCACAGAATGGTTTGGGTTGGAAGAGACATTAAAGCTCATTCAGTTCCAACCCCCTGCCACAGGCAGGGACACCTTCCACTAGACCAGGTTACTTCAAGCCCCATGCAACCTGGCCTTGAACACTGCCAGGGATAGGGCAGCCACAGCTTCTCTGGGCAACCTGTGGCAGGGCCTCACCACCCTCATGGTGAAGAACTTCTTCCTTATATCCAGCCTAAATCTCCCCTGTTTAAACTTGTACCCATTACCTCTTGTCCTCTCTCTACAGTCACTGATGAAGAGTCCCTCTCTGCCATCCTTGTAGGCCCCATTCAGATACTGGAAGCTGCTATGAGGTCTCCACACGTGTTCTCTTTTCCAGGCTGAACAGCTCCAGTTTTTGTTAGCCTGTAGATTCATGGATGTATTTGTGGCCAGGATTGAGCAAATACTTTTCAAGCATTCGTAAACGTGGTGAAAGGGTTTTTGCTGCAAGCGATGTAAGTGTGAGCAGGTGTGTCTGCATTTGGAATGTGTTGTTTGACTGTCAGGAAGGATTAGACACTGGTGGCACTAATTTTTTGTTGTAATTAAAGCCAAAACTAAAGAACTGATGAAAAAAAAGAAAAAAAAATCTCCAAATTTTCCATAGTTGACTTAAAGAAGGGAAGTTCAGGATTTTTCCTAGAAAGCCTTTGTAAATGTCCTGAAGTTACAGAAGAGAGTATTTCTTGCATTCTCTTATCTCTTACAGTAACCAAGCGAGGATACATATGTGCATTTTTTAAAAAGCAAACATAACACAGTGTCTTGTAAAATGGTGATTTTTTTTATGTAGTCATTTTCCACTGAATACTGCTGATTGTTCTCTAGTTATTATGTTTAAGAGGAAGAAGAAATTACCTCCTTACCAATGAAGGATATATATCATTGATAGGCAAAAGTCAAAAACTGAGTTGGTGAGCATCATTTAGAAGGAAAGCTGTCAGATTAATTTTGCCTGTAGAAAGACATACAAATATTCAGCACGATTATATTGAGTCAGTTTTAATTTACCATTTATTTCTGATGATTTTGGGAAGCTCAGGCTAGAGAAGGAATTGAAAATGTCAACTCAAAATGCGATAAGGAAGCTTTACAATTTTTATATTAAATGACATTATTATATCCATGAATGTATATTGTTTTATTCGAAGAAAGGCTTTCTGTATGCAACAGCACATCAAAGAACAGATCTTCACAAGGAAAACTTTATAATAATATTAAGTTGTTCATTGCATGACCTATTTAGAGTACTCAGATACTTCTTGTTGTAGACTACATAATTAAATTTTAAATGGAACATGATAAAGAAATTATACTGGTGATCTCCAGAGATTTGAATACCCTATTTGGATCTTTACAAGAGTGTAGCAAAGGCATACTTTAAAATTTAATAAAGGTCTGGCCTATTTTTTTTTCCACTTTTAGATGTTCTATAGCTGCTATGGCAGTCCTATTTGATACTGTATTTGCTCTCAGCACTACATAGATGGTACCTGCGTTACAGACCAAACTAAAAGTATTAGAAGAAACACCGCTTAAGAAATCCACTATTTAAACATATTGCGAAACAATTAAAGAATGAAGATGATCTCCTAAAATCTTGTGGTGACCAAGCTTGTCACCGCCCTTTTGCAGGCCAGCATCTGAGCTAAGCAGTTGAGGGGAGTTGTAAATGAGCAAGGTGGAGTGCTCGAGCACAGTGCAAAGCCCTATGGGCATGAGGGAGATGATGTTTGGATCTTAAATAAGAAAATACTCAGCTTCAGTATCAAAGGAATGATTCCAGTCTCTAGCCACTTCTGTTTGTTTCTGTGAAAGTTACTTTATATTTAAAGAAAAACAAATATTTTAAATTTAGACTAACCACATAGATTATTTATTTGCTTAATGCTAGGTTAGTAATGATAACAGTAGTAAAATCTGGGCTGCTTTTCCACTTTTATGTAGTGGCTCAATTTTACATTTCACTCAAGGGGGGAGTAAAGTTTAAGTGGTCACTTCCTCCTCTGAACTTTCTTAAAGCTTAACAAAATCCAGAGAATAATTTGCATAGATATTTTTCATACAAAAACTTGTAGAATTTAAGCAGCCTCTGCTTAAATCTTGAGCATAACTCACAAAAACTTGTATTTTGAGGTGAAAGCCATCTTAAAACTGCCATTAAGAAATTGCTTTAGAGGGGTGGGAAGAAGTCTGCAATATAATATAATGGCACGGATGCATTGATTTAGAAAAGGTCAAGTATTCTCAAAATAGAAATTTAAACCTTCAGTTTGTCACAGAATCATAGAATAGTTAGGATTGGAAAGGACCTTAAGACCATCAAGTTCCAATCTCTCTGCCGTGGGCAGGGACACCTCACACTAGACCATGCCACCTAGGGATCTGTCCAACCTGGCCTTGAGTACCACCAGGTACGGAGCATTCACAACTTCCTTGTGCAACCCATTCCAGTGCCTCACCACCCTCACAGTAAAGAAATTCCTCCTTGTATCCAGTCTAAACTTCCCCCTCTTTAATTTGTAACCCGTTACCATTGTCTTAGAATTATAACAATTTGCAAACCAGTGGGCTGGAGTAGTGCACGAATTTTAAGCCCTCTTGATTTGGGAACTTATTCTCTACCTTTCCAGTTCTGTGATAATGGCTAAGTTCCATATCCTATAGAGACTTATGTTCTTGCCAGGTCTACAGCATTTTGAAAGTAGAATATAAGCACTGAAGTCACTTCTGTACTTTTGAAAATGTTAACCTGCAACTTCACCATTATTTAAATCTAATGCAACTAAGCTTTTATCTAAAGGGAGAAGAAGAATTGACAACCCACCATATGACAAGCAAAATGAAATCTCTTGATCACTAACTGTCAGCAGTCTTTCTAATACCATTGTGTTAGGGAATGATATGTCTTCCAAGGAGCTAAGTACACAAGGTTTTGAATCATTTCTGTCTTGACAGCCTAACACAAGTAACTACTTGTAAGTGTTCAGATGAATTATAAAATCTATGCAGCTCAGTGGAGTGAGTTAATAAAATATCTATGAGCATTTTAATTACTATAAAATGAAAAGGACTATTTCCTGACAGTAATAGGTACATGGACGAAAGACCTAGTTGATATCTCAGCTGCTTTTTTCACTGCTTTTGCATGGACAGTGGAGCTGGGGTTAGCTTCTGTGTTTGCTCTTCTGCTTACCTTCCAGTTGAGATCTTCTACCAAGCAGTTTCTCTCACTCTGAGAACACCCGATTATGCCTTTCACTCCTCATGTTTCGTATACTGTAGATGTCCTCTCATGTTGCTAGTGCTGCGTTACCAGTCATCAAAGGCTTGAATACCCATCCACCTACACTATACGTGTGTCTCTGCCAAACGACAACAGAATTGTCCTTATCTTGATCTAATGTTTACAAAAGTTTTATTCTGTCTTAAATAAAGCAGGGATTTGGCATAGTCCATTTGTGACCCTATCTTTTAATGGAGAAGTTCTGCTTTCCAACTTCAAATTCCTTCTCAAAACTCACTTTCATTTAGAGGCATATAAATAATAGGTCAAGAAAATGTTGTTCATCCCAGGTGTCAGGCAGTGGTAGCTGATAACATTAAAATCTCTTGAATGTCAAACTATATGCAGCTAACCAGAGTCAGTCTTCGGAAATGATATCATCTTGTATCTTTTCTGAAACCACATCATTAAAAAGAAAAGAAAAAGATTCCAGCCCTCGATATTTAAATCTTCTCAAGTCAACTGTCTTAAAGAGCAGGTTTTCCATAATTTGGATGCCTGTTATTTTCTTCAGAAAATCATTATTTTAAATTGAGACTTGAATTTAAGTAATCATTCCCTTAAAAAAAGGAAAAAAAAAATATGTTTGACTTTCTCTATGCCTCAGATGCTTATTTCTAAATACTCTTTTATTTCACCTAACCTTTGAGCCATTTTTCTATGCTGCAAGCAGAACTGCATATTACCCATTGTATGAGCTGTATCGGAATGCTCCGATGTTGTTTGGGCTTTCTGAGGTGCTGTAATATAAATCACAGTGATTATTTAGGGTAGTAATGAGTTTGCTGTTACTGTAAGTGAATCTGGGTTTTTTTGTTAGGAAATAACATACAGGTTGTCTTTTCACTATTCTGACTTCTATCTTTGCTAAGTAAAGCTTCAATATCATTAAAACATAACATGGATTCATTCTATCTAATAGCTGTTGTCACCTTTTTGTTGTTTTGCATCCATTTTGAAATATGTTTTTTACAGCTAATGTTAATCTTAAAACACACTTATGTGCAATCTGATCTGTTTCTGAAGAGATATTTTTTAAATCTTAAGAGGAGCCCAAGGAGCATGGAGGTGATTATCCATATGTGCTTAGTGATGACTTGCATTCAAAAATTACTAAGATACCAATGGCAGGATTCGCATCACCTAAATTTAGTTACCACAAAAGTCCTCAGTCTGAAGAACCGAGGAAGAAATGAAGAGAAATAGGTGCCTCATCTCAGGACAGGGTGAATAACCTTGGGGAATTGTTTTTCTTTCTTCATTGCCTGAAAGTTGAACCTGGGGGAATAGCATAGTCTAAATGTTTCGCCTGATGACAGCTTTAATTTAAGGTGAGTTCTAGCAGCCTGAGTTTTGTAAGTGTTAAAATGCCAAATGACGTAAGCTGATGCCTACTGGAGTTTTGAGGACATTGGCATACTTAACCTCAAAAAAACTTTCAATATTTGGTACTTAAGTCCTAAATATAGACTTGGGGGGGGGAGGGGAAAGTTGGACAAAAATGATGGTTGGACTTGATATGGCTCTGACCCAGAAGGCAGTAGCTCTTCTCGCTGTGCAGAGCCCTCAGAAATCACAGCTCGCAGTCTGAAAGAGTTCCTAATTTTACACAGCCTTTGAATCTTAAAATGAGTGTAAGGGATTTTACAGAGTATTGGGGTTTGAACCCACAACCATTTTCACCAGCCACTGTTAGCAACTCTCACAAACGCTAATGGATTTGATAGCAGACCTTTATCTTAAGTGTCTGGTAGGGCTTTCATTTTTATTCCCTGTTGTAAAACTCTAAAACTAGAGACATATTTGCTCCTTTTTTTTTTCCTGTTATTCACCTTTACCAGAATTTTAAGCATCTTTTCAACTCGCCTTACAAAGCACCGGCAGCTAAATGTGCCCAAAGAGGATAATGTGCAGCAAAAATGAAAGGATTCAGACATTTTTTTTTTTTCCATTCCTGAAGGTGAATTCCAAGATCATGATTATTTTTATTTATACAGTGCCTAAAGAGTGCTAAATACTTTATGGAACAAATAAAAGACCTCTTGTAAAAAGCACGCATTCCTATAATCTAATTTTAGTCTCAAATCAGGCAGTATGAATGCTAAGCAGCAGGGCTTGAAGAAAAATGGAAGGTATATGAGGGCTACACTAATAAGATTGAGTAGTTATTTATGTTCGTTATCTGTTCCACTTAATAGCGCTGCAGTATCTTACTGGTTTATGTTCAATTTACATTGGTCTGTGGAGAAGATTTGACTGACACAAAATGGTATTTCTTGGGTTTGCTTAAAAAATGAGCCTTTGAACAGCAGTTTGAAGGAAGATAGAGAAAGGGACCATTATAGATGGATTTTAAGAGTCCATTCCAATGTAAGAAATGGCCACCTAAATTAAAATACAAAGCTTTTCTTTCCCCTCCTCGCTTCATTTACCAGCTTAGTTGAAATACTTGTGCTCCAAGCTGATCATTCATGTGTATCCTTAAGTGTTGCTTTAGCATTTAAGGTCATTGGGACAATGTTATTTAGAAAGTCAGTGCAAGGCATTAGATTTGTGGAAGTAACTTCAGATGTATATATGCATTTGTACATTCAGGGGAAAGTGTATATCAGCTTCTGGAGAATCAGAGCAGCAACTGAAGTCAAGGAGAGCTGAGTCAACATTGGTGGAGTTGATAAGTTTTCTCTTAGTACCTTTGCAAGGCATATGTTATATATTATTTTTTATATATATGTGCTTATATAATGGTGTACTATATGTTTTTTAAATAGTTAGAAATTAACTGCTGATTATTTTGTGCATCATGCTTACCATTGGTCCCAGAACAGCAGCAGTAAGGTACATGGATGGGGCAGTGTCAGGAGGCCCACACTGATACTCCTAGGACAGCAGATACTCCAGTTCAGTACTCTCCTCAATGTTCTTCACCTTCTGAGCATTGCTTTTACTTATGAAGTAATAGCTATTGTAGCATTTACAAAAATTGCAAATGTTTGAACGGTTCCAACAGATTTGCTGTGAATTACAAGTAAGTTTTACACAGTTCTCAGTAAATTATTTAAAGAGGTTTAAAAAAACCCCAGGAACCAAACACGTTCCCCAGTGCCCAAGGTTAACAGTTTATACTTCATCTACATTATATTAAAAACATTTTTACTGGATCCCATAAACGTTGCACATTTTTAAAAGGCAACGATCACAGTGGGATTAGATATGTTACATAAAGCCAGGCACAAAACCTGCAAACGGTAATTGGTGGCTGTTTTGTTCATTCTGAGGGTGCTGACTTGAGACTCCTCCTGTGAGATGATGCAGTTCTTCCACTCTGTGCCTTGCCAATAGAAGCAAGGCAGCCCCTAAAGTTTTTCTATGGTCAGCAGAAGACAACTGTGAGCCCCAAACTCACATGTTTGGAGCAGTGTCTCATAGTGGTGCCATAATTCTCTTACCAGCAGTGATGTTTTGCCAGTTTGGAGCCACTGAGGACCTACCCCACTTTCTGTGTATGTCTTCTCAATGTATTTTGCAAGTTGTGCCCTACGCAGCACTTCTTCAACAGCAAAGTGCCGGTGTAGCACTTCTCTTAGCTGGGCTGTAATGGAAAATATTTTTCATTGAGACCCTTGGAATTTTTAGAGCTTTCACATCGTTTTCTGCAGGGAACATTTAAGCCTCAGCAAAGCCATGAGTTGGATGCAAATCATGTCTGCTTGCCATAATCTAATCTTAATGAACATCCATGGTTCTCCATGGACATTCTTTCTTTCTTGACAGAGGGAAAGCAAGATACCAGGCTTCACCTCACACACATAAGAGAATTGACTTTCAGCCTTTTCTGATTAATTTGCTTTTGAATTTTTAGATACTAATCTCACAATGGTTCACGTGCTTAATTTTGGAGAATAGCTCTGCTGGTACCAAAGTAACTGCACAAGTCAGGGAAATTTTAGCATCAGTGCTGCTGCTTGCTCATTGCCGCAAAATGAATATCACCTTATGTGATCCTGAGCTTGTCATTGGGACTATATAGACAGCTCTACTTGATCAAGAAAGAAGAATATACACATAATAACTTGGGTTTGGTAGCATCCTCTTGAAACATGAATTTAGAATCATAAAGTCGAAGTTTAACATAAGGGCCTAATTGGCTGCTAATGCAATTTAGATAGATGGTTTGGGTTAAATAAGAGTACTGGAAAACTGCAGGTGCCACTGATTTTGGCTCAAAGGGCAAATGTGCTTTTCTGAACCAGGCTATTAATTCAGGCTTTTAAAAAGTGGCTGTGACATTTAGGAAATTGGCGAGGGCTTGGAGCTCAGGAGCCCATCTTTTAACTGGGTATTCAAAAGGTATTTTCTTCATTGATGTATTCTACTGGGGGGTACAAATGCATCTGCACCGATGCTCTTGTGAATGCCACAGAGACTGTGTTTCTTCTCAGCCGCTGGTAGCTTTCATTCCAGGATCGCACAATGGAGTAAGCAGAAGTTCCTAAAAAGTTTAATTTAACAAAAATGAAATATTATTATTCATGTCATGAGTAATTGAATCTGCAGATGTTCTCATTCTGTACCAATGGCTGGGGACAATATGACTCTAGATAGACTGTGGCAACATGAATTGATTTCTTTCTCTTTTTTTCTTTTCTCTTTCGCTATTTTTTTAGTTTCTTTTTAAACCTGTGAAGTGACTGTGTGGGGTTTTTGGGTTGTTTTTTTAGCTGATTGCTTGGAACTGACACTATGGGCTGTGCAGCTGTAAAAAAGACCTTCTCATTTTCATTGAGAGTAAATAAAATAAAGTATTGCAGAAATAGCGTTGCTTTTTTTCTGGTCCTGCCCTTTCAGAAATAAACAGACATAAAGCAATTGAATTTGGAATGGCGTTGTCAGGAAGAGATGGTTGCTGCTACCACTGAATATTCAGAATATAATAACTAAAGTAATCATGTTGCTAAAAAGCCACCTGTTACTTCCTTCAGTTTTTATCTGAAGGATAAAGTTCAGGTTTTTTGTTTCTGAATTTATAACAGGGATGGGAAGCCCAGCTCCTTCGAATCCTTATTATGTGCAAGGTAGTAATTCCTTATTAAAGTCGAGTAGAGAAAGAAACGATGCTTGCGAACATTTCCAAAGCTGTAAAAGATGAATATTTCCATGAAGGAACAGGAGTAGAATAACTTTAAAGTGCTCGTTAAGGCATGCGCGCAGAGTACATACAAACAATAAGTCTGTTTTGCTGAACTGTGAAATTTCACTGAGTAATTTCTCTAATAACAGAATAGATATTGCACCTCTGACCCCAGAGGAGCTGCAGGCTCGGTGCAGCAGCTGGCCCTGGCATCAGCAGAAACTTGTGCAACCAAAGCACGGGCTGCGTGCCGAGTGGTGGGAAGACAAGGAAAAAGGTGGTAACAGAAGAAATTTGACATACAACTTGTAATTGTCCTGGCTGATTTAAAAATTCAGAGAATGATTAATGGTGACGGTACTTTATTTATTGATTTCTTCCCCCCCGTGACCTAATCTTCAATGGAGCTGCACAGTTGCGGCCATAGCTGTGTGTTTGACAGCTACCTCCTAATTCCAAAGAACGCATTCAATCCGCTAGGAATGTACAGTAGCAGAAATTTTTAATTGGCATTTTCATGTTAGCTTTCTCTTCTGGAAATGATGCAGCGATGATGCTTTTCCTTTGTGCTATGGAGGATGCCTGTGGAAATAACAGTTCAGTAGCTGGAGCAGGAAGAAATAAACCCCCACAGTATCCCTCAAGATAATGCTGCACATACAGAAATGGGAAAAGAAGTCATATAGGAAAAACATTCAGTTAAAGCAGCAACTTATAGCTTCTATTTCAAAACTTGCAAGGTGAAAAAGAGTGATGTGGTTTAAAGGGGATATTGATTTGGCTGAGCTATGCGTGAACTCATGCTACAACCTCAGTGCTTCTCCGGTCTCTGAACCTCTTAGAATTAATGCAGTGGTTTTAGATTGATTGCTTGAAGTTTTTTTCTGTAAAGACAGTGAGGCTGATGAATGGCAAGTACAGTAGGTGATTCAGAAATAAATAAAGAAAGAAGTTACCTGAAGGGCTGAGGGAAACTTTGTCAGTTGTACTTTCTTGTTGTGCTGGGTAGTTAGAGCAAGCTAGTGAGAGACTATCTCATTTCTTTTGCCTCCCATTTTACCTTGTGAGTGATTGACTTTCTTCAGCAGCTCCATCAGGTAATGTGACATAAATGGGAAATAATTCCCATCATGAATTTGTCTCACAGTGCCAGGGACATAACAGACATTCCCAGGTATTCATCCATTTGAAAAAGAATCAGAGCTCAGACAGGTGCGGGAAATCTGGCAGTCAAGTTTGGTTTGCTGTTCTAATGCAGGTTTTAAAATGTTCGTCTTAAGTAGGCGATACTTTATTAACTTGTGGGATGCGCTGGGGCCTTGGTAGTGGGTGCTGGGTAATACAAAATATGTGGCAGGAGCTGTTTATTCTTTAAGAAGCTCTTAAAACAGCAGCGTTCAGGAGGAAGCGAGTGGTTCATCTCTTCATCTGGTATTATGTAGCAGCTGCTTTGAAAGACAGGCTGGCAAAGTGGAGAAAAGACAGCTATGCAAAGAAATATCTGCAGGAAAATCTTCTCAGCCCCTACCCAAACCTCTTTTCACAGAAATAAGATGCTTTATACCCTTGTTTTCTATGGGGCTTAGGGCTTTTATAACTCCTGATATTCTACCTTTTGAAGAGATACAGATGTCCAGTTTTCTTCTGACTTTTAGCTGTGATGATTTCCTTGGAAGAACCAAAGACAAAAACTTGTTTCCTTTTATAAATTTAATTTGGATTAACTTCATTCTCTGAAACAAGACACAGATTTAAGGAATTATAGCTAGAATTCACCAAAACAATAAGTAAGGAGATAAGGATTTCCAATAAATAAGGAAAAGCCCAAAGTCAGTTTTTTTTTCCTGTTTGCCTGTGTACTGCATGCATCAAATCTGGTCTCTTCTGACCTTCTAAAGGCTTATAAAGTGAATGGTCTCTATATATCTTACGGGGAAGCATCAAGTCTAATATAAGAAAATCAAAATGTCCAAAGCAAAATGCTGCATAAATAAAACAGAAGTCCAAAACCTCCACCAAATCCATCTTTGGTAGTATTCTGCCTATGTAAGAACATCTCAGGGTAACTAAGAGACAGTTGCACGTGATTTGCCTGTGCCCAGTAATGCCAGCACAACACTCATCATTGGATGCTTCTCTCACCATGGTTTTTAGGCTTCTGTATATGCAGAAATGCTCAAAATGTGCTTTAAAAAAAAAATCTGCTCCAAACACCAGTCTTTTTTACTGGTATTTCCTGTTTGAAAAAAGGGTCTTTTATCACATATCCCATATGTGCTTTATGGTGCTGAGACTTGATATCTGAGATATGATTTTATAATGAAAAATCCCCCAGGGAAGCGTGCAGATGTACTGTGGAAAGATACTGACACTTTGTGCTTTATTTGTAGGAAGGGTATGAAGAATTTCTCCCCTTCTTTTGAACAGAAAAGAATATTAAATTGAAAAGTAATCTCGTGTCTCTTTTAAAACTCCTGCAGATATATGTCCAAGTGGTGGCTGAATGATGTCCACATAAAAATGGTACTCTGTAACACATCACCCTAAAATATGGTAAATATACCTGATCACTGATGGTATCGCTGTTGCCTTTCTTTCAGCTAAATATGAAAGAAAAATAAATCTGAAGCCTTTTGAATTTGAAGTGAATTCTACAGCTAAGGAAATTCAGCAAGATGCTAGTAAAGGGGGCTATTTGATGCCATGCTCCATACTGGAAAGCTGTCTTGTGATTGAATGCAAATGTGACTTAGATATGTAAATCATATTCAAGATTTCATCAGTAAGTCTTTAATATATATAGCAACTATCATAAAGCATTTAAAAAAATGTTAATTGAAAGTATGGAATAGTGTTAGCAAGCTCTTTCAAAGAAAGCTTCAATTCAAGGCACGTAACAAGGAAGCAAGCGCTCTGATCTAGTCAAACAGAACCTCCCATGGTAAAAACCTATAATTGTTTTAAAGTTCTCTAAAAACCTACATCTCTGTTCTCATCTCATCCCACACACTGTGATATTCCTTATGTTCCTCACTCTCCTCTCTCAGAGCTGACTTTCTTTGTAGCCTTCTCCCACTCCCAGCGTGCTGCCTTCTCTCACCTCCTACGCATGGAGCTGCCTCCTGCTGCCCATACAACAAGCACTTTTCTACACATCCCAGCCCTTTCCTTTCCTTGAGCTTGTCTGTGCTGAATTCCCTACGAAGCCATCAGAATGTCTTACCCTGCACCAAAATCCAGAAGGTGAACTTTGTTTCCAAACTGAGGAAAATCTCAATAATAAGCCAAGCTCTCTTCTGAGAGCAGTCATCAGATGGAGCAAATGACTGATCTTTGTATTTAATGAAACCAAACCTATTTTAAAGAATAAAGACAGAGGAGTTGAACTAGGCTGTAACCCTCTAGTGCTTATGGAAATGCTTTCACAAGCAGCAGGGCAGTTCTCAGCAACGTTGACTTTAGTGGTTCAGCTTCAACCAACCTGGGTTCAATTCATCAACAAAATCTTGATATTAGTCCTAAGATCTAGAAGCGGGGGAGCACAGAAGCACGAGCAACTCTTGCTGCAGCTCTGGTTTTGATTGTCACTCCTTACCTAGTCATTAAGAAGAGGGATTTTAGAGGCATTTGCAAAGTTACCTTCCTATCTGCAGATGGTTTGCAACAGTGACAGCAGCTGTTCCAAAAGCAAGCATGAAGGGAGGTGTCGTCGCTTCTTTGCTATGTTTACAAATTTTTAACAAGACTGCTATTTAAAGTATGTTCTTTTGTGACTGTATGCAATATGTTATCGTCTAAATGCTGCTGGATTGATGGAGGGCATCAAAGGAATGCGTCACGGATAAATTTCTCTGCTTTGGAGTGGTTTGTTTTGGAGCTTGTGTAAATCTCGTAGTTTTGGGCAGAGGTTGCATGAACTAATACTGTAACCTGTGACTCGTGCTCCCATGACTGGAGGGGAAAGAAGGGCAGCCACATGATAGTGTTCAGCTGACAGGAGTTTACAGAAGAAGGCTGGGAAGCGCTTGAGTTCAGGAAAGACATAATTCTATGCTGAAAAGTGAAAAATAAGGAGAAATAAAGCACATTTCAGTTTTGCATGTTGAATGCGCTTTTGATGGCAGAGGAAAATACCAGCTTGGAATGATTTTCATGGTCTTATGTAACAAATCTCAACAACCACAGACTGAAGGAACTGAGAGGTGTGCTATGCCTTTGGAAGGCCATTGGAGGACTGGGATGCTCATGTATGGCTCTCCCCACCTCTCCAAGCAGCAGAAACTCAGGCAGGCTGTGCTGCTTTAACTGTGGTGCCTCATGGCATGACCAAAATGCCAAGCCTATGCTGGTGGGACTCAGCTGTTGACAGTGTCAGGACCATATCAACCCAAACCATACATGAGGGGTGAAAGCTTAGGTCCTGCCCAAGCTCTTCTGGTAGAAGCTGCTCAGTTTCAGTGTATCCTTTCTGTTGTGCTTTACGTAAAATGGTTGCCACTTAGGATGGTTGGGATTTTGTTGCTTTGCACCTCAGCTGTGAATGGAGGTTTCTGTCATTCTATAGGAAGCGCTCGCAGGACAAAGAAGGGAATGCATGTAGTCAAAAACTTAAATATAAAATCTAAACATTTGGTAAGGAAGCGAAAATCCAAACAGCCTCATTTCCATTGGAAGCATGTTGAGTTTCCATGTGGTTCCCCACTCCTGTGACTCATTTGCTGGTGTTCGTGTTATTCCCACTTGGCTTTGAAATACTTCCCCACCTTCTCAGGTGAAGGGATTCATCCCACAGTCCTTTACAGATCCATACTGAAGTGGGATGAATCATTCCTGTCTGTTTTCACTGTCAACTTGAAGGGTACCTACGCAACAGGGTTCCCATGGAAAAGTCCGTGGTGGAGACAGGTGAAGTTAAGGGGGAAAAGTTTCACTGTTGTCTTTGCCACCATTTTAATGAGACTGGAATTGCATTTCTTGAAATAACCCAGGGAGTGGGGAAATGTCCTACTGTGTGGTACCACTTGGTGAACCACACAAGTTAGGCTGTGATAAAGTGAGAATGTGTTGTGTGGTTTTGGGCATTAAATGCTAATGAATACATTTTGGCTAATGAAATATACTTTTCTTTCTGGCAGTAAGCGACTGTCTTTTCTTGATAGTGCTTGCATGTTGGGAAGCAGAACTAGAAAAATGCATTTAAAAATTGCACCTTTCTGAACTTGTTTAGAGGTCAGTAAAATGTAAATGGGAGAAAAAGAGCTGATGCAGATGCTTTCAGCTTGTGTAGATTCGGTATGAATACAGGAAGTTCTACAATGTAGGGCTCTAGGTTATACAGGAGTTCACTCAAAGGGGAAGGTGAGTGGTCTGTGGCTATTACCTGTTGGGGTGGTAGAAGAAAAGATATCATCATTCTCTGCAAAATCAAGAAGCCAGTATTCACAAGACTGTTCCTGTACGTATTATAGCTTACAACCACTCCATATAAGTTCTCCTGTCTGTTGCCATCCCCCTAACCTTTGAATACACCTGTGTGATCGAATCAGAGAGTAAAGGTCTAACATGTACTTCTTAATACCCTTGGACAGATTGCTGTCTCATTAGAAAGACCCGTCAAAGTAATTCAAGAACTGTAAGGTGCTAATAAGACACTGGCTTTAAAAATGGATTGGCTGACTGGAAAGTCTGGCAGGACCCCAGACTGAATATCTGGCCACAGGCTGGAATTATTCCTGCGCTAATCTGCTTGGTGTGTTCAGAGGATCTACTTCCATCTTGTGGAAGTGGGAGGTTTGGAAGCTGCTGACCCATGATGAGCTCCCATCTGTGGATCCAGCTTGCCACAATGATGTCTGGCAGGTGGCTGAAGAGTTTGCTGTTTTCTGCTGCTACAGTCCATGGGCCAGGGCATAGTTTATGAGTAGAGGCACATTCTGAATATGCCCAGCCCTAAACTGTACTTATATTTCACTAGGGTGATGTATAGGCTTTATGTAGCTCTGATTGCTGTGCTGAAGGGAGCTGTCAGAGCTTATCACCGTAACTTTATTTTTTCTATGCATCCTTGGGAGAGGAAGCTTTGGATTTTAGAAAGGGAATGGCAAAGAGAGAGCTGACAAAAAATCAGAAACTGCACTTCACTGAGAAGTGACTGGGCACAGCTTTTTAAAATACAGAGTTTGCAGTTGTGCAGAATTGATCTGGAAAAGATGCAAATTTCATCCAGAGCTAAATTCAGATTTAGATTTAAAATGCTACACACATGGGCAGCAGCTAATGCACTAGCCAAATTCACTCCATTATTAAGTTAAGAGACTACAGGTGACCCCCATGAAATGTATTAACATAATGTCAATAATGAATCTCTGAATAGGAAGGTGTAGAGGGAAATGTAAGCAGAGTTTGTAATATGGTACCGCACTTCCAGCCTGGCTTGTTTCTCGTTTCACAAACCTTTATGTGATAGATCCATCTGTTCCCAGGAGACGAAAGTGTGTTGATGCCATTTTCATGGGAGAGTTTGTTTCTGGGTTGAAGCTTTCTGAAGTTGCCTGAGACTTGGTATTTGTTGCCTGGGGCTAGCTATTGCCAAGACACTTAGCACAGCTAGCAGAGATTGCCTTCGCAGGCTGGATGGGCCCTTTACTTATCTCTATCAAGGCTCATTAAAGCTTCAAATCTCTGAATGCACATTCGAAATTGAGTGACAGTAACTTCTGGGAAAGTTTTGTTGAAAAGCCTGGCATTACTGAGTAATTATAATATAGCAGTACTTCATATGCAACTTGATTGTCACAGCCTGTGTCAAGAGAACTCATAATTTCTGAAGGATAAGACCATATGTTCCAAAAAGAGCTTTCAGAATGTGGGATACTTGTTTTGCAAGTTTGGTGGGGTTTTTTTTTTTCCTCTTCATAAAAAACAAACTGTTATGAAATAAGATTAAAAAACTTAATTAAACTGATTCCCAAAGAAGGAGTCCTAAACCTCTTGGATAAGCATGTTCTAATAGCTGTGGTTTCTGGTTTACTTCTGGGTGTAGCTGAAACAAAATGTTGCAAGAGTAGTTGAAAGGACACTGGTATCCTAAATATAGATCTAAGAACGTTTTTCTGCTTACAGAGGCTAATGCAGTAGTTAAGGATCTCTTCATGTAAGATGGCCATCGCCTTGCTGGTTATAATTGGCCCCCTGAAACAGAGTATGGACAGGAGAGTCTATCAAATGCCCAGACAGATTTGTGTGTAGCAGGTGTAAATGTTACATGCTGTGGGTTATGTCAGCATTGAATATAAATTCATCATTTTCCATTTTAAGCTGTATCTAATTCACCTATATTGTCCTGAAAACTTCACACTTCTTGAATGTAAAGTGGAAAGGTAGCTTGGGCATTGCTGGTGTTTAAAGTTAGAATTGAACCTGAGCTGACATTTCTGAGGATGTAAGAATTATCCTGCTCCAACAAAAAGAAATAATATTGACTAACAAGATCTCAGTCTGCTTTTGAAGACCCTGAATGTACACCATGGTTATATTTTTAGAGTACAATTTTATGTTCATCAGCAATAATATTCCAATAATGGGATAGTGAAAACCAATTAGAGTCAGGTTGGTGGCTTGGGATATTTTTATTCACAATAAGAGACAAGCACACAGAGAGATGTGATTATTGTCCCAAGAGATTACAATATCATAGTCACAAGCACAAATTCATCGGCTCATTAAGGATATCCCTGTAAGATTTCCTAATGGATTTTTTCTACCTTTCATATTGAAGGTGCTGTACAGCAACCAATCAAGCCTAGCTAGCCTTGCTAGGGAGAGATTTTACTTACATTGTTGTGATAAAATGGGATAAAATCGCTCTTGTAAATGTTTTATTTTCCTAGCTGGGAAAAAATTGCATCATCTTAGCCATGCATGCTCAACTCCTTTATGTTACGGTTAGCTTCCTTTAAATGAGGGTAGCATCATATAAAGTCTACCTGAAAATTTCCCCATTTTAAATACTTGGAATTTTCTAAATTACTCGTGCTCAATTTTACCTGTTTTCTTAACACTGCATTATTTCAAACATCCTCTTATTACTGTGTTCCTAGTAGATAACTTACGCAATAAGTGGCAGATACCTCCACTGGAAAGGAGCTATGTAGATTTCACATTTGTTAGGCTTGTAACTTTTCCTGATCCATGATTGGCATGGAGTATTGATTGAGGCGTTAGATTAATCCTAAACAACATGTTGTAACCGCATATTAGTATCAACCATGTAGATGTCCTCATCTGGACTGGCCATTGTGTGGTCAGTAGAGAAAAACTGGCACTTTCCAACAAAACCTTTTCCAAGGTAGGTATTTAAAATAGGTTGTATTGATTGCTTCGTACTCAATGTGGAAAAATACGCGCTGCTGCGCAGGGAGTCAGAATTAGTGGTTCAGGTGTGAAGACCTTCTCTGAAGAGGTCTAGAGAGCCTAAAGTCATGAGAAATGGATTGTACCAGCTTGCCACTTGACTCTTGATGGGGAGGGAAAATGTAAATGCTTCCATAAATCTTTTCCATTATGATGTATCATGGAATAACTTCTAATAGACTGACAGATGCTAAAAAGATCACCCATTTTCCATGACCTGTCAGGTTAATTAGACAGATTCTGCCTATATTCTTTTTATGTTCCAAATCCCAATGATCTGGTCGGCTGAGTTTTAGCTGACCAGTTTGCATTGTCTGCAGCAAACCATCTTGTCTCTAAAGGCTTCACTGACTGATGTTAAGAATAAGCTAATTCTGTGGAGTATAGCCTCCATCGGGCAGCTTTCTCGTAAATGCTAATGAGTAAGTAGCAAGAGGTGTTTCAGAAGTGATGTGAGCTGCCTCCACTTAACCAAATACCCACCTTTTTCCTAGTTTTAGCTTGTCCCAGTCTTCATTTCCTAATCTAGGCAAACCACAAGAGAACTGTTTAGCTAATGAATGATTGAAAAGTATGAACTCCAAATTCAGTAAGTCAAGAAGAAAACAAACATAAAACTCCACAGAGATAACAAAATGTATGCTTAAATGCATCATTCAATTACTCTGCTCACTCTTTGCTTCCCATTACACTCTGCTTTGTCAGTACACAGTGTATCTAAATGGCAATCTCTTTGTGACAAGAAACTTTTCTTCATGCTTTTACCTGCTGGTGCAGAACACTGTTGGTACTTTGCAAATATCAAACAGTAAAAAGAATTTATTGCAAGCAGCATATGAATTACGCAATAGTTAGTGAAGCTTCTCAGAATTTTCCCTAGCCAGTACCAAGGTAGCCACCAAAGCGCACAGGTTTGGGCAGCACTGATCTTTATGAATGAGAAGGGCAGTTTCTGGTCAACTAGTGTTAGAAGACTGTGGTTCCCGAAGTCACCAAGGGCCATACAAACCATAGAACGATTGTGATCAATATGGCATTATTCTTTGTTTTTTCTCTCAGGATAAGTCAGCCAGGAATCATATTGCCATTGCATGCTTAAAATTGTTTGTCCCCGAGGATGTAAGTTTATCAGGTTTTGTGCTCAAGCTTTTCTTTCTTGACTGTTCCTAAAAAGTTGGTTCATCAACCTGCCACAATTGGATCAAAGCAGCTTTTCTTGCTCAGAAGCTACCCTTACAGTAGAAACCAGAAGTTCGCTTGCCTCAAAGAACAGAGCCAACTGCTTTGTCTTGCACAGTTCTTAGCAGGTCTCTTTAACTGCCTATAACATGAGTAAGTCAAAGGCAGAGCTAACTTTTGTATTATTAGGCTGCATGACATTAATGTTTCTTGGGAGCTCAAGATGAGCATTTTCAGTGTACTAGCATCTGAAAATGATTGTATGATTCTCCAGAGCCTTTGCTTGGATATTGCAAGCAGATGTTAGTTAAAAAAAAAAAAAAAGAAAATAGATAGTGGTATTGATGAGCCCCATCATAAAAAGATAAAACAAAAATGCCATTACCTTTGCATTGCTGTGTATCTTAAGATGATGAAATGTGGCAGTTATTATGGAAGAAATGGTCTTTTTACATCCTCCAGCTATAGTCTATTGCATATGATTAACACTAGAGTCTTTACTAATTAGCTTTTATGGTCAAACAGTTTTCGTGAAGTTGGTTTCAAAGAAATAAAAATTAAATAGCTCTGAAAGATAGAATTATGGAATATGAATGCATAGATAATCTTTACAAGCTAGAGGAAAATTATCATTCAGCACCAAAAGCTATATAAAAAGACCCAGTAATATCTCAGGTACTGCAAAATAGTGTTTGTGGCTAAGTCATGACCCTAGGATTTTATAAATACAGTCTAAGTCAGGTGGGGGATATACAGGATTATTTTTTGTCTGATAGCATAATCTGATGAAACTTTACATATTGATGCTGTGAATGCAGGTGGTATAGAACTGAAAAGAGCAGGATGCAAAACTTCATAGAATCACGGAGTGGTCTGGGTTGGAAAGGACCTTAAGATCATCTTGTTCCAACCTCTTGCCATGGGCAGGGACACAGATTGCTCCAGGCCCTGTCCCCTTTACTCATCCCTGTAAAATGAAAAAATACAAAAATAGGATGTGGTCAACTGAATTCATCCCATTGGAAGAACTGCTGCAAACCAAAATGAGTAATTTCCTGCTTCACCATTTTGCTCCATAGCTTTTCTTTGCATTGCTTTCTTAGTTTGTCATACCTTCTAATAAAACACTGCTTCAACTGACTTCATCCCACAGTGTTGCACTGCATCTTCTATTTGTAAATGTAGTGACGAAAGAGCTTTTAAAAGACGCTTTCACTGAAATGAGGTGTGTCTTTTCCAGGTTGAACTGTCTTCATTCACCTGTGTGTTTGTGCAGATAAGCTTTACTAAACCATGGTCCAGGAAATATCCTCTCTTCAGTGAGCGTGTAGCAATTACAATTCACAGAAGGCAGAAGAAGTGCTGGATTTACTGCAGTTTTCAGAACAACTTAGTTTTATAGCAGAAAAAAACCACAACAAACAACATTTAAGCGTTTAGGGGCTTTTATCCCATTCACTACTGATAAATTTCTGGCTCCCAGAAGGTTTAGCAACCCAAGTACTTTTGGAAAATCTATCCTTTGCTCACTGAATCTCATAGATGAATCACAACCATTTAATCCTTTTATAGGATTAAAATTAAAAGGGGCGGTCTTAACTTTTGAGGTGACTACATTTGGAATCAAGACTTTTGTAGTGGACAGCGGAGACAAACCCACCAAACTTCAAAAAGGCTAGATGTCATAATTAGTTTCATTAAATTTGCCACATTTCTGTATCATGAAACCCTTCAGCATATGACAACTTTATGTCAAAGAGATTCTTAGACAATTATTACATATTAAACACAAAAGAAGTCATTCTCATAGGCTGGCTTTTTTTCAATGTGTTTTCATAGGAAGGCTTTATTGTTCCAGTTGTATTGTGGAGCCCTTCAACAGAGAATTCGCAGTTCTGATATAATTTACGTATCTCAGATTGCCCAAATGCTCTTTTCTTTGGTCCCATTGTTAACATTAGTTTCTGTCCTAGGCTAGATTGTTCCAGCTCTTAGAACCTGCAAAAATCAAATATTCTCCTGAAGTGGCACAGGATGACCATGAGAGACTTTGATTTGAATATTGTCCTCTAGTGACAGTATTTAGAGTTTATTTTTTTGTTGCTTTTAATATGGTTTGGGGTTTTTTTTTGGGGGGAAGGAAGAGGTTGTACCTAGTTATACAAATTCCCAGTATTATTGCTAACAAATAAATACATATATAATCATAGAATCTTACTTATTCAGAGAAGCATCCAATGAAGGAATTGGGAGCAATTAGGTATATATAGGCAATTCATGTTTTCAGAGCGTCTTACAAACTCCATTTTAAGCCAGGAGGATTGTCTCTCAGGATGAGGCTATCTCCACAGCATCATCCACTGCTGAGGTCTTGGCTTCCTTTTTTGACCGTTGTAGATGTAGGCCAAATAAATGCAAAGCTTGTCTTGATTTTGAGATGCACCTTCTACACTAGAGATACACTGATGACTGTCATTTTGTATTCAAGACATCACTATCCAGCAATAAACACATCTAGTACTACACCAAATTTAAGGACTTGAAGCCTTGGAAATGCCACAGGGAGTTAAATTATGAAATGGTCCATTAATAAAAGAAAAAAAAGCCCACCACTATTTCAAGTGTTTGGAGAAGTTTCTTTAGTGGATGTAAAATAGGTTCTATTGCTCAAGAGTCTTAATACATGAAAAAAAGCTGGCCCCATTATATCATTAAGAGAATTCACTTCTTATTTACAAGTTAGGATTAATTTTACTGAGGCTTAAATGCTATAAACCCCTGTTGTGTGGCAGAGACTGTGACATTCTGTTACAGGTTAATTTCTTTCCTTGCAAATTAGAAAATAGTGTGACTTGTAAAACAGGGGGAGAGAAAGGGGAAATATGCCAGCAGCTAAGCTTAGACCTCTTTGCCTTTTGGCTTCTCCTTTCATTTTCTAGTCTGCTGCACTTCTTTCAGGGATTTGGATGCTGGATGCCAATTTAAATTTCCAGTGCATTTAGCATCCTCCAGTACCAGGGGGATTGAAAAGAGAATTAAGAATGTACACAGCATAAAAAAAAAGGATGAAGTATTTTTTCTCCACAGTCCTTTTTATCTTTATACTTCTCTGTGATCGCAATGATAACAGAATCCGGTAAACTACAGCCACAGAAAGCCAGTAGCAGATTTGTTTTTGCAAAGGTGTGTTTAGGACAGGAACTAGACTGGGCTCACTCACTCACAATCTGTAGAGGGCTCTTTCACAGATCAACAGACTATAAGATTACTTTCTTGAATATGAGCCATTGATGGACCCATGCAGGCTACTAAGAGTCATGTAAGAGTCTTTTATCCTGTCTCAGCAGGGACATCTTCCCGGTGGGCTTCACCAGAGAGTGTTTTCCTAGCATCAGATTTAATAGAGGGAGAGAGGGGTTGGGAGGAAGATGAATGTTTGTGCCAGTTCCCCACAAGTTCACAGAAAATACTGGCTAGAGCAGGAGTGGCCCTGACTCCTGTCATGCTCCAGCCTTTTCTGTGTACTCAGAGTGGCATATTTTTAATCAAATGTGAAATACAGCTTTAGCAGGTCGAATGGATTAGCCTTCCCTGCAAGTACATCTGTCTGCTTTAGTCAAGAGTGCAACTTGTATTTTTAAACTGTTTCACACCTAAGGTTGTCACCTTTAACTTCATCAGTTTAATGTGTATTTGGAGTTTTAATTGTTAAAGGTGGCAACTATTTTAATAACCATATCCAATTGAGTTTCAAAGTACGTTCAGTGACAACAGCAAGGTAGGAAACTTCTCATCTGGTCTGTCATAAAAGCTTGGAAACGTTTGAGACAAACAGGGAGTGATCTGTTCCTTTTTTTAATACCGTATCAAGATTACAGCACTTGTAAATATTTAAGTTTTCCTTGCTTTGGGCTTTCAAATCTGCCTACATTTAGAGAGTTAATATTGTTGTCTTCAAAAGCTGGAAAATCTGGTCATGACAATATACATAACTGATTTTCTTCCTCTAACGCTTGTTGTTATTTATCAGCATCTCATCAGTCTCCTGATCTTACACAGCGTTGAAGCTATCAAAGAACAGGAGGGATTTTCACCTACCTTATTTCTGGGCCTCTGAATCAGCCGAGCCTCTAATAAAGTTAGGCTGTTCATATCAAACCATCCCTTATCAGTAATGTACTTTGAAAGCTGTTCTATCTGGTTAAATCCAAGTGAAATAATAGACCTCGTACCTGTCACATCCTCAGGCGTCTGTAAAGTGTTGTTGCTTCACTGAAATAAAGAGTTCAGGTGATTTCTGTGTGCCAAGAAATTTATGTCAATATTGGAGATAATTTAAAAAATAGCTTGATTTTTGGAGTACTTGAAGGTTCTATATATTAACCACTGCTGTATTTCAGTGCCAGACATGGTATGAAATTGTTCTCATTTTTTCTTGCAACATAGACTTTGAAAATTCCAATTTTTCTTTTTGGTACTATTTGCAATTAGCATTTACATTTCTGAGCTGTGTTTCAGTGTGTTGTTTAGACAAGTTTCCAGGGACTTGTTCATTTTATTAAGCATGGTTATCAAAAAATAAAATTTCAAAAAAGCCAAATGAAAACAAATCTCCAAACTTTTAAAGCTGTCTTTACGGGAATTTATGGGATTAGAAGCCTAAAGAGAGACAGGAAAATAAAAATACATCCAAAAACTCATGGGCTCAAGAAGGTCTCAGCCAATACTCTTAAGACAAGTTTAATTCTATTTTCATTGAAGTAGATAGGAAATGTTAACATACTGTTCAGTAGAAACCAACATTGACTTCTCTGAAGAGCTTATAATAGATGACTACCTTCCAATCGTTGCTGTCATGTTGAAATTCTTCCTTCTATGCTGCAACACCCAGCAGTGTAAGTGCAGACCGCAAAAACTCCAGCAGTCGATACTCTGCAAAATCTCAGACAACAGAGAACAGGATAACATGATAGCTTGATCATATAATATTGGGTTAAAAATGTGAAACATAGTCCTTTGATTTCTATTGGAATCATCTTCCAGTCATTGCAGTGTAACAAAATTCATCACTTATCATAATAGATATCACAGAATCATAGAATGGTTTGAATTGGAATGGACCTTAAGATTATCCAGTTCCAACCCCCTGCCATGGGCAGGGACACCTACCACTAAACCATGCCACCCAACACTGTCCAGTGAAGACTACCAGGGTTCGACCATTCACAACTTCGTTGGGCAACCTGTGCCAGTGTCTCACCACCCTCACAGTAAAGAACTTCCTTATATCTATCCTGAAATTCCCCCGTTTAAGTCTGTATATTAAGACTTACATATTTTCATTTAAAAAAAAATAAAGAATAAAAAGCAGTGTATCCCAGTAGTATTGCAAAAGTTGCTGGAACAAGATCTTCTGGTTCTTATTCCCAATGCCTTGCACATTCCAATCTCTTTTCTGTTCCACTGCCTGCCTGTCCGTTAAGTAGGAACAAAACTCAAAGAGTGCCTGGTGTGTTTTGTACTTTTTTTTTTCCTTTTTTTAATTTGAATGTTGGTTCAAGGCCATGTTTCAGCAAAGCGTGTCAGCATTTGTTTAAGTCTCGCTGACTCTAGAGATGAGCGCAGTGTTTTGAGAGAGCAAGGCCTCTGAAGTTCTGCAAAAACACTACATCCTCAGTATAAATACTATCTCTTGTTTTATCTGTTCAGTGATGGGCTATGCTCTTTTTGTTTTTTAAAGCAAGTGCCTTCATTTATCACCATCCAGGGACCTATTTGGATAGTCAGTGGACAGAAAATAAGGCATGAATCTGTTGGAAAAATCACTTGGCTTGTGTTGTCCTGTCTAAATATAACTCCCTGATCAAAGCGCAGAGTGTCTTTTGTAAGTCCTATCCAAAACGGGTATTAGATGAAGAATATACAGAAGCCTTCAGATTTTTGACAATGCCTTTTCAAAGGCATATTCCGAATGCAGCATCATGTGATGCTGTTTGAACTAAGCATTTTGCCTTCAATTTATTTTTCCTTGCATTTGTGTCACTCTATAGAGATAATTGTGTACCCAGCTAAAAAAAAAAAAACATAATAATTTAAAAATTCAACTAAAATGCTGGGGATTTTTGAAGGCTACTGGAGAAAACTGGTTGCAGTGTTATGTCTTAGAAGTGTTTTATGTATTTGTAGCAACTTATGGACATAAATAAACATAAATTGTTGCAGGGTTTTGTAGCACATTCATAAACATAAGTGTCCTTGCAGCTGAAATGGTATCCTTCTGAAATGACACTGAGTAAAAGCTGGTTTTTATTTAGCTACTAACTAGATTTACAAACTAACTAGTTTATCAGTGTCTTTCAGGTGACTCTTCCTGTTCTGGGGAGAGATGCAGGTGTAGGCTTAAGAAGAATATGACTAAAGCCTGGTGAACCTTTACCAATTATTAATTGAGCATTGAGATTTGGTTACATTGCTCTTTCAGTGCTGTGGTTTTACAGAACAAAACTGTTAGCTGTTGTGGGAGTGCAGACACAGGAGAGAGGGATATGCTGGGACTCAAGGCTTTCCTACGAGCACATGCTGTAAGAGTAGGGGCCAGGGAGAGAAAGTTGTTCTTGTAGAGCTGCCACAAACAGTGCTAATTAGTACACTGATTTTACAAGTGATGGAGGGGACTTATACAGATAGAATTAATTATTAAAATCTCTTTCTTCAAAACACTGTTTCTAAGGTGCTTTGCATGATTATAATATGAACCTGCCCTACAAAGAAGTCGCAGATCTAAGATCAGATTCAGACAACAGTCATGCGCTTTATCAACAGTTTGAAGATGAATGTATGCACACATCCGGTGAAATTAGAGAGTCTGGTTTGGAGAGATGCTGTCAGGATCAAAGCCTGGGGAGTGCAACATAGTGAAGTCAACAAGCATCAGAGGAAAATAAGACTTTACTAAGTCAGCCCAAATATATGGGGCAGATCCCTGGCTTTCAAGTTTTTAATGTATTGAGTTTCTTGATAGTTTCATTAACTTTATTGTGGTTTTTTTCTTCAGAATGCAGAGAGGAGCGTAATAAACAAATCCAGCTATGATTATGCTGGAATTGCACTCTCTTGGTGCTGGATTTTCTCCTAAACTCCCTGCAATTATCTGCAGTAGCTGCTCTATAGTGAGCTGGGTTGGGGTTTTTTTTTTTCAGCTATCTAATTGGGGTTCATGCTTCAGGGACCTATTTTTAGAGTTATAGTGAAAATCAGACCTCGCAGTGGAGAAGGGTTTGTAGCAGATCAAAGGCCAAATTGTTATTTCTTATGCTGGTTTTATTCTTAGCCCTGCATAATGATGCTCCTCATGTCTGGAGCACAGATAAAAATGAGATATTGATGACTTTCAGACTCCAAAAGCCTTTTGCTTGTCTAGAATACAATTATATAAGTGGCAGTAAGTGATGCCTGAATGAGATTAATATAGGCTGCCGTGTTCCTCATTGCTACAGGTAGGAATGAGAAGATCTAGGAATAACTATTAAAAGTATTAAGCAATAAAGTTTGGTAGTAAAAAGGAGAGACTGGTTGTTTCTTTTTTTCCCTTTAATTTCATGAAAATTTGAAGTAATGAGTAGCTGCATTATATAAACCATCAGGTGTGATGATGCATTACATATATTATTTCATGTAAGAGTAGTTTCGAAAGATCTAATGCACCTTCTCAATCTCATTTGAAGCAGTCAGAGAATATTTAATAATAGAATTTTCTCTTTACAGCCTCAATGTTTCTATCCATCTACATTCATAAAATTAAAAGCAGAGTTTGTGTAATTTGAAAGCAATTTAGTCTACCAAATAACAGTGCACAGAAGGAGGCTCAGCCTCCACTGATAGAGTTATGTCTTTCTACTGGTTAAGTTTTGGGGCAGAATCTGTTCTCAGTTTTATACCTCCATAAACTGACAATGATTTCATTAGTGCCATTACACTTAATCTGTGTAATTCAAGTAAGAATTGAGACCCTGGAGGTTGAAAAGCACAATGTCAAATTGCAATAACTATGAAGTCAATCACTGTATAATTTCCCTTAGGTTTCATGGACAGTGAAGTCTCTGGATACCTGGATAAACTTTGAATAACTAGGGGAATGTAAATTTATGGGTTTGTGTTGAGGAACTGAGCTTTCAGGGAGGAAGATGTTTGTTCAGTTGGGGCTTTTTTTCCTGAGAAGGTGAAAGCATTACATTGATTACACTGAGGTAATTGATGTGCGGCAGCCCATTTACTGCGAAATAAAACACATCAGAAGAAAAGAGAATTACTTGAAAGTATAATATTAAAATCTGTTGAACTTAAGTGAATCCATTGAATTTCATTGTGAAGAATCACTTGCTTGAAAAGTTACCTAAACTGACACTAACTGTGTGCTGGGAAATGAAGCAACAGAATGAAATTCTGATCTCGTTTATACTGATATAATTAAGGAAGATTGTAGGCCCTTTCGTCTTTGAGGTGATCCTTGTGCATGAGCAGGGCCAATGGGGACTATAATAATAAAACTGATATATCTGAGAAAATCACTGACACTGGTGTGAAGCTGCTTTATGGGTAAGAGAAAAGCTGATCAGCAGATAAAACATCCACAATACATTTTTCTCAGGGGGTTGTTCACATAACACACACATGAGCGTGGGAATGAGAAGGGTGATTATCTTTTACATTAAAGTCTTTTTATGTCCCCATGGAATATAAAGCAGCTATAGGAAAGAATTTACACCTATGTCCAGTTCCCTGCACATGGTGTGAAACATAGAGAGAATATGTGCGTGAATGGGGAGAAAGGCCCATATAGAATATATCTCAGCACTGAAAAGGGGTTTTTTGCTTTGCAAAGCTCATAGGGGAGCTTGAGCATGGGACTTTGTCCGTGCAACCCCCAGATTGCGCTCATGCCCTTCCTAGAAGCGAGTATATTCAAGGCAACGTGAAATGAAATCCAGTAGCCTTGTCTGTGCTGCAGATGGAGGCAGGAAGGTGGCCTCCCTTTCTTCTTACAAGCCATTCAGCTCTGCAAAGAGAAATCTGGGGTATTGAGCTACCAGCTGTTCCTGCCGCAGGTGCCTCTGAGGATGCTGCTGGGGAAGGATTAAGACTGGGGCCAGGCAATGTGGATCAGACAGAGTATCTGCTGTGAACGCTTGTGTGCACCTTGTAGGGCAGCTGCTGTCACTGGTCCGATTTTGCTTTGGTGCTTGTTGGGATTCAATGGAAAATTCCATTTATTATCTTACAGAAAAAATAGATCAGGATATGTCTGCAGCTCTTCTATCCAGAGCAGCATTCTGATAGCCGTTTCACCTCTAACTCCTTTAGTGTGGATAAAGCTGTTGTTTCTCCTTTACTGAAAAATAAAAAATTAAAATATATTTTAAATACATTTATATCTATAAATATAAAAATTCTGTATTTTTAAGTGTGGCAACTGTGTGGCGCAACATTCCTGTGAAACTCTTTTGAAATGCCCGGTATTTCAAAAGTATCCATTAATCAGGGCTGCCCAACTGGGCCTGATTTTTCAGATCTTCTGGGTGTTTGTTGCTTTCATTGATCTTTAACAGGAGTGGACGGTCAGAGCATCTGAAAATCTGTGAGGCAGGCAGATGAATGTTGATGAACCAGAGGGAGAGTGAGGAAAGAAAATGCTTTGTTTGATATTGCTAATTGTTTTGTTTTGGCAATTAAGTATTTTTTGAAGCAAGTGATTGATTTGGTGAGAGATGAAAAGGGATTAAGTGTGACCCACTGAAACTCGTTTCTAGCCCTAGCTGCTTATTATGAAATTAGTTTTTGTTTCAGAATGAAACACACAGACAGACTTGGTGGTATGGAAACTATCAATTAGCTGGATATACAGAGAAATCCCTTTCTGTAAGATGTCATCTTATGTGACAATCTTCTAAATATATTCTTTTGAGAGTTTTAATTATTTGGTGATTTTTTTTAAAAGCAGTGATAAGGAAAATAGATAGATGGTGCTGGAAAACAACTGAAAATACTTGTTTACTCTTTTGTTTCCCCAAAACATATCCAGAACAAACTCTTTTGGCAATTTTAAAATAATGCCACTGCTTTGGTCAAGGAGTATAACCTTCTGTCAAGAGTTGCTTTATACTGTTATCATGAAGTATTGATTTTAGTGCCTTTGAGTTGAAGTAATAATAATACCATGTTGTTTGCTTCATTTTTTTCCCCCATCTGAAGAGCTGGGAATTACTGTGAACTTAGGTGGTGGGTACAGACTCAAGCAGGAAAGCATTTGTGTTACTATGACTATCAGATACACAGACATTGCATAGAATGAGCTTAAGAAGACTGTAGTGTTTGGGGCACCTTTTTTTCAGACCTTTTCTGAAATAAATGTCTCATTGAAGCTCAGCCTTGTGTACCTCCAAAGATTTGGGACCTAATTTTCACACAAAACAAAATTCACTGAAAAAATCAGATCTGAAAAAGTATTTGCTTTAAAGGAATAATGGGGCTTCTCACATATTTAAACCACTTTATGAAACACAAGAGTATGGAAAAAAAAATACCTAGGATCCCCCAAATTTTGGTTCTGTTCTTAGGAACATGAGTGGATTTTACAGAGGGTTCAGCATGGCTTGATGTAGCCCCTTCCACAAGGATGATCCTTGGCCATCCTTGGTGCCCAGCCAGCCAACCTCCAGCTCCATCTGTCACTTTGTGGATAATTTGTCTTTGTAGCTGCAGCTCTCAGTGCAGAGATGAGCATCTGAAAAGGACATACAGAAGGAGGCAAAGAAGAAAGAATAGAGAGGAAGAGAACGGGGCTCTTAACAGCACCGCTTGATTTGATGTTTTGCCTGAATCTTCACAAGTGTAAATATTTGACTGCAGTTTTGGTGCTTTTTTTATTCTCCTTCAGGTAAAGTATTTGTTTACATAGCATAACATTTCCTCCTTCCTCTCTTCTGTTCTTACACTTCACAAGTGAAAATCTGCAGCGGTTTTTTTGGCAAGGGTTTAAAGGTAATGGCACGATGAGCGTGAACGCTGCTTTTTCTTGCGATTGTATAAATCACTCTCCTTTTACTGAAGGCTCCCATGGGGAAGGGCATTTGAGTTTTGACCCATTTTTTTTGCAGCCTCACCCCGGTGAGAGTCCAAATAGACCTGGAAATCCTGGTTAACAAAACCATTACTTTTTTAGTGTGATCATCCAAGTTTCAAATTCTGGCTCAGGTGAGACCTTCCTTACACAGTGGAGGGCAATTTAGGAGTTAATGCTGGAAATCTTGCCCTTGACAAGAATAATCAACACAAGAGTTCTATTCCCAAGATAAAAACCATGGATATGTCCCTACTTCTAGGAATCACATTAATTATTTGCTTTTTCATCCAGGCACCATTGCCTCCAGCACATGCCATTGCACATGCTCATGGAAGGAGGGTTTGAATTCAGAAGAGTTTACCTTCTTTTTGACAGCTTTTTTGGAAATGAGAGGGACTCTACCATAGGTTTCTATTTAAACTGTTTATTTAGAAGGTGGCAACAAACGACTAAACATATGTTCTTTCAGTTGTGTAGATGTAAAGACATTTGGTTATAAAGCTTAGCTATATGAAGGTTGCTTTTAAATGCCATAAAAGGAGCAAAAAATTAGCCTTTAAAAATCCATAAACAAGGATACATGTTGACATTTGGCAGGTTCATACCCCATTTTTGAGATCTTGTACAACAAAACAGTCACAAAGGAGATTTAACACTGCACCATCTCTGGCATTAAAAAATCTCCCTCTTTCGGGAGACTTTGCTCAAGTATATAGTTGCAAGGTTTAGGAGTAGCTTAATTTAAGCATACTGAAACCTGATGATTGAGTGAAACAGCTTTTAATAACACGTACCTTGCTCCCAAGGCAGAGAAGATGACTTGCAATTTTTTTTCTTAATGAAAATGGAATAGGAAGGAATTAGGCTTCATAGGCGTGTTTCAGAAGTGCTAATGCAAGAAGCAAAGCAGTAATGAAAGTACAGATCTTATTGTTTTTAGTACAGATCTTATTGTTTTTGTCATGCAAAAGAAAGTCACTGAACCTGTATTGACTTACAAGGGCGGATTTTCACATTACTAACAATTTTCTCTGTACATTTTATTATGAAATTACTTGACACTTAAATACCTTAATAAAATTATCAGGTTTAAAAGACCAGCATGGGAGTGTGTGGAAGATGTCATGCTGTCACTTGTGCGGCTTCTCATTAAAGATTCAATCTTATTTATTTTGATTTATGAGTTAGGAAAGAAGGTCTTTTGTAGAATAACCTGCAAACATATCACAATTAGTTGTTCACACTCATGGCATCTCCAGAACAGAAGGTACCCACTAGGTTAATGATTTTCCTGCCTGACATTGGTCATATTCCTTGTCTTATGGGACAACAGATGATTCAAGATTGTAATGTTCTTTTAAATCACAGAGGACTGGCAAACCCCTCATATTCAGATGACGAGGGAGTAGATATGTTGAAGAGTATAGCAAAGCTATTGAAGTAAATATAAATAATTTGGGGATGAAATCTCTGGCACCCAAAATATTTTCTTGAGCTTAACTGCGGATGTTTTGATATGCTATTAGGAATTTTTAAGCTATATTTGGCTTTGTTTTCATAAGGTCAACTATCTGTAAAGCACTGTTCTCCATCTGTGGAGAAAGGAACGCTTGAAAGCCAGGTTTAGTGTCTCCTTGGGTTTTCATTCTTAATTAATCCTTTGGGAATGTCATTCTCCCTTCATTTCATCCATCATGGTCTTTGGGAATGATTATATAGCATTTGAAGAACTGAATCCAACTTCTCTGACATACTCGATACTGCATGATCTTATGTAAGTGCTGTCTGGAAAGTAGTATGTAGCTAGACTGAAAAACGGACAGTGTGGGTTCCCATTAGCTGAAATACCTAAAGAATTTGTTATATGTAGAGTTTTGTTCACTTATGCTTAATAGATCTCCACTTTTACTTAGGGAAAATTAGTTTCATTTTCTCTTCCTACCATTAATAGCTATTAGAGTTGAAAATACGGCTTTAAACACATCATTAAAGTACACTTAAGTAACTTGCAATTGACAATTAACTCAGCATGGTAATACATTATCATAACATTTTCCCTTGATAGGTCTGTCTCTTAAAAGATACAAGGAAAGACAAAGGATGACTTTGTAAGACTCATGTTGAAATTATTTCTGGTTTAATCTTTCAGATTTTTTTTATTTTATCAGTGGAATGTGTTCCATCATATATTCAAATACCATTTATTTGGTGTTTGGTGGTGGGCAGTTGTAACAGACTGCGTTGAGTAGGTGTCTGGGCTCTGTTGATTTGTTTCTGTGGGGACAGTGGTCTGGTGGGATGGATACAGAGTAATCAAAGGGATATACAGGCGGAATTAAGATCCATATTCAAACACATTTGGCTCACAGGTTTTATTAACATCCTCTTCAGCGGAGCACACAATATGTTCTAGGAAAAAAAAACTGATTACCAACATCTCAGTATAACATACCGTGTGTTTTCCCTTTCAAGACAGTAGTGAAACACAGTACTGCACTTAAACTGAAAGCATTGTTTGTTCTGTATGTAAGACCCAGAGGTAATGGTGAGCATGTGAGTGTGCAGCTCCTCAGCATGGTGACCAAGGACTGCCACTTTCCAAAGCTAAGTTGGAACGTTATTATGACAGTTGCAGCACCGATGACATTCTCTATTCCTTGCACAGCCAATGGGCATTGACCTTATCCTGTCAAAGCGTGTAAAAAGCAACGAGGGCAACACTGGCTTTGTGAAAATTGGACACATTTATGTAGGACATTTCACCATATTAACATACAGTGAGTTGTAGAAATGCAGCTAAAATCCCCGCTGTGCTGTAAGGTTTTTTTCAGTGGAGCTAGAAATGCAACAAAGGCAACTGAGGTCTGAGCAAATGTTTTTTCTAATGCTTTAAAAGCAAAACCACCGGTGCCAGGCATGCAAAATCCCATTAGTTCTATGCCCCAGACCTCCTCTCCTGTTTTCTTGTAAATCCACTCTTAGACATACTGGTTTGAAAATTGTACATCTTAGGGCTCTGCAGCCTGGCATACTGAGCAGTTTGTTTCATTTTGAACATTTTCACCATGCTTGAATCTGCAGAACTTAAAGAAATAAAACTGTTTGCATACATTCTGCTGAAGCTGATAGGAGCACAGCATTCCAGCGTAGTACTTCCTAGCTCACTCTCCTCCCTTTCCTCAATCATTTCTTGAAAATTCCTTCATAATAACCTTATCCAAACCACAAATATGAAAGTCAAATAAGCCCAAAGGAGATTTATCATCCTCTGACTCCACACTCCTTTTATGATTAATAATGACATTGATTCTTTTAGAAATGAAACAAAAATTAATTTAAAGGTTCTGATTGGTTTTAGTATTAGGTAAACTTAACATATTGAATGAGGGTAAAACAATTATCAGTCTTATTAATAAAATTAGCTACAGCAAATTTACCAGAAGGAAACTGTTGCTATTTAGCTCCCTAATTATGTCACTATTCTTTGTGACTAAATGATATAATGAAAATAATTTGATCTACTAGTGCTGCATAGAGAATTTCCAAGGAGCAGTTGAATATCATAATCTATTTTGAACATACGTTTTCCTACTCTTCTTCTGTTTCAGAAAGTAGAGGTCAAGGGCTTCAGAGAACTTTGCAGTGATGTGAAGTTGAACTGTGCTGGGCCGAATATGGAATAGATTCTTTACTGTTATAAAATGTTAGACAACCCTTTCTTCAAGGCCAGAACCCTTTAACTTACTCAAGTGGTTCATGCTGCATGGATTTCAGGGTCGGGAAAAGCATAGGATGTTTTTCATTCTGCCTGCCATTAATGCCTAGAACTGGGCTTTCTGTGCTGCCCTGTTGTCTATGTCTTTCCTTGCACTTTCCGTCCATCCAGGCACTTTAACTTGGCAAGTTCTTTTTTTCAGCCTTGAGAGCTGATAAAGCACAGAGCAGTTGGATGCCCTTTAGCCGTAGACATTTCAACCCAGGGGGACGGTCACCTGGCCAACCTTGAAGGCTATCCAAGCAGTGGTGATGTGGAAAACTTGATTTTTGGGTGCCAGCTTTCATCTCTTCTGTGTATATCCTATGCTCATGGGTTAGTGGGGCAGTGGAGTAGAAGCAATGAGAGCTGATAAAGCTAATGGGTGAAATCATAACATGGTCTTGGAAAACTTCTTGAAAGATGTCTTTATTGGCACTACTGTAAAATTCCACTCCAGTAAGCATTTAAATGGTGGGGTCTCAGAGAGTGTCCCTCCTACCAGATCTGCCTGCTCTCCTTGGCTGCATCCTGACTTTGCCAGGAAATGACCCTCACAGTATGTGCTCTCATTTCTTTCTTCCATTTGCCATCTGTCTTCCCTGGATTGCCATGAGTGGGCAGCTTGGATTTAGGCACATTTCCTAGCATCATACCTATTACGGCTGCTCTGGGGAAATGGTACCTCTTATAAGTAGGATCTTTCCTTCTCTCCCTCCTTTGTAAAATGGAAATGAGGAGATAAAAACATTTTGTACAGTAAGAGATCTGCAGAGCAGGAGTGACCTGCATATAGTAACACTGCTTTAGATTGTAACAATGAACTTCAACATGATCAACTCTAATATTAAACCACACAGAAGATGTGAATGAGAAAGCTCCAGTGGAATAGAAACCCCTTGAGTATGCCTCCTGGCTGCTTGCTTAATGCTCATGAAGATGCTCTGAACTACACAACTCACTTTCTTGCCCACGCTATGACTTTACATCTTTACAGTTTGTGTCCTTTGGGAAACATTTTTATTTTTGTTTCATTATTTAAAGCAAACTTAATATTAATGATGGGGTATGTGTATTAAAGCACTGTGCTGCCAACCCACATCAGTGCATAACTTTTAGTGAGGCTTTCTGCATAATTTATGTCCGAAGGAGAGTATGCTGACGCAAAATTGAGGATTTAAGCATGTTTACTGCTGCTTGCAATAATTAGATCAATTCATACTGGAACTACTAAGCAAGTGTAGCAAGGTGGGCCTCTGGGTAACTGTTAAATTTACAGTCTTCTCTTAACTGGCCAAACATGAAGATACATTTGAAATACATTTTGTGGCCTGTTCTTTATGAAGTATCATCAGACACCCCAGATGTTTTAAATAAGATTCTCGGGTGCCGTCAGATGGAACACAGCAAGAACTGGTAAGCAAAATTCATGTCCAAATCACAGGGTTTGACTAATCATTCTCAAATTCCTTGAGTTTATAAAGCATTCTATGGTGTTACTTGAAAGAGTTGTCCAAGAGCTGCGTTAGGCCCCAGATGTTCCAAATATCACTATTCATTGACTGTCTCAACACTTCTAAATATGACTGAGAGAAGAGATTCAGAGCAGCCCTGCGGAGAAGGACTTGGGGGTGTTGGTTGATGAGAAAATGAACATGAGCCGACTGCAGTGTGCACTCGCAGCTCAGAAAACCAACCGTATCCTGGGCTGCATCAAAAGGAGTGTGACCAGCAGGTCGAGGGATGGGATCCTGCCCCTCTACTCTGCTCTTGTGAGACCTCACTTGGAGTATTGTGTGCAGCTCTGATGTCCTCAACATAAGAAGGACATGGAACTGTTGGAACAAGTCCAGAGGAAGGCCATGAGGATGGTCAGGGGGCTGCAGCACCTCCCGTATGAAGACAGGCTGAGAAAGTTGAGGCTGTTCAGCCTGGAGAAGAGAAGGCTGCGTGGAGACCACATAGCAGCCTTCCAGTACCTGAAGGGGGGCTATAGGGATGCTGGGGAGGGACTCTTCGTGAGGGACTGTAGTGATAGGAGAAGGGGTAATGGGTTCAAACTTAAACAGGGGAAGTTTAGATTGGATCTAAGGAATAAGTTCTTTACTGTGAGGGTGGTGAGGTACTGGAATGGGTTGCCCAGGGAAGCTGTGAATGCTCCATCGCTGGCGGTATTCAAGGCCAGGTTGGACAGAGCCTCGGGTGGCATGGTGGAGTATGAGGTGTCCCTGCCTATGGCAGGGGGATTGGAACTTGATGATCTTGAAGTCCTTTCCAACCTTAACCATTCTATGATTCTATGACTGGAACAGAAAGGGCTTTAAATGAGAAATCAGACTCACATGTGTGTTTCTGTTAACCTCTGGTGGCACATTTTAAATCACTGCACATATTTCTATATGAATTTCTGTATTTGGGTGCCCCTTACAACATTCCAGAGAGCTCTTTCTGATTTCATGATGGTAACTTGTTTCTTTCCTGAATTAGGCAATACCTGTTCTTATTTTTGCAGCTTTTATAGAAGCTCATTTTGTTTCTATTTAGATATCCTGAAGTGACATGTGAGGGTTGTGGACTCTAGATAGGGTGCCAGTTACATGGTGATATGTGTTGGGTTCTTCCTGAGATGACAAGAGGTGTAACCTCCCGCTAGACATCATGCTGCTTGATTTTGGATGCCTTTTCTGAAAGATTGGTTTTCAGTTGAATGCAGTACAGATTTCAGAAAAGGCATCCAAAACCAAGCAATCTGTAGCATATACCAGTGAATATTCATCTCTTATGCCTTGGGTTTTGTGTGGGCTCAATGCAAGCTCCCCCATTTGCATCCTTTGCTAGGAAAACAAGAAACTGTTCTTCCCCAAATCTTGATTCAGTTGGGCTGCATATTTTTTCAATGGGTCAGAACCACCTCTGCAATCTTAGCACAGAAATTCCTGTTTACAAATCCAGTTTTCCAGTCCCTCATGCAAAGCGATCAAGAAAAACACAGTTCCCACGTATGTTACTCCTGTACTTCATTTCCTCAGTCATATCTACAAGTGAAATGCATTCAGGTGCCAAAACCATGTAGTGTTTCTGAAGCTGATTGTTATTAATATTGTTCTGTTTGGGCTTTTTTAGCTGTAAACCTTTTTGAAGTGCCTAGCGAACAGTGAGAGGAGCAGTTTTGGAAAGGGGAGACAACTTTGAAATCTATGGAGCAGAAGCTTTAATCTCTAGTTGTGACTGACATCAAACAAAAGTGCAAAAACTCCCTTTGTTCTTGAGCACAAAGGGTGTGTTTGTTGTTTGTTCAGGGTAAGTGAAAGGCCCCCATGAAGTCCCACTGAAGATGTTTAATGAATCTGGCAGCCTCCAAGCTGTCTCTTCTACAGAGTAATCCTAACGACAGACCCATCACACATAATTTAACAGAGTGTGACACAACAATCTCTGCTCAGGAGAGACTTCGGAGAGGGAATACTTTCACTACTCAACAGCACAGACCCCTTAGGGTCGGTGGTGTGGAGCACAGCTCTTGGTGGTGGTGGTCACACTTTTCATCTCTGAATTGAGGAGATTTACGCGCTCAGGTATTGGCTGTTAACCTTCCTAAACACTGACTTTGAACTCATGGTCGAATAGACTGAATTGTACTATGTATGGTGGAGGGAGGGCTGGGATTTTGGCAGCCTCAGCTTGAAGTAGAAGTCAAAGTCAAGAATATCTTAAGAAAGGAGGTCTTCTACCAAAATCATGCAAAACAGAGACATGGGTATTAGGGAAGGAAGGGAGAAATAGCATCAGGAGTGGAACAGTAATGGAAAAGACTATAAAAAATTTAAATATTTCAGTAAAGGGTTACTTACGTCATTTTTTTATCAATTCATCCTATTTTGTCAGTCTCTGGATGACTAGAATAGGAATGAGCATGGCATGTGGCTTTAGTTTCCCTTGTCCTTTCTATGGTCTAACGTTTATAGCATTTGGCATTATGGAAGTTGGGCTGTTTGCTGCCAGGTCTCATGTTCTGCTGCCAGGGCAAGCATGTTTTGTGTGGCTGGGAGCATGTGAAAGTAGCTGGTGTGTGCCTTTATGGTCTGGGCACCTACTGGCTGTGAATGGGGCAGAAAGGACTTAAATCCTCTCCAGACTTGAGTGCTCAGGTGGGAGCAATATCTGAGTGTATTGTTCTTCTTTCAGCAAAATCTGTTTTTAGCTCTGCTTCATGCTGCGTGTGCAAATTTTGGCAATTAACTTAATCTCTGTCACCACTTCTATGAAATGGGCATAATCTTGTTTGTGTACTTTGGGATAAGCTATGGAGTGTGACTACTCACTGCAGCAGAGCCTGTGAAGAAGAAACCACTGTTTTCTTGAAGAACACCATGTCTGGGGTTCTTTTTTTTCCCCTTCTTCATGACATAAATCAGGCTTTATCCCCACTGTGGATATAAATGCAAAATCCATTTGTATTGTAAATGTCAGCTTCTCCAGGGACTGCTGAAGAGCTAAGCACTACCTGCTGTTGCATTTGATCCCCATGCCAGTTGCCAACCAAAGCCCCAGCAAACCATTATACATCAGGTCTGATGACTGGGATTCAGACTCAGTGCCAAAACAACACTGATACCCTGGAACACAATACACAGCCCCTTTCTAAGAGCTTTTCTGCCCACTATCGCCGTTTGAAATAATTCCTTGTTCTCTCTTGACTTGCAAGAATACTGTAGGATCTATCTAAAATAGCAGTCCCCATTTCCCTCCCTTCTCCCCCCACCCTTTATCACATCAGACGTCCAAAATCAAGTGCCTGTGTGCTCTGCTGACAAGCACAAGGGGATTAGGGAGTGACGGGTTTAACAAAACTGGCTCAAGGTTTTGTAAAATTCATCTTGGAGCTTGAGCTCTGAACGAGCCATAAAATTCCTCCCACGAGGTGGAAGTGAGGTTTCTGCAAGACTGGATCAGAACTTAATAATGCTTTTCTAGGTTACTTTTTTTCCTTGCTTTCAAAAAGGTGCCACAAAATCATACTATTTTTGAAGATGTTGCAAGACTAACAATGATTTAATGTGACCATTGTGTAAAACGGTGTTTTACCACCAGCAAAAAGAACTGATTTCTGGGTTGCATGCAAACCATTTGGGGCAATTAGCATGTAATGTAATTTGCATTAATCAGCACAGGGTCAGCAAGAAATTAACTTTGGTTGTAGGTTTTACATATAACAGCATATGAAAAGAAGGGAGGAACTGTTTTTACAGGGTGTTAATTTGGAGTTAAGTGTATTCAGGGAGTTCTGCAGGGTTTGGCCTTGCAGAAGAAAGATGTATGATGTGGACTTGGGAGCACTGAAAGCACAAAATGATGTGGCAATTTAGCAAGCATTAAATGTTGCAATACGTAAACGCTTTAACAGACTTCTTGGCACTGGTAAAGATCAGAGCGCAGGCTCTGCTGAAGCACTGAATATGCTGCTAGTGCTGAAGGGATGTATATGGCCGGATGTGGATGGGGTCCCAGAAGGCTGTGTGTGCTGACCATGTGTTGCGCTAGATGATTTAAGAACACAGATAACCCAAAAGCTCAGATCTCTGTACAGCTCCAAGGTATTACCTTACTGAGAGCTTTGAAGGGGGAGGAATTTAGGCAAATGACTTCTTTCCTCGTGCACCCCTTTGGCCTTCCAGCCTTTCCCTCTGCTGCCATTTCATTTCACATATTCTCCTGGGGCTTCATAAGCCTTTGGAGCAACATGGTAAGTGTTGTGAGAAATTCACTGCTAGAGACACAGAAATCGGTTTTGACAAGTGGTATCTGAGCATCTGGTTACGGGAAATGAGATGCTGAGGAGTCTGGTGGTGTTTGGCTATGTTTAGAGGGTAGATAAGATGTATATGGCTGTTCTTATGCCTTTTTCTTTGAATGACTCACAGAATCACACGATGGTTTGTCTTGGAAGGGTCCTTAAATATAATCTAGTTCCAATCCCACTGTCATGGGCAGGCACAGTGAAAAGCAATTACCAGTTTTGTGGCATGGAAGATGTCTGAAAGTGAGTCTCTTTTGCTGTCTGTTTTTTTGCAGAGGATAATCTCAAGGCACTTTGGAACTGCCCTGTATACATATGTAGTACACATACATCTTGGTTATATAAGGGTTAGAAAGAAATGTGGACAACATTGCATAGTTCAGTTCAAGAGAGTATGCCATTGCCAGATCTGCACTCACTGCCTAAATATTCTTCTGCAAACAGGATTTGTGGACTAAGTAGACATGGAGACCTCTCATCCAATTATTTGTGCTTAACTGAGATGCTGGTGTTGACCGTAGTTCACCTATGCTTCTTGCCTAGTCAAAGGGAGATCCGTGGTGGATTGAGCAGGAATAGAATTGGAAGCCAAACATGATTATGCTCTTGGGCTTCTCTGTTAAGTGCCCAAAGTTAAGTGACATGAATCAGGCCCAAGCATGTCTGAAGGAACTGGCTATACAAAGAATTTGATCACACAAAGTGCAGTCACTTTGGGATTCAGAATTAGGGTCCAATTTTTTCACAAACGAGATAGCTTATTTTTGCTTGAGCCTTCCTCCCTCTGTGGCTTAGGATATGCATGCTTACTACATCATCCACTACAACATTCAAGCTTGTGGGAGCAGGCTACCTGCCATGGCAAAAAGCTATTTGTAATTGTATTACCCTACTTCTTATGCTGCTTCCACTGCTTCAGTAACATTTTGGTATCTTGACACTGCTTTGTCAAGATATTCTGAAACAGTATTTTCCTCATTTAGCTATTACAAAAATTTATGTTTAGTCTTTAAGTCACTTGACAGATTAATAGAAGAAAATTTGAACCAAGAATCATAGAATCCTTTAAGTTGGAAGAGACTTTTAGGATCATCAAGTCCAACTGTTAACCCAGCACTGCCAAGTCCACCACTAAACCATGTCCCTGAGCCCTACATCTACGCATCTTTTAAACACCTTCCAGGTGGTGACTCCACCACTTTCTTGAGCAGCCTGTTCCAGTGCCTGACAACCCTCGTGGTGAAGATGTTTTCCAAATACCCAGTCTAAACCACAATTCAAGACCATTTCCTCTGGTCTTATCACTTGTCACTTGGGAGAAGAGACAGATCCCCACCTCACTCCATCCTCCTTTCAGGCAATTGTAGGGAGCGATAAGATTCCCCCTGAGCCTTCTTTTCTCCAGACTAAACTTCATCAGGTCCCTCAGCCATTCCCCATCACACTGTGCTTCAGGCCCTGCACCAGCATCGTTGCCCTTCTCCAGCCCTGCTCCAGCACCTCAGTGTCCCTCTTATAGTGAGTGGCCCAGAACTGAACACAAGATTTGAGTTGTGGCCTCACCAGGGCTCAGTACAGCGGTACAATCACTGCCCTGGTCCTGCTGCCACACTGGTGCTGGTACAGGCCAGGATGCTGGTGGCTTCCTGGCTGCCTGGGCATAAGCTGCTCATGTTCAGCCAGTTCTTGACCAATGCTCCCAGGTCCTTCTCTGCTAAGCAGCTTTCCAACCACTCTTCTCCAAGCCTGTACTCTTCCATGGGGTTGTAGTGGCCCAAGTGCAGAACCCAGCACTTTGCCTTGTTCAACCATATAGAATTGGCCTCAGGCCATCGATTCAGCCTGTTCAAATCCCTCTGCACAGCCTTCTTAGCCTCCAGCATATCAACATTCCCACTCATCCAAATCATTGATAAAAATACCTCTCTCTTCTTTGTGCTCTGCCATTTTAAGGAATCCCTCAGCCTAGAACCTCACTTAGGCCAGATTTTTCATCAGCGGTTTTCAAATACACCAAACTTCTCGGTGTTTTCACAGGGTCTGGTATATTTCTTCCTCCCCACAAGTCAAAATCCTAAATCTGGAAGTACTGGCCCTACGAACGTCTGTGAATTTGGGCAGTAGAATCACAAAAAAATCACTTTTTTAGCACCTTGCACAAAATTGTCAAGTGTTTGATGACATAAGAAAGGTCAAAGAAAAATGTATTGTGTAGTAAATCTAACTGAAGCTTTATATCCCAACTCTTTCTTTTTAATCAATGCTAATAGATTTTTAAGGACAAAAAAAGGAAGAGAGAAAGTAAGACTATCCTTTGGATAAAAAATATAAGTTAGAGAATTTAAAGTATTAAAAAGTGACATGATCGGGGTTTCTTCTATCATGCAATAAAATTAATTAGGGAGAGTAAAAGCTGCTGAAACAAGGTTTTTTGTTACTTCATTTGTTAAAAATATTTTATAGATATGAGTTTTATTTTCATGCAACTGTACAGATTGATCCGCTTACTTTGTTTCAGAGAAAATACATATACTGTATGTAGTCCTTTCTTCAAAGTATGACTATTATCAGATAATAAATCAAGAGTTCTCAGCTAGTATTTGCAACCGAAGATCACTTATCTAATTTAGAATAGTTAGGGTAGGGAAAGGACCTTAAGATCATCTAGTTCCACTCCCCTGCCATGGGCAGGGACATCTCATACTAAACCATGCCACCCAAGGCTCTGCCTAACCTGGCCTTAAACACCGCCAGCGATTGAGCATTCACAACTTCCCTGGGCAACCCATTCCAGTGCCTCACCACCCTTACAGTAAAGAATTTCTTCCTCATATCCAATCTAAACTTCCCCTGTTTAAGTTTGAACCCGTTACCCCTTCTCCTATCACTACAGTCCCTCACGAAGAGTCCCTCCCCAGCATCCCTATAGCCCCCCTTCAGATACTGGAAGGCTCCTATGAGGTCTCCACGCAGCCTTCTCTTCTCCAGGCTGAACAGCCTCAACTTTCTCAGCCTATTTTCATACGGAAGGTGCTCCAGTCCCCGATCATCCTTGTGGCCCTCCTCTGGACTTGTTCCAACAGTTCCATGTCCTTTTGATGTTGAGGACACCAGAACTGCACACAATACTCCAAGTGAGGTCTCACAAGAGCAGAGTAGAGGGGCAGGATCACCTCCCTCAACCTGCTGGTCACACTCCTTTTGATGCAGCCCAGGATACGGTTGGCTTTCTGGGCTGTGAGTGCACGCTGCAGTCGGCTCATGTTCATTTTCTCATCGACCAACACCCCCAAGTCCTTCTCTGCAGGGCTGCTCTGAATCTCTTCTCTGCCCAACCTGGAGCTGTGCCTGGGATTGCTCCGACCCAGGTGGAGGACCTTGCACTTGGCATGGTTAAACTTCATCAGGTTGGCATCAGCCCACCTCAGAAGCATGTCAGGGTCCCTCTGGATGGCATTCCTTCCCTCCAATGTATCAACCGAACCACACAGCTTGGTGTCATTGGCAAACTTGCTGAGGGTGCACTCAATCCCACTGTCCATGTCACTGACAAAGATGTTGAACAGGACCGGTCCCAACACTGATCCCTGAGGGACACCACTCATTGCTGGTTGAATTATACAATTTCCAGTTTGTTTCCATATAGGACAATGCCATATTATCTACATTTGCAGGCAACCTGATGGATAATATGTCGCTCCAAAAAGCCAGTGGTTTATGTCTGATGGTGTATAAGTAAGGTCCACTTATTGCAACACAGTCATTGCTAAAAGTTCTCTTAGTAGATGTGTCTAGTCATCTAGATCCTAGATCTAAGAAATTAAACTCCTAATTTTTATTTGTACATGAGTTTCTGGTGAACATCACTCTCTTTCGTGATATCTTGTTTTTAAATATCTATGTTCATCCCTAGCTTTGGATACATGTCATGGATGTGTGAAATGTACCTTCTGCCTATAGCACCATAATATCATTTTAAAATAGGCTCAATAGAACTGTTATATGTGATTGTTTTTCTAACTTTAACTGAAGAGCACAAGTAGCCATTAAACTCTCATCTGTAACTATTAACATTTTTCACGTTCATTCATGTGTGTTTAATGTTTATACATTTGTATATATTGTTCAATTTTACGTTCTGTAGACTGTGCCCATAAGAATACAATTTTTTTGATATTCCTCTTGGCATGTAAAAAAATTATGATCTTGCTATTACTACAAGTGTAAAACAAAGATATTCCTGTTTAGACGCAGCAGGTCCTACTTACAACTTAAATAGACTTTAAATTAAAGCAGAAAAGATCTGATTCTGCAGCCTTCTGTGTTTGTTCTCTTTCTTTTTTCTCTCAGATCTGGTGCTCTCTTGCCTCCTTTGTTTCTCTTTGCTCTTTTGATCAGCTTTTTCCTTCTTTCCTTTAGTTGCAGGCCAGATGTTCGTGGGACATGCAGCTCTTTCCAAATAAATTACTTGCTTTGCAGAGTAGCCATGTCTGCAGTCACAACCTGGCCAGTTTTAAGTTGTTTTGTGTGATGTATTTTCTTTACAAAACACACTGATACGTTGCTTTTATGTTAGAACTTGTGATCTGCACAAGCTGGTTTTGCCCCTTCCTTGTCGAGGGTTGGGGAAGCACCAGACCACATCACTTAAGTAAATAGCAGGGGGATAGTTCCTTCTTGTGCCACTCTCTTTCAGATGCTCAGATGTAGAGTCAGCACTGCTGAATGCTAGAGGGAGGCAGTGCACACCTTTCCTAATGGAAAGAAGCAGTGGGTTTAGAGCATACAGTCATTTTGTACACTTTAAATACAAAACGTTTTATTCCCCTGCTGCCCTAATCATACGCACTTAGGTAACATTTTGTACTTCTGCGTTTTCTGTCTGTGCTGTTTAATTTCATAATGCTTATTGGGTGCTCCCTGATGAAAAAGTAAGGCTAGAAACAGCCTTTTGCATCATCCAGACCAACCTGTTGGTCTGTAAGTAATTTCTGCCCCCATGATTCAGACAGGAAAGCTAGACATACAATCTGAAAGATCCGCCAGAACATATAAAAGGAGATGTGGGCAAATGTCAGACTGGTTTTGTTGCCTGCTTAAACAAAAAACCTGTGGTTTGCTGCATCTTTACTGCAGGTGCTTGAAAATAATTCTCCTTTTCCTGCACACAGAGACAACATCCACAGATACTGAAGGTGTGATTATCCCACACAGTGCATGCAGAGCTAGAAACTGACCTGAAGACAGCATGGTCTGCACATGCGCAACTGCCTCTATAGCTGATCGATATGGTTTTACCATGAAATTGGACTAAGATACTTACTGGTGAGGAACTGTGTCTCCCTGGCTTGTGTTCTCATAGCCTGCAAACTCCTCCACCTGTATGTACATGCATAATACAGATAGCAAAGGCAGGGCTGTCTAATACCACATGGTTATAGCTCTCCTGATAAAGTAGTATCTCAGATGTCAGATTGCTGGAGTTCAAAACCAAAATTTATCTCCTGTGTACAACTATCTTAATGGTTGTGCAAACAAACAACCAAATCAACAGAGAAGACTGAGACAGAATGCAGTAGTTTGTTCTAGATAACAACGAACAAGAACTTCAATGAGAGCAGAGGTAAAGCTCTTATTGTTTCAGAGCTTTTCCCTTTTTGTAGAGATACAGCCTTTTGAGTTATAGTCCATTCCTAGCTGTTCACATTCACCAGAGATGTGGTCCAGTTACTCCGGTTCTAGCAACCCCTGATCTTGTGTTCCACGATTTCTAATAGCATAAGAGCTGCAAGCAGTAGGTTGCCCACTTTCCTAGGAGATTTTAGGAGGAGATACGTGGATGAGCTGTCTGCTTTCTCAAAGCATGCTGGAAAGACTCCACTTGTTCCACTTGTGAAGCTGTGGCCAATTTCCTTTGTACTTCAAATTTGCATAGCAGTAATGTATTAATTGCTGTAGACATCCTGCAGACAGGTGACAGCTACACCTGGAAGTGGCAGACATGCTCAAGGTATCTAAGCTGCACTTGCACAGTGGTCGCAGCATGCTTGGCGATGCCGAAACAGAAACAGGATTTCTCACTTCTGCTTTAGGCACATAGGTGTGATTCATCTTGTGTAATATATATGTGTATATATATATAAAAAAATATAAAAAATTAAGGGTTCTCATCACTTTATAGTCAATGGAGAGAGATGGTAACACTCTAGTATAATTTCTCCCCACTGATGATAGCGAAAACTTAGGTGACTAGCGTAGACTAATTGCTCAACATCAAAGGTAGGATATAGCTGTCTAAAACACTAAAATGCTATCAGATTAAAGAGTAAGTTTTCACACCTATACAAAACAAATGTGATTTGAGCCTAAATAACTGCGCAGAACAACATATAACTGAGATGTAGCCTGAAAGTCCCTCTTCTGAGGAGAAGACCTACTATAAATGTTTGTGTGACTCACAATAACACACTTTTATAGAGCTTCTAGTGTTCTGTATTATTGTCACTGTGTTTGGAGTTTATTGGGTTTTTCCATTTTAAAGATGGAGATGTGAGCAAAAGGTTAATTGGCTTGCATGAGACCTGATACAGGGACATGTGGTGAATGGAAAAATGAATCAAGGCTTTCCATTCTTCTCTTGATCGCACTCATGTTTTTGGGGCTATTGTCCTGGATGCTTGTCCACCATTTCTCTGTCATGAAATGTAGTTCATTGCTTAGCTGTCACCATTGCTTCTTGAGTGTAGAGAAATGGTGTATTTTGGGCTTCTGAATATTGTAAGAATACTGTAAACAAATGGGCTGGTCAAAGAGTACTTTTAAGTAGAAGTAGGGAGGGGAAGACATTTTTAATTTATATAAATTACTTACTGTTTGCCACAGAAGTTTCTATTATTTTTCCTCTGTAAATGATTGGTATTCCTGTGGCCTTTCAAGGATTTGTAAGATCACACGATTAGTTTGGCTATCTCATAGGCCATATGTAGAAGGCTTGGGTTTATATTAAATACAAGACAACAAAACTATTACATTTCCATTGTCTGTAATCTGTGCAGAACATTCTGCTATATATACATATCAGTTATGAATCTACAATGTTCTTGTTAAATGTTGAGTTTAGACTTCACAGCTGAACTTTCATCTTGAAAGAAGCCATACAGCCCTGTACATCTGGGTTAATCTTCCCTTTAGACATATTATTTTAAAGGCACTCCTGCTTAGTGCATATTACAATTGAAAAATAATGCTCATATTCCCTCTCATCAGCAACAGCTGTGATTCCTCTGCAGATGTTGCTCTGTCGGACGTTTCATTATGTGTGATAGAAAGTGTAGGTTCTTTTTGTCTGTTTGTGTTATTGCTTTGTGGATCTTATTTTCTTTTTCTTTATTTATTCCTTTGGCAGTGGATGAGTCCTTCCATATAATACTTCACTTTATTCCCTATCACTGCTGTTTCGCCTTCTTTCTAAGCACAGAAATGATCAAGAACTTGCAACTGCGTGGAGCCACCCTACAGAAGCCCATTGATTCCCTACCAAAGGGCTCTGTGTGATCCATTCTACTCCAGCCTGAAAGGAAAGCTTTGTTCTCTCAGCTGGTAGTGTCTTAAGATGCTGATCCGTGCCATATTTTTGGAAAACTGTAGCAGTTTATCAGAGTGTTTGACACTTCCCATTCAGCTCTATATTCTGTAGCATACCCTGGTATTTGCCTCTTCTCATACACCAGTCCCACAAGTGCAAGATTGGTCTGGAGCAACCCAGTCATTGCAATGAGTTGTGCTGGGCACAAGTCATTTGGAGGTGAACAGTGAAAGAGAAGGAATCTGGAGTGCTGGTGACTATGCCTGAAATGGTAGTAATGGATTTAGTATTTGGGGCAGGAGGTATGGGATTTGTCCTGTGTTGGTTGAGTATTTTCCTGGCCGCCTTCCATGGCTGTTCAGATATTTTTAGCATGAAGTACAAGCTATGACCTTGGAGCATGACATTTTAACATGGAATTGGTCTGAACTGCTAATCAGAAAATATGATTTATTATTTTTTATTACAAGAGCAACTAGAATCCCAGTCATGTTTTGCAGATGAAAAGGGAAGCAAACTGAAAACTGCCTTTTCTTGACTTCAGGCCTCCATGATATCCATACTTCCTAAACTACCATCTTTCTCTCTACATCCTTAAAAGTACACTATGCCTAGGTTTGTTTTTTAACTTGTTTTTTGGTCATTTGACAAATATTATATCAGAATGACTGAAACTAATCCCAAGGTCTCAGAGTGCTCAACGAGAAGTGTAGAACAAAAGGATTGTTTCTGTCGCAAACGATTTATGACTTTAATAGAAGTTTACAGCTGCTATCAGAAAGGCAAGATCTTGCTAGCAGTATATTCATACTGATGATTGCTCCCTCTCTGCTTTCATTCCCAGACTCAAGTTTACCAAAAAGATCAAGCCCCTAAATGCCAACCTCCTTTAAGTAATTCGAAGCAGAAGCACTGCATCAGGATGTTTAAGGCAGTAATATATAATACAGGAAAGGAGGGTCAGACCAACCACAGGCATATCCAGAAGTCTATGAAAGTCTGAATTTATGTTTTGAGGTCCAGATCTATTTATAGCTCAGTCTATTTGACTTCCACTGAGCTTTTTGACTGGTTGCCAGGTTTGGGTGACTTGTGTTCATTGAGTTTTGCATGTTCTTACGCTAAAAGGACCTCTGAGGAATCATTTTTAAGATGCATTTTACTGCCAAAGTGATGCAGAACAGCCTTTGACTGAAAAAAGCATTTGAGGTCTTGTTGGCATTTTCAGTCTACTAAATAAGCACCCACTCCATTACCTGATGTAGACTTAAAAGAACTAGAACAGACCCAAAACAAGCCAGCCATCCTCCTGCCTCAATCACAGCTGCATGGTTTAAAGATTTACCCAGCAGAAGTTGAAATCAAGATATGAAAATAAACCTCTCTCTGACTACCTTGGCCATTGGGAAGACCACAGCCTGTTTCTGCAAATTCCACGGCGGATCTGCCAGGCAGGGCCAAAGAGGCTGTTTCCCTGAAATCAGTGTCACACTGTAGTTCCTTTCATACATAGGAAGTGAGTAAAGCATTGAATAATGCAACACCCTTTCCCGCCTGCGAGAACTCCGACAAAGCCAAGTGTAAGGGTCTGGGTTAAAGCAAATTCAGTCGCTTGTTAACTGTGCTTTGGAGGGGTTAAAATTGGAGGATTTTTGACTTATGTTTTTGGAGGGGTTAAAATTGCCAAGAAAAACTGAAAACTTGAAGAAGATCCCCAGGTGCCTGCATTAATACTCCCTAGCCTCTCTGATGTGAGCTGGCAGGTCCCATAAAGCCACTCAGCCTTGAACAAGGAAGGGAAGGAGGGAGAGAGCAAAAGCTCCAGCTGCGACTCCAGAGCCCCAGAAAAAGCCTCTAACCCAATTCCCTTAAAGTGCACAAGCATCTGTTTGCCACTGTATTCACCGAGTTTGCAGGGCAAACAAAAGATCCATATCAAGCATGCATCCTTCCAGAGAGAGAAAGCCTTCCCTCATTCACCCATAGATTTTTCCCCCCTTTTCTTTCAGTTAAAAATCTATATTTTTATATCTTTTTAGAGGATGGATATAGGGGGGGGGGGGGGAATGCTGCTAATTTTTTTTTGGATGGTAATTAGGCTAACACCAGCTAGGCTGGAGTGAACGCAAACAAGACCCCTATAGGCAGCACAGTGCATTAATGTAAAATATGCCCAGACAACATAACTTGTCAGAGAGGATTATTTCTGCTTAGTGAATCTGCAGGGGCCCCTTTGCTCCACCACTCAGCGTCTGCCTAGAGAGAGAAAGAGAGAAAGAGTAGCCATTAGTGAGTAGCTACTGTGGCATTGATGTTTGAGCGCACTTCTGAACTGGCTTTTGTTGAGAATATCGGTGCAGAAAGCATGCGCTGTCCCAAATCCGCTGTTACTATGAGAAATGAGGAGCTGCTTTTAAGGTATGTTGTCTCCTTTGTTTTAACGCGTGCTTTTGAGTTGCCTGGGCCCGCTGCAACTATACCGGTGCTGTGTATTAAATAGTTTCCCTATTTAAAAGAAAAGACAGGCATTGCTGTGTGCAAGTAGCCTTTTTCCACTAGTTAGAATCGCACATTTTCATGTATGATGACAAATGGATGGAGAGGGCAAGGAGGGAACAAAATAAATATATAATATATCTTCATTTTTTTCTTTCCCCCCCTAAATGAAAGCTGATATTTCTTTTATCACCTCCTTTGCAATGTTTCTGCCTGCTTCATTATTATGCACTGGGCATGGAATAAGCATGGAAAAAAGCTCAGAGAGACTCCATATTAGAGCTAGTGCCCTAAATACCACTTTAATTTTCACTTAGCCTATGTAAATAGTTACTAATGCTCTACCTAGCCTTTGCCACTTGAAGATGCTTTAAAAATATCTAAATACTCCCATCTGTGGGATTGCACATATTCTCTAATGTTCCAAGGTTTAGCGGGGGGCCAGCATCGACTACTCTTTTCGGAGACACACACACAGACACATGCACACATACACATCAACATAGAATTATGCTGGAATTGGCACCCCGCTTTGAAAAATGTAGTCTTTTGTTTATTTGCTAGCAGACATTGTAGGATTGAGTACATCTTTCGGTCTGACAATGGGACAGCTGAACAATGGTGCTGTCAAACTAGCTTAATGTATGGCTGGTGCTGGGGTGGTTTGGGGTTGTTTTTTTCCCCCTTTCCTTTTCTCAACCCCTTTGTAATTTCCCTTAATCTTTATGTATCTGTGGGAGAATATGAAGTGAATTGCCTATTTTTTGATGGTTGTTTCATTTGATACCCGCTAATCCTGCAGGGAGGGGGAGGTTTGTATCTTACAATTATGCCTATTGCATTAAGTTGGGGATTTATTACTAACCTCTCCTTTAAGTGTGTCGAGGAAACTTATTGATTCTGGAAGCTCACAATAGTGCTGTCAATCTGGCAAACACACAGTTGCCAAATGTGCCCTTGCCTGATTTTATGCCTGATCATATCAACTTTAACTGCTGTTTTGGAGATACTGCTTCTAGTTTTGTTTCGGTAATGAAAATGCAATAAAAATGATAAATCAGATCTCGAAGTGTGAGCCCATGCTACTTTCCATTTTTATAATCCAGCCATTAGCATACGTTAGAATTTTTAAGGTCAGGCAGAATAATTTACCTAGATGATTCCTATCCCAAAATCTAGCAAATTATTCATATGACATTTCAGGAATTATCTTTCTGTTTAGACAGCCGTCGTTTAGCATTGGAACAGTTAACAATTCCGCGTTTGAATTTGGCAGAATGCTCGGGTACCTTATGCATTATGAAAAGAAATTGTTGAGGAGCTTTTGAAAAATTCTGAGTTACTCCTTGGACAGCAGCTTGAGTCTTAAATCAAATGAATTGTCATCAGTCTGTGGAGTTCCTGAAACTGTTTGAAGTCTTTAAATACTTTAGATGTTAAACAAATCTATTGCTTTTAATAAAAACTGTAATCATTTGCTGAGAGAAAAGAGGTATTTATCAGTGGTTTCTGGTGTTTTTGCTTCAATCAGTTAACTGCAGGGGTTTTGTGCTTTTTTAAACTGGAATCTAGTGCATGATTTATATGGGTTGAGGGGTCTCTTGGACCCTTTAATTAAAAAAGAAAAGACATTAAGCATTTATTAGTAGCAGTCAGAGTTCTCTAAAGCGTGTATTTTCAACAACAAAATGTTTTATGGGGAGCCTCGGAGTACTTGTTGTTCTGGTTTGCATCTTTGCTGTTGTTGCATCTCCTTCCCTTGTGTGTTGAGAACAATCAATAGGAAAGAGTTTACGTGAACAAAAAAGGTAATATCACATATAAGACTCTGGCAGCCTAGAGGTTATGGATTATCAGGTAATGCTTGTGTGCTGTGTGTTCTGCATAAACATGAAGAAAGCAAGCATGGTGTTTAAGGCAATGGGACCATGCTATAATTCACTTTCTTGGAAGAACTTCTTTGGAGACAAGCATTAACTCCTTCAGAACTGCTCTGCTCTGCCAGAACTGGAGGGGGGGTATTTTTTATCACTTTATTATTTATAACATAGCACATTATCCTCCTGCAGCCCGGGCTTTGTAGCAGCTGCTGCCTTTTGTGGGTGGCAGTGAAGTGGATCCCTCGCTCTCGGTTGCACAGAAATGCCCCTTTACTGATTGTCCAAAGTAGGGTGAATTTCAGCCACTTTTGTAGCAGCCACTACCAGGCACCTGGCAGCACATTTAAGGACTATTCAGTACTAAAACTGGCTCCTAAGCTGTCTTCTCAGAGGTGAGTTCATACTAAACTTACAGTAGTTTTTATATTTTCAGATAACATGCTGCATTAAACACATGTACTACAGATTTTGTGTCTTGGATTGCCAATTACTCTGTTCTTTTCCAAGGGTGTTTTCTGACACTGCATTCACATCAAAGACTAATTTTTGAATTAGTCTATGTGAGCCTTACTAAAGAAAATATATTCTTTCTATGCATATTTACTGGAATATTGCTTTTTGAGCCATAACAATTATTATTGACATCAAAGAGAGTGAAGCAGATGTGTAACACAAGCCATTTCTTAGCATGCCTTAACAAAAGTGTCAGCTTTTGAAGGACTGTATAGGTTTAGAGATCTTAGGGGTGAACATTGCAGGTGTCCTTAGAGTTACCTAGCTTGAATCTCACCCATTCACAAAGCAAGGTGGTGCCCTGCAGTTGTCAAACTTGGCAACATCTGTTTCCACAACAGCGCTGAGAGAGGTAATTCAGACTCTACATGAGCTGTTATTTGTTCTTGCAATGACCAGGTGTAATGTCAAAAAGAAAGACGGTCCTTGGTCCTACCTGTCAGAGCAAGTGCAGGATAGGTCTTAACCTGGGAACTGGCTTTCCATGCTGCTGTAGGAAACTGAAGTGTTTTATATCTATGTATTAGCCAGGAGTCTTTGTCTGTTTTCTCTTTTTAACTCAGATTCGTGAGCCACAAGCTCTGTATCAATACGTTAATGTGCTTTGTTGAACAAGAATAAAACTTTAAGTGTTTCTCTTGCAAAATATAAGTATGAAGGGATAGAGAGCAGCACTGCTGAGAAGAACTTGCAGGGTACTGGTGGAGGAAAAGCTGGACATGATCCAGTAGTGTACATTTGTCGCCCAGAAAGTCAACTGTATGCTGGGCTGCATCAAAAGGAGCTTGGCCAGCAGGTCGAGAGAGGGGATTCTCCTCCTCTACTCTGCTCTCATAAGACCCCATCTGAAGTCCTGCTTCAGGCTGTGGAGCACCCAACAAAAGAAAGACATGGACCTGTTGCAGGGAGTTCAGAGGAGGCCACGAATATACTCAGAGAGTCTGAGCAGCTCTGCTCTGGAGCCAGGCTGAGAGAGCTGGGGTGGTTCAGCCTGGAGAAGAGAAGGCTCCTGAAGGGGAGACCTTAGAGCAGCTCCAGTGCCTAAAGGGGCTGCAGGAAACCTGGAGAGGGGCTTTGGACAAGGGATGGAGGGACAGGCCAAGGGGAATGGCTTTAACCTGCCCCAGGGGAGACTGAGATGAGCTCTTAGGCAGAAGCTGTTCCCTGTGAGGGTGCTGAGGCGCTGGCACAGGGTGCCCAGAGAAGCTGTGGCTGCCCCATCCCTGGCAGTGTTCAAGGCCAGGTTGGACACCGGCTTGGAGCCACTTGCTCTAGTGGAAGTGTGTTATGAGGTTGGACTATATGACCTTTAAAGGTCCCTTCCAACCCAACCCATTCCATGATTCTATGATTCTATGTAAGATTACAAACTATACCTTAGGGGCTGAAAAACAAAGGAGAGAATTCAATTAATATTCATATCTAGAAGTTTTACTGCAAGTGTAGATTGTGCTTGAATACTTAAGAAGTCATTCAGGAGTGAATCAATACTAATTATTGTAATCAGGAGGGTTAATTAGCTGAAGATGATGCTGATGGAAAGTTCACTGCTTACAGCCCTGAAAACACCTAAGTTGATGAAATCTGAAAGCAAGATGTCTAAGAGGACTTTGTAAGGAGAGAAAAGCTTGGCTTTCCTCTGGCATTTAAAGAGTCAGTTGTTCCAAAGGGGAAACATAGCTTGTACTTTCTGTTTTGCATTATATTAATTCAGAGGGTATTAGAAGATCCAACTGTATCTGTCTGGAAGATATTTTGTGGTAGTTTCTCATTAAATACAAGTACCATTTTGGATAACCTGTACTGTCTCAGCAGCATTCATTTGTAGATTACCATAAATTAATATGGATAATCTAATGCATTTGAAATCTTGTTCTAGCACTGTTATTGGAAGCAGTTGGGTTGTTTGGTTGTTTTGGGTTTTTTTACCATTTGTGTGCAGGCACAGGGCCTTTCCGTGGCATGTGTACATAAATTGCACATGCTCTGCATCTAATATGTGTGTATATGTACATCCATACACATGTGCACACAAGTTTAAATGTTTTTCATTAAGGGGGTTTATTTCTATAGTCAGTGCCCTCAAACTTCCACTCAGTTTCTATCTGCAAAGATGTATTCAATTAAATATAATACAGAGGACAGTTATTGAACAAGTAGTGAAATTTAAGTTAGATGCTAAGGAATTAAAACAAAAAGGAATGACTGAAGGAAATGCTTTTCTTTTCCCTTAATTAGAGCACTTGTGTTTCTTAAAGTGAGCACGACTGAATTCCAGCAGAATCTAGCTCCACAAAATCTTTCTCACAAGCGAATTGCAAGATTTTTTCTTTCATGCTGCATGTTTTCTTGGTTGTTTTCTTCTCCCCCCCCCCCCCCCCCCCCCCCACTTTTTCCCTAGTTGTATCTATTCAGATTATAACAAAGACAAATGTCTGGAGGTTTATTTGAGGAGGGAAAAAAACTCCATACTCAAAACCCCCCTCTCAGTCACACATACACTCACATAACCCCCCCGAAGTCAAGTGACGCTTTCAGAAGAAAGAAATTCTGTTTCAAAACACATCCTTCTTTCCTCTCTAATGACATTAGAGATTATCACGCGCAGGTGCTATTTATCTTTGCAACTGCTTCCCTATGACTGTTTTACTGCTTCCAACATATTTACTTGTATGTCAGCCATAGAAAAGGTAACTGAAAATGGCAGCTGTTGAGAAAGCATGTCGCCATGCCTGGAATGACATGCATTATCGGGGCAGCAGGAGTTGCTGGCTCTACAGCCCATTTCTACTTGACCTGCGGAATGATTGGCTGCCTGGGATGGTGATGAATCGCTGGAGTTTATGAAACAGGACTGCTGGCATCCTCACAGAGGAAATAACAACAGGGTTGGGTTTTTTTTTCCCTCTAACACTCTTGCTGTGGCAAAAAAAGCTTTTTTATTTCGTTTTGCCTTTGTGTTGTTTCACCCCGCAGCAGAAGTAAATGCGTCAATTAAAGGCGCTTTAATACTGTTCTTGGTGAGTTAATGGTGCACTGAAGGTTAACTACCTTTATTGGATGGATGGGGGTAGGAATTTTCCCAAATTTTGTGTAAATCTTGATCTGGACCCTAATGATCTCATCTCTCACTCTGGTCTTGAGACTGAGATAGCACAACTAGCAATCAGCTTGAGCAGGATGTGGAAAGGATTTTAGCTGTTCTCACGCACAACTTCATTTTCTCTCATAGTCTAAGGATCAGGGACCATTTCGTGGGCTAGTATCAGAGAGATCCATCTTCAGGGGTTCTGAACTAATGGCTAAATTGATATTTCTGGAAAGCATTGACTTCCAGATTCGCACTCAGTTTTCCAGGTGGTTTGTGAAATTATATTATGCATTAAACCCACATTACCAGATTAGGCTATTGTGAGTCAGTGCTGGTAGGAAAGTCTTGCAGGTCTGTAAACCTGCCTGTGCACTGACTGACACTGACACTGTGTGGATCACAAGCTGCCCTGCAAAATGCAGCCAAGTCAAAATGATCCTTCTATTTCAATTAAAACACCCCAAATTGTGTTTGGGGGGTGGGGAATGGAGAGAATTAGTTGCTTGTCTCTCCGTGTAGCATACTCAGGATTAGTCTGTGTCCCCTGTTTGAGTAGAATAACCTATTTTGAAGTTAACTCTCTCTGATTTAAAGGAATAGGGTTACCAATGACATTACTCAGTAAGTTTAAAATATGGCACTTAAATGAAGCTAATGCTTTCTGCCATTACATTAAAGAGGGATTTTTTGAGTCTTATGCTTTGCTGCCTCAGCTTTTTCTCCTCTAGTTTGGAAAAGCAATTTGCATGCTCACATACGCTATTAGACTTTCTCACCTTTCTCCAAATAATTGAGCAGTGGCTGCTGCTGGACACTGGAGAGGCTGCAGCACTCCAGTTATTTAAGGCACAGCCTCTCAATGTTCCTGCAAGGCTTGTGCATTAGAGGAGGGCAAAGTTTTACTGGAGAGAAGGGTGGTGTGGTGAACTGTTGCTAGTGCCCTTTGGTGTGCGAGGGGTAAATGCTGTCCTCGCTCTGGAGTTCCCATGGCAGCAAATCAGCAGGTCATCTTCAAGAGCAGCCTTTGAGGATGCCAAACAACAGTCTGTCACTGGGAGGAAGATAGAGCAGAGGTTTGGTGGGGGGGGGGAGGGAAGTGATAGAAAATCAGAGAGAGGATATGGGAATTTACTATTCCTTTTAGACAAATAGAGGAGTGAAGAGAAAAGGAAGGGCACCTGAACATAGAACATCTGGAAATTGAACCTTGCAAGTGTAGATAGCTGTGGATGATACGAGAGCTGTGCTACAGAGTGAATTTAAGATTCAAATCCTGCACCTGCTCTCCCTGGAAGCCGCAGGTCAGCATGTGAAGAATTGAGGCCCTCTGGAAAGGAAACGGTGAATTATCAGGAAACTTAAATTCTTGGAGACTCGACTTTCAACTGTAACAACCTCTTGGTTTCATTTTCCTTCCCTTCAGCCTAAAACTGATCTGTCTTCAGCTGAACTGCGAGGAAGGAGCTCACTCCAAAGCCTGAGAATTTGCCTGCATCATTTCAGCCCACATTTAATTTTAATGAGGGAGTTATATAACCCCCTTTAAAAATAACAAAACACTAACAGAACTGCATTGGCAACACCAGGTGTTCTGCAGTGCTGCTCCAATGAATCATATGGAGAGCTGTCTGTGCACAGCTGATGAACATACATTTAACTCAGTTAACCCCCATCCCTGGCTATAGCAGTCCAAAGTGACCAAAATGCCTCCTAAAGAGCCTTTCTCACACAAGGATGCCAAATGAGATGCCTGCCCTAGGAACTTCATGGTTTCAGCATTTTTCCCTTACCAAATTGTGTTATCAATGTTTGTTTGGGGTTTTTTTTTAAAGTTGTAGATGAATTATTGTGGCTGTACTGAAGTGAAGCATTTTACGTTAAACACTAAGTTGGGTTTAATGTTCTACTTCACAAAAGAAAGCAAATGTTCCTGTTTGTTGTACTTAACCCCAAACCTCTGAAATTGTTAAGAACAGCCCATTTAACAGGCAGCTCTGGGACTAATAAACATATGACTCCATCAGTGTTTCCTATGGAAAGAGAATATGGGGGGGGGGGGGGGGTGTGGAACTGAATCAGCAGGTTTGAGCCAGTTAAACATGTTGGTTTGGATGCAGTCTTTGACTCAGGGAAGTCCCTCGGCCACTGGTTGCTGGGAGGTGGGAAGGATCACAGTGCACTTACCATACTCATGCTCATCCTCTTTGTATGCATAACAAGCCATTATCAAAGCCAGGGTCATAGACTAAGTGGTCTTTTTGGTCTGGCCTATGTGGAAATTCATTCACTGTTCACTTGAGGCTGTGGACGGAGCAACAAAACCAGGCATGGTGCAGTTTTCTGCACATCTGAATGGCTTACAGTTACTGCAGCAGCCTTTTCTTTCTGTCCTTCATGTCTGAGATTTAATGGATTCTGTCTGTGGAAAATAATGATGTCAAACAGGAATAGTTACTTTACATATTATCAGGATGTTTGTTATTTTTGAGGACTGAGGTGTATGCTAAGCACTTCATGAACAAGTGAAAAAAAACCTGACTTGTGAAATTTCCTACCTTAAAGATGTTACAGTTTGAGCATCAGGTGAGATCCATTCATTTGCAGTGGAAAAGAAAGAAAAACACGTGGTAGAAATGAATGAGAAGGGCAGATGGATGTTAACCCTTTGAAAATCCTGCTGTTCAAAGTACAGTGCAATGGGTTCATTCAGACATTGTAATAAACACCTCAGATTTCATTACATTTGCCTTTAAAAATAAGTCTACTTTTGGCTTCCTGTGACTTTTGACCTCTTGGTTTCCTGATGCCACGTTAGAACTTCACACTTGCCTTTACCTGTTGCTTTTGGAGTTGGAGCTGGCCTTCAGTATCTGCTCCTGGTCCTGCCTTTAGCAGTATTCAGCCCATCTTCACCATGTGCTTCCCTGATCCTGCATCTCTCCAAGTATCCAGCCTCCCTGGGTGGGAAAACTCTTCCTAAATCTCAAATTTATACAAAATGACAGGTTTTTGTGTTCCCCAGTAGTTCTTGTAGGTTTGGATAGTGGGAAGGAAGATAAAAACCTTCCTCTTACAGTGGGCTTTTTCCGCTGCCCTGTGAAGGCTCTTCCACATGGTGAGGATGGAGCAACGCAGACGAGCACCAGACGTGATTCCTCCTATCCTATGTAATACAAAATTATACTTTCACATGAAGACAATACAGTAGCCAAATCCAACAACACTAAGTTCCCTTTTTCAGTGTTGTTTGGAAAGGAGCCTTTTTTAACCATAAATAATGAGCCTGCTGTCTAGTAGGAAATCAGGTCTGCCCAGTGCATGCAGTGCCCCAGTTGCTCTTTTAGTTGAGTAGTGGTTGTTGATGGAATCAGTCAGCAGATGAGAAGATAAGGTAGTTCATAAAAAAAAGGAGGGGAAGAGGAAAAAAACAGTCAATGCCTGTTGCCAAGAGGAGGTAAGACCAGGCTGACAATAGCCATCATCCTGTGTCTATATGCACAAGGCACTATGCAAAGGCAACACCTACAGATCAATAGCGATGCTCTTCAATAGGGCTATAAATAAATAACAGGACAGTAAGATTTGCAAATATTGAAAATATTTACTTGTTACTGCTTTAGCATTTGTTAAATACAGTGCTGAGTGCCATGGACAGCTCAACTGGAGCAGATGGTACTGGGCAGCTCCTGCTCAGCGCTAGGACTGCGCAGGATTGGACCTGAGGTTCATGTTTGACTATCCCAAGTATCTCCATGCTGTTAACAAAGTAGGGTGTTCCTCCAAATTAAAGGCCTTTCTTAAAAGCCCTCCACCATATGGAGCCTTGGGCCATAAAATCTTACCTAATTGGTTTTGGAAAGATTGGATTATTACCTGCAAAATGGAACAAAGGCCTTATACCCAGAGCAGGATGAAATCACCTCTTCAGTGGTATAAAATAGGAAGAGGGGAAAAAAAAAGTGAGTGGGAAGTTTTACTATAGCAACCAAGTTTACATAATATCAATGTGCTTCAAGTGAAAGCTCTAGAAATGCTTAATTTGAGGTACCTTTTCACAGGGATAATTTTAAATGACGTTTGTTTCTGAAAATTACTGATCAGCTACAATAGCCTACACAGAAAGTGGGGGGGGAGCCTCACAGACAGCAAAGACTTCAATACTTGAAATTCATTCATGACCTTAAACCAGTAATTTAATTTTCTTTTTGAAAGGGTTTTGGTTACATGCAAATGGTTTTCTCAAAATAATATAAACCATAGAATCATAGAATAGTTAGGGTTGGAAAGGACCTTAAGACCATCAAGTTCCAACCCCCCTGCCAGGGACAGGGACACCTCACACTACACCATGTCACCCAAGGCTCTGTCCAACCTGGCCTTGAACACCGCCAGCGATGGAGCATTCACAGCTTCCCTGGGCAGCCCATCCCAGTGCCTCACCACCCTTACAGTAAAGAATTTCTTCCTCATATCCAATCTAAACTTCCCCTGTTTAAGTTTGAACCCGTTGCCCCTTGTTCTATCACTACAGTCCCTCATGAAGAGTCCCTCCTCAGCATCCCTATAGGCCCCCTTCAGATACTGGAAGCCTGCTATGAGGTCTCCACGCAGCCGCCTCTTCTCCAGGCTGAACAGCCTCAACTTTCTCAGCCTATCTTCATACGGGAGGTGCTGCAGTCCCCGATTGTCCTTGTGGCCCTCCTCTGGACTTGTTCCAACAGTTCCATGTCCTTCTTATGTTGAGGACATCAGAGCTGTACACAACACTCCAAGTGAGGTCTCACAAGAGCAGAGTAGAGGGGCAGGATCACCTCCCTCGACCTGCTGGTCACACTCCTTTTGATGCAGCCCAGGATACGGTTGGCTTTCTGGGCTGCGAGTGCACACTGCAGTCTGTTCATGTTCATTTTCTCATCGATCAACACCCCTAAGTCCTTCTCTGCAGGGCTGCCCTGAATCTCTTCTCTGCCCAACCTGGAGCTGTGCCTGGGATTGCTCCGACCCAGGTGGAGGACCTTGCACTTGGCATGGTTAAACTTCATCAGGTTGGCATCAGCCCACCTCAGAAGCATGTCAGGGTCCCTCTGGATGGCATTCCTTCCCTCCAGCATATCAACCGAACCACACAGCTTGGTGTCATTGGCAGACTTGCTGAGGGCACACTCAATCCCACTGTCCATGTCACCGACAAAGATGTTGAACAGGACCTGTCCCAACACTGATCCCTGAGGGACACCACTCTTTACTGGTCTCCCACTGGACACTGAGCCATTGACCACAACTCTGCATGCGGCTATCCAGCCAGTTCTTTATCCACTGAGTGGTCCATCTATCAAATCGATGTCTCTCCAACCTAGAGACAAGGGAGGACTATTGTGTGTTCATTTTCATAAATAGAAGAATCCTTACTGCAGGGTCAAGGCTTCATAATGCAAAACTTTATTCCAGCGTTAGACCTAACTGGCAAAGGCGGATTTGTTACAGATAGTCAAAGCCTTCACAAACGGTAAACTTTGGTGCAGAACATGTTCCATTATTTTTTGCCACTCAAAGAAAATGCACTGCTTTTTGCTTTAATTGTTTACGGTTTTTACACCATTCTTTTGCTCTGCCCAAATGCTTTGTGTAAAGTGCGTTCGTGTGCTTTGCTTTTCTTTTTTCTCTCCCTCCATCTTCTCCCTCCAGAAGTCTGCTACTAAATATTAGGGGAATGTGCTTCCTCCCTTATAGGCAGGTAGGCTCACATCCTGCTGCACAAACTAAAATGCTGTATTCTTTGCTATTAGCCATGCTACACCTTCCAGGCTTCTGGTTTGCCTGGAAGGTTATTTCTTTGTGAAAGACAGGGAACAGCTCATTTGCATTCTTTAACGTTGTCCGGGCCAGATTTCTTTTTCCCCTTGCATTAGCGGAAGATCCTGAATGATTCCACTGAAGTCATTTTAGCCCCCTCCAAATTTACACCGCTGTCGCTGAGCTCCTGTTTCTGCCACCTCTGTTAGAAACTTGCTTTGATGCCAGAGATAAGCTGAATCCCGAGCATGTTCATTGGCTTAGGGGGGAATAAAGCAGAGGATTTGAACTCTCTTCATACTGCCTTGCAGGCTTGGGAGAGAGTGAAGTCATTCAGAAACTTTCCCTTGAAGTGCTTCCAACAGTAGCATTTCCTTGGCCCGGTACTGGGGGCAAGCTGCTTAAAAGAACGGCAATTAAGGAAAGGGTGGGGAGGGGCTATGGAGAGGCGATGTGATGTGAGCTCCAAGATGGATTTGGCTGTAGGATCTGGATGGGAAGGGGGGTGTCTGCTCATTCTGTCACTTGCTGAATGGAAGCACAGGCAGTGATGTCAGAGTGAGCTCAGATGCTCGACAGCAATCCACCGCCCAGGCCCTGTCTTTCTCCTGCTGAACTTTTTGTGGGTTTTAAGGGTTTTTTTTTTTGCTCTGAAGAGGTGTTCAATTTTCAAAGGTTGCGTTGTTTGGAGAAACTGTATATAGCTCCGTGTCTGAAACACTGCTCGAGCGGTGACTAATCTGCAAGGCATGATGTGGAATTGCTTCATCTGCCCCACTTAGATGTAGGGAGAAACCGAGGCACAAAGAGTAAACGATGCAAGTGCAGGGACAAGCAGGCTCTGGGCCTCTGAAATGAGGGGAGGGTGGATAGGAGGCGACACTTGTAGATGGAATAGGATTAAAGCCCGAGAATTGTTGATACCAAAGTCCAGGTTCCTTCCTCAAAACTGCCATATGCTCCACCAGCTGATAAAGCTTAATATCGGCAGGCCGCAATAGGGCAGCAATAATGCAGCTCCTCTAAGCCAGTGTTTAGATCTATTGTATGATTTATGGTGTGAAAATTAATGCAGCTTCATTTGCCATTCCCCCTCCCCATTTCCCTCTGTACTACAGTAACGGACCAAAGCTTCCATTTTTCCCCTTAATTTTTAATAGAAGTTGCTCTTTTGTGCACACGTGCCAGTCAAGACACTGGCATTAATGTGACAAATAACAGAGCTGAGCCTGTAACAGTGTGTGAAACGTTCAGCGGTTTGGTTTTTGTTTTTCACCACTTACCCTCTGCGTTCAAGAGTTAATGCATACACAGACACTACATAATTTATGTTTGAGAACCAAATTATTCAAGTACAGTTGTTCCCCATAAGCTCTCCTTGAGTCCTATCTCTATATCTTCTATAGAGTGAGTTCCTTCTTGCATTTGACCCTGTTCCTGCTTCTAACTTTTAAATGGCAAAAGCAAATGTGCTTTGAAAAGTGTGTTACACTGTAGTTGTTAAATAAAGCAATAACCTATGCACTTGTAATGCTTTCTCTATGACCTACTTACATACTACTTCACCCTCCTTATAGTATGATTAAAAGCTGCTTTGAATCCACTATTCCCTCAAGGGATTTGAGGCTAGAATTTAACAAACTGCTGAGAAGGCTTAAGTCAGTAAGAGGGCTTCCCTACAGCTTCTTCCAGCTAATTCACATGTAATTAAAAGGAAAATAAATATTTCAAAAGAACATACGTCTTAATGAAGCATTTTTAAGCACTTACACCTTGTGAAATGGGGCAAATTTATAAAGATCTCGCTATTCCACATGCAGATTTTAAACAATATTATTTGTGATCCTCTCCTTCCTCCCCCTTTTGCATCCTGTGCAAAAGGCAGCAGCAGGGGGGCTGTGGTCCTTAGAAGCAACAGGCTGGTGGGACTGAAGACCCTTAGATTTAGCACGTACCAAGTAAAAAGATGATGGAGAGGTGCAGATCCAGCTGCACAGGGTTCAGGGGCATGGATACTTCTTACTTTAAAGAATATCTTCATCCTCCCTGAGCTGTCTGTATTTCTCCTGAGCTAAAACCTGCCCCTTCTGCAGTGGCAAGATTTTGAAATTGAAAGTTAATCCAACTCTGCTCTGGGCTGGATTAACCACCATGGAGGCCTCAGATCAAAACCCAGGTGGCTGCTTCCAGCTGGAGAAAGTTGTGCTGGCTTCTTTTATTTTCAACTTGGCACTGATTTTTGTTCTATCCGCTGTATAGTCCTGTGCTGCGCTGGATGGGTGGCGTGGAGGAAGTGCCATCAATTCAGGAAAGAAGAGCCATAGCTCTGCTTTGTGCCTTTCTACAGAGAAGTTTAGGTGCCATGGTGACGAGGACAGTATGCCAACCTATAGAACAGAGCAGATTATTAACACTATGGATATCTGTTCAGGATTGCAGCTGTCCTATGAGGATTACACTGAGGGCCAAGTGAACGTTTTCTTTCTTTAGACTTGTAAAGCAGACAAAAATTTAAGCAGCCTGAGGGGTTTTTATCTGCCTTTTAACCGTTTAAAGTGGAAAAGTGCAATAAACCGGACTTGGACAACTCGCCTGGTCTGTATTTTCAGTATGAAATCAACGCTGGCCAAAGCGTAACTAAAACTTGGCCTGACTGCTGCCTATTTACTTATTTATCGGTCGGTTTGTTTTAATTTGAGAGTAGCCTTTGAAAAGTTTAAGCAGAGTAATTTTTAATTCGCGTTTGTTACTTTTTTGCAAGTGTTGACTGTCGAGAACAAATCAAATTATAAATCCTGGAGAGCGGTACGGAAGGAGAAGCGCACACAATGCAGAGACGCGTTTTGTCTGTCTAGACTGCTCAGATCAGCCAGTAATCTTCGTAAATATGTTAATATTCTTTGCCTGGAGCTGCTTTTGTATTGAAGCAAGGAGGGTTTGGAGATGCAAAGGAAAATTGATACAGATTTTCAGGGGGCGGTAGCGTGGGGGGGGTGGCTCCAGCTATTTGTATGTGTGGAATTCTGTGCGCGCCTGGATGGAGTCGCCTGTGTGTGCTGGCTGCGGCCAGCTCTGGGTGCAGCCGGGTTGGGAACGGGCTTTTGGCAGGTTAAAAAAGCATGAGGCAGGATTAATCGCCGTTACTTAATTAAACCCCCTATTTCTGATCACTGAGGACAGAGTTGCTACCAACAGTCTCCCGCGAGCCAGCCACATCACTTTGAGCCTTTAAATGGGTACCGAGGGCTGAGTAGCAGGGATTTGGGTAGAGAGCGCACCCCGCCTCAGCGCTCCCAGCGCTCCCAGTTCGGCACTGGCCGCTGCGCCTTCCTGATGCGCTGGTAACAAACCCAGCGCAGCCCCCTAGCATGTGGCCGTAGGAACTCAACCAACGTGTTCTCCTTACCCTTTCACTCCTCGGGGGCACAGCTCCCCTCCGCGTGCCCTCCGCGGTGCCCACCACAGCGGCGAGGCCGCAAAGTTTGTCCGAGCGCTACCCACGGGTTCCGAACCGGGCTGCGCGTCCCCGTGTGTGTCCCCTGCGTGTCGTCCCGTCCCCGCGGTGTGGGTTCTAGGCCTCTCCCCGGGGGCGCAGGGGTTAACGGGGAGCCGCAGCGGGGCGATGGCTCCGCCTCCCAGCTCAGCACCTGGCGCTCCACCGACAGTTGCCTCAGCAGTCGATTTCGGAGGGGATTGGCGGAAAAAAAAGCCACCAAGAGAGGGGGAAGAGAGATGTGACAACTGCCGGGGCTGGCGGCTGCCGCGGGGAGGCCTCCGCACCTGTGCCTGCCTCTCCGCCGCCCGGCGCAGTTGTGGGAGCCGCCGAGCCCCGCCGCATCCTCCCTCCGCACCGCCGCGGCGCGCCCGGAGCACAGCATGACTTCTTCGTTCAAGCTGGATTTCCTTCCGGAGATGATGGTCGACGGGCGCTTGCTGGTGTCTGATAGAATGTAAGTGGCGGTGGTGGGGCTAACGCTGGGTAACCCCCCTCTCCATCCTCCTCGATTTATCCGTCCCTACATCCCTTCCCCGCCCCGACCCCGCGTCCCTTTCCACGGGAGGGGAAAGGGGGTGTTGTTGTGCGTTCCCAAGTCAGTGTCGGTGGTCTCCGGTCTGTGCCTCGCCCGGCAGCCGGGTGTTTGGTATTCCGGCGGGCGCGGGTGCGTGCCGGGTTTGTACGTGCTGCTGATGCAACGTGGAGGAAGAAGCGCGCCGCGGCCGCGCGCAGCTGCCTCTGCACCCTGCGGGAATTCCGCCGCGGACACTTGTACCCTGCGCCCAAGCCCGCTCCCTCTCAACCCTTCCTCCGGCGGGCTAAAACCCCTTTGCTGAAGCTTCGTCAGTTTCCGAATTCACATAAACCACGGAGCATCCTCTGGGACTAAGAGCAGACAGCAAGAAAAGGTTTTCCGTTTTTCTTTTATCCTGTCCCCAAGTGCTCCCTGGTCCGGAGAGTGTTATTTAGGGTGAGGGTGGTTGTTGTACATGCGGTTGAACTCGTGATGAGATTGATCGGAAGGTGCTGAATGCTGCTGTTTCACAAAGAGAAGTATTCCCCTAGCCCGTGTCTGCTCCATTAATCTCGATCTGAAAGTTTCTATCATCGTCCTCCTGGGCTTTGCCAATTGACAGGGATTTTCAGGTAACCTAAGCCTAATATGAACACATAAGAGCTAGAAATGAGGCAATAGTCACTTGTTGAAAGGTACGAAGACTGAGCGCTGTGTTTGTTACAGCATCCAAAATGCCTTTTATTTCATTGCTTTTTCTCTCATCAGGATGACAAATGTGGTTTGAGTTGCATTAGAACGAGGTTAGAGGCTTTGGCATTGACTCTGCACTGGAGCTATTCTGGTTGAGGCAGCACTTAAGTTACAAGTGTAAATAAAGCCGTGTGTGCAGCAGAGACTGTCACCTGCGATTTGCTGCACACCGTGTCCCCATCTAAGACTATTCAGACTTTTATTACCTGCCTTACTGGCAACCAAACTTTCTCCTCAGGCAGAGTGCTTTCCCTTGCACCAGCCCATGCTCTGAATGGAGATACTCAGTAGTTGCCATTTGTTGCGGCAGCTGAGATTTATAAGCATGTAGGAGAGGGGAAAGAGGCAGGGGGAGAAGCTTCTTGGTGCAAGTGACTTAACGCTGTTGCAGTCCTTGAAGGACAGCGAAGTATTTGCCTAAGTGCTGCCCCGTTGTCTCTGTTTCATGTTAAACTCACTGCTGTGTTTTGGGTTTCCCATTGTAAAATCCCAGGTTTTACTGGCACCGGTCAGTTTTGGGGGAAAAAAACGTGCTTTGTTTGTCCCCTTTTGCATCAGAATTGCATAGATTTGATTGTTGGGGTACAAAGTTGCAGCTGAACGTGTGTTCCACTTGCCTTGCAGCCCTCTGTAGGGTCCTGCCACAGCCGAGCTTCCCCTTGTTTTCATCATCTCAGCCTTGATTAGACTTTTTACCTGCTGTCCTTCCAGGCAGTCAGAAAAGATACTGCTAACAAACATCTCCAAGCTCAAAGGCACTATTAGCTGTGGCTGATGATGCCCTGTTGTCACTTAGGCTTATATAACTTTATCTCCAACTTCCCCCCTCAAGGGGGGAGCATCATATCAAACTCCTGCTCCTGCATTGCTATCTTTATACTCCTGTTCTCGGGGAAGCTTTCATAATGTATTTTAACACAGCTTGAAACACAGTCAGCGTTCAGTAGACGCAGGTCTTAGTGTGTCCAAAGAAACAAAAATTACTCCGGAGATGTGTCAGCTTCTGAGTGGATCTCTAAATACAGAAGTTTAATAATGGAACTGTTAAATACACACATGCTGATTGGGTTTGGTGCTGGTATCTCATGTATTTTGGGGGGGAGTGAGATGACTACATAATCTTGAAGGAAAAAACTTTACCTCCTGCATCTTCAGTGGTTGTGTTGTGATGTGCTTCCTTGTATTAAAACCAGCTTTGCTTTGTGGCTGATCTAAGTAATTGTGAAGATGTAGGGTTTCAAGGGACCATGTGTCATGCATACAAATTAATATTGAAGCTAAATTGCTATTAACGAAGGGGAGCTTCTATTCCTAAAGAAAAAATAATCTTGAAGCTAAATGCTGCCTGTGGAAGCTTTGCTACACTGCCTCTCCAAAACTGTGTAATTCACTATACAGAAACATCCTTATTTTGTCCTTCTAGCCAAGCAGACATACATTTATTTGCAAGTCCCCAACTCTCCGGACTAATCAGTGCTGATGAGAATGCAGTTTGATTACATGTAAGGGGTCATGGGCAAATATGCACCTTACCCTTTTGCTGGCCCACCCCTGCATGCAGCGTTCATGCAGCATTCAGCAGGATGGCACAGAGCGTTGGAGAGCAGGCTCCAAGTTACGATGCTGCACAAAACTTTTAACCTCACCATCTGGTCTAACCATTGAGTATCGCTTAGTTCAGTCTTTAGCAGAAAGGAATTTCCTATTTTAGAGTAAGGCAATTAGCAAGATATATGTAAAACTCTTCTGCTTCACAGTAAAAATTTGCAGAACCAGATTTATTTGGGTTTTCTTATGCTGGTGGTGTACCAGATGTTTTTGGAAATGGGTGTCTTACAGTACCGATTTTTACACATTCTTTTATTACACATTTACGTGTTCTTTACACATTCAACAATTCTTTGTAAAGGGAACTGTTCTACAGAACCGTCCATTCTTTCAACAAGCCGAAGAAGGAAAATATTCGAGGAATAACTTTCAGTGCATACCTGATGCAAAAGTTAACTGACAGCTTGTAAATAGTCAAAGTTAAAGCGCTCTTGCCTCTGTGGGACTTAATTGCTTCTAAATGTTGATTCTTTCCAAATTTTGCTTGTTATTGTCTAGCAAAATGGAAGTAAAATAGAGCATCAGATACCTACGCTGTATGCACGGCATCAGTGTACCTGGTTAGTAGCTGAATGGCAATTTTACTAATAAAATAATTCACGAAATGGCATTAAAAAACAGATGATGTAGGATCCAAAGCATAAGAATGCATGAACTTTTGTTCTTGAGGACAGATGGCAAGTTGGATGCTCTAGTCACTGTCAATGCTTGCAAAGAGGCTGCTTGGTTAGTGCTGTAGTTGCAGGATCGCAAATTGTTTGACTTGTTATCTGTAGCTTGTGTGTTAACTATGTGGAAGATGCAATTTTGAAGGAAAGATCTAGGTGGAAACGTGTGTGTGTGTGTATTTGGGCAGGGTAAGAGAGGGTTAAATGGTTACTAAGTGTGGTTCTAAAACTTGAGTTCAATGTAATTTGCTTAGTAATTTCTCTGACTTACATGCATGTGCCAACTGGATGGTTGTAAAGTGGTTACTTTGAGGATGAAATACTCATCATTGTAACCCCCCACGCTGATTTCTGCAATACCACCAAAGATTTTTCCATTCCATATTACACATTACAGTGCCTGGGATTGCTGTTAATGTAAATGAGTAAGAGTGTTTGCTACTACTGAGATAAACTCAAATTTGACTTTAATTTTTGATAGCCAGATATAATGGCAATAAAATACATGATCCTTAAAGCAGTGCACATGCAACTGCATGGCTTGCATGGCAATTATGCATATTTAGCCTTTGAATTCCTGCCTCTTTGAATCTGAGATGAGTCAAAATCAGATATATGTGCAGTATGCTACTAAAAGGGCAGAGAAGATAAATTTTCCATGCTTCTTGTTTGCTTGTATTTATTGTTTAATAAATAAGGGATATCAGCATTCACGGGCTATTCTTGCACTTTAGACCACCAAAACCTCCCTTTCTGCTCCCAGTCTATAAAACAGGACTTTTCCCAGTACAAACTGGAGATATTAAAATTATTTTTATTTTATTTTTAAATTTCGCAGAAAAAACTCAACACACTGTCAGAAATAATTTTTCATCTACCTGTATTTAGATTTTTTATTCATATGTAGAATATGAAACCCTGAATTGCTAACCGAAAATGGATAGCTGGGTATCAGCTGTTTTTTATATCCATAGCCTCACGCTTATACTGGCATTTTATTCTCATTTTGATACGGTAATAGCTTTATTTTAGGTATTATGACTTGTTACTTTAGTTACTTGCATGACACATTCCTTGGGCCACTACTGACAGAAAGTAAAGCAAAAGTATAAGATTCTTGACTGTTGACAAAAGAGTTTCAGAAAGGAAAGAAATCTTTGGCTGTTGATTAAGTAATTATGATTTCATGGTGTCCTCCTCATCGTCCTGTCTAGTTCCTGCCTAGAACCACATTCAGTAGTTAACCTGTGATAGCTCTCAGCACATTAATGTTTAAATATATCTGCCACTTTCTATGATATGATCTCACAAGTTTTTAAGCCTCCCCCACATGTATTCATCATCCAAATTAATCATCAGTTATGATTGCATCAAAAACTTTGATAACTCTAAATATTTCATTGCATTTTAGGATGTTTTTTGAGCTGAGGAGCATTTGGACTATTCAAATTTCATAATTAATTTGTAGATTAATATGAAAATGTTTGACCCAACCGATACAAGGAAAAGGTGAACAAAATCTTTTTTAATTTTTAAAAGCCCCTGGAATGCCAGGAATATGCTTTGGCAAGACAACCCTCTGGAGAAAAATCATTGTTTTATAGTTTAAGCATATACAAGCCACTTTCCTTCTAAAGTGGAGAGTGATTCCCCCCCCCCCCCCCTTCATTTCTGCAAACTGTGTTTCCTATAGCAGATTATTGCTTGTGTGTTCATATAATTGCAAAGTGTATTGCATCTCCTGACATGGTTTCCTTTGATTAAAACAAACGGGTGGCAGGGTGAGGTTAACCAGAGGCTAAAGTCACGAAATAGGGAATACATGTAAAGAGTGAGGCTGAGCTTTCCTTAGCGAAGAAGTGAGAAAACAGGAAAAACCTTCCTGGGTGCAGGAAAAATGCATGAGCAAGAGTGCCTATTTGGAAAATAAAAACTAATTAGGGCAATAAATGTAATGCTCTCAACTAATTGTGTAATAATTATTCCCCTTTAGAATCATCATACTTTAATTGCTTTCCCCCACGTTCCCACGTTCTGCATGCCTATGGAAAGGAAGAGAAGAGCTCGTGTTCCCTCCAGGATTTCATTTTTCATTTGCAGCAAGCTGCTGGCTTTCTTGTAAAGGTTTTCAGAAATATGTTGCCTTAAATGCTGTTGTGTTCTTCCATATGGTGTTAAGTAGAAGAGGTGAATGGCAGATGCTGGAGCTATAAATTCTCTCCTATCGTCCAGGCAAAGCACCTCAAGATTTACTTGTGCCGTTTATCCATCCTGTGTATCACAGATCTATAATCAGTCTCTCATTTTTATTGAGACTTGTGTTACGTAAAGAGGACACACTTCAGCAGTGTATTCTTTTTGCTCACAGCTTGATCCTTGAGAAATCAGTTGACAATAGTTTAAAATTACAATATTAATAAAGAGGAGATCATCTGGCCTTCAAAATGACATCTGAAAGCAGCGTCTGTTTTGTGTTAAATCTTAATTACTGTATTTAAATGAATGCCTAAATGAGCCAATTCACAAAGGAGTTGCCTACTGTACCAATAGTGCCTTTTGGGTGATTTATATTTCGTCCTTTGGATTTACAGAAATACGAAAAATAGTTCATATCGAAGAGAACAGCTATATTCTCTTGCCTCTTACAACTCAGCTGAAGAAGACTGAATATCTTGCATCTGGTCTCTGTCCTGGGACAGATTCTCCCTTTCCTGGCTGCTCTTGCATATCAAATGGTGGCAATAGAATCATGGAACAGTTAGGGTTGGAAAGGACCTTAAGATCATCCAGTTCCAACCCCCCTGCCAGGGGCAGGGACACCTCCCACTAAACCATGCCACCCAAGGCTATGTCCAGTCCAGCCTTGAACACTGCCAGCGATGGAACATTCCCAACTTCCCTGGGTGACCCATTCCAGTGCCTCACCACCCTTACAGTAAAGAATTTCTTCCTTATATCCAATCTAAACTTCCCCTGTTTAAGTTTGAATACTTAAAGCCAAGTTCAAAAGTGATGCTCCAAAAGAGGCATTGATACAAGAGCAGTGGCAAAGGTTCTGCATTGGCCTCCTGAATGTTATTTTGTGAGTTTACCCATCGCTTAATATTAGGGCAGCCTATTGTCATGCCTGAGGGAGGGAGTAATGGCTTAGGACTGGAGAGAGACTTACACCATGCCTATAAATGCACCAGCCCTGCCGTCTTGGGTGAGGCTGGAAAGGACAGGGTCATATCCAGCTGAGTCCAGGCTACTCTGAAAGCCAGTCATGGCCAGTTGTGCCCAGCTCACCCTGCTCCCTGCTGATGCCGGGGATGCACTCATCCTCTGTGAAGTAGTACGCAGGGAATTGATGTCCTTTCTTTCCCCCATAGCCTATGCAAGTTTAGCCACTTCAGGTTTGCCAGGAGAACAGCAGCAGCAATCTGAGTATTTTAGTGTGTGATTTTCACACCCCCATTAATTGCTTAAATTGTTTTGTGGATTTTACTCTGGGGTTTTAAAGTTTACGACCATGATTATTTCAGAGATGCAGCCATTGGTCATGAGAATGGCATTCCTGATACACTGATTTGTTTATTTATCTTAAATTATTATTATTTCCCTTTCTCATGCAGTTAGCATTATAAAGAAAATATAGTCCCAATAGAGAGGCCTGTTTCCCTGCAGTGCTGGTATTTCATTGCAACACTAGTTTACAACTTTTTCGTGTTTTTTTTCCACTCAAAAATACTGGCCTCTGGACAGCAGTGCAGTTGCTGTATGTGTAAGAGATAGATGCGTCTATCTCATTAGCTTGTGTGTGTAGCTGGCGTCTCCTTATTGGGAGAACAGCCAGTTACTTTTGAACCAACTGTATGACCCTTTATGTCCCGGACTATACTGTGCATTTTCTTGTACTCTGTTCCTATATCCTTTGAAGCAGTTCCAGTCTGATTGTAAGCCACAACTGACAAGAGCTATCTTTTGTTTCATAACCCTGAAAAATATTGAAGATCCTTCATCCTCTTCATCCAAAGGCATGACGCTGTCTTCTTTAACATTCACACGCTCTTCCCGTTTCTTGCTTCTTGACACCTTTGCACCGCTAAATTACTCAGAAATGCAAACAAAACCCAAACCAAACCCGCAGCTTGCTTGACCCACCACTTGTGTTATTGACTCCAGTCCTTGGTGACACTTGATCTGGTGTCACTGATGGTGCCTGGCCTGGTATGAGATAAGTGAGATAAGTTGATTTGCCTAAAACAGGTAGTCAAAAGTTATTAACTTCTGGCAGAGGATAACTGTGTTTGAAAACCTACAGAATCAAGTGATCTATTCCCTTTTCCCTATTTTTTTTTCCCTGTCTCATTCAATTGCTTAGATCTGTCAACCTTCTCCTGCAACTCGTTGCTAGTGAGACACATCTGGTTGTGCCCTTTATCAATAAACGCTTTTAGTTTGTTTTCGTATATATTTTACCACAGGTGGATCATAGAACAAGCATTAGGAGTCTGAAACACTGTTAAAGACTCTCTGCCCAGTGGCTATCACTTAAAGGAAACCCTGTTCTGCACCTGATTTTCATACAAAAAACACTGTAGAGATTTCAAGTTAGATGGCTGCTGTTTTGCTTGATTTCACCTTGTCATGTCTTTTTTGGGGTGGGAATCTATCATTTTATCTAATGTTTCTGTATAAACATATTGAAAAGTTGATAATTTCATTAGTTTGTAAATGAACTTCCAAAATTTTGGTTTATTTTTTTTTAAATTTAGTTTAATTTCTTCTTCCAACATCTTATTGCTTAGAAATCTTTTTTTCATACTTTAACTCTCCTGTGCGAACTACTTCTACTCCCTGCTGTGGAAAAAAGGAGAGAGATAGAAAAAAAGTTCAGGAATTTTCAGAGATTATTACTTCGGGTATGAATTTCATCTTTACAATTGATTCCAGAAAATGTCCTGATTGGAGGCTGCTTCAGAGATTTTACCACATAGCCATAAATGCCTATTTAAGGAATAGCCACGGGTTGAGATGATCTCTCCAGAGAACAAATTGCAAGTCATTCCCCTTGTCCTAAACTGACCTATGTAACTTAACTCCTTCCTTAAAGCACTGAAATTGTAGGATTGCAAGGTGTGCCCTGGCTATCTCCAACAGGTTCTAGGTTACCATCTTCTTATGGAGATGAGTATTGAGTGTGAGGGGACCAGAGGGAAGAGGAAGAAATAAAATTAGCATTTAATTTGCTGGACGTGGAAAAATAAATGACAAGTGAAGCAATTCTTAGAAAAAGAGAACCTCTCTGGACACGTAAAGCACTATTATCTGATATTTTATTACTGACTATAGCCCGCAGTCATGTTCAAGCCAAACTTCCAATGGGTTTAGAAGAGCTTGGCTTGAATGAGGAATGCATAATGCTGGGCTTTGCGTCCTGTGCCAGGCTGTCCAGCTCTGAACCATGAATTGCAATTGTATAAATGGATTTTGCAGTCTTTCTTTCCCACTGCTCACTTCAGAGTGATGCTCAGCATGGAAACAAGAGGCAACTAACGTTTCAGATACTGCCTTGTTAGCAGAGTGAGTTGCTAGCTTGCTGATGGAGGTGAAGACAAGTCAATTTTAATTGTGGAGCTGTTCTTTTGAGGGATGTTCACACATCTTAGGTTGGGGCAGGGGGTTTCTTTTGTTCTTGACTAAACCTTTTCCCCTTTGCCAGAGAGGAGGATTTGTGTCGATGCCTGAGGGCTCTCAGTTTTCATCGACATACATCTCTATGGTTTGGCTGCAGAAGACAGAGTAGAACTTTGAAGTTGATTTGCTGTTTGTGGAGGAAAGAGTAAATGCAGCAGCTTCATAACAGTGCTCAGATACAGTTAAAGAAAATCCTCCACTGTATTACTTATTTTAGAAACTGTTGTGTTTGCCTGATTTCATTATTGCCTAAGCGTAGCCTAGTATTTCACTTGCTAGATACTAGCAAGTATTTATATTCAAGATAAGGTTGTGTAGAATAAGAAGACCTCCGTTTCATTATCTTCTGACCATGCTTGTGTCTGTGCTGTTCCTGGCGTATTTCACTTGAATGGAATGAAGCTTTGTATGATTATTTTTAATGTATTGTAGGGCATAATGAATTAAGGGCAGATTCTGTGTACTTTTGAGCTTTTCTTTCCCTGCAGTGGCTATTACAACATGGCCATGAAGATGTTGATGTAGTATTCCTAGCTGTCATTGTAAAGTAAGGCGGAAACAACTCTTCAATATCCTATACAAACCCTTCCTTTGGGACAAACATGCAGTAATTCAGAGGAGTGAGATCTGTTTTCCAGACAGAAATGTTGCTTGCAAGACTTAGTTTGGCCCGGGCAATCTCCAACAGCACTGGCTGATCCCTGTGTTTTCAAAGCACTATTCCAGGCTCCTTTGGATCAATTGTTTTGTGCAGTGTATCAGATTTGGGAAAAATCCTGCAGCAGCACTGCTGCTGCCCGTGTGTCTATGCTGAGGAACAGCAGGTTACCCATAGCAAGAGATGCATGCCGTGATTCAGAAAGGAGCAATTTTCAGCTCCCGAAGATGCCCATATTTGCTACCTGGAAACTCTGCAGGAGTTAGAGACTTTATGTCTGTTTCTGTCTCTTTGCTCCCTCTGTCCTCACCTCCACATCAGGGGATACTTAGACTTCTTTACTTTGCTGGCCTTCAGAGGATTTGAAGGTCTCTGAGCTTCCCTTGGCTCTCCATTTCCACTCAAGTGGGAAAGGAAATGGAGAGGACTGCTGCTGACTTCAGCCAGTCGGGGCTCTGATTCTTCTGTTTGGTTTGAAGCCACAGATATATGTTTGGAGTTGAGAGATGCCAGGCCCCTGGGTAACATGAATACTGTGGGAGAGAGATGTGCAGATGAAAATGGGGGGAGAAAGGAATGTATCTAGGCAGACTAACAGATGCAAATTCAGGATTACTTAGCAGATAAAATAATCATATCAAATTTGTTGTAGTTAAGAAGTGGAGCATCGTTTGTATTAACAGGAATTCAGATTTTATTTTTAAGCTCAGCAAAGCCTCAAATCCCAGAAAATGAAAAATTGCTGCTGATAACTTCTGGATGTGAACCTGGAAGACTTCATGGAAACTTAGAAGGAAATAAATCAACTTCCTTCTCCTTCCCCAAAACTCTTTGGGCAAAAAAAAATCTGTAAATATTTAACAGCAAATAATCACATTGCCAAGAACCAGCAAACAAAACCCTTTCATCCAGTCCTATAAATGCTGTAAATAATGAAACCCCTCATAGATCTAGCTGGAAAATGTTATTTTTTTCTTTTAACAGTGAATAAGCTCAGCATCTAGCACTTTAAAAATCCATCAACATAGCTGAAACTCTTTTTTTTTCCCAGTCTCTTACCGCTTCGCATCATATTCTTCTCTGTCCTTGATATACGCAATTTGCCCTGCTTATTTATGTCTGTTTAGAATGCTGGGAGCTTTCCGCATGCTACAACAGTGCATGCCTGCAAGAAGCCTTCCCCCTTTCCTACCTCACAAGGCAAGAACTACCCTGCTCTGTTCTCCCTTATCACCACCCGTTCAATATTCAAACACCCCTGTGTTTCCTACCCAGCCTCTTTGGTGGAAGAACTTCCTATAAACATCTGTAGAACATGTACTTTATTTTCCTCCTTCTTTGATAAGATAGGTAAGAGAAACCAATGGAACTTGGAGAACCTCCTAGAATTAAGATCTGAAATGCTTAATGATTTTATATTCTTACTATCCAGCTAGTGACTCATATCTTGAACGTCCCTCGAACTATATCCATCCTTTCTGGTCTGTGCTCACTGATACAGCATATTGGAATTCTCAGCCCTGCCTATGATATTCTAGGTCTTCTGCAGATCTGTTGTCTAATACAAATGTTGCTTGGCAAAATACAATTGTATTTTTGTAAAGGATGTATTTTTTGGTTCTGTCAGCTTTGTTTTTTAAGCAGTCTTCTACACCACTTGTGAACCGAATACAATACTATCATGTGTTTTGTTTTGGTTTTGTGTTTGTTTTTCCCACAACCACACGTTGCCCTACTTACTCAATGCAAATCACTGTGGATCTACGTAATATGACTTCCTCAAGGGCATCTCTTAATTCCACGTGATAAGCTGAGAGTTTCAGCCAGGAATATTCAGCATTGAAAGAAGACCTGGCTAAACTCAGTAGGACATGAATCAAATCTTAAGCAATTCTCCCAAATTATAGAGGTGTTTAGGTGAAACCTGTATCATTAAGGGGAATGCTATTCCCCTATGCAGTAAGTGTATGCACCAGAAAGACATATCTTCAGTAGATTGTAGCCCTTTATTTAACTGCCTGACTCTATATACAATGACACTGGTGGTACAACTCAGCTAACATGAGTAGTTTAGAATCAGCTGAGAGGTTCAGATTCCAGAAAGGCTGGTTTTTATGTATAAATTAAGGGCTGAATCCATGGCTTGTTGCATCCATGGGCAGGCTCCCTTTCATTTCAAATCACGCTGTATCTGTGATCCAAATGCACCGTGAACAAATAAAGACAAAGAATTTATGTTGATTGGACATATTCAGTGTGACAAGAGCTGAAGTCTGATTCTCTGCTTATGAAACACAACTGTGTGCTTCTCCCTGGGGTTGATGGAAGACAAGTATTTTGGTAGTTGCATGCTAGGACTCCCAATTAGCGCAAGTGCTGGCTCCTAGTGCTGAGAATCACAATGCTCTGTGAAATGGAGGGAAAGTGTGGTTGATAACAGTTTATTTTGGGGTTATCCTGATTTGCCTTCAGGGTTTTAAGACATTTATTTATCCTATTTTTTTTTTTTTAATCCTTTTAAACAAGCCAACTTTATCTGTTGCAACAGTGGGTTTAATGGCATCAAAAGACTTACAGTTTATTTGTGGGCTTTAATGAGACGAGGTTCTCTGCTTGCTGACTGCCCTCTGTTCTCATCCTTTTGCTCTCATTGGGGAATGCTTTGTGGCATCAAGCTCTGGGTCTGCCTGCCCCTCATACCTAATTGCCTGTGCATTTTTGGGATACTGTGTAAGTTCTTTGTTCTGATGTACAAATCTGCGTCTTCTTCCTGTGTGTAAAGCTGTTTTCTTTAGGAAGAAGGTTAATTTTCTTATTCAAGGAGCTCAATGAGCTCTAAAGGATGAACGTGCTGGAAGTAGCACCAAAGTAGCATCAAGATCACTTATGCCTCAGGCTGATTCTGGTTTACCGCTGAGGTGGATGAGTTGTTACAATGAATATGGAAGCACAAATCACTTTCACTTAGGATATGATTAACTTACATGAAGCAGAACTCCTCTGATATGGATTGCTATTTTAATATAAGATACATACATTTCATTTTACCCTAAAATAATTTACTCTGTTTGGATCTTCTGACCAGATGAAATGCTTGATTTCTCTTCCTGAAATTCCTGATCATGTTAGCTTTGAAGCAATCTTCATTCTCATTTCTAGCCTGAACCTGGTTAGTTTGTCTCAAGGTGGCTTCTCCTGTTGCAACACTGATACCTTTTCACTCAGGGTCCTTTTGGTTTGGTCTTGATCTACTTTTGCAACTGCAGAATGCGTGGTCATTTCAACAAGTTGTACTGATGTACCTCTAAATTTTTTTATACATATCAGATTTTCAGAGTAACCCAAATTAATCGTTGTTCAGGTTTGGGTAGGTTCCTTATGCAAAGAGTAGAATGATGGGAAAAGTAAAAGCAGAATGTATGTATGGGGTAGTATAAACCGCAATCCTTTTCGTACCGAACATTAGCTTGTTGAAATGCCTCCACTCTTGGCAGAAGAAAAGCTTCATAACCTAAGAGGATGTGATTTGAGTGGAGTTTTCATGGCCCATGTGTTCACTGTGTTCTTGTCACTGATGCAAACATTATCTATAATTACCTTTTCAAGAGACTGAAAATTGCAGTCTTTGTGGAACAAAAATGCAGCTGAAGAATGGGATGTATATCCTCTCCACCCTCATTATAAGGCTTATAAAAATCAAACTGTAAAGCCCAGTACCATAGGTTTCAGATGCAGGAAGCAAGCTCTGTTAATATGTGTTAGAGTACTTTCCACTGAAAATTATGGCCTTGTGATGATCAAGCTAGTGCTGTTATTTCCAACAATTTGCTGTTGAAACTAGTTGAACTGAAATTTGTAATTGAGATCAGTATAAATAAAGTCAGAGAAGTTGCTCTGTTCAGTTATTGATAATGTTATTTTCATAGATTTGAGATTTTCTTCATGATTGGTGGTATCACCAAAGATTTATTAGACAGGCCATAACATGGGTCTTGAAACTTCCTATCACATCATGCTGTGGAACAGTAAATAGTACTGTAAATGTTGGGTTTATGACATTCTCCTGGATGCCAAAGTGGTTTAGTGTTGCACCTCAAAATCTGCACATCTAACTAAAGCACTTGTTACCCACATCAAAATGTGACCATCTTGCATTCCAGTAGCTGAAAAAACAGAAGTAGAAAGAAAGTAGAAAGAGGTATCCTTAACCTCCTAATTGTGTAAAACAAGAACTGGAACTTGGACAAAAGCTTCTAGGTGGAGAAAGGTAATACTGAACTTCTGCAGTATTACTTTTAAAAGTAGAAACTCACAGAATCATAGTATATTAATCACCCATCCATTCTTTTTCTTCTCATGAGATTTAGTTTTGAATAGTTTGGTTTTTTCCCCCCTTTTAAGAGTGGAATTTGACTCTAGAAGGATGATCTCAGGGAGATAAATACATTTGATGAAAAAGGCACAAGCAGTTACTGGTTCTGTGATTTGCAGCATTGAGGAGTGGGGAGAGGTGTTGAATGATCACATGAATGCTAATAAATAAGTGTTCTTGCATATGTGTTCATCCAAGAGCAATTAGTAAGTGCATGCGTGTAGGTCAGTGGATTTATCGCTAGAAGCACAAATAGTCTGGCCTAAAATGAGAGGAACCCCACTGCTTTCCTTTCAGCCTGGCTGTTTTTACTATTCTAAAGAAAGTGAAAATTTGCATGTTTTTCATAGGTTCACAGTTTTTTAAAAGCAATTTAAAAATACTTTGGAGGAAATAATGAGTCTTACTACCCTTCTGTTTATGACCATCTAGCTTTCTGTAGTAGGTGCTCTGGCAACTCCATATTGCAATCAGGGCAAATAGATCCATGTGCTTCATGCAGTTGCTGCCCAAGTTGGTAATTCTGCCTCCAACTTCTGCTGCCTGATTGCTGCAAGTTATCAGCACCAAGAACACCATGGTGATTGAGTGCTGGAGTTCCCAGGACAGCATCTATTCTTAGTGGTCCAGCAAAACTTATTAAGAAGAGTAATTAGAAAAAAGCTCAAGTACATTAGCCTCTTTAATGCTCCTGAATTCTCAGAGCTATCTTCAGCATTGGCAGAAGCTGTATTTCCAGTAGAGAAACTGAAACTTCTTTGGTGAAGTTAAATCCTTATGGTCTTAGCATTGTAACGGGAGTATCTTCTCACACAGTGGTACTGAAACCAGACAGATAAGAGGGTGGTGGTATGCCAAATAATGCCAAAAACCTTTGATTTTATTTCTGTGATGAATTTCTGTTGAGACGCAAGGTTCTACGTTTCTGCCTCTCTTCTTACGCATGGTGTTGTTCTATTCCATGTCACCTTACACCTTTCTGTCAGCTCCTGAGGCTCAAGAACTGTAACATGGCTATAGAGCTGTCTCCCTTTCAAAAACCATTCCTTCTCTCTTCCTTTCTCATCTGTAAACTCTGGCAGGCTAGGAATGTATTTTCTTTCTCTGCTTGCAACACCACCCAGTGTATGTTTGTTCAACAAATCATCACCACCATCCTCCTGAATACTTGTTTCTCCACTGGAATCCAAAAAGCATGTCAAGCCTGTTCGGTCTTGTCGGGTGCATCAAAACTATGTCTCCTCAGGCCTTCAGGATGTCTCTGGGGAGATCTCTTTGGCCTTTAAGCTACTTCAGAAATGTGAGTGCCTGTCTTCCTGAGATGGGAACATTCAATAGCTCTAAAGACCTTCAGTACAGAGAGACACGTGCTCCATTGAGTAGGCTACAAGTGGAGCTGCTCTTAATTTCTCATATTATATACCTATACCCATTCAGTTTGCATACTTATCCCCTTCCCCAGGCATCAGTATCCTTGCTAATTCTGGTATAGATGGACAAGAGTTAACAAAGTCTCCTTTGAACTTTAAGATGTTCAGTTAGGTAGGTATGGAGAGTTCAAACCAAGCACGGAAATGGGTTTCTAGGTTTTACAGGTCCAGACTACTCACGTTCACTTACTGAACAATCTTTTTATAATAGGAGCTATGAGCTATTTTTTCCTTTCCTTATGCCAATTAGTGACAATTTTTAGGTCTTCTGCCACACTCAGATTTTTTTGTCTTTGTTCTTCAGCTATCTTAGAGAGGTCTTTTGATGCTTTCTGTGCTGTTGCTTTGTAGGCCAGATAGCCATGTCTAGTGTCACTGATGACAATGTGCAGTCTGCATAGTAAATTTAATAGAATAGCACTCATTTGTCCCTTAAAAATAAATCCCTCATTCAGTGGAAGCTGCTGAATTCCAAGGATTACACTGCAGCTTGTGTTTCTGTGAATACATGAAGACCCAACACTGGGACCACACCAGTACTTGGTATTTGGTTTTCGGTCTTGGCGACCTTGACACCTATGGGGGAGAGAAGCATAGTTTTCAGTAAATTGTCTTGATCCTGTATTGAATCATGCTTGTCTCGTGTCACGTCTTCTTGTCATAAATTTCCAATGGCCCTGAAAATATCCCATTTGTTAATTTTAGAAGACTTTCAAGACGTTCCCAAGGATGGAGAGGAATTATGTCCCATTACTCTGAGGCAGGCTGCCTTTTACCTGGCACTGCAGACAGGATTGATGTTAGTTTTACAACCAACTTTTTAATAAATTACACTGTTTGAATATAAATATTACAGTAGTCAGAAAAGAGCCTGCTGCTACCTGCCTTAAAGTTGCTGCTTCCCCACGCTGAGGAGTTGGAACGCTGATCCTCGGGCTATTTTATTCTGTGATGCTAATAGCACTAATACAGTATCATTGTGTTTGAGGCTTCAAAGATACCATACAAGCATTTTCTTATGATTCCCTGATCTTTGCATTTATACCCAGCTGTTTGTTATTCCGTTCAGCCATCAGCATCTAAGTCTCAATGGACCATGTAATATGCAGCTGTAGCCAGATGTAATGCTTCCTATTCCTAAACGTTTCTGTTAGAAGCTAAGAGTGGCAGGCTAAAGACTACTGATAACAGTGTTGCTTGCATTAATTTAAACTCCAGAGCTACACTGATTCTGTTTGGCAAATTTATTCCATGGCCAACAAGCAGAGCAATATTTCCAATCTCCATCATTGCTAGCAGTGTTGACATTAAATACATCGAGTATGTCTGCACTGATACAGAATGTACTTATGGTGCTAATTCAAATAGGAGAAGGATGTCCAATTTGCATAAACAAATATATTTTCAGATACTGTGTTATTTAAGGGAGATAAAGACAGAAAGGAGCCTGTTCTAAACAATGACTCTCAATAATTTGGAACAGTTCAACAAATCTTCAACCTCTTTAATTCTTTGCTTTCTATGGATAGCCGTGGAGCCTTTACAGTACTTTGTTCAAGCTGCAGGCGAGTCTTGCTCTGCTCAGCTTTCATGGCTTGGGAGGTGTTGCAGAAGGGAATCACAGTGAGTTTTGTGTCACAGATCACTCCAAAGCATTTGGCAAATAGCAAGTGACTCGGGTTGCACACATATCTGGGGAGTGTTGGCCCTGCCCTTCGCTAGAAGTTGGTGCCAGTGTGTGGTATAGAGGCTCCTGAGAAACTTTGGACAGGAGAATTCGCAACCATGAAACGCTCCATCAGTGGGGACTCACATACATCAAAATCTTTATGTAAATTAACTTTTCCCTAGGGACTTTCATTGGCAGAGCATCCTTATAATACATGCTTGAAGTTCTGCTTTGTCATTTCCAGGTGTATGGTTTAACTCACTGTAAAAATGACAAAGCACATGCCCAGGATGGTTTGTGCTGCACCGCAGAAGGCTTCTGTCCCATGTGCTGGGCAGTACGGGTTTGTGTTTTGATTCCAGAGTGAACCGCATTACACACCGGATTTGATGGGGTTGTAATGAATTGCATAGGGGAAGTGCTTGTTTGAAATCAACTCCATTAACTCGCAGCACAAACCATTGCAAAGTCAACAGTTTTTCTGAGTGGCCACCGCCAGCCGTCTCTTTCGAAAGCACTAATGGGCTGTTTAATTAGGTGATGAAAATTGTTTACAGTTGGTGATCCCAAGTTTTGTCATTTTAATAATGGTTAAATTCAATCTCTTATTTGATTCATGGCAACTCTCATTATTTCATAACCTGCTTACGTCGAGTTTAATTCATTTGCATGTATTAAAACCAAACCTCTCTCATGCGGCACTGGTGTTTACTTAACTGCACTGAGTCATTAGAATAGGTGGGGAATGACTAATATACAACAACGGATGTTAAACAAGTAGAGCATTGCAAAATAATATTTACATTTGTGGAAGATGTATTCCTTTTGTGCTGATTGTATGTGAGACCTAAAGATAATCCTGGCAATGGCATCTAGATTTCAGCTGTTACTGTGCATTGGTTGCTCCTGGGGTGTGATAGCTTCACTTCTCTCCCTCCTAGCATTAATAATATACGTCACTTTGAGAATCTGAAAAGGGCCAAGTACAGATGTGTCCTTATATGCTTGGTTTTGGCTTCAGTGATGGAACCAAGAGCAGAAGTTTTCTTTTTCTCCTAATTTTCTGATGCTAGTCCTTAGAGAATGTGGAATAATAGGAAACATTGAATTGATTGTTAAATCTTTTTTAATGTTGATAGCCACATGATGCCTATGGGCTCCTTTTTCTCTTCACCCTATCTAAGCATACTACAAAGACCCACAAGTCCCTGTCCTAACAAGCATGTAGTCTAAACAACAGGAAAAAAAAATGGTTGGAAGGTAAAGAATGAAGTGACAACACTCCTGAGTTGCAGGAGGTGCATCCAGGCTCATTGGATGGCACTGGCAGAGGCTAGGAGATGCCTGGTTCCCTGTCTCTTGGTCCTGTGCCCTCTCAATGGACTTGGATTTTGTATTGGTTTGTAATAGCATTAGCTACATGCCACATATTTTGCATGTATGTGTTTGTGTTTTGCATGCTTGTGTTTTTCTTCTCTCTCCCTTTCAAATGTCACATATGGGTCTGAATTCAGAAGGGGTAACAGCCTTTCAGATGAGGTTTGGATGCCACCAAGAAGGAAACACAGATGGGTTTTTTGAGGAGCTGGTAACTGCTCTGCTCAGAAATCAGATTTGTTAGGTTGATTCTGTGATATGAAATCTCACAGCAGTTCTAAACCTCTGCATCTGCTCTTTTTGTGCTGCAGATATAAAGACATCATTAATACAAACATGCAACATCCTGCATGGGGAGTTAAATTGTTTTTGCATGGTTTTCCCTTGCAAAGTGTTACAGAAAATAACAGCAATATATGACCGCAGTAGGTAAAAGTTGTGCTTCCTGGAGCTCAGAAACCATGTAGGAGACCCAATCCTCTCTTCAGAAGGCACTTGATGGCTTCTAAGTCCCAGTTACTTTCAACAAGCCCTACTTTGCTATGATGTTTTCAGAGAAAGCCCTTCTGCAGCTGAGCTGCTCAAGTGTTCTTTAGCCTGTAAAGCCCACAGAAAAGGGCAAAACCTTAGTTATAATTTCGGGGCAGGTGTTGCCACAGCAGTTGTACGTGAGTGACCAGCTAAACATAAAAATCAGGGCAGTAAGAAGGCTGTACATCAATGGAAGAGGCATTTTCAAGCATTACAATACTCACTTAAGGTGTTTTCTGCTGCCATTGTGTGTACTTAGCTTTCGGAAATTGAGGTAAATAAGCAAGCTGTGGTTTGTTGTATTCCTGTGTCTCTGACATTACTGGACTTCTGGAAAGTATTGTGATGCTGTTGTAATGCAACAGGTGGTCTGTTAGATAGATAAGACTAAAGGAGAAAATGTTTATGTTCAAGGAACAGAGCCATATAAATAATTCAAAGGAAATACGATTTCTCCTGGTTTCAGGTGGCTGAATCATTCGGAAGTTCTCTAAATATGCACAGAAAATACAAGTAAAATAGTTTTTTTTTAAGATTTCTAATTGTGTGTGCTGTTTTCTCCCTAGGGAGCAAACAGATGAGCCGAAATAAATAAGGTTTATTTTCCAGCTTTAGTGATAAGGGTGCTTGACCTGAATAATGATGGAAAGTAATGAATGCAAATGTTTGCAAGAATCTGCCATATATCTTTATTATGTAATCATAGAATCCCAGACTGGTTTGGGTTGACGGGATCTTAAAGCTCATCCAGCTCCAACTGCTGCCATGGGCAGGAACACCTTCCACCAGAGCAGGTTGCTCCAAGCTCCTGTGTCCAACCCGGCCTTGAACAGTGCCAGGGATGGGGCAGCCACAGCTGCTCTGGGCAACCTGTGCCAACGCCTTAGCGCCCTCACAGGGAAGAACTTCTTCCTTATAGCTAACATAATTCTACCCTTTTCTTTAATAAATACATAATAGTTGGGATTATGTTCACATAGCAATGACACACCCTATTAACATGTTATGTTTCACCATAAATGCAGTTTTTAAGAGTAACACCCAAACCTACTTATAAGGGCTGTGCTTAACAACCTTTTCCTCCTTACCTTTGTGTCATTAGCTATACATTCAGAAACATCTCTCTTCTTTACCTGAAACTTTCTATAGCAAACTACATGAGAAAGCAGTTTGAGGTCTGTTTGGGATTTTTTGGTCAAAGTTGTATTAGTTTGCCTATTTTCAAAGCTGGAAAGCAAAGGGTTAAAAGGAGACTTTATATTTCTCCATTCCCAGACCAACATTTAAATTGAAGCATAATTGTATGAACATTACATCTGAATACCATTTCTTTTTCCAGGATCTTTTACCTCTGGGACACTGGCTTAAATCAGGATCTTTATTATCCTCCTTGCAACAGCTGTTCGCTGCATGAAATAAGCTAGTGGATGTGGTCCAGTTTATAGTGGGAAAGAGTCCATCTCAAAACCACCATCTCAGTTGGCACTGAGTAACATCCTTGTCTCAGCAAAATGGCCAGGAATTGAATGAGCATGAATAATGAACCCTTTGCAATTGTCCAGGTCAGGTTGACAGCAATTTTGCCTCTGTGTATTGATAAACTTGGCAAAGGTTCATTTCCAGGCATCTAGAGGCCTTTCTTAATGATTAATTCTTTAAAATAAAATGCACCCAGTTTAAAGGCTCAGTAGTTCCTACTGCTCGTTAATACAGCGATGTAATTTTGAGAACATTTTAATAGAGAGAAGATCTACTTCTTGCCCTGAAGAGTTTTCACTTTAAGATCATAGCTAGAGGAACAATCAAAGGTAGTTTTGTGTTGCAGTAATCCAGGATATGAGATTTAAATAGTATAGATTGTCACATGACCTAAATTGTCAAATTTGGGTGCCTAAAGATAGACACTGAGAATCAGGCCAGTTATTTTAGTCTTCCTACCCATTTTTTGCAAGCACAGAAATACATTGTAAAGCCTCATATTCATTTTCTGTGGAAGTAATGATGGCTTAGTTTTAACCTAGTGCTTTTTCTCTGAGGAGCACTGAAGGTTTTTATGAAGTATGTCAATGTCTTGGTAAGGAAAATTTGATATTGAAACACAGGGAAGTTCAGTCTGTGCTCTCATCTTACTATACAACTGCCCTTTCAAGCCTGCCTTCAGCCTTTGGAGGTATTTGCATGGAGGATTATCTTTCTTGGCTTCCTCTGTAGCCAGTGGAGAATGAGAGGCTCTGGTTTGGAAATGTCCTGTTAGAGCCAAATGTTGGTGCTCTGCATCATCCATCTGAGGAGCTTTCTGTCTGGTGTCTGTAGAGGGAACCTGGGGCACTGGATTCATATGCCTTAAACTAGCTTTGTTAGTACCTTCTTTTGTGAAATTAATGCAGTACACAAGGATAGTGATTCTTCCATGGTTGCCACTTGGATGACTTTTGTCCTTTCAGGTCCTGCTTTTTCTTATCCTAGGGACATCCGCAAATCAAATTCTTTAAAATGCCTGAGTGGGGCTGATTAATCTTGGTTTTGTCAAGTAATTACTCAGGAGTAAGTCTTTCCTTTTGAAGGGTCACCTTCAAGGGATGGGACACCCTTGTGTTGCACAAAAACGAGACCAGATTTTTCTGTTAGGTTTGTCTTTAGTCCATCTTGATTTGTGTCTTTCTTAGGTGAAGGATGCCTTCTTAATTGGCTGGTCCTATATGACACACTTGTCCAGGCTGTGTCTTAGGGCTGCTTTCAGCCATTTTATCCAAGCCAACTAGAAAGCAGCAGGCTCAGAGAAAGTAAGAGAAGCATCCCAACTGCAGGGTTGTCTCTGAAACTCTTCATCAAATGCTGAAAGTGAAGATGGAGATTTAGATTTATGTGGTTTGAGAAACTTCCAGGGAAAATGCTCTTGATGCAAAATGTCTTTTTGTTATCACACTCGGTTTTGTAGAAGTATGCCAGCCTTCTGTCAAGAAGTAATCCTTTTCTCAGGCATGGAGGCAGGTGAAAAGAGATTGATCTGGATGAGCTAGCAAGGTACTAAGTCTACCACTGTCTAGGCTGACCTGATTTGAGTGAAAAACTTGAACCTTGGTGTCTTTATATCAACCGAGTTCGCTGCCTGCCAAGTTGGCAATTTCCTGTGAACCAGTGGAGAAAGTAGGGGCTTTCCATCCCTCCTGTTCAAATTCATTGAGCTCATGACTCACAAGGACAGTGCAAGACAAATCTAGTCTTCAAAATTAAATGTTTCCTGGCCTGTAGAGATTGTAGTAATTCTTACTTGTGTTTAAGTCTCATCCCATATCTTCACTCACCAGCGAATATCCAGTTGATCTATACATACCTTTTCTAACCTTAAAGTGAATCTTGTTTCTTTAAAGGAAGGCTATACATCCAGTTCTGTACTTCTCTGGTGATTAGTAGAGTAACCTTACTATTTATTAACGTGCTATACAGCTCAAAGGCTGCTTTACAGTGTAAAAGCCATAGAAGATGGTCTACAGACTGACCACTTACAGTCAAGAACTCAGCCCTGTCCTGAACTCTTTCTACTGAATAAATTTGCTTCTCATTTCAGACTCATTTGAGACCTTAGACTGGACAAGGTCTTTAGAGAAAAGACCATTTCCTTGTACTGTGTTCATATAAAGCCTAATTCTGGGGACCCTGATCCATGAAGGATCTGAACAGCTCCTACAGTGCAAATAATCATTTGGGAAATATAGACTTAACCCCTGCAAAAACAAATGTATTTGCTGGCTGTTGACGGGTGGAAGGGGGAAAAAAGTGTGCATAAAGAAAATGGCATCTGGTAGGCTGCTGGGGAATGGACCAGTCTACTAGGAATTAGTGCTAACAGGCTTCTAAGTTTCTTTCATCAAAATTACTACAGTCCAGAAAAAAAATGCCACTTCACTTTTGTGCTTAATTTCACCTCTGTTTATTCTCCTCTCCTGTTCCCTGAAGAATGTAGATGAGGTTTAAGTTAGTTTTAATAGTAATAGGTTTGGAATCCAGCACACTTTCACAAAATTAACTTTGCTTCTGTTGATCTGGGAATTAAAATGCTTCATTAATTTAGCAGGTCCTGGTTTGACAGCCAAATAATGCATTTTGTGACTTGGACTCTTAAGTCTAAAATTCTTACCTGCAGTTCTCCATGGATGTCTCGGACATTCATGGCAGCTCGGAGATCAGCATGGCCTAGAAAGGAGGAAGATGTGTGTGAACGTGTATATGTACAAGTACTATAATACAGTTTAGATGTGTCTAAGCAGGTCTTTTAGCACTGCATGAATAGGTAACTATCAAGAATCCAGTTTCTCCCCTCCATTACAATACACACTTGTTTTTTCCTTTGTTTTTTTTTTTTTTTCATTGTCAATGCAACTCAGCACAAGCAAGGAGATATTTGGTGAAGGGAAAGAGGCTTGAAGGCATGGTGGATTGCTGTGCTGTACCCTGGGGCTGGGGGAAGGGAGCAGAAAAACCCCAAGTGTATAATCATAGAATCAACTAGGTTGGAAAAGACCTTGAAGGCCATCAAGTCCAACCGTAGGACTGCCACGTTCACCACTAAACCATGTTACTGGGGACCTCATTGACATGATTTTTTGACACTTCCAGCGATGGTGATTCCACCCGTGCCCTGGGCAGCCTATTCCAATGCATGATCACCCTTTCTGTGAAGAAACCTTTCCTAATATCCAGTCTAAACCTCCCCTGGTGCAGCTTGAGGCTCTTATCTCTTGTCCTATCTCATGTTACTTGGGAGAAGAGATCAGCCACCTCCTGGCCCCATCCTCCTTTCAGGTAGTTGTAACAAGATAAGTTTCAGTAACAATAAGGTCCCTCTGAGCTTTCTCTTCTCCAGACTGAACAACCCCAGGTCCCTCAACTATCTTCATAAGACTCATAAGGGCTTCCTCGGTGGCTCTTGCCGTTCAGGCTTGAGACTCCTGGATGCTGTGATTTCCCCATGCTTCGGTGCTGAAGGTGTCCTCTCCAGAGCTACTCACCTCAGCTAACGACCCAATGTCTGTATTAAAGGAAGAGGTTTGTCATCTCTCTTCTCCCCACTGGGTACTATGTAGCACTGACTCCTGGGAAACCGAAGAGATGCCTATACGTACTCTTTAGTTGTATATGTGAGAACTTGGTGGGCGTTTAGAGTGTTCTTGTGATACTGATTCCAGTCGTTCTGCAAATGCTTCTTACGCTACAGAAGTTTTATACGAACAATATCCAGGAGCTACATGAACTGTGCTATGATCATGTAGCAGGCTTGCAGACTCTGCTATTGCATGTTACACACTTGCAGAGGACTCGTATGGTGCCACTGGAGTTTTCCCCATCACAGACAACAAATCTCTTCTTCACATCTGTTATAAACATATATGATGCCCCAGAAATCACTTTCATTTGTATTGTGGTGGGTCTCAGGAATTGCTCTGGTTCTGGGCTGTAAGGCTGTGCACTTACATTGCATGGGCACAACCCAGGCAAACAGCTGCAAAACACAGCTACAGAAAGACCCCAGGATCCTCAAGGTTCCCTAACACTAATTGTAAAGCACTGAAATATAAAACAAGTTGAAATGGTTTTGCTTTATTGGTGTCTAGTAATGCTTTTTCCCCTTTAGTATCACCTCAGAGGGGTGCAGTCCAGTAATTTGAGAAGGAAATAGTATAAAAGCAGGTACAGGTTTCCCAGCATGAAGCTTCGCTGGATTCCAGGTTGTAAAGGTAGAGAGGTTCAGTCAGCCCCGTAATCCCACTGGATGAATATCCCTCAGTGTAGTGTAGCATGCAAGGAACCAACGCAGAATCAGACTAACTTGCACTTTGTTTTTTTGCAAACAATGATTTATGTTATATTGGTGCCTACTGAAATGTCATACAAAGACGACCAACTGTAAAATACTGTCTGTGTGCCCTGCTGAAAAAGCAGGACTTTTACCCTGGATGAGTGGAATTCTTTGAATTTCTCTTCTCTGCTCTAATTATCATCATAGAGATGACTCCGTAGATTCTGCAACTGAGGCTAATTGTATTTTGCTTGGGAAAGGATGTGGAGTGAAAAGCAAGGTGTATTTTCATGATGTAGAAGTGTGAACCCTTTTTTATCCCTCTTTTTTCCCCCCCATGCATTGCTTTGTAACATCAGTTATTTCAGAGGTAGCTCTTCTTTAATATGGTTCAGATAGCAAAATTCAGTGTTTCTACCTCTATTTTGGGAGGGGTTGGGGAAGAGTTAATTTTGCTCTTCTGTTGTCTAGGAAACAGTGGTTGTACTTACTTCCCTTTTGAAAATAGATAGTGAATTCCACATTCAGGGAGCAATGAAGAAGATAAAAAGCCACAGATTAGAAGCTTGTATTGGACACCATTTGAAAGAGCAAAGATAAGTTCATGCACGATGGAAACTTTTAGGTTGCGCTGAAGTGAGTAGGAGTGGAGCTAAGATCTGTTGTTAAAGAAGGTGCTCAGGGTTTTAAGGCTCTAGGAGTGTTGGCGCTGATTCAGCAAAGCATTTAAGTGCCTTATTTTAATGGTATAGGACCCCACCAAGTCCACAATTAAGGACATGGTCCAGTTTGTACATTAAGAAGTGCCTTGTCTCCCACCACTTGGAAAATTCAACCCTGTTCAGATAGTGCTAAAACCAAAGAGAGACACCAACAATTGCAATTTGGGCGCTGAAAACAAGCTATCCATCCAGTTTAGTGCTGTAAATACTAAAATTGGAGATGGGGTTAATGACTGGGAACAACAAAACAGGAAACAGGATTAAAAACCCCCAAACCTTGACAGTTGACACAACAGGCAGTAAATGACGAGTGCATTTCTGTGCATGCTTAAGAAGATTATACTTGGAAGAAGGAACTAAAATATAAAGCAAGGGCTGTATGCAACACTGCACGTTCAAATGGAAATGTAGGTTATGTACTCGGTACTAATTCATGTCCCAGCGAACAGGGAAAAAAACCCTCTCTTCTATTCAGATGGGTCTCAAGCTGTAGATTTTTCTGACTAAAAAGCTCTGGATAATTCTTTTCTTATGTATTATTAATAGTTCTATTACGTTAAATCTTAGGTGCTCAGAATGATCCTCTGGAGGTGTTTCTCCCCCCTCTCTCCTTTGTTCCCAGCCAAAATCTAGGGTGGCTGTGCTCCTGGGTAGGTGAATGTGGGCTTAGGGGACAGGCACGCAGATGCATATGAAGAGAGACACAATTTGCAGGACTAATTTCTTGCAAGCTATTCAGCAGATGTGTTTTCAGGAGGGATTTTAGTGCAGTCAAGGAGGTGCTGCCCTCCAAAAGGAACAGTTTGGAAAACTGTGGTGTCCTGGGAAAGAAGTGCTGAAGCGAATGAACGGGAAAGGGGGAGGGACTGATAAAAAAGGAACATGTTTGGAGCGGTGAAACAGAAGGATCCTGGCAGGGAGTCACAAACGGGTGTTCTGGGTGTGTTTGAAAGGGCAGTGTCAGAGACAGTAATGCAGAGTAAATCTCCTCTCAGGGTTTGGTGATTACCATGTCATGATTAAGAAAACAACACAAAAGCACTCAAAACAAGGCAGAAAGACAGTCACATGCAAAATCCTTCTGACTCTTCTTTTGTGTCACTGATCACAAAGCAGTTCCTTGTGAAAATGGCCAGTATTACTACACAGATATGCATGCCATGGTTCTGACTGGCAAATTCCAGCCCTCCCTTGAGGGAAGCTTGAAGAGAGATTTTGGAAATAGAAATGCAAAAATCCAGAACTCGAGAAGGAATATGGAAAATGGCAAATACTCAAGAGGATTTGTGATGGCTTTGTGGACTGGAAGGAGGATGTGAACTCCGAGGTTGGAAGAGGTTTCTGGAATAGCAGTCAATTAAAATTAGATGTGATAGGGGGTTGACAGTCTGCGTGATTTCAAACAATGGCTTGGAGTATGGTAGCTAAGGTGCAGCACTTAGTTGGATGTCCTCCTATGGCAGTCACTAGTTACCTTTTCCCTTCCTATAGAGCAGAGAGAGCCCTAATGACAGTGTATATAATGATGCCTTCAGGGATGCTTAGGGAGTAACACAGCTCCTATAGCTATGTGCAGCCAATTCACTTCATCTCCTCTGTTTCACCAGTATATGTGGGAGTCAAGGACATGCCTCAGGGGTTGTCAGCCCCTCTCATCATCACCCGTCCTCCTTGGACATCCCAGAGCTTATAGACAATTAGCGGCTCCTTCCTGCGCATTGTGACTGGAAAGGGAGCTCCACCTCCACCACCTCACACAGGGCCAGGAGCCATTTGACCCCTGCCTTATAGGATCAAGAAGTGTGAGTTACTGCTCATCCCAAGCAGTGCATTTCAGTGTAAAGGGTTACCTCGCAGGTCCTCTGGGAGAGCCATTCCATGTCTCCTGATGAGCTTTCCCGGTGCTGCTCTTGCCTCATCTCCCTCTGACATCAACTTTCCCAGGCTGCTGCAGCCTTATGTAACTGCCCCAGCAATCCCAGCAGCCTTATTTTATGAGAAAAGCTGCTGATTCACCCTGCATGCAAGTGCTGCAGTGTGGCTTCTGTTGCAGCTCTCGGGTTGGGCAGCACCAAACTCTTCTACTGAGCAGGGCTGGGGAGGAGTAAGGAAACAGGGGGAAAGTTGGAGCTTGAGGGAGGTCACACCACAGCATATGTGTTTCTGCCTCTCCCTTAGAGATGCTTGCAGGGGAAGGAAAAGACAAACCTGATGGATGATTGGATTTGCAAGAGGATGGAATGGCACTTAATAAACCCATGCTGCTTTCTGAGGTACGCCTCCAGCAGGCTTTAATCCTGGCTGCTATGGTTCATGCAAACAAAAAAGACACGATGGCAGAGACGACAGGGTAAACCACTCATGTGCCAGGCCCCAGCAGAAGTTTCATTGATGCCTCTTTGCTCTCACAGTTGATATTATGGTGATAATTAGAAGAACTCAGTGTACCATCAGTGATTCTCCCTGCACAGGTATTGGCATTCACCCTGTGTGATGCTTGGCTGTACTACGGAGGTGGTTGTCTACCTATGGATTCCTGAATCACAGTGACCTGTAGACTAAAGGTCAGATTGTCTTGAAAAGGGACTAAACCACAAATTATCAGCCCTGGCTCCAGCAGCAGGCTCTGAAATATGAGGCTGTAATCTCGGGTTCTTCTGGCCCCTTGACAGAGGAGAAGGGGTACCCCAGGGATGTTCATCTCTTCCTGACCTGCAGGAGCAGATGGCCATGGAGGGCCAGTTTCTATCCACTGATGAGAGAAAGAGCCAGTGAAGTGACCTACACAGCCTCAGACATCAGGACTTCATGCATAGAATCATAGAATCATAGAATAGTTAGGGTTGGAAAGGACCTTAAGATCATCCAGTTCCAACCCCCCTGCCAGGGGCAGGGACACCTCCCACTAACCCATGCCACCCAAGGCTATGTCCAATCCAGCCTTGAACACCGCCAGCAATGGAGCATTCCCAACTTCCCTGGGCAACCCATTCCAGTGCCTCATCACCCTCACAGTAAAGAATTTCTTCATCTGAGATAGGACAAAGTGCTGTATGGAGAGATCTTAGAGACATGAGTAGAAACCAGGCAATGGAGGCATTTTAAAAATGTGCTGTTTTAATGAATGTTTTCAAAGCAAACCAAAACTGTAGTCCCAGAATAAGGCAGTCTACAAAGATGCTGGACTTCAAAAGCCAAAAAGGAGGAGATTTCAGTGTTCAGAATGCACAATATATAAAAATACATTTTTGAAGACTTTTATAAATTCAGAAATCAGAGTGAAGAAGGTACGGCAAGAAGAAAAGAAAAGGTGAGTTGAGAAGGGACAAAGAGGGGTTTCAGGACTTTCTTTGTTGTTTCAGTTTGGTTGGGCTTTTTTACCTCTCTTCAAAGCTTCCTGCAGGAACTCTTCATTACTTGGCTCTAAGAAACTGTCCTAAGAAATGTCTTGTCTCACAGGGATTAGCTGCTTGTTGTGAATGTGCTAATTTCTAATGGTAGTTCTGGGAGTGTATTTGCTTTCGTTGCTGATAGCGATCGTGTTAGCCAATAAAAATAATTAAATTTATATTATCAAGATGTAATTGGTGATTATGCCCTCTAGGTGGGAAAAAATGCTTTCAGATGAGCAGAAGCCCATATTCTCTGTTCAAATGACTAAACTTCTTTAATTTCAGCAGAAGTGGACTGCAGGGAGAGTGATATCCCCCAAGCCTGCAAAGAGAGGGCATTAGCAGCCGTTTCCTAAAGTAATTTATAGTATAGTTCACTGTATTATGCCAACTCTAACAAACTCTCTCCTTTACTGCTAACATGGCTGTAATTCCAGATGCTCCACTGGGAATCTGGCTCTTGGAAAGCTAAGTGATTTATAAATTTTTAAGAAGTGATGCATACAGCTAATCTGAAGGAAAATGGGCTCTTGCAGCCTGTGCACCTGCTGTCTGGGAAGGGAGAGGCTTTCATGCAGGATTCCTCTGCCAGAATGGGAAAACATGGACATTCGTTAAGGTAGCTTAGTTTAACTTGGTATTGATGAAAGCCCCGGGAGCCTCAAGCCCTCGGTTTACCCAAAATTGCTTAAAGCAGAGATAAGGATTTTGCAGCTTAGTCTTGCATCATGAATATGAATTCCCCAAATCCTGGCTACTTTGCTTACTATGCAAAGGTGCAGTGTTTTGTGAAACCACGGTGGTCTTTAGTTAGGCTGGAGTCATTCGTCCAGTTTTTTTGCATCTCTCCCCATCATGCTTTTGGCGTGGAAAACCAAAGTCTTTGTAGGAAACAATCTGTGAGTAGCTCTTTCTTTCCAACTATGACTTAGGGGCAGTGGAGAAAAGAAGTGGGGTTCAGGAGGGCTGCGGGGCAAGGAGCATCAGAAGTCTTCCTTGGTCAATTCGTACCATAGTAACTTAATGTTTGATTTCAGGAATTGCCTCTGAAAGCCTTCATGTACGGTTACCCATGACAAACATACACTTCAAAATGTGCCTTTAAAGAATTCAGTAATAATCCATTTACCCTTAGTTCTCACCAAGGCCTAGGTCAGAAGTTGCATGGTGATGCAGATGGCACCTGACACAGCAGAGAGATGGAGGAGAAGCTGCTCTCTGCCCTGCTTCAGTTGTTAGTGTGTTATTGTTGCTAGAGAAACACAAAACCTTGGACTGGGATTCTGGCAGAATAAAAGCCTTTCGATTCATATTTGATCACATTTAAAGGAGGGGGAAGGAGGGACCTTGTAAAAACCCTGTTCATCCACTAGAGAGCATATAGGCAGTGCTGCTTCTTGGAGAACATAAAATTGTCAAGCTCTTATTATACGCATAATGCAATGCAGTTTAAATGTTTACTGCTGTTCTGCCAATCATGGTTACATGTAAAGTAGAGAGTCTGTGAAAACTGGAAGAAGGCTTTGCAAATACATATAACTTTCATCTTCAAAAGCCTCTTACCTCCTTGTTAGTGTTTAATATCTTCATGTTCCTAAAGAACGTTCCTATTCCCCCCCCCCCCCCCCCCCCGTGGAAATGTTAAATTATTTACAAAGTTCTTAAGAAATCCAAGATAGGACTCGAGAAGGTGAAGAACAGATCTCTGCAGGGGCATCTTATGGCTTTTGGAGAATTCAAGTGTTTAATTTCTAGCTGATGTAGTTGGGAAGAAGATTCTGCAAACAGACTGATGTGGGGCTGCCCATTCTGCAGATGATCAGTGCGGGAAGCTGGTGCTGAGAAGGTGATCTCCTTTGAAGTTTAATGATGTTAGTGTTGACTCTTCAATATTTCATAGCTGTTACTCTTTTGTAGTGATTTGAGTGCTTAAGTTATGGAGCACACTTTTTTCCTAATCTGATTACCATTTTTACCCTCTAAACTGCCTCCTTCTGTGTGTATACAATACACATATGTAACTTCAAATTTAAACCATAAGGATTTACATGCGTTAGATGAAAGGTGGATGGTGGTAGACCCCACTAATTAATCTTTCTCCCCCACCATGGCAATACTATTGTTTGTTAATACAGGTTAGAGGCTGTTTCTTCCAGTGGAATAAGCCGCTGACTTCTTCTGTTGCCCTAGTTAACCTTATTCCCTCCATCTGTATGTTACAGATTACTTACATTCCACTTAAACTTGTAACCTGCTGTGAGAGACAGGCATGAAAGAAAGTGTATAAAACCAAGGTAACTCTTGTGATATGTATCTTTTCCTCTGGTTTCTTTGTGCTTGTTTTACGCTGTGGGTACTAAAATTGTTCATGGTGAATTTGGTAGGTTCATATAGATCAACATGGGTTTGGTGCAGCACAGATGTAGATTTATTTACAAGGCCTTTCCTGGTATATTTTTACTTGTGTGCCACGAATCTGACTTGGTCGTTGGCAAAATACTTGTGTAGTATTTAGACACTGGGTGGATTATCCAGAATAATGGATAATCTGGTCAGGTTATTATTGGCCCTTAGCACCAAACAAAACTCTCTTTTTGTTGCCTTTTGCAAGTGATCAATGGATCCACTTACATTATAAACCGGAGTTAGGAGCAGAATGATATGTTAATATCTCTCATTGCAATAAAACGACTGTTAAAGTCCGTTACTTTTCTGAGGAAAAAATGGGATGTATTTAATTTTAACTGCCTCAGTAGTGTACTGGTGCATATATAAATCCTGATGAATGAAATCAAGCAATTAGGGTTAGAAATGAATAACACAAGGCATCTAGTTATTGTGGAGACTTTGCATTTTGATTCTGATTGATTTTTCTAATATTTGCTAAGTGCATATGTATCAGCAAAGGCTCTATATCCATATGCTGTATTTTAAAAACGCCATCATGTTGATTTCTGGGATCTAGATCTGTTACTTGACAGCGTATTATGATTTAATTTCAGTGATGTGAAAAAACGCACCATTGAAATAGCTGACGCAGAATTTGAGCACGTCTGTTCATTGTTCTCTTTTTCAACGTTTTTGGGAATTGCACTTGATGCCTAACACTGCAGAGTCAGCTTACATTTCAGGCAAGGTTATTTTTCCTCTTTGAATGACAGCAACTATTTGGGTACATGTATGCAAATGTGACATGAAAATATGAAGATATCTGCCTTACAGTTTTGTTTCTGCCTTTTAATTGATATTTGGATGATATAAAGCAAGCAACTGCCATATGACAATAAAGTGGACCAACTTTCCCAGCTGGGTGTCATATTTTATGAAGTATGTAACCAGAGAAACTGTGAATTATGTAAACAGCTAAATAGGATTCAGGGTGTAACTTATTACCTGTCTGGCTATAAGACACTGCTTGTTACTTGCACTTTCTGAAGCAACATTATTCTGGCTGTTTCTCAGAAGTGCTCAGCTTTGTTACTGGGAAAGAAAATAATTCAAGGAGTGAGTGTTGTACTTCTGGTTTCCTATGGTGAAGGAGTGGGAGGTTTTGGAAGGCTGGAAGTGAGTTGTATTGAGCATGACTTCTGAACAGTTGACTGCCATGCCTTGAGTGTGCCTGCTGCTCCGCTGCCTCCAGGTAGGGACTAGGATGAGCTGGATTGCATGAGAGCTCACACCGAGGACAGATGCTACTGTCCGGGTCCACTGAGATAAGTGTTCAGTGGGCCAGTTTGGGGTGGTGGTTTTGTGTTATAATCTGTGTTATCTCACCAAGGAATGTTTTATTTGCTTCTTGATTGTGTCCCTTTGTGGTCTTGTGCCTGTCTTTTTCAATTAAACTGAATTGCATAGTTTTATTTTTCCAAGAAATCTAGAAAGGAACTTTTTAGAAGGGCATGTAGTGACAGGATAAGGGGGAGTGGCTTTAAACTGACAGAGGGTGGATTTAGATCAGACATTAAGAGGGAAGTTCTTTGCTATGAGAGGCTGGTGAAACACCAGAGCAGATTGCCCAGAGAAGCTGTGGCTGCCCCGTCCCTGGCAGTGTTCAAGGCCAGGTTGCACCGGACTTGGAGCAACCTGGTCTAGTGGAAGGTGCCCCTGTTAGTGTCAGGAGGGTCGGAGGTGGATGAGCTTTAAGGTCCCTTCCAACCCAAACCAGTCTGGGATTCTGTGATACCGTTCTTGAAATACCCCTTTCCTGATGTCGTGCGTTTGCTTTGCTGCATAAACCTAATGCAACTTCCCTAAAAGAGACATTTTAAATTTTATCCTCAATATAAAACTTCCGACTTTATTTTTTCCTGCTTTTCAACTTTGCTGCTTTTCACACTGCATCTACTTTGCTTGCTCAGTGCCCCTGGATTTGCTGTTGGATCATGTGCAGCACATTCTTGTTTATCAACCATCACGAGCGTGGTAAGTGCTCTGTGGAGGCAGGCAGACATTCTGCAGTAGCATTCAAGTTGTGTCAAGAGCTTGTATCTATGTGAAGGTGTGTGAGCTGGTCTGGTTTTAGGAGTAAATACTCTTTGGATGGATAAGATTTGGCAAAAAGCTTTACTCTTGTGCTAGAAATTGTGTGGCTTGACATCTTGTAGAAGACTTGCTGCTCAGAGCTGATAAACTGAGTCAGTAGCTGTCAGATTAGTATTTATGGAAGGTATGCACATCAGAATATTGTCCATATCCATATGTTATTGGGCTCTTCTGTTATGATGGGGCAGTATTGAGGCTTTGAGCAACCTGGTCTAGTGGAAGGTGTTGCTTCCCATGGCAAGGGCTTGGAACTGGATGATCTTTAAGGTCCCTTCCAACCCAAACCATTCCACGATTCAATGTTTCTATGAATATTAGCTGCTGATGTGAGCTAGGTTTCTTATTCAACAGCACCTTATGATTTAAGGCTGAATCTTGAATGACGAGTGGTCCAAGAAGACTGAATGAAGTGAGACAGGACATGATGATGAATTTATCAAGCCTGCTATTTGGATTTTAATGTTAACTTTTTTTTTCCCCTCCAAAAGGCCTGGTGTGTCAGGCCTAATGAAACATCTTGAGCAAATCCCCCACGTCTGCTTCTCCTATTTACCTTGTTCTCGATTAGAGCCCAGGCTATAGGCAAAATTGTGGTAATAAGCAACAAGATCAGTATTCAAGTTTTGAAACAAATGCTTTCATATTTCTTCCCTTTTTTTATTTCTGAGTTTTCAGGTTCTTTGTTTTTTATTGCCTTTTTTTAGTTCCTTCCCTCTCCCCCCATGTATTTTGAGTCTTTCAAAGCTGGCAGTGCCATGCAATGGGAGAGACAGCAGTTTTTTCAAACCTTTCCAACATTCCTTTCTAGGACATGCTTTCCTACACTTTTATGTGTGAATCTTATGTAGGGTGAAGAAAGAACAGGGAAAGGCAGCTGCATGGCTGGGGGAGGGAGCCTTGCTCTTGCTGTAACCTCAGTGAATGGCAAACCTCCTCTTTCCTGAAGAGCTGGCCAGATACTTTCCCGCTCTTGCAGCTAGCAAAAGGCACTTTCTTTTTCAAAATCCCAGTGAAAGAACAGGAGAATACCAAGAATTAGAAAACACCTGCATTACCCCTTTTACAAAACCTTGCCAACCTGGCAGATGAAGGATCTGGTATACACCACCAGGAAGTTTTAGGTTTCAACTCATGGGTATTTTCCTGCATAAAACCTTGTTCCAAGTATGTGGAAACAGCTTATAGAATAACCCCATTGAGTACAATACATTGTGAACTAATATTTTGCCATAATCCAAAGGTTTGGGGGGCAAAAAGCGGAATGTTGTCACAGTGATGAATCGCAAGGGTCTTGTGCTGCTGGGTGCTGTGACCTTCACATAGGAAGCTCTGTTACAATGCATAAATGGGGTGCACCATACCACAGATATTTGCACTGTGTGCCTTCCTCAGTGTTTGTTCTCATTTTGATCCTTAAGGTTTGCAAGGTTGGGCAAAAATGACAAGAGAGTCAGTTTATATTGGGGGTGGAGGGGAAGGTCTTGCAGAACCTCTGCAAAATGACAAATTCTTGGGAATCCAAAAGCTTGTAAATAGCTCATCCTTCTTCAGCCTTCCCCAGAATACTTTAGTGATGCATAAATTCCACCTTTTCCTTGTTAATACAATTTGTTACAATTCTATAATGTTCCACTCCAACATGAGCTTAAATCTCAGTTTAATATGGTAGCCTTTAGGCAATATGGAAAGTACTTGAAAATTCAGAAATTTAAGAATTGGTGTTGAAACTGGGGTTCATCTGTCAGTATTCAGGCAATGGCATAACAGTTCCTGCCCAGCAAGTCGCGTCGCACAATGCAAAACTATCAGGCTTAGCAAGACGGTATTAAAAATTAACAAAGCTGAGTTTTTGGTTGCTTTCATTTTTTTAGCTTTTAGATTCAAACTACAGTATGAATGTAAAGCTTCCTGTCTAGGTTTCGTCATTTAGAACTTTTCTTTTTGTGACTGTGCTAATGTGTTTCCATTTACTCGGTGCACTGTAAGATCGTAGACATTAAAAAAAGAAGCAACATTTGGGAGACTGAAGAAAAAGTCAGTTTGATATGTTCTGTGGATTACTTTCATACGCATAAGGACCTTCATGAAGAGAAGGAATGTAATGTTTCCCCCTTTTTATTAACTGTCAAATGTCTTCAGGTGAAAATTGGAAAGTGTTACAGACTTCAGTACTCTGTAGTCAAGTTCTGCTTTTAAAAGCTTGCGGCAGGGTTTTTTCTATCAGTTTGCCAGTTTCTAATAGGTTCCCAATTTCAAATGCCCCATCTTTGTGAGGTTTTGTAAATCTTTTCCTGTTATTATAGTAGATCTTTGTGTTCTGTATGTAATTAGTTATGGGAAAGAATTACCAATATAATTCCCTGCAAACTCCACTAATATCTCTGCCCTTCACAAAATAACACAGAGCTTAAAGATGTTGCGTATCATATTTAAAGGCTAATTTTGTTTCAGTGTTCATACAGCAGGCAACAAGCACTCAGCCTCATCTCAGCCCCTTTTAAAATACCTGGTTCTGCTACATGGTTCCACTGTTGGCCATGATGAGATATTCAATAACCTCATTTTATTTACTACATTTTTAAATGTTTTTTTCTTGCAGTCCTCATGCAACCTCCGGCTTTCAATTTGAATTTGAAGTCCAAGTGATTTTTTACTTGTTTGCAGCATTTGGTCTGTACCAAAATTCAGCCTTTTCAACATTCCCAAATTTCTTTCCCCAGCTGTGTTCTGCAGTGAGTTCAGTCCCACTTTTCTGTATTAGTTAACCTTTTGCTCTATAAATATTCGTTGATGGAAATTTTTCTCGCTTGGCTTAGGTTTGTAATAGTCAGTGAGTCAAGGCTGATAATGAAACCCCGCTACCAGCATGCCAAGGAAAGCATTAAACCACAGCTGTACTCCTTAGTGCTCCTGTCTTTACCTGCCCCTATCGCATACCATTACACTTAATTTATCCAATGTAACATGATGCTTATACAAAGCCAAGCGTGGTTGTCATATGACCTTCCATTTTCATGCCTCCCTTATCTCTGTACCAGCTGCATTTTCCTCAGTTCAACAAATAGCCTGATGCAAAACTTTCAGAGTAAAAGGAGCCAGGACTGAATTTGGGCAACTTGGATTTGGATGTGATTTTTGTCCCTCCTTCCTTTCAGCCTCTTGTATTTTATGTGTTAGAAACTGTCTTGGTTATCTCAGTACCGAAGAAACTCATCAGCAAGACACACCCCTGCGTAAAATATCCTGTTGTCTGCGCATGCAAGAGCCTTGGGAGCCCAACTGCAGCCATCTCAATTTTGCATTTCTATGTACCTGAAAACTTCAAAGCTAGACAAAGTAGTATGGGCAAAATATGTATGATTCTCCCATGGTAAGTCCCACTATGAGACCTTCCTCTTCAGTCCTTGACATAAAACAGCTCAGGTGCTAATCTTTGCATTGGATCAAGCTTGAGTGAGTGAACCGCTTACAGTGAGTTAAGCAAAGAAAACTTTTATTTGTATCTCCCTGCAAATTGAAACAGTCAAAGTTTAGATTAAGATAAAGCAAGTTGCAATGTTGGAAGGTGCTGCTAAGTTCAGGTCATAAAAATAATATCATGTCTTTAGAAATCTTCAAATTGATTGAAAAACGCAAGATTTGTGTGACATAACAGAACCTAAAATCCTAACCAGATACCTATTTCTTTGTCTTGAGAATCATAAACTTCTATGATATTCTTGTTTCATGTTTTAAATCTTTTTCATTGTAGTCCTGTGGACTGAAAACTTTATCCATTTTGTTGAAGTGAAACCTGAGGATCCCGTGTAATCTAACGGGTTGCATTCTTTCAGTTTTGATTTTGGTTTGTAATGTGTTTTTTTGCATGACCTGCAGTCAGAATATGAATGTCCTTGCCAACATTTCAGTAAGCAAACGTCAAACTGGAACATGGAAAACATAACTTACATATTCATAATTGCATAAATTGTTTCATAAGAAAGTCTTTTGTTATACACTGTCCATTTGCATGTTTAGTTAATAGTTTATGGGCACCATGAAGATGTCACCTGCTCCTTACTGATGTATTTTATTTTACTTTGCATAAGCCTCCATATTCGTTCAGACAGGAGTATTAGTGTAATCTCTCTTTGAGTGATAGAGACATGGGTTCAATGCCTAAAAGAAGGGATGGTAGCAACATATATCTGTAAAAAAGAAGAAATCCTTGAAATACTCCGTTCACCTATGCAGATAAATTGACTAGAGATTCAGTCCTCAGAACACTGATCCAATTTTACTGTATAATCTATAAGTCTATAAGCACCCGCTTACAAACAAACCCCAAAACAACAACAAAAGGGAAGAAAAGAGAAATTTAGTAAGTGTGAGAAGAGATCTGAAAGTATTTGAAAAGATGAAGCAATGATAGTTACTGTACTGAAAGTAAAGCATTTTTTAACAAGTGTGGAGAAAGGAGAGGGAGCAGGGAAAGCTAATGTAAACTTTAATGAAAACTGATGTGTTTTCCATGAACAGCTTTAAGGTCTGGGGAGGGAAAAGCCATATAATAAGAAAAAACAAACAAACAAGGCTCTGTAATCAGCGGTAGTACAACCCACAGATGCAGCTGTCTAAAGATGAAGAAAATGAGGTGTGATGCACTATTGCTTTGGTCCAATTTTTGGTGAGATCTTTGTCACCGATGACAGTGCTACATGGCTATCTGAGGATCTTGGCTCTAATCAGCTCCATCCTGCCCTGAGCACAGTGATAAAAATGTTCTGAAGTGATTAGTCTTAAGTACAGCAAAGGTAAACTTGCCTTCAGTTGTGGGGTAGTTGCAATGGTGAATCAGGCCAATGTCAGAGGAGATTTAACAGTCTCAGGGCAGACAAAATGTCAGGGGTGGAACAAAAACTCCTCCAGATTACTAATGAAAGCAAAGCCTGCAACTTGGTTTCCCCTTTTTCAGTAGGGTGTGGTTTATCAAAACTGTCATTGTTTGCTTGCAGAGAAGATGAGCCCCAACCACACTGCAGGACATCCAAACAGCCAGGTTGCACAGACCATGGCATCATCTGTGCAGCAGGCGATATGCCACAGTTCTGGGAGTAAAAACCATCCAATCCAAGAGGCAGCATAAGAAACTACTACTGAAAAACACAGGGGCTCTGCCAGAACTCTGTGTGGGTCAAATGCAAATGCACTTGCAGGAAACAAGAGGTGAGTCAAAACCAGAGCAGCAGAGCCCCATGATGAGTTTGTCCTCAGAAAGCTCTGAATTTCAGGTAACAGTGCTTCCTTCCCCACCAAAAGCAACCTCTTGCCAAAGGGAACTGTAATTTTTATGAATGCCTTGAATTGCAGCCAGGTAATTACCTTCAGGACATTTTCATTTTGCTAAATGTTAATCTATAGAAAGTGTGCATGTGTAAGCTACAGATTTAATAGTGTCATAAACAACCATCTCGATTTAGAAGCCTTTAAAGGAATGATGTTCCTAGGTTCAGGGAAATACTCCATTTCTGTAGGTGCTAATCCTGGGAGGATACTTTAACTTTGGATATACACCGTGTCCACGTACAAAACTCAGCATGTTGTACTCTGTTCCTGAACTACCCAAAATCAGCTTTGAGTTGCATTGGCCTATTGTAACAGTGCTGAGTGTCAGTTCATTGCTTGTCACTTTTCAGGAATTGAAGCCCAACATCTCTGCTGAAGAGCCTGTTCCCTCAAGCTTTCAGATTTATATTTTATTTTTTTTGCTTCTATTAATTTATTTCCTGCATTCCATTAAAATGGCATTTACAGGTCAAAGAACACTGAAATTATTCCATTTGCAAACTCAAAACAAGAGCAAAACCCTCTCTGTCTTTGTTGATGTGCACTTTGCCAAAGGTTTACATTTTCCACATCTGTTGACTTCCCATTGTAGTTTTCATCTTGCATATAAAATTGATGCAGCAAGATAAACATTCTCCCAACCCTGGAGTAGGGGAGCTTAATAATAGCTCAGATTTATTTTTCCCAAAGTATACTGAAGCAGCCTATATTTTTTATGATGTCACAACTAGTGGAGAGTTTGACATTATTGCATTAACTGGCAATGTGTAAATGCAACACTAATGTACTAGAATTAAAACATTGTATAATGACCTTCCCTTGGTTCAGCCATTAAAAATACATTAATGCTCTTTCTTGCAAATTGGACCTGACAAAATTTAGTCCTCAGTATCTGGTTTGCCTTTTTTTTTATGTGGGTATCTGTGGTTATTTTCTGGAAAATTATTCTGAGTTTGTCTTTTGCAAAGTAAAAGCTGTCAACATCTCATGTGCACTTGTATAGCTTTTGTTTTAGAGTAGTAGCCAGAAGGAAACTCAGTCTTCTTCCTTCTAGCTTGTATACAAGTCCTTGTATTGGCTCGCTTTCTGCAGTGTTGTTTGGTTCAACCATTTGTAAAATAAGAATATTACCCATCTCACATGCAAATTGAGACTTAATTAACAGATGTTTGTAACTGCTTTCACATCCTCCTAAGGATCACACTAAGTGAGTGCAAAGCAGTTGTTGCTGGGAGATGGGAACAACAATGGAACAAAGGCTTTATTGGAGATAGGGAGAGGTTTACATAGGGGGTTTGGAGCTATTTTTCTTTATCACATACTTTGGTACCTTTTTAGAACTTCCTGTTTTGAAGTAGTTGGGGCACAAGATGGCAAAAGATGTATCCCGTAAATTAGGTCTGCTTCCTGCATCTCCCTTCTACATCCCGCATGCATTAAGGTTTTAAAGCTTAAAAAAGCAAGCTTGGAGTTGAACAAAAAGGCTGCTAGAACAGCAATGGGCATGTCGGAGCACACTTGAAGATAACAGCTGTCAGGACACAGGAGATGAAAATGCAACCAAGTATAAAGGCTACAGGAAAACTTGGCCTTGGGCATTTTGCTTTCACTTCAGTGGTTTTAACCCTTTGCACACCATTTTTAAAGTTGGAGGAGCATAAAAGAGGAGAAAAGCCTTTATGAGTTGTTTTTGAAAATTGAAAATACACAAGTAACTAGTAAATAGCTGCTGGGTCACCGTTATAAAGTACAGCAGTACTGCATTTAGACAGCCTGGCTTTTATCTGATGGTGAGCAATGTGTTTCCTCATACGGGAACTACTGCCAACCCACTTCTAATCAGTTGCAGTTTTGGTTTTGTGTCTATATTAAAGTAGCTTGGCTTGAACAGGAAGTGAAAAGAAATGTCTGATCAAAAACATTTCTATAAAGCAAAATCTCTCTTGCTTTAGTTTCATCGAGCATCTCCAGTCTGATATTCTTCATTTTACCTAAATATTACCAGGGCTTGTAACTCTAATGCATTTTTCTTCAACCCCCTGATTGTAAAGTTACATAAACAGTTCATGAACCATATGGGGAAGTCTCCCCAAAGACTTTGCTCTTTATAATGTGTAAGTGCAAGTATGACTCAGGAGACTGGTGATGAAGAATGGAAACTTTCAGCTCAGTTGTTGTTTCAAGTCCACCTTGATTTGGGAGCAGCAACCAAAAGTATTCGTTCCTGATGACCGTTAAGGGGCTTGTGTGAAAAGAGTTGGTGGTATCAGTTACTGCAAGTAAGCAGACACATATTTGGAACATGCCTCAGCAGAGACCAATATACCTCCCAGCCAAGCCACGTAAGCAGGACAGCACTTGATTTGTAGCTAAAATCTGGTCTGTGACCCAACAGCACCTCTCTGCACTGAGCCTGTTGCTCCTGTGCTTTCCATCTGTATTAAACCCAGTTAAAATGAGAACAGCTATATACGAGCTTCTGCTAGCATCTATTTCCATGGTTGTTGTCTGAAACAAAGCCTAATTATCACAACCCTTTCTTTGCTATTTTCTTTTGACTCGCCTGATATTCTGCAGCCTTGATATCTAGAGCATAAATGCCAAGGCTGAAACGTGCATTCCATTAGAAGATGACTCTTGACTGACCTACATAGCAGTTCATTCATGAGATAATGTGACCTGGAGTCATGGAGATAGAAGTCAGTTGATTGAGCTGGGTTGGCTGTGTACACTGCAAACTCTCCAGTGATTGAGGAATCAACCTCAATCTAAAATTAGACATACTCTGTACATTACTGAGAGCCTTTCAGACCCGGCTCCGTTTCGGTAATATTTCTTTTTATGAGATGGGCGTGTAACTTGTCACATTGTAAGTCTTTGATGATTAACTGTATTAGCATGAAGTGCTTAGGTATCAAATAAAACGAACAATTAAGTGATTTATATTTAAGGTCTGCTCTCAGTTCAGGGCTTAGGTAGCCAGTCTCCCATGAAGTGGCGAGAGCGCGCGCGGTATTTACCACTTCCTTCTGACAGCTGCAAAAGGGTGCTTTTGGAGATGAACCTACTTGTGCATGTAAATCCCAACTGACTATTAACTGTGCTGCAAGTTAATATGCGTATTTATATTAAGGGTTATTGTATGTTGGTAGCGAACTGCAGGATATTTTTCCTAGTTTTTGCCTACTAGAACTGTGAACTCTTAGCTTCCAGGGGAAATAAGTTAACCAGTGAGTAAATGGCTAAAGAGTAATGATGAAGCGACACTTTCTGTAGTACTGAGCAACAGAGGAAGCTCAGATAAGGGTTGTAGGTCAGAAAGAAACCTTCAGGAGCATGCTTGCGAAGTGAGGCGGTTCAAGAGAGGCGGCAGCTGTCACTTCCAGATCTGAGGGGCTGTGAGGTATTTCAATGATTTTCTTATCCTTTCTTGTCTTAAAGATTCGTTAACAGAATAATGTGAAATTATCTTGTGTCTTTTAGGGCACAGGTTCCTCTTTTTCTTTACTTTTCCTCTCTGTAAGGGTGGTAGGAGAAGTGGCAGCGAGCCCTTGTTTCCTCTTGCATGGAGCTGCTTAGGCACTGACTGGTGCATGTTGTGATGAAGAAAAGGGGACATTTTATGCAGGGAGGCTGATCTTCACAACATAGGCACAGCACTACGGATTTTAAGGTTTTCTCTGTTAGTAATGCCTCTTGTGTTTTTTACATGTGCATTTAAAAAGCAGGTTGCATGCTGCTTCCTTCTCTGCCTCTTCGGTGAGCTTGTTTGGTGTTTAACTCCATACTGGCACAGTTATGATCCTCGCTGAGGGAGGGTAAAAGTGAGTCAGAGAGCACAGGAGCTGGCGGTCAACTGTCCGGTAGGAGGGCTGGAAAGAGTCCTTTGACACTTTGGGGAGGTTTTGTGCCTTATGTTGTATATCAACTAACAAGGAAGTGACTACCTGGACAGGAGTAAAAAGGCATTTAATTTAATCTTTCACTTTGCAGTGCTTTCATATGATCCATTTCTTTTATCCTGCGTCCACATGGTTTGGCTTTGAGTGAAGAAATTGTTGGGTAGGCTGGCAGAGGGGAGCAGGAGAGAAACTTTTACCTTTTCACAGGAGTTTTTGTGTTTAGGTAGACCACTCTGGCTGCAAGCTGGGGCTGAAATTGCACAGGGCCCAATTAGTGCCTGTTACCTTTCATAGAATCATAGAATCATATAATAGTTAGGGTTGGAAAGGACCTTAAGATCATCTAGTAAAGATGTTTACTCTTGATTAGTTGCAGAGTCAGAGGTTTAATTAAGCAGAAATGGGGATGAAGTGTTAATGTTCATTATAACTAAAGTCGAAACAGCTGTTTACCTTGCTGAAGCCCTGTGTATTAATGTCCATAAATCTCCCCCCAAGGAGTGCTCGGAGGAACCATCCCCTGTAACACACGCCTTCCCGGATTTTGTGTTGTATCATTTTACATACTCGTTTTTGCAACATTTCCTAATCATATTAATTAACACGTTAGGGTATAATTCTTATTGTCTACAGAAATTACTTCAATTAAAACTATTAACATATTATCATGATTGTTATATTATTGCCACTCGCTTTGTTACTACTCAAAAACTACTCCAGCAAACACGAATGTTTCAAATTAACATGAAATTGTTGTGGCTGTGCCTTTCCTCTTAACCAATGGGTCAGGTCTCACTGTAAACTTCCTGAATGATGTTTGTGTCTGTGCTGTGGTTTCTACAGTAAGAAAAGATGTAAGGGGCCATAAGATGAGCCTAAAAAGAGTTGGTCTTGATCAGCCTCCGCAGTGCCTTACAGGAGCGCAACCGCTGTGCAGGACCATATGGGAAGAGTAAATGCTGCAGAGGAGCACAAGACAGTAATGGATATAAATCAGTCATATTTATGCTAAAAAAACCAGTAGATGTTTTGGTTTGTTTTTTTCTTGGTCAGAGCTGTGAGGTTTTGCCTGGCTGTCTTGTGGAGGAATGGAGGCAAGAGGCTAGCTTTAATTTTGGACACTGCTACCAGCAAAATCTTCTTTACAGGCAAGACAAAATGTGTCCTCTGTGTAAAAGGCAAAAATGTATTGTTGCTGTAATTGAAATCTTAATGGTCTAATCAAAGAATTATTATTAGTTCAGATCTACTTACTAAGAGAAAAGAAAGAATACTGTTACAGGGGGTAAATCTTCAATAAAAAGACTTTTTAAATAGATACACATACATTTCTGAGTATCTACCTCTGTGATGTTTTGCTCACCTTTACTCCATGGGTCTTGAGGCTGATGGCTTTAATTTTTGGTTCTGGGAGTGGTTATGGCAAGTTGTCAGATACCATGGGCTTTACTGGAAGGGATATGTTGATAGTGGGAGTTTCTTATTCCTTGTTGCCATGAGGAGCATGATGATTTCTTTATCCTCACTCTGGGCTCTGCTTTGGGCTATTTTAATGGTTTTCTGTGTTTTCTAACATGCTTTTACACCTTGCTCTTTCTTCATTGGATTGCAGCACTGCATTACCCCTGAAGTCAATATGGATGTGATATCTTACGTATGTTGGATACTTCTTTCTTAGCCTTAAAACCACAGGTTTGCATTTCTTCAGCAATCTATAGATGAATTTTTTATAGCCCTGGGTCCTGAGTGTCACTCTGTGCCCTATCTGATTCCAGCTTCTGCCTCCACTGCCCTGTGTGTCACCTCTTCCAAGGTCTCATCTATGATAACCGTGTCTGTGTTCCTCTGCACTCTGTCATTATCCTGGGATCATAAATATTTCATCCTGCGCAGAGTAGCTACTTATTACTACTGTCTGTATAAAAATTACACTTAAACCACATCATTATGTGAAGATAAGCAAAAGTAAAATAAATTAGGCAACAGCCACCTGGTCATTAGGAAAATTGCTGCTACAGCTAAAGCAGCTAAAATGAAGCTCCAGGCTGGACAATACAAGTGTAGACAAGCCTGGCATGCCTGGGACCTGAGACCATGCAGACTCAGCATAAAGTCTGTGGCACCAGCAACACAGTGTTTACTGGACTACAGGATGTGAATGTGATGAATGAGGTCATTATGTGGGTTTACCCATACTGGCTGGGGACCAAGCTTGGTGACACAGGATGTCCTTTCTGGTCTTAGGTTCCTAGCAACACCTTAAACTGTTGAAACAGAAAGGGAATACTTTTTCCTTTACAGAGTAGATGTGTATTGGCACACTATTAGCAGACAACTTGAACGGAAAACAAGAAAGTTCATCTAACTGCGGCAGATAATTGCTGTCATTATTCTAAGCCATATGTATTCTATTCATCTTCATGATATTGCTCTGAAAAAGCTGTTATCCTCCTTTGCAGATAGATAGTACTTACCTACATTTGCCCTAGGATGCCTCTACTGTCATTGAAAGACATTTCTACCCCCATTTTATTCCACCCAGAGTCTGAATTGCCCTCTAAAATGATTATTTCTCTTTACAGAGTAGGAAATCCTCCACATGTAGATTTAATAAATCTGAGCCAAACAGATTAGAGATTTGTCCGCAGCAGATGAGTTTCAGAGCCTGTGCTTTCACAGCTGTTGCTAGTAACTAGTTTAGCTTAAATTTATTTCATATATGGTCTGTATAGGTAACTGTCATAGTTTAGATTGTACTGTTGTTTTACCTCAAATGAGGCATGTCCACGGGAAGTCTGTGGCTGAGCATGGAAGTCAGTTCTCATATTTCAGATAAGAAGATAATCCCTAATCATTTCTCATCAACGTAATGCAGTCAGTGGCACTACTCAGTTCTTTTCAGTTTGGCCATCACTCCAAACTGTTAAACCATCTGCTGGTGGCAGCCCAAAAGATGACAATATAATCAATTACTATAAAAAGCTAAGATGCCGAGCATCTGCTCTCCACCAAGCTCAAGCATCTTCCCTGTACTGGTGTTGTGCCTTCTCAGAAAGCCAACCGTATCCTGGGCTGCATCAAAAGGAGTGTGACCAGCAGGGTGAGAGAGGTGATCCTGCCCCTCTACTCTGCTCTTGTGAGACCTCACTTGGAGTGTTGTGTGCAGTTCTGGTGTCCTCAACATAAAAAGGACATGGAACTGTTGGAACCAGTCCAGAGGAGGCCACGAGGATGATCAGGGGACTGGAGCACCTCTTGTATGAAGATAGGCTGAGAAAGTTGGGGCTGTTCATCCTGGAGAAGAGAAGCTGTGTGGATGCATCATAGCAGCCTTCCAGTATCTGAAGGGAGCCTACAAGGGTGCTGGAGAGGGATTCTTCATCAAGGACTGCAGCGGTAGTAGAATGAGTAATGGGTTTAAACTTAAACAGGTTAGATATAAGGAAGACGTTCTTTATAGTAAGGGTGGTGAGGAACTGGAACGGGTTGCCTAAAGAAGTGGTAAATGCTCCATCCCTGGTGGTGTTCAAGGCCAGGTTGAATGGAGCCTTGGGTGACAAGGTCTAGTGTGAGGTGTCCCTGCCCATGGCAGAGGGGGGTTGGAACTAGATGATCTTAAGGTGCTTTCCAACCCTAACCATTCTATGATTCTGTGATTCTATATGATGCCTGCTCTGAAGTTCTTGCAAATTCAGGTCGTTTGCAGCTGGACCTACATTCTAAGCATCCATCCTCTTGGGGAATTTTAGACCTAAATGGGGAATAACAGTAGAGAAGGGAGAAGACAAAGATGGGAGAAGGCAAGGAAATGAGAACAAATAGTTTCTTAAAATCCCTTCTGAAGTTTTCCTTGCCCGAGGTAAAGGCCTGAATCTACTCGTTGTTCATTGTGACTCATGAAGAAATACCTGATGATGGCAAGCAGGATTTTGCAAGACAGAAATAGAAACTGTTACCTCTTCAGATCCACATGGCTGTGTGTCCTGGCTTTATGTTCTGCATAATGTTTTAATCAAATAACAGTTTGCTTAGTAGCATGGACCATGTTGATTAGTGCAACAGAATGCAAACATATCCTAGATAAGATTATGCAGCTCTGAAGGTGCTGATAGGCAGACACTGTTGAGAAAATATACACATAATATTTACCTAAAACATTCCTGGGGCCCCCTTTGGTGTTATGAGTCTGTCACGAAAATCTGAAAACACGCACTTATCAAAAACTCCCTGCAAAGCATTAGGTGGTTACTGAAGTCAAATATAGCGGGGTGGATGCCACAGTAAAGCGCAGTTAATGGTTGAGCTGTGACTTAAGTTGCATCCAAGTGCAAACATAATTAACTTAGGAAAAGTTCTGAAGCCAGCGTAGGCGGTGTAGTCTGCTTGGAACGCGAAGATGAACCTGGATCCCATCCTACTCCTTCACTCTCCTGAAGAAAAACAATAGGAGACAGAAGTGCAGAGCTGAATTCAAATTAAAAGGTGTAAACCAGCCTAGTAGTTGCCACAACATTGTGCTCTTTATCATGACACAAACTTGCGCAACTAAGTGATCTAGGAGAAAAGACTTGGAATGCAGGGCTCCTGGAGGTTGTTATGGCACTAATTTGTAGGATTTTCCTTACATTAACTAAACAATGTGAGTTGATTTCTAGTTTTCTTTCTAAGTTTGCTTGAATCTAAAAATTTCTCTTTAAGACATGATTTCTTTAAGCATAATCATAGAATCATAGAAGGGTTTGGGTTGGAAAGGACCTTAAGATCATCCAGTTCCAACCCCTGCCATGGGCAACGACACCTCATACTAGACCGTGTTGCCCAAGACTCTGTCCAACCTGGCCTTGAACACTGCCAGGGATGGAGCATTCAAAACTTCCCTGGGCAACCCATTCCAGTGCCTCACCACCCTCACAGTAAAGAGCTTCTTCCTTATTTCCAATCTAAACTTCCCGTTTCAGTTTAAAATGTATCCCTGACTGACATGTTTAACCTAATGCAGAAAACAGAATTGAACCTGTAGCTGTCACTGTCTCATCCTAGCGTGGCAACCAGCTGTGGCTGGCTGCCCGTAACAGCCTGTTCTCCTTTTTAAAGGTATTATTTATAGCGTTATCTTTTAGAGGAAGGTGTGAGAATGGTCTGTTTGGCTGCATAGCAGTGTCAGTATGTTCATCTCCTATAGGGTAGAGGTGGTGCTTCTAATTAAGCTGGGGCTGAATGGACTCTCCAGGAGAAGAGAGGTGAGGTTTCTAAACAACTTAAAGGATTTGGTTCAGAATGGTCATTAATCAGACATTAAAAAGCGACTGTGAATGCCATTACTTTCTGTCCATCTCCAGTGTTTCTCAAGCATGCCCCTGAAAGCTTGAAACCATTCCTCAGGTTTAACAGTAATTTGATGCAACAAATTGTACCTGCAAAGCACAGATGTTGAAGGCTGAAAAATCTGAAGGTGCCGTATGTTTCCTGTAATTGAAAGCAGGTGCCCTGAAGGAAGTAGAGATTCTGTTTCACTTTATGAAGTATCTAGTTGGCAGAGCAGGCAAGAGATACCCTCTAAAGCTTCATTCACTAGGACTGGATAAAACAGATTAAAACTGTTGTTTTATGATAGCTGTAAGGGGCTCCAGTAAGGGATTGAGGTCCTGTTGTGTTTGGCACCACAGACAAAAGGAATTAAGTCGCCGAGTTCAGAGTCCTGAATAAATTAACTGCATGCATTTAAAAGATGAGGTGAGGGGGAAGAGCATGATAATGCTGCTTTGTACAGCACTGTAAGCCAGGCACACCAGCTCTACTGCTTTGGATCTGTTCTACTCTGCATGGGAATGGGTGCTTCATCCCAGGTCTGCATCTCCCAGTTCTCCCACCTTCTGAATACTTCTATTGTTGCTTCAGTGAACACACACTATAGTAGGCTGCCAACCTATCTTTTGCCTCCGCCGCTATATACAAAGAATCCATACCTAACAATGAATAAAAGCCATGGAAATTTATGGTTTTGAGGATGAAATTTTGGGTAACAGTCTGTATTGCGAAGCCTGCAGGACAATGAATGGGAGAGAAGTGTGCGAGCTGCAGCTCTACCTGCAGATCTCACAAGGTTTTAAGGAGGGGTTTTTTGTAGGTATGTGCCTCAATTTATTTATGGACAGTGGTGAAACCCCCAAGGGTCCTCTGAGAATAATTCAGTTGATGTTTGTGGATTTTTTGTGTAGTTTGTAGTACTTTTAAGACACGTAAGAGCCAAATGTTATTAGCCCATGGAATTTAGCTGAATTGCATTCAAGCTGAGCATAGCCAGTGGGTGTAGGTAGTATTTGACACATAAAGACAGAAACACAAAATAACAGAAAAGCAACCCAAACCATCAAAACTTGCTAATGCTTCACACTTTGTAGTGCTGCAAGTTTGAGCAAGCCAGGCTATATCCCCTTCCGTTCTGTGTTTCAGTAGCTATAGCAAGCTCAGAAAGAGGAAGCAACTTTGATCAGAACATTTTTCAGCTCTTTCTCTAATGAAAAAGACAGTGCCTGGCATGGTGTTGTTGTGCAGTTATTTCATCTCTCCCCAAATACTTCCGTTAGCTTCTGAAAGTGCTGACTGACCTTTGTGTACCAGGCTCAGAGCTCCTGCTCTGAGTCTTTGACCGCCCTTTAAAGACTGCAGCACTTTCACAGTCCTCTCTTTCTCCCTGCATTGCCCACAGGCTTTTTTCCTCCTTCAGCAGCAGGCAGACATTTTGTAGGATTTTTTCTTCTTCAGCCCACTGAACCACCCAAAAGAAAGAAGAAATGTCTTTTGTCCACATTGTGACAGAGATCATAGATTTTGCTGAGAAAATGGAGGATTATGTTTACCACCTTTCACTAATGGCCAAGAATAGGCAGGGAAATTTGCATTCCCAACAAGTGTAAGGCCTGATTTTCAATAGATAATAGCCAGGTTTTCTTTCTTTTTGACACTCTTAAACTGGCTTAATATTAGATCTCAACTCCAGCCAAAAATTTAAAACCTAGGAATTTAATGACTGTCCCCATCATTTCTCTGTATAGCTTCCTATACACGAAAGGTCAGTGTCAGTCAGACTGTACCATTTGGCATGAAGATGAATATAGAAGCTAAAGAGGCTTTAAAAAATACATGATCTGGCATTTGAAACTGAAGTCTGGGAGTTGAGTCCTGCCTTTATTCCTTTCTGCTGGTGACCTAGCACTTTGTCTCTTACGGGGTGTGTTTACAGATTAATGGTCTTTTTGTCCTTGTGGAGTGGAGAAAGTCTTGCGGTGGCTGAGTCAGATTTTTGGCAGGTAAAAGAAGTGTCTGGGTGCTGCTACCACTCTCTGTAGAGGCATCTACTTGCCACAAGTACATAAAATAGGGTTAATGCTTTCCACACCTCACAGAACCTGAAAAAGGAGTCTGTTTACCTAAAAATCCTTGGCAGGGCCGTCTGGCCCCCTTGTTTCTTACTATTGACTGTAGGAAGAAGGGAAAGTGGCTGGGTTGCTAATGTGGTACTTACCGAGGCTTCTGTAGCTCAGTGAAATCTGTCTGAGCATTAGTGCCTTAATTTTCCCATCTGTGAAACGTAGGTTATGTCTCGCAGCGGAATCATGATCCTTACTGCTTCTGTGTTCAAAATGCCTGAAGAAAGAAGGCAAAGTTAAAAGGCAAGACAATATTCTGGTCAGTGTGGTGTTTACTCTAAAAACTGCAGTATAAAGCCAGGAAGTCTAGTGGAGGTACATACATGGAGTTGGGGCTGTTCAGCCTGGAGAAGAGAAGGCTGCATGAGACCTCATAGCAGCCTTCCAGTATCTGAAGGGGGGCTATAGGGATGCTGGGGAGGGACTCTTCATGAGGGACTGTAGTGACAGGACAAGGGGTAACAGGTTAAAACTTAAACAGGGGAAGTTTAGATTGGATCTAAGGACTAAGTTCTTTACTGTGAGGGTGGTGAGGCACTGGAATGGATTGCCCAGGGAAATTGTGAATGCTCCATCCCTGTTGGTGTTCAAGGCCTTGGGTTGCATGGATTTAGCCCATGGCAGGGGGCTTGGAACTAGATGATCTTAAGGTCTTTTCCAACCCTAACTATTCTATGATTCTAAGTATGGCACAGAAAAGTAAATTAGCACTAGATGTCTTATGAGCCATCTTTCTTTGTGCAGTAATGCTTTTAGGTGTCATTGCTGGACATCTCTGGAAAGCCCAAGTTGAGTGATTCCAGTCAATCTTGGAAATATCCATTTTAACGTACACAGCAAAGGTGGGAGATCTTTATTTGTGATTTGAATGTTTGCAAGTAGTCAGGGCTCTGTGCGTAGTCCCTCTGCATCTGCTGACTTGCTCTTCTTTGTCTTTAGCTGCTCACTTTTGGTAATTGTGCTAACTTTTCAATTGAAAATACATACAATATGACAGCCAGGCTGCGGCATCGACCACTAGTTCTTCTTGCAAATATTACAACAAATGACAAATTTCCAAACTTCAGAGCTTTGTATGAAATAGAGCCTGTCTGAATAAGCCACGTCTTCATGTCATCTGTTTCAAGTTGTTTGAGTGGGGAAGTGTTTCTATACTACAAAATTAACATTCACTCCTGGGATTTTCCTTTGTCCGCAGTAACTTCTTTGGAAGCAAAACCGAAGGGTCTGTGAAAGGTTGACCTCACTGGTGCTCAGAGATCTTACACTGAGTATCATATTACTCTTAAGAGCACTTCCTTAGGTGCTACTAAAATTTTTTGTAACTTCGACCACTGCGATGTGATGTTCTGGATGACTCCTACGTTTATACCTGCATGTTTAATTGCGTATCTAAGTGATAGTGGAGGGTGCTACTTTTCCCTTCAAATGTACATTACCTTGCTTTAGTTTTCTTCTTTATGGTTTCATCATGCATGTATAATATCAGCTTTTCTAGAATAACTTTCCTGTGTTTGCAGTGCGAGCTGAGTTTGCAATTTGATATTACAATTTAGATGCATAGAGTTTCTCTTCTGTTTTCAGGTGGAGAGAAGTCAAGTATCTACTTTCTTAGGATGCCTAGATTATCAGGCACTGTAAAATAGCCATCACTCATTCCTGCATCCATGTTGTCATGCAGAAAGCAATTATCTCAATCCCTAATAGCAATTACAAATGGCAAATTGGCATTTGTATCAAAGTGGAACAGGTTTACTGAATGAAATGATGATCTGGTGGTGTTTAGCCTCTGCAAGAAAGTTATTCTTCACTAGTAGGTGGCTCTTACTTTATCAAAACCAAAGGACTTTGATACTTTCATTCCTGTCACATAAGACTGAGCTGCTGCTGTGGTACATGAGGTAAGGTTATGCTGCCCCTAGAGAAATAATTCACTTTTTTCCTATTCTCTGATGTTTCATCCCTTCATGATGTGATGGCTTTCTTTTGTCACGTCTCATGTCTGTAAGGTATTACTAAGTGCTCCTGCTGCTAGTAGTAATGGGATCCTGTGGTAACTCAGGTTGGAAGGTCCCTTGGGGGATCCTCAACTCAACCTCCTGCTCGGAGCTCAGTCAGACCAGGTTGTTCTGGGCTTGATACAGGTTGGTCTTGAAAAACTCCCAAGTTGGAGATTGCGTAGAGTTTCTGGGCAGCCTGTTCCAATTGTTGACTGTCCTCATGGTGATAATATTCTTCCTCGTATCCAGTAAGATACTCTTCTTTTAACTTCTGTATAGAGCCATAGAATCATAGCAGAATATGGGTTGGAAGGGATCAGCACACACACGACATGAGTGCAGATCAAGGAGAAAACTCCACTTTTATTTAATGCAAAGACAGTTGAAAAGTGGCAGCTCTGGAGAATCCAGGGGCCCCACAGTGTCTGCATGCTGCAAGGGCAGTGGACACTTAGCCAAAATGTGGACCCTCAGCCCCTCCAATTAATCCCACTGGCCACTCAAAGACATCCTGTCCCGATGCCCCATGGCTCTACATGGAGAACGGAGGGATTCTGCTTCCATCCTGACCGAGCACGGTGATGCTGCATTGCCAGGAAGCAGCACTGTGACATGGGGTGGCTGGATCTCTGTCGGTGAGGGCTGCACCAGAGGTTTTGGGGTACTGTCTCCAAGGGAGTCCCTGTGCCCAGGGGCTGTCCGTGCCCTTGGTGGCCATGGTACAGTGGGGAAATTCTCTGGGCTCCCTCCCTGTGCAGCAGGGTCCTGGTGTCACCACGGCGGGGCCAGAGTCTAGTCATAGCATGGCCTTGGCCAGGGGCTTATCCTGCTGTGCCACATGCAGCTCTGTAGCTGAGGGCAGCACTGCCTGTGCTCAGCCTTGAGGAGTTCAATGGAGCCATTTTCCACAGGACATAGGGAGACTCTGTCCAGCACATGGCTTGGTCCAAGTTGTTCCTTCTGGGATTAGAGTTTATCATCCACTGAAATTAGAAAAACATGTCCTAGTTATGGCTGGGATAGAGTTAATTTTCTTCCTAGTAGCTGGTGCATTGCTGTGTTTCGGCTCTGGTCTGAGAATAACCTTGATAATGCACTGATGTTTTAGCTGTTGCTGAGCAGTGATTATCCTGATCAAGGATTTTTCAGTCTCTCATGCTCTGCCAGTGAGGAAGAGCACAAGAAGCTGGGAGGAAACAGAGACAGGACACCTGACCCAAACTAACCAAAGGGGTATTCCACACTACAGTATGTCATGCCCAGCATATAAACTGGGGGGAGTTACGCAGAAGGGAGCTCTTCTTCTTCTTCTTCACAGCTCGGGTCGCACTGGGTATCTGTCAACGGGTGATGAGCAATTGTATTGTGCATCACTTGTATTTATTGTGTTATTGTTTTCTCCTTCCCCTTTTAGTTTATATTCTCTTACTTTGTTATTTCACATATTATTAGCATTGGTATTATATTGTCCTTTAGTTATTAAACTGTCCTTTTGTTAACCTGCAGGTTTTCTATTCCTTTGATTCTCCTCCCCATCCCACCTGAGGGGGAGGGTAGAGGCAGGTGAGTGAGTGGCTGCATGGTTCTGAATCCTCATGGGAAGAATATTCATCCTTGTATCCAGTAAGATACTCTTAATCTGTGTATAGAATCATGGAATCATAGAATAGTTTGGGTGTGAAGGGACCTTCAAAGCTCATCTAGTCCAACCCCCCTGCAGTGAGCAGGGACATCTTCAATTAGATCACATCTGTATCTTGCCACCATTGTGCCATGCAAGGGACCTGGTCTCATTCAGCCTGAAGGGGAGAAGGCTTTACAGGAACATCCACATCCCTATGGGAGGCTATTGAGAAGACAGGGCCAAGCTCTTCAACTGGTAGGTATTCCAGTGACATTTTACAGGTGAAGGTTGGTCTGGAGTTGTTCAGTCTTTAAGAAACCATTGGAAAAAGGTGGTTTAAAGAAAAGGGATACGATTTCTGGCCACGTGTGTGAATTTAAGGAATTGTGGCCCTCCTTTTAGACTTTGACTGAGGGAATCTAGTCTGTACTGTATGACATCTTGCCTGACTTTGCCTTAGCCTCCTGAGCATCCACAATCCCTCAGCCATCTGCTAATAGGTGCAGTGAGACTTGTTCTGCTCCCTATTTTCTAAACAGATACTGTCATGGGTTCAGCATCAGCAGTCAGTTTTCTCCTCCTTGGTAGCTGGTGCAGCGCTGTGTTTTTGATTTTGGGCCTGGGAACAGCGCTGATAACACCAGTGTTTCGGTTACTGCTTAGTGGTGTTTTGGTCTGGCCAAGGACTTTCTGAGTTTCATGCTCTGCCAGGGAGGAGGGGAAGCCGGGAGGAAGCAGAGACAGGACACCTGACCCAAACTGACCAAAGAGGTTATTCCATACCACAGCACATCATGCCCAGGATGAAAAAGAGAGAGCAGAGACCCGGAAGGGTGGGGAGTGCACGGATGGGTCGGGCTGGGTATCAGGTGGTGAGCTATTGTATTCTTTCCTTGTATTTGCCTTGTCATTATTATTGGTGGTAGCAGTAGTGATTTGTGTTATACTTTAGTTACTAAACTGTTCTTATCTCAACCTGTGGGAGTTGCATTCTTTTGATTCTCCTCCCCATCCACCCGGGAGCGGGGGAAAGAAAGAGAGGGGAGTGAGTGAGCAAAACTGCATGAGTTATAGAGGCTTAAACCACGACAGATACGTAAGAACGGTTGTCTCAATTTTTGCATATGTCTGAATTTTCTCTCCCGTAGCTGCCTCACGTTAACTTGCTGCCTGAAGTTATACAAATTACTGCTACAAATGGTTAACACTTCAGGAAATGGGGAAATTGTTGTTCAGACAGTGCCTATCAATCTGGGTAGCAAGTACACAAAAACTTGTTTCATTGTGAAGCAGAGTAGCACCCAAAGGCAAAGAAGAATTGCATCGGTGTTCTCTAGCTATTTAATAACACGTATTCTTTTTTTTAAAGTTGACCAGTAAATGCACATCTGTTTGAGCTGATTTTTTAAAAACCATTTGGGACTATCTGTTAGTTCCTTGTTGTGTATCTCCAGGTTTTTTCCATTTTTCCCATAATATTAAGAGAGTAATCAAAGCAGATTACAGGTCAGGGCTGACTGTAATTTGTATTTCTAAATCTTGCACAGCCCTGTTTCCCTCAGCATGGGAAATTACTTAGGTACCAACTGCAGGCATAAGTGAAACTAGCTTCTGTTGTATTTTAGTTCTGATCAGAAGAAAAATGAGTTCATGTAGTTATTTAACGAAAAGAATATCTTTTCTGGTCCTTTGGTAGGACTTGCTGCATTTCTCATTTTGGGTGTTTGTTATTATTGCTAATGCTACTTGCAGTGCCTCCAAAGCATACCTGCTGATTTCACAAAACCAGAACAACTTCTTAACAAAGAAACCCCTTTGTCTTCTGAATCTGGAGAGTTGTGAAAGTAAGGAGTGGGGAACAGAGAAAGAGGAGGATTTGAGTTTTTATGGCAACTGTTTTTTCCAGGAGAGAGATGGGCGCTTCTGTTCCTGGAGCAGTTCTTAGTAGCTTGACTATGATGCATTTTAACTGAAGATAGAACTGAAAAAAGAGGATTAAATCTTTCTTTAAAGCTATTTAAACTTCAGAAGTAGCTAAGGCAAGGCATATGAGCAGCTTTACAGGACCAAAGTAAATATTAATCTAACCCAGTAGACCGTGTTCCACAGAAGCCCACAGACAATGTATAAGTAAAAGTAAACTAAATAATAGTGAAAGTGTTCAAGGATTATTGGTTTTTTCCCCCTGTAGGCTCTCTCAGATGCTTTCAAACTGTAGCATAGAATCACAGAACGGTTTGGCTTGGAAGGGACCTTAAAACTCATCCAGTTCCAGCGACCTGTCACAGGCAGGGACACCTTCCATCAGAGCAGCTTGCTCCACGCCCCGTCCAACCCGGCCTTGAACACTGCCAGGGATGGGGCAGCCACAGTTTCTCTGGGCACCCTGTGCCAGCGCCTCACCACTGTCACAGTAAAGAACTTGTTCCTTATATCTAATCTAAATCTCCCCTCTATCAGTTTAAAGCCATTCCTCCTTGTGCCATTCCTCCTTGTCTTATCCCTACATGCCCTTGTAAAAAGTCCCTCTCCAGATTTCTTGTCAGATTTTTTAGGTACTTGAAGCTGCTTTAAGGTCTCCTTGGAGCCTTCTCACTTCCAAACCTGAAGTTACACCTACATGTTTGTCTTTAATAGCTTTTGTTGGATTTCTTTTCCACCAGGGAAGAATTTGGTAGGTCCTTCCAGGTCCTCGTGTACTGTGCTATTTTGAGAGAGAGGAGCTAGATATGTTTTCATGATATTGCTGTTCATTATGATACCCTCCTGTACATTAATAGTGCTGCGCTATTAGCATCATCCCACACAGTCTGTGTTTATGCCAGCATGGTGAATCAGAAGAACATCTGCCTGGGAGGAAGAAATGTGGTTTTATGTATGAATGTGTAAACATGAAAAACTATACACCTTCTGATCTGAACTCAAGCCAGAGAGCAGAGGAGACCTGTGAATGCCTGCAGCTGGGAGCTGGCCCTTCTGCAGATCCCATGTGAGAAGGTTGGAAGGGTTAAGGTCTCTGTCCACATCATTGTTAATCACAAAGAAAACTGGCAGAGTGACTGCTTCCTCCAAGAGTAAAGCTACAGATGTTGTGACACTGAGACAACGCATGCTGTTATTTCATTAGCATTCATGAGCTACTTTGTCATGAATCTAGGTCAGTGTTGCATTGCTTGAACTTCAATTCAGTGCAGGGACTATTTAAGGTAACATTGGTCCTTCCCTTTTTTATTATGTATTTTTAAATGGCCTTTTTTTAAAAAAAAAATATTTTTATTTTGTCCATTCAGGATAAATGCTGTATGTTCAGCAGCTTCTGATCAGTGTTCAGCTCAATGGCATTGATGAAGAGACACGATCCAGGAAAAAGATTGCTAAACATGGAGCTCTCCTTGAACATTTTTACATTCAGGGAAGTGCAGGTACCTGAACTTCCCAGAACACACTGAGCTTTTAGTATATAACTTAAAAGGTTCAGGGATCACAGTGATCCTCCTGTTGGTACTAAGGAGTTTTCTGGCATCTGACATCCTGGAAAAGCAGGAATGTCAGCCATTGGAAGCAGCTTTAGCATCTTGACAGATGTATGTTACAATGGCATCTTTAGACAGGTTTGGAAGTAAAACAGAGCTCATGTGTTTATTAAGAAAGTTATTCTATGCTACTATTACTGAAGTTTTAAAGTCTTGTTTTGAAATGTACCCACATAATACCCCATGGCAGGGGGTTGGAAGTAGGTGATCTTAAGGTCCTTTCCAACCCAAACCATTCAGTGTTTCTATGATTCTGTGATAGTCAGGTCTTCCAGAACTGGCTGCATGCTCTATCAAGAAAAGTCCAGGGCTCTGTCTCTCTTTTCTGTGCAGAGCTTGTATTACTAAGAGTCAGATGGAAGCAGAATTCCCTTTCCTCTTTAATCCCCTCCCATCTTCTCTTTTTAGGCATTAAAAAAAAAAAATTACATTCTAAAATACCAAAACAGAAAGTTCATCAGAAACATGGTAATAAGAAATCTCAGCCAGGGAAGATGCTGTACAAGCAGAGGAGTTGTAAGTATTCAGCAGCATCACAGTAGCCTTGTTCCACATTTGTAATTAATACACGTCTGTGTTTGCATTTGTTATAGGACTCTTGACAGCACCAACATAACAAGAAAAACGAACAACCTGAGTAATAAATCTCTGGAGGCATTCAGCAAGTGCCATAGGGCTCATTAATCTTGATTATTCCCCATAATAGATAACTTCACAAATCATCTATTCTCCCCAATCATGCACATAAGGATAATGTATATATAATAGCCTCCTGTACTGTAAAACCCCAAATAGAATTTCATTTTTTAAATATAAGTCTTGACAAATGCAAGACAAATATTTCTAGAAAAAGGATGGGTGTGAATAATGACGAACTGGCCTGAAATGAGTGGGGTAGAGGCTGTTGTGAAAAGAAGGTAACATTTTCTGGGTTTGGGGTTTGTTCATGGGTTGATGGGGTTTTTTTCTCCTTCACTTTATGATGTCTTTATTTGAATCAAGGAATTCATTTATTTATAGCCTGAAGTCGATGGGATTTTCTTCCTAAGAGTTTTGGCCAGGGAGATAAAGGAGTTTGCAGCTGCAGCCTTCATGCATGCTCTATAAGGAATGTAGACAGCGGAAAATAGGAGCAGCTGAGAAATATCCTGAATTACAAATAATTAGAATTCATGCTACTGTTTCCTTCTTTTTCTTTGCCTTCCTTTGAAAAGCAGCAAAGTTATCAATGAAAATCACAGTTCTATCTGATGTGGTCTTTACCTGGTTATCAGGTTTTCCCATGACTGAAATATGCCAGTACAACCTGAGAGATCTGGGAAAGACATCATATTTAGAGTAAAACTCTATATGATCCTTTCAGCAAGAATACAGAGGTGCTCTAATACCCATAGTTGACTCTGGACTGCAGGCTGTGCTTCAGCTCAGAAATACCATGGTTATCTTAAACCTAATTGTGCAAAGAAAAGAAAATATAGGAGACATTAACTTTAAAAGTACATATAAAATATTCTGGGTTTAATGCAGTTGGTATTAAAAAAGGATAGGGAAGGTGAGTGAGGAGTAAGATAGAAGGGTTTTTTTTCCATAGGAGTGGACCATAACCTTTTATATCTTTGTAATTGTAGTGACCTGATGCTTGAGTTCTGCTGATTGAAGTTTCAGAAGTGTAAAGCTGTATTCAGAGCTGATCTCGTACAGTATAAAGCATGAGATTTGCTTGCCCTCATCTTTGCTCGCATCTCCATTTTGCCACCTTTCTTGTCCCTGCCTCTTTCCATGTGTCCAAACCCTCTCAAAACCCGAGGATTTTGCTCCGTGACCTGGGGCACCGAAGTAGCAGTTTTGCGTGAGTGAAAAGGATTTAAAGGAGTAACAACTGACCTGCTTTAGGGAGGGTTTCCTCTTCCAACCCTAACTATTCTGTGATTCTTGTTCACTGTCCCTCCTCCACCCTTTGTAACAAGTACTCAGGATTAATTTTCTTTAAAATTTAATAGAAAAGAAAACATCTGCATCATCTATCAGAGCTGAAAGAAGAATAATCTGAGATTTGGATCCATTTCTTTCTCCAGGATCAGCTGTGCACATCACTTGGGCAATTCTACTTCTCTGATTCTTTTACAGGTGAATGCAGTACGTACCTCTAAAGTATCACAGTTCTTTAGTAGCCTTCATTGCGCGTTGTGTCTCTGTTCCTCAAGAAATGCACATTAATCATATCCACAGACAAAATTCCTTCTGGCACAGAGGTGAAGAGTGGGTCTCACCTCTAGGAAGTTTTGAAAAGGGGAGAAAAAGAAAGTGGAAAACATTCACCCTCTTATAAGTTTGATCGGATGATTCAGGATCCTGTACATTTGGCTTTTGTGGGTAGACCCATTTTTCTTCAGACCTCTGCAAAGAACTTTTGTAAGACAGTCTTAAACAATAGTACGTTTTGGATAGAAAATTTTTCTTTGATACCAGCACAGCCTAGTAGTTTGAAACACGGTTTCGGAATCAGGATAAATGAGTTGTATTCCTAACTGTCTGAGACAAATTCAAGTAACTCCCTTAATCTCTCTTGGCCTTAGTTTCTCCCTATACAAAATTACACTAATAATACTTCACTATGTTTGCAAAACATCAGTCTTCTGATGAAAGGAACTATTTTAAGTTCAAAGTGTTACTCTTAATGAAAGAACAAACTTGCTTATTCTTGAAGAAATACATTATATAAACATCAAAGGGCTGTTTGTACCAAGTGTTAGTCTGCCATTAGGTGCTTCCTTGTCTCAATGAGCAGTATTTTCTCTTTCACTTCTCCGTGAAAAGTAATGCATTTGGTGATCTGGATGCCACATGGTACAACTCCATCAATGTCAATGTGTGCCATAGAACTAGGTATCATGATTGGCATTGGCCATAATTTCATATTTGGTGCAAAAATTGGATGCAAAGTGATGTGCAGTCCCTTGTAATCATTCGCCTTCCTCTGTCCTGCCTGGCTGATTCCTCCGAAGAGCCAGAGGTTGGTCCTGGGGGGTGGCTTGGGTTTTGCAGTTCCGTTTGTGATCCAATGGGTTACTGGCTGGTTTTCATGCTTGGACCCGTCTTTAGATAGTGCCACTTGCAATCACCTCCTAAAGGCAGAGTGTCTTCACCTCTTCTTGGGGGAGATTATCCAAATGTAGGGATTGTTTCTTTAGAAGTTAATGCAAAAAACCACCTAACTCAGGTATGACTGACGCTGGTTGACCACCAACAAAAAGAGGTTAAGCAAGTGGAAAACAGGATATGTTCTTAAGTGGATTGACACACATGTTAATATTTGTCATGTTTGTTGAGCATTTCTGCCTCTGGCTATTCTCAGCTCAGCCACATGAACTTGGTTACTTATCTGGCTCATCTCTCTTTGATAAACTGTAGAATGGCAACAGCCTGTCTGCTTGCGGAATTTACCCTATGCAGTAAGTTATGGGTTACTACCTCTTTTCAAGGAAGTGCTTTTTAGGAGGCAGTTGGAAGAAGAAAAGGAAGATGGATAACGAAGAGCTTCTCAACATTGGGAAGTTAATGTGCAGTTAATGGAGGCGAACTTACAAGGCACTGGCAGCATGGCACCCCCTTTACTTGTAGACATCCCCAGGATGCTGTGATTGCATCTGAGCAGGAGCCTGCTTTGCTGTGGAAGTGGACTGCGCCCCTTCCCCTGTAGGCATGCTCCAAGTGTGGATGATTCTTCTGGAAGCATGGAAGAGAACAGCGACATACAAGAAGGCCAACACAGTAGGGTACAATGTGGCCCTGGTGTAACTTTCCCCTTATTTGGGTTGAAGAGGAATACACACCAGCAGGATTTGTAGTAGCCCTGGAGAGCTACTACATGTTGTTGTATAACATTTGTGTTGCTTGAGCACTCTGGTTCTGATCCTCTTGTCTTCTTTTACCTTGGAAAGGCATAAGAAAGCCTTTTCTCTTTTTTTTGTTATGCTGATATAGTGGTACAAAAGGGGATATTGCCCCTCCTGGTTTAAACTGGGGTTGCTGGGCTTAAACTGGCAAAGAATAGAGTTAAGCTAGGCCAGAATATGCATACTGGGACATCTTTGCATCTCTCTAATTGATGGTGGAAAAGAGGGGACAGCACTGTATTAAGACATGTTGAGTTCAAGTACACGAAGGGTTACAAGGAGAAGCTGGTTCCCCTCCAAGCCTTGCTAAAATGGGACTATAAATAAATGTAAATAAGTGGCCAAGGGGATGCTGGAGGGATCATTTCCATCTTGCAAGATAATGTCTAGTATTGTGAGGAGGCAGCACTTAACCGCCCTTCCAGTGGTATCTCCTTCTACCCTCAGGTAAAAGTCATCTCTGTAAGCATGTTGCCAATCAATACTCCTGTGCTTGCTCCAGTGAGATCAAGTGACCAAAGCCCTGTTCCCATCGTAAACAGAAAAATACATTAGCTGGTTTATTTTTAAGTTGTTTGGAAACTTGACAAGTGAAAGCAGATCTAAATGACATCCAGATTCAGAGAACGTTGCTCTGAGTATCTGAAATAGAAGTTGTAGTTGTGACCAACTTGCAGTGCTCACATCTCTGGAGCTTAAAAGATGAGAAACACATGCTTAAACTCAGATGTCCAATTTAGAAATAAATGCATTTTGGCTCTCAATCTCTAGACTAGGACCTGTGTTATGGAAAAAAAAAAGTTTATGTAATGCTGTTTCCATTATAAATGGAGACTAATTTTCTCAAGAAGACTTAATACTGAGCAAACAAGTAAGTTTAGTACTAAAAACATTCTCAGTGCTTCATTGCCTTGGGTTTACAATATCATTTGCACGTCAAATTATATTTCATCTTATGATTTAGTAATGCCAGAAGAATAGATCTAATTCTGTGTCTCATGATACCCTTAAAGATGGAAGATTGCTTTCCATGGAGTGTAAAACTCAATTTGTAGTCATGTGTATAAAACATGACTTTATGGCAGATTAGCTTGCTGTAGATTTAGTTTTCTCTGACAGTGAACTGAAAAATATTAGCATTTCACTGAACACAGTATTAATGGCAAGACGAGAGTATTATTGTAACATAGAAAGTAGAATGTATTTTTGAAGGTAGAACCAATATGCAAAAGAAAATGTATTTAGAGATGTGCAAGGAGTTTAAAATGAGTTGGTTTAAGTTTTTTCTTTCCCTCCTCTTTTCTTTTTCCTCTGTGTGTCATTTTCAACAGGCTGAGAGAGCTGGGCTTGTTCACTCTGGAGAAGGAAAGGCTCCTTAATGGGAGACTTTAGAGCAGCTCCCAGTGCCTAAAGGGGCAGAAAAGAAAGCTGCAGAGTGGCTTTTTATAACGGCATGTAGGGATAGGACAAGGGGAAATGGCTTAAACTGAAAGAGGGGAGATTTAAATCAGGAGGAAGAAATACTGGCACAGGGTGCCCAGAGAAGTTGTGGCTGCCCCATCCCTGGCACTGTTCAAGGCCAGGCTGGACACAGGGGCTTGGAGCAAGCTGCTCTATGGAAGGTGTCCCTGCCCATGGCAGGGGTTGGAACTGGATGAGCTTTAATGTCCATTCCAACCAAACCAGTCTGTGATTTTGTGATTTTAAGAAGCAAAATATATTTGCAGTTGTCAGGTACAACTTCCAGTGATTCAAAATAAACCAGCAATTATATTAATGGAAGATGCCTTTGGACCATAGAGATTTCATTACATCCATGTGCTGAGCCGAGTGTTTTAGTAGAAGAGATGGAATAAAGAAACTGAGAAGGAAGCCAAGTAGACACTGTAGTTAAATGGTGATCAAGAGGAGGATGTTTTATAGAGTGCTTCACTCTCTTCTGTATCCTGCACTTGAATTTTTGCAGCCTATGTTGTATGTATCTACCAGAGTGATCCAACATGTTTATAGAGTCTGATTTTACTAATAGTAATGCGATTCTTTATGCCTAACTCAAAGTTAATATATGCAAGATCCAAATGAAATGAGGGTGGAGAAAGCACTGCAACAATTTAGCTGCAGTTGTAGAAAGGTTCCTCATGCTTCTATTTTAACTGAATACTTTTTATTTATTAATTGTGTTCATTTTAATTCCACAGAAAGTCAAATAACGATGTGTGAAAACAGCATAATTATGCTTTGATATCTCTGCAAAAGTAATAACTGAATTCAATCTGACTTTAATCTTTGAAGCTATTCATTGTATCTATCCCTTCTACCCATGGTTATCATTTTTTTCATTCAGCTCTTTGATTAACAGGCAGTGGAGTCTACCTGCTTTCTTGGGGGAGGCACAGGCTCTGCTTTCTTCTAAAATAGCTTTCATTGTGATTACTGTTCCTTTGTTTCTATTAAGGAAAGCATTTAAGATTGCAAATGATGTGCTAAATTGTCCCATTCTCTACAGAATATTTTCTACATATTCCAAAGGTTGAAAATTATGACAGTGTTCTTGTTCTTAATTTTACATGCTTATATTAATTCATACTTTCACTAATTTTCTTTAATTCTTAGCTACAGCTTATCCTGTGTGGGACCCAGTCATACAATATGCATGCAATTATTTTTTCTCAACAGAACTGGTTTTCCTGCTATGATTTTTTCCACTGTCCATAGGACCTTCTTTGCAACATATAGTATACACAACAACATGTCGTTCCTGTGGGATGACGCCTGGGGAACAGTCAGAATAGGGTGTTAAGTGATGGAAGGGGAAACTGTTTGCAGTCCCTGATGTTGATTGGTTTGTAACTGGCTTGTTGCTGGCCAGTTGGGAGGAGCAGACAGGTACTTAGTGATCCAAGGGCTAGTATGGATAGCAAAGCATTCTCAGAAAGCTGAAATGCTTCTTTCTGATCAGAGTTACCACCACCACAGTCCTAGTGTTAATTGAGTTCCCCTGCAAAACCAGCTGCCATGGTGTTGGAGCCTCAGGTGAATAAGTGAGTTGCAATAAACTGGAGGGGAAGACATTAGGGGCACACGACTCCTGTTTCCTAAGTCATCCTGCTGTGATGCTTATTTTACAGGCAATCATGAAAGTTATTTCTAATCCATAGAATCATAGAATGGTTTGGGTTAGAAAGGACCTTAAGATCATCTAATTCCAGCCCCACTGCCATGGGCAGGGACACCTTCCATTAGAACAGGTTGCTCAAAGCCCCATCCAGCCTGGCCCTGAACACTGCCAGGGATGGAGCGTAGTAGCATAGAAGATGGACTATGATGTTGTGGTGGTGATCTCCTTGGTTTTGGTGCAGTCTGGCATTTGACTTGCACACAGTTGAACACACCCCATGCAACCCATCACTCAGGTTTGCAGCGCTTGTGGGTGCATCACAGGCTTGTGATCACTCTCCAGCTCCATGACCCAATTACAGCCGATACCATCGCAGTCTTCAAAACCAACCTGCTTAACAGCATATTTCTCTGCTGTGGTTTGTCACCTCCTTCCTCATGCTACTGCAGCCTCCCCCTTTGCATGTCCCCAACTACTGAACTGTTTGCAGTGACAGTAGTGAAAGTGCAATTCCAGAAAAAACAGGGCCAAAAAAGATGGGTTTGCTGTAAAAATCCCAAGGAAATAGAGACTTAATGATGTCTTAGGATTGATGGGACTATAGTGAAACCAGTTGTTGACTCTCGCAAGAAAAGTACTTACTGAAATGTTGACATTTATTTTAAGTTGAGCAGGCCAGGACAAATACTGAGGGTTTCCTGTAGTTTATCTGACATACTGACATGTGCTAAAACTATGATAGCCAAGCCCACGCTAGGACCGTAAGGAGGTAGGTAGTGTTCAAAAATCCATCTTACTCTTTTATGATAGCGATGATAGCAATGTCTTTATGCCTCTGTCACTGAATATGCAACTGCCCTGTGTTGCATACCTTACAAAAAGATGCCCAGAAAAAATGTTTTCAGTTCATGGACTGTGCTCTGGTGCAGGAAAAGAATATCAGAGATGGCTTGTCTGCCTGCCCAGAGCAAGAAAACCACCCTTAGCCACACAGTCCTATGAATAACAGCTTGTCACTGCATGGCGCAACTCACATGATGTGTAGCACAACAGAAGGTTTTTCTTCCCATGCAAGTATCAAATCTTTAATGTAAAAGTATTTAGAAATACATGCACTTATGCATTTTTTAAGGGCTTTCAATGTGCCTGACACAAGCACCTTTTGTCCTAACAGTTCATGAAATCCTGGCATTTTTGTTAAGCGTCTACAGACCCCTGGAGGCTTTAAAGGTGATTTGTAGGAATTGCAAGAGGCATTCCAACTACTTAAATATAGGCACGGGCTTTAAATAGTTAATGAATGCACATAATTTACCTAAACAGTGTTTTTATAGATCTTTGCAAATATGACATTAATTAAGGCAAGTAACTAAAGCTGAAGTGCCACAGAATGTTAATCCTCAGCATCAGTAATTAGCTGTGAATGAGAATTTTTAAAAATGTTTCCAGTTTGTATCATTTTGTTTTGGAAGAAACACGAATATGTGTGTGGAATTATGAAGAAAACAAATGAGCCCTGAAAAAAGCCCACAACAAACCCAAACTAAAAACCAACCGACAAAGCTCTTAAAACTGGATGACTGGATGGATGTACCTGTGCTGTTGCAGTGAGTCTTTGCAGGTCCATAGCTGTACTGACTCTGTGATAGAAGATAGATCATAGAGTCATGGAATGGTTTGGGTTGGAAGGGACCTTAAAGCTCCTCCAGTTCCAACCCCTGCCTTGGGCAGGGACACCTTCCATAGAGCAGCTTGCTCCAAGCCCCTGTGTCCAACCTGGCCTTGAACACTGCCAGGGATGGGGCAGCCACAGCTTCTCTGGGCACCCTGTGCCAGCGCCTCAGCACCCTCATAGTGAAGAATTTCTTCCTAATGTCTAACCTAAATCTCCCCTTTCAATTTAAAGCCATTTCACTTTGTCTTATCACTACATGCCCTTGTAACAAGCTTCTCTGCAGCTTTCTTTTCTGCCCTTTTAGGCACTGGGAGCTGCTCTAAGGTCTGCCCTTAAAGAGCCTTCTTTTCTCCAGGCTGACCCAGCCCAGCTCTCTCAGCCTGGCTCCAGAGCAGAGTTACTCCAGCCCTCAGAGCATCTTTGTGGCCTCTTCTGGACTCACTTTATTCAAAGGTTCCACATCCTTCTTATGTTGGCTTCCTAGAACTGGACACAGGACTGCAGGTGTCTCCTGAAAACCGAGTAGAAAGGGAGAATCATAAAAATATAGAATCATAGAATGGTTTGGGTTGGTAAGTTGCTTAAGGTCATCTAGCTCCAACCTCCTGCCATGGTCAGCAATGCCTCACACTAGGCTATCCCCTCCTTTGACCTAATGGTCACACTGCTGGTGATGCAGCTGAGGGCAGGGTTGGCTTTCTCGTCTACAGGCACACACCGGAGCTAATCTGAGATAAACCTGAGACATCCCCTTATCACTCAGACTCTCTCCTATGCCCATGGAGGATGTCTGCTGCATGTCCTTTGCTCCATGCCAGGGGCAGTGGGATAGATCAGCCCATCCCATTGCCAAGGATAGTGCTGCATCCTTGTGTTTGTAAGCAGCCAGTGAGCCCAGGTAGCGCAGACAGCTACTCGCTCATTAATTTGATTGTGTTTTTAACAAACTAATAAAAGCAGTTCTTTGAATCCATCCCTCCTGCATGCCCAGATAATTGTTTTGTTTATCTGCACAATTTTGCTCTCCGCAGCGGGCACTGGAAGGGCCGCCTGTATTGTTTGTCTTCCTAAATTGTTAAATGAAATGACTCAGAAGATTCAGGAAATTAATTTTTGTAGTCTAGATATATGGCGAACAAAAAGCGAGCTTTGAAGTGGTGATGTCAGTGTAGCCACTCTGAAATTCATGAATCAGCCTTTGCAAGATCTTCAGAGGCTTGAAAAGTGAGGGGTTTATTTTTTCTTATAGTTGCATCCTTTTTAGTTGCCTATTGATATCTGAACCTTAACAATTCGTGTCACTCCAAGCTTTATTCAACTGGCATTTTGTCTGAAAATGAAAACCAAGATGCCCGTATAAATAGGACTTCAGGAATCGTCTTTTAAAATAAAGCATAGCATTATTATTAGACTCATATTAAGATTGTAATAATATTCAGTGTTACCTATTCTTTTCTCCTGCCTTTTTTTCTTTTTTTAGGATGATTAATTTAACAGCTACTATTGAAATAGCCATAAACAATTTAATAAACTCAGTAAAGCTTCAGATGCTTCTTTATTATGCATTCAGACTCAGCCTCTTGAGTCCTACTTTACACCCTTGAATGCTGCTAAGTAGTGCCATTAAAACAGCAATACTAGGAGACCATTGTCATTTATGGTGATTGTAAAATAGGGGGAGACACTGGTTTGGATTCAGTTTGTGAGAGATATGTTTCCACAATAAATGCTAAAGAATAACCTATAGTGTGTCTGGATACCAGTAAGTTCACTTTGACCTCTTGGCATGTGTTAATACTGTCCCTGACTTTCCTATCTGACATCCTAAGCTTGAATGTGTGTTAGCAAATGATAAAAGTGAGTCTTCCTACCAAGAAGACAGAATTGTGGCTAAAGAATGGGTGTGTCTTACTGAAATACCGTTATTTTCTATAGGTTGATTTCTGATTTCTTCCATGATTTAGCAGGTTTTGTTAGTTAAGGATGTTTAATATTAAGTTAATGCAGTAAATGATTCATTTTTTAATTTCATGCTTATGAAAAGCTTATTTGCAAATAGTATTCCAAGGTATTTGATAAAAATCTGTACTTTGTCTAAGCACTGGAAATTTGTGCCTTCAAGACATTTCATTAGTTGAAACATGTTATGCAGGATCTTACATATTTTGCCCTCATTTTTGTGATACATATTTAAAGGTAATAACTCAAGCTGCGTGACAGGTAGGTGAAATGTGAGCCTGTGGTTTTCTCTGTAGGTGAAGAAAGGTGAAGCTGTGAGACTTTGATTTCTTGGTTATTTGAATATACAGATACAGGTGTATTATTCAGAAGTGTAGTCAAGAGTCATCTTTGTGGTTGTAGAGGTATGCAAGATTTGCACAGGAAGTGTCCCTTGGCCTGAATTTGTAAGGAGTCTTCTTGGGGGACTAAGGGCAGAGATTACTGATGAAGAGCAAGTGAGCAATCTAATGCACTGCTTCTGCCTGGCTTGCAATTCCTTTTTGACACCTGCAGTGCTGCTTTACATGTTTCAGGGGTTTTCTGCTGTAGTGATGGAGCTGGGAAAGAGAGTTTATAACCAGTGAGTGCAGCAGAGCCATTGCCTTTCTGGTTTTGAGTAAAAGGGTCAGGAATTGCTGAGTTCTTCATCCATTTGGTTGAGAGAGTAGATTTTCAGAGATGGCTGCAGAAGGGTATTCATGTCTAGATAGACCCTCCTTTACTTACAATATTTGTTGTTCTGCACAGTGACAAGCTGATTAAGAGTAATATTCTAGAGAGGAAATAAAGCTACCTAAAGTACATAGAGAAGGGAAAAATATCAGGCTCTTGCATGAACGTCCTGATATCAGTGGTTGTGCTCCAGTAATTAAATTCTGACAAACAGATGAACAAACAATCTCCAGGGGTAATGAGGCTCAGTCAATGAACCACAAGTGTTCACAAGTACTAACAATAAGGAAAATACAATTGAAACCCTTGCATATGTGTTACTCAAAAAGCAAGTTAAGAACTAATTAAAGGGATTTCTGTTGTCTTCTACATGCTTTGCATTTAGAAATAGATTTAGAGTATATTCTCCAGACTTCCAGGATTCTTAGGTATAAGCATGAGAGTAGCTTTTAAAATTGTTTATTTTTAAGAGAGACCTTAATGAATTCAATGCCCCCCTTGACCCAAAGTTAGCATCAGCATTATGGACCTCTTTTCAACAAACCCTGTAACCAGAGAAGTTAAATCCTTCAAATGCAATGTGCTCGACTTTGCTTAGGGTGCATGAAATGCAGACTCATGAGAATGTGGTCGTAGAAATTCAATACAGTTCCTTCCAACATGCTTGCTGATAGCATATTTCACAGGCCAAAATGTAAGTATCTTTTCTGCTCTTCAGGCAAAATGATAACATACACCATCACCTTAACTGTGCAATAAAGTAACTCAAATTGGTCATGTCGGTATAGAAGTGCTTTGTGTCGTGTGATATAAATATCTAGATTTTTTTAATGTCCTTTTTCTTATCACCTGTGACAGGGGCCTGTCCTCGCCTCTCTCAGAATTGATTTTTTCCCCTTTGAAGAATTGTTTCTTAGTACTTCAAAATATTTTTTTCCAGAAAAAAAAAATTGGCAAAACGACATTTCCTATGACAAGAACAGATGGAAGCTGACAGTAAATAGAATATCAGCTTTCCCTTTTGCTGCTGCTGTTGGGCTGAGAGAGTTAATCCCATCATTAATGACAGTCACGTTAGTTTTATCGATATTTTGTAATCTGTCTTTCCTTTCTCTCCCTGGTTCACTGCAATCTGCTCTTGGTTAGTGACCTGCCACAAGCTACTCAGTATCTAATTGCTGCATGTGTTCCTTGTGCTTTTGGGGATCAGATGAAGTATACTGATGAACAGTGTCAACTGGTAGGATATAAATTATGTTTCCTTCCTCTCCCTTAATAGATCCTGTGTTTAAACTGTATGCATCAGGGTGCTCTTTGGCTGCTGATAGTGATGGAGATCACCAGCAGCTGATGCTTTCTACTGCTCCAATGCCATGGACAGAGGACCTTTTGGAAAGGTTCAGTAATGCGTCCATAGCTGCATGGAAGTCATAAAATCATGGAATGGTTTGGGTTGGAAGGCACCTTAAAGCTCAACCATTTCCAGCCCCTGCCACAGGCAGGGGCACCTTTCACTAGACCAGGCTGCTCCAAGCCCCATCCAACCTGGCCTTGAACACTGCCGGGGATGGGACAGCCACAGCTTCTTTTGGCAACCTGCACCAGCGCCTCACCACCTTCATGTTAAAGAATTTCTTAATGTCGAATCTAAATCTACCCTCTTTCAGTTTAAAGCCATTACCCCATGTCCTATCACTATGTGACTGTCTAAAAAAAATCATGGTGGTTTGGAGTGGACCCACTGATAGTGTAGTTCCAGGTCCATGGTAACCCTCTATCGCTGACAAGGAATCTGCTCTCCATTTATGGAGTTAATGTTATATAGTTATTCAGTTTATTACTCTATCTTTTTTTTATTCCTCTTTATGGCAGAGCCAGCCATAAAAAGTACCAAGATCCTGAGCACAGTAAGGGAAAGCCATAATAACTCAAAAAACAACAGCTGAACTGAAGTTGATGTGTAAAATATTGAATGTGATTCTGACATTCTAGTCCAGAAAAAGATTTGTATCTGGGGTTTAGTTTCATACTTGCTCTCTTTCTGTAAACAGGAAGAGTAGCTTTAAGAACTTGTACTGTGCAGCACAACCGGGATAAAGAAGGAGTTTGGTTTTGTTCATTTTTTAAACCTATATCGGTGCTAAAATGAAAAGTGTCTGTGAGTTGTATTGAAGATGCAGCTGCACTGTCTGTAGCACTGTGGGAGCTTTTGCACACTTCCCTGGATTGGGGTGGTGCTGTCTCCAGCAGAAACAATGGGCTAAATGATATTTGCCGTTGATGTTTCCTCTACTGGCATCCAAAGATGGGCAACAGAATAGAAAAGAATGTATGAGTTTCCATCTCAGATGAGGTGGTTTTTTCTACTCTCCATATTAGATATTTTTTTACATAGAAGGGTAAGAAAAAAAAGCAGGCTGATTTTTATAGCTAATCCATTTACGCATTTAACTTTTACTATTTATGTAGGACTCACTGATGTGATGGCCTCATATCCTGATGTGGCCACTGATAATGATGTATTTTACATCCTGAATACAGTGCTATCCCTAAACTAGATTTAAATCTTGTGTGTCCACCGTGGGATATGAATGCAGCGAAAGGACAGAGAGACTGAATTGGTAATGCACAGAGACGTTAGAATTGCAGGAAACACTTAAGAAACTTGTGTTCATCGATCCAGTCCTTTTAAAATTTTATTTTACCTTGAGGCTTTCTGCAGCGTGGAACATTGTCATGAAATGGATTTTTACATACAACAGGTAATAATGACCTAAAATCTGGCAAATTTAATTAGTGTGTTTTAATAAAAGCTTACATTTTAGAAGAGTCAACTTGAGTAACGTGCAAACTTGGCAGTAGATATTTTTGGAATAAGCTCCAAGTGTAGTTGCATGGAGGTCATAATTCAGCCGTATAGAAGTTGTTCTTTCATTTTAATAATACTAGTGGCTATTGTGGTGGTGTACACACCAGAATCTCAAGCCCTTCATTAAATGTTAAGCCTCAAAAATTCCCTTGTGCAGTCCTGTAGTCATTTTTCACATTCCTCTGTTGTGGCAGAGGGAAGTGAAGTAATTTTCCTTCTACAATAGCCAGAAATAGAACCAAGATTCCCTCAACCAGTGACCCCTTTACTGACTCTCTCTGTGTTCATCAGTTAAGCATGATCACTTATTGTCTTTGTATAGTTTAAATGTTTCAGTTTTCTTCTGAACTGTTTGCTGTCTAGGGATTATATTACCTAATGCATAGTATAGTTATGAGTATTTAATGGTCTGTGCAGTGCTTCTTCCCGTTTCATTTATTTTTATTTCCTTTTTACTTTGCCACTTCTTCTGTCCCTCCTCCCCTCCAAAGAAGGTTCTAAGTATAAATAAGGTCCATGTGTTCTGTCCTCTTGTCCTATGTACAAGGATGCTGTGGAATTAATATTGTAATTTAGCAGTTAGTGCAAAACCAAGTATTTTCATGGGTTCTGCCTCTTATGAAGGAAATTCCCCAACCTTACAGCATTTTATCTTCCCTTGGAGAAAGCAGCCCTGACATCTTGCTTTCTGAAGTCTACACAGTGATGCTAAATGTACAGGTTTTGACAGCTAGAGGAAAATTTCAACTGTAACAGAGGGGTTATTTATGTACAAACAGGCACCTCCATCGTACCCATCTGTGCATGCAGGCGCGTGGGCACGCACTCTTTTACCCTCCCATCCTCCCACTGCATTCCTCCCTTGAAGAGCTCTCTGTATCTGAGAAATGAAGCCTCATTACATATCAGTCAATCCAGTTATCATTAAACTCTTGTTGTGGGATGCCTAAACGAGGTAACTCGCATATAGCATGCTGTTTTCCCAGCGTTAAGCAGCCCCCATTTGTATGGAGCCATACCAAGGAAGACAAACCTCCCTCCCACAGCACAAGAACAAAGCATTGTTTCCTCTTTGCCTGAAATTATTTTTCTTGAGATAGTCCTACAGGGACCAAAGCCATTCTGCCATTACCCCTTAGTGCTGTTTTATGTGGGATTTATAATGAAATTGCTTTGACAATTTGGATAAGGACGGAGCAAGGCAATAATTGACGAAACATTTTGGGGTAGAACAATTTCCTTTGGGAGACATCAACTTTTGTATTAAAATTGTAGTCCTAATGTAAGACACTGAAACTTTAAATAATAATAATTAAAAAAATTAAAATACAATAGTCTTTGACTGCATTATTTAGTGTCTCTCACTGATTTTTGTTTCTAATAATTCTTAAAGCAAGATTAAAAATGGTTCTGGATCAGTAAACCACATATAGTTAAAGGATTCTATCTCTGCTAATCAAATAGTCAAGAAATTACCTTGTTAGTACTAGTTCCAAGATGGACATTAAAATCATGAGTAATAGTTTTCTGTAATTTTCACTAAGCCAAGCAAATGAGCTCTGTGAGACAGCTTTATGTTATACTGACAGGGGAGAGAGTGTTATTGTGTTTCTAATAATTTCCCTCAAATTCTTAGTTTAAAACTTATCCCCTAAGATAGCAATAGGTTTTACCACATCTATATATTTTTAATTGTCCATCTAATGCTTTTTTATTTAAAGATCTCAGAACATTTAACTTCAGTTAGTTTATTAATGAGTAGTCTCACAGAGCACTTAATTTACATCGGAGAATTACATTTACTACTTCTGGAATATGGTTTCATTCATTTGTAGATCCAGAGGACCTAATGAAAGTAGGTTGTCCTTCATAAGTCTAATTTGCAAACAAGAGAAGTGAAATTCAGAGAGCTCGAGTGCCTCAGCGAAGACCATAAAGCAAGTCAGGGATCTGGTTCATATAGCCATATACATTAAATCCTTTCCGAGTACTCGTGATTGCTTAGCAGAACAGTCAATCTCTGATTACAAACATAGGACTATTTGCGTGGATGGATTTTTGTCATGCTAATTTCCAGCACTTCAGTGCTTGGAGGTAAAGCAGTCAGATCAATCACTAACAAAAGCTCTTCTTCTAAGAAAAATATTTACAGCTGAGCTGTGAATTCCTGGAAAGGGAAAATGAATCTTTAAAAACACAGCTCCACAGCCCCAGAGAACTCCTTGAGAGCACTGCATCACGTATATCTATCTGCTAATAAAAGTAGTTTTTCCATGAATGCTTTAAGAAACCTGAACTTCAGCTGTAGCTCTGACACTTGTAAAAGAGATGTTGAGTTAAAACATGTGACATTACATGAAACAGATATGTTAAAAATTGTAGTTAAAGGTTAATATAATAAAAGTGTAGTTCACGTGAGAATGATAGAGATATTGATCATAAAAATAAGTAGTGGCTAGAAATTCAGCTGAAAGGGGGGAAAAAAACTAGTTGATATATGAAGAATTTGAGTTGTGACACCAAGATCAATGGCTGTATTTTCACCCAGTGAAGCATGAGAGCTTCAGATAAGGGCAGTTAGTCAGTGAAATACTGACTGACATACCCTTTTACTGTTGGCATTTGGTCTCCAATATTGATCTCGCCTGTCACTGCCAACAAACTATACTGAGGCTATATTTATGTTCAGATAATGTTGTGTTCAGAGTTTCATGAATGATTTCTAAAATCTCGAGGTATATAAGGAGTTAATTCTAGCATCTGTCCCAATTTATTTGGTTTGATTTTTTACATTGCTGCAAGCCATTATAATCTGCCAATCGGTCAGAGAACAGATAACGTGCTATAATCTGCATAGGTTCTTTAAATACAAAGATTTCCTATTCCTCTGCTGAGAAATAGTGTACTGTGAACAACAATTATATAGCTTAGGCATTCTTTGACTGTAGGTCACTGTTCCTGAGTGTACAGAAGGTAGCAACTAAACTGGTTAAAGGATAAATCTTTATGAGGAAGGCTATTATTTCTTGTGTCAGTTTGGTGGAGCTGGAAGAGTTAAATTCAGAGCTTTTGGAAATAATAGTGATATTACAGCAAAGCGTGTTTACTGAGAGACATGCATCAAAAACTTGACGTTTTATTTTCTTTTACTTTTTTCTGCTGGCTCCAGCTGAAAATCATGTGTGGAATAAGATTCCGTTCTGCTCTTGTAAAATTAAGAACCTGAGCTTGAGTCAGAAAGGCTGAGAGAATTGTGTGCCAAGCACGGTGGCTTTCAGCTTTGCTTCAGCCACCTTGGTCAGACCAAGGGTCAAGCTCTTGCTCCACTGCAATCAGGAGCTTTTGCATGTTGTGAGTTAGCTGTTGGCTGATTCAAAGAGAAAGAAGGAATTATCTAGCAAACAGTAGCTCAATCCAAATCAGATAGATGCTTTTTCTGCCTTTCTCAGACTGTCATCCATTGAGTTGTATTTTCTGGTTCGCTTTTCTCATGCTTGGTTATACCTGCAGGATCCCCTATGGTTCTCATAGCTAGCATTGTATTGTATTATGGCAAAGCTTGAACTTGAAAGGAAGGAGAGACAAGGACAGAAAGTAGAGCTCAAGCAATGGATTCCCTGACTACTGTGAAGGTCTGGTGTGCCGTTATTAGACTGGGGTAGATAAAGCGGCTCTATCCATGCAGTGACTACTTATTTCTGGAGTAACAGTTAAATAAAGTTGAGTTTTGTCATTTAACCAGGACAGCTTATGTCAGTCTTAGCCTTTGACCTCTCATTCACATTCATTTGCTTTCTTACAGCCAAATAACTCTCCAGAATAATCCTAGCTAGCAGCAGAAACATCACAAGAATGAGTAATGAACTTATGAAGCTGGAGATAAGGGAGAGGTGTCAGGAGCAAACTGGGAAATTTCATCAAGTTTTAAGAAGAATGAGTGGTTATCATAAAAGTAATTTAAGAACATAACAGTTAAGACAAAGCATTTCCATGCAAATTTCTGTTGCAGAAGTAAATAAGACTGAAAATCACTTAATCCAACTCTGCTGTATCTCATACACGTAATGAAACAGTGGTTAAACCGCTGTGAGCTGCCACCAGCCAGTTTCATTTGTTTCTCCCCATCCAGTGAAAAAGAACCTGTAATTTGAAAACAGAAATGCAGTATTGTTTCTACCTGCGTTTGCTTTATTTTCTATATCCCATGAAATTTTGTGCTGAATACAAAATCACAGAATGGTTGAGATTGGAAGGGACCACTGGAGGTCATCTCATCCAGCCTCGCTGCTCAAGCAGGGTCACCTACAGCACATCGCTCAGGGTTATGTCCAGATTGCTCTTGAATATCTCCAGGGAAGGAGACTCCACAATCTCTCTGGGCAACCTATTCCAATGCTCAGCCACCTTCACAGTAAAGAAATTCTTCCTCACATTCAGATGGAACTTCCTGTGGTTCACTTTATGCTGTTGCGTCTCATCCTATCATCTGGCACCACCAGGAAGAGTCTGGCCATATCCTCTTGATAACCTCCTTTCAGATAGTTACATGCATTGATCAGATCCCCCTCAGCTTTCTGTTCTCTAGGCTGAACAGGCCCAGCTCCCTCTGCCTTTACTCATATGAGAGACCCTTAATTATTCTTGTATCCTTCCACTGGACTTATTCCAGGAGTTCCACGTCCCTGTTACACCACATAATACCATAACCGGTGGTGAATTTTATGATGAGGGTGTTGACATACTGGGCTGCATTCAAAGTTTATCTGGATTTTGAGTTATGACGGGATGTTTCTCTGAAGGGAAGTTTGATTTTATGACAATACTTTATCATGTATAAAAGCCTAGGGTTATAGTACATGGCAATTCTGGAGCTCCTGAAAGTGCTAAAAGCATAGCAATCTTTCTGTTTTTAAAGTAGTGAACATTTTATTTAAGCAGAGTGAGATCTGCCTGTTGAGAGGCAGATCTGCAGTATTATTGGGCTTCTCAGATTGGATTGTAGTGGTACTTGTCTTAACATGGATTTTCTGAGGGTTACTTAGGGTAGTGTGACTACCTTTTAGCTGAAAGATGGTGAATGAATGTAGTCATAAAATGTAATACAGCATATTGTAGAGAAGAAGCATTCCTAGACATTGAATGAAGCTAGTTGATGCTCTTTTTGCAGTCTCACCTCAGGGGTAAGAAAGTTAAAATTGGAAATGATAGTGCTTTTCTCATTAAGCTTTTTACAGTTACAAATGAGTATGGGGTTAGAAGGATGTTCTGATGACCATCAGAAGCTATTCTTAGCACTTTGAGATTTCACCTTTTCATGAAATGAGGGGAACACTTATGCATATTACCAGGTGCTTCCTAATAAACAAGGCATTTTCCTGCAATAAGGAAAAATAAAAAATGTGACCTTTTCAAACTTTTTGTTTCAATCAGTCGTCTTTGTTTTTTATGCCATGAAATTGCTTAGATATGGGTGAGTAAAAACAAACATTTGTGACATACACCTGCTGATGACACCCAATAGACACGTAATGAGTTCAGTACTGACCTAATGCTGCTCTCATGTGAGCCCAAGTCAGTGAGGATCTGCAGGTTGTCTGCTTAAAGCAAGTGTTCCCAAAATTTGGAATTTGATGTACAAACCCCATGTTTTGGTAGATATTTTTTATTATTATTTATTTTTTCTAGTGGCATAAGCAAACAAGATGGACTGGAAACCAAAAGGCGATATAAACCAAGTTCCACTTCTCACCATTAGTCATGTGGGCCGAGTCCTTTCAGTCAGCAGAGCAGCTTTCTGGGTTGCTGGAAAATTTGCAGAATCTCTTTGGTTCTCAGTGCGACTGTGCTTCCATCATGTCTGCAGCCTGCTCGTCCCTCCAGTCCCTTGTTGTGACCGTCATGCTCTTGCCACCATGGCTAGAAGCATCTCTGCCAGACCTGCTCTTTTTCATGCAGGAAGCTCTGTCTCCCTGTTTACAGGAGCACAGGGTCTGCCTGAGTGCAGAGATGTAGCCTGTTGCAGTCAATAACCACTCTGATGTGCTGGGAATTGGCCTGAACATGTTAGGGGCTCCTGCTCCAGCCACAGTGTCACCCTCAGGTGAACTGAAGCTAGTGATCACTCTTTGACTTGACTCTTTCTTTCTTCAGTATGTTTTGGAGGGGTTGCAACAGTCTGTGAAGCCTATAAATCATTGGGAACCCCTTTACCACAGATGAAAAGTTTTCTAAGAAGCACTTTCTGTTTTCAGAGACAGAAAAGGGGAACAAAGGGTTATGTATGGGGCTTCGGTGTATTTGTGTTTTTTGCAGCTAAGGGCCCTTTGGAAATGTTCTCTTTGACACTGATCAAGGGTCTGGTGCAGCAGGTATGTCTCTGGACTTTGTTTCATTCTCCTTCAATCCATCTTTGTCATGATTTATGACAAGAACAAAGGTGGTTAAAGGGTGAGTGAAAGCAGGCATCCCAAAAGAGAACAAGGTACAGCACATTTCAGTAGCACTTTAGGATGATGTGATCAAACAAGCCTATACACTATGACTGACATTAACATGATGACAATTTAAGAGCATTAATGATCTGTATCAGCATCTTCATGAGCCTGTGGAAAAAGGGCAAAGCAAATATTAACATAGCTTGTTACAGGCTGACTTCTTTCCCCCTTTTCACTTTATTTTGACGTTCTGTGTATTCTGCCCACTATGCTTACTTTATCACCATCACCTTACCAGCTCTACTTAAACTTCAGCTCTTCATTAACTATTGCACTAGCAAAAGCAACGACATTCAGTATTTGGAGGCATTTAGGGTTGTTTGCAGTATCTAAGTTAGATCAAGATAGTGCTGTAACCAGTTTAATGACTTTTTATTTTCTTTCTTATATATATCCCTCTAATATGTTTTGATGACTGTTATTTTAGAGGGTGATTGTATTGTCATAAATTAGAACCTGGTTCCCTGGAGGGAAGGAATGCCATCCAGAGGGACCTTGACTTGCTTGTGAGGTTTGCTGATATCAACCTGATGAAGTTTAACCATGACAAGTGCAGGGTCCTACACCTGGGTCGGAGCAATCCCAGGCACAGCTCCAGGTTGGGCAGAAAAGAGATTCAGAGCAGCCCTGCGGAGAAGGACTTGGGGGTGTTGGTCGATGAAAAAAATGAACATGAGCCAGCTGCAGTGTGCACTTGCAGCCAGGAACGCCAACCGTATCCTGGGCTGCATCAAAAGGAATGTGACCAGCAGGTGGAAGGAGGTGATCCTGCCCCTCTACTCTGCTCTTGTGAGACCTCACTTGAAGTATTGTGTGCAGTTCTGGTGAATTCAACATAAAAAGGATATGGAACTGTTGGAACAAGCCCAGAGAAGGCCACGAGGGTGATCAGGGGACTGGAGCACCTCCCGTATGAAGATAGGCTGAGAAAGTTGGGGCTGTTCAGCCTGGAGAAGAGAAGGCTGCGTGGAGACCTCAGAGCAGCCTTCCAGTATCTGAAGGGGAGCTATAGGGATGGTGGAGAGGGACTCCTCATTAAGGACTGCAGTGATAGGACAAGGGGTAACGGGTTCAAACTTAAACAGGGGAAGTTTAGATTGGATCTAAGGAATAAGTTCTTTACTGTGAGGGTGGTGAGGCACTGGGATGGGTTGCCCAGGGAAGCTGTGAATGCTCCATTCCTGGCGGTGTTCAAGGCCAGGTTTGACAGAGCTTTGGATGGCATGGTTTAGTGTGAGGTGTCCCTGCCCATGGCACGGGGGTTGAAACTGGATGATCTTAAGGTCCTTTCCAACCCTAACTATTCTATGATTCTATGTAAATATATATGTATACATACATATGTGATATAGATGTATGTTTGTATATACACACATATATAAGCACTTATGTATGTATATAAACACAGAAATACAGAGTACTCTGTGTCTCCCCTTCTAAGTGGGATCTGTTGATATATCATTGTGTTCAGAACCCATTATTTCTATTCTCCTAGGCACTGTAAAACTCATTAAGGTAGGTAGAATTTGCTGCCATTGAAAGATACAGAAGCATGCCTCTTTCATTCTGTGGCTCTTGTCTATGTTGCTTACTGAGCAACATTGCCTTGTATTAGAAGGGTCGTCATTTCAAAAGACTCCAATAAAGCTGGTCATATTCTGTGTGTGTATTAGAGTGTAGCAAAAAGCCTTTGTTCATTTTGACTGCAGTGGAGCTGACTTAATGCCCTGTTCTGCAGGTGTTCTTTAACTACTACTCACTCCCGTAGTTTTTCCTTGTGCAGACCAGTTTTGTCCATCCCATGGGTTCATTCACTAATGTTTCTAGTAACATCTTCTGAGGTTTTGCCAGCCTGTCTAATGAAACAACCGGATATTTGCTAGTGTAGAATCCTGAGGCATATTTTCTGCACAGCAGTTTAAGAGAAGGGCAGCAGCTTCATGTTATGGTTCAATAGGTTGGAATACCTGTGCAAATCAGCCTCAGGGTGTGTAGAGTGCAGAAGCATTCATGAGTTTACTCTCTGCATCTTGAGCTGTTTTATTACAACTACAGATATATCAAATAATTTCTTGAAGGGTTTTGAGAATGAGGCGCAAAGGGCTTGATGCTTTGTGTTTAGGCACCTAAATAAGCAACCTAGTATTGCAGATCGTTCAGCATCCAGCACTCAGTTGATCTTGTTAGGATTGTTTGTGGTGAACACTCCTGATAACCTGGTTGCATCTTTCACATAGCTAATGGGAGCTGATTATGTTGAATCTAGCTTGGGCTGGATGTGTTTATCACTGCTGGAAACCCATTCCAGGCTCTTGTTTTCCAATGCAGCTTGTTGGTATACATGTCAATGCTCCTGGCTGGCTTCTAGGGTTTGCACATCATCCTGTTCACCATCAGTCTGCTCAGCAGGCAGTCCTTGCTCAGTAGCTGATAGCAGAGGCTAAAGATGAAATTATGCTTAGACCTTCTCCTCCTGCGTCTCTATACTCTAGGCAATGCTAAGTATAAGCTGCTGTCAAGGAGTCTATCATTTGTCCTGGGTTTGAAACCTATAAATAACCAGATCATTAAAGGTGTCAATTACAATAAGCCTTTGTCCCAGAAGCTATTTATGGAGTGGGCTTTGGCTCGGCACAGTTTTCTTGGATTGCCAGAAGCAATGTTAATCTACTTGGGGCAGTGAGGCTGGTGGACTGGTAGTGATTACCTCTTCCCCTTTCCTTTCAATCTGGATAAATCTTGTAACCTGTGGGGTTATTATAAATTCATCTGGGTGTAAAGCAGAGCAAGACTTGGTGTCTTGTTTTTATCACCAAATAGAAAACAGAAAGATCCAGCAACTGACAATTTTTTTATGGACGTGTTTTAGATAGGGAAGTAAAAATCCTCCCTGAGTCTTGAGTGCTCTTCAAGGGAAAAGGAGGAAATGCACTTTTTATTTTCGAGATTTCTTGGGTTCCTGCTTACTGACTGGGGAACAGAGAACGCCTCAGCCCAAAGTGAAGTAAATGCACTTCAGATGAGTCGAAATGAAAAGGTATAGGGACAGACTGTTCAGTGGTTGTGGGGCTATTTAGAAACTCAGCAGACCCAGATTAATTTCCCTCCTCTGCCACAGACCTACATTACAGCCTTGGCTGGGTTGCTCAGTCTGTGGACTTGCACAATTTCATGTTCCTTAGATGGTCTCAGACCTCATCTTCTCTTACAGTGGGCAGTTCTCATTCTCTCAGTCCCTGCCTTTACTTTCTGCATCAAAATTAATGAATCCAGATTGTGAGTCCACTCTAATGAAGGCCATTTATTATGGATGTGTGCAAATGTTTCAGGGATGTAAGCACCAGAGCAAGAATAGCAACATGTAAGAAATATAGGGCAAATATCTTTAAGAGTAGCAATGCAGTTTTTTAGGGATTGTGTTTCAGTTCAGGAATCCCCAAATATGATGGAATCCTTAATTTTGAACTAGGAGGATTATGGATTAGGTGCTGCTATTATTTCCCTAGTTTTCTTCTGTAATTCCAATGTCAGCTGCAAACGACATTATTTGATTTCAGATCAGCAAGGGTCTTTTTCCATTAGCCAAAGCCAGTTAAATCACAAAGATCTTCTCTTTTAAAAACACAGAAACAACTCAAATCAATTCCTACCAAAAAATGTTTTGCTAGTGGAGGTAGAAGAGACTCTGCCCCTTCCACTGTTCTGGTGATTCATTTGACCACAACAGATCTAGTTGACTGAAGTCAGCCTCTGTGTGTGTGTGTGCTCATGCACCCATGCATGTGTGTAGCACAGCTGATGTTCGCTGAAAGCTTCTGTGCAGTGAACCATGACATTAATAGTGAAATCAAGGTTCGCTAGCTGACAGACATCAATTTGCCAGGGGCCATCCCTCTTTTCCACCGTCCCTTGGCACATTTGTGTGCTCACACACACATGGCCATATATAATCTCGTCTCCTTTCTCCTGGCAAATGCTATGGATACTTGGAATCTCTGTTATCAGGAAATCTGCATGCCAGCCTCTCATTCATAATGTCTTGTGCTCATTCCTGCAGGCTGGAAAAAAGAAAAGTTAGAAGAATTACAGATGATTCAATTAAACTGATATTTGTGCACAACAGAACTGAGAGCAAATGCAATTTGGGTCCTGTTCATGTGACTTAATTATTTCTTACCTCCCCACCCCCTTTTTTAGAATTTAATAACAATTATGATATAATTGCCAATCTGGAGATTCCCAGATATGTAGTAAATACCCTTTGTCTCACTGGATGCTCTTTTCCTCAATTCAGAAATGGGACCTTATTAAAAATGTACACACACAGAAAAAACAATCACATAAAGTCATCAAATGACCTTCAGGAAATAAAATTCTGGAATGCTGTATACCCAGAAAAGATACCCATGTATTAAGTGAGCGAATCAGCTAGTCATTGAAGATAATTAGCTGTGTGCATTTGTAAGATGCACACACTTTCAACACTCGAGGCAAATCCCTAGAAGTCAATTGAGACCTTCACTGATAGAGGCTTGGAGGTGCATTTGAAGACCAAACATGCCTTTTTTTGCTTGTATTAGTAACATGTTTCAAAATGTACTAACAGCTTTTTAATGTGTAATCAGCTTGACTTAATGGGGAAGAAAAAAATCGCGATCATTAAGAAGCCCATACTGAGTGTATATACTCACGCGGTGGGAAAGTGCCTTGCAGTATACAGTAGTTTGGAGTAAGTAGGATCCATTACCCATATCTGCTGAAGGGCTGTCAGATACGAAGTAAATTTAGAGTCCTGCTTCTCCCTCTGGCTATTCATCACCGCTGAGTGGCTCTTGCGGCAGCCGGTGGTATTTTTAGAGAGGAGAATGATACGGAATTTCTCCATGTGCCGAACATTAGCTGATCCCATTACTCAGAGCTGCTCAGAAAGTCACAGCTGACAATGCAGGTTGGTGGCAAAGAAGAGCAATTGGCTTAGAAGGGAAAACACAGAGATGTGTGAGGAGGGTATGTTTGTGGGGACACTGCCATGCTAGGACTTTTGTCAACTGCCCTCTCCTGTTGCTCAGAGTCAGCAGCAAAATGCAAAGATAACTTTGAAATGGGCATTTTCTTTCAGGACTCAGTACAATATTGCTCAGGCCTGTTTTCACATAATACATGTAATAGTTTGAGTAATAGCAACTCCTTTTAGGACCTGCTGCATAAAGCCTCCAGCAGTCGAAAATCGGTTTGTCCTGAGCTTCAGGATATTTTCAAAATAATGTGGGCAACTGACTATGAATAAGCTATTTTGCAAACAACCAAAGTCATCTGCATTATTATTTATCATTATTTCATCAAAGAAAATCCATTTAGTTTAATGTTCATTTGAATTGCTTCTCTTTAAGACCTCCAAATCCTAATAGTGCGTCGAACGCACTCTTGAATGTCAAAATAGTAAATTGTATGTAATTTTCTTTGACAGTAAGTGGATGAGTCCTTGCCAGAATTGTTCCTTTTTACACCCTGTGTGAAGTCATTGCTTTTTCCCCATCAAGTGATACTCAGCTTTCTAAAGCCCACTAACAAGAACATCACTGACCTTCTCAGAACAAATTCAGTTGGCGCTGGACGGGGCAGGGAGAAGCGGGCAGTGGGTAGTTGTCTTCTGCCTGTTCTGCTGCAGCCCCAGCTCCACACTATGGGGAACTGAGGGTGGGCATGCGTGCCCAACATTTGAAACCCATACGATTCTTTAAAGAAGATACTTTTATTTTTTTAATAGCTTTAGTACTGACCCCAAGCACTGCGGTACTGAACTTCCAAAGCTTTGGGCTTACAATGAATAGCATTCATCTTAGCTTCTGGTTCTGATCTTGTAAAAGCTAACTCATGCATGCACAACATGATAGACCATGTTACGCCTCAGAGCCTTTTTCAGAGCTATCATCTAATACATTTTTTATAAGGCAGAGTGCATTCATAGAATTCTGCCTCAAAAGGCATTCTTGCTTTAATGGCTGTGCTGAAATGTCTAGTCTGGGTGCTGGTGCTTTTTGAAACAAAAGGGTGATTAAAATGTGGAATTTTTTTACAGTAGTCTTTCAATTTCTGGGGTTTTTATTAAAGGTATGGTGTTTAAAGGTGGAAGGTTGTCTAAAGAAAAGCTGCTTTCTGCTAGCCCTAAATGAAAAGGGTCAGAATTCTGTCTGCCAAGGTGGCATATGCTCTTTGTGGAAGTGGCTGTTTGTGTGTATTTTACAGAATCTGTACACACATTTATACGTGCATCAGCAGAGAAGCTGATCTTGAAACAAGTTAGATTAAGAAATGTACTAGGAGTGGCTTTGATGTTGTCAGACCTGAGATTTAGCTCAGGTTAGATGCTAACAACAGAAGTGAAAAGCAGAAATGATTCACAGATGTAATTTGTAGCGTGCATCAAAGTACCAAAAAAGCCATAAAAATTTAAATTCAGAAAGGAATATTTCAAAATATATATTCACCCCTATTGGACCCTTTAGTAGATGGACAGTTCATACTCTGAGTAATTTTCTAAAGGAAGTTAGTAATCAAATGTGAAAAACAGTGCTCTTGAAGTTTTCTAGTGCTCTACAGGCAGGAGTCCATTCATCTGGCTTGCTTTGACACATCTTGAAGATTATTTCCCTGTTGATCAGAAGTTTGATTTAGCAATTACAGTTATTCTTGGGTTTGTGTGTAAGTGGAAAGCTTGCTTGTCTTTAAAATGAGGAAGAAATCTGTAGCAGTAGCAAAAAAGAGATTTTACATTATAATGCCTCCTCAGAGTCCCAGGTTTAAAATTCTGTTGAAGTATTGTAGAAAATACTCTTTCTTTTTTTTTTTTAAGATCCTTCTGAAAGGCTTCAAATAAAAGTTGTGTGAACTTTTGCTGGGTGTGAGTGACTCACTGTAAAAGCTGAGCTTGCTCTGTGTTTGTACTTTGAAAATCTGCAAAGATGGAGAGAGTGTGTCAGAATCTGAGCCTTTGATTCGCTTCTGTATAGAGACAGAGAGCGCCTTTTGCTTTGTCTTAAGAAAGAATAATTTGCCCCGATGCTGTTTTCCTCAACTGAGTTCGAAAAAATAGGTTTTATGTGTTTGTGAGTCAAAGACAAGATAACTGAATGGTGTCTTTTGTGTGTGAGGGTGGATTATTTGATGTAAAAATTGTCCAGATTTTTTTTAACTGTTTTTAGTGATCTAGAGCCTTGGTACAGGTTGCCACACTTTGCTTTGGTTTGGCATCTTCTGCCCTTGGTCTCATCATACAGCCATTTAGCCACCATGCTTGTAGGTTTATTTTAATTGGAAGCAGTCTAACTTTTTGTGCACGTTTGTCTTTTTGTGGGACTGGAGTATCATTTCCTTTGCAGAAAAGGCTCTTAGGAGAGTCTCGCTAGAAAGCAAGTTGCATAGGAATGAGCATTGAACCATTGCAGCATAGAAGTACAACCACATCCTGGGGTGTTCTAGCAGAAGGGTAGGCAACAGGCCAGGAAAGGTGGTTATTTCTCTATTTGGTACCACATCTAGATGCTGTGTCCTGTTTTGGGCTCCCCAGTACAAGGCACTGGCATCTTGGGAGGAGTTTGTTGGAGGGACACCAAGATGATCAGGGATCTGGAACATGATGTTCAAGGAGGGGGTGAAAGAGCTCAAAGAGCTGTTCTTAACAACTCATTGACAAGTTACAAAGACAATAAGCAAGGCTTTTTACCGAGGTGAACAGGGGACATAGATGACACACCTTAGAATGGAAAGGCAAATGTTGATTAGCTATAAAGAAAAAGTTTTCACCATATTGGTGGTCAAACACTATAATAAGCACCCAGCAGGGCTGCCTTTGGAGATACTGAAATGCCAGCACAGCCCTGAGCAGCCTGGTGTAGTTGGTTCTGCTCTGAGGGTGGCTTGACCAGGTGACCTCAAGATATCCCTTCCAAACAAAATTGGATCTGTGCTGACACAGGCTCTCTCCTTTTAACAATGTAGTCATGAATTTTTAATGCTGACAAAAGGGAAGAGGTAATTTCCTTCTGCTTTAGAACCCATTTGTGTAAAGTTAAACCAAAAGAAGAAGAAAGCCCGTGTTTATCAGTTGTGAGTTTTGCACAACTTGTGACCACAAGTGGGCAAGTGAGAACTTACGTTACATTCTGAAGAAGCAGTAACCACATGGCTGTGTTCTTGCAATGATCGCAGTAGTAATTCATGGTTCTTTCAGCAAATAAGTATTTTATTCACCTCCATTGCACTCTTTATTTTGCTGGATATGGAAAAGGAAGAACTGCTTGGGTACTATAAGGATTGGGATAAGACAGTGATGAAGTATGGCTTTGGAATCAACTAAATGCCCACCTTTCTTTCTGTTTTTTTTAAGACTGTCATTACATCTAGGAGCAGATTTAACATATCTAATCTTTTAAAGCTGTAATTAGCTTTAATTTCTATTGCAGAAGTATTCAAAGAGCTGAGTCAAGGTCAGTTGCTAGGTGAACAAACATAAGAGAGGCAGACTTTGCTTCACCCTCTTCAACAAGAATAGTTAATTTAAATGTTAAGCTGCCTGTGCAACGCATGACAAGATCCACCCCACTTAATTGTAGCTCTCTTTAAGTGTTCACCCATTGTGGGCCTTTAACAGCCGGTGGAAGATGAGTAGGTCCTGCAGAAGACTGCCTCAAATGTTTAAATGCTAGTATGATAAGGTATGATAAGATGCTAGTATGATTTAAGGGTGGTGAGGCACTGGAATGGGCTGCCCAGGAAAGCTGTGAATGCTCCATTGCTGGCGGTGTTCAAGCCCAGGTTTGACAGAGCCTTGGGTGGCATGGCTTAGTGGCAGGTGTCCCTGCCCATGGCAGGAGGGTTGGAACTTGGTGATCTTAAGGTCTTTTTCCAACCCAAACTATTCTAGGATTCTGTGATTCTATAACACATCTGAGATTCATCCCAACAAAAGGACTTATTAAAGACCAAATGCCTAGTACTGTACCGAGGCCTGGAGTAAGACCCAGGTCTCTTGAGTCCTGGTCCAGTGCCTGTATTATTTTTATACTCTATCTACCATGATCCTGAAGATACCCCTGTACATGAAACATTATGTGCTGTTTCAGGGCATGTTATTTAGTCGGTATTCTCCAGAAAAGTGTGTTTTGGACACCTGTATCACTTCTGAAGCAGACAGCCTGTCTTTCTAGATATTTTCAAAAGCAGCCTACAGCAGCCTTGCTCAACATTTCTGCGATAATGATGACAACCACTGGAATAATATAAACCACTTACTAATCAGTTTGCGAAGGGAGGACATCTGCTTTACACAATACAGAAGCAAATTAAGGAGGCTTTCACAGTAGTCTGAAATTGTGTGTTAGGGTTTAAAAAGAGAGAGAGAAAGAAACTAATGGTAAATAAATTGGACCATAGTGCTAGTTTTCATCCAGCTGTATGTGGCTCTAAACTAGCTATCTCAGAAAGGTACCTATTATTTATTAATTCAAGATAACTCCAAAAAGCAATTCCTCCATAAATTTCTTTCCAGCGACTTTCTAATCTCAGTAAGTTGTTGACAGAAATTGTGCTGAGAGAATATGTCCTCAGTTAGAGTCTTTACTATAGTAATTCCAAAAGACACTTACCTGTAGACACTTGGCTTTTAAAAGCATATGGCTTTGTGTGCAGGTTTATCCCATGTTAGGTGCTGACTTTGAAATACTCAGTCGTACCCTGCATTGCAGAAGAGAGAGAGTGAGTCTGGAATTCAGAGCATCCCAGATTTGATGGGCTTGGGTTGTATCACTTCATCAAGGTTCTTATTTGTACCTGCTTTTCCATCATCTTCCAGGTAGCAGCTCCACAGCCAGTTTGCGCTGCCTCTAAGAAGCTTCATACATCATCTCTTGAGCTAAAATGTTTAATATTTTTCATGCATGAAAGGCTGTCAACTTGTGTTCTGAGAGGTAATATCTGGGCACAGGGGAGACAAACTCAGCTACCTTTGGGGATTAAGTGCCAAGAGCCAGAAGTAAGTCAACTGGGCAAAATTCAGATAGAGATATGATTTAGGATAGGCATTGTGCTTCAGCTTGGAAGCAGATCTCTCTATTTAATTTCCTTTCTTGGATACATATTTCAATAGACAGCTATGTCTAGCAAGGTTTAGAATGAATCTGGACAGAAATCCTAAGATTAATTTTTATTACTGCCTGGCCCACGACACTGATGCCAGTTTAACTTTTTCCTCATTTGCTCTGAAGACTAGAAGGGTTGGGATCTGAAGTTATGTTTCCAGCAGTTAATGACATCAGTGCTGTTTGGTTAAACCCAATCCAAGGCACAGCTACAGGTTGGGCAGAGAAGAGACTGAGAGAAGCCCTGCAGAGAAGGACTTGGGGGTGTTGGTCGATGAAAAAATGAACATGAGCCGACTGCAGTGTGCACTTGCAGCCCAGAAAGCCAACCGTATCCTGGGCTGCATCAAAAGGAGCGTGACCAGCAGGTCGAGGGAGGTGATCCTGCCCCTCTGCTCTGCTCTCGTGAGACCTCACTTGAAGTATTGTGTGCAGTTCTGGTGTCCTCAACATAAAAAGGACATGGAACTGTTGAAACAAGTCCAGGGGAGGCCATGAGGATGATCAGGGGCCGGAGCACCTCCCGTATGAAAATAGGCTGAGAAAGTTGGGGCTGTTCAGCCTGGAGAAGAGAAGGCTGCATGGAGACCTCAGAGCAGCCTTCCAGTATCTGAAGGGGAGCTATAGGGATGCTGGGGAGGGACTCTTCATTAGGGACTGTAGTGAGAGAACAAGGGGTAACGGGTTCAAACTTAAACAGGGGAAGTTTAGATTGGATCTAAGGAATAAGTTCTTTACTGTGAGTGTGGTGAGGCACTGGGATGGGTTGCTCAGGGAAGTTGTGAATGCTCCATCCCTTGTGGTGTTCAAGGCCAGGTTTGACAGAGCCTTGGGTGGCATGGTTTAGTGTGAGGTATCCCTGCCCATGGCAGGGGGTTGGAACTGGATGATCTTAAGGTCCTTTCCAACCCTAACTATTCTATGATTCTATGATTCTATGAAACCTGCTTATTTAGAATTGGGAGACTCTAAGCCTGAACTACATCTGATTGTATGGAGAACCCAGTCGTGAAACATACATGCTACTGTGCTATGAATATTTTAGGTGGCACAACATACAACCAAAATCTGGTGGTCCAGAGAAAATTAGTCCTTTTGGGAAATGCATATGTTAAAGATCTGAAAGCATGCAGCCCTTAACTAGGAGAGAAATACACTTTAAGTTCATCAATATTTCCTTTCTTCTTGGAGCAGGGAATGTTCTCATTGGCAGAATTTCTGTAGAAATTGCTAGTTTTGCTGATGTTAAGAGTAACACTTCCCCGCTTAAAAGAGAAGGGCTGAATCCAGTTGTGGAATGTATGTATATAATTCCTTTTACTTTTTCTTGGCTATGCAATTACCACACTCCTCTCAAAGTTGGAAAGTTTAAGAAACAAAGCAAAACATAATGCCATGCCAAAAGATGTTTAAAGCTTTTCAGGATTTGGTTTTCATTTAAGTCCAAAGTAGTCATGTAAGGGTTTTCTTTCATCTATTTGTTTTTAAAGGTGATGCAATATGTAGTACTTGGTGTTACGCTTTTTCACCTTCTAAATGAAGTGCTATGGATACCAATCATATTTCAACTGAAATGCATAATGTAATAGAAGTAATAATGAAGGAAGACTCTACTACAGTCCTTTTTCTAAACAAAAAGTGTGAGAAAGTACAGATTTTAGGGAGCTACTCAGTATTTCTTCTAGCGGATCCTCTTTTCTAGGATGACAGTGGTCCTGTAAGAGTGTCCTCTGATGCCCATGGTTTTCATGACTGCTGTTGGTGCCTGATAATAAGCTTGTCCACGATCAGACTCTTAGTAGTGGTGCACTGAAGCAAAAATACGGGGTTTCCTCTCTCATTAATCACCTAATTCCACACCCCTGCATGGGCAGAGACACCTTCCACTAGAGCAGGTTGCTCGAAGTGTTGTCCATCGTGGCCTTGAACACTTCCAGGGATGCATCAGCCACAGCTTCTCTGGGCACCCTGTGCCAGTGCCTCAGCACCCTCACTGTGCAGAATTTCATATATCTCATATATATCTCACTTGAGTGCTCAGTTATCTCATGATTATCTTAACATTCACTGAGAAGCGTGGATTCATTGAATCTATTCAGACTTGTTACTAGCATGAAATACCACTGGTCTGCATAATGCTGGCTACCAAAGCCTTAGGACCTGCTGCATAATTTAGCCTAATGATTCTTTCTATTTCATTTTGTGGAGCCCTCTAATTCTGCCTGCAAGCAGAGATGCTGCAACACTGCTAGAACATCTCTAAGAATGACCATTGGTCCAGACAGCCATAGCACCCCCATTTTGTGAACTCTTAAGTGCACATTACAAGATCAACAATTACTTTTGGACTAGAGGTTAAGAGGAAGCCCCTGGAATACTATTTTTGCAGTAACTCAGGATTGAACTCCCTGTGGTTGGGATTTACTAAGATATTCTAAGGACGGCAGCAGTTTGTGCCTTCTGCACAATGTTTCTCAAACCTCAAAATGTCTTTCCCTCAGCAATTTAAAGGTTGCTGTTGGCTATGACTGCAGGGGAAAAGACATTACTGTTTCTGTGAAGAAGTTAGTTGTAAACATTAAAAAAGCTTCAGTAATTTCTCTAAGGGGAGGCACCAGGCCTCATAAAAATACTGACTGAACTTATGCATGGCTTTTCTGAGCCATGTTGGTTATAAATAAAATCAAGATACCCAGATTACATTTCATAATGGAAGAGAGGTGACCTGAAAAATTTATATCGGTGTGAGATAATTAAGAATTATAATTTTCAGTTAATATTTGAATTATAAGGCTCCATTATAAACCATTTAATGCAAAATGTAAATGAATGCATCTGGAAAGGTAATGTTACATTTGTGGGTTTAATGTAATTGAGTGTAATATGTATATGAAGGTGTTGTTAGTAGGTAAATAAAGATTTAAGGTTGAATTTGATTCCTCTGCTGAAAAACCTGAAAATGTCTTAATCAAGTAGCGGAAACAGGCCTTTAAACAAATAGGACATACAGGAATATTGGGGTACTCTTCAGAGGCATGTGAGCCCTTAATAACTTCAGTAGTCAGGGGTATATAAGACAATGAGAAGAGCCCCCAAATTGTGTTTTTGCTATTGATGTTTGCTGTAGAAAACTGTAGAAAGTTTCGATTAATTCCAGATCTGATACCCACAACACCCTCAGAGCAGCTAGTTTGCTCCCTCATCAGGTTTTAATAGGAAAGGTGCCTTAAAAGCCATCAGTGTCCATGGAAGCGAGGAAGAGACATAACCACTTCTCATGTGGCCAACGAGATGCCAACAGTGGCCCCTTGTGTTGGCTTTTCTGAGGGTGGGTATGCCCTGTGTCTTGTCTGCAAAGGGAACAAACTGAGGGGCAGAAACGGCACCAACTACATACAGATGTGCTGAGGTGGGAAAACCAAACCCACAGCCCCACAGCTGCTGAAATCAAAAGGAGCAGTGAGGTCGGGGCATCTGTTGGAGCAACAGGTGGTAGGAAACTCATTAATTAACTTGGTAAGTGCTGTTTAAATACAGAAAGGGCAGAGTACCCCCTACCAGGTGAAGCTGCATGATAAATACTGCCTTGTGATAGGTAAGTGAAGGCCTCTGTTGGCAGATCTGATGCCAGTTCTTCAAATGTGAATGTTTGTGGGAATACCTTTAAATGCTGATTATCTCCCCTTCTCTGGGAAAGCACTGAAAATAGTGGTTTCTAGCCCAGAGCCGCTGAACAGAAGAAAGCAGTTTCAAACAGTTGACATTGTATGTTAAAAGCCACAGTCTGTATCTGGCAGATAAGCAGAGATTTTAAAGTTGGAGATAGTTGAACTACCAGAGGTAAATAGACAGGAATGGGTGCTTTGGTCTTTAATTTGTATGCAATTTTAATGCCATTTAATTGATTTTTGAAGTATTTTTGGAGCTTCCAAATAATTTGTAATGGTCTTTCAGAGCTTTAGATGTATCTGATCATCTTTTCAGTTAAAGATTCATTATTTAATTAATGTGGCTCAGTCAAGCCCTGATAAATATGGGCACCGTCAGAGCTATTTTTGTTTCCTAATTCATTTCTCCACTGAGGACTGAGGAAACACCGCCTTGAACCTTGTCTCTAATGGTGAACTCATTTCCTGCTGAATAAAAGCACTGGAGAATAGCATTATTTGCATGTATTCCATTTAGCATTCCACTACGTAATACCAAGTTTAATAACATCACTATATTTCTCCCCCCAGCAAACACCTGACTTTACTAAGCCACAGACAGTACAGTGGAAAGCAAAACACTGAACACAAAGAGTAGCTAATATGTAAAAAGAACATTTAAAAATAAAAAAAGAATATTTTTAGCTTGCTTTTGGCTGTACTGTTGTCATATGCCCAAAGCAACCTTTGTTTCTAAGTAATTTGCATGCTGTTTGACTATTAGCATTGCTGCCGTTGAAAGCTCTTTTCTTTTTCTTCTCTCTCCTCCCCACCCTTTATTTCATTTTTATACCTGTCATGAAGTGGTTGGGGTTGAAAGTCACCACAGAGTGCATCATTTGTACATTGTGTCTCCTTCCCTCATGTGCCTCTGCTGCCAGGGAAATTGAACTTTCATCCATTAAAAATCCATTTATTGTGTCTTGACTTCACTGAACTAAAGAACAGGACATTTCATCAAGCAGTACAGTTTAAAATCAAATTAAATTGTACCAGTGCCCAGAAAATGTGACAGGATAAAGACCTTAGTAATTTAAAAAAATCTTTTTAAAGACCTCTCTGATTGCACTTATTGATACTTCCACATATCCTTTAAGGCCAGAACTGGTCAGTGATGTGAGGACTCGGCATGGGACACCTAAAAAGACCTTTTTGGTGTGTTTTTAACTTCTTTCCATTAAACAGGTGGTGAACACTTCTTCCAAATTAGTGCTTCCTCAGGTTTGGTTATCTGCAAGCTGAGTCTGGGTGTAAGTGGTCCCCAGTAGTGATGTCCTTCCCTGTCCTTCCAGATGAACCTTTCAGTTGGACATCGCTGTTCTCGCATGCTGGTGGTACAGGGCCACCATCAGCAATGATGACTAGCATTGAAGTGTATAGGTTGTGTTTAAGTGGAATGCTCCATCCCTGAAAGTGTTCAAGGCCAGGTTGGACAGTCTTGGGTGACATGGTTTAATGTGAGGTGTCCCTGCTTGTGGCAGGGTGTTGGAACTGGATGATCTTAATGTCCTTTCCAAACCAAACCATTCCATGATTCTATAAGTAACTCAGTAGCAAACCCCATGAAGACCAATGGAAACATGCTTGTCCAGTAAACCTGCCTGATGGCCTTTCAACTTGATCAGACATATCCCCTGCCAAAATGGGTTTCGCATTGTATGTTCTTCTGTGGACAACCTGGTCCCTTTATTGCCGTAAGTAACCACAAGGTGTGGAGGAGAGCCTCTTAAAATATGTTTCTTATCCTAGTTACAGTTTCCATAATGTTGATGTGCCTCTGGAGTGAGAGGGGCTGGAGTTTCACAGATGGATCACAGAATTAAGTTGTGTAACTCTCAGGGATACATATGTGCAGAGTTTCTGGAAGCCCAGAAATGAAATCAAGGGCTGAGAAAACACCCTTCCTCCAGACCCAATTTCATGGGCAACAGCTGGAATTTGTGCGGCTCCTTATTCAGTTAATATTCAGAAGCCACTATAGCATTTTCCCAAGAGCAAAGAGACAGTAAAAGCAAGCTGCTACATCTCACTCCACTATTTGTCCTTCCCCTTACACAGTGTTAGGTTATTTGGTTGGTTATTGGAAGTGTTTTGTTTCTTTTTTTAAGCTCTTATAAATATGTGTTACATGTGGCAAAGAGGCAACAAGGGACAAAGAAGAGAGCAGCAAAGTGGCGTTTCAGAAGCCAAGAGAGAAGCATGTTTAAAGTGAATTGCACCAGCTTTTTGTTCATATGGGAGATGCTTCTAGTGGTTTTTGCTTGACTTACTTCTGTGCATAGTAAATGGCTGAGATGCTCATTTATAGTTTAGCTCGTCCTAAGGTATGATTTGGGTTTATGATGTAAGCAACAACACGGGGAAGCTTTACTGGAGTGATAAATATTTATTTGGATATAACGTTAACAAGGTTTCTAAAATGTATTCAGCAGATTAAATGTAAATATATTATCACTGCCTTTCACTGTTGAAAAATTAGGTATATCCTTTCACTTCTGGAGTGTACTGTATATTCTAAGTGGAACCAGATTACAAAATGTTACTTGGAAAACACTTTTTATAAACCCTTGCTTTGTTTATATGTACACATCAGAGGTGTCCATTTCATTTGTGTGCAGAAGGAATATAGCCAGTATGACAGTTTTCCTGGCTCCAAAGCTGCTCAAACAGAAGGTCAGGCCAGGGAATGTATTCCCTTATGGTGCTGTTTCTGGATTGAAGAGTGGGCTGGCCCATGAACTGCGTGTACTACACCAGCTCCAGAAGAGCCTATTGTCTGGCAGCTTGCTTTTTATCCTACTCAAGGCCAGAGAAACAGAGGTGAAAGAGAGTTATTAAATGGCAGAGGTTGTTACTTGCTGGCTTCAAGGAATGGTTTCTGTCTAGAAATCATTTATCATTTCTTGTGAAGTACTGACAAGTGACCGAAAGCTAAAAGTAGGTTGAGGATGTAAAGTTTTTAGTTTGCAATCAAAATGAGAGGCTTTGGGGATCTGGATTCCTTCTTCTTCTGACTCACCAATTTCAGGGAAGCACTGCAGTCTTCTTTCGTATACTTGTTTTTGTAATATTTCAGCTCAAATGTAAGCTTTTAATCATTCATTACAACATAGGCTGAGGAGATGCAGATCAATGGTCTTGACTTCAGTGTTTGGCTTTTTGATTTAAGGATTTCCATGTGCATCAGTTGCATCATTTTAGTAGGACACTACTTCTTTTTTTGGTACCTCATCATAGTTTAAATAATTGATTTTGGTTTAATTTGTACCCTTTTCCCTATTTTGACAAATTATGATTATAGCGTACAGCTTTATCATTGTCTCATAAATGATATAACAACTGCTTGTGAATGCCCATAAGTTTTTATTGTTGTGCGTGCATGTTAATAACAACATTGTGGAATGGCACAGAGAAGTTTTTAGCAGAATAATGTTTGCATTTCCTCTAGTAAAATATAATGTCATAGTACAGTTCCTGTATAATAAATCTGTAGAATCTCTTCTCTATGTGTGTCATGGAAATGATTCAAGTACAGAGCTTCTAAACAGAAGGTGTATGTTACATCTGTGATATGGATAGTTTGAGAAACAGAAGGGTTATGATTCATCCAATATCTGAGAAAATTATTACTATCCACAGATATTCCAGCTCTTGCTTCCCATGACTGAATGGGTATCATGGGCTCCCTGATCACTGGTCAAATTGCAATATGTGTGTACTGAGCAAGCAGTGGTCATGGAGTTAAAATGAAAAGTACTGCAGGTTTGAAGCGTTTTGGGGAATGGAGGGAACATTCTCTGTACCACCTTTTCTGGGTTGTACAGTCAGGCTTCACTTATCCATAATGCCACCTCTAGGGAATAAGTGATATTGCAAAGAGAAATTTATATCAAGGTCTGTTGAAGAAAATATACATTTCCTCCAAGGAAATATACTTTATTTCTGTGCTGGTTTCAGCAGTAGCAGCCATAGTAGTAGTCAAGACTGCTACTGCTGAACGCAGGACAATTTCCTAAAGCGTTTCCCCCAGATCCAGTAAGATTTCTTCTGGGTACTGATGTCAAGACCATCAGTAATGGTCTAGACCTTTACATTTAAAACCTACATTTAAGACCTTTACATGTAAGTTGTGAATGCTCCATACCTGGCCGTGTTCAAGGCTGGGTTGGACAGAACCTCGGGTGACATGGTTTAGTGTGAGGTGTCCCCTGCCCATGGCAGGGGGGCTGGAACTTGATAATCTTAAGGTCCTTTCCAACCCTAACTATTCTATGATTTACCTTACATTGTATAGAGTAATATAAGTTTGGATCTCTGGCTGTCTGCTCCAACCCCTAACTTGAAGTAGACACAATGAAGTCAGGGTGCTCAGTGGCTTGTCATACCTTTGCACACCAACATCCTGGGAATGAAGCACCAGATCAATTATTTTCATTCCCTCTTCTCAGTAATATGTTGTCATTCTTTGCTTCTCCATTTTAGTTTCAGAGGATATTAATATGTGTCTGAATGGGATTAAACATGTATAAGCCTTTTCTTCAGCTAGAAGGTTTTACTGTGTGAAGTGCTCCCCGTATTTTTTTGAAAGCTATGTCAAAAGCTTAGAGCTAAACTCAGGGAATGACGTATGCTTTACTAAAAAATGATCAAGCATTGATTTCAGTCATTTTTCAGAAGAACACAAAAACCTCAACCATGCAGCTTACCAGGAGTGAAATAACCCATTCAGGCACTTAGTGTGTTTAAATTTACTGCTTATTTTGCTGTGGGATGGCAGGAATGTGGGACAAATGGAAAGCCTTGAGTCCAAACCAAACCTGACTCAGGAGAGGAGTGAGATGGCAAGGCAGGAGTAAAATGTGGGAAACTCCATATGGGAAGCCAGGCACGGTGCCTGTCTGTTTCCTCCACCCTTCCCTAGAAAGCCAGCACTGTGATAAGCACAACCTGAAACAGCCAAGATATGGGTTATTGCATCCTCCCTGTCACCCCCGGACCTTTTCGCTTCTCTGCCCTGTTGCAGGCAGAGGAGGGTTCAGCATCTGCGTGGCTTTTCTCTCCTAGGAAATCTCAGCAGTCAGGGAAACAATCTTAGCGCTTGTAACGCTAATGAAACTTGAAAGCAGTAAACAGAATCATGGACTAAATCATCCAGTGCTGACATGTCTTTTGGACAGCAAAGAGCCTTTCATTCAAAGACATGAAATAACATTTCCTTCATGTTTTTGCTAGTCTAGTAATTAGAAGTGATTTAGGTTAGCAGTGCAGGTGCCTCTAATGGGCACCTTGTGGGTGTTAGTAAAAGGAAGAATACATTAAAGGTGGTGATTTGTGATTGGGCTGATGGGGTTAATATTTTCTTAGACTATAGCTGGCCGTTTTTCTTCCAAGTAACAGTGTAATGTAATTATAAGTACCTTAGTAGATGGACTCAATTGCTCCTATCATGAAAATTAATTTCAGGATCATGCTGAGGCTTTTTTTCTTTTCGTCTTTATTTTCTACACTGTGCAGGGGGGAGCAGACACAGACGAAATTAGTTTTGAATAGACCTACCCATGGAAGCCTGTTTGATTCCTATGAATGACTTGAATTGATATCTAGGGGAAAGGGGTGCATTCCTTGCAGCATTCCTTCACATTTTCTATGCCTATAAAACTCTCAGTTTTCTCACGTGCTCTTTTTAAAGCACTTGACAAAGCTATATGGGTATCTTCAGTTTATAGGAGGGAAAATTGAGATCTGCCGAGTATTTCCAAAATGTTTCCCGGGAGTAACTGAGCTATGACTACAGCTTTTCCAATAAATTTATCCAGGCTTTCTAATCCAGCTTCTTCAGAACAGGTAAATGTTCCTGCTGTAGTATTTTTAAACACTAAAATAATAAATAATATAGGTTAGTATTATTACTACTACTATTATTATTATGCTTCTATGTTCTTGATCTTTTAATACATGGCAAAATACAGAATCCTGAAAGTCAGGATTTAGAAATCTCAGGATTTCTAAATACATTCCTAAATTTTTGTGGTAAGTGAAAATCGAATATAAAGAATTATTGTAAAGGTTGTCAAAGAATAAAATCGACAAAAATCTCACATGAAAAATCTATGCTCAGTGATATTTTGAGCTCTCACCAGTAACTGTAGCCTTGAAGAACTGAATGGAATTAAACTAAATAAGATTCATAGAAACTGCTCTCAAAACATACACAAATTTGGAGAGATATCAGCAACATGAAAGTCTTGGATTGCTGCTGTGTGGTTTGAAGCCTTAATTACCAATACTCATTAGCAGATATACATCTGACCTACACTGATTTAAAGCAGCTGAAAATAAGTCCTAAACCCATGCAGGAAGAGGAATGTATAACAGAACAAAGTAGTGAGTCTTGGTCTGTTTGAAAGCAGTTTGTTGCATGCTTTTAAACCCAGAGCAGGCACACCCAGGCTTACGGTTTGTAGGTGTGAAATTGGGTCCTGATTCGAGCTGATGACATTTTGTACTAATTGTATAGACCTTGCAAGCTCAGAAAATTGACTGTTGTGTGTGTCTGTGCTTCCTTAGTGTTAATGTTTCTTAACGTAGACTATAAAGAGGTAATGAAAGAAAAAGGCTGGAAATTCTTTTCCAGATAATCCTTTGCATGGTGAGGGAGGTAGGAACACAAATGTACTTGCAAGTCTAAGCAGAGCTATGCTGAAGTTCGTGGCTCCCTTTCCTTCGGGTTTCTGGAGAGGTACTTAATGGTGTTTGAATATGACTGTATAGTGCCATTAATGTAATATTTTCATTTGTACAGTGCAACACCAGAAAGATAATCTCTGAGTTAAGTACTTTTCCTTTTTAATCCCTGGAGAGTCAGAACTCTAAAAGCAAATATTGTATTTACCATAGACTGTAAAAGGGAAGAAATGAGGCTGAAATGCAAAACAGTGTAGATAAAATAGAGTTCTTTTTGGATGTCTGCAATGGTACTATGAATATATACATACACACTGAATATATACATACACACTGTTATGCTCTTTATGTTATCTCTAATTTGAAATAAACAACATGATTACAGATTAGATCAGTCATGGCTTCAGTATTTCTGGCCAAAGCAAGAAAAGACTTGATGTGCTAGCTAACCATGTAATTGAAGCAGAGACTGTTTCACTGTTGGTGATTTGTTTAAGGATTTTAATTTAGAGTAATGAGTATTCTTCACTGCATTGTAACCTAGCTCCCCATGTCTGCCTGTGGAAAACAGCGTCATGGGTTCAGCAGCAGCAGTTATTTTTCTCCTCCTTGGTAGCTGGTGCAGCGCTGTGTTTTTGACTTTGGGCCTGGGAACAGCGCTGATAACACCAGTGTTTTGGTTACTGCTTAGTGATGTTTTGGTCTGGCCAAGGACTTTCTGAGTTTCATGCTCTGCCAGGGAGGAGGGGAGCCGGGAGGAAGCAGAGACAGGACACCTGACCCAAACTGACCAAAGAGGTTATTCCATACCACAGCACGTCATGCCCAGGAGGTAAAGCAGAGAGCAGAGACCCAGAAGGGTGGGGTTGCGCCACATGGTCAGGCTTGGTATTAGGTGGTGAGAACTGTATTCTTTTCTTGTATTTCTCTTGTCATTATTGTTATTGGTGGTAGCAGTAGTGATTTGTGTTATACTTTAGTTACTGAACTGTTCTTATCTCAACCTGTGGGAGTTGCATTCTTTTCGATTCTCCTTCCCATCCACCCGGGAGCGGGGGAAGAAAGAGGGGGAAGTGAGCGAGAGAAAGGGCTGCATGAGTTAGAGAGGCTTAAACCACGACAAACAGTCACTGTTTATATATACAGATGGAATACCAGTGGAATACATACCACTAGAATAATGATACAAGGCACTGAACACCTAAATGGGTCCTTCCTTTGATTTGCACAGGAGCTCTGGCGGGAGCACAGCCATGGTTGGGGACTGGGGGAAATGGAAGTGGAGTGTCTTTCAGAATTCATCAAATGAGCAGATAACCAGCACACTCCAGAGGACAGTTCTGCCTTGGCTACTGCAAGGACTGAAGGACAAAATGGCTTTTCCTGCATCTGATTCATGTGTTTCTTCTTATGAAGTTAAGCCAAGATGCAACAGGCGGTAGCTGGAGAATATCACAGGTGGTTGAAAGCAATTTGTCAGAAACATAAAAGAGAAGGAGAGAACAACAGTGTAAAGCACATTTTTTTTGTGGAATAGTTATTCAGACCGGAAAAGAGCTGTTGGGAGTCCAGACAATGTTAAAGAATGATAAAACATGATGCTAGGAGCTCGATGTTCAAATGCTTTGAAGTTGCTATCCCTCTGCTTTTGGAATACTGTCTAGGAAGGAAGCAGTAATGAAGGACTGTTTGCCTTCCTTATTTTTATATATTTTGTGTATTTTTGGTGGAATCATCATTTTAATGAAGAGCAAATATGCTAAACATAAATGAAAGGCTTGTTAAGGACAACTGAAAAGAGGAGAGGTAGGAAAAACCCCTGTAAATTCAAAGGAAAGTAGAGGAATAAAGGGTAGTGTGAAGAATAGAATGTGATCAAACTAAGTTTGTCCAGAACAGGTCTGAATTGCCTGCTTCAGGTGGACAAATGATGTTGTTTGAATTTCTTATAGGGACCCCATCCAAGCTTTCAGTGCACATCTAAGGAGGTCAATGGACTTGCTCTTCAGGGTTCCTGGAAGCCTTGGCCATATGTCAGGATCCTCTTTCTTGTGGGCCACTCAGTTGATATTGAGAGTAAAAGTTTGGATTTCCGAAGGCTAATGGCATTGTTCTCATAATCTAAAATGGGATATTTTGTGTCTTGAATTCAGGGACTCCTACAATCAACATGATTTTATGCTTCTTTTCAGGAGACTATTAGACCACCACTAGAAACCCATGCTTAGTATGCTCATCATGCTGGTGACTCTAATCTGTCTCTACTGTCAGTGATGCAATTCAGCTCTGATGTACAGGTTCACCACCCTACTAACTGGAAAATCCCATTGCAGATATGATTTCTGTGATCTGTAGGAGGCTTAGGAGAAAGTACATTATGGACGTACTGTGAAAAAAAGAGTGGGTGATATGAAATAGAAATGCAGATTGTGACCAAATCCTCAGCCTTGTCCACTCTGTAACTGTGATTTAAATGTGAATCTCTATACATGAAACAGTTAATCATGTGGTGTACCCCTAATTGCCAGAGGAGATGAGGTGTTCATTATAGAAAGCAATGCTGAGGTATTGTGCAATGCTACCGGGAAGTATAATAAATCACATGGAAAGCTAAAACAGTCAGGATAATCCAAGTAGCTGCAGTGTTACATACTTATGCTTAATTTTTCAATGAGACACTTGGAATGACATCTTTTCTTTTACAAATGCTAAGGAGAATTGTTATCTAAAGGGTTGCAGAATGGCACAAGTCTTCCATTTCACAGGACTTTGCACCAAGTAGGAATATTCGTAGGCTACTCAGAGGGAAGTAGGGCAGATGAATTAAATCTTCATCTTGTTTCGGTTGAGCCTCAGCAATTGAACTTTAATGCTTTTTAATTACATTCCTTACCTGGCTGGTGAGAGGGGCTGTATTATACCACAAATACCTTAACATCTGGGGCTTATTTGTTCCAAAATGAACACCATCTTTAATTCCCTATTTGTCTCTCTCTCTGCTCTTACAATATTTGCCTTGTACTGATTCCCCTTGCTAATTGCAATCCATCCGGCGCTGTATGTGAAAAAGCCATTTTAGTTGCATGATTTAATGCTTTTAAGTCATCTTGGCTTTGCTGACTCATTGGTCAACCTTGAAAAATCACAACAGTGCAAACATTGCAATACCATCAGAGGCCTAGCAGGTTGCACAGGGGAATCTGTTACTGATTAGTGTCATTTTTTTCTCTGAGTTGAAAGAGCTATTGTGTTTAAGGCCATGAGATTTAGAATTAGGAGTAATTAAAAACCAAGGCTGCTGCCTTTATATTTTTTTAAATATGAAGGGCCCCAGGAGTCTCTGTAGTCATTAGAAAATCCTATTCTCGTGCTAAGCTTGTCCTTATAAGCAGTTCTGTTGTTGGCTTTCCTGAATGTAAAGCAGGATCTTGTTCAGAGTAGATGCTGAGAGGGGAGAAAATATCCTAAAGGCAGGGGAGAAGAAAAGTGTGTGTGTGTGCAAGTTTGGGGGCAGATATTTAGTGGTTGCATGGTTGCTTTGTAATGTGTCCTTAGCAACTGGCTTTCTACTCTAATGGGAAAAATAGATGGTGGGAAAGCATTCAAGGAAAGTGGGTCACATTTGATCCATGACCTAAAAGGAGGAATGGGGGAAGGGAATAATCAGCTCAGATCATTAATGATGTGAAAATTTATCCTTATAAGGCTCATTCATCAAACTGGGCAAAATTGCTATTCTGGTGTCATGGTTATGCGATAGAAAACGCAGCAGTCGCTCCCTGAAAACACTGCAATTGCTCCATGGCTTTTTATTTAAAGGAAAGGAAAAAAAAATTGTTTGTTTTAAACACTCTCAAGCAACACAATTATTAGACATGACAGTTTGGCTGTGGGGCCTTCCTTTCAGCTCAGGAAAATAGAGAACATAGCTGAGCTGTCCTTTCCTGGTAAAAATGAGGTCATTTGTAAAGCTTTGTGTACGTTTCTGCAGCGCTCGTGGAACAGAGCGGGCAAAACAATTGTGAAGTCTCAATCCTACCTCCACCAGTGTTCCTATTTTTAAGAAATGCAGACCCATTGACCATGTAAGATGAGAAATCACAGGCTGTGATTTAGACTAAATGACTCCTCAAGGATGTATAGTTTTGATTTAACTGTCAGGAGCACATACGCTGCAGTCATAAGTGCACTGCCGTTGCTGACTGAGCTTCTTAGATCTCCGTATGGCTAAAGGAAAGCTTCTTGTAATCTGTTTCCTTTTCCACGTGAACTGTGTATGTGTTCCAGAATCTGCAAAAGTATGCTGTCAGGCTTGATTTTGCTCTTTGTTACATATACAAATGTATTGTATACATTATATTTGTTAATCCCCTTTGTTCATAAAGGTGCCTTAGCCAATTAAAATTCATTAAATAATTTATTTCATATAAAAGCTAATATTAATTTTCAGATCCAACTATTTTTCTTCTACCAATCAAATGTTATATAGCTGCTAATATTTCAAGCTAGTTTTAATTAGCATTTCAGCCTAATGCAACTCTGTCCAAGAATGCATCATCAAATTAAATACTAAGGGATAGCAAGAGATGTATGGGATAAATGACTGGAAAATATGGAGTATTGTGATACGTGAGCTGGTGCCTCAGAGCTGCATTCCCTTCAACCTTGAAACTTCAGGGAATGTGTTCCCATTCTGTCCATGAAACCTGGTGTTAACTCACAGATTCTCTGACTCTTAGTAAAGCATTAAATGCTTCAGTCAACTCTGTTGACATTCAGTCCTATCTCGGAAAGATGGAAGCACAGACAAGTAAAGAAGCATTCAAGGTCTTGGGCTCCTTAATGAAGATAAGTGGTAGAAAATAGTAGATTAAAAATTTTTGACTTTGTGGACTAAGTGAACTCAGATCTGCTGTGTCCCCTTTTTCCCTTTTTTCTTGACCACCTATTAAAATACTCTGAGAGTGTGTTGTGTTTCCTAACATAGGAAAATAGTGGGAAAACATCTGGCCTCACTAATAAAATTAGGTTTGCTATTTAAAAAGCAGCCAGCATTGTTTGGGGCCTCAGAGATACTCCTGCAATGCAAATAGATATAGTGGTGCTGGAAAGTGCATTGCATAATTTTCAAATATTGCTTTTTAAAGACAAATTAGAATTGCTTCAGGTTATAAGAAAAAGTATATTGTTAAAGGGTTGGGCTTGGGGGTTTTATGCTCTAATAACATAATGGTTCAACATTTATGTACTGCTTTCCTCTGAGTGTTTGAGTTCTTCATTGGGATGGGGACATAATGTACTGATTCAAAGGTGAGGGGGATAAGCACAGCAAAGGTAAGAGACCTATGAAATTGTATGGCTGAAAAACAGCTTTCTTTGTTGCGTAGTCCTGTGCTCTTTACCACTAAAAGCACTTCCCAGTCTTGTTCTTCTGTCAGATTTAATTTTCTCTGAAGGATGGTTACAGCAAGAAAACTGATGTGCCTTAAAATAATCTGTGAGTAATACCCCTCTCAGTGAATTTGAAATTGCTTGAGTAAAGCTCCATGTTTGGTGCTCATAGCTGACCGGCTGCCCAGCTAGTCGCTGTCTATCATGTCTGACTGCATGGGCACGGGGGACAGATATCCTTCCCTGTGTTAAACCAAAATGAGCAGAAGTCACAGTTCTGCAGTGGTAGAAGTCAGAATGAAAATTCAGGCTTCACGTTTTTTCTCCGTATCTCTTACTTACAGTGACAAGCCCAGCAGGTTTCAGCCTTCAATTCATTAAAATAAATGTTCGTGTTATTAAAATCCCATATTTGATGCTTGGATTCCCCTCTGTTTCCTGTATCGAGCAGTTGGGACCTGTGAGCTTCAAGCCTGTGTTCTCCCATCTGCAGCATCCAGGTTCCTCTGCATGGCCCGGGGCAGGTTTATTCCCTTTTTCCATCTGTTGAGTGAAAGTGCCGATGACCGTACAAGAGAGGGGTTGTATGGAAAAACAGTTGGAAAAGGGTTGGAGATCTTAGGGAACCACATGGTGTTACTAATCTCCCAGCTTTTCAAAGACTTGTCATTACAAATAAAGAGTTTTCCACATTCAGGGGAAGAGGAAAAGAGCAAAAAGAAGGGAAGAAATTAACCCTGTGATATGATGACAGAGATTTCTATCAGTCACACCGCTATTCACGCTGCTGCTGACAGCCAGCCAGACCTGAGCTGGCCAAGTTTTCACAGGTCGAGTATGTTATAGGGAGCTTAAAAATACATTCACAACTGTTTAACTACCTCTTCTGTTGCATGAGGCTATTGACGTTAAGAGGCTTTGTACATCATGGGATGGTCAAAGGGACATAGATGGTACTCATGTTTTTTCCTATCTCCTCCTTTCCCATTTCTTCTGGAAAAGTGCCAGCAAGTCCCCATGACCTGACTTCATTTTTGCTTGTGAATAAAACCTCCAGAGCAAATAATACCCCACTAGAGGAAGCTTTTGTCCAGAATGTGCAGTTGAGAAGTTACTTCATCCTTTTAAATTTCTCCTTCTGCAATTATTTACCATGACCTTAAAACCCTGGTTTTTTGGCAACTTTTTGAGAAGTATTTTCCTATCAATTTGGCAAACAAGTTCCAAATGACAGTGCTCTCCTCTATTCCTAATGCTACACCCTCGAAACTCACAACTAGAAGATGAATGTCTATCTTTGAAGTGAGAAGAGTCCCCATAGGTGACTGCCATATGACTTGGGAAGTGTGTGTTAGGTTGTGGTTTTGTTGAGACTTTTCATGGTATGTTCATTAGAAAAATTTAAACCAGTTTTTCTCAGTTTTTTTTTTTCTTTGAATGATGCCTTTCAAAGGGGGAGTTACTCCTTTCCTGATCATGTATAATTGTTTATTTTCTTGTGAGCCTCAAAAGAACAGCATGACCAGTGGAGGAAAATAACTTCTTTGCAATAATAGGGTAAAAATTAATAAAACCTTGTACTATAACGAGAGTTTACTCTAAAGACTCAGATTTGTTCAGTGCTTCTTAGCCTTATATGTAATCTCTCTTTTCAGATATAAAAGTATAACTGTTGGTAACCCAGAATACAAAGGGAAATTGATCTTTCTTTGAAGAACTTGGAACACAGATTGCAATGGGATTTCGAGGTTTCAACACATGTGAAATTGAGACAGTGTGGCCCGTTTTGCCATGTGTACAGGGCAATGCTTTCCATATAGCATGTGTTGAGGTTTTTTTCATTAAAAATTGCTTAGTATCCTGGCTTCACGGCCAGTTTCTCCTCTGTAATCTACCTATTGTGGTGGTTGCATGTGTTGATGGTGGTACATCTGATGGGACCTTGGTCTACCACCATTTGATGCTAGCAGTAGCATGTAAGAATTGCCCAGTTGAAATTGAAGCCTGGCTTAGCTTAACCTGTTACTGCCTTCCACGAAGCTGGGAGAAGTACTTGTGCTGTAACATAGGATCAGCTATGAGCAATGTTAGGTTTTGGAGGTTACCTACCAGAAAGTTGGAGCGCTGGGGAGTGAGGTGTAACTGTGCTGAAAGTCACTGGCGAAAATCACTTTCTAACTACGGGCATTTAATGAGGTACTTAGATTTTCGTAGTATGTTATATTGAGGAGAAGTTAGAAAAGGTTCAGAAAATGGAAACTTTTGCATTTTTTTATTAATTTTCCCTGGCAACTGGGAAAAAACAAGAAAAAACTGGGATTCTGAAAGTTTTGCCTGGGCACATACTTTACCCTCAAGCCTTGGGAGGTGTAAAGATTTTATTCTTTATTTGCTGTTTAGGATTTCACCCTCCTCTGCCATTAAACCAAGCCTGATCCCACTTTTCAGTTTCGTCATTTGCCTATACCCTCTCTAACATTCAGCTAATACCAGAACCCTGTTTTCCAAGACACTGTAGGGGAGGATTGACTCTACCTGAAAGAGTTACATAGGCAGGCAAGGGACTACAATTCCCAAGGCCAAATAGTATGGTGAGAAGAGGTGGGAACAGCCTCTAGCGCCTCTTGGTTCTCCAGCCAGAGGCAATACCACCTAATGAACAGTCACTGAATATCTTAACACATATTATCCACCTGCAAAAATCGCCCTGTGGAAGTCCACTCTGCCCAAAGAAAATACTTAATTCATTGAAATCAATCATGATGGTCTGCATTTTCATCTGTGCTGCAGAAAGCAGCTTTGTGACCTCTTTGACCTTCAGTTCACTGAAACGTTTTCATGTGTGGAAAGTAAGAAGTTAGCTACAGCCCTTCATAGATAACTGCAGCTTCTCCATGCTTTCCACAGGCTCGGTCAGTGCAGGAGCAGGTCAAGACCACCCCATGCTGTAGGCTGAAGTGCTCATGGTTGTTGCCCCCACAGCATGGTGTTCAACCCATCATGTACCACAATGTGGTGGACCAGTCACCCTGATCTGAACCCGCACGAGCTCTCGTAGTATGCGCTGTGTTTATGTACACGCTGTTTCCACTGAGGTCTGCATCTTTCTAACAGCTCACTGCAGCTGTATTTGCGCATTATAAAATAGCATGCTTTCAAGTGCCTTGTGAAGCAGATCCATCCAGCCTCGCGTTGTAAGGGAACAAGAGTCACACCATGCAAAAGTGTGTCTGTGCGTGTCAGCAAAGTGCTTTTTCAGCGTGATAGCTGAGTGCCAAAATTTCAAGAGGAATCATGCAATTAAATTCCATACCCACATCTCCCCTGTTTGTTGGGAATTCATTGTTTTGCATAGATGCAGCATTTTGTGGTGTGTCTCGTATCTTCTAGATATACAAATTCATTTTATTTTTTTAATATTGTCTTTCCCTGTTGTTGGGATTTTTCTTTTCTCTCTTTTTTTTTTTTGGACAGGTTATACATATGCTAATAGAAATATGCCTATTATTTGAAGCATAGTTCTGCTTGTCAATGAAGCTTCATTAACACCGTTATCACTGCCTGACATTTATCTTATAATTTTCCAGAGTTGACTGTTACATCTCCATGGAAACCCAAATTGCAATTGAAACAAGTGAGATAATAAAGGCATCCATAGAGGATTGACAGTATGCAAGCCCACAGTGTTTGCAGGCTACATTTGTTTATAGTTCCTTAGATAAATCCCTTGCAGGGGAGATTTTTATTACCTGTCTCCTGTCTTTCTATGACTGCTGCTTATTGCAAGGTTTAGAACAACAGGTTTTTATTTTGCTTTTTAATTAGAGCAATAAATTTTATTGGACTCAGCAAGGGAGGCATTGCAGATGTAAATTCTGGAGTGATTTTTCTGAAATGAAATAGGAAGCTTTATACATATGATTGTGGCATTATATAGGCGGATGCATTCTTAGGTTGGTCTGGGTTGGGGTATTTTTGAAGCAGGCAAAACTTACAATCATGAACACTTTGGATTTGCTGACTCTTTCAGTATGCAAGAACAATCACTTTTTTTTCTGTACCTAAGGGCTTGAGCTCTCTAAGTTCGTGACTTTAAATCAATTTAGATGGTTCCTCAAAGCATAGAGTCATGAAACTGGAGTGGGTCCAGAGTGAATTAATCTGAAATTAATTTGATTTTGAAAGGCTCCATCTGGCTGTGTTTGGAAAAGGCATTTAGGCAGATATATAAACAAATGATCATCTGTATTCTATATGCCAGATGTGGTGTCAAAAAAATGAAGAAATGGTTTAAAAAAAATTAGCTGAGGGGGATTTTGCTATGATGATGCTCAACTTGTTAAAATTACAATTGCATGACACTTTGGACAATAATCTTTTCTTGTATTTGTACAAGGGGGAAGCATGGATGAGCTTGATAGGATATTTTGTTTTAAGTAAGGAAATTGAGTGTCACAGCTTGCTTTAATTGTCTATTTGAGATCTCACATAAATAAGCGCAGCTAACTGAAATTGGCTGTGCCCTAAGACGAGCAGCGCTGTGATCTTACATTCCCTTTTTAAGGAAGCTATTTAGGTAAAGCAGCCATGCCAGACACAAGCTGCTGCCCTCCCTCTCTTTAGGCATGTGCTTTTGGGCCCCATGAATACAGCTCCCTGCACATTGTGGAGCACACCTGGGAGCAGGTCCGAGCGCGTGTGTACACATCTGGGTGCTGGTTTGGAATGCATTGGACTGTAAATTACTGCTTGCAATAATGGTTGACTTTAGCACATAGAAATGGCTGTGTTTCAAAACACATGTTTGGAGGACACCTTTCCCATGCCCTCCATCCCCTCAGCCCCAATTCCAGGACACAGTTTGCCATAAAGTAGGTAAGTTCTTGCAAAAACCTTGTAAGAATTTGCAGGTAACTGCCAGCTTGGGCATAAAACTTGCTGAAATAGTCACATTATTAATTATCAAGTAAATAAAAATTGAAGCCTTCATTACTGATTTTGAAGTTTTTTTGGGGCAAAGGAAGAAGGAAATTGAGTAACAACTTTGTGAATTTGGAGTGGTGTTTGGAATGTGGAGAGAGAGACTGAGGTTGCTGACAAGAAAACAGATGGTCCTACATGCCCTGAATTTTAAAAGGCTGGTACTGTTCTAATTCTGTTGATGACATGTCACAAATATATAAGCATTTGGGTGTAATCAAATACTTCTCTCTTTTTTTAAAAGTAATACTGATAAATGTTTCCTGCCACACAGAAAGAAGTATGCTTTATTGCAAATATGTGTAATCAGTAAAGCAAGGCATTAATAATCCACACCATTAATACCGAGCAGTCAGCTACTTCAGACTGAACTTCATGTGAAAAGTCGTATCAATTGGTGCTCCAAATCTATAATATAATTGTGCAAGCACATGAGCACTCTCATGTTACTGTCCAGCTTATAGTAATTCAGAGAGAAACTCTTGGCAATTGGAGTCCCTTTTAGACATAACACAGATATTTATGCGAGAGAGCAGCATCTCCCCCAAAGGGAAAAACTGGTGAGGAGCACAACGAGAGTGGAACAGTAAGATGCAGTCGTTGCTGGCAAGCGTCATAGCTGTGGTGATCTGCCAGGGTTCTCTATCTGCCGTAATAGAGATTAGTTTAGAGACAGAACACATATGAATTGGAAGCTTTTATTAATGCTAAGCTCTCCAGGTCAACACCAGATGTGCAGATGTCCATATGTGTAATTGGCCAACAAAAACCCAGATATTTAAAATTGAATACTTAGGTATCTATCAGATGTGTCTTAGCTCTTGTGGTACTTCTGCTGCACAGAATTAGAAATGCACTCACCTTACACTTGATGAAGACAGACCCAATGTTGTTTGAGGATTTAATGTCCAGAAGAAATCTTGCCCAGAAAGCAAAAATGACTTAGTGGGTCACTGCCTAAGCTGAGCTTTATGTTGTAGAACATTATTGCTTGTCAGACCTTATCTAGCCTTGAACTCGTCATTTCCCAAAGCCTAAAGGAGAGCCCGGAAGAACAAGGCTGGGGGTTAATACATAGCATCTTGATTTAGATCTCCAAGAACTTACTTTAGTCATTCTTATTATGTATCCCTAGAAATCTGATTATCATCCATACTTGAACAAGAGCAGAAGCAAATTCAAGGCAGTAAGGGCTGGCGTTGGGTGGGCTCAGCTTCCTTCAGATGGTAAAAAGGGTCTGTCGCCAGTTGCTGAGCTAATGCTAGTTTCAGTTTAATGACATGCTCCATCGCTGGAGGTGTTCAAGGCCGGGTTGGACAGAGCCTTGGGTGGCATGGTTTAGTAGGAGGTGTCCCTGCCCATGGCAGGGGGGTTGGAACTGGATGATCTTAAGGTCCTTTCCAATCCTAACTATTCTATGATTCTATGATGTATAGGCCAGTGTGGGCAAATCCTTAAAGACATTTGAAATAGACCATTATAAGTTTTATTGACATAAATAAGATGATGCTACGCAGATCAGACCTATACAGATGCTGGTTTTACTTGTTTGCTTCTGCTACTGGATGAAGTAACAGTGATGTTTAATTGGTTTCCATAATAGAGGACTTAAAAAAAAAACAAACCCGACTTTTCCTTTCCCTGTTTGCCTTCACTTCTGCACTCATTCATCCTCTTGTTTACATATATTTTAACTAGTGTGAGTTGCTCCACTCATGTCTGTATACAGCAGAAACACATCATTAAGCACTGCTGCATGTTGTAAAATAATTTGCTTGATAAAAAATAGGTCCATACACCAGCAATAGGAGTTGGGACAGTCTGAAACACATTGGACATCCGATTTTTAAGAAGGTATGTTGGAATGTAGTGTTTTATTGAAGGTGTGATGTAGCAAATGTGCAAATCTTTTGCATTGTTAATATTGCTTCATTCTACCATTCTACAAAGCATTACCAAAAGCAGGACATTAAAATAACGTCATTCGGTAGTTTTAAACATGTACGTAAGGGGTATCCGGGATTGAGGTTGAAACTCCAGCCTTAAGTCAAAGTGGTTTATAATGGAGGTGGTGCAGCAACACAGAGACTGAGCACCTGAAGAGCCAGCAGCCTTTGGAGGTGGATGTTTAGCAATGACCGTGGGGAGGTTAGAGCCAGGTAGGGACAGACCCTCTCTCATTTGCTTTGGGGAGCAAAACTGAGGGCTGATTTTAGGAAGTCAAGAACCCTTGGCACAAAGGAGTGAATATGCTCCGACATGCACCATGAGCTGAAAAGATAATTGCATTTTAACGTAGCTCTTATTAAGAATTCCTTTTGTATCCTTGATTTCTTCCTGTGATACTAATGAGGAATCTGCATCCATACCTCTAAAAAATGTGTTTTATCTCAGGTATACTCAGCTCTCTTCTGGTGTTTCTGTAGCATGTATTTTGTTCAGTACTTTTCCCAATTCATATTGCTCTTAGTATCACGCAGTCTGACCTACCTGCTTGAATGTCAACTTCCCTCTGCTGCTGCTTCTCCCAGTGCAAATTTATTCCCCATCAAAACATTTTTCAAGGTAGAAAAAGTGGCTTTTTTTTCCCCCAGATTTTCAAATCTTTTCTTCTGCTGTGACAGTACGTTACCTCCTTACCTTTCTTAAAGTTAGCACTTAAAGCATTAAAGTGATCCCATGCTAAATTCGGAATTAATCAGAAAACAGCTATCTCCTATAGTAACAATGGTTGCTGCGATTTGTATGATCTAATATACAAGAGTTAGCAAAGCTGAGCTACAGCTAATCACTGATTTCACCAGAAAGATGTCTGTGAATTTTAGATTATCAGGGTAGTAAAAAAGACTCCATCGTCTTAAGGAACATTATGCTTTTACTGATAACTTCTGCCAATGAGGAGACAACACAAGAAAAAAATGCTGTGTCTACCATTCAGTTCTTACATGAGGGTTTGGGTATTTTTAGCTACTGAGAAGAATAAAATCTGGGCACTGGATGTCAGGTATTAAAAGCCATGAGAAGTGTTCGTGTAGTTGATGTTTGTGTGTAAGTGCAAGTGCGGTTGCTCTCTGCTGGATGGATGAAGAATTGCTCAGCTCTTTGTTAAAGGCTTTCTGGGTCTGTAAGATGGAGTAAGGGGGAATGTTTTGTGAGCTCAGAGTTTTGGTGTCCCTCCTGCAGTTGCAGTTGGCCTTCAAGTATAGCAGGAAGACAACTTTGCATGTCCTATAGCTACTCAGTTATAAGCCCTGCCAATAGGTGCAGGGAATTGGTTTGCAGGCATTACTGCACTCACAGGACCAAGCATCTTTCTGCATGCTGCTTTGTTCATTGGGCACTAAGTCAGGTTCATTTAGCAACTGCTGTTACAGATGTGTTACTTAATGGTGATTATTAGCATTATTAGCATTTAATAGTTCTGCCAAAAACTGTACAAGACAGTACAACAGGCACAGCTAATGATTTCTGAAGCATCATCTTTCCTTTGAGCTGCTTTCAGGCAACTGCTCTGTAAAAATGCTAGTGTGCCAGAAAGCTTCTGGAGATGAAGCACAGAGACCAGGTCATTTGCAGCTTAAAAACACAAAACTACTTTTTTTTTTTTTTTTTTTTTTTTTTTGGTGTTTTTCAGAGGTTCTGGCCCTTATTTTGCTGGCCAAAATCCAATTTAGGTAATTACATTCTGTGTCTATAAATCACAGCCCCCTGCAGTTTTCAATTGGGTACGGTATTGTTCTACCCTTCCTGGCTGAAATTGTTGTGCGATAATGCTCCATGTCATTAAACAGCTGCCGTCTGTCACCTAACGATGAAGTCATTCCTCTCTACACAATGAGTTTATAAAGCCCTTTTGGATCCTTCCAGATAAAATTTGCTTGTAAACCAGCAATTATGATCTTTCAAGTGTGGTAAGGTGATGCTTGTTTGTCTCTCTTGACAGCAGTTGAAGTCCTTCAAACGGGTGCTGTCCCTTTTGTCAGCTTGTGTGTGATATCCTGGCTGTGGCTCTGTAGCTCAGATGTGAATATTTATTACTGTAAAACCCTGATGCCTAGAAATGCCACTGCACTGGGTTGGATCTAGTAGTCTTTATACTTGGAACCTGTTCGTTATCATGTTCTTATTGTTATGTTGGCTTTTAGAGGGACTTCAGTGTTCTCCTCCACATGCCATACCATAGAACGTGAAAAAGGCAAATCCCCAGCAAAATGGTAAAATAGGGTGAGGGTTGAGACATGAATTAACCAAAATGGAACAGTGAGAAGGGTTCTGAGCAGGGTTAGAAACTTACTTGGGAAATGGGTCTCATGTAAACCATTTGGTCCCCGTTAACAGCTGTTTCTGAGCACCTGGCTTGACACCTAGTTCATTAATGGAAATGAACATGGATTCATGCCAAAGCTCTTAACAATGATGAATTTGAGAGAGTCCCTTTTGATCCAGGGTTTTTTTCTGAAGTCTGTTTCTCTCTCCTAAGCAGTAAGTTCTCTTTTAGCAGTCTTGCTATAATTACAGATATGAATGGGAGAGACAGAGAAGGCGTCTACTAGGTTTTTTCTGTGCCCCTGCTTAAACAGTAGTGATATTAAAGCAATCTCTAGTTCCTCAAAGAGTGGCCCTGCCAAAATGTTGAAGTGATAGAATGGTAGTTAGGTTATTAGAAGGAAAATTGGCAGAAATTAAGAGAGGGGATGCTCTGGCAGCAACCACAAGCCGACAGCAACTCAATGGCTTAATCTCTGCACTCAGGCTGCTCTCTACGATATGGATGACACTTTGTCAGTGAAGATGATGTGCTGGGTCACCCCTGAGTCCAATGGGCAAAATTTGCCATGGAGGAAAGGGTTGCTGCAGTGTTAAGGCATCAAGCCACATAATCTACTTTTTTTTCTTCTTTTTTTCTTTTTTCTTTTTTTTAAATGTATGTCATCATTTGGGGGCTGACAGTAATTGTCAAGGGATCCCATTCTCACTAGTGTCCCGGAGATACAGCTATCTCTGTACGGTCATGCTTTCAAGAAATAGACCTAAGTGTTTGCAAGCAGTGCGTTCCTTCTTCTTGGAAAGTACAGCGTGTGGTTTCTCTCTTGCCTTGTTATTACTTGCGTACAGCAGGAAGGAAAGGCCTCCTCTGAGAGCTGTTGTGTTGGCAAAGAAGAGTAACGAAAACCTCTGCAGCTGTTGGTGACTTAGTGCAGATCACTAATGTCCATTGGGCAAAGATGAAGGTTGGGCAAGGATAAGGGAATTCATCTTCAGCAGAGACTATTTGCAAGGGATCAAGTATATTTGGCTGGATTTTGTATTGTCTCAGCAAGCTCTGTGACAACTGACCCGTCAGGGGAGTGTGCGGTATAGCTGTGTTCCTCAGTGGAACCTTCAAGTACACTGCAGGGATCAGGTTCATAGAATCTATAAAATTGTGGGTCTTTTTTTCCATTGTTATCTTTCTGTTCTTTTAATTGCTTGTTCAGTTTGCCTGCATTTGGCAGCAGTCCTATGGCTATTGCCAAAGCTGAGTGAGGATGCTGCTGCAAGTGCCACTGCTGCAACAACACTTATGTGCTCCTCATCACCCCAACAGTTAGAGAGTAATGCCTCCTCTGAGATGCTTCAGAGCTTTAGTTTGCAGTGAAGTCAAATGAGATGCGATTTAGAAAGGGGTCCAGCTGTACTTGTAAGAATGAGTGTCTTGTCTACAGACTGAACTTGCCTATCAACCCCGCCAAACTTGGCTGCTCAGTGAACCCCTACCTTATGGTAGAAAAGGATCAAAAGTAGAGTCTCAGTTACACTTGGTTTTATCCTAAATCTGCTGCAGTTAGTGGATTGGCAGAGCTGGTGGAATTCAATCCAGAGAAGTTTTAGTGACTTACCCAAGATAATTCAGGCAGCAAGTGCCAAAACCTGTCCCCTGAAGCTTTGCATCGCAGCATAAGGTAGCCTACACCAGGAGTTGGAGCCTTTAAACATATTTATCCAATAAAGCATTTAAGGAGTATGATGAACATAATTGGACTTCAGTTCCACCAAAGTAAAGAAAGGGCTTAAGCATTTTGTGGAATTAGAAGAAAACTTGGCCTGTGCCTAAATCTTTAGCTCAAAGCAGGAACTTGATGCTAATAGGGTCATTAACATGAGAAAACAGGTAGAAGTGTTTGGTTTTGTGGTTTCTTAAAAACTGGTTTGTTAGCAATGGAAATTGCAGTGCTCTTGGTGGTAGAGGTAATTTGGGCAAAGGAGAAAGCAAAGGAATAAACTTGTTATTCTTCATTAAATATGACCTTTGCTGTAATTTTGGGCTAAAGCAGCAATTGTATGTGGATTTCTTGAAGAAGGGTTCCAACAGAGAGAATAGGTGAAGGGCATAATTTAAAAAATGAACTCAATTCATTTTTAAAATGTAAACAACATAGAGAATAAATGAACAGTGAAGCCATTTCTCACAGAAAATAGCTGACTGAGTCCAGGCCGAAGCTGCGGGCTGCAGAGCTAAGCTTCTACCTTTTTATGTCTTCTCAGGTTCAAAATAATGTGTAAGCATTTTCCTTAGTTATTTTCAGCTATGGGTCAGGGATTTTTCACCCTCAGTAGTGGGGAGGTTGTTTAACAGATTAGGTTTTTACATAAAGGAATAGGAACTGGCAAGAAATAATGGAGGGGTGTAAGCATTAGGTAGATGCCTATGGCTCCATGAAAGTCTTGAAAGTTGTTCCCCTGGGGCATCATTCAAGTGGGTCACGCAGGGTATTTCTGCTTCTTGGAGGTTTTTTGGGAGTGGTTCTTTGATTGGTTGGTTTGGTTTGGCTTCAGCGTTACGTGCATATGAAAAATGCAGTTTGTAAGGCCTGGAGAAATCAGTTTCTCCAGATGCGCTTATGACCTGTAGAACATCGTCATAACAAAGAGCATACGTAACACAGGAGAGGGTATTTGTGCATGAGATAAAGGGCTGGACCAGATCTTTCAATCCCTTACTCAGGCGCTACTCTAGAATCAATATGAATTTTGTCTAAATGAGTGTGGTAAGTCTTGTTATCTGCTGATTCACATTGAAGATACTTCACAAACAGTGATCAAACTTCTTCCCATTGGTTTAAAATGCGCCTTTAATATAACTTCCACCTTCCTGTTGTAAGCAGGGAATGTGCTAAAGTTGATATGAGCATATTAATGTGCTCAGGTGAATTATGCTTTCAAGGAGATGGAAACTAATTTGTCTTTGCACAGGTTATAGCTGTGAGACAGGGGAATTACAGAGGGTTGCTTTTTTCTTTCTAGGCTTAGATACTATTTTTTTTCACATGCAAACTATGATTTTCATCTAGTTGTGCAGTTTTTGAGCTCTTCCAAGTCCTCCGCTGGGCATTCTCTGCTGAACTATCATCAAATGGAGACACTGAAATTTAAGCCAAGGGTTTTGAAAGTGGCAGGTGGCTCTGAAATGCCTGAATTCTGCATTGATCAACTCTCGACAGTGCTGAACACAGGCTATTTCCCTCCTTTCCCTGGTTGAAAGATGGGGGGACTGCTCTAGAAGTCACGTCTCATTAGTGTTCTTTCTTGAAACTGCAGCATCCAAATGTCAACAGTTATGGAGTCTCTGGCTGAGTAATTAGTTGAAATTACTGCCCTTAATTATCAGTAGCTACATGCGGGGTTTTTGTTGGTATTTTTACTTTTGTTCACTTTTTAAAATTATTTTCATATAAGAATACAGCTCTTACATGTTTATATGGTTTATAAGTTGTACTCTCCCTAAACCATACTATGCCATTTGTCTCTCAGAGCAGGTTATTTTGTGTATTAATTTCTTTTCCCCTGCAAAAGCGCATGGTTGTTTCAAACTTCAGTGTACATCTGGAGATCAGACAGAGTAACAGTTTACAGGGTGTGAAGATTTCCAACAACCTCATGGCTTTTTGCAGGGAGAAAAACTTTTTTGAAGCAGCATTTTAATTTTTGCAACAGAATAAAGGCAATTTTGCCTTTTTGAACTCTGTGGGTTTTTGTCTCTATGGCGGGGTGCAGTAAACAATGTGCTTTAAACTCGAGCTCTCCAGACTGCTTCTGCTTTTTAAAGAGCGTAGGCAACTAATCGGCATCAACCAGCCACATAGCTGGAGTGTTTTCCATTCTAGGCAAAATCATCCTAATTTGATGCACACATGGATGCTTCACACAATCTGCAAATTCATCGCTGGCATCTTGCATTAGTCATCTGACAGATTGCCAAGTGTTTCATACTCCTTTCATGTGACTTTATTACAAAACACGCACACACACACACACACGCACTGCCTTATTTCTGCCAGTAGCCAGTTCAGTGAGAATTCACTGCAGTTCTGTTTACAGCAGCCATGGAGAGAAATCTGCACTTATTTGCAACTATCCTCTCCTTTAAAATGCACAACTCCCAGTTTGCGTTGTGCCTCTCTCTTCTTATATAATGACGTTAAGCAGCAGCCTGCAGAGAAAACCAGACTCAATGAAAAATGTAATCGCATTGTTTTTTGTTCATAATACTTACGCTATTAATTAAAAACTGATTTTTTTTTTCTCCTGCTTTGTGCCAATTGACATCATCTTCTGCATCTAGTGCACATGAAAAGTGCATAGTCTCCTAACTTGCCTTCTTTTTTTAATCTTTTCTGCTTTCTAGTAACGGCACAGCTAACAAGATGAATGGAGCTTTGGATCATTCAGACCAACCAGACCCAGATGCCATTAAGATGTTTGTTGGACAGATTCCCCGTTCATGGTCGGAAAAAGAGTTAAAAGAACTTTTTGAGCCTTATGGAGCTGTCTACCAGATTAATGTTCTCCGAGACAGAAGTCAGAACCCTCCCCAAAGTAAAGGTACAGTAGTTGTGCTCTCTTTGCTTTCAGTTTGTTTTGTTTCTCATGATCTTGCTTTCCAAAGAGCTTTGCATCTGGGCTGTTTTGAAGCATACTCTGTTGAGCTGTGCAGCAGTCCTAGGAGTAGAGGACTGCTGAATACCTATCGATTACTGTGTTCCTCTTCTTAAATTGCAGTTTAAATGTCTGCTATCTGGAAGCGTGTGATCCAACTGTGCAAACAATAACCAAAGATTGCTGTCCTTGTTTAAATTATTATTGCCGAGAAACATGGAAACCTGAGCGGTCACTTTCCCAGGATTAGCTCATGAAAAAATATAATTTTCTACTTCCTTTCATTTCCTCTCCTTGCACCCCAGGTGGGAATAATTTTAAAGAAATAAAAGGGGTGAAATTATAGCAATGGGCTCTTGCGACGTCATTGCTCCAGGGGCAGTAAAACTTACAAAATAGAGTCGCCCTGCCCTTTTCCCAAAATCTGATTTCTTTTCTGCAGTCATGTTAAAGGATTCATTTTTGGCACTGGTACTTTTCTAAAAGAAAGGGTTGTATTTCTTCCATGTGTAAAGGATTTATCCTTTACTGTAGTGCTTTCTTTCACTGGATATCAATGCATATTTAGGCACATGAGGATTCTGTATATTCTAGCTATAATGTACATTATAGCTATGTAAGTATAACATATGCTTACATATAGACTGAAAGTGAATATTTTGTTTCACAGAATGCAGGTTTTCACCCTTATAGCACTATACTTTCCTTTATACTTAAGGTTTCGTACATGAAAGTGTTGCCAGCATTACAAATAATTACTGCATCTCAGAGGCACAACTAGATATGCATGTGTGCCTGGCTGTAAGGTTACTAGATAGTTCTTCATTCTTACTGCACTCCTGCCACTGCTTCTAAAAACCTTTAAAGCACACATGCTACAGAGGATATTATATGATGGTTTTGTGGGCTGGCAGCTAACTAACAGTGCAAAACAGCACTCAGTTGAGATCTCCAGTTTACTGAGTAGTGATTGCTCCAACATGAGGCGCATGGCACAACTTTGGGTGCTCCTGTGCTTTGTGCAAAGCATTGCCAAGGCTCAGCATTGTGCCCTTGCCCTGGTATGGGGCAGGTGATCCTCTCAGGAACCTTTTTTTTGCTGCCAAGTTGAAGCATTTTTGTGCTTTGAGTGATATTAGTTCATTACAGGTCTTTTCCAAACTAGATGACCTTAAGGTCCTTTCCAACCCTAACTATTCTATGATTCTGTGATTCTATGATTCTGTTTTGGGTTGCTTGCATATATCAGTTCTGGTTAAAAGACATGAAGCATGGGTGTCACACCAGTGGCAGGGAGGGTGGCATCTCACCATACCCTGCTGCTAATCAAGTCCCCATGCTAGATTGCTCTTTTCTGTCAGAAGCAGAAGGTGCTTCTTGTTGGAGTGTTTTGGTCTAGTTCTGCTTCCAGCTCCCTCCATTCCCAGGATAGATGTATTGTAGCATGCAGCCCCCTGCTATGTTACCACAGAGCCCTCACCAAGTGTTTTTTTCTTGTAATGCTGGATAGAAGACAGCATTAAGAGGTCAAGCAACTGGATTTTCTGCAGTCCAGGCTGCTATGGATGAACAAACCCCTACTTAGTTGAAACCACTAAAATGCTGAACTTTGAGACTTGTCCATTTAGAAAGAGCTGATTCCTGTGCCACAGAAATGCCTTCCCACTAAGCAGTAAATGAAGTGAGAATGATATTGTGGTTAGACAGAAGCAAGCCATTGATTCCCGTTTCTCTAGTGTTTTCCATTATACTGTACCTGCCTGTCAGGCAGCTGGAAGGCATAAGGATTAAGCACAGGTCATGTAAATCGTTGTAGACTAATTAGGAAGGCTTGTGTCTCCCATATTCACTATTCGTTTTGAAAGTTGGTTGTTAGCTTGTTGGAGTTTTTTGGAGGCTTTTTTGGGGTTTGGTTTTTTAACTTGGATTCTTTCCAGCCATGCAGAGATGATGCTCTTAGGTCACTTTAGGCAATGTATATTTTAAGAAGCAAATTAAATGAATCCCCAAGAAAGACAGAATAATCTTCAGATGTCCATTTCCCTGACACAGCAGCAAGCTTCTCTGGTGATCAGCTTTTCCCATGGAAGCTTTGGAGGAGTTTATCTCCATGCTGGCTCCCTCCTTCCTCGTGGCTGAGCCTGCCAGCAAGGTTGCTAGGTAGAGAAAGCTCTTGAGTTTCTTGTGAGTATCCCTTGACTAGGAATGATCTTTATCATCTTAATCCAGTAGCACAAAGGATTCTGTGCAAGAGGTTGTTAAGAATGTTTGTAAGAATGTGTGTTAGAAACAAACACACAAATATCTGATAGTTTGTGATCACGATGCACGTGAAATTCTTCACCTGTGCTATCAAACTGGCATTTAATGATGAAGATGAGTTTTGACTCTTTGCTTGGAGGAGTGGTTGAATTCCATGTTCTCCTTCTGTGTAAACACCCCCTGGAAACAACTATTTTCATTTTCTTTGAGCTGGTTGGGGTGATTCCAGCCATTTGCCTGCCCATTGCCCCTCTGCATCACCTCCAGCTCTGTAGAACAGTTCATCACAGGGACCTTGTGGTCGAGTCACGCTGGAAAAAGTCCATTTTTCATCTCATCGCATGGCCGTGGCTGTGTGTTGTGCAGAACATTCACAGGCTGGTATCTGCAATCCATGAACTGCAATGACAAAAAATGCAAGTTAATGTTACTACACCATGTGGGGGGGGTGTCAGTGTGAGTTTTTTCTTTGAAGAAAGGCATTTTGTTTTTTGAAAGAGTCCTCTCTTAGCAGACATGGGCTGTGTATTTCTGTTAGCTTGGCCAAAGGGGCTTTTCCAATTTGGATGGAATTTTTCTCTGATGAACTGTTTACGAAGCTGCAATCTGAGTCTCTCCCAATTCTGTCAAAAATAACCATAGGCTGCTTCTCTCTCTCCTGCTGTTATTAAGACTGTCTTTCATACCCTCCAACGACAGACGGCCTAGTTCATGTCTTTCCTCCTTTTCTGTATCACTTGCCAGCTCTGCAAAGCAGAAGGAGGAGAAGGAAGACAGGTAGAAAGCCAAGTTTTACTCTCTTTGGGGAACTAGAGGAAACCTATCTTACTTCCACAGATATATTGCTGCTAGTGCAAAGCTTGGCTTTGTTAATTGTGAACTGCATTTCAATGGCTATTTGTTGGAACATCCTGTGTCAGTAGGAAACTCCTCGTGCATTCTGCGGTGTGCAGTTCTCCGGTACTTGTTGGATGTGTGAAATAGCTCAGCAAAGTGATTTGACTTTGCGTTCATCCCTTGTTTTGCAAGGCTTTTTCCTCTTTCTGCAACAAGAGAAATCCGGGGGATTAGGTAAACTAAATAAAGAAAAAAAAATAAATGAAGGCAGGAAATCCTGTAACACTGAAATAAATGGCACTTTCAGCTTCTGGGGGCTAAGGGGATTCAGGTCTAGGCAGATCAGCCTTCTCTGTTCCCAGTCCAGCTTGCTGCCTTTATATAATTTATGCTGGGTTGGATAGATGACTTTGTCTCAGAGTAGTTGTTAAAGAGAGCTTCTGTAATACCTCAAGTACAGCCAGCTCATTGTGGAGGCAGTATAGACTGCCACCGAGATCTCTCTTCTTCCCCACTGTTCTCCTAAGCTGGAAAGATTTCCCTGGCTGCTTTTGTTTTGGAGTCTTGAGTGCTGAAGCAAGCAGATGGCACCGGACTACTTTTGCCTATTGAAATGCAGCAGAAGAGTGTTGGGCCAGATCCATGATGTGCTTTTGGTACCTTGCGCCTGTTTTGATACCTGGTAATTCTTGCAGGGATCAAGGTCCCCTCAAGGAGCTTTGTGAGCCTGAGCCTACTTGTGCTGCAGTGCAGAAAACAGGGGAGAGGCACCCGTGTAACAACTAACTCCATGTTTCCTTGTAGCCTTTTACAGACCCTTTATCAGATTAGAGGGAGGCTGCTGAGTGAACACGGATGTGCTGTAGTTAAAGGCCAGTGTTTATTATTATCCTATTTAACATGGTAATTTAAGTCTACCGGGAAGCAAGCAGAGGAATCTGATAATGAGGCATTCATCTGCTGCATACAGGAGAGACCGGATGGGCAAGCCATAATGGAGGCAGAAGTTCTCTGGTTTGTTTGGGTACCATTGCAGCTACAGTTAGGCCCTTCAGAAACCCTCTCATGAAGGCAGAAGGGATGGGTTCTTCCCTCCTGCTCACGGTACCTCATTTTCTGCATGGCAGTTGAGCATGGGAGCAGAGCAGTGGCATGCCACTTGTCACAGAAGCCCACCCTGACTGTCCTCAGCAGCAGCAAAGACCAAACTGTTCCTTGCCTTGCATCACCGTTCAGCCGATTGCACCTCCTGCTCCTTGGAGCAATTTCAATACACTGTGTTTTGCAAAAATGTTTTAGATGCTCTTTGAAAGCTCTTTTCAGCCAGTGTTCCAGGAGTCAATGTTTCGCTATGCATTCTGACTTACTCTGTGTTTTGAATGCTGTCACAGGTCCACGTGAACATTGTTTGGCTTTTGAGATCCAATGAGGTGCATCATGAGAACATAAGCTGTCGAAAGTGCAGTACTTGGGACCGCAGGCATTATACATTTGTGGTTTAGACTAAATTTTAGTGATCACGGCTGGGAGATCTTCTGTTACAATTGCAGATTTGAAATCTGTCATACGCTGAATGAAAAAGTACCCTGCGTATTTTTTTTTTTTTTTTTTTTGCAGATCCATTGGGCACTGTATGAAGTTTGACACAACAAAACCACATGTTGCACAAGTACAGTGGAGAGGGAGGGCGAATGATAAAGCTGAGTTGTTAACTTTCAGCTTCATTAGGATATTTGAATTTAAACCTTAAAGAACCTTATTCTATAATTTTATTTGGGTTATAAGTGGCATTATGAAATACATTACAGATGTGAACTGGTTTTTATAGAAAGTAATTCTTATTTGACAAATCTACCAGAGTTTTTCAAGAGGTTTCTCTGAAAGTGGACAGGTGTGAAATTGTGTATGTAATCAAACAGGATTTCCCAGGGGCATTTCAGTGTCACACAGGAGACTAATGCATACAGTTACTGGTGAAGCAGAGAAGGGCCCATTTTCAAGTGGAGAAGGGAGCTGGTTAGATGATGGAGGGCAGATTAGAATGGGGAAAGGTTACGGACCAGGGGAAGAGAGGGGATGATGATTGGAAAGCAACAAGGGACTGTTATTGGAGATCAATACTTTTTCACTCTCTATGTAAATGGCTTTGACAGAATGAACCACCAACTTGTTATCCAACTTTTTGGTTCATGCAGAAGGGACTGGATGGGGGTGAAGCCAGCTGATAACCTGGAGAAAACAGTCCAATACAAAGAGATTCAGTTGGGTAAAACGAACCGTGAGCAAATTTGAGTTTTGAGTGCACACGTATGTTGAATGAGTGTATTTTTCAAAGGTTTGGGAGCAGCAGAGGGTTTGAAGAGTACACATATCCTAAAAAGACTGACTTGATGTTTTGTGTCCGTGTGGTCAAAAAGACACAGAAAATGCGAAATTCTATAAATGGAAGCATTGAATAGAGCTTTCAGGGAAATACTGTACCACTTAAAGAAGGACTATTTTTGATCATGTTTAAACTACAGTTACCAATATTTAGTACCATTCTATAGAAAAGGGCAGAGGTCCAGAGAAGAACAGCATGATTTTGTATGAAGTGAGGAAGGGTTAAGCCATGGTGAAAGGTCTGAGAAGGTTAACTTGTAAAGGGCTTCAAGCATTGACTTACAAGAAAGCTAAAAAGGGAAAAGCTGAGAAAAAATACAGGACTATACCTTGATTTGGAAAGAAAAAGTTACAAGGGGATACAATTAAAGTTTCTCCGTGTGGTGGGTGCATTCTTAAGGCAGGAATAGGTAAGCTCTTTCAATTAATATTAAACCTAGTGTCTGCACAGCATAGATTTAAGATTGAGAAGCAGCAGGCCAAGAGAAAAAAAATCCAGCTTCTTAAGACAAACTTTCTTCCCCCATTTGCGGAGCAGAGAATGAACTTCCAGAAGCTGCAGTAAGAAAAGTTCCAAAAGAAACTTTTCTCTTTCTTTCTTCCACTTAGTTTTTTAACGTAATGTAACTGGAGCAGTGTGTGACATGGCTGCTCCTCACATCCCTGCACAGTTTCACCCTGTAAGCAGGACAAGGTGCCAAAGCTGTGGGGGACACAGCTGACAGTGGTATGAAGAGGGTCTGTCATTGATGATCCCTGATATTTTTGTATTGCTTTGAAGGGAGGGAGCAGATGAGGATAACGTCCCATTGCATACTTGACTACAAACCTGTTGCTCCTGTAAATCAGTCTCACTCTATATTCCCATCATTGACCATGGCAAGAAAGTCAGCCCCCTTAGTAGCAAAAAAGCACCACAGCAAACCAAGCCCAGCAGGCGTGCAGAGTCAGTGGAAGATACTTTTGAAGACACTGTAACAGGAGTGGAGGGTTGTGATTGCAGAGCAGGAAGAGTAGAGGATGTTGGGGGCATAGAGAGTGGCATCCAGGTGGTTCTTAAAGAGGAAGCTTCCCTAGCCTTGTTCCTGAAGTTCCTATATACAGCATGTGGATAACTGGAGCTGTAGCAGAATTAAACTTTTTCTAGGCATCCTTTCACGCTGTGGTTTTTTAGTATTTATCACAGTGGGGGTTTGGTCCAGAAGTGAGGACTCTAGGTGTTGCTGTAAGAAATTAATACAACTAACACATCTCTAAGGGATTAAAGTAGATCGCTTTGGGGCTCATTGGTGCAGTTTTGTAGCAGCTTAACTATGATTTACAGCAGTATATGAATTTTCGAAATCAAGCTAAGACTGTATAAGCACATTACTAATTACATCTGTGCTGAAAAAGTTCATAAACTGTAACTACATGAGTTGTTTTAGTTGCATTGACAGAAAACTCATATGCAGACCAGCCAGTAGAAGAGTAGGACTTGAAGAAAAGGCAAGTTAGATAAATGGATGTTAGAGCTCCAGTTCAGGCATGAAATAAATCCAAGAGCTTTCTAGGTACATTCAACAACTCCAGGAATACAGATGAAGATATGTTCAGGAATAACAAGAAAACAAAAAAGGAAGGAATATGTCTTTCTGTCTTTTTTTTTTTTTTATTATATTTAAAAATAATTAAAAGCTGATGACTGAAAATTAAGGGGCTTAAACCATAGTGGGTTTTTGTCAAGACAATGCTGGAAAAGAAAATTTTGCACAATAATTAGAAAAGCACACAATTCTTTGCAATAACATTGACTTCTTCAACATACCATCCACTATTTACCCATAGAATGTTTTAGAACAACTTTACAAAAAATAACCCCAAATGTTTTGAACGTATAAATAGGTAATCTGTTTTTCATAATGCCATCATTACATCAGAAAAAAAAACACATAGGCAGGTAGTTAAAACAGCCTGAACTTTCAATAAAATTGAAAAAACCCAGCTAATCAAATTGCGTTGTTGAATCTGAATAATATGCCAACCCTTGGTCTCCCAAATACATAATCTCAAAGGCAAAAATTGTAATGCACGGAAAAATCTAAGTCAAGTCATGCACGCCATTGCTCGCAGGAATTAATCAATGGGTATAATACTCAGACATAAAATCACATGCATGTTTAAGTGTTTTCAAGATTGGTGCCTACATTTGAAATATATACCTCTGTAATAGTGCCAGATACTGTCAGTTTGAGATTTATGGGATCCAATTTCTTCAGTTGCATATTAAAGCTCCCATCAATGAGTTTCGATCTTTTTATGACACTGTTGTGGCACTGAAACTCTTTCCTCTTCCAATTTGCTATTAAGTGAATAAGCATACAATATTTATCTGCTTGCCACATAAAAAAATGATGTGTGTTTTTGTTAAACAACAATGGCTTAAAAAAACAAACAACCAAGCACAACACTTCTCTTTCCTAATTCTGTTCAGTTCTACTGTTTGAATCCCTTGCTGTCAGCGTAAGAGGATGTTTTACAAAGGATTTGAGAACCAGTCTGAAATCTTCATGCACTTTGGCATGGAGCTCAAAGGAAGAAAACCTTTGACAACCGAGCAATGTCGAAAATGAAGTGTAATTGGGGAGTAGCCTTATGAGCATGTATTTCAGCTGCACTGCAGCTTCCAACCTCTCATTTCCACTGCAAGAATGGCATTTTATTGCTTTCATCTCCTGCTCCTGTCGCACCACTAATATCTTGCCCAAGCGCATGTGCACATACACGCACAAATAAATTAAAGCCTAAAATTAAAACCGCAGTGCAAGAAGTTCTGCTCATTAAAAGAGAGAAGAAGAGACTTCAAGGCAGTAAGAATTTCGCTGTTACTGCACAGTTATGTGAGAGTCACGTAAATATTACACTGATGGGTCACAATAAAAAGCTAAAGACCACGTAAAACATTTTAGCATAAATGTGTCATCAAGTTTGCTAGTTTTTAACATGAAAGTTAACCCCCAGGAAAGCCTTGAAAGAATGTCTGTTACTCTTTATAATTCTGAAACACGTTACAAAATGAATGTATGTGTAGCATTTACAGTGTAAATTAATTACTAGTTCATTACTTCCATCTTCCCCACACCAGACCTTGTCACCCTGTATTTTCTGCTGGAGCAAGGTAACAAGAGCGGACACCATTGCACTTGCTTTGGGTCTGGTAGGACACACAGCCTACTCAGTGTTAGACTCCTGTGATACAGATACCAGGAAAGGATGTGTTGTGCCAATTATAGTATTACTTTATTTTAGACATCAGTTTCACTGTAACCATCATCACATTTTAGAAGAATTGCAAATAACTCCCTGAGGATAAAGTGTGGTAGTGGCTTCTAAGCCTGATTTGAGCTTAATTCAAGCTAGTGAGCTATGGGTGGAAGGCTGCATATGCCATATAAATCTGCTGGTCCGTCTATCTCAGGGAAGAAGGCATTTTCAGGAATCTGTGTCTTTCTAATTGCTTATAAAAACACTCTGAAACAAGCCAGTGAGTAGATTAAATCTGAATGTTTCCAGTGGATCTTTTCAGGTTTTCACTGAACCTAATTACTATCTAAGGTATGCGCATGCGTATGCAGTTTCAAGTGGGACGTTAGACTTTCACTCTGCAGATTAAACTCTGTGGTGCATGAATTCATTATTATTTGTGTCTTACTACCTTGTGGTTTTCATTTAAAATAGCTACTACATCAGTCATGAATTCCTTCAGAGAATAAAACAAATTGTGAAGAGGTGGAAGATGTTTTCTAATAAACCATGTCTCTTATTTGCCTGAATTGGGAGAATAAACTATAATTAAACGTCTAGTAGCTCAAGATGTCACACTTTCAACTGCAGTTTTAGGGAGCTGCACTGCAATAGGGAGTAGATTAGTGTAAGGTACTGCACGAAACTTTCTAGCTGCAAGGATGAGTGTGGCACCATAAGGAACAGTGCTGCTGCTTCAGCCATAGATCTCCAAGTGTTTTGCAAAGGAAGAGAAATATCATCACTCAACTTTTACCAGCTGGAAGAACTGAGAGCAGAGGCCTGGGGTGACTTATCTGAAAATTTTCAAGTCACTTTGAGCAGGCAGAGAATAACAATCTGCCTGTGCTGTTGTTGTGCTGCCTAAATCAAATCTGCTGCCTTCGTTCTCAGCGCTTCAATCCCTGAGCTGGTTGACACGAAGATTTTGTTATGTTAACACTGCCCAGGTGAGATCTACATTAGTTTATTCACTCATTCATCCAATCTGATGAAGCCTGCAGTAAGTTAGCACTGTCTCCCACTCCTCCTATGCCCACCCACCCCCTAGTTAAAACAGTGAGTTTTAAACAACAAGCTTCCTTTATTATTTGCAGATCATGGGATACAAAAATCATTGTAGATTTAAAATGGGCTATATTAACCTGCATAATTCCGCTGAGGCTTCAGTTTCTATAGTGAAAAGTATTGTGTTGTCTCTGTCTCAATTAGAATTTTCTCAGTGTCACCTTTAATTCTCTTCACCGCAGCATGGGGGAACTCTCTGTGGAGGGGAAAATGTTACTTCTGAATGAAAGCCTCCTGGAGCCCACATTTTATTTAAGAGTTTTAAAATGCTTCATGGTCCCATGTTCTCCCTTGAAGGTCTGCTATTGTGTGCTGGAAGAGCTGAATGAAATCACTTGATGTCTCTTATTGTGACGAGCATCTGAGTTTGAGCAGGAGGGTGGAAATGAGAAGAGCAGGATCCTTGGTTCCCTCTTTTTATTTAATCAAAATAATAATAAAGCCTTGGCAAGGTTTGATGGCCAAAGAGACATAATTATGTCAAATGTTTCTCACCCTTACTAACATCCACCTGGACACACATGCAGAGAAGAAAAAACTTCCATGGTCTAAGCTGGTTTTTCCCCTTTAGACTTGGCATTTCTCACCTCCCATGGCCATCAGTACTTAGGGGTGTGGATTGCTTGGTTCCACTCTGCTTGGTACACACTGCCCAAGTAGCCTAAAATGTACTGTTTCTTCCCAATTTTTAAAGGGAAAAATGGAGTAGATCTTAAATTTCAGGGTGCTTCTTGTTGCTGTGGAAAAGAAACAAGAAAAAGAGCCTACAATAGAGGTGTAGGGGAAAGTTTACCATAGACAAAGGCCTGAAATGTCCACTGTGTATAGGTGGAGCTTTCCAAAATCCTTGTTTCCATCATGCTCAGCAGGTTTATCTTCTTATCTCTGTTCCCATCCTTTCAATATTTCGTTAAACTCTCAAGACATTATATTGATGGACAGTAGTGGACAGTGAAGCGTCCTAAGTTTACCTTTGGGGTTGGTTTGTTCATTTGTTGGGTTTTGTTTTTTTTCTGACTGACACCTCCCAGTTTCCAGTTTTGTGAATGATTTAGGTTGCTTTCCAGCATGTCCCTGGGCTACTGTAGGAGAGCACCTGGGAGTGTCACCAAAGCGTCAAAGTTTGGTCAGTAGATGTGGATCTCTTTTCTGATTCAGACAGAAGATAATACTGCAATATGATGCTGGAGTCACCATAGCTATTAATACCAACTTGTGCATGAAAAGTAAATATGACATCTCCCTCACGTCAAGAATTGAGCAAAGCACTCTATTACAATTCTGGTTTCCATGTGTGTCATCTCCCAGCCTTTATTTTTCCAGCAGTGTTAGCTTTCTTTTCCAGTCCTGAGCTGCTAGCATGTAATGCCTTTCTCTGCTTTCTTGCTTGCTCGTTCTTACTTTGGTATAGATTGCGTTAAAACGTGACATGTGAAAGTAGGATGGTATTATTATAATTATTATTATTATTCCTAATTTTATTATTAACTGCAGTTTAAGCAGTTAAAAAGATCTCACAAATAAAGATCAGCGTAGCATGTAGATTTACACATGCACAGTACAAGTAACCTTCAGAAATTTCCTCATGACAAGATAAGGGCATCAATTATATTTAAATGAACGCCAGGGAAAATTTCACTGTAAACTACATTAGCTGGAGAGTGTGTGCTGTAAGAGGATTTAATTGAATTAATGTTACTTACTATCGAGTACTCCATCTAGTGTATTGCCGGGTCTCCTTATTACTAAGAATAATATTTGGCTTATAAAGACCCCTGTTCAGCTAAGCCCGCAGTCCTGAGGACTTCAGCAAGTAATTAAAGTTAAAGCATTTTCTTCACCGCTTTGCTGAATAGGAATAGGCTGGAAGCGAGGAACAGGTATTAGTGTGTGTACATCATGTGTGATCACCAAGCCCTGTAAGAAGGCTGTTTAGGGAGATTCCTCTTACGGATGGCTTCCAAGTGTCTAATGAAGGCGTGATTTTGGCAAAGTCTTTCCTAGTTTAGCTGTAGCTGTTATGGACAATGGCTGTGATGGAGATGAGCAGCCCAAGCACAAGTCTGGGTGTAAAACAGGAGGAGAGCTGGGGTGATCCATGCTAGGCCTTCCACTAATAAGAGCAGTAACTGATGGTGATGGTAAAGGGATTTCACTGAATAACCCTTGGTGGTATTTTAAATGCTGTTATTAATGCAGGATTATACGGAGATGACACAATGAGATCCAGAAAGGTATTTTGTGCGACTTCCCACATAAAAGCAGGAATGCAAATAAGCTACGTTAACATATTCACACTAAATAAATGGAAAACTCGCGCACATGGAAAAACCTAGTGACATAGCCAGAGACATGCTTCAAGCCAGTGATAAAGATATCCACATTTTGCCTACTCTGCTCTTATGTTTTAACCATTAAGGAGAAAATGTGATATATTGGATGTTTTTGCAGAATATTTGTGAATGTCAGAAATACCACTGATTATGCATCTCCTTTATGTTTGATATTATTTTCTTTTCCTTTCACATGCATTCTTTAAAAAGCAAATACATGAAGCCTAGCAAAAAAATCTTTTATTTTCCATTCATTCAGCAACAAAAAAAACAGAACAAAAAAAAAGAAGTTTTGAACCAGTCTTTTATGGAAATTGGGAAACAGTGGAATAGCTTCTACAGCAACTTTATTGTTGCCCAAATCAAATGGCAAAAGTTTTTATTCACCTACGCATCTTACATTTTAATGATCCACATGTCACTCCTGAACTTCACCCACCCGTGTTTCTGCATGCAGTTGACATTCTGGCACAATCAGTAAGGCACATGCCATTCAAAGGCGTTACAATCTCCTCTTTGTTGTCATGGTTTTGTTTTTTGGGGGAAAAGAAAGAGTAATTGCCCGTGTCAACCAATGTTCATTACACAGAATTGTTTAGCTCTCTTAAAAAATCATTGATCTGCTTTTCCCCTGTGAAAATATTCAAGGGCTCAGTTCACAACGGAGAAATCAGCATGTAAAGCAGCAGCCTAGCAATCTGTGCTCCAAGGAGTGAGAGTGTGGTGTTCTGTGTGGCGAATGTCAGAAGTGCTTGCTATCTTTAAAATAATAATCAAATCTTTGGTGAGGATGAGAAACATTATTACTGCTTCAGTCCAATGTGATTTGGGGGAACAATCTGTTTAAAAGTAGGGATCTTTCTTTCAGATGTTTGTATGTAGCCTTTATGATTGAACATTTGTTAGGTAGCATCTGGCACAGACTATTCCTCTTTCTCCCTAAGTTTCATGGCTTTGTTTTGTATTTCAGGAGGATATTGCAAAAGGTAATTTGATGTCTCATTCCCATTGGTATGGTCATGGTTTTACCTTCTGAATGACCCCCTTGAAATAGGAGGAAGGGGGAAAAAAACCCAAGCAAAAACATTTGAGGATTTTTTAATAGGGAATACACAGTATTTGGATTTCATGGAGAGTGCCCGTAGTACATTGCGTGCACACAGCAAGTCAGAGGTGCCGCCACCGCTGCTGTTGATTGGGGTCTGTGCACCACAGATAACAAAGGGACCCAAAATCTGGGCTCCATCCTCATCCACGTGCTCTTATTACCACTTGCTGTTTGTATTGCAGACGCATGTAACAGATTGTGCAATATGCTGTACAAACAGATTGGTGAAATGACCTTTGTCCTGAAACACTGATGGCGTAGATGAACGGGAGGGATTGAACGCATGCCTGCACTGAAGGCTGCACAGCCTAGACGCCAGAGTTCTGGACCCATGTCCTCAACAAAAAGGGCTTTGTACATCCTTCTTGAAGCAAAGATCTGTTCTTGTTGATCTTACTGTAAAGGGCTGAAATTTTAAATTAAGATTTAAAAGAAAATAACACAAAGATCATTAGGGAGTGAGTAGGAGAAGGGAATGTGCCTACTTCACCCCTTTTCTTCCTCTTTCCTCCTTCCCATCTCACAACATTTCTCCCACACTTGCCAAGTCGAGCACGTCAAGGGAACAGACTTTGGGTAGTTGCTCACAGCATTGGAAAGACACCCTGAAAAAGAAGGCTGGGGTGTGCAAGGCTGAGGCTTTGATGGTGTGACTTGGGGAGGCACTGCTCATGGAAACTGACAAGCTGGAGATGACGAGCACAAGCAGCAAAGTTGGTTTCCTCTCACTGGGCTACTCAAACAGGAGAAGTTCTAATATTTAATGTCTTTTTTCATCATCCAGGCCATATAAAAAGGTCACCCACTTATGCCCTGTGTGGTTACAAAAGCCAACAGCTGCTCATCTTATTTACTGAAGTAGGTAATGTGCGTTTCAAAGTGCCTGGATGTTAGCTTGTGGGAGAAGGAGTAGCAGACATTAAGACTAATTTCAATGAAAATATTTTTGTGGGAATAGATTGCTCAATGAAAATAGCTGATCTGCAGCTGGTAGAATAATGTTGTAAGCCTGTTTATATGTTTTATTAATTCAATAAACTGTTTACATGAAAATGGAGGCGTCTAGATTGTGGAAACAGCTCTTTCACAGGAGCACTGCTTAGGGCCGAGGAATGATTTTGCCATTTTGAAACACTTCTGTTTCTCTTTCACATGAAAGTGCTCTCTCCCTAAAATTATTAAAGAAAACATTTTTCAACTCTGAAGTATTGCTGATATTTTGGCAGTGGCTGTGGCCTCTGGTCCAAGTGATGGAAACTGCTGAGTGCTTGGAATCTAAACAACTTGTGTTGACTTTGTGGTAAAAGAAACTTTATGCCTGGACTGGACATGAAACTTGGACCCACGTGCTCTTCTGGGTTGGGGATTTGATGGTACCTGAATACGCCAGGAGACAGGGCTCAGTGTCCCTGTCTGATCGTAACTGAGCTTGGTTGAGAGAGGTGGGTCTCTGCATCAGTCAAGAGATCTCATGTTCCAGGACGCAAAGGTCTCAGGCTTGGAAATACAATTTAACTGAAAAAAAGACCTGGTAGTTCATCCAGCTTGTTGTCTGCCAAATCCATGCTTGTTCTGTTTAGTGAATTCCTAAATGTTTTGTCCAATTTTATTTGGAAGTGGACTATGGGATGCTGTTTCCAACTCCCCCCCCCCCCCCCCCCAAGATTAAATGTTTCATTATCATACTATAAACACGCACACTCCTAACATTTTTTGGTATTTTGGTCCCCCCACTTTATTTATTTTCTGTTGCATAATCTCTCATCTGTGCTAGTACTGATGAATGGGAGGGATGCATGTTCTAGCATGTAAAATAGTACTGGGGATAAACTCTGCCTAAGATTTTGGCTGACCCCCTCATTAGGCTTAGCTCAGAAATTAATTTGTCATTACCCAGGTGCTACGCACTAAGCTTTATTGGCATAGAAGAGCACCACATACTGTATGTTCTTTGGAAGGAAAAAAAGTGGTCATATAATCACTGAGACAGTAAACAGTCATTTCCAATCTAGTAATATTTTATATGAACTGGCATTGTATGTTGTATATCATCCATCTTGCTAATCCTTGTTCCACATTGCCTCCCACTTGAGGCCAAGAACATTACAGCTGTGCCAGAGAGTGGGTGGAAAAATAGCCTTATTATTAACCTAAGCTGAAAACATAATGGCTTTTTGAATGTCTTCATTCACAGATGCAGTCATACTAAAATATTAATATCCTTAAGTGTAAAGAAATAGAACTTTAATTTAAAGTCCATTGTCCATGTGCGTTGCAAAAGTGAAAGCCTTAAAAAGTGTTGTGAATGCCCTGTACCTTTCTTTTATTTTAATGTTTTATCTTGTAAATTCCAATATTCTGCAATAAATGAGCCAAAATAGTCTTCAGAATAGGTCTTGAGCAGTGTTGCTCCATCACTAGCATTGTCTTGTAGTAAATGAAATAAGAGTTTCTACAAGATTTTGTCTTAAAGCACAGGTAATAATCAAATGGATATTGAAACGCAGATAATGACTTCTTAGTACCATGATCAAGCAAAGCTGCATTGTCAATGTCAGTGTTAGTTTAAATCTCAATCCCAGTGGGATCAAAAGTATTCAAGATGCATGTGTTTTCTGGGAGCAATGAAGAGTAGAGGGGGAAACTGCAAGCCTCACCTGATTAAACTTCCCAGCACCCTAGCATCCTTGATTTACAAGCAGAAATGAGGGACCTGGCAAATGAAAACTGAGTAAATCTGCAGCACAGCATCAGTGAACAGCCACAGAAAAAAGAGATGTTGCTATTCTTCAGCTATAGCCGTGCTTCGCCTTTCCTAGGTCTGTGACTCACATTCGTGTATATCTTCTCAGGTAAAATACAAGTCTTCCATAAACATCTTTGTGGTGTGTAAGAGTTGTTCTTGAATAGTATTCAGAAAAGAAAAAGGAAATAAATCTTGTTTGTACTCGTTTATAACTAGCATGAAAAAATGTGTTCCTCTTTAAAAAGCAAAAAAAGGATTCAGACCTATGGTGTATGAGGCCATGTGCTGTAAATCAGCCTAATTGTTTTAGAATTCAGAAGTGTTTCGTCATTTTAAATTGGCCTTGTCTGATATTTAGTTCCACATTTTTTACAACTCTGCGGGACTAATACGTAGCCTGTTGTTGCACATGAAAAGCTTTTTTTATCCTATCTTTTAAGGCTGACGAAATGAGAGGAGGTTGACAAGTAATCACTTGGTTGTCTCTGTGTGAAAGCTTCAGATATGCATTATAGTGAAAACGTGCAATATGCAGTTCCAGAAATAATTTTACTATATGTTAAGGTTTATCTTTCTTGCATACAAAATGAAAGAGTGAGTAATGCTGCAGTCTGATAGAGGCTTTCAAATTGCTTTGAAATATCTTTACATTTGCCCTAATGAGGCTTAGCAGAGGCCAAAATATCATACAAGATACATGTCCCAGTCTTACCAGGACGTCCCTCTGAGCACACCCCTATTTCTTTACACCCCATCTCAAGCAGGAGAAGGAATTTCACATTTTTAGGATATCATTTTACAGTTTGACCCACTGCACTCTGTGGGTATATCCAAGTCATCTATGAGTAGGGTTTTTTTGTGAAGAGAGCAATGCTTGTGCCCAATGAGAACTGGCAGTTGCAAAACTCATTTGACAGTCTAACCTCTCACCCACCATTCTTCAGCTCTCCTTTAGGAAAAATCTGTGTAGTTTTTGCTCAACGTAGAGATTTTAAGCCATAATAACATGTTGAATAAAAGACAAGGGCATACTGACTGTAATGGTAACTAAAGGATACTGCTACCAAGACACTGTGGTTGTTCAGGTTGTTCTTCATGCGACAGGAACACTGATTAAAAGAAAAAGCCTTTTGTAAGAGAAGGAGGAGAGGCTGAAGGCATGGTCCCCTTGGGTTTTTAAATGAATTTTGTACTTTCTCTTAGCTTCCAGCTAAGACCAGGGACTTGGTTCTAAAGCTCTATGAGGTTTTTTGGGTAGCAAAGCACCGTTAGGCTACACGTCCATGATATTTTTTGGACGTGTTCCATGGGCTGCCATGGTGACCTGCAGAGAATGCTGTGCAGAATCATGCTACTCAAAGTGTGATTAGATACATTCAGGATCCACACGCTATTGATGCCAAGGAACACTGAATAATTTCATCTACTTTGCAGACAAGCTTCAATGTAAGCCCTCCTGCCACTGCCTGCTCAAGGACACCTTTGACAGCCACAGGAGCCAGCACAGAGCTGTTTAGGCACTCGTTTTGTTCCTTTCCTCTATTTTTCTTTCTCCCTCTGATTAAGTTGCCAATCCAATCATCCAGCTTCTTTCTCTTCTTGTCTTGATAAGTTGCCAATCATTTCATACAGACTATACCTCTCTAGCCAAGTATTTTTCTTGTCATAACTTGGAAACAGGCTGCTGGAGATTTATTTTAAATCTTGATCTGATTATATGTCACATCTTTTTCTTGAAACATGCACTTGCAGCCTAGAAACCAACCGTGTCCTGGGCTGCATCAGAAGGAAAGTGACCAGCAGGTCGAAGGAGGTGATCCTGCCCCTTCTCTCTGCTCTTGTGAGACCTCATTTGTAGCACTATGTGCAGTTCACGTGTCCTCAACATAAAAACGACATGGAACTGTTGGAGCAAGTCCAGAGGAGGGCCATGAGGATGATCAGGGGACTGGAGCACCTCGCATATGGAGATGGGCTGAAAAAGCTGGGGCCTTTCAGCCTGGAGAAGAGAAGGCTGCGTGGAGACCTCATAGCAGCCTTCCAGCATCTGAAGGGGACCTGTAGGGATGCTGGGGAGGGACACTTCAAGAGGGACTGTAGTGATAGGACAAGGGCTAACGGCTTCAAACTTAAACTGGGGAAGTTTAGATTGGATATGAGGAAGAAATTCTTTACTGTAAGGGTGGTGAGGCACTGGAATGGGTTGCCCAGGGAAGTTGTGAATGCTCCATCGCTGGTGGTGTTCAAGGCCAGGTTGGACACAGGGGCTTGGAGCAACCTGCTCTAGTGGAAGGGGTCCCTGCCCATGGCAGAGGTTGGAACTGGATGATCTTAAGGTCCTTTCCAACCCAAACCATTCTGTGATTCTGTGATTCTACCTTGATTTTTGGAGAGTCATAGGGCCTATGTATCTTATTTGGACTGCTCTGAAGTGGTATTAATTAGAGGACTTGAGACATGTCCCATGAGTCATCCAACACACTCTTGACATTCCCTTCCCTTAATAGATATTAAATATTGGTGAATAAATTTTATAACCAGTTTTCCAGGTCACACATGGTTGATAGTAGCAAGAATGAAGCCATTGATTATATGAAGACTTCTGGGGGGAATAATGTTTTTACTTGTATGGTACATGGGGTTTTACTGGTTTGCTCTAATCTTAGATCATTTATACAAGAATTAGTAGCTTTATTTAGGAAGGTTTTTAAGAAATAAATAACAACGGGAAATTCAGCAAAGCTGAAAGTGTTTACTGTGGATTGTGCCTTTAAAATTAATCTTTGTGAGATTGCAAAATAGTTTCTGGGGAAATTATGAAAAGCCTGATTCTGGGAAATCTACTGATAGGACCAGATAAAAGTTTAGAGGAGTTATCCATGGAAGCCCAGTGCTGTCCTTTCTGGGAGGGGAGCTTAGCTGAATTCCTGCCTATTAACATTTTTATAGTTCTATTGAAACTGCTTTCCTAGATTTGCAAGATAACGTTTCCCCCAGTATTTATATTTTATTTGCTTATTTTCCAGTTGCAAGGAAAAGACTGTATGAATCATGTTAGCTTTTCTCTCTCATTTTGGAAGTACATGTGTTACATGTACTATGTTACATGTCTATTCTGCTTTGCCCTGCATTGATTTTACATGAGTTAATCGTCAGATAAAAATAAAGAAGAAACTGGGATCACAATCTCTTACCACAGATATGTTCTTTGCTTCTGTGAGGCTGTCCAGGCAAGGTGAGGCATGAGCTATAACTCTTCATCAGGACGCTTGTTAGGTGTGCACTGCTAGTCTGTGCAAAACAAGGTGCTGTACAAGGGGTAGAGACGAGACAGGCTTGGGAAGCTGCTGTGAGGTACCTCTTACGTATCTTTGAGCTGGAGCATTCTGAGCATGGATCTCACACACAAAGTGTGCTTTTTGGTCTCTTTGCTGGTGCTCATTAAGCGCTACCATTTATTTTCGTGTGTCTGCACAAATATATGGCTTTATTACTAAAGTGGTTTGTTTATCTTCGCTGCTGCTGCATTTATTTTAGCACTCATCTAAACAATTAATTAGGGAAACACTTGAGTGCCGAATATACTTCTTCAGATACCACTCAGTTGGGTTTTTTTTTTATTTCCAGGAGCATCAAGCATTTAAAAAACCCACCATCTTTTGCCTTTTTTTTTTTATTAACCATGCCTTTTTCCCCCTTGTTTGAAGTTTCCACAGGCAGAGGTTTTTGCTTTGAAAGATCATGGGTCCTATTGAGAGTTCAAAGCCAAGTAAAGATGGTGCTTAAAGTTCAAAGGCTCTGTGGAGTTGCATCTCCATCTGCATAAAATTGTTTCAACCAACTAGAAAGATAGAAGAGTTGCTAGGAATTTCTTCCATTTCTTTTTTATTATTATTGTAAAATAAGCTTAATTGGGGAATAAAAGTGTCACTGCTAACAAGTTCAGGGAAATTGAAGTTCCTTAGATGAAACACTGATTGAAGGTGTACATGATGTAGGAAAGACTTGACATGTGCTGTGACCCTGTGAGAGTGAAACTGTGAATGCCTGGAAATCAATACGAGGTATGTAAGGGTTTATAATGTTGAAGTCAAGGAAGAATTGGAAGTGTTTGACTGCATTGTGGACAAAATAATGTATGATATATTCAGACAATGGATTTAGACCCATGTTTTCAAGATGAGGAAAAGTAACACATTTCTAAGGAAAAAAACTTTTTGACTAGATGAAAGTTAATTCCTTGAAAATAGTGTGTATATTGCAGCAAATCGTGACTCAGAGTGGAGGCTTTGCCAGTTCTTAGACCAGCAGAGAATGGAGCCCATGCTAAGGTGACTCGGCCAAAAGCAGTAAAATACAGGGTTGAGGAGTGCTGGGGGAAATACAGGTTTGTTGCTTCAAGTTCAGGGCACTTTGAGGGATTATTTAACTTAGAATTTCTTGCCATGCTGCTTAAGTGCCTCTTAAACCAGCTCGAATGTCTTGTATTGATTTCTTCCATTTCCTATAGCAAACTTCTGGAGGAGGCCAGACTGTTGTGGGTTAGATGGAAGCAGCACTTTCAAGTTTTGCTCTGCTGTTACTCACGTCGATATTATTGCAGGATCTTTTTACCTCACTTTTTTGTTTTAATGGTTTTTTAACAATATTCCTTTGAGCTCAGGACATTTTATTCTTTCCACTTTACAAGGAGAAGCGAGGACACAGGGAGATGAAAGGCCAGATTGTTCAAAAGCATTTAGGCATTGAAAGATTCAGATGGGCATTGAAGAACATTACTTTCAGAAGAACTTCACCCTATTCCTAGAAATTAATTATCCAAGGTCAGAATTTAGATTCCCTTGTAAAATTGGTAACTAAGTCTTCCAAATCCAGATAAGTGTTGAAACCAACCTGTGCACCGTGTTCTTACCAAGATTCTGGGTAAGGGACAAGGTTGGGTTTTCACTGTTCTTTTTTTAACGGTTTTCATTAAGTGTGAGCAGTAGCAATGTTTTCACCCTGTCTTCTTTTATAACTCCATCTCTCTGGACCTCTTTCTCTTCTGTCCCTTTGGCTTTTCATATACTGTCTTTAGAAGATGCAAGCTCAAAGTTTTAGTGCTGTCAGGGCTGTGAGTGGATAAGTGGTCTTGTAATACTGAAGGAATGTGTGGTATTTAAACAAAACATCATGTCAGATACAACAGATAAACTGTAACTTAAAAAATGCATATTAATATCATCTTTTGAATTCATAAATTTATTGCTATATTTCAGGGTGTGACGCAACATTCTTGTCTTGCATGTCTGTGGCAGCATGGGCCATGTTGAGATTTTAAAGTCTATGGTTCTGTTTCTAATGAAAAAGAAAAAGAAGATTCTTGTGTTCTTGCTATGAAAAAACTCATCTTGCATGATATCTGTTAGTGAATGAGAGCTGGTTCCCAACTGATGAGTATAGCAATAAACCAGTAATTTAACTGGTGTTGTCTGCTGAAGTTAAATAAGCTTGCAATATATTTCTGAGGAAGTTAAGCTGTGTCAGCAGGGATGTTGTGAAAGAGCCACTAAATTCCTTCATTGCCTTTTTCACAGAATCACAGGCCGGCTGAGGTCGGAGGGGACCTCTGGGATTCATCTCATCCAATCCTTGCTCAAAGCTGGGTCACCCACAGTAGGTTACTCAGGGCTTTGTCCAGTGAGAATTTTACTAACCCTTACAGTAAAAAATCCTTATTTTTTTAATGGAATTTCCTGTTTTAGTTAGTGCCCATGTCCTCTTGTCCTGCCACTGGGCACCACTGGGAAGGCTCCGTCTTCTTTACTTCCTCTTCATCAGGTATTTACACGCATTTGTAAGATCCCCCCATGCCTTTTCTTCTCCTGGCTGAACAGTCCCAGCTCTCTCAGTTTTTCTTCATGAGAGGTGCTTCAGTTTCTTCATCATCTTCATGGCAGTTCCCGGGGCTCCCTCAGTACATTCACATATCTCTTGTACTGGGGAACTCAGACAGGACTAGCACCCCAGATACGTCTTAGCAGGGCTGAGCAGAGGGCAAGGATCACCTCCATTGACCTGCTGGCAATGCTTGGCCTGCTGCAGCCCAGGATGCCATTGGCATTTAGACAGTGAAAATAATTTCCCATACAGAACATAGGCTTTTTGTAGTGACAGTGTAAATATTTATAAATGGCAGTTAACGCTCAAAGATTTGAAGGTTTTAAAGGGATAGTTTTATGGTAAAGCTATGCTTTTGTGTGTATTTTTCACTATAGAGTTGCCTTCCAGTTGAACTAGAAGTGACTTTTCAGGAGTCGCACTGCAATTACATCAGAGCAGTGGTCTGGAAGTTTTATCAGGGAAAACCAGTCTTTAGTGATCTCAGGCATTCAAGCAAAAGAAAACACAGAAGGGAATCCAGGACTGTAAGATGTGTGTGCTAGGAAGTTTAATTTGCTACTAGTGAATACTGGGGTTGGAGACTTGTATGGCTTTTGAAATGTGATTAGTGAAAGATGTGTCCCTGCCTACATTAATTTATGTAAACATGATCTTTTTAGAGTCTTTTTGAATTGAAATACAGTGTCACACCAGTTTTCTGCTGTAAGAATGGATTCATAAGGGAGGATATCTTTATTTTTCTTTCCCTTTTTTTTTTTAGCATCTGTGCTCTGAGCCCTCTTTCTCTCCTATACCCAAAGATGCATTTAGCAGGTGGATAAACTTAGGAATTAACTTCAACAGAGAACATGTTAATTCATTCCAAAGCCAGTAAAGTCCAATCAGTAATTGTTATCTGGCCAAGAAAAAGGAAACAATGACCATCTGCTAGGAAGAAAAGAGTAAGGATTTGCATGAGGGGAGAAGAAAGTAAATTAAAGATTAAGGAGAATTAATGCAAGAATTAGAAGGAAAAGAAGAAAAGAAAGGTGAACGGGAAATGAGAAGGCAGCATAAGAAATAAGTGATTTTATGTGTTGTAGTTTCATTTAGATGCCCCTGCAAATTCAAGATTTCTTTGTGATACAATGAATATACATAGTGACAGGCCTTGTTTAGAATGATTTCCAATTAAAATATATTCCTTGTTCCTTCTGTATTTTGTCTATGTTATTTTCTTTATTATACAGGTGGGAAGTACAGTGACTTCCCATGGGAGACTCCTCACAGAGCCAGAGGCTGGAATAACATCTCCCCACCTTCTCCCCCTGCTGTCCTACTTACTTCACTCTTTCTTTGCAAGCGCTCTGACAGGCGGTTGTTATTGTAAAGCCATGCGGACTGATGTGTAAGATCCCAATTATTCTCTACCCCTGAGATCTAGGAACATGAACGGACCAAACATGAACTCCACAAGAGGCGCTGAGCAGCTGCTTTAGTTTTCTCGCTGGTTTTGCTTGACTGACAGCCTTCTGTCTCGCGGGGCTGGGAGAGCAGTGACTCTCCCAAAGGGTTTACACTGGGTGGGTGCCTGAAGGGGCTGGCAGAGGAGGAAAATCCCAGGTTGGTGGTGTTTCCATCATGCTGCATTAGGGTATTGATACAGTATTGATGTGTGGGTTTAGTGCAGCGGCTGCTCACCTGTATCTTAAGAGCATTTTCAGAGTTTATGTTTGGGTGTATCTTATACACCAGTCAGCCCAGACCCCTACAGCTCTTCTTACATCCCAGCATGCAGCATTGGTTTCTTTAGGGACAGATTATTTAGTAATGACATGAAATTGCCTTGATGCTATGAACCTGATTTGTATGTATTTATTTACCCTGCCGCCATGTATATAATCTAATTCTGTATCTGCTTTTTTTCCCTCTTGTATCACCATGTAGTGCAAATATCTAATGAATATTACCAAGCTGCAGACATGGAAGTTGGCCCCTTTCTTCAGAAGTAAACCAAAGAGTGCCAGCGTGCTGGCCATTCACTTCCCAGGCATTACACAGTCAGCGGGAGGGTTCACGAATTTGCAAGAGCTGTCATTGTCCTATATGAAAAAATGTACATTGAAATTCTTCAGATACTTTTAGCTATTAGCCATTTAAAACTGTTTAATATAAGTGCCTTATTTCAGAGAGCAAGAAAAGCAGATTCTGGCAATTTTGCCCTTGATATCTTTTCTATCTGTGTCACACTTTAGTCAAAATTTACATAATAATGGGTAGGGAAGTGTTGTGGCACACGAACCAGTGCATATTAGTTCTTAGCCGCTTTCCCAAAAGGCTTGAAAATGCATCAGATTTAATCTAGGTCAAAAAAAAAAAGGAAAAAAAAACCCACTTCCATTTTGTAGGCAGAGGACATTATTATAGAGAGCATTTGTATTCACAAGGGTATGGGAATGACAGAGTGCGACTCCTCCAAAAGAGCTCCCCGGTGCAGCTGAAGGCTGACAGCAAACTAGGACTTGTGGCCAATTAACAGAAAGGCCGTCATAACTTGCAAGGCATGGAGAGAAAAAATTGAGCTCCATGGGATCATTTTTCACTGGCCATTTACAGGGCTGTTACCAGCCTGGAGCATTTGTGCTTTAATGCGATAGGGGCTGTTTGGGGCACACTGGGGCTGATGCACTGCCACTTTGGATGTTAGCACCAGGAGGAAAAATAGAGCCCAGGGTGGAATTTGGCACGTCCTGGTTGTGAATCCATATGAGCCCCTGCCTACATTCAGCTAATGAATTAATATTAGAAGTGGCATTGCTATAATATGTGCTGTCATTAGAGTGGCAATGCGGTTTCCTGGCTGGTGACAGGACTGGTAATACGGTTTCCATCAGGGTGCCAATTATATCAAACTATTAGCAAACCTGAGCTAATTGGGAGGCGGCATTGTTAGAGGTTGATTTCTGCAGTATATGGCAATTCTATCAGGGATTTCTTTGGGAATGAATCATTGCCATCATACTCTCGAGTGACTCTATATACAATAGAGTAAGAAGGTGGTGCAGGTAGGAATCAAAAGGCATCCTTGCCTGAGACACCTTCTTTTTCTGTTCAGCACAATTATAGGGATGGTTGGATTTTTATTTCTGGAAATGTTTTTTGCTTCCCTTTTTCACGATTTTCTGTTTGCTATTCAGGCCATTCATGTTTTAATCTGGTTTTGCATGGAGTCACCCAACCAAAATCTCCTAAGACTTAAAACTACTCTCCTCATACTGGACTGGTGCTGTCCATGCAGGCTAGCTAATTGCACTAAAATCTGTAATGAACAAGAAATGACAGACAAGGCTCCCATTGCACTGCACCAAATGTAATGGATGTGAAAAAGCCTGTTGCTGAACCACACACCTGAACTCCTGTAGCAATAGGTCTTTTTCAGTGGCTTTCATGGAAGAGAATTTTTGACGTATTCATTGGCGCTGAGCAAACGGCAGTGTAGGTCATGGTGGGTTTGGTTGCAAATCACATTGTTCAGGAAGGTGCGATTTACAGAGCACGTATTTCAGCATTCAGGTGAACAGGTGAAATGCATGAGACTCTTTTAAGAGGCAGCCCTGTTGAATTGCAGTGTAGCATTTAAATTTTGGTAGGGGAAGAATGAATGTAGAAATCAGGAGATGTTCGTTTGGAGGGGGGAAAAAAAGAGGAGGAAAAAGAAATCCTCCTTAACTTAAACTAGCTTGAAATGTGCTGGATTGACAAGAAGCTACTGTCCCCATTTTGATTCCAAGCTTGTATGAAGCCAGCACCCGTTCTGCTTGCAAATGCACACACAAAAGTTAGCTTCATTCACAGAAAGAAAGAAACATAGCGGGACTTCACTCATTTAGCCTTCCAGGACCTTCAGGCCCTTGATCTGTCAGCCCCTTAGAATTCAAACACAGCCTTTAAAGGAATTTTCAATTCACAACATGATGACTTTGTTGATGTCCTGAATGTGAATGTATTTTGAATTGAATTAGTCTGCCAGGATTCTATTACTTGCTAAAAGAATACAGAGTTCAATCATCAGATAATCATTATAGCTGTTTTGAAGTGTTTATTTTATTAGTCTAGAAGGTAAAACAAATTTCATACTTTTAAGTTGTTGCAGGCTTTGCAGGCACACTGATAAACTCTTGTATTTCTATACCCTATGGTTAGGGTTCAGATACTGGCAGCAGGTGATAATGTGCACAATGCAGGAGAGATCCAAACTGACAAGTTTTGACAGTTGAAAACTATAGAAACTCATAAATCAGACCAATAAATACAAGGGGGGGGGGGGGTATCCTCCTGTATCTTTTCCCTTTTAATTCCCAAACTTTCAACACATTTTTTTTCAAGCAAATCAAAACCTCAGAGGACCTTGTAGAACAGCGTGTTTTAATTCCTGCTCAGATCCAAGGGTTATTGTCTCCTATTGATGCACATGTGTAATTCCTGGTAATTTTAACCTAGGAATCAGATATTCAGTTTAGGGAGCTGTACGAGACTTTTTTTGCACCCGAAGCAAGATGGAGGTTGCTGTATCCATTCAAGCATGAAATCCTGGCTGAGAGATTAAGCCTCTTACACAGATCCCAGTGCCGTTAACTGCCAGCAAGGACTGTGCAAGCCACATCTCCGAGTGGAGGAGAGCTTCCTTTTGTTAGTTGTTCAGAATTAGGAATGTAAACAGCTCTCACGGAGTAATTAGTCTGTGTTTGGATTGGGAGAAAGTGATAAAAATAATGACATGATGGAGCTCCCAGTCATGTGGCTGTATCTGAGCTGAGCAAAGCTGTCTCTGCTCTGCTGGGTGGATGCGAGGGGTTCACAGGTGGCTAATATGGGTCACAGAGCAGAAGCAGGATGGAAGAAGTCCTATCGCAGGTCACTAACAGCTCTTTAGAAAGATCCTTTCGCTCATAGGAGGAACGGTATTAATTGAAGTTTCATGATGCAAATTCTGCCATTTGTTGTCATTTCAACAATGTGCACAAGCATCCTCCAGAAACCCAGGTTCGTTGTCAGTAGAAATTTATGGGTATTGTGGTGTGAGTCCTCACCATTTGCCCATCTTCTAAATGGTTGCTTTAGTGAAGCTGTAGCTGCATGATCCCCGTGTAATCCGCTGCTGCCATCTTTGGCGGTTACTCAGGTAACATGGTTTCTAGCCGTACACAGGGCTGTTTGCCCCATTCCTGTCTTGCTAAACAGGTTTCTGTGGAAATTAAATAAATAAAATCTCCACCACTGCTGCTAATTGGTGCCTTTGGCAGCCTGAGCAGGGGCTTGTGAATTGAAAGTGTCGTGGAGAATTGAATGTGTCAACTCTCTCCCAATGGCTGGGACTTTGAGGTCTTTTTCTGGCACTAAATTTCCTTTGAAAAAAGAAAAAGGAAAAAAAGAGAGAAAAACCAAGCTGAAATAAGAGATCTTTTCCCTTTTTTTTTGAACAAGGTGTTGAAGTTGAGCATTGTAGTGTACACACTGCGGTGTTTTCTCGTCAGACGCTTTGAGAAGTAGGGCTGGTTTCTGCCTTTGTTTCTCAGGCATCCCATTTGTTGCTATTAGACGCTGTGCAGCACAGGGTGGCAGGTTTTATTCAGTCTGTTCAAGCATCTGGCAGGATAGCCATGAAGTTGTTGCTGATGTCCTTAAGGGACTGTGAGGATCTGCATGATTCATTCAGTCTTTTTTCTAGGTACAAAGAAGAAATGTCTTACGCTGTAGTAAATGCGGTTCCAAGTAGAGCACAACCCAGCTCTCCAAAACACAGGAGATGTGCTGCATCGGAGGTACTGACTGGCAGCACAAGCTCCTGTTCGTTTGGTCAAGTAGATACTAACCCACATGGAGTTAAGCTGGGCTGTATTTCAGGCTGTTGGGGATCAGCAGAACCATGTCCACAACCTGATTCACCTTTTAAGTTTCCTTGAACTGGGAGGGGAGAAGTTTATCACTGTCAGGCTTTGAGTTATTTGGATGTCAGAAAAGTTTAGTTGGGGTTCAAGCGGCTGTCAAGTTTGTTGGTGGTGAATCCAAGATGATGTGTGCAGGGGGATGGAGAGAGGAGGGTCGTGTTTTTCTTTTCTCATAGTAGGAAACATACTTTTTCCAGTGGTGTCACTGATTTGTCTTTGGCAATATTGCATTTTCCTTGGGAAGAAGGAAGGAGGAAAGTTTTTTTAGTAGTTGTCTTTCAGCAGCATCCAGCTACCAGTCTTAAAGCACGTATTAGTTCTGTCCTCTTACACAAGCATCATCCCTTCCAGTATTTCTGCAGAAAGGACTGAATTTGGTACTTTTTTCTATGGGATGTAGTACTGGGCCGAAGACATTATACGCAGAATGCATCTTCACAGCCCACCCATGGGGGCTGCAGTGGTTTGTATCACTTGGCAGCGAGCACCTCTGGAAAGTCTATAGGCTGCGCTGTAAGTGTTTCCTTTGGGGCCCTCTGCACTTTTGCCTTTTCTGTTCTTCTGTGTTGTATATTTTCTTTTTTTAGCCCATCCCTGACCTCTTTAGCAGATTGTCGTGGTTTAAGCCTCTATAACTCACGCAGTCGCTCTCTCACTCACTCCCCCCTCTTTCTTCCCCCCGCTCCCAGAGGGATGGGAAGGAGAATCGAAAGAATGCAACTCCCACAGGTTGAGATAAGAACAGTTTAGTAACTAAGGTAGAACACAAACCGCTACTGCTACCACCAATAATAATAATGACAAGGCAAATACAAGGAAAGAATACAATCGCTCACTACCTATACCCAGCCCAACCCCGCAGTGCACCCCCACCCTTCCAGGTCTCTGCTCTCTGCTTTACATCCTGGGCATGACGTGCTGTGGCATGGGATGCCACTTTGGTCGTTTTGGGTCAGGCGTCCTGTCTCTGCTTCCTCCTGGCTTCCCCTCCTTCCTGAGATCATGAGGCGCAGAAAGTCCTTGGTCAGACCAAAACATTACCAAGCAGTAACTGAAAACACTGGTGTTATCAGCGCTGTTCCCAGGCCGAAAGCTGAAAACACAGCGCTGCACCAGCTACCAAGAAGGAGAAAAATGACTGCTACTGCTAAACCCAGGACACAGATAGCTTCAGAATCAGGTGTACACAACTGGTGCCAATGCTCTCTTCAAATCACAGCAAACTATCTCTGGCTTTGCTGTGGGTTTTGTTTGGGCTTGTTTTTGTTGGAAGATGCAAGCAAAATGAGTCCAGAGAAAGATTTTATCCATGTGTATTTTCAGATGTGTTGGTCTGTGAGCTCAGAAGTCTCCATTTTTGTCAGGGTCCAATGACCTGCGTGGAATATCTGCATGCTTCCCATTAAGCTACTGTTTTCTCCCAGCCCTCATTCACTGAGACATTTTCCTCTTCTGTGCTATTACTTCCCAAAAATGACTAAGTTAAAGGGTATTTCACAGCGTATTTGTCATTCAAGTGCAGTTTGACTAGTTAAAGGGTGTTTCACAGAATATTCATCTTTCAAGTGCAGTTCTTTCAGGTAGTGCCAAGAATGATAAACCGGCAGATTTCAAACTTCTCATTGGAATAAACCCACAGAGCTGGAATATAAAACGAACTCTTTGGACCCATGGTAGAGGACATCACAATTGCAAAATCATGACTATTGCTTGATGTCTTCCCCCCTGAATCCTCTGTCGGGGTTAAAAATCTTAATGTTAAAAAGCTAATAAGCCAAATGAAAAAGCAATAGAAGATTGCCTTTGGAGCCGGCTGTCAGGATAGAAAATATCACACTATTAAATGTCCCAAATTTAGATTTATTTTCCATTTTCATTCCGGAGTAAAATAATTCAGATTTTCAGACTTTTCCAGTGGAATAGGAGATTTAGAAACACAAGAAGCACGAACCATAACAGGCAGTGGCTGTCTGTAATGCTTGTCCCTGCCAAACAGCGTTCATCTCACTGAAATAATTATTAATCCATCTCTGTTGTAAACTGTGAAACTTTAAGAAACCTATTGGTAGTATGAAAACTGTTTCTCTCAGCATTACCTGCCTGCCTGTGTATTGTAATGAATCCAAGCGCTTTTCTGCGTTATGGATAAGCTCACTGCATTCCAGCTGGGAATACGTGATTACCTTTGCTTGTTATAAAGGTAATGGTCATCACTGGCCTGGCTGCAAAGCCATAGGGAGTGTTCACAGTGCGATGCACAGCTTGAGCCAAACAAGAGGCAGTAAAGGGGTGTTCTGGATTCAGCCCTTCCTTCCAAGGTGTGCTATAGGCCACCTCCACACTGTTACTTAAAATGTTTGCTAGCTATGTGTGCTTTCTCCTGGGCCTCCTGTGCTGTTCTGTGGATGCTGTGAGGTTGAACACAAGCAGGCACATCAGGTGGGATGTGATGTTTCACCTTAGTCAACATTAGGGAGCTGATGCAACATCTTTGTTCATTGCCCAGAGGACAGATTACTTTGTCTGTGTTATACTTTGAGGGAACACCAAGGTTTAAGAGTCAGGGACTCTTCTATTTACTGTTCAGTTTTGAATTTCTCTGGAGTCGTAACAAATCTCTGTCTGTGATTAAGAGAATAGCCTTGTTTTCTGGTTCATCAGTAATATCTGTGTCGTTTTGTTTGATATGAAGCAGGTTTTTACTTCAGTAGCCACTTCTTTCTCCCAACTAGCATTACCCAGCATGTTTTTCCTCTCTGCACCCCCATCTGTAGTCACATTGCTCTGTAAGAATTTTGGGGTCTCTTCTTAATGTGACATGGCTCCAAAGCAGGGTCTATGGGACAAGGGCTGCATTCAGCTTCACTCTATTTCCTCTGTGGACAGAATTACAACTCCAAGGGTGATCATACATCACTGATCTACTGCGCTGGGTGGGAGCTATTTAAGCATGAATTTTCCTTATGTCTATATACCTGCAATCTTGGGTTTATGTACATAAGTGAGTGATGCTTTTTAAGTGGTTCCCCCCCCCCCCCCCCAAAGTAAAGTTGAAGTCACAAGCCTGGGAAACTGTGTTAAGCATCATATATGCAGCATGGATGCAAGGTCCCTCTGTAGTAAGCTCTCTGCACATGCCCTGTGCATACCTAAAAACAGATTTCATTGCTGTGGGCCATTACAGATTGCAGCAAGTCAGATCCTGGTCCTTGCTTCTTAGTCCCATGCCTGTCATGTTGTAGCTCTTCCCTGAGGATTTACTTGTGAGCCCTGTCCTGCCCTGGGGCTGGTGTTGAGCTGCCTGGATTGTCTGTCCTGTGGGAAGAGTAACTTTAAGTGTTTACAGTGGAGAAAGTGGCAGCAACGTGTGTTTGGTCCCACAGGAAACCTGATTGGACCATGCTGCCAAAGGGAAAACTGTAGGATTAAGGCAACTGAAACTGTCTTACTGAAGTTAAGACAGATGCAGGGTGAGCAGAGCCTCACTTATGCTGTCAACCATCAGCAGCCTCCACTACCCCACCAGTGGTGAATTCTCCTGTGGCTTATTTTTCACTCCTGTAACTGAGATGAGTGTCCTACCTCCAGTCCCACCTGTTTTCACATGGGGGGAACAAACTATAGCTCTTATATATAAGGCCCCATAAATAAGGTCCTGCTTTAACCTGATTTTCTGCCTGGGATGCAACAATGAATTCCTGCTGCTTGAGCTTGCCCTGTTGCTTATATTCAAAATATAATGGGGAGCCTTCTGAAAAATAGAACCTTATTTATACTATACAAAGCCAATTGGATTTTGGTTAACAATTTCTAAGTGATTACAGTTCACTAACAATGTAGATGTGCTATAGATGCAATGCACAGGGGGTGACCTTTTATTTTAAACCGTAAAAGCTTTCTTTTATTCATGTCATTCAAGCAGCCTCATGATAATTCGCATTTCCAGCTTTCATAATGTGTTGTTCAACCACTGTTTTTTCTCCCTTCCTATTGTACTGTCACAAATCATACTCGCTAATTTCTGAAAGCTTTTCATTTCTCTCTATAGGTTGTTGTTTCGTAACATTTTATACAAGAAAAGCTGCTCTTGAAGCACAGAATGCACTGCACAATATTAAAACTTTACCTGGGGTGAGTACATTTACTTTTTGATTCTAATTATTTTATTGCCAGCAAAAAAATAGCCCTTTTGCTCAAGATGCTGCTGGGTGCCCTACATGACCTTGATCTCTTCAAGGGAGGGTGGATAACCTGATGGTCTCTCCTGTAACAGTGCCAGTCCTGTAGCAATGGCATCATCTCAAAAGGCAGTTGCTCTTCTGTAGAAAGTCCCTTGGCTGGAAAGAGTGCTGATTCCTGCTGACTCCAGGCAGTTACTGAAACACAGTGTGGATTCAGTTCTTTCTTTATTTAAGGGGGAGGGAGGGGGGAGAAACATATGGCAGGAAAACACTGCACTGCTGGGGCTTCTAGTTTGACAAGGGAGAGAAGAGGAAAAGACAAAATACAGCCAACTTTGTTAAATGCAGCCTTTATCCACATGGTTTCTGAACAGCCTGTGTTGGTGTGGTGGCTGCACATCAGGGTACCCTAAAGAGTCCACCAAGTAGCTTCTTGCACAGTGTCGTCCTGTTCCCTGTCACCACCTCTCCTCAGCAACCTGTTCTCACTGACACCTTGCACTGCTGGTTGAAACAATTGTGGTTGTGTTGTACAGACCATAGCTTGTGTTATCTTGCAGATTTAAGTTACAGGCTTAAAAGAAGTATATCACTGGTAATTGCATGATGGAACTCTGAAATATTCTTGTTCCAATGTATTCAATTCTTTTACTGAACATAGTCTAATACTTTGGGGATGGGAAAGGAAAAATATAAAGGGTGGAGGTATATTCTCTCCTGATGTAGGAGAAGTGTTCAACGGTATGGTTGGAGTGTGTGGTTACAGCCACAAAAATAAATGCTTATATACAGCACTGCATAAATAAATAGAACATTGACTGGACTGACAGTTATATGGCCAATATCTCCCTTAGTTCCTATGTGCTGTATGTGCAATTGGACTCTATGTGTTTGAAAAATTCACATCTGGCCAGCTCACTTTGTACAACTCCTGTTAGAAAAGCCACCTCATCTGTCATGAAAATGACCAAGGTAGACAAGTATGTTGGATAGATGCCCATGAGTCCTGCTAATTCACCAAGGTAAAATGGGAATCATTCGCTAGTGAAAACGCTGGAAGAGGCAGTAGGAATTCTGCTGAGGTAGGCCAGCTACAAACAAATGAAAGAAAAATTGTGGCACTTCAGATTCAAGCGATGTTTTCCAGCAACTGCCCCTTGCAAAGGACAGTGTTGAGATCTTACAAGTGGCAGGCTCATCTTTTGAGGGTGCAGGGGGTGGATGTGCCATCCTCAGAGAGAAAGGAATGCTCTGAGAAACAATTCCCTTTGAGACTCCGTCATAACTCAGGTTGAATCTTCTGGCTCTGCAACCCAGTTGTTGGTTCCCATCCTCACTGCCAGAAAATGCTGAGCCCTTGGATAAGTGTTCTCTAGCCCAATTCACCTAATATTGCACTTAACCCAACTGGTTGTGTAATTGCTGTCCAAAATGCTTTGAGTCAAATGGCCGTGCTGACTGGCTGGGTAGGATGGACACTTAAGTGGAAGTGGTCCCAGGCTGGTGGAGCCAGCATCCCCAGGTCCAGGTAGTCTATGGGACCCTACCCCAAAGCTCTACCACATCACTCCCCTTTGAAGCAGAGAGGGTCCTTTTATTTGCTCTGTTCCTCCCTGAGCCCCTCGAGCTGGTTGCTGTGTTTTGAGTGATCTTAGTTATCCCAGTGGGCGATTCAGATGGGCAGACTCCTTCCCTGACTTCCTCATGTATCTCTAGCTCTTCATCATTTAAAGCTGACTTTTGCAGGCTGTGGTTTTCTATCCTGACTGTGAGGTTACAAACTTCTCCTTTAAGGAAACAGGAAAATTACATTCCCGTGACTCTGGGGCCTGGGCTTTAAAAACATTCCTGATACTGCCAGAGATGTGAAGGTTTTCCTTTGAGTTAAGTTGTTATACCTCCTTCTTAAAGGGACACTTCTAACAAAGAGAAACAATGCAAATATAGATTCATTGATTCTCTTTGAGAATGATTCGGCACGTATAACGTGACAGATTCCGTATTCCTATATTTTGCACGTGCTGTATGCTGACATTCAGTGTATATGGTGATACTGCTATGCTGCATCTGTGTGTTCCCAAAATAACTTCATTTCAGCACACTTTAAAGTTGTGGCACACATGCTGAAAACACTTCAATTCATATAGGATTCTCCTGGTATGAAGTTTAGCAATTTCCATGTTGTTAGCCCTTGCCTGCTAAGCAGCTTTCACTGAAAGAGCAGGAATCAGCAGTGGATATATCCACGTGTGAAACAGACTCAGAGAAAATGGAAGCAATCTTCTGGCAGAGTTACAACAAGGGATGAATTTGGATCAGGTTCATTTGGGCATCCAGTGTCAGCCTGCGAGATATGGTACGTAGGAGGTTCTGTAATAAGGTGTCTGCTGGAAACAAAAGAATCCCTGCCTTCCACTTTTACTATAATACCACCATGCATCAGATAAGAGGCATCCTTAATTAGCCCAGGAAGAAAATCCAAGGCAAAGGCAGGTGATTTATTACTGCAAGGTAAGGAATGATGGCAGAGGCAGAAGCAGGGGGCTGCAGGGATGCTGCAGTGGTTGGAACTCGCCTGCTTTTTACCTGCACACACATATAACCCTCACTGCTGCAGTAGCATGGAGGAAAATACATCTGTGTTCATTAAATCATATAGGCCAGATTATTTTGTCTCCTAGTATCATCATTTCTTAAATGCAGACTTGCTTCACATGGCTTGGTAAGCAGGTTTTGGATCAACACTGGTGAAGCCAAAAAAGTGGGGGTTTAAGGTGAAATTTATCCCCCTTCCCATACTGCACATCCAGTTTAATTTAGGGAGGTATTTAAGCAAAGCCAGCAGTGTTCTGTTTCTACATCTACTTTTTGCGTGGGCCTCAATCTTAATGGAGGTATAAAAGCACGAGTGCTTTATCTGCTCGTTTGAGCTGCACCCTTTTAGTGGACATAAAGAAAATAAGACCAGACATAAATGATTAATACAGAATCTTGGAAGAAAATATTGCAGGGTGCCTTGCTGTTTGATTACAAGCCTTGGAATTAGTCAACATTTCCATAATTCTAAACCAATATACACCTGTTTTCCCACTGTGATGTGAAGGCACAACTTAATTTAACAGAAACCCCGCTGTGCTAAATCTCTCATTAAATACCAAGCTAGTTCTGTAATTTAAAGTTGCAGCACCACTATTTTAACTGAATTGCCTTTGTATTATAAAATTAATAAGAAGTTAATGATGCACTTTGCTGTATTCTCTCAGATATGTGTTTTTTTCACAGCGACAACAACAAAAAAGAAAGATAAAGAAGAAAAACATGTCACCAGCTGACATCTCAAGGCTTTTCTGGTTTTAATCATTTTCCTGAGGATAAAATTCATTTAAAAGATTTTTTTTTTTTACACTTTTAAAAACTTTCTGCATAAGCAGGATCAAACATTGTCTTTTTCCTCGTGATTAGTATAATCTCTCTGTTAGTCATAATATTCCTTGTCATGTAATGGAGCTTTTATCTTTCCCCCCCAATGTATTTAGATATCACTTGTTATGGTAGGATTGCTACTAGGCAGAGAAGAAGATATACAGTGTTTGAGAAATACAAGCATATTGATATATATAATACTTATCAACGCAGTAGGGACAGTTCTGTTTTCTTGGTGCTGGCATCACAAGTAGCTTTTATGTCTTGTAAATGAACAACATGAATTTCCAGATGTCTTTTCAGATACTGCATGCAAGCACATAGCTCATAACCTAACTCATAGGGATGTAGTTTATATTATTCAACTTCTAGTCAGGTTTTCCTGGAACGTTTGTTTGGATTTTGTTTTAAAAGGCTGAAGGGAGAAAAGGGAAAACCTCAAATTGAGTGTAATAATGATCTTAGAAATGTGCTTCCTTGGGATGAGATATAGAACTGAGGCCTTAACTAGTCTCATCTTCATTAAGGATCTCATGGCTTTGTTAGTAGTGTTTAACTTCTATTCCCTAAACAAAATAATCCAATAAATTCCACCCATCTAAATGTATTCTGTACCTTCACTTAGATGTAATAATCTTAGTTCCCCTGTGCTCTAATTTGCTGCTTAGTGAAAATTGGCTTCTGTATAGAGGGCAAATCTCAAAGAATTGTATGCAGGGACTGCTTTAGCTGCCTTCATGGCACTGGCATTTTTCATTTGTTTTAGTTTTAACATGCATTAGTTTAAAACCAGAATGTGCTCTATTTTTCCAGCTAATGAATCTTGTAAGATTTCCTGGCAAGAGTTAAGTGCAGATACGTTGCACAAGAGCACTGTATGTTGGTTGGATTCTTGGAGACAAATAGCCAAATAAATACATCTTTAATTTCATGCAGAAGCTGTTTGAAGTCAGGAATCAATGTGAATCCATTTGTAAAATCTACACCTAAAATCTGTCTCTTTGGAGTCTTTGTTCTGCATTTGAAGTTAGATTGATCTGACATGGCAGCAATTATTTGTTGCCTATATGTATATTTTTGCATATATCCTCATAGCTAAGATTATCACAAAAAATAATTAACAGCCCACACTGTTTAAGCCTCAGCATTCCTATGCTTTTAGTGGATTAATGGTTTATGTGGTTCTTATTTCAAGTAGGATATACATTTCCAGGTAGCAGCAAACCCTTTGTATTGAAGTTCTGGCACAAAATTAGGACATTAGCTGTATGAATCAATCTAAATAAGAGTTTAACAATGGAGAAATGCAGTTTTGAGAACGCTCTTAGAACTTTAACAGCAAGGAGGAGTTTGTAAGATCTGTCTTGCAAAATATTCATGGCTTCCTTTGTGCCAGATGTTGTCGAGGGAAAGATTTTTCAGCTTTTACATTATAAGAATAACTGCTGGTTTCATTGAATGTCATTTATGTGACAGGGAAACAGGACTGACTTAGAGGATACTTTTCCATAAGTATCCTGTGCTGGCTGGAAGGAAACTTCAGAGTTTATTTAGGGGTGTAGAATGTGAAAAACTGAATTTTAAAGAGGAACTTGGATCAAAGGAAGGACTCAAAAATGATCAGGGGGGTGAAGCTCCTCTCCTATGGAGTCAGGCTGAGAGAGTTGGGGTTGTTCAGCCTAGAGAAGAGAAATCTTTGGGGCGACATTATTATGGCCTTTCAGTGCTTAAAAGGAGCCTATAACAAAGATGGGGGAAAGACTTTTTAGCAGGGCCTTTTGTTACAGGACAAGGAGTGATAGTTTTAAACTAAATGAGGGGTGATTCAGGCTGAATTTGAGGAAAAATTCTTTACAATGAGGGTGGTAAAGTCCTGGCACAGGTTGCCCAGAGAGGCGGTGGATGCGCTATCCCTGGAGACATTCAAGGCCAGGCTGGATGTGGATCTGGGCAACCTGATCTAGTTAGAGATCTGGTTGGACTAGATGAGCTTTGAAGGTCCCTTCCAACCAAAACCATTCTATGATTCTTCTCTTCTGTCATTCTTCTCTTTTGGTACCCATTCACAGTAGGGTTTGTTCTGCCCTACACCAGGCCGACAGTCATCATCATGACGCCAGTCTGCTTTGGGGCTCCCCCTTGACTCCACAGACCACCTCAGGCTTCACATTGAGTGTAAAACACACTCGGTCTTGCTACGCGCCATGGTGTTGTTATCACATGTATCACAAGGAAGCACCATGGCCCCTCGGGGATATGGGGCTTAAGGGGTTGTAACGTGGGAGAGAAATCTCAGCACTGTGCTGAATCGATTTAGCAGGTTATTTAACCTTCAGAATAATCTGTTTCAAAATGCAGGCATCCATGACAACTTACTATGAATCCACGTTCACTTTCTGATAAAATACTATTTGAACAAGGAGCAAAGAAGCAAATACATTTCTGATTTTCACTTTACATCATGAACTCATTTCTGATGAATATCCCAGTACACTTCTTTCTGGAGTAACATTTTAATATCCAGTTCTCTTCTCTGCTTTAGGCCTTATGAGTTGTCAGTACTGTATGAACATTATGTAAAAATTACCTGTAATAAAGAGGTAATCATCCAATATGACTTGAATAATAGCCTGAATATGATATATCAGTGACTGTGAGAGATTTTGACAAACAGAAAGGGAATTCAAAGAGCAATTAAGTTAGTTAAGGGATTGCAGTGATTGATTTATGATGACAAATTAAACTAATTCAGTACCCATGTAGCATGGCCAAATGCTGTTTAATGAAGGATCCAAAAAGTCTAGAACTGTTTAAAGGATAAAAATAACCAGATGGGAAAGTGGAAGATTCCCAGGGAGCGCTTATTCCTAGGAATTGAGCTACAAGACATTGAATGATGTTGAGAAAGTGAATCTGGCCCATTTCTTCAAAATATTATGCAAATTGAACCACTTAATGATACATATTCCAGCTCCAAAGTGGGTTTTTATTATGCAAATACACCTCTGCCACCTCAGCACAAGTTGCACTAACTTTGCCACGTAAATGAAAAATCAATATTTGCACAAAATTCGGGTACCTTAGCAGAAAGGTTGGGTTTGCACCTACCATTGTGTGAAACACAGGACAGATCACCAACTGATCAACTGTAAAAAATTACTTAGGAGCCCTGTGAAATCCCTGTAAGTAGCAGAGCTTGCAGCTTAATGGTGGAATGATGGTTGTGCAGGCGTAGGGAGAGGGGAATATTGACAGTGAAAATAACTTCTCTAAATTTAATTCAATTCATAATTATATTGTCCTTTTTTCTCAACAAAGAAGTGGGGCAGATTCACCTTCCTCTACAGCCTGACCAGTAGCATAGCTTTCTGGCATGCAGGAGAATGCAGTTCATGTCCTCTCTGGCTTGTTTGTTGTAAGGTTTTAATTTGAATTGACCTTACAGAGCCTTCACCACTGGACTTGGTTGAGACTGGAGGTCACCGTTTCTCCTCTTGAAGCTGTTCCATTGTGTATGAAAATATTAAACTCTCATGGGGTTGAAAGAAATCAAGCAAAAGCACTTGGTTGCCTAGTACTGAGGGCAGTGACTCAAGAATTGTGCTATCTGGATATGAGTCCATGCTCTAATAAGTATTTTTATTATTTGATAAAGCTTGAAATGTTTGGAAGATACTCTCTAAGAATAGGGAAGTACAGGAAGATCTATTGACCTTGAACACTGGGAGAAGGAGGCTAAGCATCGATCTGCCTTACTCAGGGGAGGATGATGCCGCAGCCTAACCCCTGGGTTATGTCAGGATGGTGCAGAGCTGCATGGGTTATGGACATCAGCCAGCTGTTTCAGATCCCAGATGTTCATACGAGACTGTTGCCCTGGTGTAGCGGATCTGCTGAAAAGCCAAGAGCCAGCTGCAAATGCAGTTAGATGCACACTGGATTTTTTAGATAGCTCTTTTGGAGTAGTTCAGGATACTTTTTTTGCAGTATAATAATATTGGGATGGAAACTAAATAATGCAAAATACTGGCTTAGCCACAGAAAAAATCCCTAGTGTGAAGCCCATCCCCAAAATGCCAAACCATTCTGGTGCGTGACTTCTGATTTCCATCACTCTGGACAGTTGAGGTCATCACTTTGCAAAGTGCCTGCAGAGTTTAACATCCAACTTAGAAGATCTTACTCAGCGAGGCTGGAGGATCTGTTCACAGGATATCACTTTCAAGCTGGGTACCCAGAAATCACTGACTGGAGAACCATTTGCTGTGTGCTTCAGAATGGAAAATGGAACACAATTGAGAGGCCATCACTGGAGTACTCTAGGGTATTGCAAAGCTCACCAAGATTTAGGTGGGATGCTTAGCTAAGGATAATAGCCCAGGCACTCTCTTAAGCAGCTATTTATCCTCCCGCTGGTGTTAGCTGTTTTCTGCTATCTGGAACAGAAAGTACAGGTGCTTCAGTCAGCCTCATTAGCACCATGACACAAGCTATTAAAATTGTCTTTGTAATGAAAAAGTAGTTCAGGGAGCCTTCCTAGCTGCCTGACTATTCCTACAGTAGTGAAATTAGAAAGGCGAATCATAAACAATGTTGCAGGCATCAGGAAGCAACATCATTAGAGATGCCCTTGGATGCCATTTACCTGCCTTAACAGTGATGTTTGGCACCCGTGGGTTTGAGTTATGTTGTGACTGAAGAGGCTGGGCTTCATGGCACGTTTATAGCAGAGAGGTTGGTTGTTTAGCAGTCTTCTGCCATTGCGTCCAGCCCTATGAGCTGTGCTGCTTCTTTCAAAGACTTCTGTTGCATGGTCTGTGGCTCTGTGCATTGCTATCAAAGGGATGCAGTGATGTCTCATTTAGTGTTTGTACTCCTGTGGTGGTGCAGGAAGCTGAGGAATCCCTAACTAGCTTTCTTCCATCTCAATCAGGTAATGAACCATGCTGTTGAGATGCACCATGCTGTTAGATGTGACAACATACATGATGAGAGAGAAAACCTAAGTTCTGACTTCTCTGTGGTCATTAGAAACCCCATAATACATCCTGGAAAACCAGGTGAAACTGGGTGGCTTGATTGAGCCTCCTGCTCTAGTAACACACTTTGGCAATTATATTCTGCCTAATTAAAAACACTCTTTGCAGACCCAGAGAGATAATTGATTTTTTGCTCTTTGTCCAGAAGAAATTACCATCTTCATTAGCTTAGTTGGAGGAGCCACTTCTTTGTCTGCTCTTCCCCTGTGGTATGCAGGAGCAATCCTTCCTCCTCTTGCCAGTGGGGTCGCTGGGGCTGCTAGAAATATTTTGGATTCATTTGGGTGCAGGTACCAATCTGGGGTACAAATGTGTTCAACTGATGGTCATGGTAGACGTCCAAAACCTGTAGGGACACTAAAATGGGCTCTGAATTCCCAACCTGAAAAGTTAAGAAAGATCCCTGATTGCAGAGCTTGTATTTTGTGCTGTCAGCGTATGGAGCGAGTGATCAGCACCCTCTGAAACAGAGAGCAAATATCATTAAAGTGTTAAATACCTTTTAGTGGGAAAAGCAGTACCAGAATGGGTAAAGCTAATGTTTGTCTTACTTTTGGACTGGCCCATCTTTTCACTTGCAGCTTTGCTGAAATCAGTAATGGCTTTGCTCCCAGAATGCAGCCTGAATATCTCCAGGAGCAGAGAGAAGCAGTCATTGAAAAACATGCCACCATAACTCCATTTATTAGTGAAAGCCCATTTCTATTGCCTTGTGCCAGGGAAGTTAAAAAAGCAAAAACTGAAAAAAAGCCCCACCATTGAACTAAACAGAGTCTTAAGCAGTGGTAAACAAAATGTAGCTTCCTTTGTGGTTGATTTTTATCCAGCTGCAGCCAAATATCAAAGCGATATCAAAGGAAAGCTACCCATTAATTAATTCAGACTGGCTTCACAAAGCAAGCTGGAGCTTTTGCTGATATCTGATTCTGACAACTTCCTAATCTTCACAAGTTGTCATTAAGAGTGGCATTAAAGCAGTCTGCAGTCAATCCCAGCTCTCGCCCGTTGTAACTCAGAGATGGGCTATCTCCCATCGCAGGAGGAGGGGGGATGCGCAAGCAGGGGTTAGAATAAGCAACTTTGCTTCTTTGCAAATGGAATTTGCAATGTATCAGGGAATCTCATGAATACATTGCCTCTGTCATTCATTCTACGAATGCTCACCCAATGCCACTTGCAACCATTACAAGTTGCAGGGAGTGGAAATTTTCTCTTCTGAAAGAGAAACATAAGGAAAAAACAGAGAGGGAAAAAAAAGAAAGCTCATGTCTGAAAGGAATAATTGGAAGTCTGTAATGATCTTTAAGAAAAGTATGAATAGAGCCTTATGACTGTTTTCAAGATAGAGAACTTAGGATTCTGGGCTGAATACGATTGTGGAAAATAAGATGCTAATCAGAGGGTAAGATTAATTTTAAACTAAGAACTTTAAGCAGCCTAGTCTAGTAGTAGGTGTCCCTGCCCATGACAGGGGGTTGGAACTGAATGAGCTTTAAGGTCCCTAACAACCCAAAACATTCCGTGATTGTACAAACTGAAAGCCGGGCACCTCCGTAAGTGAAGCTTGTAATTCCACTGTGAAAATAAACAAAACACTCCTGTGTTCCTTACTGCTACCAGGATCTTTCAATGGGATTACAGCCTCATGCAGAGACGCGAGGTATGTGATACCTTTATATTTCTATTCAACTGTGAATGGCTCAAATGATTGAAGGGAGTCTGTGTTCCAGACCACCACTTGAGCAAGTATCTGCCAGAGAGCAGCTAATAGCATTTTGTGGCCAATTCATGAGGATACCTTTGAGGAAAATATGCTGTGTTATTATACAGTATGTTCATTTCCAATATTGCAAGGAATACAGAGAGGATAAATGCCTTTGTGGGAGTACCTCACCACACAACATGGATGTAGATGGTGCATTTATTTCCTCCAGGGACAAGCGCTGCCCAAATACTATTGACAAATGGGAATTCTTTTTGATTGTGCACAGAGCTGAGGATTTACCATCATAAATAAAACTTAGATCAAGTATCAGGAAAAAACAGTATCTGTCCAATTAGAATAATCTTCTAAAAGAAACAAAGGTAAATCCCAGTCCTTAAAGGCATTTGAGGTAGGAAAGGATTAGAAAATATATGATAGGCAGTAATCCTGTAGTGGCATTAAGTCATCCAATATGAGCTACTGGATTTTGTCATCTCTCATTTCTGCAGTTGCTAAGAAGTGAAAGAAATTACTATGCTTGTGTGAATATAGAATCCTCCTATTTGTACAAAAATATATGATTAACCCAAAATAAAGACATTGGTAAGTAAGGGCTACAGTCAGTTTAAACACTGTGCTTATACACTTATATCTGAATGGCTCTGAGGGTTGCTCAGGCAGGCGTGTCCCTTGCCTCCTGTGACTCTATTGACTTTGCAAAGAGCGACAGGGGTTTATCCCAGTTTAGAAGTGTCCTGATAGCTAACAGCTCTCAAGTCTGACACTTGTCTTCCTCCCTATTGACATGACAGCCAAAAATAGAGGGTGTGACTTGGTGAAAATGTTTTTTCTGCACCCATGCCGTCTTCCCCTGTGCTTTCGTTGCCTTCTGCAACCTTCACTGAAGCTGCAGCAGCCCTCGGGCTGCATTAGCCCTGCTCAGAAAAAACAGCATACGCCAAGAAAAAGGGAATTCAAGACTTCCCGTAGCTCCAAATGCTGCCTCTGGAGCAGGTAGGATGAATGATGTAAGAGCTTTTTGCTCAGTTGGTTTTATCAGAGGACCTTCCTGATAGCTCTTGGTGGCCTCCAGCTGTTCCACCTGAAGCCATCTCTGCAAAGAGATTTCTTTGACCTTTAGGCAAGTTGTGCATAAAGATGTTACTCACGGGGCACAGCACAGAGAAAACTTCTAAATGAGTAGAATAGCAATATAAAGAATAAATAACAGAAGGCAACTTTCCACATACTGGAATTTACCATGCCTACTTGCAGCATGATGGTGCTTTTTCAAGAGAATCAAGGGGCCCAGTCTGTGGAAAAATGCATTAAGGTTCATATTTGGGGGCAGATGCTAGTTGAGAGCGTTACAGATGGGTGGAGGGAGGTTGATTTTGACCTTCCTGTTCCTGATACTGTCCCTTTTACTAATGAAAGCTTAATCACAGCTCAGTCCAAGTACCACCGCCAGCTGGAACTGACTCATCCATCAAAAAATATATGTTTCTGCTAATGTTGTCCATTTTTTCCTTGTTTGTTTAACTTCCCAACCAATGAATTTAAATACATTAGAATTCCTTCAGATTAGCATCATCAATGCATATTGCATGTTTAGTATGAATAAAAAATACTTCTCTCTTCCCAAAGAAAACAACTGGCAAAGGACATTAGCTACAGAGATGCAAAAAAAAAAAAAAACCCTAAAGAGAATGAGTTCTTACAAGGGGTGGTTAAAAATTGCATGGTTACTTAATGTGATTGTGGCTGCTCTTTGTAATTGTATGTATACACAACTAGAGGTTCATCTTTTCATGTGGACAGTGCGTGCTTGTGTATGTTTGTGGCTGGAGACTGCAATAACATTCTGTTTTCATAGATGGATCAAATATCAAGCTATCTTTTTTTTTCATTCTCTTTCCACAGCCAGATTATTTCACCACTGCAGAGTATTGGCATAACACTGGGAGCTTTTATTTGGATGCCTATACTGGATAGTTGTGGAAAATTCCTGTAACTTCAGCTCATGGAGAGCTTAAATAGAATTTATGAGCCATATCCTCATTTGGCGTAACATATTATGGCTCTACTGGTTAAACAATAAAACTGTACTGCTTACCCCAGCTGATTGCAGTCAGGAGAGGAGGATTTTTGACATCTTCATTCAAAACCCCTTTTCTACCTGAATGCTTTGGCTATTCCCTGCAATATTTAGAGGGGCAGGCTGTTGACAAGTAGTTGAGGATTAGTCTGTGTTTGGTAACAGGGAGGAATTTGACTGCCTGACTGACTGCTGGAAAGGTGGGAATTGTGGATCAAGACTTGTATTCTGGACTCAGAACTGCTCTGCACCTTTGCTAAGTAAAAACAGCAGCAGCCCCACATCATCGGTGCCAACTCTTTGTATGAATTGTACCCTTTGCTCTAATTTAAAAGGTAGAATTTCAATAGAAGTTATAATTTTGATGCTTTTGGGGCTTATTTTAGACTTACCTCAATCACCCTTTTTTAGCTAGATGTTCTTGCTGGTACATTGTAATGCAAATATGAAAGCTTTCCAAGAAGAACTTTAAAAAAGCTTTACATTAAAAATAAAATAAAATAAAATCCCATAGCCTAGAATTTGAGTTTTGTACCTGATAATAGACCCTACTTTCTCTCAGAAGAGGGGACCAAGTGTGTTGTTGGATCAAGGTGACCTTCCATGCTGCAGAAAGAGTCAGGCAACATTTCAGAAAGGCAAGAATGTATAGTCAGGGGCTAAGATCCACTTAGTAAATGAACAGAAAAATCTGTGATGTGAAACTGAAGAAGTGGTAGAGGCTGTTTTTTCTCTATTGAGTGAAGCCCCAAAATGGAGAAGATAAATGCAGATGAGATAACGTTGTGAAGGAAACAGAGGAGCCCCTGACTACGCGTTCTTGCCTTTCTGAAATGTTTCTATCTCTAGTCATTCCATTCAAAGGGTTACTTCCTTAATTTCAGCTTGGCAAAGGTAAAGGATATTGCTGAGCATAATCACATGGTGTTTTCCCAGAGCATAGTTCACAGAGGAGACAGTACATGCAAGCACAGAACAGCATAAATCTTAAAATAAAACTTCTGCAAAACAAGCATTTAAAAACCTGGTAGCCATGCCCTCAGTCACAGCGAGTTTGTGTTTTGCATTACAAAAGCCATTGCATGTTTTTAAAAGCCTTTCGTTTAAACCTAGTTTATTCACAGTCATTAGTAGCCTAAAAGAGACCTTATTCTATTTTTGGTTAAGATTATGTTTTGAGGAGAAGGAGAAGAAGGGGGTAGAGGATTGCTTTGTTTTTCTCAGAGGTTTCTAAAAGTCATCCTAGATGTTGATGTGGAATCAGAGGGATTTATGTAGAAAGTGAGGGGTTCATGTGGCCCAGGCTCAAACATGAGCACCTGAAAATGGTACCCACAGCCTGAGCTACTTGAAGTTTTCCATTTGGCAGAAAGAGAGGGTTTTTTAAGATGGGAACATCATGTTGAGTCTTCACAGATTCTGAAGTCATAAATGAGAAGGGCAAACTTCCCTGAACATGCCCTCAGGAGCCAGCGCTTCCTAAGCAGGGGATTTTATTTTTGCTAGGAGAAAAAATGTGAAATATGCCTCTTCAGACCACTAAAGTTAGCACAAGCCTGTGCTTTGCCGCCTCCCCCTTCTGGGATAGTTAAGGGACCTCTGTTTCATTCCTGTGGTAGGCAGAAAGACTTCACAGAAGATGAGATAATAGGTAGCATGTTTTGGCTTTGTTCTAGCTCTGTTTTCCAAATGTTAGTATAGGGGAAGTGCTCTTAGATTTGAAGGAAAAGTACTCCTTTTTAAGTCTGAACCTCCTGTTGACTTCTGGAAACCAACACCCAACCAGGGAGACGGAAGAAAGTACGGCTTCAGAACACTTGAGTCATGTCCAGTGGGACACTGACTGTAAGGCTTGTGTCATGCTGGGAATTGAGTCTTGGCATCATAGGTCATGCTGGGCAAATCCACCCAAGCACAAGGCTGCATTAGTTATTAGCTGAGATCCCCAACCCACGACAGCTTCACTGGCATTTGGTTCCTCCAGCTATCCTGGATGTCTGCTTCAGGTTCTTATGTTGCATGTTTAGTAGGGTATCTAGGGAGTAATGTAAAAAGAAACCTGCTTGTGTGGAGTACACCTGCTCATTAATGCCTTGCCTACACCTGGTGATAAAACTACAAGATGTTGGCTTGAGAGACTTAGCTTCAGTCATGGAATAATCCCACATAAATCATGTCTAGCCTCTGTGCCTTTTTTTCCCTCCTTGTCTTCCTTTCTGCTAGAAAGAGGTAGCAGCAGTAAGCACTTCGCAATGGTACTGGAAGGAGAAATCAATTAGAGCGTGAGGAACTTGGGTTTTGCTGTGGTGCAGACAGCTTGCCTGCCTCCCTTTGGATAGTCACTGTGGGCCATGCCGTGCCTCCCCACATGAGGCTGGGCAAGTCGACGCTTCAGTGCACTTCATTTTCCACTCAGAAATGTGGGCAGTGGTTTTTGGTCCTCGCAGTCACCTTGAATGGGTGTTAAAACTCAGTCAATTAATGTCATGGAGAGTTTTGTTGCCTTTCTGTGCCTTATCATTTTAATGCAAGGGGGGGGGAATGAACACTTTGGTATCCAAACTTCAATTGGCAAAATGTCAACAAAAGTTATTGCTGCTGCAGATGAGATGGATAACTCTTGCTGTTAAAATAATATCTGATGTTTTGCTTGGATGTCTAATGGATTTGCTTTGTAAGAATGGATGATACAAAATATCCCCAAGGCGTTATTCCCAACAAGATATAGAATCCCACTTAATGTCTATTTTTAGGATTCAGTAGGTTCTGTAAAGGCTCATTTGTTTGAAGAGAAGCTAGTTAATCACTTTAGTTTCCGTGTGATTTTGAAGAGAGAAATTTTGGTCATACCTCTGCTTCCTTATCTTGGCTCCGTTTGGCTCAAGTGTGTCCTGGAGTTGTTGCCATTTGTGTGGGTGGTAAGAAATGAAGGAATTAAATAAATGGAGTAGAACAGCTAACAGAGCAGCAGTAGTTATTTGTACATTAGGAAGCGAAGTTGTCACTTCTAAGACCGCCAACTTTTTCATTTCTATATGAGGGTACAGCTTCTGAAGGAGACGGCGCCTTATAGCCTAATTAGTAAATGTACGGGAGGAACAGCAGGATGCAGGGCTGCCTGTGGAAGGAATCGCTGGAATATTGTTATTAGTATTATTATTATTTTAAAACACAGCATTGTTTTTAGTCTCTCGAGCTAATGTTCAGTTTAACTTGAATTTAAAACACGGAGTGTAGAGGATTGCAAATGACTGAGCTGGAAAGCTTCCAATAGTCATTGAATTTCAGCAGTTCCTGTGTTATCCGGTAAAAGAAACAACTTGTTTTAAGCAAGCTATATGCTTGTTTCTACGCTCTAAATAGAAAATAATGATGTTATGCATTACTGCATGGACTATATTTGGCATCCATCAGCAATATCCATTTTCTCCTGCTTTTCTCCCTTCCTTCTTCCCTCTCTGCTTTTCCCTCTCTCTCCAGCATATGCATATATATGTGTCTGACGGTAATCTAGGATGCCAAGAAACAGACCACAGTCCTCTACTACTAAAATTGTATGAATACCTAACACAGTTTAAATCCCTTAAATTGGGATTTATGAAAGGATGACAGCAAACAATCTTCTGACTATGCCATTGCTCAGGCAGTTACAGCTACTGCTTTGCATTTATTTGTGAGAGTCTATGTGACGGATGCTCATTTGTTCTCCTTTTACCTATGGATAAACTAAGGTAAATGGCTTAAACCAGTAATAGGAATCCAAAGCCCTGCCTGCATGGGTAAAGCAAGTAGGATCATGGCACTGGTCTCAATGCCAGTTAACACTTTCCTGCCCAGTGTGTGGACATATTTGGGGGAATAAATTGAACTAGATAATGTTCCCACTAAGCAGTATGGACAAGGACATCCTGCTTTGAGAGGAAGGTGAAGTATAGCTGTGAAAATGGAAGCTGTGCCACACCACTTCTCTTAAGAACCAGAGAGTGGCCCCTTGCCTCTTCTATTCACTGGCATTTATTTGGCCTCAGAAGCTGTCCCCAGTTCCTGGAGAAGTTCACTGAAGCTGTTGCCAGATATTGACTGTGTAATTCTAGTTAGTTTGACCCCAGAGAAGTCATTCTAAACAGTTCTTTTCAATAGGAAAATACACCTCTTTCACTCTTGGGAAACTTGCATTACTTGTGAGTCACAAGGGTTTAAAAAAGCAAAACCAGTTGGCATTAAAGTGATGTGAGAAATACATTTAAGAGCTCTTCCAAAAGCATTCTACTGAGAAACTTGGGAGATGAAAGCTGAAACAAGGGGCTACAGGGGTGCATGTAGAGGTGTCTAATCACTAGATAGTCCAGAAAAACAATGATCTCTGAAGACACTGAAAATCATTTCGTTCTCTGGTGCTCAAGGACCATTTTTTCTTCTTCCCCATTCTTTTGGTAGGTCCTTTCTGACTTCCAGACTCAGTGAAGGTGTTCAGGGACCTGGCAAGTAGAGATTTGGGTTCTTCTTTTCCTTGGACTACTTAGTCTAATTAAGCTGCACTCACTAATTGGATCAGGAGCTTGGAGAAAACTTTAAATTCCTTCCCAGACCAGAGTCAGGCAAAGAAAGGAAATTTTTACCACCATTTTTCATGCTGATGCCTCCTTAGGGGCTTTTTTTCTTCCTTGCCCTCAGCCTGTCCCTGCTGCTCCTTAATATTTTCTTCCTGTTTGGTTTTCCTATGGGTCCCAAAAAGTTTATGGATTTATAACCCTTCCCCCAAGAAAAGTATTAGGATTTTATTAAGGTCTGACATTTCTTCTCTTTTCCACATCCTCTCCTGCCATTTTACAAATCTGAGATGTACAAACTGTGAAAGAAATCCCCTTTGGCTTCAACAATAATTGTTAGCAAGAAGCAAGTCCCAGAGTACTATAAATGACAAGATACATGCAGGCTGTCATCATTTACTCATACTGCAGTTAGTTTGGTTTGGATGTTACCCGAATAACCCAAGTTCTTCAAATTTACCCTTTGCTTGGGGGAAGGTTTAGCTCAATTCTCTGTTGTGTTGCCCTATGATGCTGTCTGCAAGGGTGACAGGTAAGGGACAAACTGAGCAGGAGCATGGCTAGAAACTTAGAGCCGTGGCAGATGACAGGGAAGAGAGGAATGGAACAGGTCTGAAGAGGGCTACGAGCTCTAGAAACCTACTAATGGCTTTAGAGGGTTGTAGCAAGACAATGAGAGGAATGCTAAGGGGTGAGGAGTCATGGATAATGTCCTCCACACACATCCCCCAAACTCCCATGATGTAAAGTCACACTCTGCTTAACTTCAGAGGACTTTCAGAGGTCTTCAACTGACATACTGAGCTGGGGAAAGGTTTATGTACATTTGAGCTCCTTTCTTGCCAAGCGGTTTTCTTTCTTCAGGGCATGAGGAATGATGGGAACAAGGCACATGCAGTCTGTCACAGCAGGAATGGAGAATAAAAGCTGCTAATGGATGTAGTGACAGTGTATGAAGGTGTTTTTGCAATGGGACATAAAATAATGATTTTTTTCTTAGTCTAATTACGTGGTCAGAGTTTTGGAGGCACTGAGGGCACCCACATTTCACAGTCTCAAAACAGCTGCAGCAAGTTGAGTTCATCAGCTCCTCATCTTCGCTGAAAGGCATTTCCTGCTTTTTAATCACCCAAGTCTTCTGTAAAACAAACATACTCACATATGTAACAACATACCTCTTATTGAACCAACCGATATGGATCACTTGGAGTGTTGACTGCCTTGGCCTACAAACCTTGCTTCACTTGCAGAAATTACTGCTTGCAGGAAGTCTTTAGCCTACCTAGATCAGCTGAGTGCCCATTTCTCTTCAGAAAATGAATGGAAAGCAGGTGCCCAAAAGCCTTTCCACCAAATGTGTATAAATGAGATGTAAGGCAAGGCGGTGGTGATTCAGAGTATGTCGATCCCATGCTCAGCCATGCCTGGAGACATTTCTTCCCCATTCACCTGTAGCATTTAAGATTACTTAAACAGGTTTAACATTACATCTGATTTGAAGCATCCCCTGACTAAATACAAGCCATAAGCTGATCACCTTGTACAATGTGCAAGCACACAATAGTAATCACAGCTAAAGACTCTGCTAAATGCTAGGCTGCACACACCTTGTTTGGTGTTTGTTTTGTATACAGAAGGTAGCATGACTGAATAACAAGGATGCCAAGTTACAGATGGGGTTGTGGAATCATATTTGACAGCCGATTCAAGTAATCTGGCAGAAATGATGACTTAATCACCACAACAGATTCCGAATTCCCAGATAGAATTCCACCCAGGTTAATCTAATTTCCTTGCAATATTTTTTGCCAGAAATAGACTCTTAGCTAGCTTGTTTTCTCTCATGCAAACGTCACACGGCTGTGACAAGAATGTAAATAGGTTGTGTTATTATCGTCAAAAAGATGACTTTTGAGGCTCTAAAGCTGAGGAAGGTGCCTTTGAGAAGATTTTGGGTTGCTCTGCTGTGTTTTCTCTAATGAAGTTATGTTTACATATGGTGGGATGTACTCTGGAAAAAAAAGTAGAGGGGAAGATTTCACTAGTTAATTGTCATTCCAGGCTATGGCTGGGTCCTGCTGCTGCCCTCGACATAGCCAGTGGCCAGATTCCCATTGATTTCAGGGGATTTACAGGATTGCATGTTTCACAACTGTTTTCTTCCCATTTGGTTCCCACCTCAGCACCCCTGCTTGGGATGTGCTCATGGAGAAGCGGTGATGTGCTTGGCCTCAGGCTTTGTGTGGCCTCTGTGACAGCTCAGGCCATGGATGGAGCCCCCCCTTTGCTGCCAGCACTGCCGCAAGGCACCGAGCAACCCTGGGCAATGGGTATTTGCCTGCTCTTGTTTTTTTAAACAGTGGCATGGTGTGTTTTGAGACCTGGGGATAGAGAGCATGGGTAGGTCATAACATTTCTGGACGCACAACTATGTTCAATAGAGCTCTCTAACACACTGCTGAGGAGATGCTGTTCCTTACAGCCCGTACTCCAGTCTGGTTTTGATATGCCTGTGCCAGAGGAAAGTGCCCATGCTCAGAAAGAACTTGCCTGAGAGCTGTGCTGCTCTCCTTAACTGCATAGTCTGAGCACAGGATGATGTTAATGTCTATAAGTTACTTACTGCAGTTATTTTTCTTACTCTTGCCTATTTATTAATTGCAACTGTGCATTCATAAATACCATGTTTTCATAAGCAAAGGTTTCTTTAAGTGCAGAAGAAAATTTTTCCTGTTTTTCTATGTTGACAACATGACATACCGAGAAATCACTTACCTTGAGACCCATAAATGTACGGCTTTGTAATGTATAGCTACAATAACAGCTTTCCGATTAAGACATGAAATCCTTCGTTTCAGTAGACAACATGATTCTAGTGAGTGGCATCTAATTTGAAACAGGTTTATACCATCTATAATCTTTTGGAGGGCCTCGGAAAGCACAGCTATTTTATTATTTTATAGCCTGCAGTTATACAAGCAAGATATAAAACACACAGATTTTCTCTTTTGCTCATCATAGAGTAAAAGGATAGTATCTATTTAGACTTTGTCTCTGCCCCTTTAATTTTCTTATTCACTGCACACTTCTTTGAGATTCATTCTTTTTTCTTTTCTTTCCTTTCCTTTTCTTTTCCGCACCTACTTTTAAATATTTTATGGGTAGAGAGCTTATAATATGTATTGTCACGGTAGTTGTCTCTAGAGGTCAGCAATGAGTTTAATAATGAGATGCGAACCAGTGACTCTGTAAAACCCATTTCAGGTTATAAATGGCATGTTTTATTGAATCTAGTGTTAAAGGTTGTTAACGTATCAATTGGTGATGGTCAGGGTTAAACAAGCTTCAACACGAGCCCTCTTATGTTAGAAAACTGTCAGTAATGTATTTTTCCACCATCACCTTCACCGAAGCCGTGTTTGTGTATCGCATCCATTTTACCATGGGTATTCTGCAGTTTAAACTCTCCAGGCCTGATCTGAATCTTTTATTAGTATCGTACCAATATAATACTGTTCAGCACAAGGGCATCACTCCTGACTTTGGCTTGCTGGTGCGAAGAGAACATGGTCCATGGGGTTTTAGCAGGAACTCCTGAAATAGGTCAAAACCCAGATGAAGCTCTCTTCTTGCTTTGTGAACAGCAGATCATTGACTTAGTGCCTTAGTGTTTGTTAGGTGACACTGATCTTTATGTTGTGACCCTGGGGCTGCAAAAATAACTTTTTCACATGAATTTGGTCTAAAGTTTTTTTCCTCTGGTTCAGGCGGTTTGAAAAGTGAAAGTTTTTTAACACTGTTACAGTTGCCTTTATTCAAAATAACTCCACTTAGGGGCATATAGATGCAGCTAGAGAGAGCACGATAGATTCTCTGCTATAAAATGTATGTAGCAATGGATTTGGGTTGGGTTTTTCTTCTGTAACCTTCATATTCCCAAATTGACAATATTCAGTATTCTGTCTTCTATCTTCTCACCACTCATTGCTCCTCAGAGATGTCAATAAGTGCAACTGTCTCATGAAGCACGTTACATCTCTTTCCTTCTTTAACTTTCTTGCTTGCTGAGTGGACATGCTGCATCGCATTCCTATGAATTTGAAGTCTCCTGCAGTGCCCAGTGTATTGTTGATGCCAGGATAAATGTTAAGCACTAGTTAAAAAAGGTAGAGTACAATAAAAGTTCCCTTTTTTCTATAAAGTAGATTGAATAAGAGTGGTGGCAGACAAGTGCTGGGCTATTAAAGTCCATTTGGGAAACAAATGATTCAAAGAGAACAGAGTTGTTAAAATTGAAGTGAATTTCTGCATCCTGGTGACTACATCCACCTTGTGGCTTTGCCTTTTCCTTAGGGCACAGTGGGGAGCTTTGCAAGCAGTACAGGGAATGCATCGATTCACAGGGCTGGGGAGCATTCTGAACTTTGAGTAAATCTTACAGGAGCATTCACAGCAATACTTGATGTTTTCTAAAGAATCTAGCAACTGTGTCCCTGGAGGTTAAGTGGCTCCACCAAAAGCGATGCAGATTTGGTCTCCTGAGCTGCTTTGAAAGCACATTTGAAATGAGTGCATAGATGTTCTATCCTGCTCAGCTGTTTTTGTTTTCCAAAGTTTGCCATAATAGTCTTTTAAACCTGAATTGCCTCTGACATTTTCAGGCAATACTCTGTTCTGCTGCACTGAGAAATGATAGAAAAGCAGAAAGAGCAGAGATTTTTACTTGCTCACATGAAATGGTGAGGAATTGCTGAGGAGAGAACAGGCAGCGTGTCCCTGCTGCTGCTGGAAGGTTTGTGCAGTCAAATCCCTGCAATTCTGCAGGCCCCTGTGAAAGAAAATAAAAGTGGGCTTTTTTTGCAAGCTTAAACATCTCCCACATTGAAAGTCAGTGTGAGGTCAGTTCTGAAGGCGTTTGTGAAAATGCCACAAAATTTCCCGGAATCCATCAGAGTGGACACGCAGCTGGCTATAACCAGTGTCCGGTTGAAAAGCCACACATGGATCAGAGGGAGCTCAACTGTTGCGTTGCTACTCCTGAAACAAAAGAAAGCACCATTCATAAAACATTTGTTATCAACAATTCAGTGGGGGGGGAGCATCATTTAGTAATGGAAGCTGAGGACACGCCATACAGAGCGTGCCAAGGTAGGATGCGGTGTGATGCTCAGCACAGCATGAAAACGGGGGCAGGTTTCTTTTGCAGTAAGAGTTACATGAATGGAGGAAGGGGCTGAAAAGCAAAATATATTGGGATTTTTTATGGAAACGAGAATTATGCCATGTTGTGAAGGAAGCTTTATGAATGAATGTGTAATAAAACAAAGTATAATAAACAGTTATAGGAAGTTATCTGAGGAAGCACAAGTCTGTTCCTCTTCAGTCCTGAAAGAATCAGCACGTTTTTTTAATTACAAGCAAAGTTCATTTGTCAAACTCGACTCCTCTGAGTATGTTTGAAATGCTTGCTAGCTCTTAAATTACTTGAAAATTCCATCTCGGTTTTGGCAGTAGTTGAGCTCAAGGAAAAAACATTGGTGAAACAGAAACCAAGCATGCCATAAACTAATGAGGGCTGTAACTTTAGAGGTCTTCTGAAACTAGATACAGCAAATTAAAGTTTTATATGAGTCCTGTGGGCCCAATGATCTATTTTTTTTAATCTTCCTGCTTATAAAATGTTTCTTTACAATTTTGTTTTTTTCTTACAAGCCTATAATATAGTGTTATTTTGAATTTATATCATTTCAGCATGTTTAATATTAATCGTGTATCTTTTTAGCCTTTCATTAGAAACATGATTCTTGATTTTTTTATGACTATCCAACCTGCCTTACTCTTTTCCATTTTTGCTTTTAGATGCATCATCCTATTCAGATGAAACCTGCAGATAGTGAAAAGTCAAATGGTATGTGTTTAATTTATTTCTGCTTAATCGTGACTCTTTCTAAACTAAAGTGAACACAACATTGTGAGAGTTTTTGCTTTACTTCTTGCGTGGCAAAAATGGTATCAGATAGTTTCCCTACACCTGACATGTTGGGGAAGATGCTGACCTGCTCTGAACTCCCATTTATCCTCTGCTTTAAAGAAGGAAGTGTTCTGGAAAACAGTTTTCCTTGTACCTGCTGTATGTCACAGCCTTCCTCACCACATACATCTTTCCCTTGTGTTCACTTAGCAGCGAGGTGACGTGGGAGCACCTGGTACTGATAAGATGGAGATGCAATTTTTAATGGTGAAAATAAAAAAGAAAAGAAGCAAAACCCATTCCTGTGTTAACAAACCGTGTAAGCAGCTGATGGGCCTCAAACGTTTGTCTAAACTTAACTTTTAGGGAATGAAGCTGTTCTGAATCTGAGCCAAATTTAGCTTTTAATTATATGCTTGGCTCTGAACTGGGAAACCCACCTTGCAGCTCCCTGTATATTCCTCTCAGCATTTGTAAAATGAATGCTATAAAGACAGTAATATTCAGAATATCAGGGTACTGCCTAAGTGGATGTATATGACATGCAAAATAGATGGCATGCTAAATCTATTAAACATGCCAGGTTTGTATATTCAAGGAAATAAGATAATGGAATGGTAACGCAACCTGGCTCTGTGTGACTCTTTAAAAATATATACATGTGTATACTTTGCCCCTTGATTTGTTCCTGTAATTTTCTAAAATGTATGTTAAAGATATCATCTGCCTTCTTAGATTGCAAGAGCTTCATTTTCCCACAAGGCCCACATAATCAGAGCTGGTTCCTCCAACAGGCATCTTTGCACCTCATTAATTAGTAATCAGGGCAGAAGCCGTGCACTTAGAGATCTACATACCTGCAAATGTAAATGATGATTGGGCTCTAAATCTCTCCGCAAGGCTTTTTTAAGGCTTCTTTTTTTTTTTTTTTTTTTTTTTTTTCTGATTGTAGTGCATCCCATTTTCAGGCTTCTCCAAGGATTATGAAGTTTGGAAGGAAATTAAAACTTAGCCTTACACTAGGTTTCCTATTATGACAGCTCTCTAAACAAAACTGGCCTCAAATGCAGCAAATTAGAGCCATTACCCATCTGTAATGGAGTGCTGCTCGCTCATGGGTTGAGTTTTGGCAGTGATTTCTTGCTGTCTTTGGATGCTCAGAAGAGAGGCCAAGGCACCTGCACGGGCAGAAAGACCAAACTTTTCAGGTCCCACGATGCTTAAGGACAACTTTGCTGTTGGGATCCAAACTCCACTGCCTAGTATTTATTGTGCTTGCAGTGGGCACAGTTTTCCCTTAAGTACAGAATCACTGGCCTGATCCTCTGAACTAATAGTGCCTATGAATTCTTCCTTGAAAAACAAATCTCACCTCAAGTTCCTTGGCAAAGTAGAAAAATAAGAGGCAGTGGGCCAAAATTGGCTCTCAATGAGTTCCTTGTTCATTGCCTGAAGTTTTTATTCCTGACGGAGATTGAATATATTGGCGAAGCACTATTGGGAATTGTGCAAATTCTGTATTGCTCTTAGGTCCTCACTGCTGCTGTTAGACTGGGGTTATCTTCGTGGTACTCCCGTTTGCACTGCACTATTCCTAGTGTGACAGTCAGGAAGGATTGGTTTTTTTGCTTTTCCTTGCCTTTCTTTCTAATTTTGGGGAAAACACATTGATAGATCAAAGGTAGAAGTTGTCAAATTAAATACATTTTTAAATTTAGACTCCTGGGAGGTGTAGGTACTTCTGGGGGTGCTGAAATCTTCTTTTTTAATAACTGGGGAAACAGAAGGCAAACTAAAACCATAATGATACTAACAATGATACAACTCAGAAGGACAGGATGTAGGGGCAGGGTGCATGGAGGAGGTGAGAGTTTGCAAGCAGCTTGGAGAGCCAAAAAGAGAAAGAAAAGCAGTATGGGGAATGTGAAGGCCTGTTTGGCACGTGTTTCCCATATGCTTCAGGCTATATATCTGAGGAGGTGTATTATCTGTGCCAAGTTTACAGCAAATTGTAAACTGTACCTCTTCAACCAGATTGGTAAGTTCAAAGGCGAAAAGAAAGAAGGCATGCCAAGGAATCTTGATTTTCATGATCTGTGGTGTTTGAGCTTTTGAGGAATGCTTGGAACCCTTTGATTTCTGAGTAGTGTTTCTCAAGTTTCAAAGTGGTTGAAGAAATTCCCTTGGTCAAAATCTCCAGATAGCTTATGGAAAGTTATGTAGGAGAGTTTGAAAACTCATTACAATTCTGAGCTTGCACGTATTTGTGAAGGCTTGAGAGACCTGACCAAGTTCCACAGGGAGGATGAGACGTCCCCTAATTCTTCGTACACAGGTTTACAAACATCATTTGCTGTGGGATAAGATGTCCCCTCCCCATCTTGAGTCCCTTGCAAAAAAGTTTGAATGAGCACCAGGACAGAATGCTCCTCCTTCTCCGTCACTGTTCCTGTCTTTACATGTATGCATTGTTTCAGAAGCCTGTCCCTTAGTATGAAAGGCTGAGGCCACCCCATGGAAAATGGGAGATGGGTATGAAAGAGACACCTTCTGCACACATTTGACTTACTGCCTGGGCACTTCCACAAGATTAGGAGTTCGTTAGCTACCTGACGATCTGTTTCCTTCTGAATAGGAACTGGGTGGGTGCTTGACCTTGCACAGTCCTCTCCATACCTTCCCTACATACAGTAGCTCATGTGTCTGAGTTACCTGTCTTCTCAAGCAGGTGAAGCAAATCTTAATTTGTTCCACCAAGCATTTAGCAGCTACAGTTGATGGGGAAAGACTTGCCTTTAAATCTAATTAATTTGTCTACCCTGGAGGGTTCTGAAAATGCTTTTATTGTTCAGAAATGTAACATCCCTGAAAGATTTTCAGATGATGAATTTTGCAGTGTGTCCTGATCTGATCACCCATTAGGTCTGGTCTGACCACCTTTATATTGTTAGGTGGTTATTTCAACCTATCTACAAAGTCTTGGTTGAGGATTACCTTCCAGAAAAGCAAGGGTTCAAGACTTTCAAGGCTCCACTATTGCTATATTCATCTTGACTGTTAACCACTCACAGTATTTGTCTGTTTAAGGATATTTTCCCTTCTTCATACATAGGTGCTTCCTGCACTTTAGTGCAGAAAAGCACATAAACATGTCTGTAGCCAATGATATGCTACAATTCAGCAAATACTTAGATGTGTCTTGGATCAGGATTTGAATACAGTTGATACTTTCAGGTGCATGTCCCATGGACAGTTGTCTTGGGTTCATGACAGCAGCATTCTTTTAAGCGGACCAAAGCATCACCACTTCTGGGAAAATGACAAAATTTTCTATTAAAAAAAAAAAGGTGGGGGGGAGGGTGTAGCTGAGTAATTTAAAATTTATTTCTATTAGTGAAAACTTGAAAAAATAATTTTGAAATTCCAAGTGGCGTAACTTTGCCGCTTTGGAGGGAGTAATTAAATGCCATATGTTAGCACTAACACATAGCAAAGTTGATAATTAATGCAGGCAGCTCCGGATCCAGGTGTGACTTTGACAGATTGTATGCAAGGGGTTTTTCACAGGCTTACAAATAGGGATAAAATGTCTGTTTTCCTCCTTCCCTTCTGGATGGAAAACAACCCAAACACAAAAAACCAAAACAACCAAAAAAACCCCTTTGTACACGATTAACTATTTCTTTATCTGCTTAAAAGAGAAGGTGACTTCTGGATGGAAAATGCACTCTGTGACTGCGCTGCTCAAATGTGTATAATCATAGAATCATAGCATAGTTAGGGTTGGAAAGGACCTTAAGATCATTCAGTTCCAACCTGCCTGCCATGGGCAGGGACACCTCCCACTAAACTATGCCATCCAAGGCTCTGTCCAACCTGGCCTTGAACACCACAAGGGATGGAGCATTCACAACTTCCCTGGGCACCCCAGTCCAGTGCCTCACCACCCTTACAGTAAAGAATTTCTTCCTCATATCCAATCTAAACTTCCCCTGTTTAAGTCTGAACCCGTTACCCCTTGTCCTCTCACTACAGTCCCTCATGAAGAGTCCTTCCCCAGCATCCCTATAGGCCCCCTTCAGATACTGGGAGGCTGCTATGAGGTCTCCACACAGCCCTCTCTTCTCCAGGCTGAACAGCCCCAACTTTCTCAGCCTATCTTCATACAGGAGGTGTTCCAGTCCCCTGATCATAATAATGGGTTATAATTTAGATTTTTTTTTTAGGACAGAATTTTGGAGGTTTAGAAGAAAGAGAATGGAAGTTTGTTGAATCTTCAGGGAGATCTCCCATGATTATTACAGGGTTTAATTCCTTTGTACCATTCAGAAAACAATCTACTCCCTTATTCTCCTGGGCTAGTGCAAGCAATCTAACCCAGCCTGCAAGAAATGCTCATTTCTGAAGCAAATTGAGTAAAGCTAAAAAATTAGACCCTTCAGGATGTTATTCTGCAAGTTGGATGTAGTGCTGTCAGAAGGCAGGAGGCTCAGATTTAAAGAAACAGAGATAAACTTTGGTGGCTAAGGTAGCACTCTGGATTCCAACACTATACTTAGGCACCCATGCTAGTGATTGCAGAGCTAGTCTTGATGGCATTATGAGATCAACTCATTTTAAAATAGATACTAGCACTGGGTTTCTGTGCTCAGGCAGAAGTTTCCCACCCAAATACGTCAGGCTTAGCACTGGAAGTATCGTACTAGCTGCCCTGGCAGCATAGCTAATCTGTGTTGGTAGTATCTTTGAGTGGATTAGAAATGAACCCATAACTAGTTAATCAAGATACTGGGCAGCTTCACACCTTCCTTCATGTAAGTAGAACTTCAGATCTGGCTGCTTCTGCTCCGTCAATGAGGGGTACTCAGCCACCACATCCTGCTAGCTGCTTATGGATAGCTGTATCTACTTCATGCCCCCAGAGGTGCAAAATGGCCAGAAAGTACAATTAGGCCTATAAGCGAGGTTAAGAAAGAATATCAAACACTTGCCAAAATATTTTCATTAATTTTATGGATTTTGAATCACTGAAACCTACCTCTAGTGTGGGAGAATTATCAAGCTGCAGTGAAATGGTTATGAGATGTGTATGATACAGAGCTTTGTGCCCTGTTATCCTTCCCCCTAGCCATCTCCTTTGGCTGCTGTCATTGTTTAAAGTACTCACAGCTCCCAAGCTTTGTCCAGTCCCCCAGAGCTCATTTATTGTTCCTGCAGCTGGAGCTCAAGGCATCCATGTGTTATCATGTTGACCAACTTTTGGGAGCTGACTGGAAGGTAAAAGCCCTGTCTACTGTCAGTAACAAGGAAGAGACTTCCATGAAAAAAGCCATCCCATCTTAATGAGAGAGGCAAGGTCAGCTACTCTTCGGAGGAGCCCTTGGTGCTGACAGCAGCCAACTGCTACCATTTTAGCTGAGTCTAAAATTGGACACCTAAATGTAGATGATTGAAGTTAGGCAAGATGGCTTTGGACTACTATCATTTCTCCAGACAGCAGCGGGTAGTGCCTTTCCCAATCTCAGTGCCTCGTTTGCATGTGTTTAATGTTGAGCTCCTCATTTTACAGTGTATGGGAGCAACCAAACACACAGGCAAATCAGCAGGCTTGTCTATCAAAAGGGAGGCTTGCTAACCTCTAAATGTGTTTGACTCATACTTCTTGCAGTCTGTTGTGTGTTTGATTCTCAAGCCATGCCTGCATGGCAGGTAAGAATTCATTTTAGAAAGAGAGAAGTGACCAGAGATGTAGAAACAAATCCACACAGCCAGTCTTACAGAGGTAAAAAAGCATTCCTTATTCTGCATGAGAATATGTTGTTAAAAGCTCTTTCAGCCTAATAATATCAGATGTTCTATCAGATGGAGTGAAAACCTGTCATCTTGATCCTGACAATTGTCCCTTTAAATGTTTCTTATGCTGGGCCCCTAGCCAAAAAAAAGAATAGCAATTCTCTTAAGCTTCAACACTGATCAGCAGTGACTAATAGCACTGAATGCAGAGCACGTCATCATATCAATATGTTTTCTGTACTCTGAGCATTCTTTGTGAAATCTGCATTTTTAAGATGTACAGTACATGGGAGCTGGATGTTTAATTCACTATAAAATCACCCTCAAGCTTCAAAACTGCAAATCATGTTAGTTAAATGGCATATTTATAGGTTTACTAGCAAAACTGAAGGAGGCCGGTGGGGAGTTTTTCATCTGCTACTCTTTGGAAAATTAAAACAAAGCCTTCCTGTTTGCATTTCATTTCTTTTGAATCTCCATGTGAATCTCTTTGGCTTGAATCTTTGTCCTTGCACCTAAGCAGGACCCAAGGTACTTCCAAGGCACTGTCCAGCTTGGCCAGTAGCTATTTTTAAGACAGTTGGGGTTTAGTCACCCTTAGGGTAGACCTGCACACTGCATTTCACACCTAAAATCAACCCAAATTTAAATGGTTGATGCTAGCTGAATCACAGGTAAAGAAGGTTCGTAACACAGAGCAGAAGGCAATGCTTGGACCCATGCTTGGCACCAAGGCTTCCTCCAGCCTGACCTTGGTGTGTGGTAAGGAGAAATCCATACCTGGAAGTCCAGCTGGGTCCTCATACACTTTCCTGCACCCTGGCCATAGTGTGTGGCTGTTGCCGAGGGGACAGGCTGGCCAGGGGCCTTTCTCCAAGAGATTACTCAAGGCAATATAGGAATTGTAGGCAGCCAAGATACAGGCATCCTTTCACCCGCAAAAGTGACAACCTAGACTCTCCTTGTGTTTGTGAGCAAGGCGAATCAGTTTAACCATCCTTAAAATAATCAGTAGCATCAGGGCAAATCATATCTTATGAATCAAATGTAAAGTTTCATTGTAAGACATAAATATATATTTATATATACCACCTATATAAATCCCAGCTGGCAAGTCTTATCTGCAATCCCAGTTATTCAGCTCCTGATCTGTATATAACTGTCTCATCCCATGCATTCATCGTTTGTTAACCCTTTCTGGAGGGTTAACCTGCATGCGGAACCTCACTATGAAGTGTGAATAAAATGTTGAGTCTCGTGGATTCTCTGCTGAGGAAAATTTCTTCTCCTGGGGGTTATATTCATGCCCGTTTTCTTGCAAGCTTGTAGAGGGAGACGCTTGGATTGCAGGGGTTGGTGTCTGTTTTGGACTCTGAAAAATGCAGTCTTGGTGTTTGCTTGCATAAAAGCTACAAATACCTTTTAAAGTCAGCAGTTCTAAGGAAAAAAATCATTTTAAGCACCTCCCACAATCAAGAAACATGAACCTCTTCTTTTTATTGTTAAAATTATTAAATGCACTTGAAGTGTTGACGTATAACACAAACAAAATCCTGTGAAAATGGACACTGTTTCTTATTCCTCAGCTGCAGTTTATTCCATGTGACAAACTTGCACAAATAAAGCCGAGAGAGTTGGGGAGCAAGAGAAGATTCATTATATTCTCTTTTTTTTGTAAGCCCAGAAATGAAAATACTTCATTACAAAAATAATTTGCACAATAATAGAAATAAGTAAGTGCACTGCAGACTCTCTGGAGTAAAGCTTTCCTTCTCTCTTTGCTTCCCGCAAACTCTGACAGTCTGCTCATTAACAGTGAATTGGATTTACATGCAATTTCAAGAGAAGAAGAAAGCACTGCTGTATACAGTATTATACAGTAGCATAATAAGCACGCAGATTTCTGGTTGGAGGATTTTTTAGATGGGAGGGTGCATTTTTAAGTCTTTTCAGGGTGGTTTAAGTTTTTATGCTCTATTCCATTTTTTACAAGAGTCTGCACAGCTTTAGACCCATAAATTTGAGTTTGATTAACAGGACTGCATGTGTCCTGGTGCAGCAGTCCAACTTTTGCTGTTTTGGTGACAATGCAGGCAGGAAATACTCTACCAATAATTCAGGTAAAGCACCTTTGTCATGGGGTTTTGCAAACTCAGCATCAGTACGAATCAAGGGGTGTTAAAGTAATGCCCTGGAATATGCCTTGTATCCTCCTGAAGGGGAGAGGGCTGTGGCAGTCTGAAATAAAAAGCAGGGAAACTTAATGCATTTTTTCTTTCCAGAGCAGTCATTACACATCTGCCTTTCGAGTGCCATTGCATTAAGTTGGCTGAAATTGAAAGCTCAGATAGAAGCTGCTCTCTCAAAACATTTCTCAGGAATCTTTTTCATTAGCTCGTATCACTACACGCACAATCCCTTCTTTGCCCTCACCCCTGTCATGATTTCTTTCATACCGGATGGAGGTGAGGGGATTTATTTGAATTGGAGTCTATGCAAAGATGTCTTTAAAAGTCTCTCTAACAGAGGATGCTTTTTTCTTAGAAGCTGTGATGGGGAGGCATATGCAGAATGACTAAGGCAGCCAATTACTCCTTTATATAAACAGCAAGCACCACTAGAAAAAGGAGAGAGAGAATGAAAAATGAGAGATTTTGGGTGGGGGAGGAAGGAGGGGAGGGAGGTTGTAAGTATAAAGTGTTTGCCTTAGGACTTGTCTTCAGTTACAGAGCCAGACTCACATGACTGGAGCTTGGTTTGATGTGGTAATGAAGCATTGATCACAGGAAAAAGATGAAATGGCCTTTGCTTATTCATTATTTTTATCTTCTAGCTGTGGAAGACAGAAAATTGTTCATAGGAATGGTTTCGAAGAAGTGTAATGAGAATGATATCAGGGTGATGTTTTCTCCGTTCGGCCAGATAGAAGAATGCCGAATCCTTCGGGGACCGGATGGGCTGAGCAGAGGTGAGTGTGCAGTCTGTAAAGTCTCTTTCCTTGAGTACTAATTGGGAGCTATATGTCACAGCCAAGGTAGGCACAGCCGCTGTCTGCAGCTAGAGGTTACGCTGTAATACGTCCCACGTGATGAAGGTATCCACATGAACTTTTCACAGTGGCTGAAATTGTCACCTTTTATTTCCAGTGTCAGAAAGGTCTCGGTGCCAACATATTAACTTGTGTTATCACCCTGTTTGTCAGCTGGAAAGGTTCCTTTGCGTGCTGAGAAAACACCCTCAGTTTTCTGCTCTCACAAAATCAAAGATCCTTCCCTGACCCCATTTCTGCTTTGTAGCATAAGGCCAAAAAAAGAAAAAGGGCTGTAAAGACTGAAGGCATACAGGGTCATGGGAACTGGCCCACATTGTAGCACTATCTCCTCCGTTCCTGTGTTTTCTATAACTATATGCAAAACATAGGTCTGCTGTAACTGAGAAACAAAGAGGTTAGCTTGAACTGAGAGCTTTGCCTAGACAAAAGTTTCTGAGTTTTTAAGTCTCGTGCCTTTATCACAACCCCAAAACCACGACAGGGGTGTTAAGCAGCACCACCAAGAGTAGTCAAGGAGCTGACTTGAACTTTGGAAACAACTGGCAGCACAGACTTCCATAGCCTTTTGAGTGCAAAAGTGCCTTTTGGGGTACTCTGAAAACATTGAAAGAAAAATCAATGTACATTGATGACCCAGGCTGCATATTAACTCCATGGCATATGGACCTGAAATTATTCTCAGAGTGTGAACCTTCTCAAAAAGTCAGTTCCAGGTGGTGCTGAGTGGATAAGAAAATAGTGATAGTCCTGTCTGGCAGTGTGAAGGATGCTGTGGCCACAGCCATTTAACGGCACAGGGATTGAAGTAGTTTCAGGTCTGGAGCTGTGAAAACATCATTTCTGTTTCTATAGAAAAAAAAAGAAAAATTAGAAAGCACAGTTTATGCATTTTATTACATTTTCAAAAGGCATGGAAAAAATAATAGTACTCATTTTGCATACAGGCATAGGTATAGATGCAGATATTTTTCTTAACTTTTGGATCTACTTGTTTCCAGAAGCCTATAGCATCTGGAGTATTTTGTGCAACAATCTGTGCATGGGGTTTTTTTGTTCTTTGTGCAGCCCAGCTTCTTTGAAACACCTATAAATTTCAGCAGGGGAAGTTGCAGGTATTCCTAGATTTCATGGCACTGCTTGAAAGTACTTGCTATGCTACTTCTGAATAATAAAGACTTCTTGAAAAGACACTCTGACAATAAATAGGAAGACCCAAGAAAATTCTGCACTTTCATGCATGCTTAATCTGCATCCCAAAACTTTTGGAGCTGGGATGTAGCAGTACCTTCAGGCAAGGAGAGCTGCGGGATCATTGCTTTTGCCTTGGGAAAGTCGGGGGAAAGGTCTGAGGTTGGTTCCTGCAGCTCAGTGATGAATGGTAACTGGTGGAGTCAAGTGCTGTTGTTATCTTTCTAGACCCAACACAAATACTTCTGATTTTTACTTAATTTAATTTCATAAGTAGCACAGAGAAGGGGTGATGGAAGACACAGTGGGAAAGGAGCTAAGTAACTGCTGAAATAACAAGGTCTGGGCATCGTATGTTTTGAGCCCCAAAAAGATTTAACTGACTCTTCAGCATCACCCATCAAAGAAATGGATCTTTTCTGGGATCCATAGAAATCCCACTGCATACTTTTTTTTATTCAACATACATTGGGCACAGTATGAGCATAGAAAGGTAATTATGAAATCTGAGAGGGTAACTGAGGTTGGTGGGGTAGTTTTGTTCTGTTGTAAATACCCATCTCATGATAATCAGAAACTGAGATTTTATGCCATGTTGCCAATGTATGAGGCAGGGCAGTGTCGTCTGCTGCCCAGCAGAGCTGTAGAATTAATGTGCTGCTCTCTCTTGCTGGAGGCTGAAGATCTCAGTCCAGGTAGGTCACACAGCAGCAGTCAGAGCAGAGCTGCAACTGGGGTTTATTTCGGTCACAATCACGACTGATATTCTATCATGCCCACATGCATCATGCCTTGTTAAACTTGAATTGCTTTCTACACACCCATGTTCACACTTGAAAATGAGTTCAGCTGTGCCAGCCAGGTTTGCAGGCAGATGTTTATCAGCTTCACAAAACCACCACTCCATGAGAGAAAGCAAAGTGCTGGGAAAATGGTTGATATTGCAGTTGAAATGAAAAGTGCTAAGGGAGATTTGCAGTGAAGGAAGCTTGGCTGAAAAAGCACAGGGTGAAAAGCTGCTTCACAAAACAAGAGGGAGAATTTATGCAGTTAAGTCTTCGTAACCAGTTCCAATACTTAATGAGTTTTAATTCATGTTACGGTTTCCAAGGTGTTAATTCGCTTTGCCACAAACAGTATTTGTTTTCCCAGCATCCGTCCGGATGCACTTTCCTCCTAGACACAGAGGGTTGAATGAAAAATAGTCACTGTCTTAGGAAAACACTGTCCTCACCATGCCAGAGCCTTTGGGAACTCTCAGTGCTCACAGCAGTGCAATGGAAATATAGTCCAATAAACTCTATTTGGCATCTCTTTTCAATTGCGTAACAAGTGCACATCATGGTATCATGGATGAAAAGAGCTTGAAAAGTATATTCATTAGTATTTATGCCAACTTTTGAGCTTTGTTAAAGGGTTCAGGCAAATAATCTTTATTACCAGCAGTTGCAAGGAATAGCTCCAGGTTACACAGCTCAGTAGAACAGTTTTGGTTTGTGTTGGTTGTTTTTTCCTTAGTGAAGAGTAAAACGGTTTCAGTTGACTTTTAGGCCGTGTCTACACTACAACAGCAACCTTGCCACTCGTATGGTAGTAGTCTGCTGTCAGCTCATAGGCAAGAGGTAGGGTTGTAGTGTACCACATGGCTTCAGTAGAAAGGAGAAATCCTGTCCTGTGGCGTCAAGGGAAAATGTAACACTTTGTGATGAGTGTGATATAAGTGCTAAGGTAAAGAGAGAAATGGAGGAAGATTGAGCTGGTTGTTTCTATCATAGTTTCTAGCCAAGAATTGGCAGACCTTTAATAAAGTCACACCCATTGCTGTCACTACTGATAATGGACCATCAGCATTTCCACTTCAAATTCCTGTTGTCAGCTGTTTGAAACTCATCTGTAAAATGAGACTAAAATAACGATACAAAGCTCCAGTGGTGAAGCAGCGTTTTTTAAAGAAACTGGGATGGGTTTTTTCCCCACTGTTGTTCTCTCCTGCGTCTAAGAAATAATTGTTGTTTCTATCTGTAACTTGTTAGATTCCAGCCAGCTCCAAGAAATAGGCAGCAACCAAAAGGCATTGACTTCCAAAGGCTCGGGGATAGTCCCCGTGAAATTAGTTGGCTGGCAAAGAGTAATTCCTAGCTGTGAAAAGCATTAAAAAAATAGAAATACCCTGTTGGCTATAGAGATAAAGAAAACAGGGACTCAGCAGACATGGAGGCTGGCCTTGGCTTTAGCAGGGTTCATGGGACTATCTAAAGAAGCTTGCCACTGCCTGTACTATATTCATTATTCAAAGAGAAGGATTCAGCCTGCAGGGTTGTTTAATCCAGCACTTTTTCTGAAGAGCTAAGTATGCTTTACAGAAATTCATGATTCTGATATCATGTGCTAAGCTTCATTATCATGAAAAAGCAGAAGTGAACTGCCTCAGATGATTAAGATTTGAAATCACTTATTGTAAAGGACTTAAGGAAACTTTCAGACCTCCTGACACCTAGCACTATGTAGAGTCTACAGTGACCGCAGATGCCAACACAGACAGCCATGCAATGATAGCTGGAGTGCACAAAAATAGCCAGAAATACCGAGGTTTGATCTATGTCTGTGCCACTGACATACTGTATTGACCTTAGGTGAGTTGGTCTCTCATCATCTCTCTGTTGTCCCATTCCTTAAAATAAGGATAGCAATGCTCCTCTACCTTTGTAAAATGCTTTTTTTTTAGATCAGTGGATCAGTATCTCTGTATCACTCAAGGAATTATTGCCAGCCATAATGATGATAAAAAAATCCTCTTATTCTTATCACAGGAGCACCACACAGCAAATTATTCCTCTGTATTGCTAAGTGAAGATTCATATAACAGATAACAGAAAGAAGTCAACTGGGTTAATAGCATGCACTGAAAAAAACTGCTAATAACATGTGCAGATGGTTGAATATACCATGAAAACTGTGGAAAAGCTCAAAATGCATATTTCTACATCTTCTAGGCTCCTGATTATATGGTTTTTTTAAACAAAACATCACATGGGACAAGTGAACATTTCTGCAGACATTGATTCCAAGGATTTTTTTCTTTCTTTCTTTCTTTGCTTTAATAGGAAGATTTCATTTAGAAATGGCATGGAGAGTTATACCATGAGAGCTATACCGTGGTCAGGCAATTTAATTTCATTAAAATCCATTCATAACTTTCAGATTCCGCATTTTTCTTGATTAATTAGTAAAAGAAAATGAGTATTTCTATCATAATGAATTGCAGTGAAGGGTAGACGAGGAGGTTTTATGACTGTTTGTTTTTCCTTACGGATACTTACTGCTCCTTTCTGAGCTAAAGTAATGTGAAGTACCAGCCATGGGAACAGCCTGGATTAGGGGCCGCCTTCTGACGTGTGTATCAGTAAGTGATACAAAACAAAGTGCAAGGGCTGTATCCTTAGTAGCTCTTCAGATGCACTTCCACGTCTTATTTCTTTTGCTGTAATGTGGTAACCTTTTACGTTTCTCCAATCATTATGGCACATTTAATTTTCTTTTTCCCCCACTGAAACTCTTTTGAAGTTGGGAAGGCAAAACACATCCAAGTGACCAGTGTCTCTGCTGGCCTTTGGCCAGTAGCTACATCTCAGATTTCCATTACTGCAGCTTTGCAGCAATCCCTCCCCGGAGGGAAGTCTGAAATGAAATCATTTACAAGAGTTTTTATTCCAGGAAGAGGGTCACTGAGGCACTGTTAGAGAACGTGGGCTTTGGTTCCTGTTTGAGTCTCGGTTTGTGTGAATTCCAGTTGCTGAAGGCTGTGCTTCGTGGTTAATTGACTGTCCAATTAGAAATGCTTCAAGGGAACCATGAACTTCAGGAAATTTAAAATCTATAATCTGTCATCTGGTCGATAGTCAAGAGAAGTGAGTAAAGCCAAAGAGCTGAGGCATGTTTACAGGACGTGCCTCTCATTACCTTTATGGGTCTGATATGCATAAAGAGCTTCACTGTGACTTTTTCAAAATGATTTGCTTTGGGCTGAGTTGTTGCACTTGGTCTCAGACCTGTCATTGTGTGTCTTAAGCAATACCTAATGACCAAATGTCCGTACAGTAAACAATTTGATGTCTTAATTTGGAGCTGAAATGTGTTTTAACCACTGAGACAGATTTTTGTGTGATGTCTTCATTAGAAGGCTGTTTCCCAGGCTGTTCCTTCCTTCAGACTGTGCTACATTAACAGCGTAGAGTAGGGAAAGTCTACTTTGCACCCTCAGCTAGAAATATTTTAACACAACTAGAGCTTATTTTTATCACACTTCAATTTCCATAGCTTTTTATTCGAGCCTTATCTTTTCTTTAAATAGAGGCTTTCATCTCAGAGGATCCCAAATACTTCTTGCAGGAGTATTTTGGCAGCTTTTCACTATTGTTTCTTAACAGAAATGGACGAAAAACCTTGTTTATGGTGAACCACTTACACCACCAGCTGCACAGTCACCATACGTAGTACAGCGATTGCTCAGATGACTTTGAAATCCTCTTGAGCCTCCTTGTGTGTCAAAAGGGTCACTGTGCATTTATTTTCTTTATAATTGATTACATCTGCCTTTCTTTCATCTCCAGAACTTCAGAGCATTGGTTTTAAACTTCCATTTTTAACTCTAGGCCTGATTCAAACATGTCTAAAGCTTTTGTATCTCCCTTTGGCTTCACTGAGGTTTTGGGGGCTTTAATATCTCTGGTAGACCATGGTAGTTTTATGTGGGAGGTTTCTTGTGTAGGTATGAAATCAGACCCCTTACCTTGAGGCTTCTGTAGTTGAAAACGTTCTACTTCACTTGAGGCTCGCAAGTATTGATGTTCATAGAATCATAGAATAGTTAGGGTTGGAAAGGACCTTAAGATCATCCAGTTCCAACCCCCCTGCCATGGGGAGGGACACCTCACACTAAATCATGCCACCCAAGGCTCTGTTAGACTGTGCACGAACTGCTGACTGAACGTTTCAAAACAGTCAAAAAGCCTGAGATGCTAAGGATCAAGTGAAGTGGGAGCTGAAATGGGGCAATGCTGAGCTTTTTAGTATTTCAAATAGTTAAGATGCTTGAGCAGCAAGCCCAAGGTTTGGGATTGCACAGGTTGAGGACAGAGCTTGACAATGTCATAGTTTCTTCAAAATTCCTTTCAGTTTGGGGTGGGATGCAAGTAAGGACCAGCGCTGTGAGTTTAGATGTTCTCTCAGCTGAGATGGTGAATGTGGCAATGTGCTCCAAAGCATCTTTGATGGCAGGGCTGGGTGCCTGCCTCTAATAGTGCCTGCAGGAAGAAATCACTGCAAGCAACCTTTCCCCGGTCAATCATTTATCTGGTGCAGGATGTGAGAAGGCAGCCTTGGAGAAACAACTCAAACTCTTAAACCTCCTTTCTCCCTCCCTTTTTGTCTCTGTTAGTGATCCCTGACATTTTGAAACCAGAGGAGATAAATAATTGCAAGGTGACTTGCAGGTTGGCTGTATTTACAAAAGGATTTTTATTTTTCTTTTGTGGTTAGGTAGCTGGTGGTACAAAACAAAGCAATTTCAAGGCATTACCTATAGAAATATCCCTCTCTCCATGTTTTCTCTCTCAAATTGCTCCATAACTCCGGTAAGAAGGGAGTAATTGAAATAATCGGGACTCAGTATGGTAGAACAGAAATAGTTTGCTTGTAGCTATTGGTCCGGAAGACCTCGGCCCACAGCACTACAACCAGTGCGCTGTTTCATAAGATGAGGTAAGAAGCCATGAAAATCTTCCTTGTTTCCTTGCACCACAAGGCATGAAATGTGATTAGTCTTGTCCTTGTATAATTGTGATTTACGGTCTTAAGCTGGCAGTATGTTCCCGGAAGACCACCTGTATTCATGAGATACAGTGAGTGACAGTATGCTGGAAAAGGTTTTCCCAAACCCTCAGAAACTGCCTCAACAAGAGTACAGGATGGTTCAGGCAGAGCTCATCTGGCTTAAACAACTGAAATACAGTGTCCTTAGGCACCAACTTCTGATTAAATTCCAGGTGCCCAACAAAACTGTCCTCCTAAAGTGTATAGGTACCCTACATAGAAAGATAAAGGTACTGCCATTGACTGTAGCACAGAATACAGGTATCTCAGCAGTACAGCTTTTCTGAATATCTAAATAATATATGGAAGTTCAGTGATGGAGTTAAGTGGTCTGAGTCCTATGATATAAGCTTAGCTCCCCTCTGGTGTAGCAGTCTGGTCATGAAGGAAAGGGTCCCATGGTTCACACATAATAAAACATATACGATCCCATGGTTCACACATAATAACTATACAAATTTTGTGTATGAGTGTCCAGGTTTGGTAGCTGTAAAAATAACCCTTGAGTGCAAATATATGTAACAAGATGAAAAGATGGTTAAATCAGCTAGAATTCAATTGGGGTGCTGATGGTTACAAGTGAAGGTCCAGATTTTCAAATAATTTAGAAATAAGGTTGTCTACTGATTTTTCAGCATGGTTATTGAGTCAAATAGAGTATTTACTGTGCAAATGGCCACTGTCCATCGGTGGGAAATGGCCTGCCGACTGGATGTAACAAGGGGATCTAACCTTGTAGCCTCTGGCTGGCAAAGTGTAATTAAAATGCAGTCCCCTCTTCTCTGTGGAATGCTGTTTCCAAATGCTCATATTCAAGCTGCATAACCTCATTCATCAGGCATTCCCCTTGCCTGGAGAACAACTTTCTGTCAAATGGGTAGTTCTCTAAATGGCACTTTACAGAGATCTGCTATGAAGGTCTTTGCCTCCACAACAAAGACAGCAGGATCCATGCAAATGGCTTTGGGCTGGGGAATGAGAAGGGAGGTTTTGCAATAGTTTTGGGCACTGAAAGGCCCCAACAACTGAGCGTTGTGGTTAAGAAGAGAAAAACCTTAAGGGAGGGGAGAGAGAGTCTGCTTTATCTTGAAGGGAGCGCAGCTTTATTTCTCTGCTGATACACATTCCTTTTGAGACCTGCTAATTGCAACATCTCTCAGTAAGTTACTTACAGCGGTACTGCTGGGTAGAAATTGTGATAAATGCATAAACTGTGTCTTATTGATTTTTGTTGACATTTTACATGCTTCTTATGCATTTGAAACTTCCATTCAGTAATTGTCACTATGGTACACACTCCTGGATAATGAGAGCAAAAGAAGTGAATGAAGCAGTTTCTTGACCATTATAAACAATATTATTCAAGGCTCTGTACGGGGTTTCTTGCCTGCCCTCCAGTATATCTCTGTTTGTGCTCATCCCCCATTGAATTTGCAAGACGAGCAATGAAAACCCTTGGTGTTATTTCCTCTGTTAATGATAATAACAGAAATGTTATAAAGAGAGATTACTTTGAGACTGATGGTAAATTTGGGCCTCTTTAATTTTAGTGCACAGCAGCAACATGGAATCTAGCAGAGGTACTGTAGTTTGTTTACCCTTATACTTCACATTTTGTCAAGATTGCTGTACAGAAAGCTGTTTTGTTACACCATTTGCTTTGACAGAAATTTGTTGCTGAATAAGAATAATATAGCAACATGTCATGTGGCTAAACACTAGTAAGTCTTCACCAGCTGTTACATTACCTAAGAAATACGTAGAGTTACAACAATGCCGTAGAGTTTGTGTAAAAGAATTCTGACTTCTGATTTTATGATGCTCACCTGTCAGAGGTACATAAGCAGCTTAGTTTCTCTTGTATCAAGGGCCTCTACATTGAAGAGAGAGAAAAAAATACAATACTGCATGATGCAAAAATGCATTGACTTTATTTTCATGACTAGATGTAGTGCTTTTGGGTAATGATCAGGCATTGCTTTCTCTTACTGTTGTTTGATTAAGATGTGAATACAGTCTTGACTTGATAATCTCACCAGATACACACAGAGCGAAAAAAGAAAAGGTATTTTATGCCTCAAATTGATTTGCATAAACCAAACAATCTGTTGCTTGTTGGATTGCAAAATGGTTTATTTTGCCCATTGGCCACAGGGGCAACAATATTGTATTTTTGATGCCAGAATGTAGCTTTCATGCATTAGCTCTAAAATGACAATATGCTTTAGCCTCTCAGTGCTTAGATTTGCTTCATTTGGAAATCTTTTAAGTAGTAATAATAATAATGTTTTGAGGAAATTGAGTGGAACACTAAATTATTCTCTGAAACCTAAGTTCAAACTGTGCAAGGCTAAGGGAGCTGAAAATCAATGCACTTTTAAAGTCATTAGAGATCACAAGTGAAATAAGTCTGTGTTGCTTTAGCTAAGCTTTTAGTGTGCCATGGTATTATTACAAAATCAGCCTGAATCTGCATTAATTTCACAGTCTTTTTCTTTAAGATGCCCAGGGGTGCATGAAGAATAAAATGTAAATCTCAGAAGGCAATGTTTTCATTAGTCAAAAGGGCAGTGAGTCATGCACTGAAAAAGCTGACCTGTACCATGCCCAGTGCAGGTATGACTGACAATAGTAAAAGGCTGGAAAAATAGCCTACGCTTTAGCCTACTGGCTTTTCATTATGATTTAAAAGACTGAGGAGAAAAAAAAAAGCAAATTTTCAGTTTATTTGTGCACGTAGCTTCAGAATTGTTCAAGCTGGGGTTGGCTTTCATAGATGAAAGAATTAAACTTGTACCTAGAGCTCGGAGAAAAAAAATCATAAAGATTTTTATTTTTCATGTTATTATCTTAAATGTTGAGATTCCACCTACATTACTGAATTTTGTCTGAGTCTTTTCACACTTAGTCGCAGGCTGCACAGTGGAGTTTTTCTCATCTTTATTTGTATGGTTGTTCTTGATGCATCACGGCAATATGTGATGTTATGGACTCCTTTATTAAATTCCCAGTTCAGCTGTCAGTGATGCCAGTCATTTATTCACTATTCACAATTTACCTGCACAAAAGCCATAGCAAGCAATTGTTAATGCGTGGTCTGAATAGACTAAACTATGCAATCCAAAGGCTACATAAAAGCCTTTCGTATTTCAAACCCTGTGGCTAAAGAATAAAACAAGAAAATCAAATGAAAAAAAAAGGGGGAACAAAGTAAGGAAAAAACCTTTCCTCTCACCCATCCCCACCTAATTTTTTTTCTTTCATCTATGGTCAGATTAGCAAGTCAGCACTGTCGATAAATAAACTAGAGAAGTTGTTTATTTTTATGTACTACTGAGAACAGTGTCGTCTTGTGGCCGTTCTCGTAGACTGTGTTGGTTTAACAAGCGTCCAACCCTTTTGTCTTGTTGTTTTTTGTCTTTCCTGCTCCCTGTCCCCTTGTTCCCACAGGCTGTGCGTTTGTCACATTTTCTACAAGGGCAATGGCACAGAATGCAATCAAAGCCATGCACCAGTCTCAGACCATGGAGGTACAGTACTGTATCATTTGCCCTTTCTTTGTTTTCTTTGTGCAAATGATTGCGAATGGTAAAGCCATGCTCTCCTGGATCAGATCAGACACATGACAATCACAGATTTAAACTTTTTGCCAACTCACTCTACTTGTCTTTGGAAAGCTTATTTTTTCTTAATGACACAATAACGCTGTGTGGTATCCAAACACAGCGCTTGATTCTGTTTTCAGTGGCATTCAGCAGAGAATAAAAATGCTGTGAATACCGCTCCTCAGTCGTACTCAGAGAATATCTGATGAGTAAATTATCTTTAATATTAACACACACACACACACACACCCCTGAAGAAAAATCTTAAGTTCCTTTTAAATAGATTTTTAAGTGTTGTGGTTTGCACTGCACTGACAAAAAGCTCAAGAGGTTTAACCTGGCCACGCTGAGTTACTAGTGCATGCGTTTTTCTGCAAATAGAATCTCTTTTTAAGTTAATATAATTTCTCCTCCTTCATGTAGCCAATAAAAATGCTAATGATGACAGAGCATATCAAAGTGTGGCACTTCCTGCAGAGCACTGTCGTGGCTGGCTCCTCACAAGCAACGCTCTTTATTTCCTTCCAAACTGCCTCTACGGCCTTGTGTTTTATCACCACATGCAAGCAACAGGAAACTTTAAACCTGTTCACTTAATGCGACTATAGCTGCAGGCGAACAGGACGTTCATTGGAGTGGTTATCGAATGCCACAGCTTGTCTGGCAATCTCAAAACTTTTTTCAGTCTGTGATTTTTGTCATGGTCTTTCAGAATTTTGCACAAAAACCCGCACAAGTATGAAGTCTTTACTTACTCTGGATCTTGTAGCTTATCATTGGAGAGTGCATGTTATACTGTATTATGTATACTGTATCTTCGTGTAGTGATGATTTTTCTCAGAGGTGGCATTGATGTTATGTGCACTTGTTTCTTCTTTTTTTTTTTTTTTCCTTTTTTTTATTTCTTTGATATTCCACCAGGACCCTTCCATTTTATTTTATCTCTTATTTTTCTCAGTGATTTTCTTTGCAATGCTCTAGTCTCCCAAAGCATGCTGGGTGCTAAACAATCATTATTGCGTCATGTCGTTGAGCTGCTTTGTGTTATGAGCCAAGGGGGGACACCAAGGGTGGGAGGGTGGACAGAGGAGAACAAGAAGAAGCTAAAAATCAAGCCAGTGCATGAAAATGTCACTAACTGTTTTCTGTATACTACAAGTAATGATATCGGCATTGCAAAGCTATTGTCTTTCCAAACATCACGTTTGAATTTGGTTGAGCTTCTTTTATAATTGATGTGTTTTCTTTTCAGTGCAATGCATTTTTAGACCCTGAGTATACATTTTTAGATGAGAATGTGCCAACGAGATGAGAATAATTGAAATAATCTTTACTAGAAAGCTGCTGTTACACAGTCTATGCAGTCTGACAGTATATTGTGAAAAAACTGCCACTTTGAGTCTCTGAAATAATACTCATAGTAATTTGTCTGCCATGCACTGCTCCATTAATTCAGACTTATATGTTTTGCTGGGTTTGATTGCAAGTAAAAAGGAAATGTTTATTGGTAATACTGTGTTTTACCTATATTTTCCATGTGTTTTAATATATTTTTCTGCCTAGCAAAATGAATTTTGCACAGCTCTACTTCAGAAGATGGTAAAATTAAAGAGATACTACCTCCCAGACAAATTCTTTCATTCTTCTGTCATATGCAGTACTCCAAAAGAGGCTACATTTTGATGTTACACTTCTGTTGACATTAGGTCTATAAAATTGCTACTCTTAGATCAAAATACTTCTCAACACCTTTAGAGACATCAGCAATGATATACCCAAACTGGCCGAGTGATTCCAAATAGTTTGCACTTTAAACATTTGGGTTTTTGTGTGAGTTGAGCATGGGCTTAGAGTCCCTTCTTGGAGACAGGCAGTTCACCCTCCAGCTCCACGGGTGAGGGACTCAACAGAGTCTGCACCTCCTGTCTTGACGACACAGAGGAAAACATGAAGGCAGAACCAGCTGCTGGAAAGAAAACATCACTAAATGGCATGAAGATACCAAGCCATTAAATGAGGAAAGGAGATGCACCTTGTATATGAGCTGGGAGCTTCCTCTCAAAATAGAAAATAGAAGAGCATAAAACCAAAGTCACCCTTTAAGGGGAAAAAAAAAAAAAATTGCTCACTTTTGCCAATACTCTCCCAGTAAAAAGTTAATTCGGTTTATCTAGTGTTAAATCTCAACTCTCAACCTGAATCAGTGGTCCTTGATACTTTTGTTTCATGGGTTTTTTGCAAACAAAAGTGGGCTGGGGACAACATGTAGTACACAATTACATTTCAACACAATTACTGCAGAGGTTTTTTTTCTGATTTCATTATTTTCAGTTCTTTGGCACACATCATTGACCAAGATGAATTTTCAAAGAAAGAACAATGGGGATGTTAAATACAGATGAACATGTCTCACAGAATAATGAATTCTCTTATTACTCTTTCCACCTGACTTTCTGACCTGGTTAAATCAACTGATTTTAAAAACATAATTGCTGCTGTACAGTTTTTGTTCTTCTGTCTCATTTCTATGGAGGTTTTTTTGTTTGTCTGAGGCATTCAAATGCAGCACCAGTAGAAGACACTAATTTGTTATCACAGAGTAAATTTGATGCAACAATAACAATCCTTTTCTTATAGAGAGCCACTTGCTACATATAATTTCAGTCTTCAGAATGTTTGCTTTCTTGAAAATGATGAAGAGATGAAATATAGAACAGGCAGCAAAAAAATGAATTATAGATTCATAAATTGCAGAGATATTGTTTTTATACAATTTACTGACATTTAAGCATTCATAAATAAGATGTCAGCTGTAGTGTCGAGTGCTGAGCTGCTGAATCAAGAACTAAAATAGCCATATAATCTTTCTTCCTTTGAAATTAATTTCTGTTTCTTTGGAAGTACTCTTGGTTCTCCTGTACATCCAGGTAGAAGTCAGGAAGTTCTGGTTGGTATTAGCTCAGTGCTACCATACCCCATATTAAATAGAAACAGCTTGAATTTTTTACTAGCAAAACCAGAAGAACTTCTTTCACACCCTTTAACACCTCCATCCTTTTTCTTCCTTTTTTTTAGGGGTCTCTTGGTTTTAATATTAGTATAAAAATCAGTAGGGAGAGGTAATTGTGTAACAAGCCACCTCCTTCATAATCTTTATTTGATTGCTGGAGTGGCACGTATCTCCTTTCTTCCTCGCTGAAACACGGAAAGACATTTTTACAATGAATTGCATGGGAAGGGCGTTGGAGGTGGAATAATGAATCACAAGTAGTGATTTTTCTAAGATAATTCTAAAGGAACAGCATTGATGGGAGATCTTTATACGAGAGATATTATTATTGTGGTTTATTTCATCATTTCATCTGTTGATTGTGAATATTCTTATCACTTGTCCTGGTGTGAAGTTCCTCAGAGAAAAGGTACACAGCTGCTTTTTCTAAGAAATAGAGGGCAGAACCTTTCCTGAAGATGTTCACAGTGTTGTGAGAGCAGCCATGGGAAGAGATTAAGTATAACTCTGCTCCACATCCCACACTATACACTTTGGCTAAACCACTGCTGTGTTTTTTGGGCTTGAGTCACCTTTCACTCCTGCCATTGTGTTCAGATTGAAGTTAGACAAGAAATTAGTATAACAAAGCATTGCGGGTGGAGGGAAGTTATTCATTGCATCCTATGAAGTTGGAAAAGAGTTTGAAATGGATTGACAGTTTCTGTGACTCACAAAATGCTTGAATTAATTTGAAGAACTGAATCATTGCAGTATATAGTTTGCTCCCTTGATGTGAAAAAAACGAACACTTAAAATGTTAAAATATGGAAAAATTTTAAAAAGGAAAAAAAAATAGAATGAAAGCAAGAGACATCATTTATATTCACATGTCTCATTCTCTCAGTGACTTTGACCAGGAATACCCAATTTGAAGTCCAAGGGAAATATCCAGCTTACCTCAAAAGCCCTTCTGGTCCATGACCTCCTGCTTCTTCTCAAGGGTCCCTCAGACATGGCTGAGGAGTAGGCTGCAGACCAGATCTCTAGCTCTTTCCTACAGCTTCCCTATTTCGTAAGATGTCTTACAGCCCTCCCATATCATGTAACAAGAGGCTCATAGAAGTGATAGAAGAAATGGTGTCAATCAGGAATGGGCTGCTATCACCAGAACTAGTCAGTTTTGGTCTGCATCCTGCCCTTTGTTGTCATCTCAAGGGTGCTTGATGCAAAGCGTGCCTGGGAGCAGACCGCAGGTGGGTGAATTGTCCTAGCAGCATCACCCTTTGTGCTCACTTCGGACTGGGGGTCCTTGATATGAAAAGGACCAGCGACCAGCTGATGGTGGGCACTGGAGTAAATCTGTTGCTCACGGTCTATTTATATGAGGTACACAAGCCAGCTGCACCGAGCGTGACTGCACAGCCAGACCATAGTGGCAGGGCAGTGTTGGCTGTGTGGTCCCTGGCAGCAGGGAGGTTGGACACCTCTCCCTTTGGCGATGCCTTGAAAACAGACTGCAGATAAAGCATCACGTCCATCTCATCAGCTGTGAAGCTTAATTAAAGAGGACTGGTACACTTTGCTGTCTCTGGCAGCAATTTTGATAGCTGGAAGGGAAAGAGAGCCTGAGGAAAGGTGCTTTGTAAAAAGAACTGGGGAATCAATAATTTCTCCGTAGCTTTTTTTTCTGAGAGTCTGAAAATCTTAGTCCTTGAGGTATGCGAATCACAAAGAGGGGGTGAGCGATCAGGTCATGCCATTGCCAGTGGCCCTATGGGACATGGCTGAGCACACGAAGTGAGAGTGACTTGGTGTGATTTAACACTTCTGTCTTTCCCCATCTGTTTAACCACAGGGCTGCTCTTCGCCAATCGTGGTGAAGTTTGCTGATACCCAAAAGGACAAGGAGCAGCGGCGTTTGCAGCAGCAGTTGGCACAGCAGATGCAACAGCTCAATACTGCCACTTGGGGAAACCTCACAGGTCTGGGAGGACTCACACCACAGTATCTAGCTGTAAGTTCATTTCAGAGGCTATATTATACTGTATTTATTTTAGAACCACAGTAAATCAGCTATAAATTATATATAAACTCCCTGCAATAAATTGCTAAGTCCTCCAGGATATGTAGAATGTCTTCTATATAAAAGACTCTGTATGTCTATCATATGATCTAAAAATAAATACCAAGGACTAGAAATTGAATAACCCTTTCAAGATGTGTCAGTGCTGTCCAAGACAAGCATTTAAAGTTGACTCGTGCTGCAAAATAAAGTTTTATTCCATTAGTTTTATTGTTCTTTTGAATGTTAGAGTCTGGTTTTTATAGCTGGAATAAAATTTAAGTTCTTCCTTAGGGGAGGGCACATAGGCAACTGAGCACTATAAGGGCCATATCTATATGGTGCAGCCTCGAAACTAGAATGTTGTATCTGAATCCCCTAATTTTCCACTTTCTCATTTGGAAATGGCCCTGTCAATGCTGAACATGCATGGTTCACACTATCTCATACAGAAGGTGAAGATGGCAGGGGAAAGCCAGTTGTTTTCTCACAGATTTAAAATAGCATTTTCTTTGGCCCATTTGTTAGATGAGAAAGAGGTGCTAGATGCTGCCCTTGTTGGAGAAATCTGAAATCCATTTCTTAGCCTGGATAGCCAAGAGAGACTCCCTGCACTTGAGAGGGGGCCTCTGCCTTTTATGACTCTGTTTTGGATAATTTGGAAGTTTCTGATGGTTCCCAGTTAGACAAATAGATGTGTCCGTATATATGTACTGTCTAGATGTCAGTACATAATTTGTATGCATACAATGCTTTGGTATAGTGATATAATTACAAACAGCAATTTACCCAGCAATTAAAAATATATGTTAGTTCTGGAGTAGGCTAATTAATACTCAGGTAGGCTAAATTGTTATATACAAATACCAGTCTGATGAATATCTGTGTGCTTGATTCATATAATCATAAAATCATAGAATAGTTAGGGTTGGAAAGGACCTTAAGATCATCTAGTTCTAACCCCACTGCCATGGGCAGGGACACCTCACACTAAACCATGCCACCCAAGGCTCTGTCTAACCTGGCCTTGAACACCGCCAGGGATGGAACATTCACAACTTCCCTGGGCAACCCATTCCAGTGCCTCACCACCCTTGCAGTAAAGAATTTCTTCCTCATATCCAATCCAAACTTCCCCTCTTTAAGTTTGAAGCCGTTACCCCTTGTCCTATCCCTACAGTCCCTAATGAAGAGTCCCTCCCCAGCATCCCTATAGCCCCCCTTCAGAACTGGAAAGGCTGCTAAAGATATTAAAGAAAAAGCAGAATTCAAGAGGGTGGGGGAGAATGGACTGTGATTGACAGAGATGAGTTATGGTAACTACTAGACTACAGAGGGTTGTAATTAGTCACACTATGTTGGTTTAAATAGATTTAACACCTGGTTGTTAAAAAGAATAAATTGATTAATTGTTTTAAAGCAGCCATGTTATTGAGTTTCCCTTGTGTCTCTGTGTTTCTTAATAGAGATTAGACATTAATATGGATTTACAGCATTGACTCTAGGGATGTTCTTTCCAACAATAGACAGAAGCAAGAGACTATATAAATGTAAAGGAAAGCATAAATACTCCAAATGTGAAATGATGGCTCATTTTAGTTTTATCTTCATTTGTTACATTAATGTCAGATAGATTGCTGTGTTGTGTTGTTAATTTGCAGCTTCTGCAGCAGGCAACTTCCTCCAGTAACTTGGGTGCCTTCAGCGGCATTCAGCAAATGGCCGGTGAGTTAAAAAACATTTCATTTTGTTCCAGCTATGTTTTGTATTCTTAAGCTATTGAATTCTGTACCTCTAATAATCACATTGTCGGGGGTGGAGGGGCGTGTTGTGTATTAAATGTGGCAGATGTATTGGCAGGGGACGGCTCGCAGTTCAACGTCAATAGAAACACTTTCTCCCCTCTTTCAGAAACTGAAATTAAACCCAGTGCTCCCAGGTTGTGCAAACAGTTTGTCTTGCATTAGTCACCTGCCATTTGTCCAAAGTAACCAATTGTAAATTGCAGGAGAGCTTTTAGTCCCTGCTGCCATATCCTACCCTATGAAAAGTGCCAGTAGAGCAACAGCAGGATTACATTCTGATTTCCAGTGAGATTTCTGTGTCCCGAAAAATCAAATTAATGGCAGCCTTCAAACATTTTAATAATAGGTGGTGAGTAAAAATGTTCTGACCTTTTTAATGGAACCCAAGATTATAGGCCTACCTTCAGTAGGAATTTTCCAGCTCCTTTTATAATCATGGAAAATTAACTGGGTGCCTTTTTGACTTTGGAACCCTAGTTGACAAAATTACACAACAGAAGATTTTATGTAAAAGTATAATCTTTACTCTGGAGGAAAAAGAAAGAAAAAGGGAAAAAAAAAATCAAAGTGTGAGCAGATTTGAAAGCCAGCTAGTTGGAGGGTTTCTTAGTAATGAGCTGTGTGCCAGTAGTAACTGATGTGTAGTGATTAGCAAAAGGTCACTCCCACTGTGTGACCTACCATGCTGATACCCTAACTTAACATGATGCTAGAGAAGGCAGCATGTGCAGTAAATCAGAGCACAGATGCACATTATGCCTGCCGCGAGAAACTGTTAAAAAGCTTTTTTTCTTGTTAGAGAGGAAAAAAAAAAAGGAAGCACAAAACCCCTAAATTGCTACATTAGTTTATTTTAATCATGATCCCACTGAATCAATGAAATGCAACATTGTGCTTGCTTCATCATCACAAAACAAGAGCTAAAATATTCACAAGTCTTTATGAACACCATTTTCCCCATTTTCTTTTAATCCTGGTCTTTTTCTTCTTCTGGTTCTGCTTTGAATGAATCCTGAAATACTTTTAACAAGTATAGATACACCACACTGTATAGCTATACCCCACAGGTATTCTTTGCTCAATCGTTATATTATGCCATTATTGCAGTGACATCAGAGGCTAATGTGAACCTGCTGTCTGACAATATAAATTGGCCTACAGATGACAACATCTCTGAATTATTCTCTCTTCCTCAGACCTGCTGGCAGTGCTTGCTGGTTCTATTATGTTACACTTGCAATCTAGCATTTTTTTCATGGAAAAAAAAAATGTATCTTAATATGATAAACAGAACAGAGCGTTTCAGTAACAGTTTTATCCTTGGCAGTTTTGGAAGTGGATTTTAGCTCAGAGGTTGTGCTTTAATGTTTTCATATGTGGTTAGGTCTACAAAATGAAAAAAAGAGACAACGAGGAAAAATAATGCGGGATCCATTGCACTGTGTGCATCTTAGAAGTTATGTGTTGTCAGTGTAGATTCTCACTGTCAGTGTAGATTCAGCTTTGTCTTCAACTGTGTTGAATCTAAGAATTTCAGTCAAGTAATATCAGGATGGGCTCTCAATCCTGGATGTGATTTATTCTGTGAAAATCACACGGTCTTGAGTCTAGTAGAAAGTCATTTTAAGAAGTCGTAGTGGCATATCATTGTTACTTGAGCGATATACCACCGTGACTACAGATTAGACTGCTAATGCACTCGTCAATGAGATAATTTAATGACTGATTGCATCTCATGGAAAACATGTACTTTTTATCTTATATTCATCTTATCAAAACAGCTTGAAGTTTACTCCTTTCCCCAAAACAGGTAACCCTTAAACCTTTATGTTCAAGGTAAAATTAGTGATTCTCTATGTGAATTAGCTGCTTTATGTGAAAGCTCCAAACTAAGCACTATTTCATTGTTAGGTTTAAGAGTTCATGTCCTTCCCTCAGAAATCATGCAATACTGTGCCATGCAGTGCATCTAGTGTTAAAGATTTTTATATTATCTTTTGTGAAAGGAATAAAAAACAGTCCTGTGTCTGCAGACCTTGCATGACCTGCTGGCACTATCCTTGAATGTTTTTAAAGGCCTAGAGTTTTTTAATTTAAGCTGCATACATTCATTTCACAAGAATGAATCTGATATGCATTTCTGTACTGCATATAGCTTGTCTATCAATATCATATTTCAAGGTGAGGAATAAAATCTAGACACGACTGAGTAAGGTGCTAAAGAAGATCTGTCATGGCAGCTTGAAAGTCCTTTGAACTTCATGTTTTAGGGGTCCAACTTTTGTCTTTGAAGTCAATGGGTGTGCTTACCATATAATTCAGACACTAAAAGATTGATCAAAAGCCACATGAGCCATTGAAATTTCACTGTTACTTACAGGGCTCTAGCATCTCTTTTGTGTTTGAGTCTCAGTGAAGTCACAGTGTGCTAAATTAGGACTTCTAATACAGCCACCTTGACAAAATTAGGGGCCTTTGGTTCTGCAAATATTTATTTCTGCTGCTAAAGCTCGTGTTGTCTCTGTACTGAGCAGAGAGGACACAGCACACACCCTGCTGCACATGTGAAGAAATACTTGCCATGAAGTCCTTTGTGATATTATTTCTTAAATCAAAGCAATTTTCTTTGCTAGCAGACCAAAGACACTGGTCTTCACTGTGAAGTTCTAAATTCCCTTTCCCTAATACGCCTGGGTCTGGTTAAAGTACGTTTTATGTGACAAAAGCAGGGGTCCTTTGGTTTTGTTGAAAGGAGTGGGATTTTTAGGCATTTCTAGTTGAAGAGAACTGGAGGGGTTTTGTTTCTTTGTTTGTTAGATTGGGAGCTGGGGAATTGAATCCAAAGAAAAATGAGGATTTTTTCAAGAACTCACTAACATACAGACATTACACACACAGCGCGCCAGCTCTAAAAGTGAATGCTATTCTTGCTGTAGCAGCCCGCTGACCCTACTATATATTCAGCACTGCGTTTGCCCTATGTTCAGAAGCCGTGTGTGAAGTCCAAGCAAGTTATGAAGCATGTTTAACTAAAATTTGTGAGATGTTTAAACTGGCGAAACAAAAAGTTGCAGTTTGCCTTGTAACTTGCCAAGCTTTAAGGTCTCACACTTGATTTCCCAGTTTCCCTTTTTCTCATTTTTGTTGAAAAATGAGATTTTCATGAAATTGTTCTATTTCAGGAGCCAAGCCAAACAAAACAACCTAGTATGTCAAGACTGGCAATCAGATTGAGAGAGTTGACAATGCTGCCTTTGGTATTAGAGTAATCCTCTGGTCTTGATCATAGCAACGAACCCTACCTTGCCCAGCTCTGCTTCACTGCCCTTGTAAAACATGCAAGCACATGCCATCATCATGTGTATAGAGTGAGCACTTCCTCACTTTTCGTCCCCTCCTGTTATAAGTGCTAATGCTAATTTGAAGGCAGTTTTTTCTCTCACAGCCTCAGTGTCTAGCTGTGCTTTGTCCTTGGGGAAGGCTAATAACATGGATGAATTACATTATATGATTTGATTGTCTTACTTTAAAAAGACAATGCAAGCTACATTAAGCACTAGCAACCTTTCAAGCAAAAACGATTCCTCCTTCAAATATATACAAATTGCATGGAAAGCTTAGTTCAAAGGAGATTGATGTCACTTGAACGTTTGCATTGAATTTGGCTGGCACTAGATCAAATCCTAAAAGCTGTAGTTATTTAAGCCAACCTACCTGTTTAAAATGAACCTGGAAAGTACTATACAGAGAGTATAAACAGAGGGCTATATCGCATTGGGTGACTGTAGAAAAGTCAAGTGTTCAAAAATACACAATCTATGAAGATTTTCTATTGTCCATTAATGTAATATGTTTTGGCAGGAATAAACATTCACTTTACAGCAATATTTGAGGACATACAGACATGTACAGTACTCACGAAAGACACAAAAGGACTCTCTTGATTTAACTGAACAGACAGCTTTCTGAAGTCATGAAGGAGAAGAAACCATGATTTTGGCTTTTCTTGCTTTGGCTTTGAGATGTCTAAACCCTCTGCAGCTGGGAGTTCCTATATTTTTCCAGTGTATGGGGTTTTTTTCCTGATCCTTTCCACTCTTCACAGTTTGGTTGCATTTTGGGTTGAACTTCTGGCCCTTTCTGAACCCTGTTCAATCCATTTCCCCCTTCTTCTGTTACCCAAGCCAGATTTCCTCCTGTTGCAGAGTCTGTAGGAGCAGATGGGTGAGAGAAACTCTGTGAGGTTCTGCTTTCTGAATATTTTCCTCTAATTGTTGGATTGGCTCAGTGGATCTGGAGGGACCAGTTGGAAGCCAGGACCATCTGCACAAAAGCTCTATACTTTTGCATTGGCCCAAGGATCCTTTTTATCCTCTGACTTTTTGATGGCTTCATTCCAGCAAAGGCATACTGAAGGAGGGCTTCTCTTACTATGACCTCTTTAGGGATGTCACATTAAAACTAAAGGTCACTGAGAAACTGTTTCCAGCTCAAGGGAGATAGCTGCTTCTTAAAGATAACTACCATTTTTGAAAATGTTGACCTCAGGGACCAAAACCATTGAGCTTTCAATTCTATTGAAATTCCTACTTAATTTAAAACATACAATTAGTTCGGGTGATTTTCTTAGCTAATAAATTAAACAACTCTATTTAGCATTTTTTTGGAGAGGCAGAGTTTGAAGCAAGTGAGCCTGTTCTCAGTCCACACATTGCTCCTACTCACAGGAGAAGGAGAGGCACCTTGGGAGAAAAACTGACACTCAGCAGTTCACAAGACATGTTTATTCAAGTGGTAAAAGTGCATGATGCAGAAGTTTGACCAAGTCTGGGCACATGATCTATAGCTCTGGCTGGGCTTTCCATAAATGATGAAAGGAGGGCAAGGGGCTTTTTATTGCCTTGATCCCTCTATGGGTGGAATTCATTTCACTGAACCTCAGTAGTTCGGGTAGTAGGCATCCCATCTCCCTGTGGTGCCAACGAAGAGGGAGTCACTCTCAGGCAGAGATTCATCCTGCCAAGGGCTGGTGTTAACCTGTCTATTTTAGGATCAGATGAATATCTGCTCGTTCTCTCTCCTTTGACTACAGCAAGATGCTGGGCTAGTAACTTTTATTTGGATAAAGTTAGATGAGATGTATCTTTCCTACTACGTTTGGCAAGGTTTAAATTCAGAAAAACACATTTCTTGCCAGGATGTGTTTAGAGCCTGCATAACCTGAAAATGTGCTGAAATCCTATGTGAGTCAACTAGGAACTCTAGCTTTCAGTTGGATCTAAGCATGTACTCTTAAAAAACAGGGCAGAACCAAATGAGGAATTAAAAGCTGTTTTAAGGCCTTTGCTAACTCAAACACAAAATGGTCAGGGTACCTTAAGCACTGTTCAGAAAAGCAGCTTTTCTAAAGGTAGGCACAGAGTATACATGGTTTAATGCTCAGGTCTCCTGTCTTTTTTAATTCTTAAACTATTGCTAGAATAACATCCCACTATTTAAGACACTGGCCATGAAGCTTTTACCCCATTTTTAACATCAGCATCCAAAGGGCTGATGTCAGTGTTAGCAAATAGTTGCTTTTTGGCCCAGAGATGATAAATTTTACCTTAAGCCGTGATTTTTAAGCAGCAGCCAGGATTTAATTCGGAAAGAATAAATCCAAAAATTAGGTAGGATGGGATTTCCAAAAAAAAGGAAGTCAAGTTAGTAGGAACTGCTTATGAGCTAACCAGATTTGGCTCTGATCATCACCACTGACTGAAACTCTCTGTGCATATATTATTACTAAGATGTGGCCAATGTCTGCCTTTATTAGGAATTTGTTCAGCAAGCGAATCTCAGCTCTTTCCTAATAAGATTTTATTATGGTCTTGGAAGCCCAAGAGCTGATGAGGCCTTCAGGAACAGCTCGTGACTCTGTTGCCTCCTCTACGAATACCCACTAATTCCGACTTTACAGTTATCGCAGGAGAAAAGCTGCGGTGAGTGAAATGAGGCAAATTGCTTCATCGTATGAAAGCCTGTGTCGGAGGCAGCACGAGAAGTTGTAAAATGTAAATCTCGTGCCCGCAAATTTCCCCGTGTTTTCACAGAACTGCATCTGTGACTGTGCAGCACTACAAAAATTTCCTGTGAATGTGCTAATAGGCCTTATGAGAATGTTCTATCACCATCCATCTGTCACTTTTTAACAGGCCTGATTGGCAAGCACTTGTAACAACTGACATCTGTTCTCGCTTATTGATATGTAGATTTATGGTAATTGCTGTGAACAATAAGACACAAAATTACCTAAGGTGAACATTAAATTAAATTTTCATGCCCCTGTCCTTATAAATAATTTTTTAAAAAATCTTAAGTTTCAAGCAAGGCACACTGTGCATCTGTTTTGTACATAATTTAATTGTTTTTTTAATCTGCCAAATAACAGAATGAAAGTTGAATTTCCTTGCAATCTTGAATATTTGCCAAGCTGATAGCACATTGGTAAATACATGTTATTAAAAATGGAATCAAACTGTATTATGATGCTGGGGTGTTTTAATCATTTCCCTTTAATTCCCGACATTGTCTCCATCACGAAGATCAAGAGTTATTCCTTACCCAGAAGTTTTCTTTTCCTCGACAGGGGGATTTTTATTTTTCATGCGCAGTTTTGCCTATGAGGCTGTTCTTCAGCGTTAAGCAATTTGCATTTCTTCTGAGAGAGGTGCCTTTGCTGAGTGAGCAGCACTTTCAAATCAAAAGAGTCAACTCATTTGCTGTCCAGCTCTGTTGTGGGATTTAGGGCTGGGTTTGAAAAAGCTGTAGGATGTGAAATATGTGAAGACAGTGGGTGAAAGAGAGGAGGATGACACAACAGATTGGTCCCACAGAACTGTCCCTTAGCTGAAGTTCAAATGAACCAGAAAACCCCATTTGAAAGCAAAGTACGCTTTGGGTCTGTGACTGAGAGCATTTGTCCTAGCAAGTGAGATGTTGACGCACGTTGATGACAAGTTGGTGGGAGAAACCCAGGAAGAGGGAACAGAGATGGTAAAATGCCTGGGGAACGTGAAACAGTGATGACAGGACTTATTTTTTATGTTTGAGCACACAGAAGATCCTAAAGAGGTTCACAGAATCATAGAATGGTTTGGGTTGGAAAGGACCTTAAGGTCATCCAGACCCAACCCGCTGCCATGCGCAGGGACGCCTCACACTAAACCATATCACCCAAGGCTCTGTCCAGCCTGGCCTTGTACACTGCCAGGGATGGTGCATTCTTTGGGCAACCTGTTCCAGTGTCTCACCACCGATGCATATTAAGTGATAAACCTGTGGCACAGAGCATGCTGCATGGTGGCGTGTGCCGTGAGTCCTTTCTGACAATCACATTTGGGTGCTCAATGCAGCAGGGCTTTTTTCTGCCCTTCTCTTACGCATGTGTAACAACAGCAAGCAGTCTTTTACCAAAGGCACCAAAGCTGACACCCTGTAACATCTGCAGAGCTGGTTTGTGGCCAATGTCTTTTAGTCACCTCTGCAGTAAAACAGACTGGGTGGGGAGAGAACTTCGTCACTGCCTAGCTCTTTGTTAATCTTCTTTTGGCAGTGGAACTCTTTCGTCAAGTTGATGGGTTCTTGTGCTTCCGCAGGAAATGTCCCTCTATAAAAATGTTTTTGAGGGATGAGGCAGTGCTGGTGTTTGTTTTGCATCCACACAGGCGCCATGGTGGTTTGTGAGTCCAGAGAGCAGTTATTTGTTCCCCCGCCTGTTGACCTTCTCTTGCCTGCAGTACTTTTCTTTGAGCACTGTGCAGCGCTGTGTGCTGCCTCCCAGCTCCACAGCCCCCTGTGCTCATAGCCCTCTGCAGCCTTTCATACATAGGCAAAGCCATGCATGTAAAATGAAATAGAAAAAGCAGCATTAAATTGCTTTTAATTGTGTCTAAACTAAGGTTTGGAGAAAAGTCCATGTGTTTTCCAGAAGTATGTGGGATTTCATCTAGGTGAAGCTATTTGCAGCCTCTCCTCTAGTACCATCCTGTACTTTTGCTATTATTTAATCCTGCCATGTGTGCTGTTTAAAAGTCCAAAGTGGAAACCTCCCCACAGAAGAAATATAAGCTGATTATAACTGATCCTTCTCATAAATAGCTAACCAGTGGGTGACAGAAAACCATGCTGTCCTGTTGGAGAGTATCCCAGTGCTTTCCCAAACCTCTTACAGAATGGCATGAAATAATGACCTCAGTAAAGACCAGCAATGTTTCTTGGACATTTTTTGCTTGACATTACTTATACGTCTTACGAAAGAGAAAGATAAATTATATTTGAGGACCAAATATCAATCCAGGATGAAAATGGATTCCATGTTTCTTTGTGAGAACCACTGTCTTTGCTGAGAGGTAGATCCAAGCGTCAGTCTTCTCCATCCCTAAAGTCTGCTTTGAAATAGTTTGCAAAATCTTACTATCAAGGAAAGAGGATTTTTCAATTAAAGAAAATAATTTACACCCAAGGCAAGCCAGTAGATCAGCTGAGTAATTAAATAAAAATAAATTTAAATTATGCTTGCATATCTGAATATCTGTCTGAATTGTACTTCTTGAATGAAAAGTTCTCAAGTTAAGCCAGAGATAGGGTTTGAAAGCTGTTCCAAATTTCCTTACTATTGCTGGTTTCAGAAATTTATTAATTAATATGGTGCTGCTTCCAAAATTTAATTTCAAACTGACTGATAATAAAAATAAAATGTTTTTAAAATACTCAATTAACTTTTCCTGCTTTAAAGGTGGCTTTGTTCTGGAGTTCAAGACTTGAGATATTTTAAGCAGTTTTATTCTGTTCATTTGGGCATCCAGTATCTATTTTTAAAGTATTTATTAACTATGTGTCTAATTAGGGTGCAGTTTTGGCATTTCAGTGTTATCTTTGTATTTTAAAGCACTTAAACATCATGAGAGCTGGTTTAGAAGACCAAATTGCAACAATGACCCATGATCACTTTATTTAGTAGCTACACCTAACTGTCTAGGTTGATAATGACTTGTGACTAGACTTTAGTGCATCTTGCAAAATAGTTTGGGTTGGTTGTGTTTGAGAAAAGCTTTATTTTTCAAGATGGTCATTAGCTTCTGAAAGAAACCTGGAAGAGCTTTTTTGGTCATGTAACTTGACCAAGCGTTTTGTGCCAGATTTCAGACTACTAAGTGGTGGATCTTGGATCAACTAAAACCTTGCTCATAACGTTGTAGTTGTGTCACATTTTCAACAGCACCAGCATCTGAGCTGACTTTGGGTATTTGGGGCAGAGAAGAAGTTAGAACCTCAGCCAAGCTGGGTGCTAACCTAAGACCTGACATGCCTGTTGGAACATGCAAGTAGCATGGAGCATGTATTTAAATTTGGGAGTTTATTCGCAAATAGTTGCTTATATTAAGGTTCACTTTACAGTTTTAGTGCTGGGACAATAAGAGTGCTTCTTTGTGGGGCTCATTGATTGTACCAGCCTGAGTCTGCAACGTACGTGTTTTAAAGTAATACCACTCTCCATTGGTGCAGGAGTTCTCAATATCTAGAAAATACCTCTCCTTCATTGCATTTTTCTTCTTCTCAACATACTTTTGAAGTATTATATTTATCCTTTTTTTTCCTTCTCCCAAGTTGTCATTAAGTTCTCCTGGTTTAAGAAACAAAGTGTGATGGGAGAAGTGGTATCTTTTGTTAGACAAACTAGCATTCAGGATAAAATTGACAAGTTTCCAGGCCTTCAAGCTCTTCTTTGAGTGCACCCCAAAGTTCATGCAGTCTTCCTGGCTCTATCACTTGCTCTAAAGGCAGTATTGCTCTTCCTGCCACCTAGCTTTTTGTGTGTACTTACATTATCATGACTACAAGAACATAACAAACCTTTTAGTGATTTGGTTTTCTGCACACTGTCAATTCTTTTGAGGGCTCAAGCACCATGCACGGATCTCCTTCATGTGTCCAAGCCAAAAAGGATGATCTCTCACTGCCATCCAAACAACCTGTCTCATGTCTGTATGCAGACACTCAGTCTGCATATTGCCTCTGTGGACACTTGTATCTTATTCAGAGGATCCTGAGAAGGATCCAGGCTGGTTAATGCTAGCATCTAACTTGTGTCTGCATTTTAGTCTCTTACTATTGCAGTTTGCCTTACAGTAAGTGCCTAAGTACTTTGTCTAGCCCACGGTAAAAGGTAGGTACTTTTGAAGACCTCTGGAGAATCATATTCTTATCCCTCTAATTTAAGTCAAATGAATGCCATTTGTTGTTGTTAGTCATCCTTTTTTCTTTTCTGTATCACAGAAATTCTGCTATTATTAGTCTTTTTTAACTTACCATCTAAGTTGAAGCCTTTCCTATACAAATGCATCCGTTCCTTATTGAAATGCAGGTGTATCTCCCCCACTTCCTCTAAAATAATGAAATGGCTGATGACTGAGTAGACTTAATATCACAGTCTACAGCTTATGGCCTGAAAGACCCTACCTCAATGATAGCTTCGTGGTCAGACTCATACTAATTTTAGGTTCTTAATTCATATGTGGTTTTAGAAATGAACCATCAAAAGGAATATTAGCGCAATTATTGGCTACTGCACTAAGTGTAGCCTTAGTAGATACATCCAGAGGAGATACAGGAAACAAATTGTATTCATCCCAATTATATGACCCTGTCCTAAATGTGTTTTAAATGTTAGTTATCTTCTTTACACCCCCTGTTGTGCCAGGAAATAGTATTGTGCATGGGCTTCACACAGAGTTTAAATGACTTTTAATTCCACACTTCCGTTATAAAGGAGGCACAAACTAGGTTTAATTTTCCTGAACTATAGGCTGGTGCCTTTGCTGTATTCTCTCAACGCCAAAGTAGAGAGGTGAGAGATGCTATTTGGGGACTGTAAGAGTTGGTTCCCAGATTATAGATGTCTTGGGAGCAAAAAGAAGAATTGACTCTTGGCAAGGTACATCCCAAGCTCCGTGTCCATTGAAAACAGCTTTTTTTAATTAGTATTATTATCACATATTTTAATTAACCCTATTGCTTCTTTATGCAGGCATGAACGCTTTACAATTACAGAATTTGGCAACTTTAGCAGCCGCAGCAGCCGCCGCCCAAACCTCAGCTACCACCACCAATGCAAATCCTCTGTCCACAACGACTGGTGCTCTGGGAGCCCTCACAAGTCCCGGTAAGAGCAGAGTGCTTGCTTTCGAATTACAAACATGAGAATAAATGGGAAGATGATAGTTAAAGCAGTGGTTCCGTGTTGTGTCTAAGTTTTGTACACATATGAATTCTGAAGACCCTTGTAATAGGTGAATGTATTTATTGCTGTTATTTTAAGCAAATAACCAGTTTTTCAAGTAGTCCAGTGTGGGCATGTTCACCTTTCCAGACTCATTTCAGGGGCCATTAAAGCCTAATGGACCCATCTGTCCTGGGTTCAGCTTTAACACTTGTTTTTCTCCTTCTTAGTAGCTGGTGCAGTGCTGTGTTTTGACTTTAGTTTGAGAACAGTGCTGATAATACATGGATGTTTTAGTTGTTGCTCAGTATTACTTACCCCAGTCAAGGACTTTTCAGTCTCATGCTCTGCAGTGAGGAGGGGTACAAGAAGCTGGGAAGGAGAGACAGGACATCTGACCCAAACTAACCAAAGGAGTATTCCATACCACAGCACATCATGCCCAATGTATGACAGGGGGAGTGGGTGAGAGGCTGTGTGGTTCTGAGTTATCAACTGTGCTTAAACCACAACACCATCTTACAAAACTCCATGTGGAAATTACAATTGCATAGGAAACTTTAGCTAAATTGACTTTTCAGAAAAAATTCAGAGCATGAGCAAATTCTTCTCATCCTACAGAAAAATCAGTAGAGGTAGTGTTTTTTAATCACTGAGAGACTGACTGATCTTTGATTGCCAGCACATCATGCATGTATTGCCTTCACTCATCATGAATTTTTGTGAAGTCTTTTCCTTTTTTTCCTTCTCTTTTTTCTGCTGTACCCTCACTTGAGCTTTCTTCTGGTCCTAATTGAGAATACAGTTACAGAAGTGATATCAGAGGCACAGACATATTCGGACTTCATAAACACTAAGCAAAAGACATTTATAGAATCATAGAATCATAGAATAGTTAGGGTTGGAAAGGACCTTAAGATCATCTAGTTCTAACCCCACTGCCATGGGCAGGGACACCTCACACTAAACCATGCCACCCAAGGCTCTGTCCAACCTGGTCTTGAACACCACAAGGGATGGAGCATTCACAGCTTCCCTGGGCAACCCATTCCAGTGCCTCACCACCCTAACAGTAAAGAACTTCTTCCTTATATCCAACCTAAACTTCCCCTGTTTAAAGTTTGAACTTTAAACTTTTGTTTAAAGTTTAAACTTCCCCTGTAAGTTTGAACCCCTTACCCCTTGTCCTATCACTACAGTCCCTCATGAAGAGTCCTCCCCCGCATCCCTAAAGCTACCCTTCAGATACTGGAAGGATGCTATGAGGTCTCCATGCAGCCTTCTCTTCTCCAGGCTGAACAGCCCCAATTTTCTCAGCCTATCTTCATACGGGAGGTGCTTCAGTCCCCTGATCATCCTTGTGTCTTCCTCTGGACCTGTTCCAACAGTTTCATGTCCTTTTTATGTTGAGGACACCAGAACTGCACACAATACTCCAAGTGAGGTCTCCCAAGAGCAGAGTAGAGGTGCAGGATCACCTCCCTCGACCTGCTGGTCACTCTCCTTTTGATGCAGCCCAGGATACGGTTGGCTTTCTTGGCTGCGAGCGCACACTGCCGGCTCATGTTCATTTTCTCATCGATCAACATCTCCAAGTCCTCCGCAGGGCTGCTCTGAATCTCTTCTCTGCCCAACCTGGAGCTGTGCCTGGGATTGCTCTGACCCAGGTGTAGGACCTTGCTCTTGGCATGGTTAAACTTCATCAGGTTGGCATCAGCGCACCTTACAAGCGTGTCAAGGTCCCTCTGGATGGCATTCCTTCCCTCCAATGTATCAACTGAACCACACAGCTTGGTGTCATTGGCAAACTTGCTGAGGGCACACTCAATCCCACTGTCCATGTCACTGACAAAGATTTTGAACAAGACCGGTCCCAGCACCAATCCCTGAGGGACACCACTCATTACGGCTCTCCAGCTGGACATTGAGCCATTGACCACAGCTCTTTGCATGTGGCCATCCAGCCAGTTCTTTATCCACCGAGTGGTCCACCTATCAAATTGATGTCTCTTCTACTTAAAGACAAGGATGTTGTGTGGGACAGTGTTGAACACTTTGCACAAGTCCAGGTAGATGAAGTCAACTGCTCTACCCCTGTCCATCAGTTCCGTAGCCCCATCATAGAAGGCCACCAGATTGGTCAGGCAGGATTTCCCCTTAGTGAAGCCATGCTGGCTGTCACCAACCACCTTCTTGTTTTTCATGTGTCTCAGCATGCCTTCCAGGAGAATCTGCTCCAAGATTTTGCCAGGCACAGAGGTGAGACTGACTGGTCTGTAGTTCCCCGGCTCATCCATTTTCCCCTTCTCGAAAATGGGGGTTATATTCCCCTTTTTCCATCGTCAGGAACTCCACCTGACTGCCATGGTTTTTCAAATATGATGGACAGTGGCTTAGCAACTTCATTTGCCAGCTCCTTCAGGACCTGCGGATGGATTTCATCAGGTCCCATGGACTCGTGTACGCTCAGGTTCCTAAGATGGTCTCCAACCAGATCCTCTCCTACGGTGGGCCAAAGGTCTTCATTCTCACTCTCCCTGCATCTGCCTACCAAGACTTGGATGGTGTGATTGGAGCATTTGCCAGTGAAGACTGAGGCAAAGAAGTCATTAAGAACCTCAGACTTCTCCAATTCCAGGGTAGCCAGTTCTCCTGATAGCTTCCAGAGGGGGTCTTCATTGTCCCTAGTTTGTCTTTTATTTGCAATGTACCTATAGAACCCCTTCCTGTTATCTTTCACATCCCTAGCCAAGTTTAATTCGAAGTGGGCCTTAGCTTTCCTAACCTGATCCCTAGCTTCCCGGACAACATCCCTGTATTCTTCCCAGGCAGCCTGTCCTTGCTTCCACCTTTTATAAGCCTCTTTTTTCCTTTGAATGTGGAATGTTGTTATGTGGGAATAAAGGACAGGCTAAGAGGTGGTGGTGCCTACATGGCTACCATGTAGACTTTCAGCACAACTTGTCCAACGTCTACAAAACCTTTACAAGAAATAAGGCAAATCCAAAGTTTAGTAATGCTTCAGCATCTCCAGAATTCAGAGAGAGATGCTGATTCAGTGTAGTTACTGTGGATTTACAGAGATGTAGCTGAGTGAAGAACCTGGCCGCTTGTCTTTACATAAAGGCTACAGGGTGTAATTATTTGCATTATGAAGTGTGTTTATTGCTGTTCTAAAAAACATTCATATTATTTTAGACACCACTAAAGAACATTTGTGTTTAATCTTGTTTAAGAGTGTATTTATTCCCCATGAGAAATTAATTCATGTCAGATGGTTTGAGCTCATCAGTAAGGAAAACAGTCTTCACTGCACAATAGAACTGGGACTGAGTGTGGTACTGGATGTTAAAGCTGGCCAACACTTCCTGTTATATTACAGCGTTATTGTTGGTTTGGGGGAGAGGTTAAATGGAAAGCAGCATGGCTAATACTAAGTTTATGCAGAGCCTCATCTTAACCTACAAATAATATTCATTTGTAACATCTCTGAGAAGCAGATTGTGTGCAAGTAATTTTGGTTTGCTAGTATATGTTTTATTTAAACCCAAGCAATATCTTGCCTACATCCTAGAGCTGGGGCTCAACACTTTGCAAAGGCTGATCTCAGTGTCAGTGCTCCTGTGGTTCTGCCGTCCAAATGTCTCATATAAATAAGTGGAAATGTTGCATTTCATGCATGTTCTGTAATATCTCTGCAGTTTAGCTGTTAAATGTCTGAGTAGCCTGTCCTCCCAAAGCATCCTCAACATTTCGTAAGCCATACTGACAAGACTTCTCAGGGCAACTCACCTTACTGCACTGCAGTGTAGAGAGGCTGGAAATGAACTTTCTTCATCATTGCTGCTCTGCAGCAGAGTGGCATCAGATCCTCAGGCAGCAGCATGTTTCTGTTGTGCACTTTGTCTTGCCATGTTAGCACAAGGCTCAGATTCATCCTTAAGGTCCATATTTTCCTCTCTCCCTCTTCAACACAGTCTTTTTATCCAGCCTGGCTGTCTTGCTGTTCCCTCTTTTAACTGGGTCTCAGGGCTCCTTGAGTACCTCAAAGATCGTTTCATCTGATGCCCAGCTCTGCAGACACATGTGGTTAGAAAGGCGCTTCAGCTGGCTGGACAGATATTCTTTAGTATATGTGAAGCGTAGTGTTGCTCAGGATGTCATTCTAGAGCAGATACCAAAGTGTTTCCACAGACATTAATTATTTTGGCTAACACATTGAAGACTTGTTATTTTTAAGAAAAATCTGGATTTTTAGCCTTTGAAATACTGTATTCAGGATTGTAATTGCTTCTGAAACTCTTACAGATAGTAGCTGTACACAAGTGTTTCTAATATTAAACAGCTTGGTGTGTCAAAGAGGAATTCTATCTCTAATAGGTCCATTGACCTATATATTTTGCACAGCAAACCTAAAATCAAGCCTTGTTAAAAATGTCCTTCAGTTTAACCTTTCTTATCTGGTTCCACATTCTCCACTCTATTAAATGTTTTGTAAATATGAATAATATCTTCAGTGATTCTTCTCTGCTCTATGGAAAATGAATTTACTCCGATAAAACTTTTCATAGTAGCTCGAAGTGTTTCCATTAAAACTTGAAATATGTTGTCAGAAAACATTTAAATCTGCCTTTCAATGTGTGGATGTTTGGAGGCCTTGAGGGTATTTTTTTGGTCTAGATTTCTTTTAATAGAACACTTCAGTTTGTTGTGTTTCATAAGTGTAAATTATTTTGTCTGATTTCAAAGCCTGCACTAAGCCCAGGAAGAAATGTTTGCATCTCTCCAGATAATGCATTAAATTAATATTTCTCGGTTCAGAAAACTGCCCAAATTTAGGAGAGTGCAAAGGTACAGGCTTAAATTTAATCCTTTTATTGATGCTGTTAAAGCCAAAATACTGCATGGAACAGGGATGGGCATGAGCATGTAGTTCTAATATGCCCTAAACCACAGCAGCCACATTAATTATACCCATCTTTCTACCCATATGTAACTATATCTCTCCTGAATCAGACTTTGACCAAGAGCTTTTACTCTGTCCTTTGTAGACGTGTGTCATGAGAGCCCCAAAAGGTGATTGCTTTCATTAAAATTAATCTTGCAGTTTCATTTTACGCAGATAAGACTTAGCAACCTTCAATGCATCAAACTATTACAGAGGGGTTGGTGGTCAGTGCAACTTTAATACATGGACAACACAGAAAAACGGGCCAGGAAGTGAGGAACCAACAGGGCATCTGATATTTGAGGATGCCACATTTTACTGCTGGCTTCTAATTGCAGTATATTAAAAAAGAAGAGAAAAATATCCAGCATCTAATAGTTACTGTTCTATTCGTATGGAACTCTTTCTTTGAGGTTCATACAATTATATATTTCCAAACAAATTAAACTCCAATGATCTTTCTCTCATACAATCTTACTAAATAGGTTTGACCGCAAAAGAGTCTAAGGACACTCATTCTGTCTCATTTCTCTTAGGCTTGAAACGGTATTCATTCAGAAAGAACAGAGACAATGCAATCCCCCAAACTATTAATTTTTTTATAATTGTAAATTTATAATTTCAATTTTGCATACCCATGGAAGTCTCTCCCTACAGCATTGTTAGAAATGATTTTTTAAAAGCCTTTGCTTAAAAAAAAACCATGAAAGATTAAGCTTTCATTTTAGTAAAAATCCCCTCAGGCAATAAATAGGTTCTTTTGTCTCTTGGCCCTAGAAAAAAAAAATTAAAATGGTTTAAATTGCCCATGGTTAAAGTAACTGTTTCTTGCAATTATCAGATGGTAGCGAATAAAAATGAAAATGAAATCATGAAAGAATAAAAACCAGGTAAATGCATATTATGTCTTTCATGAGTTTCTCACAGGTCTTTTGAAGACTCATTTAATCATCTTTCTTGTCTTTTATTTTGATATGATAATTGTTTCCTTTATTTACTTTAATCACCTCTATTGAGTTAATTAATTCTTCACTTTCTTTTCATTTCACTCGCTTGGAGTACTTTCCTTTTTTAAAGGCAGGTACCTGTAGTATTTCAGAAGATAAGGATTTGGGCTGCTGTAGCTTTTACCTGACTCCAGGTCGTCTGAGCCAGTTTATCTCAGCTCCCTTTTGGTTGGGTCCTGAAAGTTTGCATTTCCCATTAACTGGAAGGGATCTGGGAGGAAGTGCCTCAGGTGTAGGTATCAACACTGTAAATTTCTCAATTTAGGCAGGATGAATCTCAGCTGAGTGTTAGGAGCTTTGTCATCTCCTCCAGAGACCATCCTTGATGCATCCTCCAAATGGATCGACTAGCAAAGAGCTCACAGGAAGGCTGCTATTCCAGAGCCTGCCAACATATATAGTTAATTCAGTGGGTGTTGGGAAGTCCTGGAGCTAGATGTGAAGTAGGAACATACAAGCTCAGGATCAGAATATCTGCCTCTAACACTGTCTGCCATTTAATTTGCTTTAGTTGACCTGACACCCTAATTTTCCCAAGGATAATAATGTTTGTTCTGACTGGTGGTGCAAGGTTGGTACGGCGCCTTTCCAGATACCAGGAGCTATGAATCTCCTGAACTTTTTGCAAACTGATGTTACACAACGGTAGAAAGGCATTTTGTACTCACAGGAAGAATATGGAAGTTGGGTTTCAGACACCAGATTGCTTTGTCATCTTGCCCTTTTCCTCACTGCACATATTGTTTAATGCCATACCGTTATAATCACAGAATTTCATAGGTTGGTAGATCCTTCACAATTTCTCTACTCCAGGCTCCTGCTAGCAGCAGGACCACTCAGAGCAGATTGGTTAAAGCCATACACAGCTAAGGTTTGAATATCTCCAAGGATGAAGATTCCACAGCTTCTGTGAGCTCATTTCAATTTTGTTTCTTAAAATACATGCATAAATGGGGTGGTTTTTTCGGTATCCAACAGGAAAATCCTTCTGTGTGCAAATGCAGAGACAAAACATCTAATTATGTATCCAAATTTATCTGCATAAACATACACAGTATAACTTCTGAGCTGTGGGGGAATGGAATTGCTAAAGCAGAAGCTAATTCAGTTTCAGACCTAGGAGCCTTGATTTTCCATGACATTTTCATGATTATTTGATTCTCTAAACTATTATTTATTCACCCAGCTGAACTAGCTATTCATGCTTCAGTAAAAAAGCTCTTCAGGTTTATCTGCTCTGTAAACCTAAGAGGAAATCTGTCTGCAAAAAAAAAACCCTACTGTCAGTGTAGAAAGTAAGACTTTTTTCTTTAACAACCTCTTAAAATCCAGCCCAGCTTTTGCCATATTATATCAGAATTCAGCCATTAACTCTTCTGTTGAAAAAAAAAAAGCCAGTTCTCCTAAGCACAAAAGCCTAAAAATACTCATTTTCAGACAGATGCTGACATGGAAGAATAACAGCCCCAAAAAAAGGAAGTCTGTGAAGTACAGAATAAACTAAAAAGAGGAGAAAACTGATTAACTCATCCCTTCCCCCTGCTAAAAGAGAATTATAGTTAGCATCCATGGTTCATTATTTTCTTTACCCCCTAATATAGTATGAAGATTGTGAGTTAAGGGTATTCACGTTGTGAACAGAATTGTGGAAACATTAGAGATTTTATAGAATATACAAGATGCTTCAGCTGAGCAGCAGTGAAGAATGTTCAAATAATCATTCTTAGAAGATTCTCTCTTTGTTCAGTTCAGTACAATACGTTTTTCTCCAATCAGCAGTACAAGTCTGCCACCGTGACATTTTGTTAGAGGCCAGTACACCCGCTGAGATAGCTGTGATTTCCTTCCAGGATGATCCAAAAATAGCCCTACCAGTAGGTGTGTAGGAAGCTCTGACAGTTTACTAAAGAATGAATTGAGGTAGATGTTTCATGTTGGAAAAGAACGGTTTGAAATGCAGAATGGCACTCTTCATACTGTAGTACAAATTGATTATTTTTGTACCATTTCATGTGGAATTAATGCAGGTTCCATTGTGTTAAAATCATTTAAAATAAGCTTTATTAGTTTTGCAGTGCATAGAAAACTTCCCTGGTATAATGTTCATTATTTTTAGGATAAAGACCAGTTGATAAATATAACACATATCTTAAATAAAGGTTTATAAATACAGTATTAATACATTACACATACCTTGTATGGATGCTTAAACAACCCAAGTGCATGATTTTCAATTTTTTATTTAAATCTCATTATATTGCTAGCACCATTATCTCAGTATTCAGAGCACAGAGTAGTCCAGTGCTTTAACCCTGATCTCAGCACCAGTTTTCTAAAACACATGTTTGCAAAGAAGCCATGGAAGAAATTCTTACCTTAGCATGTCCACCACCCAGTGCCTGTCACTGGACTGCAGAATTCAAATGGATTTGTGATGGGACAAGTATATTTCTGACCTGCTGTGTGTCAGCTGGGCTTACTCACACAGTGTTAAGTTTCTGAGTCTGTGGTTAGGCTCCTGAATAGGTGAATTGATTTTGGCTGCTCTTAGTGCCCAGAGATTATGCTACTTCTTGGAGAAATACTTTGGTATTAAGCCCGTCTGATAATTAGGTCACCTTTCAGGAGGCATCCAAACACAAGTTGGAGCCAAAAATAGGAAACTGGGCATGCAGTTTTGACCTATATTTGTATTTTTAATAATGCTTCAGAATGTCTTTAAATTACTAAAGAACAAAAGGGTAGGAATTGTGGCTAAAAATCTCCCAAAGTTCCAGTGAAGTAAGAGGAGAGGTGAAGGATGATGAATTCCCACAGAGCCTTCTTGGAACACCGCTATCTGCCTGGTCTCCTCATTGTGATAACCTGAAGGATGCCAATGGCAGCAGACAGGCCATCAATTAACTGGAATGACCTGTTTGCATATTTGTCTCTTAAAATACAACAGGTCTTTGTGTATTCTCCTAGCAAATTGATTTTTGTACAGGTGTATCAATTCAGCCTAAAGGATCTTTGGACAGCTCAGTTGCTAAATAGCTAGGCTTAGAGTGGGTGGAACCTCTCAGTGAAGAAGTGTGTATTTCTCAGTGAAGGACTGTGTTAGTTCATTGGTTTTGTTTTGGGTTTGGTTTTGTTTTAGGAAACAGCATACAGTACTAAACCATGGATTAGTAGGATCTAATTCAACAGGATACATGTTTGGTTTTTAAACATTAGTACATTATGGTCTTCCTCAAGTATTAAATCCATTGCCTGAGCACATTTCAGGATTTACTTTGCTTGAAGTAAACAAATACTGCTTTATAATACATTATGTTTTGTGAGTGTCTCTCTACCCCACTCTTAATCTCTATTTCAAGCTACAAGAATCCCAATTTGTAAAGAAGGCTATTTTTCTTTCTGTTGGAAGTACTATTTCAAGTTAATTCAGGGTTGTTTTCTACAAAGGAAGTATGATTCTATCAGCTTGGCTACACAGGTAGATATGTGAGTGTATATGCTATATATCTTACATGAAGTTCCAAGACCAGAAAATGTGCTGGAGTTCATATTATTTAAGAAATGCTGTAAATCTTAGCAAAACTCATGCATTTGAATGAGCTTTCAACTGTTTAAGGTTTACTACTGCCAGCACTGCTCCTTCAACCCTGCTGAATTGTGCATGTGTCCGTGGATACTCATGGTTGGTTTTCCTAAGGCAGGATAAATTGTGGAACATAATGGGAATTAGAGTTTATGAATGTCTTCAACCTAATTGTTTCAGTCATTGTTTCTGAGAAGAGCTACTTGTTTGAATATGGGGTTGCTGATTTATTTTATGCATTGGCTAAGCAAAAATACCTCCAACAACTGCATGAGTTTAAAACCAAATAAAGTAAACCCTTGACTGCCTTTGCTGTTCATGGAACAAAAGTGTGCAATATGAATGAAAAGAACCAGTGCCACACTGAACTGCATATGACTTTACAAATGGTCTGCAAACGATCTGGCTGAGTAATTTTACATGAGACAAGATAACCCTTGACTTCTGTGGCTTACAGAGCTGAATGGCTGTATCTTCTGGTATGCTATTGCAATGAGGTTGTGCTTCCACACCCCCCTAAAAATCCCTTCTTCCATGGAAATTATTATTCATGCAGTTTCTGGACTCATAATTCCTTTACCTACACTCAATTTTTCAATATATAGTTTATCTCTATTCTAAAATACTATGGGTAGGATTCCTAAGTGTCTGAAATAAACAGATCTTTTAGGCACATCTTGCTGCAATGGAAAGACAAAAACCTCCCAAGGACTGTTTACCTGATCTTAAGACAGATGAAGATGAATCAGGCCATGCTCTCCCATGTACTAGAATTTGAATTGCCATGTTGCATATAATTAGCATTCCTGCAACAGAAACATTGCTTACCTTGAACTATAGTCTTGGACTTCAACGACACTCCCTTTTTTATGGAGAGATGCTTATTGTTTGTAATTGCTTAGTGACGAAAGTACGTAAAAGATGTTGCAAGCACATAGAGGGCAGTGTGAAGGAACCTTTACCCAGGGAGAAGATGCTGGCCTCAAGTAGAGCCTTATTGATTCTAGGTCAGAAATTCTTTGGGAAGTGATTTAGAAGTGATTGTATGCTGAAGTGGCTCCACATGGAGGTCATTTCAGCATCAGAGTATGAGTCCCTAAAAAACAGCTCTCTCCAAATGGTGTGAGGTAACAGTAATAAATATGAAAGCACACCTGGAAGTTCCCTGTAGATATGCTGATGCTCTGGTTTTGATGTGAACTCCGTGGTGCTTTGATGAACAGAGGCCACAGCCTTTGGCCCCACTGAGTAAAACAGTCATAAATGCTCAGCAATTATTCTTTGTTTTCTTCATATTGTGGGGTTTCAATTTGGTTTGATTTAAGTTTGAGTTACAGCTGGAAATATCTAATGGCCAGCTACGAAGTTTAATGCAAGCCAGTCCACTATGCCGTATTATTTTCTTCCCTAGCCTCTCTTTAAAGTACTTCCTACCCAAAACCAAAAGCAATTTATCATTGTGGTCTGCTGGAGAGAATGCATGATATGTTGCAGGCACAGTGCTGAAATAGGATATATGATTTTTAGTTTACACTAGAGGTGGATGGTCTTCACTGGGCAATACATTTCAACAAATCAAAAGCATCACTGTGGAGTTGGCCCAGAATAGTAACTTGCTTTTTACCCTCTCTTTCCATCTTTGTAATCTCACAGGAAAAGGTGCCTTTACACACAATAGCATAGATTCACAAAGATATGCCCCGTCAATAAACCCTTGTTTCCTAAAATACCTTCTGTTAGATAGGTAAGTTTAGAAAACTGCGAAAATAACCAGCTGATTGATAAGTTTGTCTGTGATACCTGTAGTACCTTTGTATGCTCTGCTTTCTCTCCTTCTTTGCACTGATGCAGAAGGTGCTTGGTATAGAGACTGTGATTTCAAGGCGATAGGAAATGTCAAGTTAGGCTCTAATATAAATAAGTGATTAAGATAAGTGACCCTGATTTTCACTTGTCCCAAGGTCATGGAACTTCCTTAGCTCTCAAAGACCTATCCACTACCGAAGAGTATGGATCTATGAGTCTAAAGTTAGCCTTCAGTTCTTGAAGACTTTGGCTTCTTCTGAATTTGTGTTTCTCTTTTCCTGTACCCTGAGAAGATACAATCTTTCACAAGAATTGTTCACCTGTGAGTAGTGAAGAAATAGAGGGACACTGACATATTTGAGAAAGGCTGTGATATTAGTATATGTCTTTCTATATTGTCATTCTTGTTTCCCCCGACTCTTTCTTGCTCTTTTGCTTTTCTGGCACTCTTTCCCTGGAGTGTGTCTGTCACTTCTATTTTATTCTATCGAAGCACAAGTAGAGCACTTAAACTTACTAGAATCTTCCTTTTTGACATGTCAGACAGCACTTCCAAGAAACCAGAAAATGAGCAAATTTCACTTCTGTCTCCACACCAATGGCAGTGTGTTTGGCAGAGGAATCTATGGAGAATTAACCACCCCAGAGCAGGAAAATCTACCTGTCCTTTCCCAAAAATTGCCCTGAGAAAAAGAACCAATGCATGCTCATGCTATGTTAGCGACTGGGACACCAGCAATTTGTGCAAGGGTGAATACTCAGATTGGCTGGAGATCACCCTAAAGGGCAGACAATTTAATGCCAGTCACACATGCTAGTTAGATTAGAATACTGATGAGCCCTTTTGAAAGGCCAACTGCATCTTCCTTCCACAAAAATATTAAAATGTCCCTCTTTCCCCCACCTCCCCCCCAGATTCTCCTCAAGAATAAATTAAAACTTGGAGGTGTGGTTATTATCACAGAATAATTAGACCCCGTGGGATTAGAGACACTCAACGTTTGTTAATGCCCCTGGGTTGTGATTATCTAATAATGATGATGCCTCTGTCATCGCTTAATTACTCTTCCCCTTTAAAATGTTCCTTATGCAGTCAGAGCCCGTAGAGTGTGCTCACTTCAGACAGAAACGCAACTGCAAATTCCTGAGAGCGCTGTCACATGCCTGGTGTGATTGATTTACCCACTTCTCCCCCACGCCCATGTTTATAATCCTCATTTCATAAACTGCATCATTACTTGAATCGTTCCTTATTTCCATAAGAGACTTTTTATTCATGTGTTTAGGAGGAAGGTTTGGGGCCTCCATCTCTTTAAAACAATCGTTGTTAGTGCTATGTAACTATGTAAGTGCACCCATATCAATTGACTTTAAACAGATCTGTCCAGAATCTTGCATTATACCAGGCTGGTGGTCTACATAAGGACCACTACATAAGGACCTACTTACAGCTGGGTGCCATTCTTCTCTGTTTGAGATGTAAAGAAGATGTAAGTCAGACCAAAGTTGGAAGCTTTGCATAGACTTTGTCCAACACAACTAAACTTCATCTAATATGCTCCATTATATATTCCAATACTTCAAGATATATTCCAATATCCTTAGTCTTTCACTCAGGCAAGCGTTTGTCTTGTTTGGATGCAGTTTGCAAGACAGTGTTCCAGAATCATTGGGTTTGTAACTAAAGATTACAAAGAAAACAGAGAACACTGCCTTAATCTGATTATCCTTAAATCCAGTGTTGTCTCTTGGCTTTATTATCCCTCTTGTACTAAGAAAGGGGCAAACAAATATTCTGTTTACCCAAGTGATTTTTGGTAGTAAACAAAGATTTTATATTCAACTTGCTAGAATTAGAGATTTCTAATTTGGGTTTAATATTTCTTTTCTTTTTCTCCCCAACTCTTTATATTCTTTTCTATGTCACTGACTGGGGAAATGTTAGGAATATTAAAATATCTTTTTTATTTTCTTTTCTTACTCCATTTAATCTCATTGCATAATTTCCTTATATCTTTTCTTTCTGTTCTTCTACTGTGTTTTTATTTTATCTTGAACGTTGCTAAATCTAGAAGATTGAGCCACTGATCATCTTGCTGGCCTTCACTGAAGTCCATCCAGCTGATCAATGCTTTCCGTGCGATGAGGAGCCCAAACCTGGATGTAGTGTTTAGATGTGACCTGACGAGCGCCAAATAAAGAGAAAACATCACCTGGGTCTCCTGGCTCTTCTCCTTTTCCAATAGCCCAGGATCCTGTTGGCTTTCTTTGCTGCCAGGGCACGTTGCTGGCTCATGGTCACCTCCCACCAGAATCCTTCCAGGTCCTTTTCGCAGCCCATCCATCCCCACCCTGTGTTACTGAAAGGGATTATTCCTTCCCAAGTTCAGGACTTCCCATCTTTCCTTGTTATATTTCATGAGGTTCCTGTTAGCCAAGTCTGCCCATCTGCATCCCTCTGAATGGCAGTCATTTAGCCAGGAGCAGTTTCAGTCAGATCTATTTCACCTAGCCCTTGGAGTAGGTGAGCTCAGGACAGCAGCAGGAAAACAGAAATACACCCAAATTCAGTGCAAGAAAGAGGATTCTGGACTCAGACAACCGACAATACAGGTTTGACAGGAGCCTCTCCCTAAAGAGAACATGTTTTCCCTGCAACTTCTCATGCTTGAAGTCATAGTGATACTCAACCTTAAATTTGCAGGTAACATTGATCCCTGGTGCACTACTATATCGTCTTAACCAGAGTTATTTAAACTCTCCATTAACTAAAACAACAAGAACAAAGTTGTGGTTCACAGCCGGGTGGAGATAAGCGGGTAGCTGGTATCAAAGTAAATGTTGAGCCTCCTGTTGTGCCGTGCATTAGGTAGTGACAGACAATTGCAGAATGTAACCAAGAGCTGCCTAAAAGAAATCTGTCGGCAAGGCTGACACGGTTACTGTTGTGAATCTCTGTATGAAAAGCCCCAGTGTAGTTAAGCTAGTCTTGGAGCTGACCTGAAGCCCTGCGGAGCCAGAAAGCTGGTTCTGCTCCAGAAAGATGAGCTGCTTTCACATGGATGAGGTGAGTGAAGGTTTACAGCAACCCACTATGCAGGCAAAGAGCTGAAGCTGCCCTTGATTTTCTTTGCCTGTTCTTTCCGTTAGTCCTACCCTAAAACCAAATTAGTGTTTACAAAAGGAAACTTCTCTTACTATCTCTGAAATCCATCTTTGATACTCTTAATACCTTAGTTCCAGGCCTGCAATGCGACTGTGTGTCGTTTCCAGACAGTATGACTGTGTTGGAAGAGGAGGAAGGGAACAGGATGAGGTGAAGAGGAATGGGGGGAGTGCACACAGCCTTCTGCATATCAGCACCCATAGAATAGTGCCAAGTTAGCATATATCCTGTGGAGAATCCAAAGAGACTCTTTTTTTCTGTGGTATATGACTTTGCTGAGAAGTCGTTGGAGTTCTTTTGTTGCTTAAGCATTTACTAATGAAATTAAGGAAAGAACGGGGTTAGCTACACACTATAATTCACTCCTCTGCTAAATCGCAGCAGTGCATGTGTGATTCAAGCAGGCTCTTTTCTTCAGAGCAAGTGAGATGGAGAGTTTATCCAGTACTTCATTTCATCACCAAGTTCTCAGGCAGCCTCCCTGGACCCTCCAGTTGGCCTCTTCTGTTGGGGAAGAGGGTTTATCTTATACATTGGCCCTGGGACATGAGAGGACTGGGATTTGCCCAAGGCTATATATAGTACAGGCAAACATAGGCCTGTGGGGTTTTTTTACTTCAGAACACCGAGAAATCCTGTCAAGAGCACTACTTGGTCTTAGGTGTGGGAGGTAAATAGGCATGACAAGAATGTGCCTGGATCTCCAAGATGTGGCTTTCTAAGAGACAAGCCAGTGACTGGGAAGAAGCAGAATTAACCCTGTCTTGCAGCAAAAAACATAAAGCTTTATCCAGGGCAGCACAAGAAGTTTGAGGCAGAACTAGGAAAGGCATCAATGGCATCTAGTAGTTCAGCTCCTCCTGTTGCTTTTATGCAAGGCCATCCTATTTTGTATGACCAATACTGTCGCACTGCCTAAGTCCCTGCTGTCTGGCTCCTTTCTCTGACAGGGTGTGCTTAACAGAACAGTGCACATCCTCTGCAGATTAACTCAGAATTGCCCAAAATCAGGAAATTCTCTGAGCCTGAGATTTGATTGAGGTGATTACATTCAGACTCCTGAGTTTTCATGGTTTGGCACTGATTCTGCATGCAGGATGGAAGCAGATCCCTCGCTTTCAGATCACCAGCTTGTTAATACAACGTGTGGCCAACAAGAAGGGCAGGATCCATCCCACAACACATTGCCTCTCTGAATGATCTAGGTCTACTCTGAGTTCGCCATCTCAACCAATAGGAAGGGTAACTTCCAGAGGATAATTCAGCCCATCGTTAGACAGAAATCTAAAGGTAGCATGGCTGAGTTGGAGGTCTCAACCTCAGAGACTGTCCAAAAGAATAGTTTTGACTAGACTAGCTTAAACTAACAATGAGGCTGCCAAGGGGGGGAAATTAATCCCATCCACAGCGTGCACAGCAAAGCCAAAGAAATACTTGCGCGTCATTGCCTTGCCTAGATGCTGTTATCCTGAATCTAGTTTTCCAGCTGATGCAAATCCGGATGATGTAAATCATCATGACTCTATGGACATAAGCTAGCCAAAAGAATGGCCAAAAGTTTCTATGCTAATACCACTTGTTTTTCTAGGTTGGCAGAGTTTTTAGGAATTGTGTTGAAATGTTATTTAAATTAAAAGGGGAATGTCTCATTGCTAGTTTAGATTTCTATTAAAATATCTCTGACCCAAAAGGTGCTATAACATTTTCCAGGTAGAAATAAATGTGTTGAGGAGAATAGTTGAAAATGCCAGCTTCTTTCAGCCTTAAATATCTCTATGAATGGAACATCACTGTTTAAACACAAATATCTATACTGTGTAGAGCAACCACTCCAAATGAAAATGCGTTCTCTGTATCAAAGAGAGCTCTGTTAAAGAATATGTTAACCAAAGGCCAAGTCTCTTTATTCATAATGAAGCTGATAGCAAAAGTTTCATCAATTAAATGGAAGACGCAGAGTAAGATCAAATGGCTGGGGTCGTAAATGATTTAGAGGGGTGTTGGGGAAAGGCTGCAGCAATGCCTTTCTTAACTTCACAGCTACTTAATGGTACTATTTGTATTATTTGAAGTTTTCTGGATGTTTTTTAAAGTGGGGTTGAGTTTGGAAGAAAGACGAACAGAAAGAAGACTGACACAGAAATGTGGGAGTAGAGGGGTCAATGAAGAAGAAACAGCAAGGTCTCTAATACTGAAATAAGTATTTTGAACCTTGTCACCTTTCATGGTTGGAGATGCTGAAGTGTTTTGTAAAGTCTCTGTATGTGGCCTGGATGGAGAAGGCAACAGGTGACCAGCATGCTGTGTACCTGCAGGAAAAGAGCAGATTTTTCTGCAGGTTACTGGACAACTCTTTATTCTTGCACTTTAAACTGACCTCTTTTTCCAATGCTGTGATGGTATTTTCATGTATTAATAGATTCTTAAGGTCAGTGGGGAATTTGATGAACATCTTGTCTGAACCCTTGCAACAACAGCCAAAAGATTCAATGCTGTAACTCCTGCCAGTAGTCTCTGATTGAGCAACAGCCTCTTTGAGAAAGTTGTTGGCTTATTCCATGACTGACGTTAGAGAGGAAAAAGTTCCTTTGAGTAGGTAAAATCTTATCTATCATGTTCTGATGTTCATCCGGGGCTTAACGTTGTGAGGGAGCGATTGGTGCAGCTGGCAAAAAGACCTCAGGTCTTCACCAACTATTGTATATTCAGTCAGTATTCATCGGGCTGGAGCTCCAGTCTGCTGAATCTCTCCCCCTAGTTTCAATATTAGCTAACTCACTTTGTACTGCCCAGAAATGTATTGAGACCCTGACATATATAGGTTTTAAGGAGGCAAGGATAAAATTCCCAGTATAAAGGGAAAAATAATATACCAAATGTTGTAGATACAGGGTGTGTTATACAGCATGGCAGCAGAAGCCCAAGTCCTTTGCACTATTTATGTGTGTTTTGGTTTTCCTCACTGTTGCACCAAATACTGGTGCATCAGTAGCACAAAGAGGGCAATTCCTAGTGGCATTACAGCTCCATACATCAAGCTAAGTACCGGGAGAGAGATGCTGACTGTTTATTAAGCAGTACTATGAAGTGATATGATTCAGAGCAGCAATGTTCTGGTGTAGAGGATGGACGGAACTGTGACATGTTTTCTTTTAATTAATTTGTTAGCAGGGGAACCTGGTAAAAAACAATTTATAAATTCTGTAGGTATCCAATCTGGTTTTGTCATCTGGACAACTAAAACACATTAATATAGAATAACGCTATTCGGACAGTGAATTATACTTCCTTTACCATTACTCTGAGCAGCTGTGGAGCCCAAGAGCTTTGCTGACACAAGAGAGTTATACAGGTTCCCCAAAAGTAGTGTAGTCAGCTCCTGTTACCACAAGGCATGTGATTTTTTTTTCCCTTTGGTTCAATATATGTTACAATTTTTTAACTGAAAGGAACTAGAAACAGGTAAAGGACAGGAGAAGCATAGTCCTTGTCTTTAGATGGATTTCAGCACGTTCTGGGGGCACATGAGGTAAAAACTTCTGGCAAGGCTAAGACTCCACAGGTATCTGGTCGGACCTGTTAACTTCTGTTCCATGTCCCTTTAAGTATTTTGGGGACAAGGAATACCATTGCTTCACCTGTTAATTTGTGAAATTTTCACCTCTCTTAATATCTTGGACCTTTTATGGTCCCTTTATGATAGTATTTTAGTTCATCACTGTCTTCATCTTTATTTCATACATGCAGGTCTCAAAGAGAAGGAGATAGCTAGTGTGGAGTCTCTCAGGAAAGCGCAAGGTGCTGAATCTGTCCTTTACAAGTGCCCTAACAAAAGGAGCTCCATTTCTGTTCACCCCATGTTCAATAAGATAATGGGAACCACACAATTTGTTCAGTTTCTGTCTCCTCAAAGAAATAATAAGCCAAAGAGGAAAAAGTATTGTCCCAATGGATCTGAGAGACAGATCACTGCTAAGCAGAAGAAATAGCCACAGCAACAAAAAGCTGATTTCTGAGGCACTTCAGTGCTCCAGCTAGTATTTCACATTGATTATATGCCAAGGCATTATTTAAGCAAACTAGATAATCTGTGTTGTAAGTTCAAATGGGAAAATCACTGAGGCACCTGCTCCGTGTTTGTCTGATAGAACAGAGAAACTTGATATGAATAAAAGAAAAGAGATGTTGGCCCCAGATACTGGCCATCCCTGAAGCATGTGTTCCAGCAGTGACACCAGGATAAGAGCCATCACAGCAAACTCTGGGGTGTGCAAAAGGAAAGCATTTAATCAGGTGTTTCTGCCTTCTCCAATGGATATGATGATAGTCCGTAAGCGTGTGGCTCTCATTCACAAGAGTTATTTGCCCCCAGTTTTAATGTAATTTTTAGGCATCTTCCTAGCCCCTGGTTCTCTCATTTCTTAAGTACATGTTTCCTCTATAGAAGAGGGTAGTAATCCTTTGAAACAGAAAGTGGATGGAATTCAGCCCGGTCAAAACCAATCAGATCCTTCAGATTTGAGGTTTATGCACTTCATTTAAATTATATGCTAATGAACATGAGCAGAAGCACAGAGCAGTATTGGTCACAGGGAATTCAGTGGCTTTCATGTATGGTTGTTTTTTCTCTCTTCTCTGTTGGTGCTCACATTATCTGACAAAAGTGGGGGTTTACTTGGTTTTTTATTTCTTTTTTTAAAAATCAAGACATTGTTGGCTTCTTATTGCTTTGTGGAGAGAGAATGAATAATCAAAGCTGCCTCTATCTGTACCGTATGCAATTACTCAAGTTAACACTGCAGATGCTAGGGAAGTGGGGACAAGAAGTGCCTCACAGAGTCTGGAAACCTCACCTGCACTAGGAGAGTCTTGCACTTTGAGGCCTCATGAAGGCTAAGGCTTGTCTTTGGTGGGTCTTCAGGTTGTAGAGGTAGGTTGTTTGTAAGTTAAATCTTGAAGGTGCGCCCACAGGGTAAAAAAGTTGACTCCTACTTTCCTAACTGGATACTGACAACTGTAGAGGCTTCTCTTTCTTGAGGGTTCACTGAGTGATCTGATGTGTTCAGCAGCAAAAAAGAGCATCAAGATAAAAGTGATCTTAACCATTTCATAGATAGGTAATGAACAGGAGCAGAAAAGGACTGTGTAGACATGATGTGCTTCCAGTAAATCATCAACAAATCTCTGGCTTTAAATGTTCACTTTTCAGAAGATAATGCAACTTTATAATGGAAAAGAAAGTCTTTATGATTGATACACTAAAGTAGGGCTCAGGAGACAAGCTAAAATCCTAATTGCTTCTGCAGCTTTTATGAGTGTGAGTCATCTGCTATATCTTTGCCTACCTGTAAGTTAAGTGTTTAATCTACACTGGTTATTCAAGGCCCTTCTATGAGAGATGCACATTTCTAGTTTATCCAACCTATCCTCAATTTTAGCTCTTTCTAAGGTGCTTTATTACTTTCCTGTGACAAGAGAGTAAGTCTTTTTCTTTTCTTAAGCATGTAGTTTAGACAGATTCATCTCATCCACCTCTATCATTCCCTTGGCATTGTAGCAGCAAGGACCTTTGCTCCACCTGAGCCTCTGCAGAGCTTCTGGGGATGCATATAGTATCTATCATTTATGGGGTGCATATACATGACTAGTTACGTGCAAATGCCAGACTAACAGCCTGCACTAAGATGGATAGCAGATACATTTTGCATTTGGTTGGTCATTCTTTTTGTAAACTTCAAGGGTTTAAATGATGTTCACACAGAATCCTAGAGTGGATCCATAACAACATAGTGTCTCACTCAGAATAACTAATATTTCTCTTAGAACACTTAGTGCCCAAACCAGAAAGCTGTTTTAAGACAAAATAACTAATTTTATTTTAGAATATAGAATATATAGGATATATTTTATATATATGTATATTCTATATAATGGAATTACTAATTTTTTTTTTTCAACTATAAATTTTAAAATTTGACAGAATCTCAATAGCCTGGTTAGCTCATCAGCCTGGGGTCTTGGGTTGATAGACAAACTTTCTCAAAAGTGACTGATCCCATACTTACTGTTCCTCTATTGTGTTTGCAAATAATCATAGAATCATAGAATCATAGAATAGTTAGGGTTGGAAAGGACCTTAAGATCATCCAGTTCCAACCCCCCTGCCAGGGGCAGGGACACCTTCCACTAAACCATGCCACCCAAGGCTATGTCCAATCCAGCCTTGAACACCGCCAGCGATGGAGCATTCACAACTTCCCTGGGCAACCCATTCCAGTGCCTCACCACCCTTACAGTAAAGAACTTCTTCCTCATATCCAGTCTAAACTTCCCCTGTTTAAGTTTGAACCCGTTACCCCTTGTCCTATCACAACAGTTCCTCATGAAGAGTCCCTCCCCAGCATCCTTATAGGCCCCTTCAGATACTGGAAGGCTGCTCTGAGGTCTCCACGCAGCCTTCGCTTCTCCAGGCTGAACAGCCCCAACTTTCTCAGCCTATTTGTGATCCAGCCTTTGCAGCTCAAGGCTCATCAACACTTTCCATGAACAATCATACTATTAATTATCTTGGACAAGGTTGGTCTGTTGGTCTCATTTTCTTTTTCTTGCAAATAACCCTGTTGTGCTCAGCATTATTGTAAGCTGTTTTGTGATCAACTAAAATAAGCAAAATATGGCCTTAATATTGCCTTTGTTCATTTTTTATTTTCCTTTCAGTGGCTGCATCAACTGCTAATTCCACAGCTGGCGCGGCCATGAATTCTTTGACTTCTCTGGGTACTCTCCAAGGATTGGCTGGAGCCACTGTTGGACTGAATAATATTAATGCACTAGCAGGTACCGTAAACAGTGAGTATTTACTGCTGTGGTGGACAGCCTTTCCCAATAATCATTCCACAAAAACTATCAATTGTAAGGTGATTATTTTTGATCTATATACAAAATAAGGGGGTCAAGTTGATCTAGTTCTATTCGTGGTACACATGCAGTTCTGGAGTCTTTTAGTTTCACATAGTTTGCTCTGCAAAGTGAAGTCCCTTGGGTCCCTGCACAAAGACTCCTTTTCTTGCAGGGCATATGGAAGGTAAAAGAAATGTCACCAGGGGTTTGGGTTATCTAGGTTATAGCAGAGGCTCCTTTGTCATTTAGGGAGTCTGACAACAGGTATATCACCCAGTGTACAAAACCTCACTCAGAAATGTAGGGATAAGAAAGATGTTTGCCGTGGAGGCAGTCATTTTAAAATATCTATAGGAACTATAAAGTTGACTTGAGAGCAACACATTTTAAAAATGAAGGCAAGTCTTTGACTTTTAATTGGCAAGTATAAGAGAATGATGCAGACAGTCACCTGCAGTACCAGAGCATGCACATCAATCCTATGACATCCTAAAGAAACCCTGGCATCTCCAACTAAGTAGATGCTGGTAGTTGTTAGAAGATTCTTCCTTGTTCTTAGCCATGGTCAAGATTTTCCCGAAGAAGAAGGATTTTTTTGTATTTATTGTTTCTGCTATGATGACTTCACCTTTGCCTGCAATGGAAGAGATTTGTCCAGCTGCATTTCCCCCCTCCTGTTTTTTTTAGCTGCTGTTACTCCTTGCATTTCCTTTTGCAATGCAAGGAATCTATCCAGTCCATGAGCCATCATAATGTACCCCCAGGAATGGATGTCCTCCTCAGTATCTCTTGCTCACTCTGATGCTCTGCATGATGTCCTTTTTGTCACTGTTACGTGGCTGCTCACACAATCTTTTTGTTCTGTGATCTCTGGTTGTCATTGTTGGGAGCTGGGAAGGAAGGGGGCTTATGGATGTCCATGTAGCAGTGTTGAGTGGTGCATGGGGTCTTGTGTAAAACAGGTCTTGCTTCTGGCAAGGACATGCGTATTTCACACAAACAACCTCATAGTAAATATGACTCAAGAAAATGTAAGAAAAGTAAGTATTAGATCCCAAAATGGAAGATCATAGTTTCCTTTCTTACTATTACATTAGTATTAAAGCAAGCCACTGAAAATGGCATGCATGAAAAGCTCTCTTAAGCTCTCACAGTAAGAGAGCTACCCTATCTAAGCAAGATATCATTAAATGTCCTTTCCTGATGAGCAGTCATTGTGCTTTACTTGTTTTGTAAGAAGTCACAATACTAAAAGCCGAGTATGGTATCTCACTGCTTCCCTCCCACATGTGCTAAGAACCCAGGCACACTGGAGCACTCCAAGATAATGTCCCTTTCATCAAGATGGATCAAGAGTGTATCACCTATGAGCTCTTGACTTTGTGGGGGAACTCTTCTGTTGCACTGCTTTTAACAGTTCTTGGTAGGCTAAAAGCAAAGAGTTTATATTTTCTCAGCAAGAATTTTGAGGTGGTGTGTGTGCAAACTTATCTGCGTGTGTCATTTGAAGTATTAATGATGTATTCAGAACCTAGTACCAAACCAGCTTGTTTTAAGCTACCATTACTTCCATGGACATGTACCAACAGTGACTTCAGTCCCAAATCTTATTCATGGATGTTTTTATGGACAAACAGAGTGTACGTGCTTGGAATATCTGTATGTGTATAACACTTAGTTACAAAATGTATGTGGATGTGTCTGTCTTATGTATATACATATATAACAGAGATCTAAAGAGGGAAAACTGCTTCCCCACAACACAATACAGTGTTGCAGCACTGTTTCTCTCAAAAGGGTGACACTGATTATCAATTTCAGGTACTCGTGATGCTAGTTGTAGCAAAGCATTGTTCAAATTACAGCAACCTTCCCTGCCTATTTTAATGATGATCCAGTGCTTTTCCTAGTGACCATGTCTGATCCAGTCAGGAGTTTGCCCTCAGGAAACTCCATGTTTAATAAGTCTGATGTTTCACACTGTGCCGTGGTCATAAGCTCTCCAGTAAAAGCATTCATTGGTTATGGAGGTTCCTGAATTAACTGTGTGCAGAAGTTGAACTTGAGTGACATGCCTCTAATTTGGGAATTAACAAGAGAGATCCAAAGCACAAGACAAGTGGATCTTAACCCAAAACTTAATCAGAAGGTAGCACTGGCCTTGGGCTTTGATTTACATGGACGTGTTAGACGTTGAATGAGCATCAGTTGCAGCCATGACCTGCTCTGTATATGAGAATCACAAAAAGAACATCTTCCAGCCTGAGCTCAGTAAGACATTTTCATCTGTTTTCTGGATCCTGGCTGGGTCTATGAAAAAGAAGCTGGGCTGGGGAGACAGATAGTGCTCTCATTGTGGAGAAAAGCATGTAGAAACATGTCTGGAGGCCTTAAAAATTAAAGAAAGTGTAGTATGTTAAGTTATTCTATCTCCAGGGGCTTGACAACAGTTGTACATACATGTGGGGATTCACCCAGTCTTTCCTAAGTTGTGCTTGGGAGCATCTGAAACCTTAAATGACAAAACATTAGAATGTCTCCTTTGGACATGTAAATTTAAATAATGTAACTGACAAAAAGAATTATGAAAAATAAGGAAAAATGAATACAGAGGGAGGAAGAGATTTATTGTAAGTTAAGAAAGAAGGCCATGGATTCAGGATACTGGACAGCTATGGCACAATATTTGTGCATGAACCCAGGGCAGTCACTTAGCCTTTCTGCCCCCATATTTACGTCTGTAAAATGGAGATAAAGCCATTCATGACAGTTTTGAAGGTGCTTGGGAAGCACTTTGAGAGCCCTTTGGGCTTGCCAGGCAATGTCACTTCTGTATCATGTAGAGTAACTCAAAGAAAGTAGAAGGCCATAGATGAGAGACAACAAAAGGTTATTTCACAGAAGTGAGAAAAGAACCAGAGTTCAATATCAGACTGAGTTGCATTGGCAGAGATAATAAAGAGATGGCAGAGATTTGTAACTGCAGCAGGACCTTGCAGATTTCATGAAAATGTAAAAAGGGAGAATAGAAAACATGTGGAGAGCTTTCTGCAGATCTGTTTTGCTCAGGAGGCAAGTGTATTTAGACACGGGCACTGCAGCAGCAATAGCTGTGCCCCTCCCAGAAGCAGTGAGCTGGGGCTGTCTGGCTCTTTGCTAATCTGAATTCATTTGGTGGGAAGGGGCTATTGATTCTAGGTGAAAGAAGGGGGAGGATGCTGCCCACTGCAACACAAAGCATGTTTATATAATAGGCTGATGACTCACAAAAGATAACATGTTATCCTAATGCTTCCTCTATTACCAAGTTGTTTCAACACTATAATAAAAGGACAGATACAAGCAGCTTTATCAGGAGGCTTTAAACAGCGCTGTGTGTACACCCATGCGAGCAACGACACAAACCTGAGTACAAAAACACCAGAGCGGGTTAAGGGCAGGCTCAGGATAAAAAAAATCATTGTTTTTTATTTAGTAGCAGTAGTAGTATTGTTATTACTAGTATTATTGTTGTTGTTGTTGTTATTATTAATCTTCATTTTCCAAATGTCCTGTCTTTTAGATATAAGATGCTTCACAAGCTATCTTGGTTTGCAAGTTTTTGTTTTATAACTGGAACTATTATACTCCAAATATCTGGCTCTCTCATGCTCTGACAGGTTTTTATTCAAAGCAGTGGCAGCCAGTACCTCCTATCAGGATACAGCAATGCTCTGAAGTAGAATAGAGGGGAAAGAGAAATCTTCAAAGTGCGAGACATTTTATTAAGGAAAGGCTAAGAATATCACATCTCTGTCAAGTGTTTAGTCACACAAATTATAGTATTATCAAAAGGTATAATTTATGCAGTACAGTTCTCTTAATTGGCACAGACTCTGGTAGAGCCAGAAAGGTGCCACTTGAGCAATTGTCCTGATTATCGAAGACTCATAGGAATGCACTTTTCAAATCTACATAAGAGATGGAAGAAAACTAGTAGGTCAGCATCTTTATCCTTCTCTGTCAATGCAGGATAATTCTCTCCAGTGCTCTTTCTATCTCTAAATTACTCATGTGATAAGGTTTCCTTGAAGATTGTTTGCCAGTCTAATAGTTTTCATTGTTAATTCACTATAAAGTGTCCTCTGCTTAATTTCCTCACTTTTCTCCGATTTACATATCACCCTTTATTTGCTTTGAAATTAAGCCCTCTCTTTCTCTTCAGTGTTTCTAGCTCTCGGGTCTTAATATGGCTCCACCAGTCACGTCTATCCATCATTTTGCCAACTGAAACACTGCACAGTCAATGGTTGCTGGTGGTTCTGGGTGCCCCATTTTTCTGGTGACTGATCTACTGTACTTCAAGGGGCCTGATTAAGCCCTTTTGTTTATGGGATGTTCACCTAAAAACTGGGGAGCACAGGACAGCTAGCTGTGCAGAAAACATGGCCTGACCCTCAGTCCTGATGGGCGCTTACTGCTCCAGTTGACCCAAGTTGGAATTGTGGGTGATGAGCCAGGCTCTGAACTCTGCCAGCCCTTCCACTGCAAAGAGACTGCAGCTCTAACAGAAATTTCATTTTTTCTAGAATTTCTGAAAACAAAAATAAGTGCTAGCACTGTTAAATTCAGTGTGGCTCATTTAGGATCCATGATGAGGCATAGAAGAAATGAAGAGGTGGTGTAGGCCAGAAGTTTGTCCACCAGTAAAAAAAAAGTAGTAAAACTACTTTTGCAGACCACACTGTTTTCATGGATGAAGGATGCCATTTTCCTCACAGCTAGCAATCATTAGCTTCCTCCTTGGCAGTTATCTCCATTAAATTCATCTGTTATTTATCATGACATAGAATTGCTTTAAAGAAAGAAAGTGAAGGGTCTCTGCTTCCAGTGAGAAGACATTGCTAGAACCAAATGCTTGTTTCATCATGAAAGATACCTTATCTGGATGAAGCTCTTTAGTTACTCTAGATGTGCGAGATGTTAATCTCTTCTAGAATAACTGGAGGAGGAAGGTGGATGTGCAGAGCATTGCAATCCATCTTCCTGTCACAAACCTAAGGGACAAAGCCCATAATTTTACAGAGGGTTATTTCGAAGTGGTGTTTATTGGGGTTCTCTGCTAACTCTGTTTAAGCAAAATATTTCTGATACAGTGTGGTCATGGCCCATAGCTAAGGACCCTGGTCAGAAAGAATGGGTTTCTTTGCAGACTGCTTTTCCCCACTGGCCAGCTTGCAAGGATACAGGTCAAAGAAGTCCCACTCTCCCAACTCCGGAGACCCTCCAGAGATGTCAAGGAGGGGAGAGGCTTTCACGAGCATCAAGCTGTAGTACTTGCCAGTAGCAGACTGCATGTGAGTCCATTTGACTGTGCAACCCTTGTGCTAAAAGTGATCCTGGCGCCAAAGTCGTGTTTTTCCTTGTTTTCAGTCCCATTTGGTGACGTGCGGAGCTGCATGCACTGCTGTCATTGTCAGTGTCATATAATAGCAACGACTTTCGGAAAGCACTAATGAACAAGTGCAATTTCTTTTCTCTATTGTTGGGTTTTTTGTAAAGTTGCTCAAATGCTCTCAGGTATGGCGGCCCTGAATGGAGGACTCGGCGCAACAGGCTTGACGAACGGTACGGCCGGCACGATGGACGCGCTCACCCAAGCCTACTCAGGAATCCAGCAGTATGCGGCCGCCGCGCTGCCCACCTTGTACAGCCAGAGCTTGTTGCAGCAGCAAAGTGCTGCGGGCAGCCAGAAGGAAGGTAAGTGACCACTCATGGCAGAGCAGGCTATGTACTGCCAAGAGAGCGGTGTCATAGGTTCATTTCCTCATGGAGGCTTGACAAATGACCTCAGGTAGCTTAATCTTTGGGTTTTATTTAAGTTTTCTGCTGTTTAGGCTTGTTACCTTATTTAACGTCTAATAGAATTAATATTTTAACCATCTCTCCTTCAAAGTTATACTTCACTGACTGTTCTGTCTTCTATAAAAGCATTTACCAACTACTGCATAAAAGTGCACTGCTAACAAAAATCATCCCTTTATGTGTGCCATCCTCTCTTCTGGCTTCCATTTTCCGTGATAATGGAGTTAATCTGATTAGGTTTAAGGTTTTGAGTTAATGACAAGATCCATTTTCACTTTGAGTGGTTCTTTGCTTAATTGTGGGTCTTGTGGGGAAGTGAATGATTGCCCCTTCTCCCCGAGCCAAACAGCAAATAAAGCTCAGGAAGTTACTGCTAAGAATAAATGAATACTAATTACAAGATGTTTAGGAAAATGAGGTTACCCTTTTCCCCTCTTCCGTTCCCCTGCACACTTCCCAGGCATTTGGGGGGTTGGTTTGTTTTCATTGCTTTCTCTCATCCTAATTTCCAGCTAATTCTAGAAGGACAGCTTTCTAATATTGTATCTGTGTTGTCACTACTGTTCTTGCCAGGGCTAAGCTTTGGAAAGAAACTGAGTATAATACCCTCAAGAGATTTTTTTCATTCTCTTTTAAAATAGTATCTTGTCCTGTTCTGGGATGTGTTTCCTAGGAAGACAAATTTGGCATTCCCACAGCTGGCTATTGTTTAGGGCCACTGAAGTTAAAATGTATATTTTCTCTGAATTCTTCACTTCACTTAGGGAAAACAACCTGTATTATTTAAAATGAAAGGATTTTTTTAATCAACTTTTTCCTTATTTTTTTGTGTTCTCTGCATTTATCTTTCACATAACTTTGTTGAGACTGACACTGGAATTAAATTGTTTATTTAGTGTCATTATGACATGCATAGTGGAGGACAGTTTAATCTTTTCCTGTCTTAATTTTATTCTCTTTATAAAAGTTCATATCAAGTGTAGGCTTACTTTTTATTACTATGATTTGGCAGTGCCCCTTTTAAAATGCAGTCTTTTTTGTTGCATACGTCTTATGTCTGTTTTTTCTATATGTATATATCTTGTATCTGTTAGTAAGGAGTTAAGTTAAAGTGAGTAAATTCCATCATTGAATACTGATAACTGTGTTTTGTCTCTTAACATTCTGATGGAGTGATGAAGAGTCTGGAGTGGTTGGTGATAAACAAGTACTAGAGAAAAATGCTATATATATATATATTAAATGCTGAAGCACAGTGAACTGCCACGTGCATCTATTCTAAAATACTCTCTAAAAAGTTTTCTATTAGTATTTTAAGAATATTTTCTGGAAAAGATGCTTTACTTGTGGAAAGAAGAAATAAATGCAATTATTTTTTCCTCTTACTTTTTCACCCCTCCCAGAAAAGATTTTCTCTTTAAAAAACTTCATTTCGTCCCCTAATTGCCTTCTTTGGGGCAAACATTGCAACCTTTTCCTTCAGGCTGAGAGAGAGCAGCCAACCTGGTTCTTCTGCATGGGAGAGGTGAAGTTTCATGACTGTTCTGGAACTTAGTCCATAAATCTGATGTGTGCTTTCCTCCTCCTCTCCATAAAATCAAGGACCTCACATCTTGGACACACTTAGGTTCCATCAAGCAAGGGAATTCTTGAACAGGCTACTCTAGATACCAGAAGTGTTTGTTCCCTTTGTGTACCACGTATGCTCCTGGTGTCTGCATGGGAAGGCCACGTCTGGCTCCATCTTACATCCTGTTCTTTCAGGCATCCATTGCTCCTTTCCTGTATGTTGCTGTAACACAGAAATTGAGCTAGGGGAAAAAATAACCTATTAGTGCTAGGATGAGTGTTTAAACAAACAACACTAATAATGCATATCCCAAATTTTAGCTGAAAGAAACATATCCAAAGAGCCTTTGAGCTTGCATCTTTCTTTGCAAACTCAGCTTTGTCTAAAGCCATTTTAATTTCAACCCACCTACATTTTCAAAAGACTTACTTCACAAAGTTTATTCCAGGAGACAGCTTTCTATGGAGAAGTTGTATTAAAAAAGAAAAGAAAAGGCTGTTATTTTGCAATGAGTCGGTACAAATTTAATTCTGAGTATCTTTCTGACATCACTGATTTCCAAGTCACAAGGTTTGCTTTGTCTTATCATTTTTATTTCCATCTCCACCAATTTCCTGCCCTTTGAGTTTAAATCTGTGATACTCAAATCTCCTCATCTCATTTCATTTCCATAAGTTTCCGCAACTAGAATTAAACTGACGAACTCATGCAAGTGTTTGAGGCAGCAGAAGACTCCTTGTGCAGTTCTTGGGGTACTGTGAGAGTGTAATACATTGTGTACCTGTGTTCCTAACCCTAATTATACTGAAAGACACTCGTATAAATTGAAAAAAGAGGCTGCAGCTTAACTTCTTCTGTACTGGAGCTATCAAGTAAACACTTTTCAAGATAGGTTTCTCTAAAGAGCTGCATTTCAGCTCTGTTCCTTTGATGATCCATTTTCTTTTGTTCCTTCAAAGTTGGAAAGTGAAATGCTTTCTGACCATCACCTTCAGTAAGTATTATGGAAAAACAGATTAAATATAGCACTTGTAATGACTGTTTTCACATTTTCTTTTTCCTTTTTTTTTTTTTTTTTTTTTTTATCCCTAAAGGTCCAGAAGGGGCAAACCTCTTTATTTACCACCTCCCCCAGGAGTTTGGAGACCAGGACATTCTGCAGATGTTCATGCCTTTTGGAAACGTTATCTCTGCTAAAGTCTTCATTGACAAACAGACCAATCTGAGCAAGTGCTTTGGTATGTCAAATTTAATAAATCAAATAGTAAAAACCACAGGCACTGTACTGAAGAAGGGCCAGGAAAGAAAATTAACAGCAATGTGAGAAATGTCATACTGGAGACTCATTCCAAAAATAATGGACTGTTAATCCTCAAATGAGCAGGGAGATGCACAGACAAACTACTCCTAACTAAAAATTGGATATGAAAAAACAATAATAATCTTCTAGTCTGACATCTCGCATGAATGTGTCAAGTACATGAAACTAATTGCGCCCTATGTGAGGGAATGTCATTTAGTATACTATTAAACTGCCTTATTATGGATACCTAATTATTCTCTATTGTATAGCTGAGCTGCTTAAAAATGCTCTATGTTTAACCCATTACTTCTACATTACAGGAATTTCTTTCTTCTGAATTAAGTGCAAAATTTTGCAATTAGTGGTTGAATGGTGTGTACGTGCGGTTCAGAACACCTTATAGGCAGTTGATGTCTAGGTATGCAGCTCCAGCTGTTGCAGGTGGGCTCCGGTGTGTTACGGAAGGTAGTATCTCCCCTTACCTTAAGGGCACAGATGAGGGGGGCCTCCCAAGATCAGTGTCAGGTTTGCCAGAGAACACTTTGAGCTGCCAGAAAAGGGAAGGTGATATGTTATAATAAATCAGATTCTAGGGTTGATTAAGTGGGCTGGTGTCTTCTGAATAGCCTAGATGCACCAGTTCAGTGCTTTGATGAGTGGAGTACAGAATGTGAGTGGCAATCTCTTAGAGCATTGGTCTAATAATTGTGGTCTTATACAAGACATGAAGAGGGTCTGGGAAGAGAAAAGAATCACTTAAAGATAAGTTTTATGAGGTTTTACCTAAAATACTGGAGCTTCTGTAAAAGCGACAGTGCTTTCCAGGGTAAAGGAATGCAACTGTACAAGACAAAAAAGCAACCAGTCCAGACAAACCCCTAGTTTCCAAAACTCTTCTGTACCAACAGTGCTGCACTTAGCTCAGCACCATCCCTTAATTCCGAAGTGTCCCCATTTGCACTGTCCCCATGAACCATACATAATACATGTTTCTTAGCTTTTTTAAATACAGATTTTGTTAAAATGTGTCTGTCTAAGGTCTTGTCTCTGTCAGGGCCATTCAGGGGCCTCACAGCTACTGGACTTTAACCCATCTTGAAAGAGTTTGATATTGTCTAAATAGTCACTGACAAAACACAGGGAGAATTCATCAAGTTACTCAGAAATACCTACTTGAGCTGAGATTCAAGCCTTGCCACAACCTGAGTGTTTTTCACCCAAAGACAAACCCTGAGTACACTTGGAAAGTTAATTTGGTTCAGAGAATGGTTGTAACATTCTTTCTGCATTTTTCCATAGTTTTTCAGTTCATTTTTGAAGCTTTCATCTCTTTAAGCTTTACATACAATTGTTCATATCTAGACTACTATAGTGCAGCATGTTTCTGCAGTGGGTTAAAGCAGTCCCTGAGGCTGTAGCAAATTTGAAAAGTGGAATAGAAATGGACTCCCTATTGATCTGGAGCCAGTTCTGTTAGTATGTTGGGGTGACAAAATCGTTCTTGAGGTCTGCGGGAATCATGATGAAATGTCAAATCGAGGTACGTTAATCGAAATGCAGCAATTGTGGTGTCTGCTGAAAGAATGTAGATTAGTTTGGGCAGGCAGCTTAATTCATCAGCTCATTTCCACATCTCATTTTGTGGGTTTCCTTTTACTCTTTGATTACGTACCTACACATTTGGATTTATAGGACACAGTTACCTAGCAAAATGATGCACTGAGGTTATCTCATTTGAGGGGTCAACACCCAATGGATGGAGGAGTCCTCTGCCTTTCTTGGCATTGGTCAGCTTCCACTAAAATTTTAATTTCTCGTTCTTCCTTCCCAGATATTCTGCCACCAGTGAGAGAGTCCTGCTTTAAATACAAAAACTACTGCAGTGGCAGAGGAGGTTGAGATATTCTGATTTAATAGGTGACTACTCGGTGATGCTGCTAATCGCAGGCAAAGCCAGAATTAATCCTGCTAGTTCAACATACTAGCATACTCTGTATGCACCTCCTTAGCTTTATTAGCAAGAATTATCTATTTGTTGGTTTGGTCCCATATTTGTGTTTTAAATACCTTTATTTTATCTCTATCTTCCCACCAAAAAACAAGGACAACAGTGCATCTAAAGAATCCATTTCTCTCCTGTATCATTAATGGTCATTGCTCTTGATACAGTTTGAGGGGGTTTTTGTTGGTTGTTTTGGTGGTTTTTTCCTTGTTGGAATAACAATAATAATGATAATAGTAATAGCAATAATGATAACAATAATAAGAAGAATGCTTTGCACATGCTTGGTGCTTTCTGCTCTGGAGTTTCTATCTCCCACCCTAAAGTTCCATCAAATTACAGTTGAGGACAGGTTGAACACCAGAAAGGTGAAAAGATTGTCCAAGGGTTTCCACTGGCAGAAGTGGGAAGGGAAAGTCCATTCTGAGTAATCACTGTAGTGTTATACTGTGATGAACTTCTACATAACACTGCTTTTCAAAATGAAAAATTATTTTCCTTGCAGAAAATGGACTTTGGCATTATTTGTTTTGTTGTTCACCTCAAGTGAGTGTTCAAAAGATTAAATGGTGCTGAGGATGATGTTTATGCCTGAAAGTGCTCTTCCATGAGTTCTCATGAGCTCCTGTTGATTCAGCAGACAAAGGGTTTCACTCTTCGAGCTTATCTCTCGCCTTTCATAAACCTTATAATAACAGAAATGAGAGAATAAAAGTAAGGCAGGGGAGGGGAAACCCAGTGACATCAGTCCATAAATGCAGTCTGCCTGATAGCAAAATTGCTACTTGAATGATTAAAAATATTTATCCTGATTATAAGGATACCTAGAGATTTAAAACAAAAATCAGGATTGCCATGACAGGGACTTTGAAAATTGATAAGAAACATCATCGCCTCCTCATGTAACCTGCTGTTTAAAATGCAGACAAAAAATGATGAATGGGTGCAATCAGAAAAAGATAACGGAAGAGAATGCCAGATTCCACTGTAAGCTTTATAAATGAAGGTTCTTGATAATGGAGAAGATTAAATTGGAACAGGCTAATGTAGATGTAGCATTCTGTGTGAAGAGACAAATAGGGAATCAGAATAACTGAATAATAAAGGCTGATATCACTGATGCAGCACAGAGGTTGTATGTTTGGGTTTGTGGCTGAGTCAAGGAAGATAATAAAGAGACATAGAGTGAGGTGACTTGTCACATCTCCCACTGAAGGTAAGCATAGCCTGAGCTAATCATTTTTCTGTCATCAGTGGAGGTGTCTACACCCGTGACATGAATGGTGGGTGGAAAAGCTACCTCTGGGTGTGCTTGCCTCTCTTCATTCACCATTCATAGATACCATCTAAGTGACTAGTTTAAATCAGTTGCTTAACTTTCAGGTGGATAGAACTAGGTAAGGAGAAAAGGAATTAAGGTCATGAGAAGTTCATAGCACAATGCTGTTCTGAATGCACTTGAAAGAACAAAGTAAAGGTCAGGAAAGGTGTAGAGGAGAATGCTGAATTGTCAAAGTAAGACTAGCTACATCTCAGTTGCGGAGCACCTGTCTGGAAGGCGCTACAGCTGCCTCCCAGCTCATAGTTGATCTCTTTTATATCTCTGAGGCAATCCTAGAGTTCAAGGCTGAGTGAGATCTGTGAGCTGATGGAAGTAGACACAGGAGAGCAGTGCTAATACAGTGATTGGAGTCATGTGAACAGATAAGATCTCCTAGAAGAAAACAGGCGAAAGGAAGAACGGAAGAGAGTGATGAAGCTACTCAGGATATGGCAATAATGGAGGAAATGATCTAGTCGGGGAAGTGAAGAAGTGACAAGTTACTAAAACCAAGGAGGGTATGGAGGAACATTTATTATCCCCTGAGGAGGTAACAGACCACAGAGCACCATGGTTAGAGCGTAGTGGCTTTGGCCAGGGGAAGGTCTACAGAGATTTAAGCAAAAGGTGGTTTGAGTGGAACAAACAGAAGCTAACCTGAATTGTCAGAGAAGCATCTTAAGTTAAATAGTTTGGTAAAGTTGATTTAAGGTGAAACCATAGGGATGGTCTAATAAGAAGAGCAGCCAGACAAGGACCAAATGAATTCATAAGAAGTGGTTTTTCTTTACAATGGGAAAGGTGTGTTATCCTGACATTGAAGATGGAAGAGGGAGCGGTGCAAGGTAAGCCAAAGCCATGAAAGAAGATGTTAAAATGATGGTAAAAAGAAGTTATGAATCAGAAAATTACGTAGGCACTATGCACAAATGAAGAAAGGTGGTGGAAGAGAGGCACCAAGAAGCCTGTGTCTTAGGACTGAAAACAATGTGGGGGGAATCCATGCTTTAAGAGAGTGAAGGGATGTGTGTTGAAGAAAATTCAAGTGAAAAGAAAAGGGAGCATTTCAAGGCAGCTGCACATGGGCAGGATGAGTACTGTAGTAATTAGCCAGAGCTGAGGCAGAGCAGCGTTTAGGCGAGCTTTGCAATTACAAGTGGGAGGCCCAGATATGAAAATGAATTTTGAGCTCCAGAATCAGGGAGATTTGAGTCCATTATGAACTGAGCATTTTTAGTCTCCAGGGGGAAAGAAAGCTGAGCCAGGACAGCCATTCTGAATTACCCAAGCAAGCATTATTCCCCTAGTTAGTGCTCACAACTGAGGAGCAGAAGATCTGGGGTTCTGTTCAAGCCCTGCCACTGTCTTTACAATGCTGCTTAATTTTGATGCTTGCATACCTTTCTGGGGACTAAGAGGCTGAATTAATTAACATTTAATGTGCCTTGAGATCTTGAACTGGAAGGAGCTGTAAAAATACAAAATATTAATACTGCAACTGTCCTAGGCTAAGCCCAAGTTGATGAATGTTTCACAGTGCACAGGACCACTGAACATGAACTTACATTAGGGTGTGCAAATGTCTATAGGCAGTTTGGGTTTTATTTCTGTAACCAGGCTTTCTGTTTCAGCTTCACATCTACAGACTGGCCTAATAGTATTTCCTAATAGACTGAGAGGTATGTAGATATTAAGTTGAAAAGTGTCACAGTAATATCCTCAGTCTCTAAGGTAGGTAGATAAACAACAGATTGGAAACTGTATTGCATCAAAACTGGCCAACTGCATCCCAGCTCGTAAAGAAATACTATGAAGGTAAAGGGAAAAAAAGGGAAACGGGAGAGGAGATGGGATATGAAGTATAATCAAATCACTAATTGAAAATGAGGTAAATGTGTCAAGTAAATAGTAATAATAAAATCCTAACAAAACGCCTTCTGACATTTGTTCTAACCTATAGTTCACTTTCTCTCCCGCCTTCGTTCTGTGTCTCGTAGGTTTTGTTAGCTATGACAATCCAGTCTCTGCACAAGCTGCTATCCAGGCTATGAACGGCTTTCAGATTGGCATGAAACGCTTGAAGGTTCAGCTGAAACGCTCCAAAAATGACAGCAAACCTTACTGATCTTAACCCCAGATGCTTACTGCTCTTATTTTAGCTTTCTTAGGGTAAGTCCCATGAGCAAACCTGTCCTCTGCAGGGGATTAAGAAAGAACATAGAGCCAACCTTCACCAAGAGACAGTTATTTTTACAGTTACCACTTCCATTTCCCCACTTGTCCTTATTACACTTGGCTCCCATTTCCTTGCCAAGTACTTACTGAGTTGTGTTAGTGTATTTTGTTTTGCAGCATAATTTATCTCCTTTTCAAAAGAAAAAATAAACGTCTTGAAATTCAAAGCAACACACACACACACACACACACACACACACAAAATGTGCAATTTAACTCTGTGAACCCTGGTGCCATTAGCACACAATAAAAGTTGTTTTCTATGGATGGATCGTATTTTGCCAGGGTGGCACCAGCAGTTTATAGGTTAAACAAAATGGCCTCATGCCAGTTGAAGCACTTACTTTGCAACAAAAATTGAAACAAGTCTTTCCACTACATCAACTTGTTTTTTGAGAAGATTTGATTATTTCCTTTTTTTTGGGTTCAAATCAACGTATTGTTCTATATTAGTCTGATTTTACACTGGTCGTCTTTATATTTCACTTTTTTTTAAGTTGGGTTTTTCTTTGGAAAGGATTAATGTAAAAAAGATTTAGAGATCTGTTTCTAAAGCTACAGGGTTTAAAATAAAAAAAAATAAAATAAAATGAGTGACAATACTTGATGTTTCTTGAGAGATAAATTTAATAATAATAAAAAAAAAAGCCACAGGCCTGTAAATTTTATTTGTAAAAAGCATTTCTATTTTTATACAAAATTTTTACTGCCTCAGAAATAATGGAATTTATTTATTGCCTATTGTTAACTTATTGGATAACTAAAGAGCAGCTCTCTATGCTAGCTAGATCCTTTGAAGTAGTCTCTAGAGTAATCGTGCCAAGAATGGGCGCTTTTTCACTGTTGAACCCTACCCCCTTTACAGTTCATGCTTTTATCCTCTTGTTTGTATTTGTCTGGTTATTTTGTTCGTAGTTTCCATTACCTAGTTTAAAGTTCGGTTGTCTGACCTTCTCCCCCTTCTCCCCGTACCTCTCTGTTACATTTGTAGAAACTGGTTCTTTCCTCTCTTTTCTCCCCAAAGAGGAATCCATTCTCTCTGTCTCCTTTCAGATGGATTCTTTTGGGGTTCCATTGTGCTCTTGTTGACAAGTATTGTAAGTTAATGCAAATTATGTGAACGGCTCATAGACTCTACTGATAAAGATTTGCATTAGTTTTCTCCTGCACCCATGAAAGTGATTTTGTTTGTGCTGCATAGATTCTGTGTAACTTTTTCCTCTTCCTTGTTTTTTCCCTAGACATCTCCATGCCCGTTAGCCCATCGTTTGCCTAGCATGTCCCTGTGGCGTCTCAAAAAAAAACCAGTTTCATCGTCCCGTCATTGTTTCTGATGTCTTTCTGACCTCACATCATATTTGGTTCTCCTACTGACCTTTGATCTAGTTTGACCTTTGAAATTTGCATGTGACCTCATCTAGCTATGAATTCTGGGAAGTCAATGTGAAAAAACATTGCTGCATTCATGCAAGACTGAAATTTATTATTAGATAAATTAATGATAGGATTTAAAAACAACCTGTGGCAAAATGTTTTTTCTTTCTTTCTTTCCTTTTTTTTTTTTTTTTTTTGGTTTCTCTTTTTTTCCTTTAGGTTTTTTCCTTTGGGTTTTTTTGGGTTTTTTTCTTCTGTTCTTGGTTTTTTTCTTTTTCTCTTTTTCATTTAGTAAAAAATAAAAATAAAAAAAAAACAGACTTGAAAGTATTATACAGGGATTGGCATTCTGCCTGGTCACTGGTGACAATAGCAATATGTGTCCAGAGGCACAGAATGTTGGTTTCTAACAGACTACTTCCAAAACAGTTTGAGAAATAAAACTGTCTGATTTTAAGTCTCTAGAGGTCTGTAATAGTTTTTACATTTTTCAGGCAGTGTAAAGTTTTTTGATAAGGCCATTTTAGGTGGCTCACTTTCTCATTAAAGTATATATATAGAACCACTTTTTGTAGATTAGTATAAGAAAATATTTACCCTGTTTTAGGGCAAATGCTACCTACTTGTGTCACCTTTTGCTGAACTGACTCACAGTTAGACAATCCATGGTTTAATGCACATGAAATTACCTATATTTTATACTGTTTCAATGTACAGAAGAAAGGTTACTGTAAAATGTGTTACGTTGGTGCTTCTGTGAATTAAGTTGTGGTTTCATCATGAGTCTTATGGTCTTAAGTGTTCTATGTTTATGAAAGACGAGTTTAAAATTGGTTTACTTTAACAGCAAGAACAAAAACAAGATTCAAAAAAAAAACAAAAAAACAAAAAAAAATGTTGTTTGCTTAAAAAAAAAGAATTTCATGTGAAAAATGAAAAAATATTCCGGAATAAGTTTGTGTTGGCTTGTGACGCATTGATGTCATTTTTTTATCGTGAACAATTTAGATGTGTTTGTGTTCAGCAAAATGTGATCGGTTTTTCTTTTAAAGAAAAAATAAAAAAAAATCAGTGAAACTATAGTGCCAAATTCCAAAGGTACTTTCTTCCTAGAGCTTCAGTGTGTTTCTTGTGTGAAGTAATTTGATAACATGGGTATTTTATTATGTGTTTTGTATAAATCCCTAATATTTAAAGAAAAAAAAGAGGTTAAAAATTTGTTAACTTGCTATCCTGTGGTCTTGTTGCCTGAAATTGTTATTGTTTGTTATTTCTCTTTGATGTTTTTTGTAAAACATTGTATAAGTGCCCATGTTTCACTTTTTTAACCACTCTGCACACATCAATGCTGTGAAAGCAAACCTCACTATGTATTTTCTTCATATTGTATGGAAACCTCTAAGGTGAGAAAGTTTTGAACTTTTAACCCTTTCCACCCAGAGCTGTCTTGAGTGTTAATACCTTTTATACATTCACCATTTTGCTGTTTATTTTTATATATATATCTATATCTATAAATATATATATACTTAGTTTTTTGTGGTTTATTTAATACATGGTTGAAATCAGAACAATGCACAGGGCAGATCTGAAGGACAAAAAAATATTTTACTGCTGTCTAAATTTCTTCTGTATCTATAACTAAAATTATTTAAAACAGTAATTAACTTGTGGTTTTCCTTTTTAGATTTTGGGGATTTTGTCTTTTCTTAAAAGAGCTTTTAATATGCTGCTGGAATATGCTATTCAGTATTAATAAAAGGAAAGAAAAAGAAACAATTCTTTAATTATCTATTGTGTGAGCCACTCCCAGACAGGAGTGGTAAATCCACCATTTGAAAACCTTGAGGAGAAAAAAAGAAAATAAAATCATATTTTTGTAATTTAAATAAATGAACTTTTGCTTAAATCAGATGCACTAGATCTTCCTGGGTGAAAATTCAGTGTGCACTGCAGTTAAACTACTTTTTATGGATAAAGTTTACATACACTGTAATGTTTGGTGTTATCTGGCATTCTTTGTAACGGCAATATATTGGCTTACTCCTGCAGACACTCGTATAGAGAGGAGTAACTTTACTCGTACAAGTAGTCCATGGGAATATATATGTGATTGATGTGGGTGTTTGCTGGAGGAAGCTCTGTGTAAGGAACCAGAAAAGAGATGCTGGTAGCCCTTTTTACTGCCTTGTACGTCTGATTAGATTGCATTTCTACTGCACAAGTAGTGGCCAACAACCAAATTGGGTTCTTTATTACCAGTATAGACAATTCATTGCCAATCTAACATGTGTGAGCAGCAGTACTTGCTACTGATGATAAAGTGCCATACCTTCTTCCACTTCCTATTTGTATCCGATCGCATTTGAAGCCGCCTAAAATTAAAAACAAAGCCCTATATGAATGACATCAGCTGGTGCACTCTTGTCTCTCATCCCCAACTTAAATGCTTCTTTATGTAGAGCCCTGGGATGGAAAGGACTAGCCTCTAGTGATGCAAAAAAGTTTCCTTCTTATAGCACATGCACTTATAAATAAATGATCTATACTTTTCTCACGTATTTTTACTACTGCTGGGGCCTTCCTACACCCTTTGAGGGCTATTTTGTACTACTTGCAGCAATTTTGCATATTCAAAGTATCATCTCACGTACGTTATATTATATATATGTACATATATATATATAATATGAGATCATCATTTGGATTGTTTAGACTGTTTCACTAATTCTTTCTCATTGTACACACCGTATAAATTTCCAAAGCTTTTTTAGATGCCCTAGTGTTGTCCTGTGGGTTTACCAGTCAGTCAGAGCGGTGATGCCTTTGGTCCTCAGGCAGTGTAACTCGGCATTGGGCTGCCCCGAATTACGCTACATGGGACATTGGCTTAGCAGTGGGAGAGTAGGAATGTTTCTGTGTTTCCAGGCAACTGAGATGGGTCATTGCTGAGAAAAATGTCCATCTTGATAAAAAAATAAAAGAAATTCCAGTACAAAACCAAAAACCCAAAAATACCCCTCCTTGGAGACAAATTAGCTACCAGATCTCTTTCAATATTGAAAGGACAAAGCTGCAAGGGTGCAAGGGCCTAATAAGAGAGGAAGAAAAACAAGGGAAATTGCTTTACAAAATTCTAATCAAAAGACTAGACTAGTTGTTTTTTCAAATTAGCTAATTGCAATGAAATGGCAGTCCTCAAAGGAGTAACAAGTTCATCTTTCTTTCACCATAGGGGTTACAGTTCCTTGGCTTGTGCTACTCTGGAATCATTTTACTGTTTCTGTTTTTATTATCTTAAGTGCTAATTAACAAAAGGAAAAAAAATATCCTGTAGTTTCATTACCTTTTTGGATAATGTCATACAAAAAAAAGACAAAAAAAAGAAAAAGAAAAAAAATACAAACCTATGTACTTGTGTTTTTTTTGTGCTGTGAGAATTGTTGTTTGTAGATTAAGAATACTATCATTTTGTTTAGAATGACAAACTAGTTTTTAAGTATTGTCTGAGAAAAGCCAAAGTTAATGCAATCTAGTGGAAACTGTAAGACCATTTGAGTATTGTTTCTGTTTTATTGATGCATTTGGATTTTGTTGTTTGATGGAATTTGAGCCAAAAAAAAAAATCAAAAAAAGAACAAAAAAAGGCAAAAAAAAAAAAAGCAGGCTTTCCTATTTCTACAACTTGATTGTACTTATGCATTTTGTACCAGTGGAACTTTTTATACTGGAGATTAAAAAACAAATGGAAATTTTTGTGGCTTACTCTCGTGGGCCCCCTCGATCATGACTGATTTTCAAGTTTGATTTCTGGATGGTAGAAAGAGAGTTGGTTTTGTTTAGAGAATTCAAAACTTTGGCTTGATTTCTTTTTTTCCCTTTGCTTATATCTAGTGTTTAGAATTTTGTCTTAACAAAAGCGGTAAGTTTCACCTTTTATTCTGTATCGTGCAGTTACACAATAAGGTAATTAGAATTAGGAGTACTCGGTCACTTTGCGTGGATAAATGTATTAGTTAAAACGTTAGGGGTTTGCTTTTTTGCTGTTTAGATCAGAGTTTTTTCTGATTCTTCTGTCCTCATTGTGAACATAACCGTGTAGTTGAAACAGTCAGACTTATTTTTGTAACGTATGTTATTGTGTGATGCAGTTTTTTGCTTCTGTCTCCAATATTAAACCATTTTCCTAATACTTGTCTCTCTACTTTGTGTGTTGTATTGTTGGTGGTCATTCTGTGTTGGTAATACATCTACACACCTCACTGTTTCACGTGCCTGTTTTTTTATTTTCTCTATTTGTTGGTTGTGTACAAAAGATACAGTCGATTCCACCTAAGTGAATATCTGATTGGGGGGCAAAAGAGGATTTGTACATTTTAGACATGTTATGCTTCCTTTGATTTATTTTGCTTCTCTCTTCCTCCCCCTAGTCATGCCTTATCACTTGGATAATCCATCTGAGCAGGAAGCATTTTAAATGAGCTTCCTGCAAAGTCATATTGAAGGTAGCTTTTGTTAGCCCTCTAACTGCAAAGCTTCTGCACACAAACACACAGAAACCACCTGAAAAGTTGTTCTTTTCCTTGCTCTGACGTTTCGATCACTGTGCGAAACGTCGATTATGGAGATAAATTCTTCCTAGTCATTAAAAGAAAACAATAATACTCTGCCGCTACTTCACAGAAGCACATGAAACATTCAGGAAAAGGAGGATATAGCCTTGGGATTTCTTGCAAACTGCACAGTAATCTGATGGCATATGGTGTTAGTCAAACTCTCCTAATCAATTAGTCAAACTAATCACATCTTAACTAGGGCTTTGAGAACCTGCAGAAGCCTACCAGGTGATGGAGCTTGTTATGTGCAATTGTACAGCTAATAATGACAAAATAAAATGAAATCCAAGTGAGCACAGGAAGACTTTCTATTAAAGCCAGTGCAAGTTAAGGGAAAAAAAAAAAAAGACAAATAAATGATGGGGAAAAAAAATCCCCTGTTGTTCAGAAGGGTGATATTTTTGCTGTGGGCTTACAAAGCAGATCATTCTCAGCATTGGCTAATAGTATTACACAAATCTCAAAAGGGACAAAAGAAATACCATAGCACTTCTTTTCTCATTATTTTTTACAGTTGGCTTTTAGCTTTTTTTATTCTTTCATTTCCTATATTTTTTTCCTGCTCACAAGAATCTCTCTGCTCTCCCCCAACCGGTGTCTATCACAATGAAATAAAAGCTGCAAAAGAAAAAAAATATATGTTGTTCTGGTTTACAAAAAGTCTCTCTTCTCTCCTCTGATCACAGATACAAACCTTACAATTTGGAGAGGGGGGGGAAAAAACAAAACTAACCAAACCAAACCCAAGGAGGAGGGAGAAGCACTGGCAAGTGCTCTCTGGAATTCAAGCCATATGCCCCTGTCCCTTTCCTTTGTCCCACTTTCTGTGATGCTCAGGAATCAAAGACCACTTTAAAGTGCTCTTATGAGACCCAAACAACACTCCTCCCTCTTGTCTCCTCTCCCCTGGTCTTTCTGGCACTCTGGCTTTGGCTCACACACACAAACACACACACAGACTCCCGCTCAAGTAAAGTCCATGGCGCACTGAGTGTTTCCGTGTGGTGTCAGCAGCGACTTTGGCTCCTGCATTTGGAAGGGTTTTGACATTTTCAGGTTTCTCATGAGTTGGCCTGGTTGTCACTGATCAATATATTTTTATTACAACTTCTTTTTTCCCGCTTTTGTCCTTTTCTTTTTTCATGAAAGGCAAGTAAGTGGTGAGTCCGAAGTCCCAAACAAGCTCAAGTGTCCTCTTGCAAGGTCTGTTGTCAGAGGTCAAGGCTCCAAGTTTAATGTAAAGCCAGAGGAGCTTGTAGTGGACAGCCCAGGCAGGAAAACCAAGGGTCAGACTATATCCTGGGCCTTTGACACCTCTAGAGTTTATGATCCCGATTTGGATAATTTTGACACCAGTGGATTCAGTTAAGTAAGTCTTGACTTGCATGAATGGTAAATCAGAATTGGTCTCTTGGGGTTTTAGGTTGCTGTGGATGTTTTCTGTTTTCTTTTTGCTTATTGCTCCAAACTTGGTCTTAGGAAAGAAACTAGAGCTTTGTGAAGGGTCTTTTCTTCCAAAACTACAACTGAAAAAAAGACTTATGCTGCAGTTGGGTTTCTTTTAATACTCAGGGCTGAAAGATATAGGTTTTTCTTTCTTTTTTCTTTCTTTTTTTCCTTTTTCTATTTCTACAATGGGAAAAAATGAGTTCCTTAAAGCAATGCAGCTGAACAGTTTGTCCTGCTTAAATGCATGCTTTTAATTTCAATTATGTAAGGCACCTTGCAGTGTTAGCAAAATGTCTCTTTGTTAGCTATATGTGTATCGCCATGGGAAATTACCAAACTGTCACAAGACTTGCTGATTAAAGAATAGCCTGCCAGAGTGTGTGTGCCTTTGCCCAGTGTGACTCTTAGGTATTAGGCTAAGGAAAACAGTTTATCAAAATGTAGTGTGAATCATTCCTGATAAGTGAATAAAGCATTGTGACCAAGCAATCAGATTATTCACTTATCAGGAATCGACTGTACTGATAGTTTGCCTGATTGTTTTTGTTCCTCATCTCTGTTGTAGTTCCACTACTTTGCTGTGTTCTGTTTTTTCTCTCATGCTCTTAGCAAAATCACTGGGAATATCCCTTCGTGTGATCATGAAACATGCTACTGAGTAACAAATAAAAAAAAATTAAAATATAAAAATGATATCTTAACAAAATCTATGCACTTGCTATCAGGAACACAATACTGGATGTGTCTTATATATATTGAACTATAATAGTATTCGATTTCTTAAATAAAGCTTAAGAAAGGATTCTGTTGTCTGTAAAATTTTATGAGCATTAAAATGGAAAAACAAAAACCTGTTTCTAAGGTTGGGCGCTTTTTGTTGTATGAGATCTTACTGGGTGCACGGTCTTGAACCATGCCCAGGCAAATGCTTTATAATTCAGTTGATCATTAATAAGAGAGACCTTGAAAATCGGGCTCACTGAAGTGTGTGGGGAGAAAAAGTCTTATCATTCAGTGACTTGCAGCAAAAGATGCTAAAATGCAGAAATTTGTATCTTTCTCTGTATTTTCAAAAGCAAATGCACATGCTTTTGCACTAAAACTAAGAAATAGCTAAAATACGTGAATCCGAAAATGTAATGGAACGATACTATATTACTTCCACAAATGATGCTGTTTTTGGTATGTGGCTTTTTTTCCTCCTGATTCTAGATAGGTTTAGAATGAAAAAATGAAACCCTGTTTGTTCAACTCACAGATTGAACACTGGAGGTCAAAGCATCTTTTTGCAGAAGATGTGTGGCTTCCTGTGCACTTCCTGTATCCAAACCTTCTCTTAGGAAAACACTCTCACACCAGAACCCATGAATTAAATGGGAATCAAATAGCTAAAACTGTTGAGTACACTGGAAAATCTATTCCTTCAATGGCTGTGTATTTGCCACAAAATTGTAGGTGTTGAAAAACCAGATTTTCATGGAAATACCTGGGCTTGTGTTTAGGAAACTTTCAATGATGTCGGCCTTTGGCAGAAAGATCCAGGAGAGTGGTGGGGATTGCTTTCTTCTTTTCTTTTGAACTGCATTACTGCCTCACTTCTCATATGCCATTATATTATCTGAAAAAAAAAAAAAAAAGAAAAAGAAAAAATAATTAAATTGTGGAAAACTATTCACTGCTTGTATTGTTCTCCTCTATTCATACATATTTAGTACACATTACTGGGCTCGACAACCAGCAACCAGGTTTGTTAGACTTGTAAGCCCAAAATACTGCACCACTGGAGAGGACATGGAGATGATTGACCCTGGTGGGCCGCAGGATGGTTCTGTCCATCCACATCCGCACAGAGGTGGGGCCCCAGCCCTGGTTTTTAGGCTGCTGATGTAACACAGATATTAAGTAATAACAACGATTAACTCATATTCGTATTCCCTCTGATTTTCCTCCTTAGCAGACTTTCTTCTTTTTTTTTTTCTTCCATTAAAGGGAGCTGGAAAGTTGCAGTCATTTTCTGAATCATTCACCCCTGTTGATAACCTAATTGTTTTACATGAATGCTAATATTTCACTCTCACACATTTATATCTATCAGCTAAGCCAGCACTAAAGTAAACTCTTCTGGGATACATTCCTATATCAATTAGCAAGGATTTATGCTCCAAAGTGCTGTTAACGGGAGTGTGCTCTTTAGCATAAACAATTAGCAATAGGTCTGGTGGACCTTATATGAAATAAACATAAACAAAGAAGCATTTGAATCTGAAGAGACTTCCTGGAGATGGTACCTCAGGGAGTGATGTCCCAGCCTCTCCAGGCTGCTCTAGGGACATCTCACTCACAGGACATGTATAAATTGCTGAGTTCACAGCAGAAGGATACAGCGGTGGTTTGGAAAGTGGGTTCATTTCTAGTATGGTTTTCCTGGCATTTTTCCTTCTGGAAACCTGCCTGAGAACACACCAGGCAAAACTTTCAGCATTATCTTGCATCACTCGGACTGATGGCTTAGAAAGTTTCATTCTTGATTCGTCCCCATCGCATCGTGCCACAGGGTGGAGATCACAGAGGTGTTGGAGGGAGGGGTTTTGGGAAGAGGCAGAAGGAAGAGCAGAGATGAGGTCCTATGGGAAATAAAGCAGTGGGTTTATCAGCTCCCTGAACTGTAGGTTTCACAGCTCCATACCTCTGAGTAGAGAGTTAGAGGACACCAGTAAATCACCAAGTGCTACTTTTCACATGTAGGACAGCATAGCTCCCCTATCCGTGTCCATGTCCAAGTTCGTACTTGATCAAGTCAACAAGTGGGCCACCAAAAGGTTTCTTTCTTAATCCAAAGCCGCTGGAAGTTGGGATGAAAGTCCAGCACTTCCCAGAGGTGCACAGTCTGCAGAAGCCCTGCCTGAGCTTCTGCAGATATTTTCTCTGTTGGTTCTGGCTCTGCTCAGTTGTGCTGCATTAGTGATCCCCTTTGTACCTACCATTTCACTCCACAGATGCACTCATAAAAAGGTCTTGAGTTGCTTTTCATCCTTCTTTTTCCTAAAATAAATATATCATGTTCTAGAAACATCTGCATACAATAATGGGGTTTTTAGCCCTAATTTCTGTGATTTATTTCTGCAACTGTTTTTTTTTTCTTTTCTTCTTCTTCTTTTTTTCCTGACATGCTTTCTACATTTGGAGTACCAGATCTGGAAGCATTACTTCAACATCAAACCTAGTGATGCAACATGCAGACTTTAAACATTTCATCCCTACTCTACTCTGAATTCCACAGTCAGGGATTGCATCAGTCCTTGCAAAGGATAACATGCAAAAGCCACAATGCACCAGGTTGGCAGAATTATATTGAGTTCCTTCTTTAGTATGTCTAAATCCCTTTCAGAGGAGTTGTGCTCTGGGTTCCTGTATGTATGGTCTGCTTGCCTGCTCTTAGACTTAAAAGCTTGCTTAAGGGTGGTGAGGCACTGGAATAGGTTGCCCAGGGAAGCTGTGAATGTTCCATCACTGGTGGTGTTCAAGGCCAGGTTGGGCAGAGCCTTGGGTGGCATGGTTTAGTGGGAGGTGTCCCTGCCCCTGGCAGGGGGTTGGAACTGGATGATCTTAAGGTCCTTTCCAACCCTGACTATTCTATGATTCTATGCTAAGAGCACGTTTATGTAATTCCCAGTCCTCTTTGTTATGCTCTAATGTTATCAGCTGCTTTAATATTTACTTCCAAGTCATTAGTGAAAATATTCAATAGCATTCAGCCTATTACTGATCCCTGCAGCACCCCTCTAAAAAAATACTCTCCTAGAGTGATTCCTCTTTTACAGCTTCTTTGTTGACATGTCAGACAATTCCTAATCTATTTTGTGTGTCTCATATTGATAGTGTTGAATGCTAATTTTTTTAATCAGGATCTGCTGCGCTGTCAAACATACAAAAGTCAGAATGTATTCCATCTTTGCAATTACTTCTATCAGCCAAAACCTACAATCATCTCAAAGAATGAAATCGAGTTTGACAACCTTTCCTCCCTAAAAAAAACATGTTGATTGGCATCAATTGTCCACCTCTTCTTTAATGTCTTCTTCCCCTTTATGCCCATATCAGTATTTCCTTTATTTTGCCAAAGTAATGTCAAACTAGCCTCTCACGAGCTGGGTCATCCTGCTTTTCTTTTGTGAATGTGAGCATGAGAATGGCACTTTCCTGTTGTCTGGGATGCTGCTGGTGTGCGGAAGGTGTCCTAAACGTCCATGTCAACAGAACAGAGCTCTCTGTCCCATTCTCAGCCAGGGTACCTGGGACTATCTGCTTGGAAATATGGTACCTTTAATAGCAATGGTAGCTGACTAGACTGTTAGAGTTGGACAAGAAACCAATTTATCCTTTTCCCGACATAGGTATATGAAAGAGAGAATTTCTGACATTCCCTCTTTTTCTGCAGCATGACAAGCAGTTTTCCCAGCTCCATACTTAAAGACATTTTTGCAGATGTCCTGCAGACATGATGCAAGATGAATAGGACATTTGTCACCTCCAATGTGGGATGTCCTAGGCCATTTCAAGGGCTCTAAATAGGATAAATCATATGAGTCTAGTGCATCAGGATGTCTGGCTAATGCTCCCTAAGCTTAGAAGGATGTGTCTGTAAAGTCAATCCCACTTTAAGTCCTTTATTCACTATCCTAAACCTGGGCCATGTGGGATACTTCAAGGCAACTCAGATAGCAATGATGCCTGCATTTATAAGAAAAAATTGAGCTCTAGGGGTCTAATTTGTAGACAGCTGAAGGTGAATTTCAGTGAATCCTGTTGTTAACAAATGAGCTTTGGGTGATGGCCCACAGGCTCTAAGTGAGAATTGTGCCATAAAAACACCAACTGCAGGGGGACTGCTTTTTAGGGGATAGATGTATGCAGAATATGCCTATGACAGAAAAGCCAGACCCCCAAGGACTTGTATTACATGATCTATAGAGCACCGCTGGCATTATTTTCATCCTATTCAACTTTGCTGCTGAAGATCCCTGGGAAACGACTATTACTTTTCCTGTAGATGTAGCCAAAGTACCACCTTATGTGTGCTGCACCAGCCTTGAACTCTGATCCTGGTGTAATCATGCCACATGCTGGAGCACCCCCCCAGTCCCTGGATCCTCCTGTTTAAAAGAATAATAAAATAAAAAGCGGGAACCTTCACAGCCTCTCTGGACAATCTGTTGTGCCATTTGACTGTCCTCATAGAATCACAGAATCATAGAATCGTAGAATGGTTTGTGTTGAAAAAGACCTTAAGATCATTCAGTTCCAACCCCCCTGCCATGGGCAGGGACACCTCACCCTAAACGATGACACTCAAGGCTCTGTCCAACCTGGCCTTAAACACCGTTAGGGATGGAGCATTCACAACTTCCCTGGGCAACCCATTCCAGGGCCTCACCACCCTCACAGGGGAAGAACTTCTCCCTTATATCTAACCTGAACTCCCCCTTTTTAAGTTTGAACCCATTACCCCTCATCCTATCCCTACAGTCCCTGATGAAGAGTCCCTCTCCAGCATCCTTATAGGCCACCTTCAAATACTGGAGGTCTCCATGCAGCTTCTCTTCTTCCGGCTGAAGAGCCCCCAACTTTCTTATCCCGTCTTCATATGGGAGGTGAAGATGTTTTTCTTTATATCCAGCCTGAACGTCCCTTGTTACAACTTACACCCACTGCCTCTGACACCCTTCAATATGCCACTGCAAAAAGTCCTGCTAAAACTTGTTGATAAGTTCCTCACAGATATCAGGGGAGAGTGCTGCTGTTTGATGCCCCCAGCACTGTTTCTGCTCCAGCCTCTGCTGGTATGTGACTGCTCCAGCCTGCCCAAACATGCTGGTGGCCCTCCTATGAACTTCCTCCAGTTTGCTTATTACTTTTCAGTACTGGAGGCACAAAGAGTTGGTCACAGTATCAAGATGTGGTCACTTCCCACCAGGACCCCCCCAGGTCCTTTCCATCACAGCTCCTCCCCACCCTGTCCATCCCCAGCCTTTATCACAACAAGCACCTCTTCCCTCCTGGACACAGGTCTCTGCATTTGTACTTCCTGAATTCCACAAAGTTCCTGCTGGCGCTTTCCTTCAGCCTGTTGATGTCACTTTGAATGGCAGCTCTGCCCTTGGTCACCCTCCATGAATTTGGTATCCTCTGCAAACTTGATGGGATGGTGGGTGCCAAGAGGATGGTGCCAGACTCTTCAATGGTGCCCAGTGACAGGATAAGGAGTAATGGACATAAACTAAACCAAAATTTTCAGCTCAACATGAAGAACTTCTTTACATTGAGGGTGGCAGAGCACTGGAACAGTCTGCCCAAGGGGTTGTGAAGTCTCCCTCTCTGGAGACATTCAAAACCCAGGTGGACACATTCCTGTTTAAAGGTAGGTGGCCCTTCTTTGGCACGGGGTTGGACTAGATGAACTCCAGAAAAGATCCAGAGGTCCCTTCGAACACTAACAATTCTGTGATTCTGTGATATGAAGTGGTGTGAAATCATAGAATCATAGAATAGTTAGGTTGGAAAGGACCTGGCTGTTGCGCTTGCCCTGGGTTGCATATGTCCTTCTACAGGTGGCTGACCCTAATGCAAGTTGAGGCTGAGAAGATATATATATAGCACAGTATGGTATCTTACCCACTTCTCTCTCCTGTTGCTTCCATGCCAAAAAGAGAATAAATTAAAATACCCAAGAAAACTCTAGACAGTGCTGATAATGGAAACAGAGGTTGCTCTCTAGCAGGTACATGGTAATCAGGCACACAGCATTCTCTGAGCATGCCCAGGGAGGCAGGACAGGGATTTACGCACATCACCATGCTGTGAAGTACACTCCCATGCAATGTTTTCAGTGGTCCAAACACATCTTGTGGCACAAAAGTTTGGGTCCTCCTGCTCTCCTGCCTTCATTACAGTTTTTTCTGCAGTTCACTCTTCTCCCTACGCCCTCAGCAAACTCCAGCTTTCCAGTGATCTTGTGGGTAGGGTAAGAAACAATAAAAACACCACCACTCACTTATGGACTAAGAATATGCTGACTAGAAAGGCACGAAGACCTTGACCAACACGTGTACAGAGAGAGGAGCAGGTCATAAAAGGCTCTTTCTCATCTGCTTCCCACATCGCAGGTTCCTGTCTCAATGCATGGCCACACAAGCCTGGAAGATAAGGCTGCATAGGCATGGCTTAATTGCCAAGCCAGTGGATCCCATGGTCATCTTAATGGGCATTACACAGCCAAGTATTACCACAAATTCTCACACCAGATGCCCCACTTCCCTGTCCTATTCCAAGCACCTTCTTCATGACTGGGGATGCTTGCTTACTAGACAGCTCTCATTTGTGCTACGATATATTTTTCCCAAAACAATAAAACCTTAGTGCTGTCCCATGCCAGCCCATGTGCCTCCCTTTTAGTTATAACCTCACGAAAGAGTTATAGCTGCATCTACCTTCTGAACAACAGCACTACGGCTGTGGAGTGGACTGGGCAATGTAAGCATTTTCCCAAATATTGAAATTGTACCCATACTGGTGCCACAGCCTGACTGTTTATATCCTCAACATCTCAAGAAAATGGCTTGTCACTGGGTCAGAATGCAATTTATTTGCTGTAAATCACCTGCCTGTGCCTGGTGCAGGCGGAGATGCCAGCCATAAATTGACTCATGGTTGAACAGAGCTCCTGGATGAGAGGTCATGTTCCCAGGTGTGAATAAATAAAAAGTGCACAACTCGTGGAAACAACACCAATCAGCCGGGTTGTAGCTTTGCATGGAGGGCAAACAAGCTTAACAGGAGGTGTTCCCAGTGCCCCGTTCCCTTCAGCCTCATTTTCTTCAGTTCACTTAGCCTTACTGTTTCCTATTAACAGCTGGCCATCTCCCTGCTTGCTGAATACCTGTCTCTTCCTTGGAAAAGTACAGAAATGCTTCCTATCTGCAGTCCCCATGGCTGTGGAGTTCAACCCAGGGGAATAGTTCCAATTTGCCTACTTAGACGTAAAAGCTTCTGCGTGGCCAGCCCTCTGGTTAGGTTAAGCAAAGTTCTTGGTTGTTTGAGCATCCCTGTACACCTATTGGGAAAGCTAGAGAGACATCACCAGATATGGATCAGAGCTTAGAAACTGCTTGTTCTCTGCCAAAGGAGAGTGAGGAAGGGATCGTGGTGCAGAGAGCTGATTTTAGCATCCCAGTTGGGTGCTCAGCTCGCTGGAGCTGGGCATGATGGACTGGGGAATGCCTTCTGCCCTTGTGCTCTAGAAGCAAACCTCTTGGCTTGCCCAGAAATTCGTAATCTTCACATTTCAAGGTCTAAGGAAATGAAATACACAGGAAAAAACAAACCAAACCAACACACACACCCTGCCCTTCAAAATGCATTTTGTGCAGCACGATCCACTGGTGTCCTTGGGAAAGGAAGCCTGTGAGAAGCATTACTATCAGTGCTGGAAGGTCTCTTGAGTCCTTCTTCTGCATATACACAGAACCGTGCCCCCCTGAGCTGCTTTCAACCACCAAAGGCTTGCAAGGCATCTCAATGGCTGCAGGGCTTATGTTCATGGCATGCTCATCGCAGCTCTCATTTTATGTTCGGTTGCCCAGCCATACCTAGGGAACTGCCTGCATTCCACTGCTGTTTTGGACTGACAGGCATCAAAGGATGCCTTCTTCTGAACAGAGCACTTCAAGACCCCATGAGAAACTGTGTTTTGCCTTCCTAAATTAATATGCAAAAGTAAGCAGCATGAATCAGCCACAGGGCATGGCAGCGCTCCTGTATCCCTTTTACCAGCAACTTGGATTTATGCTTGGAGCATCGTTCTTTCCCTGTTCCTCACCTCTCAACTGATCCTCTCTCATCCAGTTCCCATTCCTTTTCTTCTTATGTGTAATTCTTGTTCTCTGCTCTGTATTCAACAAGTGTTTGAGAGGAATGAAGGAGGTGATTAATTATTTAGGATTGTACAAGGGAATCTAACTAGGTGCAGTGGGAAGGAATTAAGCAAGTGAGATGTAAAGGCTGAAGATCAGAAAAATATTTCCTTAAAATGAAATGTAATAGAGGGCAAGCCAGCCTCTGGGGCAGCACAGGAAGTTTCTCCTCCCATGGGATTTAAGATTGCAAAGAGCATAAAATGGTCTTTAAGAGTAATCCTTCTGGGACAAGGTTAGCTCGCCCAAAAGACTATTTGCCTCTCCCTTCTAGACAGAACGGTGGGATGCAGCTTGTGAGAAAGCACTGAAACAAGAACACAAAGAGATTTATTCATGCTGAAAACCTTAAATGCAGTGGGCAACTTCCCTTCAGTGCAAACAACTGGTTTCATAACCTGATTGAAGATATTTTTTTATATATTCTTATTACTCAAGTGATTAATTTTCAACAATGAATGTGAGAGGACACTGCATTAACACAGCAGGTAAATCTGGGGCTGAAAAGGAAGAGCACCAGCCCTTAAAATTAGAGTTATTTGTGAAGATTACATCTAAGATTTCTTGTCATTCTCTGAGCAATATCAGGGTTTTCTGCTTTCATTTTCTGTGCTGTCTCCTTCCATTACAGAATGTCCTACCACAAACACCATGAACCTGTCATCTGCCATGCTCTTAAGCCCTTTTATCTCTCATTAACTCTATTTTTATTTTTTATTGATCACTTCCTTCTCATGCAAAGACTTGATATACTTAACCTTCATAATCTTCCTGCTTTGCAGTTGTGGGTCTGTAATTACAGGCTGTTTGAGGGCACACCTAGCAATAAACCAAGTTGCACTAATTGAACAAAGACGTGTTCAAAAAGCTTCTTGCTTACGTGATCATTTTAGGCTTTTTGGACAATTGCATAGCTCAGAAATAGCACAAAAATTTGTTGCTTGTGTGAAGTCTCAGGATTATTTGGCAAATCTCAAAGGCCATTCTGACTGCAGGCAAAGTGGTACATTCAGCCAGGCTAGGCTCTATGCTACGGGCAACCCAAGGAAACTGCGAGTGGTCAATTGTTGACTTGGGTGAAACCTATCATTAGTGAACAATTTTGTCACAAACAGCAGTGTGACATTTTAGTACTGCAAACACCCATTCCAGCCTCTCTGAGGGCATTGCAATGTAGCTGGTTCACTGAAATGGCTAAAATTTTTCTGCCTTTTAATAGCTTCATTAGCTGCTTTCAATGCTTAAAGTACATCAATGGGACTCAGTTCTGTCTCTGGAGAAATACCCACTCTAGTGCTAAATTAGCTACCCTGAGCCCTCAAAGCTGCCAAACCATCGTGTTCCTCTTGACCTAATTAGAAAGGCAGAGTGCAAGATCATCTTATGCAGAAAAATCAACACTCCTGATCCTCCTGTGTGCTTTGTGTGTAGCACATACAGCCTGTGGGTTGTGGCTCCTACACACATGGGCCTTACAAGCTCACAGTGACCAACGCATGTGTCAGTGTTGGTGCAACCCTGAGACATTTGGCCAAGGAGAGTCACATGTACAGCAACACCTGGTGATAGGGACTCACAACCCGTGTGCCTTGAAGCTTTTTGGGTGCCTGCTGTGTGTGGGAGATGATGGAAGATATCTGCTAGCACAGACCCTCCAATCTACATTGCCTTTATAACTTGCTAGTAATAGAATCAGAAAATCATAGAATAGCATAGGAGGGACCATGAAGCTCATCCAGTTCCAACCCCCTGCCATGAGCAGGGACACTTTCCACTAGAGCAGCTTGCTCAAACATGTAACACCAGAACAGTTTCTCTTTGGTTTCCCTCAACTATCACATTGCATGGAACTCCATGTTGCTCAAACATGTAACACCAGAACAGTTTCTCTTTGGTTTCCCTCAACTATCACATTGCATGGAACTCCAGGCAGTGCGTGTTCTGTTCTTCTCTGTTCTCTAATTTACTGCTGTTGAGATGAGGACTGCCTGGTATCCCCGGGCAGCAGCTGCGTCTTCAAACCCTCAATGCTCCAAAGAGCTGACAGTTATTTCAGATTCCCACAAACATAAGCTAAGGAAGCAAGAAAAATTATTTTATACCAGTTTTACAGTACAGGATCCTGATGTGAGCTCTTCACAGGAAAAACCCCAAGGGGGGGTGGGAATGAGGAAATAACACAAGGCGAAGGTTTCTCATCACTTTTCGTTCCTCCCAGAGGATATTAGCTGCAAATTGATGCCAAAAAAATATTGTTAGAAACATAGAATCACAGAACGGTTTGGGTTGGAAAAAGACCTTCAGATCATCCAGTTCCAACCCCCCCCCGCCATGGGCAGGGACACCTTCCACTAAACCATGCCACCCAAGGCTATGTCCAACCTCACCTTGAACACTGCCAGGGATGGAGCGTTCACAATTTCTTTGGGCAACCCATTCCAGTGCCTCACCACCCTCACAGTAAAGAACTTCTTCCTTATATGCAATCTAAACTTCACCTATTTGTTTAACCCGTAACCCCTTGTCCTATCACTACAGTCCTAATGAAGAGTCCCTCCCCAGCATCCCTATAGGCCCCCTTCAAATACTGGAAGGCTGCTATGAGGTCTCCATGCAGCCTTCTCTTCTCCAGGCTGAACAGCCCCAACTTCCTCAGCCTGTCTTCATATGGGAGGTGCTCCAGTACCCTGGTCATCCTCGTGGCCCTCCTCTGGACTTGCTCCAACATATTGTTCATATACTTTAGTTTGGCACAATACCTCCTGCCTTGCTCTTTATCTGATCTTCTAAATAAATCAGTCCACTTACCTTCCAGATTTGCAGCTGGAATTTCTCAGTGTACCAGTAAGTAAAACAAAGTTTCTGCATGTCCCAATGGTTTCAGATTCCTTCCCTCTCATTTAATTAGTTCTTGTAGTTGGGAGCCACCAAGCCTGTTTGCTGTTTTTCCTGTAAGTTATGAGAGTCTCATTTATATTTTGGGAGGCATCAAGTAGAAAAGGAGAGCTTTACCAGTCTGACCCTCAGTATTTCTTCACAGTGAGGGTGTTGAGACCCTGGCACAGGTTGCACTGAGAAGCTGTGGCTGCCACATCCCTGGCAGTGTTCAAGACCAAGTTGGACGGGGCTTGGAGCAACCTGGTTTAGTGATTGGCAGAGGATTGGAACTGAATGGGCTTTAAGGTACCTTCCAATCCAAACCATTCCATGATTCTATGTTTTTATTTGTATTATTTTTATGCTTTTACTGAGTCTTCATTTCCAGGCTAAATGTTGCAGCAAACTGACACCTGTGGAGAACAAACAAGTCAAAGCTTTTTTTGAACACTGCCATTTTTCTGAGGAATTATTTGAGACTGATAGAATCATAGACTCATAGAGTCATAGAATCAATTCGGTTGGAAAAGTCCTTTAAGATCATCAAGTCCAACCATTACCCAAGCACTGGTTAGAACACATCACTGAAGTTACCTTTACCAGTTGTTGGGTCTGGGTCTCGGTCTCCCATCACTAACAAGTCCCTCTTTGACCACTGCGTTATGGAGCACAGGCTGTTGAATATAGAGGGACTTGTGCCCAACCTTGTCTTGAACAAACTTCAGCAGCTAGCCATATGCCTCAGCATCCCACAAATGTCTGAATGACATTTTCCTTCCCAGAAATATCAAGATATGATGGTAGGAAATGTGCACATTCCTGCAAGGACTTCTTACTGGTGGCTGGTAAGCAAATCTGAGTAGAAATTATTATACAATTGTTTAGATTGGAAAAGACCCTTAAGATCATCGAGTCCAACTGTAAACCTAACACTGCCTAGTCCACTACCAAACCATGTGTCCCTAAATCACACATCTACAGGTCTTTTAAATACATCAAGGGATGGTGAATCAACCACTTTCCTGGGCAGCCTGTTCCAGTGCTTGACAACTGTCTTCGTGAAGAAATTGTTCCTAACGTCCATTCTAAATCTCTCGATTACATACCTTATGTTAAAGAGAATCATTGCAGGACCTTGGAAAGCAAAGATTTTATCCATATAACATTTTAATGAGCAAACTTGTGCCAGGGGAAAGAAGAAGGAGAAAGTTAGCTGTAAAAAGCAGCAGCTTTCAATTGCATTAAGAAGAAAAAAAGTAGATTCTGAGAAAATATTTTAATGTCTTCTTGCAGTGAAAAACCTGAAGTGAGTCTTTCCCATCTGGGTTTTTTTTTTTTTTTCCCCACATTTCTGAATAAGCATATGATTATGTTTTAATGTTTTCTCCATAGGGTGTTAAAATGTTATTAAGTGACGCTGGTTCCTGAGCCTCTATTTTTAAGACCTCACCATGACTGCTTTGCAGCAAAGATGTGCCAAGGCTTGCATTTGACTCTGTAGTGCTCAAAAGACTTAAAGTTCTCATTATCACTATGGCAACTATTAATCGTTCGTTTGTTGTAACATGATAAATACATGCCCTCAACTAGAAAGCATATTATAAATCACTGAAGTACTCTCAGAGCCGCTCTGTGTTGCACTAAGTCACTCAAAGGAAAGCACAACAGTGAGTACGTGGAAGTGTTGCAGCACACCTTGTGATTTAGGTCAGCAGCAGAACAAAGCAATCAAGCTCTCAGGTTTTTGTTTGATTTCTTAAAACAGCAAATGCTCATGGTGTAAAGAATTTAAAAGTCAGAAGCTTAGAAGTGTGATAGTCATGTATGTCTCTGCCATGCACTGAGAGACGGCACAGTCACTCATCATATTACCTCCAAGGAGTTGGATATACCATCCAAGAATGAAATTTCAGGTCTTTGAGACAGTATAGGCACATCTACAAGGATTTCCATTCTCCAAAGCAAGGCTGTTAAGATTTTCTTGGGCATAGAGCTATACTGACATGACTACATGGTGTAATCTTGGAGCTAACATGAAGGTATCTTCATTGTGCTACAACAGCATGGCTACATCCCTGATATATTTACAAACCTAGATCCAGCATAAGACATCCTCTGCTCTCCCACCTTCTTTTTCTAGCCCATGTAGGCTCTTTCTAGTTACCAGCACCAAACAAGAAATGCTTGAGGACAACATCTGCCAAGACATTTTAGCAGCCACGTTAGCACCAAGCAATATTTAAAAGTCGTTCTCTTGGCCACACTACTACATCACTGGACACAGCAAACACCCCTTCCGCTCACCAAGAGCAGTTGAGGCAGACTCTCTCATATCCCAATTGACTGAGGAGAGCAGCCTGTGGAGCAGATGGGCCAGTGTCAACATTAGTCAGCAACTTGACTTGGGTTTCCTATGCCTTATGGCCTTCAAACATTAGTGGGGTGAGGGACCCCTGCTGTTCATATTTCACAAGCTGCTCTTTATAAGGTAAGGTAAGTTCAGTGGCCCAGACCGAAGGATGGGATGTTTAAGGTTGCAAAGCTTGGTAGGTACATGCTGGAGAACTGAGGTGGTCCTTTTTCCAGAGCCTACAGTGAGTTAACATTCAGCTGTGTCCAAAAGCCTTCTCCAAGTGACTTCACTGACTTTTTCCAGAAGCAGCTCCTGCAGCCAACTCACAGGCTCTTAGCATGGGGCAGTGACCGTAACTGCAATAGGCCAAGAAGTGTCAGTGGTAGCTGGAGACTGCCACAAAAACCTTTAGCCCTCATCTTGACAGGGCACAATGAAGAGTAAAAGCCACCACCCAACATCACTGTCTTTGGACCTCTTTTGAGAAAACTAATGATTTTTTTCCTGGATCAATGTGAGTTTTATATAGTGAGAACAAACCTAAAGCTATCATTTATACAGGTGACTGGCACTGATGGTGGCAGCTTCTAAAGGCTCTGCAGTATCAGCAGCAATGATATCTCAGAGCACCTCCTTTGCTACCTAAGTAGGCCAAGGGAATTTATTATTCACTTTTATTTGGTACTTGTGAGACCACATCTAGAGTACTGCAGCCAGTTTTGGGCCGCCAAAAGCATGGTTTGTCAATCAGAGTGAGTCCAGTTTGGTTATAGTCCAAGATGATGAGGGAGCCAGAGCACATGATGTATGTGGTGTTACTGAGACAGTTTCAGTTCATGCTGGAGAAGAGGCAGCTTCAGGGGAAGAGGAGGGTGGTGGGATCTGATAGCTGTCCTCAACAACCTAAAGGGTTGTGCATAAGAATTTACTGGAAGGGCAATTCCGACAAGATATAAGGAAGGAAAAGTTCACCATGAAAGGAGTTAAGCACTGGAACAAAGGTCCTGAAGGGAGGTGGGATCCCCACCCCTGGAGACATTCAAAATTCAACTAGGCATGGCCCTGAGCAACCTGATCTAACACTGAAGTTGGCAACCTGAGCAGCAGGTTGAACTGGGACCTCCAGAGGTCTATTCCAGTCAAAATTGTACTATAGTGCTGTGATCTTTTATTTAGGTGATTCCTACCTAGCTAATCCCCAGCAGCACGTCACTGCAGAACATGCTACTTAATCCACCACTCTTTGATCTTTAGGACTGGAGTCAGTGAGGAAATGATCACTGTATGAACCCAGCTCTGGAGAGATCTTGTCTCCAGGGATTTATGACAGCTAACTACATTCCTTTCTCAGCCTACATGGTATTTTATTTCCTTTTATCCTGTTACCCAAAATCCCTTAGCCCAGTGTAGCAATTCTCTTCTGTGTTGTACAGAATCAGAAATAAAGAATTCAAAGACAAGTTAGCACCACCAGGAAAGCTTTAGAATAGCTTGTAGCTTTATGTCTTATATTCAGATTAATCGGGGAAATAATCACACACAGTGTTCATAAATAGATGTGTCCTGTGCTCTTAACAGAGGCTAAACTTGGAAAAAAAAGAGAAATCAAAGGATGGTTTGCATGTGAGAACAGCAGGCTTAGCGGATGGAGATGGAAAATCTTCTCATGGTATTTCTATTCAAGTCCAGCCTCATCATAAGGTGATCATGTTATGCATTTGAAAACGGAAAACTCCCGTTTTTCTGAAGGGAGCTTTATCACAAGAATTATCTACAAAGGCAACACAGAAAGATATCGCAGCAAGGAAAAATGTGCCAGACTGGATAGGAGCAGCAGTAAAGGGGCTTCGTGATGCTCGGCACAGTTCAGATACTGAGATAACGGCCTCTTTGTTCCATAAATGTTTTGCCATAATGTTCACTGCTGAACTACCAGAGCACTTTCAAGTCATGAGCTAGGCAATATGACTAACATCTGGCATGTTTTTAACTTTCATCCTGTCCCAAGGGGCAGAAGCTTGTGCAGTCATGGGGAGGGGAAGTTAATTACATCGTGTACATACATTTGTACATACACATATGCACCCATGCACACATATGAGCTGCTGAGATCTCTTCCTTGCACACGTTGTTTAATCTGTTATATGTCTGCAAAGGGAACCGCTAGGAGATGTATTTTACACAATCATAGGGGTGGAGGTTCGCAACACATTTAAAAGCAAAGAGGCATTTCTTTGAAGTTCTGAAACTCAAAGGTAGTACACTCAAGACTGCATCCTACAAGTGAAAGACAAACATTATCTTGAAGAAGCCATAAACAAAATCACACTTCCTCTAAAAGTTCCAGCCCAGAATACCCTTCCATCTTCTCAAAACAAACAACTTTGGGCTGCAAAAAGCACTGTGAGACATGACAAGGCAAGAGCTGTAGCGGTGTTCTCTTCCAAAGCAGACACTCAATGCTTCTATTGCAGTGAAAAATAATAATGGGATACAGAGTGTACATGATGTAAACACCTTTAATGCAATTCTAATTTTATTGTTGCTTCAAGATCACAGATTGTTATGGCAACTAAAGAGGGAAGGGGGGAAACCTGTTCAGAGCATTAATTCAATATCAGATTCATTTGCTCCATGTTTGTGCTCCAAAACATGCATAATAAATAATGCCAGTTAAAGAAAACTAATAATATTGAAGCTGTAATAATGGCATAATGTAGTAACCACTTAACCCCAAGTCTGGTTAAAAAACTAAAAAATAAATCCCTTATGGATGTATTACAGTTCCAGCTGCAATACAGGTCACATTATAATCAATAACACCTGAAAAGCAGGAAGGCCAATTTTCAGAAATACAGTCTATCAAAGCACTGTTAAACTGACAACTGCAGCAGTGGCCCAGAGTCCCAGCTATAATCTCTGGTTAGGCAACTCAGCAGCAGCTGCAGGCCCCCTTCAACTCCCTCAGACGTGACGAAGGCATTGTAAGTACCAAATGTGGGGCTGAATTTCTCACTGTTGATGTGCCTCCTCCCAAGGAAGGACAATGCAGCCCCTGAGTGCAGCCCTGCCTGGATGGGAAGGAGGCATCTTTTGTGCTCTGTGAACCTGAGCCATGATGGTTGAGCTAGGATATGGTTCCTAAGCTGAAACTGAGTGTGAGAAAACACATTGCAGATAGGCAGCTCCCTAGTGTGTTTAAGAGAGGTAACCATGGGTGTCATAGACACAGCACAAAACTCTGTATTGGCCATTAAAGCAAGGAACTTAAGCACACGTATGCTACACTGGGTCCCCATCCACAAGGACGAGGGCATAGCCCCATCTGTGAAAAGAAAAGTCTTTAACATTGGCTGCAAATCATCTTATTGGTCTCAGGATGTGTGGCGGGCCGAAGAACAGGCTGAACTTCTCAGGGTAGACATGCAAGCCTTCTCCTAATGAGCTTTGGGTACCATGCACTTTATTAACAGCTGCATATTACAGCAGTATCTTGGTTTGATTCAACACGTTGTGGAAGAAAACTACATAGGCCTTGTCTGAGCATGGTCTGTCCAAGAGCATGGAATCATTTCCTGCAGTCACACACAACACATAGAGAGATGGTTGATAAAAACATTTGTTTCAGGAAATACTCTCAATTTGGGAAGATGAGGACTGAGAGAGCAATAACAGAGACAATAAGCTCAAACAAGTGGTATGCTGATGGCTCAGATCTTCACTCAGGCTCAAATGTGCAACCACCATGGTTGTTGGGGTTTTGTTCCACTGACAAGTCCCTCTGCTACCCACCATATATAAAGCTGGCATAGGTAGAAAGTGGATCATGTACATTTACATGTAGACACTCACACTTTCTCTATCAACAGGTCAAAAGTTATCCTTTCATTCTTCTTGAGAATAAAAAATAACTGCAAACCCCCAAAATTTTCCACTAACAGGAATCCCCATTCTGCCCAGAAGATCAATAAGTGTAAAGTGGAAAAAGATTGAAGCTACTTAAGTGAGGATTCTTAAGGGAGTCGTATCCATCTCCAATAAAGGGAGAAAAATAAGCAGCATCAGAGAAATGGAAGATACAAGCTATTGCCCTCCAAGGAATGTGATGTCTGCAGCTTACCCAAACATCATTCTGGAGGCTTTGGGGCATGAAGTGTGGTTTCAATGTGAAAAGGACCCATTATTAATTGTGTCATGGGTTTCTGGGATTACTGTGTCTCAGAGGTTTACTGTATGCTCATTTGCTCTGTTTACTAGCAAAACGCTTCTCCTCCAGATTCTCATCTTCCAGGGCTGTAAATGCAGTTTAGGATCTGAAAGTCAAGATGAGTTCTTCCAGGTTCATCCATCAAGAGTAATAAAGTGTCTTCTGGAGGTTACACATGGCTAAGCAAGAGCAGAGTTTGATGGCGGTGGGATTACAGTGTGTCCTACAATTAGAAAGTAATGATCAATTCCTTCACACGATGCAGAAGGAATAAAAGCCTCCAGTTCTTGAGTTCTGCTGGTACACCCGATGGCACTAAAAACTGCACGCTCTTCCCCAGCCAGGAAACATAACTCTCAACAGACAAAAAGCATCAAAACCAGAAACACATCTGAGAACACGCCTTTTCTATGTCCAAGTAGAAGTAGGTTTTACTCATACTTCTTTCTTCGAAGAGGTGAAAGCAGTAAGGCAGGATGTGCCCTGAGGGTCAGAAATATGAACACCCTATTAATGCAGAGTAAATTAAAACTTGATAGTTTCATACAATTGGCTAATAAATGTAGAAATGAGAAATCAGTTTGTTCTGTTTCCAGACAATAGCCTCATTCAAATGTGCATTCAGAAGCATCATCCTGTGCCTGCGAGCCAGGTGAAACCGTGTTTCACAGGCACCTAGCAGTTGTTCTAAATATAGATGTTTTTCTCTTTCAGTGACAAAAATAAAAGCAGTGGGTCTCCTTATAAAGGATTAACAGAGTCAGCAGTACTTACATCTACAAATCATTAAAAGAAAGAAGTACGTAAAGGGGCCCGCAAGAAAGCCGGAGAAGGACTTTCTGCTAGGAAACATGTAGACAGGACAAGGGCGAATGGATTTAAACTGAAACAGGGGAGATTTAGATTAGAAGAAAGAAATTCTTTGGAAGAAGCTATTTACTGTGAGGATGATGAGGCACTGGCACAGATTGCCCAGAGAAGCTGTGCCTGTCATCTGGCAGTGTTTTGTGCCATCCCTGGCAGTGTTAAAGTCCAGGTTGGATGGGGCTTGGAGCAAGCTGATCTAGTGGAAGGTGTCCCTGTCCATGGCAGGGGGTTGGAACTGGATGAGCTTTAGGGTACTTTCCACCCAAACCACTCTGTGATCTGATTCTAAGATGAATGAACAAACCCAGTTCAGCAGAAACAGTGCCATGTAGCTACCAGCTTCTAGTTCAGTGTTATTTAATTGCTGTCAGAATCATTGTTTCATATTTTTTTAAGGTGATTTATGGCTATTCATATATGACAAGGAAAACCAATGCTATAAACTAACCACATACCATCATTGGCACTTGGTGCATAAGACACAGCAGTAAATTCTTAATTAGTCAGAGCTACAGACAGATCTTATTATCTCCTATACTGACCTACATCAGTCACTCCAAAGCATGAAGGCAAGGACTTTTAATGTTCTTGGTGATGCAAAGCCTTGAAAAGGCTTCAATCTTTACTGGACAGGCTGCATCCACCAAACTGACCATACAAAACCTGTGCTCAGGCTTACACCCTGGCACAAACATCATCTTTGAAGCTCTTCTGACCTTCAAGTGTAATCTTTATTACCTAAGATGTCATGCAGAGTCGTAGGAATGTTTGAATGGCTGAACCAGCCATAATGGGAAGTTGAAACCTGACAAAACCTCAAACAGGAAACAGGGTGGAAACAATAGGCTTCAGATAGAAGACACCAGATCTTTTCTGGGACTACAGGCCAGGAATTGCCTTTACTTTTCATAAATAAACATGCAATCTGTGTTTTGCTCATCCAGGTACTTGGATAATGGATTTTTCTTTTTTGCACACAGACCATCATCCAAGGCTAAACAAGAACAGGTTATTTGTGCAGAAATTGAAATATTTGTCCTTCATAGTTCATTTCTCATTTGACATTCTTTATTCCTGATGATCCTGCTTTAAAAGATAGAAGCATCCAGCCATGGAGAAGCAATAATACCCTGTAACAGTGGAAGCTGATGACACAGCACAAATGTACTTTGCACTTGGAGCCTGGCACCCAGCAACACCACAGGAGCTGAATCCAAAGTGACCTTTTTTCACAAACCAGTTTAGCAGATTCTTCAGAATAACAAATACATTTAAGCAATGATTAACATAAACATAAACAATTAAAATACAACCTAAAATCATCACCCACCTCCTCGCACTGGGATTTTCCAAACAGAGTCATGAATTTTGGCCACATGCTCTTGAAAGGACACATTGACTCTTCAGATACTATCCTCAGTCTTCCTCTGGGAAAAGACCACTCATCTCAGGAATTCCTGTGCTGTGTCTATAGCCTCCTGTCTTCTTTGGGACAATCTGAAAATGTCTCCTGTAATATAAAGATCAGTGTCCTGGTCAGGCAGATAAATAACAGGCGCAATATATCTCCCTCCCAGGGACTGCAGCATAAACGATCTCTTCATGTGTGTTATAAAGGGTATAGTCTGTATAATGCTGTTTCCCATTATCCTATTGCTGATTTTTTTCCCTAGTACTTGTTTCTATTCTGGAACTAGAAAGCACATGCTGAAGGAAAAATAATCCCAAGTAAGGATTCTTAAGCAATTTAGGCAAACGCTTCCCTTCCCTTCTTTTCAGTATGGAAGTGAAACTTCTTAAAAGTCTTTTCTAGCCAGAAAACAGTGTCAGCAGGGATTTCCAAACTCCTCTGCCCATGTGTTTTACTGTACTGCTGCCCAGAGCTGAAAATGTGAATTCAGATGTGATTTTGGATTTAGATTTGGTCACTTTTCACCAGAATACAACCCTTTAGGTCTTCTTGATAACATCTTGGATGACAGTGACTTGAGCTAAGAAACAGCAATCAAGCAAATACAGTGAGTCAATAGAGCCTGAATCTGTTCTTCTTTTTCATCCATGAGATCCCAGTCACAAGCAGCATAAAATAATTATAACTTGGGAACCCTGTAGTTGTTTTTCACAGTGATTTTAAGTTTTTCTTGTTTAAGTTTGCAGTGTTTAGAGTATTTTGCTCTTTCAAGTGCTTTTCTGCCTATGATATCTCAGCAACTTACAGTGATTAATGGAAGCTCCAGTATACTCTCATATGATGGAGGAGAGACAGGATTATAGCAGTTTTTTCTTCAAGAAATGAAAATTGCACTCTCTAAACCACTAGAATAAAGTAACTGATGATGAACGTTGACTTTAATGGCTACTGGGGATCTGTCACTCCATTGCTAAAATTCAGCTACTTGTAGGATGAGAATGCAACTGCCACCCAGGCGTCGGTGGCCCTGGTGAAAAGCAGTTCAGAGGTGGCTGTTTCAGGGTCACAGTGCTACAGAAATGGTAGCAAAATGTGGTTGGCATTCAATAAAAGCCATTTCCTTGACCTGAAAGCTATTTTTTTTCAAATTAAATATATATATATATATAGGAAAAGAAGTTTTAAAAGGGCTGGAGTCTTACAATTAGGAATGGTTCAAAGCAATATGCTTTCACCAAACTGAAAGTACATATTCAAGAAGGTTATTTATTGGGAAATATCATTTGTTTTTAGATTTGATCCATTTCAGAAAACACTTCTGTAGTGTTTTCAGTGCTGTGAAAACGCTGCTTATAACAGCACAGAGATGAACCCCAAGACACTCTGCAGATGGATGGGAAAAGATGTCCTATGCCCAAAAGAACCTAGATTCCAAAAAGACAAGTCAAGCAGAGAGTAGAAAGAGATGGCAAAAGCCAAAAGCTAACCCAGGCCTCCAAAATCCCAGTCTATTTTATTGAATCACACCCTCTGATGGTATCTCCATGTTTTTGGTTGTGAAGGACCCTCTGCAGGTTGAGCTGCACTACCTTGCATAGTAAGACATGAATGTAGGGCTTAATTTCTGATGTTTTGCTCTTATAAAAGAATGACTATAATTGGTTCAGGCTTAAAATGAAAGTAAATGAGCAAATTATTTGTATTTAATGTGTTTGGCATTCACTACATCACCCAAAAGTTAGCTCAGGTGAGTTTTCTGGCAAATACAACTTGTTTTCTTTAAAGACATAGAAGCCATTATGCAAATCTTGGAGCCAGAGGACTTCTTTCTCAACCTCATGGATATGGCCAGCTCCACCGAGCACATGGCCCTGCGGGCTGCCCTGATATCGTGCTGTTCATGCCCTGAAAATACAAAGCCCCGTGGACATGGTTAATGTGGCACAGATTAAAGACACCCTTTGCTAGGCAGCTTTTAGCTAGCATAGCAGAGCTCATGCTCTCTGAAAACAGTTGTGCAAAAACACTTTAGTGACCCAGGTAACATCCAGCCACCCCAAGGACTCATCGCCCAGGGAAAACACCTCTTATCTGTGAAAAGTGTGCATGGCAGGATCAGTTTTAAATATGCTAAGATTCCCCTTAACATAACTGAACATCACAGCTTGAGCGCTTAGGCCAGGATTTCTAGGAACATTGAACATTCATCTCTGGCACGACCAGGAAGCAACACTTACCTGTTCATCAACCCTGAGCCTCTGTGTGTTGCACTGGGAACCTTCTGGAGAAACAGCGCATCACTCCTCAGTGTTAAAAGCGTCATCTCCCACCCTGCCTTTAGCTGTCAATTAGATGTGCAAAACCTACATGCTCTGCATAACCCACAAGCAATGGCTGTTTGCCAGGACACATCCTCCTTTGTGCACACACAACCCTGAGCTGCAGGGTGCTGGGTGCCCAGGGTGGCCCCTGTCCCTGGGAAGGGCTCCTCTGCACCATCCAGCTCTCTGCCACATCAACCAGAGATGAAGCTGTCAGCTGTTGAGTGCATGTGTGGGAGAGATGCTGGAAGGCATTGATTTTTATCCTCTGAAGAAGCCTCATGTACAAAAGTTCCTGCAAAAGGGAACTAGTTAGATGCAAAAGAGACTCCTCAAGAGGCAAAAATAACGTTCCTGTCTCCCTCTTCAGCTGAGCCCAAGAGGGTGTGCAGCCACGCTGGGGCACCAACCTGGCATGGATAACAGCCCTATGATGGTGCAACATCCATGCTCCCAGAAAGCCCATGACAGTGAGTTCATGTCTGTCAAAATCACAAGTGACTGTTAAAAGAGTTTTGCCATGATCTGAAGAAGACTTCCCACTGTTATGAAGATGCCCATGTACTCTGTCCTGGGCCCACAGTCAGTGAGACTGGGAGGGGAGGGGAGAGGGGTCTTTAGTTAAAGTCTAATTATGGTTTTAGATGTCTAAGGCTTTTATATTCAATTAGCTTTCAGGTGCAGAGACTGGTCCTTAGGAGTCTCACAGGAGAGAGATCGAGGGCTTGCATCCCAAAGGACAGAGACCAAGACATACTGGTTTCTCCTTGTAGCTGTATCAGAGTCAAAATGAAGACACAGGATGAACAGTTGAGATGAGTTTTACCTCTGCATGCACGTGTGGTGAAAACAAACCAGCATGTCCCTGCCCCTGGCCGAGCCAGCCTCCCTGTGCCTGTGGGGACCCAGGGTGGCCTTCAGTGCCTTCCCACCTATCCTCAACCATAAAGCATGTAAGGATGGAGCATAGTTAATTAATAAAGACATTAAATGTGGTTGTCTGGTGAGAGCAGAGTCAGGATTTGGCAACCCAGGGCTAACCAGGGCCAGTGAAACATCTCAGAACAGCAGGGGATGTAGTGGGGACTGAAAATAACAAATGTGCCAACAAGGAGTTTGGTGGGTGGGAAGTGATGGAGAAGTTGAGCTGAAGAGTGAACAATCAACCAGTCAGTCAAAAGACAAGAAACTGTTGGGTGAAATAAAGGCAGGAGCAATTAGGCAGTGGAGGCATCAGGGAAGCTGGTATAAGACTGTAGCTGACAGGTAGGGCAGGTAGCCATGGTCCCACAAGTCAGAATGAGGTAACTCTAGAGCACCATTCTGTCATACCCTCTGGTAGTTATTCCCTTTCCCCTTTGATCAAATAATTACCTTTTCATCCAGAGATCCTTTTTGCTTTTGCTACTGGCAGCTTCATCAATTATTATCTAACCCATCCCTTCCTAAAGTCATCCTTCCCATCACTAGTCACTCACAGCATTCCCAGTTCATCCTGCATCGAGTCATGTCCCACCCCCTTCCAAAGCCAACGCAGTGTTCCTGCAGCTCACATGCTCCAGTTTTTTCACCACCATGCAACCGCAATTCATCAGATCACTAACCAGCTGTCCATGTAAATGTGCTGCTCAATAAGGGACATATCCCTGCAGCTCCCATACATTCAGGGAGGCTCAGGCTCTGGGAAAAAGACAGGTTATTTTAGCTCGATGTGCATTTATTCAGAGTAACCCCACCATTTTCATTGGTTGCAGAAACAGAACTGAAGCACAGAGGGAAGACTGGATGTTCTCTGCCTGCCAAAGGAGGAAAAAGAAGAAAAGGCTAAAGGCAGCTTTTGTCCACGTAGCCCAGGACAGACTTGGTCTCCAGAAGGTTGCCTGGGGCTCCTTGAGCTCTCCCTGAGCACCATCAAGAGAAGCAAGCTTGGTGGCAGTGATTTGTGCATGGGACTTGCATGGCTTTTGCGGTTCGCCTTGGTCAGTGTAAAGGAGATATGTACAGCAGAGCTTCATTATTCCCTCCCCATTACAAAAGCAAATAGAGAACAGCTAGCAAAAGATCCCCAATATTTAAAAAACTACCTGTGATATTTGAGATGAAAAACATCACCACCAATGTTCTGTACATCCACAGCAAATGAGCTGGCAACTGCTCTAGGCCAAAGCCAACCTTGGGTGAACTCATGCTGGCCTCAGAGAAATTACCCTCCCAGCCCTAAATCCCTGCCCACACACTCTAACACCTTTCCCATTACAACCCCATGGGCATGACAGGGGACAGTTTGCTCCCTGGAAAGAGCAGCAATAGGTAAAACAGCGCTTTGTAGTTTTGAGCAGAAACCACTAAAGAAAAAAGCCTCCCCAAAACCTCACAGGAATTTTATGTTTCCTTTGCTGAGATTTCCTAATTTTCCACGGTTATACGAAATTTTAAGGCTCCAAATAGAATCAATATCATCAGGATGATAAAAAAGCTTCTGTGTTATCTCAAACTACTTCTGGGCAGAGACTGAACAAGTTAGCAAAGCTTGTTGTTCTTGCTGAGGATAGTCCTAGAAAGAGCATCATTTAGAATTATTGCTGGGTTTGGCCCCATTATGGAAAACTGAGAATCATTTTCAGTGTTATTCACAACTGGTTTTTTAAGGTTTGGATAACAAGAAGGGAAAGATATGCACAACTTTTCTTTCTGCCACAGCTGGCTCTTAAGGAGAGGAACCAAGGCAGAAGCAGTACAGGCAATGAAAAATTTAAACAAACTGAGTTTCTTAAAAGTTGCCAAAATACTTGTTTTGTGGCGGTTTTTAATGGAAGGCATCATGGCTGCTCTCCCAAAATGTGTTCTATGAAAATGCCCTAAAGCGAGATTATCAATTATTAGAAAGTTCTTTGTTTCCAAGTATCATTTTCAAAACTCGGAAAGATGGAGGAACCCCCCAGGTTCAGCCTTTTCAAGAGGAATACAACTTTCGCCCCAAAACTCCATGTCTGGGACTTTTCCCACAAAACTTGGTGTTTGGGACATTAGCTTCTAAGTCTTGGCAGCTCTGTGAGCTGCAAGGTGCTGTCTGGGACAAGACATTCCCATTGCTCAGCTGTGTGAAGATGCAAAACCACGAGCTCCTTCTGGTACTTTGTTCCAGCGTCCAGTGAAGGAGAGAGGGGAAAAAACCTGATATTGGACAATAATTCACAGGCCCAGGACAGGCAAGGAGCCAGGACATACGTCAGGACCAGGAAAGAAACAACAGAGTGTTTCAGATGACGGTTTTTGTTGGATAAGGAATATTTTTAATTCTCAGCACCAGAAAAGTGCATTTTTTTATCTAAAGGGGTAAAAATTCAGCCTTTCCCCTTTGCCTCAGTGAAATTTTGCTGGCAACGAACACAGGAAGTATAGTGAATGGAGTACAGGGGGGGAAAGTGATTTAAAGAGAAGTTTAAAACCTAAACTTGCCACCTAAACAAGCCTTTTCAGCTTGTGGGTGTCAAGCTTACAAAAACATTAACAGCAATGTCACAATCGTAGACACATTCAGAGCAAACATCATTTTTCACATGAACTAACCACATTATTATGCAACTTTTTAAAATGACAGATGATAGCTATTGAAAGTAAATTAAAATGAGAGTTCAGATGGATGCATTAGGAAAAAGCATAGGCAAGCATACAACTTCAGCTTGTAAACTGTATGTGTTGAATAGAGACTATAAACTATATATTTTAAGTGAAATTAGAGTGAAATGTTCCCTAGAAGAGCTGAGCCCTATGAGTTCAATTAGCCATTCACATGCTGAGTTCCTAAATAGACATCAAATTTCATGTCTATGTGTATGCACATATAGATAATTATAAAAGTTTAACATTTAATTTCATTAAACATTTAATTTCATTAAATAATAGAAAGATATCAGTAAGTATATACAAATATATGCACACACACATATCTGTGGGTTTAATTCTTTATATGTGTGAACATGCACACAACACGCATCTACATACGTTGGTGGAGGTCTGCACCTTGTGCGCGTATGACTGACCATATTTTGACGTAATGGATTTGCAAAGACCTAAATAAAATGAACCCTACTGCAAGGACGAATTAGCATATTGTGAGATCCCTGCAGAGGAAATCAAGCATCTCTACATTGCAGCCTACAACGTCCTGCAACAAAGAGATTGCTCCAGTTGCCTGCAGCCGTATTTTTAAAGATGAGAAACTAATTAGCAATGTTATCAGCATATCTTTATCAAGAATTCTTTCTTTCCCAGGTTGAAGATTGCTGTGCACAGGGAAAATGTTGACTTTAACAACATAATAAGAGGGCCTCAATGGGTTCTTCGTATAATAATAAAAATAGTAATAATAACAACAACAATCATGGATAAGATAGCTTCCCTTTTTCCCATAGTGGTTAGTGACAGATATCAGGTACTTGATGTCAGCCTGTCTTCCTTTGGACAGGAATAGAAAGATCTTAATTTAACCCCATCCCAGTTTACTGTAAATATGCCGTGCCTACCTTGGGGTGGGGTATAGAGGGTGGCTTCTCCTCTCTCCGCACTGTGATGAAGATAGAGAACACTCCATGGAATATCCATCAACAGCCTTCGCTCTCAGCAAGGGTCATCAGAGACCTCTAAAGTCCAGGGACAGCAAGAGCTGCTTCACAGCCCACCAGAGATTTGTAGAAGACGTGCCAATATTGAGGCCAGAGAAGTGCAAGTAGCATTAACGCACTCAAGAGCAGCTGAGTTTATGCAGCTTGTGGTTGCTGCTTGGTGTTGTCAATGATTTTACTATGATTTTACCAAGAAACTCATAATGATGTCTTTCCCAATAGCTGGCATTCCTGGAGTTATATGAATTTGTTGTATGTATTACTGAAAGCTTTAAAGTTTCAGTCCTGTATGCACGTCTACCTAAAAAGAAGACAAAAGGTTTGGTTTTCTTTATAATTTTCATTTTTAAGCCATTGTTGGGCTTTAAAGGGATGAAAAATTATGCTGAGCACACAGGGATGGAGTTTTTCACTTGGATTTTAAGGTTTTACATCAGAAACCCACCCACCAAACTCTGCATACCATGTGGTGCAGAAGTCAAACTGCCAAAGGGTCAAACCGTCCCTGCTGGGACATGTTCCTGGGCAGTGTAGATGGTTGAACCCGAGGCTCCAACACCTGGACTTGGGAAATGTCACAGAAACCTGTAGAATAGTAAAAACATGGAAATATCAAAGGAATGTCTGTCACTCACTGCTCCTGTCAAGGAAACTGCAGAAAATTTCAGCTGGCAAACATACTCTACCCCAGGGGCAGCACTACCGTGGATGACAAGCCCGTCACACTGGGTAACAGTGATCGCTGCACCCCTTAAAACAGGGCTGCCACTGCTCTGGGGCAAAGCAATGTGCAGGAGACAAACAACTCAACCCATGCAAAAATACTCTTCCTGCGAAAAACCTTTCCTCAAATCCCAAAATCAGGAATAGCCCTTAGCTCTCTCAGCAAGGGTAACGACATGCTTTTGCCCTTTGCCTCCCACCCAGTTGCCACCAAGAGAGAGGAACCAAAGCCCCTTGAGGAGTTTTTCCAGCCAGAGAACAGAAGGCAGCTGATATTTATTGAACAGTTCTCTGGACTTCTGGGTGCTTTGTCACCTCTGAATTGAGTGAAATGAGTCCAGAGGGAGTGTGCGCTGCCAAAAGTAACCACAGTTGCTGTGGTGACTCCACTGCTCACAACGAAACACCCTTTCTCACTAGGGGAGCCACCAGTGGGAACCCTGAAACAGCGCTGCCTGCAGTGTGGTCATGGACGGTGCAGCGACTCGAGTGAAATACACAGGTTTGTACACCTACCCCTGCGGCTTTTGACTTGTACTGCAGCCCAAGGGCTGCCCAAAAGCTGAGCCTGGAAACAGGCCTGGTTGCATGTCAAGGTAGAGGGGCTGCAGGGAGAGCAGGGCTATAGAAACACTGGAAATCTATGTAGCATCTCTGCTGTACCTACAATGTTTCCACTGTGGATTTAATCTAAGCATCCTCCAAGCCCCACACATCTGGAGCTCTTTATTTGGAAAACAAATGAGGGAGTGGAAAACATCTAATGGGGCAATGCAGAGCTCAGCTCTGAGGCACCAGATTTAAGTAACATTGCAGAATTTTGGTGCCTGGGGTCCCATCAGAGCCCACAAAGCAAGTCAGCTCCACTGAAAGTTGAGCTTGGGGTATGGAGCTGGCAGATATGACATGGGAACATAAGAAGACCTCTGCTTCTCTGGGCTGACATCTGTTTGGTGAAACAAATCAAGCCCTGTCTGGTTCTCCTATGCTGCTCTCTGACTTCATCTCCGCTGAAGATAACAGAGTCTTAAAGACTTGAGCATTCATGTGGAGACCTAAAGTAGGAGTCACTTCAGACTGAATCCTGCCCTGATTGCTAGAACTAACAGGGCAACTCATTTATTACTCATCTGCTTTGTTTTTCAGCTTTCCATTTTGCCCATCCCCAAAGATGGGAAAGCAGCCATAGGATGAAGACAAACATCAGCTGGGATGGTCACTGGTCAGCAAACTGAAAGGTATCACAGACAGGTGGAAATAGTTCATGGAGATTACCAAACCAACTCAGCAGCTCCTGCAAGTGCCCAGAGGCTGCAGCCAAAGCTGTGGATTTGCTGATCCAGGATGTGACTTCTGGTGAGACCAAAGGATGCCTCTGTTGAAGCTCTGTTGAACAGGCCCTGTAAGCTGCACGGGTGGTTCACATGGCAGGCAGGCTTTTTGCTATGCAATATAGAGCCTGAGGAACTTATACTTCCCTTTTATCCCTCTGGTCACCACAGAGCTCTGGTCTCCCACCAGTCACCAGCTCAAGAGTTCAAATACAGCCATTTGCAGATCCTTCCAGTTGTGCTTTTGCCAACAGGATTATGAAGCACTTGTACAAAACCAGAGATGCTCTCATGCTTCCTGGTGAGTCCAAGTTGGGTTCTCTGTGTATCATGGTCATCCATAGATGATGCTTAAGAAAACATCCATGGAAGAGCAGAGGTGCAATACTGCTGAGCTCAAATGGGCAAGGACTGCTGAAACACCAGCCAATATCTTCAGCACTCCCAGGAACACTGGACCAGTTAACAAGAGGTAAGAGACATCTTTAATAGATAGACAAATTTTCAGGGGTCTCAAAAATACATCATGTTGGGAAAGCAGGAAAGCCCGGAGAAGCAAGAACTACCAAGAAACAAAGCAACAGCCTTCTAGCACATGGAAAGCATGCTGTGAAAAGGCAAGAGAGAATCAGTTTTCCATATCCGGGGTATAAAAGACAAGAATCAATAGGATTAAGTGAAGAAGAGGGAGCTTCAGTTTAGATATGAGGAAAAACTTTCCAGTGGTTGGGATAGTGGAAAACTGGAATTATTTTTTCTGACAAAGTGGTCTCTGCATCATTTAAAAGCAGGTTTTAAAGAGATTTTTGAAACAAGTCAGGAATAAACAGCTCTCATGAGTGCTACTGAGATAGCTGATATTCCTTCATTCCTTCTGGCTCTATGATTCTGTAAGTCAGAGTAAATACCTTTTATAAATCTTACACACTCTTTTGAAAGTTCACTTTTAAACATGGTGCAGAGACCAAAAATCATGGAAACTTGTATAAGGAAGACTACATAAGGAATACTGAGAGGTTTATGGCCCTATAACTTTTGGGGTTTAGAAGAATATAGTCTATGGTAGGTAACTATAGCGTCATGTTTTTTACATGATTTTATATATTCTAATAGTGACTTACTAGCAAGCTGCCTGGTTCTTTTTGAAGCTGTGAGCTACTAATATTTATTTCTCCAACTATTGTGTATAAGAATGATGCCTAAGCCTGGAAACAACTTTCTGCATGTCCCAAGTGGAAAAAAATCTGCTCTGAGATTCAGTAAGAAATTTGCAACTGTTTCTGCACACCCTGTTTCAGCACACAGTTGGTATGAGTTAGGGTTGCCTGGGGAATGCAGGCTCTTTCACCAACCTGCTCACCTACTCCAAAGCAGTTCTTCACAGTGATAAAACTCATTTTTATATAGATACAGGCACACACACATGCATAGAGATGTTTAAAGTCAATCCCAGCAAGTGGAAACAAAGAATAGTATTTGAGATGGGTCTAACAGATTGGATTAAAAAAAACATCCCAACCATTAAACCAGCAACAAGCAGCCCTCGAGTACCCATGTGCCAAGTTTAATCCCCTCGTTAATTAAAAATGGCCGAGTTATAACCCTTTCAAAAATGAGGCTTGCAGTGGAAATGCCAAGTGAACAGACCCTTCCCTGTAACAGCCTGCTGGCACCTCCAGAACACAGCCACAGAATGGCAAAACATATTGGCACCTCCTGTACACGCAATTGAAATACTCGCTCGGTGCCGTCTCTTCTTGTTAATTGCTGTGTGGAAAATGGTCCCCGTACAACCTCTTTATCTGCCTGCTTCAGAAGCGTTGCCTACCACCACACGCACTCGTGGGGCAGGGCTGGCCAGGATGCCGGGCTCCTGTGCCAAAGCTCGGTGAGGATGACGAGTCCATCCTCCCTTCCCCTAAAGCAGCAGCTGGATCAACGCTTGGCTCCCGGGCCGGCGCCTTGGCTCGCTCTGCTCTTGGCTGGCGTGGGGCTGTGCTGCAGCGCACACGCCTCGCTGGGCAGGATGCTCGCAGGGCTGGCTCAGCAGCCTCCCCTGGCTTTGCAGGAGACAAGTGCTCCTGAGGTCTCCACTTTAACTACAAGCTTTTCTCCTTCAATACCATCAGTGTAATGCTAAAAACCTCACCCGATTTGAAAGCCAGTGTGCTTTTCTGTGCATTGCATCCTCTCCTGTCCGTTTTAGAGTCATAGAATAATTGGAAGAGACATTCACAGGTCATCTAGCTCAACTCTCCTGCAATGAACAGGGACATCAACTAGACCAGGTTGCTTAGAACCACGTCCAGCCTGGCCTTGAATGTCTCCAGGGATGGTGCATCCATCACCTCTCTGGACAACCTCTGCCAGTGTTTAACCATCCTCACTGTAAAGAAGTTTTTCCTCATGTTCAGCCTGAACCTCTCTCTTTTAGTTTAAAACCATCACTCCTCATCCTATCGCAACAAGCCCCGCTAAAAAGGCTCTTCCCATCTTTCTTATAGTCCCCTTTAATAACTGAAAGGCCACACTAGGGTCTCCCTGAAGCCTTCTCTTTCTCCAGGCTGAACAACCCCAGCGCTCTCAGCCTTTCCTCACAGGAGAGGTGCTCCAGCCCTCTGATCATTTTTCTCTATTTTCCACTTCAATCAAGAGCTTTATGCAGCAGGGCTGCTCTTAATTATGACTTTATTCAATACTGTGTAGGATGCGACAACACCCTGCAACAATATCTATGCCACAACATATACCAGCTCTTAAACCCATCAGGCTAAGGGTAAATGAAGGCTGTAAAATGGCTTCTGCCTTCGCAGACGGATTCCCTGTATGAATTCAAGAGCAGGGGCCAGATCTGCACTGGAGCCGTGCCAGTCCACACCAGCTGTCAGTGCAGCCACAGAAGATCAAGTATTTCTGTTCCACCCCGTCTCATCATCACAACTGTCAGCTCAGGCCCCACCACAGAATATTTATTAGTGGTGACAACAGGAAAGAATAGAAACATCAACTCAGAGGTTGACTTTTACAAAGTCAATAGGTAAAAAATGTGTCCTCATAAAGTGATTAAACAAATTGGGAATGCTACAGGAAAGCAACATCCTTGGGGCTTAGTGGCAGGTTTGGGGGTTTTTTCAATGAAGGAGTGGCAAAGAATTCACACTGCATCAAACTTAAGATCTCTCTCAAATTCATATAGAGAAGTGGGAAACAGCAAACAGTGAAAGCACTGATGTATTGGTGAATCTGTGGGTCTGACCATTTAGAAGTTATAAACAGTGAAGCACTAAGGGTTGCTCTGTACTGAGAGACAGTCTAAGTCTTTGCATTTACATACCAGCTGTCATCAAGGCTTAACCAAAGTGTCTCCAATTTCTTTTTATTGTATTTTGTATTGTGTCTGTGTGTTGGAAATCAAGGCACAGAGGCTGCGACTCAGGGTGAAGAAAAGGACAAAGACAAATTAAACGAGGTGCCAGTGGAATTCAGCTGCTTAAATGCACAGAAAGCAGTATTGAAAGCTCCCTGCTCTGCTGCTGTCTAAACTTAGAGATATCAAAGAGCCCAGAGTATAATTTTTCATTAATAGAAAATGCCTTTATTCTTCTCTGCCACGATGCGACAAACCATTCGCAACCCCTATTGGTGGGACCTCAGTCCGAGCCCCATCAAGCATGACCCCCTTCATCCCACAGCCAAGACTTGCCATATTCCATCACCTCCCTGTCCCATCAAACTGGGGCAAATCCCAGGGCAAAAGAGGAAGGACTTCCTGTGCCCCTGGCTATGGACCATGCCTAGCTGGAGGAGCTTCCCAGAGACCCCATGTTTGGGACAAAAAAGGCATTAAGGTTGATCTGTGTGGTCTTCCCTTGGCCCAGCAATCATCCAACTGACCTCTAGCATCATCCTGCTCTCACCTGGAGGGTGGCTGAGTCTGACTCTGCTTTGGAGCCCCTAAATCCCAACCAGCAAATAAGGAGAAGATGTCCTTGGGTTTCCTGCTGAGGAGACTCATTTCCAGGTGCCCCAACAGACACTCTAGTCCCAAGCACTCTGCCTACAGCTCTAAAGGCACTGTGCATCAGGTGCTCATGTCAACTGACTTCCTACCCAGGCTGCTAATAAGAATTCCCTTGACTAGGAAGAGAACAAACCCTGCAGAGAACAAACACTGCAGAGAACAGACCCATCTTCTGTTGAACTGATTGTATCTACTGTAAAACATGGAAGCAGATGAAATCTCTGATTGAGAAAGAAGGAGAAAGCTTTTAATCCTACCCTGACACTTGCCAGATTGACAAGTCTAGAAATACAAATGGAAGAGTAATTATACAAGGTTCACTTATGTTGCTGTTCAGATTTATGCTTTCCAAGTATCAGAAAGAGAAAGAGACAGAAAAGGCCTGGCTTGTTATGTTAGTTCCCATAGCTGTGCAAATTGATTAGAAATCTAAGTTCAAGAAGTACCAAACTACTCAAAAATATTCTCCTTTTAGCTGTGGCACAATCACAGCATTATGGATTGATACAAGACAGGGAAAAATAAAAAGAAGAAAACAGCAATTTGGGGAGAAGTCATATTTTCATTGTTACAAGCCCTATGGCTCTTCACGGAGGAAGGGGCAGATGTGTTCATTACCTGATCCAAATTACTTTAAAGTGATGGAAGAAGTCTCTAAAAATAGCCGTTAAATCTTTGAATGCAGTCAGTGAACAAAAGTGATGGTGAGGACCAAACACTGAAGTATCTGGCAACTTACAGCCACTAAATACTAGGAAAAGATACGTCAGGGCTTTGGGTCAGCCTGGAGCTCAGCGTGGATGCATTTCTTTGAGGGCCCTTGAGGACACTGTACTTTTTAACTGAACTTGTACTCACAATTTGAGACCTGAGTATCCATCACATGAGGCATTTAAGAATGCGGCATAGACAGGATTTGTCTTGCCTAATTCAAAACATCCACGCTGGAGACATCTGAGCCTTACTGAGCCTCCCATCCTTTGTAACCGTGAAGAGAAACAGGCACTTTTACAGCACGCTCAGCTGACCTATTTCAGATATCAGCTTTAGGGCAAGATGAATCATGCCTTGAATGTGCCAATTTCCCTGTGGTGCCAAAACAAGACTTGACAACCAGTTTATTTGCTCAGATGAATCCCATGTGGCTGGGGCTGATAGACTTTTGCTATAATCTGGCTGAATGTGTATTGTCACTCATCCCAAGTCTTACATCATCCTATGGAGAGTCCTGTGAGTTGTATATATTAGCTTGGGTAGCTATTCACTAATTCCATGATATACCACCAGTATTAGAGCTGTCTTGCATCCGGCCAGCTAAAAAATTATGTTGAGGAAAAGAGTTCTGCATATATCTACCCATTCACATACCTTCAACGCAGTACAGAAACCATCACTACTTCGGTGTTGATGTATTAAGAGCCATGGGAAGCAAAAGAAATAGCAACTTGCCCAAAGTCATACTGGAAGCGTGACAAAGGTAGGACTAGAAGTCACTTCTTCCAGCCCTCTTCCTGCCTAGTTCAGTATTCATCAGCTGGAAGTTTGTTCAGTTCTTCTAAACACTTCCGTTACCTCTGGGAATCTTTCACTCTCCTTGGGAAGTCCCTTTGTATTTCGAGAGCAGACCACATATGAGATGTCTTCAGGAGCCTCCAGACATCTTGTTCCTCTTGGAACAACTGCAGAACCAGTCTGTGCTCTACAGTGAGCCAGTGTAGCTGTGCCTTGCTGGGTCCTTAGAGGTGAGCTTGAAAAGCAGCAGCTGTCCCCAGATATAACCAGTGCTGCCCTAGCAGTAGTGTGCTGACAATTGTCATGGTCTGCAAGTGATTCTGCATGGTTTCCTTCAAGAAGCAAGTTATCTTGAAGCTTCAAGTTGTCCCCAGATATTTTCTAAGGTCTGGACCGAACAATGGCAGATTCAGCCTAATTCCAGCAATATTGGTATGAGTCTGTAGCGGTAAAAACTTTGCATTTTCAGTTTGTTTCTTGGTGGATGTATGTTAATGCCCCAGATAGCAGTATCAAGAAAACAATTTACATTCTCGTCTTTCCTCCTTTGGTGAGGACTTCTTCTGAAAGGTAAAGGTTCTGATTGCAAAGGGACATTCAATATTGAACAGGAGCTTTCCTTCCAAATTCTGTTTCCAGCAGGGCTTAAGACAGATAACTAGAGTTTTATACATCTGATTAAAAAGCCAAGACTACAAACTGTGAGTATGTAGGTTCTCGGCATGTTTTCTGTTATGGTCATAATCAGCTGCTTGCCCATTCCAGCTGCTAAAGCACAGTAGACAAGACTTGAATTCCAAATATTATTCTCATCACCATGGTATCCTGTGCACAGATCCCCAAAGGTAATTAAAGGAGTTTGTGGCTGTAACTCCAAAGGCCAGGTCCATAAATTACTTCAGCTCTCACAGGTAGGTGACATTGTGTTTTGTTTTGAGAGTTTTGTACTTCAGGGAGTGAATCCAGAAGCTACGCTGCCTCCACCAGACAGGACAACATCAGGGGCACTCCAGAGAGGGAATGTAGATAGGTACCCCTGCAAAAGACACATGCACAGAGCAGAAAATCATGTTAGGCCAAGCTTGTAGAAGATGCTGCAGGCAGGGACATGTCTGCAATCTCACCTCTCTTGGTGGATCCTCACCCAGGCTTGCAGGGAAGCAGCTTCATCTCTTCAGGGCCTTTGGACCAAATCCTTCTCTCCTGAATGTCAGTGTTAAAACTTATGTTAAACACAAACATAACCTGAACACAAACAATGGAAGATGGCTTTTTGGTCACTTCCTCTTTCAATTCCCAAATTCCCAGCAAGACGTTTAACTGAGTGGTGACAAAACAAAGACCCTTTGCTGTTTGGCTCAATATTCCCATGAACATCCCAAATCCCACATTATTTTCTAGACAGGAGCACAAACAAAACCAAGCCCCTTTTCCAGGAGTTGGCAGAGGAAGATCTGAACCCTTTAAGATGAGGAATGTGAACCACACTTCCCTGTTTTCAGAAAGGGAGATCACACTGCTTCCTCTGAGCAGCCTAATCACGTTGCTGCCCATTAGGTTTGCTCTGAGGACTGCTACTGACCAGGATAACCCAAAGGATTTACCTTTTTCTTTAACCCTCCATCCTATGATAAACAAAAGATAACCAGGACTTCAGACTGCAGCTTTTCATGCTTCTACTCAACATGAAACAGGACAGTAGCAAACCTGTAGATGTAGAGGACTCAAGTGATGCAAAGACACACAATCAAAGTAAGAACCTCCAGAACTGGGTGGTGGTTGGAGGTAGGTATTATGTGTTCTCATATTATGTTTTACTTGCCTCAGTGTCACATTTCACTTTAACTGCTGGGTCTCTTTTGGACACAACTCTAGCGTACAAACATGGCTAACACCTGGTTCCTTCAGTTTTCTTCAGGGGGAGAGCAATTCAGAAAGATTTTTGAAGTGGTTACAAGAAGAAACAGCAGAAGGTTGTCTTGAGATAGGGAATAGGAAATACTGCGGCCTCACCTCACACCCAGATCCTGCAATAGCTCATACAGCAGTGTAGGACCAGTCCCATGGAAAACTAACACCTTCTGCATAAGGAGTAAAGGGTTGGCTTTGCCTGAGGAGACACAGTGTTTGCCCTGGATCTTCATCCTGCAAAAAATAGCAACAAATGGCTTTTAACATGTAATTTTATGTACTTTTAAAATGGGACAAGAGGTACAGGATCAGTATTATTCAATTGCATGTTTATTCCCTTTAGATCCTGCAGCTCCAAGTTTTTCCTTTCTCTCTGCTCCAAGGCTGAGTGCTGCTGACCCATTTCATGTGTCTTGTCAGTCCTCAACGCAGTCAATTAATTGCCTTCTTAGGAAGATTTGGTCAATCTGGCTTCTCAGTCAGGCAAATCTTTCTTGAAATTACAACCCTGAATTATATCATTTGCCATAATGTAAAAGCTATGAAGAAAAAGAGAATAAAAACCGCTGGGAAGAAGAGATGCATGCTTTTCCCTCAAGTTCTCTTCTGTCCCTGCCATCTTCCATCAGTTTGACAAAAGGCTATTTGTAAAAGCCTCTTGAAATGAAGAATGTAATATTCAATCACAAAAAGATTAGCCTTTGACTGCATTTCTCTCCATGCTACACTAACACAATCAGCATGGGAAATGTTATCCAGTAAGAGGTTAGGGAGAGGATGAAAGACCAGGTGGAGCTGGAGACCTGAATTATAAAGGTTTCTTTTCCATGAAGCAAGACTTTCATTTGGTTCTAACTTTAGGAAGTAGCAATGCTGGAGACAAAACACAGCATGAGATGTTCAGCCATGTACTCAAGGGCAGGTGTGCTGCTGAGTCCCTGCTTACAGTGCTCCCATCGCACTGAGCTTGGGCCAACCTGTGAAGAGGATACAGGAAAACTGCGATTACTTTGGAGAAGTTAATTCTAATCTAAAGCAGACTGCACATACTGTGCCCAAGGCGCCTCTGAAGGCACAAGGAACTGCAGGAGACCTGGATGGTTTGGGCACTCAGATGTAAGAGTGCAACCCACAAAACATTTATCGCCTGAGGCTCCTGAAGGGCCATAAACATATAATTTTTGCCACTGTAATTACCCAGCTATCTGGAGTTTTGCCACTGCACTCAGAAATGCTGTCATCTCAGCAGGACTGTGTGGGTTAGCATCTATGTCATGTATATACCTGTTGGGATCTGCAAATTAGGTCTTTCCTCTGCTTAAGTTCTCTGAGCAGTCTCAGCTTTTTCTTAGCTACGAAGCACAGGGGAGGATGCTTTGCATGGATTTTCTCTCATGACCTAGAAGCTCAGGCAGGTCCTTCGGAGCAGGAGACAGCACACACACAAAACAGCCTCCCAAAACAGCCACAGCATGGGAGGAAATCCAAAGCTCGAGAGAGACAGCAGGATTGCGCAGCCCACCGATAAAAGCTCTGACCCTGCACAAAGGCTTTCTCGTGCCTTTACCGGAACCACTTCTGTATTTTGCACTGTTTTCAGTAAGTCATCCACCAATTCTGCATGTTTGCAGTAGAAAAGATGTGATTTCCTACAATATAAGCTGCTCTCATAGGATAAATACATTATATTTTGGTGATGTGAACTGTCACATACCCTCTCAATGGCAGGATAAACCAGAGTTCATGGCTTTGGAAAACAGAACTGATGACAAGCATCATTAAATCTCCAAGTAACTTTTTTTCCCCCTGAGACGTCCTTCCTGAAGCTACAGAGAAGGACATTCAATATACACACGTGTCACCATTACTTACGTCAGTAATCTAGCAGAGAAGACCGTGGGATTGACATGATGGCCACAGGGCCTGAATTTAGGTCACATACAAAATGAATTAAAAGCTTCTCCTTATCTCAGTGCAACATCTCTCCCTCACTGTCATGGTTTAACCCCAGCCAGCAACTAAGTACAGGCAGCCGCTTGCTCACGTCCCCTCGCCTCAGTGGGATGGGGAGGAGAATCAGGAAAAGGTAAAATCCATGGATTGGAATGAAAACAGTCTAATAATTGCAATAAAGTTAAACATAATAATAATAATCATAATAATAATAATAGTAATAAAAAGGGAAATAACAAAAAAGAGAGAGAAATAAATCCCAAGACAGACATGTGATGCTCAATACAACTACTCACCACTTCCTGACCGGTACCCAGCCCGATCTGAGCATCAATTGGTCCCTTGCAGGTAACTCTCCCCAGTTTCTATACTGGGCATGACGTGCTGTGGTATGGAATACCCTTTGGCTAGTTTGGGTCAGGTGTCCTGTGTCTGCTTCCTCCTGGCTTCTTGTGCCCCTCCTCACTGGCAGAGCATGAGAGACTGAAAAGCCCTTGATCAGAGTAAGTGCTACTGAGAACAACTTAAACATCAGTGTGTTATCAGCACTGTTCTCAGAATAAATCCAAAAAGCAGCACTGCATCAGCTACTAGGAAGGAAATTAACTCCTTAAATCAGGACATTAACCCACACCCTTGTCTGGCACAAGGACGAGGAAAACCAAACTGCTGCTTGCCAAGTAACTTCTTAGCAGAACAGCTCCTAAATCAACGTACCAGACCACAGTAAATTGGTCCAGTGAAAACAGCCAACAGCCAAGATCTGAACTGTGTTTGTGCTACTACTGATCCCAACAGCAATGATCTGTGTTTAAGCTTATCTTAAAATAACAAAAAACCCCAAACAAACCAAAACAACAACAAAAACCCCGACAACAACAACCACACATGCAAAACCTAAGACTAAATCTAAGCCACTGTCTTGTATCAGGCCAAATGCCCGGTGGTAGCTCAGCCTGGCTCATGCTCCCCCACTTCACCTCCTTTTCTACAGAGTGAACTGTGCAGCAGAGAGACAGCTTTGAGCTGAATAATAGACTGCTAGCAGTCAACCAGAAGTGCCAGCCAGGCCCTCCCCTAGGAAAACAGCTCCCTCATTCCCCTTTTAGAGTCATTAATGGTTTTATAAAGCTCATCAGATAGCCCATACTGACCAAATCTGCACGCACTCATTACTGAAGTCCAAGAAACCCGCAACCAACACCTAGGCACACATCCCCACCTGAAACCAAGGCGTGTTTGAGGACAGCAGATGAAGGGGTTTTCCTGGTGTCTAAAGAGGACTTTTGCAGGACAGGGTGGACAAAACCTGGACCTGGCAGCTAAAGGAGCCCAAATGTTCAGCATTTAACTCTCAGGTACTGAGGGACAGACAACAAACCTGGTGAGATGAAGTTGGGGTTGGAGCGCTGAAGGGAGAGGTCTGGAGCTTTAATCAGGGACATTGCTTGTGTTTCATTCTGCCTGGGTACCTAGGAACCGATTCTCCATGCTTGGTGTGTAAATAAATGCAGCACCATCAAAGCCAACAAACCCCTGGTGTTTCTCTACCGAATCAGTTCTGCAAAAACTCTACATTTTTGGCCAATTGTTCTAATGAAAACTGACAGCAACACACTTTGCTGTGCACCTCAGATGCCAGGAAGGGCAGTGCGCCAAAGTCCAGAAGGAAGAGGGGGATTCTGCTGGGGAGGTGAGCCATGGAGACCTCCAGTTCCCAGCTTTGCCTCTGCAGACATGTAAGCCAGATCAAGGTGGTCGAGGACATGCATGTAGGTGACACTCAAATGGAGGGTATCCTCTCCTCTCCACAGCATTTTAGACTCTATTACACCATGGATTAAGACAGCCAATTTAGGCATGCTTTCTGCTGCATGTTAGCCTGTTCCATAATTGCCGCAAGACAGAATTTGGCTTTGAACCCATCATTCTCTATCCCAGGGACAAAGCCTGTTTTCACCCAGCGTGCCAAGGCGTTCAATGAGATAAAAATTGTCTCTTGCAAGATTGTCAAGATCCTGCCTTCAAGGGTCTCTTTCTAATTGTTTTCAGAGGCTGCCAGGTTTGCAGGGCACAGTGCTAACTTCAGAAGATGTGGGGTGGAAAAGTCTTTGAAGAATGATTTGTAAATCAGAGGAAGAGAGGAAGCTATTGAATTCCATACAGAAAATCATCCTTCTTCCTGCCAAGCAGCAGTGGGAGCACAGGCCTTGGAGTTCACGGTTCAAGAGTGCAATCATTTGACATGCAGTCATTGCCAGGAGGCAAAAGGAGGGGAGGCCAGCCCAGGCAGAGACTTTGCAACTGACCTTCCAAGAGAAAATCCCAATTTGCAGAGCAAAGACCTGGAAACACCAACATTCATTGCGTTCACCTTCATGTGGGCGACCAGAAAAAACAACGGTATCAAGGTTGAAAAGTGCCCTCATAATGAATAGCCCTTGGTTTTTGAAAGAAGGTTTAAAACTTTAATTTTTCAGTCTCAATATTTAATTAGGACACTTAAAAATGCAGAGGAGTGAAACGACAACAACAAAGCACAAACACGCCCCGTCCTGGAATTAGTCTGATGCCTGGCATTGAAAAAGCCACCAAATGACAGACAGTACTGCGGTAATTCATGCTCATGACATTACAGTGATTGGCTTTTAATGCACTCACCAATAAATTACTGCTAGACAAACAAAGCGCTCCGAGGAGAAAGACGCACAGAAAGGAACATTCAAGGTTCTTGATTATTTATCAGTTGGCTGAAACGTTCAGGGACCAAAGAGAGTGTTACATATCCTACCCAATGAATCACCTCATGGCAAACGGTTTTTTTTACATAAAGTGAAGTTTCCACTAAGGGCTGGAGGGAAAGGATGCGCAAACAGCTTGACTTACCCAAGGTAGCATTAAGATAGCATTAAGAGGCCAAAAGTTGTTGAACCAATAAGAAACTGTTGATTTTAGCCAAGCCCCGCGTGACACAAAGAGGTTTCAGCCGCAAAGGCAGTGAACTCGGATCCCCAGAAGCCCCACCAAGGGTGCTTCATTAGAGGGAAGCGATCGGGCTAAATGCATCTCCAATTTCAGTGCTACCACCTTTAACAAAAATTAAGGATATTTAAACTACCTAATTTATTCTTCCCTCCTTACCCTGTCCTACTTTTCAGGATGCTTTACGCAGCCACCTAAGCAGCTTAAAGACTTTGCCGTTCATGAGTTCACATTTTGGCTCTCCCACGCTGTACAAACGTTGCACCATGAAAATACCACACTGGAGAACAGCTGAACAGAACTTTGTCTCAGATGACATTTTAAACCACTCAGGAAACACTGATTCCAGCTAAGTTTTTACAGTAGTCTTTTAAATAAAATAAATGTTTCCACCACAAATTGCTTGTGTTCATCCACGAATGGATAATAACTTCAAACTGTAATGATTTAAGCGCAGTGTAAGGGGAAGCACTAGGCTGGTAGCGAGAGACAGCAACAGGGGATAAATACTCGACTAACCATAGAATCATAGAATGGTTTGGGCTGGAAGTGACCTTAAAGCTCATTCAGCTCCAACCCCCCGCCATGGACCTTCCACTGGAGCAGCTTGCTCCAAGCCCCTGTGTCCAACCTGGCCTTGTACACTGCCAGGGATGGGGCAGCCACAGCTTCTCCAGGCACCCTGTGCCAGCGCCTCAGCACCCTCACAGGGAACCATTTCTTCTAATGTCTAATCTAAATCTCCCGAAAGTCTTAGAAACTTTTGTTTTTCCACTATCTTAAATTTGCTTTGCATTACAAATTCATTGCAGAAGAGCACTGCAGAATGGGCTCTGGCTGCTCACAAAGCCATTCTTCAGAACATTCCATACAGGGAGAAAAAGAAACTTCAATATCGTAAGGCCCCGCATGGGACAGCACCTTCCTGTTGAGGCAGCCTCTCAGACTGGGTTTGGTGTGCCCTCAACAACAACGCATGCAACAATTTCTGCATGAGCCATGGGAGATAAGGACCCCTGGGGTACTGAACTGTCATCGTGCTCAACTGCATGGGAGTGATAATATAGCACTCACATGTTGGGAGAGAAAATGACTGCAATTTTTACACTCTTGTAACTTTCTCTTCATCTTAAACTGTCTTTCATATGATAATTTGCAAGATTTTCCCTAGACCTCCTATCTTTAATGAAAATCAGACAAAGCCTGAATCATCCTGCAAGTTTACTAAATATTTTGCTACGGATGCACTTTCAAATAAACATCTTATTCAAAGATCCCGGTGCTCAGTGTTACAGCAGGATATGTTGCTGTAATTCTTCAGTTTCTACCCACATATCTCACTACATCTGTGATGCTGCTGCGTCACCTAATGTCAGCATGTGTGATTTATAGGCGGGAAAGGGAGAGAGAAAGAATGTGCTGAAACAACTTGCCTATAGCAATATAGCAAGAGAGCCGATGCCAGGGCTGGGAATTGGAGCTCAATTGATTTCTGGTATCCAGCCCCTTGCATAATTCACTAGGTCACAGTGGCAAGATTTAAATATGGGACTAATTGAATGTTCATATAGGAACTGCTGCTCTTTCGGTCCAGCTTCATGCAAAGTTGGAGAGGGAGAAGGTACAGAGAAGAAACTGAGGTCTCTGGAGGAAAATCCAGGCAGAAAGAATAACTGGAAAAGAAAGCTGCTTTGTCCCTCTCCTGTTATCTCAGTGGCAGGTTAATTCGGGATGACAGCTGAAACATCAAACGCAGTCCATCTATTTCAACAGGGAAAATAAACCATCTCCTCAAATCCCCAGTGACACAGCGAGAACAGGAAGCACCTTGCCTTCCAGCAGGTTGCTATAAAGGAGATGCTAGCTCCCCATGAGCCACAGAGCCAGCTCCAGAGGGGTGCAACCATGCACCCAGGATCCTCCTTGACTTACCATGAATCATTATGAGCATGAACACGTCAGATGATAACAAATATAAATGTGAGGGTCATGATCTCCAAAGGAAAATCCTTTCAAGCTCTGAAAAACAAACCCAAGTGGGCCAGGGGAGTTACAGCTTCCTCCTTTCCCAGGTTGTCCATCACATCCAGCACAACATTCCTCCTGCTATTTATTGGGCAGATGGTTTTAGTCCTACCTGTGTTTGCTTTCATCTAGCTCCTGAAGGGAGTGACGGTGCTGTTACACTGGCTGAGAAGGTGCTTTCTCCAAGCAGCGTGCCCTATCAGTAGCCTGTGATACATAACCCAGCTCCACTGAGCCACTTCGGTTTCGCTGCGTACATAGACAGACATACCACAGATATTCCCATTCCTTCCTGCTGGAAACCCAAACCCAGCCTTAGACTCCTGGAGATCTCTATCATTTTGCAGCACAGGAGGGGACTTGCACTGCTAACTACCTTCACCATGTGGCTTGTCCCTGGGGATGGATCCTGAAGTAAGTGCCCAAGTAACTTTTCCTTACCTTTGTAGTACTAAAACATATTCTTCTTGGGACTTTCTCCTGCAAGACAGCAAATGCCAGGATCTTGGGGTCATCTGAAGCTCTAAATGTTCTGTAATTGCCAAGGCAAGTAATTCTTCCTCAACCACATGGTATTATTCAAGCTCCAATTAATTTATACAGGGCATCTGGTGTCCCTGGGACAGTTGGGAAATGTTCTTCAGTTGGACGGGGCTTGGAGCCAGTGGAAGGTGTCCCTGCCCATGGCAGGGGGTTGGAACTGGATAATATTTAAGGTCCTTTCCAACCCAAACCAGTCTGTGGTTCTATGATGATATGTTTCCCACTATAAAAGCTGCAGCAACACCTGCTTTTCCTTCTATGCCATAAATACCACATATTCTCCATCTGCTCCCTTCCTCAGGACCTTGGGGATCCAGGATGTCTACCAGCTACTTCTAAAGGAGCAATGGTGAAAAGGTGAAGCACATACCAAGGTCAAGACAATGCTCTCCAAAGGTGGTTGCTATCAATTCCTAATGTTTCCATTTCCCAGTAGGTCAATTCTCAGCCAGTCTTCCTAGAAGAGCATCTGGACAGTCTCTTGCAAAAACCCCACCTTGTTTTGGACTTCCCCATGGAAATATCTACTTCTCAGCGTTCATTCAGGAGTAGAAAGCAAACCACAGCTGTACCCATCAGCAAAGGTGAAGGCTGCTCAGCTGCAGGTCTATGAACCCTATTTCAATCCTGCAATCCCCATTTATAAGGCTTTATTGAGCTTGGTAATATTTAAGGTTAGGGTTAAAAATGAAAACCCTCTGAGCTCCAACTTCCTCCCCCCAAAAACCTCCCCAGATCACATCCTCCATCAGCCCTGACCAAAAGAAAGAAAACAGTCCATTAAAAGATAAAATTAAAATAAAGAAAATGAAAAGTTTTAGTGTTTGCCCCTGTGGCCATAGGATTTTTATTTTAACACATGCAGCCAAACGTATCCCACAGAATAATTTCAGGAACCGACCCAAGCCTGTTCTTAAACCCACAAACTACCTGTACTGTACCACCCAGCGCTAGCAGCAGAGAGAAGTGATGTGAAAGAAAGGGAGTGCTTCGTGTCCTTTTTATATGTCACCACCCGGGGTGTTTTCCCTGCTCGCAGCCAGGCTGTACTGATTCCTGCGCTGGCAACAGGGCTGGAAACTCCACACAGCAGTGGGAACATCCAGTTCTTCCAGATCCCTCACGCTCAGATGCTTTCTGAAGTTGGGATCTGTTTATGGAAACACAAATCCCTCGGCTGGACTCGGAAATGACTTACAGGAGTTAAGCAGCTACTGACCAACGTCATTACAAATCTTGCTCGTCTTCACAGGGTCGTTTGGAGATGAGCAGATACAACTCGCCTTTGGGCTGTCACCAAAGCAATATCAATAAGTATGAGAAATAACTCACACGTTGCACATGGCAAATCTACAGAGCCACGTCTGGAATCAGCCTTTCCTCAATGACAAATTCTAAACAACACACATTCATAATACAAGTCTGTGAACTACTGACTGTAAGAGATAATAAATCCTTCGGCAGTAAGAGGAGGATAGGAAAAGCTCCCCGGTACCAATATTGTTAACTGTGTCTGGGCATGAAAATGGCAAGCTGAGACAGCTCTGGTTAGCAAATATGATGAAACCTTTAACAGAACGGCTTTCAGAGGCAGGGAAAGATCCTAAACGGTAATGCAGGGTGTTTTTGTGACAGTGCATAAAGGTCAAACACTCACAACTCACTCGGTGGAAGCACTGTTCCCAGAACCAGCCATAGAAGAAAGAACAAGTGCTGACATCCAAGCATAGCACTGGAGCTGTGTATGGGTAACCACAGCAGCAGAACGTGGTGAGTGAGTGCTTTCAGCCATGCTCACCTCGAGGAGTGAACACTGTAGAGGCTCTAGAGACAAAGCTGGACAACATGCTGATGGCTGTACTTGACACTGAAACATTGGTTAGGGTTAAAGGGCCTCACATGTGCCATCACTGCTAGCACAGAAACACATTGTGCTTTCATGAGTGGCTGCTCCAAACACCATTGTCTACAAGTGGTTTCACAGATCTGGAGAAGGATGTAAATAAGCACAGGGATTATTATGCAAAATGTTTCAGCTAAAGGCTGGCTGAGCCATACCTCCACCTATGGTTTGAAAGTATTTACACTAGAAATAGGCAAAGAAATAGATATTTTTTCTAATATCAGAGAATCACGGAATGGTTTGTGTTGGAAGGGGCCTTAAAGCTCACCCAGGTCCCAGCCCCCTGCCACGGTGTCGTGGTTTAAGCCTCTATAACTCATGCAGTCGCTCTCTCACTCACTCCCCCCTCTTTCTTCCCCCCGCTCCCGGAGGGATGGGAAGGAGAATCGAAAGAACGCAACTCCCACAGGTTGAGATAAGAACAGTTTAGTAACTAAAGTATAACACAAGACCACTACTGCTACCACCAATAATAATAATGACAAGGCAAATACAAGGAAAGAATACAATCGCTCACCACCTATACCCAGCCAGATCAAGCAGTGCATCCCCACCCTTCCGGGTCTCTGCTCTCTGCTTTACCTCCTGGGCATGACGTGCTGTGGTATGGAATAACCTCTTTGGTCAGTTTGGGTCAGGTGTCCTGTCTCTGCTTCCTCCCGGCTTCCCCTCCTCCCTGGCAGAGCATGAAACTCAGAAAGACCTTGGCCAGACCAAAACATCACTAAGCAGTAACCGAAACACTGGTGTTATCAGCGCTGTTCCCAGGCCCAAAATCAAAAACACAGCGCTACACCAGCTACCAAGAAGGAGAAAAATGACTGCTGCTGCTGAACCCATGACACACGGGCAGGGACACCTTCCATAGAGCAGCTTGCTCCAAGCCCCTGTGTCCAACCTGGCCTTGAACAGTGAGTGCCAGGGATGAGGCAACCACAGCTTCTCTGTGCACCCTGTGCCAGCACCTCAGCACCCTCACAATGAACACTACTCCAGCAGCCAGAATTCACCTACTCTGGTTCACAGTCCTGGGTAAGGAGGAGATTCCTTTTAATACTGTTTTCCTCTCAAATCATTATCAAGCTGTAATTCAGCTCCTCAGGTAAAAGTGTCCACCCTATGGGTAGGTCCTCTGAGACATTCAGACTCTCCTCAGACTCAGACTCCAAGGCGTTTGAATACTCAGTGTTATAAGCAGTAAAAGACCGGTGTCTATAATACACAACCAAATGTCATGAGACAACAGGGTGAATTATTCTTTTAAAATTGGTCCATAATGTAGAGAAAGGGAAGCTAATCTCTCATGAGCACGCATTGCCGGACATAGCCCGTGGCTACCTAACAGGCTTTAGAGTTTCTGGGCAGGGGGAAAACAAGTTTCATGGCATGGAAATCAAGGGACAGTTCGATCAGATTAACTTCCCAGGAGTAAAGCATTTATCAAGAAATCAGCGTTGGGCTCAGTGCTGGGAATTGGGACTTGGTGTGATTCACTGTGTGGAGCCAGACAATGCAAGCTTATTGGGAGTTTGTAAAGGGTGAATTTTGCAAAGCATAAGGGAATTGGTGGCATTCCTAACTGGGAATGTTACACTTGGGATGGGAGATACATAAACAGTAAATTCTCTTCCGCCTGACAGCTAAAAGAAACCAACACAAAACCGCAGCAGAGATGTAAAACGTAATGCTCTGCAACAAAAATCCATTTAGTTAAAAGGAAGAAATACTTCACCGAAGAAAAATGATAAAAAGCAGAACAGGAAATGGCAAAGTTTCAATCAGGTTGAAAATACAGACAAGTAATAATAGAGATTACGGAATTCAATGAAAACTTCATAAACTTCAAGAATTAAGCATAATAAAGAAGACAGCTTGAAACAAAGAAATCCCAAGTGCCAGGTACAGCTTTATTGTTAGATGTTAATGTCAGAGTTGTAAACACTGATATAAAAAGGCAACTTCATGTAATTGCATTAGTGGGAGATCAGAATCAGTGAGGCTTTTTCCAGCAGCTTCCCCCAGGGACTACCTCTCGGCTCAATATTATTTAATATTTTATCAATGTTCTAGATGTTCTTATATAAATCTCTGCAGATCACAAATAGATGGGATGGGAGCAAATGATAAGAACTTACTCTCACGAAATAAACTGGTGTGGGGGTTGGTTTACTGGTTGGCTTGGTCTTGGTTTTTTTTCTGAAGGATCTTAATACAAGAAAATCAGTCCAAACATAATCAAACACAAGGAAATCCTGGGAATGAAGAAAGGTGACTTTGGGATTTTTTGAACAATGAATTAGGAGCCAAAGCATTATGAATTCTCTTTTGTCACAGGGTTTCAGTTCGACTGATCTTTGCTTGGGGAACAAGAGCTTAGTTTCATGAGTATTTCATATTAACATTCTGCTCCAGCCACAGGTTTTGAGTTTGGGATTAAAAATAATAATAATAAAAAGACTGAAGACCTGTGATATTAAACAGGGGAAGTTTAGATTGGATATGAGGAAGAAATTCTTTACTGTGAGGGTGGTGAGGCACTGGAATGGGTTGCCCAGGGAAGTTGTGAATGCTCCATCGCTGGCGGTGTTCAAGGCCAGGTTGGACAGAGCCTTGGGTGGCATGGTTTAGTGGGAGGTGTCCCTGCCTATGGCAGGGGGTTGGAACTGGATGAGCTTAAGGTCCTTTCCAACCCTAACTATTCTATGATTCTATATGCAGCACAAACCCTCAGTCTAACAGCCATTAACTACATCTCCAGACAAAGTAGTCTGCAGCTATAGAACAGCAAATGTCCAAGGTCAAGGACAAGGAAGGGCTCCTCTACATCAAAAGCAGCCTGGCAGCCTGCATGGGGCAGCTCCCGAGGTACATCAACAGTTTACTCTCTTCTAAAACATGCCAGTTTGAAAAGTACGTGCAGATCCTTCCTCAGATTTCAAACCACAGAACTAAGAACAATAAACTCATTAATTCCACAAAGATGCCACTTTTCTGCTCTGTTTTAAAGAAGGAATAAATGTATACTTACCTGCACGTGGGGAGCGGCTCTTTGGAATTTAGGGCATTTGTAAATCCCTTCTCTACTCTCTTGGAAGACAATATTTGAGCGGTTCAGCACTGAAGATTAAAGACAATTCAACCAGAAACAAAGGCCTGGGTGATGTTTATCTTCCCTTGATTTGTTCCCATTTTTACAGCTAAGTAACAGTCACATTCTTGAAAGTTTCTGTTACCCATAAAAGCCACATCAAACATTGCTGAGAAAAAGACACATAGGCAAGGCAATAATTTCAATGTATGCATATCTAATGGGGTCACACAGCCAGATCTCACCTGCCTGGTGGCAAGTGAAGACCTTGTGAGGCGACCAAAGACACAACCCCAGATTGCACCTTGGATGACAACTGTTCATGACTACGTGTAACTATCAAGCGAGAAACCCTTCCAGTCTCAGAGGCCAGAGACTTGCACAGCCTTTGTGCTCAGAGATGTTGCTGAGCGCTTTCTCATTATTGTTATTGTTATTTCTCTGAAAGAAGCCTGAGTGAAGAAGTCTTCCTTCCATAGGACATTTAGGTCCTCCATCTTCCACAAACCTTTGTTGGCATCTTCATCCTTGATTTCAACGCTCCTTTATATCTGAGACCTCTGAACCAAAAGCTGTAAAGAACTTTCAGAGATATCACAAGTTTGTTGGAATGAATACAATTCATTTCCCTTCTGCTACATCTTTGCATTGTGCGGCCACTTCAAACACAGAGCCCACTTAGCTTCTGGAAGACTTCAGATGTCAAGGCTACAAGATTTCTGAGCCTCTTGGAGCAGTTACAATAAAAATCCCATTTCAAATACATGCTTTTAAACAACATCTTTGCAGGAAAAAACCCATAAAAATGTTCTTCAAGGTGGATTGATAAATGCATTGCAGAGTAACAGGCTCATCTAACTTGAAGGAACTGAAACATTTGGCATCATGCACAGAAACTGAGAACCAACACTAGTTCAGTACTTCTGAGCAGACATAAAAGCATCATCCCACATCTGTGTGTTCAAAAACACCTCTGAACGAAATTAAAGAGACATAATTTAAAAGAAAAATGGAAATGAGATGCAGGAAGAGTGGTTCGTACTGTGCCAACCCCCCACGAAAGGCACCACTCACTGCTATGCAGACCTCCCCAAAGTTTTTCATCTCAGACACCAAACGTGTGAAGGCTGATGGGTTTTTCACTCTGTATATGAAAAATTATCTCACACATAAATATCCCAGCTCTGCTGAGCCCAGTGGGCTCTATTTAGTCTTGGAGGAGCTTTTGCCATAGAAGGGTGGAAAGGCATCTCAAGCAAGCACAAGCTAAGAAGTAGGAAGGCCTAATAAACATTCAACCTTGTGCAGTTTGGATGGGGCTTGGAGCAAGCTGCTCTAGCGGAAGGTGCCCCTGCCCATGGCAGGGGGCTGGAACTGGATGAGCTTTAAGGTCCCTCCCAGCCCAACCCATTCGGTGATTCTGTGACATCAGGCAAGAGCGGCCACCCAAACCTGTACCAGCCTTTGCTGCACATCCGTGATGGGTGGTTTCTCAGCCAACACGGTTGAGAAGAAAGTGATGAGGGTGGGCAGGACACAGTGCAACAGAGGACAATGGAACCTAGGCATCGTGTAAGCCTGTGACCGAGCTTTCGCAAGCCGGGGCTGGGGTGGCAGCAGAAGGGGCTCAGAGAGAAGCCTTGGCAGGGAAAGGCAAGGCAGGGTTGCAGAGAGACTAAAACACTGCTGTGCGTGGCAGGGAGCAGACATCCCATGGCGTCATCCCTCTGAGGATGAAAGGGGCTGCTCAGAGCTTGCAATAACCCAGAAAGACACAGCTGGGTTGACTTAAGTCCAGGAAGAAAAGACCTGCACAGGAAAAGGCTTAATGGGCAAGGGCAGAGAGCACTTAAATATTTAAGAATGCTCTCTGTGGCTTCGAATTCTAATTAGGATAATCAAATATTCCAGCTGATGCTCTAATAACGCGTTATGAATTCAAAAAGCCATTCTCGTTTCCTTTTGTAAGCTCACTGGAGTGAGAGGTTCAGGTAGACCCACCTCAAAGCACCACCGGCATTCTCCAGGTCTAATTCAGCTCCTAGTGGGTAGACAAGAAAAGCAGCTAGTGACAGAAGAAAACCATGCCTCAAGCCAAAACCAAAGCCAGAAAGGTCAGTGCAAACTTATCACAAAATGATGGGATAAAAGAAAAATATATATGAGGAATAAAAAAAGAATTGAGAAAAGAAATTGTTCCGCAGAACAAAATGCAGCTAGAAAGCTACCGCAGGAATTCAATGTGGCGAAGCACGGGTGACACCTCACATCTTGTTAGGCTGACAAGCATTTATTACTTTTCCCCAGCAAAGAGGGAATTTCTCCCCAAGAGTCCCCATCATTAATACATGGAGCTAAAAATAAAAGGGCTGCAGGTTTCTCCTTACAAACACTAGAAAAGAAGTGTCAGACACAAGCTGCAGGCTGGGAAGGTTTTATGAAGTGGCTCAGCCATGGGCTAATGGTAAAATTGAGCATCTGTTAAATGCCAGCAATATAAAGATAGGATTTCTTCCCCGCCTTTGTAAGCTCTTTGGACATCAGCTCCTCAAATTCTACCAAGACTGGCTGGTGCTAAGCCCCTTGAAAAGGTAGACACAAGCTTTTTGACCTGCTTCAGTCATTTACAGTAATTAAACCCAACTCCCTCGCAGGAGTACAAGCATGGAGAGTGCCCTTTCAGGGCTGCACAAACACCGAGTGTTTGCTTTATGGCTGGAAACAACTCTGACCCCACAGCAACTGATTGTACTACTTAAAGAGAAAACAATTGTCAGACAGGAGTTCAGGCAGTTCACCTTCCTTATTCTGAATATAACCCCCTTAAAAACTACTTACAGACCCCCAGTGACCTCCACAGCTTGTGGTTAGGCTTGTAGATGGAAACAGAATCTTTGGTTTACCTCTGGAGACATCCACTCGCCAAGTAAAGTTTTACTGAACCCCCTCCAGTAAACGGTGCACACAAGGATGAACCCTTCTGCATTTGGTACTCAGAAGATGTTAAAACAAAGATAACTTAAAAAATAAGCAAGTGCAGCTCAACTACCTTGTGAGTAGCTGACAAGTCTATTCAAAGGCATCACTAATTCTCCATCTCTGAATGGGCAGTAAAGTGGTTTTCCTTTATTTATCCAACCTGATGAAAACAGAAGTCACAGAAGTTGTGACTACCTCCTACAAGCCCCATTAGTCCAGCTGGAAAGGAAATTTCAGCTCTCAGCTTAGGGTCATTCTAAATATCAGAACTAAATATGATTCACTTCTAAAAGGGGAGGTAGACAAGGGAGTTCGTCCTTAGAGTTAATAATAAAGCAATTATCAGGGTTGCATGAAATGTTATTCTGGCACATGAAGGCCTCTGCAAGAAGCCACTTAAATCGACAGGGGAAAACACCACCTGGCCAGCCCTATTGAGCATAACGTGAGGGTTATAATAAAAGTGATCTACTTCTGTGCCCAAAATCACAAGTTCTGAAAGCATTTCACAGCCTTTCAGACATAACATTTACAATGATAAATGTGTGCACAGCAGGACACCCCCCCCCCATTCACTGAAATCATGCTTTTTTTATAATGGCATTTAAAGAGCAAAACTATTTTCTTCCTTGCCTGAAGTTTTGTCATCAGAACTTTTCTCTGTGGGGAGCAGATAGAGCTGCACAACTTCCAGCAGGTCGAGTCTGCAGATGTTTAAGCTAAGGAGAATTTATGATCTCCCACTCCACATTAGTGTTCGGTGTAATTTGGGCAGAGCAGGGAGGACCAGGAGAAGATGTGAGAATGCCCTTAAGATTTAGCATAAAACAAATAAACAAAATACCCAAACCACAACCAGCACCCAGGAGGAGCCATGAATGCTTAAGAGGAGACAAGGGGCTTATTTCTTCCACTGCGAGACCAGGCACGCTCCACTGAAACTGAGCACATCAGTAAAACAAGGGCTGCAGGCAGGATGTGTGCTGCCAGCCCTGCTGCCCAGCTGCACAGCAAAGAGAACACCTGAGGTTAACGTTACGTCTGTACACGTTACACAGCAAAACCACTGATTCACAGCATCAAAAATGCTGAGGTACAGCTCTGCACAGAGGATGAACTCTGGCAGCTACAAATTACTTTCTATAGCTGTGAGTGCACTAATTTATGGCTGGGAGAGACTACTGCTTTACTCACTATATGTGATTAGATATTTACAGAGCGCTGCGCTCAGCCACCCAATGAAGGCTCCTTGTGCTGGCCAGCATAAAGATCTCAAAGCACGGACGTAACCTCACATTCAAGCAAGGTATTGCCAAGGGGAAAACTCAGCGAGCAGACAAATGAGGGCACTGGGGAGACCTCAGAGCAGCTCCCAGTACCTAAAGGGGCCGGCAAGAAACCCAGAGAGAAACATTCTACAAGGGCCTGTAGGGACAGGCCAAGGGGAATGGCTTTAACCTGCCAGAGGGGAGACTGAGATGAGCTCTTAGGCAGAAGCTGTTCCCTGTGAGGGTGCTGAGGCGCTGGCACAGGGTGCCCAGAGAAGCTGTGGCTGCCCCATCCCTGGCAGTGTTCAAGGCCAGGTTGGACACAGGGCTTGGAGCAAGCTGCTCCAGTGGAAAGTGCCCTTGCCCGTGGCAGCGGTTGGGACTGGAGGAGCTTTAAGGTCCCTTCCAACTCAAACCGTTCTATGACTAAGCCACTTACCATCCCAGTCATTCCAAGTAACTAGGTAATATGTAGGCACTTTTATCACTTTCCATTATATAGGTGTTTCATTTTGTAAAGCACAGCACTGCCACCAGAGGTCTTCTTAAAGTGTTTGGGGCTGCTCCAATCCCCTGTGTCCAACCTGGCCTTGACCACTGCCAGGAATGGGGCAGCCACAGCTCCTTGGGGCAATCTGCGGCAGTGTCTCACCACCCTCACAGTCTAGCAGAGTATCTGATCTAACAGAGCTCTTTGTTATAAAAGCCAAGAGAGATCTGGTTTTTTCCTAATGGACAATACTGCAAATTATTCTTGAAGACGATGTTGACCTTGCAAATGAAACGTTCAGAGTGGATACTTAGAACCAGAAACCAGCCCTAGGGCTGCTGAGTAAGAAGAACACAGACGTCCTAGGACGAGCTTCTATTCTCTGTCTCATCTCGTTTCATGCACAGAAGTCTGACAAAAGCAACATATTATTGGAAACAAGAGGGTATTTACCTATCCAAAGCAAGCATGTTGTAGCTATATCTGACCTGCTGCCTGCCTGAGCTGGCTTCTTCCTGGGGCACGATACAGCTTTTTGCAGAGAATGATTGATTGGCCCTGCGTGTAATGCAGCTTTTGTTGCTCAGTACGGAGCAGAAGCAACCTATGACTTTGGGTTGCAGCGACTGTAGCAGTGCCTCCACGCTACAGTGTCCTTCAGCAATCAGTAAATGAAACTGCTTCCTGTCAGGAAAACCACCTTCCTGGCGAATTTCTCACCAACTGTAACATTGAGAATATAAATGATTTTTGGTTTTTTTAATTTGCACATTGTCTGGAGGGAGGAAAAGCGGAAGAGGCAAACAGCAGCCTCTGATATGAACTGCTTTATCACGCTCCCAACGAACAGCAGAAGCAGCAGCAAAAAGGCATTGCGAAAGCTCTGAAGACCACAAGTTGGCACATTATCAGAGGAAGCGAGGAGACCCGAGAATCAAGCATAGCTCACCTTGACAAGGCTGACCATAAAATCAGTAAAATAAACATATGAAAATGAAGAAATACGGGCCAGAACAAGGTATGTTAATTTTCAGATTATACAGAACATGTGGGTTTGAATCTCCTGAAAGCACCACCGGTTTTCTACTAACGTCTGAACTCCCTAAGCATGAAGAAAGGCAGAGAGAATCAAATCACTCAGGAGAGGGACCTACATGTTCCCCACTGCATTAAGAAGCCCTCTTGGCACAAAGCAGCCAGCAAATGGTGTCTTTCCCCAGCTCACCAGATTTGGCAACCACTTAAAGCTTTCCTGAAGCGACTGCAATTGTATTTCCACCTCCATTAGCTGGCCTAGTCATCACCTTATTGCAACTGCACCCTTAAAAGCATTTGGATTGTCTTAATATTGGCCAAAACTAAAACACCCTGCAGCAAACTATGCTTCACGCCATCTGAAGAAGAGCCCGAGTGATACTTGGTTAAGTAACTGTTCAACTGTAACTGCGCCACATTTACAGAGCTTTACAAAAATGCAGTATTTAAAGGACTACAAAAAAGATTATCTTTTTCTCTCGCTCAAGTATTAAAAGCAGAATGCACTCTGCTGGAGACGCAATGGTGGGCGTTTGATGGCGTATTTTAAACAGTATTCCTCTTTGTGCATGCAGCGTAATGCCACCCAAGGGGGAGATTAAAAAAAAGTCTCTAATTTGCAAGTCCATTTCAAAGTCATATTGAGGATGATGGGAAATTCGGGATAGGATTCTTGAGAGAAATCTCCTTGGAAAATGTGTACATACCTCAGGGAAGCTTTGGATTTGCTTCCTTACACTGAAAGGCTGCTCTGTCTTTTGACATTTCAGTGTTGTTTACTCTTTGCATTCAATTCTATTCTGGACTTATTCAGTGGCTTATTACAAAGGTGTATATAAGGTATTTCTCTTCTGCAACCTCCAAGATTCCTAAAAGTCCCTTAATATTTGCCTTGAAACTTTTATTGGTAGGGAGGATAAAGCAGTTATTTTTACAGTAAGGGACTAATTCTGCTGTCAGATATGATGGAGATAACTGACATTTACATGTTGAAGGACCTTCCTTCTCGGCCCCTGGGAAAAACAGGATTGCCCACATTGGTCTGATTCTTCAACAATATCATGTTAAGGCTTTAGGTAGTCATCAGCAGGGATTAGGAGGGAATACTCTCCTTAACAGACTTCTGGCTGAACGGATTTCCTGTGTGTTGCCTTCCCTGAAGTGTTACAGACTGGCCACTGATGGATCTAGGGCAAGATCGTTTTCCTCAGGTCCGATTCTCTTCCTTAGATGCCTGAGTGGATGCTTAGGTTAAATTCATCACCAAATCTGTGTTGGAAAAGAATCCTTCCCTGGGGCAGATGATGCAGGAGCAGGGATGGCTTTTCTCGTCACTTGCAGTGCATTACATGGCTTGATTATAGAGATAAGCACTTGATCATGTAATTACATCCCACTCATCAAAAACATTAGGAATACCAGTGACAACCAGGATCCTTCCTCTATTTTTCCCGTGGCCACAACAATTTGTACTCGAGAAGACTGAAGTGCTTCTGTCCAACACCGAGTCTTTGGATTTCATCTGGCACGGTATCAGAGTGGAAGGAAAAGCAACCACAGAAGCATACACTCAAGTGATTTCATTTTCCTCTTAAGTTCTAGCTTAATTTCACTTATTTTTTGCCATACAGAACTTGGCCATCTATTCTTACTTAGTCTTCTGTGTTCTTCTGTCAGTGGAGAGCGTGTGGCATTAATTACCCTCCAAAACCTGATCCTGAACTTGTCTCACTAACCACAATGAGAGCCCTGACAACCAGCTTGGACAAAAACCTACAGTTCCTGTTGCTTGAAGCAGGCAAATTTTGGAACATCATGAAACCATAGGAAAACAAGGTCTCAAATATTTTATGTTGATACTTACCACTTGGACTGCTTTCAGATCAAAGAAACCAGTGACAGAAAAGCTCTTACAACGCTATCTAATCCATTACACTGAGATGATTCCCTCTACCAGCAAGCCACTGGCACAGCTCTGTCTGGCTTTACCCTGCATCAAGGGGTTTTCTGTTATTGGTATGAGTGACAGACTTGAATTTGGCAGTACCTTTAGCTGGGTTTGTCCAGTTAAATGAAGACAAAAGTGTATTTTGCACTACAAACAGATGACACAAGGCTTCCTTTAACTCTAGACCATTCTCTAAACATGTGAGAGAAACAGCAGCCAGACTATTATTCAGCCCTTTGATCAATGCAACTTTGCAAGTGTCTCATGCCAGTAATTCTTCTCTTTTGAACTGGTATTGGGTGAGATTATTAGAACAAACCCAGAAAATTATGATCACAGTTTATACTCCTCGTTTTTGCAAATGACAGGTTAAGGTTGAGCAGTGTAGTAAACTATAATCAATCATCTGGCTGCTTCTGTAATAATGCAAAAGCACCATAAGGATTGCATCCATATTGCTTAGTCTAAAAATGAACATGTACAAATTACATAGCACATACATCAAATATATATAAACACAATTCATTCATGAAAAGCAATTATTTGTGCTGAGAAAAGCCCAATTTTGAGCTAATCATTTAAGAATAAAGACAAAACAGCATAAGCTTAATTATTATTATTTTAACATGTTAAAAATACAGTCACATCAAAATAGGATACACAGTTATAAAACTGTTGCAGATGACATAAGAAAATAGTGTGTATATATTTTTTATATATAAAAAAATCTACAGTATGTACTAATGCTGATACATATTTTGGAGCCTTGTGTTGCTTGCACAAATAAATTGTACAGCTTTGTTATGAATTACAGAACATCAGTTAAACACTGAGATTATTACACTTAGCCACAATATTATATACATACATTTCTAAGCTGCTGCAAGCAATCAGAACTAAAGTAAGCCCAAGTCATCTTTAACTTCACAATTTTAGTTTCAGTGTAGTGCTCTGCTACTGTTACTTGGCTGCAGTTTGCCAGTTTTAAAATAGAAAATTGCCCAGTTCATTAAAAATTACATCAGACACATTATATACACAACATGGTTTTTTGAAATATACTAAGTAAATGTTACTTCCACTTTTAAAAATTGTTTTACTTCTGTACCTTAAGACTTACAGAGCCAACCTGCAGCAATAATAGGCACTAAAGCTCATTCTGGAAAGGAAAAAAAATCTCCATTTCTATGTTTTCACTTAACAAATCTTACAAAACAAAGGAGAACGGGACAACTTTCCGAACTATCCAAACCTGGTGCTGATACCAATGTTTGTATTAGAAAAATCTCTCTGCTCAGCACTCCAGGGACCTCTTCTGGTGAGACCCTTGTCCACTTTGACTTCACTGGTTTCCATGAGGACGGTTCATTCAGCACCCAGCAGCTCACAGGACTGCATCCTACATGTGCCACTTGACCTGCTTGGTTTTTATTCCACCCCCCAATTCACAGTCAAGGAAAGGACAACACGAAGCAGAAAAGGCTGAAAATGCTAATTAAAAATGCTTACATTACCAGGAGTTTAAGCTTCCCATTAACAGTCAGGATCATTTTAGGGTAAAACACCACGCAGTTTCTCAGCAGCCTGACAGCACAGCAGCACACACCTGAGCACAGACAAGAACCTACGGGCTCTTTGAGGTGAAAAAGGGTGACATAAAACAGAACTGACATGACAAAGCTTAAGAGAAGGGACACTGCACACTCACACAGCTCAGGGAACATCAAGCCTTGACCAAATCTCAGACTGCTGCGTGCACTTCATAAGAGCGTGCAGGAGCTGGTCACTCTCTGATACCTGTGAGACCTGGCCCTGCAACCAGCTCGTCTAGTTTGACAGCACAGCATGGCAGCAAGTGAAGGGTGCAGCACCATTTCTGTGTTCAGCATTACTCTCACTGTGCGCCAATATTTTGCATATAAGATGACATTCTGAAGGTAGATTTCAGTAAGAAGATAAAAATTCTCCACTTTTCTGCACCTAAAAAACCTAAACACTGCCCTGAATTTTAAGCACCATTTCTTAGCCAGATTAGAGAGACATTTTTGGCTTTTCTGCTTTTTGCCTACCTGCTCCTTCTTGCTGAGGAAAGTGACAAACAGTAGTCAAAGGAGAGGAAATTAACTCTCACGTAAGATTAAATTAACAATCCCAAAGCATCTCTCCTGCCCAGAACAGATACTGGGATGCTGAGGCAGCTGTGTTAAAAATGACAGAAAATCCCATTCAAAATGAACGGCTTCTAGAATAAATTACAAAGAAAAATTAATATGAAATAAAAGTACTTCACAAGCTTTGCCCAAAGTTAAATGCATTTACATTTAAACTCTTTAGCTCTTCCCCCTATGTGTCCATGTATTGTAAGTGCACACTCACACGCGCGCACGCACACACACATTATACAGTGCATTAACCATGTCAGTCAACGTAAAACTTGCAAATGTGTTACAGGTTTTAGGCAGGACTGTAACACAAGTTATTTAAACATAAAGAATAATGACAGTATTAACCACACTGCGCATACGATCTTATTGCTATGTCTACATGCATCAGATCACCTTCAATAGCTTCAATGCAAGTCTAAGAACTCAACTAGCCTTCAATGAAAGTCTGAAACATCTCTGAAATAGTGTTGTCATTTTTGAGATGCATGTGAACTGTCTGTATTTCACAGAAGAACTGAGGTGAAGTACTGCTAACACAGTAATGTTTGACGGGGTTTGGTCTTTGCCGGTTTATTGAGTACAGTCAGATTCTCAGAGAAGCACAGATTCATGCACAGACAATCCATCATTCCTATTTTGATAGTGTTGGGCTTGTGCAGTTGGGTTTGAATATTGGTACTGTGGCGAGCCATGGTCTTCAAAGGTTGGTGAAGTCCTGTGTCTTACTGGACTATCCACAGAAACAGGAGGAAGGGTATGGTCTTGAAAATGCGTTGGCTGAAAGTGTTGATATTGCTGGAAATTTTCCAAGTGGCCTTTGTTAACATCTTGGCTCCAGGGCTGCCTGTAGGGTTCATGTCTGTAAATATAAGCAGCATCTGGCCACTTTCTATCTTCTGGTAAATAATCCACTGGAGGGATTATGAATTTGACACCTGGGGGGGATCTCGAGTTGCCGGTATAAGCATCAACAGGGGCTACTTCTATCTGCCCAGGGGTTGTTGAAAGAGGATTTGGGCGACTGGCAGGATAGGAATTCATTTGTAGTTTATTTGGAGAATAATCTACTGAAATAAAAGAACCATATGGCCTCCCAGAAGGGCCGGTTCGATTCCCACGGTAATGCAGAGGAACAGAACTCATATTGCCTATACTGGAAATATGCTTTGGAGAATTTCCATGGTAAGTAGGTGGATTAGTGTAACATGGCAGTGGCTGTTTTACATTCAGTCCGTGAGGTGGGCCATCGGATTGCAAGAAGTATTTCGGAGATCTCGGTTGTGAAGTGAAGGTGTAATTATTGGGTATTTTTAATGGAGCTGGTATTCTGTCAGGTTGCTTTCTTGGACTATTAGAATATGCTACATGCCTCGGGCTCTGTGGTTGAGCTCTCTCACGCATCTCTTCAACAAGATTCTCATTCTCAGCTTCCAGAACGTTGTCATACTGAGACGCATTTGACCCTCGCTTACCTTCATCAGCATCCAAACCCCTCGTCTTTTGCTTTACATTCAAAGGCTGCGTGTCTACAGGACTTGGTGGTGGGCCTGAAACCAAATGGTTTACTGGCCTGCCTTTCGCTTCTGCAGTGACTTTCATTGTCTTTTCAATTATTCTGATATCAGACGGTTTATTCCACTTAGGTACAAATTCCCTTCTTGTATTTGAAGTAGCATTCGAATTCTGATTAGCAGCTGCATTATTATACTGTCTCGAGTTGTCCTGCTCTGCTGGCTGAGGCTTTCTTCTGGTGTCTACCTCATTCTTAGACATACTACTTTGTGTCTCTATAGGTCGAGCCTTCTGCTGTTTTAAGGAAGGTTTCTTTTCCAGCGAATTCATTCTTTTCCGGTTATTTGGTGAACTTCCTGCTTCTTCGGTGGATAGTCTCCTTTCTGTCCTTGTTGTTTGTGTACCAGTGCTGTTCTGTCCATTAAGCACTGGGGTAGAGTTAAGCATCAGAGGCTGAGGTCCTGATGGAATCTGCCCCATTGGCTTCTTTGGGAATTCATCTTCTTTACCTAAAATAAGAACAGTAATACCATAAATTCACGTTTGCACAAAAGCCCCCTTTGATCTATTGGTCATGCAAGCAAAACCAGCTACGAACTCCATTACCTGGGCCTCTCTCTGATCACCATTCTGCTAAACACCTCAAAGGTTTTTCTGCATACTGACATTGAACAGAGATTTCGTGTATGCTCTCATCTGAACCAGTTACTCTAGTCTGCCTTTCTACAGCTGATGCAATCTTGACAAGCTTTCGCTCGTTCATTACACTGCTGCAAAAGATCATTTCCTAGATTACCCTTTGGTTACAGTACCTACTATATATGTAACACTCCTCACTTTGCCTGTCACACTTTCTCCACTTTAAAAATCCTTCCCAGTATCCCTTTCCCAATCCATTGTCTCCAATTCATTCATCTTTCAATGTTCACCTCTGATAAGCTACACTATCAGCTCCTCAGGCACGTGCACAAACCTCCTCACAGACATCTTTGAACCTTCTCTCACTTGTTTTTTTGGGGTGGAGCTCCTCACTAACATCTGCACAGTTAAGTCCTTGTTTCCCCTGGCCAGAAATTAGAACCTCAGTATTAAAAAGCCCAGTGTCACTGAAAGGCCCTATGCAGAACCATACTGTTTTCAGTTCAGTTTTCTATCAGTGGCTTATACTAATACGGGCCACATCATGATTCCAACTGAATGCTCAATGGACAAGTCCTCCCAAGCACAAGGACATAATTTAGAGAACTAGGATATGAATGGAAAGCTTTCCCAGGCTGAAGCTCAACACATTGCAGTAGCCAGTAGTAAACACCAGTTATGTGGGAACCTGGAATGATCCACATTGTTACTACGGAAAGAATAAAGAAGTGTTTCACTGCTTGATGGTGTCATAGAACAAGTTACATCGAGTTTTCACTGCAGTCTTTCTCCTTAGCAGTCAACTCCCTTCGTATTCTCAGCCAAAGTTTTTTATCACATCCACTTGTGTATAATTCATGTAATACACTATTTTCCCATTATAAGCAGAAAAGGTCACATACTTCTCATTAAATGCATTAATCTAAATTTAATGTTCAGTGTTTCCTAAAAAAAATATGAAAACCTTTAAAGTCAGCATAACCAAACAAATCCTATTCACTCTGCATCTATTTAGTAAGCAAAAACTCTGTTGTAAGAAGAAAAAGAGAAATAGGTACCCTTCTTGCTCAACTGTCACGCAAAATACATGATATAAAATAGCTGTTGGGAAAATAATTTTGTTTAATCCCTTCGTTTAATCATAAAGAGCACCTCACTCTTTATAGCTATTTGTAATTAAGATTCCTTTTATGTGCCTATATAGGTCCACAGGACCATATACATACAAATGTGTCTATCCCTGACACGAGTGCTGTGGTTAGAAGTGAGCTATGTTCATTTTCACAGTCAATATTATGAGTTCAATCTTTGATGACTGGTTAATGATAGAGGCACACAGAGGAAAGTCAGCAGCCAAGGTCAGTATTATTTATTAAAGCAGCATAACAAACTACCATCATGGATCAGTTTCTATATAAACTAGATGAAAACTTAGTTTGTGCCAGCTAGGACATAGCAGGAGGACAGCAGAGAAGAATACAACGATGCCATGTGTCATGACAAGATAAGTAAATCAAAAGTACTTAACAGTCTGGTTTTGCCAAACACTTAAACTGGCCTTTTCTTGACTTTTCAAAGTCTTCACTGAAGGCCAAAGGTGATATGGAACTGACCCTTATCTTCAGGAATACCCAACTTCAGAAACCTCATTTTACATATAGTAAGCACAGCCTACCCGGGCTTACTGTAGAAAAAAACTCTGCTTTTATTTTTCCCTACTTATCCTTTGTTCAACTATGACCATGCAATTATTTGGATACATAAGCCTATGCTCTGAACGTACGCATTGCCTGCCTTGCTACGACATGGCAAAGGAAGACACTCACGCTGAGCCTTCTCCTCAATTACTTGTCCCCAAAGGCGAGATTCCACTTGTTAAATGATCTTACAGGGTTATACACCTGGCACACTATATGGAGATCACCTACATAAATGGTTCAAGACAGTGCAGCAGGTTACACAGTGGGACAAGGCCTCAGCAGTGGGCTCCAATGAGCAGCTCTCACAATTACAAGTCTTGTGGTTAATTCTCTTTCACTACAGGGCCCCACTCTTCACAAATCAGGCTAAAATCTGGAGCATGGATTTGTGGACTTTCACTTCTTCACAGCGCACCACTGGAAGACCAAATGAGGGACAGAGGAATGAGCTGCATGGAAGCTTTAACGCTCTGCAATATACTGTATGCTACACCAGCCTCTTGTTCTTTGTTCTATATGAACAGAAGTTCACTTTCTGAACTTGCTTCAGTCTGGCACAAGGCATTTGCTTGATTTAGTTCCATCTGCACCTCAAACACAGAGTCAGGCAAAGCTGAAGCTCTTGTCTTCTGAATAAAAGTGAATTTTGCCCATAGTAAATATTACTGATGCTGGGTTTATACACTACCATGCTTTCAATCTTACCAATCCTGAACGTTAGAATAGCACGAAATCTGATTTAAGAAAGAATACTCAAAGAACATGCCAAGAACTTGTCATCTAAATCAAACAGAACTCGTCTTTCTATGCGGCTCATCTATTTATAACCTCCAGGTGATCCATAGTAGCTATGGGATAGCATGGAAAAGAGCTCCTCAACATCTGTAACTTATTTAGTTTCTGTTCTTGTATGCAATAAATGTTTTGGAAAAATGATTTTTTCCATGCCTGAAATTAAAACTACTTTATATATATATAAAAAATGAAGACAAGTTGCTCCAGTAGCTGCAGTGTTTCCTAATTTGTACAAAGATGTTAAAAGCATGAACAGGTTTCCCTTCTTCCAGCTTATAGTCCAAGAAATGCATACAGAGCAATACGGGACCCTTTGAAATAGACTCGGTTGTTCAATAAAGGTGGGGTTTGTGTGAGCTTTTTGGGTTTTAATTTCACACACTTAAGGTTTCTTAATTACCATTAAGCTCCAACAAAACCCAAGTGAGAATACTGCAGACATTTTTATTGAGTTCTAGCTAGGCTGCTTTGAAGATGACAGAAAGTAATCTTTCCTTCATATTTCAGGGTAAAAGAACACACTGCAAGTAGGCATATGTGGGCTGCACTGTCTAGATGATGTATGCTGCAACATGAATTACAGCTTTAAAATGAGTATCAGAGAAATCTTACCATGGCTGTTGTGAAACTGCTAAAACCTGACATTAATTCATGTAGTGAGTAACAAGTAAAGTGTTCCAACATCATAATTTGTTTAGAAGAAAACCTCTGCATTCTAACAGCATGAAACCGTGTTTATAGGCTGGTAATACCAGAGCTTAGCGCTTTGAGGGAAAGCAAAAATAGGGAACAATGAATACGTGTGGAAGGAGGGTCAGTGGGGAAAAGAAGAAATACAGCTTCAAATCTCAGCCACAGGGCTGCTACAGGAGTTGGTATAACTTGACCCTCAGACAGAAACAAGTGGCACAGCTTGCTGAACCATCCACATCTGCATGTGAAACTAAGATAGTCCACATTGCTGGAGGTACTCAGTTCAGTGAATCAAAGCTACAAAGCAAAGGCCTTGTTCTGGTTCAGAAATGTTTGAGCTCTCATCACCTCCTGCCATGAAAAGCATTGGAAGGAAAGGAGTTGTGTAAGGATCTACGAGCTGCAAGCACAAAGGCATCCTGCAAACTGGTTACCTTCTAAAGGAAAACCAGTTTGTTTTAAACTGCAAAACAGGTATTTAATTCTATTTAAGGATATATATACACACACACATACACACACGCAGCACTGTCGCTTCCACTGGAACTAAAACCAACTTTAGAGAATATAAGAACAAATAAAACCTCCTGAAGTTAAAAAATACACAACATTAAAGAAGATAATAATAACCACATTTATCATCATGCACATGAATACAATGAGACACACCCCGCATGCAGAAAACTGCATGCGAACTACATGTGCAAATGCTTTAAGCAGCAAGAAAACCAAGATGCTGCATGTTGGCAAGAAAGAAAAAAGGTCATAAAAGCAAAAAGCTGAGGAAAAGAAACCACAATGGAAAAGCAAAGCAACCAAGTCACAATAAACATCTCTACCCTTATGAGGTGCACACACAGCTCACCAGAGAAGCATGCAAAAGCACCAGTTCTTATAAGCCGCATTATCTTTTATCTACCAATTTTCCATTCCAAATCTGCCTATAACCTCACAAGCAGCTCTCAACCATCTTCTTTACTACTTCAACTAAACTCACTGTTCAAACTCCTCCGATCTGAGCATGAAATAATTTTATTTGGATGTTTTCAAGGACATCCAATTGAAAATCTGTTTGTGCTGTTGATCCAAAGTCTGAGTTAATTCACTTTCTGGACATACGTGTCTGACTGAGGAACAGAGAAACATTTGAGTTTTACAAGAAGTATTTCTGGGACAAGTGCTTTTCTATATAATCTATGATGTTTACACACAAGGTTAAAAAGCATTCTAAAACTAGAAGTTGAGGCTCACTTTGGCAGTGAGTTTTACAATGATCAAATGTGCCTTTGGCTTCAGATTTTTCCCAGGCTGGCAGTATTCACATGAGATGCAGAACTCTAACTCTCACAGAATCACCGAATGGTTTGGGTTGGAAGGGACCTTAAAGCTCCTCCAGCTCCAGCCCCTGCCACAGGCAGGGACACCTTCCACTAGAGCAGCTTGCTCCAAGCCCCTGTGTCCAACCTGGCCTTGAGCACTGCCAGGGATGGGGCAGCCACAGCTTCTCTGGGCACCCTGTGCCAGTCTCTACTCCTCCTGCAACAAAACAGGTTCCTAAACAGTTTAGTTACCGGCTTTTCTGAAAAACAAACAAAATAGCTTATCTCAGAATTTACAGAGGTGGGACTACAGGTTTCTCTATTTTTCCTTTAAAAGAAAGGTAGTGATTTATTTGGCTTGTACACAGCACAGCATAAAATAAGCAAACAACAAAGAAAATAGGGTGAAAAAAAGGCGAGGAAGGAGAGAAATGGAAGTAGGAGGAGACAATTTAAGCAAAACAAGAACAATCAGGTGCTTGCTTGCTGCTGGTAAACATATTACCTGACAGGAAAAGGAGCAAAGCAAGTATGAGCAGAGCTGACTGCTCTCCAAATTCAAGTCATATTAAAGAAAGTTTTAGTCTACTGACTTCCTCCTGCTCTAACAAGGCTTGGTCACCACCCAGTGGAAGTCACTCTCAACTACAAGACTTTCACAGATAATTACTTCAGGAGGCACTAACAGCTTCATGCATTGAATAGCAGGCATATAATTGGAATAAAGTGCTTTAAGTGCTCTCTCAGGTGAATAACAGTCTAGTCCTTAATTTCAGCACCAGAATACACGCACTTTGACTGCTCTAATGCAATTTTCAAGGATGGTAATGGTCATAAAAACAACTCTTCAAATGACATCTTGATATTTTGTGTTTATTTTCCATCGGTGACATCCCGTCTTACTTCTTCAGTTTACAAGTCCAAGAGAATACTAAAGAAATGTAAGTGCCTGCACTAGAAATTCAAGCTGCTGTCTGGAAGCCAGGCTCTGCACCTCCTCCTTTATAGGCCATCACTAAGGAGTTACTAACTGGAAATCTTGCCTGACAACTTGAAGGTAGAACAAAACGCACTGTTTGCCTTCCTGCTGCTGTGTCACTTCTGTAAGTGACAGTACAGAAAACTTACTTTAGAAACATCTTCATGTAGATAAAAATAGAAACAGCAACAGATTTGGTCATCAACCAGAAGGTGCAGGATGCCAGCTGCGTACCTGTGAGCTGCCTTTGCACATAAACTTGCTAAAATTAACCACTTTACATCCGTAATACCACATTTCTTCCAGAAAATACCCTTTCTTGAAAAGTGAGTTTAAAATAAGACTATGAACCATGCCTAACGTAACTATCTGGATTGTATTTGTAAAAAGCATGCAAGTTTTTAACAGTAAAGATGCTTAAATGATGCAAAGCCAAATCTAAAGCTGCTGAAAATAATACACTAATTATATTAGTTTAATCCCACACATTAATTTCCTTCAGTATCTGTACCACACAAGAAACAAGGCAGAGAAAAAGGTTTAGTTGATTAAAATGAGGTGCATTGTCTGAAATAGCTACTTGTGTGTTCTTCAAGCACAAGTGAAAAATCCAAAATTCCTCTGAAACAAAACACAACAAAGAGAGACCATCAGAGACAGGAAAGTCAAACTGACCCGAGGATTTCTATTGTTTTGGCTGTCGAAAGGCACATTAACAGCAGAGAACAGACGTTATTTAATAGATTAACAACCTACTACATAGTTCTGCACTGTCACTGGCGAGTACTTAAAATAGACAGTTATTTGAATAAAAGATGGTGATGATAAATGTAATAAAATATACCTTTAAAGAGCAGACAAACATTTAAAATCTATGGCAAATACAAGAGTCAAGCTTCGCTAGTTTTCCCTGAACACAGAAAAGGCTGGGAGAAATAGAACTGAGTCAGAGTTTAAAGCTGGTGTTATCACCCACAAATACAGTTAAGATGAACACAAGGACACTGGAAGGACAAGACTGTCCAATACTGCCTTAAAATTATACAAGACCTTTATCTCTGATTTAAGCCCTTCTCAGCTGCTGTAAGGTCCATTAAACTTTCAGTCATTAAAAAAGTCCAACCCAGGACCCCTCTGCCATCCTTTTTCAGGGTACCTTACACCAAAAAGCAGGTGAGAAATTGTCTCAAGAACAGACCCGAGCATTAGACAAACTATTTTCAGCCACATATTTTTTGAGTAGAACATGAAACTTTCACTGATAAGCACTTTTGTTTATTGAAGTCAGACACTATAAAAATATATGTATTAATATGTAAATACTGTTTATTAAGTGCTGCATTATTTATGTAGTCCTACAGGAATAACTTCAAGCAAAAGCTAGAAATTGTGCTTCTTGTGAGCATTTAAAGAATTTTGCTGCTGTTTTACATAGGAGCCAAGGAAATAATCTGCATCAAGGAATTCTGGAGATCAGTGGTAGATACCATGAAAATTGCTTTCACTATGCTCTAGACATCATCCTTGAATTAAGGAAGATTGTCTGTTCCAAATCAGATCTGGCTCCTTGAAAGCATGTAAACAGGAGTCACACGGATTTAGATGAGTGCTGTTCCAGAACCTGCCGCTGTGTGGACGCCCCAATGTTCCAGACAATCCAGAAAACAGAACTCATCTTTTCTACTTAATTTGCTTGATACGTCAGAGGACATATCATAGAATGGGTTGGGTTGGGAGGGACCTCAAAGCTCATCCAGTTCCAACCCCTGCCATGGGCAGGGAAACCTTCCACCAGAGCTGCTTGTCCAACCTGGCCTTGAACACTGCCAGGGATGCAGCAGCCACAGCTTCTCTGGGCACCCTGTGCCAGCGCCTCAGCACCCTCACAGGGAAGAACATCCTTAGATATTATCTTAACCTCCCCCCTGTCAGTTTAAAGCCATCTCCCTTGTCCTGTTAAAATGCTCCTCTCCAAACTTTTTGTTGGCCCCTTTAGGTACTGGGAGACTGTTACAAGGTCTCACCGGAGCCTTCTCTTCTCCAGGCTGAACAATACAAATTCTCTCAGCCTGTCTCCATAGCTTAAGTGCTCCAGCCCCCTGAGCATCCTTGTGGTCTCCTCTGGACTCACTCAAGCAGATCCACAGTTTCCACCATACATTTGCCCCAGCCTGCCTCTCCCAGGGCTGGATAACAAAGCCGCCTGCCAGTCAGAAGCGTGCTTGTCCATACTGTCTCCACAGAGTCACTGGAACAGGGATGCCTACATTGGGTTTGGAGAACAGCACTTAAGGTACAACCTGAGGGATGCAGTTGCTAAGTACAGGCTATCCTACGCTACATTTCTATGACTAGAAATTACTACAAAGAAAAATACATGGTCTGCTTTATGCAAAATCACCCTACTATTGGATAAAGAACTTCACTGACATCCAAAATTAGCACGATCCACTTAACATCCATGTTCTGGCTGAGCATTTTAAGGGTTTTATCAGTGAGACATTGTTCAACAAAGCTCCTTCCTTCCACTCTGCTCTGAAAGGAACAAGAAGCTCCCTCATTCAGTGGGAGAAGCCATGGGAGAAGCAAGCCAGAGAAAGCTACATCAGACATAAGCAGACATCCACTTGAAAGTAACACAAAATCTATTATCACTTATAATATCCTACTGCAGCTCACCCTACTAGGGCAGGAAAACCTATACAGCGTAACAACGGATGACAGATGGAAAACTCCACTGAGCTTAATTAGCTCACTGCTATTCCTGGATGATTGATACTGATGCAACCGTAAGAGAGATTTTTCATTTCTTTTTCCTAAGAAGCATTTTTACTTTAGTTTTACCACTTCAAGGTGTAATTATTGTTCAATGAAAAGAAAAAACCACAAACAAGGACAAGACAGGCAATAATGCTTTGATTTCAGCTGATAAAACAAAAAGAAATGCTATTTTCTCAGGCTACAGTGGATACTTAAATGAACAGTCTGGTATTTGTTGTGTGTATTACTGCATGACATGATAGTTTTATAACTTTTACATGAAATTAGAAGAATAACAGTACAAAGAGACTGAAGGTAGTAAAGACAGAGTCAGACACATGCATTGGGTTTGCATGGCAAGGTTTTGGTAGCTGAAGAGCTACAGAGGTGGCTTACGTGAGAAGCTGCTAGAAGCTTTCTCCACGTCCAGTAGAGCCAATGCCAGCAGCTCTATGATGGACCAGCTTCTGAAGAAGCCCGAGCCCATCAGTGACAGTGGCAGAGCCTCTGGGATAACATATTTAAGATGGGGGGAAAAGTTACTGTGCAGAAGCAACTGTAGGTGCAGGAAGGAGTCAGAATATGTGAGAGAAACAGCCCTGAACCCCAAGGCCAGTGAAGGAGGAGGGGGAGAAGGTGCTCTAGGCACCAGAGCAGAGGCTCCCCTGCAGCCAAAGGAGGTCCACACTGGAGCAGATATCCCCCAGCAGCCTGGGGAGGACCCCACGCCAGAGCAGGGAGATGCTTGAAGGAGACTGTGACCCTGTGGGAAGCCCATGCTGGAGCAGGCTCCTGGCAGGACCTGTGGCCCTGTGGAGAGAGGAGCCCAGGCTGGAGTAGGTTTGCTGCAGGACTTGTGACCCCATGGGGGACCCACACTGGAGCAGTCTGTTCCTGAAAGAGTGCACCCGTGGAAGGGACCCACTCTGGAGCAGTCTGCTCCTGAAGGACTGCACCCCATGGAAGGGAGCAGTTCATGAATGCAGCCCATGCGAAGGACTCATGTTGGAGAAGTTCAGGGAGAACTGTCTCCTGTGGGAGGGACTCCACTCTGGAGCAGGGTAAGAGTGTGAGGAGTCCTCCCCAGAGGAAGCAGCAGCAGAGACAACATGGGACGAACTGATCACAACCCCTATTCCCCATCTCCCCATGCTGCTCAAGGGGAGGAGATAGAGAATTCCAAGTGAAGTTAAGCCCAAGAAGAAGGAAGGAGTTGGGAGGGGAAGCAGTTTTAAGATTCGGTTTTATTTCTCCTTATCCTACTCTGATTTGATTGATAATAAATTAAGCTAATTTCCCCAAGTCGAGCCTGTGACAGCGACTGCTGAGTGATCTCTGCCTGCCCTTATCTAGACCCACAGATCTTTCTTCCTCCCTTTTCAGCTGAGCAGGGGAGTGACAGGGTGGCTTTGGTGGGCACCTGCTGTCCAGCCAGGGTTAACCACCACAACACGTGAGCAAACCGATGTCCAGAGAATGATGAGAACCTGTAGAAAAACACTATTGCCTGAAGACAGTGACTGGTAAAACCAAACTGAACATGTGAGTGGGAAAAGGAAAAAATTACAAATCAAAGGCTTGTGAAATCCATATGAGCAGCCTCACTCAACTGCACATAGCAGCAGACAAATCAGCTGGCTTCCCAAGGATTAGGATGAAGGCATTTTGTATTTATTTTGTGAAAGGTTAAGTAATGTTCCCATTTACCCTGGCAGAAATATACCACACAAAGAGGATTTTCCAGGCTACTTTGAAATTAAAAAAGGAAAAAGCTCAATTCCTTATCCAGCACCAAAATATACTTCACTTTGGCTTTGCTTTTCCTATTTTTACATTAAACCTCCCTCATTTGTGTTGAAAAAATAAATTAAAAGGCATTTTATTGTCACTGATGTTGCTTCAGCTATCCAAAACAAAGAACTGGTTTAGTGCGAGGTGTTCCTGCCCATGGCAGGGGGGTTGGAATTGGATGACCTTAAGATCCTTTCCAACCCAAACTATTCTATGATTCTAACCAATATGGCTCAAACCAAAACTATCTTGTCAGCTGGTCATATCAGAAGTTACATTAAGTGTACAAAGTATGAAATCAAGTAATTGGATTCCACTGCCAAACTATCTTGGCAGGAAGATACATTCTCTACCCTTTGCTGTTGGTCTCCACGAGAAGACTCCTTGGGTCTCACACTTTCTCTAACTGCATTGCAAGCTGGACGGCTCTTATGTCACCTAAAACCTTCTTTTATCTTCTGTGAAAATCCAGAGTGTTTTCCACATAAACTCTCATCATGAGTTACATGTGTGGGATTTTCTAGGCTGGAAGATACATTTAACTCCATCATGTAGCAAACTATAAAAGTCTTTCCCCACTCTGGCTACCCCAGTTTTAAGTGAAAACTAGAAACTTCTCACTGAAGTTTACTTTGCCACTTCCATGGAAAAATCAGCCTATTTACAAAGTTTTTTGGGACAACCCCCGCAAACATAACCACAGAGGACTCTGTATTTCAAATTTAACAAAGAGCACTCCCATGATCTATCTTCCTTTAACATGATGGAGTGGATTTGATGCTAGAAGACAAAGTTGTTCTTTGGCGTATCTGCTCACATCTCATGACCAAGCCTCAGCTGCGACATGATGTCTGACACAGCACACACCTGAAAGTAGAGCTGAAAAGAGCAACTAGCCCTGAAGAGTAAGTGAAGACTAAAACCCAGCTTGTGGAAAAAAGGATGGAGAGAAGGCGGGATGTGAAGCTGCGTTAGAAAGGGGAAGCCACTGTGCACACAGTAACTTGGAGAACTGCAAACTCACAGTAAATGTAATGAGAAAGTCAAAAAGTGAGCACGCAAGAAGACAAGAGCAGGAACTAGACTTAGACCTATTGCTGGTGAGAAAAAGCATGCTGGAGACCTGTTCCTGAAAGTGAGAATGAGGGCAAAACAGAGGAATATGAATCAAGAGAAATGGGAAACTCTCGCAAGAAGCCAAGAGGATGGGAAGCAAATGTACAGAAAGTGTTTGCACTCCAGAGGGACAGCTCTGCTGAAGAACCATATGAAACAGGCATCTGTTTGTGACGAGCAGTCCTGAAGCAGCCCCATATTGCATGCAATGTAAGCTCTACAAAAACAGACAAATGAAGTTCATTAATGAAAGCTTCAGGAACAAATTATCACAACAATGCTATATAGACAACCTTTAGTCTGATTCTTCTTAACTTCTGAAAGCCAACCACAGCAACTTACTAATTTCAAGGTAATTTCTGCCATGTTTTTAGAAGTTGCTTTAAAATATATTCTTTCTCAAATAGTATTTTACAGTTAGCAAGGATAAAGCAGAAGGACCCTGGATAATCACCTAAAAAAATCTAATTAAAGTTTGTGGAGGTACGGATAGAAAAGATAGCAGAATCTTAACACAGGAAGAAAATATCCTATACACGTTTCAAAAGTAAGGCCCTGAGAAACCACCATCTCTGCTCTGCAACCTAAAAGCACAAAGCTGAGAAGACACAAAGAAAGTAATTCAGTGAGGCAGCCAGAAGGTCTATCCCCTGCAAGCAGTGAAAAGACAAACAGAAGAAACTATTTGACCTGAACTTTGTTCCATAACTAACCAAGCTACAAAACAGTCTGGATCTTCAGACAACGCAGCTGCTTCAAGTAAATTGAGACCTTAATATTTAATCTTCTATTTTTTATCAATCCAAGTTAATATAATGATCAGAACATGGGATGTTTTAAAGCACTTTGCCGTTAGTTTACAACCAGTAAACAAAAAACTAAAAAGCAGCAAACTCATGAAATGAAGGGTGTTGATTTTAAACTGTAAAATAGTTTGGGGGCAAAACCCCCCCAACCCTATGCAGTGAAGAGATAAATATTTTTAACAGCGTGAATCAACACTTAAAAAATAGGCACTGTGCAAATAGCTCTACATGTACCTAAATGTACATACGTACAAATTGCTTACCAGCTACAGGTAAATCCAGCTTTGCTCGTTTCAATTCTGACATAGAATTTTGGAGGTGGTCTATTACATAGTCATCTTCATAGAAGAAATTCTTGGCTAAAGTGTCCTGAAGAAATTCCACAAGTTCTTCCATTTGTAATTTCATTAGCTGCCCTATATAAGAAGAAAATATTATACATTAAAATATGAACATTGGAAAATGTACTTACAACATCAGTTGCTTTTGTTTTCAAAACAGAATGAAAAACACTTATGAACTAAGCAAACATCAGAATTCTACATCAGAAATCTATAAAATGCATTAAAAATTCATTTGCAAACAGCATAAATGTTTTCTACTTATCACTCTCTACTTAAGACAATGTTTCCCAAGAAGGGGCATCTTCAGAAAACTAGCTACAAGTCATCCTCCCTCAGCCTTCTTATGTCCAACACCTTCAGTTCTTTACTTTTCAGCCTGCATCCTCAATTTACGAGACACGGCTGTAGATCTGTACAACATCCATCATCTCTCTCAACAAGAGCTTTGAAAAGCAGTAAAATGTTATAAAAATTGATATTTACGGTATCCTCATCCACAACTGAATTAACTTCCAATGAAATGATGACGGCACTTCACACTTCAGAACCATTGCTTCAGGCTCTCTAAAAATTCAGGTACTTTTTGCTACTTCAATCAAATTCAGGTCATATTTTGAAAATCGTTTTACAGTTATCAGATTATTTTTCTTTCCCTTTTTACACAGCAGTAAGGCCATGCTTCCCACACAAACTTAGATGGCTTGCAAGGCTGCAACTCCATAGCTGTGTAGCTTCTTTAAGCGTATGTACACCATCACAAGTTCAAGAATGAACAATTTCTATACATAAGCCACAAAAACTGTTTCTGCACTGTAATAAAAATGCTCCCAGCATGCATTCCACAATGACAGTCTGACTGCATAGCCGTACTATCAATCATAGAATGGTTTGGGTTGGAAGGGACCTTAAAGCTCATCCAGTTCCAATCCCCTGCCACAGGCAGGGATACCTTCCCCTGGAGCAGCTTGCTCCAAGCCCCTGTGTCCAACCCGGCCTTGAACACTGCCAGGGATGGGGCAGCCACAGCTTCTCTGGGCACCCTGTGCCAGCGCCTCAGCACCCTCAAAGAGAAGAACTTCTTCCTGATGTCTACGCTAAATCTCATCTCTGTCAGGTAAAAGCCATTCCCCTTGTCCTATCCCTACAGGCCCTTGTCCAAAGCCCTCTCCAGATTTCTTGTTGGCCCCTTCAGGTACTTGGGGCTGCTCTAGGGTGTTCCTGAAACCTTCTTCTCCAGGCTGAACAAGCCCAGCTCTCAGTCTATCTCCATAGCAGAGGTGCTCCAGCCCTCTAACAATCTTCACGGCCTCCTCTGGATTTGCTCAAGCTGGTCCACATCCGTCTTGTGTTTTAAGGGTAGACAAGAGCCTGGATAACAGACCAGAATCCATCTTCTGCCACCTTCTTGCCAGTCCTCTAATCTCTTCTCTCTTGACATAAACACCCTCAATATTCTGATGATGAAGGAAGTTGCTCTGTACTTGCTAACCAAGCAAACCTGCACTTGGACGTTTTCCTCAGGTCTTCCCATAAAAAGACTTGTGAATAAAAAACATTTTGAAGTAGATGTCTATTTGCAAATCATAGAATCATAGAATAGTTAGGGTTGGAAAGGACCTTAAGATCATCCAGTTCCAACCCCCCTGCCAGGGGCAGGGACACCTCAGACTAAACCATGCCACCCAAGGCTCTGTTCAACCTGGCCTTGAACACCGCCAGTGATGGAGCATTCACAGCTTCCCTGGGCAACCCATTCCAGTGCCTCACCACCCTTACAGTAAAGAATTTCTTCCTCGTAAGAGAAACCAAAATGCAAAGCCTAAAAAATTCTTGCTACATATTTAGTTAAGTATGATAATTTAAAAAGTAACCTCTTTCATTTTTCAAACCCGTTTATGAACAAACTGTTCACAGCCCAGTGAGACAGTGAGGTAGTATCACTCCAGTTCACAGAGGGCAAGTTAGCAAGCAAATTAAGACACCAATTCTGCAGGCTCCATGCAGACCTCTGAATTCACATGAAGGACTTCACTAAGAAAGCCAAAGTCCCAGAGTAAGACTGCTCCAAACTCGAACTACAAAGTATCATCCTGAGAAATGCTCGGTGTATAGACAGAAGATAACATTCATCCTCCAGAGCTTTTTTGATCCTTTGGAGCCAGGCACAAACAGTCCTTCTGTTCAAAATCTCAAACATCACTTTACCCAAGGCAAGGGATAGAGGAGGCCATCCAGACAGGCTACAGAAATTCTGATTTTTAATTCTATTCTTGGACAACACACAGAGACACACACACACACACACACACTGGTGGCTCCCCATTGCTAAGCTGTTTGCTGATAGAGATTCAGGCATTTAGCGGCACACCCTGGATTCCTTATGGGCTTTTTTGATTAATTTAAGTCCTGGAGGGGATAAAAAGGCATTTCCAAACCGCGGAACTACAACATTCCCCCCCCCCCCCCCCCCCATTGTTTAATCAGCAATACAACTCACCTCACGCCAATGTTTAAATAACTTTCTTACTATAAAAGATATTTTTCCTTTGGCAATCATATTGTGTTGGGTCTGGCTCAGACAGAGTTAATTTTCCCCATAGCAGCTGTCACAGTGCTGTGCTTTGCATTGGAAGCTGGAAAAGGTGTTGATAACACACCAGTGGTTTGGTTACTATTGAGCAGCACTGGCATAGCATCAACGCTTCTCTCCAACATTCCCCCATCACCAGCAGGCTAAGGATGGGCAAGATCTTGGGAGGGCGCACAGCCAGGACAGGTGACCCCAACTGACCCAAGGCATATTCCATACCATATGATGTCTGCTCAGGAATTAAGGTTTAGAGGATGGAAGAGGAGGAGAGGGAGTATTTGTTATTATGATGTCTCTTCCAGAGGAACCACTACACTTATTGAAGCCCTACTTCCTGGGAAGTGGCTGGATATCACCTATTGATGTGAAATAGAGAATAAATCTTTTGTTTTCCTTTGCTTCCATGCATGGCTTTTGCTTTATTAAACTACCTTATTTTGACAAATGAGGTTTTTACCGATCTTATTTTCTCCCTCCTCCATCCAGCACAGTAGGCGATCAATAGAGCAGCTTGATGGGCACCTGGCACCTACCCAAGGTCAAGCCACCACATGCACATATTAATAAAGCAAAGACTGAGATTTTTTGAGCATAAGGAATGAGAAATGCCTGTCAGACACAGTATAAGGCTGATGGGAAACCACGATTTTTGCACAAGGTCAAGGTACACAAAACAACGTCAAAACCAGCTGAAACTCTGTTTAGCATTCAAATGTTTGAGAGACGTCTTACTTTTGTGTAGTTTCAGAATCGTGTAAGACATAGCAGTGAGAATCCTCTCTCCTTCAAGTATGTAGATATCCCATATCCTGAGGCTTAACATAAAGGGAGTCTGAAACGACAGAATCAGGCAACACTGTTAAAACAGTCTGTCCAAGTCACAATTAAAACCAGAAATAGAATATGAAAAGCATACTCACACGATCAAGAAAACACTGGAAAAACCATTTTGTTGTGTAAAAACTAGTGGATATATCCTGGGAGTCCTGTAAAAAATGCGGAAGTTTAAAATCCAAGTAATTCCAGTACTGTTTTACACTGTCCATGAAAGAACACTTTCATCTTGAAGCCAATGTACCCAATATTCACCATAAAGAATTAATTTAACTACATGAAACACTGTTACATCAATCCAACAAATATCATTTCTGTCTTTTATAGCTTTCCTCAGCAGCTTCACCACCTGAAGTAATATGCATCTGGAGATGTAGGGGTATTAACACATCTTAGGCTTCCACTTTTTTTGGGACAGATGTTGCATGGTTTTTCCTGAGGTTTGAGGTATTCTTAACCTGGTGGGTTAACCTGAAGTGAAACAAGGCAGCAAGCTGTAAATAGGAATTGCTTTTATTGTGCTATAAATACTTACCAAATGCTCCTTAAGTTTGGTCAAAAATTTTTTCAGTACTTTGTCATGATGCTCTTGATACCTCAACAGTTTTGGAAAACCAGGAACAAAAAAACCTAAGAAGAGAAGTTGACCATGTAACGGGTGTATGTACTATAAAAATGATATTAAAAGTGTGTTCAGAGCCCCAAGAACGTCATCCTTCTACAAGGCCACTGGATCTGAACAGATATTCAGCACAATACTATGATATCCATATGAGGACATGCACATACTGTTGCCTCAATGACTACAGCAAAACACCAATACATTCCCTTAGTGACTACTATTAGATTAATGATGCTTGATGACAGCAGATCCACCAGTCCTATGTTAGTCTACCCGTTATAATGCCCAGGGGAAAACAAATTTCTAATTACTCTTTAAAAACACAAAATTACAACCCACACCAACTGAAACTTTTAAAAGCAAAGAGACATAAATCAGGATTATATCCAGCAAATTCATGCTAGAAGGACAAACAGCATACACAGTTACTAGAACTGTCTGCACTGAAGATTATAAAGATGACAAGAAGGATATTCTACCAAGACAAATATAATGAATATATAGTATAAAGACTGTGAGCTCACACAACTGAAACTAAGGGCATATAAAAAGTATCAAGTAGTTTTAGTGATCACATGCTGGAAAAAGAAAGGGCTGAGATGCCCTTACAACTGAACTATCAGCACAGTTAAAGGCTCAGAGCAAGCATATGACACTAGCCAAAAAACCTTGAAATGTAAAGGAAAGCTAGCACAGCTCCCCGGCAGGAAAAAGAACCATTCAAAGAAGGTCCTCCAGAAAGCTGAAGCTGTGTTCAGACCAGAAAAGCAGAGATAATCAAACACTGGCAGTACAACAGTGTGAAGAAACAAGCCTCCCTCCAAGAAAGCGACTTCCCAAAGGCATTAAAAAATACTAATAGATCCATTGGTAAACCCCTTGGAAGCAGAAAACCTGACAGAGAATTTGTAAGTTCAACAGTCTGTGAAGATTTTTGCAAGTTCTCAGAGAAGATAAAGTCAATACTAAAAACAAGTTTTTGCATGGAAAATACTGGGGAGGATCCAGAATCCTAAACAGCTCTAGAACTCAAAGACCAAGTAGCTGAAACATGGATTATAGGAAACCTCTCACTTAAAACACCACGAGTTTCAGAAGTGGCTGACATGACATTAGCTTTCCTTCATCATCAGCTACCAGATGAACCCTCTTATTCATTACAGCGAGGTCAAACAATGACTACAGAAAACAGCCTGCAAAATCCATGTTAAGAGCTCTCCATTAGCAGCACACTCTAAGGTCAAAAGGGGACACTGACAAAACACTAAGACATAAAATCTGTAATGAGTTTTAAAATCCTGTTTGCAGTCTATGGCATCTTAAAAAGGCACCTACACCTATGTGAAGCTTCCATGTATCAAAACCAGATTTGATATATAATAAGTTGATTCAGATTTATCCCCCAAAACACCTAAAATCTTCTATACCCTTTGAGGAGTTCAACATTCCACACAGTTGTAATTGTGTAGTTCTTGATTATTATTAAATCTATGGGGTTTTCTTTTGTAAGATGCTTTTAGTCTGTGTTATCATTGTGGAAAGCTTTGAGCAAGCATTTGACTCCTGATGGATTCAAAACTTCACTTAAGACACAGACCCTCACGTCAGGTTGCACCTTTTTGTTTTTAAAGACAATATCCTTGCAGAAGTATAAAAAGGAAAACGACCAGCTAGCACTTTGTCTAGCACGCGAAGAACATCCAAGAACATAGGATGCTAAAGGCTGGGCAGAGAAGAGATTCAGAGCAGCCCTGTGGAGAAGGACTTGGGGGTGTTGGTCAATGAAAAAATGAACATGAGCTGGCTTCAGTGTGTGCTTGCAGCCCAGAAAGCCAACCGTATCCTGGGCTGCATCAAAAGGAGCGTGACCAGCAGGTCGAGGGAGGAGATCCTGCCCCTCTACTCTGCTCTTCTGAGACCTCACTTGGAGCATTGTGTGTCGTTCTGGTGTCCTCAACATAAAAAGGACATGGAACTGTTGGAACAAGTCCAGAGGAGGCCATGAGGATGATCAGGGGACTGGAGCACCTCCCGTTTGCAGATAGGCTGAGAAAGTTGGGGCTGTTCAGCCTGGGGGAGAGAAGCTGCGTGGAGACCTCAGAGCAGCTTCCAGTATCTGAAGTGGGCTAACAAGGATGCTGGAGAGGCATTCTTCATCAGAAACTGCAATGATACAACAAGGGGTAATGGTTTTAAATTTAAACAGGAAGTTCAGGTTAGAAATAAGGAAGAAGTTCTTTACTGTGAGGGTGATGAGGCAACTGGAACAGGTTGTCCAAGGAAGTTGTGAGTGTTCAATCCAATGGCAGTGTTCAAGGCCAGGCTGGACAGGGCCTGGAGCAACCTGGTCTAGTGAGAGGTTTCCCTGCCCACAGCATGGCAGCTGGAACTGGATGATATTAAGGTCCTTTCCAATCCAAACCATTCTATGATTCCATGAAAAGCCAGGGAAGGAAGGTATCACCATATTGGAAAGTCTCAAGCAAGTAAAAGGAGTTAAATCTTGTTGAAAATTTCCTAGAATGCCCAAAATCTACTTTTCCAGCTTCCAAGAACTACAGCTTTTCTGAATTACCACACCACTAACATCTACAAAAGATGCTGGAATTCCTGGAGTTTTTCCATACCAGGAGCCACAGAACATGCACAGATCATACTAAATTTGGCATGGAAAGAGAGAACTACCAATGACATAAAAATAACAAGACCATGAGAGCAGGAAATGCTGCGCAAGGCAGAGATAAAACAAGGAAGCTGAAGTTAATACTAGATAAAAGTGCATTTTTAACTATAGATTCCTGTCCTACCAAATGACAGCATAGCTGCAGTATTTAATACATTCTAACACATTATTTAACACATTCTAACACATATTAGGTTTCCACTATTTTACTGCTATACAGATCCCTACATAACCAGCTTTCAATTGGTTACATTCCCTAAGAGATTAAGAGGAAAGGAAACCATCTGATTTTCATTAAGAACTATCTGAAAGATATCACATATAAAAACAATTACAATACCATTATGGGTAAGAGGTCTAATAATATCCAATAGTCCCCCAGTATAAAGATTCCATTATGTCTTATTTTGACTATACAGACAGAAAAGCATAGTTCCATTTCCAAATAATTTATGACTTGAAACCTAACATATACCAAGTGACAGGAAACTCCATACCATGCATGGCATGCTTTGGACCAGAGAAAAGCTTCACCAAGGCCCAGAAGGCATCTTCTTCATTCATGTACATAAGGAGTAAAGCTGTGATCTGGCTCATTCCCTGACAATATCCAACTTCCTGAAAATCAGACAGTGAAACATTACAACACTGAAAACAAAAGCCTTATAACCATGCGCTTTTAGTTCTTCCTTGAGCTAGCGGAGGAAAGAGGATGCCTGACCTAATGGTGCAAGTTCCCTAATTATGACACCACCAAACACAACATACGTATTTACAACATTGATTAAGATAGAAGGAATTATGCACAATCCTTCAACTGAAAAGTAAAGGGAAATCTTGACGGTTCATTTGAACTTTTTACTGATGCACAAACCCCTTGTCAGTACTAATAATATCAAATAACTGTGTCTTGCTCCCCAGTTGGATGTGGGTTTAGTTGTAATTCAAGGGAGGCTTGGGGAGAAGGGCTCTTGCTTTGTTTTGCTTTACAGTCAGGGCACCATCTGACAAACACAAGACTTCTAGAGTGACCTATAACTATAAATCTGCTCAGGTTCAGCAGCCCATAGCAAGCCGATGTAATAAACCTGAAGAAAAAACCTTTATTGTTCTAAGACTGAATTTGAGTGTTTCCTCTGCCATTAATTTTTACTTTGGTGGCAGGAACCAAATGTCACTGCCATTTAGCTGCTCAGCTAACCCCACTGATAACAACTGAGCCTACGTCCTTACAAATACTTGGAGTAAGTTTCTTCAGATTGACAAGTTCTTAGAATTCTGCTCTAGAGATAAAACCAAAGCATAAGACGAAAAATGCAACATTAAGTGCAAAATAAAATCCTCACTGCAGTATTCTCATCATTACACTTTAACAGTTGATTATAAATAGTATTTTTCAGGCAAATTGATACTACTCCAATTTTATAGGAGATATAAAGAGGTTCTTCCAGAGTTTTACTTCTCAGTGAGTCAAGGCTGCTTACAAAGAAAAGCTTATGAGAATGCAACAAGTGGAAGACAATAAATTCTAGCCTTTTATGGGCCAACAAATGTGAGGAGACAGAAGCTGAAACAGGACAGAAATGTTCTATCTCCTAGAACTTTTAAAAATGAAACAGTGCTGTTTAAGTAGAGTAACTGCTTCACTTTGCTTTCTTCTTAACTTTACACGCTTTTCCATTGAATTGTAGGAAGCTGCTGATGGAGAGAAAATGAAAGACATACAAAAATGATCCAAATGGGCACAAGGAACAAGAGGATAGTGCATTAAAACCACAGCTAAATAAGGACATGACAGGATTTCTGTTTCTTCTATTTTTAGCATGCAGTCAAAAAACATTACAAAATACCTAAATTTCTAAGCCTTATGTCTGGAAAATGCCACTCTAACAAATCCTCATCCAGGACTGCAGCCAACACCAAGGGCTTAAGTAAAGAAGATGCAGCCTTTAAAATCATTTTGCCTTTGTTAGACCCCTCCAGGTTATGAAATATGCCTGTTTACTAAATATGCATCTTTCTGCAGTATGTCTTCCTTCCCATCATTCAAATGAACAGGAGTCATTTAATGAAATGGGAGGAAAATAAAAGTAGTTAAAAGCCCAGCACAGCACAAACTCATTATTATTAAACACTATACTCAGTTTCAGTTGAACTGTATGCACAGTTCAGTCTTGTCCAGCAAGATACTCACAATGCTGGTGAGGTGCTGGCACAGGGTGCCCAGAGAAACTGTGGCTGCCCCATCCCTGGCAGTCTTCAAGGCCAGGCTGGACGGGACTTGGAGCAACCTGCTCTAGTGGAAGGTGTCCCTGACCATGGCAGGGGGTTGGAAAAGACCTTTAAAGCTCATCTAGTTCCAGCCCGCTGCAATGAGCAGGGACATCTTCAACTAGATCAGGTTGCTCAGAATCACATCCAGCCTGGCCTTGAATGTCTCCGGGGTTCATGCATCCACCACCTCTCTGACAACCTGTGCCAGTGTTTTACCACCCTCACTGTAAAAAATTTCTTCCTCATTTCTACGTACTTGCAAAGGTCTCCAAAATGTTTGTTGGGGGCTTTTTATAGGGGGAAAAACACAGCATTGCAAGTTACTATCTTCTGGCATATTCAGAGAAACTACATTTAAGTGTGAAGGTACACAACTTACCGTATTATATATGGAATATGCAGCTAAAACATGGAATAAAGATTGTTGCCTGTAGAAATAAGAGTAGAAAAGGAAAACACTATAATATTGTCTTTTGTAGGAAGAGACAGACATAAAAATAGTGAACTTATTTTGGAAACCTGTTTCCAAAATATAATTTGTCTAGCAATAAAGGACAGGATTAACCAACTTTACAAAGATACGAGGTTCTGATTTCAAACCAACATTATATTTAGCACATTTCTGATGTTTTGCATGCTGAAAGGTTTAAAAAATACCTATAATACTTTGAGAAGGCAATGGCATCAGATCATCACTTTTACAGACAAAGTGAAACACAGGATGGGCTACATTTCAAACACTGATTTACTCTGAATGCCAGAACTTGAACCACTCCAGACCTGATTTCTGTGCTTGCAGAACACTAACAGCTGTTCCCAATTTCAAACAGAGATGTAGAAGAGTTGAAATGCACAAAGCAGCCACAAAGGTGCCTTAATCTTGGCAAACAAATTAAAGGCTGCCTTAGGGTTAGGGTTAGGGTGAAAGTGAAATAAAACAACACCAATTCTGACTCGACATCCTATGCTCGGTCCTCCTGAGTGTACTGATCTCCAGGTACTTCAGAGGTGGAATTACAGAGAGCTTTCTGTAAAACCAATCTAATTTGTGAAGGCAGTAAGACCCAAAACATAAAACCCCAACCAAAACAAAACTTTGCTCTTCACAAACTGGGACATCAAAGCAATACCAGAGAGCTCTCCTAATGAGTTTTTAAACTCATGCCTACTTTTGGGAATCTGTTCAGGAGAGAATTTAGAAACCTGGATGCCTCCTTGCATCTATGACTACAACTGCTATTAAACTGCCGAGGCTTGCATATTGCTCTTTCTCTGTCCAGTGAAATTCTCTGTCACTAACTGAATGTAGAGAAATAGACATTAGCAGGTTAAATAATGAAAGCATAAGCCAAAACCTGACTGTTTTCTATTGGGAAGAAGATGCATACTTGGAGAATTGTACGAAAGCATCCAGATTATGGCATTTTTGTTGCCCTCTTGCAGAAGTGAAACTTGGCTATTCTTCAGTAACCAAAGCAGTGTAGCCTGAGGGACTAGACACTAAACTGGAATCTTATTTTACAAAGACAAACTGAAAGGTCCCAAATGTACACAGGAACCTCCTATATCTTCAGTTGACCATATGAAACTGAACATAAGAGCTCAATCTCATTCACAGTAAGATACATTAAATAATGGTAATTTCAATACTATTTACACTAGATGATACTACTAAAGACCTGTAAAAGAATGGAACTTCGAAGACATACAGTCTACTTAAAAGTCAAAGAAGCTATTGATTCACCCAGGGGACTTTTATCTCATTGCTATGCGAAATGATTTCTGAATTTTTCATTGAGACATCACTGGAAATGCATAATATATGTCCAGTAATACCAAGATCTATTCCAAGTGTGAAATTGCTTTAGGCTGCTGAAGGCTTTCCTGGGGACTCAGACGGCATTCTTACAACACAGCTGCAGGGGCTGGCGCTGGCTCTGCTTCTGTTAACCCCAAACTGAGGAGGTAGGAAGCTTCTGCTAACATCTCAAAAGGGGGCATAAAAAATAACTGAGGCCCAGAAGTAACACAGTCATTTTTGCAGGGCACTGTGTCAGTACTGCTGAGAGGCACACCACCTCAAATACAGATGGCACTGCTCAAATGTATATATACACATATGTGGGTGTATATATATGTATAGTATATATGTGTATATATATGTATACACACACACACAGAGCAGCTGCACAGAACAGCTCTCAGTTTGAGAATTTCTGCTTTGGTCTCCATCCTGTGTTGCAACCATCAGAGAAACTCCCCATATTTAGAATTTGTCCACAAAAGACCTACAAGAATACCATAAGAAAATGCTTGGTTTATTATCACATTAAGGTCCACAGATCTTTTGAGTACTGCTTTTTGAAAATAGCTGACTACCATAGAATGTGTCTTGGAAAGAAAAGGAGATTAAAAACTGAGCCAATACAGTCAAAGAGGGGAAAAAATATCCTCTTCATCTCAGCAGGGTGCTGATGCTGCAAGCTAGCAACAATACTGATGTTTGTATCACCACATTTTATTTTTAAGCATTTTTAAAGCTGACAGCTGCCTAATATTCCTCATCCAAAACCAACAAACCAACAAGCATTTTGAAGGAATCCCAAAGAATTAGGGCCTACATTTGTGCATAATTAAATGCTGACATATAAAGTACTCTTTTATTTGGTTGTCAATTAGCTACTAGGAGAAGAGGAATATAATATCCAAAGGAAGGCTAAAATCTACAGGCTATTAGGGATGCAAAGAGTTATTTTGTTTTTGAAAATAAATCTTCATTTATTACTTTGGAATTCCCATGCTTCAGTATTTACAATATCTGAGACTTTTTATGAAATATGAAACAAGAGGAGAACAGCTTAGAAATGGTTTTCTTCAGAATGCTATTGACTACCTCACACTTAGGGGAAACTAGTTGAAGTGACTACTTGGTTTTTGCAGTCATAATAGTAGTTACACCATCACACGTAGATAATCTTGCTCCGAAAGCCTGGAGCTTACATTCAACATGCTTGACCAGGTCAAAGAGGCTTGAGGCAGATCAGAAGCCAGTTTTAAGGCAAGCAAAGCAAAACCTTTTAATTTACTTACTTAACCCCGTATCTGTCTCGAAACATGATGTGATCTCTGTATGTTCGATTTACGTCGAGATCTATTTGCCTAATGTCTGGTGAAGACCCTCGTGCATGACACTTCAGTTTCTGCGAAAACAGTAAAGAACACTAAGTTTAAAAATGTGAAATCTGAAACAGCAGAAACATGCCTGACTTTACACCTATACTGAAGCATCTGCCATCTCATGATTTAAAACACTTACTGTTATAGCAACTCCCAGAGTAAAGAGTTTTAACTTCCAAAATACATATATACAGGTTCTATGGAGTCAGAATTCACACAGTATAGATGTAAAAAGACCAAGCATATAATACACATTTTTGTGGCACACCATTCACTATATATATTCAAGGCTGTGTTTCAGCACTTGAAATTTCTAATTGCCATTTCTCAGATACGGACATCACTGAAGAAAGACAAAGTGAATTTCACTACTCAGGCACAAGAACCTAAGATGCAAGTGCTCCAGACCGGACTTTTAGCGAATGATGTAGTGTGGTTTTCATACTTTTCCTGCCTTTTTCTCTAAGCAGAAGTAATAGCTACAGAACTACCAGTTATTATCTAAGTATAGATAATGGACATTTCTCTAGTCATTTCCTCCGTCTTTCTGTTCTAATCTAATTTAGTTGTAAAATACCTCTACTTCAGCACTTGCTTTAAGGTTTTATAATTAAATCCGATTTTGCAACTGAATACTTAGGAAGCCTGCACAGGTTAGATTGCCACTTTATATTTTAAACTTACAATAATTTTCTCTTGACATACACTCTTTCATTCTCATATCTGTCCCTAAAAGTTGAGTTTGCCAGATATTTCTAACTGGATTCAACATGGTATTTTCAAAACATTATATCTTCATAGGCATTATTAGAGAATACCACTGACAATCCAAAAGCTGAGCTTACACATTCTGGTTGAAAAAACCCAAAAAAGGTTTAAAACCAAAACTAGTTAAAACCCAAACCAAAAAATACCAAAACTAAGAAAAACAAGGGATCAGCAGGGAACAGTAACATCCATTCAGTCTGATGAATACAACCAGAAGCTTCAGACATATCGGGAATTACTTGTAAATCATTGAACCAACTTTAGGAAATGGGAAAAATGAGAGCAGTAAAACGAGCTTATTGCAAATAAATCAGCTGGAATAATATGGAATAAACTCTTTCTACTTCTCTATTTGAACTACAAACACTTTTTTATTTTACATTGAGCACTAGATGGCATTAATAATTTCTGAAGATGAATTCACCTCTTTTTAAATGCTTCTAGTTTTATTCAGTATTCCATCCCGCAACTCCATCATTCAGCATGAACTCTGTTTTACCCCTCTTGGATCTGCCACTAATCTTACTTATGAAGTTAACAAAATACACTAGTCAAAGAGCAGCCTGTCAGACTAAAGAGAAATCTCTTAAGAGGAAGATTACAGATACCAAAATTTAGACAACATCAATGCCAACGTCAATCTTCTTTCATGACTGTACAAGATCCCTTGTCTACTTGGACCCAGAGTCTCAGCTCCAAAACAAAATGCCAAAGCCAAACAAGCAATGCATTTCCTCGCAATTCTGGACATTACTTCAAGAGGCAGTGAACAGTTAAATTCCTGCTTTAATTTAAACACTCTACAATATTAAATTACCTTTCTGTTAGCTAAACTCTCCCTGTAATCCTTTAGCAGAGAGAGACACAATGAGGAAAAGACAGAATTTTAAGGGCTTTAACTCCCCTTCTGCCTAACTTACTAGCCTGCACATGAACCTTATTCTCCACTCTTGGCTCTGAAATTGAGCTCTAACGGCTATCAGCTGTATTCACACTGACAGAAAAAGTAGTTACTAGAGAAAAACTTAGAGGAACACAACCACAGCAATTCAGAGGTTGCTGAATTGGGGTAAGGATGGGGACCGAGGGGTAACATAGATTATTTTCTTTATATTCTAAGTAGGAGATACACTAAAGTGGTCAATTTATGCCTGTAGAATTTGGTGGAGTTAACATCGTGTCACGACTTGCACCTCTGAGAATACAATCAAGTAACCAGACAGTGCTTTGTAAGGAATATCTAAGCTCCACTTGCAAATGAGATGGCAGAAAGACAGCCAGCTTGTTCTGGCTTTTACAAGATTAAGGCACCAACCTCCATCCCCTCAGAATACTGAACTCCTCTCACTGAACCTCAGCTAACAAGGCACTTCCTTAATGGACTTTTCTCAAATTGCTGCAGATTCAGAGGTTTCTGGTTTCTTACTGGGACAGGGCCGTTTTTTCTTATTTTGTTTTACTTTGCTTTTAGAAGGGCTTTTGCAAGTGCTTGAGGGTGGGAAAAGAAATGGCAAGAAGAGCAAATTAAATCTATGAATTACAGAAAATCAGCTGGGAAAGTGCTGTTCAATAGATAGGCTTTTTCCTAGCTAAAACAAACAGTAAAGTTCTATACAATTTCTTATTCTTTCTTTTTCGTTTAACATTGCCTAACAATAAAAGCTTAATAAAGCTGGTACTCTTAGTATGTGGGGGTTTTTGATCAAGTGGAAATCCTACAAACTCACGTTATAGAAGTCTTTCATTTCTTCTTTCATTTTAGGGATGTCAAGTAGTAAAGACCAGACTTGCCCTCTGAACTGCAGTGGGATTCCTTTATAAATCCTCCTATGAAACTGTAAAAAAAAAACCAAACAGATGTAAATGCAGTAAAATCTACAATGTTCTGAATAAAGGAGAAGTGACACACAACATGCAAGAGATAGAAACGCAAGTATACCAATTGTCCCAGCAAAGGGATGACCTGCTGGGGACAAAGTGTTCCACGTCTTTTGGGGGACTGAAGCATTCAGTGACATTACATGGGACAGGGAAAGAAATGCACGCACAGACCAAAACATCATTCTGCGCAGGTCATGCTTAGGAGCCAGGGCTTTCTCATGTAGGAAGCAATCAAATTCGATACAATCGAAACTGTATCACCTCTTCTGAGCAGCACTTATTCTACAAATATTGAAAAGACTACTCCAAATTTTGCAACTTGGACCCAAAAAAATCGGGTTTTTGGAACACAGTATTTCAGGACAAGCCAGGGATAACTCACTATAACTACAAACAATTAATGTTAACAGCAAAAGGCAATCAGCAACATCACAAAGCTTTAAAGATTACCAGGAAAAGAGGAAAAAACCCCAAAAGCATAACTGATTTTTTATTTGATTTAAAACACTCAGTGTGCTGAAAGGTAGGTACGCCTACCAACCAAACCTGAGACCACCAAAAAACCCAAGAGAAGCCAATTCTAAAGTTAACAGATTCTAGATCATATTTCTCAACTACCAGGTTTCTAAATGCATATTACAACATTCCCACAAGCACAAGGTATAAAAAGATAGCTGTAGAAAGTGTAGCTGAAACACAGCACAACCTACAAATGTTCCATGCATTTCTTAGCTGTGAAACAGAAAAAGAAATTCCCCATTCCTGACATATTCTGTTCCGACACATAAAACTTGTATTACAAATGGGTCATAAAGGGATAACTGAGTACTTGCGTGTAACTAGAGGCGTTATATAAACTATGAGTCTTGCCTCTGACATGCTGCTGCTCTGGCACTCGCATTCACTGGTCTGGTTCTTATCTGAAAAATCAAGAGCACTGACAAGTGTCTTCCTCAGTTCTACTCTGATTTGTATCTCTATGCTGCAGCACTTCGGTGCATGAAGAGCCTCTAAACAGAGGAAGGTGAAGGAGATGTCTAGAGACTTGGCTTTACACCACCAGAAGAGATTCAAGATAAGCAAGTCTCAGAGCAACTGAATCCAAGTACTTCTGAAAACACACCAAATGATGTTCTCATCTTTCAGGAGACATGGCCAGTGGATTTTCTTTCAAGAAAGTCCAGAGGAAGCCCACAAAGACGCTCTGAGGGCTGCAGCAGCTCTGCTCTGGAGACAGGCAGAGAGAGTTTGGGTTGCTCAGCCTGAAGAAGAGAAGGCTCCAGGGAGATCGTAGAGCAGCTCCAGTGCCTAAAAGGGCTGACAAGAAAGCCGGAGAGGAGCTTTTGACAACGGCATGTAGTGACGGGACAAGGGGAATGGCTTCAAGATAAAAGAGGGCAGATTTAGTTTAGGTATTAGGCAGAAGTTCTTCCCTGTGAGGGTGCTGAGGCGCTGGCACAGGGTGCCCAGAGAAGCTGTGGCTGCCCCATCCCTGGCAGTGTTCAAGGCCAGGTTGGACACAGAGGCTTGCAGCAAGCTGCTCTAGGGGAAGGTATCCCTGCCCATGGCAAGGGTTGGAACTGGAGGAGTTTAAGGTCCCTTCCAACCCAAACCAGTCTGTCATTCTACGATTCTAGGCCTAAGAAAATGAAAAACAGAGAAGTCTAACAAACAAAACAGATTTTTCCAAAGTTCTGATATTACCGTTACTTTCATGATGGCACAGGGAAACAATTAGATTTAAAAGAACAAGACACACAACCCTTCCCCAAACAATCTGTTCTTTGCATTTAATCTACAAGGAAAGTTAGACCTTGAAAATGTCAGTTGACAAAGGTATTACTTCCTTGTAACATTCACAAAAGTTGTGTTTGTAACATCAGAAATATTTTTAAAGAAATGTCAAAATAAAGGTAGGATCTGTTCTCCTTTATCATATTTCACACCTCCAGTTTTGGAACATTAATGAACCCCTCATTGCCATGAATTTGCGAACCTCCTGCTGTTTGGGATAGATCAGATCTTTGAAGGTGTCTTTAATGCCAGCAAGGATTCCTATGTGGAATTTAAAATGTGTAACTCTTACACAAGTAAGGTTAGGACTTTTTTTCCTGCCACCTTTTCAAATGAATATTATAAACTTGAACAAGATGCAGTAGCAATCCTGGAAGTTGTCCACAAAGAAACTGGGAAGATTTAAGGAAAACTTTGCTGCTTCCACATTATTAGGAATGCCTGGGATTGCTTCCACCCAGGTGTAGGACCTTGCACTTGGCATGGTTAAACTTCATAAGGTTGGCATCAGCCCACCTCACAAGCATGTCAAGGTCCCTCTGGATGGCATTCCTTCCCTCCAGCGTATCAGCCGAACCACACAGCTTGGTGTCATCGGCAAACTTGCTGAGGGCGCACTCAATCCCACTGTCCATGTCACCAACAAAGATGTTGAACAAGACCGGTCCCAGCACTGATCCCTAAGGGACACCACTCGTTACTGGTCTCCAGCTGGACACTGAGCCATTGAGCACAACTCTTTGTGTGCAGCCATCCAGCCAGTTCTTTATCCACCGAGTGGTCCACCTATCAAATTGATGTCTCTCCAATTTAGAGGCAAAGATGTCATGTGAGACAATGTCAAACACTTTGCACAAGTCAAACAAGTTCCTGCACAAGAAATGAGGCCACTGTCACACAGTCTGAAGAGTGGGAATTGGCATTCCTACTGTAGCAAGATGTAAAACTGGTTTTCTTGAAAATCAGACTTTCTCGGTTATGTCAGGAAGCACCAGCACCAGAGGGACTCTGCCACCCCAAAAAGAATCATAAGAATTAAAATCTGAAGCTCACAAGAAAATATATTTATAATGAAAAGAAAGTATATTTATAAAGGTTGCTGCCTTTAGAGGTTCTTCAACTTCTGTGGGCTGCATAAAAGGAAGAAGAAGTGCAAATACAAGAGTTGCTCCAGCTCACTCATAAAAACCTCAGGAATGCCAAGAGGGTTCTTCATTAAGGCTCTGTGTTCAGACTCCAGACTAAGTGGAGACTTGATTATTATATTCTGTGTGAATGCCAGAGCAGCTGGAAATTGCAGCTATTCTCATTGTTTCTCTTCTTCCTTTCCCTCTCAATTTAGACAACTTCAATCACAGACAGACGAAGGCAGGCAGTGAAAGATGGAAACGCTCTGATGGAAAGACCCAAATGGGAATATAACATCTAACAGTTTTATTTAATCTTTCCTGAAAGTTATGATCATACTAAGCCAGGAAGGATTTACGATCTGTCTGGTTGATCGTACCCTGGATTGTTAAGCAGTAAAATACAAATAGGAAATAAAAGCATAAGCTAGAGAAAGACCACAGTGAAACACAAACTTTGCTGCACTATGACACTCCCTGCATGAGAAAGAACTGATAGAGAGATGAAAGCTTTGTTTTGACAAATATGAATCATACAAAGACACAAGGGCAGTTACTCACTTCAGAGACTGGTGTCTGTAAGAATCATGATGACCCCACTGAAAAGATGCCTAAACAATCATACAGGAGTCAAGGAGTTTTAGATGCAAAGAAGAAGTCAGGCAAAAATGCCAGGAGGTCTGGATGGATGAACAAGGAGCTCCTGGACAAACTCCAATACAAAAAGGAAGCCTACAGAGGGTGGAAGCAAAAACAGGTAGCCTGAGAGGAATAGCATAAATTGAGCAGCCAGGGATCTGGATATGAAAGTTAAAGCCCTGGTAGACTTAAAGCTGGCCAGGGATGTCAAGAGCAATGAGAAAAGCTGCTACCTGTATGTCAGTGGCAAAATGAAGACAAGGGGAAATGCGGGCCTTCTCTGAAGGAAGTTAGCAAGCACTCCACAGGCAAGCAGGCAAAGGCAGGGACTGGAAGAATGAAGAACCTCCCACTGTAGGAGAAGATAATTAAAAGAATAGGGAACTGGTTGAGCTATTACCAACACCCCTTTTCTTTAACTAGGTTTAAGCTCAGAAGTTCTAATGGGGAAACAGTGTGAAGTTCCTGGTACTTCCCTCTTGAGATATTCTGCAATAAGAATCATGGGAGATGTAAACTGAGGCATCTCACATGCACACAACTCAGTGTGTTAATGTTTTTTCATTAATTCTCCTTGTGAAGTTACGACAGAAAAAAGTAGGGAAGCAGCCTACAGGCAGCTCTGCAAGAGTTATTAAATGAAAACTATATTTTGCAATTAAGCATGAGACAGTTTGGGATAATGTCATCAAATGCACAGATTCACTTACAGTGTGTGTACAGTATGAACAAGATTTCTTCAAGCCAAAACTCTCTCAGTTGTATGGATGAAGGCTCATTTTAAAGGGGTTGTCTGAAGTCCTGTACTTTGTACATACCTGCTCTATCACTGGGACCACCACCTTCTCTGATTCTCCCTTGCTCTCTTGTTAAGAACACAATTATCTCTCAAGTATTCCATTCTCCCAAACCAAGCCATCACTACAATTATAATCTATAACCTTACAACATTATTGCTGCAGTGTTCCCTTCAGTGCTGTTTCTAAACAATGCTCATGTCAGGAGCAATCTAACTGCCCAGAAACCATGCCAGTGTCAGCTGAAGTGAGTCTTTTAAGATACAGGCTGTTCATTTTCTTTAGCAATTTGTTCCTCTAGTGTTAACCACTTTATCCAACCAAGTGAAGACAAGAAAGCAGGAGTCAGAAATTGTTCGTGCAACTACTGCTTCTCTGCTTCAAGAAGGTGAGCATGCAAAGCTGGTGCATTCTTCCAAGGCACTTTCAGATCAAAACTGTCTTGATTTGTGAGTTTTTTTACAATCCTGAGAATAACACCACGTTTTCCATAAACAGCAGTGACAAATAATGTCTGAGCTTCCACTGGGAGAAGGCTGATTCCTTATTCTGTATGTTCTGGTTCACTTACCACACCAGATGTGAGAAGGAATAGGGAAAACACCCCTGTTTTTAAAGACTCGTGTGCTCCACCAGTGCTCAACAGCCAGTGGGATTTTTCCTAGCCTCAAGCACTGTTCATCCCCTTCATGAACATACTGAATTATCCCTGCCACTATTTATAGTTCAGCCTATAATTTGTTACATCAACTGAAACTCTTTCTGCCCAGCTGACCCGCTGTACCTTCCGCATGCTTGGTGAATAGAGGATTATTGAGTTTAGTCAGCGTATCATGGACTGACATCACTGATGGCTGACGAAGAAGACCTCTACTGCTTAGACAACATGTAGCTATTGTGTCCCCTGAAAGATGTATTTACCATCCTCTGTACAAACAAAGTAGCTGTCACACAGGCTTTTTTATCATCTCTTTGACGTGGGAACATACTTGGTCTTCAAAATCACACAATCGCCACAGAAAAACAAAGCCACAAGTGTTCTGACCTCAAGCTTCTCCTCCCAGAGGAGTTGACAGGACAGAAAGAAGGATTATGATAAAAACTTAGGAAACAAATTACTGCTTTTTCATGCGTTCACTTGATATTTTAAGAAAAGGAATTTGCTAACTTCTTAGTTAGACCCTGAAAAACATCAACCGCTGGCTTTGGTATTTTTAACGGAAGCAAAGTGCAAGATGTAGCTACTAGTCTCAAAACCAAAGGTAGTAAGCAGACAGGATGAGTAGGGGACATGGTAAGTCCTTTCCTCTACTTGAACCGTAGTAGCTCAGTTCCCTGCTCATCAGGTTAACAAGCATTGTGGTCTCAATTCCTCCCTTTAAAGTCTTCCACTGTGCACGGATAACTTATTACAACAAAAGGCTAGTAAATGAGTAAGCTCATGCTGCAGGCCAGTCATCCAGGAGTAACCTAGGATGCAACAGTTGTTCTCCAGTCCTCAGCAAAATACAGGTGGATCAGCAGCATCAGAAAATATCAACAGAAACCCCACCAGAAAATGCAAGTTTTAAGCCCTATTGAGGAGAAGAGGAAATCTGAACTTTGGAACCTCATGTTCTGTGTGCATTATCCACCAAACGGCCACAAGAACAGTTATGAAAGCCTTCCCAGAACAGAATGTTGGGAATGCAGCTTCTCCAGCAAGCTTCTTCCCAACTGAAACTCCTCCATAATTTAAAGAGGACCAAGACTATAACTCCAGCAAATAACTTATTCACATGAAAATACCTAGCTTTTAAAGCAAGTAAAAGCACTTAGCACTTAATGGCATACCAAACATAACCCCCTGCTCACCACTGCCCTCAGACCACTATTGGTTGTCTGAATAGGATAAAAATACTTCTGTAACTAAAAAGCCCCAAAGCAATTTAAAGTTCATTATTAATGGGCAATTCACCTCCTTAAAATTCCCACAGAATCACTTTACTGGTTTTCTGTTTTGTTTTTCAAAGTCAAGAACTCCTGTAGCACTCCTGGGCATTGTTATGCAGCTGCCAGCAGACTTCAGTTCTTCCATTTGATTTCAAAATAAGAAAGCCCACCAAGGTCTAAAATATCCTATTCATGAGTAGATCCCAGTTATAGCATCAACAAAAAAAAACACCACTTCTTTTGAAGATTATGAATGCTGAGTTGCATATTATTCACATTTAAACCAGATTTATCCTAAAGGGGACAGGGCATGGAATGGCTTCCTGGACTTTTTATCTTCTAAATTACTCAGTACAACTCTCCTTTTAACAAAATAACCAGGTATCTTGGGATATCCTGATATATCTGTGCTGGCAAGCATGATAATTTAAATATAAATATACACATTTAAATTATACGCCCCATGTTACAACATGTTACTTGGAGAGTTACTCAAGGTGGTTTTCACTGATCCATGCTGTAACCTATCCTACACCCTCCAGTAAACCTGGGCTGCAAAAAAAGAGGAAAAAAAAAAGAGGGGGGAAAAGTGGAAACTGTAGAAGCCTCATAGACCTTAGTAAGATGCCATAGAATCATGGAATAGTTAGGGTTGGAAAGGACCTTAAGATCATCCAGTTCCAACCCCCCTGCCAGGGGCAGGGACACCTCACACTAAACCATGCCACCCAAGGCTATGTCCAATCCAGCCTTGAACACCGCCAACAATGGAGCATTCACAACTTCCCTGGGCAACCCATTCCAGTGCCTCACCACCCTTACAGTAAAGAATTTCTTCCTCATATCCAATCTAAACTTCCCCTGTTTAAGTTTGAGCCCGTTACCCCTTGTCCTCAGTAACTCAAAGGAGGAACTGTAAATTTGAACATTAATTAGTACAATAACCAGCATGTAAAGGAATAAAAAAAAGGTAAAATTAAAATTCATAACCCTTGAAAGGGGATTTATGACTCCTGAAGAGCTCAACTATAGCCATTCAAAGGTGGCCCCTCTTTCCAACTTTTTCCTCTTTCACGTACTCAAAACCTAAATCAAACACAACTTCCAGCTCTCTGCAAAACAACACAAGCAGGTCTGACACTTCTTCTGCTCCCCAGATTATTTTGCAGACATGAACATTTACAGCACTGTGTGCAGTTCTGGTGTCCTCGACATAAAAAGGACATGGAACTGTTGGAACAAGCCCAGAGGAGGACACGAGGATGATCAGGGGACTGGAGCACCTCCCGTATGTAGACAGGCTGAGAAAGTTGGGGCTGTTCAGCCTGGAGAAGAGAAGGCTGCGTGGAGACCTCATAGCAGCTTCCAGTATCTGAAGGGGGGCTATAAGGATGCTGGGGAGGGACTCTTCATTAGGGACTGTAGTGACAGGACAAGGGGTGATGGGTTCAAACTTAAAAAGGGGAAGTTCAGTTTGGAGATAAGGGGGAAATTATTTACTGTGTGGGTGGTGAGGCACTGGAACAGGTTGCCCAAAGCAGTGGTAAATGCTCCATCCCTGGTGGTTTCAAGGCCAGGTTGGACAGAGCCTTGGGCAACATGGTCTGGTGTGAGATGTCCCTGACCATGGCAGGGGGGCTGGAACTGGATGAGCTAAGGTCCTTTCCAACCCAAACCATTCTATGATTCTATGCTGTGTGATCCCAGTTCCCACAGCCCAAGCACAAAGCACTGCAGCACACAGTCAACACCATTATTATGTTAAGAGAGCCCATGCATTATTGCCCTTACAAATTCCTTGCCTTTGACCACCAGTTTTGTTGGGTTATTATGTATTATTGCATTTTGGAAAAATAAAAAACTTTTTGCTTTCAGTGTGGGCTGTTGTGGGCTTTTTTTGCAGATCTCATAAACAGAGAATCTAATTTCAGGATATACATTCATTCAGATGTGACAGCTAATGAAAAATGCACACATAACTTTACCTTTTCACTGTTCTTGTATTTTTCCCAGCTTTTCAGCATCTTCAGCCATTTTGTAGTCCTTTCAATTTCAAGGTGCTTTTGCTGAAAAGGAATGAGAAGTTTTTGATCTTTACAAAATGAATACATTCCAAATTATGATTTTCTAAAAAAATTGAGAAAAAGTTTAATGTAGCATCAACTATGCAGTTATCTAAGAACAGCAAAGAGTAACATCAGTTCACTTAAAACAGCCAATCCAAAATGGAGTAGAAACCCTTGTTTTCAGCTCTATGGAAAGACTTGTATTTTGTAAGAAGAGTCTAAGTACAAGATTTATAGACGTTTCTTCTACAAATTTTAGGCAAGTACAAAACCTTGCAATTTGGTTTTCTACTTGGTGAATTTTCAGTGATCACACAAAACATCCCTACTTAAAAAGCACAAAGAACACAAATGAAAACAAGTGGATGCAAGAGCAACGATGCAGAAGCAAAACTTGGAACAAGCTCTAACTCTGGGCACTAAGAGCAAGAAAGCCTTGCTGTAATTCCCATCCTTGGCTTGCTACATTTTTCCCAAGTGGCCTCATATCCAACATCAAGGATTTCTTCTAAAGGTAAGACCTACTTGCTTAAATTCTATTACTGACAAGAGTGTTTCAGTAACAAGTTGATAAAATGAGAAATCAAACCAAAACAAACTCCATCTTCTCAAAATAAACACTTCTATTAAGGAGTATAACATGTAACATAATAAAAATGTGAATTCCACACATAATTTGTATTATATACAGCTTCAAAATCACAGGGCAACCCTACTGCCCTAAAGGCCACCCTGCCTATGAAAGCCTTGCTACAGCTGCCATCAATTTCTTGAACTTGGGAACCAAACAAACTTGGTAAGAAGCTTTTTAGTGTGTATTTTACAAGCTGCAAAGTAGGTGAGGTGTCTCTGATTATATATATTATATTATTTGATATATTATATAATTATAACTGTATCCTGGGCTGCATCAAAAGGAGCGTGACCAGCAGGTCGAGGGAGTTGATCCTGCCCCTCTACTCTGCTCTCATGGGACCTCACTTGGAGTATTGTGTGCAGTTCTGGTGTCCTCAACATAAAAAGGACATGGAACTGTTGGAACAAGTCCAGAGGAGGGCCACGAGGATGATCAGGGGACTGCAGCATCTCCCATATGAAGATAGGCTGAGAAAGTTGGGTCTGTTCAGCCTGGAGAAGAGAAGGCTGCGTGGAGACCTCTTAGCAGCCTTCCAGTATCTGAAGGGGGCCTATAGGGATGCTGGGGAGGGACTCTTCATGAGGAACTGTAGTGAGAGGACAAGGGGTAACGGGTTCAGACTTAAACAGGGGAAGTTTAGATTGGATATAAGGAGGAAGTTCTTTACTGTAAGGGTGGTGAGGCACTGGAATGGGTTGCCCAGGGAAGTGGTAAATGCTCCATCCCTGGCGGTGCTCAAGGCCAGGTTGGACAGAGCCTTGGGTGGCATGGTTTAGTGGGAGGTGTCCCTGCCCCTGGCAGGGGGGTGGGAACTGGATGATCTTAAGGTCCTTTCCAAGCCTAACTATTCTATGATTCTATGATTCTATAATGAGATACATATTACAAAGTTAACCATTAACTGTATTTTTCATTTTCTTTTTAAATTACACTTTTCAACTCTTTTTTGGAGCTGAGGATCCACATTGGAAAAGCTAAAGCAGAAAAATGTACATGTGTGGCTATTGCCTTCTCTTCATAGATGAATACAAACGGGGGGGGGTTGTAAAGGACAGCTCCCCTCTACCTCCAACTTCAAATCCAGGGCTTAATCAAGACAGAAAAGATATTCTGTTTCATATGTTTAGCGATGCAACCTGGTAACAATGTAAGAGTTTCATTTCAAAGCTCTGCAGGATACTGAAAAATTATTAATATTTTCATTAAGTATTCATTAAGTCAACTTGCACCTGAAATGTTGGGGAAAAACAGAAAATTATTACTTATTGCCTCAATAGAATTCTAATTTTACTTCCAGCTTTTACTCATCAGAATCGGTACATTCTTTCTGGGGTATCACTGCAACAAAATAGGCAAAGGAATCCTTTAATCCAGGAGCCCAAAGCCTCACATTTGCAGAAATACAACTTGATGACTGTTGAGGTCCAGCCCAACCATGATTCAGTCCATGAAGTGTCCTGGAAATACACTGGTTTAGCATTGTTATTTTTATTTGAATCCAACCGACGGAAGCCTGACATAAAGTTATGGGGAAAGAAGTGCCTCTACTCCTTCAACCTTAACTTATCTAACTATTCATGCTGCAATCAACTGCCCACATTCTTTTTCAGGATCCATGCCATGTACGGTAATAGGTCAACCACTTACCTATTTTTCAATTATCTAATTAAAACACTTTTCTTAAGAGTTAGGTTAAAGGGGACCTGTGCAAAAACTACCAAAACCTACTGCTTCCCACATTTCACACGTTTCACAACACTGTTTGTGATTCTCCTCCACATTCACAACCTCTCTAAGAAATAAGCATTTTTAACGTCTCTTCAAGCAGATGTTCTCCAAGCATAGTTTAGACTGCAGGAATAACACTGGTACCAAGCCAGGAAAGGTCTGTGCCCTCAACACATTGTTCAGATAATCTGTAAGAAAAATAAAACCCCATCGGCTCCCACAGTCTTTTTGTTTGTATGTTTGATCTACTTTCAAGGGTTTTGGTCTTCCGAGACAGCAGCTCACTTCAATTGCATGTTTGTTCAAGCTTTTAAGTCTTCTGTGTCAATTTATCCCAGTTCTCAAGTGATGCTACTGTAGTCAAAATAGCAATTATTTCTGTGTTCAGTGCCTGAAAACTTTTAGCTAGTTTATGTTCACTTTCATGTCTAACAGATGCAACACTGGAACCATGGACAGATCCGACGCAGCTCATTGCAGAGCAGAGCGATGCTGCTACTGCTCTTTCAGGCAAGTTCCATGTAGCTGTCACCAAAAAAAGAATAAATCCATTTATTTACCTTCTGAGTACATTTTACACTTTGAAGCAATTTTGCCATAGGCAATAACAGAATCCCCAACTGAAGCAAAGAAGGTTTCTTTCTCTTGTGTCAGTAAATAATATGCTACTGAAAGCGTGAAGTTGGGTTGGCAAGCATCCATCTTCTGTGCAGCACTCTATCTTCCTGGAGATCAAGTGTGCTGGAGCGAAGGCTTAAAGCAATGCTTCAGCAGAAGCCGCAGACAAAACCAGAACTCAGTGAACTGTTCCCTGAAGAATTTATAATCAAGTAAACCAAAGAAAACCAAACAAACTGAAAATTACCAACAAAACATTCCATAGCACTTCGACAACAGAGTCGGACACAGATTCCAGATTTCCTGAGGTCAGTTCTCTGTCTGCTTGTCTCCTCTAGCTGATCTTTCCTCCCCTTGTTTTACCTCAAATATGCTGGATGGTTAACCTAAAGGTTAAGTTGCTCATGATGTAGGACAATGATTCAATGCATTTAGTTCACCAAGCACCCAGCAGGGTAACGAAGCATCAAAACTGCCTTGCATTCATTGCAATAATGCTTATTCTAGAAGTACTGCACATGTAAATACACAAGCAGAAAACCCAGCTTAAACCCTTTATACTAGAGGGCACAGAAAGAACAGAGATTCAAAATTCACAAGGACACAACAACTCCTTACAGAAGTGGCAAATCAAATGAAAATATGGCTTAAGAATATCTTTTAAAATTCAGAAGTAAGGCAAAAGCAAAACATAAACAGTTCAGCCAAGTAAATGCCTTTAAAATACATTGCACAGAAAGCTTTCAGTCTTAGCCTATGTTAACATGACACATGAATTATCCTGTCAATGGTATCCTGAACATTGTAAAGATTCAAACACAGCTGACAGAAGGCAGATAAGCCTCAAACACCAGCAGAGGTCAGGGCATCACCAGGAGTAGAGTCAGGAGTCTAACACAGGAGTGTTACTGCATGATTACAAGACAGCACTAGATTTGCAATTTAACATTGATTCAATAAATACAGTTTATGCTGACATTTTGTCTGAGACAGCACAAATACAATATGGGACAGAGAACTGAGACACTATTTTCCCCCAATAATTTAAGGCTACCTACGAAGCCACAGTGAATCAGAGCTTCATTACACATACACCACAGTAACTGCAAGCCGTCTAATGTATGCTCATAGACTCACCCCCTGCTGTGTCCTTCTGATGGAAATGAAATTCTATACACACTCACTATGTTATTAAATGTAATGAAACATCACAAGAAAACCAACTATTTCAGGCTGCGTACACGGAAGCACACATGAACCAAGGCAAAACAAAAGGGACTCAGAAGTTCCCTTCCTTTATGAGAACTGTTTCTTACCAGCCCTATAATGAAGCTCCAAATAACTCATTTTCAGAAGCACTCCTACTCAACACTCAGGGAGCTGAGCTGCCTTGGAACAAGTCATTCCATCCCTCTTCCATGCCCTCTACTGATTTGTGCAGCCAAAAGGACCATCTGATGATACAGAGATCAATATGGGACAAACAAGAATAACCTGATCTGGTCTTGGATATAACTATGGGGCTGACAGACCAAGGAGAAATACCAATAGTAACTAGTCCCAGACAAGTAGAAATTCAGTTCCAGATAATTTTAATAAAAGCTTTCCATGTTCCCAAAGCATCAGATCCCAAACTTCTCCTCCAACACCCTCCAGCAGCAGCAGGATGTTTGGACTAGGGCCTGCACCAGCTGCTGCCAGGTCCTGCGTGTCCATAGTATACACGTCTCATCAACTCAACAAGAGGTCATTCAGTTTCAGCAGCAGCCAGGATATCTGCCACCATTTCCCAAACCAGAAAAGCCTGCTTCGCTCCTCAGGGGACAGCCACCTACACATCAGCATCAAAGCCACCACGTCACTTGGACAATCCATCCACCCAGCACAGCTGGTGACAGCCCATAGCACAGAGACAATAGCTCTCCCAGGACAGAGCTGGGTGCGCTCTCTTCAGGAGCTCCGTTTCCTTTACTAGATCATATAACGGGTGAGGAAAACTCACATCTGATTGCAACTAGTAACTGTAAGCTTGTGCAGGCCCCAAGGGACCTGTGGGTGAGTTAACATGGCCTTGAGGACCACAACCCTTACAGGATTCAGAACATGATTCTTTGGGAATGCATATCACTAAATGCTTCATCTCCTCATTTCATAGGCATTTGTGTGAAGAGAGTCATAAATCTGTAAACATTCACTCCCTAGTCAAAAAGCTGGATGACACTGGACTTACCTTTTCTATCGCTGCATCATGGACAGGAAGCTCCTCTGGACTGAAAATAAAGACAGAGTTCACATTACTCTTGGGTCATCTTGGCACAAAATCATTTCTGTATGGTCTTACAAGTAATCATTTACAGTAGCAACATGCAGTAATGAGCAAACAAGAATTCAGATCTTTAGGGAACTAAGACAATGACACACAGGAGCTCCTGGGATTTATTTTGGAAACACAGTAAACCGCACAATATTCAGAACTCAAACTATTTCAATCTTAAACCTTCTAAATCAAAGCAGCTGCACAGCTTCAAAAGACAAGGACTTCAAAGAAAGTGTGTTTTCTTCTTTTGGAAAAGCACCCTGTGCTGTACTAGTGAACGGAAAACTAAGTGGTATTTTTGTTGTGTTCATTAAAACACACTACTGAAACACCCCTAAAAGGGTTTCCTCCTTTACTACTACTGTGCCCTGTCCAAGGCACTGAGACTTTGCTTGACTTTATTTCCATTCCCTCAAAACTCTACAAAACTTACTCTGAATAACAGGGAGGAGATGGTAGATGCTTTATTAACATTTAATAACACGTTCCTTTCACTTCTTATCCTAACTCTAAAAACGCAGGTTACGAATTGAAAGCTTGAAAAGCAGCCATTGAACAGATACATTTTCCAGCTCTGTATTATTCTGTTTCATTCTGAGGGCTCCAACTTTTATTTTCCTTATCAAAGAAACTTTTCTTAGCAAAAGCAACCAGACCACTTTGATGCCCAATGAGGCTGCCTTCCTTCACCTGCATCCTCTGCAGCTTCTCAGAACACAGGCAAATAGCTAGGTTTCAGCCTCTTTCTGCTCTACAAATGAAGTAACACACCAACAAAACCCTGCCTAAAAGGGACTAAAAAGCAGATACTACATGAAACTCTTTATAAAATAATAATCCTACTGTGTTTTGATATTATGAAAAGAATTCCTATCCACATCACTGTAGCTTTCTACAGAGAGGACATTAAACCCCAGTATTTTAGACCTGTATCAAATCTGCACAAGGGTAAAAACACACCGGGTGAGGCTACAAAAGGAGTTGCTACTGCAGCCAATGTAAGAACAGTCCGATGCAAAATGCTTGAATTTTATTTGACCTCATTTATTTCATATAAAAGATGCCGTTTCAGATTCAGAAGTTACAGCTGAATAAAGAACCCATTTGAATTACTTCATCTAACAGAAGAGCTGGTTCTAATCAACACATTTTCCAAGACCACATACACAAGTCAAAATTTCCAGTGATAAGCCTAGAAACTTAAAAAAACCAAAAGAGCATTCATAGCATCATAGACTGGTTTGGGTTGGAAGGGACCTTAAAGCTCCTCCAGTTCCAACCCCTGCCACAGGCAGGGACACCTTCCATAGAGCAGGTTGCTCCAAGCCCCTGTGTCCAACCTGGCCTTGAACACTGCCAGGGATGGGGCAGCCACAGCTTCTCTGGGCACCCTGTGCCAGCGCCTCAGCGCCCTCACAGGGAAGAACTTCCCAATATCTAATCTAAACCTTCACTGTTTCAGTTTAAAGACACTGTGTTCCTTCTGAACAGCACTGCAAGAAGCATGAAGCATTTAGAAGCACTTTCTAAGTATCTGAAAGTTTTCTCGACAAAAAATATCAAAATACAAAAAAATGTGATTAGCTTCCAACACACTGGAAATAGCCTGTACTCAAGTGCTACCTCAAGCTGTAAATGCTGTAAAGTTATAGTATTGTGCACATTCCCATAGAACTAAACAAACTGAAAATAGGCCCTTCATATGCCAAACAACAGCTAGAAAATGAGCTTATTTAAACAGAAGTGAAAAAATCTAGCAAAGGGGAAGAAAAAACTCAATTTATTAATCTGCCTGTGGTGAGCTGTCCTTTGCTTTGGTTTCCAGTGAAAAGATTGCTAAGCTGTTCACTTCTGTGGTGCCAGCTGCAGGAACCGCCACCTCACCAGAAGCCTCTCTGACAACAAGACAAAAGTACAGCAGCCTCATTCTCCATGGCCCTACAAGATCACGCCAGCAGCTGGCTGCACACACAAGAAGCTCTTTCTCCTCCAGTGCCGCCAGCAGTATGCAAGACACCGATCGGATGGCTCCACATCCCCATGGATTCACACCGGACACCACAACCCCTCTGCTTCACTGGTATCACTTGACAGGTTATCATGACATTTCCTAACCTGGCATGGAAGTGACTCGCATGAGAAGATAATTAAATCTCATTTTATCACAAAGAATGAACTGCAGTGATTGATTAAGGAGCTGCTCTCTGTTAGTTTCACAAGTTAGCATTGATGTGCAAACTGAATCTACCCAGCAGTGAAAGAAGGCTCCTTTGTCCTGGGAAGCAGACACCACACTCCCTCGCTAAACTAAACTAACCCAGCAGCAAACATCTGACCACATTCCTCATTATTTCTTCAGCTGCACAGCTATGCATTAACACCACATACCTGTGCATTTTCAGCACGGAAATTCCACAGGAGCACATTAAGCCAGCCCCATGGTTTTATTCCCCTAAATGCTGCTGGCAGCTGAGCACCAGGAAAAGAGCACAGAAACCAAGGGAGCTGCCACGGGCTGCTCAGTAATTCACTGCACTGGAATGCAGAAGTTCCTGGAGATCTTCCTCTCAGTTAACTAGATCACACTACCTACGCCCATGTACTCACGTAATATTCAAATCTATCCTGCAAGGACTAAGGAAAAGGCACAGTGGGCAAACAAACTCCCTCAAGCCCCTAAAGATATTTTAAATAAATACATTTTCATTTAGTGTATGTATTTTCTATGCAAAAGAACTTTATAGATTCATTTTGTAAAAAGGATAAGGTGGGATCAGACACAAAATCAATTCACGTCTATTCACCAATGCAATTTTATTGTACCTTTGTTCTTTATAATGATGAACCTTCCCCTTCCTTCCCCAGCCTAGCCAATCCAATACTGTTATACCTTCATTATTTCTTTTAATGCTGAATCTTTTCCCACCATCCCCAGTCTATGTAAAGTCATATTTTCCACTGTTTTTCTCTGTGCACTTTACCAAGTAATAATGTGAAGTAGTAAACAATATTAATGTCACATGGCCACATCCTGCCCTAAGAAGACTGCTCTCCTTTAATAGCTAAAATATAATATTCATTTAGGGGATGCAGAGAAGACGAACAGGACTGATTAATGTAAATAGGTTGGAATCATCCAACACTTGATATACAAGAAAGGACTCATAGAGACACCATCAAACTGAACTCATGGAAGTAAGGTCTCACCTAACAGAATCAAAATCTTAACACTCTGTTCTCCACAAGAAAGAAAGATCCAAACTAGGTAAATTCACCCATTGAATCACACAGGAATTAAGATTCATTGCACGTGGAATGCACCTCGGTCCCAGGCACAAGGTGGTCCCAAGCAGCTCTGGTGGTGCAGCGTTACAAGAAAGGTCTGAACAGCATGTTGTCTACGGGTTTGGGAGCTGCTAAGCCTTAAACCTGCCTTTGTCATTAACTTCACTGAACAAACTGGACACTCACTCCACATGAAGTAATTCCAAACAGACTGTTGGATCCAAGATAAACTTCAGTATGTGAATTGTATGTGCAATAAAACCTCCCATAATTTCAAACATATACACGATCTGTTGAATTTATCACACACACAAAGACACTAATGCACATAGTTCATTAACCTTTAACACATGTAAGAAGTGATGTCAGGCAGACAATACTGGTACATAGTAAAACAGGGATATAGCAAGATTGGGGCATACTGAGGGATGAATGATCCTCAATCCTGACTTTCAGGAAATCAAAACTTTGATCCCTGGAAGATGTGGTCAGCTTGACTCTATGGGACAGGATATTTCTCCTTTAGTCAGGCTTGGGACTTGCTTTTTAGTAGGGCCTGTAGCAACAGGACAAGAGGTGATGATTTTAAACTGAAAGAGGGGAGATACGGGTAAGGAATAAGTTTGATGATGAGGGTAGTGAAACACTAGAACAAATTGTCCAGAGAAGCTGAGGTTGCCCCACCCCTAGAAACATTAAAAGTCAGGCTGGATGGGGCTCTGGGCAACATCATCTAATTGAAGATGCTACTGCCCGTGGCAGAGGAGTTGGACTAGATGACCTCTAAATGTCCCTTCCAACCTAAACTACTCAATGATTCAACGAACAAGCACTGAGGCCAAATCCTAACTCAAATAAGGAGCAGGGTCCACATGAAGGAAATGCACTTTTTCCCTTAGATTATCAGTGACGAATGGATTTTACATCTTGAAGCCTACCAGGATGGCTAACACACATTCTCGTGAACGTTTCAAGATCACTTAAAACAAATATTAATCTCAAACGCATAAATATCTGACACTTCAGAACAGATCTATGGTTCTGACCATTAAGCTGCGTTGTAATCAGCCTCCTCAAGTCCCAGACTTAATAAGCTTACAGCCAGGGACCCACTGCTGCTGTTTAAATCAGTCTCCTTTAAACAGCACTTTGATATATTTGTTCAATATAAACACAAGGAAAGACTTTCTCATATTAATCACTCATCAGATTTATTCTTTTCCTACATTAGTATTTAAATCCCAAATATGTTCCCTGCTGGCTCAAATCACAGCATTTCCCTGCTTTTAGCTTGGCTTAAATAAAGAAATGCAAAGGCTGCTCTATCATTCGCAGCTTCAGTTGAGGATGGAAGATGTTCAGTGAAACAATCAGCAGCCTTGAGGAGTTGATAACCCCAGAACTGTAAATTCCAGAGGATCAGTTCCATTCTCCACTGCTCCAAGTTATATGAACCCTGACATCCGATTTTTCATTGGGAAAAAGCGGCAAAAATTGACTATAATAGACTAAAAATCTTTCTGCTGAAGGTTACTTGCCCAAAGAGCTATTACATTCAAAGTGTCTGTGTAAGTTGTATTTTCATTTCTCGTAATTTCTATTTCAAAACACCCCACTTGCTTACAAACCCTCTCTACTTGCTGTCATCTTTCTTACCCCAGAGGGAATTAGCCAGTGCACTGCGAGGAACTTTGGGGTCCTTTAACCCGAAACATGTTGCAGGAATAAGTGTGATATAGGCAAGTCATTATTTAATAAGTCATCTAAATTCAATATTCCTTGATAACTGAACTCACTATAACATGGCTATTAAGAAACTCAAATCATTACAAAACCTGTGGTGCAGTCCCTAGACAAAACAGTTTCTCAAGCTATTTCTCAATTGTTTTCTCATGCCCTCTTCAAAGTATTATTAAGTGCAATAGCATCACCTTGGATCACCCCATGCACATTTGAACTGAAAAGCATTTTGAAATCCTATTTGGTGTCACATAGTAAATATAAAGTGGGAAAAGTTTCTTGCAGAACACTTATCTTCATGTTCTCCTTGATTTAATCATGTAAAAATAGATGCTGTGTGTTCAGGTTTTCATTTGTGATGCATTAAGTGTTTAAATCTATATGGAAAAAGTATTTGCTACTACTTGGAATTATTGTGAAAGAATTCTTTAAAAATATTTTAAAAAAATCACTCATCTGTATCATTTTTAAACTTCTACGATCAAGGAATTTGTGACTGAAACCCACAAAAACACTACTAAAACATAAAACCTGAAAGCAAAGCGTCTCACAAAACAAGTTTGTGAAGAGTCATCACACACAGGTACAAGAAGGAAGGGAATTCACTTGACAGGTGCCTGAGCAAGAAAAGCTTCAGTACAAATGGAGTCGTTTTGCTGTACAATATAGAACTCGGATTATTGTGGAACAAATTGCAGCAATATTTCAGTACTCTGATAGTAAATGTAAATCTTCCCTTCCCAAGTAGGAGTAGTTTTTAGGCCATGTAATTTGTCAGAAATGAGTTGCAGGAGCTATATCTTTACTAGACAAAAAATCCCATTATCTTCACACTGGGAAACCAATTCTACAACAGCAAACACATTGACCAGGTGAGCTTTTAGGTCTTAGGTCTGCCAGCTTTTCAGTGTCTGACAGACAGCACATAAAACAAGCAATATGGGTAGTTACAACATTGCTTTGCAATAGAATGACACCTTATTTTACATATGTGTGTGTGTATATATATATATATATATAAATGTAAACGCACACACAGAGGCATATATACATACAAAAAACCCATACTGTTTCCAGGTAGCTTTTACAGCCTCCTGTCATAGAATATCTACACTGATCTTTGTTCTAAAGTTCACTGATATCTAAGACTAATTGTGCAATTCACAGGACACACAGCATTATAACTTCTAATGAATATTTCCATGTCTGAATTATGTCCCAAGATGGGTTACAAAGCAAACTGTATTCTGATGTCAACTGAAAAAAATTCATTAACCATTATAAGTAGAAACAACCAATATTTCAATGTCATGTCTTCCTCTAGACCCATGGTTAAGTTATTCTACTCTTAATAGCACAGATCTAAAGCACAACTGAGCACTGAATTCAGATCCTTTAGTCCAAAAAAGTTGATTTTCAGAAGAACTCTGATTATGTTTGCTTTAATCTTCCAACCTTTGAATGGAAATTAAAGGCAACAATGTCATTTGCAAAACAAATAATACTGGAGAAGATTTCTGAAAATATTAAGGGGAAGGTAAGAAAGCTGGTTTTTAAACTAAATGATGATGTTCCTCAGATAAAATTTCATGGATCACTTCTTCTTTCCATTACACATTTTACTTAAAGCAAGCTGCTCTAGTGGAAGGTGCCCCTGCCTGTGGCAGGGGGCTAGAACTGGAGGAGCTTTAAGGTCCCTTCCAACCCAAACCATTTAATTCTGTGATTCTACTTATAAAACTCCCAGTTTTGACCATCTGTGCCTAGCAAAATAACTGGGGCTCTGCTACTGTAATCATCCACTTTGATTTTTCAGCGAATAACCTCTGCACGGTATGGGGGTGGTGACTACAGCAGATTAGGAGCAGCTTGCAGAAGTTTGGTTAAAATTCATAAGGAAGCCAAAGCAATTAATTAACATATGGATAAGCCAATGTGATATCCCACAATATAATTACCAGGAAACACGCTGCAAGAAAGAATTTAATGCTGGCAAAAGACTGGATCGCATGTGACTATGTGACTGGGTTTAATCACAGTTGTTACTTGTGGATTCAGTGGATGTTGCTGCCAGTGCGCACAGCACAGTGCCATGAACATGTAGCTCCTGTCCAGAAGGACTCAAGTAATGCATATTCTCAGAGAGAAAAGAAAATCCCACTGAATCTCAGAGCAATGCCTTTTTAGTAAAGTACTTTCCTGCCTGGGCAAGAAAACTTCAGTGTAAGTTTTTATTGTCAATATTAGAAGTGATCAAGAAATACATAGAAAAGATACCTGTATTTTTACTGCCATATGCTAACATACATGCTTTCTTGGGTCTTTAGTAAAAGATGTGTTCTAGATGCAAACCTTAAAGTTTTCCCAGTTCAGAACAGGAAAACCCTTGAGAAAATCTACAATCTGCTTAATTGAACAGCAGCATTTCTCATGATTTCTGAAAACACTTTAATTGGACATATACAGACACAGAGGTCAAAAACATCTTTTCAGGACCACAGAAATTAGTCTAAGCTACCTTAAAATTCCCAAGAGGCTAAAAGACAAATGCCAAAGAATGAATCTTTTTGCCTTCCAATTTATACTTGATAAATAAATGCCTAAAACATCTAGGATTTTTTCCTAAAGCATATATATATATGTATATACATACACATATATATATTGATTTTAAGACTGCTTGAAGGCTAGTTACTGTGCAGATCACTTACACTATATATTAATAGCAATTGAAGATTTACATGTTGGCAGCTTCATCTGTATTAAAATTCATGTGCTACGCAAAGCATACTCCAACATAAATTAACTAAGCTGGTAGTGTTCCAGCAATATATAGTTGTTCACTGCTGAAACTCAATGTCCCTATGCTTGCTTCTCTTATGAAATAACTTTCTCCAGTCTAAAATTCCACTTTGGTGGGTCTTTCACTTGTGTTGAGAGTAGCAGCATCTTTGTACTTGTGAGAAGTGCCGCCCCAGACCTCTTTTAGCACTCTTAATAATCAAGGCCAGTGAAGCACACCCTCGCCATCCCCAATGTTCAGTTACTTTAATCTTCTATAAATGCTAAATATAGTAGGAAATATATGTGGTAATAATGATCATGTTAAATCCTGACATTTTAGGGCTTCAGCAGAAACTCAAAATGAGTGTGTATCGCTTTATGTATGCTGTATAAATTAAATCATATTACCATATTCAATCATTCTTTCAGTTCTGCTACTTAAAAACTCTTTTCATAAACGGAAGTAGTTCATGAATTCCTAGTACATGATGGGTGATCTTTTACTCACATCAAGTAGAGGCAGCTGTTAACAAAACCACGCTATTTGTCCTTAGTTGGCAGAATTATCCTGCAGGTTACTTCTGAGTTTGTAATTGAGTCTGCAGGGCTGCACTCACCTCATTTCTTTCTGCATCTGCAGTGGATTGCTGAAGTGACAGCCTGGAGTCAGTCAGCTGGATTTCAAATTCAAATTGCAACTCTAGTCCTAAGAATAAGCTAAAGAAATGGCTGAAATGGTGACACAGGGTTAGGGAAAAAATCCATACGTCTGACCACACGCTATTGCAAAATAAGACAGAGATTTAAGGAAGCAGTTGCTGGGAATTGCTATGCACATCTCGTGCTTATAGAAGTAAATTCAAATTCACCAATGCAAAGGAAAGGATTGAAATGCAGCCACCACCACCACAACTGGAGACAAATGAAGAGATCAAAGTTCATTACCCATCATGGAAGCGGAGCTGTGAACTGAAACAGTCAGAATAGATCATGACTAATTTTTGAGTTCTGAATCCCAATTACTAACCCAAGAAAGCTTCCACTTCTCTCCTTAAATAACGTCCTCAGTGCACATAAGGGCATAAGGAAAGAACACTAAATAGAGCTGAAATTTGTGTCTGGGTTGGGGTTTTTTTTAAACAACGTTTCTCCAGTACATTGATTAGCAATGGATATTCTAGAGCAAAATCAGTCCAGGGAGGCGTGTCACATACCAGTGGGCAGAATCCATTGCACACAATGCAAAACTACAGTGGAATTTTCACAGTAAATCTTTATAATGCCACAGGAAAAATTTGATGCAAAGTGAGGCATATCCATGTGTTTAGTAAAAGAAGAGAATTAAGAGAAACACAACTTCTCCAACTTCCAAGATATATACATATATATATATGCATTTAATACAGATTTGTCTTTGGCAGCTGACAGAGGCTGAACTTGGTACACTTTTCTCCCAAGGGAGGGAAGAGTTAAGCAGCACTCCTGACAAGTAGGTTTGACCCTGTCTCACAAAGCTGAGAGGAAAAGAGGAGAAGACAAAAATGGCAGCCAAGTCCCTACTGAATGACCAAAGGGGATAAAAATGCAGTAAGATTTGCATTTATGATTGAACTGTTACGAATAAACATTTCACTGCTCTTTTGCCACATCACTGTAGCACTTCATGTGTTTGGCAATACTTCCTGTGCCTACAAAATTAAGGATAGTGGCTGTGTGTCACTATGATCAAGAACTCTGCAACTCTCCTGAGAGCTCTTTCCTTAAGCTTCGAAGTGCCAACTTTTCTACTGAAAATTGAAATAAAAGTTAAACAAACCCCTATCTTTTTTTAAATACTACTTTGATTATTACCAAGTTACAGCTCCTATGCTTTTTCCTTAATTTCTATTACCAAGACCTTTTGGCATTGCAGCAGAAGTGGTTTTGCCACCTAGAACACTCAGAGACCAATCCTTACATCTGTTATCTGGAGAGACTTCAACTGTGTACCTACTCCAATCACCAGGGTCAGTTGTGTAGGAGTTACTGTTCTTGGACACATGACGTGGCAGGCACACTGTAGAAAGTAATAAGGAATGCACAAAGACTCTTTTAGAGACAAGGACTATTTTCTAGCAATGCTATGCCTAAATAACCAAGAAACAGAATGAGAAGACAAACAGTTGCTCATCATATTGTTCCCTATTAAAAGCTTCAGGGCAAAATAATAATCCGGGAAAAAGAAAAATCAATAGCTGCAGTTTGGGGACATTTAATGGAGGATCTCACAACTCTTGACTTAGCTCTCCACATCTTTGCTCCCCTGCATGCTGCAGAAATGCATTACGGAGCTGATAAAAATGCAACACATTTTAACTAGTAAAAAGTTTGATGAGAAGAGCAGGTAGGCCTCTCTCTTAGCACAAGGAAGAATAAATGAACTCTGCTACTTGAAAAGAGCCTCTGGCAACACAATAATCTTCATCAGCGAACTATTCTAAAAGCATGTGGACTGCTTTAATAGACTCATGGGATAAAGAATGAAAGTATGAGTCAGGTTCTCAGCTGCTGTAAATTGGTACAAATCTGTCAAAATCAGCACAGAGCTACTGTAAGAGCAGTAAAAGAACCTAACCCAAATATTTAAGAGGGCTTCATGAATCGAGGGTGGGGAAACCACAGCTGTATTTTCTACCATTTATACTTTTACTGTACATCTTTTCCTTCAGTAGGAAAAGAAAAACAAAGCCCACAAAAACAAGCTTGAAGAATAAACCTCCAATCTGTCCAAAGTCACTGCGCTGATCCCTGGGTATTTATCAACACAAGAGCATCTGCCACACTGCACATGCATCCACAGTTTCCATTTCTTGAGCAGGTAGCAAAGAAAAAGCATATTTAAGCTGAATCACCCAACATCAGACCAGAAACCCTGACAATATTTGTTATTGCTACAAGACAGTAACTATTAATACAAGTTAACAGAGACCTTGATCATAACAAGACCTGAAAAGAACTCGTATCATGCAGGTTGGAGAAATGAAAGCCTTTAAAAAAATGGCTGTACGTTTTAAATGATGTCATGGCAGGTTTTGATTTTCACAGCTCTTTATGGGCAGTTAACAGGACAATTCAGCTGATGGCATTCAGCAGTGGAAAGCAAAAAGGCCTTGAAAAGTTGCAGAAAATAAATCCCAGTTGCTTCTTATTTCTACATGGTACCTACTGAGCTGTGAACAATTACAACACTTTCCACAATGCATTAGTCAGCGTATGTTAGTCATGATCTATGTTTCCCAATGGAGAGCAGTAAAAATTGGCCTTGAGCTGTACCTGCCCCGAATTCTGAAAAGCAATGCTATTTTCTTTTGCTTACAAAGGCACAAATATGGTCTTAAGAAGTCTTCTTACACGAGAAGGCTGAACATCTCCCTCACAGCTGGGTGAGACAGATGATTAAAAGAATCAAACAAGAATATATACACACAAGGAAATAAAAGATAACTACAATACAAGACAATTAAAGACTAGATAATATCAACCTTTTTGCTAACTAAAAAGGGATATTTTAGATTTTTGCAATGCTTTTTGCTTGGTCACTATCTGATGAAGGACTGAAATCACAAGTTCTGACAGGTACCAAACAAATGATCCCAGCTGACATCTCGCCCTCAACAGGGAATGACATTCAATGACATAGAGATTTCAGTACAAAGCAGCACAGAACCTGGCAGTACATTGAACTGGAGCAGGCTGGTGTGGAGACTTCACTAAGGGAAGATGCCTTTTAGATGTTTGGATTAGTTTTATCATCATTTAAATTTCATTTCTTTTAAATTATTGTAATATTTAAATTAATATTTAACTGCTAGCTGTCTGTGCCATTCGAGGAAGACAAGGAGGCCACCGGACTTACCCTGCTGACTTTTGGCCTGGCGCTGACAGGCCCAAAAGAGGCTCAGCTCTTTAAACATGCAACTGGTGTTGACCTTTGGAGTTGCGAAATGCTGTTTTCAGCTTCTGCCCTAGTTCAGAAGCACGTACAAAGTTTAGGCTGTTTTGCAAACCCCAATCAGCCAATGCGCCTGTGGCCATTCAACCTTAACATTATATGGAAGGGAGGGGAAGGAATAAAGCACTCAGCCCCAACCCCTGCCATGGGCAGGGACACCTTCCATAGAGCAGCTTGCTCCAAGCCCTGTGTCCAACCTGGCCTTGAACACTGCCAGGGATGGGGCAGCCACAGCTTCTCTGGGCACCCTGTGCCAGCGCCTCAGCACCCTCACAGGGAACAGCTTCTGCCTAAGAGCTCATCTCAGTCTCCCCTCTGGCAGGTTAAAGCCATTCCCCTTGGCCTGTCCCTACATCCCTTGTCCAAAGCCCCTCTCCAGCTTTCCTGGAGCCCCTTTAGGCACTGGAACTGCTCTATGGTCTCCCCTTCAGGAGCCTTCTCTTCTCCAGGCTGAACCAGCCCAGCTCTCTCAGCTTGGCTCCAGAGCAGAACTGTTCAGCCCTCTGATAAATACAAGGATACAGTCATTAAAACATATCTTTAAGTATGTGCTTCAATGATGTTATTTATTTACAAAACATTTACTGTCATTTGGATTTATTCCTTTCTTTTGTTGCATTAAGACCTTCAATAATTTTATAACTGTAGAAATGATTCACGAGTGTCACTTCTAAATAGACAAACTGATACAGATATTATTATTTAAAATGTAGGCTTAAAAAAAACCCACCTTTTATTACTTTTCTAGGAGTAGTACGGAACTTGCCACCACCCAAGGAATAATGTATTAATTCTAGTAGCTTTTTTAACCATCCCAAAGCAGTATCAATTCAGCTAAAGAATTCAAGGAGGGGGAAGGGGGAAATCCTGGATCCCAAGGCATTGCTGGAATGTCTGCTATGACCTTCAAGACACTCCAGTTCCCTGAGTTTTTTTCCCTGAAGTTATTCCCTTATCAAGGGCTGCTGCCAGAAAAGCTGCAAACAGAAGTATCTGCAAAGTAAAGTTTCTACGAGAGAACAGTCCACAGTGCAAAGATTAAGAACATCTATGGTACAATTTACGACAAGATGTGACACAAAGAAACTGCTTTCTTTGTGGGGTGCAGAGTGTTTGGTTTTCTGGGGAAGGAGGGTACCAACCACATTCCATCTTTTTCACTTCCAGAAGAGCTGAAACAGTTCTTGTTATGACACTCTGAAGTGATCTGAGGCACTTCTCCCATTCCTAGAATGCTTGATTGAAAAAGTCATCTGTGATAGACTAAGGCTTATCCAAGTGCTGCGGCGGTCCCCAGAGATGGCCTGCTGGACCTCCGTCAACTGCAGGTATAGAACAAACTATCCATCAGATGCAGTTTCAAGCATGGAGTTACCAAAACACGATCACACTGTATTTACAACCACTGGTGCTGGATTTCCTGGAGGAAAAACTGTTCCTTTTAAAAATAACGTGTATTTTCTCATCAGCCCCATTGTTCAATATTCCTACACTATAGTGTGAAATCAGGGGGGGTTTATTGGAAAATAAGCTGTACTAAATAAGGACCATGCCTGAAAGTTGTGAGTAGGGATGTTGCACAATGTAAGCACAATGCACTGTAAGAAATACACTGATCTGTTCTCTCAAGACTCTTGTGGTCCTGACTAAGATGAGACTAAGAAGAGCTCCCTGACATGGGCTACACCCACATAAACATAAGTGGAGAGTAACGTTTTAATAGGCATTATTCCATGCGGTGACACTGAGGAAGACCAACAGCATTTGACAGAAACAAGTCTGTATCAATTAAGATGAACAACACTAATGGAATTAATACTGTATGAGATGGTACTGAGATGATCCAGTGCTACTTCACCTGCTTTACAAATTGAGATTGAAAGAAGAGGGTTGGAAATCCTGCACTGGAAAGCATGAATAGCCATCAGCTGGGACCAAGTGGCACACAGACAGCACGATCTCAGCTACGAGAAGGCACATCAGCATCTGAAACGTGGCTCTCAGAACTGACCTGTCCCTCAGTCATTCAGGACCTCTGAGACTCTGAAATAGCCCGTTTTTCCCTTGGAAAACAGTGCACTGAAAGCATCACGCTCAGCTCTGGGGGCAACAATGTAAGAAAAACGCAGGCCTGTTGGAGCGAATCCAGAAAAGGGCCATGGAGCTGCTGCGAGGGCTGGAGCAGCTCTGCTCTGGAGCCAGGCTGAGAGAGCTGGGCTGGGGCAGCCTGGAGAAGAGAGGGCTCCTGAAGGGGAGACCTTAGAGCAGTACCTACAGGGGCCAAAAGGAAAGTTCGAGAGGCACTTTGTACAAAGGTCTTAAGGATAGGACAAGGGGGGAATCGCTTTAAGCTGAAAGAGGGGAGATTAAGATTAGGTACTAGGAAGAAATTCACACAATGACCTTTGTGGGACGGGGCCATGACCTGCCCTGTGCCAGTTATGGCTGCTCCAGCCAGCTCCAAAACAGCTATAACCAACCCAACATGTGCCAAAGCCTCAGCTGGAGGAACCCATGATGCCTCTACTAAAAACATAACTTTAAATGCATGGCAGCTGCTAGAAGCAGGTGAAATGGAGAGATGTGGGGAGAAGAGGAAGAGACACATGGAAGGAGATGTTGTTGGGAACATGGCTGGAGATGTGGCCTCAGAGGAGGCATACTGTGCCAGGGTAGAGGAGAACACCTCCAAGGGGTCTGCAGCCCAGATGAGACCCAGACTGGGGCAGCAGAAAGACACAAGAAGCAGTAGACCAAACCAAGTAAGAAACGAGGAATAGCACGAAGAAGCCCTTCCATACAAGACCTTGACCCCTGCACTGCCTGTGGCCTCACCAAAGGAACTGGGGTGAGCCACGGGTGACCCAAAGCGAAAAGCAAAGGAAGTTTGTCCTGGAGGCATAGGGAAGAGAAGTATTTCCCCTAGGTGTCCATTAACATTTGATGTTTTGGCGTGTTTCCTTTCTGTATCCAAATCAGCGATCAGATTATTGTGTTAGTTGGCAATAAACTGAATTATGTAAAAAATTCCCCATGTTGACACTGGTTTGCCCACACCACCATATGGCTTAAACAAACCATGACAACCACCACTTTCTTACAGCCTCTGAAAACCAGTAATTGCTAAGGCCGAGCTTTCTACATTTCAGCCAATAATGAGATTTTAACTCGTTCTGGTTCATGCATGCCTCTCAAATACAATTTCTGAGCTACTCTACTGAAAACATACCCATTATAATTTAGTCCCACTGACAGAACTCCTCATAGGTGCATTTTGTTTTGCATAATCTTGTCTTCAACATCTCAAGAGACAGACAGCTCCCCATGGGGCTATTTCACAGCTTAGCATGTTTGCTGGAACCTTCTCCTCAAATCCAACTTCCCTTTCTTTATTCATTTCAAATAACTCTCATTGTTATAATGCTGTGGTAATTCTGACTGAACTTTTTTTCTTGTTCTCTAAATTCACTGGGTATTAACTCAGCTTGGTTTTAAATAGCTATTTTAATAAGCCATCCACACCAATTTCCTTTTAATATCCAAAGTCAACCAGAATTTCCACATTCATTGACATATTGGCAAAATAAAAGCACCACAGTGAACAAACTGTGTTCTTAAGGCAGCAGCTATTAAAAATGTAAGACAGCACTAGGTAAAGATGGTCTTAACTATTACAGACAATAAATAGTACAGCAAGAATTAGAATTGGCCGAAGTTGCCACATATTTCAACTGCTGGTCTGAAATGAAGGTTATCCTTAAGGTGAGATATTTCACCTGAAGGGAAATGTCCTACCTGTTTCCAACCACTAGCAATTTCTACACTGTTCCACAGAAAGGCACCTTCCCTCTGCCACTCAGTATGCTCTCAGAGGAAAAATCTAAACAGCTTTACCCACTTCTACTGGAATGGCAGGAAGACAATAAGAGCTCATCTTCCGGTTCCCCCAGTTTACTGATTCCCAGCTGGACACACAAATAAGGACACTGGGACACCAGAAGAACAGTAGATTCAGACCAAAACTACTCTTTAAGTTGTCTTCAGTGGCAAGCTACACAGGCAGCTTGAGGGCTTCATCCCACCAAACTTATCTCCTCTGCCCTATCAGCAACCAACTGAATCTACTGAATGCACCTACACAGAGCCCAGGAAAGCTGCAGATGGAACACAACCAAGGAGGAAGAGAAGCTTATAAAGTACTGACACTAATCAAGGCCTACTGTACTTGAGAAAACAGGCCCTAATTTTCCATCAGGTTCCCCACATCCAACAGCCTTCTGATACAAAAGACAGTTTTCAGCTATTTAGTATTTTAAGATGTCAGTGTAAACAAGATTACAAATCATTACAGATCTCAAGTTTGATGCAGCACTCAGATTCTCCATGTGCATCAGCCTGTTTGTTAACTTACACTGTAAACACCTGACAGACGGGTCATGTGGAATTACAGCTCTCCCAGCTGATAATGGTTGAGGCTTTTGGTACACACAGCTTAGCTTCAAAGTCCCATAAGAACAGGAGTTTCTCTCATAAACAGCAGATTGCACACGTTCAGTATTGCAGTGTACATGAACCCAGACCATAGTTAAAATCTACAGTGCAATACAAATTGTCTTCTCAGAGAAAGACAGTTGATATGCTTATTCTAATTATAGATCTCCTATTAGGAGAGATTTTATTTCTCAGGAAAATAAAAGCATCAGTTGCAGTGAACTTGGTTTAAAGAATCATAAAGCAGTCTTGATGGCGGTCTCAGGTGAAATCTCCCTTATGACAAGATATCAATTAAACAGGAACAACAAATATCATACAATTAATGAAGAGACAGAGTATCTACATACACTGTTGGTTGATGTCACCTTCATGCATAATTAATCTCTCAAATTTCATCCCCTGAAGTTGACTAGAGATAGAATTTCTGTATTGGTGACTAGAGACATCACTAGGGAAGAAGGAGTCTAACAACTAAGGTCCATCTATCCTGTCCCATCACAAGAACAACTGCAGATGCCCACTGGAGCTTGAAGTTACAGCAAGAGCAGCAGGGAACACGTACACATCAGTTTGCCACTCAGCAAAATTCCATAAGTGCATCTCAAATATATCACAGCACTGGAGCCATGAAGTGCAAGGCTCCTGACAACTGACTGTAGCAGCAACTGGAGCAGACATGAATAATATTCTTCCATGCCTAAGATATAAAGAGCAAATATCATAATACAAGGAAGAGGAAAAGTTCAAGAGTTCATAAGGATACCAAAATCAATAATTCCACTTGCAAATCTGCAGGCCTGATTCAGTTTCCACTGAAGTCAGTGGTGAACTTAAGAGTGGCTTCAATTACTTTTGCACAAGCAATTGGTCTGATATCCACTCTCCATGAAGCATGCCTGCAACTGCAGCTACACCAGACACGTGGCAATGCAGCTGTAGATTACCAACACAAAGACCTCTCTGTGTGAAATAGAATGTTTGGAGGTCACACACCAAATCAGCTCACTGTGATAAAGCAAAGGCTGTCTACAGGTAAAGACTGGTTTAACTGACAGCTTATACAAACAGTGACAGCACAGAAGGGGATCCCCTAAAAACACACACAGACACACTCTCCCCTCTCCCCCATTACTATAAAAGTACATAGTTATTACTAAGTTTTCCACTCATTGCTGATTTTCCTGCATTTTAACTGCCCTTCGTGTATTCAAACACCAATGCCAAAGAATGGCGGAGAATATTGAATAGGTATTACCAAAGTAGCAAGTCAGCTTGCGTTCAGTTCCTACCAGTTGGATATTTATATCTGCCAACCCCAAAAGTCCTAATACTATCTAATATTCTCATCTTCTATTTGGCAAAGAGACAGAGATCATTTGTTGGAAAGGAGGTACCCACAGGGTTACTGGATCTTCTTCATTCTGGCATTTTCTGACTAAGATACAGCATTAGGTCCCAAATCAGCAGAGATTTCAGTAAGGCTACGAAGCACATGAAGTTAAATGATCTTTAGCTTTTAAGGACTGGGATGCACAGTTCTTCACATGCAACCATTAAGTAACCTTAAATGTTTAGGGATTTTTTTTTAAAGATCAATATTAAAACAAAATTTTAAAACTCCTCCCAGTAACTTCAACTTTGTCTCTAACACAGTTACTTGAAATAAGAATTTATCTGCAGTCTAATTCAGCTTGAAATAGATTTCTTATAAACTATCCATTTTCATTCCCAAATACTCAAAACCATTGATACAGTAAAAAGTACAAACAATAATAGTAGCAAATTCTTATTTTCTTTCCAAGCTTGCTACTTACTGTAGAAACCCAAATCTATCTGTGACTTTGTAGAGATGATAGTCAGCATCTTCCCATGGCTCAATCTGTGCACCCTCCCGGCCCTAGAGGGAAAGGGAAACAAAAAAGACCCAAAATGAGTTTTATGACACAAAAAGCTAAAAAACAGAGGATTCAACCACTTAAACTTAACCTTTGGGACACACTCAGTAAGATAGAGGAAGGGGAGGAGAACACTAGTCCTAAACTGACCAACCAAGAAAAAGGAGAGTAGCAAACCCTCCCCCAACCCCTATGAAGAGTATTTTCATCAGAGGAAATCTCTTTTGGTCACTGCTATACACAGAGTAAGTTTCAACCACTGATTTCAACTACAGACTTGTAATAATCTCATACCTGTTGTTAACCTCCACAGTAGTCCATCAAGGTCCCCACAGAGTGCCTTCTACTCATGTCATTTCCATAGTCTGCCTTTCCTGAGCCATTACCTGACAACACCACATGCTGTTGGCAATGTTGAGCTAGTGCCCATGCTGACTTCCAGCAGCTGTCAGACAGAACGCAGCACTGAGTTTTCCCTCAATGAAGCATTCACTCATGTTCCTCTGTCTACTCCAATTACCAATTTTCATAAGACCTGCAGAAATTTATTTCAGCTATAATTTCTTCTGGTATGGGCTACACACAGGTTATGGAGTATGAAGAGAGGCCACCAGTCAAACCACAAAATGTACTGGGTTTTTGTGGCAACGTCTGGTAGCAGGGGGCTACAGGGGTGGCTTTTGTGAGAAGCTGCTAGAAGCTTCCCCCATGTCCAACAGAGCCAATGCCAGCCTGTGGCCCTGTGGAGAGAGGAGCCCAGGCTGGAGTAGGTTTGCTGCAGGACTTGTGACCCCATGGGGGACCCACACTGGAGCAATCTGTTCCTGAAAGAGTGCACCCGTGGAAGGGATCCACGCTGGAGCAGTTCATGAAGAATGCAGCCCATGGGAAGGACTCATGTTGGAGAAGTTCATGGAGGACTGTCTCCTGTGGGAGGGACCCCACACTGGAGCAGGGGAAGAGTGTGAGGAGTCCTCCCCTGAGGAGGAAGAAGCAGAAGAAACAACATGTGATGGAACTGACCACAACCCCCATTCCCCATCTCCCCATGCTGCTCGAGGGGAGGAGATAGAGAATTCCAAGTGAAGTTAAGCCCAAGAAGAAGGAAGGGGTTGGGAGGGGAAGCAGTTTTAAGATTTGGTTTTATTTCTCCTTATCCTACTCTGATTTGATTGACAATGAACTAATTTCATAGAATCATAGAATAGTTAGGGTTGGAAATCCCCAATTAAAGTCTGGTTTTCCCATGATGGCAATTACTGAGTGATCGATCCCTCCTTGTCTATCTCAACCCATGAACCTTTTGTTGTATTTTCTCTACCCTGTCAAGCTGAGGACGGGAATGACAGAGTGGCTTTGGTGGGCACCTGATGTCCAGCTAGGGTCAATCCACCACAGCTGTGGTGATTAAAACCCAGAGCCACTCCCTTAAGGGCACACTGCGCAAAGCACCACTACGTGTAGCATGTAAAACATTTTATGAACTCTACTAAGCAGCCTAATGCTCAGTGCTCCAATGGCACTTATAAAGTCCATAAGTGTCCCAACAATATGTGAACACAGGGCAGGCATTCCAGGCATACTCTGTTCTGCGCTCTTACTTGGCAAATGGTTCAAGAAAAAGGATACCTGGGGTATTGCTTCAATTCCTCACAGGAATCTGACAAACAATGCAGTTCACTCACCTTTCAAGTTCTCTGTAATGATTTAACTGTTTCCATTACCATAACCACAAATGTAATAAAAATTAGAGTACCTCAGATCTCATAGATCTACTGAGCATCCCCAAACACCCCAGTTTCGTTACTTCTAATACATTACAATACCTTAAAATAGCCCCAAAGCAACTTGTCATGCACCTGAAAAATGAGTTGATTCAGTCCTTACCCAGAATATCCCCCATGGATGGAAAACTTACTTCATCCAGAGGGCAGTGTATCACAAAACCATCAGATCGGTACTACATAGAGTATTTTAAACAAAAGCTAGCAGGAATCATGATTCACTTTTGAAACAGACATATTACTAACATTAATTATAAGCTATCTTTAATATTACTATCAAGTTCACTTACTCTGTCATACTTGGCAACTATCTCTGCTCGTTCTTGGGCAAGTTTGATAGCAGCATCCTGCTCGGCATCTGCACCTGTGGAGAATTCAGATGATGCTGTTCAGATTCTCTCCCTTGAGAGCAAAGAACTGCAGCTAAAGACTGGAAAATCATCTTCAACTTCAGAGAGCCTACTTGGATGGAGAAATGCCAACAAAACAATTGTATCGAAGCAAAATGTGACCTTGGTTCATGTCTTGAGTGCCATTCAGAGTAAAACACAATTATTGCATGGTGTCCGAGCTGCTCAGTTTAGAATGTTCCTGGTTTTCCATCAAAGCAGGTATTAAATAAAAGTTTTTTAAAATAAGACTCCACAACTGAAGGACTGAAGACCATGGTAAAAGCTACCAGCGACCAGTTCCACAAACGTCCACTTAGCCAAAGAAAGGCAAAACATACACCAGTGGTTAACGCAAAAGTGGGAACTATTTACAGCATTTGTAGAGAGGAATTAGATACTGCTGAATGCTGAAAAAATACTGCATGACTTCAGCTGAGAAATTGCCTAAGACTGACTTCGCAGGAAACTGGGAAGGACATTGGTATAGGATTGGAACTGCAACCTGGATATGGCAAAAGGAAGCTCAATAGGCAGGAATAAACAGGTATGTGGGTACACAATGGACATCAGTACACTGCAGTGGATTTTACTACAGCAGTGGACTAAAGTATAGATAAAGCTGGTTTGATGGAGAGTAGGTGGAACAGACTGAGTGTGCAACTGAATTCAGCTCTTCAGCTTTGTTCCCTCAGCAGAAACCATCTCTAGGACACAGACAGGAATGTAAAGAGGGCACCAAGAAAGCAAAAATAAGAAAGATGCTGCTTTGCATATTCAACAACATACATATTTAACTTCAGCATCCCAAAACTGATGATTTTAAAACAATGAGGCACATCAGTTTTAATCAATGGTAGGACTGTGAAAGAGTTCATTGGTTTCCATTATTAAAAAGCAACAAACCCCAGATAAAGCAAAGCTTCAAAAAGGTTTGAAACAGTTTTCAAGCACACACTGTTATAAAAAACTCCAGGCATACGTTTTTTCGTCACTATTCAGTTCATGGCAACATAATGAACTTCAAGAATTGTAGGTACCAACCATCTGGGCCATGACACAGAAAAACAGATCAGAAATTACTGGTCTCTATCATACGACTTTGTTAACACATTTGTTCAAACCCACTATTTCTTTAATAAAATTTATCTACAGGTTTCTCAATATTTAGACAAGAAGTTGTGCCAAGGGGACCTTCTAAGCTCTCCGACACTCAGCATGGACTCTCCATCTTTTCACTTGAAGCTGCTGTAGGGGAATGCAGACAGAACCTGAGCAGGATGCCCCATCGCAGACACAAACACACCAGTGATGTTTTTCCCAAGCTTCCCCAAACTGAAAGTCTGACAGCTGCTTCTAAGCTTTCACTTATGATGTCCAGAAGTTACCCTTAGTTATCCTCATTCTGGCCCCTTCTGCCTGTCACCAATATGTGGCAATCGTATTACTCCCATTTATTAGTGAAGACATCAAGCTCTGTCCTTCGTCCCCCCATGCGCACCAGAACCAACACAGAGGTATTGACACAGTTAATCAAGGGAGGTAAAAAACAGCAATTTTAGAACTCCATTTGCTTTTTCTGGAAGCTCCACATCTCTGTGCCACATCACTGACAGATAATTTCCTCCCCGTAAGGTAAGAGGTAAATATGCTCATTTCAGATAGCTCAGCCTTTGGTGTTCAAGCAGTGCACTTGCTCCTCCTGCTCCTTCCAGTGCTGGATCCATCTTTATTCCGAAGCCTAAAGAGGAGTGCAGCGCACAAAGCAGTTTGGTTTCAGGTTTGGTTTACTCTGGCACAGTTTCATAGCAACTGCAGGACTCTGTTACCCCAGCTACCTACAGGAACACTGACACACAACTCTTATACACCAACCACATCACCCTTTTAGAACCCTCCCCAGCACTGTCACCACACAAGGGCAGACACTGAACTTTACTCTGAGTGCATTCAAGCACTACATATTCCCCAACACAGCTACAATAATCTGGGGTTTATCCTTTACTAGTTGTCATACAATGCCCACTAAACCAACAAAGTCCACTAAAGCTACCAAATCTACACTGACATGAAGCAGTAGATGAAGCCAAGTACTGCTTTCAAAGTGAGAAAGTAAAGGAACCATAATAAAAATAAATTGCGTTTTCTTTTGTAAGACACAAAGTGCTTAAAATAAATCTTTAGAGAAGACAAATTATAGTGTTTTCAAAAGTAAACTTCGTGCTTGCAAACTTCTCCTGCACAGAATTCAAGTACTGAGCAACTCTAATGATCTTTTTGCCAATGGACAGTTGTGAAGGAGAAGTTTACTTATTTAAAGCACCACTGCTGCTGAGCTTGGAGAAATGGGGAATAAAATTCTATTATGACTTTCCCAGTAAAGGAGAGATTAGATTTGACCTCAGAAAGAGTGTGGCTGAATAATAAGGAGTCAATATTGTAATACATAGTAATTGATACACACACAGCTCTTCAACAACACACATGTGGTAAGTGGCAGAAGCTGAAGCAAAGTTTAAACCTTTGCTTAAAAGAAATATTAAGGTTGAAAGCATGGCCAGGGCTTACCTCCCTCTGCTCTGCACGAGTACCATAGGTATTAAACTTTGGCATGTTCTGTGCCTCATGACAATTCAATTACATTTAGTGGGGAAATTATCATATTCATTGCCTTGCAAATAATCCTCTTCACTGTCTGCCAGAATCATCTTAACCTTCTTGCTGCGCTAAGATAGTTTAATGTTACCTTAATCCGTCCATACTGAAAACCCAGAGAACAGCTCAAGATGGGGACAAGAGGTTATATTTTGAGAGATAAGCATAAAATATGATTTTTTTTCTTCTAAGAGGAGTTATTTAAATATCCCCAAGTTAGGAACTGCACAATGACTCTTGATGAAGTACAAGCTAAATATGGGAACAAGAAAAATTCTTCATGAAATACCTTCCTAGGCACAAAAATACATTACTAGGAAACTGGAGACAAGTAACGGGTATTCTGAAGTCTCACCAGTTTTATTCAGTAAGTCTTACATAACTGAAAGCAGTTAAAGATGTGAAATAATGGCCAATGCCAACCTCATAAAGTTCAACAAAGTGAAGCGCAAGGTCCTGCACCTGGGCCAGGGCAACCCCAGACACAGCTACAGGTTGGGCGAGACATGGCTTGCTAAAACACTGCATCTGAGCCCCCTCCAACAATCAGGCTTACAAGGTACAACAAGAGCGCTTACAACCCTGACAAGCAGCCATGTCACATATACCTCTTGGAAAAGGGAAATCACAGAGAGAAAGGCCAGGAACAAAGTTTACTGAACAGTTAGCCTGATACATGCAACACTCATTAGAGAGCTTTTCCCCCTCACCACTTGTCACATTAACCTATTTCCTACATTTACAAGTATTATAAACGTGTAAGTTTAGAAAAGCAGCGTGCAAAGGAACTGAAGCATTGGCAGAGGCAGAAAATTGAGCAGAATGTCCCAGTCTGTGATGAGGGACAAAAAAGAACGAGGACTGACATAACAGCCGGTTTAGTGCACTTCTGCTGCACTTCTAAATCAGATTATCTTACTTGTTGGTGCTGCTAACTCGTGACCTGATGGATTTCAACTTTCAGAAGGATACCTGAGGATACGACTAGAATTTGGCTCATTTTGTAATACCCTAATTTTAAGCTGCTAAACGAGACACATGTGGACTGCTGTCAGCCCTACAAAGTGAAAGAAGAACGCTGCCTAGCATCACTACATGCTTGCTTCCTTCCATGCTCTTCTCAGTCTCTCCTTACCTCACCAACTACCTAGGAGATGAAAAGACACAATTCCTTCAGGAACAGAAAGCGATGGTGGTATGTAAGAAATGTAAGTACACAGGGAAAAAATTAAACTAGTTGTACACAAGGACACAATCCAAAACAGCCCCAGTACTCATCTCCTGAGAGAGGAAATACATGCTCTGGAGGTGCCAGTGTGACCGAGTAGCAAGATTTCCAACAGAATTCTGGGTGAATTCTGCTCTCCACAATTAGGTCATCTCTGTATGTATCATATGCATGTTTAAAATAAAACCCCCCATTTTTAAATCATAGCACCCCAGCCTGGTTTGTGTTGGAAGGGACCTTAAAGCTCCCCCAGCTCCAACCCCAGCCACGGGCAGGGACACCTTCCATAGAGCAGCTTGCTCCAAGCCCCTGTGTCCAACCCGGCCTTGAACACTGCCAGGGATGGGGCAGCCACAGCTTCTCTGAGCACCCTGTGCCAGCGCCTCAGCACCCTCACATTGAAGAACTTGTTCCTTATATCTAACCTGAACTTCCCCTGCAGGGATTTTTAATTCCAAACCCCATGTCCAGTTCAGACAACTGATACAGAAATTGACAAATTCACTTCTAAAACTGACAAACAGGCTTCCGACACAAACACAAAAACAAACTGGAAACTCCCAGTTCCCACTAAGTAGCTGCAATTTGAAGTATCTTGCAGCATGAGAGGAATACTGGCGAGAACACTTTATTTTTCCAGAATTCCAGCTTCTTCCAATCCTAAAGAAGAAAGGCAAGAGCAGTAAATTAAAATGAGGAGGAACTATAAATATCAACAGATGGATAATACGTAATGTTCTGTTCTATAAGGAATGAAGGACTACCAGGAATGCATTGACTGCCACAAGTGACGTTATTTAATGGCAAAACAACAGAGCCAAGTAAAAATACACATTGTTCAAGAGAAAACAAGGCTGTGCCCTACAAATAGATGTGAAAATGAAATTGTGACTGTGAGTGAAAACGTTCTCAGGGACAGAAGTTTTTGTAAGCAACCAGGTACGGACACGGAGCTTCACTTTGACAGATGTGATCCAACTAACAACGCAATAATCCTGCCTCTGTGCCACCTTTCCCTTCTGTTTCACAGGGACAAACAGTACCTGCCAACAGACAGCAGAGAGCCTTTGATCCAAGATCTCCCTATCACCCACCCAAAATGCATTTTTTAAGGCTGGGGTAAGGAAGAAAGGCAAAAAAAAAGGAAAAACTAAAATTGGCACCCATGTATTTTTTGTATTAACTGAAATTACCAAACTAAACGCTGAGGATGCTCCTGCAGCCAAGGCAGCAGGTCAGTTCTCCAAAACAGAATCATAGAACCAACCAGGCTGGAAAAGACCTTTAAGCTCATCAAGTCCAACCTTTACCCCAGGACTGCCAAGGCCATCGCTAAAGCGTGTCACTGAGGGCCTCATCTACACAGTTTGTGAACACTTCCAGGGACGGTGATTCCACCACTGCTCTGGGAAAAGGAGAGGCAAATGGCAGCACTGTCCTTTGTGCTTCTAGCAGCCATGGAGCGGCTGGACAGGCTGTGACAGCCTGTCAGCAGCTCAGCTGCTCCCAGTCAGGGGTGACTTACACCAACAGCAGCTAGTTACACCTGGTTTTCATCGCAGAGCCTGACAGAACTGAGCTGCTGCACATAAGGAATTGCCAGCAGACAGTAAAACGCTGGTCCTTCCCACAAGAAGAAAAGCTTATCTTCTTTTAGGTTTATAACTGTAGTTTAAACTCTGCTTACCCAATCATCATTTGGGTTGGAAGGGACCTTTAAAGGTCATATAGTCCAACTCCTGCCACGGGCAGGGACACCTTCCATAGAGCAGCTTGCTCCAAGCCCCTGTGTCCAACCTGGCCTTGAACACTGCCAGGGATGGGGCAGCCACAGCTTCTCTGGGCACCCTGTGCCAGCGCCTCAGCACCCTCACAGGGAACAGCTTCTGCCTAAGAGCTCATCTCAGTCTCCCCTCTGGCAGGTTAAAGCCATTCCCCTTGGCCTGTCCCTCCATCCCTTGTCCAAAGCCCCTCTCCAGCTTTCCTGCAGCCCCTTTAGGCACTGGAGCTGCTCTAAGGTCTCCCCTTCAGGAGCCTCCTCTTGTCCAGGCTGCCCCAGCCCAGCTCTCTCAGCCTGGCTCCAGAGCAGAGCTGCTCCAGCCTTTGCAGTATCTTCTTGGCCTCCTCTGGACTGACTCCAACCGCTCCACGTCCTTCCTAACCCAGAGCTGACACAGGACTGCAGGTAAACTGCCAACTACAGATGTGCTATACATTTAAGTAGAATAATAGAACCATTTAAGTTGGAGAAGGCCTTTAAGATCAAGTCTAACTATCAACACTGCACATCTGCCACTAAACAATGTCTTTAAGCGCCACATCTACGTGTCTTTTCAAATACCTCCAGGGATGGTGACTCCACCACTTCCTTGGGCAGCCTGTTCAGTGCTTGACAACCCTCGTGGTGAACACATTTCCCAATATCCAATCTAAATCTCCCCTAGTACACCTTGAGACCATTTCCTCTTGTCCCATCCCTTGTTCCTTGGGAGCAGAGCGCAGCCCCCTCCTGGCTCCATCCTCCTCTCAGGCAGTTGTAAGCAGCGATCAGGTCCCCCCTGAGCCTTCTCTCCTCCATCTGAACCCCCCCGGTCCCTCAGCCCTTCCCCATCACACTGTGCTCCAGGCCCTGCACCAGCTCCATTCCCTTCTCTGGCCCCGCTCCAGCACCTCAATGTCTCTCTTGCAGTGAGGGGCCCAGAGCTGAACACAGGATTCGAGGGGCGGCCTCACCAGTGCCCAGTGCAGGGGCACAACCGCTGCCCTGGCCCTGCTACATGCCAGGATGCTCTGGGCCTCCTTGCCCACCTGGGCACTAGCTGGCTCATGTTCAGCAGCTGTCAACCAACACACCCAGCAGCAATGCTAACAGCATCCTGCACAGTTCATCCCAAATCCTGGAAAGATTTCTCCCTTTTTCTGTTCCTTGACCCACCCTCACCATGGAGCCAGTTTAAAACCCCAAAGACTGGGAACACGCCAATTTGTTTTCCACTACTTCACTCAAATTCTTGCTTGTTTGCACATGACACATTCCAGCGCACAAAGAGCTACACTGGCACAAATTCCTGTGTGTCTGCAGGCACTACCACTGGCTGCTACACATCTACACATCCAAAGCACATATCAGAGCAATAAACAAAACATTTTCTAAGTCTCTGGTCATATCAGAGTCCCTTTAATACTCAGGCTGTTTATTTTCCTTCAAGTCCATTCCCACAAACAATGAAATAAAAGCCATGACGTGCACTTAATAGTATTTTGTTGTGGGTAGACAATGTTCAAAAGGAAAAACCTTGATAAATGCCTGCACATAGATATTAAGCTTGCTCTGAACAGAAGAGATTAAGTATTGTTTATTATACTTTATTTTTCTGTTCAGACAGAGAGAGGAACTTCTAACATCAAGTGAAATAGTTACTTAGAAATCTTTCCCTTTTACTCAGCAAGGGAAATTTCCTCAGGAAAACAGTATTTCCAGAAGCTAACTGAGCTACATTTCTTCCATCATTAAACATTATTATCTACTTTAATACTATTGAAGTATTTAAAACTCAGTTATCACTGATCAGAAAGGAGAGAGAAGTAAAACAGCACATAACAAACAGCTCAAGGCCAGTACATAAAACAGAACAACATTTTACCAGTCTTTAGATTGCAGATTTCTGCCCTGTCCTTGTAAAGCTCTGGTTTAGTCTTCATGAAGTAAATCTGTGTTTCTAGACCATATTCTGAATCAGGGATAGCTCTCCTCCTCCTCCTCTTCTCGCAGCATTTGCTCCACAGAACCGAGCCACTTGACACACGCTGCTCCTTCTTACAGATACTGCCCCTCTACAGTTACACGAGCAGCAGATCCTGGAACAAAGATGCTGTTTGTACACAAGAAGTGTCATGCAGGCCCCATGCTGGTGTTCTCCACCACAGCCCACAGCCCTGCATTCCAGCTAAGAATAAACAAGAGGATTTGAACAAACAGCCTCAGAGGACGCGGCTCCTGTGACACATCGCTGTTACGCTCTGGGGTAAGAATGTGGACTGGGATTTATCAAGTGCTGCATGAAAAGCACCTTATTTAAAGGACTTCCTAGAAATGGGGCTTGAAGTACCCGGCTTCTGCTAACTACTTAATAAACCATGGAATTCAGTAACTAAAAAACACGCTTTAGATCTCTGTAACTGCTTGGCATTCTCCGCTTACAGGAAGGAGATTTTACATGTTTTCTGTTTAAAACCCTTTATTATTCAGGATGTCTTGGAGACCTGAAATATCTGGCATGTCAGGAGTCGGAAAGAACATTTTTATTGATGGAAGTATAAAGAAACTCAAGATTTAATATTGGTAGAATTCATCTGCATCCTAAAACCCTGAAAAATAAACCTCCATGCCCAATACTAAAAGACACACACATCAGGCCATTCTCCTGCACAGATTTCAGTCCTTATACATGATCTCTCAAGCAAAATATCAGCTCCTATGTGATGCTTACAGACAGAAGGTAGCCAATTCCATTTCTTAACCTAAGCAAATCAGAGCACATATGCTACCAGGCCTGGCTTGGGAGACTTGCGCGGGCCTCCAGCTCTTTCTGTTTTACCAACAGAAAGCCCATCAGTGGGACTAATCAGCCTGGAGAAGAAAAGGCTTAGGGGATCTTATTGTATAAAAATACCTGAAGAGAGGGTGCAAAGAGGATGGAGCCAGGCTCTTCCCAGTGGTACCCAGTGACAGGACCAGAGGCCATGAGCACGAACTGAAACTCTGGAGGTTCCCTCTGAACATCACGAAACACTTTGTCACTGTGAGGGTGACCAAGCACTGGCACAGGTCACCCAGGGAGGTTTGTGGAGTCTCCATCCTTGGAGACACTCAAAAGCTGTGGGGACATGGTCCAGGGCAACTGGCTGTAGGTGACCCTGTCTGAGCAGTGGGGTTGGACCAAATGATCACGATAGGTCCCTGCCGACCTCATTCTGTGGTTTCCTTGCACCCTGAAAAGTGTTAGAATGCCAGGAACAGGAGATCTGATCAAGTGCGTTGGACTATTCTTTTTCTCCCCCATGGAATGGAAAAAAAAGTTCCTTCAATTGTTTTAATGTTCCTCCCCACATCGCCTGGCAGAGCCCTGAGCCTGGAAACTGGCAGCAGCTCCTTGGTCTTTACCACTAACTAGTATTCACGGAGCCTACCCAACCCCAAGCGTTGGTAGTTTAGTCTATGGCTTCACGATGAGTTTACACTGAGCTAGTGTGATATCCACCACCAGACATGTTTACTTCAGAAGTGGCACTTTCTTACTGCCAACATCCATACGCACACAGCAGGAATCTTCCTGCTACACAAAAATCACCTTCCATTTTTCTCATGATAGAATGACTGAACTGGTTTTGTAAATCCAACTACTGACTGTTTCCTTACCTGAAAGCATATTTGTGGGGAAGACAAAAAGATCTCACACAGAGTGACAGCATGAGCACTCGTTCCAGGTTAACTCTCTCAACAGATACCTTCAGCACCTAAAACCAACTCACTCTTTAACATCACGGGTACTCTTGCACCACATACACCAAGCACATTCAGCAATAACTAAGAGGTACATTACACTGATATTTTTCTTCAGTCTTTCAGGTTTAGCATATGTATTTCTGTGGGTGTTTTCAAGTGGACTCGCAGATAAGGCAAGATTTTGGCTTGAAATTTATCTCTATTCAGAAGCAGGAAAAAAAAAAAAGCTAAACATGCAGAAAAACTATTCATGAAAATCATTATGTTCCACTATGCTTTGCATCAAAAACCCCAAATATTCCAACAGCAACACACACACATTCTTTCTCTCCTTAACAATCAGCATTTCTTCTGAGTAGAACCTCAGAGGAGTAGCATCTGACTACCTAGTTGTAGTTTTACTGCATGAGGAGTAACGGGCGGAACATATGAAAGTAAGGATTTAACTTTCCTGAAGAAACACAACTGAACTCTCATCTTAATGGAAATCAAGTTTCACTACAGCAAAACACTTGCATTCTGCAGCATCCCCTGTGAGATACTGCACAGTCACCAGCGGAAAACGGTCACTTTGGAAATCAGTAGAATTAACTCCTACTACAAACTATCTCCAAGCAATTTTCAACTGATCCCCAAAGGACTCAAAGCAAGAGCAAGGAAACCAAGGCAGCCCTGCTAAGCAATATTCCATAGAGGAAGCCTGTGTCAAAACACAAAATTAGAGTTTAGGAGTCCAACATATACCGCAAAGAATTTAAATTAACTACTCTTATGATCTTGCTTTTAAGCAGCAACTGACTAAAGGATTTAGAACTCTGCTAATAGTCATCACTTATTGCAATCTGTCTATGACTATTTTTAACAACACAGCCTCGCTAATATGTATTAATTAACAGAGCACTGAAAGAACTCAGAATAAATCAGCAACAAACCAGAAAAAGAATGTCATCTAATAAAACACAACTTGGCCTTTTACTTATATTTGCAATAATTTTTATATGCATTTCACATAAATAAGTACACCTTAAAACTCAATCATCTCCATCAGCTATGCCTACAACAGAGCCAGCTGGAAGCTGCAGTCTGAACACTCATGTCATCGCCTCACTATTAAGCCTTATGAATGTTACCACGAGGGTTACCCAGTGGAATGACAAGAACTGGCAGGGTTCTACTGTAATTCCATTTTACCAAGTGGTGTGTGTGCAGTCCTGAGCCAAAAGATAATTAATTTGCTGAAGGTTAACATAATCAGTCGCAAAGCCAGTAGAAACCGTAATTGCCAATCTGTGACAAGCTACAGTGAAAGGAGTAAACCCAATTTTGAACAATGCTCCTTTCTTGAAAGGAAAAGAGGAAAACAAACCCAACACACAAGGCACCCTCCCGCCCAGGACTCTGTCAACACCAGCTGAAACATTTATGACCGCTCCTAACAGACTTTACAAATGTAAAGACTTGGGCTGAGCATAATTTGGGGCTTGCCAGTAGTAAAGACTGGTCTGACTTGTGCAACAAGTGCCTCATGTCTTATGTCTAAGCTTAAGTCACCCTTTGCTCTCCTCTTTCCCAAGAGTGCGGTCAGTATCAGGCCTTTTCGACAGTCTATTCCTATTTTTCTCTTTCCTCACTGCTGTCAAAAGGCAGCATTATGACCATTCCAAGTGGTCAGTCACCTATACATTTTGTCTTTAAGGGGATGGAAAGGCTCTGCTGACTGAAGCCATGTCAGCCCCCCCCAGCCAGCTGCCCAGGGGCTGTGCAGAACAGATTTACATTCTTACTGTTCAGTGACATAGAGCAAGCCTTGTTTCTGCAACACATCATAACCCAGCAGCAAAGAAACAACAAAGACAGAGCCTTCATGGACAAACACAGGAGGTTTTCTGCTACAAGGAAATCATTTTACAGTCTTCCAAATATTATATTTCCTGGAACTCATACTGTGGCTAGACCTGATCCCGCTTGTAGCATGTAATCTGTTGCATCTACAGCCCATGAGCATCACTCCCACACCCCCCTTGAAATCCATAACCTTCCCCAGTACTAGTCCTAGCTTTTACAAATAATGACTTATCAAATATGCTGCAAAGCAGTCATTGTGTTATACGTGAAGACAAGACACCTGAGAGAAGCAGCACTGGCAGATAAAAAGCAGGAATACCTCAGGAATTTTATCCTCAACCTAATGCAAGCCAAGTCATCCTTTCCACACTAGCACTTTCTCAGCTGTTTATAAACAAGTTTACCTGAAAATGCCTCTTTTTGTTTGATCCCTTGTATTTTAAAAGTGTATTACATCTGCAGTCCCCAGAGGCTTTTGAAAACTAAAATATCCCTTCTCTACTCATACTTCTTTTAGCCACGACAGGCCACTAAACATACAAGCAGAGTGATCTTTCAGCAAGACCAAACAAAAGAGTTCTCTGCACTAAATTCCCTCTGTTTTCCCAATGGCATGCATCAGGATGACATATAAAAATCATTTTTTTCCCAGCAACATAAATCAAAAACATTTAAAAACATTATCTGAAATTTTGACATCATTTCAGATATAATTTTGCATTTGCTCTATTGTAGACCTTCACTAGCAGTAGACTGTTAATGTTTCCACAGCACTAAGATTTGCAGTATCAATTTAAACACTAAAATGGTTCCAATATTTCAGATTCTGACACAAGGCAGAACATTTCATAGCGAGAGTTATGCTTCCCACATCAACAGACTTAAATAGGAGTAGTCAGATGCCACATGGCATTAATTGCATTAAGTCTGGCAATTAATCATTTTTATCTCAGCATTAGTCAAAGTTAATGGAGCAAACAATCATTATATTTTAAAATGCAGTGTTAAGGTGAAGTCTCTTTCCAGCTTAAAGCATCGCCAAAACAAGGCTTATGCATCCTCTGGAAGGAGTTTTTGAAAGGGGCTCTTCACTTTACAGGAAGCTGTTTCGTTTCTTCTCCAGGGACGGAGAACTTGAAGCTCTCTACTTGCAGAAGTTGCACCCACATTTGTATCATTTCACTGGCTGGAACAGAAAGGTTTGTTCCTCTACACAGACAACCTTTGAATACTGATGTACACACAGTCCACCTCATCATTTAATTACACAGCCAATTTAACTGATTAAAACAGGAAGAAAAGAAGGGCTTGGTTTTGTAGTAGATGTTATTCTGTCAGTTAATAAGACTAAAAAGTTCCAAGCCAGCTCAGAAAAACACCAGCACTGACTCAAGTGACAGGAGTAAAACTCTACCAGCATCATGGGGAAGAAGAAACTCCCCTGGACCTGCCCCGTGACCACAAGTATTACTTAATGGCTGACGCTATGTTCTTGCTCAAACAGGCTGCTGAAACCTTGCTGTTTGACCTCAAAGGAATAGCAGTTACTGACAGGACCAGCTTTTACTCACCAGCTGCATATACACTACCAGTCTTTGATTCTTCTGCCTTCTCTTGGAAGAGACATTATGAGGCACCCAGGGATGAGTCCATTCACAAAAGCATGAGAAAACCAGCCTTCAGGCACTGTCCACACTTCAGCCTCAGTCTCCAGACGCTCTGCCTGTCTGGGTATAGCCTCTGAGGCAGGAGGGAGACCTCAGCAGTTATGTGGATGTTTTAAGCTCAGTTTTGCCTCGATACACAACAGGAAAATAAAATCTTAAGTACTGCACTTCTGTCAGGATAAAAAAGCATTTTTTGCTTTATTCCAGCAAAAGTTATACAAGTTATTATAGGCTCGTGGACAACCTGCTGTGATTCAGTGCAGATCCAAGATGTCCTTCCACCTACCAGGGTGATACACTGAAGGAACCATCAGGAATCATACAGTACTGGCTACAGAGGAGCTGCAAGGTCCTCACGTGTTCAGCTTTAATTATAATCTTAATATAAGTGTTTCCACAAAAAAGATACTGAGTTACATGCTGCAGCTCTCCTCACCCTTGCTGAACAGATTTCTTCAGTGTCTTTGTCTCTGCACTATTCATCTTTGAGCAGATAAACACTTTAACTGCAGTAATAACCTAAATACAAATAGGATCCTCTAAGCAAATCCTATGAAAAGTCTGAATGGCACCAAGAAGCTCCTGTGACACTAAACCCACTCTTGGTGACTCTATGATAAGTTTGAGTAAGTCTGCAAAAAGAAATCAAGGGAGATTTAGGTACCTGCCTGCTTATAGCATCAGTCATGCCTCTGCAGCACAAAGCAGAGTTGCTTTGGAAGATCTGAGTAATCAGGTACTTAAAGTATCTGTCAGTCACTATTAAAAACTAAAATGAAATTTGGAGAGGAAAAGAAAAAAAGAGACTGAAATCCCCTCTAAACGTTTGAAATTATCTTAATATAAGCACTATATTGACGGGATGTTGTATTTATGAAGTGGTTATAGGAAGGGCTGGGAACAAGAGACACTCAAATGAAAGGTAAATGAGTCTGCTGAGGGCAGAAAATGCTGCTAACAGCTTCTTCATCCTTGCTCCAAGAAAAGTCAGTGACAGACAAGGAGGTTCTGTTGTTTTCAGTTTCACTGCCCGAGGACTGGTAAACAGAACAAAGTAAACAGCCACGGCATTTCCCATGTGAAACAGGAATTAGGGCCTTGCTGCCCTGTGCCATTCAGGTCTCAGCCTCAAGCTGAGGGAACATGCAGCAGAGGCTGCTATAAAGCCCAGTGGCATGCCCACCAAATGGAACTTAGGGTACATTCATGCTGGGATTCAGCAATACCAGTACAAATCTGTTCCCACCAGTGAAAACATTTACTAACGTAAAGGACAGGATGCTGGGCTGCATCAACAAGGTCATCACCAGCAGAGATAAAGATGTCATTGTCCCACTCTGCTCAGCGCTTGTCAAGGCCACACCTACAATACTGCATTCAGTTTTGGTCCCTGCTCTACAAAAAAGCTGTGGATGGGATAGAGAATGTCCAGAGAAGGGCCACAAAGATGATCCAAGGACTGGGAAGTCATGTGAGGAAAGGCTGAGAGAGCTGGGTTTGCTCAGCCTGGTGAAAAGATGGCTCAGGAGAGCCCTTATCACCATGTTCCAGTATTGAAAGGGTGGCTACAAAGAACGTGGAGACTCCTTTTTACAAGGAGTTATGGGGCTGATGGGCACGAGTTATTTTGGGGAGAATCTGGTTGGACACAAAAGGAAATCTTTTCACACTGAGAACAATCAGCACAGGCCATGCTGAGATCCCATTATCAATGAGAGGCAAGGACCAAGCTGCAGTGACACAGGACCACAAAGCAAAAATAGAAGGCATTGTTTGAATACTTGCTTTTAAAGGGTAACACAGGTTAAGCAGAACAGAATTCTCCAGAGGTTTGTGATCTCTTATTTGAAGGAGATGTATGTGAGATGTACCACTGGGTTCATTCTTTGGATACTCTGAAAGTGTTTTACAGTAAGACAATTATTACTTTATTCTACTGTTGCACAAAAACAGGTACTTCAGTAATCAATGCATCAACAGATCATTAATACTTACTTCTTACTAATTTTGAGTAAGATTACAGCAAGGTGCCTTAATGACACTCACAGAACTACCATGAAGTTTCCAATTCTACCTCTCTCAAAATCAGAACTTTTATTTCAGTACTGGCGCAATATGAACAGCTACAAGTACTCACTGCAATGGCCTTAGGAAGGTTCTGGTACAAAGACAAACACAAAGTTAATTCTAGTCCAGGCCTTGTGCACAGGTATCAAGCAAAAATCCATCTATTTCTTAATGCTGAAGTCAATGATGCACTAAACCTACCAATGAAGATCCAGCCTTTTACCACACTAGTGTTAAAAAAATTTCCCCAAAAACCCAAATCCACAGCCCCCCAAAATCTGACCATTTGTCATAGGCTCTCATATCTCCTAAGAACATGCCCTGAAATGGCTAAAAAGTGGTTCTGAACTCAGTACACAGAAGAAAGTCTACTTCATCTGCCCTGAACACTGATGCAATACTTTGGCAACATGTATTTCAAGTTACAAGGATTAGATCTAGACTAGTACACAAACAAAGCCTTTTATGGATGTCAGTCCCACTCAACCACCTGTTTCATTCCAAACAGATGCCCTTTCAGTCTCCGAAAACCCCTTACAGAATCCAAACCCACAGTAGGAGTCAAGCCTTGGTTGAGCCCCTGGAGCTGCATCTGGGAAAACAAGCATCCCGTAGCCCAGTGAAAGCAGAGGAACTGCAGAACCCTCCCAAAGGGCAGGCACAACCTGTCCTCTCCAGCAGGGAGCAGGGGAACAGCACGTCTGCACTCAAGGAAGCCCAAGTTGAGATTTAAACACAGATCCACCCACTGTCTGCCCTGTGTGTGTACACAAGCAATAAGGACGTTCAGCACTTTGGGAGAGTTCAGGTTCTCCTTTGTGCTGCCTGGGCAGACCTGGAGCAACAGGGCTGACTGGTTATCCAGGCAACAATGAACATCAGAACTCAACCCTTTACAAGAAGATAGCTTTGAGCTTGGACTCCAACCAGCAGATAGAAAACTTACTGTACAAAGCATTTGGTACACATAAATCACCTCTAAATCCCCTCTTTGACTGTAGCCACAGTGGTCAGACAGGGAACCCTCCCATAGGGTGTGACAGCCATTCTAAAAATCAACTACACAACCCAAAAGTTAAACCCAAAATAACTTGGGAAGGAAAAAAAACCTATCTTGGTTATGATTTTGGTTCCCTCTTACCTTGCCACTTTAGACATTTCTTCAGTATACATTAAAATCCCAGCTTACATTTCTAATGTTACTATAAACAAAGCCAAAGGATCAGCTTGAAACAGGGAACTCTAATGCAGTAAACCAAGGCATCACTTCTGCAAAAGTATTCCCAAAAGGTCTAGCAATAGGATGGGAAATGAAAAGGTTGTTGCTTTAGTTATAGCATTTTGGAAGGATTAAGAGTTACCACTTCAGTGGCATCAGACTTGAGCCTTTCATCACCTCTTCCCTCTTTAGCAGAGGTACAGTTGTCCTCTGACACCACATAAGTCTGAATGTGAGTGACAATTACCAAATGCTTCTCCTGGTTTAGAACAGTTTCTGAAATGAGTTAATTTAACAGCAAACTTCTTGTCATGCAAGCAAGTTCTCAAAGGAATTTACAAAGAATTCAGCCCACCTTAAAGCTGCACTTAGCCTCAAAGTTCTGCTCACTCTTTTTCTCCTTCCCTACCTCACTTTCTTCCTTGGCACATGAAAACACAAGGGGTGTAACTACTGGGCACTATAAAACTACTCACACATACTCTTTATTTGCCAACACCTGCTGTTTTGGAAGGGGACGTGAAACCTAAAAGTTGACAACAGGGACCAACAGTTCACATTATTATATAATGTGATAGTTATATATCATATATATATCATACATATATAGTTATATATTATATAGATATTATATAATGTTATAGTATGTGCTGTAAAAATGTAGAAACCCAAAAGCATTAGAGGGTACTTTGTACCTGAGGTACAATAGGCTGGTTAATCCCAGGGTGGCATTCAAGCCATCTCAGATGTGCTGGTGACAGGTTTCTCTGAAAAATGAGTCAGACGCATGTCCTGGGGGAAGTTCTCTCCCTGATTAAAACACTATCACAAACAGCCACTATTCATCAGGGGCTACTGAGCTGAGGTGGTGTTTCACCGAATCACAGGCTCCAACACAAACTAAGCCACCTTTTTCTTCAGATAAAGGGATAGGTCTTCAAGAGTTTAACTGAAGGCACGGGACAAACACATGGATTTGCACCCCAACTAATCAGGTTTTACTCAATCAAAACTCTTTGGTGGGAATGTAATGAAAGGCTACTATGGTTCTGAGTGCTCCATGCCTATTCAGATGCTGGGGATACAATCGAAAGCTGCAGCACACAGAGCTACAAAAGCCAGAGTTTCGGGGCCAATGGAAATACAGCCTGCCCACTGAAACTTGTACCTTGACACACAACACGCTGTCAGACCAATGATCTGTCTCATGCTTTCTGGCAATATAACCCTTTCTGAGACTAGAAAAACAGAAGAATGACAACAGACATGAAGTCATACTTAATGAAAAGGACAAATGCAAATGGTATGAAAAGAAGACATAGAAAGCCAGGGGGAGGGAGGGAAGGGTGATGTGTTCTTTGGGGAACGGCATTTTAATAGGGTGATGTACAAAACTGCCAGAATATATTTAGCTGACAAGTTAAAGCATCTTTATCAGTAAGGAGTAAGGGACTTAAAGTCAACAGAAATGGATTTTACAAGCTACCTTCCATCATAAGTATTTTAATGTGCAAAACTACAAGTAACAACCCAAAAAGGAAATAGAATACATGAGAAAGCTATTGAGCTGCTCTAAGTTTTTACCATGTTGTTCTACAACTAACCCCATCAGATTTGAGTACCAACTTCCCCACTGCCTTGCCTCTATTTTCACCCTTCCCACCTGTACGTTAGATCAGTGGCATTTTATATCTCTCTGCACACACAAACAGTGCTGAAATGAACACGAAACTAAATAAATCTGAAACCTAAAGGAAAATTCATGGAAATTTCTTTTCTGTGAATACAGAGGCAAAAAACTGCACAGGCTGAGAAGGATGGAGAAGAAATAGGGCACACGAGGCTGTGCCAACAGTTAGTGTAAAGGGGTCCACTGAACTGTAAGTAACTTTCTGAATGACAAAAACACACCACCGTATACAGGCAGAAAAACACACCTATTCTCCAAAGCCCACACAACTGAGACCTGTGGAAAAACACTTACCAGCATGAAAGGGGTACAAATAAGGTGACTCTGAATTCATTCCACCTTTCAAGCAGCTCAATTGAATTACTACAGATACCATACAAATAGGGAGCTCCCACATTCATAAGCTGCTGTGCTGGTCTGACTGCCAGGTACAATCTGTATCACCACTTCAGGGCAAGCAAGGAGAACTTTGGATTCTTGGTCCTCAGAAGCAGCTACTTCTCAGCGAAACTGGTATGTCATTACTACTTCCATACCAGGAGTTCCTGTATGATTTATTCATCATTAGCCATCAGTATTTTAAGTTCAAGCTTGTATGTTCATATAAATAGAATACTAAACACAGCCTTTCACATGGGACTAAAGGATTTAGACCAAGTTTTCTTGGAATGAAGAAGAATGGTTTGGAAACAAACTCAGCTGCAGTTGTTTTACTTGTGGAGGAAAAAAAAACATTCAAAATAATAAAAGAGAACTGGAATAGTTTTCATGTTACAACAATTTTGTAACATTTTTGTATTCAATTACCCTCAAATCTGAAGCTGATTTATAGCTTTTTTCCCATTTTTAATTGGAAACAACTGGTTTCCCACTAATAAAAAATCTATGAACTTAACTGATGAAAGCTGTGTGACAGAGAAAAGGCAGGCAAAAATAAGTTGGCAAGGGGAAGCTCATACACAGTACTGCAGAAAAGTTGCTTTAAATTGAAAAGGAATCAGAAATTGCCAAGAAAGGCAGTCAGTCAAACAAAGCCCAAACCAAATCACTATTAAACAACCATTCCACAGAAGCAGGAATGTTTCAAGATCGGCAAATAAATGTTGTGTCCTCCTTGTCCATCTGCACACCCCCCCCCAAACCACCTCACACTCAAGTGTATTCCCATTAATCCTAATTCAATTTTATCTCCTACAAGCTTCCCATATCATGCTATTTCTGTGGCTACTGTGCAAGAGGGATAATTTGGTGAGTTTTCCTAATGGCAGCAGTAACTTCAGTAGTTGTAACACTTACCAGCTAAAACTGCTTAAAAGAAATCTGTTGTCATACCAATAGACATTGTTTCAAAACCAGTTAGTACAGATTGGTAGTCAGAAGTGTTAAGAAGGGGTTTTTGGACATGGACAGATAAATCCAGCAGTACATTAAGAGAGCAGAAAGAGAACTGTAGGAGGACATCACTCAGACATCCCATCCCGGATTTACTGCACCTGCTGCAAGTTGCTGCTCTGGGCTGTGCAGTAAACAGGATCGTGAGAGTTGCATCACCATCCGCAACAAGAAAATCAGAACTGATCACCTGGCTTGTGCTTCCATCACCTGCAGTTTAAGGGAACTCGGACTGAAAAGAACTCGCACAACACCACACCTGCAATGTGTAAGTGAGCCAGCACCTTTGGTGTAGCTGTAGTGGGTTGTGGTGGCTGACTGCCAGACACCCCCCAAGCTGCTCTCACTCCCTCTACTCAGCAGGAGAGGGGGAGAAAGTAAAATGAGATGGGTTGAGCTAGACAGGGAAATCACTTACCAACCACCCTCATGAGCAAACCAGACTTGGCTCAGGGAAGTTAATGGAGAAGCAATGCCTCCTTCCCAGGCTCAGCTTCACTCCTTCGGTCCCAATTCTTCCATTTCCTCCCCACCCAGAGCAGCACAGGGGAATGGGGAATGCGGGTTGTGGTCACTCTGTAACACTTTGTCTTTGCCACTCCTTCCTCCTCAAGCTTTTCCCCTGCCCCAGCATGGGGTCCCTCCCACAGGATACAGTCCATCACAAACTGTTCCAGCGTGGGTCCTTCCCACAAGCCGTTGTTCCTGCCAGAAAACCTGTTCCTGTGTGGGCTCCTCTCCAGGGGCCCCAGCTCCTGCCAGGAGCAGATATCCACAAGCTGCAGCTTCCTTAAGAGCACATCCTCCTGCCCCCAGGCGTGGGGTCCACCCCAGGCTGCAGGTGGATATCTGCTACAGCATGGTCCTCCACGGGTTGCAGGTGGATATCTGGGTAACTCTCCCATGAAACTGGCACTTAATCTTAACAGACAGAGCACAGACAAACACAAGTTGTGTCAGTCTTCAGTACATGAATGCATTATCTCTTGATCCTCTTTCTGCCCCTGAAATATCAATTGTACTAGAACTTCCACTTAGTCCTAAAAAAAGCTCATGAAGACATTCTGTCCAATGTCAAGATAATAAATCTGGGGTAAAAGGCTACTGATGTTCCATACAATTCTATAAATAGCACTATATAATTCTATAAATAGTACAATCTCCAGATCATCTCTGTTTACTGTTCTCCAATTTGTGTTGGGAAGCAACATGGAAGTATGCAAAACTGGGTTCTTTCCATGTTCAGCTATCTGTGAGAGCACTCTTAAGTTATGTCCTGCCCAAAGAATAAGGCTGAGGTTTGATCTAGCCTGGAAAAACAACTTGCTGAAACACAGAGGGATGCTGGACCCTCAGTCTTCCACTCTGGATCTGTCACTACAGTGCCATGCTACTTGCTAACATGGACACAGTCTGGAAGCTGCTGTTAAATACACAGCACGGGCTGAGCACAACCAGTCATCCTTTGATTTGCCTGAGCATATTTGCTCATTTTTCCCTTCAGAGCCCATGTGCACTATTTATAGAAAGGCTTTACATTCTTATTAGTTGCCAGACAATGATTTTTAATGCATGTTTCATCACTACAAATACTCTTCTGTGAAGCTTTCTACATTATGTAAACCAGGCAATTATCACTGCACAGTTTAGAAGGTCATTCCAACGCCTATAAAATAAACAGTGATGGGAATTGGAGTCTGTGCAGCTTTTTTTTGCTTTGCAGCTATAGATTCAGCAAGCTCCCAACTAGCATTCATGCCACATACTTCAGAACCTAACAAGGGTACTAATTCATGGCATCGAATTGACAGAAACATTTTTATTGATCTATGTATCTTTGCTTTGTGTAACCCACGCTCCACACAACATGCTCTTTTCCTGAGTGATGAGACACGGTGGCTCCAGGACTCAGTGCAGCTGCAGCATAGAGGAGAGGCTTTTCAACACATGTTGAAGTCTTTTCAATGTACAGCTGTCAGCAGAAAAAGGAAAGGATTAGTCAGGTTTCTTTTCTTTTTAGAAGGAGAAAAACGAGGACACAGAGCAACAGTGCAGCCATTTATCCATCACCCAGCAAAGCGCAATGCCTGACATCAGCAGTATAGCACACACCGGGGAGCCCTGGAAGCATCTCAGAACCACCCAACACTTGAAAATGATGAAGAATTGTTCCACTAATAAAAATATTTCTCTATGAAAGATCACAGCATATTCATCTTACCAAAGGCCCTTCGTTAGTACAAACAGTATTTCCTTTTCTGTCACAAAGAGGAAGTCTCAGATTAAGGCAACTTCTCACGTTCCTGTGGAGACCCAGGAACTGTACTATAACTGTTTCCTCCAGACTACTGCTGTTTCCCACTCAAAAAACAGGTTTAACAACAAAAGCTACACTTCTAACAGTGACAGAATCAGTGAACCAGAATCATTAAAAACACAATTCTGAAGAATGCATTTCGAAAAAGAAGCCTGAAACTTAGCCTTAACCTCTGGAAAATAGCAACAAAAGGGAGATAAAGTAGCATGGAAAAGAGTGCCCTAGCACAGTGTAGATGCAGACACGGGGAAGCTTGCCTGTTGACACTCAGGTTCTCCCTCCTCCCCTCAATGCTTACATATTAATCTTGCCTGGTTCTTTATGTAGATCTCCAAAGAAAAATGTGTCTCATCTAAAAAACAAAGGGAAAAAAAAACATTTTTCCCCTCTATTTCCAAGGAAAAAATACATGCCAGTCAATAAATGACGAAAGCTTTGTACACTGTAATGAACCCACAACTTATAGGCCTGTGCCACTTCATTTGAGAAAACAGAAAGATTACATTTTGAACACTTCGCATTCAGATATAACCAGTGCCTGCACTGATGCAAATAGAGGAATGAACAGACATCACTTATACCTCTATTACTGAATGCTGAGAAAGAAAAACACTTCACTTTTGTACTCTTAAATATAAGCCTTTTTTTAAATGAAGCATTAAAACAAAAGGAAATCAAGAGATTTCCTACGATTCCAGCTAGATTTCATTAATATCTACATTATACTGACACATGGAGTAAAGACCACACAAAAAAAACCCCACAACCCACCCCCAAAAACCCACACCAGGGAAGGGAGAGAGAAGTATCAAGCACTCCACACAACCTCCACCCCCCAAGGACAAGTAGTTTCAACCTCTTGCATCGAGATTGTACCTGGCTTAAAAGCTACAAACCTCCACAGTCTTCAGCACATCCTGAGACTAAAGGCACAATTAAATCCTGTATGACTCTTACATAACTCTTGTAGATTTACTGCTCAGGCTGCAAATTCCACATTAAGTATGCACTCAAGCTACTTCCAAGTGGCAGCAGGAAAACACCTGCAATCCAGCAGCGGTTCTGCAGTGGTATCTGCCAAACAAGAACATTAGAAGTCTACAAGCTGAATATCAATGAGCTTCTCCATATGGACAGAAGCTGCTCGCAAGAACTACGGTCAGTGAGCCCAGATACGTTTTACAGCAGAGCCCATGTGTGCACACAGAGCCCTAATAGCTGGCAGGTTCCAAGATTTACATCACACTCATCATCACCGTGGCCTGCAGTGACAAGTTAAGTGACCATAAAATCTGATTCAGGTGTCTCCTTCTGGAAAGGAGTGCAATACAGTGTCTTCATGGCTATTTTATTTATATCGCCAGGTAATAATGCTGCAGACAGTAACAGCAGGAAAAACAAACCTGCATCACCCGGGACATGATGCAGATGCTAGCAGGGTTAGTTCCTTGAGGAAATCATTCCCACCAAGGACCTGCCCCCTCCAGGTACAGCTAGAAAATGCTTCCTTAGCTGCTTTATTAGCAGATACAGCAGTAATCTTGGGCATCTGTGTACTTATTTTCTCATTTCCACCAAGAATTTAATTAACTGGCATTAATTAAGTTTTCTGTTTGATCTGGAAAGTCAGTTCAAACCAACATTTTTATGGAGAGTTTAATATGAATGCTGACAGATAATTCATTTTAGAAGATGTAGCAAGAGGACAAGGGGAAGAGGGTTTACTTAACCAGGGGAAGTGGGTTTACTTAACCAGGGGCAGTTCAGGTTAGATATAAGGAAGAAGTTCTTTACTGTAAGGATGGTGAGGCACTGGAATGGGTTGCCCAGGGAAGTTGTGAATGCTCCATCCCTGGCGGCATTCAAGGCCAGGCTGGACAGAGCCTTGGGTGACACGGTCTAGTGTGAGGCATCCCTACCCATGGCAGGGGGGTTGGAACTGGATGATCTTAAGGTCCTTTCCAACCCAAACCATTCTGTGATTCTACAATGCTTGGGCTTGCAGCAAGAAGGACAGAATAGGGGAACCTATTCCACTGAGAAACCAACATTTTTATTTGCTGTTAGACATGATCAGCTAAGAAAAGAAACAGCTATGTTATCCGATTTGATAAGTGTGGATGCTTTGCAGCTATACCAAAAGATCTAGAAGCTCAACAGGACATAAAATACTATGGACAGGCCAGGTACAATGCCCAGGAAATGTGTGAATTGTCAATGTACATCAAAACACCGTCCACCCAACTGCTATAATTGTCTGTTGTACAACATGCCCAGCTGAGCCCCTGTCACTTTGAAATATTCACCACATTTTAAGTTATTAAAAATAGGCAAATTCATTACCTATCTGCACTGTTGCTTATTCCTATCCACTGCAATTTAACAAATGAAACTGTCACCTTCTTAAGATGTAAATGTATCAAATTCTATGCAAGCTTCACAACCAATAAACATGGGTGCTAGCATTCATATTTACCATTAGAGTCCAAATTTAATAAGCATGAGGAGAAAATACTGGAAACACAACAACTTTAGGAAGAAAAAAGAGATTAAATTAAGGGGAAAAAAAAAGAAAGAGAAAGTTTTACACCCCTGAAAACAGCACATGCACAATTGCCATGATCTTACCAAAATCAAGATCAGAAAAATATGTTCCCCTGAACTATGAAAATGCAAGACACAGAATGAGGCTTGTTCTTCTGGATCCTTCAGGCAGAGCTTCCCAGCCTGTTCGCATGCCTCCAAATCCCAAACTAAAACGTCTGGGCATTTATTCACATCACAATAAAAGCACGAGAGCAGCTACATAAGGAAAGGTAGAGGACACTGGAGCCTTTTGCCATTTTCAGATCCAAGCTCAAGGTCTGGTGTCTATTCCAAACATACTGGACAAGTGCCTTGGGCAGAACAGAATCCTTGTCTGGGCTACAGTATCACTGAAACCAGAAACCCACATGCATTCCCCTTACCAGCTTGAAATCGTGTAACCCATTAACCTCCTGAAACTTGAAGCAAACACTTGACTGACTCCCTGACTCCCCACACACAGCAGTGCTCTTGCTTTCCAGAAAGCCAAGAAAGCCACCTTGGTTTCAGTTGGTCTTTCCACCCAGCTGGCAGGTTCCTCCTGCTGCAGTGAGCCCACAGGGGCAAATCCATGCAAGCCCTGCAGCTCCAGGCCAGCAACAGTCCCAAGGGATACACAAACCAAGTCCAGATGGATTTAACAGCACACATCTGCGTACTGCAACGGGTAAAGATTAAACTGATCCATAACACCACAAGTCTTAAAACAGATTTAATACAAGGCTTTGTCTCTCTTGTTACTCCTTAACTGGAAGCTAGGAGCAAACCAATGAATTTGAGTTGTACAAAGCTCTGAAGGACACATGGGGCATCCCACTGCCCGCAGGACCGAGAACTACAAGATGTGGATTGATTCTACAGGGACTGCAGCGATAGAACAAGGGGTAATGGGTTTAAACTAAACCAGGAGAAGTTTAGGTTAGATATAAGGGTGAAGTTCTTTACTGCGAGGGTGGTGAAGCACTGGCACAGGTTGCCCAAAGAAGTGGTAAATGCTCCACCCCGGCAGTGTTCAAGGCCAGGCTGGACAGAGCCTTGGGTGACACAGTCTAGTGTGAGGCATCTCTACCCATGGCAGGGGGTTAGAAAGAGACGATCTTAGGGTCCTTTGCAACCTCTGTGATTCTATTCTGTGATCCTACGTCCTCTTACTGTAAGAGGATAAACAGCAAACTGCAGCCATATATCATCAGTCTTTTTAGCTTGCATATTGCTTGCTTCCATTTTTTACTATTTTGTGTCAATAAAGATTATACAAAGCTATGCTTCTATTGGAGATTTTTAACCCTAGATGAAGAGAGGCTTGTTTAGACTCTTGCAACACCAGTGAAACCAGTCCAGGCTTTGCAGCTCACTATTGCTTTACATTTGACCATCCTTGGATGGATTGAAATTAGCTGCAGCAGCCAGCAACTCCAGTAAGCGAACCTAGAGAAAAGTAGAGCCAAAACACCAGGAAACCCCCAACCTAGCCGCAACTCACTTCCGGTACTTTAACTGTGTCATTTTATCTACAGGACAGGAATTGTTAACTTGGTAGCTACATACAAATACACACTCACCCCTAAGGAAACAAGAGGAATGTTTCTTGGAGCTCTGGAACCACCACAACACACACACACACACAGAGCAAGTCAGCTCAACTTCACTGATTCCAGCACAGCTGTGATGAGTTCTAACAAACTGAATTTCTGTCCCATCTAGCAGAAACATCACTGAGAACCTGTTGTGGTTTTCCCCATGACGTTACTGCACTGTTCCTTACTCCTCATTCTTTTTCAAACCTACTTTTTTATGGGAATATTTTATGTTAAGTTACCGTATTTCCCATACCTACAAATAAGAAACCTGAAGTTGTATTTTAGGATTATTGAGAATATTACAGTTGACAGTTCATGGGTTTAGGGTCCCACCCCTCAAAAATACCCCTAACACATAATGGAATAACAAATCACGGTATGAAGCTGGAGATCAGTTGCCTTTGCTGTGTTTTCCTTGTTGTAAATCAGCTCATTTCAGTTGACCAACATCACTGCATACAGAAAGAACAAGTAGTACTTCATTTTTCTGTAGCTCTTCTACAGGTAAATCAAATTCAAGCTGTCTGTATTCATTCTGCTAAGCCATAGATCAATTCCCAAGATACAACAGCTAAGTACTTTGTTAAATGATAATGCTACCTACCTAATTATCAAAGACCAACTAAACAGACACTGAAGTCAGTCATTAACAGCTACATATGGCTGAGCAGCACTGTGACCTTTCCTAATCACTGCATCTGGCATCACACAAGTGAGAAGAATGAAATACTTAAAGCAATTTTTTTAAAAAACAATTAAAAGGGCAATGAATTGTCATGATAAGAAATGCGACAGAAAAGCCATAATGGACATATATCCCACGAAAGTTATTACTATTCAAAGTGAGAGACAGTGAATGCCAGCCACAGAAATAGTGTTTTAGTGAAAAATCCTCTAGATGAGTGAGTGACTGTGTGTCCAGTTGTCCAATGATCCAGCTGTCTTGTTACTTGCTTGTGTTTATATCACCATCAGATAGAAGCCTTCATATTCTTGCAGTAGAAAGCCCCCATTTTATGCCAGCATGGGCCAGTATCACTGGCAAAGGCTTCCATGTATCTACTCACATCCCACTGCTGGTTGCTTTTCTGAGGCGGCATGTGCATTTGTGAACCTGCATCAGCAACTGGATTAGTTAAACTCATCAAAAGTAGCTCAACAAGAAAGAAAAAAAGCATCGTTTAATTGGGATCAGCTTCCCAATTCAAATTACTGTACAGCTGTACCGTGCTTGTGAAGCTCTATAGGGATTTGAATCAGGATGAAGAGACAAAGTGAGCAGCAGAAGCAGGGCAGGAGTGAATCTTTGAGACGAGTCACTTCTGCTCCATTAATCTGTGAAACCACATCCAACAGGCCTAACTAATACAGAAATAATGGTATCAGTAGAGCCTGTTGAAATACACTTAAATTTGGTCACATTGGTGAATAATGAATTGAAGCCATGTATATGTACTGATGAGCTGCAGAATACAGTAAGCTATCTTGACTGCCAGGGGCAGAATTCCATATTTAATGACACACAAGAAAATATATTTAACTCCCTGCTGTCAGAGTTCATCCACATTCTGGCCTTATCTTCTCCACTGCCCAGTTAACCTCTAAAAACCAGAGTAATTCCAGACAGGTAGACATGTCTTGAAAACCTTTACTTCTACCCAGCATTTCTCAGTTAAAATACCCAATCTGGATTATGGTGGTATTCCTTCAACAACAAAATGCCCATGGCTACCCAACTTTCATTCATATTCACATGAACTGTAGTAACACTGGTTGTAGGGATGAACTGCTATAGTCAACAGTCTGTCTTCAAGCAAGACATCACACTACATTATCATAACCTCACCTATCTTTTAAATATAGTAACTTTTCACATCAGTCTTTCTAGGAGCACTTGAATGAAAAGACTTATTTCCTACCTCTATCTAGATACAGTCCAAGGAAGCTGAAGTTTTTCTTAGGGTTCTTTCAACTTAAAATACCACTAAATAATGTTTTTGTCAATCAGAAGACACCACAGGGTAGGAGAGGTGATTGTATTTGAAAGAAAAGATTGAGGAAAACTCTGTGTATAATGAAATCACATGAACATGGATTGAAGGAAGAATCACAGAAGATACACATTGGGCTACGACAGACAGAAGCTTGCAAAATTGGGCCAACCTTAGCACAAATGAGATACTGGTCAACGATGGTCAAGAACTTGTCCCAGAAATTCCTCAAGAACTTCCCAAGCTTTAGGCTGCATGCTCCATTCAGTCAGCTTGTGGAACCTGACTTGAAAGCAAACTGCAGTGACATACAGCTCTGCTCTTATGAGAGTCCAGGGCAAAAATCAAGAAGTCCTAAGATTTTGATTTTAAATAGACATTTCCTACACAGTGTTCATTGTATGTAAAAGTGGGGCATTTCTAAAGGAGTGAAACAAATTCCTATAAACAGAAACTGAAAAGTGAAACAAAAATTAGAAAGAGGAAAAAAATGGGTTCTCACATATATAAAACAAAAGTCACCTCAGAATAAAATACTAAATTAAAAAATTATACCCTAAGAAATAGAAAGGAAAAGGCATGTAATTAAAAAAGAAATTAAAGAAGAAAATCAGGTAAGCCTGAAACCTCCAAGAGGAAAAATTCTCAGATGTTGTAACAAATAGAAAAATCAAGAGACTGTGAAAGGAATTTCTGCTGTTTCACCAGTTGCCTTGAGGGAATGCATTTGATTGTATCTTTGCTATCACCAAAGGTAACAAGCAATTACCATGACTACTTGATGTCAGACCTTTATTTTCTGTTCTCTGTCTTGCAATGAACCAACTTAGTCCGTTCCAAAAGAAATAAACCAAAACCAGACCGCAGATTTCTTGCCAAGTCTAAGTCTGAAGTATAAGGTTCTACCATGGTACCATCTGCAAGTGAACTGAAGTGTGAGCTATTACTGGCACACTTAAACATGATTATCCTTATCTGGCCCAACATTTACATACCTCATAGGCCCACATTTCCAGAATGAAAGTTATATTTGAAACGGAGATATCCATAAGCTTTGTCTGAAAGCTCAAAGGCTGTGATAAGATATACCACCTAAAGAAATATAGGGGATCCCTGATGAGCATTATCTTTGGCTTACAGCCCAAATACTGCAGTGACCAAACATGTGCCTCCTCTTGCAATCCCTGAAAAAAAAATCAAACCAAAGTTTTCTCCTAGATTTCTCTCTCACACTAAAATACTGTATGGCTTTTTAATTCAATGATTTTAATTTAGTTGTCCCATCTGCTAGAAGTATTTTAATACAACATCTCTTTTTATATCCTAAAATCAAGGTGATACTGCCGACTAAGTTCTGCTGTGGCCATCTGTAAAAGGAAGGAGGGAGGAAACATGAAAATTTCTTTCTTATTTTCATCAACTTGGATTTCAAGCAGGATTTTAGTGATGGAAAGAAAGAAAATAATTAATGAATTTGTACTCTACATGGATTTCTCTAGAAGCAACATTTGAATTATTTTTCTTGACATTCAGAAAGATTTCAGATCTCGTGGAATGTTTAGTTTGGAATTAGAATGCTTACCAAGAGAATGTTATACTGGCATGATTTAAGTCTTCATCCAAAGAAAGACTTTCCATTTTATAAGTTAAGAAATTCAAGTCTTATGAAATCAAATAACAGCATCCTCTTCAAAATGTCTTTACAACTTCATGTTCACCTTCAAACATACAGAGCAAGTAAAGTGTTACCCCTTTAATAATAAATGGATGAGAAGCACTTTATTCCTTTACATGTGATAAGGGTGTGGGTTTTCCCAACACCAAAAACCTTAAGAAGCAAACAAAAAGCTCTACACATTCAGCTTACCTGCAATTGGGAGACTACGGAACACAATTACAGGGTGGATTTTTTTCACTGCATGTATCGCTCAGCAAAAACCGACGGAAGGGTTTTCTGATGTCAGCTTCAATACTCAAAGACTGAACACAAAACCATAACCACACAACTTGGGTAGCAAGGTGGGTGCTCATGCTCACGCTGCCTAACTGTTTTGCAGGATTTACTCTTCTATTTGTAAACCACCTCTTGTGCTACAGAAAATGAAATTTAATTTAGCTGGCGGCATGGCCCACAGCGAAAAACTCTGGCATGTAAAACACCAATCAGGACTCAGCAGCCATCCCATTAAATCCACATCGCAACCCACAAAGTGTTAGTAATTGGTTTCTTTGAAACAACATTCTGCAAGGATTTCTTCTGTAGGGACTTTCTTCTCTATAGTAGCTATGCTTAACACAGACCTTACAGCAAGCTTCTGGTGCGGAACCATGCGTGCAAAAAGACACTCTTGGCTAGCAACGATGTTTCTATGTCTCAGCCTGAAAGCAAACTTTGGGAAAACCACAAGCTGGAGGAATCCTTTCCCCCACGACATTGTGTACTGCTTACAGAAATGGTTATACAGTTAGGACATTCATTTAACCTTAAAAAAATAAGTTTTAAACTAGGTACAAGACATGAAATATGCAGTTGATACAGGGGCCTTGGGCAACATGGTCTAGGATGAGGTGTCCCTGCCCATGGCAGGGGGTTGAAACTGGATGACCTTAAGGTGCTTTCCAACACAAACCATTCTGTGATTATACTACTTCCCAACATTTGTCTCCCAAGTGCAAGTCAGGCCCCTACTGAAGGCTGGGCTCTTCCTCTGCTCCCCATGGGCAAGGACCCTTCTGCAAGTATCTGCTGTTATTTTCAGTTTCACGAGTTCCTATTTTCCGTGACAAGAGATTTTACAGGCACTTTTCAGCTCTGTTGAAAACAATGAACTTCAGCCTTCCACGCAACAAATTAGATTCTAATGCTGAACACTCTTTTTGAAGGGGGATAAGAGGATGCACCCCAGGAGTGGGATTAAAAACCTTTTCCATCTCTCAACACCAATTTGAAAGCACATTTGTAAACACTTCACACATCATCCCTCTTGTCTCAGTAAATTCACTTCACATTCACACCGGGCTTCCTAGCAACTCTTCCTTTACTAATACATTTTTCCATTTACTGAAAACAATAACAAGAATGAGTCATTCCTGCAGAATACAGCCCTTCACATACACCAGATGCAACTAAAGCCTACTCAGATCACTCTTTATCACACAAGTCTGTCAGCATTTTGCATCTTTTGTCAATGTTTTCATCAGGATGTTGGAATTATTTTCTTTTTCATGTTGAGATCTTAATATTGCTTGTCAAAATGTACCACCAAGTTCTGTAAAAGCTAGCATCTAAATAGCTCAGTTACTAGCAGCTTGAGAATACCACCCAAACAGTGACCCAGAATTACTGTCTTTTAACAAGGGAGTAATACAAACGGAGAGAAAAAAAGCTCACAGCTTTAGAACTGAGAAAATCAGCATTTCCTTATGTTCTTCAAGGCGTCCCCTTCCAATTCCACAGAATCTGTTGCAATAAATAGTTTTTTGTTGTTGTTTTTTGGTGTTATCTCTTTAAACCAGTTCTTACACTACTTCTATAAACATCAAGCCTGACTAGCTCGCTATGTGCACAATGGGCAAGGAGAGCTTCCATCCCCTTCGTTCTCCTCCGATACAGTGGAGTATAAGTACACAAACCAAAAGTGAACAGTGAGCAGAGAACCACAATAATTCACTCTGATGAAATTATACAGCTGTTGGGTGGGATGTTCAACCAATCACTGCATAATCAAGGGAAGTAGTTAGGAAGTTTGGCTTTACGAAATGCCTTTTTGCTTTCCAAAGTAAGAGGGTAACAGCAGAGCCCAGTTCCACCTTTACTCATTTTGTTTTCTTACAGAGGTGTTCCATGAACTTTTTAGAATTACAGCACCCTGATGTTATTAGATGAGCAATTTCAAATAAAAGGCACTTGCCTATAGCCACACATTAGGTGCAAGGGCAGAACAGAACAATGACGTAGTAACTGGCAGACACAGAAGCTGTAGATCCCAAATTATTCATGATCTATGATTCTATCTATTCAATACACAAATCAAGTGGTCCTGGAAAATTAATTCTAGGAAGAAAGGAATGACATTTTTCAGACATCTCTACAAATTATTTACTTTTTCTACAAAGCATATATTTGGCAGTTGCAGAGAATAAAGATGTAAAAGTAAAGATAAGAAGTGTTTAATCAGTTCCTAGTAAGTATGCCAATACCACAAAGGGTGATTCTACTTCAGCAAAGCAAAACTAATAAGCATTCAACACTGATGAAAACAAGAGATGCATTTAATACCAATTCATTTCAAACAATAATTGAGCATTTCAAGTCATGTTTTGTACACTTGCAAGAGCCATTTAGGATTTTGAAGTTAGTTGTAATCTAGAAATAATCTAATTGTAAAACCTAAGCAGCAGCGCAGCTGTGGACTTTCAGTCTCTCATTTCCATAAGCACTAAAGCAGCCTATTTTTGCTCTTATTCTCATTTAGAGCATTAAGACTCTAAAAAAACACTATTCTGATGGGATTACACAGAATGCAGTTGCTATTTTCACAGCTTGAGCTATCTGGACAAGAAAAACATTTTTACCACAGAGAAATAAGGAAAAGATCTTTACACCACAAGTAGCAGTTACAAATGCTGACATTTATCATGCTGAAGATGGAGTTTATGTCATCAGGATTTGCTCTGGGAAAGCTGCAGTTGCAAAAGGATAATCATTAGGCTTAATATAGTTCAAAGCCAAATGATGGCAGCTGTACATGCCACAACAAAAAAAACATTTGTAAGTATCAAGCACACCCTTAATTTAACTACAACCAAACTCCAAGATATTTCTGATTTACAGTAAATGACTCGGAACACTGACTACATCCCGGTGCTGCTCTTACCTCTCTTAGCAGCATCTGTTCTCCGTCTTGCTGGCGACACCAGATCCTTTACAATCTGTAGCACTTGAATCATTGCTCATTAACAAGATCAACAAGATTAGATACTCCTCTAAAATTCCAACAGGTTTCATTACTACATGTGATTACATGGCTGTCTCCAGGATGCTCAAGCAAAACTGATGCAGGAACAACTCATCTACCTTCACAGAAAGATTTCTGCCTGATGACTGTTCAGGCTGGGGTGATGGATTTAAAGTGACTTCAGCAGAAGGAGACAAAAAAACTGCAAGCAGTCCTAAATGTATTTCTAAAGAGCATTTTAAAAAAACTTCCTAAAGAGAATGCATACCAATTCCTCTAAATAAAGTTTACAGGAAACATTCACACCACACAGTAACTAAAGAAAACACACTCAAAATTAATGTGGATAGATGCAACGTACTCCTCTCAGCTCAGCAGCTGTGTCTGCGTCCTCTAAAAGTCTGTCTCAAGTCCTGAAATTCCATGGAATGCTTTAAGAAGAGCTATCAGTGCAGTGTAGAGCCAGCATCAGACCTGCTCACAGAATTAAAGTTAAATCTAGGTTGATGAACTCCATCAGGCACAAGGAAACACGTGCAAAAAGAGTCATTCAGCTCCTTTTCTCCTCCTTTGAATGCACATCTCTGACACCCTCCTATGTGAACAGAATTCTGTCACACCAGGAGGCACACTGGAAATCCTGGGAGTATTTCAGGCGTTCTTCTCTCTCCCACCAGCAGAGGCCCAGAGAACTATTTCAGCTAAATTGCTATCACTGCTTCTGTCAGGTAATTTTAAGCAGACAAATTGCAGTACATGCCCCACACCATTTGAACACCATTTGGAAAACGTCCAAAGGCACTTCAGAAGTACCTTCTGTCACAGCCTTTATGTAGCCAACAAACAAAAATCTTGAGAAATCATGCTTTATAGGCTTAAGTTAAATAACCCTCAGTCCCGAAGAGGCTCTGTGAACACTTCAGGAGACCAAATTCCTTCACAGCCTTGTAAGGCCTTACCCACACAAAGACAGCAATTTAGGAAGCCAACCACAGGCCACCATCAAGGCACAGCAGGACATATTCTCTGGCCTTTAGACCTTCTGTTCCTGTTGCTTAAGTGTTAGACGGCAGTGGGGAGAGGTCATCTCTTTCCATTCTTAGCTGCTGATCGCAAGCTTTTCAGATTTTACATTTGCTGGTCTATTTATCCACATGCACGTCAGTCTCTTGAAACACAAAGAGCACAAGTACCACGAACTCTATTTTGTCAGTCTCATTTACAGCCTGCTCGTTAATCCATCTCTGCCAGAAGAACTAACCAGCCCAAAGTACTACTATATTTGGTTTGGCAAAACAAAGACAAGTTAAAATCATTCCCTCTGAACACTGATTTCTTCTCCCACCCTGCAATACTCAGGTGTCCAATAGGACTATTCTCAATAGGAAGCCTGTGGACAACTGTGCAACTGTAACTTACCTCTTCCTGAAAAAAAGATTCTTTAAACCATTACAAACAGAAGTCTCCACTTCCTATATGGAGAATGATTTCTAACTCCTGCACTTAAACTTAAATTCCACGTTTCAGACAAAAGTCCTTGCATGTAGAGAGGAAAGGAAAAAGATCACCATAAACAGATGTTTCCAGAACAACTGTAACTTCAAAACATTTAAAGAAGGGGTTGTCTTACCAAAGTTTACCCGGAGGTCCTTAGTAATCCCGTCCTCAAAATTACTGCTGTACAAACTTTCCCACCCTTATCTTGCCATTATGTCTTCTTTATTTGGTTGGGTTATCAAACAACTTGCCCTGAAGTTAAAGATACAAACTCAAAGGAACAGCATTACCTACAGCTGTACTACATTGCAAATTTCCTCTAAAAATCTGGATTTTAAGTTTATGGTTCACAGAAGAACACAGTTACCTTTACAGCACTGCTAAGCTTTTGATGGTCCTTATAGAAACATAAACAGGATAGAAATAAAAGTGGGGGAGTGAGGTTGAGTAAAATCTTCATTAATAACATCTGCTTAACCAACTGAAGTATGAGTACACCTTGCAGATCCTGAAGGTGATTTTTAACTGAACCAGATTATCTCATTTCTACAGCAGGGTTCTCAAGTGCTGGAATAAGGAGAGGATGATGGTCTGACAAAAAGAAGCAGTGGGGAAGGCCAAGCAAAGGAAGAGAGAAAGGAATAGAAGGCATGCTTTGTACTTGCTTTTGTGTCAAAATTACTTAAAAAAGAAATGGGGCACTTCAGTAGCAAGGAATTAACACACAGGAAAGGATTACAGCTATTCCTGACTGTAAAAAGGGGGTTGCTCCCTTTTCTTCAAAACTATCCCTTGTCCTGCTGGTAACAAAGATGACAACCTGGAAGAGGACTCTGATGATTTGCAGGTCTAGGGACTATGGTGAGAATACAAAACCAGTACCTACTAAAGCTTGCAGAATAACCACTGGAAAAGCTTTCATCCCACACTCACCAGTACCTCTCTTTCTCCACCAGTGGGGTAAGGATATTTTAAACAGTTAAAGCCTGCTCAGAACTTTTAAAGAGACACACACAAGAACTTAAGCACTAGAAATCATTTTCACACACACCTACCTCCCTTGACATGAAATAATCTCCAGAGACGACATGCACAGTATTTTCCCCTTTTGTCATGGAAAATATCATGTGGAAAGAAATGGAAAAACCCCCTAGCTTTAAAATTACTTTAGGAAAATGTAGACAAGAATACTAAACATCCTGTGAGAAGTGTAAAAAAAGAAAATGGTGCAAGTATGAAGCAGGGCCACGGAGTTCATGGTAAACAATGCAACAAAATTAGACAAATCACTGCAACTTTGAGGAATTCTACAAAGCACTGTAGCTATTTCTTATTCCTCAAATCAGTTTCGACACCTACCTAGACAGTAACAGTAAACCTGCTTTGAAAAGCGGCAATACCAAAAAGGCTTCAAGAGTCTTAAAGAGTTAAGGTGAGGCTACAGAAGGGACACAAAGATGCTCCAGGGGTTGGAGCAGCTCTGCTAGGGAGACAGGCTGAGAGAGCCAGGCTGGTTCAGCCTGGAGAAGAGAAGGCTCCAGGGCGACCTTAGAGCAGCTCCCAGTGCTTAAAGGGGCCGACAAGAAATCTGGAAGGGGGCTTTTTACAAGGACCTGCAGGGACAGGACAAGGGAATGGCTTTAAGCTGACAGAGGGTAGGTTTAGATTAGATATTAGGAAGAAATTCTTCAGTGTGAGAGTGCCAGGGTGCCCAGAGAGGCTGTGGCTGCCCCATCCCTGGCAGTGTTCAAGGCCAGGTTGGGATGGAGCTTGGAGCAAGCTGCTCTAGTGGAGGGTGTCCCTGCCTGTGGCAGGGGGTTGGAACAGGAGAAGCTTTAAGGTCCCTTCCAACCTAACCAGTCTGGGATTCTATGAAACAAAACACACTAACTGGCTAAATCATGCAACTTCACAGAATCATAGAATAGTTAGGGTTGGAAAGGACCTTAAGATCATCCAGTTCCAACCCCTCTGCCATGGGCAGGGACACCTCCCACTAAACCATGCCACCCAAGGCTATGTCCAACCTGGCCTTGAACACCGCCAGGAATGGAGTGTTCACAACTTCCCTGGACAGCCCATTCCAGTGCCTCACCACCCTTACAGTAAAGAATTTCCTCCTTATATCCAATCTAAACTTCCTCTGTTTAAGTCTGAACCCGTTACCCCTTGTCCTCTCACTACAGTCCCTCATGAAGAGTCCCTCCCCAGCATCCCTATAGGCCCCCTTCAGATACAGGAAGGATGCTAAGAGGTCTCCACACCGCCTTCTCTTCTCCAGGCTGAACAGCCCCAACTTTCTCAGCCTACCTTCATACAGGAGGTGCTCCAGTCCCCTGATCATCCTCGTGGCCCTCCTTTGGACTTGTTCCAACAGTTCCATGTCCTTTTTATGTTGAGGACACCAGAACTGCACACAATGCTCCAAGTGAGGTCTCACAAAAAAAAGCCAACCGCAGAGCCCGGAAGCTCCGGGCCGTAGTCAGCAGGATTCGAACCTGCGCAGGGAGACCCCAGTGGATTTCTAGTCCATCGCCTTAACCACTCGGCCACGACATCTGCTACTCATAAGCAATAACTTGGTTATAGTTCACTTTAATCTTTGAATCATGACACCCAGCTGACATTGCCACACAATCTGTTACAAGTGCCATCTCTCAGACCACATCCTACAAAACTTGAACTGTGGGCAAGGATATTTACCAGGCAAAAGATCACAGCAATTCTGACACATACACAAGGCAAACCAAAAGGAAACAACATCATAAATGCAGTGTGACAATTTAAGTAGCTTCTGTTTGAAGGGAAAAGCAATGTTTCATGTTCAATGAGTATCACCTGAATTTCTGCTAAGCATTTTCAGTTTGCTAAGCAAGATCTGGAGCACCTCCTGTATGAAGGTAGGCTGAGAAAGTTGGGGCTGTTCAGCCTGGAGAAGAGAAGGCTGCGTGGAGACCTCATAGCAGCCTTCCAGTGTCTGCAGAGGGCCTATAGGGATGCTGGGGAGGGACTCTTCATCAGGGGCTGTAGTGATAGGACAAGGGGTAACGGGTTCAGACTTAAACAGGGGAAGTTTAGATTGGCTATAAGGAGGAAATTCTTTACTGTAAGGGTGGTGAGGCACTGGAATGGGTTGCCCAGGGAAGTTGTGAATGCTCCATCGCTGGCGGTGTTCAAGGCCAGGTTGGACATAGCCTTGGGTGGCATGGTTTAGTGTGAGGTGTCCCTGCCCATGGCAGAGGGGTTGGAACTGGATGATCTTAAGGTCCTTTCCAACCCTAACTATTCTAGATTCTATGATTCTATGTGCTTGATGATGTTCTAGCATGCTTTTCTCTCTTAACTTCAACAGTGTAGGGAACACAGCAGTCATGCACATATCATCAACCTGATGTAGTTTGTTGGTGTGATAAGGAGCACTTAAACACGATGGGATTTTATGGATCACTGTGTGCAACCCTTGACCTGTCCTAACCATCAGAGAAAGAATGACCTGCATCTGATTAGTCAGCTATTGTCACTCAGAATAAAAATGCTTCATTAACATAATTATAATTAACTGGGTTTTGGAAGCAGTTCTTTTTTCATGAAGCATATTGCCAGGAGGTAACATTTACAGCAGCAAAGATGCTGCAGAAGGATGGATCAGTGGGTATTTGTCGAATGACACTTGAAGGAAAAAAAAACCCCACAATTTAGAATTTCAGTTTGAGAAAAACTTCCTATTTTCTCCTTCACGCTCTTCTATTAATCTGTAATGGTTGTATATTCATGACATTCTGGCTAAGCTTTGAAAGAACCATCAAGAGATAGGAGGAAGAAATTCTTTACTGTAAGGGTGGTGAGGCACTGGAATGGGTTACCCAGGGAAGTTGTGAGTGCTCCATCGCTGGCGGTGTTCAAGGCCAGGTTGGGCAGAGCCTTGGGTGACATGGTTTAGTGGGAGGTGTCCCTGCCCCTGGCAGGGGGGTTGGAACTGGATGATCTCAAGGCCTTTTCCAACCCTAACTATCCTATGATTCTATGATTCTAAGAGGCCTCAGGGTAAAGCCAGGCAGCACTGCAGCTACCCAAGAAAGAGTTCCTGCTTCTTGCGCCCTCACTTACAGAAAGGAAGATGTACAAGCTACTAACAAGAAAACCCATACTAAAGTGGCTTGTGGGCATTCATTCATATGAACAACAGGCCTGCACACATTCCACTTGAGATGCAAAGTTACTGTGATTGGTCTTTTTCCATCTCCCATCAACCTGAACTGTCCAGCTGTGCACAGGTGATTCCACCACATCTCTGCAGAAACCTGTGCAGATCTGTCTTCAGAATCCTACTTTACACTCCCCAGAGCCAGAATTATTTATGGCCTTTTCCCTACCTGTTCAACTCTAATCACAGTTAAGAGACCAGACTTTCAGGCCTGGCACACCCAAAGAAACTGACAGCCCAGAGTGCAGTGGCCAGCAAGGTACCAGCCCAAGATCCAGTCCTGTTGCTACCTGTTTGGATGGAAGTGGGATCAAGCTTCAAGTCTTGCTGCTACCATCTATAAAGCAGATAAACACACACACAAAACACTCCTCCTGGTCTCTTCAGTTCTGCAAAAGGGCAAAGTCTGACATTACAGACAGGATGTGGGCGTTTCCAAGAGCAGTGCTCCATTTGCTTTTTTCTACACCTGTGAATTACAGATAGTGCTTTGGTATGTTACAAAGTGAGCAGGGCATAACAAGGGCTATAAAAAGACAAGTACCACCAGAAGCAAGGGCAGCTGCTCTACTGACCAGTCCAAAGGCTTCCTTTAAAAGCTGCAATTTCAAAGGTGACATGTGGCACAGCTTCCCTCCCATCTTAGCAAATGAGGATTTTCTTACCAGGAACAACTACTATTTCATAAGCACAAGCAAAGCTTTCAACAACAGATTAAAGGATGAAGGATATACAAGTAAGGCACATCAGAGGGAAAAGACCGTTTAAATATCAAACAGAAGGAAGAACATGTTGTAAAAAATTTGAGTAGTGAGTTCAGAGCAAAAAGTGCCTATTTCTTAGAGAAAATAATAAATCAGATAAAGTCAGCCTGGTACCAAAGTCCTGGCATAGCCTTAAGTATCAACAGCAACATCTTGGTTTATAAGACTCCTCTGACTCTTCCTGTCACAACTGGTCTTCAAATCTCTATCTTGAAATACACAAGCACTGAGCTCTAACACAGACAGAATAACATGATACAAATTATTAATAAAGCACCTATAAAGTAGGTTATCCTTTCTTACTAGTATTTTGAATTAATTTTCTGATCTATGAACTGAAAGCTACAGTGTTCATTTAAGACTTAAATAAGCTCCTATAGATGGAACAGAATTCTAGATTTTCAGATTGATAACTAACCCACCCCATAAGTCTCTAAGCCTCTAAATTCTGATGTTCATTATTTTCTACAGATTAATTTTTGACAGTAATGCACTAATGGGAACTATGAAAAAGATAAAGACAGCCTAGTGCTCTCCAAAAGTCTGATCATAGAATCCCAGACTGGTTTGGCTTGAAAGGGACCTTAAAGCTTCTCTAGTTCCAACCCCTGCCATGGGCAGGGACACCTTCCATAGAGCAGGTGGCTTCAAGACCTGTGTCCAACCTGGCCTTGAACACTGCCAGGGATGGGGCAGCCACAGCTTCCCTGGGCACCCTGTGCCAGCGCCTCAGCACCCTCACAGGGAAGCACTTCTGCCTAAGAGCTCATCTCAATCTCCCCTCTATCAGTTTAAAGCCATTCCCCCTTATCCTATCACCACATAAATTTCAGTAGCCTTTCCTGTGAAAATGCCTCCACAAGTGATATGACTCCATTTATTATTTAAGTCATTCATTCTTCAAAGACAACTGCTTTTGGCTCTGCATTTTGCAAAGCATTCATTAAAATAATAAATATGTCAGTACTGCTTCATCCAACAGATTTTGCACTGACTTAGGAATATTTTACCTTCATTTTCAGCACTTTTTTTCACCATTTTCAAAGCATGAAAGTATGGCTGCAGGTTCTAAAGCAAACTGATTTAGATATACGAGTCTCTCTTAGAAGACATCTTCTTGGAAGCAGAAAGTAGCTCGATCTAGAGGCTGAAAAAGTAATAAGTAATTGTAAGAGAAAGCTATCTAAGTGAAGGCTGATTAAAAAGCATGAGAGGCATTTGTTCACATTTTTTCAAAGTCGGTTTTCTTTCTCCTTTAAACATATAAGAAATCTGCTCATTAAATTCAAGATGATGATGGAGAACTCCAATAAATGGTCAATGAAATTAATTCCACCTATTCCAGGCAAAAAATTCTGAACTCAAAAAAAGGAAAACAAATGCTAAAAACAGGGGAAGGGGAAGACAGAAAAACATACAGCTAAGTTCCATATGTTATTGCACACAGTGAAACTACACATTGCAAACTCCCAACATTGAACAATACTCTTACCCTTCTCAGTCCATTCACATTTGTTTTTACCCTCTAGCTCTTGCTACAAGACCTGGGCATCTCAGCAACACTGCTGGCAGATAAACTCTTCCAGACAGAGCCCAGAAGCAGCAGTGTGAAACACACTTGATTCAGCTTTGCTTTAAGACAATCAAACTATCAAAATGAAGAACATCTCACCTACCTATTACATGAGCAAAGGTGGAGGAATTGTACATGCCTTAGTGACTAAGTCTTAGTTTTGGCAGACAGAAGACAGATGCACATTTCCTGTTCTCCGCACTCTCTCTGTAGCTGCCAATTTTTAGCCAGAAACTGCCCAGAGTCCACACAAAAAGGGACTGAACCACAACACTCTACTCAAGGTTAGTCAGGCATCGTAATCTAACATTTTAACTACCAATGGTACTACACCAGTGCTAAAGGAAGAGAAAAAGAAGTACCATCATCCTCCATTTGGCAGCAGATTTATCCTTGACCTTGATCTTCCCAGTTTCACTGACCAGCACACAGGTAACCTGACCTTGCCAGACCACTGAATATACAGCATTAAACAAAAACACATATTAAGAGTTAGAGCTCCAAAACATAGGGTAGATTAGATATAAGGAATAAATTCTTTACTATGAGGGTGCTGAGGCGCTGGCACAGGGTGCCCAGAGAAGCTGTGGCTGCCCCATCCCTGTCAGTGCTCAGGGCCAGGTTGGATGGGGCTTGCAGCAAGCTGCTCTAGTGGAAGGTGTCTCTGCCCGTGGCAGGGGTTGGAACTGGATGATCTTTAAGCTCCCTTCCAACCTAAACCATTTTATGATTCTATGGTAGATGTTCCACTCAATGACTGATGCATTAAGAAGAAATACCAACACCACCCAAGAGCCTTATGTTGAGTTTCACATAAATATTATTTCTTTGAGCTTGTTTTATCACATGGGGAATAAACAAACCTTGAAACGCCACTAAAAGTGACTCAGTAGCCTTTGCTCTAAAAAGTACTACTTTCATACCATAGTGTGACAGTAAAAACTATGGATATTTTTTGTAATTGCTTCTGGCATAGAAAAGCACATGGAGGAAGTGGGGAGGAAATAACAAGCAAGACTGACACTTTCCAGTTTGTAGTTAACCTTCTCAAGGCAAACTACAAACCTAAATTTGCCTCTCCCAGTTTCCAAGACCAACCCTGATGTCTTTGAAACACCCTTACACTAACTCGCTGTAACTTGATGAGGCAGGGAGAAGAAATAGGAAGCTAAAAGCTTGCCTAGTTTAAAACCAGATATAATGTAATATGAAAATATAGCTACTCTGAAGCATGCAAGGCAAGCTGGGTCTGTAGAACAGGCTTGATGCAAATTATGGCTGTAGCACAGCACCATAAGAGCAGAGAGCTGCAGCTGACAAGTCACTCAAGAAAGTGAGCTTGGGGGATGGCAGGGAAGGAGGGGTATGTCACAGTGTTCATACAACTCAAATACTAGCATCCCAAAGTAAATCTTCTCCTGCAGCACTTCACAACATTCTACTACCAAAAAAAAAAAAAAAAAAAAAAAGAGAGGAAAGGAAAAAGCTTTATATTGAATGCAAGAGCACACATTCTGGTGAGAGACTTGTTTCCTGATGTCTACAAGTTCTGGGAAGTTGGACTGCTGCTCAAAAGAGCTCTGAGGGAGCCTTTCAGCAACCTACCAGGGAATTAGGGAGGGTTTCAAAGAGCTTTTCAAGGGTAACACAGAAAGACTGCATTCAAGAATCCTCTCCTATGACAAACCAATGTGCTTTATTAAAACAAAGTGCCCTTTTATATTAATGATCTATTAGATTAATGACTGCACTGGCCAAATACGCCTTGCATTCCAGAGAATATTTATGTTACATGAAATAAAACAGGGGAAATGAAAAGAAGGAAAACAGAAGAGGAAACTGCAACATAGCAGCTACCAAAGCAGCTTGGATGCCCTACACAGCTTTCTGCTTCCTTCAGGAATTCTAAGCAGGATAGGTACAGGTTTACCAATAGCCTTGAAAAGATTCCAGCACCATCCTGTCATTCTTCCACATTATTTTAAGCATTAAAATCTCATCATTATAGGGGGCTTTTATGCAATAAGAGATTAAACAAACCTTATAATCAGCTGATTGATAGGGTATCACCTAAGTGCAGCTCCTTTGTTTACACAGACATCTGCAACCATCCTTTAAACAGAGAAACAACAACAGATTTGATAGTTTAAGCACACAAAAGATCTTAACCTTAAACAAAGATGGAGCCAGTAACCCTTCTGGGACTGCTGGTATAACCCCACTGATGGCAACAATCCAAATGTTTTTCACCCGTGCTACAAATCAAAGTTATTTCCTATCAAAAATTGGGTAAAGAATGACAGAGTTTTTCTTGAAACATGGTCTATTCAGCTTAAAATAACCACGCATCTTGTACTTCATGCATTTTGTTGCTGGAATATGCATGCAAGTAATGGAATATAACATAAAATGAGGCTGCAGCTCACTTGTTTTTATAATCAGTGGCAAAGTTACACTTATGAGCAGCAATAGCTTCACTTTTCCAACACAGTAGCACATATTACTCAATCACTTGTACAGAAAGGGAGAACAATATGAGTCACACAGGCAAGGAAAGTCCTCTAAATACCTCACTTAACACTGCTATTGGAAAGGTTCTTCTTCAGCCCATTTCTAATCCCTCATCTGACTCAGCTGCTGTTTTGTGAATTCTCCAATTCAATAGGAAATTATAACACCAGTCGGGAGCTTCCTACTGCAGCCTCCATGCAGTTGCTAGAACACTGCTCTGTGTCTGCATGCGAAGAGGGGGAGTCTGCCTAAACAGCTACATTTACAGCTCTCGCTTTTCATCTCTGTTTCAGCTGTGAGTTCCTGCATCCTTCCCCCTCCAGAATGTACTTGAACACCACCCTCAACTTATCACAGGATGAATAGGATCCCAGAAATATGAATTGCTTACATAGTGGTGGATACTTGATACTCACTCCAGAGAACAAAGTTACAGTGTTCATTTGCTACTCTCTGCTACAGGAGTACCAAAGACCCACAATAAAGGCATTATTTTGCAACATCCTATATAAAGAAGTAGAGACAGGCTCAAAGACTAAGATTTAAATAAAAACCCCTGTAACAGGAGAATATTATCATGCCAAAACCCTGTACTTCTGTGTATGCAAGTTAGTCATAATACTTCATCAGTCCTTACTGGCCACCAACCAAAACAGTGAGAGGCAAACTCAGAAAGATTACTCCCTCCCTCTACATATACACACATAGAAAAAAGAATGTTATATAAATTATACACTTACACAAAATACAATAGAATAAAAATATATAATACAAATGTCACATGCATTCTTGCAGCCCCCTTCAGATACTGGAAGGCTGCTCTGAGGTCTCCACACAGCCTGCTCTTATTTATTATAAATAAATAAATAAATCTGAAAAGTCTGCTTAACTACAGAAAAATTTCAAAAAGCTTTCAGTTGTGTTCTGATATATTTAGATAGCTATCAGCAAAGAAGAAAAATTCACATAGTCTGAAAAGTTGCATCATTCTGTTGACTGGATAAGTAAGAAGAAATCAAACATTATAGAATACAAATATTAAGAAACAAGTAAGTTTCTACTAACATGCCAACACTTCCTCAATGCGATGCATCAGTTCTGTGCATGTGAAGTATTTGGGTTTATACTTTCTTGCTACTGATGCACTCTCCCTATTTAGAGGAGCGGTTTCACTTCAGCACTGGTGAGAAACTGGGTCATCTAAGATCTGATTAGCCCTCTGGAGATGCCTCTCTGCACTTAGTATAGAGGAAGTCTGAGATTACCACATTCCTAAACAACTTGACCTACAGTTCCATACAAGCTTCAAGGGAAAAACAGCATTACTACAGTCTCACCCACCAACCACTTATTCTAACCCGTGTTCTCTTCCTGCTTTACAGCAGCACAACCATTCATGCAGCTATGCAGCAAACAGCTTTAGGAGCCCACCCAATTCAAACCAAATTCCTGAATGCTCACACAACATGGAAGAATGTAGGAATTCAGAAAGGGAAAGGGCACCACCCCCTCTACTGGCATCAACAATATGTTACAGGGATCATGAATAAAGACCCTCAGTTCAGCTTCAGCTCCTAGAGGCCAGACTTGTACTAATGAAACTCAACCCTGCCCAAAAGTTTGCTGCAAGTCCATACAAGTTTCTGTAACCCATTAACTCTGACCTCTGAATCCACATTTTAACCCAGAAAACTACTATCTCCAGCAAGCTTGCTGTTAGTGCTCCTCGACCAGCTGCACTACACTGCAGGGCCAGCCAGCACATACAGCAGTACAGAGTCTGAAGGAAACAGAAGTGAAAAGTTAAGACAACACAGAAGCGTAACAGCAGAGCAAGTTCAAGAATGGTTAAGAGCTTCTCCTGACCACTAGGTTCAGAAGCCAAACAACTTAGTACACATGTATTTTTCATGCTTCATCCTCTCACTACAGAAAAACAAATAGTTACTACACTACTACTTCTGATGCAAGCACTCATGTGTCACTACAGTTACATACAGTGGTAAACTCCACGGACAGTCTCGAGAAAAAACAGAGCAAACATTATTTTTATGGGGTTGTTTTTATGGGGTTGTTACAAGGGCTTACTATTTTAAACATCTTGTGGGTTTTATTCTTTTTCAGATAGTTGAATTGCAGGGGGAGTTACTATTATTTAACTCTTAAAGTATTTTAAATGTATCCCAAGTCTTCAAACTAACCTTTTCCAACTCTGCCTTATGGCCCTTTATCCCCTATGCCCTATACTTCTTTATCATTCAGATCTTTAGTTTCTCATAAAGAATGACTATTTCAAATCTCAGTAAAGCTGACCTAGAAGACAAATGCTTCTTCCACGTTCTCAAGTCACAGTATTTATAGATTAGAAGACAATTGTGCTATGAAGTCAGAAGAACTACTAAAGAAAATACTTCACATTCTCTATCTTCAAGCTTGTATTTTATAAACAGCTTTTCAGGGTTCATGGTTCAAAAGCAAAACAAAAAATAGCATGTAATAACATAATCCAATATCCTTTAGCTATTCATTATTATACTTCATTCAAGAAGTATTTTAGCAATTAACAGTTTGACTTGGTTCTCAGTTCAAATTCATTCTGGCATACAGAGAGGGTAGATGCAAGCTGAGGGGGGAGAACTGAGCCAGTCTTAACTAGACAGACTTTTCTTAGCATGGGAAGCTTTACAGAAGCCCACAACACACTTGCAAGCATAGGAATAATAACTCATGCTTACTAAAGCATTGGATGTTTACCTGTTAAGGCTGACCTTAACATTTGGTTTAATTCCCAAGTTTATTGCTCATGATCAGAGAATTGAAGCCAAAAGAATTTCTTTACACACACTACAAGAACTCAAAAAGAAAGGCAAACATTTCTAGGTTTCTTAGAAGTCACAAAGCTCAAAGGCTCCTCTGTGAACACAAACTAGAAAGCCAGCTGAAATGAGAGGTCATGATACATAATCAGCAATCAAACAGAAGCAACCTTTAATCACACCATTGTGGTCTTGATTTGAACTAAAGCAAAAAGTTTCCCACCTCATCACCAGACCACACTGACCATTTTCAAAATACAAGATTACATTGCACAGCATCTCTGCAAACACACTAAACACGTTCCTACCCTCAGTCAATCGCAAGACAAACCTACAGAGATATAATGAACTTTGAAGAATAGCAGGTTAACTTCCCAACTGCCTGCACTGTTAAGTTTCTAAGGTGTGAGGAACAAAATTAAAAACAGAAAGGCAAAGCCAAGAAAGAATTCTTCTGCGCAATTTATTATGACAGCAGAATAATAGAAAAAAATAAAAAACCAAAGTTGGCACTGCATCCTATGCATTTAAGAGGGGAAAGAATATGAAGCTGTCAGCAGTTTGTTGCTATAGGCACTAACATTTAAGTTTAATTGTTTGCACAGTTCACCGCAGCAGCTCAACTAAGTTCACTGCACTGACCTTTCTTCAAAGGAGAAACACAGGAAAACTCCCAAACATAAAGAGCACGGTTGATAATTATAAGAATTTATCATGACACTACACATTTTCTGGCAGCTAACTGTCAACAACTGGAGAAAGTGTAGATGAAACCAACTGTTTCTGTGGTGTGACACTGTTGGCAGGTTACACACAGCCAGCATTTCTCTGACAAGTTATCTTTAAATACAAAACAAGTCAATCTAACTTAGCTCCACTGTATACTCTTACCCACCCTTGAAGCATATGCCATCACTGTCCTATGGAGCACACAGTGTCAAAATATAATTTCAAATACAGATTTCTCTTATCCTTATTTATGAAAACAGACATTCATAAAGGCATCCCACAAAATAAAAGCCTTATTAATAGAGACTGCCTCAGGTTTAACACCTTTTCAGATCCTCTGTATTGCCCAATACTGCCATGAATGGTGGGCTTCTCAACTCTGTGGTTAGTCTTCCCACTCTGGGGAAGATCCAGTACAACAGGATCCAAAGCACTTACCCACACACCTGGTAACTATTACAAGTTACACAACAACAGTAGCTCCCCTGTTCACTTTCCAAAAACATTTAACTGACCATTTGCTTAAAAATAAGCTTCTGTCCTTCTGAAGTACCAAGATATTACAAATTTACTTCTACAAGCTATTTCAGTGAAGTAATACACTCTATGTAACAAATTGCTACAATGACAAATATGATACAAGGTAAAAATGACTTTTTAAGATAAAGAATAAAGTTTGGCAACAAAAAAACCCAATAGAGATGAACTGCTTAGGAATAAATTTAGGACAGATATTAGAAGAGGGATTTAATCAGAAATTCCAGAACAGCCCTTCACAAGCAGCAATGGAAATAGAAATTTCATCAAGTGTATCACAAGAAATTAACAAGTAGGATTCTATAATGTAGCCTGCACATAACATCATTCTGAATTCTTTTAACGTCATGAAGTTATTGGCATTCCCAAGTCTGAAGTTCCCACATTTTATACAGATTTTTGGTTTGAATTATGCTAGGTGATGCACAAGTCTGGGATACTGGAGGCTCCAATCTCTTTTACCACGTCTAGCTATTCTAGGTGCCCACAGATTTTGTGAATAGCTTACATCCCCAGAAGTATGCACATAAATGCATCTTCATAAGATGATAAATACCTCAGAGATTGAGGTATTTAGTAGAGAGAAACCTAAAACGTAGACTGTGCTTATAGTTCAAGTTTCTCTGAAGTAAACCATAAAGTAAGAAATCCAGTATCAGCTGAATAGGAATTTTCTGTTATGCCCATGAAACCCATCATTTAAGCACGGACTTAAGCAGCTAATCTACGACAAGAATACGGTGTCCTGCAAAGAGGCTGTATTTTTGAATAGTATCTTTATTAACCACCACAAAAAATACTGCCAAAGTGTTATCTTTCATTTGAATAAGGATCTTCATTCTTCCTAATATAAAGGTAAACTCTCCAGTCTGGAATCCTGTCAAAATCTGCACAAAACCAATGGCGTTTTGCTCAAGCCCCGACAGTGTTTGTTGTACTCAAACTGTCAGAACAACACACTGACAAGTCACACTTAACACAGCAACTATGACTCAAGAAGACTTGCAATCATTAGCTATGTTTAAGACTATACATAAGGCAGTGACAGCACATGAGATGCTTTATAAAACAAGTGATGATTAATATAGCAGCATTTCACAAATTGAATATTCAGCTACTTGAATAACTGCCTGGAACTTTGTCATCAATGCAATACAGCAAATACTTTAAACACCAGAAAGGAAACAAGTATGAACAGTAATATGAAAGAGAAAATATGTATCGTTCTATATAAATACTAAAATAGTTCTATCTACTCAAAGCACAAACCCTGAAGTTCAGCAGTTCTTGCAAGCCCTTTTTTTGGTGTAGATTTCCCTTTGCTGCATTTAGCAACCATTTCCTTCATCATGCTTGTTTTTCCTTCCAGATGTCATGAACAGTCATTTTTCATTTAGTTTGACAAGAAATTTAACCAACAATTTTCTTTACTCACTTCCTCCCAGCAAATCAAATGGTCTTATTTTACTACCATAGAATATAATTATCCTATGAACTGGATGCTCGTTCTTCAAGAGATTCAGTACAGTTGTGTTGAGACTGAGTTACGTTATAAATACAGTTCCTGTGCATATGAAGTTATATCCTTATTTCTACATCGTGTAAGTCTGGGTAATGTTGCTGCCAAAAATTACATTAAGAACTCTCACATGTACAAAATTTATGAAAGACCTTCAAATACTCAAAACACTTTGCTAAAAAGAGATTACCTTACCCATGAGATATGGCCTAAAACAAAACTTCTGGTGTCTTTCATCTCTTTTTTTTCACCAAAACAGATCTTAAGCCAGTTTTCGATGGCTCAGATCTTTCCAACTCATGCCAAAATTCCTTTGGCAGCAGACATGTACACTGGAATTTGAGTAATATATTTATTTTTCCCCATAAAATGAAGTCCATTCATTTTACATTGGGTTTTTACCAGCTATTTTACTTTACTGGATGGTCACATATTTTGTTGCTCTTGACAAACCCAAGACATTTTCCATGTTTTATTTATAGCAAAAAAAACAAGTATTGGCTTGTTACAGAACTCACCTACTTGAAAACTCTACCAGACTACCAACACAGGAGTCTTACAGAGCATACACAGATCAAAAACCTGCAGATTAAGAACAGCATCTGCCAAATCTCATCTTTAGTTGGTTATTTTTAAAAGACTGAGAAGACAAAACTTCATATGACCATTTCTGAGGAGGAACCACCTTTTAAAACCCACTACAGATGTACACTGCTTCTCAACTGCAAATTAGGGGTTTCTTTTCTCTTAAATAAATAAATCTACTTACTCATGACTGGAAACTTCTTTGCATATAATCCAAGAGAGGTCTTGAAGCAAGGTATGTTGTTGGAGAAGGTTTCTCAGAGGTATACATGTCCTAATGATGGTAGGAAAATAAAGAGACAAATCATTTTTGAACTTCAAATAACTAGAATAGATGTTTACATATAAACTGTCTTTCCTACTATCCTTTCATCCTCCTTGATAAAAAAAGGAGCACAAAGATGTATTTGTTATGACTGGGGAACTTTACTGCTTATGCATATATTTTGTAGTTTATCAACTCTAAATGTGTACTTTCTTCTAACATTCATATTAGAAACTTGTGTGCATGTACTATTTCATAAAGTATAACTTCTCCCAAAAGACAACAATCTTCAGAAGTTAAAAGTACAGGACTATAACATGGAGACAGTAACTGAAAATATCAAAGTAGTATTTTCCTTCAGCAAGCAGGAAGGTGTTATATATTCTTTAATGAAGACACAAGAACTACAAATCAGTTTACTAAAGCAGCATGGGTTGGCATTAGCATTCAACACTTCCTCCTCAGAAACAAAACCTGAAAGAAGTTACTGTTTGTAGCAACAGTAACCCATCAGCTCAGTCAATTCCTAACGAAAATGAGAAAAGGTATCAAAGTAGGGCAGATATGGATTCACTAACAACGTGCCTGGCTCTCCCCAAAGCAAGACGTAGAGGATTTAATCTCTAACAACGACAGCACAGCAAGGACATTCTGGAAAATTTATTATATAATCTCCCTCCTGCTGCTAAAAGCAAGTTTATACAAGTCTGACAGAACAGTGAACCGAAAGTAACTGAACCTCACAGCTGAGATGAAAAGAGAAAACTAAACATATCTATTAAGCTAAAGAGTTCTCCTCTAATACCTGCACAAGCAGAGAGTTTCTGTAAATTACAGAATAGGATGAGATTTCTTTCCCCTTTCAAAATCAACCAGAACTTGCTGAACCTGACCACATGCGCTAATCCAGCCAAACTATCTTGTGCTGACTCAGATTTCAAGTCTCAACTCTCCTGATCTCTTAAGGTTTAAAATACAGAAAGACAAAAGCAGGGATCTAAGTTTTTCCCTGACACTTGGCTTTACACAACATTCCCAGATTTACAGCACGTGCCAAAGAAGTAGAGGAACTATCACAGGACCGGATTCACATCACAGGAAAGCTCCTGTATCAAATGCTAAAACCAGGTTTGTAAAAGAAAAAAGAATCCAACTACAACAGGAAGCCCTTGAAAATGCTGCAGAGTGATAATTACAAGCAACTCTTTTTGCATTTAAAAAGGCAGGGAAGAGGCTTAGTAGGGGAAGAAAATGGTATCATGCTGAAGAAATACATATGCAAATGTTATAAATTAACCCCCAATGAACACAAAGCCATTAGAGGGTGCAGTCACTGAAGAGGAATAGTTTGAACTGCTGGTCCTGTCATTTCTCTATGAATGGCTGCTACATTAAGCACACATAGCCTAATCAAAGTGTCTGGTTAAAACACACAACTAGAAGTGCAGTCTTGCCATCTTCCTTTTTATTACTGGTGTCAGAATTCGCAGACAGGACTTCCATGATATTTAATTATTTACTGGACTAATTACAGCTATTATCTTGAGAACATCAAATGAGTCAGTCAAACAGGTGGCCTTCAACCCAGGTCCAAAGCACTTTTGACCAGAGCTCCACACTACCCTTTGGGTCCAAACTGTTCTTGAATCTTCTACAGAGTCTCCCATCCAACTTGCTTTTCCAAAGGTACAGTCTCACCTTAGTTTTGTAAATATGAACTAACACCACTGTGCCTCGAGACATCACTTTACAAGACATTTTATTGTGTGTATGCACAGGAAAAGGCTGTTCATTAGGAAGAAACAAAACATCAGTTCTGAAACCCACTTAAGGCTAATAATAGATAATTATGCACTGTATGGTTTACAAAAATCTAGTCACACACTAAGGAAGCACATAGAGGAAAATATAGCAGCTAAATACTACCTAAAATCATGTCAGAACCATGAAAGCAACTGTTGCAGTACACCACACAACTCAACTACCAGCTCTGTCACTCCTATCTTGCCTTCTACATTTAAATACTCTACTTAGCTATTGCCAGTATCTGCTTAGTAGCCAGTACAGACTTCTGGCTAAATTCACATTTTGTTCCTTGAAATAACACTGCTTTAAAAGATTTCCCTTAAGTTGACAACTTTATCATTTTACCTGGACTACTAGGAAGTGCTTAAGTCCCTAAAAAAAAGGAAAGTATCATCTTTAAGCTGTAATTTCAAATATAGCATTAGCAAGAAGTACCAGAAAGTCAGGAAAATCAACACTGGCAAATATCAGGTCTGTACTACTGCATTACAACATTGATGCTTTTCCTTACGATGTGTGTAAAAAACTAAACAGTTATTCCTCAACTCTCCCAGCCAATGACCTGATTTCTTTCAATGCTTATAGGCTTCTCTCCAATTATTATTATACAACAGAGAAAAGAAAGAAAGAGCATTACTTGTTGAGTGTCTTGCTGAAAGATACCATCTTGGAAAAACTGTCTTCTTATTCAGAATAATACCTGACATCCTTTAATGCTTTCCATTGCAATTAACAAGGCTATAAAAAACCCACACACATACCTTTGATCCCTCTCTGTTCCTAGAGCCAATCCTTGTATTCCAGCCCGTCTTTCCTCTGCTAACACACACCCACCAGCCCTTGGTGGTATATTCACCTTAAGGAGCTGTGAAACTACCAGGGTTTTATCTTAGATTTGAAAGGAATGCCTCAAGTGAGAGAAGCCTTTTAGGACTTCAAATTCAAGCACACTAATAATACATTCAGTTATCTGTTTACACACCCACAGGTCTCTTTTTTTTTTTACCAAGTACTCTGTTTCAGGATACCTAATAGGAGCCAGATTGCAAGTAAATTACAGCATATTAGAACTCTATGAGCTATAAATGCAGAAAAGACATTCCTTTAAGTTGTCGATTAAAGACTTGGGTCTAGCCTGTGTGTATGTTATTGCAGTATCTGTTTAACTTAGATGCTAAGAAGTTCATGTTAAGAATTTATATCCCCAATTCCCAAGAACCAGAAATCACAGGATCACCACGCAACTGCACTGTGTTTAAACACACACACAAAGACAAAACAGCCTAAAGAGAGCCTGACTGACACAAATCAGTATTTTACTGCCACTTACTTTCTTCTTTGAACCAAAATGTTATGGTCCCTCAAAGAAAACACATAGAGATTTCAGAAGCACATGCTTCAAAGTTTTATAGATAGCTGGCTGGCAAAACATTAAGTCTGAAATTATTGGTTTCCATGCTATATAATCAGAGGGCAAAAGTACAGCTGGTTAAAATGCAGTTCTACTGAATACTTATTTTACACTGCATCCAAGTTAAACTAACTTCAAAGTTACAATCAGTGAAAACAGAAATTAAAAAGGAGCAAAATTAAGTTACTTAAGAGCACGGCTATTAAGAATAAAATCATAAAAATTCCTAATAACAACACCAAGCTTTCAAGTGTTCAGGCTCAGGAGAATGCCCAAGACAGCTCAAATATAAGACTCACCCCAAAACAGGTCTACTACTAAGAACCTACACAAAATCATTGACTGGCGACAAATGAGGAAGCCCAAATGAAACGAGCACAATGACACACCCTCCTTTGTTCATAGCAGGAATATTTACACTACAAAGCGTTGAAGCAAATTGCTTTGAGTTTCAGGCACTGCTGATTGGCCACTGTACTTCATAGACACACGCCTAGCAGAGTTTGAGTTTCGACTGTCACACAGCAGCTCCGGATTGCAGGGTACACACCAAGCTAAACAAGCACGGAGAACAACCATTTAATACAATTATTCTAACAGAACTGATCCTCCACAAAATGCACTTGTCGTGAACAAGGCAGATGCGCATTTGCTTTCATTTCACTCTAACTGAAAGTTAAAAACTACACTCACAACCAACTTTCTGTGCAGCTGCCTGCTCCGGAGAACGGCACAAAGAAAGTTATTCTCAAGTGTGTGAGGGCAAACGACTGGTACAGGAGCTTGGCGACAGCGATATAAGTCACCACTTGACTCTCATTCAGCAGCAGTCCAGGGGCTCCGGTGGTTTCCTACAGGCAACCATCCACACCACTGAAAGAACCCGAAACATCTCGCAATTGGCTCTTTTGGGGATGGTCCCAGCAAGGACTAAGAGAGGATGATGGAGCCTGAAGCCTGTTGGCAGCACAGCCTGGGGGAAGGGAAGCACGCAGGACTGCGGACCCTTGCGTACCAGACCTGGCACTTCTCACCACATACCTGAAGCATTACAAAAGGCAGAAGAGGGAGCAGGTACCGAAAGAAGCACTGCCTGAAAGTCGCATTAAAACAGGGGTTCAGCCATCCAAAGCCTCCCAACTGGGGCAATACTGCAGCCTCCCACCTGGACAGAGAAGGGGGGGCCTCAACACCCCAAAGCCGTGAACCCCAAAACACTGCACACACACACAGCGTCCCCAGCCCCTGTGCGAGGCCCAGCGCCCCTCACCACCTTGCTTGGGGATCCCTTCCCCCCATAACCGCCACCACACCTCACTCAAGCCTTACAATGGGACCCAGGGGCATCTCCAACAGGGCTCCCCTCGGGCTCCCGCGGGACGCTGGGCTCAGCCGCCTTCCGCACCGCTCCGGCCCCACAGCTCCACACACACTGCCCTCTCGCCTCCCCCTCAGTAGAAATAGCCAGGACTCTCCAAACACACCCCCCCTCCACTCGCAATGGAACAGTCTAAATCACCCCAGTACCCTCCGGGAGCCGGCTCCCGCCTCTTCCACCTCCCCAGCCCCGCGGGTGGTGCGCGAAGCCCGGGCTCCCCCCGGGGAAGGATGGTATTGCCCACCTCCCCCCCAGCTCCGCAGGCACCAGGTCCCACCCCGGCCGCCTCAATGGATCGCTCCGGCGCTGCATGCACACACACGTCCCCCCCGCGCCCTGGGAATGGGAGGGTCCAGGCGGCCACCCTGCGGCGCGCGGGGCGCGCTCCCCCGCGCCGGGGGCAGCCGCACAATGGCCGGGCGTCGCCGGCTCGCCTTTACCTTGCTCGGCTTCCTCCTCCCTTCCGGGGCCTCCGTCCGCCCCTCCGCAGCGCCACTGCCCCGCTCAGCTGCCCCGGGACCGGCGGCCTCCAACCAGGAAGTGCCCCGGTGTGACACCGGCGCTATAGAAACCCTCCCCGCCCCTCCCGCGCCAGCGCCTTCCCACAGCGCTGCCCCGCCGCCATCTTGTGCTCGCAACGAGGCGCGGAGGGCACCGTCCGCGTTGTGCGCTCCGGGGCGCCGCCGCTGCCGCCGCCCTGTGCCCGTGGCGAGGCCGGGGCGGTGGACGGGGGGCCGGGGCTCACGGGGCCGCGCTGCCCCGGTGCGCGTAGGGATGGGCGCACAGCGAGGAGCGTGTTTGGCACCGGGGCCGAGCCCTGCTCCCTCCAGCACCCACCTCGGGCATCTACCCGTGAGCCGCAGGCTGAGCCCGCGCCTCTGCACTGAGGTACCTGGCAGGAGCAGGCTTCCTGTGGAAAAATAAAGGGGGAAAAACATAAAACAGGCATTTTGCCCCTTGGATTTATCTTGGCTGCTGTGCTGTGTGAACAACACCCTCAGTTGGAAACTCCTGTTCCAGTTTTGCCTGGCAAACCACCAGCAGTGGATATGGGTTTAATGCAGCTTTATGGGTGAATTTCTGAGGCTCGTGTGTGACAAGCACACACAAAACCAAAAGCAGTGTGAGCAGCAGGTTGAGGGAGGTGATCCCTCCCTCTGCTCCCGCGAGACCCCACCTGCAGAAAAAGGACGTGGAGCTGCTGGAGTGCGACCGGAGGAGGCCACGGAGCTGCTGCGAGGGCTGGAGCAGCTCTGCTCTGGAGCCAGGCTGAGAGAGCTGGGCTGGGGCAGATGGAGAAGAGAAGGCTCCTGAAGGGGAGACCTTAGAGCAGCTCCAGTGCCTGAAGGGGCTGCAGGAAAGCTGGAGAGGGGCTTTGGACAAGGGATGTAGGGACAGGCCAAGGGGAATGGCTTTAACCTGCCAGAGGGGAGACTGAGATGAGCTCTTAGGCAGAAGCTGTTCCCTGTGAGGGTGCTGAGGCGCTGGCACAGGGTGCCCAGAGAAGCTGTGGCTGCCCCATCCCTGGCAGTGTTCAAGGCCAGGCTGGACACAGGGCTTGGAGCAAGCTGCTCTATGGAAGGTGTCCCTGCCCGTGGCAGGGGTTGGAGCTGGGGGAGCTTTAAGGTTCCTTCAGCCCAAACCATTCTATGCTTCTATGGTTAGATGAAAAGGCATAGGATGGGATAGGCCAGGTTCATCTTTCCAGCTCTCCTGACTTTCATGTGCACATCATAGGAGGGATGACTTTGTTCCCAGCCCCACCTCTTCCTTAAGCACAGTGCTCCCACTCCCTGTTTGCAAATTCCTTATGCATATACATTCCTGTGCTTTGCATGGGGCAGCAAACCCAGCTACAAACAAAACTGGAAGGCTGGAAGCATGGGAATGCGACAGTCAGCTGCTTGAGACTGACATCTAAAACTCTACAGTGGTGGTATGAGCAGAAGGACCAACTTTGGGTTAAAAAGAAAACAATTGTGGTTAAGAGGGAATTTGAAGTTGCAATAAAATATGATGCTACATAAGAAGTATGATTAAAATAAACAGTAGTTAAAATATACGGCCAAAAGACATCCAGTAATGGTACAAAAAGAGCATGCACAGTAAATATTTTGAGTGTTTTAAACAATCTTGTGTTTGTGAAATCATTATCGTTAAATACTTCCCATTCCAATAGTAACTGAGCAATTTAGCATAATATATTGAAAAAACCCTTTAAAATAAGCAGTTCTAGACAACTTGCAGTATGAGTTGTGGGGCTTTCAACTTCCAATATTTATTTTTACTAACTCTGCAGTACAAGGACATTTTGTGACAGTCTGTAGAAAGCTCCATTATTCCAGGGTAAATTAAATGAGTTGAGTCATTATTGTCTGGTTAGAAAAAGATCAGTAAATCTTCTCCACAGATGCTTCCATTTTTAATAGGCTTTCCTTCCTTGGAGTTCGCTCTCATTTTAGATTAAAAGTAGCACAAATAGTATTACTTCTGGGGAAATTGGGAGTATCATCCCTGGCACAGGAAAAACCCATGCCAGCACATCTCACTGCCTCTGAGAGCATGGGAAACCTGCATAGCCATGTGTGAGCACAGTTGCACATGACACGTATTTCATGTGGGAGAAAATGGCTAAAGGCAGTAAGACATTGCAGGCTGGGTTGCTGTTGTCTGAATGATTCCCCTCCTTGGGCAGACAAAGTGTAATAGAAAACAGAAATTATTTATTGCTTTGCAATACATTTTGGAAAGTCATTGTGATTCACTGACCTATCAGTATCCCATAAATCCCAAGAGACAACTGTGGTTGGATCTCAATCCTTCCAAGTTTTAATTGTCTTTTTAAAAACCTCAGACAGTGTTAGAATATAAAACCATACTTGCAGCTAGGGATTCGTTTCCTCCCTGAATGGCTAATTAGTTAAGATAAATGTCTTCTGTGGGGAGCTCTCCACTCCATCTGAACCATCTCATCTCTATTTCATACATTCTCAAAACTACAGATTCCTATTTTTGTTTCCCCGTATGCTCATTGTTTCCTGTCGCGCTACTATAACGAGGATGTGGAATCGTTCTAAACTCACAGCTTTCCAACCGGCTGACTGTGGGATCATACTTGTTTTATCACTACTCCCACATGCAAATCCTGCAATAGCATTTCCACCACACTTCATTTTTTTAAGTTCTTTGTCTGAGAAAGTATTTGTGATCATCGTTATTTATAACGCTTTTAAGTTCTATGTGACATAACAGGAACATTGGATACATGTTGCCTATGTCTTTGCTGCCTTTGCTCCAGGAAGCAGGCACATCTCAGCATGGTTCTCCCTGCTCTTTGGCCGCTGGTATATCTGCACTGCCCTCAAGACTAGTCCTTCTGTAGCCTGCTGACTGACCCCGTGCTGCTTGGCTTCATGCAATTCCCAGTGTGCTGACTTATCCTCCATGTCATGTAGTAGGATGAGCACTGTGGTTACATGGTCGAAAACTTGCCTGTGTCAAGTCTATCTGCTTTGAAATTGGAAAGCTGCAGTTTGCTCACGAAGTTTGAGCTGGAACTGGAGAGAGACGTAAGGCACATGGAGATTTCTGTTGGGCATCACATTACGATGCAGTCTAGACCTTTATGTTAGACATTCTGAATTGGTAATAACCTGTTAATGTTAGTGGTTACCTCAAAAGATGACCTGGTCTGTGTTCAGGTTCAGATGTTGTACCCACCCACAGCTGAGGGGAGCCATAGAAGTGAAGGTGCTGAACACCTTGCAAGCTCACGCTTCATCTCATCAAGCCTGCACTTAGGCCATTCCTCATCAAGATGGCAAGCACGCAGCATGGCCACTGATAGTATTTAGCAGCAATATAACAAAACCAGAGTCAAAAGAAATCACTGCATCAGACTGAGGAAGGCATGTTTCAAAAGCAGGGGTGGGAGTGGGACTCTAAGCAGGAGGGTTTGCCCTTTGCTTCCTTATTGACTGGTGATGTAATATTTTTGTCTGCCTAAAGTCTATTTTCCTTCTGGTTCTGATTGTTCACTTGCCCTCACTCGGCCCCATTGTCTGCAGGCTCATGGCTTCACTGAGGTTCAAGTTTCACTGACTAGGGCCTCTCTTCCTGCTTTTGGTGGCTCCTGCCCTGGGAATCGGATTTGAGTGCATGCAGCACTTGCTGCTGCTGCCTGATGACAGGGGCTATTTATGTCCCTTCTGTCTGTCAAGACAGATTTTCTTCAACTCCTTCCTTTTTTTCCCAGAGTCTCTGTCTCCTCTCACATTTTCTTGTGTTTTCCCTTCACATCTTTCTGTCTTACTCCTTCCATTATTTCAATGTTCTCTTCTTTTTCCCTCTCCTTTTAAATGTTGATTTAGCTTTCAGGATCCTTTTATCTCTGAAAAGTACACATCAAGTTTAATATACTCATACAGTGCACTACAGCTTTTTTAAATGTCTCCTTAATTTCAAAACATCACAATACCAAAAATGCATCTCTTACCTGCATATCCCATATCACAGAACTTCCCAGAGATCCCTTTCTCCACTGACTTGATAGTTAGTGCAAGAGGGCTCTGTGAAGCAAATGTGTAAGTTAGAAAGCCTGACTGAAGAAGGCACCTGTGGCGGTATCAAAGCTGAAACATAGGATGGGTTTAACATATGAAATTGGAGTGTTCTCCTGAATCTGAATTTTAGATTTTTGTCAACCGGATTTCATTCCGCTCCACCAGCAGAAGGAGAAGGGATTTGATAAAAGAGAGGGAACAGCTCTAATCAAATCAAGGAAAAGTAGGAGAACATAGAGAAAGAAAAGGAGCAGATAAGAAGACAGATTAGGGCTTACTGGCAGTGACGCACAACAGAACAAAACAGAACAAAACATCACCTTCATCTCTTGTGTTTTCCCTAGTGTGGTTTTCCAGGACAGTAGTTGGAAAATACATTTTTGTAAACGCTGATGATCTGATGTAGAGTTACAGTAAGAGAAGGAACCTGGAATCTCATGAGAGTATTTGGTGGAGTCAGTTTTCAGAGTCACTGTTGAAGTTTATTATCACTCACCTGTAACCACCAGGATGTCAGAAGTAACTCAGACTTTAACAGAAGTAATTTCTTAGACACCAGCAATTTTCAAAACCTCAAAGGGATACATTTTCATGAAGTTACAAGCAAATGGAAACAGGAGCCTGTAATAAAATGGCTCAATGCTCTGTGCTGTAAGAGTGTGTCCTGCAAAAGGTGTAATTACTTGTCTAACATAGTGGAAAAGTTAAATCTTCATGACCTTTTCCATTTGCTACTGAACAAGCAGACAGAGATGTGAATGGCTGATGGAGAAGGCATATCATAGAATCACAGAATGGTTTGGGTTGGAAGGGACCTTAAAGCTTATCCAGCTCCAAACCCCTGCCACAGACAGGGACACCTTCCACTAGAGCAGGTTGCTCCAAGCCCTGTAAAGCTCCTTGTGGGAGACCAAAATGAGTTTTTTCTAGCAGCATGGTATTTGGAGTCTTTTACCAACTCCACTTCATGTAGAATTTATATAGCACAACATGAAATGGGAGATGCAAGTTGGGTTTTTAAGCACATTCTTCCTCCTCAGCTTTGAGCCATCTGTGCTCAGGCAGCCTCCTGTTGGGGTGAGGCAGCATGAAGCTTTCCTGTGAAGCCTTAACTGTAGAAATAGCTTGCTGGGGAAATACAAGTCCTATCCGTTAATCTTTTCCCTAACCAAGCCCATATGGCAACCATAGAGTGAAACAAGCCAACTAGAGGGTGTCCAAGCTCCCTCAAACTGTTCTACACCAGTAAGAATCTGAGTTCATTCCCCACGCAGGGCCATCATACAACTGGCAGTATGACTGCCCATGTATGGGGACTGTGGGGTAATTCCCATTCCCAGCTGATGAAGAAGATGTGCTCACAGATACTGGTGTTTACATGAGGTCTTACTGGGGACCATTTTCCTATTTCCATCCTCTGAGGAAGCTAGGTGACCCTGTAGACAGCCACCATCATTAGTCGAGGCACCGCTCACCTTTGGCAGACAAAGCCAGCTTTGGGCTCTAAAGCAGTCTAAAGCTACCCAACCATTTGGCAGATACCTCTGAAATGTCAGCATGCTTTATCGTGTCCCAAAAAGTTTATACAAAGAGCTTTCTTTGGTGAGGCACCAAGCACCAAATAACAGGCTTTTTCCTCAAAGTTTCCTTATAATCAAGTCATTTACTATCACATTTGAAGATTTTCCTCCTCCTCTAACCTTAAAATAAGAAGCAGGATTCAATCTGACCACACTGTGGATCGATCAACCTCATGAATGGTGGATTTTCTTAACTGGGTTGAGGGGAAAGTGAATTTGTGCAGGGACACACATACCTTAAGATGTATGAGCCAAGCAGCTAAAAATGTTGGTTTGCCCTGACCTGACAAGGCTTGCTGTATCTGGCAACGCATAATCTCTTCTAATATACTACCAGGAAAGTGATGGCTGTTTGAAAATGCTTCTAAACTGCAGTTTATCTTGAAGGCTGACACCTCAATAGAAACTATACCATCCCTTCGGGAAGCCTGTTAAGAACAGATATTAGTAAGGGTTTGTGTTGATTCAGGAGAAAAATGGATAAGGAAAGATTCTGAATCAACTTGTTGCAGTTTTGTGCAGAAGCTCAAGTTTAAAGCAGGCACTGCCACTAGAGATTCCCATTCCCTTTGCTAAAGTCATGAGGTGTTGTCCTGCCCATCAGTGTGTTTTCCTAAGAGTGTGCTTCTCTTACTCATCATCAGCACAATTTCAAGTTGTGCATGTAAGGCTCCAGTAAGCTTCTTTGCAAACACTCTTGAGAATAGGATCCAAATGGGAAGAGATTACACGTAATCTAATTATGTTCAGTTCTATTTGAAATCCTTCGGTGTCAAAATTAAAAGAATACAGCGTTGCTTTTCATCATGCCAGAGTTCCCGCTGGAGTGATGTGAGCACAGGAAAACGAGGCAACGTGAGAAAATGCATGTGTGGGGTAACAATCACGTTTGCTTTAGAGAATCTAAATCTGAGACTGGGATGGTTTGGTGAACTAAAAATAGATTGTAAGAACCTGGCCCCCTCTGTCATCAATGTGAAGCTAAACTTTGCCTCTTGTTACTCAGCCATGGCTTGTATGAAAAAGCTGGTGATCAAGAGATGTGTAGGAAGAGCTCAGCACCACATATGGCATTGGTCAGCCGGGCTGTGGCTGCAGCAGCACTGACACTAGAGGTTAACATCTGTCTATGGGCCAGTCAGTGCATCTCTGCTGCCAAGTGCTCTGTACATTTACACCATAACATTCAGTTTACAGTAATTCCTGTAAGGACATCCATATCATAGAATCCCAGTATCACAGAAGTGTTTGGGTTGGAAGGGACCTTAAAGCTCCTCCAGTTCCAACCCCTGCCACGGGCAGGGACACCTTCCATAGAGCAGCTTGCTCCAAGCCCCTGTGTCCAACCTGGCCTTGAGCACTGCCAGGGATGGGGCAGCCACAGCTTCTCTGGGCACCCTGTGCCAGCGCCTCAGCACCCTCACAGGGAAGAGCTTCTGCCTAAGAGCTCATCTCAATTTCCCCTCTGTTAGTTCAAAATCACATGGCCGGAGGCTGTTTTCAGTGATTCTTCATCTGCAGTCTATTCAAAAACACACAAGGGAATTAAATTAACTTTGGCTGTAGGATGAGGAGAGGTAGTTTCACTGAAATTGCACCACCTTAAGAGCCACACTGAATCCGGCCTCAGGTCCTGCATTAAAAGTCCGATAGTCATTGTGTTCCCAACCTGCTTTGATCTAGAACCTGGAAAGCCCTGTGGTCTCATGTCACATACTAAGTGCTTCAGATGATGTAGTGAGAGGCTCAGGCCAGTACTTGCTCTCCACATCACCACCAGTGCTTCCCATCCATGCATGGTCAAATTCAGAGCTGGACAATGCTTCGTGTGTCCCTTAGGTTCTAGAATGGAGTTCGTCCTTCCTAGACTTGGGTCTAGAGCACCATCCAACTTCCCAAACTGTTCTGTGAAATTCCTCAAAACTGGGAATGTAGGAAGCCTGTGGGAACTTGTCCAGCTCTATTTCCATTATCCTCAGTTATGTCAAAACTGTATTCAGAAAACAGGTTCCTTTCTCATTCTGGATTGGATCTATGAGCTTAAGAAGTTCTACAAAGGAGAAGGTTGGATTTTTCTTCAGACTTCTCTCAAGCTGTGAAATTCAGACCTGCATTTTGACCTCCCCCACAGAACTCACATTCTACTTCACTGTAAATCTACAGAACAATTGCTAAAGCATTTTCTAACCCAATTCCAAACATTTGGGTACACCTTCATCTCCTGTCACCTGGTTCTGTCTGATTACAGAACAGCAGCTGGGGAATCCTCATGTGCTCAACAACCGAAAGAAATAGGTTTCCAGCAATGAAGTAAGACTGGTACAGAACTTACCAGTCGCTGGCCAGCTGGTATTGTGAAGTGATACAATTCATCAGCAAAACAGAGGAAGGAAGTGTTTTAAAGCAAGATTATATTATTTTCCTCAAGTTCTTATTATGAAATCTTCCTGAAGTGAACCTTCAAAACCTGAAAGCCCTTCCAGAGGGAATGAATGGAACAGGGCAGACCGGAGACTTGTTGGGGAGCACTTAAAAACAAGGGGAGGGTCAAGCATGCCAGTGAAAGAAAGGAAGAGCCCATTACCAAGCGTTCAGGTTGGGAAGACAAACAAAAGAAGCCACAAGTAACAGAAAAACATAAGTAGTCTATAAAAGCATATGGTGTTTCTGTCCTCTTAATAATTATAGATTGGAAAGCACCCAGTGTCTTCCCTCCCACTGGAGGGAAACAAGCCTGAATGCTGAGAAAGCAGATAAGTCGAGCCGTGATAGATTCACTGTGCAGGAGACTGCAAGATGTAACAAATCACTGCCAAAAAAGTGCCTTGAGATCCTTCAGAAAAAAATGCTGAGAAAAATCTATTTTATTTTTACCCTCATTTTAAGAAACAAAATACATCTGAAAACCATGAGAAGAAAAATGTGGCTTAAATGAAAATGACCCCTGACCATTAAGTTCGCTCCAGTCAAATAAAACACATCCTGTTTTTGTAACTTTCTTATACAAGGCAGATCCTGGTCTGTATACACTCTTTCCAGACAAAGGCTTGACCTATAGTTGAATTTAAATTAGAAGCAGGGGAGGTGATGGAAAATACAAGGTGCTGCTCCCACTTCGGTTAAGATAAAGGGTGAAATCTGCCTTTGGGGAAATGCAGAAAATGGAGTGAGTTCATTGTACTGTCTCTCAACTAAAATTAGTTGTACAAAGAGTTTAGAAATCCTCTGCCAGGGCCAGCCTACCCACTGTATCAGTTAATTAAATGACACTTAAAATACATGCCGTGCTTTCCATACAATCACGACAATCTGTCACACAAGCTGCAGTAGCCTTTTATTGATAATTGAGTTCTGGAACATTGACACTGAGGTAGAAAAGCATAATCATGTTGTGTCCTGCCTCAGTCCCCCAAGTCTTTCCGTGGGAAGAAGGAATCATTGGTGACCCCCCTTATTGTGTGTAAGGGAATTCTTTTTCTCCTTGTCTAGACTTTGTGGGAGAGCTGGGAAAAGCCTGGGGTGTGCAGAGTCTCCAGGCCAGCCATAGGTGAGTGGAGTCACAAGTGTATCTATCCCCTCTTTGTGAGACTGCTTATCCAGAGACGGCTGAACTCTTTCATGGGCAGCCTCTTTCATGCAAGAAGTCAGGTGAGAGGATCTCCTCACCTAAAGTAGGATTGATCTCACTTAACCTGTGTCTACAGTGTATGTACCTACATGTAAGCTAGGTGTCTGGGCTCCCATTCTGGTTGCTGGAGGGCTAGTCAAAGGACTAGGGCATGATTCAGCTCATTATAAAACAGACATTTATAGCTGATGGGATTAATCACACCTGAGCTCCACTGACCAGCTCTTCATTGATTATACTGGGAAATAGTAAATACTTGCTCAGTTTTGGATGTCTGGTTTATAAATGCCTAATACCAGGTTCAGTTTGCAGTCTGAGACACCTAACAACACGTGTCTTCAAGGTACAAGTCAGGTGTCTAAGCTCCCTTTGCAGATAATGGTGATCTGATGAGTAGTCAGTGAACTCTTGAGTGTTCCCAAGCTTACCAACCGTAGGTGCCTCCTCTGACCATGATGGGAACTATGCCAGCTAGCTCACATGTAAACACCTACGTGCAGACACCTAAATTTAGGTGTCTTAATCTGTGTGCCCAGTCTAACCTTTACATTAGGGAAATGAATCTGCTTCAAGTCAACTTGGTAGAAACACAGGTTTAAAATCCAGATGTGATGAACTAAAGGAAGAGAAGTAAACAGTATGGGAAATAGAGTCTGAAGTGCGTTGAGAGCTGAATATAAACCAGCATAAGAACCAAACAGGAATCTGCTCTGTATGTGCAGTATCTTGTTTTAAATATATACATACCTCCTACTCAGCTGTTCAGATGCCAGAACAGGATCTGCCTTTGTAGAAACAGATGAGGATCATTAGTCCTCTTCATGATTATAAGCTGATTATCTATTTTTGAGTAGATAAAACACACTTTGTGATTTGTGACAAGAAAATGTTTACCTGGCATTGAAATCTGCTGCCTGGTTGATATGTTCAGTCATCTCAACATCAAAATCAGTGTTGATACATCAACAATCTGAATGATTCATGGTATTTCTGTTGCAAATGCGTATCGGGGATTTATAGGTTTTAGTGTTTTCAGGTGATGACATTGTGTGTTCATGTAGGTCTAAATACTCAGCATTTGATGCAGTCTAAAAAGCGTCAGGCGCACAGTCTATTTTTGCCAGAGATGGTCTGTGCAACTAAATGTTTTCAGTGCTAATTAAAGCACTCTCATACAATGACAGTGAGTGTTAGACAAATACCTTGTAATCAGGCAGCACTCCAAATCTGCTCCTGTGTTCACACTGGAGAGTGCTGATAATTAGCCTCTTCCCAATCATAATATCTGAGAAAACATAACTGGAAGGGACACTGTGATGGGCTCATTCCCTGCGTTCTCCTTCCCCCAGCTGGATCAGCTATTCCTGAGGTTTCTAATTTAATATACCCTGGTTTTAAAATGCATTAAAATAAAGTCTTGTTCTTTGCTGTTTCCTTTGCAGGATTGGACATTGTTTTATTTCCTTTTGGGGGACAGGAATTGCTTGGATCAAAGAAACAGATAAAAAAAAAAAAAACAAACACACTTTTTGGTTTATTCAGAATCTTGGAGAGAATGCAGCTACAAATGGCCTGTCCACGCCGAGAAAGACTGGCTCTTTTGTCCCAGCTGTCACATTTGAACATAACTGAAAGGAGAACAAGAGGCTTGAAGATACGGAGAGGAGAATTACTCTTTGTCAAAAGCCTGCTTCTTCCTACATAGAGTAACAGAGTCTCCTAATGATAACAACAGGCTTCCAAAAGCCATAAAACTATTCCTGAGCAATATCCAGTCATGCAGGTCTAATAACAGGAACAGGCCCAAACACTTGGATGCGCGTCAGTCTTTTTTCACAAGCCAGTGGAAGCTGTAGGCGTACAGCTGAGCAGAATACTGTTCACAGACAACTGACGTTCCTCGTACCTGAACCCCTTCCCATGGTGAATCTGTGTGAAGCTATAAAAAAGAAATGGCGATTCCTCGAGACAAATTCTAATCCCTGCTCTAGCAGATAGGAGCAGATGGGGGAAACACACAGACAGCTCAGTGTGTTACAGGAGAACTCCCTCAGCAGAGGACAGATCCAGAGCTGATGTAGTGAAAGGGGACATCAAAACATCTCTAGTTTATGTCCCATGACCAATGAGGCTGTGAGCAGACAGATTTCATTTCAAAGCAGCATTTGAGTTTCTCTAATTTAGCTTGTGCATACCTAGTTTTAGTCCCTACACTTGAATGTCTGGGCCAATATTACTGCAAACGTCCCTCCATGTACGCCGTGTGTTTCACTCCTCAAGTCTGCTTAAACATGAAGTTCAGAAAGGGAAAAAAACCAAACTAGAGGTGTTCTGGCTCACATCTATAGTGACAGCAGTCCCCTGTCTGGAGGAACCAGGTCTCAGAGCAGGAAGAAGCAAGCCATGAGGGCAGCTGCTAAGGCAGGAGTGACAGCCACCCCCAAAGCCACTCTGCAGTTCTGGCTCAACTCTCACCCACGTTCACGGGTTGTTTGTTCCAGCTCCTGTGCCAAAATGTCTTCATAGCAGCTTCATTCCACTCCTGTTACTGTCACTCCAACAACCCTCTTTTCAGTATCTCTTCTGTTTTCTTCCCATTTGTAAGCTTATAACTAGTTTCACATCACCAAAATGCTACATAACCTACATGCTTGTTGTCAAATTACAACCTTCACTTCTACATATACATTAAGCTGCTTTTCTCCAGCTCTGAGCTCTTTTGGAGCATGGAGTACAGTGACTTGTGGGGAAGAACCTCGTACTTTCTCAGCCTTAGGCACTTGCGTAATAAACATGATTAACCATCCTGATGTCCCTGTAATTTCACTTCTATAGATTGATCCAGACCTAGAAAACTGCTTAATGTTGATGTACGCTGGAGAACAGTAGTTGGTCTACTGTCAAAAAGCTGTGTCATGATGTACTTCAGCTGTTCTGCTATTTTGGGAGCCAAGGTGCTGTCTGAATTCCATCTTATACTGCTCTGTGGCTCTGAGACAGCACAGCTATTATCAGCACTGCATAACCAAAAGCTGAAGGCAAGTCTTGATGAACCTTCATGAGTTGCTTCTAGCATCAGTGCTTCAGATTTGCTGTGCCAGGTCAGAAATCTATCAGATGGAAACCTGGTGCCAGTGAAGTCCATAGGAACCCAGGCGTTAACATCCAACAAGACCGAGATTCAGCTGGCAAAATCAGACATTCTCCATCCTCAGCAATTCAAATGCAACTTCATGCCACTGTCAACAACCAGATCTCTACGTTCATGAAAAACGTGAAGAACTTGAAAAACTTCTCAGCCACCATTAATGCATATAATTGTTTTTCATTTACCTCAGATGTCTAAATATATGCAGTTCATCTCCCTCAAGGTCCCTGCTGAGAACAGTGGTATCAGTTGAAGCGCCCAGGTTCCTAGAGCTGAACATGCCAAGCACAAAAAGTACACCTGAAACAAGAAGAAATAAAAAAAAGGTGGAATTTATATAAATTAATAGCTAGAAATGGTCTTTTTTGGCCTCCTCCATAACAAATACTGATAAAGGAGAAATACAGGTAGCTGTGTTTTAAAATAAGCAATACATTAAACTACATCATTTTAAAGAGACCTAGCCAAACCCTCATGTTTTGCATACTGTACAGATCTAATTGGACAAATAACGAAACCAGATTTGCGTAAATTAATATCAGCAGGATTAAGTCAGATGTAAATTGGGGAAGCATTTGATTTCCTTGCCTCTGATGAGAGGAGAAATTGGTGTGCACACGTCTGTCTCTCCTGCCGCCTTGTGAAGCACAAGCTTCTCTTACAAGTGGAATGAGAAAGTGAAAATGAAAACAAAGATAAATAATAACACTAGTGTGATTAGGTCATTAAAATGTGCATTGACTGGTAAGTCCACTGCCATATTAAGAATCTCTGCAGTGCTGATCAGCACAGCTCTCAGTAACAGATACATAATGATGAAAATCTCAGGTTTACTGTGGTGTTGCTGTTGTGCAGCTTGGTTCTTCAGGAAACAGCAGTGCAATAGTAAATGTAGGAGATTAACATTAGCATGGAGGTTATTTTAGCCTCGTTTCCTCTGGAAAGATGATCATACTGTTTGTCTGCTGCTACATTTGACAGCAGATTGGTGTTCTCAGTGATTTTAAGTATCCACCTCTCTTAAGAACACCAATGGCCAGAGAGAGACTGGAGACCCAAATTACACTAGAGGAAAGCTGCAGAGCTCACTGGGAAATCATCTGTTGTGTCTGACCTGCCAAAACCCTGCACCCTTCACACCATAGCACATCTTGCTCTGTTAGTGGGCAGGATGAATGGGAGGACTGGAGTGGGGGGAGCGAGAGGGTGGGTGATGCAGTGTTGGGGACATGACAACACGAGTTATTTCTGCAGCTAGAGAATTAGTACCAACTGGTTTCTAAGCATTTTAATTCAGCCGTGCATGGTCACTGTGACCCAAAGTTCCCCTCTTAGATAATCATAGAATCACAGAATGGTTTGGGTTGGAAGGGACCTCAAAGCTCCTCCAGCTCCAACCCCTGCCACGGGCAGGGACACCTTCCATAGAGCAGCTTGCTCCAAGCCCTGTGTCCAACCTGGCCTTGAACACTGCCAGGGATGGGGCAGCCACAGCTTCTCTGGGCACCCTGTGCCAGCGCCTCAGCACCCTCACAGGGAACAGCTTCTGCCTAAGAGCTCATCTCAGTCTCCCCTCTGGCAGGTTAAAGCCATTCCCCTTGGCCTGTCCCTACAGGCCCTTGTCCAAAGGCCCTCTTTGGGTTTCTGCTCTTCCAGCCCCCTTGACAGATCTGGGTGGCTCCCAAAACATTTTCTTTTTTCCTGCAAAACTAAAATTATCCTTTATTATAAAAATGCCCCTTTTAATTCATGGGTTTGCATTCCCTACATACAGGGTCATTTTCTTGGCTCATTATGCATTAATATTTCCTGTCTGGAAACAGGAACCAGGAGCACTTTGACACAGCAAGTTACAGGATGTTTCTGCACAGTATCAGACAGCTGTGTTGAATCAGGCCCCTTCCTTAGTGCCAGCACGCTGCGAATGTGACATGTGTGGCCTTGATAAGATAAATGGGTGCAGGGAGAGCACTGGGACTATCATGGCTCAAGCCCACACTCTGGCCTGGCCTTCCCTCCCCTATGAAGGGCAAACATACACACGAGCAGTCAGCAGCTTCACAAGTGATTCCTTGTCCTGCCCCGTGGCTGCACATTCAACACAGCACAGGGGAGATCAGACATATCAACATCAAGATACGTAAGTCACTGACAGCCCGTTAATGAGCAGTGACCTGGATCAAGCCTCTTGCAAGAAATGTTTCACCTGAGGACACGTGAAAGCATCCTCCTCCTCTTGCCGCAGGCTGGTACGGGCATGCCTGCTGTGAACTCAACTGATTTGTTCCATGACTGTGTAAGCTCTTCTACCCAAGGTTGATTTTACGTCTCTTACACCCGTGGGTCTTCTGGCTCCCGTGGTGCCAAGGAACTGTTAGCTGGTAGTACCTGCAGTCCTGAGACCAGCTCTGGGGCCCCCAGTGTAAAAAGGATGTGGAGCTGTTGGAGCAAGTCCAGAGGAGGCCATGGAGATGGTGTGAGGGCTGAAGCAGCTCTGCTCTGGAGCCAGGCTGAGAGCTGGGCTGGGGCAGCCTGGAGAAGAGAAGGCTCCTGAAGGGGAGACCTTAGAGCAGTTCCAGTGCCTAAAGGGGCTGCAGGAAAGCTGGAGAGGGGCTTTGGACAAGGGATGTAGGGACAGGCCAAGGGGAATGGCTTTAACCTGCCAGAGGGGAGACTGAGATGAGCTCTTAGGCAGAGGCTCTTCCCTGTGAGGGTGCTGAGGCGCTGGCACAGGGTGCCCAGAGAAGCTGTGGCTGCCCCATCCCTGGCAGTGTTCAAGGCCAGGTTGGACACAGGGCTTGGAGCAAGCTGCTCTATGGAAGGTGTCCCTGCCCGTGGCAGGGGTTGGAGCTGGGGGAACTTTAAGGCCCCTTCCAACCCAAACCAGGCTGGGATTCCATGATTCTGGCATTCTCCTATTTCCCTATAGAAGTCATGCTCATTTGTAAGATTCTGATATTCTCATTGAATACAAATCCCATCTAATTGAAAATAAATTACTATTTTCCTCAGTTCTAATGCAATTCATCTGGTGGTGGTTACGGGATGAAAAGAAAAGGAATGAAAAAAAATGAAATGAGCTGAAAATTGGCCAAAGGACAGGAAAGAGGTGAACAGGAAGGGTCCAGAAAATCCCCCCTATTTGGCTGTGAAAAGAAGTTCTTAGCAGAGGCGGGAACGAGCTGGGCAGAAGGTGTCTTTTAGTGGTGAGTGCTGTCATTTGCAGACGTGGCGTGGAGCAAAGCCACAGAACAACAGTGGCTGTTGCCAAGTGCGGAGAACTTGCAGGCAAATATTTGCTCCTGGCCCCAGGCAGCAGCTACACTTCACCTCTTCCTTCACATTGATGGTTCTGTCCGTAACCACAGAGAGATGCTGCCTGCCCATGGCAGGGGGCTTGGAACTAGATGATCTTAAGCTCCTTTTCAACCCTAACTATTCCATGATACTGTGATACTATGACATCTGGAAGTGAATGCTGAGATTCAGCCTGAGGAGCATCAGGCTGTGAGGATTCTGGTTCTCTGTTCCTCCAGTGAAGTGCCTGGGCTGAGATCAGCATTTGTACCTTTTGTGGGGCTGAGGGGAACACTCACACCATCTGCAGGAGGCATCTGACCAGTTTCCCTTGGTCTTCACTGTGCTGGTGTTGGCTGGAACAGTTAATTTTCTCTATAGTAGCTGGTATGGGGCTGTGTTTGAGCTTCGTGCTGTAAGCAGTGCTGATGACACGGGGATGCTTTCGTTACTGCTGAGCAGTGCTTGCACAGAGTCAGGGCCTTTTCTGCTCCTCACCACATCAGCCAGCAGGCTGCGGGTGCACAAGGAGTTGGGGGGAGATACAGTGGGGACAGCTGACCCCATCTGACCCCAGGGATACTCCATACTGTGTGTGTCATACTCAGCATATAGAGCCAGGGGAAGAAGGAGGAAGGGGGGGATGTTCAGAGTGACGTTTGTCTTCCCAAGTAACCATTACACATGATGGAGTGCTGCTGTCCTGCCTGTGATAGGAAGTAGTGAATGAATTCCTTGCTTTGCCTTGCCTTCATGCATAGCTTATCCTTTACCTATTGAACTGGTTTTATCGCAACCCATGGGTTTTCTCACTGTAACTCTTCCAGTTCTCTCCCACATCCCTCCAAGAGGGCAAGCGGCTGCATGGGGCTGCATTGCTGGTGGGGTTAAACCCCGGCACCTACACAGGTATATGGAGAGGAGGAGCAGCCTGCAGAGGCACTGGGAGCAGGCATTGGACTTAGACACTGACGAGCCCTGCGGAGGAGCACATACCTCTATTGCAGGATTAAGTATGTAAATTGGGAACCCAAGGTTAGATAAGCTGAGACAGGGATGAACACCAACTTCTCCCAAGCCTGTTACAGCCTCCCGTATATTTCACATCTTCAGAACCTCCTGATTGGAAGGCACATACAAAAAAACCTAGTGTTAAATCCAGGGAAATATGACTCACTTTAAAATCTGAGGCAGTGAGGACAATGGAGGAGGAAAAATGAGTGTGGGGAGGATAAGAAATCAAGAGGAACCGCGCTGGGTCCAGTGACAAAAGGGCTCTGATCGCTCACCTGGCTCTCAAGCTGCAGGGAATTAAGCAGCATCCCTTGCATGGAGCAGTGCTGCCACACAGCGACAAAGAAAGGCTGCCAGCAGTGATTGCCGACAGTCGCAGCGGTAACGACAGGGCAACTTTGTGTTTAGTGTCAAAGAAAGCGTTCAAAACCCGTGGAGATGCGGCCCTTAGGGCCATGGGTTAGTGGCGGTCTGGGCAGCGCTGGGGTAATGCTTTGACTTGATGATTTCAAAGGTCCTTTCCAGCCTGGTTGATCCTATGATTCTACAGGACACTGGCTTGTTTGCCAAAGGAGCACGAAGTGCAATGACAGGAGGCAGCAGCAGTGCGGGAGAAGGACCTAATCTGGTTTTGAGCCCGGCCCGCAGGTTATTACAGAACAGCAGTAGCAGTCCTGGAGTTCAAAGTGAACTCAGGTCCTTTCTTTTAGCCGAAAAATCATTCCGTTTTTAACCCCACCAACTTGCCTTGGGGTACGGGTGGACTTCTCTGACAGTCTGCTACACAGCAGTCCTGTAACTGGTTTTTGATAATACTTCTATTAATGATATAGTGCATCTCTTTCGGTGACCAAAGTAAAGTAGAATAGTACCTTTGCAAAGAAAACAAGGCTGAGAGCCAAAGGGGGGTAGTCAGCAAAGCCGTATGAATTCCAGGTGTGGACAGAGCCTATAGAAAATCCCACACCAGGAAAGCAATGTCCTGAAGTTTCTGTGCTATGAATACCAATACAGAAAACATAAATCATCTGAGGATACAGTAAAAGCGCTTCGCGCACAGCACCCATTATGTGGTGCTGGGAATCAGCGCAGAGTCCTGGCTAAATGGGAACAAAAGTGCAAAATCATTTTCATCTGTTCTTCAGGCGGATCTGGAGGGTTCCACGTCAGAGAGACCCCAATGGACTCACATAGCTTTCTGCTAGCAGAATTCCCAAAGCAGGACAATCAGTCATTTTTCCTTGGCCTGGGTCCAAGAACAGGGCCCTGCTCTCCCTATTATCCTGGAACTACTACACACCTGACCAGAATTAAGCAGTCCTTCAGCCTTAAAGGTGCTGAACCCCTCTGGCTCCCGTGGGATTTGAATGCCTTCAGCAGTGTTGAAAATCAGGTCACAAGATCCCTGGGGAATGCTATCATTTTAGGAGAAATGATTTGCATGAAACTCAGCTAAGGATGTGCCTGCCTCACGTTCCAGAAGAGATCCCAGTTTTTTATCACAGCATCCCAGTTAACAGGTGGAAGTGTCTTTGTGTATATATTTACTTGTTATGTACTATAGAATCGTAGAATCCCAGCCTGGTTTGTGTTGGAAGGGGCCTTAAAGCTCATCCAGATCCAACCACCTGCCATGGGCAGGGACACCTTCCATAGAGCAGCTTGCTCCAAGCCCCTGTGTCCAACCTGGCCTTGAGCACTGCCAGGGATGGGGCAGCCACAGCTTCTCTGGGCACCCTGTGCCAGCGCCTCAGCACCCTCACAGGGAACAGCTTCTGCCCAAGAGCTCATCTCAGTCTCCCCTCTGGCAGGTTAAAGCCATTCCCCTGTCCTGTCCCTACATCCCTTGTCCAAAGCCCCTCTCCAGCTTTCCTGCAGCCCCTTTAGGCACTGGAGCTGCTCTGAGGTCTCCCTTTAAGGAGCCTTCTCTTGTGCAGGCTGCCCCAGCCCAGCTCTCTCAGCCTGGCTCCACAGAAGAGGTGCTCCAGCCCTCTATGCATGTGTGTCTATATATGCATGTGGTTTACATTTCCACCACATCCCAACAATGTCTGCCTTTGCCCTGGGATGAGCTGCTCCTTGTACTGACCACTGGGGTGAAGCAGGTGCTCCAGCAAGGTGCGTGTCCCACCTGGGTGCACTGTAAGCAAGGAAATAATGACCCCAATAAATACCTGTGCTTCATAAAGGAGGGGATCCTGCGTGGTTGCTCTGTTGTCCATGCCTGGTACTTACCAACATTAGAATGGAGACCCTATTGTGCTTTATAGCATGCTTGAATTTCAAAACATCTCTTCCTAGCACAGCATGATGCCCTGAAAGTTTCTGTAACGATCTAAGTATGAAGCTGTGTTATGTCCCTTATCATCTCCCTATTGTTTCCTATGAAGGATCAATACAGCTAAAGGTCAGAAAAGCCCCATCTGGTACTTGCCATCCTGGCTCTGACTTGCCTCCAGTTGCAAGCGTGAGCTCAGCTGTAACAACAGTGCTGCAGCAAATGCTCTATAAAGGAAAGCTCCTGAAACTGGGAGGTTTTCAGGGTGTTCTCAGAGGAGGCACAGCAAGTCTGTTTAATGCACTGCGGAAGCTGCAGCCAAAACCAAATCTGTAATGGGGGTGAGTGTGAAAGGGAGCGCGAGATTGTCAATGAAAGTGAGGAAGAACAGAATTTCCAGGGAGATGGAAACACTGCGTTGAAAATAAGCTTTTTAGAGAAAACATGAAAAACATTCCTTAGAAATGGACAGAAAAGGGATAAGAAGATGGAGATGGAATCAGAAGAAACAAAGTAAGATTGTACTCACGTGGCCACAGTTGCAGGGGATTGAAAGCTCCTCGAGAGCTAACACACGTGCAGTGCTCTCTGTGTGCTGGCCTTTGCCTCTCCAAGCAGGGGCTTAGAAACCTGCTGTGATCCACTTCAGGTGATCTCATTTTCCTCTAAATGGGTGGGGGTTTCTCCTGCTGCAGGTTTCTACCACATATTAAAGTGAATTTTGGAAGAGCTTTTCAGTGAATGACCATGAAGTACAACCAACCATGAGAAAATGAATACAGGCAAGTGGGGAAAGCCCAGTGCAGGCACTGATAGGCAATGAGGCCTGTCAGTGTCCTCCAACACTTTAAAATGTCCATAAACCCACTCTTGCTATTACAGTAGAGCCACAAAGCCCCATGATTTGATGGGTCACTGTTTTAGGCAATACAAAATCAGTAAGCAGGAAGTGTATCTGGAGTAAGCTGTTACTATCCGCATAAGCAGGAGCACGGATTTACATTCACAGGAACATCCCTGGACACATACCTATTTTATTTTAGGGTACTTACTGCTCTCCCAGAAAATAAGGTACTAACAACAAGGACTTGCATGTGTCTAAACCACTTCAATTACCAATACCTTCCCCTCTCATTTAGGAAAGGATACACAATGAGTAGGTGTGGTAAGGAAGAGCAGGGAATCCTAACTGGGGCAGCCTGTATCTCCTGGAACAACACTGCTGGGTCTTTGGGCCTGTTGGCATCTGGTGGCGGATGCAATTGTTGCCTGAGCCATGTGCGAAGGAAGAGAGGTCCCCGCTCCTGCAAGTAGGGAACAGAAGGAAAAAACAATGTGAGAAGTTACATTGCAAAGGGACATTTTCTGGAAGAACCATTTTGAGTGATTGGGGTCTGCAGAGAGCTGTGCATCTCCCAAACCAAAAACACTTACTGTGCATCGTACCAGCAGCTGGCAAAGAAGAGCTTTGGGCTCCAGCAGAAACACAAATGCAGGGGGACCCACTCCCCCTGATCCATCCCTCTGGTAATTTCAGCAGAGACACCAAAGAACCTCTTTAGAAGCCTCCTGAGCTCCCTCTTCAAACAAACAAGCAAACAAACAAACAGGTTTTATCCATGAGGCTCCTATGGCAGGGCTGTGCCACACTCTCACTCCTCTAATAGCAGTATCTTTGCTCCTTCATTTCTGGCTCAGATGTGTTACTGTTCAGTGTATACCTATTTGCTATGGTGCCCACATAGTTCTTACATAGCCTTTTGCCCCCTCAGATTGATTAATGGTCCTCACAGGCTCCCCAGTCCTTGGATCACCTTTGTGTTCCTTCTCGGACCCACTCCAGCCTGTCCACAGCTTCTTTGCATAGCAGGGACCAGAACTGCACCCAGCATTCCAGGTGTGGCCTGACAGGCGCTGAGTGTGCCAGTAACATCTTTATCCCTGCTGGTGATGCCCTTGTTGATGCAGCCCAGCATCCTGTTGGGTTTCTTTGCCACAGCAGCACACTGTTCACTCCTATTGAGCCCACCAGGACCCCAGGTCCCTTTCCACAGAGCTGCTGCCAGGCAGGAAGATCCCAGCCTGTGCTGGATTGTGTTTTCCCAGGTGCAAGACCTTACACTTGTCCTTGTTGACCTTCATAAGAAATGGGTGCATAGGTTGTGTCTGCACAACTGGAGATGGAAATGTCACATTCATGCAGGTATCTGAGGAGTTCTGAGGGATTCAGGAGCGTCAAATTGGTTTATTCTTATGGCAGATACCCTCATGCCGAAGGAAAGCTGTTGTGAAGGTAGTGTACCCATAAAGGGTGTTTTATCTTGCCTGCTACTGGAGGCAAGCAGATCCAAAGCTCAGGCCCACAGGAACCTGCTGTTTTGCTGCACAAACCCTGATGTGCTTTTTGGGATTCTCTAATGACAGTTTTACAGTCAAATTGTTTGCTGGCAGGTCTCTTCCTGGATTGAAGAGTAAGCCAGGAACACATCCAGTGATGGTGTTCGGGTGCGACCAATCCAGGTGTGAGATCATGGAGAAACCAGCAGGAGGCTGGTTTAATTTCGTGTGACAAAGTCAGTTTTCCATTATAGGGCAAATGAAGGTGGGGATGGTGTGTCTGGGATACACATCTCACCACAGCCAGGAACACTGAGCTGTGGTACCCAAGCTCCATGCAGATCTGATAATGAGTGTTTCTGCCTCTGATTCTTGGGTTTCCCGTTTCCACCGGAGTTAGCAGGACCAGCTCATGCTACATAAACCCAGTGGATACTGGTACAGCAGTGGTCTGAACCTGCACACATCGGGTATGGTTTAGAGCAGCCGCTGTCTGAATTTCCAGGACTAACTGACCACTTCCTCGTGTGCGTGCAGGTTATGCCTTTAATCCAAAAACTCCCAGTGCCAGCGATTGCCAAAGGGAACGGGTTGGCCACAGCAGCAGGCTGCCAGCTGGTGGCCATCGCCGTGGCAAGTGAGGAGTCTCAGTTGGCTGCTCCTGGGGTGAACATTGGACTGTTCTGCTCCACACCAGGGGTGGCCTTGGGCAGATCCCTTCCAAGAAGGGCAGGCTTCCTTCCCAGATAGTCTCTGTAATTTTGCAAGTAGGTTCCAGTGTTAGGAGGCTTAGTTCGTAGAATCATGGAATGATTTGGGCTGGAAGGGCTCTTAAAGCTCCTCCAGCTCCAACCCCCGCCACAGGCAGGGACACCTTCCATAGAGCAGCTTGCTCCAAGCCCCTGTGTCCAACCTGGCCTTGAGCACTGCCAGGGATGGGGCAGCCACAGCTTCTCTGGGCACCCTGTGCCAGCGCCTCAGCACCCTCACAGGGAAGAACTGCTTCCAGGTATCTAATTTAAATCTCTCCTCTGTCAGGTTAAAGCCATTCCCCTTCTCCTGTCACTATGTGCCCTTGTAAAAAGTCCCTCTCCAGCTTTCTTGTCAGCCCCTTCTGTGTCCTGGGAGCTGCTCTGAGTTCTCCCTGGAGCCTTTTCTTCTCCAGGCTGAACAAGCCCATCCCTCTCAGCCTGGCTCCACTCCACACGAACATCTCCTGTGGAGACGTTCCGTTGCCTGGACTTTATTTTCCTATAGTACAACATTGAAAATACTTTGTTGCAAAAGACATCTTTGTTTGGGACTGGGAAAAATCCCGAAGGGATGAACTCTGCTTAGGGAAAGCAGCTTCCTACTGATGTGATTCCAGCCAGCATGAGCTCGTCCCAGCAGCACGGCAGCTCAGCCATCCCTTTCCTGTCCAACACACAGCTCTGTGTTTTCACCAGTGGTGTTCTCCCCTCATGAGGAAACCCCTGCAAGTTCAGGGTATCAGTCCCACCGAGGTGTCAACTCTTGCCAGGCAGTGACATTTCACGGCCAGCAGGAGCTGCCTGGGTGTAGATCAAGATGCTTTAAATAGCATCTAAAACCTTCCCATGCTTTCTTCCTGCTTTATTTCCTACTGATTGTGACTACAGATTTCTCACTGCATGAACAACAGTATGATGATGTGTAAAGCTTCTGTAACTGAGAAAAGACATTTCCAGTTCTAATGCAGTTGGATTCATGGGGACAGACTCTCCAAGCCCAGCAGGGCTCTGCTGAGATGCAGTGACAACTGCCCAAGTTCATGGCTGGATAAGAGCTTCAGCTTTGAATCTGTGAGGCTGTCCTGTTCACATATAGTCTGTCTGTGGGGTTTTGTTCCAAGTCTGTGACAGTGAACAGTCATAACTGCTCCTGAATTGGTATTTCTGGGGTTCATTGTTACCTTTTCAAAGCGTGTGGGATATACTTTTCTCTGTGCCACTTTTCAAAGGAGCAAGAACATTCCCCACAGTTCTCAGGATGATTGATTTTACCTTGTATCAAATGAATGTGTAATTAGCAGAGCGAAGATACCAACAAGGATCATCAGCTCTCACAATTCAGGGCATTGGGTAATTACATCAAGAGTCACGACAAAACATTGTTTGTGATATACAAGATTGAGTAGTCACTGTGTATTTGGGGGGCGTCTTCATTCGAAACCTCAAGTACAAGACACTGGAAGCAGCAGGAGACTCAAATAGTTAATGGCCATAAGAAGGCCATATTTAAAACCAGCCCTAACCAACTTAAAACTAAGGCTGGTATTTTCAAAACCTACACATTGACTTCATAAATCCTTACTTCTTATTATATGCCCAGCTCAAAATGCTGAGTTCAGGCATTTCACTTTGTGAACCACCCGCATCTCTCAATTCCTACTGCAATTATGGGCTTTTGAAAAGAACCCCAGGGGTGTCAGCCTAGGACAGTGGGAATCAGTGGGCAGGTTTGGAACAAGGCAGCTTTACACCCGGTCCTCTTTGCTGAAACCTCTTGACGCTTCCTTGGCAGCTTAAAGAAGCCAAAAGATTTGAATCTTAAGTTTATCAAAAGAGTAACTTGTACTGGAAGGAGGAGGCCGAAGCTGCCCGAACAAACCAAAGCAATAAGGCAGTTGAACTGATGTAATACAATGCTTTGTCTTGTCCAGGTGGCATTAGAGATGCTTTTCACGGGTGAACCTCTTTCTGCCCAAGAAGCATTAATGCACAGGCTTGTCAGCAACGTGGTACCAGAAGACAAACTGGAAGAAGAGACCATGAAGATCTCTCACAAAATATGTGAAAGCAGCAAATCTGTCCTGGCCCTGTGGAAAGCCACCTTTTGCAGACAGATGGCCCAGGACCTCGATCCTGCTGACAAAATGACTACTCAGGTCACAGCAGACAATTTGACTTTGAGAGATGGGCAGGAAGGGATTGAAGCCTTTGTGCAGAAGTGGAAGCCTGCCTGGTCACACTGTCAGGATGAGAACAAATGAATCTTGTTTCTGAGTTAACCTTAGCTGTGTTTTATGATTCTTCACACAGTTGCCTTTGGGAACTCTATTTTTGTACTTACTGAAAGTGAAATGTCTCTTCTTACATATGCCAAAGACACAATAAATTTATTCTAAGTATATAATAAATGTAGGAAAAATCAAACACAATGGAGTTTTTTCAGCAATGAATTTAATCTGTGGTTCTGGAAGGAACTTTGTGCTGCCAAAATCAGTTTAGCACATCCCAGGTTACTCAGGGAATCACAGGCACTAGGAGGGAGCCCAGATCACCCTGTTCAGTACCTGCCTCCATCGTTCTGGAAGAGAATTGCCATTTACTGTTATTAATAGAGAAGTAAATGGCTTGGAGACGTTCCAGATATGATGGTAATACATATCATGATGGATTCCAGTGCTGTTTAGATGTTACAGACAGAAGCCTGTAACAGAGGCCCGTTGCTCCTTACAGATACATCTGCTTACAAACTGTGGGTATCACTAGTTTGTCTCCCTCAGGAAATCCTGGTTTCCACCATCAGCTCAGTCACTTATCCCAACTTTGGAGAACTGTGCTATTGACTCCAGTGAGGCTGAGCATGGTTTAGGGGTGTTTAGCTTCACAAAGGGCACACTGTGAAAGCCACTGCCTGCCAGCGTCAGCAGGGATTCTCGCCTGTCGATAACAGGCTGTAAGTCTTCAGTTTATCACAGAATCTCAGCTGTGCTCCTGGGAAAATCCATCCATGTGCTCCGAGCTGGGATTTCACCAACGCTGGAGCAGCTCCGCATGGATTGATGCTCCTGACAACGGGGATTCAGTGGCTCCTCTGGGTAACCCATTACAGCGCTGCGCTACCCTCCTGGTGAAGTACTTTTTCTTAATGCCCAGTCTGAGCCTCAAAGCAGCCATTTTTTGGCCACTGCCCCTCGGTACGTGGTGGCAGTGTGTTCCCCCCATCCAACCTGACCTTTATTTCCTGTGTCCCTGCTCAGGTGATAATCACTAGTGGTGATCATAACGAATGTGTCTGCTTGTGGGGGTTGCATCCGGCTCAAAGCGGATTTGGGGAGACAGGTAACACCAAATGGCCAAGGGTTGATCTGAGCAGTGGCACCCACCTGGCTACAGTGTTGGTAAATGCCCAACTCAAGGCAAATTTGGAAGAAACTAACTCCTGTAGCCAGCATGTGAATGTGGCTGTGAGTGAATTATCCTACTCCACAGATAGTGGATGGCCCAGGGCCTGTGGAGCTCTCCTGCATGGCAGTGGGCTGCATGCCAGGATCTCCCCTCGAGCAGGGACAGCTCAAGGTCCCTCCTTGAAGCTGAGAGAATCCTCATCACATTGGTACTAAAGAACTGAATTGGGAGTAAGAGCCCTGAAAATTTGAAGTATCACTTAGCTGAGTGATGTAAAGGATTAATTGCACATTTATAATGCTTTAGGCATAAACTGCTGACCACGTCTGGATCCAGCTGCACTTAGACTCCCCTCTGAGAAGGAGATTAGAAAGCAAAGGGGTCCTTTCTGAACCTCAGGACTCAACAGGAGGGGCTCCCTGACTGTTTTGTCTCACCCTGTTCTCTATGCAGTAAACGATCAAGTGTACCTCGCCATGAAATCTTGTTAAACCACTGTTGCATTTACTATCCGATGTTGTTAAGTTGCTGGGTTATATCAATAAAATACATTGCTGCTGCTCTGTGACAAGTGAAGTGCTTCACTCCATCCACAGCATACGTTATCTGCCATCCCTGAGAAACTTCAGCTCTATTATCTCTGTAGTTCTTTTCATGCAGTCACAACTACAGTTGGACCAGGCTTGGACTCTCCTGTGCCAGACTGAACACATGGAGCTTCCTCCACCTTCCTTGTAGGTCCTGTTCTCTAGGTAATCAGCTTGGTAACTCTCTGGTGGACCAGTTCCAGCTTCTCCGTGTTCCTTTTGTACTGGTTGTACCAAAACTGGACCGTATTCCAAATAACAGCTTCACCAGTGCTCAGCAGAGGAGAACAAAGTATTTCTTCCATCTGCTGGCCACTTCCAGCCAGTCTAGACTGCTCAGTGCTCATCACTTGAGAGGAGAGTGCAGTGCTGGCTCGTGTTCAATTGGGCATCCACCCGCTGTAAGCCTGGTTTCAGGCTTCTCTGCCAGTCACCTCCCAGCCTGTACTGGTCCTTGGGGCTATTCCTCCCCCAGGAGCAGCAGCTTGCATTTCCCCTTAGATTATGGTGCTTGTGGATTGAAGGCAGACCACTCGGTACATCAGCCATTCCCCCAGTTTCATATCATCTGCAAATGAGCCGAGGATGTATTATTGGTGATGATCCTGAATGATAGGAGACTCAGTATCAACCCATGGTGATCTGGAGGATATGGTCACATCCCCATTCCTGCAGTGCTCAAGGCCAGGTTGGACACAGGGGCTTGGAGCAAGCTGCTCCAGTGGAAGGTGTCCCTGCCCGTGGCAGGGGTTGGAGCTGGAGGAGCTTTAAGGTCCCTTTCAACCCAAACCATTCTGTGATGCCATCTCACTTGTGATACAGCTTCAGGCACTCCTCATGAACAAGGCAAACAGAAAGCCAGGGCGCAGCAACAGCTAGATAAACACTCAGCACAAGGTTGTTCCTCATTCGTGGACCAGGCAACAATCTGCCTTGCCACATCATTTAGGATGTATAAGCTGAAGATAAAAGAGAGGACTTGGGTGATGGGCAAGGAATTTTGACCTTTCACATTCCACAGAGGCAAAGAATAGAATGGGACTTTATATGAGCTTTTATCCAAACTTCATGTGGTTTTCTCAAGGCTTCCCAGCCTAGAATTAGGCAGACTGGGTGGGAATTAATTTTGTGTTGGTGTGAAGTAATCTCCCGTGGCTGTGCGGGAGAGAGCTTGAAACTGTGTGCTACAAAGGCACAAAGAGCTGGGCGTAGTTAACATGAAAAATACACAACTAACTCACGGGCAAAACAGCATCACAGCTTTTACCATCCAGCTCCTGATTCCTGAGCATTTGGATGGCAACACTGCTTCCTTCATGGAATTGTCCATGTGTAATTCCTGTATGGTCACGCCTGTATTGCAGATGGGGAAATTGAGGCCAACGTGCTCTGCCTGAGGTCTCAGGGTGCCAGTGGCATTCCGAATGCCAACACCTGCTCCTTGCACTGCTCCAGCAGCCAAGTTCTCAGTGAAATCAGCAGAAATGCAGGACCATGGCTTGCCCTGGAGAGGCTGCAAAGGCTTCTGAACAGAATTATGAGCTACTGCATCAAAGGCCCCACACTTGACATTTATTGGCTTTTTGATGAATGCTGGGGTAATTTTCCTGTCAACAGTCTCTCATTAGGAGCCTGGCAATGTTCTTTCTGACCATTATCTTGCTCAATATCACATTGGGTTGCTACAAAGAGCAGAGATTTTATGTACAACCCATCTATCTCTGTAGCTGCAAAACCTTCCAATCATTCTACATTTCAATAATCTCATGGAAGTGGAGCTGCCTTCTTGAAGCAATCAGGGGAATAAACAAATGGTTAAATTTCCATGAGGACCGAAAGCTGTAGGACAAATCTCATACTGCAGTGAGCAGGATTCATTTGTCTTGATTTCATTGGCACTGCAGCTCAGTTATACTAGTCCTGAACTTAGCCACCAAATAACACATCCCCATCCTGTTGTATGCTCCCAAAGGAGGGAAAAACCATCAGAGCTGTACCTTCACTGTAGGATGTACCATCTTCTGGCTCCTTGTTGTCAATATTAGAAGTTATTTTTGTCAAAGCCATAGCTTCTATAAAAATCAAATAGCAGAAATATACCCTTAATACCACTATGGATTTGGAAAGGCTGAAATCATTCATTAAACTTTGATGTGGCCAATGGTAGTTATTTTCATGATATGACCTTAAAAAAGTTAATACTTACTTTAATATTAGTATCCTGGAGCTGTGATCATGGGAGCATCCCAGAGGTACTGTATATTTCATTGATTATGGCCATAATAGAAACAAAATGAAAACCAAAAGCAGATGCTAAAATAAGTTGAATTTGTACTGCTGAAATCTGTGCCAGATTCCTGGGCTGGATTTGTGGCTGTTGTTCATAGCTACTTAATACAAGAGACTTTCAGTTTCCCTCCTTAGGTAGGACAGTGTTTTCAGCCTGCGGAAACTAAAACTTGTCATGCTGTGAAGTTGACTGAGAATAAGAAACATCCCCGTAGCCTAGATCAAAGCAGAACCAACTCTTTACACTGACTTTAACTGCAGCACAAGCTCACCTGTTGGCCTTCGTTCGGATATAGGCATTGATCTCATCCACCGATCCTGCTGAAGGCAAGTCACCTCCTGGAAAGGCAGAGCAGGGATGGATGGCAACATGTTAGACCACCTGCAACCTGGCTCATTAGAGCTGTATGTCAGCGAGGTCTGATGTAACAGGTCATGTCGAACTGCGGCTGCTTTCTGAAGAAGCTTTTAAGGAGACATCAACTGCAAGAAGAGAATGCTGACATTCAGGCTGCCTCAGCTGCTGATGACAGAGAAGGTGTTGGTGGCTCTTGGGTTTTACTCCAGACCTGTCCCCCTATAAACAATTACGGGGATGAAGTGATTCCGGGAAAGATGAGCGATTATTTCCCTGCCAGCTCTGCCCTGTCAGCATGAAGGATAATGTGATATATACCTGCTCTGCTCTTCTCCACTTCCCGGCCCCAAATCATTCTCAGTGTAGACACAGAGTGATGCTTCTGGAAGGGAACAATAAAGAATTATTAAAACGTATATAGAACATGGGGGAAAGGAGAAAGCAAATGAACACATGAAGTCATTCTCCTAATGCGGTCTTTAGTCTGGATAAGGACATTTTCTTGTATGTGTTTCATGAAATAAACCCTTGATGCCATTAAAACTTTATCATCTGTTCTTTAAGGGAGTTAATCCTATAAAAAAATCTCTGTTCCAAGTGTCAGGATATTGTATAAGTACAGATTTCTGAATTAGCCTCCCTTCTCTTTTAAGACCTCACTAAATTAGGTTAAATACTTTAAAATTAGTGTGCTCTTTCTTGGTTTTTTTGCTTCTGAGTCCTTAGTGGGAAGTCAGAATTCTTTGGTTTTTCCTCTCCCTCCTTGGGGGTTGTTTTGTGAATGCTGAGATTCTTATGCAAGTACACACAAATCGAGAAAGCTTTACAAAATACCACATATTCCATAGAATCATGGAATCACAGAATGGTTTGGGTTGGAAAGGACCTTAAGATCATCCAGTTCCAACCCCCTGCCATGGGCAGGGACAGCTCCCGCTAGACCATGTCATCCAAAGCTCTGTCCAACCTGGCCTTGAACACTGCCAGGGATGGAGCATTTACCACTTCTCTGTGCAACCTAACTGGCATCATGCCTGGAGTGGGGGAAAGCATCAGGTTTTAATGCAAAACCACCAAGAAATGAAAGAGATCTACCAGATGAAAGAGCAGGGTAATGAGAGCATTTGGCTCTCTGACAAAAGGCCCTGCAGGAGGAATAGCAAGGTGCTCTCCAGAGCACGCACACAGGGGACTGGAAAACTGACCTATTTACCCCTTTTTCACTGGGACCTGCAAGAATATTCCTGCAAGGATAATCAGCCCTTTATTCATTAGCCTGAGGTTATTACTAATTATCAATATTATTACTTACTGTTGCTGCTATTCTTGCTATAACCTATTTAATACAGTGACATCACTACAGTTCAGGAATCAAAATGTTGATGCCTTCTCCCCATAGTTGGGCTTGGAAGCTGGTCTGAATCCCTGAAATCTGAAGCCTCTGTTGCTTGAGTTGGGGAATAGCATTTATCTGGCAGCAAGAGGAGACTTTTGTCCTTTTACACAGCCTGTGAAAAAACACTTAGTACTTCTCATGTACTCACCATGGCAAAATGGAAGTGGTCAAAGATAAAGTCTTTTTTGTTTGCTGTCTATGGACATTCCCGTAAGTCTTCTTCCACATGAGCATTTATTCACAGCAGATGATCCAGGAGTATTTCCATGGACAGCTTGAAATCTTCATGAGGCACTGGATGGTTGCAATGCAACACCAATTTATTCAGTACACACAGCTACCAAAGCAGCAAAATGCAAACAGTAAATTTACCTTAGCAAAAGCCCTGGTAAAAAGCTCAGGAGCACAGAGGCTAAAACCAACCCTGTTAAAATGTCCTACACTTCTGTGTCTCATCCACCATTATGATATTTAAATGCATTCCTATAATGAATTCATCTATATCTATACACACAAAATTCCTATAATGAATATAAAGTCCTGTAAGGACATGAGGATGGTGAGACACTGGCATAGGTTGCTCAAGGAAGCTGTAGGTGTGCCATCCCTGGTGGTGTTCAAGGCCAGGTTGGATGGGGCTTTGATAAGGACCCTTCTGACCCAAACCATTCTGTGATCCTATGGTATGATTCTGTCAGCTATTTGTAAGTCCTGAAATGTAAACAGAGGGAAAATAGTTTAAAAACCTGGGAGAAACAAAAGCAAAATAAACCTGCATTCCCTTCCCAGCTTTCTCATGAAGCTCCAGTGCCAGGGTGACCTTGGGCAAGCTGATGGAGGCAGAAAAGTAATGCGGCAGTCCAGTCCAACCTCCTGCTTATGTCATTTCTTCTTGGCCTGCTTACCCCTATAAGGCATTGGACTGAATTCCCAAGGAATTATCTAACCTTGTGAAGAAAAACAAGGAGGGAAAGAAGATGCCAGCAGTGTGATTTATTCCTCTTCTAGACAGAACTTGCAGCTTATTTCTGTTCTGAATTCATCTGACTACAGCTTCCAGGCAGGGCAATAGAGCTGCCTTGTGTGGGCTCTGCGAGATCCTTCAGTAGCTCAGTGGCCTATATGTGAACTGGAGCTGTTCATTCCCTTTTTTTCGCTGTCCTTTATCTGTCTTGTCTCTGTAGACCACAGGCTCTCCAGGGGAAAATTGGCTCTTGCTATGTGTACACTCAGTGCCTCGCACAGCAGCTTAGACTGGACTCATCTCTGATGTGGGATGGTTGATATGTAGCATGTAAGTTACAACATTGAGAAAGGACACTAAACAGCACGCAATAAACCCCGAAAATCTCTGCCTGATGGGAGATTCCTACAGCTCTTCAGAAACCCTTGTTGCGTTACTGCACAACATACTTCATTTTAAACCAATGGCACTATGTAGCAAACTGTCAGCAGAGGGCAATATCAGCTCACATCTTGAAGCAATTCCTGCTTAATGTGATGGGCCAGTTCATAGAATCATAGAATAGTTAGGGTTGGAAAGGACCATATTCTCCAGCCTATCCCTAACAGAAACAGCGACTCCCCCTCCCCGCCTACCGGGCCTGTCTTTCCTAAAGAGCCATTAACCTTCCATTCCAACACTCCAGTCATAGGAGCCATCCCACCATGTTTCTGTGATACCAATGATATCATACCACCATAGATGTGCACACATCTCTAATTCCTCTTGTTTGTTCCCCATGCTATGGGCGTTTGTATAGAGGCATCTGAGCCGAGCTCCAAATGAAGCCAGCTCATTGGCTGGAGCAGCTGGCATGTCTCTACATTGCTCCAAGCATTTATTATAGGTGCTGGCAACTGACTGGGAGTGCTGGGATGGAATGATGCCCCCCCCCCAACACATCTAGTTTAAAGCATCCTTCGCCAATCTCGCAAGCCTCCTACCAGAACTGCTCTTCACCTTCGTTGTCAGACCAGCTCCACCAGACTCCAGTAGACTTGGCCTACTAAATTGAGTTCCATGTTCAAGGTACCCAAACCCCTGACTATGGCACCACCCTTCTAACCATTTATTAACCTGGCCAATCCTCCCAGCCTTTTTCAGGTCCTGCCCTGTATCCTGGAGAACTGACGAAAAGACAATCTGTGCTCCAGAGCCCTTAACCACCACTCCCAGAGCTCTGTAGTCCTTCTTTATGTTCTCTGGGCTACTGCTATCTATATCAGTAGCACCCACATGGATCACTAGAAGTGGGTAATAGTCAGTGGGACTGACTAGAGCCGGCAGCTTCTCTGCAGCATCCCTGATCCGAGCCCCTGGTAGGCAACACTCCTCCCTTGAGCCTGGGTCAGGCCGACAGATGGGTGCCTCTGTTCCTTTCAGAGTACAGTCCCCTACTGCTATGGCCCGCCGCTTTTTCCTGGCAGCACCAGTAGAGATCTTCTTTACCAGTGCATCAGCCGGTTGTTCCTGGTGGGAGTGTGGCTCCCCATCAGCCCCCTGCAGGACAGCAAAGCGGTTCTGGGCGGGGACAACAGATTTAGGAGAAAGCCCCTTGCTTTTAATGGTCCTCTTCCTCCTTTTCTTGCTGGTTTTTCTGTTACCGTTTCCCAGCTTCCTGGGTTAGTTCCTCCTTTCCTGTATGAGCGACAGCGGACGCTCGAGGCCCCTGCACAGTCAGGCCCTGGAGCGAGCAGTGCTGCTTCCCCTCAGCTCCCGACACCTTTCAGCCCATTGACAGCGTCCCGCAGCTCAGCCCCTGCTGCAGGAGGCCCTCCACCATGGAGCACCGAGTGCAGCCCCGCCCACTGCGCACCCTCCCCTCGGCAGAGCAGTGCAGGCGCTCTCTGCACCCCGAGCTCTGCGCTGCAGCCGCCCCTCTCATCGGCTCTGTGCGGTGCCTGCGCTGCCACCGCCGGGGCAGCCGGAGCAGAGCTCCAGGGCGGGCCCTGCTCCTAAGGCGAGCGCTCTCCATCCCGCCCCCCTCCCGCCCGCCGCGCTCCGAGACCGCCGCGCATCCCTGGGGCGCGTTTTTAACCGCTGAGCGCGGTGCCGCCCCTCCTGGCACCGCCCGCTGCGAGGCGCTGCTCGCATCGGCTGCGCTGCGCGCTCCCGGGCACGTCCTGCCCGGGACTTGGGGCTCCTCGGTGGCTCCTGAGGCTCCTCAGGTAGACCTCATAGCAGCCTTCCAGTGTCCGAGGGGGCTATAGGGATGATGGGGAGGGACTCCTCGTGAGGGACTGCAGTGACAGGACAAGGGGTAACGGGTTCAAACTGTAACAGGGGAAGTTTAGACTGGATATAAGGAGGAAGTTCTTTACTGTAAGGGTGGTGAGGCGCTGGAATGGGTTGCCCAGGGAAGTTGTGAGTGCTCCATCGCTGGTGGTGTTCAAGGCCAGGTTGGACAGAGCCTTGGGTGGCATGGTTTAGTGGGAGGTGTCCCTGCCCATGGCAGGGGGGTGGAACTGGATGGTCTTAAGGTCCATTCCAGCCCTGACTATTCTATGATTCCTCAGTAGCTCTTGAGTCTCCTCAGTGGCTCTTGAGGCTCCCTCGGTGGCTCTCACTGCTCTGAGTTGAGGCTCCTGGACGCTGAGCTTGCCCCGCTCAGTGCTGAAGGCATCCTCTCTCGAGCTGCTCACCTCAGCAGTTGACCCATAGGTGGGATCTCCTAAGCTGACACAAGTGTTGGCCTTTTCATGAGGACTGCACATACACTTGGAAGCCAGACTTCCTGTGTGGTGTGCCTTGATCTGGTTAAGAGCCACCAAGTCACTTCACAGTGCGCTGAGCAGTGTGTGTGGCTTGGCTGCTCTTGCATCCCTTCCTTTGCTCCTGGCTGGTCATTGCAGAGCCTGGATGTCAGGAACTCACTCGTGGGCTGGGCATGATGCTGGTGTCCAGGCATGCTCTTTGTACCCCTCCTGCTTCTGTGTTTATAGGACCACTGCTTTCCCCAGTGCATCTCATGGTGGTCTGTTGGCTATGTCTGTGATACCAAAGAGACTAGAGGATGCCTAAAGTGTATCCCAGGAGCCACAGTACTGAGCTTCAGAGGTGGGCAGAGTTAATTCTAAGGCTGTTTCATTCAGTGTCAAATTCTCCTTTCCCAAAGTACCTAAAGCTGTGACCAGTTGGGACTGACTTCCTTATAGACCCTTTGTAGATCAGAAATGCTCTTCTCATGGGGAAGAGCTGCATTAGGTGCTGCAGCATGTGGGTTTCCATCTGGCACCACAAAGCCAAGTCAGCTTGGAACTACCAACAAAGCTGGTGCAGCTCGATTTGTCCTGCTAGATCTGAGAGGCTCTGGGTGAGGAGAGCAGGGGAAGGACAGGGTGAGCATAGGGTGTTTTGCTGTTGAAATGGGTGCTAAAAAGACACTTTCGTAGTGAACCTGGGTGAGATTGGTGTTCAAAAGTTGCAGTGCTGAAGTACTTTCTCTGTAAAGCTGGTGGAGATGTGCAGGAAGAACTGAACAATACCAAAAGTTAAGTGAGCTCCTGATGTCTTTGTCTCCATAACCAGAAGAGCAGATCACTTTGATTTACCTGGATATTGGGTTTGATACGGAATGGTTTCATGCCAACTTCAGCTGTTATGAAGTATGGACTCTGTTAAATCCTGGTTTTCCAAGAAGAAGTTGCACTTCATGAAAACCATTGTTGGCTTGAGGGAGCTTTGCATGTGCAGGATCTGGGCACTGGGGCAAAAAGGAATGAACAACTGTTTGTACACCCCAGGTCTGGCATGAGGGTGTATAATACTTCTTGTTTCCATGGGTTATGTTACATGTAGTAAAAGCTGGGGAGCTGTCAGGCTTTTCTCCCAGTTGTTTGTGGAGTTGAACCTCATTGGTTGGGGGATCTGTGAGTTTTCAGTAGCAGTTGAGCAGCAGATCCCTGCGGAGCATTCACATGAGTACAGGATGAGCACGTCCTACCCCCGTGCAGGCTCATCGCCCTTGGGCTTCCAAAGGGAATCTTCCCCAGAGGCAGCTGGAAGCCAAAGCTCATTTTCCAAAGTCCCTTGTCTAGAACGATGTGTGTACATGAATGAGAGGTCCCCAAAGGTCTTCTTCGAGGCAGGCGCAGTACTGTCATCACAGCTTCCCGTGACTATGTTCTCCTCTAATTGTAAATGTGTTTCCCGGTGGTGAGGCAGTGGATGTGTACATGCGTGTGCGTACTTTGCACAGGCACCAGAGACTTTGACCAGAAGGGTACAGCTTTTGAATCATGGAATTGTTTAGGTTGGAAGGGACCTTAAAGCTCCTCCAGCTCCAACCCCTGCCACGGGCAGGGACACCTTCCACTGGAGCAGCTTGCTGCAAGCCCCATCCAACCTGTCCTTGAATACTGCCAGGGATGGAAGTTTGTGTAAGCTATGTTAGAACCTCCTAGCAGTGAAGGTGGTTGGGCCCAGTAATACAGGTCCTATCTTCTGGCCTTGTTTTCTGATAAGACTGAAGAGTTTGGACATTCAGCTCATGCACTAGGGGTGGTTTGATAGCTCAGAGAGCATTGCAGTGTTGTGGAATGAGAGGAGCCTCTGTTTTGAGTGACCTCCATTATTTACAAACTTGGTGGTTAAATCGCCAAATTTGGCTACGACATTGAACTTGGTGAACACAAAGAAAGATTGTCCTGGCTGTTGCGTTGGGAAGCTCAGTGGGCACGGCTGTAGGTGGCATTCACGAGTTGTTTATGCTGGGTGCTTGTCCATTGTGAGAAGAGACGTGTTTCTGGACCAGCACTCACTTGCTGCTGGAAAATGTGTACAAGTGGCTTCGAATCAGAGCTGAAAAACTCCTAATTCCTTCTGGAGTGGGAAGTATTAGAGATGTTAAAGGAAGAACTCCCCTGTGAGGGTGCTGAGGCGCTGGCACAGGGTGCCCAGAGAAGCTGTGGCTGCCCCATCCCTGGCAGTGTTCAAGGCCAGGTTGGACACAGGGGCTTGGAGCAAGCTGCTCCAGTGGAAGGTGTCCCTGCCCATGGCAGGGGTTGGAACTGGAGGAGCTTTAAGGTCCCTTCCAACCCAAACCATTCCATGAGTCTATGATCTACTTCCAGAGCTTGAGACTATGGTAGTACAACCTTTGTTGCTGATGACTCTTCTTCCTTAGTCTGCCTTGACAAGAGAGCATTCATGTTCTCTGTGGGCAACATGCACTCTGTCCCTGCTCTCAGCCTGGTTGGGGTTTGGAGCATGTTGGGTTCTGTGGAAGTAGACAGATTGCCAGCAGGGTCATCCCAGTCTGTTGTCAGGGACACAACCAGCAGCTACAAACAAGCTGACCAGAGGAATACTAATCCCAAATATTTATAGGTACCAGAGTTCATTCCAGGCTAGAATGAGATACTGTTGTCAACCCTCCTGCCTGGGTCACAGCATCCCCTCTTCCACATAAACTCCTTGGTCTGTTTTCCACTGGGGAGTGTCCTTCTGCAGAGCTTTGCGTGTGCAGCCTTGCTCTTCCATGAGCTGCTGATGAGAGATGGACTTCCATGCCCCCTTAGTGGTCAGCTCCCCTCAGGCCTTCATCACATTGGAATCCTTGTGTCATGGGAAGTTTTAGTGATTGAATTTAAGGAGTTTATCTTTGGGCAATTGAAGTCTCATGAGCTCCAGTTTCCTGTGTGGGAAGTCATCTTCTAATGACATTTCTGGCAGCTCAGTTCAGTTCTCCACTGTCTCATCCATCCCCTGCAGCTTCTCTCAGGTAAAGTTTTGTACTTGCAATATTTCTTTTTAAGAGCATGTCAGCCCTTCAGGAAGAGAAATATTTTGATCTCATTATTCCTTATTTTTAATGTGTTTTTTTCCAAGAGCACACAGAAAAAAGCAACAGAAATAGAAGGTTGGTCTCCAGATCTCTGTCACATCCTGGTGAGAGGATTCCAGCTCAGCCATCCTGAGCTTTCCTTCCATTTCAGTAGGCTTGCTCTCCGAAAGAAGGAGGAGAAATCAGGCTTGAGACTGCATCTGGGTAAAGGAAGAGGTGGGTGAGAAAGATCATTCACACACAAGCTTGTCTCTGCCTTAGAAGGCAAAACCTGAAGATGTTCACAGCAGTCACCTCTCCAGTGAAATATGGGTCTTTCAAATACAAGTGTAGACGGTTTGGAGGGCTTGAGTTAACAGGATTTTCCTTTTTCAGGATCTGAGCCGCTGTTTTGTTGTGGGGAGACGTCACTGGAAACGTTACCCCTTGGGTGCAGGAGTCTGTCATCCAGTGTGTAACCGAGAGCAAATTAGAATCACAGATTCAGACAGGTTTGAGTTGAAGGGACCTTAAAGCTCCTTGAAGGTCCCTTCCAGCCCAGGCTGCTCCCTGGTGCTGTGTACTGGTGCTGAGTCTCTAGTTTGCAGCAAGTCGAGTGGTTTGCTTCTGGCTTGTTGCTCCCAGTGGTCAACTTGACTTTCTGGACCCTCTAAACTCGTGAAGTCCTGGCCAAATGTGCTTCACATTTGCATCCTTCTACTGCTGGCTCCCTGTGATTGTCCATAGGAGAGCGCCCAGCAGAGGTAGTTGTGGAGGGGGGTGAAATGTCTGAGGAATCCTTAGGCTGGATTTTGCTGCAGGAATGGGAATGCAGTTCTTGAGGAGCTGTCGTGCCTGTGTGTACTTGGTGTCATGTTGATTTATAGGAAGCAGCCTCCAGGATATGTATACTGCCTTTTAATTCCAGTTTATTTTCCATTCTTATTTCCTTATGGGCTTTTTGTGCCGTGTGCTGGGAGAGGAGGAGAAATATTTTTGTTCTCTGTTGGAATGTAAGCCCCATTAAGTGCCACTTTCCTGTGGCCATGACCTCTCCCCACAGTGATGCGAGTGCATGGTTATCGACTCACTGGCCATCACCAGCATCGGCACTCAAACCCCGGAGCAGCGTGGCTCAGCACGTGGAGGAGCACCAGCACACAGCTGCCGTGGTCACAGTGGTCACAGAAACAGCTACGAAAGACAGGTGAGATGCTCAGAACTCTGCTCTGTCACCCTGTGACAGAGAATTGCTCCCACTGTGTCGCTGAATGCTGTTATTCTGCCGTTAGTGTATGGCCACAGTTACACAAGTAGTAACTCTGGAGTATCTTGGAGTGTATTACACTGCAGGTAGTTCAGAGGAATCACTGGGATGTGTTGCACTAATGTTTCAGTGTCCCAGAAATCAAATCATGTTTTATTAGAGTAGAGGACTTCTTAATTCTCACTCATGGAGAACAAGTACTACTGAGGGTACTCAGTCACACTGTCCATGTCACAGCAAAGATGTTGAACAGGATCAGTCCCAACACCAACCCCTGATGGACACCAACCCTGAGGGAAGGTGCAGATCCATGTGTGCAGCACAGCTCTAGCAGAGGCCCAAATACAGCTCCCAGGCTGATGCTGGAGGGTGCCTGGTGGAGGTTAGTCAGGTCAAAGCCTTCTGGTACGCTCATAACCCTGGCAGTCGTTTTCCAAACTGCTGGTTCAATGGATTAATCAATGTTGTGTAACCAGCAGTCAGAGAAGGCCTCTCGGCTCCTGTTTTGATTTTTTTTATGTAGCAGTTGAATCATAGAATCAAGGAATGGTTTGGGTTGGAAGGAACCTTCAGATCATCTTGTTCCAACCCCCTGCCAGGGGCAGGGATGCCTCACAGTAGACTATGTCACCCAAGGCTCGTCCAGCCTGGCCTTGAGCACCACCAGCGATGGAGGATTCACCTCTTCCTTGGGCAATCCATTCCAGTGCCTCACCACCCTCACAGGAAAGAACTTCTTCCTTATCTCCAGCCTGAACTTCCTCTGTTTCAGTTTGAACCCATCACCCCTTCTCCTATCACTACAGTCCCTAATGAAGAGTCCCTCCCCAGCATCCCTATAGTCCCCCTTCAGATACTGGAAGGTTGCTATGAGGTCTCCTCGCAGCCTTCTCTTTTCCAGGCTGAACAGCCCCAATGTTCTCAGCCTGTCTCCATACAGGAGGTGCTCCAGCCCCTGATCATCCTCATGGCCTCCTCTGGACTTGTTCCAACAGCTCCATGTCCTTCTGTGCTTGCTCCATTTTGCAAGGGTCTTGGAGGAGGTTTCTCCTTAGGAAACTAATAATGTTTCAACAGGCAGAGAAGCGAAAACAAGAGGAAGGATGGCTCAGACACTGCTGAAGAGGAAAGTTTCCATCCAGGGTGACAGTAAGCTCGAGGAGCAGGTATGTTCCTGTAGTTACATTGCTCTAGCACTACTCTTTGGGCTTCTGTTCAGGAAAGGAGTCTTGCCCTGTGCTGAAGCCGCATTAAATTGCCCTGCTTGACGCAACCGATGCAATGGGACGTGTGTGACCCAGGCCAGGCTGCTCCCTGGTGATGCAGTTTGTCAATTATTATTTGGTTTGTTTTCTTTTTAATTGTATTCCTTAATAAATGCTGCATTGATGAGAGAGCTGGCACTGAGGACCAGAGCCGCAGGTCCAACCCCAGCTATCTGTTCTGAAAGACACTTGCGCTGTCTAAATGTAGCTCTGAATCACGTAGTCATCGCAGGGATGATGGGGTTCTTCCCAAGCAAGCCTTCTGCCTAATTTGAGTTCACTGTCCCCTCTCTCCCTTGGTTTTGTTTTGTATTTGGGGTTCAGTCCTATTTTCTTGGTGTTATCGCACACAGTATTCAGCTTCTCTTTGGAAAGGTTGCAGGTCTGACAATGGGACTTGGACAGTGCGCGAGAGTCCCGCAGCTGTGTGACCCAAGTTCCTGATGGAGCTGTCTTTGCGCAGCATTTGCCCTGCTTTTGTACAGCAATAAAACCTTATCAGAAGCATTTCATAGGAGGAAAAGGTGCAAACACTTTAAAGGGGATGAAGGGAGGGATTTGATTTTACACTTTTGTGGGGTGGGAGGGAAGCCATTGATGTTGTCCCAAGCCAGAGGCTGAGTGGCTGACTTGTAACGCTGAACTGTCTGGAGAAATGGGAAGTGGCTGCACTGCAGGGAATGCTGCACTGCAGGGAATGCTCAGTGCTCTCTCCTCTGGAGATAGGGCAGTTCACAGCAGGATCTTGGCTCTCTTAGCAATTGGTCTCTTCAGTCCGAGCCACCAGAACTCAACTTCCTGGATGTCATCTTCCATCGGCTGGAGAGTGCGCACAGGAGGGAGCTGTGGTCTGCCAGCTGAGGAGAACTGCCCCACGGGACCGCTGCCCTGCAGGACCCAGGGCAGATATGGCACAACCAGGTTATCAGGTGTTCGCTGGCTTTTTGGAGACTTCACGTATTTTCAAATGATCATGGAGATCCTTTTCTGTTTGTTTTGTTCTGGTTTTAAAGTCCTTAATGGATGCAGGAACAGCAACGCTTTTGCACTGTGTGTCTAGTGACAGCATTGGAGAGTGACATGGCCCCAGCACAGGACTCCTGCTGTTACTCCCCGGGTAGTTGGTCTTGGAGAAGCTTGGGTAGAGGGGACACATGCGGCTGCCTTGGGGTGCTAGAGTGAAGCAGGCTGGAGCGATGGACTGCACTTCCCACTGCCTGGGAGCAAGGTCACTTCAAGGGCTGTCCTTGACCCTGGAACGCAGGATCTTCTGCGTAGGCTGAAGGACCTACTCCTGTAAAGACTGTCCTGGTTTCAGACACAGCTTGCACCGAGTGGTGCCAGCCTCTGCGTTGAGCCTGTTCCCAGGCCGGCTTTGTGCACATCCACCATAGGGGCGTGTTGGGCCACTTGCAGAAGCAGGCTGGGGCTGGAAACAGCACATCACCACGACCAGAGCTCCAGTGCTTGTTCTCTTGCCCCTATAGTCTAGATCCAGAGGTGGGCCCGCTTCTGTGTGTGAGCTCCTGTCGAATGCTAAAACGCTGCTGGCTGATCCTGCAGGAACTGTGATCATCTGTACCTGCTGCATCTGGTGCTGGTGGTTTGAGGAGCACTGACCTCGGCCTGGGAAGTGCTGCAGCAGCAATGACGCCCTGAAGCGTTCAGAGATACCCAAGGATGTGTCTGCCTGTGCCTTTCCTTGCGCATCCTGAACCTGTCCTTTGTCAGCTTTTGGCTTTGAGTCTGTAAAGTTCAACAGAAGCTTTAATAACCCATTTGAACGTACCCAGTGAGCAGTTCCAGACCCAGGTTACTTCCGGGGGGACTCATTATCTTGGTTTATTAATTTGATTACTCATGTCCAGCTACTTCTGTGACAAGGTGTTTCACCGCTAGTTAGATGTATGCACGAGCTCTCTTGCTTTTGTGGCAGTGAATGATTCCTTCGCTCCTGGGATTTAAGCTCTGGATTATACGTCGTTGCTCCTGTGGGATTGTTCTTTACACCAGCCAAAGGGCTGATCTGGGAAACATTCCTCGTGCTCGGTGTGGTGGAGTTTGCAGTTCGGATCAGAGCCTGAATCAGAGGATGGTTTCCTTGCCTGGCTCAGATGATGTTAGGGGAAAACCATGCATAAATTCCTTTTCAAGCCTGAGCTTCCCATCTGTCTGGAGTCACAGTGGGTATAGATTCACTTAACCCTTTAAACCCACTTGGCTTGCTTAGCTGCTTGGTCTGAAAGCAGTGAAGACCAAACAGAGGTTCCATTCCGCACTGTCCTTCCTCCCTTCTGGGCAGTATTTTGAATCTGTCCCTATCAATAGAGTATATATAATTTTAGGTTTGACTATGTATACTGATGAGTGTGTATATAGATATGTATTTGCAATAGGTATTATTCCGTGTATATTTATACACACATGGCTGGATATTGTGAGAAACCTGGTGAAGCAGATCCTCAGAGCACAATGAGCCTTTTACATCCATGTACAGCTCCATGGTCAGTGACAACCTCGTTGTATAAGGCCAAAACCAGTGAGACATTATCATACCTAGGGAAAATGCTGCTGGAACATTGTATTTCAGCACTGTAACCCAGCTGGGCATTGCAGTGGTGGGTTACAGGACAGCAGTGGCTTGCGCAGTGATCCCCCAAGGTTTAGGATCATGATTTCTGTTGCTTACTGCAGGCATTGAATGCTGCAGGGACAACCATGCTGTGGGCAGGGGAGGTCTGGAGCTGGATTAAAGGGTTTCAGTTCCCTCAGTGTCCCAAAGGGGTGAGGTCCTCTCTAAAGGTGTATCCATCAGCTCCAAATTAAGGTTTAGGTGCAATAGTCGTTTGAAGGAAGGACCAAGCTGTTTGCTCACCAGTTCACCAGCCTTGCAACAAAAGTTTCCGACACACCAATGTCACGTATTGCTGCTTCCCTTGCGTCATAACCATTATGGGAGACAAAATCCCAGTTACTCATCTGGAAAAATACATCATCAGCAAAGTCTGATACAAATCTTGTGAGCATCCCAAGGCTTTCATAGAATCCCAGCCTGGTTCATGTTGGAAGGGACCTTACATCTCCTCCAGCTCCAACCCCTGCCACAGGCAGGGACACCTTCCATAGAGCAGCTTGCTCCAAGCCCCTGTGTCCAACCTGGCCTTGAGCACTGCCAGGGATGGGGCAGCCACAGCTTCTCTGGGCACCCTGTGCCAGCGCCTCAGCACCCTCCCAGGGAACAGCTTCTGCCTGAGAGCTCATCCAGGGACTTTACTGCCCATATTGCTTTTTAGAGCTGCAGGATGGAAAACCAGGGGGTGCACACAACTTAAACAAAGGAGAAAAAACAACCACAGCAAACTGCCCCCCATTAGTCCCCTGAACATCTGTTCCAACAGCCTCAGGCATCCCCATTTGCCCATGGAAAGGATTTGGGGGTGGCGCAGTGTGCGAGGGGTTGGAAGCTGAGGGGCATTCCTACATAACATATCTAAGGGGAAAAATAATATCTGGGGTCCAGAAATCAGCCATCGGGCTGTACTTTAATCATGATTTATCAGTGGCATCACCGAGCACCTCTCAGTGCCATCACTAAAGCCTCACACCATACTCAGCTCCTTACTCAGCCTCAGCACCTTGGTTTCCCTCCTGCCCCACTGGAGCTATGCCTGGGTGTAGAGCTCACAACTCTGCAGCCTATTGAAGCTTTGGACTTTCACACCTCTTCCTTTGCTCTTCTCTTTTCCACCATTACCCATCTTCCGTCTTATTTTTGTCAGCATTTACTGGGAAGGTTTCTTTTCTTAGACCTTCTGTTGTGCTGAGCTCCGTCTTATTGCAGGAAGAGCCTTGTTCAGGTCTTTGGTATATCTGGTGCAGGAAACAGCTGCCACATGGCGGAGTCCCTCATTTCTGCCAACATTTAAGACTAAAGCAAGTTGGCTGTCATGGAGGAAGAGTCACAACAAGCTCTGCACGTACTCAGACCATGCAATTAGGTGTCCCCGGAGACTTCACGGGAGAGGAAGGTCCTGGCTGCCAGATTGATGATACTTGATAAGTAAGATCATTTGATACTTTTGCAGTGTACTATTGGGGGTTTTGATGCCAGACAGGAGCTCATCCTGCGCTTTTCGGTCCTTTAAAGAGGGGGTTTTATTCTCCTGTTTCTCTTCCCAAGCAGCGATCTCGCCCTGAATCATGTTCGGAAATGACAAGTGATTGTGTGGTTACAAGAGGTTTTGGTCTCCTTAGACAAGAGACAAAATGAAAGCTGTTGTCACAACAGCATGATGATGTCCTTTGGTTTGTTGGGGTTTCTTTGGCATCAGTTCTCTCTGAAATCCTCTCTGCCACGTTCTGTCTCGTTCCTAAAGCATCTGCATCTCCAGCCGCGAGCTCTCGCAAGGCAGGTGGAACGCACTGCATGCTCTTGCCAACCCCAGCTTGAAAACAGAACGTCTCAATGCTTCTCCCTGAAATTCAGTTTCTTAATCTTATCCTGTCCCCTTGGGGTTACGGGAGAGCATTCCCTAGGGGAAAGCACTGAGGGGGGTGTGCGGTACAATGCGGGTTCATGATTTGGGAATGTGGCTCTTGGCTTCTCTGGTTTGGACAGCGCAAGCAGCCAAACAGCTTGTGAGGAGATCTTATTCTGTTCTGCTGTGTGGGATGGGGGCTTGCCCTCAAAAAGAGCTGAAGGAAGATGGGGAGTTGCACCCGGGTGCATCTGCCTTCACAACATCACGTTGTTTACTGCTCCTTGCCTAAAGTAGGACACGCTGCACACAGGAAACGCTCAGCAGCCTCATGACTGTGCTCGTGATGCTGCCCACTTCCAAGGGGGTGTGGAGAACCTGTTGCTGTCTTTGCAGAGTGCATATGCCACTGCTCTTAGCACATACGGTGCTACTGCCGATGCCATTGCTGCTTGCTTTTCTAGTCTTGTTCTAGCTTAAGGGTTTCCTTACTCCGGTTGGGAAAGGATGGTATTGAGCCTTGTTACTTAAACTGGCATCATGGAATCATCCCAGAACAGTTTGTGTTGGAAGGGACCTTAAAGCTCCTCCAGCCCCAACCCCTGCCACGGGCAGGGACACCTTCCATAGAGCACCTTGCTCCAAGCCCTGTGTCCAACCTGGCCTTGAACACTGCCAGGGATGGGGCAGCCACAGCTGCTCTGGGCACCCTGTGCCAGCACCTCAGCACCCTCACAGTAGAGAATTTCTTCCTTAATCTCACCTAAATATCCCTTATTTAAGGTCAAAATGCAGCTGATGGGAGGTTTCTGGTAAACCCCAGCAGGTGTTTTCTTTCTTAGGAAATCTGAATCTGTCAAATCTGAGTGTAAAAAAGATTCAGTTTGGCTCCTAAACATTGGCTTTTCTCATCTGAACCTTACGTGCCTCATTCCAGAAGGGCATCGTGCTGACCAGACCCACCTCCCTCATGTGTCTTTCCTAGCGACTGTTACCTGTCACCTTCCACAGTGTATACATAGAAATGTTTGTGAGATACACCTCTGTATAAAATGTGGTTTTCTATTTGATGCTGATGAGAAGGATCCTTCTCCTCCTCCTCACATTGGGGCTTTTGTAAAGGACAGATCCTTCCCCGTCTGTTTTGCGGCTTCTCAACTTATTTGGACAGATGTAAACTGCCAAACTCTTTTATTGTGGAATTTTGATGTTTGTGGCTCGTTTTCCAGAGCTTTCTAGGACTTTCAGAAACACTGTAGAGAATCTCCCACTGTTGGTGGGTATTGAGTAAGCTCAAATTCAGCACCATCGCATCCCATTGCTGGACACTGCCAAAGGGTCTCCTAGAGTAGCTCTTTAATGGAACTGGACTTGAAACACGGTTAGCTCCAGGCACAGCAAATGTTAATCAAAGACTTCTCACTGTGCACATCACGGAATTGTTTGTCACTCATTGGTCAGCCCATGGAGATTCTTTGCCAAAATGCTGGTGTTGTGTTGGAGCTGGCCCGGCTGGGGGGCTCGTGGCGAGGTCCTGGTCCTGCTCCGTCCTTGTGTAAGTGTGTGATAGTGTGTATGGAGGTCTCTTGGTGCTGCGTCATTGGGCTTTGATTTACAAAATAGGTCTTGAGAACCACCTGTGGTCCTCACTGTGCCACAGGCTGTGTGAAAGGAGGGACAGGGAGCCTGGGAGCTGGAACCATGGTCCTCGTGTGTGGTGGCACTTGCGTTCAGGGATCCTCACCGCGTAGCGGTGACTTTGCACTGAAACTTGAACTCTTTTCCTGCTCATGGAATCACAGACTTGTGGACTGCTTTGGGTTGGAAGGAACCGTAAAGCTCCTCCAGCTCCAACCCCTGCCACAGGCAGGGACAGCTTCCATAGAGCAGCTTGCTCCAAGCCCCGGTGTCCAACCTGGCCTTGAACACTGCCAGGGACGGGGCTTCAAGGTCCCTCCCAGCCCAAACCAGTCTGGGATTCTGTGGCTCTGTGATTCTTACTCTTTCAGAATCAAATAACATAAAGCATTGGTTACCTCACGCTATAAATTAGTGTACATTTGGACCGTAACATACATGAGAAACACGGTGACATGAATGCACGTTACGTTAAAACACTGCGAAATCAGAGCATTTTGTGAATCGCTAAGTCAGTGTCTGGTTCCCATCCGTGGTCTGAGATTGAAACATTCTCCTTGTAGAATATCTTCATCCTCTTTGTGAATATCTTCGCAGTCATTCTCAAAGCTCCGTTTTCTTTCTGCTTGAGCCTTTGAACGGACTTTTCTTTCCTTCCTAAAACGAATTGGCCAAAGCACAGGATGGGAGAGTTCAAAGGACGGGGGGCTCCGTTGTTTCCTTTCACAAAGTTCCTTCATGTGACACGTGTGCTATTAATCTGTGATTCATTTCCATCTCTTGCATCACATCCCTCTCTGCCCTTTTAAAGCTCAGTGTATCTGCTGGAACTTGACCAAGAAAAGGCATTTGTGCTCACGTAGATACCACCAGCTCCTGCCTGGGATAGAGCTGGTGGGGGTTTTATCTTCGGTTTGTCTCATTTCTCACACTTTCATACTTTACCTTTTATGGTGCGAATCCACAAGAGCATCCTTCCCTGCCTGCCTTCCCAGAAACTCAATCACGGGATCAGGGCAGAACTGCATCATCATCCAAGTACGTGCGTTGTCCTTCTTGCTCCGAGGTGCATTGGCAGCATCTACCATCGCTGCTCTGATGGAATCCTCCCGTGGGGTTGGGGTTGCCCTGACTGGGTCAGGTTTGTCACCCCATTCCCCTCTGGGACCCCATCCCTACCCCAGCATGGAGCTCACCCTCTTGGCATTCCAGCTGATGACTGAGTGCCCTGGAAGAACTCAACAGCCTCTAGGGCAAGCCAATGATCAGCAATAAGAATTCCAGCTCTAAAAACACTGGGTGCCTTTGGTTTAGTTCAGAGTCATTTCTTCTCATTCCCGCTTTGCAGCCAAGTCATGTTTCATCTCCAGACAGGCAGGAAGTAGGGAAGGAGAACACGATGCGCCGAAGGATCCCAGTGATCATTTTCCAATACCCCACTGTTGTTCCAAGTGCCTTATATCCATCCAGATCCCAACTAAAGGTGTTTGTGTTCCTTGTGTTCTTCTTCCCCTTCCTCCTTCCCAACCTCAGAGCTGCTTGTGCCACTTGGCACATCCGTTATATGCCCCTCCGAGCATCCCAGCCAAGCCCCAGAGTTGTCTTCATGAGGGGCTGCACTGGGGACTCTTCCCTTCCTTCCATGGGCTTTTGCATGGAGCCAGACCACAGACTTGAGGAGCATTAGGGAAAGAGACTGCGAGGTGGGCGATGCTGCAGCATCAGCCTCACCAACCAGCATGCTGGTATTTCACAAGAGAGGAGGAAAGGGGTGGCTTGGGAGTCAATACCTTCAAGCAGAAGGTCCATGGGCTGCCCTTGAGGATGGGGCTGTGCAGGGAGAGCAGGTTCCTTTCCTTTAAGGATGATGGAGATTATGAGATCGGGGCTGCTTAAGGATGATGGAGATAACGCCATGGGGCTCCTTCCCCTAAGGGGTGATGGAGATCACATCTGATCACACCAGATAGGGGGTAGCTCAGCAGGGCATCCAACATGGAGCAGTGACAGCGAATTTGATGTGTGTGCTCCTGGCCATTCAGAATGTTTCATTGGTGTCCACCTGAAAGCTGTACATTGAGTTTGTGCTCCAGGTCTTGGGGAAACTGTGCTTAGACCCACCTAGAAACTGATGATCCATGATTTTGTGTTGAAATAGAACTAATATTTAATATGAACTATTTTATTATCCAACATATAATTTAAATTAAATCCTCATTTCTCATGTAAATATTTTTCCCTTCTGAACTATAAATATCCCTCCTCTGAATTCTGCTTTTTCTGAATGAAAAGTCTCTGAGGAACGCTTTGGAAGCTGCCCACGAGCTCCTCCCTCCTATTCCAGCCTTAAACAGCAGCATGATACTGGTGTAATGGAGGGTAATGGGAACATGAGAACATTCTGTGTTGAGCTGATGCATGTGGAAGTTGGACCCTGCAGCGGCTGCTGGCTTCACCCCAAGCCTGTTGTGTGGTTTGGGCTGGCTGTAGATCATGAGGTGGGGATGTGGGTTAGGTTCTGAGGTGGCTTCACTGTAAACTGGGGTTTCTAATGGTGTGCTCCCAGCATGTGGATTACTGGGAGAGAGGACATGGCTATTTACTGAAGCTGTTCTGCCATGTTGGTGGCTTGCAGGTCTCACTGGGTGCACGTCACTGATGTGACGTGGCTCACCCTTGGGCATTCACTGGTCCAACTGGAAGCATCCCAGTGACAGGCTTCTGCTGGCCTGTAATGGCCCCGTTGTTAGCACACAGCTCGGGCTGTGATGAAGCACTAAAACCCGGTGGCTTGGTCTTGTGTCTTTGGAGAGGATGAGATGCCACTCTGCACCTTTGACTGCGGCCAGAGGGAGCCGAGGGGCTCCTCTGGCTTGGGATGTGCTAGTGCTTGGCCAGGCTGGAGGTCCCAGCCCCGCCGAGCCTTAGTGAGTCCTGCAAGGAGCCACAGGATGGATCTGCTCTGGAGCACGGGGGGAAGGAGCGGCCACACACGGGCAGGGTTCCGGCCCCGCAGCCCCTGTGTCCCAGCAGGGCAGAGCTCCAGGCTGGGCCATGGGGGTGTGAGGTGAAACCTTCCTGAGGCCCGGAGCAGGAGAGCCCTTGGATCCAGCAGTGCAGGCTGGGGAAGGTGCTGCAGGCGTGCAGTGGGATGAGCTGGGTTGCGCAGCGCTGGGTGCCCAGCTCGATCCCAGCACACGCTCTTTGGCTGGTTTCGGCGTCCTGAGGGCCAGTTTCCCTGGAAATCTGCCTGTTGGGAACCAGCCGCTGAGCTTCCCAAAGGATCTGATCAGGATGGGCAAGAACAGCAGCATCAGGCGCTCAGTCGATGCCTTTGCCCAAGCCCAGCCCATGCGCTGGTGGCCATGGGGGAGATGTCTCTATAGCAATAAGCACCAGTGACAGTGGCGGCGGCCCCGGGTGGCACCGGGGCTGCTGTGGGACGCGGAGGGGGCCCCGGGTCCCCTATGGATCCCGCTCTGGCCTCACGCTGCCTCTCCTCCAAGCTGGGAAAGGCGGGAGGTGGAGTTGGTGATGGAGCGCAATGACATGGGGGGGCCTTTACTCTCATGATGCCGACTGCCCCTAACGGCTGAGCCGGGTCCCCGCGAGCTCCGTCCGTGTCTGTAAATAGAGGGGCAGATCTGGGATTGCTGCCTTTCCCCCTTGCTTTTGGAGTAATTCCAGACGTACTTTTAGTCTCTCTCAACTGTCAGAACTTTTCTATTGTCAATCTGGCGCTGGCGGCTTTGGGTCATTTTTGGCTTCGGTTTTGCTGTAAAAAAGAGAAATAAAAAAGGGAAAAAGAACTAAACCCCAAACTGCATCTCTGCGCTGTCAGTTTTAGGCTGTAAATGCCAACTATCAATAAAAGCTCAAAACTCACATGAGGGTGGCGGAGTCCTCCATAGAGTCACAGCATCCACCAGGCTGGAAAAGCCCTTTAAGCTCATCCAGTCCAACCGCTCCCAGCACTCCAAGGCCACCACTGACCCATGGCACTGAGGCCTCCTCTGCGTGCGGTTCGAACACTTCCATCCCGCAGGACACGCGCAGCCCTGGCCGGGCCGCATCCCACCCTCTGCCCGCGCAGTGGAACGGCCTCATCCAGCAGCAGAGCACAGCAGCACTGTGAGCCCCGGGGGCTGCGGTGCTGTTGGGGGGCTGCCGGATGCACCCCGGTGTCTGCAGCTGATGGGTGAGGCGCCGCAGGGCTCATCCTCTCCCCCCTCCCTCGAGGGGCTGTCACTGACCCCGGTTGGTCTCTGCCACGGCTCCGGCCAGCGGCAGCTTTGGCTCTCGCTGCCTCTGCACCTCCCGGTCCTTGCGATGGCTCCGCTGTAAGAGCAGCGCAGACCCGGAGCCTCGTGCCCAAAGCCTCGGCCTTCACCCTGCAGAGCTCCGGCGGAGGCCACAGGAGCCGTCAGCGCTGCGGCAGAGCCGGGCTGGCCTCAGGCACTCATCCCCTTGGCGGGGGCACTGTGCCCATCCCGGTGGGCACCGCCAGGAGCGGGCTGGCCGTGAGAGCTGCGTGCAGCCACTGCGCTGCATCTCCTGAGGCAGTCGGGGTGGTCGGTCAAGGGAAAGCAAAGGCAGGTTTGGTGCCTCCTGTCCGGGTCGCAGAGTGCCCAATGTCCCCCCCAGTGATAAGGGGAGCATCAAACCGGGACCACGGCTCGGGCTCCCTTCCAGCTTTCCTTTCACACCATCTCCCATCCCTGCTCTGGAGCGAGGCAGTTTCCAGCATCTCAGCCCAGCAGCCCCACGTTCCCCATGTCCTGGTGCTGCTCCTGGTCCCTGGGACCAGCACTTTGCCCAGCAGGGACCCACCGGCTCTCGGGATCAGCCTCCATGGTGCAGCCTCAGCTGTAACCCCCTTTTCCCACAGGAGAGGTTCTGCTGCACGCCAACACCGAGCAAACCAGCCCAGCTGAACCTGGGTGCCACCGGGTGGGCACTGGGCAACACTGGGTGGGCACTGGGTGACACTGGGTGGGCACTGGGTGACACTGGGTAGGCACTGGGTGGCTCTGGGTAACACTGGGTGCCACTGGGTGGGCACTGGGTAACACTGGGTGGGC